>CM033319.1:48099112-50674112 GCA_019359835.1 Pharus latifolius | reverse complement strand
GGACCTACTTCATTTTCTACTCCTGTAGGTTAGGTTACCGATTTTCCTCCGACGAATCCGACGATGACTCTAGGTGAGGGACTTAGGCCTATCAACGGCATTCTGGACCTGCCTTTCTTCTCACTTGATAACAGATCATCTAGCTCTCTTTTATAGTATAGTCAAAGTCTATCTGGGCACGGAAGCTAAGCGGGCTAAGAAAAAGGCTTAATAAGATGAGTGGGGAAGAAAAAGTATAGCATTCATTCCGAACTGATTCTCAGAATCGCTATTAGATGCTTCTGTAGATTCGTATGTTGCTCTAATTGAAGCAAGGGCTAAGGGTATCAGTGTGTGTTGGGGAGTACTTTTTGGCAAGTACCTGTGCCCACGACAGCTGTTGAGGCATCCCACCAATAGTTCAGTCGGGAGAGAGCGGCGTGAGAGATCTTGACTATAGGGATATCCATTATATTCTGATTTGGCGTATGACTATTACTGTTACTATATTGCAAAGAGTTGCCGGCGAAGGACAGAGAGATTTTACTTTGAAAAAAGCAACTTTCACCTTGAAAGCTAATTAAGTAAAAAAGCCCCATGGCATTCGAGCCGGGAATGAGTCATTAATGGTTTGTTTTCGAATCCTTTCTTTTTTCGGTATACTATCTTGCCTCGAGAAAGGAGCTCGCAACAAAACGAGAGCTTTTTGATAGCCCGTTCACTCGACTACCGTTGTAATGCTCGATGTGCGGCGGACGATAGGGCCGCGGCCAGCGGATGCACCGGAGGCGGTGGCACAGCAGCTGGTTAGCCCCCTCAACCTCCCTGGGAGATTCTCGGTCACTGTCCCCTTTGATAAGGGACGCGCACTCGTTGTTGGAGTCAGGGAGGGGTCCCATTGGTCTGTTGGCATGACGGTAGCATCTCTTCTCCTCGGGGTTAGTCGATCAAACCTCTTGGATCTCTGGGTACTCATCGGATGTGGCAGTGGCCTCTTCGACTGGTCTCTTCCCCCAGTCCAGCCGGGAGTGTGGCTCGCCGCGGCCGTGAGCTGAGGGGAGTTCTGATCGGTGATGGGAGGGAGCCTCCCCAGATTTCGCAGTACGCATTTGCTCGACCTCCTCCCGGGTGAAGCGGGTCTGATCCGCCGAGGGAGCCCTCAGGGGCGATCCCTGGGGAGGAGGGAGCTGATGCGCGGAGGTCACCGGCTAGGAGGGTGCCACTGGCGCGTAGGACTGGCCCACCGCCGGGTGAGAGTCCGGGGCAGTGACGGCAGCGGGTGCGGGGAGAGTCCCTGGAGCGATCACCGGCTCTAGTGCCAGAGCGGCGCCGAGCATTGACCCGAGGAGGCCTCCGGACACCTAGGCGGCCACGGGCGTGGGGAAGGCTCCCGGCGTGGGGGGACCCTCGGCACGGGGAGGGTTCCCGGTGCGACGGCAGCCTCTTGCGGAGATCCCGGACCCGGTGACAGTAGCCCCCTAGAATGAGGAAGAATCCGGGCATGGGCCGGCCTCCCGGCGTTGGAAACATCCTCGATGTGGGGAAGGCCCCGGGCACGGGCAAGACCCCCGGCGCGGGGAAGGCTGCCGGGTTCCCCATGCAGAATGGGGACAATGCCCCCATAAACGAGTATGGGGGCGGGTAAACAAGAGCTGGGGGCCACGCTAAGACGCGCAATAACTCCTCTAGGGTGTGATGGGCACGAAGTTGGCCCTTGACCAAAGCCCCAAGCAAGGTGTCTCTGGAGACTTGGATTGAGGGTTGGGGGGCGCTAGGCCCCACAAGCGCAGTCGCGGTCATCAGGTTGGAAACGGGAACAATTCCACTGGGGACTACGGAAGAGGAAAGTGATACCTCTCTCCGGGTGTCCTCAGACGGTAGGGTCGCGAAGCAGCATCTTGCGGAGGCGGCACTGGGTCACTGGAACCAACACCACCAGAAAGGGAGAGGGCTTGAGCTCTCGTTCTCAGGGGAGCCATAGAGATTCATTAAGAAGTCCCCACGGTCGGCACCAACTGTCGTGGTATAAAATACACCACCGGCATGTTTCTTCAGATGTGCGTAACACGTGTACAGTGGTGCAAACTGAC
Source organism: Pharus latifolius (assembly GCA_019359835.1). Taxonomy (NCBI): domain Eukaryota; kingdom Viridiplantae; phylum Streptophyta; class Magnoliopsida; order Poales; family Poaceae; genus Pharus; species Pharus latifolius. The sequence continues at coordinate 50,672,043 of CM033319.1, read as the reverse complement.
TGAGTGACCGGTCACCTCCCACTGGGCAACACAGAGATTGACGCGTTGACTTTTATACAGGTTCGGGTCCTAGTGGGGGCTTAGTCCTATCGGCACCCTCTGGATGTGAGTCCGCTGGGGAGGCGCTCTCTCAGTGAGAGAGGTCTCCAAGGGAGCCTGTTGTTTGAGTGTGTTGAAATGAGTTGGAATTGGTTAATAATGAGATACAAGGGGGTATATATAGGCCCCAAAACACGCCAAAAGACCAAAACGCCCGAGCTATGGCCGTTGGATCGAGGGGCGTTGACGCCATTTCACCGGCCGAATGACTTGGATGCTTGACAAGTGTCCTCGCTAGTTCTCGACGCACTCCTCATCCACCCACACGTGGTTTTGCGTGAGAGACCTCCGTGGCTTTTCCCGGGAGGCGTTCGGGATTTTCCCCAGTAGCCTTCTGGGATTTTCCCCGGTAGCCCTCTGGGATTTTCCCCGGTAGGCCCCCTGTCGGACCCTCATTTGAGAAACTTGGTGGCAACCGCCCAGGTGGGTTGCACTCAGAAAGGTACATCACAAGCTCACAACAACACAAATACATTAAACTGCAGTAAAGGTAATTAAATAGGTACAAGGTCGCGGGGACCAATATTACAATAGCATAACGCCAAGAATGACGCTAATTAGTGTTGCTACCAAAATAGTGAGTTTCTCAATACAAGAGTCAGTATCAAGGTACTGAAAACACAAGACAGCACAAAAAGCAACAACAAAGATCTTCACATCCTTCTGCAACGGCGCAGCATGGGCTTTCACCACATCAGACTCCACTGGGCGCATGACCCTCCTAGAATCTCGAATCATCTGGAAAGGTTCCTTCCTCTTCTTGGTACTCAAAACCAAAGGAATTGGGATCAACGAATCCCTCTTCTGAATTTGAATGCAAAGGCAAGGGTGAGCATGTTTTTACATGATGCTCAGCAAGTCTCGTTATGAGAATGCAGGTATATAGATGAGGGGTTCTCAAGGAATGAGGTCTTTGTTTTATATGTAAGAATAGAATAGATTTTCACTCTAAGGTCACAAAGAAAAGCTTTTAGTTTCAAAAGCAATACTTTGAAATCTTAAGTTATACTTTAGAAATCGTTATGCATGATAGTCTCCCATGAGTCATCACTTTTATTAACCCATGTTATGAAATCATTCCAAATATTACTTGTGCTAAAACCCATGGATAAAATCCACTACGAATAGACTCCTAAACCTGGGAGTACAGAGTATCCGATACTTCTTTTACACTTTGCAAAGGTATACCTTTTTTTAAATCCACTAGTTCACTCGACTTTCAAGTCGGATCAGCTCCATGCGGCTTATACGCATGTGACAAGGTCGAGATCACATAACGATTTTGCAATATAGTATTAACAGTATCCATGCCCAATAAATAGACAGTTAAGTCTCAATTACCGTTGTGAGTCCTCCCCATTGCCTTACTTCTTAGCCTTGGCCTATCTCCTCGCAAGACATATGACTTATGATTACAGCCGCGCAAGACTTAATCCAGGCTTAGGGTGACTTCCTTCTATCCACCTTATCCTCTCATTATTTTTCTAATCTCACATCACTCACGGCCAAACTGTGGGCCACCAGTTTCCACACGAGAAACCAGACCGACATACCATGCAGGGAACTGCTAATACCAAGAAAGCTACTAAGTTGTGCCTGTCCCATACCAGGCAAGTGGTTGGTACGTTTTCATGTCGCATAGAGACACAGCACAAGGTTCTTGTCCTTATGAATCAATAGTGAGGAGACACTCACATACCCAATGCGCACACAGCAGCCAACCAATCAAACCATCCTCACTATCAACTCCTATTTCACATTTTCTTTCACAAAAAGGGTTTTCAAACATGTTTATCATGTGATTGACCATTTAACACTTGACTCATGTATTTAAGCATAAGCATATCCTAAGCATAACATCCTACGGTGACAAGGGTGCATGAAGATTCAATCATAAGGGGCTTTACTAGGATTTAGGTCATATCTATCCATATTCTTCCAATATAATTTCTAGTTGAAATAAAGCATGCATATACTTGGAAAACAATTAATCTACTTCATTTCAAAATATTGGGAGAGACATGATCAAGGGGTGGAGACTTGCCTTGCAATGTGTGGTCAAACTGCTCTGCTGGGTCTTCAAAGATTCCTTCCAAACCTTCCGCTTCTGGCTCTGCTCTTGCACACAAACAACAAAACAACATGACACATCGCAATACATAAGCATACGGAAAATACTTGTTATAGAAAATTGATCCGTTTGAGACCTAGCCTTGGTTTTCGCACTAGGCTCGCCCAGATTCTAATATGTGGAATAACGGGATCTTACTCAGAAATACTGAAACCCAAAGTAATTGCACAACTCTTTATTTCAAAGAGGGCTTTACACGTCGAACGTTAGACACACTTTCCTACGTCGAAGGAATTATAAGTGTCTAAAACTCAAATAAGTTCTATGACTTTTTGATAATCTAAACTAGACCTATTACAAGGTATTTATAGTCCAATCGTATGAGTACGTATCAGACTCAGTAACCTAAATGTATTAGACTCATATAACTAACTAATCCTAAACAGATAAACTTAGTTGTATATATTCGGATTGGATTACAATTCCGACCAGAGGACCAATCCACGGTCGCGAAACCTTTCCAATCACGGTTAAGACGCGAAACCGTATGCGATCAAGACTTGAAGATCCTCCCGGATCATGATTCCCTTGTTGAGAAGGAGCCAACCCCTGTTGTGACCTCTCGATCAAACTGGAGATGTGGAAATTGGACTTGTCCATGTTCTCTGGTGTACCACTTTTCCGCACGTGCTCGTTGATCTTTCCGACCGACTCGAAAAGTCTCCTTTGTGCCACTGCGGGTGGTAGTCACCTTCTTCTCCAAAATCACATCTTTGCATAGAGGTTTGTCTCCGTTGATAGACCAAGTCTTCAACAGATGGTCCTATAGTATCTGGCTCATCATCCAGCATTGAAGGCTCGAAGAGTTTGAGGTGCTCAACATTAACAACCGAGTAAATATCCATGTATGGAGGTAACTCGAGCTGATGAGCATTATTACCCACTTTCCGCAAAATCCGAAAAGAACCATAACGAATGGGTTTGAGTTTCTTACCTTCACCTTTAAGTCTCTCCTTACTCAGATGTAACCATACCATATCACCTTCTTGAATTGCACATCAACTTAGTGCCGATCATGTCGCACCTTGTACTTGAGTTGAGCTTTCAGTAAGCTCTGTTCAACCTCACGATGGAGTCGTTGAATACCTTCTAGGAACTTTTGTGCTCGATCCTGATCAGATGCTTCTTTGTTGTTTTGTGCGGAGGTAGGGATCACAAACTCCATGTCGAAAGGACTTTGTGGTAGAAATCCTAAACAGACCTCAAACGGCGACTTTCCAATCGAACCATGCACTACTCGATTAAAAGCAAACTGCAGGTATGGTATGCTTTCATCCCAGGTCTTCGGCTGCTTCGAGTTATATCCTCTCAAGAGATGAACAACTGTGCGATTTACCACCTCAATTTGACCATCAGTTTGTGGATGAAAAGTAGTACTCCTCTTTAGCTTGGTGTCCATCATCGTCCAGAGCGATCGCCAAAAGTTATTAAGGAACTGGGTATCGCGATCAGACACAATAGAAGTCGGCAGTCCGAAGTGTGTCCAAACGTGTTGAAAGAATACCCGAGCTGCTTCTTCTCCCGTGATAGTCTTTCGACAAGGTATAAGAATAATCATTTTGGAGAACTGATCAACGACCACGAATAGTTAGTCGTTGCCACGTCAGGTCTTAGGCAATCCTCCCAAGAAATCCATGGATATGCTTTCCCATGGTCGCGATCGAACTGGCAAAGGAGTGTACAAACCTAATTTTTGGTTTGCCGGTTTTGAGATGCTGCAGGGACCACAACCTCAAACAAAACTAGCCACATCTTGCTGCATACGCGGCCAGAACACATGTCGGTGAAGTTTTTGCATCGTCTTTGTAACCCCAAAGTGACTAGCTACCTTCGATGTGTGTGCTTCTCGCAACCATTGAATTCGAGGTGCTCCGCGAGGTATGCAAAGTAATTGACCTTGTACAAGAGTCCTTCTCGATGAACGAACTCTGTAGGTTCCCCTGTTTCAAGCTCAGTCAGTGCTGTTTGAAAATCAGGGTCTTCACTGTACATATTGGCATAGTCATCATGACATGAGGGCTCGATCTGCATGAACGCTGATAAACAAAGGGTCATAACTGGTGGTTGCGACAACATGTCTGCCAATTTGTTGTGTACGCCCTTCTTGTACTTGATCACCAGATTGAACTGCTGCAAATACGACATTTACTTCATGTGCCGAGCTTGCTGTAGCTTGGACTGAGTTTGCAAATATTGCAACGGTTGATGGTTGGTGTGGACCACAGTCTCTTTACCCAAGAGATAACACCGCCAATGTTTCACGGCCTGATGCAGTGCGCATAAGTCCTTATCATAAGTCGGGTAGTCGAATAACTCAAAGCGATATGCCATCGGTCGACCTTCTTGCATGAACACAGCACCCATGGCATAACCTGAGGCATCGGTTTCTCGCTCGAATGGTTTCTGGAGGTTCGGCAAAGCTAACACAGGCGCCTCGCTGATCTTCCTTTTTAGCAAGAGAAACGTGTCCTCATGTTTCCCTGTCCACTCAAACTTCTGATCGATCCTGGTTAATGCATGCAATGGAGAAGCCACAATCGAGAAGTGTCGGATGAACTTCCGAAGATATTGGCATGCTCTCACAAAACTACGCATGTCCGTAACTATTCGCGGTCGCGGCCACTCGAGAATCACTTTTACCTTATCCAGGTTGATTTGCAACGTACCATTGCCGACCATGAATCCTAGGTAAAGTAGAGTTTGTTGGCCAAACTCGCACTTCTTACGGTTGAGGCGAAGTCGATGTTGCCGCAGCTATTCGAACACCTTTTTGACATGAATGAGGTGCTCATCCCATGAACGACTATAAACCAGTATGTTGTCAAGTTTGATCACAAAGTTGTCGATGAACTGCCTCAATATGTCATTCATAAAACGCATAAAAGTTGCTGGGGCATTGCAGAGACCAAACGGCATGACCAACCATTCAAACAGACCTTGTTGCGTTTTAAACGCGGTCTTCCACGTATCCTCCTCTCGGATGCTGACTTGATGATATCCTGACTTAAGATCCAATTTGGAGAAGACAACGGCATGCTTCAATTGGTCTAGCAGGTCATCAATACGAGGAAGGGGGTACCGGTTCTCGATGGTGATCTTGTTTAGTGCTCCGTAGTTGATGCACATACGCCAAGTCCCATCTTTCTTTGGCACTAACACCACAGGAGATCCACAAGGTGAACTACTCGGTTGAATGACACCATCGTTCAGCAACTCATCAAGTTGTCTCTTGATCTCTTCGTTCTCCAATACTGAGTTGCGATACATTCTCAGATTGGGCAGTGTCGCATCAGACACAAGCTGAATTTCGTGCTCGACTAGACGTTTCGGCGGACGACCCTGGGTAGTCTCAAATAGATCACTGTGTTCCTACAGCAGTCCCGACAAATGACTAGAACCCTCTCGGCACGCCAACGACAATGCTGGTCGAGTACACTCACCTTGACCAATGGGTCGAATCATGACAAGCACATACTTGTGACATGCATTAACAATTCGTTTGGCTTGATTTACGGTAATCAAGTTCGAAGTGTTGACGTGGATGTCTCTACTGATCACGAACTTAACTCCGTCTTTGGTGAGGTCATACTCTTGCGCTCGCCGTTGGAAGTAAGCGTCTCGATCATACAGATACGGACTCCCAAAGATCACCTGACAGATATCGATAGGGACAACATCGCATTGCACCTCATCGATATATCGTGCAGGGCTCGCAAACTTCAACACACACTGACTCGTAATCTGTTGGTTCACGTCGGATGTAAACCAACCCAGCGGATATGGTCGCGGGTGTGTGGTCTTCAAACCAAGTCGCCGAATCAGTCCAGCGGAGACCAGATTCTTCTGACTTCCAGGTCGAATATCACTGCGACCACTTCGTGCTTCACCTAGATGTTGATGGCGAACAAGTCCTCCGTTGGGTGATGGTCGTTCGGTGGATCCGAACCCTTCTCCTCAGCATTGCCATCAGAGACAAGGTCGAATCCACCTCATTAACCGAATTCACTCGGACAACTTCTTCGTCGGGTGAAGTCGCAGTAGCCGTGGCTGTTCTTTTCCCTGGTCCGTTTTTCTTCGGTCGAAGTTCAGGATGAAGCTTGTATCATTTGTCTTTGGTATGTCCCACAACTTGACAATGATTGAAAAAAGTACCCATGCCTGGCTTCGAAGTGTTTTTCTTCAGACTCGGTTTTCTTTTTGTCGAGGTCGCACTGTCCTTCATGCCTTTGTCACTGCGGGATTTGTTCTTCTTGTCAATCGCCATAGCGGTTGTGCTCACGGTCGCGATGTCTTGGACGCCGAACAGACTTAGCTCAGTACTGATCGATTTCTGAAATACCTGAGGATCGGATAGCAATATGCCGATGCTCATTGCTTGTCTCCGGAACTCCGTAGTATAGTCTTGGACGATCTGGTCGCGCCGTTGGTACAATCTGTGCCAATGCTCCCATCTCTCCTCAAGATAACCCATCAAATAGAATTCTTGTCACAGAAGTCGTTTGAATTGACCCCATGAAAGGTCGTTAGCTTCACCACTGGCAACAAGGGCCTTCCACCATGTCTTGGCGTGGTCCTTCATCTTCAAAGGTGCAAATTTGACCTTTTGAGCGCTACTAAACCCTTTGAGGTCAAAGTTGGTCTCAAGCTGATCGAGCCATGAATCTAACTTCTTGGCATTGATCTCCCCATCATATATGGGTATTTCAATCTTAGCGTCGACCTTGAAAGATCTGACAGCTAGGGAGGTGTTGGCGAGGTCATCGGTCTTATGGTCGCCTTCGTCTCCATCTTCGTCTGCCCTACACAAGTCTTCACCAGTCTTCACACCCATAACCTTCCCTACTTCAGGAGGTAAGATCATGGCCTACTGCTCAATCCAAGCAAGCACAGTTTCCATGTCAGTGGAGAGCTTAGCCACTTGTTCGGCTAGGTTAGCTTGAACGGAGGTATCGTCAGACATTGTCGGAGACGCGGCTATAGGAACCGTCAGTTGATCGCCTAGAGTTTCACCGGAAGTTTTGTAACCTTATCGAGTCTTCACCATCCACAGGATAGGAAAGTTGCTATGATACCAACTTGATCCATTTGAGACCTAGCCTTGGTTTTCGCACTAGGCTCGCCCAGATTCTAATATGCGGAATAACAGGATCTTACTCGGAAATACCAAAACCCAAAGTAATTGCACAACTCTTCATTTCAAAGAGGGCTTTACACGTCGAACGTTAGACACACCTGCCTACGTCAAAGGAATTATAAGTGTCTAAAACTCAAATAAGTTCTATGACTTTTCGATGATCTAAACTAGACCTATTACAAGGTATTTATTGTCCAATCATATGAGTACGTATCAGACTCAGTAACCTAAACGTATTAGACTCATATAACTAAATAATCCTAAACAGATAAACTTAGTTATATATATTTGGATCAGATTACAATTCCGACCAGAGGACCAATCCATGGTCGCGAAACCTTTCAGATCATGGTTAAGAACGTGAAACCGTATGCGATCAGGACTTGAAGATCCTCTCGGATAAAAAATAATAGGTAAAGTATAAACATGTATGCAGGCAAAATGATCTGGTCGAAGACAAGATAGCAGGAGAGAAGATACTTGGGCTTGACTCAAAGGATTTGGCTCAGATCCATCGAATGTCTAAGGGCTGACATTCGGTTCGCGGCAAGACAAAGCCTAAGAATGCAATAGAGTTAATATGGGGCTTCCAAAAGATCAAAAGAGTTCCAAAAGGGGCATTAGGTGCCAAACACAGTAAGGCATCTAGTTGACAAAGTGGTTTCAACAGAAAAGACCAGGAAATAAGGAAAATTGCAGCAAAGTCCCTGGCACAGGAAAATTGTATGCCACTGCACTATAGCGAGCTAGGGCACGCGCGTCTGGATGATACACGCATGCGTTGCTTGTCTAAGTTTGTCAAACATGCAGGCGGGATCAAGGTGAAGTTATTGGTATGGTTAGTTGAACTGAGGTGGCTTAACGGTGGTGAACGGCGAGATACAAATCATCGGCCGCTTGAAACAAGGACGCGCTACGGTGACAGAGAAATAGGGTTGATTAATCTAGAAATTGGCTGAGGAGTTTGGATCGTGAGGTGGTACAGATTGTGCTGGAGCGAGGAATTGAACTAGGGTGGTGATCTAAGGCTCTCCGGCGTTGACGCCGGGCTCGGGAACGACGGTGAAAGGGGCACCATTGATACACAGCAATGCTGGGCAATTGGCTTGGGCTACGCCATCTACGGGACACAAGAAAGGTGTAGATGGGGTTGAATTGGCTGGAGGAATGGTGGAGCATGCCGCGCTCGAAGAAACCGGGGAGCTCACAACACAGCTTCAATTTGAAAACTGGGTTCACAGGCTTGCTTAGAATCTACAGAGGGTTGTTTTGTTTTACTGAAAGGGGTGGTGAAAAGGGTTGGAGATACTTTGATTTTGGGAACAGGGCATATAAGCCTTTACGGTGATCGCCGGTGATGGGGATCACCGGAGTCGAATTGGATGCTCAGGTACAGAGAGTTAAGCACAGGGGACTCACTGGTGTGGTTAGCTTGAGGTTTGGTGAAGTGAGGGACTCCGACGACGGTGGCCTCAACGGCGGCTCATCGAGGACGAAGAAGAAATAGAAGAAAGTGATGGAAAATGGCCAAGTCAAAGACACAACAAAGAGACAGTTTGCTGGAGGGTTTAAATAAGTGCGGAATGGAGCTTGCGAGGGAGAAATTAGCACGTGATTTGCGCCGGGGACGAGATTGGCCAGGCGCAGAAGAAACAGCGGTGAACGGTGAAGCGACGACGAGTAGGCGGCTAGCCAGCTTTGCCAGAAACGGTCGGGGCTTAGGAACTTGATCTAGGGAGATGCAGAGACGGAGGCGATGAGTTGACACGGTAGGGCTACGTGGTGCGATGAAGCCGACAAAGTCGCTGGAGCGAGCGTGGGGCACAGCGCTGGTGCCGTTGCTGCTGCTGGTGGTCGAAGCACTGCCACGGTGATGATTCAGGCATGGACACGAGTGCAAATGCAGGCACGGGCGACCACGAGCACAGGCGATGTCTCAACACGGCCGGCGGTGAGGGGACACGGCAAACACAACTGGTCAAACAGGTGCTGGAGCTCTGGTCAAAACTGTAGCCGAGCTCTGGTTGAAAAGGGCTGGAAAATAGGACTTGGGCTGATTTGCAATTTCAAAAGATTCCTTCAAGGACTGATCTGTAAATCTGGAGATTTTGAAAGGTTGAGCTGAAAGAAATTTCACCAGGGTGGCTTACTAAAGTTAATAAATAGTTTATTAAAGACAAAGAGCAGAAATTAGGGTTTTGGTTAGATTTTGAGCCGAGACAAAAACAAAGTAAAATAGAGTAATTTGGGTTTGGAATTTGGCGAGGCTGAAAACAGGGACTTAGGATGATATTTTGGAAATCTCAAAGAAAGAAAACTTGTTCAGAATTGTGATGGGAGATATTCCCTAAATCAAATCAAGATTTGGAGTCAATCTGTGGTTTTTAGCTTTTTCAAGCTTCTGGAAAATCTGAAAAGGACTAATCTGCGATACTCTTGGGCTGATTTGCGAAAAGGGTCTAAACGATGGAGTTTTGCTATCAACTTCTGAGGTTAGGGTATTAGCATAACTTGGATTTTGATTCTGGGATAACAGACTTAAATTGGGTTAAAATTTAGCGAAAACAGGGGTGTTACACCCCCTCCAGCATTTTCCCCGGTAGTCCTCAGTTACCTTGTTTGACCCTAGTGCTACTCATTCTTTCGTGTCGAAGTCTTTTGTTCTGAGAAATGGATTGCCTTTATCTGCACTAGAGTATCCTATCCTAATCCAATCCCTCGGAGCTAGAATGCCAGTTGAATCCATCTGTTGAAATATTGCCTTTTGTATCGGTGACATAGAATTTCTAGCGAATCTGCTAGTTTTGAATCTTAAGGGCTAGAAGTTATCCTTGGAATGGACTGGCTAGCGAAGCACAAAGGCTAGATGGATTGTGAAAAGAAGACAATTACTCTAACCAATACTGAAGGAGAGCAAGTCATGTTCTATGGGGAAATATCTTTGTGAGTGACCATATGAGCAGTCTGAACAGTATTGAGAAGATCGAATTCGAGAAAGTACCAGTAGTCAATGAATACCCTGAAGTTTTTGCTAAAGAACTTCTCGGAATGCCACTAGACCGGGACATCGTTCATCATCGAATTGAATCCTGGAGCAGCCCCATACGCAAGAAAATTTGCACGTATGACGAGTCAAGAGCAAAAGGAACTGAGAAAAAAAGTGGAAGAGTTGGAAGGAAAAGGATTTATTAGAACGAGTTCCTCACCTTGGGGAGCCCCAGTGCTCTTCGCCAAGAAGAAAGATGGCAGTCTACGACTCTGTGTTGACTACCGAAGATTGAATGACATGAAATTCAAGAATAAGTAAGTACCCTCTACCAAGAATCGACGATCTCTTTGATCAACTTAGAGGAGCTAAGATATTTTCGAGGATTGACTTGAGATCCGGTTACCATCAGGTGAAGATTCGAGAGGAAGATATCCCGAAGACCGCATTGATAATAAGATATGGATTGCATGAGTTTACCATGTTGCCGTTTGGATTGACAAACGCACCAGCAATGTTAATGAACTTAATGAACAAGTCGTCATGGAATTTCTAGACAAGTTTATCATTGTATTCATGGACGATATCCTTATTTTTTCCAAGACAAAAGGAGAACATGTTCAGCATCTCAGATTGGTGCTAAAGAAGATGGTAGACCATCAGTTGTATGCCAAGTTCGATAAGTGTGCCTTTTGGTTGAAGGAAATCTCTTTTCTAGGCCACATTATCTCTGGTGAAGGAATATTTATGGATCCATCAAAGATTCAAGCTATCATGGAGTGGAAGCAGCTAGAAACCGTGACTGAAGTAAGAAGTTTCTTAGGGTTAGTTGGTTATTACCGAAGGTTTGTTGAAGGATTTTCCAAGATTACCAAACTACTCACCCAGCTGCTAAAGAAGAAAGTCCCATTCGACTGGACCAAGGACTGTGAAAAGAGTTTTGAGGAATTGAAGAAGATATTAACAATCGCGCCTGTTCTCATATTGCCAGACAATAAGAAGAACTTCGAAGTTTACTGTGATGCATCAAAGAAAGGATTAAGTTGTGTTCTCATGCAAGAAGGAAAAGTTGTGGCATATGCGTCAAGACAATTGCGACCGCATGAAGAGAACTACCCAACCCATGATTTGGAATTAGCCGCTGTTATTCATACACTAAAGATTTGGTGACACTACCTATTGGGAAATAGATGTGAGATCTATACCGACCATAAGAGCTTGACATATATCTTCACACAGCTGTACTTGAATATTAGACAATGAAGGTGGTTAGAGCTTATCAAAAAGATTATGACCTTGGGATACATTATCAACCCGACAAAGCAAATGTAGTAGCAGATGCCTTGAACAGAAAGTCCTACTGCAATCAAGCAAAGAATCTAGGAGTACCACCTCAATTACTCAGAGATTTTGAGAAATTGCACTTAGAATTCATTGAGCAAGGGACCGTTGCCGTTTTGAAGGTAGAATGAGAGTTGAAGGATCAAATTCAAATGGCTCAAGTAATGGATCCAAATGTCCAAAAGTTGAGGGAACACATGAAGTATTGAAGTGCAATCAATTTCAGTGAGGATGAGCAAGGAATTTTATGGTATCATGATCAAATCTGTGTTCTAGACAGCAAAGAAATCAAAGATGCAATATTACATGAAGCTCATCATACTCCTTACTCAATCCACCCAGGCAGTACAAAATGTACAAAGATCTAAAGAACCAATTCTGGTGGAATGGAATGAAGAAAGAAATTGCTGAGTTTGTAGCATCTTGCGACACTTGTTAGAGAGTGAAGGCAGAACATCAGAAGCCTGTAGGACCATTGCAACCTCTACCAACCCCTGAATGGAAATGGGATGATATTGGACTGGATTTCATAACTGGATTGCCAAGAACCCAAAAAGGTTATGATTCCATATGGGTCATAGTGGATAGACTAACGAAAGTAGCTCACTTTCTACCGGTGAAGACCCAATACACGACCAGACAACTAGCAGAACTATATCTTACTAGAATTGTCATTCTTCATGGAGTACCAAAGGCGATTGTCTCTGATAGAGGAGCACAATTCGTGTCAAAATTCTGGGAAGAATTGCAAGAGGTCTTAGGTACAGAATTGAAGTTCAGTACCAGTTACCACCCACAGACTAGAGGCCAAACTGAGAGGGTAAATCAAATTCTGGAAGACATGTTAAGAGCGTGTGCCTTAGACTATGGAAATTCTTGGGAACTATTCCTGCCATATGCAGAATTCACTTACAATAATAGCTATCAAGAAAGTTTGCAGATGGCACCCTATGAAGCGCTCTATGGAAGGAAATGCCGCACACCTTTATACTGGACCGAAGTGGGTCAAAAACAATTTTTAGGACCGCAGCTAGTAGAAGAGGCCACTGCTCATGCAAAGATTGTACAGGAAAGATTGAAGGCACCTCAGTCTCGACAAAAGAGCTACGCTAACAATAGGAGAAGAGAGTTATCTTTCGAGGAAGGTGATTATGTGTACCTCAAAGTGACACCCTACAAAGGAGTTCATAGATTCCAAATGAAAGGAAAATTGAGTCCAAGATATGTTGGACCATACAAGATTTTGGAAAAACAAGGAGAGGTAGCATTCAAGCTGGAACTATCACCTGAACTAGCAGGAATTCATGACATTTTTCACGTGTCTCAATTGAGGAAATGCCTAAAGATACCAACGGAATAGATATCTCCTATGGAAGCTGAAATTCAACCAGATCTATCATATCTAGAATACCCTGTCGAGGATGAGATTATTCTTAAGGAGGGTAGGTTGTAACACCCCAGATTTTCGCTACTCTTTTGTTTGTCAGTCAGAGTATCTCTATCAACTTCCTCGGACATCTCGATTGTGTCTCAGATTAAACCCTAGATTTCCCCAAATCTTAGCCTGATCTAAATCTTTATTTTAGGTTATGATCCAAGGTATACTAATACATTAATCCAAAAAGTTGGCAGCAAAACTCTATCGTTTAGACCTTTTTCACAAATCATCCCAAAAGTATCGCAGATTAGTCCTTTTAAGATTTTCCAGAAGCCCGAAAAGGCTAAAAGCCACAAATCAACTCCAAATCTTGATTTGATTTAGGGAACATCTCCCATTCACTATTCTGAGCAAAATCTCTTTCTGCGAGAATTTCAAAATATCATTCTAAGTCCCAGTTTTCAGCCTCACCAGATATCCAAACCCTAATTACCCTGTTTTCGTTTCAGCTCAAAACTTAATCAAAACTCCAAATTCTCTTAATTGTTGCTGCTAAACTATTTGTTGAGTTTAGTATGCCAATTTGGTGAAATCAATCTCAGCCTAATCCAAGCCTTTAGCCAGATTTACAAATCAGTCCTAAAACCAAGATTCTGAAATTGCAATTCAGCCCTAATCTTTTTTTCGGCCCCTTTTCGACAACAGCCCCAGCAGTTGTTTCGACCAGAGCTTCGCCATGCTTCTTCGTCGTGTTTCTTCGCCGCCGGCCAGTGTCCGCCACCGGCCAGTGTCCGCCGCGGCCTGTGCGTGTGTTTGTTTGATCGTGCACATGGGCTTGTGTTCGCACCAGAGCCGGCCGCCGTGGCAGCCCTTCGACCAGCAGCAGCATCAGCGCGTGCGCCCGCGGGAAGATTTGAGTTTGCATGCGTGTACGTGTTGTTGCCGGGATAGCATCATCGCCTACGCCTCTGCACCGGCCTGGACCAAGTTCCAACGACACCGACCGTTGCTGGCAAAGCTAGTTAGCCGCCTGCACTCGGTCGTGTCATCGTCGGTGCTATTCCTCCTGCGCCCGGCCAGTCACGTCCTCGGCTCAGGTTTCATTGCTAGTTTTCCCTAGCAAACTCCATTTCGCACCTATTTAAACCCCCAACAACCTGCTCCATTACTGTGCAATCGAGTTAGCTTTTTCCCTCACCCTCTCCTCCTTTCTTTTTCTTCCCCAATGAGCCACCAAAGAGGCAAACGTCGCCAGAGCTTTTTCCTTCACCAAACTCCAAATTGACTGTACTGGTATGTCTCTAGTACTCACCTCTTCGTGCCCTAGCAGCCAGTTCGACTCCAGCAAACCTCATCGCTGGTGATCATCGAAAAAGCCTAGATACCCTGTTCCTGCAATTAAACTCCATCCATTTTCTTAATCCCTTTTAGTGGAACAAATCAATCTTCTGAACACCTCACGTCGCCAGCCCACTCCATCTTATCTTTTGGCCAAATTGGCTACAAATTCTCGTTCCTTGTGTCCCGTAGATGGTGTAGCCGAGCCCAATTGTCCAGCATTGCCGTGTATCAACGGCGCCCCTTTCACCGTCGTCCCCGAGCCCGGTGTCAACGTCGACGAGCTTCAAAACTCAATTGCAACCCAATTCTTCTCTCTAGCACGATCAGTGTGACCCCAGTAACAAAACCCCTCGATCAATTTCAAGATTCATCAATCCTAGTTCCCTGCGACCGTAGCCCATCTTTGATTCTAGCGGCCGACGATTTAAACTTCACCTTTCGCCGCCGTCAAGCCGCCTCTATCCAATTCACTTCATCAGCAATCTCATCTTGATCTCTCCTACACATTTGACAAAGTTAGCGAAGCAGCGCATGCGTGGATTGTCCAAACGCGCAAGCCCTAGTGTGCTGCAGTACACTGGCACTCATTTTTCTCTGTGCCAGGGACATAGCTGCAAATTCTTTGTTTTCTTGGACTTTTCTGTTAAAACCAATTTGTCAATTAGTTGCCTTACTGTGTTTGGCACCTAATACTCCAATTTTGAACTCTTTTTGACCTTTTGGAAGCTGCAGATCAACTCTATGCCATTCTCAGACATTGTCAGGCCGTGAACTGAATGTCAACCTGCAAACATTCATCGCGTCTGAACCAAATCTTGTGAGCCAAACCCTAGTATCTTCTCCCCCGCTGTATCGCCTTCGACCAGATCTCCTCGCTTGGATACATGTTTATAATTTTCCTATAGCAATTATTTTCTGTATTGCTTAAATGTGTTGTGTTGTTTCATTGTTTGCGTGCGAGAGTAGAGCTAGAAGCAGAAGAAGTCTTTGAAGACCCAGCAGAGTAGTCAGAACCCACGTTGCAAGGCAAGTCTCTATGCCCTTGACCATGTCTCTCCCAGTATGTCAAAATAAATTAGGTTAATTGCTATTTAACTATATGCATGATTTATCTTCAAATTAAGTGCTATATTGGAAGAATATGAATAGAGATGACCTAATTTCTTGTAAAGCCCTCATGTTTGTATATCTCATGCACCTTTGTCACCCTAGTATATCATGCTTAGGTTATGGTTGTACTTAAATGTATGCGTTAAGTGCTAAATGGTCATGTGTATAAAAAATGTGCTTAAAACCTCTTCAGTAAAAGAAAATGTGATTAGAATCGATAGTGAGGATGGTTTGAATGGTTGGTGCTATGTGTGCATTGGGAATGTGAATGTCTCCTCACTAATGGTTCAAAAGGACAGGAACCTTGTGTTGTGCTTCTATGCGGCATGAAAAACATACTAACCAGTTGCCTAGTATGGGACAAGCACAACTTAGTATCTTTCTTGGTATTAGCCGTTCCCTGCATGGTTTGTCGGTCCAGTTTCTCACCGGAAACTGGTGGGCCACAGAGGGCCACGAGCGGTGTGAGTTAATGAGAGGATCAGGTGTAAGAAGGAAGTTGCCCTATGCCTGGATTCTGAGTCGTGCGCAGCTAAATCCACAGGCTACATGTCTCACGGGACCATAGACCGAGACTAGGTAGAATGGGCAGTGGGGAGGACCCACAACGGTATCTTAGACTTAACTATTTATTTACCGAGCACGGATATTGCTAATACTAGACTACAAAACCGTTGTGTGATCTCAGTCTTGTCACATGCGTAAACGTCGCATGGAGTGGTACCGACTTGAAAGCTGAGTGAAGAAGTAGATTAAAAGTGGTACACCTTTGCAAAGTTTTAAATAGTATCGGATACTCTGAGCTCCCAGGTTATGGAGTCTGCTCGCGGTGGATTCTATCCACGTTGTTTCAGCACAAGTAGTATTTGGAAGATTTTTATAATATTGATAATAAAAGTGGTGACTCATGAAAGACCGCCATACATAACGTTTTCTAAAGTATAGTTTAATATTTTCAAAGTCTCACTTTTGAAAGTAAAACCCTTCTTTAAAACTTTAGAGTATAACCTGTTCTACTCTTATCTATAAAACAAAGGCCCCATTCCTTGAAAACCCCTTCATCTATGTATTTGCATTCTTTAAAAAGAGACTTGTTGAGCACTGTGTGGAAAACGTGCTCACCCTTGCCTTTACACACAAAACCCAGAAGAAGGAATCGTTGATCCTGATTCCTTTGGTTTTGAGTACCAAGAAGAGGAGGGAAGCGTTCCAGATGATTCAACCTTCTACAAGGGTCATGCGCCAAGTGGAGTCAGATGTGGTGGAAGCCCTTCCGGAACCACTGTCGACAGAAGTGAAGATCTTTGTTGTTGCTTTCTGTGTTGTCCTTTGCGTTCGGTACCTTGATACCGACTCTTCAATTGAGAAACTTGTTATTTTTGTATCAACTCTAATTAGCGTCATCCTTGGCATTATGATACTATAATATTGGTCCTTGTGACCTTGTACATGTACTGCAGTTTAATGTAATTTCTATTGTTGTGAGCTTGTGATATACCTTTCTGAGTGCAACTCACCTGGGCGGTTGCCACCGGATTCCTCAAATGAGGGTCCCACATTGTGGTCCATGTAGCTCCAATGGTTCGGTTCAAGGCGTTGCAAGTTAAAATATGAAAAGAAAAACAAAAAGAAACGAAAAATAAAAATAAAAATAAAAACTTTTGTACCTTGGAGATCAATTGTCGGAGTGTGGTTGAGGTGGTTGGTGTTGGATAGGGTTGTGGAGGAAGACTATGGGTGTGAAGATGTGCCCCGTGGTGGGTACATGCGCCTGGATAGGTGCCATCCGAGAGGATGTGGCCTACGTGTTCATGATAGTCGTAGAGGTGATCCACGCGGCCGGTGAGGTGGTCCATCCTTGAATCCATCGTAGCCCTGTAATCTACAAATTCTGACCTAAAGTCAGAGAAACTAGTGCACAAGGACTCTATGGAAGCATGCAGAGCGGCAAAATAATATGCAACTGGTTGGTCAGATTCAGCGGCTTGTGAGGAATGAGGATCAATAATCCTTATTGCCAAACCTAAATCTCACGCCTTCTGTTTGGCCGGGAGGAACGCATAGGGTATTTTGTTCAAAGGAGACTAGAATCTCCCAAACAACTTTGTGAAAAGTCGTAATTGGTACCCCTACAAGCGTTTCCCAACGCACATTATGAATTAGGCAGAGCATATCATCCTCTATTCGTAGAGACCTAATGGTATGAACATCTAAAAATTTAGTTGGCCATAAGGGTCTCTTTTTCAAATGCATAAATCAAGTAAAATGATCAAGATTAGTGAAATAGATGTACAGAAAATCAGGTTTGAAGAAGGTTTGTGGAGACATACCTCTTGGCACTTTGTGGTTTTCTTGATGTTGTGTTAGGCATCGTCATTGGCGTAGAAACTTCAGATCTGGAGGTGTTGTGCAGAATCTACGTCGGATGGAAGTTTTAATGGTTGGATGGAAAGATCTAGGGCTGATTTTGTGGAAGTTTGGAGCTCAAAGAATAGAGTTTGTGCTATTGGGAGGGTTGGAGAAGATGGATTTATTTAAATAGAGCGGTAGGTAGGAGTTGTAGGTGTATGGGAGAAGGAAATTAGAAAAAAAAAATTCAAAAATCAGCACAAAACAGCCAAAACAGGTGAGCTACCCAAGCTCAGCATGACCACGGGAATGGGTTGTGCTCGGCTCTGGTTGGTTTTTTTTTCGACCAGTGTTTTTTTTCAAACAAACAAACAAGCAAACGAAGGCCAGCATGACCACGAGCACTGGTCGTGCCACTGGTCGTGCTCAGCTATGTTTTAAAAAAACTTATTTTAAAAATCGAACAGAACGATCGAACCGAGCCCAGCACAACCACGAGCACTGGTCATGCTCAACCAGGGCATGGGTCGTGTTGCTGGTCATGCTCGGCTCTATTAAAAACATGATTTTTTGTTGTTTTTGAAATCGACAAAATCGAGCCCCGCACTCGTCGTGCCACTGGTTGTGCTCGATTTGGCTAGTTTTGGAAAATTTTTGTTTTTGGTTTTTTCAAAAGTTTCAGCCCTAGTTTGTGAAAAATGGTTTTGGGTGGTCAAACGACATTGAAATTGAGTGATTCTTGCACCGTTGTGTTCATAAAAGAGAAAACTACGTGTTAGTATACCGGGTTGCCTTCCCGCTACCACTGGTTTAACGTCTCACTCGACAAAACATTCTTAGTCATTCAGAAATAGACAAAACTAAAAGAATTGATTGAGTTCAGTGCACTTACCTGGTCTCCCGCATTGTATAACTTGATGTGATGCATGTTTACCTTGAAAGTGGTACCGTCGTGCTCTCGAAGCTCTATGGCACCATACGGGAAGACTTTTTCTATCACGTAAGGCCCAGTCCATCGCGATTTCAATTTTTTTTGAGGAAGTTGATGTGATGTAGAGCCGAATGTCGTAATCGGAATTTGGTTGGCCCTTAAAAAGAAAAAGAAAAAAAACCAAAGAAAAATAAAGAGAAAGAAGAAAAGAAAAATGAAAGAAAAATTATCGGGTTGCCTCCCAACAAGCACTGGTTTAACATCCTGCTCGACGTAGACCCTAGCATGATCTTTATGGAGGTTCTCAATAGTGATTTTAAATGTTTTGTGTAGTGGTAGAACTAAGCATATTGTCTAGTAGTTCAAATTTTTTAGTTTCCATCACAGATATGTTTAATTGATGTTGGGGCTCAATACCAATTAGATCATCAATAGAATATCCTAATGCCTCGCGATGCAATGTTAGTGTATTGATCAATGTGCTTGTGGTTTATCAGTTATATTGGCATTTACAAGTATAGGATTATGTTTATCTCTATCAAGAAGGGATGTTAGATTTGGTACCTTGTTCGCGCAAGAATTGTTATGATTTCTTATCGCTAAGAGTTGATTGGGCAATGATGATGTGCTTGTAGTATCGTGATCATCCTTTTTATTTCTTGTCTCTGTGTTGTCATCAAGAGCATCATCTCCAATTTGTTTACACTACAATACAGTTTAAAGAGGGTCTATCCTACATGTGTGGTCCTCATACATAGGGCAATCAGTAATTTAAGGTAGTGTAAACAATATTTTCTCATTCCCCATGTGAAAAGCAATTGTACCCTCACATATATCAAATTTGAGCTTTGTCTAAATCATCCAAATCCCTTTTATTTGTAAGAATTTTTCACATGAAGGAATTTGAGTGATAAGATCAGTGAAAGGTACAATCATTTTCAATTTTTTCAAGATATCAAGTGATTTGTTACTAAAATTAGACTGGAGGTAACGACTTGGAAAAGGTGGAATTGGTTTAGAAACATGTGTTACGTCATTATTACCTAATTCTATTTCTTTTGATTGTTCATCCTTAGCAAGGTCATCTGCCAGCATAGGTGGATCATCGTGCTTAAGTTCGGTCGTTGTTGTCAAATCCTTGGTAGGCATCTTCGTTGGTTCCGGTTGCACCTCTCTTTGGAAAGCTCCTGCACCATTCAAATCAATAGCATCAACACAAGATATAACATTAATATGTTCACAATCATTGAGGGTTGATAGGTTGAGAAGGAAGAGGGTTAGAAATCATTGGTGCGGGATTGGCCATTTGCGCGAATTGAGTCTCGAGCATGCGAACGTCCGTAGAGATGGAGTCGATCTTCTGGTTTAGTGCAACCTTTTGCTTCACTTGACACTACTATAGAAATGCAGTCCACTAACCCCTATCTTCTGACGGTTGTATGCAATCTAAAAGAAAACTATTAGTGTACAAAGGCCGCAGTGGAGAAGAGCTTTTTTTATTAACGGTTACATTCTAGGAAACTGCTAGTAAAAACCACATTACTTATACTAATGTTTCATAATACAATAACCGTTAGAAGAGAGAAAATTTTACTAACGATTTGCTTTATGTAATAGTTAGTAAAACCATGTTATTTATTCTAATGGTTCTTACTGTATGAACCGTTAGAAGAGAGAAAATATTACTAAAGCTGTGTTTGTTGTAACCGTTAGTAAAACCACTTATTTATTCTAATGGTTGTTACTGTATGAACCGTTAGAAGAGAGGAAATTTTACTAACGGTTGTGTTTTGGAACCATTAGTAAAAGTTCCACTAGAAAGATTAATTGACCCACTCAACCCTTGCTGACCATCTCGATCTCTCTATTAATTTTCTTCCATTCCAAGCTCCAAGCTAGAGTGATCTGGGCAAGCTAGCTAGAAGGAAGTTAATTTGATCCATCTCGGTAATGTAAACTTCTCATCACCTCTCTCTCTCTCTCTCGATCACTCTCTCACTCTCCCCCCCTCTCTCTACTTCCAATTAAATGAGCTGTAGCTCCAAGCTAGGATGTTAGCTAGCTAGCTATAGCTTGCTGAAGTTAAGCTAGGAATGATTTATGGCTAAAGTTAATGCTCTTACAATTAATGCATCAAGTTAGGGTTTCATTTATCAATTGTAAGTAGCTATATACATATAGCCTAATTGACCATATGTTTAATGCATGCATTCCTGAGTCATTAAATATTTTTTTCAATTTGTCAATTTTGTGAATTGTAGATGGACCAAGAATATTGGGTGTATGGAATAAAACGTAATACTCTTGAGTATTTGGAGGGTGTGAATGGGTTTATTAAATTTGCTGAGCAAGAAAAGGAGAAGAAGGGAGAGAAAGATATGCAAATTCCTTGTATAGATTGTATGAACTTAAAGAGGTTCAACAACTCTGATTAGATTAAGAGTCATTTGATTCCTCGTGGTTTGAACGCACGATATACCCGTTGGATATGGCATGGTGAAGATCTTGAGGGAACGAGTGCCGCTACCAATCAGCAAGACCCAAAAGTGGATTGCAGTGATGATGAACATCAGAACTTTGATAATGTTCATTCAGATGTGCATGTAGATGATGACAATTTAG
Source organism: Pharus latifolius (assembly GCA_019359835.1). Taxonomy (NCBI): domain Eukaryota; kingdom Viridiplantae; phylum Streptophyta; class Magnoliopsida; order Poales; family Poaceae; genus Pharus; species Pharus latifolius. Next base: position 50,650,621 of record CM033319.1, on the reverse strand, counting down.
ATGAAATGTTACGTGATGTAGAAGAAGATTACAGCAAAAATGACTTTGGTAAATTTGAGAAATTGATTGCTGAAAAGTTGTCTTTTGTGCTGAGATTATATAACTTGAAGGCAAGCAACGGTTAGAGCGATAAGAGTTTCACGGCTCTATTAGATCTTTTAGTGGACATGCTTCTAGAGGGAAATGAGTTTCCAAGATCAGTTTACCAGGCCAAAAAACTGTTGTGTCTATTGGGAATGGAAATTGAAAGAATACATGCATGCACAAATGATTGTGTGCTGTACTGTAATGAGTATGAGGATTTGCATGTTTATTCTAGATGCGGTGCATCACGATATAACCATAGGGACCGAATTTATCACAGTGAATGTGACGAGGTAAAGAAAGAGCCTCCAGCCAAAACTGTGTGGTATTTGCATGTGATTTCTAGATTGAAACGGCTGTTTGCAAATCCGAAAGATGCGAAGTACTTGCGTTGGCATGTTGAAAGCCAGAAACAAGACAGAAAACTAAGACATCCAGCTGATTCTATTCAACGGATAAACATTAACAGAACATTTGGTGAGTTTGGAGGCGAAGTGAGGAATATAAGGTTTGGGTTGAGTACAGATGGTACGAATCCACATGGAAATATGAGCAGTCGACATAGAACTTGGCCGATTCTTTTATGCATCCATAATCTTTCTCCTTGGTTATGTATGAGCGCAAGTACATCATGATGTCGTTACTAATCTCAGGACCCAGACAACTCGGGAATGATATTGATGTATTTCTAGCGCCTTTAATCAAGGACTTACAGAATTTGTGGAGCGAAGAGGTGCGGGTGTGGGATGCATATAAGCGAGACAATTTCATATTGTGGGCCATGATATTTGCACCATAAATGATTTTTCGGCCTACGGAAATTTGTCAGTGTATAGTACGAAAGGAGGCAAGGCTTGTCCTATTTTCCTGGATGAAACTGAAAGCATGTGGTTACAAAACTGCAGAAAAATAGTGTACATGGATCACCGCAGGTTTCTTCCGATGCATCACCCCTACCGTAAGAAGAGGAAGTCATTTAATGGGAAGCCTGAGAAAGGATCAGCCCTAGTGTTTGTGACTAGTAAGGAGCTTTACTTGCGCATGAATGACATCAAAGTTGAGTTCGGTAAATGTTTTAAACCTCACAAAAAATGTTTGGAAGAAGATATCGATTCTTTGGGATCTACTATACTGGAAGCACCTACAAGTTCGACATTGCACCGCTGGAGAAGGGAAAGCATACATAACTCCCCCCAACTTGTTATACTTTGTCAAAAAGGGAAAAAACAGAACTCTGTCAGTGCCTGTATGGTGTCAAAGTTCCATGTTGGTATTCTACGAACATGAAAAAACTTGTGTCCATGAAGGACTTGAAACTGGTTGGTATGAAGTCCCATGATTGTCATGTACTGATGTCACAAATGCTTCCCATTGCTATCAGAGGCATTCTCCCAATCAAAGTCAGAGAGACAATTACAAAGCTATGTTATTTCTTCGATGCAATATCTTGCAAGGTAAGTGTGTATTCCTACTAAGTTAATTAGCTCCATTCATGGAACTTGCCAGATTTTTTTTTATCTTAATATTTGCTGCAACTGTGTCCTTGCAGGTAATTGATTCGGATGGACTAGATGATTTACAACGCGATGTGACTACAACTCTTTGTCTGCTCAAGATGTATTTCCCTCCATCATTTTTTGATGTTATGGTCCATCTACTTGTTCACCTTGTCAGAGAAATTAAGTTTTGTGGACCCATGATCCTGTGCTACATGTATCCGTTTGAGAGATTTATGGGTATCTTGAAGGTATATGTAAGGAATCGTCATCGACTTGAAGGCAGTATCATTGAAGGTTATGCCGCCGAGGAGGTGATTGAATTTTGCACCAACTATATGGTCGTGGTTGACCCAATTGGCATTCCTAATTCTCGACACGAGGCAGGCTTCAGGGCATTGGAACGATTGGATTCAAAGCAGCCGTCCCCTCCAATGATCTGTATGCAAAAGCACATTTTTGGGTGTTACAACACATGACAGGGGTGGAGCCATACATACACAAGCACAAGGAAATGTTACGGAAATAGAATCCTTCGAAGCTAGAGATTTGGGTCACCAGAGAACATGATAGGAAGTTTGCTAGGTGGATCAAAAATAGAGTCCTGCGAGCTTCTGAGGGCTCCGTAAGTGAAGTTGTTACATGGTTGGCCAGAGGGCAAAGATTTATTGTAGGGACTTGGCAGGGGTACGATATTAATGGCTATTCCTTTTACACAAGAACTCAGGATGATAAGAGTACTATGCAATGTAGTGGAGTGACACTACTTGCTATTTCAGAGGATGCCAGGGCAGTAAGGGCACTCAACTCATATTACGGTGTTATTGAAGAAATATGGGAGCTCGATTACATATTATTTAAGATTCCTTTGTTTCGATGTCAATGGGCTGAAATCCCTCGAGGTGTTAAAGTCGACAATTATGGGTTTACTCTTGTCAATCTCAGTAGGGTCACACACCAAGATGATCCATTTATACTTGTTGAGCAAGCCACACAGGTATTCTACATCGTTGACCCTGCCAATTCAAAGTTGCACATTGTCCTTCACAGTAACATACATATTGTTGGGGTGTCGAAGACGTTGTGGATGAAGAAGAGTATAATCAGTTTGACGAACTACCTCCATTTTTAGATGGAATTCATCAATCTGTCCCTACCAAAGATATTGACAAAACAAGTTACCTATGAGACAATCACGAAGAAGGATTATGGGTCGACAACCATTCTTGACTATTTTGCATTGTATGTGAGACATATTAGTTGGAGCTTTAATTGAAGAATTAATATATATGCTGACCATGGTGTCAAACTTGTGATTACTGTGGTTATGCACTCAAGCACATGCAAGAAATATTTATATATGTCTGCTCTAGCTTGTACCTATATATGCCTGTTCATTTTACAAGTAATACATGGAACAACACCATATGTTTATATATATATATATATGCATATATATATATATGCTATCTCTAATTGTTCTCAGGAAAAACCGTTAGTAGTAGTCACATGAAAGAATAATCCAACACTTCAGCCTAGATCTCACAAAGTCTATTCTAACGGGTGGATCGTATGCACCGTTAGTGCATTGTATGCTTTCTGTTAATACCAGCGAAACAGGAGAAGAAATTGTGTTTTACTAATGGTTCGTATTGTCAAACCGTTAGCAAAAGTGTCCGCACCTCTCTTCTAGCAGTTACTACTAAAGAACCATTAGGAGATACTATGTTATTTATTCTAACGGTTTCTTAATGTTAACCGCTAGAAGAAATGCCATTGTACTAACGGGTCGTCGTGTTGAACTGTTAGAATAAGTCCACTTTAAATAAACCTGGAATTTTCCCTCCAGTCGAACCAAACACATTTCCAAATCCCTAGCCTCGTGCGTGCCAGGCTCTTGGTTCTCTCTACTCACGCGTGCAAAACCATAGGCTCGCCGCCGTCCACTTTTTTCTCTCAGACCACCATCGCCGCCAGGATTTTGGTTCTCCACCACCGCTGGCCACTCCATTGTGCCATCGCCGGCCACTCCACGAACTGTAAGTGTTTTCAACCAACACGCACCGTAGAGTTCTCCTCGCCTATCCCTAGTTCATATTAGTTGTATACAAATATGAAGGAAATTGAAAAGTATGACAACTATCAAGTTTGAATGAAATGTGCTTGCATTATATTTTCTTCAATGCCTAATAGATGATAAAAGAACTGAAGATAGGTTCAGTTTTGTAGTTTCTTTCTCCTCTTGAATCAGTTTTCAGAGAGAAGCAACCATTCCCAAAAGACTCAATAGGTTCAGTTCATATTCAATTTCTTAATTGAAATTGAACTTGATTTGACTATTCAAGTTCTCATGGACAATACTCCATTAAGATGTCAACAATTGTTACAAGTAGGGTTCGCCAATATATTTTGGACTGGAACCAACCAAGTTGTTGTATCCTATTTCTGGCAAGAATCTGACCATTGCAACCAATAAGGCACTGAGAAAATCTGGTTATAGGATTTGGGATGGCAGCTGAACTTCAACCAAATTCTAATTGGGTTGCAGCATGTCCTAGTGGAATCTGCTGAGAAGTTGTTGTATTCTATTTCTGGCTAGAATCTGACCATTCCAACCATAGACAATGAGAAAATCTGGTTATAGGATTTGGGATGGCGGCTGAACTTCAACCAAATTCTAATTGGATTGCAGCATGTCATAGTGGAATATGGTGAGAAGTTATGATTTGCGGTTGAGATCAAAGTTCCAAAACAGTTTGTAACCAGCAAGATAGGATAGACTTGTATGGGTTAAACCAGGAACAATCTAGTTGCAGACAAAAATTTGACCAGCTTCTGCCAATTACCCCCAGGAAACCTCTACCAGTCTCAGCAGTAAACAGCCAGAGCATGATATTCCACAATGATTCCAGGTCGAGTGAGATTCTTATGCTAACCCCTAGATTTTAACTCTAATAGAGCTTTGCTTAGAACCACCAAGTCTCTAGCAAAAATAGGTTGAACATACCTAGTTATGCATTTTATTTTCAATTTTTTGAAATAATGTTTTGCTTTCATGATATAACATGAAAAGCAACCTATATCAGTGCATATCAACAATAAAGCTTTTAAGTTAGTTAAATAAGTTATCATTAGTTGACCTATGTAAAGTTTCTACATATATATGCATGCATTATTATAACCTTGTGTCTTTGATAAACAAGCAGCTAGAAAGTTGCAAGTTGCATCTGTAGGTGAGTTGGTTGACAAGGGGAGAGAGAGAGTAGTAGTGGCAACCAAGTTGTTGATATCTTCTTAAAACTTTGCCCCCCTCCAAGAATATATATCAATATCTTCTATCCTAGTAAACTGTCTTGCTGCTTCCTCTCTCTCTCTCTCTATATATATATATATTTCAATATATATAGTTTTTATGTGTATGCATGTGCAGAGGTATCCACACAAATCTGAAGAGCCCATAGACATATATACATGTACATGGCAGCATACTATTATATAAACATCTAGATTACCATATGGCCTACATTAATGTTAAGATCCAACTTTGGAGATGAGTCCAAAATAATCTTTCCAAGTAACTGACATCCTAAACCCTTCATATCAATTGAGTTTAAGGCTAAGTATGTGACTTCTATTTTAGCAACTTCTTTTAGTTTGCAAACTGCCCTGCAAAGGGCATTCTTCGATTTACAAGTTGTTTGTGCTATTTGTATATGAACTACAAGTTTGCCTACTAGTTGATGTTGATTCTTTGAAACGTATGTCAGTTTTGTTCTGTGCATATCTTGAATCAGAGGATGATTAAATTCTTATTAAAACTTGTATGCAATTTGAAATGAATTCAGGTAATATGTGGTAATTCATCAATTGCTACCCTTAAGGACAAATACTATGTCAAATGTGACCACTTAAGTTGTTTAATCTTATATGTACTGTACCATTTACTAGTAATGTCATTCTCATTCCATTTTAGTTATGAACTTTTCATGTAAACCCTTTCTTCATATCAATTGATGGTTTGTTGATGGAATTTTAGGCAAAGCCATGTCAGCATCTTTCTCGTTTGATACTAGTGATTCGATGAGGGGTAACGTAGCTGATGCTGCTTCGTCCCAGCGCAAGAGGAAGGCGCGAGGCGCGATGATGTTGTGCCTTTTGGCCAAACGCACGGATCTTTCCTGTGAGTTCAACCAGTTTGGGAGACCAATCAGAAAGAACGCTGGGTAGTACCTGCCTATGTTGGTTTGTTGGCGAAGGAAAGGATGAAGATCACCATCCAGAGTTGGAAGGATGTGAAGGCCGGCGAGAGGGATAGGTTGTGGGTGGAAGTGAAGGTAAAATTAATGAAAATCCCTAAACTCTTGAGTAATCACATTCCCTTGGCTTATCCTGAAAATTAAGTAAGTCTTGCTTATATGCACCGTTTGAGAACAGGCCAAGTGGAACATCCCCGACGATGGACCCAAGACGGCTTTCTTGAAGGACATGTACAACACATGGAAAACCTTCAAGAGCTTTCTCGTCAGTGCCTTCCTCACTAAAGGCAAATCTCCATGCGAAAAGTATCCCTTCATAATGGAGGAGGTATGAGAGCAATTCACCTAGTTGAAGGGGACCCCTGAGTTCAAGGTATGTATGCTTCCTTTTCTTGGTCACACCGTTGTATGGAGTAACCAACGGTGCTTTAATTTTCTTGTTTCTACTACGAAGGCCCTTAGCGAGAAGAGCAAGGCAATCCAGAGGAGGAACAACCACCCGCACCGGCTCGGATCTCGTTGCTATGCGGGGAAGGAGGAGCAGTGGAAGAAGCCCGAAGACGAGGAGTCGACTTTCATTGACTCCCCTAATCTGCCGATCTCTGAGATTCGTGATCTGCGATGCAAGCGCTGGTGGCTGGCCAGAGGGACCGTGTCGTCCACGGGTCTGTAGAGTTCCCAAACCCTAAGGACACCGAGGTCGTGCAATGAATCGTAAGTTGGCTAACTTCCTCGTTTTTCTCTTTTTCTTCGTTAACCATAAAACCTAAAATTATTGCATTTATTGGTACTGCACTATTCATTCTAGTTCGTACTATCTTTTTACTTCTTATTTATGTAAAAACAATTAGCCAAAATGATTAATTGGAATTCCAATTAATCATTGAAGAAATTAAAAAGGGATTAAATAAAATTCCAAGTCTTAAATGAAAGAATATGGTAGGAATCATAAAGTGTGGTAGAAAAAACTATGATCAATCGTGTGTGCACAAGTTTGTATATATTTTTTCTCACAATGTAGCTTTGAATGTAACAAATCTCTTGCTCGAAGGAGGCAAGCCAGGGATTGTTCACTCCCCATAGGGAGAACGACATCCTGTAACACCCTGAGTTAGGGGTGAAAACTTCCTTTTTCATCAATAGCATGCATGCTTGTATCTGTAGTAATAGCCAGATCAGTATCTATCCTAAACCCTAAAATCTCCAAAAAACTATCCTATGACCCTAAGTCAAGATCTGACTTACCAGATTTGGTCTATCAGTTATCCTAAACCTAAAAGCCTTCAGAACCCAGATTCAATTCTATCCCTAACTTCCAGAATTATCAACTCTTTTCTGTTTTCGAAAACAGAATATCTGTTATTACCTTTTACCCTAAGATTCAGAAATTCAGATTTAATCAAAATCTTAACCAAGTTCAGACCAGATTATTCCTGGATTATGATCAAGGGTATGCCAATACCTTAATCCAAAAAGTTGGCAGCCAGATTTTACCATCTAAACCTTTTTCGCAAATCAATCCAAGAGTTATTACAAATTAGTCCTTTATCTGATATCTAGAAACCCAAAAAGGCTAAAATCTCCAGATTAACTCCAAATTCAGAATTTCTTCGGCAAATCTTTTCTAGATGCTATTTGAAACAAGTTCTTCTTCTGTGCAGATTTCAAGATCTCATCCTAATTACCATAATTCGAAATCAATTAAAGCTCAGATTCAATTACCCTAAAAATACCCTATTTTCAGTCTGTATCAAAGACTATTCAAATGTGCCAAATTTTAGCAAATGTTCTTGCCAAATATTCTGTTGAATATAATCTGCTATATCAGTGAAATCAAATTCAGTTTAAACCTTCCAAAACTCCAGATTCGCAGATCAGTCCTTCTTCCAGATTTTTCTAAAAGCCAGAAAGGCAAAATGCTGCAAATCATCTCCAAATTCAAATCTGATTCAGGGAATACCTCCCAAATGCTTTTCAATACAAATTCTTCTTTTATGAGTATCTCAAAATCAAACCCTAAATCCCAGAATTCGAGATCAATAAGTTTCAGACTTATTTTACCCTAATCTACTCTGTTTTCAGTTCATATCAAAAATCATCCAAATGTCTCAAATTTTATCTTCTATTTGTGTCAAGTCATCTGTTGAATCAAGCCTACCAGATTAATGCAATCAATTTCAGATTTAACCTTCCAAATCATCAGATTTACAATTCAGCCCGAAATCAAAAATCAAAAATTGCAAATGAATCCATTTTCGACCAGGTCAACAGCAGCATTCGACCAGGCCAATTACTGTGCGCACAACCAGGAACCGCCGTGCTTGTGCGCCGTGGTTGCTCATCACCGGTGAGGTTTCGCCCACGCTCGTGACCGTGCATGCCGGTGCGCACGTGTCCTCGCTCCAGCTAGTGCCGTGGCAAGGTCGCTGCTACGTCGACGACCAACGCCTGCTTCCGCGCGCGATCAACGGCTTTTTGTCAGCAACCCCTCGCCACGTCGCTTTGCCGCGCCAGTGTTGTCGCCACCGCTTGCTACAACTCTGCCAGGTCCCGATGAGACGACACTGTGATCAACTGCAAGCTTGTCGCCGTCGCATCACCGTTCTTCGCTGTGTCTTCGCCGCTGTTGCTCCAGCACGCAACCAGTCAAGTCACCGGCTGCCAATTACTTCGTTGTCTCCTCCTTGCAAGCTTCGTCTGGTCTATTTAAACCCCACTGTGCTCAGCAACTCTCTCACACCTCACTGGAAATCAGCCAAGTCCCAGAAATTCCTGTTCCAGTCATCTTCTCCGGCGAGCCGTCGAGGAGGCTCACGGTGCCCAGCGCTCTACACTTAATTTCCTGCCAAATTAACAACATCAGTGAGTTCCCCTACTCATCCTCTCTGTGTGATATCATTTAATTGTTCTCCGGTGGACTCTAACACTGATGATCGCCGGAAATAGCTGAAAATCGAAGAATGCCCTGTTCCGGCAATGCTGGCCGATCTACCTCGAATTAGCCTTCGATCCTGTAAACAAAATTGATCAGTGGGTTATTTCAAGCAAGCCTGTAAGATTAGAATCCCCAATTAAACATCATTCGAAGCTTTTTCCCTAACCCAAGCTTCACCAGAAACCGGCGATCGTCGCCAGGCTTCTCCGGTGATCCTCCGGTCAATTTGATATTACCAGAAGCTTCCCTATACCTCCCAGATGCTCTCCCAGCAAGGAATTAAGTTCTCTCGGCCTATAGCAAAAATGCCCAAATCCAGAGTTTCTTCTCCGGCGCCGATGACCGGAAAGCTTGTTCCAGCCAATTCAGCCCTCGAAACTTTGTCTAGTGTATGTGCTTTGATCTCCTGAACACTTTTGTCTTCTAGCCCGACACCTAGATCGGCCTAGATTGGAAGATATAGCCATGCCAAGATCTTGTCCAGAACTGTTCCTGTACAACAAATTCATCTCAGTTCATCATCAAATTTCTTGCTTTCCAGCCATTTCTTGCCCTAGATCTTGTTGACTTAATTGTTCCTGTTAGCAATGCCCACCTCCCAGACAAAGTGGTGCATCATTTGGAGCTCCAGATCAAAAGTTATGCTAAGCCCTAGTTTTTGGCATTGTCAGCTCTATGCCAGAGCTTGCCAGCCAGTGGCATTGATCTTGTTTACCCACTTCTGGTTGTGTAAATTGAAAACCACTTTGTCCACTAAATTTGTAGAGTTGTGATCTACATTTTATTCTACTGCCACAAGTTGAGATAATCCTTCTACCATTCATTAACCCTATGTCGATGCCTTGAACCGAATGTCGACCTGAAGACATTCATTGATTTTGGGCAAACCAGCTGCGGACTTAATGTCAATTCCTATATCCTGGAACCCTAGAAGTTCCTAGCACTCATTTTCAGCCCTAATTCTATGATTTAGCCCTAATCAGCTTCTATGGTACCTAAATCCAATTATTTCAGAATCATCAAGACATTCATCTTTGCATTATTGCATGTAGTATAATAATGTATTGAAAAGGTTGTGATTCTTGGTTGCATGTTTGATCTTTGCTCAGAGTCGGAGCTAGAGTTCGAGGACTTCACTGCTGACCCGACATCAACTGCTGTTTTTTACGACGCGGAAGGCAAGTCATATCCTTGGTCATCTTGAACCTATATTTTAAATGTTGCTAAAACATAACCTTGAATATAGGCAATATTGCATGTGAAAGATTGAGAATGGTTGATTTATCAATTGGCAGTACTAGACTGGTTATCTATGAAATGTGAAATAAACAAGTTTTGAGCCATGAACTATTATATGTATTTATATACTTATATTCATGAAATAAAACCCCTAGCCGTGACCAGAAAAATGGTGTGGATGGCTGTAGCACTGGAGGTGCTAGACTGCAAAGGAATGCAGGCACTGAAGGTGCAGGGTTGTGGATGGTCTGGTCATTGGCATATAAGGACTAGAACCTTGTGTTGTGCGTCTAGTGGCATGAACAACGTGCTAACCGCAAGCCTGGTATGGGACAGGCCTGAACAAGTACTTATGTGGATCGTACATGAAACCCCTGCATGAGATGTGTTGTGATGATTGACTTGGAGGCTGACTCCTACTATCACTGAAGGTGATCTGATATTTGACCCAGTAATGGGAAAATGAGGTGGGGTGGAGGTTATGATACAGCCTACCACAACTGTGTTTCGCTGAGAGCCACAGGGTCAGGGGTGAATTGTAAGTGATGCATAACAAAAGTTCTTGTTATTTCTACCTTGCCACTCACACATGGTTGTGAGGAGGGGTCTAATCATTTTGATAGGATGGGCTTGAAAGTGGAATATCTTGCGGGTAAATTGGTACCTCTCTGCAGAGTTAAAAACGTATTCGAATACTCCGAGCTCCCGGGTTTATAGGAGTCTGCTGCGGTGGATTAAATCCACGGGGTGTGACACAAGTACTATTTTCTAAATAAAATATGTTTAAATCAAGATTACCCAAATGACATGTGTTGTCATGATAAGGAGTGCTGCCGTGGGCTGTCGTGTGTCGACGTGTCGCGGTAGTGCTATAATCTAGTGAACTTGAATGATGATGTTATATTATGAAAAGTGCTGCCATGGGATGAGGTATGAAAGTAAAAGATTATTTTATAAACATCCATAATTCTTGATTAGTCTAGATTCATGTCATCACTACTATATGTATCTACTCTTACCTATGACTTGCTGAGTACGTAAGTGCTCACTCTTGCAACCTACAAATCAATAGACGGAGCAATCAACAATCAAGATGAAGGCGTGGAGTACTTCGTGGATCCAGAAGGAGGAGCGTCAGTTCCGTCATTTCCCTGTGCGTGTTGTTCTGCCGTCCACTTCTCTTTGTGGGTGGGTCACCTACCTTCTGCTGTGTAGATGTTATTTTGCTAAACCATGTATGCCGTGAAGGCATTGTAATCTCCTTATGTAATATCAAGGCCAACAGGCCACACTGCTTAACTATTTTGTAAGTTACTCTGTTGCAATGTGATATACTCCTGTGCTTGACTTATCCTGGGAAGTCAAGGGTATGTGTATGCTATGCATATAAGGGACTAGCTGCAGCGAGCTAGGTCTCTACAGGAGTAGTCGTAGTCCCAGTCTCGGGGCGCGACACATCCTAACCCAGGCTCTAGGGAATAAGGAGCATCCAGGGCGGATGCGGACCGTGGGGGTTGTGGTGCCGTGGAAGGATGGCTTCGAGGAGCCCGGGCCACAAAGGAAGAAGGCCAGCAACTAGAAGGAAAAGGAATCGGAACTGACCAAGAAGGTACGGTCAGATGTGACTGCACAATTCATGGCCATGTTCACTCAAATGAATGAGAAGTACGAACGCCTCAACCGAATTGTGCAGTCCAAGGGTATAGATCCAGCTGCTGAGGTCGACACTTCTAGGCTGAGCAGTTGCAGCTCGAAGGTTCACGTGGATCCGGTGGACCTGCTTTAGGTATTACAACCATTGAACTATATATGAACTTCAGTTAATGCCACTCCCGTTTCGTTAGAATCGTTTCGCTAACTTGCTATAATTGTTGCAAATTTGCAGAAGCTAGAGAGCTGTAGCATACTGATCTGCATAGGCGATGACCCTATAGTGGTTGCACACGGGGTCATATATCCATCTTGGGAGGATGTCCGGATCCACTGCATACCTCTGAAGCCTGGGTGTGCAAAGGTACAAGTGGACATGGCCCTCCCGAGCTACAGCTCTTTTCTGTTGCCCATCCCAACAGAGGAAATGCAGACAATTGCTGAGGTATTGGGCTTGTACATATAGTGGCCCAAGAAGGGTGTTAAACTACATGAGGTAAACATTACCCATTGTAGCTTACAACTCAGTTAATATACTCGACTTGCAAAATCTAACTTATGTGTTCATAACTTAAAGTAGACGATGGATGCCAGCGCACTTCCTGAGGACCCCACCCCCAGCACAGCGCATGATCGAGCTCCTTTGGCCCCCATGCCTGCTCCAACGGCTTCAACCCCAGCCAAAGGACGCACGCCTCCTCGGAAAGCCCCTTCGCCATCAAATGAAGCCGGTGGCAACTCGCCCCAACCTTCCAAGGTATACACTCGCTCCCCGACCAAAGGCAAGGGCAAAGGCAAGGGGAAAGAAAGCCAGTCTGGTACATTCAAGAACAGGTTCCCACTCGTGTCAGAGTCCCTTCTACACAATATGGATTAGACAACTAGAAGTCTCCACTAGTGGTACCTGACCCGGTCTCGGCGCCACTTGTTCTTAGTTCACTTTAGGCCTGGACATTTTAACCGTGAGGCTGGGAGCATATCCGTGGCCCACAAGGATTTGTTCGACCTCTTCCACTAGCAGGAACTTGATATGTCCAGTGAGTTTGCTGATCCTATATGTTGTCATAGTTCATTTAATAAATCTAATCACTTTGTATGCAATACTTACTAATGCTAGGTGCATGTACAGGCTGGCGTCGATGAGGGCATGTCACAGGGTGGGTTTCCTCGACCTAGAGAAAATAAGCCTCACGATGCTAGAGCAGGACCCAACACATGTGGAGCAATACATATCAAGGGCACTACTAGTGCAACAGGACTGGGAGTTCATTCTTGTGCCGTACCATCAAAGGTTAGTGCATTTCTTACTAATTTAACTCATTCTTGTGTGTTACACCTTAAATATACATGAAACTGTTCTCTTTTATGTACAATGTAGGGGCCACTGGGTCCTCGTCATCATTTTCCCATGGAGGAATGAGGTATACTACCTCGATTCGATGAGCGACAAGGTAGCGCATGTTTTCAACCTCACGTGGTACATAGACGTGTAAGTAACACAGTTGATTTAAATTTTAATCTGACTAGCTAATTAATGATAACATAGTAACCATCAATGCTAAATTAAATGCAGGGCTTTCAAAAATTATGTTACTGCTGGAGGCAGGTATGATGCTTCGAAGGGCACAACAATTTCTTGGAAAGAATATGAGGTAATTAATAAGGATGGAACTACTCATGAGTCTTTTAATTTATGCTTAATTAGTTCTTTCGAGTTAATGTGGGTTTATGTCTTCGCATATGCAATTATCCCAATGCCATCAGCAGTCACAATCGTGGGAATATGAGTTTTATATCATGAGGTTTATGTATGACCTGATCAGGACATACTTTCCCCAATTCCCTATGTGAAGCATTTTTCCTAACTCAAAGTCGAACATTGGATGTGACGTATGTTCCTAACTTCATACATGCATGCAGAGCGCCATGTCGAAAGACCAATACGAGCTGCCTCAGGTAAAGGAGCTGCGACAAATTTGGGCTCAATATGTAATGGATGAAGTGGCTGTCAACGATCGATCGTAAATGACTTTTGTAATATACATCGAATGTGTGAATTGGTGTATGTGTGTATTTGTATTGGTGTATTTGTGAATAAATTCAATCTGTGAATAATTAAATTCAATCTGTTCAATGTATGTATCTCTGTATTGGTGTATTTGTGAATAAATTCAATCTGTGAATAATTAAATTCAATCTGTTCAATGTGTGTATCTTTGTATTGGTGTATTTGTGAATGTACCTTTTTAATTTGTATCTATAGTTTCTAATGGTTTGAATGTACCTTTTTAATTGGTGTATGTAGCTTTTTGTAACATATTCTAACGGTTACTAACTCAGAATCGATCGAATAATAATTCTTCTAATGGTTCATTTTGTCAACCCATTAGAACAAGGCTCCTCTCTTCTAGCAGTTACAACTTGAGAACCATTAGAAGAAATTCTTCTAACTATTTGTTTTGTCAACCCGTTAGAACAAGGCTCGTCTCTTCTAGCGGTTACTACTAGAGAACCGTTAGAAGAAATTATGCTAATACTAACGGTTTAGTTTATTTAACCGTTAGAATAAGGCTCCCTCGATCGAACCACTTCCAGCTCTCTTCTAGCGGTTCATAACCTGAAACCGTTAGAAGAAATTTTATAATACTAACGGTTGTGATTAGCGAACCGTTAGAATAAAGTAAGCTATTCTAACGGTTCTATATTAAGAACCGTTAGAATATAGTTATTGCATTGATGGTTTTGTAATCGTTAGAGTAGTGCTAGGCTTGTTCTATTGTGCCGATCACTAGCGGTATGAGAATCGTTAGTACAGACGTTTTTGAACCGTTAGTGCTAAGCATTTCTGTAGTAGTGTGATTTGCTAGAAAAGCTTCTAGCATGCGCTCGATGTTGGATTGTTCGGGTTGATTTTTTCGTTGATGTGGTGGCTAGTACGGTTGTTGTTGTTGTTGTTGCTGAAACGATGGCCATGGTTCTTGGTACGATTGTTGTTGTTGAGGGAGTTGGTGCTGTGTTTGGATCAGTCTTGATGCAACATGTTCATTCCACCATTGCATGTAGTTTTCTGTCATACCTTCAATTAGATCATATGCTTTGTCAACACTTTTGTTCATGAGTGCATCGCCAGCTGTGGCGTCAATAGTCATCACTGCCCAGTAATTCAAAGCGTTATAAAATGTTTGAACTACAAGCCACTTTTCCCAGGCCGTGGTTCCAAATATGTGCAGTTTTAGATGGAGGAAAAAGTTTATTGAGAAAAATACGTGAGAGTTCATCCCACGTTGCTATTGAAGTGGGCGGTAGGGTGTACAACCATGCTTTTGCGTTATCTCGAAGAGAGAAAGGAAAGAGACGTAGTAGTAGCGCATCTTGCGAAAGTCCATTAATCTTAAAAGTATCACAATGTTCAAGAAAAATATGGAGATACAGCGAAGGATCTTCAGTGGCAAAACATTGATTTTGTTGTATCAAATTCAATAATGTAGGGTTAATTTCAAATTATTTGTTTCGATTGCTGGTCTAAGAATACCTGATTGAAACTCCATGCTGAGCAGGATTACATAACCCTTCAATTTCTTCTGTTCACCCATCTTTGGTGATTCGGCTTCCTTCGGTGTTTGATTATCCAATGTGGCTCGTTGTTGATTGTATTAGATGCACTTCCAACCTGTAGGGATTAGACTACGGTCGCAAGCGCGGATGTGAAGTAATAACCACCAGTGAATGGTTGAACGTTGAGTACTTGAGGGTCGAATTCTACGAGGAATAAGCGTATTCATCTTTTAGGTTAATGGATCATCGATTAAGTCTAAATGATTTGGGGGATTTGTGAGCTACAACTAAATCTACTACTAAATCTATCAATCTAGAGTTTAAAGCAGTAAAGAAAAATGTAGGGTTTCGGGAATTCCATAACCATCAGGCATAATTCTATCGAAGGTCTGAGAATTGCAAGTTAATTTCAATTTTTTCCAAGACAGATTAAGTTGCCAGTATGGTCACGGTACAATGGTCAAATGATCGCTTCCACTATTATGTTTGGCGAGAGCCTCTCTCCTGTTCAGGATCCTGCGTCAAAACGCTAAGGACTCAACAACTCCCCTAAATTTTTGCTAAGACTCAACTGTTACATATGTTACCTAAACAAGAATTTAGGGTTTGGAGGAAGAAAACATCATGAAATAACTTCAAAACTTGAGATCAAGACCAAGGAAGAATCACACCTTCCATATTAGGTCATCCCTAACCCTAGAAGTGAACTACTGACAAAAAACCATAAAAATACAGAAATAATAAGAAGTAAAAGAAAAATTCTTGATGGCATCAAAATTAAGTCTGCCGTCCTTGCCGGCTTACAAACATAGGAAAAATAGAGAAGAGGTCTCTACTAAACTAAAACCCTAAAAATAGCATAAGAATTGAGCCAAAAGCTTCCCTATTTATAATACATGGGTTAACGTGTCCAAAAATAACTCCTTGATGTGCACGTGATGAAATCTAACTTTACAAGGCATGAGAACAGACAAATCAGAGTCAAAACTGACTAGATTTGACCAAAATACCTCTGGAAACCGAGTTGTGCTCGACCAGTTAGTGCCGAGCTTGGTCAAATAATGACCACGAGACAATCGTGTTCGATCGGGACTCTTTTCGACCAGACATGTTCATGTGCCATCAGGACTCGTTTTGACTTGTTGTCTTCGTGTTCGATCGGGACTTTGTTCGACCAAGTGTGTTCGTGTTCGATCATTGCTCTTTTTTGTCTAGTTGTGTTCAATTATGGTTCCTCTAATGTGTTTGACCAGGGTGTTTCGACTGAGGAATATTCGATCAGGGTTCCGTTTTTATCCAGTTTTAGAATCTTTGTCGAAATTGGTCCAAACAAAGTCGAAATTCCTCAAATTTGGTTGGTTTGATCCCTGAGACATGGCAAACATAGTCATGAAAGCGGATTGTAAAAATAATATAAAAATATGCATAAAATATAGCATCAAAGGAGTTTTTAGCTTGTTTTTGCACATTTTCAATAGCAAACTTAGGGTAAAAATACTACCAATTTAGGACCTATTAGTAGTGCTGGTCACATAACAAGATGATGTTCAACAACTAGTTTACTATGTCACTGAAGTCCTCCATGGACCTAAAGAACGGTACCCGCAATCACAAAAGCTACTATACACTCTTTTAATGACTTCAAGAAAATTGCGGTATTATTTTCAAGAGCACAAAATTACTTTACCATCCTGTTTTCCACTTGGAGAAGTGATTCATAGTAATGAATCTTCTGGTTATATTGTAAAATGGTCAATAGAATTTGGTGAGTTTCATATCTGTTTTTTCTACGCGAACAGTAATTAAGTCTCAAATTTTGGTTGATTTTATCACTGAATGGACTAATTAAACGCCAGAGATTCAACGACAAGGACTCTTTGACCAATTGACAATGTACTTTTATGGCTCACTTCGGCTTCAAGGTGTTGGAGTAGGAGTTGTGCTTGTTTCTCCTAATAATGACCAATTTCAAGGTATAAATCATACTTGATTTTTATGCTACAAACAATATAGCAGAGTACGAAGGTCTTCTAGCAGGATTCTATGCGGCAAAGTCCCTAGGGTTCCAATGACTACATGTGAAAAGTGATTCACAATTAGTCGTAATTCAGTTGGGAAAGAATACCAGTGTTTTGACTCCAAGATGTTCGCATACCCGATTGAAGTAAGAAAAATTGAAAAACATTTCCATGGGTTCGAATTCCAATACATTCCACGTAGAGAAAATCTTATTGTTGATCGATTAGCTCAAATTGGTTACTCACAATCACTTGCCACAACAGGAGTATTTCACGTACACCTCATTAAGCCCTTGACACACTCGAGAGGGACGTGTTTGAGTAATACCGCAAGAGAACGGTTGACGTTGAGCACTTGAGGGTCGAATTCCCAGAGGAACAAACTTATTCGTCTCTTGGGTTAAAAGATTGCTGATTAAGTCTGAGTGAATTTTTGGTTTTTTTATCTGCTTCTAAGTTGTATTACTAAAAGCTATCAATCTAGAGTTTAAAAGAAGTAAAGATTACCAACTATAAAAACTATGGTTTTAGAAAGCAATAAATAGCAACTAATTAGGGTTTTACAATCGAGGGAGAAAATCTAGAGTTTTGGGAATTCCAAAACCATCAGACGTAATTCTAACTAAGGCCAGAGAATTGCAAATCAGTTTCAAGTGTTTTCCAAGATAGATTAATTTGCAGGTACGGTCACCAATACAACGGTTAGAGGGTCAATTCCACGGTTAAGTCTGCAGAGAGCCTCTATCTTGTTCACGGTCCTGGGTCAAGGCGTGAAAGGACTCCAGAACTCCCCTAAATTCTTGCTTAGGCTCAATTGTTACGTCTGTTGCCAAAGCGAGAATTTAGGGTTTGGAGGAAGAAAATACGAGAAACTAAGTCACAAAACTTGTTATTGAGATCAAAGAAGAATTACGCCTTCCGGATTAGGTCATCTCTAACCCTAGAAGGGAATTACTCACAAAAAACCATAAAAATATAGGAATAACAAGAATTAAATGAAAACTTTCTCAATTGCATCAAAAAATTAGATCTGTCGTCCACGCCGGCTTACAGACTCGAAAACTAGGATTCAATAGAGAAGGGGGCTCATCTAAATCTAACTTCTAAACTTGAATCAACTCAAAAAAAAAGCCTTAAAAAGCACACCTAATAGAGTTAAAAACTTCTCTATTTATAGTACAATAAGGTAACGTGACCAAATAAAACTCTTGAAACGAACGAGACAGGATGAAAACAGCAAAAAAACACTTGAACCGAGTTGGTTATAGGCCATGGAACGAGCCATGCCCTAGCCTGTGCCAGGCTCAGCTAGGCTAGGGTTTGCCCCCCCACCCCCCCTGGGCCCCCTTTTTCGTCCGTTTTTTGTGTTTTTTGTCATATCTTGTCCAAACAAGCTTGAAATGCTCCCAAATTTTGTAGGCATGATCTTGGAATATAACGAACACAACCATGAAAGTGAATTGTAAAAATGATACAAAACGTCACATAAAATGTCACGTCGAAAGAATTTTCAGCACAATTTAAGATGCAAATTTAGGGTAAAATTCATACCAGTTAAACACCTATCAAATCCCCCCAAGCTAGCATCTTGTTTGTCCTCAAGAAAAGGATTAGAGTGAAATTTTTAGAAGTTATCAACTTTGGAATGCCTAGATTAATTAGATTTTCAATAAACCAATTTCGGGCAATTCACGTTACATCACGGCATTTGAAGCAATTAATCTACGTACTTTTAAAATTTTTAAATACAAGCATCCGGTTTATCATATCTCATCCTTAGAAAAGAGAGGGCTTAATCAACTAAATTTATTTTGGCAACTCCTTTCATAAAGGACTTAGAATAAGCAACTGCTAAATCAAACGATCCCAATATCATAATTTATACTAAGTTTGCTAGATTGCCCTATCATAAGAGAAAAACATAAACACTTTTATTTCTATTTTTATTTTATTTTATTCTTCAACCTTTTTGTGCTCTTAGCTAGATTGTTTTGAATTGGATCATTTTGTCGCAGCTAGAAGAGACACAGCCGAAGACATTTAGATCTATCTCTATAGATCTTATTACCTAGTATGTAAGCTGCTTCTCCCAAGTATTTCATAGAGAAACTATTTCTCAAAGAAGACTTAACAGATTGAAGCATAGGAATGTCATTTCCGATCAACAGTATGTCATCTACATACAAAACCAGAAACACATGTGCACTCCCACTAACCTTCTTGTAAACACAAGGTTCATCTTCATTTTTGATTAAGCCAAATTGTTTGACTGTCTCATCAAAGCGAATATTCTAACTCCTACATGCTTGCTTCAATCCATAAATGGATTTTTGAAGCTTGCATACTTTCCTAGCATTTTGTGGATGAGTAAAACCTTTGGGCTGTATCATGTACATATCCTCACTTAGATTTTCATTGAGGAAAGCTGTTTTAACATCCATTTTCCACATCTCATAATCATGGTAGGCAACAATTGCTAGAATGATCCGAATTGACTTTAGCATGGAAACATGTGAGAAAATTTCATCATAATCAATTCCTTGAATTTGTTTGAAACCTTTCGCAACTAATCGTGCCTCATGAATGTGAACATTTCCATTCATGTCACTCTTTTTCTTAAAGACCCAATTACACTCAATGGGTTTGACACCATCGTGTAAGTCTACCAAGTTCCAAACGTGATGAGTATACATGGACTCTATTTCGGATCTCATGGCTCCAAGCCATTTCTCAAAGTCTGGGCTCATTATTGCTTCCTCATAAGTCTTGGATTCATCATTCCAAATGTGGTAAGGAATGTGTACCTGTCAGGTACATTACAGACCCTTTCAGACCTACGCGAGGCTGGTGTTTCCACAACGGTTTCTTGAACATTTTGTGGATCTTCTTGAAGATTAGTGGGAGATGAAACATTTTCCAATTGTTTTTGAATTTCTTCAAGTCACATTGTATTCCCACTAATTTCTTATGTGAGAAACTCTTTCTCAAGAAATCACCATTTCGAGCAACAAACACTTTCTCTCGTCCTTCTTATAGAAATAATATCCTTTCATTTCCTTGGAGGGACACCTCAATGGAATGGTGTATCCGAATGATAGAATCGAACCTTGTTGGACATGGTTCGATCAATGATGAGCCAAGTCGATCTTCCATTGTCTTTTTGGGGATATGCTCTAGAAACTATTGCGTTCAACTTAAATAGGGCTCTGTCAAAAGCGGTAGAGAAGACACCATATGAGATATGGCTTGGGAAGCGACCTAGTTTGTCTTTTCTCAAGATTTGGGGTTGTGAGGCATATGTAAAACGTTTGATGTCTCACAAAGTTACACCCAAATCAGACAAGTGCTTCTTCATAGGGGGATAGGCAATGTTAGCTGTGGAACAATTCCACATTCTTTAAATGATTGCTAAATTCTTGTCTCAAATATTCTCCTCCATGATCTAATCGTAGGAATTTAATTTTCTTGCCAAGCTGATTTTGTACTTCATTATGATATTCTTTGAACTTTTCAAAAGATATAACCATATCTACCTCATTAAGTAGATATAACCATATCTACTAAAATCATCAGTGAATGCTATGAAGTATTGGAATCCACCTCTGGCCATTGTGCTTAATGGTCCACATACATCAGAATGTACTAGGGCCAATAAATCACTTGCTCTTTCACCTAAACCGGTAAAAGGTGTCTTTGTCATTTTTTTCAAGTAAACAAGATTCGCACGTGTCATATGATTCGAAATTGAATGATTCTAAAAGTCCATCTTTATAGAGCTTCATGATGCGTTTCTCATTTATATGACCTAAACGACAATGCCATACGAAGGTTGGATTCAAATCATTTGTTTTCAGCCTTTTGGTATTTATGTTGTATACTGGAACTTCAAGATTTAAAACATAAAACTCATTCAACAATTGGGTGATTCATAAAGCATATCATTCAAATAAATTGAACAACAATTATTCTTTATTTTGAATTCAAAACCTTGTCTAAACATGAAACAAAAACAATGTTTTTGCTTATGGTAGGAACATAATAACAATTATTAAGCTCCAAAATCAATCCTGAAGGTAAAGCCAATATAAAGGTCTGAATGGCTAAAGCAACAAATCTTGCTCCATTGCCAACGCGAAGCTGAACTTCACCCTTTGCCAAACTTCTGCTCCTTTTAAGCCCCTGCAACGAAGTGCAAATATG
Organism: Pharus latifolius; assembly: GCA_019359835.1. NCBI lineage: Eukaryota > Viridiplantae > Streptophyta > Magnoliopsida > Poales > Poaceae > Pharus > Pharus latifolius. The sequence goes on along the minus strand of CM033319.1, from coordinate 50,629,188 downwards.
AGCTTCTGACCCAGTATCAAATACCCAAGAATCAAAAGGAGAAGTAGAAATATTGTCTTCTATAACATAAATACCTCAAGCGGAAGTCTCACTTCCCTTCTTCTTTTTCAGATCTTCTAGATACTTCTTGCAATTCCTCTTCCAATGGCAAGATTCCTTGCAATAGAAGCACTCAAAAGCAGTGGTAGGGCCAGGCTTGGACTTTCCTTTGGGCTTATGCTGGCTGCTTAAGCTCTCATCTCTAGCCTAGCCTTTGCACTTAGCCTTTCCCTTACCCTTCTTCTTGAAACTCTTTCCCTTTTGAACCATCATCAAATGATCAGAATTTTTTTTGATGTTATGCTCTACCGTCTTTAACATCCCATGCAATTCAGGAAGAGACTTCTCTAGATTATTCATATTGTAGTTCAATATGAAATGATCGTAGCTCGGAGAGAGTGATTGGAGAATCACATCAGTAGCCAACTCTTGGGTAAGGGGGTAACCATGTTTACCCAAACTCTCAATGTAACCAATTATCTTGATTATATGAGGGCTAACTGTGCTTCCTTCTACCAGTCTGTAGGCATGTAGTTTCTTGATGGTTTCATATCTTTCCACCCTTGCCTGGTCTTCGAACAAGTTTTGAAAAGCCACACTCATGTCATAAGCATTGATGTTCTTGAATTGATTTTTCAACTCAAAACCCATTGTTGCTAACATGAGGCAATTGACATCGAGATCATCATCAACATCCTTCTTGTAAGCATCTCATTGAGATCATGGAGCGTTAGCAAAAGGTTCATCAGGAATTGAGGACTCTAGAACATAGTCCTTTATTTCTTGCTTGAGAACAATTCTCAAGTTACGGAACCAATCAATAAAACTTGTTCCATTTAGTTTTTCTTTAGTAAGAATGGATCGCAAGGTAAAACTGGATGAGGAGTTATATATTGGCCATTATCTACAACAAAAATACAGAAAGATATCATGCTTATGAACATTCTTCTATTAACAATTAATAAAAGAAACTTCCACTATATGTTTCAAAACACAGTCCCTAGAATGACATATAGTGGGTCAAGATCCATATTTCATTAAGTCCTAGTGATATTTGGCATCACTGCTAGAAACCTAGTTATGTAGGTAAGCAACTTTTGCTAATCATATCATATATGACACTTGTTTGTTGGGTGACATCAATATGCCCCGACTCCCTACACCATGCTCCAAGGCCCAAAACTGTTTTGATAGCCTTATTAAGTGAACCAATTCTATGTGTATAAGTGTCCAACACTTATCCTGCCTTACCAAGATAGTTAATGGCACCTTGATTTGTCAAGCGCACCAAATAACGATCGAGGCTTTGACAGTTGTAGCAATTGAAAAGGGCATCAAAACAATCTATGAGATAGTATGGCCCTTTAATATGGTGTTCTCCATCTCCATCTTCATAGGACCAGTCCACAATGCTTGAAAAATCCTGGAGTGAGCTCCACACTACTATACTAATAGCTAGATATGAATTTACATTAGTGCCAACCATCACACATGGCGGCACTTAGGCCATTATACAAAAAGAGACGACCATAGAAAATCTCATCGGATTGATCATATCATCCCAACTTCTGAACCAATCTAATCAGTTGAGATTTCTATTAATCCTTGTGGTGATATTTTGAAGATATACCAAATCTTTTAGATTCAATCTAACAAAGATTCTGGTCTCTGATCTTATCACTACCATGCTAGCCTTTACACCACCTCCCACTGGGTTGTGCAAGGATTCATAGCAGCAATTGGATTAGATATGGACTTATGTAAAATTGATCACATCAATTGAGCCAAGTCCATATCACGAGATATCTCCTTCTACCATTTTGCCGAGAGTGATAGATCATATCCATCATAGGTCAGAATGGGTTTCATCAGATGAAACATCAACAGATCTAATTGTACTAATTCAGATCCAACATGTTATCAACAATTATTAATAGATCTAATTGATAAGTGCTAACTTGGTAGCATTTTTACCCTAGGTTTACTATTGAAAATGTGCAAAATCATACTTAAAACTCCTTTGATGCGACATTTTATGCGTAAAATTTTATTATTTTTACAAATTTCATTCACGGTCGTGTTCATCATGTTTCGGGGATCAAACCTGCCAAATTTGAGAGAATGTCGACTACAATTGGACCTAATTCGACCAAGAAAACCAAAACTAGAAGCAAAAAAGTCCTGGTGGAGTACTCTATGGACAAAAGATTTGATCGAACACATTTTGGCGGGAAAAATCCTTATCTGTACATAACTGGGTGAAAAAGGGACTTGTTCGAACACGTCACGACAAAAAGAACTGTACTCAAAGACACCTACTCGAAAAAGACTCTCGGTCGAATACAACGTGGCCGGAAAGACTCCTACTCAGTTTCGGTTATGACACGTGTTTGGCCGCGAACACACCATGTGTCATGGTCGTGTTTGAGTTAGTTTCGGTCACAACATGTGCGTGTCCTAGATTGCACCACGTGTCCTAGTCATGTTCGACTCGGTTTCCTCGGCTTTTACTGGTCGATTTTGGTCGGATTTGATCGAAGCTGGTCGAATTTGGTCGGTTTTTACCAGATTTAGTCGATTTTACTGGTATTTGATCAGAACTGGTCGGTTTTGGTTGGTTTTAGTTGGGTTTGATTAGAACTGGTTGAATATGGTCAGTTTTGACTCAGATTCGTTAGTTCTCGCACCGTTTGAAGCCATACTTCGTCGCCTACACGTCAAGGAGTTGTTTTTGGGCACATTTATCCATATACTATAAATAGAGAAGTTTTTGGCACAATTAATCATCTCTTTTCTTAGGTTTAGAAGTCGTTAAGGCTTAGTTTTTAGTCTAGTTTTCTTAGAAGAGTCCCCTTCTCTATTTTTATTTGTTTTGTAAGCCGGCAAGGATGACAACTTCAATTTCCAAGTAATCAAGTGAGTTTTTATTTAATTGTTATTATTATTTCTGCATTATTGTGGCTTTTTGTGAGTAGTTCCTTTCTAGGGTTGGGGATGACCTAATCCGGAGGCGTGATTTTCCCTCGGTCTTGATCTCAAGTTTTTGAGTTATTTCTGAATGTTTTCTTCCTCTAAACCCTAAATCCTTGTTTCGACAACAGACGTAATAGTTGAGCCTTAGCAAGAATTTAGGGGAGTTCTTGAATCCTTAGCGCTTTGATGCGGGATCCTGAATAGGATTGAGGCTCTCGCCAAATGTAACAGTGGAAGCGATCCTCTGACCACTGTACAAGCGACTGTACTGGCAACTTAATATGTCTTGGAAAATGATTGAAATTAACTTACAATCCTCGGACCTTGGATAGATTACGCCAGATGGTTATGGAACTCCCAAAACCCTAGATTTTCATTCCAGCTTGCAAACCCTAGACTTAATACTTGCTTTTTACTACTTTAAAACCTTAGATTGATAGCTTTAGTAGTAGAATTAGTTGTAGAAAAACACACCCACAACTCGTTTGGACTTAATTAGTGATCCATTAAGCTAGCAAGACGAATACGCTTATTCCTCGTGGAATTTGACTCTCAAGTGCTCAACGTTCAACCGTTCACTTGCAGTTATTATACAATCACACCCTTTTAGGTGCGATCAAGTTTTTGGCGCCGTTGAAAAGGATCTAGGATATCGACTAGAGGGGTGGTGAATAGGTGATTTTGGCAATTTAACAACTAATCAAGAAAATTTCGACAATTAAGAGAAAATAGCTAAAACAAGAAGAATATCAAGCAAATTAACACAAGGATATATCCCGTGGTCTCGGTGATTTGCCGATCACCCCTAATCCACGTTTAGGAAAACTCAAATCTCTACCGCTCCTCTATCTAGTCGACTTCTTCTCAAGAAGTGATCTAGATCTTGAGCCGGATTAGTATGATGAGTTATCCAAACCTCGATTTCACTAGTGATGCACTTTACCGCTCCGGCAAGGCGTGCTCAAACCCTTCACAAGTTGTTTTGAGGCTTCTTCACAATCTTCCTTGAAGAGCTCTCCAAAGCCTTCCTCCTAGCCGTCTAGGAGCCGGCAAGCTCCAAGAGTAACAAGCCGGTGATGATCACTTAATGCTCTTCTAGTGCCACAAGATTGATTTAGTGAACTAAATGCAATGCACTAGAAGATCTCAATTGCACACTCTCTCAAATTCAAGAAAATGAACACTAGAGTGTATGAAATGTGTTTAAGCTCTTAAGAATGAAGACAATGTTCACAAATATGCCAAAAGTATCAAACAGGACCATGCATGGGAGTATATATACCCTCCTCAATAAATATAGCCATTACAAGCCGTTGGAGGAAAAAGATCACTTGGCGGTCAGACCGCAGGTATAAGCCCGGTCAGACCACCGCAATTGCAACGGCATTAAACAGACACAATAAATGCTCACCTGCCCTTGTCGGGCACTCTCACGGTCGACCGGAGCCAACAGCGGTCAGACCGTGAAACCATCCAGAGACGACCTTGTTCCTGGACACGATTTACGGTCAGGCCAAAAACTTCAGACAGACCGGCTACACGGTCAGACCGCAGTACAAAATCTCGGTCAGACCGACGAGCACACTAATTTTCATAAAAATATGATCACGAAGCTCCAGGAGTCTAACTCAAGGTTTAACAACGGATAGACCGACCTTTTGGAAAAAATAAATACACTTCATCACAACTGTCAGTCAGTCCGAAACAACACTCGGTCAGACCGTTTCTGCGGTCAAACCGGACCAACTTTCGGTCAGACCGACTAGAGACTGAACTTGGCTATTTTGAACGGATAAAAGCATTTTCAAAATATATGACCTTCTAGTATGCAATGCAAGTTGTTTTTATGACTTGTGGCACACAGATGAACTATTTAGTGATACACCACATGCTCCTCTTAATACTACGGCGACTATCCTATAATCCGGTCAAAATTCTTCTCTAATCACCTTAGACCGATAAAAGGAAAAAGGCTCTATTCCGTACCTTTGCCTCTTTGCTCAATGTCCTTTCTTCATCATGTAGCTCTTTCTTTGCCTTTCATTATCCTGTCTTTTGATTTTGTTCTTGACACAACTTAACAGGTATCATTAGTTCAACATTTGTAATTGTCATTTATTACCAAAACACTCTTTAGGGGCCTAGGAGCTACAATCTCCCCCTTTTTGGTAATTGATGACAACATTAAGAGTAGATGATTGAATTTTGAGCATTAATAGGATTTTTCAATGAGCATAGTAGAGAAAAACACACTCCCCCTAAATAGATGAATATGAGAATTTTGACCTTTTGGTGGAGTTCAAGCATGTATATAAGCATGTATATAAGAGGATATGTCAATTCATTCCACAAACGATATCGGAGACCATCACAAAGATCATGTGAAAAATATCATAAAGCACATCTCAATATAATATGAAGTATCACAAAAGTAATAAGGCATTCAAAACATCACATACGTCAAGTCATCCACATAAGTCATCCACTCGTACAAAAACACTCATCTAAAGTTCTCATTCACTCATACAGCAAAAGTCATTCATCTAAAGTTCTTCTCAAGTTCTTCTCCCCCTTTGGCATCAATTGCCAGAAAAGCTAAGAATCGAAGGGAGCATCATCATCTTGAGACAGAGGGTTGAAGGGAGGAGTCTGAGGGAATCGAGAGTAGAAGTGAGCGGAGAAGGCGTCGAAGCGCTGCTCGAACTGATCTTGGCACGACTGAAAAAGTCTGGAATTGATCGTTGAGAGCTGCCAAGTCAGATCGTGTGAGCTCAAGCCCTTGGAGAAGTGTAGCAACCTGATCCATCATCAGTTGATGGAACTGTTGCTAGAATTGAGCAAACCAGGCGGGGGCTTGGCTCTGCTGTGCTGGCTGCTGAGCTTGCGACTGAGGTGGAGGAGGCATGTCCAGAGCCTGCTGCTGCTGCTGCTGATGTGGCTGTGCTCCATGGCCTCGAGCCAAGATGCGCGGATTGACACTGAATGACTTATAGCCGAGATGCCTGATGTCGCAAGATCCGCGAGGAAATTTTGTCTTCTGGAGCAGCAAAGACATAATGTATGGAGCAAAATACAGATTTGGAAGAGTGGTTATCGAGACATCCTCAATCGTTTTCAAGATAAATGTGACAATGTTGATCCGACGACGCTTGAGGATGTGGTCGATGAAATTCCAGTAATAGTCTCGGATAGCTTCTCGATTTCCACTCTTTGGATGGATCGTGGCTCGGATAATCTTGTTGACCACAGCTGGGAGGACTTTAAGGCCTGTAACCGTGCCAGGTACGATCCTCTGGGCACCTCCCGGCTGTTCATAGAACTGGAGCCAGTCATCCTCATGCAAATAATCTTCATCTTCCATATTGATGCCTTCCTTCATTTCTTCATAATTTATCTTATTAGCCACAGCAAATTCCTCGAATGTAGCCTCATACCTCCTAGTTCCAGTCATCCAAACTATCCTCTGTTCTGCCCAAATGATCTCGATGGTAGCATAGAACTGACGAATGGCAGTGGCGTTCCATGGGCACTTATGCTCCACAAAGTCATAGAGCCCAATCTCCTTGAAAATCTGAACAAGAGGAGCCATGATGGGCTGATTCACGACATAAGCCCATTCAATCCATTTGTGTTTGAAGATGTTCTTGTGAACTAGATGTCCATAGAACGCATCCTGCTGGGTCATCGTGTGGAAGTGAGGAGTAGTGGCGTCATTCTCATGGTTATAGGCGTAGGTGGTCCTAGCCTTTGTGTAGTCATTGGACGTCCAGTTCTTCTTGGGCCCTTGATATGCATGGACGTTTATCTCATCGTCCTCACTCTCAATATCCATAGCCATGTGCTCAGAGCCGCCACGGTGAGAGGATTGTTCTGTTTCAGAGTCTCCGGGCGAGGGCACCCAATCTGCATCTTAAGTGTCGCTACTACTCGACGGTTGAGCTCTTTTTGGCTGCTTCGCCAACTTCTTCTTATTAGTTCGGACGAAGACATTCCCTTGAAAGCCTCGACCGCTAGAAGATTGGCAATATATAAAATAGATAAGATACTAAGAGAAATGAAAGTATGAATTGAATCAAGATGTCAACAGATCAGTAAGCCCTAGCTCTGCTGTTGCTGTCGGTCAGACCGGAACTGGGGTCGGTCAGACCGGCGCAACCGTAGAGTTAGCGTTTGAGGAGATTTCTGGGATTCAGTTGATTCTAGGGCACAAAGTGAATTGATACTCAAGGGTAAACATTTAGTGTATCAAGAGAAGATATCAATTTGAGGTTTTGAACAGATTCACACTAGATTCATCAAATTTGCCCGGAATCCCAAAATAAAGAGGAAACTTTTTGATAAAATGGAGATGAATCCGAGAAGGATACCTAGAAGACATGATTTGGAGGAGATCTTGACCAACGGTTTGTCCGTGCTTCACTTTGGTTTGACCGGAGAAGAAAACTCCAAAGAATTTGGGGGGCACGTGAAAGAGACAAAAGTGAGGTGAGAAAGTGAAAAGGACAGAGATTCGCGATATAAGGTCTCTGGTTGAGTATATTTGGTCAGACCGTAGGCAAGAGACCAGTCAGACCGCGGTAAGAAGGGATTTTGAAACGCTCTTTGGAGATAAATTCGGTCAGACCGCAATTGTTTTTCGGTCAAACCGCTGGAAGGACTGAAAATTGAGAAGTTTATTTGATTGATGCTCATATGAGATTCAGATATAAGGTATGAGAGATATATATATATAGGATAACTATAAGTAAGATATAGACAATATCGCCAAAGGGGAAGTATCCATATTACAAATCAACATGTATTTAGCTAATTTTACTCAATTGCTGATAAAAGAGCCTAAAATGCCCTAAAATGAGAAGTTCATACAATCAAGTGACAACTCAAGCACAACCAATATGAGTTCAACATTTCAAGCCACATTTGATATATCAATGACGTTAAGCTCATTTCGAAGTTTACAAAAGCGGTTTTCATGTAAGGGCTTAGTGAATATATCCGCTAATATATCTTCGGTCCTTACATTATCCACCAACAAATCACCTTTACTAACATGATCTCTAAGGAAGTGGTGTCAGATATCTATATGCTTGGTCCAAGAGTGTTGAACTGGATTTGTGGCTATTTTCACCGCACTGTCATTATCACACAAAAGAGGCACTTTTTCAAATTTGATTCCATAATCCAACAAGGTTTGCCTCATCCAAAGAAATTGTGCACAACAACTACCCGCGGAAACATATTCCGCTTCGGCGGTTGATAGAGCTACTGAGTTTTGTTTCTTGGAGGACCAAGAGACTAAAGATCTTCCTAATAGTTGACAACTGCCTGAGGTGATTTTTCTATCCACTTTACATCCCGCATAGTCAGAATCAGAATATCCAATTAATTCAAATTTAGCACCTTTTGGATACCACAACCCTATACTAGATGAATATTTTAGATACCTCAAAATGCGCTTAACGGCCATTAAATGACTTTCTTTAGGAGAGGTTTGAAATCTTGCACACATACAAACACTAAACATGACATCGGGCCTAGAAGCAGTAAGATACGGTAGACTACCAATCATAGATCTATAAAGCTTTGAGTCTACCGGTTTACCTCCTTCGTCAGAAACAAGGTAACCGTTAGTGGCCATTAGTGTCTTGATTGTCTTAGCTTCTTCAAGTCCGAACTTCTTGAGCAGGTCCTTCACATATTTGATTTGACTGATGAAAGTTCCTTCCTTGAGTTGTTTAACTTGTAGTCCGAGGAAGAAACTTAGTTCATCTATCAAGGACATCTCAAATTCCCTGGACATCATGTTACCAAATTCCTCGCAAAAGTCTTGGTTAGTAGATCCAAATATGATGTCATCAACATAAATTTGACATACAAAGAAATCATTTCCAATTTTCTTAGTAAATAAGGTAGTATCAACTTTCCCAATTTTAAAGCCTTTTGAAATTAAGAAGTCTCTAAGTCTTTCATACCAAGCACGAGGTGCTTGTTTAAGACCATAAAGAGCCTTGGAGAGTTTATAAACATGATTTGGTTTTGTAGGATCTTCAAAACCAGGCGGTTGTTTGACAAATACCAATTCATTAATTTTTCCATTTAAAAATGCACTTTTGACAGCCATTTGATAAAGTCTAATATTATGAGACGAAGCAAAAGCAAGCAAAATTCTAATAGCTTCAAGTCTAGCTACGGGAGCAAAGGTTTCACAGAAGTCCAAACCTTCAACTTGAGTATATCCTTGAGCGACCAATCTTGCTTTGTTCCTTACTACCACTCCGTTTTCATCTTGTTTGTTCTTAAAAATCCATTTGGTTCCGATGACGTTGTGTTCATCCGGATTTGGTTCTTCGACCAATTCCCAAACATTGTTGCGGGTGAAGTTGTTTAATTCTTTGTGCATAGCATTCACCCAATCCGGATCTTTCAGAGCTTCATCTACATGAGTGGGCTCAAAAGAAGAAACAAAAGAGAAATTTTCACAAAATGAAGCGAGGCGAGAGCGAGTTTGAACACCCTTACGCAAGTCACCAACAATTCGATCGATGGGGTGATCTTTAGAAATTGAGTGATGAATTCTTGGATGATCAACCGTGTCTTGTGAAGTAGAGGTAGACATTACTTCCAGTTGTTGTTGAGGCGAATCTTCCACATTACCTACTTCAACTATTTGATCTTCATGTTGAGGTGTTGACGAAGAGGGGATAGCTTGAGTGGATGGATCTTCATCTTGATCACTATCTTCTTTCGGCTTAATATCCCCAATGGTCATGTTCTTCATTGCCACCCTTAACCCTTCATTACCTACATCATCCAAGTTGTCTTGCTCCTCTTGAGAGCCGTTAGTCTCATCAAATTCTACGTCATGCGTCTCTTCAACCAAACCGGAGTTTTGGTTGTAGACACGATATGCTTTGCTATTTGATGAGTATCCTAATAAAAATCCTACATCACATTTACTCTGAAATTTAGATAAACATGTACCTTTTCGTAAAATGTAGCACTTACATCCAAATACTCAAAAGTAGGAAATATTTGGTTTCCTTTCGATGAGAAGCTCGTATGGAGTTTTCTTTAATAGCCGATGACAATAAAGCCGATTGGATGCATGGCATGCGGTGTTGATTGCTTCGGCCCAAAAGGTGTCCGAAACATTGTACTCAGAAAGCATGGATCTTGCCATATCTATCAATGTCCGGTTCTTTCGTTCGACTACCCCATTTTGCTCCGTTGTATACTTGGCCGAAAACTCTGTTTGATGCCCTTATCATCACACCAGTTTTCAACCTTGGTATTCTTGAATTCGGAGCCATTGTCACTTCTCACTTTCTTGATCTTGAAACCAAATTCATTTTCGGCCCTTTGTGCAAAACTTTTGAAAGTGTTAAATACAATTGACTTGTCATGTAAAAAGAATATCCATGTATATCTAGAAAAATCATCTACAATGACAAGACAATAACTATTGCCGCCAATGCTAACATAGGTATTTGGACCAATTAAATCCATGTGCAATAACTCAAGTGGACTAGAAGTTGACATTGTGCTTTTGGTTGGATGTGAATTTGCAACTTGTTTTCCGGCTTGGCAAGCACTACATAATTTATCCTTTTCAAACTTAACATCTTTTAAGCCAACAACTAAATCATGTTTAACTAATCTATTTAGTTGTTTCATTCCAATATGTCCAAGCCTTCTATGCCATAGCCAACCTTTAGATGATTTAGAGAACAAGCATGTACCAAGATTTGCATCATTTGAATTGAAATCAACTAAATAGAAGTTGCCATGTCTAAAACCTTTGAAGATCAACCTATTATCATCTATACTAGTGATAATCACATATTTTGGATAAAAAGCACATATAAATCCTAGATCACAAAGTTGAGCTACGGATAAGAGATTGAAGTTAAGAGATTCGACAAGCAATACATTAGAGATGGAGAGGTCGTTTGAGATGGCAATTTTGCCTAAACCTTTTACCTTTCCTTTGCTATTATCTCCAAAAGTGATCTTGTCATATTCCGCATCTTCGTTATTGAGAGAGGAGAACATATTGTGATTACCGGTCATATGTTGAGTGCATCCACTATCGAGAACCCAATGTTGTCCTCCGGCCTTGTAATTTATCTACAAAACAAAGTTAGGTCCTTTTAGGTACCCAAATCTTTTTGGGTCCTTGGAGGTTAGTTACCAAGGATTTTGGAACCCAAATGGCTTTCTTTTTGGCACCAATTATAGGGGTTCCAACAAATTTGGCTTTAACATCGCCATTATTCATTTTCTTCAAAACATAGCCAGAGTTGAATATAAGAGATGAGTTAGTTTTGCTAGCATGACAATTTTTCTCAATATGACCTAAACTTTTGCATTTGTTGCAATACCCCTTTTCTTTTACAAATATGGTTTTAGTTGGAAGAAATGCATGTTTGCCCTTTTTAGGTATATAACCTAGTCCTTCTTTTCTTAAAGAGAACCTTTGACTATCTAGTAGATGTCTTAATTTTGATTCCCCTACATAGCATTTAGCTAGATCATTTGTTAGTTTTTCAATTTTGTCCTTAAGTTCAGTGTTTTCAAGACTAAGCACATGGTCATCAACTTTTGGACTAGATGGTAATTCAATTAAATCTTCACAAGATGTAGATATGCTAGAAGTAGATATCATAGGCAAGTCATTTGAAATATTGCAAGTAATGCCTATGTCATTACCCGTTTTGTTGGCTTTATGAGCAATTAATGAGTCATGAGCTTCCTTAAGCATCTCATGAGTTTCTTTGAGACTCTCATGAGATGTTTTTAGCTCCTCATAGGAATTTTGAAGAGTTTTGTATCTCTTCTTCAATTCCTTGAATTTCTCCTTTTCTTTGCTCATATAGTCATCAAAGTCGGTGATCATCTCAACTAGGTCATCATAAGAGTATTCATCTTCGTCACATGATACCTTAGATTCTCCTTTAGCCATGAGGCAATGAGGAGTGGAGAATAGAGATGGAGCTTCCTTGATAGCTACTCCGGCGAGTCCTTTAGGAGATGCTTCATCTTCATCTTCGGAATCAGAACTTGAAGCATCCGAATCCCATTCAATGAGACAAGCTTGTCCGTCCTTCTTCTTCTTGTAGTATTTCTTGAAAACCTTCTTCTTGCTTTGTCCTTCCTTTTCGTACTTCTTCTTTTTCACAGATTTTTCTTCTTCCTTGTTTTTGCATTGTGCGGAAATATGCCCCTTTTCACCACAATCAAAACATCTTCTTTCTTCAAATGGGTTCCTTTTTGATGATTATCCTTTCTTGAAGGATTTTCCTTGATGTCTCTTTTTCATGAACCGCTTGAACCTTCTCACGAAGAGAGCCATTTCCTCATCGGTGTCTCTCTCATCGCTTTCTTCTTCATTATCTTCCCTCTTGGAGGCTTGAGCTTTGAGTGCTATATTCTTCTTCTTGGAGTCGGAAGCCTCATCTTGTACCTCTTCTTGTGATTTCTTAAATATGTCATGAGTGAGAATTTCACTCAAGACCTCCAAAGGAGTCACACTCTTCAAATTAGATCGCACAAGTAAGGTCACAATAGTGTCATATTTTGAAGGTAAAGCTCTAAGAAATTTATGACAAAACTCCACATTTGTGACATCCATACCAAGCCCTTTTAGGTCATTTACTATATTATTTAATCGGTTGAACATCTCCGAGACATCCTCATTGGGCAACATAGCAAAATTTTCAAATTGTCCCTTATGAATGAATAATTTTGCATCCTTGACCATTGAGGTTCCTTCATGAATATCCATAACATTTCTCCAAATGTCATGAGCCGTTTCAAGGTTACAAATTCTGTTAAATTCACCTAGATTTAGAGCACTATAAAGAACATTCATGGCTTGAGCATTTGCTAGAGCATTTTCTCTATCTAGGTTAGTCATGTCACTAGTACAGAAAAGCTTTCTTCTATCGGTAAAAAAAACCCTTCTACTATCGGTTTTCGTACCGATAGAGATAGACACGATAGAACAAGACAGAACATTTTCTATCGGTAAATAACCGACAGAAGAAATTAACTATTCTATCGGCATATTAGGAGTGTACCGATAGAAAACTCGTCGTAGTCTGACAATTAACAGTGGGAAAAGTACCACTATTCTAACGGTTAATTACATGACTACCGACAGGAAAATATTACTATTCTATCGGCACCTTATGATTGTACCGATAGAAAACCCGTCGTCGTCAGACGTTTAGCGTTGGGAAAAATACCGATATTCTAACGGTTAATTACAAGTTTACCGACAGAAAAAAGTGTAGCACTCTCTCGGTTGGAAATGACATTATCGATAGAAAAAAGCTTAGTACTCTCTCGGTTGTGTATGAGTTCACCGGCAGGAAAAATCACACTCTTCTAACGGTTAATTATAAGTTTACCGATAGAAAAACCTACAGTAGTCTCTCGGTTGTGGATGAGATCACCGGCAGGAAAAGTCATACTATTCTGACAGTTAATTTCAAGTTTACCGATAGAAAAATGCTAGTAGTCTCTTGGTTGTGGATGAGTTTACCGATAGAAAATTTGTAGTAGTCTGTCGGCTGTGAATGAATTTACCGATAGAACATTCACATATACAGTACGTTATTTACATTCACAATATAGTACATTCACATATACAGTACAGATGCAATACATTATAGATTGGATACACAATACAGTACAGATGCAAAGAAGGGTAAATTCACAGAACAGATTGACACATTAGACAATTATTCACATTTATTCACATATATATGGACAAATACAAATTGCAGTCCAATGTGGACATTTATTGACATATATATTTATTCACATGTATATAAACAGTCTATGCACAGAGTACACGAAAAAGAGAAAATTATCATGGCGGATGGTTGGGCGCAACTTCCTCCATGACATATTGAGCCCAGATTTGTCGAAGATCTCTAATCTTTGCATTTTCGTATGAGTCTTTCGACATGGCGATCTGCAAGCATGTGTGAATACTTAGTAACTAACTTCCTAATTTAGAACGTGACACCCAATTTTCAAATTTGAGTTAGCTATCGATGCTTACCTGGGGGAATTGGGCAAAGTTTGTCTGCACTAGGTCGTACATGTAGCGCAACACATAAAACCCGCATTCCCACGATTGTGGCTGCTGATGGAACTAAGATAATTGCATATGCGAAGACATGTTAGCTATTGTTTCCATAATATATTAAGCATAAACAAAAAGTCTCGTGAGTACCTCATATTCTTTCCAAGCTAGTAGGGAGCCCTGCGGTGCGACATGCCTCCCTCCAGCGGACGCATATTTATCAAAAGCCCTGCATTTCAGTTAGTATTGCCCGTTAATGTATTATCATTAGCTAGTGAGGTGAAAATTTAAATCAAACATATAAGTTACTTACGCCTCCATATTCCCCTTGACCACATATTCGATCGATAATCTGTCACGCATCGAATCGAGGTAGTACACCTCGTTCCTCGGCGGACAGATCACGATGAGGACCCAGTGGCCCCTGCATTGTACGTAAAAGAGGACCGCTAGCTCAAAGTATATCTCAGGTGTAACATACAAGATCGAGTTAAATTAGTACGAAATGCACTAACCTTAGGTGGTACGGCACCAGAATGAACTCCCTGTCCTGCTGCGCCATCAGCGCCTTGGATATGTACAGCTCAGCGTGCGCGGCGTCGTGCTCTAGCATCGTGAGACTTATTTTCTCTGGGTCGAGGAAACCCACCTTGTCACACGCAACCTCCGATGCTAGCCTGTACATGCACCTGCATGCAAAGGACGACATTAGTATTGCACAGAAAGTTACTACATTTCAAATGAACTACAACAATGCAGAGTTAGCAAACAGAGTTAGAAAACAGCAATACATAGCATCAGCAAACTCACATGACTCCAGTCCGTATGATGGACATATCGAGCTCCCGCCAGTTGTAGAGGTCGAACAGATCCTCGTGTGCCACGGATATACTCCCGGGCTCACGGTGGAACTGCCTAGGCCTGTAGGGAACTAAGAAGTTCAGATTGCACCGAGCTCGGTGTAGGTACCACTCATGGAGTTCTCTGGTTGATCGATCCAATTTACGCAAAGCTGCCTCCGACATGAGTGGGAACCCATTCTTGAACCTCTCCGGCTGTCCCTGTCGCCCTTTTCCCTTGCCTTTGCCCTTGCCTTTTGCCGGGGACTGAGCGCGTACCTTCGAAGGCAAGGGCGAGATGATGGCGGCTTCCTTCCGAGGTGAAGGCGTGGATGCGCTGGGTGGGATCGAGGCCGTCTTTGATGTGTCCAGGGTCGCACGAGATCGGGCCTCATGCCCCGAGCTGGGGGCGCAGTCCCCTGGTAGAGCAGTGGCAGGCCCCTTCAATTAATGAGCACGTATGTTAGATTATGCAAGTTGAGTGTACTGAGTAGGATGTAATCTAAAATGTGTAGGATTTACCGGTTGTATTACAAGACACTTCTTGGGCCACTGTACGTAGGAGCCCACTGCCTCAGCAAGTGTCTGCAGTTCCTCTGTTGGGACTGGCAACGGAGAATCGTTGTAGCCTGGCATGGCCATGTCCACCTGTACCTTTGCGAAACCCAACCGCAGAGGTACACAGTGGACCCGGACATCCGGCCCAGACGGATATACGAAGCCGTGTCCAACCACTTCCTGCCCAGCGCCTACGTGATTCTGTAGGATGCAATCCTCCGGCTTCTGCAAATTTGTAACAATTAAAACAGGTTAGCGAAACAACTCTAACAGAATGGGAGTGGCATCAACTTAAGTGCACAGATGAAGGCTTGCAGTACCTCAAGTAGATCCACTGGATCCGCGAGTACCTTCGAAGCGCAACTGCTTATCCGACCCCGCGGGGTACCGTCGTCCTGGGGATCCGCATCTGCACTCTTGGCCAGCAATGCTTCTCTCAACCGTACAAACTCTTCCCTCATTTGTGCGACCTCGGACTGCACCTCAGACGGCACCTCAGCCCGTATCTCTGCCCGCATCTCCGCCCGTATCTCCTCCCGTACCTCAGCCCGTATCTTATCGGAGAGGTCAGCTTCCTTTTCCTTCCAGGAGCGGGCCTTCTTCCTCGGTGGAGCCGGATCTATGAAACCGGCCTTCCACGACACAATGGCTCCCACGGCCCGTGTCCGCCCGGGATGCTCCTTATTTCCTAGAGCCCAGGTGAGGATGTCGTTCTCCCTCTGCGGGGTAAACAATCCCTCAGCTGCCTCCTTCTCAAAAGAGATCTGTTACATTTAAAGGTACCTTGTGAGACAAATTGCCTTATATACACTTGTGCGCACACAGTTTACGAGGTTAGCCAACTTACCATTCGCCTCACAACGTCGGCGTCCCCAGGGGTTGCGAACTGCACAGACCCCGTGGACGACACGGACCCCCTCCCCCTCCACCATCGCTTGCACCTCTCATCCCGGATCTCGGAGAGCGGAAACTCAGGGGTGTCGATGACAGGATTTTGCTCGTCTTCCTTCTTCCACTGCTCCTCCTTCCCCGCATAGCCCCAGGATCCGAGCCGATGCGGGTGGTCGTTCCTCTTCTGGATCGCCCTATTCTTCTCGCTAAGGGCCTTGAACTCCTCAGTCCCCTTCTGCTTGGTGAATTCCTCCCATACCTCCTCCGATATGAAGGGGTACTTCTCACAAAGAGATTTCCCCGCAGCGAGGAAGTTACTGACAAGCCAGCTCTTAAAGGTTTTTCATGTTCCGTTCATGTCCTTCAAGCAGGCAGTCCTAGGTGTATCATCGGGGATGTTCCACTTAGCCTGTTTCCAAAAAATGCATACAATTAATCACGAGTTAGTTAAACTTTAGTATAAGCAAAGAGAACGTGATTACGAAAGAGTTCAGCGATTTCAGTTAATTTAACCTTCACTTCCGCCCACAACCTATCCCTCTCGTCCGCCGTCACGTCCTTCCAGATTTGGACGGTGATCTTCACCCTTTCTTTCGCCAACAGCCCAACGTAGGCCGCGTACCTCCCAGCATTCTTTCCAATCGGCCTCCCAAATTGGTTGAACTCACAAGAAAGATCCATGCGTTTGGCCAAACGCCCCAACGTCGTCGCGCCTCGCCCCACCCTCTTGCGCTGGGATGTAACAGCTGCATCTTCAGTAGTTACGATGGCGTTGGCCCTAGTCGAACCACTAGTACCATCCGATGAAGACGACGACATGTCTTCCCCTACAAAACCTTCAACAAACCATATGGCAATTAATTCGCCTTGGAGTTCCATAACTCAGCCCAGGACTGGAGACTAACTAGGGCGGCAAAAGGGAAAATAATACAAAAAGAAAGACATGCATAAATTACTTCCTGAACTATTCAGAAATATTTTCTATCGGTAAACACATGAGCTGCCGATAGACCATAACAATTACCTCCACAGAAGACAATTTTTCTATCGGCAAACCCGTGAGATACCGATAGAACATAACAATGTTCTCTACATATGGAATTTTGTTGACAAGCCACCATTCACTGTCATCACATAACATTCTCGATGATTTGCTATACTAATATTCATGGGCCAGCATTATTATTTCACACGTAAATATGCACACAAGCATCTAAGTGCCACTGTGCATAATCTTTTGCCTGTATGTGAGTCATCAGGACTTCACATCTATTATGTTGGGAAAAGTCATGTATAGGCATTTGAAACATATACATCGAAGACCCATCCACATTGCCATATATTCATACCAAGTGAGTAAAAATTCCCAACCAAACTAGTACATTGCATGGCTCATGTCCTTCCAGATCCAAATTAAGTTTTACTACTTGTGCAGAAATATTTTCTATCGGTAAACACATGAGCTGCCGATAGAATATGTGTAAGAACACCTCCAACATATAATGTGCATTACATGGCAGTTGGATACAATTGATCACACATACAGCAGTATAGATAAGTTAAAATCTCAAAACAGGTTCATTACAGCACTGGAACATATTATGTAAACCCTAATTTAGATCAACATTGCCTGCGGAATGTACATAATCCAACACAATAGGGAACCCTAGTGTAATTCCAAAACTCGAAGAATTAGTACGTGCAAAACACTAGGATCAAATAAGGAAGATGCTGGAAATAGAACGACGAATTAGGGTATTTACGGCGGCGATCAGTTCTGGTGATGGAGAGGCGGTGTAGAACGCAGCGGCGGCCGGTGAAGGACGAAAATAAGAACCGGTGGCAGTAGCGAACCAGTGTCCAGCCGGCGATCGTCGTGTGGGAGAGAGGAAGTGAGTGGTCACAGTGAAGGTTGTGGTTTTCTTCGCTCTCGAAGAGACGCAGTGCTGTAAGGTGGAACTGTTCGAGTGGAGGGAAACCCAAGGGCCGTGTACGAGTAATAAAGCAGTGGAGGAACTTTTCTATCGGTACAAACAAATTGATACCGATAGAATTATGTAATTTTCTATCGGTACAACAAAATAGTACCGATAGAAAAAGTAAATTTCCCGGAAAAAATATTTGAAGTAGTGGATGCTTTTTTCTATCGGTATAAACAATAAAATCCCGTGAGACCAATTTTCCCCAGAAAATTTTTTTAATTAAGTGCTTGAGATTATAGTATTGGGTGCCCTTTTCTATCGGTAAAAACAACAAAATACGGTCAGAGTAATAAAAAGGTACACACAATTTAACATCAAACAGACCGTGGTTGAAAGCTGCAGAATGATAAAGAAAGAGGGAAGATAGCTGGAAAATTGGAAAATTGACATAAAAAGAAATTGTTCATTCATTGTTGTTTTATCACTTACAAAAAAAATAAAACCCAAAATGCTAGGTCAAGGGGTGGTCTTAGCCCTGGCTGCATGTAGAATAGAGTCAGTTAGACTTGCAGCCAGGACGCAGGACTCCTCTAGCGACAAGTTGTCCCTCAGATCAACTACTACCACGTCGAGAAGGCCTGCGACCTCCCTCAGCTTCGCTATGGTATCCTTCATAGTCAAACCGCAGCCAGCGATGGTCATATCCGCGGCTTTCTTCTCCTCGCGAAGACGCCTCGTCCTCGCCCTAGCATTGTCACCATCCGTCTTCATGCGCTTAATGCGCTGGAAGAGATCGTCAAGGTCAAGCCGTAGCTGAGTGTGCTTGTCTGTAAGGAGCTTGTGCTCCTCCTGGAGGGCCCTCAGGTCGGCCTTCACTTTGGCAGTGTCTTTGACGGCTACCATTCCCTGTGCAAATCAACAGGTCAAGAATGAACTGAACATGGATTAACAATACAGGGGTAAACCGAGGAGATTTAGAGTTCTTACCGGGGAGGGCGTGGCTGACGATCCCATGGAGGTTGCCATTGTGAAAGAGAAGATGAGGAGTTGAACTGTTCCAGAATTAGAAAACAACAAAATACCGCGACGCATGGCGAGGTACTTATAGAGTTTCCAAGGTGACGCATGGCGACACGGTTGAGAATTCAAAGCGGCAGAGTATTCGTCTATCGGTAAAAACAGGAAAAAACAGTCAGACAACAAATACCGTGAGACTAACGAATTTATTCTAACGGTAAAATAGAACAATACCGTCAGAAAAGTTTTGAAGTGCCTGAGAGAAGTGCCTGAGCACATGAAAGTAGCGGATGTCCTTTTCTATCGGTATAAATAACAAAATACCGTCAGAAAAAGGGATTTTTGCAGAACTTAATTTGAAGAAGCAAGAGGCTGCGATGAGATTTTTGCAAGTGCTATTTGAAGGGAAGAATTAAGTATTTACAGGATAAAGGTACTGTACATGTTAGAACTCATGCTGTGGAGTAAAATTGAGATGTATTAATGCTGTGAACTAGCTTATCATTAAGTTCTAAAGAAAAATGTACTGCCTGATGTATTAATGATAAGTTCCTCACCTTGCTGCAGAACTTGTGGGCTGTTTGCTTGGCATTTATCCCTAAAATAGAAATTAATCATCAATGGTTCTCAACCCATAATCCTTCTTCGTGGTCATCTCGCAGATATGTTGTTTCGTCGATATCTTCAGTACGGATAGATTGAATGCCCTCTAAAAATGGAGGTATTTCATCGAATTGATTATACTCCTCTTCATTGACAACATCTTCGACCCCAACAATACATCTCTTGCTGTGGAGGACAACATGCAAGTTTGGATTGGCCGGGTCAACGATGTAGAATACCTGTGTGGCTTGCTTTGCAAGTATGAATGGATCATCTTGGTGTCCGACTCTACCAAGATCGACGAGAGTAAACCCGTAACTGTCAACTTGAACACCTCGAGGGATTTCGACCCATTGGCATCGAAACAGGGGAATCTTAAGTAATCCATAATCGAGCTCCCATATTTCGTCAATAGCACCGTAATATGAGTTCAACGCCCTTACTGACCTGGCATCCTCGGAAATAGCAAACAGTGTCACTCCGCTACATTGCGTGCTACTCTTGGCGTCTTGAGCTCTTGTGTAAAATGAATACCCATTGATGTCGTACCCCTGCCAAGTCCCTACAGTGAATCTTGGGCCTCTAGCCAACCATGTCACAGTTTCACTTACGGAGCCCTCGGCAGCTCGCGTGACTCTTTCTTGGATCCACTCAGCAAATTTCCTGTTATGTTCTCTGCTGACCCAAACGTCTGACTTCAAAGGATTCTGTGACCGTAACATTACCTTGTGCTCGTGTATGTATGGCTCGACCTCCGTCATGTGTTGTAAGACCCAAAAATGTGATTTTGCGTACACATCACGAGCGGGGACGATAGCTTTGAATCCAATCGTTCCGATTCCCTGAAGCCTACCCTCGTGTCGGGACCTAGGAACGCCAATTGGGTCAACCCCGGCCATATAATCTGTGCAAAATTCAATCACCTCCTCGGCGGCATAACCTTCCATGATACTCCCCTCGGGTCGACGACGAGTCCTTAAGTATCCCTTCAATACACCCATAAATCTCTCAAATGGATACATGTAGCACAGGCACACGGGTCCACAAAACTTAATTTCTCTGATAAGGTGAACAATCAGATGGACCATAACATCAAAAAAGGATGGAGGGAAATACATCTCGAGCTGACAAAGAGTTGTAACCACGTCGCGTTGCAAAGCGTCCAATCCATCCGGATCAATTACCTACGAGGACACCGTTGCGCCAAATATTCATATCAGAAAAATCTTCTAATTAAGCTCCACAGATGGAGGTAATGAACTGATAGTACGAGTGCACGTACTTACCTTGCAAGATATTGCGTTGAAGAAATAACATAGGTTTGTGATTGTCTCTCTGACTTTAACTGGGAGAATGCCTCTGATAGCAATGGGAAGCATTTGTGACATCAGGACATGACAGTCGTGGGACTTCGTGCCAACCAGTCTTAGGTCCTTCATGGACACAAGTTTTTTCAAGTTCGCGGAGTACCCACATGGAACTTTAACACCGTGCAGGCACCAACAGAGATCTGTTTTTTCACTCTTGGACAACGTATAGCAGGCTGGAGGGAGGTATGTACGCTTTCCATTCTCTAAAGGTGCAAGCTCAGTCCTTATCCCCATTTCCACCATGTCACGACGAGCTTTCACACCATCCTTTGTCTTTCCCGGAATGTTCAACAACAAACCAATCAAACTGTCACAGACATTTTTCTCTACATGCATGATGTCAATGCAATGTCGAACTTGTAAGTGCTCCCAGTACGGTAGATCCCAGAGAATCGATCTCTTCTTCCAAACATTTTTTTCTCGAGGTTTAGAATGCTTACCGAACTCAACTTTGATGTCGTTCACGCGCGAGTAAATCTCCTTACCGGTCAAAAACACTGGAGCTGATCCCTTCTCAGGCTTCCCGTTAAATGATTTCCTCTTCTTACGGTACGTGTGATGCACCGGAAGAAACCTGCGGTGACCCATGTACACTGTTTTCCGGCAGTTTCGCAGCCACATGCTCTCAGTTTCATCTAGGCAAATAGGGCAAGCCTTGGCTCCTTTCGTACTATACCCCGACAAATTGCCGTAGGCCGGAAAATCATTTATGGTGCAAAATATCAGGGCCCGCAAGATGAAATTCTCTTTCTTGTATGCATCCCACACCTGCACACCCTCGCTCCACAATTTCTGTAAGTCCTCAATTAAAGGCGCTAGAAACACGTCAATATCATTTCTGGGTTGTCTGGGTCCTGAGATTAGTAACGCCATCATGATGTACTTGCACTTCATGCATAACCAAGGAGGAAGATTGTAGATGCATAAAAGAACCGGCCAAGTGCTGTGCCGGCTGCTCATATTACCATGTGGGTTCATACCATCTGTACTCAACCCGAACCTTACATTCCTAAGTTCGCCGCCGAACTCAACAAATGTTCTGTTGATGTTTCTCCATTGAATAGAATCAGCTGGGTGTCTCAGTTTTCCGTCTTGTTTCCGGGCTTCAGCATGCCAACGCAAGTGCTTCGCGACTTTCGGATTTGCAAACAGCCGCTTCAATCTAGGTATCACAGGCAAGTACCACATAGTTTTTGCTGGGGGTCCTTTCCTTACCTCGTGACGTTCACTGTCAATCCGGTCCCTACGCGTATACCTCGATGCACCGCATCTTGGACAAACATGCAAACTGGAGTACTCGTTACGGTACAACACACAATCATTTGGGCATGCGTGTATTCTTTCGATTTCCATTCCCAACGGACACAACAGTTTTTTGGCTTGGTAAGTAGATCTTGGCAACTCATTTCCCTTTGGAAGCATGTCCGCTAGAAGATCTAATAGTGCCGTGAAACTCTTATCACTCCAACCGTTTCCTGCCTTCAAGTTATATAATCTCAGCACAGAAGACAGTTTTGTAAATGTTGCACATCCAGGGAACAGAGGCTTCTCAGAGTCAGCAATCAGTTTCTCAAATTCACAGAAGTCATTTTCGTTGTAATCTTCCTCTACATCACGTAACATCTCATCTAGATTGTCATCATCATCATCTACGTGCACATCGGAATGAACATTACCAAAATTGGGATGATCATCGATATTATTGCAATCCACATCCGAGTCGTGCTGATTGGTAGTAGTGCTGCTTGTTTCCTCAAGATCTTCGCCATGCCATATCCAACGGGTGTATCGCGCGTTAAAACCACGACGAATCAAATGACTCTTAATATGATCAGAGTTGCTAAACCTCTTCAAGTTCATACAATCTGTACAAGGACAGAGCATATTTTTCTCTCCCTTCCTCTCCTTTTGTTGCTCAGCAAATTTAATAAACTCATTCACACCATCCAAATATTCAAGAGTAGTACGTTTTATTCCATACATCCAATATTTCCTGTCCATCAACAATTAACAAAATTTAACGAGTAAGCCATGCATAAAACCTGCCCGATTAAGTTATGTATATGTACATGTACAGCCTCTTACAACAGATACATGTGTTGAACCCTAGCCTGACGAAATTAACACTAATTAACCTAGCTAACTACACAATACAAGCTGGTTAGCTCCTAAAACATGACGCATTTCCAGCTACCAAGCTCCCAAGCTTAGAGCTACAAACTTGGAACTGCACAATACAGCTAGCTTGCAAGTAGAGAGGAAGGGAGATCTAGAGGGAGAGAGAGATAAGTGTCGACGATTAAGCGTACCTTAAAGAGAGGGGCGCAATCAAATTCCCTCCAGCCTGCGCTGATCACCCTAGCAGTGTAGCTGGAACTTTCGTCACAAACAGAGGGACACAGAGTGCAACAGAACAAATTAAAGAGCAGCACAGCAATGCACGAGTAGGGTTTTCCTTATAATGGACATTTTTCTAACGGTAAATACATGAATTAACCGTTAGACTAACTTAGGTAATTTGCCACTCACATATTCTATCGGTAAAAACACACACATACCGTTAGAGAATGTACATTACCGAGCAAGTACATGACTTCTTCTTTCGGTAAATATGTGTATTGACCGTTAGATCATGCATGACACAGCACGTACATGAGTTTTTCTATCGGTAGATATGTGTACGAACAGTTAGATGATGCATGACACACGAGCAAGAGTTTTTCTATCGGTAAATATGTGTATTTACCGTTAGAATATGCATGACTGAGCAAATATATGTGTTTTCCTATCGGTAAATATGTGTACTTACCATTAGAGGAGGTACTGGTACCAAACTGGGACAAACATGCACATGCCATTTCTCACATTCAAGGAATCATATCAATGTAACATCAAACAGATCTTACATCAAACAGATCTTACATCAAACGGATCTTAACTAGAAGATAAAGCAATATATTTCAAGAAATGCTAATTTGTGGATTAACTAGGAGACACAAAAATACTTTTCTTAGGTACTGGGACTTCATCTTGCCAAAGAAAATACACATGCCAGTTCACAAATTCAGGTACAAACATACACATGCCAGTTCACCAATACAAATTCAGGTACAAACATACACATGCCAGTTCACAAATTCAAGTGCATGTTTGAAACAGCAGTACAAATACACACCTACCTACCAATACAATTAAATACACAACTACTCCCTGCACATTCAAGTTCATGTCCCAATTAGCAATACATGATACACAAATATACAACAATATACAAATACAACAATTCACACATTCGATGTATATTAGAAAAGCCACGTCTGAAATTAACAACAGATCACGACGAGGACCCAGTGGCCCATACATTTTACATAAAAGAGAACCTTTGCAGGTTGCCACAATGCAACTACCGACTACAAGTTAGACCTGATACATCACAAATCCATTCATCCAAAACAGCAAATGTCTGAACCACATTGGACTTAACCATAGGAGTTCAGTTCGAAGACGCCCGAGGAGCTGGAACTGCCGTCGACATACATTTGTACGTATTGGTGATTTCCTCGGACTCAAACTCGATCAACTCAACTCAACTCCATTAACAAAAAGAACCTACCTTCCAAGATGTTGTTCTGTGTAGTGATGGTGTAGAATGGCTGTGCAAATAACAACAATTCTTCTTCTCCAAGCAGGTAAGCATCTGGCCACAAGCTGGTGCATGCAAAAAAATGTAAGATGCTTTCTATAGGTCCTGATTTGAGAAACACGCCGGGCTTAAGCATCCTCTCGACCGAGGCAACCAAGATCTCGCCCTTCACGTCCTTCCAGCTCTCGACGGTGATCTTCACCATTTCTTTCGCCAACAAGCCAATGTAGGCAGCGTACTGCGATGAAGAACCGTGAAATACGTTGCCCCTCATGAGCATCATCCAAGGACCTGAACAGATCATAATCATATTGAAAAGAAGACACATCAAAATGAAGGATACAAAAAAAGCAGAATTATTGCCATAATCGGATTAGAATAATCAAACAATATTGCAGAAATTTTACGTACCTTCCTTGGGATGCCGACGTCTAGGGGGCGTCGATGGAGGTGTGGAGGTGCAGCGGTCCCCTGTAGAGGTGCGCCGGCCGTCCATGGAGCTTACGGGTTAGGACTACGAGCCCCAGATGAACTGTGAGAATGAAAGAGACATACCCGTGTATTTATACAAATATATATTTTCTATCGGTACGAAAACAGAATACCGTTAGTAATAAAAACATCTATAGAAGGCGAATGGTTCTATCGGCACAATAAATATTACCGATAGGAATTTTTGCCGATAGAATATTACTAGTTGTAGAAGGCCAACAGTTCTAAGATATTTTTTGCAATATTCTACTGGTATAAACATTCATTACCGATAGAATAAAACTATTTGAAGACGAACAGTTCTAAGCAATTTTCTATATATTCTAACGGTAAAAGAATCCATTACCGATAGAATAAAAATATTTGTAGAAGGCCAACGATTCTATCGGCGCACTACATATTGCCGATAGGAATTTTTAATATACTCTGTCGGTATATTAATACAGTACCGATAGAATAAGTCTAGTTGTAGAAGTCGACTAGTCCTATCCCCGCACAACATTCTCCCGTCAGTACTTATGCATCTCTTCTAACGGCAAATATGTTCATCACCGCTAGAGTAAATCATACTATTTATTCTATCGGTAAGTTTCTTACAAACCGATAGGAAAAATACACCCGTCGCCCTTTTATGACCGCGAGGCACATTTTCATCGGTTTTCAACTAAATCGCTAATAACCGATAGAAGATAGGGTTTAGTAGACTGCATTTCTATACTAGTGTGTCTTCATCATCTAGAATTGTGAAGCCCTCATCCACCACTTTCCAAATTTTTCCACCCATGGCTTAGAGATAGACCATCATTCTAGTTTTCCAATAGGTATAGTTTGATCCATCAAAGAGTGGTGGTTTGCCAATATTAATCCGATCCTCACTAGCCATCTTTATCCTACTCCGGGATGTAAAATCCCCTAAAGATGGAGTCCTTGCTCTGATACCAATTGAAAAGGATCTAGGATATCGACTAGAGGGGGGTGAATAGGAGATTTTGGCAATTTAACAACTAATCAAGCAAATTTCGACAATTAAGAGCAAATAGCTAAAACAAGAAGAATATCAAGCAAATTAACACAAGGATATATCCCGTGGTCTCAGTGATTTGCCGATCACCCCTAATCCACGTTGAGGCAAACTCAAATCTCTAACCGCTCCTCTATCTAGTCGACTTCTTCTCAAGAAGTGATCTAGATCTTGAGCCCGATTAGTATGATGAGTTATCCAAACCTCGATTTCACTAGTGATGCACTTTACCGCTCCGGCAAGGCGTGCTCAAACCCTTCACAAGTTGTTTTGAGGCTTCTTCACAATCTTCTTTGAAGAGCTCTCCAACACCTTCCTCCTAGCCGTCTAGGAGCCGGCAAGCTCCAAGAGTAACAAGCTGGTGATGATCACTTAATGCTCTTCTAGTGCCACAAGATTGATTTAGTGAATTAAATGCAATGCACTAGAAGATCTCAATTGCACACTCTCTCAGATTCAAGAAAATGAACACTAGAGTGTATGAAATGTGTTTAAGCTCTTAAGAATGAAGACAATGTTCACAAATATGCCAAAAGTATCAAACAGGACCATGCATGGGAGTATATATACCCTCCTCAATAAATATAGCCGTTACGGCATTAACAGGCGCAATAAATGCTCACCTGCCCTTGTTGGGCACTCTCACGGTCAGACCGGAGCCAATGGCGGTCAGACCGTGAAACCATCCAGAGACGACCTTGTTTCTGGACACGATTTACGGTCAGGCCGAAAACTTCAGACAGACCGGCTACACGGTCAGGCCGCAGTACAAAATCTCGGTCAGACCGACGAGCACACTAATTTTCATAAAAATATAATCATGAAGCTCCAGGAGTCTGACTCAAGGTTTAACAACAGACAGACCAACCTTTTGGAAAAAATAAACACACTTCATCACAACTGTCGGTCAGTCCGAAACAACACTCGGTCAGACCGTTTCTGCGGTCAGACAGGACCAACTTTCGGTCAGACCGACTAGAGACTGAACTTGGCTGTTTTGAACGGATAAAAGCATTTTCAAAATATATGACCTTCTAGTATGCAATGCAAGTTGTTTTTATGACTTGTGGCACACAGATGAACTATTTAGTGATACACCACATGCTCCTCTTAATAGTACGGCGACTATCCTATAATCCGGTCAAAATTCTTCTCTAATCACCTTAGACCGGTAAAAGGAAAAAGGCTCTATTCCGTACCTTTGCCTCTTTGCTCAATGTCCTTTCTTCATCATGTAGCTCTTTCTTTGCCTTTCATTATCCTGTCTTTTGATTTTGTTCTTGACACAACTTAATAGGTATCGTTAGTTCAACATTTGTAATTGTCATTAATTACCAAAACACTCTTTAGGGGCCTAGAAACTACAGCCGTTGCTGGGGAACAATGGTAATTCATCTTTTTAGATTAATTTTCGGTGATATAAATCAGTATCACTTCTCAATCTTGCTTCTATTTTTCTTTTTCTTCTTTTCTTTGCACTACTAACTTTTCAGGGATGTAGTGCAGAGTTGGATAGCTCGGACAAACCTGTCAAAACTACGCGCCAACTTCGGTACGAGGCAAGACAGGTAAGATTAAAGGAAAACTCATGAAGTTTTGAAGATAGCAAAGAACAACCAACAATGGAGGACCAAAAGGGACTCAAGGATTATGCAATCCGCATGGGGTTGCAATCAAGTATTCTTAGACCACTGATTGAATCAAATAATTTTGAAATAAAACCTGTGCTTTTAAATTTGGTTCAACAAAATCAATTCAGTGGTCTTCGCACTGCAGATCCATCTGTACATTTGCACATATTTCTTGAGCATTCTGATACTTTCAAGATTCATGGAGTTACACAAGATGCACTTCGTTTGAGGCTCGTTCCTTTCTCGCTTCGAGAGAAGGCGAGGGCATGGCTATACACTCTTCCTCCTGTGTCGATCACTACTTGGGATGAACTCTCATGAGCTTTTCTTGATAAGTTTTCCCTCATGCTAAAATTGTTCATATTCGCAACCAGATTGCATCTTCTTCACAGCAGGTAGGTGAATCACTTTACGATGCTTGGGAACGGTACAAGGACTTGTTGATCAAATGTCCACATCACGGACTAGAGAAGTGGCTTGTAGTTCAAACATTTTATACTAGATTGAGCTACAATGCATGAATGGCCGTAGATGCTGCAGCTAGCGGCGCACTAATGAACAAAAGTGTAGACGAAGCATACGACCTCATCGAAGGTATCACTCAAAACAACACTCAAAGGGGAACCAAACAAGCTGCTCAACAAACTCAGACCAACAACATGGATGTAAGTGTAATGTCACAATTGGCCAAACAGGTAGCAATTCTAACCAATAAACTTGCTATTCTTGGATCATCTACCTCATCTATTAAAGCGATTACTACTATATGTGAACTGTGCGGCATACAAGGCCACTATGACCATGAATGCCAATTTAACCCATCCATGGAGCAGGCAAACGCTTTTCAGGGTATGCAGCAGTGGCAAGGTAATACTTTCCTAACTCGTATAACACTGGATGGAGCAACTATCACAATTTTGCATGGTTAGGACAAAATCAGCAACCTCAACGCCAACAACCAAATTTTGGATAGCAGAAACTACATCAACAAAATCCCCAATATCAGGCTCAAAGGCCGCCATTCCAACCAAAAAATCAGCAACCTTATCGACTGCCCAACCAACGACGACCTGAGCAGTCGACCATGGAGCACATGCTAGAGAACTTTCAAGCAAATCAAGAGAAAGAGAAGATGTCCATGAGCCGAAAGATAGACTCCATATTGACTCACGTCCGCATGCTCGAGACTCAAATCACACAATTGGTGAATCCTGCACCGAAAAACGATAACGCTATTCCTTCTCAACCAATCAATCCTCACAATTCTGAACAAATTAATTCCATAGCTTGTTCTAACCCTCTTATTTCTAATGTAGTATCTTAAGGAGTGGAACAAAGCTACCAGAATGAGCACCACCAACTAAACCTACGCCGACAAGCAAAATCAAGGAAATACCATTACCGCCGGCAAAGGATGAAGACAAGGAAGCCGAACCAAAAGAAAAGAAAAGTGGAAAATCAGGTAACATGTACTTATAATCGAACTCCACCTTTTCCGGGAAGGTACGTAAAAGCGAAACTCGATAAGAAATTTGAAAAGTTTGTGGAAATCTTGAAAAAGCTTAATGTGACTGTGCCTTTTACTATTAAGTAACTCAAATGCCTTCTTATGGAAAATTCTTGAAAGACATTATTACAAAAAAGATGGATTTGAGTGAATTTCAAACTGTTGCTTTGACTGAGAATTGCAGTGCTTTAATTCAGAACAGGATGTCGGCAAAGCTACTGGATCAAGGGAGCTTCTCCATCCCTTGCAACATAGGTATGGTACACATAAATCGAGTTCTTTGTGACCTAGGCGCAAGCGTTAGTGTGATGCCTCTCACCATTGCACACCGTTTGAGCATAAGTGCGATCAAACCTACCCGTATGGTTCTACAACTTGCCGATCGATCGGTGAAGCATCCAGAACGAATCCTTGAAGATGTGCCTCTTCAAGTCGGCAAATTTTATCTTCCAGTTGATTTTGTCGTTCTTGATATGGATGAAGATGTTGCTATACCTATTATATTGGGACGACCAATGCTTCAGATAGTAGGTGCCCTCATTGATGTTCATGAGGGACGAATTACTTTTCGCATAGGGGAGGAGAAAATTTTATTTAAAATGTCTAAAATTGTTGATTTGCCACTTCAACTCACTTTGGGAGAAGGAACGGATGAAATATTCAAAAATAAAAAAACGGGCAGAAGAGAAGAAGACGAACAAAACGAAGATGAACCAACAAAAGAACCATCCAAAGAGGACATCTCAGATTCCGATGTCACGGGTAAGGAAAAGGTAAGTAAACCCACACTCAAAACTCTTCCTTCCTCACTGAAATATGTGTTCTTGGATGATGATGAGATGCAACCTGTCATTGTTAATGCAAACTTAGCCAATTTGCAATGCTCTACATTATTCAATTGATGATATCAAAGGGATTAGCCCTAAAATTTGCATGCATAGAATCTCTCTAGTTGATGAAATTAAAACCTCCGTTGAGCGTCAACCTAGACTAAACCCAAACTTGAAGAAAACTATTAAAGTTGAAATTTCTAAACTATTAGATGTGGGTATCATTTATCCTATTTCTGATAGTAATTGGGTTAGTCATGTTCATGTGGTTCCAAAGAAAAGGACGTATGACTGTGGTTAAGAATGCTAACAATGAGTTGATCCCTACTAGACTTGTTACTTGATGGCGCATGTGCATCGATTATTGTAAATTAAATAGCGCCATTAGGAAGGATCACTTTCCATTATGTTTCATTGATCAAATCTTGGAAAGATTAGCCAAACATGCATATTTTTGTTTTCTTGATGGGTATTCGGGGTTCTTTCAAATCCCAATTCATTCCGATGATCAAGATAACATGTCCTTTCAGTACTTTTGCCTGCTGGCGAATGCCACCTGCAACCTTTCAAAGATGTATGATGGCTATCTTTTCAGATTTAATCGAAGAA
Organism: Pharus latifolius; assembly: GCA_019359835.1. Taxonomy (NCBI): domain Eukaryota; kingdom Viridiplantae; phylum Streptophyta; class Magnoliopsida; order Poales; family Poaceae; genus Pharus; species Pharus latifolius. The sequence goes on along the minus strand of CM033319.1, from coordinate 50,598,148 downwards.
ATAATGGAAGTCTTCATGGATGATTTTAGCGTTTATGGTTCCTCTTTTGATGCCTGTATGCAAAATCTTTCTCGAGTCATATGCAGGTACTAAGAAGTTAACCTTGTGCTAAATTGGGAATAGTGCCAATTTATGGTTCAAGAAGGCATGGTACATGGCCACGTGATTTCTGAACGAGGGATTGAAGTCCACAAGGCAAAAATCAACGTCATAGCAAGTCTTCCACCACCAACGAACGTGGAGGGCATACGCAGTTTCTTGGGACATGCAGGTTTCTACCGTCGTTTCATTAAGGATTTTTCCAAAACTACTAAACTTCTTACTCATTTTCTTGGTAAAGATGCGTCTTTTGATTATGATGAAAAATGTCTTGATGCCTTTAATCAATTAAAACTTTCCTTAACTACTTCTCCCATCATACAACCCCCAAATTGGAATGAACCCTTTGAATTGATGTGTGATGCTAGTGATTATGCAATTGGCGCTGTTCTAGGGCAAAGAACGAATAAGGTTTTACATGCTATATACTATGTAAGCAAAACTTTGGAAGATGCTCAAAGTAATTACACTACAACTGAAAAAGAATTGCTTCATGTAGTGTATGCCATAGATAAATTTCATCCATATTAATTGGTTCAAAAGTTATTGTGCATCTGATCATGTTGCTCTTAAGTATCTTTTGACCAAGACAGAAACCAAGCCACGACATGCACAATGGATCCTACTACTACAAGCATTTGATTTGGAGATCAAAGATAAGAAAGGTGCTGAGAACGTCGTCGTCGATCCTCTTTCGTGACTCTTAACCGACACCACCGACGTTCACATCAATGACGCTTTACCCAATGAGCACCTTTACTTGATTCAATAAGAACCATGGTATGCAGATTATGAAAATTATTTATTTAACCATGAACTTCCTCCAGGGTTGACGAGTAGACAACGAAAGTGCTTCCTCCATGACATCCGACGCTACTACTGGGACGATTCGAACCATTTCAAAAAGGGAGTTCACAACATCTTTCGACGATGAGTGCCTAACCACGAGATTCAAAGTGTTCTTAAACATTGTCATTCATCTCCATGTGGTGGATAGGCCGGAGCTTCAAAAACAGTGGATAAGGATGTGTCATGGTATAAAATATACCATCGGCAGATTTCACGGAAAGACTTGACACGCGAACAGCGGCGCGAGCTGACCGAGTGACTGGTCACCTCCCGCCGGGCAACGTAGCAATTGACACCGTGATTTTTATACAGGTTCCGGTCCCGGTGGGGGCTCTAGTCCTGTCGGCACCCTCCGGACACGAGTCCACTGGGGAGGAGCTCTCTCGGGAAGAGAGGTCTCCAAGGGAGCCTATTGTTTGAGTGTTGAAAATGAATTGGAGTCCACTTACAAATAAGGTACAAGGGGGTGTTTATAGGCCCCAAAACACGCAAAAGACAAAAAAGCCCTAGCTACGACCGTTGGATCGAGGGGCGCTGGCGTCACTTCACCGGCCGAAGGGCTTGGATGCTTGAGAAGTGTCCTCGCTGGTTCCTGAGGGACCCGGGGCCCGGAGGCCCACCGACCCGCCAGGGACCTTCTCCACACGAACGGCCGAGATGCTTCGAGACCCCGCTGGACCTGGGGCCCAGAGGCCCAGGGACCTACCGGGACCTTCTCCGCACTTAGGCCCGAGGCACTCCAGACGTCCCACAGGACCTGGGGCCGAGAGGCCCATGGACCCATCGGGGACCTCCGCACGAAGACCCCAGGCGCTCCGGAAGTTCCACAGGACACGGGGCTCGGAGGCCCCGGAACTCTCCGGGGACCTTCTAACGAAGGGCCGAGGCGCTCCAGAAGTCCCATGGGACCCAGGGCCCTGAGGCCCAAGGACCCACCAGGGACCTTCTCTGCGCGAAGGGCCGAGGCGCTCCGGAGACCCTACGGGACCCGTGGCCCGGAGTCTCAGGGACCCGCCAGGGACCTTTTCCGCACGAAGGGCCGAGGCACTCCGGAAGTCCCCCAGAACCCAGGGCCCGGAGGCCTAGGGACCCGCCAGAGACCTTCTCCGCATAAAGAGCCGAGGCGCTATGGATCCCACCGGGGACCTTCTCCGCACGAAGGGCCGAGGAGTTCCGGAGACCCTACGGGACCCGGGACCCGGAGGCTGGAGGACCCGCCAGGGACCTTCTCCGCACGAAGGCTTGAGCCGCTCCAGAAGTCCCCCCGGACCCCGGGCCCAGAGGTCTAGGGACCCGCCAGGGACCTTCACTGCACGAAGGACCGAGACGCTCCGGACACCGTACAGGACCCGAGGGCCGGAGGCCTAGGGACCCACTAGGGACCTTCTCTGCACAAAGGGCCGAGGAGCTCCGGAAACCCGTGGGACCCGAGGGCCAGACGCCCAGGGACCCGCCGGGACTTCTGCACGAAGGAGCGAGGCACTTCGGACGTCCCCTGAGACCCGGGGCCCGGAGGCCCGGGGACCCGCCACGGACTTCTCCGCACGAAGGGCCGAGGCGCTCCGGAAATCCCCGGGACCCAGGGCCCCAAGGCCCAGGAGCTGCCGGAGACCTTCTATGCACGAAGGGCCAAGACGCTCCAGAAATCCCCATGGGACCTGGGGCCCAGAGGCCCAGGGACCCCCCGGGGACCACAGGGGACCTTCTACCCACGAAAGGCCGAGGCGCCCCGGACGTCATTGGGACCCGGGGCCCGAAGGCCCGGGTACCCGCCGGGGACCTTCTCCGCACGAAGGGTCGAGGCGCTCCGGACATCCCTGGGGACCCGGGGCCCAGACGCCCAGGCAAGGGCCGAGGCGCTCCGGAAGTCACTCGGGACCCGGGGACCGGAGGCTCAGGGACCCGCGGGGGACCTTCTCGCCACGAAGGGTCGAGGTGCTTCGGAAGTTCCCTGGGACCCGGAGCCCAGAGGCCCGAGCACCCGCCGGGGACCGTTACCGTACGAAGTGCCGAGGCGCTCTGGACGAACATCCCCTGGGACCCGGGGCCCGGAGGCCCCTGGACACACCGGGGACCTTCTCCGTACGAAGTGTCGAGACACTCTAGAGACCCCACAGACCCAGGGCCCGGAGGCACAGGGACCCGCCGGGGACCTTCTCCACACGAAGGGCCGAGGTGCTCTGAAGACCCCGTGGGACCCTAGCCTCGGAGGCCTAGGGACCCATCGGTGACCTCTGCATGAAGGGCCGAGGCGCTCCGGACGTCCTTGGGACCCGGGGCCTGGAGGCCCAGGGACCCACCGGGGACCTTCTCCGCACGAAGGGCTGAGACACTCCAAAGACCCCACGAGACCCGGGGCCCAGAGGCCCAGGGACCCACCGGGGACCTACTCCACACGAAGGGCCGAGGTGCCTCGGAGACCCACCGGACCCGAGGCCTGGAGGCTCAGGGACCCGCCAGGGACCTCTACACGATGGGGCCAAGTGGCTCCGGACGTCCCCCGAGACCCAAGGCCCGGAGGCCCGGCGACCCGACGGGTACCTTCTCCGCACGACCGGTCAAGACGCTCCGGAGACCAAGCGGGACCCGGGATCCGAAGAGTCGGGGACCCATCAAGGACCTTCTCCGCACGACGGCCCGAGGTGCTCCGAAAGTCCCCTGGGACCGGGGGCTCGGAGGCCCTGGGACCTGCCGGGGACCTTCTCCACACGAAGGGTGGAGGCACTCTATAGACCCCGCGGGACCCTGGGCCCAAAGGCTCGGGGACTTGATGGGGACCTCCGCGTGAAGGATCGAGGCGCTCCAGGGACCTCACGGGACCCAGGGGCTGGAGGCCCAAGGACCCACCGAGGACCTTCTTCGTGCATCGAGGCGCTCTGGACACCCGCGGGACCTGGCGTCTAGAGGCCCAGAGACCCGCCGGGGACCTTCTCCACATGAAGGACCGAGGCGCTCGGGAGCCCACTTTGAAGACTGCCCAGAGGTACGGGATTTCCCCCAACAGGATCCCCCCAGGCCCTCGTGGGCACGCCGTGGCCCCGGAGGGTATGTGTAAAACCCTTCCCCTGATGACACTGAGGTCTCCGGGGTAATTTTCCCACACAGTGCTGCGGTAGGATCCTTTCGCTTCCGAGGGACCGGGGATCTCCGGGCAGAAGAATCTGTACTTGGGATGTAAAGTGGCTATGAGGAAGAAAAAACCACCCCCGTGGGGCTTGGGGCCCTAGAACGGAAGAAACCCTCTCCTGGGGCAAACGCCCCCCCCAAGGAGAGGACTTAGTCACATCTAGGTAAATGGCGATGCTCAGGACGGGATAACCGGGGCCCTGGTCCCTGGGCAAAAGGCAGCGCCCGGAACGGGGTCACCAGGGGCCTTATCCCCGGGTAAACGGCAGCGCCCGAGACGAGGGAGCCGGGGCCCTTGTCCCCGGACAAAAGGCGGCACCTGGGACAGGGTCAACGGGGGCCTTGTCCCTGGGCCAATGGCCGCGCCCGGGACGGGGTCACCGGGGCCGTGGTCCCCGGGCAAATAGCAGCGCCCGAGACAGTCTAACAGAGGCCCTTGTCCCAGGGAAAATGGCGTCGCCCGGGATGGGCCCTTGTCCCCAGGCAAAAGGCGGCACCCAGAACGAGGTCACTGGGGGCCTTATCCCCGGGCAAATGGCGGCGCCCAGGACGGTCACCGAGGCCCTGGTCCCCAGGCAAATGGCGGCGCCTGGGACGGGGTAGCCGGGGCCCTTCTCCCCGGGAAAATGGCATCGCCCAGGATGGGGTCACCGGGGACCTTGTCCCCAGTCAAATGGTGGCGCCCGGGATGAGGGAGTCGGGGCCCTTGTCCCCGGGAAAAAGGCGGTGCCCAGGATGGGGTCACCGGGGGCCTTGTCCCCGGTCAAATGGTGGCGCCCGGGACGAGGGAGCCGGGGCCCTTGTCCCTGGGCAAATGGCGGCGCCCGGGACGAGGTAGCCGGGGCCCTTGTCCCCGGGCAAAAGGCAGCGCCCAGGATGGGGTCACTGGGGGCCTTTTCCCCAGTCAAATGGTGGCGCCCGGGACGAGGGAGCCGGGGCCCTTGTCCCCGGGCAAAAGGCGGCGCCCGGGATGGGCAAAACCTTCCCCCGGGACAAAGTTCGCCCGGTAGAGAACATTACCGCGTCTGGGTGGCACGGTTGAGAAAATCCTCCTCCTAGGACAAAGTTTACCTGGGAGAGAACGTAGCAGCGTTCGGATGGCGCAGAGCCCCTGGATGGGAGAAAACCTTCTCTCGGAACAAAGTCCCCCGTGGAGAGAATGTTACCAGACCCAGGTAGTACGGAGCCCCTGGACGAGAAAACCTTCTCCCGGGACAAAGTCCACCTGGGAGAGAGAACTTTCCCTCGGGACAAGATACACCCGGGGGAGAAAACCTTCCCCCGGCACAAAGTCCACCGGGAGAGGATGTTACCTCATCTGAGCGGTGCGGAGCCCCCGGACAGAAAAAACCTTCTCCTGGGACAAAGTCCACCCAAGAGAGAAAACCTTCCCTCAGGAGAAGGTCCACCTGGGGGAGAAACCTTTCCCTGGAACAAAGTCCACTGGGAGAGGATGTTACCTAATCCGAGCGGCGCGGAGCCCCCGGACGGGAAAAAGCTTCTCCCCGGACAAAGTCCACCAGGGAGAGAAAACCTTCCCTCGGGACAAAGTCCACCGGGGAGAGAAAACCTTCCCCTGGGAGAAAGTCCACTGGGAGAGGATGTTACCTCATCCGTGCGGTGCGGAGCCCCCGGACGGAAAAAACCTTCTGCTAGGACAAAGTCCACTCGGGAGAGAAAATCTTCTCTCGAGACAAACTCCACCGGGGCGAGAAAACCTTACCCCGGGACAAAGTCCACCGGGAGGGGATGTTACCTCATCCCAGCGGCGCGGAGCCCTCGGACGGGAAAAACCTTCTCCCGGGACAAAGTCCACCCGGGAGAGAAAACCTTCCCTCGGGGCAAAGTCCATCGGGGGGAGAAAACCTTTCCCCGGGACAAAGTCCATCGGGAGAGGATGTTACCTCATCCGAGCGGCGCGGAGCCCCTGGATGGGAAAAACCTTCTCCCGGGACAAAGTCCACCCGGAAGAGAAAACCTTCCCTCGGGGCAAAGTCCATCGGGGGGAGAAAACCTTCCCCCGGGACAAAGTCCACCGGGAGAGGATGTTACCTCATCTGAGCGGCGCAGAGCCCCCAGACGAGAAAACCTTCTCCCGGGACAAAGTCCACCCGGGAGAGAAAACCTTCCCTCGGGGCAAAATCCATCGGGGGGAGAAACCTTCCCCCAGGACAAAGTCCACCGGGAGAGGGATGTTACCTCATCCGAGTGGCGCGGAGCCCCTGGACGGGAAAATCCTTCTCCCGGGACAAAGTCCCCTTGGGAGAGAGATGCAGTCGCATTCGGCTAGCGAGTAGAAAATTGCTCCGGTCACCGTGAGAATGGGGAACCGGCGAAGAATTTCCTGGTCAAAAAGTTCCGAGACCCGGTCGAAAATTCCCCTAGTCACCGTGAGAATGGGGAGCCGGTCAAGAAATTTTTGGTCCGAAAATGTGCTCCCAGAGGAGAGTGAGCGCCATGATGTGCTTTGGAGTATTTGAGGGGGGACTATTCCCTCAAAGTGACTCGTTACCACAGTTAAAAAACTGGGTTGCCGCTTAGCCCCTCAATCCGTAAGGGGTTATCATAAGCCGCCTAGGGAGCGAGGCTCCCATTGTCGAGACTTTTGGAGTATTAGAGGGGGGACTCACCCCTCAAAGTGACTCATTACCGTGGTTTCTGGGAACCAGGTTGATGCTTACGCCCTCAATCCACGGGGGAATTGTAAGCCACCCTAGGGGAGCAGGGCTGCTGCTGTCGGGACTTGCGCTAAGTAGGAGCCCGTGACCCTCATTCAAGGGAATCCTCTGCGGGGCATCCTCCGGGGAGGGCATCCTCTTAAGGGCATCCTCACGGGGAGGGCATCCTCTCGGGGAGGACATCCTCGCTGGGAGAACCACCCATTGCATGGGGTCAACCCCCGGTGTGGTTGGGATGGTGGTGGCGTCGGAGACGCGAGGACGCCTGTCATTGGGACGCCTCTCACCGGGAGACAGTGATGGCGCCCGGGACATGGGGACACCTGCCCCCGGGGCGCTTATCACCAGAGTGGTGGCGGCGCCCAGGACGCGGGTCACCGAGATCTATCAGGTGGAGATTTCTCCCAACACCCCAGAAGATCATCCTCGCATGGAGGGCATCGCCTTGGAGGTGGTGGAAAAAATACACCTTGCAAGAGAAGATTGATACGAGAACGACTAATTTGCATTGATTAAGTAAATTCATACAATGCCTCCCCCCTGCGAAGCGCGAGAGGGTGAGGGGGAGGCCCAGAGGCCAAGTGCAAACATCCCCGCGGAGAGGGCATCCTCGCGGGGAGGGCATCTTTGCGGCGAGGGCCTCGCTTCGAGGGTCTAGCCTGGGGCTCACGGACAAGATCCCTCCAAGTCAGGAGACATGTCCCTGGGAGTTTTGGAAAGGGGGAACATCGGTTGAGCCCCTTTCTTGGGCCAGCTCCCGGTGTCCCCCATAGGTAGCGGGGGGGGGGGGGGGGCGCTTGTATCGACTGATGGGGCAAGGTAAGTCTCTCCCCCTGCTCATGTTGCTCGAGGAATGCCGCGAAGTGTTGACGAAGCGCGTTACATTCTTGAGTGGCATGGGAAGTGGATTGGTGGAAGGCGCACCATAAGTCGGCCCCAACCTCGTTGCTTCCCAGCACGGGATTGTCTCGAGCATGGGAGGACTGGCCTCCCCCCTTTTGACTTGGGGGAGGGGTGGCCGCCCCGATCGGCTTTATGAGAGCCGGCTCCGTCTTCAAGAATGAAGAGATCCCAAGATCTCGACTCGCTGCGATGTCCCTCCTTGAGACGTTTGCGGGGTGAGTCCCCAACATCCCTCTTTGTGGGGGCGGGGGGGAGACCCCTTGGTCTTCCTTCCAGAGGTCGTCCTCCTCTACCCTTGCGTACTTTTCAAGTACGTTGAAGAGCTCGTCGGCGGAGGAGGGGCAGCTCCGGGAGAGCCTTCGATGGAGCTCCCCGGGGAGGATCCCTCTCTTGCACACCTCGATGACTGTGGAGTCGGGGACGTACGCCACCTTGCTCTTGACCTGAGCAAAGCACTTGAAGAATCTCCGGATGGTCTCCCCCGTCTTCTGTTGAACGATGTAGACCTGCGACGAGTCCAGGGGATGCACATAGTTCCCCTGGAAGTTCGCACAGAACTCGCGCTTGAGCTGCATGAAGGAGCTGATGGAACCGGCCCTCAGGTTGTAAAACCATGAGTGGGTGATCCCGGTGAGGTAGAGGTGGAAATCATTGCATTGCACCATCTCGTCCCCCCCCGGCCGCTGAGATGGCTGTGGAGTACACGTGCAAAAATTCATAAGGATCGGCCTCACCATTGTAGTGCTCGATGCGGGCTGGGAGATATGGCTTTGGCCATCGAACGCGTCAGAGCCAGCATCACAAGGGCTGGTTGGCCCCCTCAACTCCCCGGGAAGGTTCCCAGTCGCTGTCCCCCCTTGCAAGGGATACACGCTCGTTATCAGAGTCGGGGAGAGGCCCCAGCGGTCTGCCTGGATGGTGGTAGCGCCTCTTCTCCTCAGGGTTGGAGCTGGCTTCCTGAACCTCCAGGTGTCCCCTAGAGGTGGCGGTGGCTTCGTTGACTGGTCTCACTCCCCAGTTGGTCTGGCAGCGTGTCCCACGCCTGTGCCCAAAGGGAGCTTCACTAGGTTTCATGGCGCGCATGCGCTCCACCTCCTCCCGAGTTAGTCGGGTCTGATCCACCGGGGAGCCCTCGGGGGCGGCCCCGGTGGAGGAGGGAGCTGATGCGCATCGGCCGCCGGTCTGGTGGATGCCACCGGCACACAGGCAAGGCCTAGCGCCAGGCATATCTCTGGGGTGGCCTCGAGAGCTGGTGCAGGAGAACCCTCGCGGGGGAGGCTCGCCGCGGGCACTGAGGCCATCCCGGGAGCAATGGAAACCACAGGCCCAGGAGCCGCTCCGAGCGCACTTGCAAACATCCGCAGCACTGGGTCAGGGAGAGCCCCTGGAGCTGAAAAAGGCCCCGGCACTGTGAGAGCTTCCGGCCCGGGGAGAGCTCTCGGCGTGAGGTAAGTCCCCGGAGCGGGGAGAGCTCCCGGGCGGGGTAAGGTCCCGGTGAGGGGAGAGCTCCCGGTGCGGGGACAAATCCCGGCGCGGGGTGAGTCCCCTGTGCGGAAAAGGCCCCAGCACAGGGAGAACTCCCGGCGCGGGGACATCTCATGGCGCGGGGAAAGCTCCCGCCGTGAGGTATGGTCCTGGAGAGGAGAGAGCTCCCGGTGCGAGGTAAGGTCCCGGAGCGGGGTAAGGCCCCGGCGCGGGGAGAGCTCCCGGTGCGGGGTAAGGCCCTGGCGCGGGGATGGCTCCAGGCGCGGGCGCGGAGAGAGCTCCCGGCGCGGGGTAAGGCCCCAGCGCGATGTCAGCCCCCGGCCCAGTGAACATGCCCGGCGCCAGGAAGGCTGCCGGGTGTCCCACAAAAAACGGAGGCGACGCCCCCATAAATGGGAATGAGGGCGGATAGACGGGAGCCGGAGGCCAAGCTAAGGCGCGCAACAACTCCTCCATGGTGCTCTCGGCACGGAGTTGGCCTTCAACCAAAGCTTCGAGCAAGTTGTCCCGGGGAGTCGGGGGTGCCATCGGGGGGAGACTAGTCCCCGCCGACGCGGTTACGGTCACCAGGGTTGACCCGGAGGTCGACCCACCGAAAGTGATTGGAAAGGTGAGAGGTGGTACCTGGGTCTTGCCGCCTCCGGCCGGAAGCGCCGGGGCGGTCGTGTCTCGAGGGGGTGGCGCCGGGTCACTGGGACCGGCGCCACCGGGTAGGGCGCAAGGACCCGCAATTGCGGTCGCGGTCGCCGAGCTGGAAACGGGAGCACCTCTACCAGATATTTCAGGAGAAGAATGTGGCACCTCTCTCCGGATGTTCCCGGACAGTAGGGTCGTGACGGCGACACGTCTTGTTGGGGTGGCGCCGGGTCACTGGGACCGACACCACCAGAAAGGGAGAGAACTTGTGCTCTCATTCTTGGGGGAGCCATGGCGATTTGTCACAAATCCCATGGACGGCGCCAACTATCGTGGTATAAAATATACTACCGGCAGATTTCACAGAAACACTTGACACGCGAACAGCGGCGCGAGCTGACCAAGTGACCGGTCACCTCCCGCCGGGCAATGCAGCAATTGACACGGCGATTTTTATGCAGGTTTGGGACCAGGTGGGGGCCCTAGTCCTGTCGGCACCCTCCGGACGTGAGTCCGCTGGGGAGGAGCTCTCTCGGGGAGAGAGATCTCCAAGGGAGCCTATTGGTTGAGTCTGTTGAAAATGAATTGGAGTCCTCTTACAAATGAGGTACAAGTGGGTATTTATAGGCCCCAAAATACGCAAAAGACGAAAAAGCCCTAGCTACGGCTGTTGGATCGTGGGGCGCTGGCATCATTTCACTGGCCGAAGGGCTTGGATGCTTGACAAGTGTCCTCGTTGGTTCCCGAGGGACCCGGGGCCCGGAGGCCCTGGGACCCACCAGGGACCTTCTCCGCACAAAGGGCCCAGACGCTTTGGAGACCCTGTGGGACCCAGGCCCCAGAGGCCCAGGGACCAGCCGGGACCTTCTCCGCACGAAGGCCCAAGGAACTCCGAACATCCCCGGGACCCAGAGCCCGGAGGCCAGGGACCCACCAGTGACCTCTGCACGAAGACCAGAGGCATTCCAGAAGTTCCCCGGGACACGGGGATCGGAGGCCTCGAGACCCGCCGGGTACCTTTTCTACACGAAGGGCCGACGCGCTGCATAAGTCCCACGGGACCCGGGGCCCTGAGGACCCAGGACGCGCCAGGAACCTTCTCCGCACGAAGGGCCGAGGCACTCCGGAAGTCCCTCGGGACTCCGGAAGTGCACCGGGACACGGGGCCTGGACTCCCAGGGACCCGCCAGGGATCTTCTCCGCACAAAGGTCTGAGACACTCCAGAGACCCTACGGGACCCGGTGCCCGGAGGCCTAGGGACCCACTGGGGATCTTCTCTGCACAAAGGGCCGAGCGCTCCAGAAGTCTCACGGGACCCAGGACCCCGAGACCCTGGGACCCACCAGGGACCTTCTCCGCAAGAAGCGCCGAGGCACTCCGGAGACCCTATGGGACCAGCGGCCCAGAGGCTCACGGACCCGTCAGGGACCTTCTCCGCACGAAGGCCTGAGCCGCTCCAGAAGTCCCCCGGGAACTGGGCCGCGGAGGTTCGGGGACCCGCCGGGGACCTTCTCCACACGAAGGGCCGAGGCGCTCCGGAAGTCCCCCGGGATATGGGGCCCGGAGGCCCGGGAATTCACCGGGGACCTTCTCGGCACGAAGTGTCGAGACGCTCCAGAGACCCTACGGGACCTGGGGCCCGGAGTCCCAGGGACCCGTTGGGGACCTTCTCCGCACGAATGACCGTGGTGCTCCGGAGACCCTACGGGACCTGGGGCCCGGAGTCCCATGGGACCCAGGGCCCCAAGGCCCCGGGACCCACTGGGGGCCTTCTCCGCACGAAGGATTGAGGTGCTCCGGAGTCCCGTACGAAGTCCCGTAAGAAGAGCCGAGACGCTCTGGAAGTCCCACGGGTCCCAGGGCCTGAGGCCCCGGGACCCACCAGGGACCTTCTCCGCACGAAGCGCCGAGGCGCTCCAGAGACCCTACGGGACCCGTGGTCATAAGGCTCAGGGACCCGTCAGGGACCTTCTCTGCACGAAGCCCGAAACACTCCGGAAGTTCCCTGGGACCCAGGGCCCGGAGGCCCGGGGACCCTCCAGGCACCTTCTCCGCATGAAGGGCGAGACGCTCCCGAGACCCTATGGAACCCGGGGCCTGAAGGCCCGGGGATGCGTCGGGACCTTCTCCCCACGAAGGGCCATGGCGCTCCAGAGACCCCGTGGGACCTGAGACCCGGAGGGCCGGGATCTGCCGGGACCTCTGCACAAAGGGCCGAGGCGCTCCGGACGTCCCTTGGGACCATGGGCCCAGAGGCCCAGGGACCCTCTGGGGACCTTGTCCGCACGAAGGGCTGTGGCGCTCCGGAAGTCCCTCGGGACCTGGAGGGCCAGGGACGCGCTAGGGACCTTTTCCACACGAAGGGCCGAGGCGCTGTAGAGACCCCACGGGACCCGGGGGCAGGAGGCCCAGTGACGCGCCGGAGTCCTTCTGCGCACGAAGGGCCGAGGAGACCTGGGGCCCGGACGCCTAGGGACCCACCGGCGACCTTCTCCGCACGGAGGGCCGAGGCGCTCTAGAAGTCCCCCGAGACCTGGGGCTGGGAGGCCCAAGGACCCGCTGGGGACCTTGTCTGCACGAAGGGCCGAGACGCTCTGGAAGTCCTACGGGACCCAGGGCCCCGAGACCCTGGGACCCACAAGGGACCTTCTCCGCACGAAGCGCCGAGGCGCTCCAGAGACCCAACAGGACCTAGGACCCAGAGGCTCAGGGACCCACCAGGGACCTTCTCTGCATGAAAGCCCGAGCTGCTTTGGAAGTTCCCTGGGACGTAGGGCCCGGAGGCCCGGGGACCCGTCGGGCACCTTCTCCGCACAAAGGGCCGAGACGCTCCGGAGACCCTACGGAACCTGGGGCCCGAAAGCCCGAGGACGCGCCGGGGACCTTCTCCGCATGAAGCGCCGAGGCGCTCCAAAGACCCTGTGGGACCCGAGGCCCGGAGGCCCAGGGACCTTCTTCGCACGAATGGCCGAGGTGCTCCAGAAGTCCCTCGGGACCCGGAGGGCCAGGGAGCCGCCGGGGACCTTTTCCACACGAAGGGCCGAGACGCTCTAGAGACCCCACAGGACCATGGGCCCAAAGGCCCAGCGACCCACTGGAGACCTTCTCGGCACGAAGGGTCGAGGAGACCTAGGGCCCAGAGGCCTGAGGACCTTCTTTACATGAAGGGCCGAGGAGACCTGGGCCCTGGACCGATGCGCACCGAAAGTCCCTCGAGACTCGGGGCCCGGAGGCCCAGGGACCCGCTGGGGACCTTCGCCGCTCGAACGGCCGAGGCGCTCCGGAGACCCACGGGACCCGAGGCCCAGAGGCCCAGGGACCCGCCGGGGACCTTTGCACGAAGGGCCGAGGTGCTCCGGATGTCCCCTGGGACCTTCTTTGCACAAAGGGCCGAGACGCTCCGAAGACCCCACGGGACCCGGGGCCCGGAGGCTCCGGGACCCGTCGGGGAGCTTCTCCGCACGAAGGCCCGAGGTGCTCCGGAAGTCCCCTAGGACCTGGGACTCGGATGCCCAGGGACCCACCGGGGACCTTCTCCACACGAAGGGTAGAGGCACTCCGGAGGCCCCCCGGGACCCACAGCCCGGAGGCCCGGGGACTCGATGGGGACCTCCGCGCGAAGGGCCGAGGCGCTCTGGGGACCTCATGGGACCCGGGCCTGGAGGTCCAGGGACCCACTGGGGACCTTATTCGTGCACCGAGGCACTCTGGACACCCCGCGGGACCTGGGGCCCGGAGACCCGCCGGGGACCTTCTCCGCACGAAGGACCGAGGAGCTCAGGAGCCCACTTCGAAGACTACCCGGAGGTACGGGATTTCCCCCAACAGGATGCTTATGACTTTGTTCAAAATTGCGATCCTTCCCAATGTTCTGGAAATTTGAGTAAAAAACATGAAATGCTCTTAACAAACATCCTTGAAATTGAGCTCTTTGATGTATGGGGAGTAGATTATATGTGACCTTTTCCATCTTCTATGGGTAACTCCTACATCTTGGTCATGGTTGATTATGTTTATAAATGGGTAGAGGCTGTTGCTACACCAACAAATGAATCAAAACATGTGGTCAAGCTTTCCAAAACAGTCATCTTTCCCTGATTTGGTATACCGTGAGCAGTAATTAGTGATGGCGGTGCGCATTTTACTAAAGACCAATTTCAGAAACTGCTGATGAAATATGGGGTACTTCATAAAGTTGCTCTTGCATATCACCCTGAAACAAGTGGACAGGTTGAAGTCTCAAACTGGGAAATCAAGTTGATCTTGTAGAAGGTGGTGGCTCCGTCTCATACGGACTGGGCGCTCAAACTTCCAGATGTCCTTTAGGTATATCGCATTACATTCAAGATTCCACTAGATATGACGCCACACAAAATTGTATTTGGTGAAAACTGCCATTTTCCTGTTGAACTGTCACACAGGGCATTGTGGGTGTTAAAAGAACTCAATTGGGACTTCGACAAAGTGGGGCGAAGGTGAATCCTTGAATTGCATGAACTAGAAGAGCTTCGGAACAACTCCTACGAAAGTGTCTTGATTTTCAAAGACAACACGAAGAAGTGGCACGACAAACGGATCCTCAACCATGAGTTTATCCCAGGTGATGTGATTTTATTATTCAATACTTGGTTGAAATTGTTCCTAGGGATATTGAAATCGCGATGGACTGGGCCATACGCGATAGAAAAAGTCTTCCTGTATGGTGCCATAGAGCTTCGAGCACAAGATGGCACCACTTTCAAGTTAAACATGCACCATATCAAGCTTTACAATGTGGGAGACCAGGTAAGTATGCTGAACTCGGTCAATTCTTTCAATTCTATATATTTTTGATCTACCAAAGATGTTTTGTTGAGTGGGACATTAGACCAGTGTTACCCGGGAGGTAACCCATTATACTAACATGTAGTTCTCTCTTTTCTGAACACAGTGGCGCGAAAATCACTCAATTCCGACGCCGTTTGACCACCAAAAAATTGTTTTTCGTAGACTAGGGTTCACTCCTTTTGAGAAAACAAAAAAAAAAAGTTTTGCAAACTGGCCGAACCGACCACGACCACAAGCATGACTAGTGCTAGGCTCGGTTTGGTTAAATTTTCAGAAACTCAATTTTTGTTTTTACCCAAATCGACCACGGCCACAGGCACGACCAGTGCTGGCATCGGTTTGATGAATTTCACCAAAAACTTGGCTTTTCTTTTTACCCGAGTCGACCACGACCACAAGCATGACCAGTGCCGTGTTCGGGTGAAAAATTTTCAAAAAAATAAAATTTTCAAAAATCTCCCGAGGCGAGCACGACTAGTGGCACGTTTGGTGCCCTGCTCTAGCACGAGACGTGCTCGTGGTCGTGCTGCTGTCGGTGCAACCACCTAGTCGAATTCGGGTAAAACCCGAACCGAGCACGATCCAGAGCACGCCCCATGCCCGTGGCCGTGCCAGGCTCGGTTCCCCTGTTTTTCGGCCGAAAGTGTTCTTTTTTATTTTTCTCACCCCAAACCTTTACAACTCCTAGCTAACACCCTATTTAAAGACTCCTGTCACCTCCAAACAGCCAAACACCATTGTTGAGCTCTTCAAACTCCTCAAAACTTCATCAAACCTAACTTTAGAACTCCAAATCCAACTGTTAAAACATCGATCCGATTGCGGATTCCAGCTCCTCGACACCCCTGGATCTGAAGTTTTCTACAGTAATGACGACTCCCGGACACAACATCAAGAAGGTTACTAAGTGCAAACGCGGTTTGTCTCCTCAAACCTTTTCTAAACCCAATTTTCTAAGCATATATTTCACAAATCATGATAATCTTTCTCATTTTATGCACTTAAAGAAGAGGCCCTTATGGCCTACTAGATTTTTGGAAGTTCATTCCATTAGATCTCTTGGGATAGAAGATGATGTTTATGCCTGCTTAGTAATGTGGGTTGGGACACACTCGTAGGGGTTCCGGTATTGACTTTTCGTAGAAGTCATTTGAGAGATTCTAGCCTCCTTTGAACAGAATACCATACACGTTCCTCCCGATGAAATTGAAGGTGTAAGATCTAGGTTTGCAAATATGGATTATGACTTTTCAATAGATGAATTTGCAACTCTGTTAGGGTTAAAACCTGGGGGAACTTTTCATGCTTCTATTATTTGCACCCTCGGTAAAATTTAGAGTGATATAGTTGAGGAAGGGCAACATCTTTTTCGACCCTGTAAATCAAAGGCCGCCAAAATTTGTAATCTAGCCTTTTGCTATTTACAGTGTCTCATGGCCGGGACAATTTTGGGTTGTGATAGTAATCAAGATAAAGTTTTAGAAACCGAGGTCGAATTTTTGTGGGCAATGTTAGGCAAAATTCATATTTCATCAGCAGCCAATTTTGCCCGTCGCCTTGAAAGTATTGGCATGGATTTACACAAAACCTCACCCATAGTTTTAGGTGGCTTAATCACTCACATAGCATCAACCTTAGGGTTTAATACTACTGATTATCAAGAATTTGTGCCCGCAGCCACCTTAGACTTGCAAGCATTGTTTTCACTGGGATTTTGTAGGAGGGAAGAGAATTCATTCCGTTGGATTATTAATGGAATTCCCTTCATCCTTTTGCTCTATATTTCTCGGACTTGTTTATCTAATAAGAAAATTTGGAGAATGCTTCCATCTAGCTCATCTGATCCTGGTTCCTCATGTGCTACTGAGTCTAACAAACTGACAGTGACTGATTTTGCCACTCTGCATGCTTCCATGGAGTCCTTGTGTACTACTCTCTCCAACTTTAGGTCGAAATTTGTAGAATACAGGGCTATGATGGATTCCAGGATGGATCACCTCATAGGCCGCGTAGATTGCCTCTATGACTATCATGTGCACGCTGGCCACATCCTCCCAGATGACACATTTCTAGGCACACGTACCCACTACGGGGACCATCTCGACACCCAGAGACTTTCCCTATAACCCTATCCACCACCCACCAATCCATCCTATGCATTGCCATAGTTCTACCATTCTCCTCCACTGGCTTCTGATGACTGATCTCCAAGGTACGCAAGTATTTCTTTTTATTATCCTCTTCTTTTTTGTTTCTTTTTTTTTTGTTTTCAGGTTTTCACTTGCGATGCCTTGGATTGCACCATTGGAGCTACGTGGACCACAACATCCTCTTTCACCATGGCATCTTCCACAACATCCACCTCCAGGAACCACTACCGCAAACAGTAATCTGTATCTCTTTCTCCATATATTGAGGACAATGTCTGAGCTTGGGGGAGTGTTTAGTCAACCGTTTTCTTAGTCTTCTTCAAATCATCATTCCACCACATTCCATCATAAAATGAAAAATAAAAAAGATTTATCACTTGGAATGCCTGGTTTTGAAGATAATCTTTAATCAATTAGATGACTATTTTATCACATCTTTGCATATGATCCATTGAACTTAGCTCTCTTAAAAATTATCATTGCTTATGTTCAGTTTTTATCTTAAATTGACCATTAAAGCTTGAACTTGTCTATTAAATTGTACTTGACTTCTACCAAATTGAAGATTCTTATAAACTATTTTTTGGAATTAACTCTCTTATGTCACTTTTTATACCTAGATTGCTAATTGCCCTTCTCTTTAAAAATAAAAAAATGTGTAAGAGTAAAGTATAATCGACCCACTGGGGGGAGGCGGTGGTGAATCGTCGACCGGCTGGGGAAGGGAAGATTTACTTAACCTATGCACACAAAAAAATTATATTTTCAGTAAAACGGTTGCTTAAGATGCGGCTTTGTCTAGTCTCGTGTAACGTATATGTGACCTACTAGGGGGAGGCTGTGGTGAATCGTCGACCAGTTGGTGAAGGGAAGGTATACAGAGCATTGAGATTGCTTACAGGGGTTCGAGAAACCGACAAAGCTTCCTTTCTATAAGTGTACTTAAGTAAGCATCATCAGCTGTGTCTCCTCTAGCCACGATAGAATGATCCAGTAAAAAAATTCTAACCAAGAGCACGAAAAAGTTGAAGAAGAAATAAAAAAAAGTGAATAAACAAAAATAATAAAAATTTAAGAGTTTTATTTTTCTCTAAAAAGGGCAATCTAGCAACTTTGTATAAATTGTGGCACAATGAGTGTTTTCTTTGTATGGTTTATTCTAAATTCGATATGAAAGAAGATTATCAAGATGATTTAATTGATTAAGCTCTCTCTTTTCTAAGGTTGAAATTTAATAATATGAATATTTGCATTTGGAAAATTTAAATTGCTTAGATCAATTACCTCATACGCATATATGTGATGTGAATTTTCAGAAAATTATTTATTGAAAATCTGATTAACCAAGGCATACCAATTTTTGGAAAAATCATTCACATTCTTTGCTTGAGTACAAGCAAAATGCTTGCTTGGCAGAATTTGATAAGTTCTATGATCCGTTTGAGACCTAGTCTTGGTTTTCGCACTAGGCTTGCCTAGATTCTAATATGCGGAATAACGGGATCTTACTCGGAATTACCAAAATCCAAAGGATGATCGAAAACACAACTCAAAATAATTGCACAACTCTTTATTTCAAAGAGGGCTTTACACGTCGAATGTTAGGGCGCACTCGCCTACGTCGATCAATGAACTATAAGTGCCTAAAACTCAAATAAGTTCTATGACTCTTCGATGATCTAAACTAGACCTATTACAAGGTATTTATAGTCCAACCGTATGAGTACGTATCAGACTCAATAACCTAAACATATTAGACTCATATAACTAACTAACCCTAAACAGATAAGCTTAGTCATACATATTCGGATCGAATTACAATTTTGACCAGAGTTCGAATCCTTCCGAAGGTCGCAAACCTTTTCGTGGTCGCGAATCCGTCTCGAACTCGACCTGAGATCCTCTCGGATCATGACTCCCCTGTTGAGAAGGAGTCAACTCCCGTTGGTGACCAATTGTGAAGATGTAGAGAATGACTGGGAGCCTTGGAACGAACACACGATGAGCAGTGCTACAATCGTCTGATCGAATGTACAGATAGGCGCTCATGGAGATTGGCACCTCCGTCATGGATTGTGGCCTTGGCCACTCGCGGATGGCCTTCCCCTTGTGGAGGTTGATACCATCACCGATCCCAAAGCTAGGATTGCGAAGTTTGAATAGTGGCGCCGTAGAGACAAGTTGCATGTCGTTTTTGACTAGTCGTTGTGGTGATCGACTATGTACCTCTCCGAACAACGCGTTGTTTTCTTCGGGCAAGCTCGCCAAACAACCACCACTTTCCATACTCGATGCAGCACAATCCTCCTATTTAACTGGATGCATCACGCGCAACACACACTTTGAGCATGCATTGACAATCTGTTTCGCCTAATTTGCTGTCAACAAGTTCTTGGTGTCGACGTGGTCATTTTTGCTGATGATGAACTTCGTCCCATCCTTTGAGAGGTCATACAAGTGAGCTCTTCGGTGGTAATGGGTGTCATGATCGTACAAGAACGGACTTTCAAAAATAACTTGGAAAATATCGATGGGGATGACATCGCATTGAATCTCGTCGATGTAACGAGCAAATATTGCAATCTTTAGAGTACACTGACTCTCAATTTGCTGATTCATGTCAGAAGTGAACCATCCTAGATGATAAGGTCGTGGATGATCAGTCGTCTACAAACCAGGTCATCGAACCAGCCCGATGGAGACCAAATTCTTTTGGCTTCCAGGGTCGAAGATGGCTGCGACCACCTCGTGCTTCACCTGTATGTAAACAGTGAACAATTCCTCTGTCGGGTTGTGGTCAATTGATGAACCTAAACCTTTCTCCTTCGGCATTTCTATTAGAGATAAGGTCATGTCCGCCTTTTCAACCGAATCCAACTGGATGATTTCCTCTGCGAGGGGATCAGATGTAACCATAGTTGTTCGTGTGCTTGGTTCATCCCACCTTGTTCTTTCTGGTCGCAGTTTAGGATGAAGTTTATAACACTTCTCTTTTGTATGCCCAGCAATATGACAATGCCACAAGTGTTACCAGTATCGTGGGTACCCTCTCCGGAGCTCGTCGTGGTTGAAATCTCCCTCACGTTCTTGTCATTGCGGGTCTTATTCTTCTTCTCAATCGCCAAAGCAGTCGTGCTCACGGTCGAGATGTCTTGAACTCTGAATAGGCTTAGCTCAGCACTGATTATCTTCTAAAGTCCAGACGTGTATTTTCTGAACGTATGGGTGTCAGAAAGTGAGATGCCAAGGACCATTGCTTGTCTCCGGAACTCCGTCGTGTACTCCTGGATAGATTGGTGGCACCGTTGGTACAATCGGTGCCAACGATCCCATCTCTCCTCGAGATAACCCATCGGGTAGAATTCTTGTCTTAGGAGTCGCTTGAATTGACCCCACACAAGGTCGTCAACATCACCACTTGCGACAAGGGCCTTCCACCATGTCTTGGCGTGGTCTTTCATCTTCAAAGGTGCAAACTTCACCTTTTGAGCGCTACTGAACCCTTTTAGGTCAAACTAGGTCTCAAGCTGGTCGATCCAAGAAACCAGTTTCTCGGCATCGATTACCCCATCATATATGGGTATATCAATCTTAGCGTCAACCTTAAAATATCTAACAGCTAAGGTGGTGTTGGCGTGGTCGTCGGTCTTATGGTCGCCTTCGTCTTCATCTTCGTCTCCCTTGCACAAGTCTTCACCAGTCTTCACACCCATAACCTTCTCTGCTTCAGGAGGTACAATCATGGCCTGCTGCTTAATCCAAGCAAGCACGGTTTCCATGTCGGTGGAGAGCTTAGCCACTTGTTCGGCTAGGTTATCTTGAACGGAGGTATCGTCAGACATTGTCGGAGACGCGGCTGTAGGAACCGTCAATTGATCACCTGAAGTTTTGCCGGAAATTTTGTAACCCTGGCAAGTCTTCACCATCCACAGAATAGGAAAGTTGCTTTGATACCAACTTGATCCGTTTGTGACCTAGCCTTTGTTTCACACTAGGCTCGCCGAGATTCTAATATGCGGAATAAAGGGATCTTACTCAGAATTACCGAAACACAAAGGATGATTGAAAATACAGCTCAAAATAATTGCACAACTCTTTATTTCAAAGAGGGCTTTACACGTCGAATGTTAGGGCGCACTCGCCTATGTTGATCAATGAACTATAAGTGTCTAAAACTCAAATAAGTTCTATGACTCTTGATGATCTAAACTAGACCTATTACAAGGCATTTATAGTTCAACCGTATGAATATGTATTAGACTCAATAACCTAAACATATTAGACTCATATAACTAACTAACCCTAAACAGATAAGCTTAGTTATAAATATTCGGATCGAATTACAATTCTGACCTACGTTCGAATCCTTCCCAAGGTCGCAAACCTTTCCAAAGTCGCAAACCTTTTCATGGTCATGAATCCGTTTTGAACTCGACCTGAGATCCTCCTGGATCATGCTAACTTGGTAGCATTTTTACCCTAAGTGAAGTATTGAAAACGGTCAAAATCATGCTTAAAACTCCTTTGATGCGATATCTTGTGCGTAAAATTTTATTAGTTTTACAAATTGCTTTCACGATTGTGTTCATCATGTTTCAGGGATCAAACCTGCCAAATTTGAGAGAATTTCGACCACAATTGGACCTAATTCGACCAAGAAAACCAAAACTAGAAGAAAAAAGGTCTTGGTTGAGTACTCTACAGACAAAAGATTTGGTCAAACACGTTTTGGCGGGAAAAATCCTTATCTGTACACGGCTGGGCAAAAAAGGGACCTGTTCGAACATGTCATGACAAAAAAGAGATGTACTCAAAGACACTTTCTTGAAAAAGACTCCCGATCGAATACAATGTGGCTAAGAAGAGTCATGCTCGGTTTCGGTTATGACACATGTTCGGGCGCAAACACGCCATGTGTCCTGGTCGTGTTCGAGTCAGTTTTGGTCACAACACGTGTGTGGCCGTGATTGTGCCATGTGTCCTGGTCGTGTTCGACTCGATTTCCTTGGCTTTTACTAGTCGGATTTGGTCGAATTTGGTCGGTTTTAGTCGTATTTGATCAGAACTAGTCGGTTTGGTTTAGTTTTAGCCAAGTTTGATTAAAACTGGCTGAATTTGATCAATTTTGACTTAGATTCGTCTGTTCTTGCACTGTTTGAAGCCAGACTTCGTCGCCTGCACGTCAAGGAGTTGTTTTGGGCACGTTTATCCATGTACTAAAATAGAGAAGCTTTTGGCTCAATTAATCATCTCTTGTCATAGGTTTAGAAGCCGTTAGGGCTTAGTATTTAGTCTAGTTTTCTTAGAAGAGCCCCCTTCTCTATTTTTATTGGTTTTGTAAGCTGGCAAGGACGATAACCTCAATTTCAAAGCAATCAAGTAAGTTTTTTTTAATTCTTATTATTATTTCTGCATTATTATGGCTTTTTGCAAGTAGTTCCCTTCTAGGGTTAGGGATGACCTAATCCGGAAGGCGTAATTCTTCCTCGGTCTTGATCTCAAGTTTTGGAGTTATTTCTTGATGTTTTCTTCCTCTAAACCCTAAATTCTTGTTTCAGCAACAGACATAACAGTTTAGCCTTAGCAAGGATTTAGAAGAGTTCTTGAATCCTTAGCGCTTTGATGCGTGATCCTAAACTGGAGAGAGGCTCTTGTCAAACATAACAGTGGAAGCGATCCTCTGACTGCTGTACCAGCCACTGTACTAGGAACTTAATCTGTCCTGGAAAATGATTAAAATTAACTTACTATCCTTGGACATTGGATAGAATTACGCCAGATGGTTATGGAACTCGCGAAACCCAAGATTTTCATTCCATCTTGCAAACCCTAGACTTAATACCTGCTCTTTACTGCTTTAAAACCCTAGATTGATAGCTTTAGTAGTAGAATTAGTTGTAGGAAAACACACCCACAACTCGTTTAGACTTAATCTGTGATCCATTAAGCTATAAAGACGAATACGCTTGTTCCTCATGGAATTCGACCCTCAAGTGCTCAACGTTCAACCGTTCACTTGCAGTTATTACACAATCACACCCTTTTAGTATCGTGGCTATTTTTTGACGAGTGTGCCTAGGGTCATGGCAGGGGGCGATGCATGTTTACTGATTCGTTTGAGACCTAGTCTTGGTTTTCGCACTAGGCTCACCCAGATGCTAATATGCGGAATTACGGGATCTTACTTGGAATTACCAAAACCCATAGGTTGATCAAAACACAATACAAAAGATAGCACGCTCTTTATTTCAAAGAGGGATCTTTACATGTCGAACGTTAGGACGCACTCCCTACGTCGATGAAATATAAGTGCCCAAGACTTAAATAAGTTATATGACTCTTTCGATGATATTCGATGATCTAAATTAGAATTATTAGAAAGTATTTATAGTCCAATCGTATGAGTACGTATCAGACTCAATAACCTAAACGTATTAAACTCAGACACTAACTAAACTTAACAGATAAGACTTAGATATATGTATATTGATCAGATTACTATTCTGACCAGAGATCAAATCCTTCCCAAGGTCGCAAACCTTTTGAAGGTCGCGCTCCTTTTTGTGGTCGTGAATCCTTTCTAAACTCGACCTAAGATCCACCCGGATCATTACTCCCCAGTTGAGAAGGAGCCAATTCCTATTGCGACCTGCGATCAAAACTGGAGATGTGGAAATTGAGCTCGACCATCTTCTCGGGTGTACCACTTTGCTGCATGTGTTCGCTGACCTTTTCGTCCGATTCGAAAAGACTCTCGTGTCCCACTGTGAGTGGTCATCACTTTCTTCTCGAAGATCACGTCGTTAGGTAGAGGTTCTTCGTGTTGATAGGCCAAGTCTTCAACAGATGGTACTATGGTATCTGGCTCGTCATCCAACATTGAAGGCTCAAAGAGTTTGAGGTGTTCAACATTGACAACCGAGTAAATATCCATGCATGTATGGAGGTAACTCAAGCTGACAAACATTATTACCAACTTTCCAAAAAATCCAAAAAGGACCATAACGGATGGGTTTGAGCTTTTTACCTTCACCTTCCAATCTCTCCTTACTCAGATGTAACCATACCATATCACCTTCTTGAAATTGAGCATCAACTTGGTGCTGATCATGTCGCACCTTGTACTTGAGTTAAGCTCACAGCAAGTTCTGTTCAACCTCACTATGGAGCCGTTGAATACTTTCCAGGAACTTTTGTGTGTACTCTTGATTAGAGATATCCTTGCTTTTCTTCGCTGAGGTGGGGATCACAAACTCCATGTCAAATAGAGTCTGCAGTAGAAATCCCAAATAGACCTCAAACGGTGACTTTCCAGTCGAACCATGCATTACTCTATTAAAAACAAACTGCATGTACGGTATGATTTCATCCCAGGTCTTTTGAGGTAGGGATTACAAACTCCATGTCGAATGGACTCTGCGGTAGAAATCCCAAACATACCTCAAACGGTGACTTTCCAGTCAAACCATGCACTGCTCGATTAAAAGCAAACTACATGTATGGTATGCATTCATCCCAGGTCTTCGGATGCTTCAAGTTAAAACCCCTCAAGAGATGAACGACAGTTTTATTTACCACCTCGGTTTGACCATCAGTCTTAGGATGAAAAGAAGTACTCCTCTTTAGCTTTGTGTCCATCATCGTCTAGAGTGATCTCCAAAAGTGACTAAGGAACCGGGTATCATGATCAGACACAATAGAAGTTAGCAGTCGTTGATCAGTTCTTCAAAATGATTATTCTCATACCTTGTCGAAAGACTATCACGGGAGAAGAAGCAGACTACAAAGAGATAGTTGTTGCCACGTCGGGTTTTAGGCAATCCTCCCAAGAAATCCATGGATATGATTTCGCATGGTCGTGATGGAATTGGCAAAGGAGTGTACAAACCTAATTTTTGGTTTGCCGGTTTCGAGATGTTGCAAATACCACAACCTCGAATAAAACTAGCCACATCTTGCTGCATTTGTGGCTAGAACACATGTCTATGAA
Source organism: Pharus latifolius (assembly GCA_019359835.1). Classification (NCBI taxonomy): domain Eukaryota; kingdom Viridiplantae; phylum Streptophyta; class Magnoliopsida; order Poales; family Poaceae; genus Pharus; species Pharus latifolius. Next base: position 50,573,404 of record CM033319.1, on the reverse strand, counting down.
GATTTTGCAAAGTCTTCGTAACCCCAAAGTGTCTAGCAACCTTCGATATATGCGCTTCTCGTAGCCCTTGAATTCGAGGTGCTCCATGAGGTATACAAAGAAAATTGCCTATGTACAAGAGTCCTTCTCGACGAACTAAGTCTATAGGTTTCCCTGTTTCGAGCTTAGCCAGTGCTGATTGAAAATCAGGATCTTCACTGTACATTTTGGCATAGTCATCATGACATGAGGGCTCAATCTGCATGAACAGTGATAAACAGAGGGTCGTAACTGGTGGTCGCGACAACATGTCAGCCAATTTATTGTGTACATCCTTCTTGTACTTAATCATTAGATTAAACTGCTGCAAATACGACATGCACTTCATATGTCGATCTTTCTGTAGCTTGGACTGTTTTTGCAAATATTGCAAAGGTTGGTGGTCGGTGTGGACAACAGTCTCTTTACCCAATAGGTAACACCGCCAATGCTTTACGGCTTGATGCAGTGCACACAATTCCTTGTCGTAGGTTGGATAGTTCTTCTGGGCTCCTTGAAATAACTCGAAGTGATATGCTACTGGTCGACCTTCTTGCATGAGCACTGCGCCCATGGCATAACTTGAGGCATCGGTTTCTAGCTCGAATGGCTTCTATAGATTCGGTAAAGCTAAAACAGGAGCTTCACTGATCTTCCTCTTGGGCAAGAGAAACGTGTCCTCATGTTTCCCTGTCCACTCGAACTTTTGGTCGATCCTAGTTAATGCATGCAATGGAGAGACCACAATTGAGAAGTGTCATATGAACTTCCGGAGGTACTAGCATGCTCCCACAAAACTATGCACTTCCGTAATTGTTCTAGTCGAGGCCACTCGCGAATCACTTTTACCTTATCTGGGTCGATTTGCAACATACCGTTGCCAACCACAAATCCCAGGTAAAGTAGAGTTTGCTGACCAAACTCGCACTTCTTATGGTTGAGGCAAAGTCGATGTTGTCGAAGCTGTTCGAACACCCTTTTGACTTGAATGAGGTGCTTGTCCCACAAACGACTATACACCAGTATGCCATCAAGGTAAATGATCACAAAGTTTTCAATGAACTGTCGCAATACATCATTCATAAGACGCATGAAATTAGCCGGGGCATTGCAAAGGCAAAACGGCATGACCAGCCATTCGAACAGACCTTGTCACATTTGGAACATGGTTTTCCAAGTATTTTCCTCTCGGATGCTAACTTGGTGATACCCTAATTTAAGATCCAATTTCAAGAAGACAGCAACATGCTTCAATTGGTCTAGCAGGTCGTCAATACGAGGAAGGGGGTACCGGTTCTTGATGGTGATTTTGTTCAGTGCTCGGTAGTCAATGCACATACACCAAGTCCCATCTTTCTTTGACACTAACACCACACAAGATCCACAAGGTGAACTACTCTGTTGGATTACAACATCTCTTAACAATTCACTAAGCTGCCTTTTGATCTCTTCATTCTCCAATACCGAGTTATGATACATACTTATATTGGGAACTGTCGATCAGACACGAGCTGAATTTTGTGCTCGATGGACGTTTTGGCGGACGACCTTGGATAATCTTGAACAGATCACTGTATTTCTCCAACAGTCCCGACAAACAACCAGAATCTTCTCAACACACCAACGACAACGCTGCTTGAGTACAATCACTTTTACCAACTAGTTGAATCATAACAAGCACGTATTTATGACATGCATTGACAATTTGTTTGGCCTGATTTGCAGTAATCAAGTTCGAAGTGTTGGCGTGGATGTCTCTACTGATCACAAACTTAACTCCGTCTTTAGTGAGCTCGTACTCTTGCGCTCGCTGATGGAAGTGAGTGTCACGATCATGCAGATACGAACTCCCAAAGATCACCTGACAAATTTTGATAGGAACAACATCGCATTGGACCTCATCGATATATCAAGAAGAGATCGCAAACTTCAACACACACTGACTTGTAATCTGTTTGTTCACGTCAGAGGTAAACCAACCCAGCGGATACGGTTGCGGGTGTGTGGTCGTCTTCAAACCAAGTCACTGAACTAGTCCAATGGAAACCAAATTCTTCTGACTTCCAGGATCGAATATGGCTGTGACCACTTCGTGCTTCACCTGGATGTTGATAGTGAACAAGTCCTCCATTGAGTGATGGTCGTTAGATGAATCCGAACCCTTCTCCTCCTTCGGCATTGCCATCAGAGACAAGGTCATATCCGCCACATTGACTGAAGTCACTCAGACAAGTTCTTCTTCGGGTGGAGCCATAGTAGCTGTAGCTGTTCTTTTCCTTGGTCTATTTTTCTTTGGTCGAAGCTCAGGATGAAGCTTCTAACATTTATCCTTGGTATGTCCCGCGACATGACAATGCTCGCAAAAGGTACCTGTGCCCGATTTTGAAGCTTTCTTCTTCGAACTTGGCTTTCTTTTTGTCAAGGTCGCACTCTCCTTCGTGCCTTTGTCGTTGCAGGATTTATTTTTCTTCTCGATCACCATAGCAGTTGTGCTCACGGTTGCGATGTCTTGGATGTCAAATAAGCTTAACTCAGCACTGATCAATTTCTGAACTCCAGACGTATAATTTCGCAAGACTTGAGGATCAGAGAGTGAGATGCCAATGACCATTGCTTGTCTTGAAACTCCATCGTATAATCCTGGACGGATTGGTCGCAGCGTTGATACAATCTATGCCAACGATCCCATCTCTCCTCTAGATAACCCATCGGGTAGAATTCTTGTCGTAGGAGTCATTTGAACTGACCCCACGCAAGGTCGTCAGCTTTGCCACTGGTGACAAAGGCCTTTGATATGCACACACCTCGTTTTAAGATGATTGCATGAAGTTTGGTCCCGATCTTCCATCGTAGGAGAAATCTGTGGATAAATGCAAGTTGTGACCTTGGCGAAGGGGAGGCTAACCACGATCCAAGAATGTGACCAACCACCTCACAATTGCTAAACCACTCCTCAATTGGTTATCAATCGAGCAAAACTAGATTGACCTGTTCACGAAGAACAACTCAAGCAAATCCATAAGAAACAAGAGCAACAACAGAAGGATATCAACACTCAATAATCTGAATTATGAGTTGAACTGTGAGACTCTGAATTGTACAAGCCGGTAACAAGGAATGAGAATACAATCTTTAATCAACGAAGTCTACCTAAAACTAAGACCATGCCTTCTCTTTTATAGAGGATGGGGTCTACAAAAGATAAAAGGTTTAAAACCAGAATTCTAATATTAATCTAATTCGAAATAGAATAGAATCCTAACAAACTATAAAAAGAAATCCAGAACTATTTTTCACGGATTCGGATGGGACTCTTTCCTCTCGTGCACTTGCCATTCTTTTGGATCTCCTGGTTGACATCAAATTTCAATGATTTTTGATGCATTCGAAAGTTCTTTCAAATATCTTTCCAACAAGTGCTCACAAGACCAACTTGTACATCTGTGGTGAAACTAGCGCTTGGTCAAAGTCTCAGATCAAACAACTGATCATCGCTTGGTCGGCAGGCTGTTTGGTTCCCATGCTGTGACCATATGCTCTGATCATGGGTTGCGACCTTGTGCTTCCGACCATGGGCTGCGACATTGTGCTTCTGACCATGGGCTGCAACTTTGGGCGGTGTTGTGACCTGGAGCCTTTCTGGTCGAATGCAGAGTTTCTTCTGATTGATGAGGTTGAAATGATCATTGGTTGAAGTTGCCAGAAAAGTATTCATTCTTCCTTGGCTAAGAGCTGGATCAGCAACTTCATCCAAAACTCCCTCACATGTAACAACAAGCAGAGAACAATCATTAGGTAATATCATTTGTTCTGTAATTAAATAATTAATTTTTCCAAGAAACGAATTCAGCTGTTGTCCAAGGTGACGCGCATGTGCTCGTGTTAATGCATGTGAATGTGTGGTTGTGATGTCCTCATCATACTCCCATTCTTGAAAAAGAGTCATCCTCAACTCTTGCCCATCGTTCTCACCCAAGTATGGAGATAAATCAGCAACGTTGAATGTATCACTCACTCCATTGTCCTCAGGTAGCTCCAACTTGTAAGCATTGTCATTGATCTTGGCAAGAATTTTGAATGGACCATCACCTCGTGGCATTAGTTTGGACTTACGCTATTCTGGAAAACAATCGTGGCGCAAATGTAACCAAACTAAATCTCCTTCTTCGAACACAACTTCCTTTTTGCCTTTATCTGCATGCTTCTTATACTAAACCTGCATCTTCTCAATGTTTGCTTAGGTCGTCTCATGTATCTTACGAATCGTCTCAGCACGCTGTTTGGCATCAATATTACCTCTGTCTGAAAGCGGTAGTGGTAACAAATCAATTGGCGCAATAGGTTAAAATCCATAGACGACCTCGAATGGACAAAACTTGGTCGTAGAATGCACAACACGGGGTTAGGTGAATTCAATGTGTGGTAAGCACTCCTCCCGAAGTTTCAAATTTTTCTTGAGAACTGCTCGTAGCATGGTGCAAAGTGTTTGGTTGACGATCTCGGTTTGGCCATCAGTTTGGGGATGACAAGTCGTAGAAAATAACAGCTTCGTTCCAAGATTAGCCCAAAGCGTCCTCCAAAAGTGGCTCAAAAATTTGGTATCTCAATCTGAAACAATTGTCTTCGGTACTCCATGTAGACGAACGACCTCACTGAAAAACAAATCAACAATGTGGGTAGCATCATCGCTCTTATAAAAAGGTATAAAATGAGCCATTTTAGAAAATCTATCAACGATGACAAATATACTATCCCCTCTTCTTAGTCCTTGGTAACCCTAGCACAAAATCCATAGAAATATCCTCCCAAGGTACTTTCGGAATAGGAAGAGGCATATACAATCCATGTGGATTTAAGCAAGACTTAGTGGTTTGAAAAGTAGTGCATCGCCATAGTAGTGCTCAACATCTCGCCTCATCTTTGGCCAAAAGATCTTCGGTTTTGCGTATCCCAAAATGTCCCATCAATCCTTTGCCGTGAGCCTCATGCAAAAACAAAAGACGAACGGAACTCGCAGGAACACAAAGCTTGTTAGCTCTAAACAAATAGCCATCATTCAATACATATCGAGCCCAACATCTGCCTCTTTACAATTAATGGAAATGTCTTTGAAATCCCAATCAGTAGAATATACATCTTTTAAACTTTCCAACCCAAGAATTTTGCAATCAAGTTAGGATAACAAGATGTAACGCCTAGATAATGCGTCAGCAACCAAATTGTCTTTACCTTTCTTATATTTCACAACATACGGAAAGGTTTCAATAAATTCAATCCACTTAGCATGTCTACGATTCAACTTACTTTGACTACGAATGTGTTTCAATGATTTATGATCGGAATGTATGACAAATTCCTTTGGTCAGAGATAATGTTGCCATGTTTCTAACACTCTAACCAATGCATAAAATTACTTATCGTAAATTGAGTAGTTTAAAGTTGGACCACTAAGCTTTTCACTGAAATAAGCAATAGCTTTTCTATCCTGCATGAGAACACCTCCAATTCCAATACCACTAGCATCACATTCTATCTCGAAAGTTTTATTAAAATCAGAAAGTTGTAGAAGTGGTGCATTGGTTAACTTATCTTTCAGTGTGTTGAAAGCGTCCTCTTGCACCTGTTCCCACTTGAAGGGCATGTTCTTCTTGGTCAGCATATTGAGTGGGGCAACGATCATACTAAAATCATGTACGAACCTGTGGTAGAAACCAGCAAGACCGTGAAAACTCCGCACTTGTGTGACTGTTGTAGGTGTAGGCGATGCTCAAATTACTTGTACCTTTATTCATCCACCTCAATGCCCTGCGCAGTCACAATGAATCCAAGAAACACGACTCGATCCGTGCAGAAAGTGCACTTCTCAAGGTTAGCAAACAAACGTGCCTCTCTTAAGACAGTAAAAACTTGTCTCAAATGTCCCAAATGATCATCTAAAGTCTTGCTGTAGATTAAGATGTCATCAAAGTAGACCACCACAAAGTGTCCGATAAAAGCTCGCAACACTTCGTTCATGAAATGCATAAACATCCTAGGTGCATTAGTAAGGCCAAATGGCATGACCAACCATTCATACAATCCAAATGTAGTTTTAAAAGAACTTTTCCATTCATCACCTAGTTTCATTCTAATTTGGTGGTATCCACAACGCAAATCGACCTTAGAAAAGATGGTCGAACCACTCAATTCATCAAGCATATCATCTAACCTAGGAATCGGATGACGATATCGAAAAGTGATAGTGTTAATAGCTCGAAAATCTATACACATCCTCCATGATCTATCCTTTTCTGGCACAAGTAAAATAGGAACAGCACATGGACTTAAGCTTTTGCGTACATACCCTTTGTTGAGAAGCTCTTGTACCTAGCGTTAAATTTCTTTTGTTTCCTCAGGGTTGGTGCGATATGGAGGTCGGTTAGGCAAGGATGCTCCTAGAATGAGGTCGATTTGATGCTCTATCCCTTGCAATGGTGGCAGCCCCACTTGATGAGGACATCACCAACATGGATATGAACGCCGCTCCTGCCACTCCTTCCACTCCGTCGCCCGAAGACCATGGAGAACATCAACTCGGCATGAACCCACATGTCAAGCCTTTCAAGCCATCTACACAGAAGGTCCAGCACACCACGATGCTCCAAGACGAGCCCAAGAAGAAGCCCAAGTCGTCCACGCTACAAGACAAGCCCAAGATGAAGCCCAAGTCATCCGCGAGCCCGATTCGGCCATCCAGGAGCACGCCAACTTCAAACGGACGTCCAAGACAACGTACGGAGTCCATTTGGGGTGAATGAGCACTTACAAATAAGCCCACGACGCCACCTTTCCAACAGATCTAGCCCCACTACCAAATTCTATTTGGACCGCCCACAATTGATGAAACAATTCGTTGATAGATTCTGCCGGGTGCTATGCCACCTCTACTTTGGGCCCAAGGCCCATGTATCCCTAGGGTTACGTGTGGGTGGGTTCTCTGGCCAGTGGCCTACCTCTGGCAGCCATACTCCTGCTACATATGGCCGCCACCTCCTACCCTTTTCATTGGGTTTTGCTTAGATTATACTGCTTAGACAGTTTTCGCCGTTCATCAGTTTGTGGAACCCCAACTTATGTTCTTGATGGGTAATTAGCAATATTCAGATTGCATCTACCGTGTTCTTGCTTGTGTCCTCGATTCGCATGCAGGGATAAGCCTTATTGGTGAGGTCAACCGTGCCTTGGCGTGGTTGATAACCAACGGAGCCGTTGTGTAGTGATTGCTGGGGTTCGAATCAGTTCTGAATGGAAGCCGGATCGTCAACATCGAGTTCTCCATCAATCAATTTACCTCTACCTATCGGAAGATCGGGACACCATTCACATCAAGTGGTATCAGATTGAAGGTTGCCCGATAGGTAACACTGTATCCCCTCCTTGTTTAGATTAATTATGTTCTTCGTTCTAGAGTCCAGAAAATTTGCCCTACAAATAAAAATGTTTACCTTGTGCAAACCCTAGCCATTAATCTTGCATCGTTCTTGTCAGTTTGAATCATTGAATTTTTGTTCATCGTTGTGAGTGCTGGTTTTAGTTCTAGTCATGGTCTGGTTTCCATTTTGCATCTAGTAGTCGACTCAAATCCATCTTGTTTCCTCGTCGCGTCCAAATTCCAATATGCTACTATCCAGTTCATTGTTTCCATCATATCTTTCTCATACGAACTCCGATTCTCATGTTCTTGTACTTTCTGGAATTGCCGCGAGAAATCTCACAAAAAGTTAGTTGTGGACATCTTCAAATTCGGCCGTAATTTGGACGCTCAATTTTGCGCAAACTCGAGTCCAATTCGGATTCGAATTGTTCAATCTGAGACAGGTTCGGTAAAACTATCATATCTTTTGATTCCCAACTCTGTTTTTGACATTCTTGTACTTGTTAGAAATATAAAAAGATCGTCTACAACTTTTCTGTTGGGTAGATCTTCAGGTTTGGAGCTTTTGGAGTGCGAATTTGCCAAACAATGTTTATGTTTCGTTGTACAGTTGCAAAAGAAAGAGGCAAGTGCAAGAACAAAAGCCGCACTGTTCACAAAAAGAATAAGGAAAAAAATCAGAGAAGAAAAATGTGTGTAGCAAAGAGGAGAATTTTTAGTGGCGCATCTTGGGTTCTAGTCCTTTGTGATTCTAGTTGCTTGCTTGAGCTAGATTTGAGTCTAGGATAATTCCAGCACTTTGACTATTAGTTTGGACTATTTTTCAACTTTGCATTGCTGATATTGAATTGTTGCTACACATATATTAGCCTTCCAAGCTCCACTTTCTTCCAACTCAGTTACAGGTTTACCTTGCAATCGCCTCGCACACGCTCGTCACGGTATCACGAACCAGCCACCGGTTGCACCCCTGCTACCTTGGTAAGAGCACTTGTAAGAGAGTGGTAAGACGCTTGAGAGTGTGATTTCCCCCTCCACGACCTAGTAGTTGATAGGGATAATACTCTGGTGTTGTCTTCTGTTTTCTACTAACAATGACAGGTGATACATTTGATGAAGACGAGTGTATTTACAAAAGGAGAGCTCATGAAACTCTTGGGTGAACAACACAATGCCATTAATGAGCACCTTAATAGAAAGCTTGAAGATACTACGGCTACCATGAACAACTTGCGTGAGACATGGCAACACTCACCGATAGCTTGGCCACGCTCACTACACGCATTGAAAGAATGGCAAGAAATCAGCCACCGAACAGCGATGCCAGACGGGGGGAAGAGCGCGATGCAGCACAAGATAATGAGGAGTCCGTCATGGGAAATGATGATGATGTTTGGTGAGACCGCGATGCCGACGCTGAACTTGCTGCTGCTCAACATGCACGTCAACAACACCGCCTGAATCACAACCGTCAAGGTATGTGAGGTAATAATTTTAATCACCGCAATGGTCGTGAGATGATGATCTTTTTGCTAAAGTTAAATTTACCATACCTTCTTTTTCTGGTGTATATGATGCTGAAGTTTATTTATATTGGGAAATGACAGTTGAACAAAAATTTAACTCCCATTTAGTCCCTGAGGTACATAGAGTCAGACAAGCTACTAGTGAGTTCAAGGATTTTGCTATCATTTGGTGGGACGAAGTAGTTAATTCTGGCTTAGAACCTGATACGTGGGATAGATTAAAGCGGGCTATGCGTAGTAGATTTGTTCCCCTTCTTATAAACGTGATTTGCGTAAGAAATTGTAGTGCTTGAATCAAGGTAACAAGTCTATAGAGGAGTATTATCAAGAGCTACAAATAGGCATGTTGCATTTTGGGGTAGTTGAGGATGATGAGGATAAGATGGCTCATTTTTATGGGGGTTTATGGCGTGAAATCCAGGACCTAATTGATTACAAAGAATATGATAATGTCAATAGATTGTTCCATCTTGCTATGTTGGTGGAAAAAGAATTGCAGGGAAGACCGCAACGGACAAGAAGCAACTTTGGTAGTTCAACTACACTGAGCTTGATGCCGGAAAAAGCCAAATTAGATCAGCCTCTTGCTGTTCGGTCTGCTGCCCCCTCCACGAGTAGGGAGCGTTCAGCAGCACTGCCACTGCCGTCATGTGCACCCAAGGTGCATAAATCTACTAGTGTGCAGGTACCAGCGAAGAGTTCTTCATTGGTCGCTTCCACGGGTTGAACGACTGGAATCGTGTGCCACCGTTGCAAGGGACTGGGCCATGTCATGTAGGATTGCCCAAGTCAGCGAGTGTACATTGCAACCGAAAACGGTGGGTACATTAGTGCTAGTGATGTTGAGGATGAATATGCTCTTGCGGCTAACCTTGCAGGTAACGATGATGATCATGAGACGGACAGCGATGGTGAGGATATTTTAGGCATCGCTGCCACGGAGAGTTACAAGACCATAATTGTGCAGCAAGTGTTGAGCACTCAAATGGAGCAAGCAGAGAAGCTACAATGTCATAATTTGTTTCAGATGTTACTTATCATCAAGGATCGATGTGTTCGTGTCATAATTGATGGCGGAAGCTGCAACAACTTGGTGAGTTTAGATCTGGTCAAGAAGCTTGGCTTCACCACACATGCGCATCCTCATCCATACCATATCCGATGGTTCAACAACAATGGTAAGGAGAAGGTAACACAAGTTGCGAGAGTGCATTTTTCCATTGGAACATACCTTGATTTTGATGATTTTGACGTAGTGCCTATGCAAGCATGTTCACTTTTATTAGGCAAATCCATGGGAATTTGATACTGATGCAACTCATCATGGTAGAAGTAATAGATATACTCTTATGCACAAAGGAAAGAAAATCACTTTGTTTCCTATGACACCTGCTGAAATTGTGCAATATGATATAGAAAGAGCTAAAAGAGATACAAATGAATGTGATAAAAGTGAGAAACAAATTGTAGCTGAAGAACTGAACCCACTTAACAAGAAAGAACCTAGTTCTATGAAAACTGAAATTAAATTGAAGGGTGCTGTTTTACTAGATACTATGTTTGTTTTGCACGATATGTCTCCTGTTTTGCCGCCTGTTGCTACTAATCTTTTGGAGGAGAATGTACTTGAGTCGAGGACAACTCCAATTCAAGAAGGGGAGGATGATGAGGACATAGCCAACATGGATACGAATGTCGCTCCTTCCACTCCTTCCACTCCGTCGCCCGAAGACCATGGAGAACATCAAGTCGGCATGAACCCACAAGTCAAGCCTTTCAAGCCATCTACACTAAAGGTGTAGAATACCACGATGCTCCAAGATGAGCCCAAGAAGAAGCCCAAGTCGTCCACGGTCCAAGACAAGCCCAAGATGAAGCCCAAGTCATCCGCGAGCCCGATTCGGCCATCCAGGAGCACGCCAACTTCAAACGGACATCCAGGCCATGTACAGAGTCTGTTTGGGGTGAATGAGAACTTTACAGATAAGCCCATGACACCACCTATCCAATGGATATGTCCCACTGCCAAATTCCATATGGATCACCCGCAATTGATGAAACAATTCGTGGACAGATTCTGCCCGGTGCTGCGCCACCTCTACTTTGGGCCCAAGGCCCATGTATCCCTAGGGTTACGTGGGGGTGGGTTCTCTGGCCGGTGGCCTACCTCTGGCCTCTATACTCTTGCTACATATGGCCGCCACCCCCTATCTTTTTCATTGGGTTTTGCTTAGATTATACTGCTTAGACAGCTTTCTCCATTCATCGGTTTGTGGAACCCCAACTTGTGTTCTTCATGGGTAATTAGCAATATTCAGATTGCATCTATAGTGTTCTTGCTTGTGTCCTCGATTCGCATGCTGGGATAAGCCTTATTGCCGAGGTCAACCGTGTCTTGGCGTGGTTGATAACCAACGGAGCCGTGGTGTAGCGATTGCAGGGGTTCGAATCAGTTCTGATTGGAAGCCGGATTGTCAACGTCGAGTTCTCCATCAATTGATTTACCTCTACCTATCAATAGATCAGGACATCGTTCACATCACCGCTGGTATCTCGGTTGGAAACATGTCCACAAATTCCTGCAGTAAAGAAACAACCGAAATGGGCAAAGTAGAGGGTAAAACATCAGTAGAAAAAAGAGCGTCTTTGCACACAAGCACAAAGCACTCTTGGGGATAGGTTTCTAACTCTTGCATCTCACTTTTTGTGGCTAACAGAACCTATCCCTTAAGTTAAACCTCTCTTTTCTTTTCACTCTTTTCTTTCTTTTCTCTCAAGTTGGTTTGGTGGCTCTCGCTCCCCGATTTGTGGATGTTGCTAGTCTCTCTTTATTTTCTCTCATGCTCAGCCCTATCTAAATCATCTTTGAGAATTTCATCTGGAGACATTGAAACCAGCAAAACCTTGTTGTTGTTGTGCACAAAAGAGTATTTGTTGGAATGCCCATGATGTGTAGTATCCTTGTCGTATTGCCATGGTCGTCCAAGTAGTAATACACAAGCTTGCATCGGTACCATATCACAGCCCACAAAATCATAATAGGGACCTACAGAGATGTGGACATCTACAATCGCGGCCACCTTCAACTTGCCACAAGAATTGAACCATTGAATGTAGTATGGCTGCGGTGTGTTCTTGTGGTCAAGCCGAGCTTCGTGACCATCTCTAAACCGGCAATGTTGTTGTAGCTTCCACCATCAATGATGACCTTGCACGAGTGCTTCATGATCACAAACTTTCCATCTAAGAACTAAGAACACGACGAACAATGCGGCTGACATGATTAGCATCAAATGTGATCTCCTCCGCGTCAGAGTCCAACAGGTCCTGTTGCTCCTAGTGGTCAGATTCTTCTTCAACCTCACTGGTTGATGTGTATTTTCCATCATCCCGGACGATGAGGGCACGTTGATTTGGGCAATCACGCATGTAATGCCCCTTCCCTTTGCATTTGAAGCACTCTATCTCCGTTGTCCTTCCTATAGAAGTGACCGATGATGAACTTTTGGTGAGGACAATCGTGGTCGTCTTCAAATCAACAGCTTTGGATGTTGAGCTAGTAGGGTGGCCCGTAGATTGCCCTTGGCCAGTTGAGGCAGTAATTCTGCTAGAAGGGGTCTCACTCTTTTGCTGCAAACTAGTGCTCTTGCAAGGTGTGGTCGAACTAGGGTAGCTTCGACCAGTTTTGTTGTAGCTTGGTTATTTCCCTTGTACTTGCCTCTCAACTTTGCATGCATAATGAAAAAGCTGGACCAAAGAGGTGTAAGTCTGAAAATCAAGGATGTCTTGTATCTCACAATTCAATCCACCCAAGAATCTAGCCATCTTTGCATTCTCCTATTCCTGCACATTAGCACAAAGCATGCCTACTTGCAGTTCCTGATAGTAGTCTTCCACAGATTTTCTATCTTGATTCAATCTCTAAAATCTATTAAGCAAATCTCTATCAAAATAAGCGGGTACAAATCTGGACCTCAGCAAGTGCTTCAACTCATCCAAAGTGTGAGAAGCTCTATCTCTTTCGCGGATTTGACTCCACCAAATAGAAGAATAATCAACAAACTCACTTGTGGCAGCACGTACTCGACGATATTCTGGATATAGATGACAACTAAAACCTTTGCTCGACGAGCAACTCCCAATTGAGATATGCTTCTAGATTAAAATTCCCATCAAAACTGGGGACAGTAAACTTGATCTTTCCCAATGCATCATCCCTTCTATCTTCTTTGCGGTGATGTGCATGTCCTCCCATGCCTCGACGGTTTTGTGCAAGTCGTTGTTGATCAGGATCCAAAATGACTTCCTCATTATCGGCCACATAATTATCATATCTCTCCTCATTGGCGGCTTCTTGGAATGCAGCGTTCAAGTTCACCCTTGGATGAAGTGGAACTGCAGCCACCCCATGATTATTGGCTTTAATTGGACCTCAGGGAACTCGAGGAGGTGGATGCTGTCGTGGAGGAGTTTGCTCAACTTGCTCAAGTCGAACTTCCATTCTATCAAGACGATTCTCCAAACTGTCCAATCGAACAACCACTTGTTCGTTCAGCATCCGCTCGAATTTATGTTTGATGTTGCGTTCCATGTTGCGTCCGAATTGTTCCAGCCATGCGGGAGGGGACAACGGAATCACCGGTGGTCGATCTACGCTTTCCTCCACACCAGCATCACTATCATGTGACGAACCACGAGAACCTTTCAAACCTGCCATGGTTAGCGAAAAACAAGAAACACAAAACTTTCCTACCAACTACTGAATGTATGTGGAATTCTCAACCTCACAAATCTTACCAACTGAAGCTCTTACCCCTCTTAATGTTTGCAATTAGCTTGCTAGGTCGTGATAATCAGAAAAGGAGATAAGTACAGTGATTGCAACGTGAGGTACGCGCGGACTAGTGGTGAAATATGTAGAGTTGTAGGTAGGGAAAAATTTTGTGTATCAAGGAAACACAATCAGTTATCCAAGAAATTGTGAAATTGAATAATAGTTCACACGAGTACTAGTCCTAATTGTTGATCAATCAACGAAAGGCTTGGTGTCTAGAAACAGGCTAAAGTACATCAAAAGATTTTCATTTTCCTCAATTTGACTGAATACTCTCTTTCTTTTTTATACTTTCTTGCCTCCTTTTGATATTTTTTTTTGTTATAGGATTCACAGCAAGATGCAATCTACTAACTCAACACCCGGAGCTCAATCTAACTTTGGATTTTCGGCCAACAAGATTAAGACCAACAACTGGACACAACTCAACGGAACAAAAACTCAATTAAGCAAACTGAAATTAACAAATTGAAAGCATCAATGGGCTAGGAAAATCTTTGTTTTTGTCTCGTAATGTTTTGGACTCTAGGTTAAAAAAATCAAAATACTAAACTAGGGATAAATGAATTCCTACCGGCAACGTAAGCTCTGATACCAATTGATGTGCACATGCCTCACTTTAAGATGAGTGCATGAAGTTTGGTCTCGATCTTCCGTCGTAGGAGAAATCTGTGGATAAATGCGAGTTCTAACCTTGACGAAGGGGAGGCTAACCACGATCCAAGAATGCGACCAACCACCTCACAATCGCTAAACCAGTCCTCAATTGGTTATCAACCGAACAAAGCTAGATTGATTTGTTCACGAAGAACAACTCAAGCAAATCAATAAGAAAAACAAGAGCAACAGCGGAAGGATATCAACACTCAATAATCTAAGTTATGAGTTGAACTTTGAGACTCCGAATTGTACAAGCAGGCAACAAGGCACGAGAATACAATCTGTAATCAACGAAGTCTACCTAAAACTAAGACCATGCCTTCTCTTTTATAGAGGATGGGGTCTACAATAGATAGAAGGTTTAAAACCAGAATTTTAATCTTAATCTAATTCGAAACAAAATAGAATCCTAACAACGTATAAAAACATATCCAGAACTATATTTCACGGATTCGAACGGGACTTTTTCCTCTCATTCACTTGTCATTTTTTTGGGTCTCCTAGTTGCATACGACGTCAGATTTTTATGATTCTTGATGCGTTGGACAGCTCTTTTGAATATCTTTTCAACAAGTGCTCACACGGCTGACTTAGACATCTGTGCTAAAACTGATGCTCGGTGGAAGTCTCGGATCAAACAACTGATTGTCGCTTGGTCGGCAAGCTGTTTGGTTCCCATGCTGCGACCATATGCTTCCGATCATGGGCTGCGGCCTTGTACTTCCAACCATGGGCTGCGACCTTGTGCTTTTGACCATGGGCTGCGACTTAGGGCGGTGTTGCAACCTGGAGCCTTTCTGGTTGAACGCAGGGTTCTTCTAACTGATGAGGTCAAAATGATCGTTGGTCGAAGTTGCCAGAAAGTGTTCATTCCTCCTTGGCTAAGAGCTGGAGCAGCAACTTCGTCCAGAACCCTCTCACATGTAACAACAAGTAGAGAACAATCATTAGGTAATATCATTTGTTTTGTAATTAAATAATTCATCCAAGAAACGAATTCACCTGTTGTCCAAGGCAATGCGCATGTGCTCGTGTTAATGCATGTGAATGTGTGGTCGTGATGTTCTCATTAGCCTTCCACCATGTCTTGGCATGGTCCTTCAACTTTAAAGGTGCGAATTTCACCTTTTGAGCACTACTGAACCCTTTCAGGTCAAAGTAGGTCTCAAGCTAGTCGATCCAAGAATCCAATTTCTTGGCATCGATGAACCCATCGTATATGGGTATATCAATCTTAGCTTCAACCTTAAAGATCCAACTGTCAATGATTGGGACTTGGGGTCCTTAGTAGATCTTACACAGATTTGTGAGTAAGAAGTGGAGACCTTTCAAGGTGTTTATCAGGTAAGTTAAGGTAAGTATGAGTTGGAGACACACAGAATTATACAGGTTCGGGCCCTCAATGGATTGAGTATAACCCTACGTCCTGTGGTGTTTCTACTATGTATAAGAATGTTTACAGGGAAGGAGAGATTGTTAGAGATGTTGACAATCTCTCTTAATGCTTCTATCTATTGTCTATTGCTTGAGTTGTTCAAGTCTTCTCCCTAATCTATCATCCCTCTATCCTTTTATACTAATTGAAAGGATGCCAACGTGAAGCAGTTGGGAGTTCGGACGGTTGCTAACATGTAGTTGCATAACTGCACTTTAATCTTTATCTCTCCGCGGTTAACACATGCAGTTATGGATAACTGCACATCTTAACTCCTTGACGGTTATCTTCATATGTGGGAGAAGAAATTACATTATCCTGGAGGCGTGTCTGGTAAAGCTCAAACACTACTCAAGTTAAACGTAACCCTTGGATTACCTTGGTTGCGCATATCCTGCAACCCTATGGTCGCGCAAGTTCTGCGACCATAGACTAGTTCTGCGCCGCGACCTTCTGGCTTACAGGAAGTTGCTTCTGCGACCATAATGGCTGCTAATGCATAGATTCACATATCATATCTGAAATATCTTAAATATGATATATTCAATAAATTAATAACTAGCTCGGGTAATAATACTCGTCAGCTAGCCCCCAAATTTGAAGTGATAAAGAGATTATTTACTTCAAATTTAAGAATCCTTGGATACATTACCCAACGCTTCACCTTCCTCTATTGTACTGTACACCGTGTGGCGGTTTGTTTCCCAAGAAAAACTCTGGGTTTAACTTGATAGGTAATCATGAAGTCTTTTACCACATACTCGAGGTAAAACGTAAGTGCGTTTAGGAGCTCGAGGCCTTTGTGAATACAAACCATCACCTCTGGGTTCTATAAATAGCGAAGCTCTTTGTTATGAGACTTACAAGCTTTCATTGGCTAAGTCTTTAGAACTTCTCCTCATCTTCTTACTCCATTTATCCTTCCCTGTTCTCATCTTAATGGTGAACCGAGATTCCAAAAAGATTGTTGAGAGTGATGAAGAAGAAATAGAAATAGAAGACAAGATTGAACAGGCTCTTCATAATGTAATTCTCTTCTGAAAAATTTGTATGAATCTTTTCTTTGTGACTTTAATATTTCCAAAGTAATGCATTTTGGAATTCTTTAGATGTTCGAAGACTTGACACCTTCAAAGAAACAGTCTGGAGATGATGCAGGATCATCTAGTGGAGCTTCACTTGTAGCATACATGGGAACTGAAGATTGAGTTGCCACATTACCCTCAGCTCTTTCTTTGCATCCATCTTCTAAGGTGTTGACTGCCACTGCATCTGCAGTGCCTTTGTCACTAAGTCCTCTTCCATCCTCATCTTTTCCCACTCGGTCTGCAACCCAGGTTATTATCTTTATCCTCTCTACTTGTTACATAATTTTGGAACTGACCCATATATGCACAGGAGGACAAGGTTCTCTGGGTCCTCAGTGAATAGCTTGCTGAGATCCAGGTTCTTCTAAGGGAGAACTCTACTGTCGACGATTCGGACTTGGGGTCCTCAGCCGAACTTATGCAGAATTTGTAATAGTGAGACCTTTCAAGATGACCCCTCGGGAAGGTATGCTGAACAATGGAGAACAGGAACACAGAGAATTTAGGCAGGTTCGGGCCCTCGATGGTGGGAGTAAAAGCCCTACGTCCTGTTGAGATTTCACTAAGTGTGGTAAAATGTTTACAAATGGGAGAAAAAGTCCTCACAGGCAAGGATTTTTCCTATAAAAGTGTACAAAAATAAGCTAAAGAAGACTTAAAAATGCTATATGAGGTGTGCCGTAGACTTGGCTAACTCGGCTCTCCCCCCCCGATTGATACTTCATGCCATCCTTTTATACTGCTTGAAAGGGTGCCATGTGAAGGAAACTGCATCAATCTGTTGCTCGGACGGTTAGATACGGTTTTTGAAACTGCTCTTAACCTCCACGTAGGTTAAACACGTGTTATTCATGAATAACTGTACGTGTTAACCCCCTGACGGTTGATTTTCCACGTGTAGGAATCTTCGGGATACTTAGAATATCCTGTCGTATAGACAACCGAATAGATAGATCCCAGGTATCCTGATCGGTAGACGTTCTGACCGCGGGATTTGGCTGACCGCGTAATATCCCGAATGTGTAGTTCGCGTATAGGCCACGAACTTCTGACCGCGCAAGGCCTACGATCTGACCGCGTAAAGCTGCGACTTGATCACGTAAAGCTTGCGACCTCGTGGTGATGCCTCTCAAAATAACTTGAGTTCGCATCTCCAGACACATGCTCTGGTTCGAACCTGTCTTGAACCAGAAGTTTATTAGAAGTGACCCGGGTGTCAATCCTCGTCATCTACTTTGTGCAGAACTCTCAAAGATGAAAAAGAGGAGCTGCAGGAACGCTTCAACAGGCAAGGACACAACCTTGAGACTGTCCTCGCGGTTATGGAACGCCTATCAGTGAGCTATAATGGGGCTCGTGAAGAGGCATGGTTGGCCCGCATAGAGAGAGATCTTGCTCGAGATCAGAGGGACCTCTCTAATGCAATTAGGGACAATTGCTTCTTTGCAATAAAAGACGATGTTGATAGGTTAAGAAACATCGCGGGTTCCATTGGGGCAGCTAGTCTTGATCCCACTAATGACAATCTGTCCCTTGGAGAACTTTGTAAATTACTTTCAGATCAGGTTGACGCTTTGGTCGTCTGTATCTCCTTTCTATGTAAAGAATGTAAAAATAAAATTCATTTTCTTTACTTTTCGAATTATTTTAATGATTACGTATAATCTATAATCATTAGTTGGAATTCTTGAATAAATATCTCTGCGTTAAAAAATGGTTACATGTAAGTGTCTCTGCGACCATAACATCCATAGGTAATAAATACTTCCATGATCAAACCAGGATAGTATTGAGGTAATAGAATAGCATTGGGACCATAGGGAACACAGTGGTCACAGAATAGCATTGAGACCATAGGGAACACTGAGGTCACAGAATAACATTGAGACAACATACATCATTGAGATCATGCATAGTACTGAGATCACAGAATTAATTTGAGATCATAACAGCACCGGACTTACGAGATTACCCTGAAATCATAGGATATTAAAACCGCAAAAAATTCCAATATAATTACTTGTACCGTAGCCCCTGAATGTGAAATAAAATGAACTTTTAATTTCCAAAAAAGATGCATTTTGTTTCAAATTCCACCAGGGTTAACAATATGGTTTCAGGTTCAATCCGTGAAAAACCCATTATGAAAAAAAATTAAAATAATGAACGCATTAGCCACTCCTTCGCAAAAATAATGAACGCAGGTAGTGGCTTTGGGTAGATAAAAGGAAGGTACCTTGCTTGAGAAGCTTCAGAAAAACCCTCTTGTGCATTAGCTACTCCGTCGCAAAAAAACTCTCTTCTCCATCCGTTGCGAACTCCACCTCTAGAAAAACTCCCATCTTGTTGCAAAGATTCGATTATCGCAATGGCATCCTGGAGCCAATCGAGCCATTGCAATGTTGAGAGTTTGGTGGTGTTGGGGAAAGAGGAAATCCTCCCCCCATGACTATTGATCAAATGGTGGCCGGCGGAGAAAAAGGAAGGGACCCCACTCGTGCAAGAAAATGAATTGGTGATCTTTGAAGACTTTCTTCGCTGTGGATTCCTTCTTCCAGAGAGCAAATTTCTCCTGGATGTCCTTGCACACTATGACCTAGAACTGGTAAACCTTCACCCCAACACTGTTCTTATATTAGCTGTGTTCCAGCACCTTTGCGACGCATTCATCGGGGTGTTTCTATGCATGAACCTATTCCGGTGATTCTATTTTTCTGCATGGTCAAAGAGCACCAGTACAGCTGGGTGTGTATATTTTCACCTAAGGGAGAAGAAAGAGTACCCCTTTTTTCCCTTTGCACGAATAGTGCATGGATGGAACCAGAGATGGTTCTACTACTCTACACCGGTGGAGAGCAACCTGTGGTTTGAGAACCGGCGGCCAGTAAAGAGCAGCGAAATGGATGCCGTTCTAGTATTAGGTGCTAACTTGCAAAAACAAGCGCAAGTAATTCTTCACTTAGTCCACCAGGGATTGACAATGCGAGATATCATCCGCGACTTCGTGAAGAATAGGATAAGCCCTCTAAAGAAGAGGAGCATCCTGCCTGGGAGGTGCAGTCCATGGCAGATAATACCCTGGACTACAATAATGGTAAATTTACTTGTTCACAAAATACGGGTTATTATTGGTGATCAATGTCATACTAACTAATTGCGATTGTGAAACAGTCTTCTCCATATCAGAAATTGATAGGAGGACAAACAACCTTCTGAAGTCATATAATGCAACGACAGAAGGAGCTCTAGGTTCACCTCATCCTCAGATCTTGATCAACAGCGACGACGATTTGAGACAAGAACGTCAAAAGGTAAGCCTTCTTTTGAGAAACTTGTCCATAAATGCCTATTGATATCGATCATCAAATCAAAAATTATGAAATGATGCAACTGCTGAAGGGGAAAATTATCAGGACAAAGCGTCCTGGGGATGATGTTGGGCCTTCTGGGAGGCCAGCATCGAAGAGAGTAAAAGTTATCTCTTCTAAAGCCAAGAAGATGAAGGAGCCAACCTCTGGAACATCCAACGTAAAGATCATAAGAGGGTCTTCATCTTACGTGAAGAAAACTGCTGTGGTAAGGTTTTCTCTTCCCCCTGTTATACCATGTACGAATAGGAGTCACTTCTTAATCGTACAGGGTGAGGGGAGCAAGGATGAGGAAGATGAGATTCCTCTCATCTGCCAAAAGAGAAGAATGGTGAACCGTTTGGAGATTGCCATCCAGAGAGACCATCCTCCCCAACCATTGCCAACATACTGTCGTCAATGGCATAAACAGCTATTGAGGCAGGGGATCTCATGGCCGCAGAAAAGCTCACGGTCACTAGGGAAGTTGCCAGCCCTAAGGCCAGAATTTCCACAACCATGATCGCGGAAGATTATGCAGCCATAGTATCAATAGCCACAGATCTGGTGACACCTCCTTCAAACGCAGAAGGAGCAGTTGCGGTAAGAATCATCACAATCCACAATTTTTACTCCAGTGCATATATTAATTGTCTTTTGAATATGCAGGAAGAGGAGTCTACCGTCCTGTTCAAGAAGAGGGAAACAAGGACGAGCCCTGATGACACCACAACAAGGTCGCTTAGCACGCTCATTTCTCCGAGGAGCAAATCATGGAACCCCAAAAGTCGGATGGGGCTTCGAATCAGGTAAGGAATATCACGTCTTACCAAATGCAGATCTTCAAAATCATCAATATTGCAAATTGTGATTTTTCCAAGAACCCGGCGCCTAGCACTCTGCCTATCCCACATAAAACCAACAAAACACCTACCATGGAGGTCGCGAGAAATGCAGACGCATGCGCAATGGTTGAGACGGCTCCTCAGACTATTGTGGAAGAAATAATTGCGGATCTCCAATCCAATCGGATGGAAACCACACCATCTGTCTCGACCACGGGAGCAAATCAGCAAGGAGCAACATTTTCTGCACCCGTGGTCGAGGAAAGGATTTATCTCGTGGTTCAACCTTCAAGTGAACCCGAGAGAAAGCTGAAGACATCTTTCAACAATTTCTTAGAGGTAAGCAAAAATCTTTTTACCTTCTCTGAAATTGAAGATCTTAGGATTGTTTAGTTTTAAACAACAGGTCTTACTGTTTTTCAGGATCTGACCCAAATGTCGACCAAGTCAAAAGCTCTAGCAGAACAAATTGAGGTCGCACAAATGGAGATCAGCCTTCTACAACAGTAAGTATCCATACATTTCTTATACTAACCTGAACGTCATCTAAGTATAATGATTACCTCTCTGGTTGCAGGGAAAATTCCTCCTTGATGAAAATCATGGCTGATCAACAAGGTCAAGAAAAAGCTGCAACCGTAAAATTTTCTTCTATGGAGAAAGAACTCAACGAGGCGCAGTTAACGCTTGCTTGTAAGTTTACTTTCAGCCAACGGATGTTATTTCTTTACATGAACTACTGTAATCTCATTACCTTGTTCATGTAGTACAAGAGGAATAGATAAGTGTCCTTTCTAAGGAAAGGGATGACTTCCAGCTGAAGTGTGTCCAGGCTGAAACTCAAAACGGGCAACTTCGTGTAACCATTGAGCATCAACATGAAACCATAGAATCATTCAGAAAAACTACCGAAACTGTCTGCGACGAGAGGAAAACCCTGAAGGTGTCAATCTCAACCTGCAGCAGTATTCAGTCAGAAGTTTTCGAAAAACTGAAGATGGTTGCAGATTTACGGAAGGCTGATATCGTGGATCCTCAAAAGGAAAACTTAAGCCTCAACAAATCCTGTAAATTGGTTGCGGCTCAAGCTGAATCACTTCTCGAGTATCTTCCTGAGGATACAAAGCGGCAAAAGAGGCATTGAAGACCAACGTAAGATCTGCAGCCTCTGCCATTTTGTGCAAATTAAGACATCACCATGGCCCAAATTTGGATTTGAATCCAGTGGTGGGAGATGCTGAATTCGAGAGTGAAGTTCAGCTTGAAGCCATAATGGAAGAATTCTAGCCCTTGATTGAAAATTTCTTGAAAGAACTTGACTTATCATGATCACATTGTAATGAACAATGATCCTCTTTGTAAATTGTACCTGCAACATACAATTATGATAGAAAATATGCAGATGTATGCATTTCTCTTTTAGAAAAAATGTACTGAATATTGTCTTATATTATGGTCGTATTCCCCTAGGCCCCTCATGAGATCATACATACTGAAGAGATTGTATTATAATCTCAGGAAAAATATGGGTTAAAGATGATCGAGGAGTACCTAGTGAGTTTCTTATACGTTAAGAAACGGTTTAGAAAGAAAAGTCTCAACTAGGTATGATCATCTGGTCGCACCAATACTGACCTTAATATAATACCAAAGTTTATTACGAACTAGCAACCTCTCGAATGATCAGAGACATACTAGTAAGTCTTGTATGCGTTGACAAACGGGTTATTTAGGGATGTCTTATCTAGATGTGACCATGAGATGGGTCAGTGAATCCACCTTGGTAACTGTAATAAGATGATCATTGGCGACCAGCCCCCGAGTGTAGCTCGATAAAGAGGACAAAGGTCAAGAATTAAACCATAATGTAACGCGAAAAAAGGTACATGTTATTTTTAATAAAATCATGCTAATTGAAAAGTAAAATGGAAATTGGAAAACTTATATGTAAAACTTGCGTAGCTAATCTATATTCCAAGTATTGGACAAGATCCTTCCATCTTCAATCGCCAATCGGGCTGATCCTGGTCGTGGCACTGAGACCACAGTATAACGGCCTTCCCACTGAGGGGAGAATTTGTTGCCATTAGACTGGTTTTGGATTTTTCATAAAACTAGGTCACCCACGTGAAGACTACAAGGTTGCATCCGTTTACTATGGTATTTATGCAAAGCTTGTAAATATGCTGCATACTTAATCAACGCCCGATTGCGTTTCTCCTCAAGGAGGGTAATATCATGGACACGTTGTTCATGTTGATCAGAACGATTAAATTGATCTACACGAACAGAGCCAATACGAATTTCTGTAGGTAAGACAGCCTCGGCACCATATACCAAATGGAAAAGGTGTCTCACCCATAGCTCAACTACATGTAGTGCGTAGTGCCCATAGAACGGAGTAGAGTTCGTCTACCCAAGCCCAGAGTGTAATTTAAGGCGATCGAAAACCCGTTTCTTAATGCCTTGTAATATTTGCCCATTGGCACATTCAACGGCACCATTGCTCTATGGATGAGCCACAGCTGCAAAAACACACTTTGGTCCCGATATCGTCGCAATAGTCTAGAAAAAGACCACTAACAAATTGGGAACCATTGTCGGTAATAAGAAGATGTGGTACAACAAATCGTGTTACAACATTCTTATGAAAGAATTTCTTTGCCGCAGCGGCGGTAATATTGTGGACTGGTTTAGCTTCAATCCACTTAGTAAATGTATCAATGGCTACGAATAAGAACCTGTATTCATTAACAGCTTGGGGCATTGGACCCACTAGATCTATTCCCCAAACCGCAAATGGCCAAGTTAGAGGAATAGTTTGTAAGGCATATGTAGGCTGATGAACTTGTTGTGCATGAAATTGTCACTGTGGGCATGTCTTAACCAAATGCATGGCATCATTAAGTGACAAAGGCCAATAAAAACCCTGTTGAAAAGCCTTTCCAACCAGCGTCCGATAAGATGCATGTGCACCACAAGCACCATCGTGAATTTCTTTCCAGAGGGATTTACTTTCCTCTTGAGATATACAATCCATGAATACTCCTTGAGTACCCTTTCTATATAAAGTTCCATTGATTATTTTATATAGACGCACCTTTCGAACTAACCGATCACTTTCGGTTTCATCCTTGGGCAAGGTCCCATGTTCAAGATAGATCCGCAATGGTCGGGTCCAATCTTCTTCATGTCCAAGGTCGGTGACGTGTACTATCACCAGCTCATCCTCGATCGAAGCCGTGATCGAAGGGTATTGTAAGTGTTCAATGAACACTCCTGCAGGAGTGGATGTACGTGAGGACCCAATCTTTGATAATTGGTCTGCGAGTATATTATCCTTTCATGGAACAAATTGGACTTCGAAATGACTGAAGTGTTTTTCCAATTTGCTCACTTCTTGCAGGTAATGAGCCATTGTCTCATCAGAGATGTGGTACTCCTTGTTTACCTGGTTTATGACAAGCTGTGAGTCTCCCCTCACCACTAATCGACGGACTCCAAGGAATTTGACTACTCGGGGCCCAGCAAGAAGACCTACATACTCTGCTGTGTTGTTAGTCGCAACAATGTGTAGTTAAATGACATACTTGAGTTGGTCGCCCTGAGGCATAATTAAGACCACTCCAGCCCCCGAGTATTGAAAACTACGAGAGCCGTCAAAATACATCATCCAATGGTTGGAGCATTGTAAATCTACAGATTCTTGCGTAGGAGGGTCGGCATTAGTCCATTCAACCACAAAATCTGCAAGAATTTGAGATTTAACTGCGACACGAGGGGTGAAATAGATGGCTAATGCTTCAAGTTCCACTACCCATTTCACAAAGTGACCAGATTTTTCGCAAAGTGAAATAGATGTCCGACTAGGTAAAACCATTGTGCTTCCGGAGAACCTTAAAGAAAGGCAATCCATGTTTGCCCAGTGGCGATATGAAATGACTTAAAGCCACCATGCGACCTGTTAGGCTTTGGACATCCTTCATGGTCGAGGGAGATCTCATTTGCTCAATGGCCCTAATTTTTTTAAGATTAACCTCAATTCCTCTCGAACAAACAAGGAAACCCAAAAGTTTACCAGAAGAAACTCCGAAGGAGCATTTTTCAGGGTTCTACTTTATTCCATGCCTATTCAAATTTTAGAAGGTTTCAGCAAGATCATCTATGCGACTAGAGGTTTTCAAACTCTTCACAACCAAACCATCAACGTAACCTTCCAAATTATGCCCTAACTAGGAAAGAAATGTCTTTTGCATCAAGCGTTGGTACGTGGAACCGGCGTTCTTGAGACCAAATGGCATTCTGACGTAGTAGTAAGTGCCAAATGGTGTGATGAAGGTAGTTTTCTCTTCATCTTCTTCTGCCATGCTAATTTGATGGTACCCTGAGTAAGCATCCAGGAAGTTCACCAGTTTGCAACCCGCTGTAGAATCGACCAATTGATCGATGCGAGGAAGGGGAAAATCATCCTTCGGGTAGGCACTATTTTGACTGGTGTAATCGACGCACATGTGCCACGTACCATTTGACTTTAGGACCATGACCGGGTTTGCGAGCCATTCAGGATGATCGACTTCTCGAATAAATCCTGCTTTCTGGAGTTTGTCTAACTCCACATGAATGGCTTCTTGTCGGTCGATAGCATAGCGTCTGAGCTTTTGCTTTATTGGTCGATGTCCAGGCCGAATAGCTAGCCTGTGCTCAATCACTTCCCTTGGGACCCCAGGCATGTCGGATGGTTTTGTACACAAACACATCTGCGTTAGCCCAGAGGAAAGTAACGAGCTCGAGTTCTTATTTGTCATCCAAACCTGATCCAATCTGAATGGTTCTGGATGGATCATCTGGGTACAATGGAACAGACTTCAATTTCTCATTTGGTCGCGAGGCAACTTTGTTCACATTTGTGGTTGTGGTCGCAACTTGAACATTCTGAAGGGGAAGTTGATCCACCAACTCCAGAGATAACCGATCACAAGTAAGAGCCATATTCCAGCTGCCTCAGACCGAAATCACGCCTTTTGGGCCTGGTAGCTTGACGCATTGATAAGCGTAATGCGCTGCCGCCATGAACTTAGCAAGCGTTGGCCTGGTCAGACATTTCTTCTTCTCCATCAATGTCTCTAACCTCGCAGGCTTGATCTTGCCGTGGTATGGCTGGAATGGGTCCAGTTCCCTAGTGGAAGTCTTCCAAGCTCTTCAACCAGTTGCGACAATTTTGGAGATCATGTCCAGAAGAATTGTGCAGTGGACACCACTTCTTATTTCCCTGCGGGTTAGCCGATTTTCCCGAATGGTCACTGTTGCGGCCACTAGGAGTTTTATGTTTAAATGAAAACTTAGTACCTTTTCCTGATGGTGGTTTGTCGGCAACGGTGACATCTCAGTATTGTCCAATCTGATTCTTCTCGGAATTTTTTGATTTCCCGCCGGATGATGACTCTGGCTTCTTTCTGGAATCATCCTTCTTGTTGTTCTTGAGACCTAGTTGATGAGGACATCACTCCTATGCATACGCCCGAGACTCCTCCAGTTGTGATGCAAGGACCCATCACAAGAGCACGAGCACGGCAATTGAATCAACAGGTGAGCTCGTTCCTAAGTGCCCGTGTATATACTTGTGAGGATAGTATGCTACCTAATGATATTATTGATTATATTGTACTTAGGAACTTTGGAGAGGATCATGAAGGCCTTGGGAACCAGCAAGGGCCAGGAGGGAGGCCAGGAGGGCGTCCAAGTCAAGTTGGAGTCCCAATTCATCTCGGAGTCGGAGTCCCAATTCATCTCGGAGTCGACTACCTCGGCCACCAGGAGCAGTGTTCACTAAAATCGTCGCCCAGGCCACAAACGGACACCGATTTCAATGATCCACATATGTATCGAAAGATAAGGAGATAACCTTTCCAATGGAACCGGCTTCAGGTCAATTGGACTGCTGAGTCGACGGGAATTCGCGTTACAAGTTGGTGGACAGAATCTGTCCCAGGGTGCTGCGTCACCAATTTGGGCCGTTGGCCCATGTATCGTGTTGGAGTCCATCACGGACACGTCCAGGGTTTCTAGGACGTCCCTTAGCCCTTATATTCAGTAGCCGCCGCTAGGGTTTGGTTTGGGTTTTGCTTAGATTAATCTGTCAAAGAACAGTTTCGCCGTGTATCGGTTTGTGGAACCCCAACTCGTGAGATTCAATTTATATTTGCAATATTTCAGATTGCTTTTTTCTCGTTCTTGCTTGTGTTCTCGATTCGCATGCAGGGATAAGCCTTCTTGGCGAGGTCAATCGTGTTTGTGCATGGTTGATAACCAACGGAGCCGTGGTGTAGCGATTGCTGGGTTCGGATCGGTTCTGATCGGAAGCCGGATCGTCAACGTCGAGTCTCCACCAATCGACTTACCTCTACCTGTCGGAAGATCGGGCCACCGTGCGCATCAAGTGGTATCAGAGCCTCAGTTTCCCGTCAGGTATCATTGTATCCCCTTTAGTTTTGTTTTGCCATCGTCCTAGAGTCCAGAAAATTTGCCCCACAAAAAAGTTCATCATCAATTCCGCTGTCCTACAACCCTTTGAGCTTTGCAATTTCGTTTTCAGTATCGTATTGTTGAGTATTGATCCATAGTCATCGTCTTGTTGCTGGTTTGAGGTCGCGAGCCACCTTGTGTCAATTGCCCTGCACCGCTGGCCATCCTTTTTCACCCGCAAACCTAATCCTATTCTAGCCTAACCGGGAGAAAGATCTGAATTCGCGAGCAATTCCAGATTGTGCAGTGTTCACTAAAACTGGCATAACTTTTGCATACGAACTCCGATTTGGGTCTACTTTTTTTTTGTTTCGAAGGGGACGACGACGCGCATCTGAAAATTCCACAAGTCTTTAGACCTGTGCATTTTTTTTTGACCCTCAAAAAAAGCTTCTAAGACCGAGTTTCGACGCCCGGAAGTTTGCTGTCCTGTTTTGTCAATTCTTTCGGGCATCGGTTTCCTGTCGTTTGTTGCTTCAAATTGTGAGATTTTTGTTTCTCCTCTGAGTTAAGAGGTATATATTTGTGTTAGAAAAAAAAAAGAAGTGAAAAAAAAAATAAGAGGAGAGAAAGAGCCAAACCGGCAAAAAAAAAAAAAAAAAAAAAAACAGAGAGAAGAGAAAGAGAAGTAGAAAATCAGAATTGCTTGCATCCTTTGAGTCTTTTGTGCTGTGATATATCCCTTGCTAGGTTGAACTAGTTATAGGAGCACGCTTAGGCCAGCAACTGTGACAAGAACTTTGAATCTTTATTCAGCTTTGCTAACTGTTTTCGAAATTTGCTAATCCTTGCTACTATACTTTGCCTTCCAAGCTCCACCTTTCTTCTGATCAGTTCAGGTTCAATTCGGCAATCGCTACACTCAAGCTTGACACGGTATCACGAACCAGCCGCCGGTTGTACCACCTGTTGCATTGGTAAGAACACTTGTAAGAGCGTGGTAAGACGCTTGAGAGTGAGTGAAACCACCTTCTGCCGCCAAAGTAGTTGATAGGGATTATACCACCGGTTGTTTTTGTTTCTTTTGTCTTTCTTTCAACTAACAATGGCAGGTAATGAGGAAGATGAGTGTGTTACACGGAACGAGCTTAACAACGCGCTCAATGACATCAACGCAAACATCGCAAGGATCGGCCAAGATAACGACCAAAGATTGGAGAGGATAGAGCGAAGCATCGCCAATCTTCTTACCAGGTTGGAAAATTTTGAGAGACAGCCGCCTCCCAATGGAGCTCGCAGAGTGGAAGATCAAGAAGAGTCTGTCGCGGGAGATGAAGTGGATGGAGAGGGCCATGATGCCTTTGCCGCTCGCGCCGCTGCACAGGATGTGCGACAACAACAACGGCTGAATAACAACCGTCAAGGTATGGGAGGTAACAATTTTAATCCTCGTAATGGTCGTGGACATGATGATTCTTTTGCTAGGGTTAAATTTACCATACCATCTTTTTCTGGTACTTATGATGCTAAAGTTTACTTAGATTGGGAAATGACAGTTGAACAAAAATTTAACTCCCATCTTGTTCCTGAGATACATAGAGTTAGACAAGCTACTAGTGAGTTTAAAGATTTTGCTATCATTTGGTGGAATGAGATAGTAAATGCTGGATTAGCACCTGATACATGGGATAGATTAAAACAAGCTATGCGTAGAAGATTTGTTCCTCCTTCTTATAAACGTGATATGCGCAAGAATTTGCAACGCTTAAATCAAAATAATAAATCTGTTGAGGAGTACTACCAAGAGCTACAAATAGGCATGTTGCGTTGTGAGGTAGTTGAGGATGAGGAGGATAAGATGGCTCGTTTTTATGGGGGATTACGGCGCGAGATTCAGGACATAATTGATTACAAAGAATATAATTCTATCAATAGATTGTTCCAGCTTGCTATGTTGGCAGAAAAAGAATCGCAGGGAAAACAGCAAAGGCCAAGGAGTAATTTCGGCAACATACCCACACCAAAGACGACGCCGGGGACAACCAAATCAGCTCCACCCCTTTCTGTTCGGTCTGCTGCCCCCTCCATGAGTAGGGCGCGTTCAGCAGCACCATCACCGCCATCACGAGTTCCCGAGGTGAGTAAATCTAACCATGTGCAGGCACCAACAAAGAGTTCTTCATCGGTGGCTTCCACGGGTCGAACAACGGAAATTGTGTGCCACCGATGCAAGGGGATGGGCCATGTCATGAAGGATTGCCCAAGTCGTCGAGCGTACATTGCAACAGAAGAAGGTGGGTACATTAGTGCTAGTGATGTTGAGGATGAATATGCTCTTGTAGCTAACCTTGCAGATAATGAGGATGACCATGAGACGGACGACGATGATGAGGAGATTTTAGGGACCGCTGCCACCAAGAATTATAGGACAATCATTGTGCAACGAGTGTTGAGCACTCAAATGGAGCAAGCGGACAAGCTACAACGCCATAATTTGTTTCAGATGTACCTCATCGTCAAGGACCGTCGTGTTCGTGTCATAATTGATGGTGGGAGCTGCAATAACTTGGTGAGTTCAGATCTGGTGGAGAAGCTTTGCTTGCCCACACGTGCACACCCTCATCCCTACCATATTCAATGGTTCAATAACAGCGGTAAGGTGAAGGTAACACAAACTACGAGAGTGCAATTTTCCATTGGAACATACCATGATTTTGCTGATTTTGATGTAGTGCCTATGCAAGCATGTTCCCTTTTGTTAGGCCGTCCATGGGAATTTGATACTGATGCAATTCATCACGGTAGAAGTAACAAATACACTCTTATGCACAAGGGGAAGAAAATCACTTTGCTCCCTATGACTCCTACTGAAATTGTGCAATGTGACAAAGAGAGAGCTGAAAATGAGAGAAAAGAGAGTGCGCTTGAATCTGAAAATCAGCAAGTGGCTAAAAATATTTTCCCACCTAAGAAAGACAAAAAAGAACCTAGTTCTAGGTCCGAGGGAATTAAATTGAAGGGTGGTGTTATGCTTGCTACAAAATGTGACCTTGCTGAAATTAATGAGAATGATGCACCGTGCTATGCTTTGATATGCAAAGATGCTTTGTTTTCATTGGATGATATGCCCAGTACTTTGCCTCCTGCTGTCACTAACCTTTTGCAGGAGTATGCAGATGTTTTTCCTGCCGAGATACCTCCAAGACTCCCACCCATACGAGGGATTGAGCACCAAATTGATTTGATACCTGGAGCGAGTTTGCCAAACCGAGCTGCTTATAGGACCAACCCCGAGGAGACTAAGGAGATTCAGCGCCAAGTCCAAGATCTTTTGGACCGCGGGTATGTACGTGAGAGCCTTAGTCCTTGTGCTGTTCCTGTTATTTTGGTTCCTAAGAAAGATGGCAGTTGGCGCATGTGTGTAGATTGTAGAGCCATTAACAATATCACAATAAGGTACCGTCATCCTATTCCTAGGTTAGACGACATGCTTGATGAGTTAAGTGGTTCTATAATTTTTTCTAAGGTTGACTTGCGTAGTGGATACCACCAAATAAGAATGAAATTGGGAGATGAATGGAAAACAGCCTTTAAAACCAAGTTTGGATTGTATGAGTGGTTAGTCATGCCTTTTGGTTTAATTAATGCACCTAGCACTTTCATGCGCTTAATGAACGAGGTTTTACGAGCTTTCATTGGGAAATTTGTGGTGGTTTATTTTGATGATATATTGATTTACAGCAAGTCGTTACATGAACATCTTGATCATCTACGTGCTGTTTTTGATGCTTTGCGTGCTGCACGTTTATTTGGTAACCTCGAGAAGTGCACTTTTTGCACCGAACGAGTATCGTTTCTTGGCTATGTTGTGACTACACAGGGAATTGAGGTGGATGAAGCCAAGGTGCACGCGATTAAGAGTTGGCCAACGCCCACGACGATTTCACAAGTGCGGAGCTTCCATGGACTTGCCGGATTTTACCGCCGCTTTGTGAAGGATTTCAGCACCATTGCAGCCCCATTGAACGAGTTGACGAAGAAGGGAGTTGTGTTCCATTGGGGGCAAGCACAGGAGAATGCCTTCAACCTTTTGAAAGATAAGCTTACTAATGCACCTTTACTCCAACTTCCTGATTTTAATAAGACCTTTGAGCTTGAATGTGATGCTAGTGGGGTTGGACTTGGCGGTGTTTTGATGCAAGATAGTAAACCTGTTGCTTACTTTAGCGAAAAATTGAGTGGTCCTGTTTTGAATTATTCCACGTATGATAAAGAATTGTATGCTCTTGTGCGATCTTTAGAAACGTGGCAACATTATCTTTGGCCCAAAGAATTTGTTATTCATTCCGATCATGAGTCGCTAAAACATATTCGCAGTCAAGTGAAACTGAATCGTAGACATGCTAAATGGGTTGAATTTGTTGAATCTTTTCCTTATGTTATCAAACACAAGAAAGGGAAGGATAATGTGATTGCTGATGCCTTGTCTAGGAGATATACCATGTTGTCCCAACTTGATTGTCGTATATTTGGATTGGAATCAATTAAAGAACAATATGCTAATGATGATGATTTTAAGGATGTCTTGCTGCATTGCAAAGAGGGAAGAACATGGGACAAATATGTGATAAATGATGGATTTGTGTTTAGAGCTAACCGCCTATGCGTTCCAGTTGGATCCGTTCGTTTTCTTTTGATAGAGGAAGCTCATGGAGGAGGTTTGATGGGTCATTTTGGTGCCAAGAAGACGGAGGCCGTTCTGTCCGCTCACTTCTTTTGGCCGAAGATGAGGCGAGACATTGAGAGGTTTGTATCCCGCTGCACTACATGTCAAAAGGCTAAGTCACGATTGAATCCACATGGTTTATATATGCCTCTTCCTGTTCCTAGCACTCCATGGGAGGATATATCTATGGACTTTGTTTTAGGACTGCCTAGGACCAAGAGGGGGAGGGATAGTATTTTTGTGGTGGTTGATAGATTTTCTAAGATGGCTCACTTTATTCCTTGTCATAAGAGCGACGATGCTGTTAATATTGCTAACCTTTTCTTTCAAGAAATCGTTCGCTTGCATGGTATGCCTTCTACTATTGTGTCAGATCGTGATGCCAAGTTTTTGAGCCACTTTTGGAGAACTCTATGGAATAAATTGGGGACCAAGCTGCTGTTTTCAACAGCATGTCATCCCCAAACCGACGGCCAAACCGAGGTAGTAAATCGTACATTATCTACTATGTTGAGGGCTGTTTTGAAGAAGAATTTGAAGATGTGGGAAGAGTGTTTGCCGCATGTTGAGTTCGCTTATAATAGGGCGGTACACTCCACCACCAAGGTAAGTCCTTTTCAGGTAGTGTATGGCTTCAATCCCCGTGCTCCTATTGATCTATTACCTTTACCTACTAGTGAACGAGTTAATCATGATGCTAAGGAACGTGCTGAATTTATTCTGAAATTGCATGAAAAGACTAAAGAAAATATTGAAATGATGAATGAAAGGTATAGGACTGCGGGAAGTAAAGGTAGAAAGGAAGTAAAACTTGAACCGGGTGATTTAGTATGGTTACACTTGAGAAAGGATCGTTTTCCAGAATTGCGAAAGTCTAAATTAATGCCTAGAGCTGATGGTCCTTTCAAGATACTTGAGAAAATAAATGATAATGCATATAAACTTGAGTTGCCGCCTGAATTTGGGGTTAGTCCCACATTTAACATTGCAGATTTGAAACCGTTCATAGGAGAAGAAGATGAGCTTGAGTCGAGGACGACTCCACTTCAAGGGGAGGATGATGAGGACATCACTCCTATGCATACGCCCGAGACTCCTCCAGTTGTGATGCAAGGACCCATCACAAGAGCACGAGCACGGCAATTGAATCAACAGGTGAGCTCGTTCCTAAGTGCCCGTGTATATACTTGTGAGGATAGTATGCTACCTAATGATATTATTGATTATATTGTACTTAGGAACTTTGGAGAGGATCATGAAGGCCTTGGGAACCAGCAAGGGCCAGGAGAGAGGCCAGGAGGGCGTCCAAGTCAAGTTGGAGTCCCAATTCATCTCGGAGTCGGAGTCCCAATTCATCTCGGAGTCGACTACCTCGGCCACCAGGAGCAGTGTTCACTAAAATCGTCGCCCAGTCCACAAACGGACTCCGATTTCAATGATCCACATATGTATCGAAAGCTAAGGAGATAACCTTTCCAATGGCACCGGTTTCAGGTCAATTGGACTGCTGAGTCGACGGGAATTCGCGTTGCAAGTTGGCGGACAGAATCTGTCCCAGGGTGCTGCGTCACCAATTTGGGCCGTTGGCCCATGTATCGTGTTGGAGTCCATCACGGACACGTCTAGGGTTTCTAGGACCTCCCTTAGCCCTTATATTCAGTAGCCGCCGCTAGTGTTTGGTTTGGGTTTTGATTAGATTAATCTGTCGAAGAACAGTTTCGCCGTGTATCGGTTTGTGGAACCCCAACTCGTGAGATTCAATTTATATTTGCAATATTTCAGATTGCTTTTTTCTCGTTCTTGCTTGTGTTCTCGATTCGCATGCAGGGATAAGCCTTCTTGGCGAGGTCAATCGTGTTTGTGCATGGTTGATAACCAACGGAGCCGTGGTGTAGCGATTGCTGGGTTCGGATCGGTTCTGATCGGAAGCCGGATCGTCAACGTCGAGTCTCCACCAATCGACTTACCTCTACCTGTCGGAAGATCGGGCCACCGTGCGCATCACTAGTTGAGGTGGTAAATTCCCTTTGTCCACCATTTTATTCCATTCCACGGCCTCGGCCGCATCGGAATAACGATCAGCCATGTCGAGGAGATCGGCTACTGATTGAGGTGGATAGATAAGTAAATCTTCGGTGAATCTCTGATATCAACAACATGTTTAAATACCTTGATAACGGAATTATCAGAGATGTCAGGAATGGTATTTCTCACTCCAACAAATCTCTTGACAAACTACCAAAGAGTTTTCGTGGAAGTCTGGCGCAAGTGATGAAGATCATCCTCCTTGCCAGGCTTCTGATAACAATTTTGGAAATTGTTGAGTATTGCATCACACAACATCTCCCAATTGTAAATTGACCCTTCCGGTTGATTAAACAACCAGGTTCTCGCTGGTCCTTCAAGAACCGTTGGCAAGTAATTGGCCATCACGCGGTAATCTCCCCCTGCCGCTTGGATGGCAGTGATGTAGATTTGAAGAAATTCTGATTGATTTTGAGTTTCATCGAACCTTTCAATCATCCCTGGTTTAAAATTATCTGGCTAGACCACAGCACGGAGGCCTGGAGAGAATGTCTTACAACCCACACAGAAACTGCAGAAATTTCTGTCACCGCAACCTTCCATATGGTCACGGGCGCCATTACCTTGAGGAGATACACCTCGCAGCCCTAGGCGAGAATGGACTGGTACCCGATCTTGATCGCAGGAGCTTTCAACTCGCCTAGCCTTGTCATGCCGAATAGGGCCCTACTGGCCATCGATTGTGCCTTCCATGGCTGGAATGAGAATAATCCTGTTCATGGGAACAAATTGTGGATGGGACCACGCCGTTGGAGTTGCGTCAGATGCAACTTCATCGAGCGTGTCCGCAAGGACTCTGGCAAAGGTCGTTCTATCCACATCTTCGATACCAGGAGGAGGATTACGTAGTGTATTTGCGACAACACAAATTTGATCTTGTGTGCTCCTTGTGGGTGCCATAGGAGTCACCATCTCTTTAGCCACCAGAGGAAAGAAGGTGTTTGATCGCGCCTACGACCATGTGGATTACAGGAAGTGCTAGGAGCGAGATCTCGAACAACGGCATCGCGAGATTGCGCAAGATGTAACGCTTCCCCAGTGGCCTTACGAACCTCGTTTTCTCGTCGTTCAAGGTGCTAATCCTCCTTCTGTTTGCGCACCTGTTCCTCCCTAGCAATTCACTGCTCAGGAGTTTCCTCCAGTAGCGCAGCAAATTCTCGAGGAACCGAGGTTGCAGACGGAGAAAACATTCCTCCTTGTTCCGAATCAGATTCAAAATCAAAAAGGGATTTGAGATTGTCCAGATCAACCTTTCTAGGACTAAACTCAGGATTGTCATCCTCCACATCTTCTAGAATAATGTGTTGTGGTACGTACTCAGCCTCTGATGTGGCAGGATTCATATCAGGGGAAACATCCTTCTTCTCCGTCTCTTGGTCAACAGACATGACCAGAGTTGGAGAAGATGTACTCTCTAGATGTGATTCATGGACGTGTTCAATGTCGACCTCTTCCATAGGAACGGGGTCGTTGGGCGAAGGCATTTGAATATGAGCATAGTTGTCGAGATCGAAATCGTTCTCGAAATCGTATGCCCCAGACATGACTTACTAGAGCTCCTGATGAAGGAAATGCCGTGAGGAAGGGCCCACAGTGGGCACCAATTGTCGATGATTGGGACACGGCATCCTTAGTCAATCTTACACAGATTTGTGAGTAAGAAGTGGAGACCTATTGGGGGAAATCTCCGCAGGATCAAGTCCAGGTAAGAGACAAGAACCCTCGGTGGCTTGTCCTGGGCGCCGCCATTTGCCCGGGGACAAGGCCCCCCCGGTGGCTTGTCCCGGGCGTCGCCATTTGCTCGAGGACAAGGCCCCCCGGTGGCTTGTCCCAGGTGCCACGTTTTGCTCGGGGACAAGGCCCCCCGGTGCCAAGTCATGTGAGGATCACGTGAAGCACCTCAGGAACTGGCGGGGACACCTATCAAGCATCTAAGCATCCTGACCGGAAGAAGGATGCTAGTGCCCCTTGATCCAACGGTTGCGGACGGGGCAGTTTAGTCTTTTTGCATCTTTTGGGACTATATAAGCCCTTGTAACCCCTCATGTACCACAAGGGCAACTCATTTTTACTCTAATAGACAATCAAATAGGCGTGCTTTGGACCCACCTCTCCCCGAGAGAGCTCCCCTAGCAAACTTTAGTTGGGAGCACGTCGACAGGACTAGGGCCTCCACTGAGGCTTGAACCTGTATAAACCTTCGTGTTATTTGCTGCGTTTGCCCAACGGGAGAGGACCAGTCACGCTGTCAGCTCGTGTCGTCTTTTCTTCGCTGAGGACTTCAAAAAAAATTGCCGGGGTATTCGTAATATCACAACAGTTGGCATCGTCCGCGGGGACTTCGCGACAAATCACCATGGCTCCCGCAAGAACGAGGGCTCGCACCCTTCCCGGTGACGCCGGTCCTAGTGACCCGGCGCCACCCCTCCAAAGCACGGCCGTCCCGGCGCTGCCGCCCGGACACGGCCAAACCCAGGTACCACCCCTAACTCTTCCGGTAATTTCCGGCGGACAGGGCTTCGGGTCCAACCCGGCGACCACGGACTCTCCTGGGGGGACTGGCTTCCCCCGGTGGCACCGTCGGCTTCTTGGGACGCACTGCTCGAAGCTCTGGTGGAGGGCCAGCTCCGCGCCCATTGCTCGATGGACGAGCTCCTCCGCGTTCTGGCGCGGCCGTCGGCCCCCATCTACCCACAGTTCCCGTTCATGGGGGCAATGCCCCCGTTTATGGGACATCCGGTGGCCCCTCAGATCCTCGAAGGTCAGGTCGCTCCTGGGGCTTGTGGTTCCAACGGGGGTTACGCTACGGCGGGCCCGTCCTCCGGAGCCTTCTCGGCCTCGGGGGCGTTCTCGGTGCCGGGGTGTTACCCCGTCCTTGGGGTCTTCCCCATGCCAATGATTCACTCCATGCCAGGGACCCTCCTGAGACCGGACGCCGGCCTCTCTCCGCCGGTTATGCCCGTCATTCTGGAGGTGGCCCGCCGGTTGCGCCTCCCACACTCTCCGGTTCTGGACGGTACTCCCGAGGACCACCCGGTAATGGACTGCACCCACGCCCCGGTTGCGCCTCCCACACTCGCAGTTGACGCACATGAGCTCCCTCCTCAAGGGCCGCCCCCGAGGGCTCCCCTGGTGGATCAAGTCCGCTTCACTCGAGAGGAGGTCGAGCAAATGCGTACCACCAAATCTGGGGAGGAGCCTCCCCCGGGTCGTGGACGCGGGGAAACCCGGCCTCGCTCCGACTGGGGCAAGAGACCCACTGAGGAACCAATCACCCCTGGGGGGTGCCTGGACGTCCTGGAGGTCAGCTCGACCAACCCGGAGGAAAACGGCGCTACCACCATGTCAGCGGACCTCTTGGGCCTCTCCTTGACTCAGACAACAAATGCGCGTCCGCTATCAAAGGGGACAACGACCGGGACTCCCCCCGAGAGGTGGAAGGGGCTAACCAACCACTGTGACGCAGGCTCCGGTGCATTCGATAGCCGCAGCCTTACCGTCCGCCGCACATCGAGCATTACAACGCTGAGGCCGACCCCTATGAATTTGCGCAGGTGTTTTCCACAGCCATTTCAGCGGCTGGGGGGGATGAGACAGTCCAGTGCAATGTCTTCCCCCTCTACCTGATTGGGATCGCCCGCTTATGGTTCTACAACCTGAAGGCCAGCTCCATCGAGTCCTTTGCACAGTTAAAACGCGAGTTCTGCGCAAACTTCCAGGGGAACTACGTGCGCCCCCTGGATTCCTCGCAGCTGTACACTGTCCGACTGAGGACGGGGGTGACCATCCGCAGATTTTTCAAGCACTTTGCTCAAGTCAAGAGCAAAGTGGCTCACGTCCCTGACTCCACAGTCATTGAGGCGTGTAAGAGAGGGATCCTCCTCGGGGAGCTCCACCGGAGGCTCTCCCGAAGCTGCCCCTCCTCCTTCGACGAGCTCTTCATTGTACTTGAGAAGTACGCTCGGGTGGAGGAGGATGACCTCTGGAAGAAAAGCCAACGGGTCCCCGCCCCTGTCGACTGGGAAGCTAGGGACCCTCTCAAACACCCCAAGAGGAGCAGTCGTAGCGAGCCACGGCCTTGGGACACCTTTGTCCTCGAGGGCGGAGGCGGCTCGTGCGATGCCTCCAAGGGCAACCGCCCCTTCCCCAAGATGAAAGGTCGTGGGGGAGGGCAGTCGTCCCGCGGTCATGGAAGCCCCACGGCGGGAGGCAGGGAAGGTCTGTGGTGTACCTTCCACAAGTCCAATACCCACGCCATCCGGGAATGCCACTAACTGCTCCAACACTTCACCGCATTCGTTGACTAGAATGGGTAGGGGGGGACTCATGCCTCCTTGCCTCCTCAGCCGGCCTTACCGGCCCTTCCAGCCCCCGCGGGGGGACAGCAAGGACAAGCGCGAGAAGGGGACCCGTCAGAAACACTCCCCTTCCAAACCCCCAAAGGCGTGTCAACGTCATCATGGGAGGGTCCGCCTCCGGGCGGGACTCTAAGCGTTAGCGCAAGGAATACGCGTGTGAAGTAAAGGTGGTGGGGGTGCTGCATACGTCTCAGCCACCCAAGTGGTCGGACGTCCCCCTCACTTTTACGGTAGAAGACGCACGTGGGGTTCGCTTCCCCCATGATGATGCGCTCATTTTCTCCGCTACCATCTACAACTGCCACCTGGCCTGCATCCTCGTGGATGGCGGAAGCTCCGCCGACGTCCTCTACCTAAAGGCATTTGGGGAGATGCAGGTGGATGAGAAGCTACTGCAGCCCGCAGTAGGGCCCTTGCAGGGATTCGTCCAGGGGAAGACGATCCACCCCATGGGGAAGATGGATCTCCCCATGACCTTTGGCACCCCGGACAACTACCGGACAGAGATGGTCCAGTTCGATGTAGTGGACCTCCCCTCTTCGTACAACGCAATCATGGGGAGGACCACGATCAATCGCTTGGGGGCTGCAATCCATCAGAGCTACCTCTGCGTGAAGATCCCCGGGCCTCACAGCGTAATCACCGCCTGGGGAGACCAAGATGTGGCCTGCGCTCTATATGAGTGCGCCGCAGCAATGATCAATAGCGTCAACATGATCAAGACCCTAGGGGAGAGACCTCTTCCCCGGTGCCAGTCGCCGCCGCGGTACCTTCCGGGAGGTCCCTCCCTAAGCCGCGCCCGGAAGGGGACCTCCGGAAGGTCCCGCTGTCCCCGGACGACGGAGACAAGATCGTCAAGATCGGGGCAGATCTCCATGAGGAGTACGCGGAGCAGCTCGCAGCTTTCCTACGCAAGAACTCTGATGTTTTTTCCTGGAAGCCCTCCGACATGCGTGGTGTCGCCCGGGAAGTCATCGAGCATAAGCTCACGGTGACCCCCGGTCACCCCCTAGTCAAGCAGAAGTTGAGAAAGTTCTCCCTTGAAGGCCAAGAGGCGATCAAGGTTGAGATCGCCAAACTCCGAGAGGCGGGGTTCATTCGGGAGGTCTTTCACCCCGAGTGGCTTGCGAACCCCGTCCTCATGAAGAAGTCGACCAATAAGTGGCCAATGTACGAGGACTTCACTGACGTCAACTGTGCTTGCCCCAGAGACAACTTCCCACTCCTGTGAATGTATTCGGGCTATCACCAAGTCCGGATGGTAGAAGGGGATGAGGAAAAGACGAGTTTCATAAACCCCCTCGGGACCTTCTACTATATCCACATGCCCTTTGGGCTAAACAACGCTGGAGCGACCTTCCAGCGACTCATGACGCTGGTCCTCAAGGACCAGATCGGTCACAACGTCGAAGTCTACGTTGACGACGCGGTCGTCAAAAGTCCCCGCGCGACTACTCACATCGACGATTTAGCGGAGACCTTCCGCAACCTCCGCGCATATGGATTGAAGCTCAACACGGAGAAATGCACCTTCGGCGTACATGGGGAGAAGCTCCTGGGCTTCCTCGTGTCCCAGCGGGGCATAGAGGCCAACCCCGAAAAGATCCGGGCACTCTTGGACATACCCCCACCGCGCTCGGTCAAAGACGTTCAACGACTCACCGGCCGCTTGGCCATGCTAAGTCGCTTCGTCTCGCGGTCGGGGGAACGTGGCCTCCAATTCTTGAAAATCCTCCGGGGGCTTGAAGGGTTCCGGTGGACCCCCGAGGCCCAGGAGGCCTTCGACAATCTAAAGAAGTATCTCACGAGCCCCCAATGCTCGTGAGCCCGTCCCCGGAAGAGCCCTTGCTCCTTTACCTCGCCGCGACCCCGGTCGCTGTAAGCGTGGTATTGGTAAAGGAACAGGACAGGCAACAGCGTCCCGTGTACTACGTGAGTGAGGCCCTCCAAGGGGCCAAAACTCGGTACACGGAGATGGAGAAGATCTGCTACGCCCTTCTAATGGCGTCTCGGAAGCTTCGTCATTACTTCCTGGGACACCCAATCACTGTCCCGTCATCCCTCCCTTTGGGGGAAGTACTCTGGAACAAGGAGGCCACCGGCCGGATAGGACAGTGGGGGCTCGAGCTCGCTCCTTTCTCCCTTTCTCTCACTGGACGCTCCGCCATCAAGTCACAAGTCCTCGCCGACTTTGTGGCGGAGTGGACCCTTGCCTCCGGGCCCAGGGACGAAAGCCTCCCTGCACCGCCCCGACGCAATGACCATTGGACCCTCATGTTTGATGGCTCCTTGTGTCTCGCCGGGGCCAGCGCGGGAGTAGTCCTTCGGAGCCCCGAGGGGAGGGAACTCGAGTACGCAGCACGGCTCGAATATGAGGCCTTGCTCCTTGCGTTGCGCCTCGCGTGCTCCTTGGGGATCCGACGCCTCCTCGTGAAAGGAGACTCCCAGCTCGTAGTTTTCCAAATGGACAAGTCCTACTTGTGCCATGATGCAAACTTGAGCCTCTACTTGCAGGAGGTGCGCAAGATGGAGAAGCACTTCGACGGCCTTGAGGCCCGGCACATCCCGCGGAGGGACAACGACCAAGCCGATGCCCTACCCCGGGCGGTCAGTGCCCGGGAACCGCTCCCCAAGGGGGCTTTTTTAGAGATCATCGCGAAGCCCTCAGTGGCCTCCTCGGACGCGGACGGTGGGCCCTGCGTCCCGGGAGTCGCCGAGATCACTCGGGCTTCATATTGGATGAATCCCCTCATCTCCTTCATCAAGGGGGAGGGAGACCCTCCCAACGAGATCGAGGCCGAGCGCCTCTGAGCCAAGTCTCGAGCATACCTCCTGCTGGAGGGGAAGCTTTACAAGCAGGGGGCTTCCGCCTTGCTCCGCTGCCTTCCACAGTCAGAAGGGCTTCGGCTTCTCGAGGACATTCACTCGGGAAGTTGCGGGTCTCATCTGGCCCCACGCGCCATCACGGCCAAGGCCCTTCTCCAGTGTTTCTATTGGCCCACGGTGATTCGCGATGCGCGAGACCTTGTCTCCGTGTGCGAGGCCTGCCAGAAGATGGCCAAGGGTTCTAACCTCCCCATCATTTGGCCCTTCGCGCACTGGGGGATGGACCTCCTAGGTCCCTTCCCCCCAGTGCTCGGGGGCTACAAGTATGCGGTGGTCGCGGTCGACTACTTTACAAAGTAGGTAGAGGCCAAACCTCTGGCCAGCATCATGTCCCGAGCGGTACAGCGGCTCTTCTGGAAAAATATCGTATGTCGTTTCGGGGTCCCCCGAGAAATCAATGTCGATAACAAGACCCAATTTGACTCGGTATATTTTCGGGAATTCTGCAAAGGCTTGGGTCTCACCATCCACTTCGCCTCGGTAGCTCACCCCCACAGCAACGGGGCCGTGGAAATGGTCAACGGCGTAATCGTATAGGGGTTACGCCGACGGCTCGAACAAGCCGCCTCCAAACGGGGTGCGTGGGCAGAGGAGCTCCCTAGCATCCTCTGTTCCATGCATATGACCCCGAGCCGGGCGACGGGACGCACCTCCTTCTCCCTTGTATACGGGACCGAGGCGGTTCTTCCCCCGAAGATTGGCTTCCGGTCACTGCGGGTCGTGCTCCTAGACGGAGCTACGACCGC
The DNA here is from genome assembly GCA_019359835.1 of Pharus latifolius. Taxonomy (NCBI): domain Eukaryota; kingdom Viridiplantae; phylum Streptophyta; class Magnoliopsida; order Poales; family Poaceae; genus Pharus; species Pharus latifolius. The sequence goes on along the minus strand of CM033319.1, from coordinate 50,530,974 downwards.
AGCATACCAAGCCAACGAAGCAAATCAGCGATTGGAGGTTGACCTCGTGGAAGAGCAATGCGACTGAGCGCTCCTCCGCCACGCCATCTACGAGCGCGAAATGGCCCACGCATACAACCAGCACGTCCACGAGAAAGCTTTCCGCCTCGGGGACCTCGTCCCCAAGCGCGTGACCGACCCCCAAGCCCAGGGCAAACTCTCCCCCAAGTGGGAGGGCCCCTACAGGATCTCAGCAGTCCTGGGCTCGGGGGCTTACATGCTCTCCAACCTTCAAGAGTATGAGTTGAAGCACACGTGGAACGTATGTTTGCTTCGCAAGTTCTACGTCTAGCCTACAGGCTCGTCCCCTCCCCCGGAGCGGTTACGTCGGAGGGGAGGGGGACATTGTACTCACCATTCCCTCCCCCATCGTGATCTTGCGAGGGGAGGCGTTGTATCTCAAGTCTTTATTAATACAACTAGTTTTTCCTCTGCTTTAACACACTGTAGATCCCTACACTATCGTCTCAGGGCGATGCCCTCCCAGTGAGGATACCCGCTTTGTGAGGATGTCCTCCCCGTGAGGAAGTGGGCTATCACGACCCATGAAGTCCCTACAACGAGAGTCCCACTCCCGTAGGGAGGCTTACGATCACCCGTCGTGGACTGAGGGTGTAAGCGACAATCCGGTCATCAAGGACCGTGGTAACGAGTCAATTTGAGAGACTAGTCCCCTCCTCAAACACTCAGACCCATCATCGGGCACATCCTCCTCCAGGAGTCGATTTTCTCCTTAGGAGATCTCATTCCCGGCTCCCCGTTTTCATGGCGACCAGAGGGTTTTCTCCCAGAAAAATTGTCCTCGGGAATTTCAGTGATTTTCTCTCAGAAAAATTCCCGGAAATCTCGGACACTGTCTACCAGAAAATTCATTCCCAGCTCCCCGTTCTCACGGTGACCGGAGGATTTCCCACTGGGATTTTCGAAAAATTGTTCCCGGAAGATTTACCCGGCCCCCCGTTCTCACGGCGACCAGGAAATTCCTCACCGGAACCTTTAGAAAAGTTTTTGAGGAATTCTTACCCCGGGCTTTGTCACCTCCACAGCAAGCGGAGCCACCCTCCGGCCCGCTGTGGAGGGGGGAGGGGTGACTTGTGCCCAGGGATCGCCCTGTTCTGGACCATCATTTGAGAATTCACAAGTACACAAGCAAACTTAGCTTTATTAAAATATTTAACCGGAGGACATCTTCCCCCCCAGATGGGCATCGATACATTAAACGCAAGATACAACCCGAAAAGCTCCTACACCTAATAATCCTGGATGCGCTCTGACAGCTCCCGGGCCAGGTCTCGATACAAGCTTCGTATATGTCCTGGGCCTCCCGGAGCAAGTTTTTGGGCCAATATTCATAGCCCGCCGGTGGAAGTATCTGAAGCGGAGGAACCCTCCGGGACCACGGTCGCTAAGGGGATAATTCGGCGTGGTGGTTGTCGAAGTTGTCCAGGTGCCACTCTGGAAGCCACCGTAATCGTATTGGCTCCCGGGAAACACCCCTACCATGTCCCCCGGAGAGGAGACTTAGCAAAATGAAGGCGGCTTGGGCATCCCCGGGGTGACAACTGCCCGAGCCCGGGGTCCCCACCTCCGTGGACGCCCCCCGCAGCATCGGGGCGTCCCTAAGATCGCGCTCAAACCTCGGGGGCTCTTTCCCGGGAGCGACCTCCCGGGGTGCCTGGTAAATTCAATTCAAAGACTTAGCAAAAAATTCTTTCTATTGCATCAAAATATTTTTGTACAAATATCTGGGGCTTCTTCTAAGAAGCTACCGGGAGCAAAAACCCTAAAACAAAAAAGGGGGGGACCTATCTAAAGGCCCGCGGGGAGGCTCATACTTGTTCAATGGCATCCTCCCCCCCGAAGGCCTCCGCATGAGCCGTAGCATCCGCCCTCGGAGGCGCCGGCGCAGGGAATCGCACCCAATTGATCTGGTCGTAGAAGCCACCGGCGAGCTGCTCCACTTCTCGCTGGGACAGCTCAAAGAACTCTGGAAAGCTCCGGGGGATCCGACCCCCGATCGCCCGGGCGCCGACCCCGCGGTGCTCCAAAAGCCCCGCCACGGCAGCCACCACCGGGATCGCCCGGCCCCGTGCTCGGGCGTCGGCGGCCTCCGAGATCACGGAGACTTGTGCATTAAGAAAACACACAGCCTCCACGAGCGTCACCGGTGCCACCTCGGTGCTACCCCCCGGGGCCAAGGCTCACCCCGAGCCCTTCGAGGACCGAGCGGACGGAGCGGCCCGCGTCCGTCACCTCGAGCTCCCAGAGGGCTTCCTCCTTGGCCCTCGCCTCCCTCCGGAGCTGGTCGATGGCGTTCTGAGAGGCGTGGAGTTGGGCCCGGACTCAGGCCAACTCCTGGAGCGCACCGTCCCGCTCCTCCAAAAAGGCGGCGGCCTTCCCCTCCGCCTCCTTCAGCGCCTTGTCAAAGTGCGCCTCAATGCCCCAGGCGATGGCCGCCCCCTACGAATGTGAGAGTTTGTCAAAACTCGAGAGACGGAATCTAGGAAAGAACGAACCACCTGTTCGAGAACGAACCTGGATGTGGAGCGACTGCAGCTCCCCGCAGCGTTCGCGGAGCGTCCCTTGCGAGACGTAATCCCGGACCTTTTGGGTCTGGAGCCCCTCCGTGAACCGGAAGACCACCCCTGCGGACAGCAGGGGGGTCTCCCTCCCAGCAACTCCAGACCCATCAGCACCGGCGGGCCCCCCGACGAAGGTCGCAGGGGTGATGTGGACAGGAGTGGCGGTGGTCAGAGTCCTTGCCGCCGAGGAGGTGTCTGAGGAAGAGGCCGACGAGCTCTCCGAGGGGGTCCCCCCTTGGGAGGGATGAGGAGCCCTTTCCCCTTTCCTGGCCGTGGGGCCCCGGGACCTCCGTCGCCGTGGAGACCTCATAGAACAAGGTGCTCCCCCCCTCGTCTACCGGCCATTCGACGCACGGAGGGGAAGCCTCCGTGAATCGAACCTCCGGTCTCTCCAGCTCCGGTGACGCCGGGGCCGCTGGGAGAGCGATCATCGAAGGCGGCGAGGGGCCGTAATTCGCCGAGTCGGATGCCCCCCATCATCGGCCGGCTCTTTTCGCCGAGCCTTTCCGGAGGCCTCGGGAAGCCGCGCAAGCTCCCGCGCCTCCACCACTCCCCTGAAGTTCTCTAGGAGGGGCGGCGTCACGTCGCATCGAGAAGGCGCTTGTGCGTGTCCTAACCCTGGGGCGGCGTCCCGGGCCTTCACGGGCGTAGAACCCGGCGTCGTTGCTGGACTGGGGGCCTTCTGAGCCTTGGCCCGCTTCGGCTCAGAACCCCCGGTGACCTCCTTCCCCCGCTTGTGAGAGCCAGGGGTGGGGAGAGGCGTCCTCTCCGGTAGCCTCAGCCACCAAGTTCTTGGGAGGACCCTCCCCGATAACGCGCACGATGCGCTCGTGCTCATCGGCGTAGTACCTCCCGAGGAGGTTCTCCGCCTTCTCTCGGGCGGCCGAATACGGCCGGACTGCAAAAGCAAAGAGTTAGAAAAATAAAAAAAAGCGAACAGAGCAGCCAGAAACTTACATCGAGTCACCGGCTTTTGCAGGGGCCGCTGTGCCGGGCACATCCCGATCCCCCTTGTCCCGTGCGAGAAGGGGGAGATCTTCATTAGTGTCAGCTCCTCGGCGGCGTCCCTCATGGAACGGACGCCCCGGGAGCCCACCACTTTGCTGATGAGCTTCAGCTCCTCCTCAGTCCACATCGGAGGCTTGGTGGCGGACGACCGGCTGTAGGAGGGGGGGCTCCGGTGAGTAGGTCACCTCGGCATCCCGGACCCGGAGGTAGAACCACCTCCGGACCCAGTCACCCCAGTGGTCCCGGGAAGCTGCCACCGAGTACTCTTGCACCCACGATGGCAGGAGCTGGATGATGATGGAGCCGAACGGGGACTTCGGCCCTCCACCAGGTGGGAGCTCCTCGCCGCCGGCTCGTAGAAGTATCAGAACAGCCGGAGCGTCGACTCCAGTCCGGTGGCTGTCTCGAACAGCCAGATGAAGATGCCCATCCAGACGAAGGCATTCGGCGTCAGGTAGTTGAGCGCCACCCCGTACTCCCGGAGGAACTCCCGGAGTAACGGGTGCACCGAGAGCCTGAGCCCATCCTCGAGAAAAGCCTCGAAGACCATGACCTCCCCGGGCCTAGGGCGGGGGGGACCATCTTTCTTGGAGGGGATCCGGACATCCCCGTCCGCGCAACCCCCCGGTCCACGAGGGACTCTAAGTCCCCCGATGTGAACTCGGAGGCCCAGAGGAAGTCCGCGGTGACTTCCTCCAGAGGCACCTCAGTGGCCTTGGCGCGACCCTTGGGACCCATTGATTTCTCCTGTGGCTTGGGCTCTAAGGGGACAGGTTTGAGTTTTCGGAGACTGGGCTTCCGGGAGAGAGCTACTGGGAGAGCTAAGGGCACCGGTGGTGTTTGAGGATTGAGAGTTCGAGTGACTCCTCCGGGTCCCTCGAGGCCCTATTTATAGGGCTCTAGCGTGGCCCCGATCGGCACCACGCAGCTCCTCGCGACACATCCGCGCCGCTCAATTCAAACAGCGTGCAGGAATTGAAGGGACGGGCACGCGAAACGACGCATCGCTGGTTTGAACCGCGAGCGGCCATTATGGTCGAACAACGGCGCCGCCATAAACGCTTGACACGAAGATCGAAGCGTCAAGGCGCCAGAAGTCCCCCCAGAGGAGATATTCCCGGTTTCAGGAACCATCCCCTCCAAGAACTCGAACAACGTCCTCGGAGGGCATGGGGAGCTGCTGTTGGGGGAAATCTTTGTGGGATCAAGTCTAGGTAAGAGACACAAGGCCCCCCCGTTGGCTTGTCTCGGGTGCCACCATTTGCATGGGGACAAGGCCCCCCGGTCCCCCCGGTGGCTTGTCTCGGGTGCCGTCTTTTGCCCATTCACCCAGTGGCTTGTCCTGGGCGCCGCCTTTTGCCCGGGGACAAGGCCCCCCAGTGCCAAGTCATGTGAGGATCACGTGAAACAGCTCGGGAACTGGCGGGGACACCTGTCAAGCATCTAAGCCTCCTGACCGGAAGAAGGACGCTAGTGCTCCTTGATCCAACGGTTGCGGATGGGGCAGTTTAGTCTTTTTGCATCTTTTGGGCCTATATAAGCCCTTGTAACCCCTCATGTAACACAAGGACAACTCATTTTTAGTCTAATAGACAATCAAATAGGCGTGCTTTGGAGCCACCTCTCCCAGAGAGAGCTCCCCTAGCCAACTCCAGTTGGGAGCACGTCGACAGGACTAGGGCCTGCACTGAGGCCTGAACCTGTATAAACCTTAGTGTTATTTACTGCGTTTGCCCGACGAGAGAGGACCGGTCATGCGGTCAGCTCACGTCGTCTTTTCTTCACTGAGGACTTCAGCAAAAACTGTCGGGGTATTCGTAATACCACAACAAGACCTTTCAAGGTGTTTATCAGGTAAGTTAAGGTACGTATGAGTTGGAGACACACATAATTATATAGGGTCGGTCCCTCAACGGATTGAGTAATAACCCTACATCCTGTATTGTTTCTACTATGTATAAGAATGTTTACAGGGAAGGAGAGATTGTTATAGAGATTGACAATCTGTCTCAACGCTTCTGTCTATTGTCTATTTCTTGAGTTGTTCAACTCTTCTCCTTAATCTATCATCCCTCTCTTTTTATACTGATTGAAAGGATGCCAGCGTGAAGTAGTACGAGAGTTTGGATGGTTGCATAACTGCACTTTAATCTTTATCTCTCCACCGGTTAACACGTGCAGTTATGGATAACTGTACATCTTAACCCCTCGACGGTTATCTTCATACGTGGGAGAATAAGTTACCTTCTCTTGGAAGTGTGTCTGGTTAAGCTCAAACACTACTCAAGTTAAATGTAACCATTGGATTACCTTGGTCACGCATATCCTGCAACCTTATGGTCACGCAAGTTCTGCGACCATAGACTAGTTGTGCACCCGCGACCTTCTGGCTCACAAGAATTTGCTTCTGCGACCATAATGGCTACTAATGCACATATTCACATATCATATCCAAAATATCCTAAATATGATATATTCAATAAATAAATAACTAGCTCGGGTAATTATCGTTGTCACCAATAGATAAAGGGGTATTGGTGAAGTCATCGGCCTTATGGTCGTATTTGTCTTCATCATCGTTTGTCCAGCACAAGCCTTCACCAATCTTCACACCCTTAACCTTTCCTGTTGAAGCTTCAACTTCAGAAGGTATAGCCATGGCCTGTTGCTTAATCCAAGCAAGCACGGTGTCCATGTCGGTGGAGAGCTTAGCCACTTGTTTGGCTAGGTTAGCTTGAGCGGAGGTATCGTCAGACATCTTCGGAGACGCAACTGTAGGAACCATCAAATGATCACCTGAAGTTTCACCGGAGATTTTTTAACCCTAGCAAGTCTTCACCATCCACAGGACAAGATAGTTGCTCTGATACCAACTTGATCCGTTTGAGACCTAGCCTTGGTTTTTGCACTAGGCTCGCCCAGATGCTAATATGTGGAACTACAGGATCTTACTTGGAATTACCGAAACCCATAGGTTGATCAAAACACAATTCAAAAGATAGAATGCTCTTTATTTCAAAGACGAATCTTTACACATCAAACGTTAGGACGCACTCGCCTACGTCGATGAACTATAAGTGTCTAAGACTTAAATAAGTTCTATGACTCTTTCGATGATATTCGATGATCTAAACTAGAACTATTACAAAGTATTTATAGTACAATCGTATGAGTATGTATCAGACTCAATAACCTAAACGTATTAATCTTAGACACTAAACCTAACAGGTAAGACTTAGTTATATGTATATTGATCAGATTACTATTCCAACCAGAGATAGAATCCTTCCCAAGGTCGCAAATCTTTCCAAGGTCGCAAACCTTTTCAAGGTCGCGCTCATTTTCGTGGTCGCGAATCCTTTCTGAACTCTACCTGAGATCCACTCGGATCATTTACCGTAAAAGTAGTATCGTCGTGTGCTCGAAGCTCTACGGCACGATATGGGAAGACTTTTTCTATCGCGTAAGACCCAGTCCATCGCGATTTCAAATTTCTTGGAAAAAATTTGAACCGTGTATTAAATAATAAAACCAAATCACCATTCTTTAAACTTATGGCTGAGGATCTGTTTTTCCTGCCACTTCTTCATTTTATCCTTGTAAATTAGGGCACTTTTGTAGGAGTTGTTCTGAAGCTCTTCCAGTTCATGTAATTCGACGATTCGCTTTTTGCCCCACATTGTCAAAATTCCAATTGAGTTCTTTTAATGTCCATAACACCCTGTTTGATAATTCAACAGGAAAATGGAAGTTGTTAGAATACATAATTTTATAAGGCATCATACCTAGAAGAGTTTGTAATGCGTTGCGATATGCCCATAGAACGTCGGAGAGTTTGAGCATGTAATCTGTTCGTGATGGTGCCACCAACTTCTGTAAGATTGTTTTGGCTTTCCTGTTCAAGACTTCAACCTTTGCCGTTGTTTTTGAAGCTCTAATGTGTCCACCACATGGAGATGAACGACAATGTTCAAGAACGCTTTGAATCTCGTGGTTGGGCACGCATCCACTACCACAGAAACAGACATCCTGGACGGCACATCACAGACGGGTATGAACTGTTCAATGGATAACCGTCTGCGAAGGCCTGTCGGAAGAATATGTTCAGATATCATAGACGGTTCTGATGTCAAAAACAACTGTGACAGTAAACCAGACGGTTCTGAACACAAAACCGTCTGTGATAGTCTACTTATCACAGACGGCTCTAACTTAAAAACCGACTGTGATAGATACAATCGGTTCCCAGCTGAGAACCATCTGTAATAGTCTACTTATCACAGACGGTTCTAACCTAAAACCCGACTGTGATATATACAATCGGTTCCCAGCTGAGAACCATCTGTGATAAGTAGACTATCACAGACGGTTCGGAACTCAGAACCGACTGTGATTTATACAGTCGGTTGTGAACTACGAAGCGTCTGTGATAGTGTAGTTATCACAAACGGTTCTGATGTCTGAACCGACTGGAAAAGTACCGGCGCTTCGAATTCTCCATTGTGATCATTTCTGTCTCTGATCTTCGCGCGCGGCGCCTAGGAGAACACGAAGCATCGCTTTGGAAGTTCTATAAATTGACAGTGGAAAAATTGTCATTTACTTTACAAGTTTTTATAGTTCTCAGACTGTTTGACTCCTTAGCTTCTCTGCGCCAATGGCATCCTCAATGGCATCGTCAGCCTCACCCTCCCCGGTAAGAACTCTCAATCTTTTGAACTTACCCCTGTATTGTTAATCCCTGTTCAATACATTCTTGACCTGTTGATTTGCACAGGGAAGGGGAGCCGTGGAAGACACTGGCACAGTCAAGGCCGAGCTGAGGGCCCTCCAGGAGGAGCACAAGCTCCTCACGGAGAAGCACACTCGGCTACGGCTTGACCTTGATGATCTCTTCCAGCGCATTCAGCGCATGAAGACGGATGGTGACAATGCTAGGGCGAGGACGATGCGTCTTCGCGAGGAGAAGAAAGCCGCGGATATGACCATCGCTGGCTGCGGTTTGACAATGAAGGATACCATCGCGAAGCTGAGGGAGGTCGCAGGCCTTCTCGACGCTATAGTAGTTGATCCTGAGAAGGACAACTTGTCGCTGGAGGAGTCCTGCGTCCTGGCTGCAAGTCAAACTGACTTTATTCTAGATGCAGCCAGGGCTAAGACCACTCGACCTAGCATTCTATATTTTTACTTTTTTTTGTAAGTGATGAAAAAAATTATTAAAAACTTTGTTGTTATGTCAACTTTCCAATTTTCCAGCACATTCTTGGACTGCATGCAATCTTCCCTCTTTCTTTATCTTTCTTTAGCTTTTGTCGAACATTCGACCATACAAAGGTATGTACACTATGTGCGATCAAGGAACGACTATCGCGATCTTTGGCATGTGAGGGCAGTCCATCAGAGCTCTTCAAATAATATAGAAACAATATAGAAGTCGCAGGTCCCATGCAAATAATATAAAAAGAATATAGAAGTTATATATCAACGTGCTTTGAATATCACAAACGGCTCTGAGGTAAAAAAACGTCTGTGATAGTCACATTAGAGACGGTTTTTATGTAAGGCCTGACTGTGATAGTCCCAACAGTGTCCTCGCCTCGAATTCTCAACTTCTATCAATATCACAGACGGTTTTTAACTCCAAACCGTCTATGATAGTAATATTACAGACGGATTTTATGTAAGGACCGATTGTGATTGTCGAACAGTTATCGACGCTTCAAATTCTCAACTTCTTTCAAATTCTCAGCGGTTCAACTGGAAGCAAAACTCTAGGGAAGGAACAAGTATTTGTAGAAGTCGAACAGTTCAATATTCAACAGACATATTAAAGACGGTTCGGACATCAGAACCGTCTGTAATATTAACGCAGACGGTTTTGATCTCCCAACCGTCTGTGATAGTCCCAACAGTGCAATTCTCTACATGCAATTGTTGATAACCGCACATAATAACAGCGCAGATGAAGAGACTTATTTATTTACTTCAAATTTAATTTGCATCGAATTATGTAATCTGACGCTTCAACTTTCAAAGTGGGCACTACTGTTTTGCCGTGTTCCAGTTTATCTCCCGAGAATATTTATCATGACGGTATTGATCTTGAAAAGAAAGTAGTGCGCTCCACTTCAAATTCTCAACAGTGTGTTGTGTCTTTTCTATTTCTGATGTTTGCGTGGCGCACTAACCTGGGGACACGAAGCGTCGACTTGGAAATTGTTTTTCATTAATGTTGAAAAAATGAACTAAAAATTTGTTCTTATGTAAATTTTGCAATTTTCCCTCATTTCTTGGAGAAAGAGAAGTGGAGCAGTTCGAATGGAAGCAAAACACTCCAGGGAGGGAACAAGTATTTGAAGAAGTCGAACAGTTCAATATTCCAGGCATAGTAAAGACGGTTCGGACATCAGAACCGTCTGTAATAGTCATATTACAGACGGTTTGGACATGAGAACCGTCTGTAATATTAAAGCAGACGGTTTGATATCCCAACCGTCTGTGATAGTCCCAACAGTGCCCACCCTTCGAATTATCAACATGCAATTGTTGATAACCGCACATAATAACTGAGCAGATGAAGAGATTTAATTATTTACTTCAAATTTAATTTGCATCGAATTATCTAATCTGACTCTTCAACTTCCTTTTTCGTGTTGCAGTTTATCTCCCAAGAAGTTATCATGAATTTATTGACCTTGAAAACCAGTAGTGCGCTTTTTAAAACTCGAGGCACCCGCGCATATGAACCGTCACCTTCTGTTTCTATAAATAGCGAGGCTCCTAAATCCCTATCTTTATTCCCTCCTCAACTCCCACCTTGATGGCGAGCCGAGATTCCAATAAGGTTATTGAAATTGAGAGTGATGAGGAAGAGATAAGGAATGAACTCGATCAGGATCTTCAGAAAGTAAGTCCTCTCTGAAACTCTAATGCAGATCTTTCTTTTATGACTTGATTACCTCGAAACAAATGCATTTCAAAATCCACAGGTGCCTGACGAAATGCTCCCTCCAAAGAAGGGACTTAGAAATGATGAAAGATCCTCCAGTGGAGCTGCAGCAAAGACTCTAGAGGGTGCTGAGGCCTGTGTTGCCACATTGCCCCTTGCAACCCCTCCAGTTGCATCGACTCCACCTTTGGAGATCCACAACAATCCTTCCAATATCCCCTCTTCAACACCTTTGTATCATCAGCTTTTCTTGGATGATCAACTTTCTAGGGTAAGGCTCACACTTCCACATCCAAATCCACTCTGAAGCTTGGCAATCATCTTCACCCTCCCAGCATACGTCCCTAGGAGAAGCTGGAGAAGCATATGTGCAGGAGGAGAAAGCTGCCTTGTGCAGAACTCTCCAAAAAAAAAAAAGAGGCACTGGAGAAGCATTCTGAGGGGATGTCTTTTGCCATTCTGCACTTGGCAGAGTACTTTGAGTTGCAGCTTCATCTCCACCTTTGTTGTATCAACTTTAATTTCTTGGATGATCCTACTGATGCCAAATCCACTCCTTTGCTGAGAGATGATGTTGATAGTCTTAGAGCCATTGGTAGTTCTCCTGGGGCGGCCAGTGTAGATCCTACTGATGCCAATACGTGCCTAGGAGAACTTTGTAAGTTACTTTCGGAATAGGTCGACGCTAATTAATTGGTCGCTTAATTATATCTCTTATGTATGCAAAGATTGTAAGAAATAAGAAATTTCTTTTCCTTATATATCTGGCTTTTCGATTGATTATGTAACTGATAATCACCAAATGATGTTCTGTGTGAAAATGTTAACAAGAAAATACTGCTGCGAACAAGACGGTTTTTAACTCAAAACCGTCTCTGATTGTAAGATTACAGACAGTTTTAATTTCATGACCGACTGTAATAGTCTCAAAATTCTTTGAAGATCCACAGACATATATACAACAAATATGAAAAACAAGATAAAACCAAATAGTCTGAACATTCATTTTTTTAAATACTAACATTGAAATAAGATAGAACCAAATATGAAAAATAAGTGGAACAACTGATGACCAGTAGTCGAATGCAAACAAACAATCCGGGATATTATAGACGGTTCGGACCTTAAAACCGTCTGTGATAATCTTGCAGATTGTTGATTTTATAATTAACACAGACGGTTCTGAGGTAAAAACCGACTGTGATAATCACGTACGGTTCTGATGTAAAATTCGACAGTGATAATCACAGACGGTTCTGTAGTAAAAACCGACTGTGATAGTAAAGCGAACGGTTTTGACCTAGGAACCGTCTGTGATATTATAGATGGCTCGGACCTTAAAACCGTCTGTGATAATCTTGCAGATTGTTGATTTTATAATTAACACAGACGGTTCTTAGGTAAAAACCGACTGTGATAATCACGTACGGTTCTGATGTAAAATCCGACAGTGATAATCACAGACGGTTCTGAAGTAAAAACCGACGGTGATAGTAAAGCGGACGGTTTTGACCTAGGAACCGTCTGTGATATTGTAATTATCATGGACGGTTTGGAGTTCATAACCGTCTGTGATATTTCTGTCATAGTTACACAAAATGCGCCGATATTACTGACGGTTAATAGAGTGAAACCCGTCAGTGATATTCTGTTCTTCAAAAATGCACCGATATTACTGACGGTATTGAACCTAGTATAAAAGGTCTTTTGGCGGATGTTTTGAGCTAGTTGTTCTCTCTTGCTCGACCTACACTGTCCAGTTCGAAGAGATTTGGGGCAAGGAAGAGCGAAATCTCGAAAGGCCGGGGGAGCATTTGGGGGCAAAAATTTGAGGATCGAACCACGGTTGGTACTTGCTCCGAAGGCATACACATTACTTGATTTCATCATCAATATCGATCTCCATTGATTTACTAATTAACATGTGTATGAATTTGATTAATTGCAGATGGTCCGAGACTGGATGTATAATGACAGCCGAGTGGGTGAGGAATACATGAAAGGTGTTTTTGATTTCGAAAAGGTTGCTGAGCAAGACATGGCGAAGAAGGGTTTACCATAAATGTACTGTCCTTGTGTAGACTGCCGGAATATTAAGATGTTCACCAACTCATCTCAAATTGTCGCCCATTTGATCCGACGTGGATTCAAAAAGGGGTACACATGTTGGGTCCACCATGGAGAAGAGCCAATTGCAGAAACAAGTGCCACTCAGGTTGAGGAACAAGACATGTCAGATCTGAACAATGACTTCGACGAGGATATGCCAGAGGATGACCATTTAGATGACATGTTGCGTGATGTGGAAGGAAATTACAGTGAAAGGGAGTTTGGCAAATTCAAGCGCTTGATTGAGGACTCAGAAAAGCCATTGTTCCCTGGTTGCAAGTCGAAGTACACAAAGTTGGCCTCTGTGCTTGAACTGTTAAAATTGAAGGCAAGCAGCAGCTGGACCGACAAGAGTTTCACAGCACTGTTAGATCTTTTGGCGGACATGCTCCCGGAAGGAAACGAGTTGCCAAAAAACACCTACCAAGCGAAAAAGCTGTTGTGTCCTTTGGGAATGGAAGTAGAAAGGATACACGCATGCCCTAATGATTGCATCCTTTACCGTAACGACTACAAGGATATGCATGTTTGTCCGGTGTGCGGCGCATCCCGCTATAAGCGTACTAAGGACCGAACAGACAACGGCAACTGCGCTGAGATAAAGCAAGGACCTCCTGCTAAGGTGTTGTGGTATTTGCCAGTCATTCCCCGCTTGCAGCGTTTGTTTGCAAACCGTAAAGAGGCAAAATTACTGCTTTGGCACTCGGAAGACCGGAAGAAGGATGGAAAGCTGAGACACCCCGCTGATTCTTCGCAGTGGAGAAACATCGACAGGGAATTTGTTAACTTCGGAGCAGAATTGAGGAATATAAGGTTCGGGTTGAGTACCGATGGAATTAATCCTTTTGGTAACATGAGCAGTCGGCAGAGCACTTGGCCGGTTCTTTTGTGTATCTACAACCTTCCTCCTTGGTTGTGTATGAAGCGCAAGTACATCATGATGTCTTTACTTATCTCAGGACCAAAACAACCCGGAAACGATATTGATGTGTACCTAGCACCATTGATAGAGGATCTCCTAACAATGTGGAAAGAAGGGGTGCAGGTATGGGACGCATACAAACGAGAGAACTTCATCCTACGTGCTATATGATATTCTGCACCATCAACGATTTACCTGCCTTTGGAAATTTATCGGGCCATACTACGAAAGGAACCAAAGCCTGCCCCCACTGCGAAGATGAGATTGAGAGCGTGTGGCTGAAGAATTGCAGGAAAACAGTGTACATGCGTCACCGTAGGTTTCTTCCGAATAATGACGCGTATCGTAAGAGGAAGAGGGAATTTGACGGCCACAAGGAAGATGGTTCAGCCCCGAAGCCTACGCGCGGGAAAGATGTTTACTCACGGGTGAAGGACATAGACGTTGTGTTTGGAAAGGGTGGTAAATTGAAACCCCGCACGAAGAACACTTGGAAGAAGAGATCGATATTTTGGGACTTACCGTATTGGGAGCATTTAGAGGTTCGCCATTGCATTGATGTCATGCATGTAGAGAAGAATGTTTGTGACACTTTAATCGGCCTATTGCTGAACATTCCAGGGAAGACAAAGGATGGCGTCAATGTGCGGCGTGACATGATCAAAATGAGAATCAGGCCTGAGCTAGCACCGAGAGAGGACGATAAAGGCCGTATATACCTCCCCCCTGCATGCTACACTTTGTGTAAGGCTGAGAGGACAGAACTTTGTAAGTGTCTCTGTGGTGTTAAAGTTCCATCGGGTTACTGCGCAAATATGAAAAAGCTTGTGTCCATGGGCGATTTGAAATTGCTAGGTATGAAGTCTCATGATTTTCACGTGTTGATGAGACAAATGCTTCCTGTTGCCATCCGGAGTATTCTGCGGCATAAGGTCAGAGAGACGATCACGAGACTATGTTTTTTCTTCAATGCAATTTCTTTCAAGGTCATTGATCCCGATGGACTGGATTCTCTGCAGAGCGAGGTGGTTCGAACTCTCTGTCAGCCTGAGATGTTTTTTCCTCCATCGTTTTTTGATATCATGGTCCATCTCACCGTCCACCTTGTCAGAGAAATCAAGATATGTGGACCCGTGTTCCTACGTTATATGTATCCATTCGAGAGGTACATGGGTGTACTTAAGGCCTACGTGAGGAATCGGTCCCGGCCCGAGGGTAGCATTATCGAAGGTTATGCAGCGGAAGAGGTTGTTGAGTTCTGCGTCGATTACATGGCCGAGGTAGAAGCAATAGGAGTTCCTGTGTCTCGTCACGAGGGGAGGCTTGATGGTGTTGGCACTATTGGACGGAGAGCCATCACTCCTGATTTTGATATGTACTCGAAAGCTCATTTTTGGGTCTTGCAACACATGACGGAGGTGTCTCCGTACATCGACGAGCACAAGGAGATGCTACGACAAGACAATCCTCGCCGATCCGAGGTTTGGATCACGGGACAACATAACAGTCGATTCAACACGTGGATGAAGGTGTGAATCACCAGAGAGTCCGCAAGTGAGAACCTTAAATGGTTGGCAAAAGGGCCCACGTTTACTGTACAGACATGGCAGGGATACGACATCAATGGGTACACATTTTACACGAAAGCTCAAGATCAAAAGAGCACTGTGCAAAATAGTGGAGTGAGCGTAGAAGCTTTCCATGAGGGGTTCACCAAGACAGGCCCAACAAGGGTAGTACGTAGATTGAACTCGTACTACGGGTTCATTGAAGAAATTTGGGAGCTCGATTACGTACTGTTCAAGATTCCCCTGTTTCGATGCCGATGGGTCCAAATCCCACAGGGTGTGAAGGTTGACAGTTACGGTTTCACTTCTGTGGATCTCGATCGAGTTGCTTATAAAGATGAGCCATTCATACTTGCAAATCAAGCCATTCAGGTCATTTATGTCACTGACCCGGCCAATAAGAAGTGGCACGTCGTCCTTCATGGCAAGAGAAGGATTGTTGGAGTTGAAAATGTCGTAGACGAGGAGGAATACAATCAATTTGATGAGATTCCTCCATTTGGAGATGGCGTACAGGTCGATACTGAAGACACAGACGAAACCAGTTACGTGCGTATGGATCACCAGGAAGGGTTATACTTTAAAGGTAATCATCTGTACGTCCTTATCTCTCTGTTTCCATCGGTATAGCTTATATCTCCTGTAATTCTCGTCTTTGCAAGGCCGCGGCAAGTGGAAAGTTGAGGATAACATGGCTGTGTACGTGGAAATTGTCGGTGAAAGTTCCCATTTGTATGTAACATTAACTTGAGCATGCTCCACATACATTGTATGTTAAATTTATTTGAGCATGCTCCACATTGTAACCAATTATCGGATCTACGTATACTGTAACCAATTTACAGAGCATTTGGACTACATTTGAAATATCTGAGTGTTCATTTAAAACAAGTTTTCGAGCATTCAGAGTTGAAAGCTACAGATCAGTTTCAAGTTGTAAAACTAACGTTCAATAGAGAGATTATCACGGACGGTTTTGACCTATCACAGACGGGTATGAATATAGAACTGACTGTGATATTCCCAACAGCGTCTCCGACTCTTCAAGTGTACACGTGCACGGTCGGTTCTCAAGTCGCAACCGTCTGTGATAATCTCAGTCACAGTCGGTTCTCAACTCACAACTGTCTGTGATAATCTCTCACTATGTAGATTACCACAGACGGTTTTTATTTGAGAACCGACTGTGATAATATTATCACAGACGGTTATATATATAGAACCGACTGTGATATTTTCAACAGTGTCCGACTCTTCGAGTTCTTGACGTGCACCGTCGGTTCTCAATTCCAAACCGTCTGTGATAATCAGAGTCACAGTCGGCTCTCAACTCAAAACCGTCTGTGATAATCTCTCTGGTGACTATCACTATGTCGATTATTACAGACGGTTCTGATGCGAGAACCGACTGTGATAATATTATCACAGACGGTTTTGAGCGTTGGACCGACTGTGATAATATCGTCGCGGTTAATAGTTCAAGGCGGGGTTTGTCCCGCTCATTCCAGTCTTTGCAACTGTTTGCCCTAGCTCTCTCCGCCCTCGCATCGTCCGTCGCGATCACCTCCATCGCCTCCCACCTTCTCCTCCTCTCCGTCTGTTGCGATCACCTGCATCGCCTTTCCACCGTCAGGCGCGATCACCTCCATCGCCCTCCACCTCCGACGCGATCACCTCCATCGCCTCCCCACCGTTTCTGTCATTAAACTGTTCTCTCTTTCACTTATGTTAGGAACTATGTCTGGTGACGAAATGCACCACTCGAGGAGTCAGGGTGACCTCGCTGGCGATGAGACGCCTGGGCCAGAGGTCGCCTCATCCGCCGTGACCCCACAGAAGAAGAGAAAGGGGCGAGGCCGGACGACATGCGCGTGTCTGGACAAGCGGGAAAAGCAGCACGTCCAGTTCGACGACAATGGTGTGCCGGAAGCTCCGGACAAACTTGTCGGTCAGTACCGCTCACTATGCGGCAAAGTGGCAAGGGAGCGGGTGCCCATGACCACCTCTGACTGGGGTCAAGTGCCCCCAGAGTGCAAGGTTGCGCTGTGGGAAGAAATGCAGGCAGCGTTTCACATTCCCGAGGATCGCCACTTCACCATCCGCCGGAGGACACTGATGTCAATAAACAAGGCATGGAGGAACTTCAAGAGCCACCTTGTCAGGCTCTATGTGAAGGAGTCGAAGACCCCCTTCGATGACTTCCCTTTCGTGACTCCCGAGGCATGGCAGCAGTTCGTCGAGATGAAGGCCAAGCCAGAGTTCCAGGAGCTTAGTGCGAAGGGCCAGGCTAACCAGGCCAAGAATACCCACCCACACAGACTAGGCAGTGGTGGGTATGTGGGGAAGAAGGCGTTGTGGAGGAAGCAGGACGAGGAGGCTTCCCAGTCTTCGGCCGACAGTCCTTATGCGGGCATAACGGACGTGCGTGCCCGCAATTGGTGCAGAGCAAGATTGACGATGAACTCCTCCGGAAGCGTCTCTGTGAGTAACCCTACGGACAGGGAAGTGATCGACCGGCTGGTAAGATTGTCCGATCACATACTATCCTCGTAACACACATGCAATGGGCTGTATTGCTAAGTTCTCCTGTTGCAGGTGACGCTGAGTGCGCAGACGGCATCCGGAGAGTTCAACCCGAGGAGGGATAGGGATATCCTCACAGCGGCGCTAGGAAACAAGGAGCATCCAGGCCGCGTGCGCGGCTTCGGTGCCACTGTGCCTTGGAGGCATGGTTTCCTTGATGATGAGGAGGCGGCTAAGAGGAGAAAGAGATCCCACCAAGCCCGCGATGAACGGCTCAAGGAGGAGATGCGATCGGAGTTCGCTGTTCGGGACAAAGCACTCCTGCAGCAGTTGTCGGAGATGCGGTCCATGTATGAAGAGCTAAGAAAGGCGACCCAGGGCACCCCCCTTCTTGCAGCGGAAGTACCAACCCCCATTCTTGGCCACCGTAGTAGCTGCACGTCTGCGCCGGGGTCTTCGCAGACGGAGCCCTCTCCAAAGTATCCGGTGGACTTTCTGCAAGTAATGACCGTTTGTTTATGTTAATTCATTCAAAAGTGAAAAGCGGTGAAATTCAACATGTTAATGCGCACTGTTTGTAGGAACCCGCCTCCTGCAATCTTATGGTGCTGGCCGGTCTCTTCCCGATCGAGGCTGCCCGTGGGATGGCGCAACCATGCACGGCGGGGGCCACAATCCATGGTGCCCCTCTATGTGAGGGTTTTGCACGGGTCCAGGTGGACAGTGTCTTTGACCATTGCAATGGTTTTCCGTTGGAGAAGCCGCCGAATGACGAGATTACCACTCTCGGGGATGCGGTGCACACGTTCGTGCAATGGCCCAAGAAAGACATCGTCCTGTATGAGGTAATTCCCCCACCAGTTTCATAATTCGTACTGTAATAATAGCCCTCAGAGTTAGTGTCCTAATACGTAGGGTCTTACATCACAGACATCACAGACCGACTGTGAGACCCCCATTTGAGGATCACCTTGGTAACCGCCCAGGTAGGTTACACACAGCAGGATGTCACATGAGCTCCAAACCACACAAGCATAGTAATATCATTAAACAAGTATCAGGCCAACATGGCCAATATTACATAGCCAAAGCACCGAAAATGGCGCTAAGTAGAGTTGCTAAGAAAATAACTAGTTTATCAGAACCAGAATCGGTATCCAAGTACCGAACGCACAACATAAAGCACCAAGCGACGACAAACAGCTTGATTTCCATCCGCAGCGGGGTTGGAGAGGCTTCTCCCACATCTGACTTGACTTGGTGCGCAATCCTTCTAGAACGTGGGCTCGTCCGGGGCACTTCCATCTTCCGCTGGGAACTCATAACTGAAGGAATCGGGATCCTCGAACCCCTCTTCTACAGTTGGATATAAATGCAAGGGTGAGCACTTGGTGCTCAGCAACACTCATTCCAGGGATTAATGTTATTGTATTTACATGAGGGTGGAACATAAGATTCCGGGGTTTAGTTTCATATGGATAGAGATATATAGATTTCCAAGTCATTTGTTCAGTAAAACAGTACTTTGTCATGAAAATGATACTTTAAACATTAAACAGGTTTTCAATAAAACATTAGATGTAGTGGTCTCCCATGAGTCACTACTTTGTTAACCGCATTATGAAAACATTCCAAAACATTACTTGTGCCATAACCCATGGATAACATCCACTACGAAAAGACTCCTAAACCTGGGAGTACAGAGTATCTGATACTTCTTTTACACTTTGCAAAGGTGTACCTCTTTTTAAATCCACTGGTTCACTCGGCTTTCAAGTCGGATCAGCTCCGTGTGACTTATACACATGTGACAAGGCCGAGATCACACAACGTTTTTACAGTTCAGTATTAACAGTATCCCCGCCCGGTAAATAGACAGTTAAGTCTCAAGTACCGTTGTGGGTTTTCCCCACTGCCTTACTTCCTAGCCTCTCTGGTCTATGTTCCCTCAGGACACATAGCCTTGGTCTATGTCCACGCGAGACATACGACCATTTAAGATTACAACCGCTCACGGCTTAATCAGGTCTAGGGCGCCTTCCTTCTTTTACGCCTTTTTCTCTCATCATTTTTCTGACTCACATCACTCATGGCCGAACCTTGGCCTTCCAGTTTCCACGCGAGAAACCAGATCGTCAAACCATGCAGGGAACTGCTAATACCAAAAGCTACTGAGTTGTGCCTGTCCCATACCAGGCAAGTGGTTGGTACGTTTACAATTCGTATAGAGACACAGCACAAGGTTCTTGTCCTTATGAACCAATAGTGAGGAGCATTCACATTCCCTGGTGCGCACCGCACCCTCTCCATACAAACCAATCCTCACTACTGATCCCTTTTATCAGTTTTCTTGACAAAACGGTTTTCATTATAACTTCTCATATATTTGACCACTTCAAGTTTAATGTGAATATTCAGTATATGAGTCCTAAGGTGACAAAAGCATATATACGAAGGTTCAATAACAAAAAGGGTTTCATGATCCATTAGGTAATATCTATTCATGTCATTCAAACATAACTTGTATTTCAATTAAGCATGCATAGTAAGAAACAGTGAATATACTTCATATGAAAATATTGGGTGAGACATGATCAAGGGAATCAGGCTTGCCTTGCGATGTTGGGTCTAAATACTCAGACGGATCTTCAAAGACTTCTTCCGCTCCTTCAGCTTCTGACTCTGCGGCAATCAACCAACACACAAACACATACCATAAGCATACAGAAAATAGTTTCCATAGAAATTATTAAGTAAATAAGTCATGCATGCAGGGGAAAAGGTTAGGGCAAGGTCACAAGGGCTCTGGTCGAAGAAACGGCTAAAAAGGATTGAACGTCGAAGGGTCGACATTCAGTTCATGGCTTTGGCATGGCTTCAAACTAGTCTTAGGATGGTTTTCTGGAGAAGTGATAGAAGGGAAAGATGTAGAACACAACTCCAGGAATCTAGGGGACAAGGTGGCATTTCAATTGCTCAACCAGAAGGGGTCAAACAAGGCTAATGCCAGTGGCTGACATGCACTAACATAGTGCTGGACATGGCCAGAAACTAGGGCATGGCTTAACTTTTGATCCAGGGCTCCAATTGATGCACCACTTTGTCTGGGAGGTAGGCATTACTAACAGGAACAAAATACTCAACAGGCACAAGAGCTGAAAGTGGCCGGAGGGTGGCCAAATCCGGCGATGAACTGCGGTGGTGACATGACACAGGCACAACTCTGGACAAACATTTGGCAAAGGCATAACTCACAATCTAGGCAGATCCAGGTGTCGAGCTAGTGGAAGAAATTACTCAGGGAGGTGAGGCAAAGCTAAGGGACAAGGTTTCAGGGGCTAGATCGGCCGGGAAATAATTCCGGCGACCGGCGCTAGAGAAGACGACACTGGAGCTCGGGGATTTTTGATACAGGGCGAATGAGCTCAATTCCAAGCTCGAGAATGATCTTTAGGGCACAACAAGGCTACTGGAGGGGTTAATTTCATTGGAGATTGGCCGGAGGGGCTCGGCGACGAGGTCCGGCGAACTGGTTGAGGTTCCAGTTTGGGATTTCTTCGATTTGAGCGCAATTGGGGATCCTGATTCAACAGGCTTGCTAAGAAATGGCTAAGGATCAATTTCTACTACTGGGACGAGAGCTAATTCGGGATGGAATGGTTAGCATTGGGGAAACAGGGCAATTGGGCTTTTCCGGCGATCACCGGCGATGGGGATCGATCTGGTGCAATTGGTTGCTACTAAACAGAGAGGGGAACGAGGGGAACTCACTGGTGAACTTGGATTGGAGAAAGGGGCTGTGGAATGGGCTAGCACCGTGAGCTCACTCACTGGCTCGCCGGAGAAGAAAGCGAAAACGGCGAGAGCTCTGGAAAAATGGCTAAGTCCTGAGATGAGGCTTAAGCACAGCACTGGAGGGTTTAAATAGGTACAGGGACGGAGCTTGCGAGGGGAAAACGGCGCGAAACTTGTGCCGGGGACGAGACCGGCCGGGTGTAGCTGGGACAGCGGTGACCGGCGATGTGATCGCGTTCAGGCGGTGCTGCAGCTTTGCCAGCGACGCCAGGTGCCTTGGAACTTCGTCCGGGACGGCGCAGATGCGGAGGCAACAGCAAAGCTCCGGCGATGACACGTACACGCATGCAATTGCCACGGCAACGGGAGCGCGCGCGAAAACAAAGCTCTGGAGCACGGCCGTTTATCCGCTGGGCAAGACGACGCAACTGTACTGGCACGTGCGCACGGGGTGGCACAGCAGCTCACGGGCACAAGCGACAAGAAGCGATGGCCGGCGGCGAGCAAACGCGGCGAAAACACGGCGCGGCAACGGCGAAGATGCGCTGGTCGTGGGCAACGACCAGGGGCTGGTCGAAAACAGCCGAAACGATTCGAGGGGCTGATTTGCAATTTTCAGGAATTTGCTTCCAGGGACTGATCTGCAAATCTGGAGATCTGAGGGTCCGATCTAAAATCTGATTTCGTAGATAAGTCGCATAAAATTATTAGAACTTATCTGGCCAAAGTTTGGTAAGATCAGGCAAGATCTGAAGGGCTTCGACAAAATTGGGGAAAACAGTTTAGGGTAAAATAGGGTAATTAGGGTTTTAAGATGGCAAAGGTTGAAACTCAGCCTTAGGATGAGATTTTGGGGATGATCCCGAAGGGAAAAATGTTCTGAACAACATTTAGAAGGGAATGGCTGAAGCAGATTAGGGTTTGGGGTCAAGATGTGGATTTTGGCTATTTTAGGGTTTGGCAAAACAGGGTGTTACACCGACACACGGCCTACTAGCCAGCATACCCCTCCGATGACGAAGCTGACTCCGACTAAGAGGCAACCATTCAAGAAGCTGGCTAGTAGGGGAAAAGCAAAGAAGAGTCTAGTGAAGGAGAGCGAGAAGAGTGCGCCATCTCTCATACCGTTCGCTCTGGGGATGCCCATGGCCTCCGATACCGCAATTTCGACCATGGGGTTAGCATGCCAGAGCCTGCATGCATGGTACATGAAGAGGACAAACCAGACCAGGACGTAGTGTCCGACGCACATCATGGTCAAGTACACCGTGGCAGAGTTCCATAACGACATTGGGACCTACTCGGTGACCTTCGAAGACCTGCACAATTTACTGAACAAAGATGCGCTCGACTTGTCAATCCTACGTTCTTGGGTGCTGTAAGTATCCTACTATCCGTGCATATACGGATATATGTCATTTATTAATTGGTTACTTCCGTGCAGCTGCATGACCAACTATGCCAAATCTAAGGGCATACCTGTTGGTTTCTTGGACCCCCAGATGGTCGCCGAGGTGATGTTTAGGACCGACGCAGACTTCGTTGTCGACTACATCAAAAGAGGGTTGCTTGCTCAGGTCGACAAGGAGTATATACTTGTACCCTACAACCAGAGGTGAGTGCTTTCATCAGTACTTCACCCGTAGATTAGTGTCTCCATGTGCACACCCACAAATTTAGATTAAATTTTTAATTCTTTACGTGTAATATGTAGCTACCACTGGATCCTGCTGCTACTTATTCCGAAAAGCAACAAGGTGTTCTACCTTGACTCATTGCAGAGGAAAGGGTACTCGTATTGCGGCGCACGAGATGTATTCGAAAGGTGATGTGGACCTGTCTTGCATGCATCTAGATTTACTGTCCTCAAATTGTCAATTTCGGCTATCCTCAAACTGTCAATTTTGACTATCTACAGGGCTTTCATGAAGTACTTTGCCGAGGTAGGGAGACAACACGAGTGGCAAGCCGATAAGTTTCAGTGATTACAATTTTTGGTACAAATTTCAACTGGCATCTGTTTTACTTTATAACTTGTCCCCACCTAACTCTCGGTCTGTAAATTGGCAGTGCTATCAGCAGCCGGACGACAATACATGTGGGTTCTATGTGATGCGCCACATGTATGACCTGATCATCACCCCTCACCGGCCAGATTTCCTCGAGGTATACAACTGCTCCCCTTTGTATCGATTTGACAGAATTTACAACTGCAGCTAATTTTTTATGTACCAACTCTTGCTGCAGGGGGTCGACTTCCCTTCAGAAAGCCTTGACCCTCGGCAGATTGATATTGTCCGAGGGATGCTCGCTGAGTTTTTCCTTTCGGAGGTCATATCAACCAAGAGGAAGTTTAGGGACCCGCAAGGTTCGTATTAGTGCGGCCTTACATTTATTTGTACATCTAACACACTGACTTTAATTGTCGATTACATTTATTTGTTCAATTGTACATATTTCTGAGTTCTGTGCTGTATATATGAAATGCTATACAGAGGGGTACAAATATATTTGAGTACTTTGCATATGAAACTGTATATATTTGAGTACTGTACAAATATATTTCTGAGTTCAATTGTACAAATATATATGAGACTGTATATATTTGAGTACTGTGCATGTATGAAATTTATGAACTGTATATATGAAATGCAATTTGTACAGAGGACATCGGTGACTGTTATAATCTCAGACGGTTGTAAGATCAAAACCGTCTGTGCATATTATGCACAGACGGTTTTGATCTTACAACCGTCTGAGATTATAACAGTGACTGATAATGACACTATCACAGATGGTTTTGACCTCAGAGCCGTCTGTGATATCACACTATCACAGACGGTTCTGAGATTATAACACTATCACCGACGGTTCTGAGATTATAACGCTATCACAGACGGTTCTAACCTAAAAACCGTCTGTGATATTCACTATAGATCGATGGTTCTGAGAGTATAATATCACAGACGGTTTCAAGATTACCACCGTCGTTGATAATGACAATATCGCAGATGGTTTTGACCTCAAAGTCGTCTGTGATACTCTAAATACACAGACGGTTCTGAGGTCATAACCGTCTCTGATACTCCAAATACACAGACGGTTATGACATCAGAACCATCTGCGATACTCATATTATTACTGATGGTTTTGAGATCAAAACCGTCTATGTTAGTATGAGTATCTCAGACGGCTTTGATGTCATAACAGTCTGTGTATTTTGAGTACCACAGATGGTTCTGATATCAAAACCGTCTCTGGTAATATGAGTATCACAGTCTGTTATGACATCAAAGCCGTCTGAGATACTCATACTAACACAGACGGTTTTGATCTCAGAACCGTCAGTAATAATATGAGTATCACAGACGGTTCTGATGTCAAAACCGTCTGTGTATACTCAAATTATCAGAGGTCAAAACCTGAGTATCACAAACGGTTCTGTTCTCAGAACCGTCACTGATAATGTGAGGATCCCAGGTGGTTTTGACATCAGAACCGTCTGCGAAACTCAAATTATCAGAGACGATTCTGAGATTAAAACCGTCTGTGGTAGTATGAGTATCACAGACGGTTCTGATGTTAGAACAGTCTGTGAAGTATGAGTATCACAGACGGTTCTGATGTTATAACAGTCTGTGTAGTATGAGTATCACAGACGGTTCTGATCTTATAACAGTCTGTGAAGTATGAGTATCACAGACGGTTATGATCTTATAACAGTCTGTGAATGGAGAGATCACTGACGGTTGAAAACATCAAAAACCGTCTGTGATAGTACATGATTATCACTGACTCGAATATCACTGACGGGTAAGAACCGTCTGTGATGACTGTTTTGACCCGACTGTGATGATGAATTCTGTAGTAGTGATCGTCGATAGATGTTGTCAACACCTTTCTTGAAAAGGTTTGGATCATCCCAGTAGTAGTGTCAGATGTTATGAAGGAAGCACATGTGTTTCCTGTACGTCAGCCCTGAAGAAAGTTCATGGTTAAACAAATAATTTGCATAATCGGTATACCATGGTTCTTTTTGAATTAAGTAAAGGTGCTCATTGGCAGGGTATCATTGATGTGAACGTCGGCGGTGTCGGTGAAGAGTCATGAAAGATGATTAGTAACGATGTTCTCGACACCATTCTTGTCCTTTTTTTCCAAATCGAATTCCTACAACACTAGAATCCATTGTGCGAGTCGTGGCTTGGTTTTGTCTTGGTCAAAAGATACTTGGGAGCAGCAGGACTAGTATGCACAATAACTTTCGAACCAATCAAATATGGTCAAAATTTGTCTAGGAAAATATACTACAAGAAGCAAATCATTTTCAGTTGTGGTGTAATTGATTTCAGCATCATCCAGTGTCTTGCTTGTATAGTATATAGCATGTAAAATTTTATTTTTTGTTGCCCTAGAACAACGCCAATCGCATAATCACTAGCATCACACATCAATTTAAAAGGTTCATTCCAATTTGGAGGTTGGATGATGGGAGCAGTGGTTAAAGTATGTTTCAATTAATTAAAGGCACTAAGACAGTTAGTATCAAAATAAAATGGAGCATCTCTACCAAGCAATTTCGCGAGAGGTTTAGCAGTTTTTGAATAATCTTTAATGAAACAACAATAAAAACCTGTGTGTCCCAAGAAATTGCGTATGCCCTTCAGATTGGTCAGTGGTGGAAGACTCGCGATGACTTTGATCTTTGCCTTGTCGACTTCAACCCCTCTCTTGGAACTTACATGGCCAAGCACCACACCTTCTTGAACCATAAATTGGTACTTCTCCCAATTGAGCACTAGGTTCGCTTCTGTGCACTAGCACAAGACTCGAGAAAGGTTATGTAGACAAGTGGTCGAATTTGAAGACGGTTACAATTCCATGCTTGGGCGCTGTTCAATTTGTGATAATCAATACACATACACCATCTAGTAACAAGCATAGTAGGGATTAATTAATTGTTTGCATTCTTAACCACAGTCATACCCCCTTTCTTTGTAACCACATGAATATGACTATGCCAACTACTATCATAAATAGGATATATGATACCTACATCTAATTGTTTAGAAATTTCAGGTTTAACGGTTTCCTTCAAATTAGGGTTTAGTCTACATTGGCATCCGATGAAGTTTTTTTCATCAACTACGGAGATCCTATGCGTGCAAATTTCAGGGCTAATTTCCTTGATATCCTCAATTGAATAACCTAGGTCTTTGTGATCCACACGGAGTAAAAAAATTAGTTCATTCTAGTTGTTAATCGGTCAAGATTACATTAACAATTATAGGTTGCATCTCATCATAGTCCAAGAACACATATTTTAGTGAGGAAGGAAGGATTTTGAGTGTAGGTTTACTTACTTTTTCCTTACCTAAAGTGTAGGAGTCAAAGATGTTCTCTTTGGATGGTTCGCTTGTTAGTTCGTTCTTGTTTTGTTCGTCTTCTTCGCTGCTGTACATTTTTTTTTTCAAGAATTTCATTCATCTCCTCTTCTAATGTGAGTCATACTGGCGACTCCTCTTTTAGAACTTCTTCTAGAGTGTCCACACTACAAAGTTTTTCCATATACGTAGGGCAATTAACAAGTTTAGACATTTTAAACAAAATTTTCTCCTCCCCATATGAAAAAGGATTCATCCCTCACAAACATCAATGAGGGCACCTGTTGTCCAGAGCATTGGTCATCCTAATATTATGGGTATAGAAACATCTTCGTCCATATCAAGAATGAAAAAATCGATTGGAAGATCAAATTTACCAACTTGAAGAGGCACATCTTCTAGGATTCCTTCCGGATGCTTCACCGATCAATCGACAAGTTGCAAAACCATGTGTGTAGTTTGATCTCACCCATGCTCAAGTGTTGTGCGATAGAAAGGGGCATCACACTCACGGTTGTTCCTAGGTCGCAAAGAGCTCCATTGACATGTATTGTGCCTATGCTGCAAGGGATGGAGAAGCTCCCTTGATCCCAAAGCTTTGCCGGTATCTTGTTCTGGATTAAAGCACTACAATTCTCAGTTAAAGAAATAGTTTGAAATTAGTTTAAATCCCTCTTTTTAGTGAGTATATCTTTTAAAATTTTTCATAAGAGGGCATTTGAGTTATCAATTTAGTAAAATGTACAGTGACATTGAGTTCTTTCAAGATTTCCATGAATTTTTCAAATTGCTTATCGAGGTTTCCTTGGACATACCTTCCTGCGAAAGGTGGGGTCGGATTATAAATATGTGTTCCCAGATTTTCTCCACTTCCCTTTTCTTTTGGTTCGGAGATCTTACTGTCATCTTCCGCTGGCAATAATGGTACTTCTGTTGTTTTACTTACCGGTGGTGGTTCGGTGGGTGGTGTTCATTCCTGTAGCTTTGTTCCACTCCTTAGAATCACTACATTAGCAATAAGAGAGTTAGAACAAGCAATAGCATTTATTTGTTTAGAATCACGTGGATTAATGGGTTGAGAAGGAAGAGGGTTAGCATTTTTCGGTGTAGGGTACACCAGTTGTGCAATTTGTGTCTCGAGCATGTAGACATGAGTTGATATGAAGTCCATATTTTGGTTCATGGATGTTTCTTTCTTCTCTTGATTTGCTAGAAAGTTCTCTAGCATGCGCTACATGTTCGACTACTCAAGTTGTCGTTGGTGCGGCAATCGGTACGGTTACTGATTTTGGGGTTGGTATGGTGACCTTTGCTCTTGATATGGGGGGTTTTGTTGGTGGAGGTGCTGCTGTCCAAAATCTTGTTGTTGATATTGAGGTTGCTAATTTTGTCCCGACCAAGCGAGATTTTGATGATTTCACCATCTAGAGTTGTAAGAGTTTGGAAAACAATTACCTTGCCATTTTTGCACGCCCTGAAAAATGTTCATCTGCTCCATGGATTGGTTAAATTGGCATTCATTGCAGCAGTAGCCTTGTATGATGCACAGTTCACATACAGATGCAATGGCATTAATAGAAGATTTAGCAGGTGATCCAAGAATAGTGATTTATTAGTGAGAAGAGTAACCTACTCGGTTAATTGAGCCATTACACTTACATCCACGTTGTTGGTTGGAGTCTGTTGAGCAGCTCGTTCGGTTCCCCATTGTCTGTAGTTTTGAGTTATACCTTCGACCAGTTCGTATGTTTCATCTACACTTTTGTTCATTAGTGTGCCGCTAGCCGTGGAATCTATAGCCATCTGCGTATTGTAGTTCAAATCGGTATAGAAGTTTTGAACAACAAACCACATTTCTACTCCGTGATGTGGACATTTGATAAGTGAGTTCTTGTATTGTTCCAAAGCATCGTAAAGTGATTCTCCTACCTGTTGATAAAAAGATGCAATCTAGTTGTGAATATGAACAATATTAGCAGGAGGGAAAAACTTACTAAGGAAAGCGTGCAAGAGTTCATCCCATGTGGTGATCGACACAGGAAGAAGAGTGTGCAGCATGCCCTCGCCTTCTCCCGCAACGAGAAAGGAAAGAGCCTCAAGCAAAGCACATATTGTGTTAGTCCATGAATCTTGAATGCGTGACAATGCTCAAGAAACATATGCAAATGCATAGAAGGATCTTTAGTGGGGAGACCAATGAATTGATTTTGTTGTACCAGGTTTAGAAGAGAAAGTTTGATTCCAAAATTGTTTGATTCAATTGTAGATCTAAGAATACCTAACTGCAAACCCATGGTGAGTGAATTTGGGGGTTTGTTTATCTACTACTAAGTTCTATCACTAAAAGCTGTCAATATAGTGCGGGACCCTCATTTGGGGAATCCGGTGGCAACCGCCCAGATGGGTATGGACTCAGAAAGGTACAACATAAGCTCACAACAACAGAACCCAAATAAAACTGCAATAGAGATAATTAAATAGGTACAAGGTCACAAGGACCAATATTACAATATCATAACGCAAAGAATGACGTTAATTAGAGTTGATACTAAAATAATAAGTTTTTCAAAACAAGAATCGGTATCAAGGTACCGAACACAAAGAACAACACAAAAGAGCAACAACAAAAATCTTCACTTCAATCGGCAGCGGCTCTGGTAGGGCTTCCACCACATCTGACTCAACTCAGCGCAAGACCCTTCTAGAGGATTGAATCATCTGCAGCGCTTCCTTCTTCTGCTTGATACTCGAAACCAAAGGAATCGGGATCGTCAAATCCCTCTTCTGAATTTTTATGCACAGGCAAGGGTGAGCATATTTTTACACGATGCTCAGCAGGTCTCGTTATGAGAATGCAGGTATATGGATGAGGGGTTCTCAAGAAATGAGGTCTTTGTTTTATAGATAAGAGTAGAATAGGTTTTCACTCTAAAGTTATAAAGGAAGGCTTTATTTTCAAAAGCAGGGCTTTGAAATCTTAAGGTAGACTTTAGGAAAACGTTATATGTGGCGGTCTTTCATGAGTCACCACTTTTATTAACCCACATTATGAAAACATTCCAAATATTACTTGTGCTGAACCACATGGATCAAAATCCACCACGAACAGACTCCATAACCTAGGAGTACAGAGTATCCGATACTTTTTAACACTTTGCAAAGGTGTACCTCTTTTTAAATCCACTTCTTCACTCGGCTTTCAAGTCGGTATAGCTCCATGCGACTTTTACGCATGTGAAAAGGCCGAGATCACACAACGATTTTGCAGTCTAGTATTAACAGTATCCCTGCCTGGTAAATAGACAGTTAAGTCTAAGATACCATTGTGGGTCCTCCCCACTGCCTTTCTTCCTAGCCTTGGCCTATGTCCTCGCAAGACATATGACCTATGTTGCAGCCGCGCACGACTCAATCCAGGCGTAGGGCGACTTCCTTCTTTACACCTTATCATCTCATTATTTTTCTGATCTCACACCAGTCACGCCCATTTGTGGCCCACCAGTTTCCACGCGAGAAACCGGATCGACATACCATGCAAGGAACTGCTAATACCAAGAAAGCTACTAAGTTGTGCCTGTCCCATACCAGGTTCTTTTCCTTATGAATCAATAGTGAGGAGACATTCACAAACCCGACGCACACACAGCAGCCAACCATTCAAACCATCCTCACTATCAATTATGATTCACATGTTCTTTCACAAAAAGGGTTTCCAAGCATGTTTATCATACGATTGACCATTTAACACTCAACGCATGTATTTAAGTATAAGCATAATCTCCTAGGGTGACAAGGGTGCATGAGAATACAAACATGAGGGGCTTCACAAAGATTTAGGTCATATCTATCCACATTCTTCCAATATAATTCTTATTTGAATATAAAGCGTACATATACTTGGAAAACATGTTTTCCAAGTATATGCACAATTAATCTAATTTATTTTCAAATTATTGGGAGAGACATGATCAAGGGGTGGATACTTTCCTTTCAATGAGGGGTCTAACTACTCTACCGGGTCTTCACAGACTCCTTCTGCTCCTTCTGCTTATGGCTCTGTTCTCGAACGCAAACAACGAAATGACAACACACAAAAGCATTCAGAAACTACTTTTTATAGAAAATAATAGGTAAAGTATAAGCATGTATGCAAACTAAATGATCTGGTCGAAGATACTTGGGCTTGGCTTAGAGGATTTGGCTCAGATGCATCAAATGTCTAAGGGCTGACATTCGGTTCACGGTCCGACAATGCCTGAGAATGGCATAGAGCTAATCTGGAGGTTCCAAAAGATCAAGATGGGTTTAAAAGGGGGCATTAGGTGCCAAACACAGTAAGGCATGTAATTGACAAAGTGGTTTCAACAGAAAAGTCCAGGAATTAAGGAAAATTGTAGCAAAGACCCTGTCACAAGAAAATCGAATACCAGTGCACTGCAACGCACTAGGGCACGCGCGTCTGGACAATCCACGCATGCGCTGCTTCGCTAACTTTGCCAAACACGTAGGCGAGATCAAGATGGGGCTACTGGTGAAATGAATTGGGCAGAGGTGGCTTGACAGCGGCGAATGACGAAGTTAAAGTTGTCGGCCACTAGAAACAAAGATGGGCTACAGTGACAGAGAATTTGGGCTGATAAATCTTGAAATTGATCGAGGGGTTTTACTCCTGGGGTGATACAGATTGTGCTGGAGCGAGGGATTGGAAGACAAAGATGTTTGGAGGCTCACCGGCATTGACGTCGGGCTTGAAGATGACGGTGAAAGGGGTGTCTATGATACACAGCAATGCACGTTAATTGGTTCGGGCTACACGGTCTGTGAGACCTAATGAACGTGTAGAAGAGATTGATTTGGCCGGAGGAATGGTGACGCGTGCCGGCGACGTTAACCGTCCACGGCAGCGCACAAAGAAATGGGGAACTCACAATGCAAGCTTTAATTTGAAAATTGGCTTCATAGGCTTGCTAAAAATCAGCTAAGGGTTGATTTGTTTCGTTGGAAGGGGTTGTGAAAAGGGCTGGATATGTTTAAATTTTGGGAATAGGGCATTTGAGGATTTCAATGATCACCGACGATGGGGATCACCGGAGGTTAATTGCTTGCTCAGACATAGAGAAATAGGTACAGGAAGCTTACTGGTGTGATCAATGTGGAGTTTGGTGGAGCGAAGGGCTCTAGTGATGATGGCCTCAACGGCGACTCATCGGGGAAGAAGAAGAAGAAAGCGGGAAAAAGAACTAGGACTTAGCTGATTCTGGAGGTGTGAAGATCACACAGAGCAAGGGGGTTTAAATAGGCGAGGGATGGAGCAAGCGAGGGAGAACGGCACGGGACTTGCACCGGGGATGAGACTGGCCAGGCGCAAAAGGAACAGTGGCAAACGGCGACGCAACTGCGAGCAGGCGGCTCACCAGCTTTACCAGCTGCGGTAGGGGCGTTGGAACTCTTTCCAACCCGGCGTAGATGTGGAGGCGACGAAGTTGCTTCGGTGATGACACGTACGCGCATGCAACTTAAATCCTCTCGGGCACGCGCACTGAAGTTGTTGCTGCTGGTCGAAGCACTGCCATGGTGAAGGATTTGGCGTGGACACGAGCGCACTTGTAGGCATGGGCGACCACGAGCACAGGCGACGTCACATCTTGGCCGGCGGTGAGGAGACATGGCGAAGAAGCACGGCGGAGATCTGGTAGAACGATACTGGAGTCCTGGTTGAAATAGTAGCTGGGGATCTAGTCGAAAAGGACAAGAAAAAGAGATCTCGACTGATTTGCAAATACAAAAACTTGTTTTTAGGGCTAAATTGTAAATCTGGAGAATTGTTAAGGTTGAGCTGAAAAGAATTTTACCAGGGTGGCTTACTAAACTTAAGAAATAGTTTAGCAGTGACAAATAGCAGAAATTAGGGTTTTGATTAGGTTTTGAGCCGAAACGAAAACATGGTAAAATAGGGTAATTAGGGTTTGGAAATTGGTGAGGCTAAAAACAGGGAGACTTCAGATGAGATTTTGAAATTCTCATAGAAGGGAAATTTTCTCATAATAGTGAAAGGGAGATATTCCCTGAATCAGATCAAAATTTGGAAATAATATGTGGGTTTTAGCCTTTTCGTGCTTCTGGAAAAATCTAAAAAGGACTAATTTGAGATACTTCTGGGATGATTTGCGAAAAAGGGCTGAACAAAAGAGTTCTGCTGCCAACTTCTTGGGTTAAGGTATTGGCATACCCTGGATTATAATTCTGAGACAACAGACTTAGATTGGGTCAAGATTTGAGGAAAACAGGGTTGTTACATATAGGGTTTAAAATCAGTAAAGATTATCGATGATGATTAATCATCTGGAATTAATCAAGTCATAAAAGACTATGGTCCATCCTGGTCAAATATGTTCGACTACAACATGGTTGAAGAAATATCCACACACACTCTATAGTGACCACAACCAACTAGTCGCGACCAAGTAGTGCAAGACCCCTTCGACCTCGACTAGAAAACCACAAAACTGGTCGAAGGCCCCCTAGTCCTGGTCGGAGTCCTACTTGGTCAAGCCACTTTGTTCATATCAGGTAGTTTGAAGCACGACCCCCAAGTCAAGATAATCGCGAGTAGAGTAGATAGCCGGCAATAACTGCCTCAAGTTAAGTAGTTTCCATGTATATAAATACCACATTTCTTGTAAATGTAAGATAGTAGACACAAATTCAGACAGACAACACATAAGAAACAAGGAGATTGAATACAATCACATAGGACATAGGGTTATTACTCATCTTCGTAAGTTCGACGATCAGATCTTTAATCTTCGACAGCTGGCACCAACCGTGAGGACGAAGATGTTGGGGTTGTCTCCTTATGATGAGGAAAATGACTTCAAATTTGATTTCAACAACCTCGGAGCTGAATTCGCCTTTGACTTTGTTGACGAGGGCGATGTCATTTTTGATGTCAAATTTGATTCCGAAGATAACCAATTCCTGCCAGCTGCTGGTGATTCTAATTGGCAGACAACCAAGGCAGCATGTGAACAATCATCAACCCGAGATGATTCGAATCAACAAGGAGTTGAGTTCAGGGAGACCGAATCTCCAAGCCGTGATGACATTCATTTAGAACCCGAGTCATGCTTGGGGGCTAACGAAATGTTATCAATTTCCAACTGTGATCACCATAGGGAAGTGGGGGTCATTGGGGAAGGCGATAATCCACCTCCCTTGTTGATCTTGACGAGGGATATAATCCGAGTTAAGGTCTCACATATCTTTCCATGGTTGTACATACCTTTCTATTGTCATAGAAGGTGAGGGAAAAAGATAATAGGGGTGGTCCAAAGATCCTCAAGACATAGCCCATCAATAATATTTAATTCCCATAATTCTAGCTATGGAACTCTACAAGTGTCAACACTTAGCATTACCAATTCCATGGTCTCATGTTATACCCGCGAGTGCTATGGTCGTAGAGACATTTGCCTACGACCATACACTATCACAGAGACATAACCTGATATCAATGCGTGGTCGCAGAGGTGCACGATCATGGTATTGAAGACTTGTACTACAATACAAAGATTATGTATTATAAGTCACCATTCACAATAACCATTCCTTGATCCTTATAATTATTCCCAAAATAATCATAAGTCCCTGATAAGGTAACCGTCGAAGAAGATGGATGGTGAAGCAGTTTCCACGACGCCAGGTCAAAGCTGCTTAACTGCCACATAACCACGACCTTCGGAAACCACCGCGTAACCATGACTCGCAGCAACTGCCCTGAAGCAGTTATGGGTGATTGTGAGGCACATCTTCAAGGGAACAACCGACGATTTCTTCGGCAAGTATAAAAAGACCTTCAAGGGAAGGATCAGAGGGAGAGGGTGGTTCAATGACTGATTGAGAGAAGAGAGATTAGATATAGCAAGATAGGAATAGACAATACATTCTCCTTGTAATGTTTTTTCACAGTGATAAATACACAAGAGTAGGATTATTACTCAGCTATGAGGGCTTGAACCTGGATAAATTCCTATGTCATTAGATTCATAGATACCTTAAATTCCTTGGTACTTGTCTGGATTGCCTCATTTCATAACCCCATCTCAATTCTGCATAAGTTTGACAGAAGGACCCCGGGTCCCAATCGTCGACAACTGGGGCCCCACGTGGGGCCTTCAAGACATTTTCACCAAGGTTCATCGTATTCATGGATCTTTTCCCTTGCCTACACAATTCTGAGAATGAATTTGATCTTGAGGATAGTGTAGATGCCATGGATGAAGATAGTGTCGCCATTAATGGTGATGACACTACCCTCGAGATTTCTCTCGAGGAAGCATTAGCATCGGTTCCAGTCATGTCTATTGATCAGGAATCAGAAAAGGAAATTCGTTTACACTCTGTGAGTTTTACCACATCTGAGGGCGAGTATGTGCCACAACCCATTTGATGAGGATTGTTAGCTGTACTTAGACTCCCATGGTCGCGCATAACACCTTCATGGTCATGCGCAACACTCCATGATCGCAAATACTGGGTAATCCAAGGTTGTTCTGGACATAGCCCATTAATCATGTTATTTTCTTGCAGATATAGTCGTGAGACTCTAGCTTAAATGCTTATCATCATAAGATTCATAGTTTGGTGCTGTATCTGCAGACACCATGGTCACTGAGACATCTCCCTATGACCATACCCTATCGTAGATACAAGGCCTAATAGCAACATGTGGTCGAAGGGGTATGCGATTACGTTCCACATCAACCAAACCTTGATCCTTATGATTATTCTCGAGATAATCATAAGTCCCTGGCAAGGTAACCGTCGGAGGGGAGTTAGAATGATGAGATAGTATCACGATGCCAAGTCAAAGCTGTCTAACCTGTCCTATAGCATGTATCTACGACAACCACCACATATCCACTCTCCATGGCTACCACCTCAAGGAAGTTGTGATCAGTCGTGGAACGTGTCTTCAGGGGGATAACCAACGATCTCCTCGACAAATATAAAAGGGCTTGCCAGGGAAGGATCAGGAGAGGACGATCAACTACAGAGAAGATTAGACATAGATATTAGCCAATACACTCACTTTGTAACACTCTCTCTGTAATCTTTTTTCCACATAGGTAAATACACATGAAGTAGCGCCATTACTTAGCTATGAGGGCCAGAACTTGGATAAACTCCCTTGTCGTAGATTCGTAGATACATTGAATACCTTGGTACTTATCTAATTGGCTCCCTTTATTACCCATCTCAATTTTGCACAAGTTCAACAGGAGGACCCTCGGGTTTCAATCGTCGACAGCTGATGCCCACCATGGGGCCTTGAAGACATTTTCACCAAGGTTCATTGTATCCATGGATCCTTTCCCTTGCCTGCATGATTCCGAGAATGAATTCTATCTCGAGGATCATGTAGATGCCATGGATGAAGATAACGTCCCCATCAATGGTGACGACGCTACTCTCGAGACCTGTCTCGGGGAAGTATCATCTTCAATTCCAGACAAGAATTGGAAAGAACAATTTCTTGCCCTCTGTGAGTATTACCACAACCAAGGACGAGTATGTGCTGGAACCAATTGTCCTGGACGAAATGGAAGAAGATGATCTCGAGCTCCATTTGGAGAACTTTTCCCTAGACAATTTAAAGTCTCTCTTTGATTTCAAGTCAGACTCAGACAAAGATGAGATGCTTTCACCATCCGTGAACTCTATTCCTAGGGAAGTCATCGTACTTTCTGAGGAAACCCCTGAGCAATGTGGTGCCAGGGAAGAACGAGAGCGCAAATAGAATGAGGATGCAGCGCGCAAGCAGTGAGAGGTCGAGGTCTGCAAGGTTGTGGAGGATTTCCTACGCCTTGCACCAACCCGACATGATCCCGTTATCCACGACCTTGGTCCGAGAACGTCTTCACAACCATGTCTAGGCGGTCGCAGGCGTGAGCACACACTGCTCTCGTCTCGAGATTACTGCCCAACCATTGAGGCGACCACGCTGGAACCTCCACCGGTACCCAGAAGGAATATAGAGGACCATATCCGAAGAATTGCATATGCACTCCGCAATTCTCTCTCTGGTCTTGCGAACTACAATAGGATTACATTCACAAGGGTGCTTGCGGATAACCTCGATGAAGTTGCCTTGGACATTACTCCAACAGCATCATCGCGTTCAACGACCAAAGGACAAGACGGTTCCTATCAAAGCCACAAGAGACATAAGCACGCGTATACCCAACACGAAAAAACCAGACGAACTGGCACTTCCTGCGACCTCAATCACGTACCAGTGCACTCGCATTTGGGACCACATTGTCATCTTGCTCAAGTCAATTCCTTCTGTGACCATGACGATAGTCGCGATGATCGACGTCCGCGCAGTCCGTACGTGGGTGGTAAAGCTTTTTCACTCGGGCTACGATATGTGGTTTGGCCTGATAAGTTTAAGCCTGGTACAATGGGAGATTAGATGGGACTCAAAATCGAACCAAATTTCTCTAGATCTATGTCACACCATCCAAGCGGCCAGAGGGAATGAACGGGATATGGCAAATAATTTGCCAACGGTCCTTACGTTCAACCAACTAGAAGGATCGATTTACAACTAGGAGATATTGTGTGATGCTATCCTCAACAACTTCCAAAACTGCTATGAGAAATCTGGCAAAGAAGATGATCTTCATCGTTTGTGCCAAATTTCGACTGAAACTCTTCAGCAGTTTCTGAAAAGATTTGTAGGTGTGAGGAATACCATTCCTAACATCTCTGATACTTCGGTTATTAGATCCTTTAAGCATGGTGTTTGATACCGGAGGTTCACGGAGGATTTTAGTATCCATCCCCTACGATCAGTGTCAGATCACTTCGACATGGCTGATTGATATTCCAATGCAGCTAAGTCTATAGAATAGAATAGAATGGTGGATAAAGGCAACCTGCCTCCTAAACCTGGCCTAGAAACTGAAAAGAAAGCGATTCGAACAAGAAGTCTGAATCCTCTGCAGGTAGCAAATCCAAGAAGCCTAAGAAGAATGGAGCAGGTCGATTCTGTGAAGTCACAGTCTTAGACAAACAACCACAGGATAAATGTAAAAAGATTCCATTCAAATTTAAGAAACCTCCTTCCGAGGGTCGCAATGGCAACCATATGTAAAAAAAAACTAACCCGCAGGGAAACAAGAAATGGTGTCCATTGCACAACGCTTCCGGACAAGACCTCAAGAATTGTCGTACCTGGTTGAAGCGCATGGAAGACTTTTACCAAGGTAACGCACCCATGATGACTATACCAGAATAGAAGCAATCCCGCGGAATTAAAGACGCCGATGGAGATGATGAAATGGCATAAAAGGTACCTAGTAATCATATTAATGTTATTTTCGGTATATGTTAATCTTATTAATCTAAGCGTCAGTTTAAAGCTGTTTGTCGAAAGGTGAATAGTGTTGAAGGTCCTCTTGGAGAACTTCAATTTCCCCATTGCTCGGAAACTTCCTTGACCTTCAGCCGAGAATATTGTCCCAAAGGGTTGTAACAACCAAGACGACTTCCCTTGGTCATTCCCCCATCATTAGCAATGCCAAAGTGCGATGAGTAGTGGTTGATGGAGGAAGTTCACTCAACCTATTATTCGCCAAAGCTCTTGACGAGATGCAAATACCTTGTTCAAAATCAAACCAGTGGCACACCCATTTTTTGGGATTATCCCTGGTTCTTCGATGAAGCCCATCGGGAAAATAGTGTTGCTTGTGACACTCAGACAACCAGAGAATTTTTGAACAGAGTTAATTACTTTCGATATAATTGATTTTTATTCAGCTTACAACACCATCTTTGCCAGGCCTTCACTTCCCAAGTTCATGGTGGCGACACACTACACTAATCAATGCATCAAAATACCAGGACCAAAATGCGTCATCACGGTCAGAGGCAGTCAAAATACAGCTCTCACTTGTGATCGCATTTCTTTGGAACTGGTCGACCAACTTTCCCTGAGATGTCAAGTTGGTAACCAAGGAGCCTGATGCGGCCAAGGCGACCCCGCGACCAGTCGAAAAACTCAAGCACGTTCCTCTATTTAGAGATGACCTGTCTAAGACTGTTTGAATTGGGTCAACACTGGATGACTAATAGGAACTCGTGCTCATTGCTTTCCTCCCAACTAATGCAGATGTGTTTGCGTGAAACCATTCGACATGCCCGAAATCCCAAGGGAAGTGATCGAGCATAGGCTAGCAATTCAGCCTGGACAACGACCAATAAAGCAAAAGCTCAGGCGCTTTGCTCCTGATCGTCAAGAAGCAATTCGTTCGAAGTTAACTAAACTCCAGGAAGCTCGCTTCATTCATGAGGTTAACCATCCAAAATGGCTCACGAATCTGGTCATGGTCCTAAAGTTCAATGGTAAGTGGCGCATGTGCGTTGATTACACCAGTCTTAACAGTGTTTGCCCAAAGGATGATTTTTCCCTTCCTCGCATCGATCAGTTGGTCGATTCAATAGTGGGTTGTGAACTAATGAGCTTCCTAGATGCTTACTCAGGCTACCATCAAATTAGCATGGCAGAAGTAGATGAAGAGAACATTTCCTTCATCACACCATTTGGCACCTACTTCTACGTTAGAACGCAATTTGGGCTCAAGAATGCTGGTTCCACGTATCAGCGTTTGATGCAGAAGACCTTTCTTTTTTAATTAGGGCGTAATTTGGAGGCTTATGTAGATGATCTGGTTGTAAGGAGCTTAACAAGCTGTAATCATGTAAATGATCTCACCGAGACTTTATGTAATTTGAATAAACATGGAATCAAGTTAAATCCCGAAAAGTGCTCTTTTGGAGTTTCTTCTGGTAAACTTTTAGGTTTCCTTGTTTGTTCACGTGGCATTGAGGTTAACCCCGATAAAATCCGGGCCATTGAGCAAATGAGATCCCCTTCGACAACGAAGGATGTTCAAAGTCTAACCGGTCGAATGGCGGTTTTGATTCCTTTCATATTGCGGTTAGGCAAACGTGGTTTACCCTTCTTTAAGGTACTATGTAAACACAGTGGTTTCCAGTGGTCAGATGAAGCCGAGAAAGCCTTTCAAGAAGTCAAAGCATATTTATCAAGTGCTCCAGTTTGGTTCCCCACAAATAGGATTTGCTCATTTACTTAGCCACTACACCGTGTGCGGTCAGTGCAATCTTGGTCGCAGAAAGGGAAGGAGTGCAACGACCAGTATATTATATAAGTGAAGTACTAAACGAACCTAAGGAGCATCACCCCGAGGTCCAAAAACTACTCTATTCCCTCTTAATGGCTTCCCAAAATCTGTGATACTATTTTCAAGCTCACAAAATTTTTGTGCCATCGTCCTTTCCCATAGGGGACATACTCCACAATCCAGAAGCAACTGGTCGAGTTTCAAAATGGGCAGTAGAACTCAGAGCGTTTGATCTCCACTTTACTTCCCAAATAGCAATCAAATCTCAAATTCTTGCAGATTTCGTGGTTGGATGGACTAATCCCGAACCACTTGCGCAAGAACCAACAGATTTGTCAACTGCCAACCACTGCACGATGTATTTTGATGGTTATTGCGGTTTCTCAAACTAGGGGCTGGAGTGGTCTTAATCACGCCTCAAGGAGACCAACTCCAGTACGTCATACAACTCCACATTGTTGCAACCAATAACGCAGCAGAGTATGAAGCTCTTCTAGTCGGGATTCGAGTAGCCAAATCCCTTGAGTCCATTGGCTCGTGGTGAGGGGAGACTCACAGCTAGTTGTAAACCAGGTAACCAAGGAGTACAACACCTCCGATGAGACAATGGCCCATTACCTGGACGGAGTGAGGAAATTGGAAAAATACTTAAGAAACTTTGAAGTCCAATTCATTCCGCGAAGAGACAACATTCTCGCAGACCAGTTATCAAAACTTGGATGTTCACACGCATCCGCTCTAGCAAAAGTGTTTATCGAACACTTAAAATATCCCTTGATCACCGAGAAGATAGAGGCGATGACTAACGTCGCCGCCCTCGAGAATGAAGCAGATTGGATCCAACCATTGAGGATCTATCTTGCACATGGGACTTTGCCCGAGTACGAAATTTAAGTAGGCCGGTTAGTTAGAAAGGCATGCATGTCCAGACTGGTCAAAGTGACCTTGTACAAAAAGAGTATGCAAGGCGTACTCATGCGGTGCTTCCCTCACGAAGAAGGCCAAAACCTTCTGAGAGAAATCCATGGAGGCATGTGCGGCACACATGCATCCTACAGAACACTAGTCAGAAAGGCTTTTTGACAAGGGTATTACTGGCCTTCGGCATCAAACGATGCCAGGCACTTGGTCAACACATGCCCAAAATGTCAATTTCATGCTCAGCAAGTTCATCAACCACAATATGCACCAAGCTGGGAATGGATATAAGTTCTTATTCGAGAACCATTACCTTAACTTGGCCATTAATACATTCACGAAATGGATCAAGGTTGAACCAGTCCGAACCATTACTGTCGCAGTGGCGAAAAAGTTCTTCCATAAAAATATTGTGACACGATTTGGCGTTCCAAGTCGTCTCACCACGGATAACAGATCTCAGTTTGTTAGTGGCCTTTTCATGGATTATTGCGACGATATTGGGACCAAAATTTGTTTCGCATCTGTCGCTCATCCACAGAGCAACAGGGCAGTTGAACGTGCCAATGCGCAAATAATACAAGGGGTTGAGAAATGTGTATTCGACCGCCTTAAGTTGCGCTCGGGGGCTTAGGTTGAGGAACTCCACTTCGTTCGATGGGCACTTCGTACCACACCCAATCGAGCAATAGGCGACATGCGTTTCCAACTGATTTTTGGTGTAGAAGCCATGCTGCCAAGTGAAATCCAATTTGAATCTCGTCGCGTAAATAACTTCAATGAAATCAACCAAAATGACGCATGCAAAGATGAACTCCTTCTTCTAGAGGAAAAGTGCAAACAAGCACTGATTCAGTACATAGTATATTTCCAAGCTTTGCATAAATATCACAGCAAGAGGGTGTGACCACGTAGCCTTCATGTGGGAGACTTGGTTTTAAGAAATATCCAAAATCAGTCTGGTCACCACAAATTCTCCCCTCAATGGGAAGGTCCCTACACTGTGGTCTCAATGCCACGACCTGGATCAGCTCGATTAGCTATGGAAGATGGCATAGTTCTCTCTAACAGTTGGAACATAGACCAGCTACGCAAGTTTTACGTGTAAGTTTTTCATTTTACTTATAAATATTTACATTCAATAAAACATTCTTTCACTATATATTATTGTTATTTTCCCAATTTTTGTCCTCAGCCTTTTTATCGGGCTACGCCTGGGGGCTGGTCGTAATAAGCATTTTTCTCAGAATGTTTAAGTAGATTCGCTGACCGATCTCATGGTCGCATCTAGCTAAGACATCTCTTTCTAAACCGTTTCTCAACACATCAGGGACATACTAGCATGTCACAGATCACTTGAGTGGCTGTCAGTTTGCAATAAGCTTCTGCATTTACATTAATGTTTATTCTTGCGATCATATGATCACATATAGCCAAATTCCCCTTCTAAGCCGTTTCACGCATGTGGGATTGACCTATATGTTTCCGATCTTCTATGCCATTGTTTATTTTTCAATCTTGTGACCATGATACTATGACTTCAGTATACATGGCCTCAGGAGGGGGCTAGGGAAATATAACTATAGCATTAAGACCAAAAACTTAGTAGTTTTTTCTTCACGTTCTCATTCATATTGATTATTGGAATCCCTACTAACTATGCCCAATTACAAGGTTCAAAATTATTGCAAAACCAGGTAAACATTTCCATTTTCATTTCAATAAAGTTATTACTACAAGATGTCATCGCAGATCTTACATCAAATAAGATCAAGGTCTCGAAGCAATTTCTCGACCAAAGGTTTCACTTCATCCATTATAGCACTCAGCTGACTCTCACTGTCAAAAGTAGCATTTTCACTTGACAGTGGGTTCAGATCTAGATTCAGACCGTGGTGACGCCTTAACTTGCTAAGGATAGCGGAAGCTACAGCCCCAACATTGGACTTCAAAGCTTCCTTTTGCCTCAACCAGGGGTTCAGATCCAGATTCAGACCGTGGTGATGCCTTAACTTGCTAAGGATAGTGGAAGCTACAGCCCCAACATTGGACTTCAAAGCTTCCTTTTGCCTCCTCACAATTTCAGGAATGCTCTCGACCAGTGAGTCAACTTGAGCGGCGACTAATTTGTAGGACTCACTGAGGCTTAAATTGTCCTTCTTTGGATCGTTAATGTCTGCCCTCAGCAAGTCCACGGCCATCCTCAATTTCTTGAAATTGTCCTACCCGACACTGCTACAGCTTTTAATAGTCGCTTCTAAAGCGCCCTTTTCATCGTGAGCAAGCTTAGCAGTGTCCCTGGCCATGTCAATGGATCCTTGGAGACGCCCACAAATGTTGTTGAGCATATCAATGTCTATCCCCCTCCAAATGAATTTCTGCTTGAGCTCATTTCTTTCTTCGGTTAATTTCTTGATCTGCTCTTCTTGTACTGAAAAGGAGAAGAAATAGATCAATCGGATTCATGATATTTACCAAGGTAAGGTAAACTTTGTCCAAAAGGAACTTACATTATATTTTTTCTTCCTGCTCTTCGCAAAGCACTAGGAGTTGTTCAAATTTGTCTTTTAGTGAATTGCACAATCCTAATGTTTGCTCAAAAGTCGCGGCCCTTTCTTATCCTCTCGTAGTTTGGCTTCTAGCGCCAGGATTTTGGTAGATTGTTCTTCGCTCATTTCCTGGGCTTTAGCCATCCTCCTTTGTAGAGTGACCTTTTCCCTACAGCAATGCATGTTATTACAGTTTCGACAGGCTAAAAGCTCAGAAGCTAAGCACTTATTGCTTCCATTGCCTATTTTCAGTCTGAGCGACTTTCACTCGCCCGACAAACAAACCTGATGCGTACGTGAGCCGTATCATGCATAAAACAAAGAAAGTACTAGGAGAAAACTCCTAAGAAAATAACACGAAGCCTGAAGGTAAAGAAACTTGATAACCTCCAAAAACTTGCGAACAAACCCCTCAAAAGGATCTTCAGATCCACTTACTTGGCCAATTGAAGCCAAGCAAGAAGGCACCGCTGGAGGATGGAAATCTTCAGCAGGGCGCTGGATTTGGGCAGATTGGACCACCATATCTGCCGTTGCCTCCTCTCCTTGTTCTCCCAAACAAGGGGGGCGCGGTTCCCTCAATCACAGGGGGAGCAGAGATAAT
This sequence comes from Pharus latifolius, assembly GCA_019359835.1. Taxonomy (NCBI): domain Eukaryota; kingdom Viridiplantae; phylum Streptophyta; class Magnoliopsida; order Poales; family Poaceae; genus Pharus; species Pharus latifolius. Next base: position 50,486,813 of record CM033319.1, on the reverse strand, counting down.
CACTAGTTTGCCCATCCCCGTGGCCGAAGTCTCAGCAGTGGCCTCGATCGCCTCGTCAGGCTCTCCACCGACATCCTCTGAAACCGTGACCTCAGTTGTCGCGGTGACACTTTTTGTGCCTGCCGCCCTTGTTGCTCTGTCCATAGTCTCAATCGATGGCACCGGCAAAGCAGTAGAAGGAGCCATGCATTTCCCTAAATGCGACTAAGTATCACGAACTACACAATGTAACACGGTCAAAGAAAGGGATGGACACATACCATATATTGAGTCCCATGAGATTGCGGGAACTCAAGGCCACGCCTTGGCAGATAAGAGCATGGATAATTTCTCAGGGTCGATGTCACCAGAGGAAGTCTTTGTTTTCCTTCTAGAGAAAAAAAGAGAAGTATCCTCCTCCACATAGCTCCCCTCCCCTTGCACGACCTTAAGATGATTTATAGTTATATAACAAAGAAATTGAGAAGTCAGGGACATTACCACAACAATCCTTCTAGTTGCAGCCTTGGGGCCCATTGTAGCCAGGGCCGTGACCTGGTCCTACACACCTATCGTTTCCCTAGCCGCAACAGGCAATGTTGTCACAGAGACCCCTGCCGCTACAGTGGTCGCGGCCTTTGTTGCTAAGGTCGTGGCAGGGGAGAAGGGGCTTATTCATAAAGCCCTTGCCCTGCCCAAGTCCTTGGGCATAGGGGAACCTTCTTCCGCTTTTTCGACAAGGAACCACTAGAAGGTTGAACGTCGCCGCCGACTAGCCTTTTCTAGGCTGTAGGCCATGAAAATAACTACACAAATTAAAAGAAATCCCGTCAAAACAATTACCTCCTAAAATCACATTAGCACATGTTTTTTGAAAGAGATATACCTTTCGACGCGCCTGCCCAAACTCATCAGTGTAGCCAACTAGGCTCTTCGGTCTCAGTGCATAAATGTCACCTTCCTCGACCAGATTGAAAGATTTCAGGAGGAAGTTTGTCCTCACCTTGACATCGGATGGGGACAACGCTGCAAACGAATGACAATGATCAAAATAGCAGCTTGATGCACAATCTACCAATCTAACTAAGCCTCAAAGATTGAAGCATTTACCAAGGCTGTAGTCGCTGGTAGCATCCTCTGTCACTATGACCTCCCACGCATTGTGCTCCCTCTTTCTCAGAGGACTGATCTGATTTTTCACAAAATCCTAGATCACGTCCCGAGAGGTCAAGCCCTCGCTTATCAAGTGTTTTATCACCTAGGCTTGCCTCTTCTGCTCGTCATTGAGGGCGGGAGCAATGTCCTTCTCCTTGCTCTTCTCTGGCAGCCGATCAGCAAACCAGAGATGGCTCTCTTTCGGGGCAGTGCAGTAGAACCACCGCTGATACTACTTGTGAACTGAATCACGCAGTGGGAAGGGGAGAAAGTCCTTCTTCTCCTGCAGCCTAAAGTAGACACAACCTATTGCGATAGTGCCCTTCGAACTCGCCAAGAAGTAGTATTGGCAGAACAAAACCACATTGGGAAAAATACCAATGTATGCCTCGCACAAATGTTGTAATATCACAAGGATGAACATTGAGTTGGTGTTCAAGTTCACCAGCTCCAAATTATAGTTTAGATCATCGAGTCTAGGTTGAACTTATTTAAGTCTTAGACACATAGTTCATCGATGTAGGTGAGTGCGTCCTAACGTTTGACGTGTACAAGATCCCTCTTTTCAATAAAGAGTTGTACTATCTTTTGAATTGTATTTTCGATCAACTTGGGTTTTGGTGATTTCGAGCAAGATCTCATTATTCCACATATTAGCATCTAATCGAGTATAGTCGAAGCCCGTCTATACTTCAATCAGAGAAACCGTATTTGTTGAGGCTAGATCAAACCCGATCTAGTCCATAATCAAATCAAGTTGGTATCAGAACAACTATCCTGTCCTATGGATGGTGAAGACTCGCCAGGGTTACAAAACCTCCGGCGAAACTCCAGGCAATCATTCGACCATTCCTACAATCGCGTCTCCGAAGATGCCTAAGAATACCTCTATTCAAGCTAACCTAGCCGAACAAGTGGCTAATCTCTCCACCAACATGGATATCGTGCTTGCTTGGATTAAGCAGTAGGCCATGGCTGTACCATCTGAAGTTGATGCTTCAAAAGGCAAGGTTAAGGGTGTGAAGATTGGTGAAGACTTGCGCAGGGCAGACGAAGATGAAGACAAAGACGACCATAAGGCTGACGACCTCGCCAACACCTCCTTAGCTGTCGAATTTTTCAAGGTCAAAGATAAGGTTGATATACCCATATATGATGGGGTGATTGATGCCGAGAAGCTGGATTCATGGATCGACCAGCCTGAGAACTACTTTGACCTACGAGCATTTAGTAGTGCTCAAAAGGTGAAGTTCGTACCTTTGAAGATGTAGGCCCTTGTCGCTAGTGGTAAAGTTGACGACCTTGCGTGGGGTCAGTTCAAACGACTCCTACGACAAGAATTCTACCCGATGGGTTATCTCAAGGAGAGATGGGATCGTTGGCACAGATTATATTAGCACCGTGACCAATCCGTCCAGGATTTTACGATGGAATTTTGGAGACAAGCAATGGTCATTGGCATCTCGCTCTTTGATCCACAGGTGTTCCGAAAATACACATATGGACTTCAGAAATCAACCAGTGCTGAGCTAAGCCTGTTCGGCGTTCAGGATATCATGACCGCAAGCACAACTGCTATGGCGATCAAGAAGAAAAATAAATCCTACAACGATAAGAAAGAGAATTCAACCTCATTGAAAGGAAAGTTGAGTTCAAAGAAGAGTACTCCGAAATCCAATACGAGCATCTCTTGTGATCATTGTCATGTTGCCAAGCATACAGAGGACAAGTGCTATAACCTCCATCATGAGCTTCGACCAAAGAGAAACAGACCAAGGAAAAGAACAGCTACAACTACTACGGCTCCACCCGAAGAAGGAGTTGTCCGAGTAAATTCGGTTAATGAGGCAGATAGGACATTGTTTCTGATGGCAACACCGAAGGAGAAAGAATTGGATTCACCTGACGACCGCCACTCAATGGAGGACTTGTTCACTATCAATATCCAGGTGAAGCACGAAGTGGTTGCAACAATATTCGATCCCAGAAGTCAGAAGAATTTGGTTTCCACTAGACTGGTTTGACGACTTGGTTTGAAGACGACCACACACCCATGCGTATCCACTGGGTTGGTTTACATCCGATGTGAACCAACAGATTACGAGTCAGTATGTGTTGAAGTTTGCTATCTCTGCTCAATATACCAATGAGGTTCAGTGTGACGTTGTTCCTATTGATATTTGTCAGGTGATCCTTGGGAGTTCATTCTTGTACGATCAAGATGCCCACTTCCATCGACAAGGGCAAGAGTACAAGCTCACTAAAGATGGAGTTAAGTGTGTGTTCGTTAGAGACATCCATATCAACACCTCGAACTTGATTACCACAAACCAGGCAAAAAGAATCGTCAATGCATGTCATAAATGTCGTGGTATTGCAAATACCTCGGCAGGTTTTACGAAGGTTCCTAGAAAACAAACGACGACGCGAGCTGACCGTGTGACCGGTCCTCTCCTGTCGGGCAAACACGAAGAGTGACACGAGGGTTTATACAGGTTCAGGCTCCAGTGGGGGCCCTAATCCTGTCGACGTTCTCCCGACGTGAGTCGGCTGGGGGAGATCTCTCGTGGGGAGAGTGCTCCTGAGCACGCCTATTGGTGTCTTGTGTATTGATGATAATGAGTTGTCTCTTCTTACAAAAGTGGGGTACAAGGGCATATATAGGCACAAAATATGCAAATTACTAAACTACCCTGGTCGCAGCCGTTGGATTGGAGGGCACCGTCATCATTCCATCGGCCAAGGTACTCGGATGGCTGACAAGTGTCCGTCATCATTCCATCTCCCAAGACATTTCTCACTTGCCCCGCACGTGGCCCCACATGGGGGTCCTTCGTGGTTTTTCCCCGAACCGCCCCCGAGGCCTTGACCACTGGCCAGTGGTGGTGATCGGAACATGGTCCCCGGGGTGCTTCTCACTGAGTGAGTGGCGGCGCCCAGGACATGGGGTCCCCGGGGTGCTTCTCACAGGGCCGATGGCGGCACCCGAGACATGGTCCTCTAGGCGCGTCTCACTGGTCCAGTGGCGGCGCCTGGGATATGGTTCCTGGGGCGCTTCTCACCGGGCCAGTTGGGTCCCCCGGGACATGGTCCCTGGGGCGTGTCTCACTGGGCCGGTGGTAGCGCCCGGGACATGGGGTCCCCGGGGCGCCTCTCCCCGGGCCAGTGGCGGCTTATCACCGAGACTGATCGGGCGGAGATTCCCCCAATAGCAGCCCCCCATACCCTCTGGGGACATGCTCTAAGTCCTCGGAGGGGATGGTTTACAACACCGAGAACATCTCCCCCAGAGGAGGTCTCCGGCGTTTGGCGAGCTTCGGCTTTTGTGCCACACATTTATGGTGGCGCCGCTGATAATCATGATGTCGTGGGCCTCAATTAGCGTGCGTCGTCGGTCATGTTGGCTTCGCACGGTTTGAACGTGGGCGTGTCGTTTCCCACGCGTCTCTTCGGTTTGCGCGTGACGTTTGAATTGGGCGGCCCCGTTTAATTACGAGGGGCCACGTGTCGCCCATCAGGGCCGCGCTTAGGCACTATAAGTAGGGCCTCGGGGGCCTAGAGAGCTCACATCCAAGCCCTAGACACCAGCTTCTCATCGGTGCTCTGAGCCTCTCCCGGAAACCCAGTCCCCGGAAATCCCCCCAGGAAGCCTAGACTCCCAGAAGCTTAGGCCCCTGGAAACCTAGATGGCTCCTAAAGGCCAGGCCAAAGCTACTGATGTGCCCCCGGAGGAAGTCACCACGGACTTCCTCTGGGCTTCTGAGTTCACCTAGGGGGACTTGGAGTCCCTCCTGGAGTGGGGCGTCCTCACGGACGGGGACATCCGCATCCCCCCAAAGAAGGAGACCATGCCTCGCCCTCGGGCTGGGGAGGTGGTCGTCTTCGAGGCCTTCATAGAGGCCGGCCTCCGGCTCCCGGTGCATCCATTGCACACGGAGTTCCTCTAGGAATACGGGGTGGCACTCAACCACTTGACGCCCAATATCCTCGTCAGGATGAGCCTTTTCATTTGGCTGTGTGAAACAACCACCGGACGGGAGCCGATGCTCCAGCTGCTCCAGTACTTCTACGAGCCCTCAGCGAGGGGCTCGTACATGGTCAAGGGAGGGCCGAATCTGCCTTCGGCTCCATCATGAAGCAGCTCCTACTGGCCCGGGTGGAGAATTACCTGGTGGTGGCCTCTCGGGACCACTAGGGGGATTGGCTCCGGAGATAGTTCTATCTCTGGGTCTAGGACTCCGGGGTGACGTAGTCCCCGGAGCCCCCGTCCTATTGCCACTCGTCCGCCCCCAAGCCCCCGGTTTTGACCGCCAAGGAGTTAAAGCTCCTCAGCAAGATGGTGGGCACCCCAGGCCAGGAGATCCATGACGGACCTTGCCGAGGAGCTAGCACTCCTCAAGCTCTCCCCCTTCTCACACGGGAAGAGGGGATCGGGATTGTGGGACCCTCATTTGAGGAATCCGGTGGCAACCGCCCAGGTGGATTGCACTCAGAAACGTACAACATAGGCTCAAAATAATAACACTAATACATTAAATTGCAGTAGAGGTAATTAAATAGGTACAAGGTCACAAAGACCAATATTACAATAACATAACTCCAAGAATGATGTTAATTAGGGTTGATGCAAAAATAGTGAGTTTCTCAAAACAAGAGTCGGTATCAAGGTTCCAAACACAAAGAACAACACAGAAAGCAACAACGAGGATCTTCACTTCAACAGGAAGCAGCTTTGGAAGGGCTTCATCCACATCTGACTTGACTCAATGCATGACCCTCCTAGAACGATGGTTCATCTGGAGCGTTTCCCTCTTCTTCATGGTACTCATAACCAAAAGAATCGGGATCGACGAATCCCTCTTCTGAAGCTGTTTGCAAAGGCAAGGGTGAGCACGCTTTCATACGATGCTTAGCAAATCTCATTACTTGAATGCAGTTATATAAATGAGGGGTTCTCAAGAAATAGGGTCCCAGTCTCATATATAAGGATACAATAGATTTTCACTCTAGGATTGAATAAAATAGCTTTTAGCTTTAAAAGCGATACTTTGAAATCTTAAATTATACTTTAGAAAACGTTATGTGTGATGGTCTCCCATGAGTCATCACTTTTGTTCACCCATATAATGAAATATTCCAAAATTACTTGTGCTGAAACCCATGGATAAAATCCACTACTAATAGACTCTTGAACCTGGGAGTACAGAGTATCTGATACTTCTTTTACACTTTGCAAAGCTGTAACTCTTTTTAAATCTACTAGTCCACTCAACTTTCAAGTCGAATCAGCTCCATGCGACTTTTACGCATGTGACGAGGCCGAGATCACACAACGGTTTTGCAGTCTAGTATTAACAGTATCCCCCCTCGGTAAATAGACTGCCTTACTTCCTAGCCTTGGCCTATGTCCTCGCAAGACATATGACCTATGGTTGTAGCTGCGCATGACTCAATCCAGGCTTAGGGTGACTTCCTTCTTTCCACCTTATCCTCTCATTATTTTTTTGATCTCACATCACTCACGACCGAACTGCGGCCACCAGTTTCCACGCGAGAAACCAGACCGACATACCATGTAGGGAACTGCTAATACCAAGAAAGCTACTAAGTTGTGCCTATCCCATACCAGGCAAGTGGTTGATACATTTTCAATTCGCATAGAGACATAGCACAAAGTTCTTGTCCTTATGAATCAATAGTGAGGAGATATTCACATACCTAGTGCGCACACAGTAGCCAACCAATCAAACCATCCTCACTATCAATTCCTATTTCACATTTTCTTTCATAAAAAGGGTTTTCAAACTTATTTATCATATGATTGACCATTTAACACTCAATGTGTACATTTAAGTATAAGCATATCCTAAGAATAATGTCCTAGGTTGACAAGGTTGCAGTGATACATAATTACATAAAGAGGATTTACAAGAGATTAGGTCATATCTATTCACATTCATCCAACACATGAAGATAAAGCATGCATATATTCAAAACAGGATTTAATCTAGTTTACTTTAAAATATTAGGAGAGACATGGTCAAGGGAATGAGACTTGCCTTGCAAAGAGGGGTCTAACTGATCTGCTGGATCTTCAACATTTCCTTCCGCTCCTTCAGCTTCTAGCTTTGCTCTCGCAACAAAGAAACAACACGACACATCGTACTACATAAGCATACAAAAAATACTTACTATAGAAAATAATGAGTATAATATAAGCATGTATGCAAGAGAGGTGATTCGGTCAAATATACAAGGGCTTGGCTCACGGAATTTTGCTTAGAAGCATCGAATGTCTAAGGGCTGACATTCGGTTCACGGCCAGACAAAGTCTGAGAATGACATAGAGCTAAACTAGAGTCTCCAAAAGATCAAAAAGAATGCAAAAGAGTGCAACAGGTGCCAAACACAGTAAAGTACCTATTTGACTAAGTGGTTTTGGCAGAAAAGTCTAGGGATTAAGGAAAATTGCAGCAAAGTCCTTGGCACAGGAAAATCGAGTGCCAGTGTACTGCAGTGAGCTAGGGCACACGCGTCTGGACAAAACACGCATGTGCTTCTTGGCTAACTTTTTCAAATGCATAGGCGAGATCAAGGTGAAGCTACTGGTAGAGTTAATTTGGCTGAGGTGGCTTGACGACGGTGAACGACAAGTTAGCAATTGTCGGTCGCCAGAAATGAAGATGAGCTGCGGTGGCAGAGAGTTGGGCCAGATAAATTCTCAAATTGATTGAGGTGTTTTACTCCTGGAGTGACACTGATTGTGTTGGAGTAAGGGACTGAGTTGCAATGGAGTTTCGAGGCTCGCCGGTGTTGACACTGGGCTCGGGGACAAAGGTGAAAAGGGGCGCCATTTATACACGGCAATGCAGGTAAACTGGCTTGGGCTACACCATCTACAGGACACAAGAAAGGTGAAGATGGGGTTAAATTGACTGGAGGTACAGTGGAGCGTGCTGGCGATGTGAACCACTGACGGCGGTACGGGGAGAAACAGGGAACCAACAATTCAAGTTTGAATTTGAAAACTGAGTTCACAGGCTTGCTTAGAATCGGCTAAGGTGTGATTTGTTCCACTGAAAGAAGTATTGAAACTGGATGGAGGGAGTTAAATTTTAGGCAGCGATGGGGTTCGCCGAAGTGCAATTGGCTGCTATGACACAGCTAGATGGTTAAGAGAAGCTTACTGGTGAAATCAAAATGGAGCTTACTGGTGGATGACTTGAAAGTGAACTTGCCGGGGAAGGAGAAGAGGGCGAGAAAGGAACTATGACTTAGCTAAAATCTGGAGCTAAGAAGATTACACAGAGTGGGGGGGGGGGGGTTTAAATAGGCGAGGGGCGGAGCAGGTGAGGGAGAAACAGCAACAAAACTCGCGCCAGGGAAAAGACCGGCCTGGCACAGAAGGAACAGCGGCGAACGGTGACGTGATGACGAGTACGCAGCACACCGGCTTTACCAGTGAAGATCAGGACGTTGGAACTTGCTCCGGTCTGGTGCAGATGCGGAGGCGCGAAGCTGCCCCAACGGTGACACGTACGCGCGTGCAAAATGAAACTTCATGGGCACGCGCGTTGAAGCTTCTGTTGGTGCATCCACAGGTCGAAGCGTTGCCACGATGAGGAATCTGGCACAGACACGAGTGAACAAACTAGCGCAGGCGACCACGAGCACAGGCAACGACTCGGCTTGGCCGGCGGCGAAGAAACGCGACAAGGAAATACGGTGCAGCTCTGGTCGAAAGTGACGCCGAGGCTCTGGTCGAAGACAACGATCAATAGCTTGTCGAAAAGGCTGGAAAAATAAGATTTGGGATGATTTCCAATTTCAGAAACTTGATATTTGGACTGATCTATAAATCTGGCAAAAAGGCTTAGATAAGAGAAGATTTGATCTCACAACTTTGGCAAGCTCAACTTAAAAGATACTATAGCAGCAACAGGTAGTAGGAATTAGGGTTTTGATTAAGTTTTGAGCTGAAACAAAAACAGGGTAAACTGGGTAATTAGGGTTTGAAAATTGGCGAGGCTGAAAACTGAGACTTCGGATGAGATTTTGGAAATCTCACAGAAGGGAAAGTTGCTCAGAATAGCAAAAGGAATATATTCCCTGAATCAGATACAGATTTGGAGATAATCTGTGGCTTTTAGCCTTTTCGGGCTTCTCAAAAAATCTTAAAAGGACTAATCCGCGATACCTTTGGGCCGAAATGTGAAAAAGGGTCAAATAGATGAGTTTTGCAACCAACTTCTGGAGTTAGGGTATTGGCATACCTTGGATTATGATTCTGAGATAACAAACTTGAATTGGACAAGATTTAGTGAAAACAGGGATGTGCCCGGCGCACCGGCCCCCATAGAAACCGATGACCCGACGTAAGTATCCGGTGAACCTTATCCTTAGTCTTCGATATTTTGGCTAACACTTGTTCTTTGTAGTCCGGCCATATCTGGCCTCCCGGGAGAAGGCGAAGAACCTCATCGGGAGGTACTACGTCGACGAGCAGGAGTGCGTCCTGCGCGTCATCGGGAAGGGCTCTCCCTGTAACTTGGTAGTGGAAGCCGTCGGGCTGAAGCTACCAGCGAGGGAGCCTCTCCCCACCACTGGCTCCCACAAACGGGTGAAGGAGGCCACTGGGGGCACTGAGCCAAAGCGCGCCAGGGCGCGGAAGGCCCCCAGTGCGGCGGCGATGCCGGGCGCTACACCTGGCAAGACCCATGAGGAGGCTCCCGGGTCGAGGCACGCGCAAGCTACACAAAGGCCCGTGGCGACGTCACCCCTCCCCGTAGCTGGGGGTGTGGCCGAGACTGAACAGGTCCACATCACCCCCGGGGACGGCTCGAGGGGGCCCGCCGATGGGGACGGGTCCGGTGTTGTCGGGAGGGAGACCCCCATGCTGTCCCCGGGCATAGCTCTAGAGTTGTTCTCGCTCCATCTCTAGGTGAGTTCACTTTCAAGTCATCCAGTTATTTTTTTTGGGGGGTCGTCTAATCCTTGGGTTCATAGGGTGTGGCCCTCGCTCAGGGCATCGAGGACGACTTCGAGGCGGCGTTGAAAGAGGTGGAGGACAAGGCCGCCGCCCTATGCGTCGAGAGGGATGAGGCCCTCAGGGAGCTGGCTAGGGTCTAGGCCTAGCTCCTCGCCTGGGAGGATGCCAACTCCCGTGTCCGGAGAGAGGTGAAGGCGAAGTAGAGCGCCCGCCGGGAGCTCGAGGACTCCAGCTCTCGGGCGGTTGCAGAGGCGGGTCGCTCGGTCCGCTCGGCCCTCAAATGGCTTCGGCTCACCCTCGGCCCAGGAGGTAGTTCCGGCGTGGCTCCGGCCACGTTCAAGGAGGCTATGTGCTTTCTCAACCCGCAAGTCTCTATAATCCCGGAGGCCGCAGATGCGCAAGCCCGAGGCCTTGTGGTCCCGGTGGTGGCCGCGGCCGCGTCCCTTGTGGAGCACCGGAGGATCGGTGCCTGGGCGATTGGAGGCCGACTCCCCCGAAGCTTCCCCAACTTCTTCGTGCCACAGCGGTGGGAGCTGGAGGAGTCGGTGGGGTCTTTCTATGACCGAATCGTCCAGGCTCGGTTCCCGGCTCAGGTGCCCCTAAGAGCAGAGGTACCGGCGGCGGGAGCCTCCTCGCGGGGGCGGGGGGGATGACAATGAACAAGTATGAATCTCCCCATCAGGCCATTAGATAGGTCCTTTTTCTTTTGTTAGGATTTTTGCTCCCGATAGCTTCCTAGAGGAAGCCCCGGAGACCTGTAAAGAATTTTTTGCTCAATGAATGAAATGAAGATTATTTTGCTAAGTCTTGAGTCGTCGTGGACAGGTCCCTCGAGAGCTTCCTAGAGTTTTCGAGGGTCCCAACGGTTAGGATATGCCCTCCAGCCAGCTACCAGTATTGGCCTGAGGACTTGCTCTGAGAAGCCCAGAGACGCATAAGGAGTATGTACCGGGACCTTTCCTGCGAGCTATCAAAAGGCCTTAGAGATTACTAGGTGTAGCCGCCTTCCGGAGGGGGTTGTCCTCCGGAGTAGTTTCCCCCGGGAGGTTAATTCCCCAGGTTGTATCTTGTATTTGCCCGGGGCTTGTCGTCCCCGGGACATCTTGGCTCATCGGGGGGGGGGGGGGGGGTTTGTCCCCCAGTTAAATGTTGTATCAATAAAGCTAACTTTCTTGTTCTTTGAATTTGCTTTTCAAAATTTTCCACAAATATTCACCTGTCCGGGCACGAGTTACCCCCCCCCCCCCACAGCGGGGTGCAGCTTGGCTCCGCGCGCTGTGGGTAAGGAACCAAGAGGCCCGGACGATTAAAGACCATCGGGGTTATGAAGCCCCCGTCCAAATTTCTGAGTTGCGATCGTGGACCCTCCCGAAAGATTCCAAAACTTGGTCGAGGGATTTCAAGGCCCCATGAGAAATTCCCCTGGTCGTCGTGAGAACGGGAAGCTGGTGAGGAAATTCCTGGCCGGAAAATTCCGGAGATCGGTGAAAAATTCCTCCAGTCGCTGTGAGAACGGGGAGCCGGTAAGGAAGTTTCCGATCAAAAAATTCTGGAGACCCCCCGAGGTATCGACAATCGAGAATTCCAAGGCCCTCGGAGGGGAAGCTCGATCCAGGAGGAGGATGGCCTTAATAACCCAGAGGGGGAAGCTCCCAAAGGAGGATGAGCCCGATAACCGGCTTGAGTGTTTGAGGGGGGACTAGTCTCTCAAATTGACTCGTTACCGCAGTCCATGAGGACTGGGTTGCCGCTTACCCCCTCAGTCCACAAGGGGTGATTGTAAGCCTCCCTACGGGAACGGGGCTCCCGTTGTAGGGAATTTTAGGCTACGATAGCCTACGTCCTCATGGAGAGGGCATCCTCGCAGAGGGCGTCGCCTTTTGAGATGGTAAATCAAGAAACTACGAAAAATTCCAGTTGACCAAAAACCCTTTTGTATTGATGGAAATTGAAATACAACTCCTCCCCCCTTGCAATCGCGGCGGGGGAGGGAATGGTGAATACAGCGCCTCCCCATGCGAAGTCACGATGGGGGAGGGAGTAAGCCCGGAGGCTAGATGTAGAATTTGCGAAGCAAGCCTATATTCCATGTATGCTTCAACTCCTGATCTTCGAGGTTGGAGAGCTTATAAGCCCACAAGCCCAGGACCGCAGAAATCCTGTAGGGGCCTTCCCACTTGGCGGATGTTTGCCCTGGGTTTGGGGGTCGGTGACGCACTTGAGGACAAGGTCCCCAAGTTGGAAAGCCCTCGTGCAGATGCGATGGTTGTATTCGCGTGTCATATCACGGTCGTAGATGGCGTGGCGAAGGAGCACTCAGTCGCGCTCTTCCTCGACGAGGCCTACTTGTAGCGGCTGATTTGCTTCATTGGTTTGGTACGTTGTGGTCATAGCTCCGTCTAAGAGCTCGACCCGCAGCAACTGGAAACCAATCTCTGAGGGAAGAACTACTTCAGCCCTGTATACAAGTGAGAAGGGCGTGCGTGCCGTCACCCGGCTCTGTGTGATGCACATGGAACAGAGGATGCTCGGGAGCCCCTCTGCCCACGTGCCTCGTCTAGAAGTGGCCTGCTCAAATGGTCGGCGTAGCCTCTGTAGGATCACGTCGTTGACCATTTCAATGGCTCCGTTGCTCTGGGGGTGAGCTACAGAGGCGAAGTGGAGGGTAGCTCCCAAGCCCTCGCAGAATTCCCAGAAGTACGCCGAGTCAACTTGTGTCCCGTTGTTGACAGTAATCTCTCAGGGGACCCCAAAGCGACACACGATATTCTTCCAAAAAAACTGTTGTACTGCTCGGGAGGTGATGCTAGCCAAGGCTTAGCCTCCACCCACTTGGAAAAGTAGTCCACTGGGACCACCTCATACTTATAGCCCTCGGGCACTGGGGGGAAGGGACCTAGGAGGTCCATCCCCCAGCGCACGAAGGGCCAAGTGATGGGAATGGTTTTCAGCGCTATGGAAGGCAGATTGAAGCCCTTGGCCATCTTCTAGCAGGCCTCGCACGCAGAGACAAGATCTCGCGCGTCGCGGACCATTGTGGGCCAATAAAAGCCTTGGCGAAGAACTTTTTCCACTACAACGCGTGGAGCCAGGTGAGACCCACAGCTCCCCGAGTGGATGTCCTCGAGGAGTTGAAGTCCTTCTGCCCGCGGGAGGAAGCGGAGTAGGGCGGAGGACCCCGCTTGTAGAGTTTTCCCTCTAGCAAGAGGTATGCCCGTGCCTTGGCACGGAGGCGTTTCGCCTCAGTCTCATTGGGAGGATCTCCTTCCCCCCTTATGAAGGAGACGAGGGGATCCATCCTGGACACTGCTCGGGCGATTTCGGAGACCTCCAGGACACGGGACTCAGGGTCCGCGTCCGGAGAGGTCACCGAGGGCTTTGTGATGATCTCCAGGAAGGCACCGCCGGGGAGAGGTTCTCGGGTGCTGGCCACCCAGGCTAGGGCATCGGCCTGGTCATTATCCCTCCAGGGGATGTGCCGGGCCTCCAGGTCCTCGAAGTGTTTCTCCATCTTGCGCACCTCCCCAAGATATAGGTACAAGTTTGCGTCATGGCACAAGTAAGACTTGTCCATTTAGCAAACCACAAGCTGGGAGTCTCCTTTGGCGAGGAGGTGACGGATCCCCAGGGAGCGTGCGAGGCGCAGGCCCAGGAGTAGGGCCTCATACTCAGCGACGTTGTTTGTAGCGGGAACTCGAGCCTCACGGTGTACTCCAGCGCCCTTCCCTCGGGGCTCCGGGGGACTACCCCCGCTCCAGCCCTAGCGAGACACAAGGAACCATCGAACATGAGTGTCCAATGGTCGTCTCTCGGGGGCGGCTCAGGGGGAGTCTCCCCCTCCGTCTCAGAGACGGGGGTCCATTCCACCACGAAGTCGGCAAGGACTTGTGACTTGATGACGGAACAACCAGTAAGGGATAGGGATAAAGGAGCGAGCTCGGCTTCCCACTTCCTGATCCGGCTGGTGGCCTCTTTGTTCCGCAGCACCTCCCCCAAGGGGAGAGATGACGGGACCGTGATCGGGTGTCCCAGGAAGTAGTGACGGAGCTTCCGGGACGCCATGAGGAGGGCATAGCAAATCTTCTCCATCTCCGTGTACCGAGTCTTAGCCCCCTAGAGGGCTTCGCTCACATAGTACACGGGGCACTGCTGCTCGTCCCACTCCTTTACCAGCACTGCGCTTACAGTGACTGGGGTTGCATCAAGGTAAAGGAGAAAGGGTTCTTCTGGAGATGGGCTCACGAGCATTGGAGGGCTCATGAGGTACTTTTTCAGGTCGTCGAAGGCCACCTGGGCCTCAGGAGTCCACCTAAACCCCTCGAGACCCCGGAGGATCTTGAAGAACTGAAGGCCGCGTTCTCCTGACCGTGAGATGAAGCGGCTTAACGCGGCCAAGCAGCCGATAAGCCGCTGTACGTCTTTCACGGAGCGCGGAGGGTGTATGTCCAGCAAGGCCCGAATTTTTTTGGGGTTGACCTCTATACCCCGCTGCGACATGAGGAAGCCTAGCAGCTTCCTCCCGCGTACGCCGAAGGCGCATTTTACTGGGTTGAGCTTCAACCCGTACTCACGAAGGCTGCGGAAGGTCTCCGCTAAGTCATCGATATGAGCGTGCATGCGGAGACTTTTGACAACCACGTCGTCGACGTAGACTTCGACGTTGCGGCTGATTTGGTCCTTAATGTCCAGCGACATAAGTCAAGGATGTGAGCCACTTTGCTCTTGACCCAAGCTAAGTGTTTGTAGAAGCTCTGGATTGTCTCCCCCGTCCTCTATCGGACGGTGTAGAGCTGGGACGAGTCCAGGGGGCGATGTAGTTCCCCTGGAAATTCACACAGAACTCACGCTTGAGCTACGCGAAGGACTTGATGGAACCAGGCCTCAGGTTGTAAAACCATGAACGGGTGATTCCGGTGAGGTAGAGGGGGAAAACGTTGCACTACACCATCTCATCTCCCCTAGCCGCAGAAATGGCCGTCGAGTACACTTGCACGTTCTCATAAGGATCGGCCTCACTGTTGTAGTGCTCGATGTGTGGCGGTCAGTAGGGTCGTGGCCAGCGGATGCATCAGAGTCAGCAACACAGCGGTTGGTTGGCCCCTTCCACCTCTCGGTGGGAATCCCGGTCGCTGTCTCCTTTAACGGGGGATGCGCTCTCGTTTTCCGAGTCCGGGAGGGGTCCAAGCGGCCCACCGGCGTGAAGGTAGTGTCTCTTCTCCTCTAGGTTGGTCGAACTAACCTCCTGGGCTTTCGGTTATCCCCCGAAGGTGGCAGTCACTTCCTCGGCCGGTCTTTTCCCCCGATCAGGGCGGGAGCGTGGCTCACCGCGAGCTGAGGAGAGCTCGGGGGCGGCCCCGGGGGAGGAGGGAGCTCATACGTGCCAGTCGCTGCCTGGGGGATACCACCGGGGCACGGGCGGGACCCACTGCCGGGTAGTCCCCAGGAGCGACTCCCGGAACTGGCGAGGGAGGTCCCTCGCAGGAGAGATCCCGCGATGATGTCGGAGCAGTCCCTGGTGCAATGGGTCCCATTCGCCCGGGGACCGCCCCTGGCGCGGTCGTATCGAATGGCGGGGAAAACTCCCAGCGCGAAATGTGCCCCTGGTCCCGGAAAGGTTCCTGGCGCAAGGTAAGCTCCTGGCAGTGGGAAGGCTCCTGGTGCGGAGAAGGCTCCCGGCGCGGGGAGGGCTCCCGGCGCGGGAATCACCTGCGACGAAGGGCCTACTGGGGGGACATAGCGCCCAGCTGAGTCATGGGTTCTGGGGGCGACCGGGCCTTCGGGTATCCGGGGGGCCACCGGGTGCCCCATAAAAGGGGGCAAGGCCCCCATGAATGGGAACTGCGGCGGATAAGCGGGGGCCAGGGGCCGCGCCAAGATGCGGAGCAGCTCCTCCATGGTGTGTTGGGCGCGGAGTTGGCCCTCGACAAGAATCTCAAGCAACGTATCCCTGGGAAACGGGGGCGCAGTCGGGGGGACGCTAGTCCCGGCTGAGGTGTCCGCGGTCACCGGGCCTGGCCCGGAAGCCTATCCTCCGGAAGTAACCGGGAGTGTAAGAGGTGATACTCTCGGTTTGGCCGCATTCGGTCGAAGGTGCCGGGGCGGTAGTGTCTCGAGGGGGTGGCGCTGGGTCACTGGGACCGGTGTCACCGATAGGGCGCGAGCCCTCGTTCTTGGGGGAGCCATGGTGATTCGTCACGAGGTCCCCATGGACGGCGCCAACTGTTGTGGTATCGCAAATACCTCGGCAGGCTTTACGAAGGTTCCTAGCAAACAAACAATGACGCGAGCTGACCGCGTAACCAGTCCTCTCCCCTCGGGAAAACACGAAGAGTGACACGAGGGTTTATGCAGTTTCCCATTGGGGGCCCAAGTCCTGTCGACGTGCTCCCGACGTGAGTTGGCTGGGGGAGCTCTCTAGTGGGGAGAGTGCTCCTAAGCACGCCTATTGGTGTCTTGTGTATTGATGATAATGAGTTGTCTCTTTTTACGAAAGTGCGGTACAAGGGTATATATAGGCCCAAAAGATGCAAATTACTAAACTACCTTGGTCGCAGCCGTTGGATCGGAGGGCACCGTCTTCATCACACTGGCCAAGGTACTCGGATGGCTAACAAGTGTCCTCACTGATTCCCAAGACATTTCTCATGTGCCGAGCACGTGGCCCCGCATGGGGGTCCTTGACCATCGGGCCGGTGGTGGTGCCCGGGACATGGTCCTCGGGGCCTCTCACCGGGCCAGTGGCGGCTTATCACCGGGACTGATCGGGCGGAGATTTCCCCCGACAATAAATACGTGCTTGTTATGATTCGACCAGTTGGTCAAAGTGATAGTACTCGAGTAGTGTTGTCATTGACGTGCCGAGAATATTCTGGTCGGTTGTCGGGATGCTGGAGAAATACAGTGCTCTATTCGAAAGTACCCATGGTCGTCCACCGAAACGTCCAGTCGAGCACAAAATTCAGCTCGTGTTTGATGTGACACTTCCCAATCTGAGTATGTATCGCAACTCGATATTGGAAAATGAAGAGATAAAACGACAACTTGGTGAGTTGTTGACTGATGGTGTCATTCAACCAAGTAGTTCACCTTGTGGATCTCCTGTGGTGTTAGTGCCAAAGAAAGATGGGACTTGGCGTATGTGCATCGACTACCAAGCACTGAACAAGATCACCATCAAGAACTGATACCACCTTCCTCGTATCAACAACCTGCCAGACCAATTGAAGCATGTTGCTATCTTCTTGAAATTGGATCTAAAATCAAGGTATCATCAAGTCAGCATCCGAGAGGAGGTTACTTGGAAAACCGCGTTCAAAATGCGACAAGGTCTGTTTGAATGGCTGATATGCCGTTTGGCCTTTGCAACGCCCCAGCTACTTTCATGTGTCTCATGAATGACGTATTGCGACAACTCATCGACGACTTTGTGATCGTTTAACTCGACGACATACTGGTCTATAGTCGTTCATGGGACGAGGACCTCATTCATGATGGAAAGGTGTTCGCACAGCTTCGGCAACATCGACTTCGGCTCAACCATAAGAAGTGCAATTTTGGCCAACAAACTCTACTATACCTCGGATTCATGGTCGGCAATAGTACGTTGCAAATCGACTAGAATAAGGCAAAAGTGATTCACGAGTGGCCTCGACCACGAATAGTTACGGAAGTGCATAGTTTTGTGGGAGCATGCCAATACCTCGAGAGTTCATATGACACTTCTCGATTGTGGCTTCTAAGTTGCATGCATTAACCAGGATCGACCAGATGTTTGAGTAGACAAGGAAACGTGATGACACATTTCTCTTGCTGAAGAAGAAGATCAGTGAAGCTCCTGTTCTAGCTTTGCTGAATCTATAGAAACCATTTGAGCTAGAAACCAATGCCTCAGGTTATGCAATGGGCGCAGTGCTCCTGCAAGAAGGTCGAACAGTAGCATATCACTCCGAGTTATTTCGGGGAGCTCATAAGAACTATCTGACTTACGACAAAGAGTTGTATGCGCTGCACCAGGTCGTAAAACATTGGCGGTGTTACCTTTTGAGTAAAGAGACTGTTGCCACACCGACCACCAAGCTTTGCAATATTTGCAAACTCAATCGAAGCTACAGCAAGCTCGACATATGACATGGATATCGTATCTGCAGCAGTTTAATCTGGTGATCAAGTACAAGAAGGGCGTACACAATAAACTGACTGACATGTTGTCACAACCACAAGTTACGACCCTCTTTTTATCAGTGTTCATGCAGATCAAGCCTTCTTGTCATGACGACTATGCCACAATGTATAGTGAAGATCCTGATTTTCGATCAGCATTGGCTGAGCTTGAAACAGGGAAAACTACAGAGTTCATTCGATGAGAAGGACTCTTGTACAAGGGCAATTTACTTCGTATACCTCGTGAAACACCTCGAATTCAATGGCTGCGAGAAGCGCAAATATCGAAGGTTGCTGGTCACTTTGCAAAATCTTCATCAACATGTGTTCTGGCCGCGAATGCAGCAGGATGTGGCTAGTTTTGTTCGAGGTTGTGGTCTTTGAAGCATCTCAAAACCAACAAACTGAAAATTAGGTTTGTACACTCCTTTGCCAGTTCTGTCACGACCAAGGGAAAGTATTTCCAGGGATTTCTTTTGAGGATATCCTAAGACCCGACGTGGCAACAACTATCTGTTTGTGGTCGTTGATGGTTCTCCAAAATGATAATTCTCATACCTTGTCGAAAGACTATCACGTGAGAAGAAGCGGCTCGGGTATTCTTTCAACACGTTTGGACACATTTCGGACTGTCGACTTCTATGGTGTCTAATCGTGATATCCGGTTCCTTAGTCACTTTTAACGATCACTCTGAGTGATGATGGACACAAAGCTACGGAGGAGTACTGCTTTTCATCCTCAAACTGATGGTCAAACTGAGGTGGTAAATCGAACAGTCGTTAATCTCTTGAGAGGCTTTAACTCTAAGCATCTGAAGACTTGGGATGAAAGCATATCGTACCTGCAGTTTGTTTTTAATCGAGCAGTGCATGGTTCAACTGGAAAGTCACCCTTTGAGGTCTGTTTGGGATGTCTGCCATAGAGTCTTTCAGGTCGAGTTCGCAAGACTTCGTAACCTATAGACCTATTCGAGTTTGGAAAGGATTCACGACCTCAGAAAGGGTTCGGACCTCAGAAGGGTTCGCGACCATGGAAAGGGATTTGCGACATGGATCCGATCTCTAGTCGGATTGTATTATGATCAATATCTATATAACTAAGTCTTATCTGTTAGGTTTAGTAGTCCGAGTCTAATACTCTTAGTCGGTTATTGAGTCTGATACGTATTCATATGATTGGACTATAAATACTTTGTAATAGTTCTAGTATAGATCATCGAGTCTAGGTTGAACTTATTTAAGTCTTAGACACATAGTTCATCGACATAGGGGAGTGCGTCCTCACGTTCGACCTGTACAAGATCCCTCTTTTCAATAAAGAGTTGTGCTATCTTTTGAACTATGTTTCGATCAACTTGGGTTTCGATGATTATGAGTAAGATCCCATTATTCCACATATTAACATCTGATCCAGCATAGTCGAAGCCCGTCTATACTTCAATCAGAGCAAACCATATTTGGTTGGGGCTAGATCGAACCCGATCTAGTCCGTCATCAAATCAGCAGGGCACTGGATCTGGGTAGGTTGGGCTGCCGTCTCTTCTGCTATCTCCTCTCCTTTTTCTCCCAAACAAGAGGGAGGCACGATCTCCTCGACCACAGGGGGAGTACAGACATTTACCTATTCATCCACCCATGTGGTCGATATTTCAATGGCGACATCAGTTTCCCCATCACTGGCAAGAATATCGGATGGAACATCTTTTACCACTTCACCAATGATGGTCTCAGGCTATTCTTCAGTGGCTTGTGAAACCGCAACTTCAGCTGTTGCAGTAACATCTTGAACGACCACCACCGTTGTCGTTCTGCCTGTAGCCTCAGTTGATATCATAGGCAAAACAACAGAAGGAGCGCTGAAATCACACATACAACAAATTACCCCTACCTAAACGTTACGTCTTAGATGGAGAAGGGGCTAACATTTACCTGATGCTGAGTCCCATGAGGTTGTGGGAACTCAGAGCCACGCCCATGGGAGATAAGAGCGTGGATAATGCCTCAGAGTCAAACTCGTCAAAGGAAGCCCTTGCCCTTTTCCTCAAGAGAAACAGGGAAGCGTCCTCCTCCATGTCGCTCCCCTCCCCCTGCAACCTTAAGCCAATTTATAGTTGTATAAGGGAGAGATCAAGAAGCCAGGGACATTACTGCGACAACCCTTCTGGTTGCGACATCAGGGCCAGTCATAGTTGCAGCCATGACCTGTTCCTGCGTGCCTGTTGTTGCCCTGGTCGCAGCTGGCGATGTTTTTGCAGGAAACCCCACCGCGGCAGCAGTCGCAGCCTTCACTGATAAGGTCGTGGGAGCGGAGATGGGGCTTATTCGCAAATCTCTCGCCCTAGCCAAATCTGTGGTCGTAGAGGGAGCTTTATTTGACTTCTTTGACGAAGAGAATCATACCTTTTGCATGCCTACCCAGACTCGTCGGTGCTGCTGACTGGGTTCTTCCATCTCGGCGCATTGATGTCACCTTCCTCGACTGAATTAAAAGATTTTAGGACGAAATTCATCCTCACTTCAACATCAGAAGGGGACAAGATTAAAAAATAGCAACAAAAATCAAAACAACATAAATTCAATCTCCAAAGAAAAAAACATTGAGACAAAATATACCAATCTGATTAAAGTTTAGAGTTGAAGCAACTACCAGGTTTGTAGTCCCTGGTGGCGTCGTCCATCACCCAAACTTCCCAAGCCAGGTCTCAGAGGGATGATATGATTTTCTATGAAATCCTGGATCACATCGCGAGCGGTTAAGCCTTTATTCATCAAGCATTTGATTACCTGGGATTGTCTCTTCTATTTGTCGGGAGGGGGGGGCCGAAATCCTTCTCCTTGCTCTTTTCTGGTTGCCGGTTCGTTAACCAGAGATCGCTCCCCTCTGGAGTGGAGCAATAAAACCACCTTTGGTACCACTTGTGAACGGAGTCAGGAAGTGTGAAGGGTAGGAAGTCTTTCTTCTCCCACAGCCAGAAGTAGACACACCCCGGTGCGGTAGTGCCCTTCGAGCTCTCCAGAAAATAGTACTGGCGGAAGAGAGCAACACTAGGAAACACCCCAATGTAGGCCTCGCAAAGGTGTTGAAAAGCTGCGAGAATCAAGATTGAGTTGGCGTTCAGATTCACCAGCTCCAAGTCATAGTGGGCGAGGATCTCCCAGAAGAAGTCGCTCTTCGCAGGCGGAAGCCACAGCTCAATAAATCCTCAAAAACCACCAATTCGCCCTCCTGCACCTTAGGGCTCTCCTCATTCTGCCTAGTAGGATGCCATGGAATCAGTGACCTGGAAGGGCGGTAGCCAACGGTCTCCAAGGCCAGCAAACTCTCCTCCGATCGGTGACTAGAGCGCATCCAGTAGGCCATCGAGAAGAGTTTCGAAAGAAGAATGGTGAGAAAGTGAAGAACTCTGAGAAAACTTAGGAAATTTCAAGAATGGTTTCGTGCCAAGACAAGTCTCGAGACGCAAGGTTTGAAGGCCACTTTCCTCTGGTTCTTGACCGTGGTTCACGCCGTGTGACAAAAAGGGTTTTTGCATTCAATGCTCGTCACAACAATCCTAACATGCGCACCCAATTTTTTCTGGGCTCTGTAGGAATTTGAAACAAAAACACGCCTTTTCAACACTTGAAACTCTTTTTTAGGGAAAAGGAAACTTTTTCATTTCAAATTCGGGGACTAGCTAATGAGGGATATAACCCAAGTTAAGCTCGCACATGTCTTTCCTTGGTCGCGCACAACGATCCATGGTTGCACATACATTTCTATGGTCACAGAAGGTAGAGAAAGAGATAATGGTGACGGTCCAAGGATCTTCTAGACATAGCCCATCAATAATATTTAATTCCCATAATTCTAGCTATGGAACTATACAAGTCTCAACACTTAGCATTACCAGTTCCATGGTCTCATGTTATACCCGCGAGTGCTATGGTCGCAGATACATCTACCTATGACCATACACTATCACATAGATAGAACCTGATATCAATGCATGGTTGCAGAGGTACGCGATCAGGGTATTGATGTAACACCCCTGTTTTTGCTAAACCCTAAAATAGCCAAAATCCACATCCGGACCCCAAAACCTAATCTGCTTCAGCCATTCCCTTCTAAATGCTGTTCAGAACATTTTTCCCTTCGGGACCATCTCCAGAATCTCACCCTAAAGCCGAGTTTCAAGCCTCGCCATTTTAAAACCCTAATTACCCTGTTTTACCCTAAACTGTTTTCCCCAATTTTGTCGAAACCCTTCAGATCTTGCCCGATCTTACCAAACCTTGGCCAGATAAGTTCTACTAATCTTTTGCAACTTAGCTGCGAAATCAGATTTCAGATCGGACCCTCAGATCTCCAAATTTGCAAACAGGCCCAAGTCCTATTCAAATTATCCTCACAGAACAGCCCCTGGAATAAGTTTCAGAAATTATAGAACAGCCCAAATATTCTTTTCAGGCCCTTTCGACCAGTGCCTGGTCGTGCCCTCGACCAGTGCTGTATTACCGTTGCCGTGCCACGTTTTCTCGCCGCAGTTGCTCGCCGCCGGCCGTCGCCTCTTGTCGCCTGCACTCGTGAGCAACCAAACCACCTCCCGCGCACGTGCCAGCGCCGTGGCCTCGCCTTGCCCAGCGGATAAACGCCCGCGCTCCAGGGCATCGTCTTCGCGCGCGCGCAACCGTTGCCGTGGCAATTGCATGCGTTACGTGTCGTTGCCGGAGCTTTGCTACTGCCTCCGCATCTGCGCCATCACTGGTGAAGTCCCAATGCAATCGACAAAGCCTGTAGAGCAGCTACACCGCCAGTGCGCAATCACATCGCCGGTCACCGCTGTCGCAGCTGCACCCGGCCGGTCTCATCCCCGGCACAAGTTCTCTCGCCGTTCCCCCTCGCAAGCTCCGCCTCATCGCCTATTTAAACCCCTTCAGCGCTGTGAAGAAATACAACGCCAGGACTTAGCCAAATTCCCGGTTCTTCACTGTTTCCCTTTCTTCTCCGGCGAGCTGTTTCTGGAGCCACCGTCGCCAGAGCAAACCATAGCCCATCTCTCCAATCCAGGTTCACCAGTAAGTTCCCCACACCCATCTTCCCGTGCCCAAGCAACCAATTGCGTCCTAATGCTCATCATCGCCGGTGATCGCCGGAAAGGCCCAATTGCCCTGTTTCCCCAATGCTAGCCATTTCATCCCGAATTAGCTCTCGTACCAGTAGTAGAAATTGATCCTTAGCCATTTCTTAGCAAGCCTGTGGAACCAGAATCCCCAATTAAGCTCAAATCGAAGAAACCCCAGTTTGGAACCTCGGCCGTTCGCCGGACTTCGGCGCCAAGCTTCTCCGGCCAATCTCCAACCAAATTGACTGCACCAGTAGCTTCTAAACTCCACCCTTTCACTCCCTGAGCAAAGAATCAAGTTCAATCGCCTTGTAGCAAAAATCCCCAATCTCCAGTGTCGTCTCCTCCAGCGCCGGTCGCCGGAATTTGTTCCCGGCCGATCCAGCCGACACCACCTTGTCCCTTAGCTTCGCCTCACCTCCCTGAGCAATATTGTCCACTAGCTCGACATCTGGATCTGCCTAGATTGTGAGTTATGCCTATGCCAAGATCACTGTCCAGTAACTCAGTTCATGTCCAGGTCACCGTAGTTCATCGCCGGATTTGGCCACCCTCCGGCCACTTTCAGCCCTTGTGCCTGTTGAGCATATTGTTCCTGTTAGTAATGCCTACCTCCCAGACAAAGTGGTGCATCAATTGGAGCCCTGGATCAAAAGTTAAGCCATGCCCTAGTTTCTGGCCATGTCCAGCACTATGTCAGTGCATGTCAGCCACTGGCATTAGCTTTGTTTGACCCCTTCTGGTTGAGCAATTGAAATGCCACCTTGTCGTTTAGATTCCTGGAGTTGAGATCTACAACTTTCTCTACTATCACTTCTCCAGAAAACCATCCTAAGACTAGTTTCCAGTTATGTCAAAGCCATGAACTGAATGTCGACCCTTCGACGTTCAATCCTTTTTAGCCGTTTCTTCAACCAGAGCCCTTGTGACCTTGCCCTAACTTTTTCCCCTGCATGCATGACTTATTTACTTAATACTTCCTATAGAAACTATTTTCAGTATGCTTATGTGGTATGTGTTTGTGTGTTAATTGTTTGCCGCAGAGTCAGAAGCGGAAGGAACAGAAGAAGTCTTTGAAGAGCCGTCTGAGTTTTTAGACCCAACATTGCAAGGCAAGCCTCATTCCTTTGATCATGTCTCACCCAATATTTTCATATGAAGTATATTCACTGTTTCTTACTATGCATGTTTAGTTGAAATACAAGTTATGTTTGAATGACATGAGTAGATATTCCCTAAATGAATCATGAAACCCTTTTTGTTATTGAACCTTCTTATATATGCTTTTGTCACCCTAGGACTCATATACTGAATATCCACATTAAACTTAAAATGGTCAAATGCATGAGAAGTTATAATGAAAACCGTTTTGACAAGAAAAACGATAAAAGGGATCAGTAGTGAGGATTGGATTGCATGGAGAGGGTGCGGTGCGCACCAGGGAATGTGAATGTTCCTCACTATTGATTCATAAGGACAAGAACCTTGTGCTGTGTCTCTATACGAATTGTAAACGTACCAACCACTTGCCTGGTATGGGACAGGCACAACTCAGTAGCTTTTTGGTATTAGCAGTTCCCTGCATGGTTTGACGATCTGGTTTCTCGCGTGGAAACTGGAAGGCCAAGGTTCGGCCATGAGTGATGTGAGTCAGAAAAATGATGAGAGAAAAAGGCGTAAATGAAGGAAGGCGCCCTAGACCTGATTAAGCCGTGAGCGGCTGTAATCTTAAATGGTCGTATGTCCCGCGTGGACATAGACCAAGGCTATGTGTCCTGAGGGAACATAGACCAGAGAGGCTAGGAAGTAAGGCAGTGGGTAAGACCCACAACGGTACTTGAGACTTAATTGTCTATTTACCGGGCAGGGATACTGTTAATACTGAACTGTAAAGCGTTGTGTGATCTCGGCCTTGTCACATGTGTATAAGTCACATGAAGCTGATCCGACTTGAAAGCCGAGTGAACCAGTGGATTTAAAAAGAGGTACACCTTTGCAAAGTGTAAAAGAAGTATCGAATACTCTGTACTCCCAGGTCCAGGAGTCTTTTCGTAGTGGATGTTATCCATGGGTTATAGCACAAGTAATGTTTTGGAATGTTTTCATAATGCGGCTAATAAAGTAGTGACTCATGGGAGACCACTACATCTAATGTTTTAATGAAAACCTGTTTAATGTTTAAAGTGCTATTTTCATGACAAAGTACTGTTTACTGAACAAATAACTTGGAAATCTATATATCTCTATCTATATGAAACTAAAACCCCTGAATCATATGTTTCACCCTCATGTAAGTACAATTACTATAATCCCCGGAATGAGTATTGCTGAGCACCAAGTGCTCACCCTTGCAATTTGCATCCAACTGTAGAAGAGGGATTCGAGGATCCCGATTCCTTCAATTATGAGTTCCCGGCAGAAGATGGAAGTGCCCCGGACGAGCCCACGTTCTAGAAGGATTGCGCACCAAGTCAAGTCAGATGTGGGAGGAGCCACTTCAACCCCGCTGCGGATGGAAGTCAAGCTTTTTGTCGTTGCTTTGTGTCTCATGTTGTGTGTTCGGTACTTGGATACCGATTCTGGTTATGATAAACTTGTTATTTTCTTAGCAACTCTACTTAGCGCCATTTTCGGTGCTTTGGGTATGTAATATTGGCCAAGCTGGCCTGCTACCTGTTTAATGTTATTATTATGCTTGTCTGGTTTGGAGCTCATGTGTCATCCTGCTGTGTGTAACCTACCTGGGCGGTTACCAAGGTGATCCTCAAATGGGGGTCTCACAATTGAAGACTTGTACGACAATACGAAGATTATGTATTATAAGTCACCATTCACAATAACCATTCCTTGATCCTTATGATTATTCCCGGAATAATCATAAGTCCCTGACAAGGTAACCATCGAAGAAGATGGATGGTGAAGTAGTTTCCACGATGCCAGGTCAAAGCAGCTTAACAGCCATGTAACCAAAACGTTTGGCAAGCACCATGTAACCACGACTCACAGCAACCACCCTGAAGCAATTATAGGTGATCGTGAGGCACGTCTTCACAAGAATAACTGACGATCTCTTCAGCAAGTGTAAAAAAACCATCAAGGGAAGGATCAGGGGGAGAGGACGGTTCGACGACCGATCGAGAGAAGAGAGATTGGATATAGCAAGATAGGAATAGACAATACATTCTCCTTGTAATCCTTTTATTCACAGTGATAAATACACAGGAGTATTGTTATTACTCAGCTACGAGGGCCCGAGCTTGGATAAATTCATGTGTCATTAGATTCAAAGATACCATGAATTCCTTGGCACTTGTCTGGATTGCCTCATTTCATAACCCATCTAAATTCTGCATAAGTTCGACAGAAGGACCCCCGGGTCCCAATCGTCGATAGATCCAGTGTGTCATTTGCCTCAATCTAATTCACAGAAGAATGATGCACCCAGTGGCCATGTTGGTGCACAAAAAGCTGGAGTTGGTCTGATACCACCTCCAGACCTAAGCACACTAATCATTGGTGAAGACGGGGAACAAGTAACTCTACCTGCACCAGCACGTAGGGAATGACCCACATGACCACATGAATCTGTAGCCCAGCAACTCTAAGTTGCTGTGCAACAATTGTACGAACCTGCTCTCGACCTGAATAGTATTTGGGGATTCGCCCAATTTGCTGCGAACTTGGAGAGCACTTTAAGTCAGGCCACCAAGAAGATTTCTGCTCACTCGAGCAGAAGTCAATGCTGGACAGGGCTCCACTTCACAGGAAGCACACCACGACATGCTCGTAACTCAAATAACGAGAATGATCAACGTGATGATCATTTCCCATCAGAGTATAGACAACTTGTCAGGTGCAGCGTCCACAAGCGTTTGGGCCCACATGACATTCATGATCGCTTTAGCCCCCGACAAAATGGGGGTACCGCGATTTCCAGACTCTATATCAGAGCCAAATGTTCAGTGATGCCAACATGAGGTTATCATTGGATGCAAAGAATTCTCGGCAAACCTCAAAGTAGTGAGATGACCTACCAAATTTTGACCTATCTCTATGGAACATTTCGATGGGACTCAGAACTCATCAGAGTTCCTCCAGATTTATTGTATGGCAATTCAAGTTGCCGAGGGAAATGAAAAGCCACTGACCAATTATCTCCCCACAATTTTGGAAGGATTGGCTCGATCATGGTTACTCAACCTGCGAGTAGAGTCCATTTATTCCTGGGAGCACCTTTGCGATCTCCTGATTGCTAACTTTCAAGGAACCTACGCACGACTAGGAAAAGAGGACGACCTCCATCGACTGTGTCAAAAACCGAATGAGACTCTATGTCAGTTCATAAAGTGTTTTGTTCGAGATTGAAACACAATCCCTAAGATATCAGAGTCATCTATGATCTGAGCATTCAAATAGGGGTTCAATACACAATATTTATAGAACACCTAAATATCAACTCACCAAAGGACATCAACGAACTATTCAATATGGCTGATCACTATGCCACGGCAAGTGAAGCCATCCAATAGAACAAGATGGCCGATAAGGGAAACTTACAAGTGAAGCCGTCCAATAGAACAAGTGAAGCCGTCCAATAGAACAAGTGAAGCCATCCAATAGCCCCTAAAAATCAGCATGATAAGGGCAAGATAGTTATGACAAAAGACCAGAAGAACAAGTGGTGCCCCTTGCACAAGGTGAAGGGACACAATTTGAAGCACTGCCGGTCATGGCTACACAATCTCGATGATTTCTACACCGAAAAAGGATTTTTTCCTACCCCGCCAAGGGAGGAAGAATCTACTACAGGTCATGAAGATCTGCCATATCAGGACCCGAACCGGCACATCAATGTGATCATGGGGGAATCCTCCGCCTACACCTCTAAATGACAATTTAAGGCTGCATGGTGTGAGGTAAATGCTACGGAATATTCACAAGCTGACCCTCAGCATCCCCGGTGGTTGGAAACTTCTCTCACGTTTAAGAGGGCGGACTGTTTGAAAACATTACCATGGCCACATCGATACACTTTGATCATTACACCTACCATTGGCAACTGGAAGGTGGGTAGAGCATTGGTTGATGAAGGAAGCACATTGGACATTCTCTTTTCTAATGTCCTGGATGCCATGCAAATTCCTTAGTCCAAGCTCCAGCTAGTTAGGAACCCCTTCCATTGTGTGATCCCAAAAACTTTGGCCAAATCAATTGGCCAAGTAACGCTCCCTGTGATGTTCGGTGACCCAAAAAATTTTTGCACCGAACTTTTCATCTTTGAAGTAGTCAACTTTGAAGTAGGTTACAATTCCATACATGGACGCTATACGCGTCGACGATTGGAACCAGAGTTCCTAGTCGAAGTTACATAAATTTAGTTTGTTTAGTAGGGAGACAATTCAGACAATCACTAAAGAAATCACAATATCTATGGATCTAGTGACACAGAGATTTATACAAGTTTGGGCCCTCAAATCTTGAGTAATAACCCTAATCCTGTTGGTCTTTCACTATGAGTATAATGGATTACAAAGAGAATGTATTGTCTATTTCTCTATCGCCTTGTTTTCTCGTCCTTGAACTCTTCCCCTAAAGGTCCTTTTATACTTGTCGAAGGGACGTCAATTGCTTCATTGGAGAGATTGCTAGAGGTTGTGGTTGGTTATTGTTTGTCAGTTTTAGAACATGCGGTTATAGAAACTGCACATCCATCCTTATCTTCTTCGATGGTTATCTAGTCAGGGGTTCATGATTATTTCAGGAAAAATCATAAGGAACAAGGAATGGTTATTTTGAATGGTGACTTAGTTATATGATCCCCAGATCATGGTTTAAGTCTTCAATACTATGGTTGCGTATGGACTATGACCATGTATAGGTATCTGGTTTTGTCTCTGCGACATGGTATGATCGTAGGCAAATGTCTCCGCGACCATAATACTTGAAGGTATAATATGAGACCATGGACTTTGCAACAATAAGCATTGAGACTATAGAATTCTGTAGTTATTAAAATTATGGAAGTTAAACATCCTTGATGGGTTATGTCCAAAATATCCTTGGATTATCCCATTATCTCTTTCCTTGGTCTTCTGCGACCATGGAAAAGTAGTGACAGGTAGTTCAAATCTCTTTATGTGGTTTCTTGCGACCATGGAACGATATGCACGACCTTCAAAAGATATGGGCGACTTAACTCGGGTAACAATCCCCGTCAGCTAGCCCCTAAATTTGAAATGAAAAAGTTTCATTTTCTTTGAAAACGCATTTCCAGTACTGGAAAGGCGACTTTTCGTTTCAATGTCTCGCAGAACCCAAGAAAAACTTTGGGTGCGTGTTTCAGATTTATTATGACAGGCATTAAATGCAAAACTTTTTGTCGAAAGGAAATCTTTTGGTGTGAACACAACGGTTGGGAACCCAAGGGAAATTGTCTTAAAACCTTACCTTTCAAGTTTTCTTTGGCACAAAAACTACTCCCGAAATTTCCAAAGTTCTCTCAGAGTCTCTTAGTTCTTCTAAGTTTTTCTTAGTTCTTAGCTTTCTTCTCTCAAAACCCAAATCAATGTCTTGCTGGATGCATTTCAGCCACCAAACAGAGGAAAATCTGTTGGCTTTGGAAATAGAAGGTTATCTCCCATCAAGGTCGCTGATCCCATGGCGTCCTGTTGGGGAGAATGAAGAGAGCCCTGTGGTGCAAAAGGGTGAGTTGCTGAGTTTTGATGAAGAGAGCCCTAGGGAGAATGAAGAGTTCCTACACTGCGGATTTCGTCTACCAGAAAGTGACTTCTTCTGGGAAATTCTCATTTACTTGGCTTGGAATTGGTAAATTTGAATGCCAATTCCGTTTTGATCATCGCAGTCTTCCTACATCTCTGTGAGGCATACATTGGGGTTTTACCCAGTGTGGCTCTTTTCTGCCAGTACTATTTTCTGGTGAGCTTGAAGGGCACTGCTGCCCCTGGGTGCGTTTACTTTAGGATGCAGGAGAAGTAGGACTTGCTGCACTTTCCACTTCGTGATTCTGTTCACAAGTGGTATCAGCGGTAGTTCTATTGTTTGGCTCCCAAGGAGAGCCATCTCTGGTTGTGTTTACTTCAGGATGCAAGCGAAGTAGGACTTGCTGCACTTTCCACTTTGTGATTCTATTCACAAGTGGTATCAGCGGTAGTTCTATTGTTTGGCTCCCAAGGAGAGCCATCTCTGGTTCGTGGATCTGCGACCAGAGAAGATCGGGGAGAAGGATGTTGCTCCTCCTCTTGATGATGAGCAAAAAAGGCAAACCTAGGTAATTAAATACCTGATGAACAAAGGCATCACTGCTCGCAACGCGATCCAAGATTTCGTGAAGAATCGGATCAGCCCTCTAAGGAAGAGGGATCACCCTGCTTGGGAGGTTAGGGTGATGGAAGATGCTACGAGAGACTACCACCTAGGTAATTGTCCCAATCCTAGGATTGGTCAGATTGGTAAATTCTTTCTCAATCTGTTTTTTCTTTAGAGTTGAATTTTTGTCATCTTATCCTGATTGTTATTTTTTTCACAGTGCTATCTATTTCTGATGTTGGAATAAGGACAATCTTTCTTTTGAATTCTTACAATCCAGTCGAGGAAGGCAATATCAATGCTCCGAGGCTGCAAAGCTTGGTCGGCAACACCGACTAGTTTGGGCAGGCATGTCGAAAGGTATCATTCTTTCAGAAAAGCTATGCATATTCGATTTTGAAGAATAATTTTTACCAAAGGATTTTCTTTTGGATTTGTATGGTTGTTCACATGCCCAATAGCCCAAAAGAGGCTTACCAGCGATGATATTGAATCCTCTAGTGGTTCTTCATCAAAGAAGCCGAAGAAAGCTCCCTCTACGACCAAGACATTGGCCAAGGTGACAGCTTTACAAATAAACCCCATCTCCCCTCCTGCGACCTTAGCAACGGCGGCTGCGACAACTGCCACAACAAGGGTCCCTGTGGCAACATCATCAGGTGCGGCCACAGAAATTCTAGTGACCAAGGCAACAGTGGACCAACAAAGTTAGGTCGCAACTACGTCTACAGCTAGTCCCTATGTCACGACTGATGAGGATTGTTAGCCGTGCTTAGACATCCATGGTCTCACATACCTTTCCATGGTCGCGCACAACGCTCCATGGTCATACATACCTTTCTATGGTTGTAGAAGGCCTAGGAAAGAGATGCTGTGTAGTCCAAGGGTGTTCTATAGCCTATCAATGATATTTAACTCTCGCAATTTTAGTTATGAGACTCTATAGATCTCAAACACTTATTATTGTAGAGTCCATAGTCTTATGCTGTATCCGCAAGCACTACGGTTGTAGAGACATTTGCCTACGACCATACCCCCTTGCAGAGACAAAGCCTGATATCAATATGTGGTCGCAGAGGTGCGCGATTACCTTTCACAATAACTGTACCTTGATCCTTATGATTATTCCCGAAATAATCATAAGTCCCTGACAAGGTAAACGTCGAAGAAGGTAAGGATGGTGAAGTTTCCACGACGACTGGTCAGAGCTGCTTAACAGCCACGTAGCCACAACCTACGGCCACTACCACGTAAACACGACTTGCGGCAACTATCACGAAGCGGTTAAGGGCAATCGTGGAGCACGTCTTCAGAAGGACAACCGACGATCTCTTCGATGAGTATAAAAAGGCCTTCAAGGGAAGGAGCTAGGAGGGGAGGAACAATAGAGAAGATTAGACATAGTCTAACAGGAATAGACATTACATCCTCTTTGTGACACTCTTTCTGTAACCCCTTTTTCACAGAGATAAATAGACAGGAGTAGGGTCATTACTCAACTACGAGGGCCCAAAGCTAGATGAATTCCCCTGTCTTAGATTCACCGATACTTTGAATACCATGGTACTTGTCTAATTGGCTCCCTTCATTACCCATCTCAATTTTGCATAAGTTCGACAGGAGGACCCACGAATCATCAACAGAACCAATAGATTTGTCCCCTACCGACCATTGGACGATGTATTTTGATGGTTCTCACGATTTTTCACATTTGAGGGCTGGAGTGGTCTTCATCACACCTCAGGGTGACCAACTCGAGTATGCCATATAACTCCACTTTGTTGCCACCAATAATGCAGTAGAGTATGAAGATCTTCTAGCCAGGCTTTGAGTAGCCAAATCCCTTGGAGTCCATCGACTAGTGCTAAAGGGAGATTCACAGCTAGTCGTAAACCAGGTAAACAAGGTGTACAACATCTCCGATGAGACAATGGCTCATTACCTGGATGAAGTGAAGAAATTGGACAAACATTTCAGGCATTTTGAAATCCAATTCATTTTGCGAAGAAACAATATTCTCGTAGACCAATTGTCAAAAATGTCCTCACGTTCATCCGCTCCGGTAGGAGTGTTCATTGAACACTTAAAACATCCCTCGATCACCGAGACGACAGAGGCGATGACTAACGTTGTTGCCCTCGAGCATGAAGCAGATTGCATCCAACCATTGAGGATCTATCTCGTGCATGGGACTGTGCCTGAGGATGAAACCGAAGCTGATCGGTTAGTTAGAAAAGCACACATGTACAGACTATTCGAAGGGACCTTGTACAAAAAGTGTACTCAAAGAGTACTGATGCGTTGGATACCTCAAGACATAGGACAAACCCATCTGAGAGAAATCCACGGAGGCATGTGCAGCGCACATGCATCCTACAAAACACTGGTCGGAAAGGCTTTTCGACAAGGGTATTACTGGCCTTCGGTATTAAACGATGCCAGGCACTTGGTCAAGACATGCCCGCAATGTCAATTTCGTGCTCGGCAAGTTCATTAGCCAGCATATGCACTACAAACTATTCCATTGATTTGGCCATTCGCCTTGTGGGGAATAGATATTCTGGGGCCAATGCCCCAAGCAATCAATGGATATAAGTTTTTATTCGTTGCCATTGATACATTGTGACACGATTTGGTGGTCCGAATGATTACCGTCGCAGCGGCGAAGAAGTTCTTTCATAAGAACATTGTGACACGATTTGGTGTTCCAAGTCGTCTCATCATCGATAACGGATCCCAGTTCATTAGTGGTCTTTTTCTAGACTATTGCGGCGATATTGGGACTAAAATCTGCTTCGCATCAGTCGCTCATCCACAAAGCAATGGTGCAGTTGAACGCACAAACAGGCAGATAATACAAGGGGTTAAGAAACGCGTATTCGACTGCCTTAAGTTGCGCTCAGGGCTTGGGTAGAGGAACTCAACTCCATTCTATGGGCACTTCGTACCACACCCAATAGAGCAACAGGTGGGATGCCTTCCCAACTGGTTTTTTGTGCTGAAGCCATGCTACCAAATGAAATCCAACTTGGCTCTACTCACGTGGATAACTTAAATATCATCAATCAAAGTGAAACATGCGAAGATGAACTCATTCTTCTAGAAGAAAAGCATAATCAAGTGTTGATCTGGTCTGCAGCATATTTACAGGCTTTGCATAAATATCACAGCAAAAGGGTGCAATCATGTAGCCTTCACATCGGAGACTTGGTTTTGAGAAAGATCCAAAACCAATCTTGTCGCAACAAATTCTCTCCTCAATGAGAAGGTCCCTACACTGTGGTATCAATGTCGTGACCTGGATTGGCTCAATTAGCTATGAAAGATGGCAGAGTTCTATCTAACGCCTGGAATATATACCAATTTGCAAATTTTACGTGTAAGTCTTTTCCATTTCTTCATTGTACAGCTTTATATTCAACAAAAGCACTTTTCCATCTTGATGTTGTAGTTATTTTCCCATTTATGTCCTCTCTTTTCTCGGGCCACACCCAAGAGCTGGTCGCAATAAACACTTTTAACGTAATGTTTAAGTAGATTCGTTGACCGATCTCATGATCGCATCTAGTCAAGACATCTCTTTCTAAGCCGTTTCTTAATGCATTAGGGACTGGCTAGCATGTTACAGATCATTCGAGTGGCTGTCAGTTCACAACAAGCTTTTCCATTTACATTAGAATGTTTGTCCTTGAAACCATGTGATCGCATATAGTCAAAGCTGTTCTTTTTAAGCCATCTTGTCACACATAAGAGACTGCCTTATATGTTCTCGATCACCCAAGCCATAATTTCTTTTCAAATCCTATGACCATGATACCAACTTCAACGTATGCATGGTCACAGGAGGGGGCTAGGGAAACATAACCATTGCATTAACTGAGGAAGCTAAGCACTTAGCATTTTCTCGTCCTTACATTTTCTTTTATCGGAATCTTTGCTAACTGTATGTATTTGCAAGGTACAAAATCATTGCTAAACAAGGTAAGCATTTCCATTTCCTAACAATAAGTTCATTATTATAAGATGTCATGGCAGATTTTACATCAAGTGAGATCAAAGAAAATTTTCAACCAGAGGTCTCACCTCATCCATCACAGCACTCAGCTGACCCACACTGTTGAAAGTAGCATTTTCACTGATGCGACAGCAGCTCGATCTTCCGATAGGTTCTACTTTGCGGAACGAAGACGTTTGCATTTCAAGACTTCCAATCAGTGGGGATTGAGTCCTTGAAATCACTACATCCATGCACCTGTCGTTATCAACCGTGCCCACACCCGGATGACCTTACCACGAAGGTTAATTCCTGCATGCAGTAGAAGAAACAAGAAAGTACGCAATCTGAATTTCAGAACGAACAAATTGAGGTTATCTTTCATCAAACTAGGTCCAGGGATACTACTCCGAAGAACAATTGTCTCTCACACAATGGGGGAACAATATAGCAAATAACCTAACCCTAGAAGTGGTGCCCACAAAATATTTATGAGGATGAGAGGAAACAGGGCGACCAAACAATGAGTCGGATTCAAAGTCTGTAACAGAAGTGAATTGTCACATAAACTTGGAGGCCTTCCCAAATGAATTTTGATCTGGGCTTGGATATGTTGAAAAGATCTCGGAATAATCTTTCCAACAAGTAGTAGAACAGCTCCATTGGACTCCGTATGAGGTAGTTATGAACTTTTTAATCCGGTGTTGACAGGCTGACTCCGCATTGAATTGTGGCCCGAATTGAAGTGCATGGATGGCATCAATTGGGCTTGGGCTTGACTTGAACGTGGCTTGTAGATGTTGACGTCGTGGATGAATGTGGAGAGGTGGTGGTGCCATGGGAGAGTTCGCCAACATGCAGGAGTTGTGGTTGAACTGATCTGGTATGGTCGTGCCCTCAAGTGATGCGTCAACTTGATGTGGGTGTGGCCGAACTGAACCCATGCAGCAAAAGTGGCGGCCTCGTTGAGTTGTCATCTCCTCTCCCATGTTCCTAAGTACCAACATATCACAAGAAACATTATGCAGCAGCACAATCTCATTAGAAAAATTATTAACACTTAGAAACAAGCTCACCTTGTAATTAAGTTGCTTGAACGTGCTCATGTTATTGGACCATGAATTGTATCAATATGAGGAACAACAGCCGGTGTAGTGTTTGTACCGTAGAAGTGATGTCCTCATCATTCACCCACAGGGTTTAGATGAAAATTTGGACCGTGGTGATGCCTTAACTTGCTAAGGATAGTGGAAGCTACAACCCCAACGTTGGACTTCAATGATTTCTTTTGCCTCCTTGTAGTTTTTGGAATGCTCGCGACCAGTGACTCAGCTTGAGCGGCGACCAACTTGCAGGACTCGCTGAGGCTTAAGTCATCCTTTTTAGGATCAATGATGTCATCCTTCAGCAAGTCCGCGATAAGTCTCAGTTTCTTGAAAGTGTCCAACTCGACATTGCTACAGCTCTTGATAGTCGCTTCTAAAGTGCCCTTTTCATTGCAAGCAAGCTTAACAGCGTCTCTGGCTTTGTGTTGGGTGCTTGGAGACACTCACAAACCTTGTGAAGCATATCAATGTCCATCCCCCTCTGCATGAATTTTTGCTCGAATTGATCTCTTTCTTCGATCAGTTCCTTAATATGCTCTTCTTGTACTGAAAAGGAGAAGAAATGGGTTCAATCGGATTCATGAAATTTACCAAGGTATGGTAAACTTTTGCCAAAAGTGAATTTACATTTCATTTTGTCTTGTTGCACCTCACAAAGCACCAGGAGTTGTTCACATTTTTCTGTAAGTGAATTGCACTATCATGAGGCTTGCTCAAAGGTCGCAACTCTTTCTTTAGCCTCTTTTAGTTCGTCTTCAAGCAACAAGGTCTTGGTGAGCCTGTCTTCTGCTTCAACCACCTTGTTTTGCAGAGCAGCCTTTTCCCTGCAAGAACGAATGTTACTACCATTTCAAAAAGACTAAGCACAGAAGCAAGATACTTACTACTTCAACTGGCTGTATTCGACCTATGTGACCTCCAAATGCTCCATCAGCAGACTAGATGAGGTCGCTACACGAGCTGCATCCTGCATAAAACAAGAAAGTACTAGGAGTAAAATTCCTAAGGAAATAACGCGAAGCCTAAATGGTAAAGAATTCTACTTACCTCCAAAAATTCGCGAAAAAACCTCTCAAAGTGACCTTCAGATCCGCTTGTTTGCCCAACAGAAGCCAAGCTAGAAGGCGCCGCTGGAGGGTTCAAGTCTTCAGCGGGGTGCTGGATCTAGGCAGGTTGGACTGCCGCCTCCCGCTATCTCCTCTCCTTGTTCTCCCAAACAAGAGGGAGATTCAATTCCCTCGACCACAGGGGGAGCAAAGATATTTACCTGTTCGTCCATCTCCGTGGCCGAAATCCCAACAGCAGCCTCAATCGCCTCATCATTGGTGAGAACACCTGATTGGATGTCTTTTGCCACCTCGCTAATGATGGACTCAAGCTCTCCATCGATGGCATGTGAAACCGCGACCTCATCTGTCGTGGTGACACCTTCTATGGCTGTCACCTCTGTTGTTCTGTCCGCAGCCTCAGTCGATGACATAGGCAATACAATAGAAGGAGCCTGTCTTACATCCAACGTTGCCACAACCTACGACCACTACCACGTAAACATGACTTGCGGCAACCATCATGAAGAGGTTAAGGGCAATCGTGGAGCACGTCTTTAGAAGGACAACCGACGATCTCTTCCGCGAGTATAAAGAGGCCTTCAAGGGAAGGATCAAGGAGGGGAGCAACAACAAAGAAGATTAGACATAGCCTAATAGGAATAAACATTACATCACCTTCGTAACACTCTTTCTGTAACCCATTTTTTTTACAGAGATAAATAGACATGAGTAGGGTCATTATTCAAATACGAGGATCTGAACCTGGATAAATTCCCCTGTCTTAGACTCGTAGATACTTTGAATACCTTGGTACTTGTCTGATTGGCTCCCTTCATTACCCATCTCAATTTTGCAAAAGTTTGACAGGAGGACCCCCAGGTTCCAATCGTCGACAGCGACCAAGAGAGTTGTCGTGGTAATGTCTTTAGCTTCTCAAACTTTACCTTATACGATCATGAATCAACTCAAGGTCGTGCAAGGAGAGGGAAGCGAAGTGGAAGAGGAGGAAGATGCTGCCTTATTTTTGTTGAGGAAGAGGACAAGAACTTCCTCTGATGATTTTGAACCAGAGGCATTATCCACACTCTTATCTCCCAAGGGTGTGGCTTTGAGTTCCCGCAATTTTATGAGACTCAGCATTAGGTAAATATTTGCCTCTTCTCTAACTAAGTTATAATATTTAGTTAGAAATAATTTATTGTGCCTGCAAATATAGAGCTCCTTCATCTACTGCATTGCCTACACCATCAGTCGAAGCAAATATATTTGAGGTTACAAATGAAGCAGCGATAAGGACGGCGACCACTGATGAAGTTGTTACGACTGTTGAAGTTGCAGCTTCACAAGCCGTCAGAGAAGAACCTGAAACTATCATTGATGAGGTGGTTAAAGATATCCAATAAAATGATCCTTGATGAAGATTATAACCCGAGTTAGTCACCTTTGCCATTCTATAGTCGCCAGGGCAAAAGAACGAGATTATTACATCTCTATGGTCAGAGGAACCTAAGAGAGAGACAATAGAATAATCCAAGATGTACTGGACACCACCCATTCCATGGTCTCGACTTGTGATGTCACGGGCGTTGTAGTCTTTAGATATCCACAAACCCTGAAGTCGCAAGAGACTATGGTCTCACGAATACTATGGAAATGGAGATATTTTCTTGTTGTCGCCCAGGTCGTGAAGACTATGTATTATCATAGTTAATACGCAACCACAATTTACTAGAGATTTAAGACGACTGACGGTTATATGATTAGTTTCATTCAATCATATAAACAGTAGATGAGCCATTCTTCCACTACCACCGTCTGAATGTTTTAAGTTCCTTCTAACCGTTAAGAAGGTAATAAAGAACTAATGACCCGACATAATTACACATTATGGCTGGTGCACGTTTACCTCTCGACGACCCTTCATTCCTGTAACTAAAGTTAGGCAACAAGTTATAAAAGGAGGATCACCGGGAGAGATCAGGGATAGCGAGCAAAAGATTCAAGACACAGCACTTTAGAATTAGCCTCAGTAGATTTACATTGACTGTAAGCAAAAGAATACAAGATTGTTCTTAGTTTATCGAAGAACATCCTTGATTCTCTTCTTGTAATCCACATTTTACATAGTGAAATCCCAACAGGATGTAGGACTATTACTCATCTTCAGAGGGCCCAAACCTGTATAAATTCCTTTCTTCCTCCAACATAGATACCATAATTTACCTGAGATTCACCTTAGATTGGCTCCATTTTCTTCTTTAATATTTACGTAAGTTTGACTAAGGACGAAAGTCCCAATCATCGACAGTTGGCGCCCACTGTGGGGCATAACTTCAAGGTGTCTTTCTTCAGCAGGAATTGTGGTAAGCCATGTTAGGAGTTTATGATTCCGAAAACAATTTTGATCTTGCAGATTACGCTGATTTTAACCTGAGAATGACACTCTCTACATGGAAGAAAATGAAGTTCCCTCAGAGCCTACTACTGAGGAGTATCCTCAGGACTTGATCCATGGTCAAGAACCTGAACATGCAGTACGTTCACCTCCTGTGAGTCCTACCACATCAAAATGTGAATATGTGCCATAACCTATCGTCCCAGATAATGTGGGAGATGAGGACCTCGAATTCAGTCTGGAAGGATTTGCTCCAGAGAACTTGAATTCTATTTTTGATTTTGAGTCTGACTCAGATGAGGAGATGCTCTCCCCGTCTGCGACTTCGGTTCCCTGGGTAGTTGCTGCGCTTTCTGAGGAAACTCCTGAGTAACGTGCTACCAGGGAAGAAGAAGAACGCAAGCGGTAAGAAGATGCAGCCCGTGAGCAGTGCGAGGCAGAGGTTCATAAGGCCACAGAGCAAGCTCTACAACTTGTGCAAACTCGCCATGTTGCCGCAGCTCACAACTCGACCCTGGTACTTCTCGTGCGCGACATCATGGTCGCAGGCGGGACCAAACTCCCTCATCAGCTCCAGCCTGTCCACTGATGGATGAAGCTATGATAACTCCCATGGCACCTCAAAGGAGCACATAGGAGTGTATACGTGTGATCGCAGAGACTCTTCGTATCCTCCTTCAGATTTGGCGAATGAGGACAAAGTTTTTTTTGCAAGGATATTGGCGGATAACCTTGATGAGCCGGATAACCTCGATGTGGTGGCCACTGTTGTGACTCCAACATCATCCTCGTGATCAGCAACTCGTTGTCGTGAGAGGGATAGTATTTAGTCTAGCTGGGAGCATTCCCATGGACACACTCCATCGGCCAGGTATCAAAAAACCAGGCGTATAGGTAACTCTAGTGACCTCCATCATGAGCCAGTACATTGCCGGTTAGGACCGCAAGTAGATTCTCCTCGCGATGGTAATCGTGAACCGATGCGGTCACGCTTGGGGCCACAGGTGAGTTCATTTCGTGACCTTGATGGAGGTCGTGTAGAACAACAACCACATCCTTCATACGTAGGTTGCAAGGCTTTCTCGCCAGGATTACGTGCGGTAATCTGGCTAGATAAGTTTAAACCCGGCACAATCAAACTATTCGATGGGACTAAAAATCCTTTTGAATTTCTCCAGATTTACATCACGACCATCCAAGCTGCTGGAGGTGATGAACGGGTTATGGAAAATTATTTGCCAACTGTTATGGAAGGTCCAGCACGGACCTAGCTGTTTAATCAGCCTGAAGGTTCCATTTGCAATTTGGAAATGTTGTGTGATGTAATGATTTCTCCAGCATGGACCTAGCCGGGAAGATTGCCCTAAGGGGTTGACGTGACCTCGTGCCTCCCTTTGGTAATATCTCCTACTATTAGCAATGATAAGGTAGGACGAATACTGGTTGATGGAGGGAGTTCCCTCAATCTCCTGTTTGCCAAGGCTCTCGACGAGATGCAAATTCCTCGTTCGAAGATAAAGCCAGTGGCACAACCTTTTTTTGGAATAATTCTAGGTTCCTCTATGTCACCAATCAACCAGATTGTGTTGCCAGTAACACTTGGGGAACCAGCGAATTTTCAAACGGAATTGATTACATTTGATGTAATGATTTTGATTTTGCTTATAACACCATTTTTGGCAGGCCTTCTCTCTCTATGTTTATGGCGGTGACGCATTATTCCTATCAATGCATCAAGGTCCTAGGTCCTCATGGCGTGATCACCGTTAGGGGCAGTGAGCATATGGCCTTGACTTGTTATCGAATTTCCCTAGAGCTGGTCTATCAACTTCCCCTACGGGACGTCCAAGTTGCGACCTCAATAACAGATGCGGTCAAGAGATCCCCGCGAACAGAAGAAAAACTCAAAATGGTTCCTTTATTCCCAAATGATCCATCTAGAACTGCTCGGATTGGGTCAAACCTGGATGACAAATAGGAACTAGAGCTCATTGCTTTCCTCCAGGCTAACGTGAATGTGTTTGCGTGGAAAACCTCATACTTGCCTGGAGTCCCAAGCAAAGTAGTTGAG
The DNA here is from genome assembly GCA_019359835.1 of Pharus latifolius. Classification (NCBI taxonomy): domain Eukaryota; kingdom Viridiplantae; phylum Streptophyta; class Magnoliopsida; order Poales; family Poaceae; genus Pharus; species Pharus latifolius. The sequence continues at coordinate 50,445,484 of CM033319.1, read as the reverse complement.
CACAGGCTAGCCATTCAGCCTGGACAGCGACCAATAAAGCAAAAACTCAAACATTTTGGTCCTGATCGGCAAGAAGCTATTCGTTTGGAGTTAGATAAACTCCAGCAGGCTGGTTTCATTCGTGAGGTTGACCATCCTAAATGGCTGGCAAATCTGGTCATGGTCCTGAAATCAAATAGTAAGTGGCACATGTGTGTCGATTACACCAGTTTGAACAATGCTTGTCTGAAGAATGATTTTTCTCTTCCCTGTATTGATCAATTGATTGATTCCACTGCGGGATGTGAAATGATGAGCTTCCTGAATGCTTATTTAGGTTACCATCAGATTAGCATGACAGAAGAAGATGAAGAGAAGACTGCCTTCATCACCCAATTTGGTATTTATTGTTACATCAGAATGCCATTTGGGCTTAAGAATGTTGGCTCCACATATCAGCGCTTGATGCAAAAGATATTTCTTTCTCAGATAGGGTGTAATTTAGAAGTTTACGTTGCAGATTTGGTTGTAAAGAGCCTTAAGAGCCGTAGTCATATAGATGATCTTGCTGAAACTTTTTATAATTTGAATAAACATCAAATAAAGTTGAATCCTAAAAAGTGCTCTTTGGGGTTTCTTCGGGTAAACTTTTAGGTTTCCTTGTTTGTACAAGAGGCATTGAGGTTAATCCCAAAATAATTTGGGCCATTGAGCAAATGCGATCCTGTTCGACTATGAAGGAAGTGCAAAGTCTTACTGGTCGAATGGCGGCTTTGAGTCGTTTCATTTCGCGGTTAGGAGACCATGGTTTACCTTTCTTTAAGGTTCTACGTAAGCACAATGGTTTTTGATGGTCGGATGAAGCCAAAAAGGCCTTTCAAGAAATGAAAGCATACCTCACTAGTGCTCCGATGTTGTTGTCCCCTGTTAAGGGAGGAAGGTTGATCATCTATTTGGCTGCTACTCCTCATGCGGTCAGCGCAGTTTTGGTCACAGAAAGAGATGGAGTACATCAACCAGTTTATTACATAAGTGAGGTGCTTAATGGACCAAAGGAGCGTTACCCTGAAGTCCAAAAGCTCCTTTATGCTCTATTAATGTCTTCTAGAAAGCTTTGACATTACTTTCAAGTGCACCCAATTTCTGTGCCTTCATCATTTCCTTTAGGAGACATTCTCTGGAACTCAGAAGTCTCAGGTCGAATTGCAAAGAGGGCACTTGAACTGGGGGCTTTCGACCTCTGTTTCGCTGCTTGAGTTGCAATCAAATCCCAAGTTCTTGTAGATTTCATGGTCAAATGGTCTAGTCCTGCACCACAGGAACAAGAAACGGTAGATTTGGATAATTTTGATTGTTGCACGATATTTTAATGGTTCTCGCAGTTATCAACACTCGGGGCTGGAGTAGTTTTGATCACACCTCAGGGTGATAAGCTCCGGTATGTCATACAATTACACTTTGCTGCTACTAATAACGCAGCAGAGTATGAAGGTCTTCTTGCTGGGCTTCGAGCAGCTAAATCCTTTGGAGTCCGTCGATTAGTGGTGAGGGTGGACTCACAGCTAGTCATTAACCAGGTAAACAAGGAGTACAATATCTCCGATGAGACAATGGGTCATTACCTGAACGAGGTGAGAAAATTGGAAAAATACTTCAATAATTTCGAAGTCCAATTCGTTCCGCGAAGACACAATATTCTCGTAGACCAATTGTCAAAAATTGGGTCCTCACATACATCCACTCCGACAGGAGTGTTCGTTGAGTACTTAAAATCCCCTTCTATCAAAGAAGGCTCGGAAGCAATAACTGATGTCGCGATCTTAGAGCAAGAAGCGGATTGGATTCATCCATTGAGAATCAATCTTGCGCATGGGACCTTGCCTAAGGATGAAACCGACAGTGATCGGTTAGTTAGAAAAGCATGCATGTATTGACTCATTGAGGGAACTTTATATAGAAATGGCACTCAAGGTGATGCGACAGCGGCCCGATCTTCCGATAGGTTCTACTTTGCGGAAAGGAGATGTTTGCATTTCAAGGCTTCTAATCAGCGGGCATTGAGTCCTTGCAATCGCTACACCCATGCACCTGCCGTTCTCAACTGTGCTCATGCCTGGATGACCTTACCACAAAGGTTAATTCCTGCACGCAATAGAAGAAACGAGAAAGAACAACATGCAAAGCACTCCAAATTTCAGAATGAACAAATTGAGGTTATCTTTCATCAAACCAGGTCTGGGGACACTACTCTGATGAACAATTGTCTCTCACACAACGGGGGAACAACATAGAAAATAACCTAACCCTAGACGTGGCGGCCACAAAGTATTTATGAGGAGGAGAGGAAACAGGGCGACAAAACAACGGGTCGGATTCAAAGTCTGTAACAGCAGTGACTTGTCGCATAAATTTGGACGCCTTCCCCAATGAATTTTGAGCTGGGCTTGGATACGTTGGAAAGATCTCGCAATAATCTTTCCAACAAGTAGTAGAACAGCTCCATTGGACACCGTATGAGGTAGTTATGGCCTTTTTAATCCGGTGCTGACTGGCTGACTCCGCGTCGAATTGTGGCCCGAATTGAAGTGCATGGATGGCATCAATTGGGCTTGGGCTTGACTTGAACATGGCTTGTAGATGTTGAAGTCGTGGATGAAGTGGAGAGGTGGTGGTGCTGTGGGAGAGTGCACCAACATGCAGGTGTTGTGATCGAACTGATCTGGTATGGTCGTGCCCTCAAGTAATGCGTCAACTTGATGTGGGTGTAGCCAAACTGAACCCATGCAGCAAAAGTGGTGGCCTCCTTGAGTTGTCATCTCCTCTCCCATGTTCCTAAGTACTAACATATCACAAGAAACATTATGCAGCAGCATAATCTCATTAGAAAAATTATTAACACTTATAAACGTGCTCACCTTGTAATTAAGTTGCTTTGAACGTGCTCATGTTATTGGACCATGAATTGTATCAAGATGACGAACAGCAGCAGGTGTAGTGTTTGTATCCGTAGAAGTGATGTCCTCATCACAAAGAGTCTTGATGCGATGTATTTGTCAGGAAGATGGCAAATCCCTTCTAAACGAAATACCTGGAGGCATATGTGGAACACATGCTTCTTATCGCACACTGGTTGGAAAAGCTTTTTGACAGGGTTATTACTGGCCTACGGCACTCAATGATGCTATGAAGTTGGAGATGCCCACAGTGTCAATTTCATGCTCGGCAAGTTCATCAGCCAACATATGTTTTGCAAGCTATTCCTTTAACTTGGCCATTTGCTGTTTGGGGAATCGATATTGTAGGGCCAATGCCTCAAGCTGTAAATGGGTACAAGTTTTTATTCGTAGCCATTGATACATTCACTAAGTGGATTGAAGCTGAGCCAGTTCGCAATATTACTAATACTACTGCAAAGAAGTTCTTTCATAAGAACATAGCGACACGATTTGGAGTCCCAAGTCGTCTCATTACCGACAATGGTTCACAATTTGTCAGCAGTTTTTTTTAGACTATTGCGACGACATTGGGACCAAGGTCTATTTCGCATCAGTGGCTCATCCACAGAGCAATAGTGCAGTAGAACATGCCAATGGGCAAATAATACAGGGTGTCAAGAAACAAGTTTTTAATCGCCTTAAATTACGCTCGGTGGCTTGGGTAGATGAAATCTACCCAGTTTTATGGGCATTACATACCACATCCAGTCGAGCTACGGGTGAAACGCCTTTCCAACTGGTTTTTGGTGTAGAAGCTAAATTCAACTTGGTTCAGGTCGCCTAAGTCACTTGGACATTGATAATCAAAGTGATGCTCGAGAAGATGAACTTTCTCTTCTCGAAGAAAAGCGTGATTGAGCCTTGATTAGGTCCGCTGCATATTTACAAGCTCTGCGTAAGTATCATAGTAAGAAGGTGCGACCACGTAGTCTTCATGTGGGCGATCTGGTTTTAAGAAAAATCCAAAACCAATCTAATCGCAATAAGTTCTCTCCTCAGTGGGAAGGTCCTTATACTGTGGTTTCCATCTCGCGACCAAGATCGACTCGATTAGCTATGGAAGATGGAAGGATCTTATCCAATTCATGGAATATAGATCAATTGTGTAAATTTTATGTGTATGTTTTTGCCATTACCATTTTCCTGTTCAATTAGCATGTTTTCTTTAATAATAAAAACTTTTCTTTTACTCTGTGTTATACTTGTATTCTCATTTCTTGTCCTTTGTTTTTTCTTCAAGATAATCTTGGAGTTGATCTTACATAATCGTCTTATTATAGTGTTTAAAGTGGATTCACTTATCGATCTCATGGTCACATCTAAATAAGACATATCTAAATAAGCCGTTTCTCAACGCATACAAGACTTACTAGTATGTTCTGATCATTCGGGTGGCTGTCAGTTCGTAACAAGCTTTGATATTTATTTTGAGTTGGTTATTCTGGAGATCTCATAATACATTCTAGTTAAGGTATTTCTTTTTCAGCCGTTTCTCAATGCATAAGAAACTCGTTGGTGATGTTTTCTATCCTGACATTACTATACTGTATTCTCAGCATCAGTAATCTCAAGAGGGGGCTAGGAGCATATATCTATAACAAAAAGTTTAAAGTTTATCATCGTTTTAAACTTTGTTAAAGCATGCATTTGCATTTTTCATTTTGTATATACTTGTTTGTAGGTAATTTAATACTACAAAAAAATTCCTATTTCCATTGTCAAAATAAATAGTTACAATGAGGAGGGAAACTTTAAGCAAGCTTGAGGTTCTTTAATAGTTTTTCAACTATGGGCTTGACATCAGCTTTGGTCGCCTTCATTTGCTCTTCTTTCTCAAAGGTGACATCCTCTGCTGTTGAGTTAAGATCCAAATTCGGCCTATGACGATGTCTGAGCTTGCACAAGATAGAAGAAGCAGCAATACTAATGTCCGTCTTGACTATTTCTTTGTATCTCTTTGTGAACTCGGGGATGTTGTCAACCAGAGAGTTAGCTTGAGCTGTGACCAAAGCACAAGACTCTTCGAGTGAAATATCATCCTTTTTCAAGATCAATAATCTTTGCCTTAGTTGAGTCCGCTACTTCTTTTAATTTCTCAAGAGAAGCTTGGCCGATGATAGTGCAGTTCTGAATGATATTCTCTAGATCATTCTTTATATCATTCTAGGCTCTCTCCATTATCCTCTGGTTCAGATTGTGAATTTTTTTGAGGCTATGTCCTCATCAGATATACTTCTCTTCGAAATGCTAAGACTATCTTCTATCTCTATTTCCTTCTCATCACTCTCAATAGCTTGTTTAGAACTTTGGCCTGCCATTAGAGCAAGAATAGAGGGGAAAAGACAAAGGGAGTTCTAAGACTTAACGATTGAAAGTTTGCAATCTTAGAACATAAAACCTAAGTATTTATAAAACCCAGAGGCGACGGTTCATGTTATCAAGCCTTGAGATCTTGAAACATGCATTAAGTTTTGTCTCAAGCTGTAGCAAAAGACTTCATCATGACCTGTCAAAGTTGCACCCAAAGATCTTCTTGGGAAACAAAGCAACACACGGTGAAAAAAGGTAATGTCTTTTTGTTACAGGAGAAGGTGAAACGTCAGAATATGTACAATTGAATTTGCAAAGTGATTGAATTTAAAATAACAAAGTATAACACTTGTTATTTCAAATTAGGGGCTAGCTAACAAAGATTATAACCCAAGTTAGTCACCTTTGCCGTTCTATAGTCACCAGGGCTAAAGAACGAGATTATTACCTCTCTATGGTCTCAGGAACCTAAGAGAGAGACAATAGAATAATCCAATATGTACTGGACACCACCCGTTCCATGGTCTCGACTTGTAATATCCACAAACCCTGAAGTCGCAAGAGACTATGGTCTCATGAGTACTGCGGACATGGAGATATTTTCCCGTTGTCGCCCAGGTCGTGAAGACTGTGTATTATCATAGTTAATATGCAACCACGGTTTACTAGAGAGTTAAGACGACTGACGGTTATATGATTAGTTTCATTCAATCATATAAACAGTAGATGAGCCATTCTTCCACTACCGTCGTCTGAATGTTTTAAGTTCTTTCTAACCGTTAAGAAGGTAATAAAGCACTAATGACCTGACATAATTACACATTATGGCTGATGCACGTTTACCTCTTGATGACCCTTCATTCCCATAACCGAAGTTAGGCAACGAGCTATAAAAGGAGGATCACCAGGAGAGATCGAGGACAGTGAGCAAGAGATTCAAGAAACAACACTTTTGAATTAGCCACAGTAGATTTACATTGACTGTAAGCTAAAGAAAACATGATCGTTCTTAGTTTACCTAAGAACATAGTTGATTCTCTTCTTGTAATCTACATTTTACATAGTGAAATCTCAATAGGACGTAGGGCTATTACTCGTCATCAGAGGGCCTGAACCTGTATAAATTTCTTTCTTCCTCTCACATAGATACCATAATTTACCTAAGATTCACCTTAGATTGGCTCCATATTCTTCTTTAATATTTACGTAAGTTCGACTAAGGATGAAAGTCCCAATCGTCGACAATCCTATCAATGATGGAAGGACTGAGGTCACCATTGAGGCTTCGACTATAGGGATGGATGAGCAGGTAGGTACTTCTACTCCCCCTCTGGCTGAGGAATCTGGAAAAAAGAAATGGCAGTTCAAACTGCCCAGATCCAGCGCTCTACCCAAGATCTCCAGTAGGCAGCTCACAGCTTGGCTTCTTCTAGCCAAGCGACTGGATCTGTGGACTTCTCTAAGAAGTTTCTCAATAAATTCCTAGAGGTAAGTAAAAATCTTTACCTTAGAATTTTGTTTTATTTCCTTAGGATGTTCATTCCCACTATCTCTTGTTTTATGCAGGATACTGCTCGTGTAGCGACCTCATCTGGTTTGCTAGTAGAGCAATTGAAGGTCACACAAACTGAAAACAACCAGTTAAAGTAGTAAGTTTCCTGCTTTTAATATTAGTCTTTTTTAAGACTGTAATAATATTTATTGTCGCAGGGAAAAAATTGCTCTGGAAAATGAGATGGCTGAAGCCCAGAAGATGAATGATGAAAGGCTTACAAAAATTCTGGCGCTTGAGGCTAAATTAAAAGAAGCCAAAGATAAAGCTGCAACCTTCGAACAAGCATCATAATTATACAGCTCACTTCAAGAAAAATCTGAGCAGCTTCTGGTGCTTTGTGAAAAGCAACAAGAGAAGCTGATGAGTAAGTTTACTCTTGGCAAAGGTTTGCATTACCTCTGTAGACTTTATGAATTCAATTGAACTCATTTCTTCTTCTTTTCAGTACAAGAAGAGAAGATCAAAATGCTGACTGAAGGAAAAGATCACTTCAAACAGAAGTTTATCCAAAGAGGAGTTGATCTTGATATGCTCCAAAATGTCGTTGAGCATCATAAAGTAGCCAGTGATAAGGCCAAGGATGCCGCTAAGCTTGCTCGCAATGAAAGGAATTCTTTAGAAGCAATTGTTAAGAGCTGTAGCAATATCGAGCTAGACACTTTCAAAAAATTAAGGATGGCCGTAGACTGGCTGAAGGTTGATATCATCGATCCTAAGAAGGATAACTTAAGTCTTAGTGAGTCCTGCAAATTGGTTGCCGCTCAAGGTAACTAGTTGGTCGCGAACATTCCTAAAATTGCGAGGAGGCAGAAAGAAGCATTAAAGTCCAATGTTGGAGTTGTAGCTTCTTCTATCCTCTGCAAACTAGGGCATCACCAAGGTCCAAATTTGAATATGAATCCTGTGGGTGAAGATGCTACTTTTAACAGCAAAGATCAGCTGAGCGCTCTTATGGATGAAGTGAGGCCCTTAATTGAAAGTCTACTTCGAGATAAATGAATTTTGCAACAACGGAATTACTGTAAAGATCAACTGAGCTTGATCTTTCTTAATGTAATATTCTTCATTGTATTTTGCAACAACGGACTTACTGAGATAAATGAAAAACATTTACCTGGTTTGTTGATGTTTTTGTACCTTGTAAATATATATGGTTAGCAGAAAATTCAATAATTGAAAATATATTAAGTACTTAGTTTTCTGACTTAATGCTATAGTTATATTTCCCTAACCCCCTTCTGTGACCATACATACTGAAGGCATGGTATAATGGTCACTGGATTTAAGAAAAACTATGGCTTGAATGATCTGAACATATAAGTAAGTCTCTTAGGCGTTAAAAATGTCTTAAAAAGAAGCGCCTTAGCTATATGCGATCATAAGGTCGAAAGGATAATCATCTTAATTTAAATGTATAAGCTTTTTGCTAACTGACAGCCACTCGAATGATTTGAAACATGGTAGTAAGTCCCTTATGTGTTAAGAAATGGCTTATAAAGAGATGTCTTTGTTGCATCCAGGCCCTTAATCTTGATTTTGATGATAAAAGAAAACAAGTGCCTTAGACTAATCTATTTGCTTTGAGTATAATAAAAAAGATTAGGTGAAAAGAAGAAATGCCAAATGGGAGTCGCAAGACGGAAGCCACAAAGACCTAAGGTAAGTGGTTGATTATTTTACCGGTTTCGGAGTTTGGAGTTTGACCGGTTTTATAGAAATTCATTTTAGTTTAATCATACTATTAAGAGGTGTTGCAAAATCTCTTTTAGTTTTAGCAAAAACTGAGAAACTGTTAGGTCATATTATTGCATTCATATTCATGGTCAAGTCTGAGAAAAATATAGTTTTCAAAAAGAGATTGAAACTTGTCTTAAAATCTGATTTTTAAATTTGGAAGTTGATGCTGATAGTCAGCCTCTCATGCTGCCATTCAACCAGAAGCTTTTGACCAAATGTTTTTGTCCAATTTTTTATTCGAAATTCTATTTTTTATCGACCAACTGGTCGTGGTTGATGCTAACTGTACAGCATACATGTCCGCGTAGACGCGGACATTTGTGTTGGACACTTTGGCAACAGGAATATTTTGAACTTGTGTTCAACATTCTTGCTCCCATTGAAAAAATTGTAGCCCATTGAGTTATCATTCCAACAAGCTAAAAATCATCTCAATCGGATATCTAGATCAAAAGTTATGCTTGTTTTACTGTCTGCTACACAAATCCATGCGGACTGTCCGCATGAGACACTCACTGTCAACATGAATGTCAGCTTCAATGCTGCCATTTGTCCAGAGAGGGTTGTTTTCAAGCCAAATTATTTTTGCTTATACTAACTGCCAGCGTGAGTATGCTGATTGTCAGCACAAGTCCGGACCAAAAATCATCTTCTTTCTGAGTGCTTTATTTAGTCGTTTTTGTGGTCAACACTAACTGTCAGAGGTCGATACTGACTATCAACATGAGTTGATTTCTTTTCTTTTGTGACCACAATGGCTAGCTAAGTTTTCTCCGTGATTTGTTTTTAACCGTTCGAGGTCGATGCTGACTGTCAGCGTTAGATGCTACTGTCAGCATGTGCAGATTTATTTTCGTATACGACCACAACGGCTAGATGAGTTTTCTCCTCATATCTTGTCGAGTTGATTGTGGTCGATGCTGACTGTCAGTGTCCAAGGTTGACTGTCAACATGCATTGTTTTTTCTCTGCTCAACCATAATGGCTAGTTGAGAGGCTTGGGCTATAAATATGAGCCTTGAGCAAGTTTTTGACAAGAACAAGAGCTATATTTTGATATACACTTGAGCCCAAGTGATACGGGAGGATCTTCAAGTCCTGATCGCATACGGCTTCATGACCTTAACCATGTTCGGAAAGGTTTCACCACCATGGATTACTTCGCGACCATGAAAAGGATTCGTTCTCTGTTCGGAATTATAATCCGATCTGAATATATAACTAAGCCTATATGTGTAGGATTAAGTTAGTTAGTTAGTTATATGAGTCTAATACGTTTAGGTTATTGAGTCTGATACGTACTCATACGATTGGACTATAAATACCTTGTAATCAGTCTAGTTTAGATCATCCAAAAGTCATAGAACTTATTTGAGTTTTAGACACTTATAATTCCTTCAACGTAGGCAAGTGTGTCTAACGTTCGACGTGTAAAGCCCTCTTTGAAATAAAGAGTTGTGCAATTACTTTGAGCTGTGTTTTCGATCAACCTTTGGGTTTCGGTATTTCTAAGTAAGATCCCGTTATTCCGCATATTAGAATCTGGGTGAGCCTAGTGCGAAAACCAAGGCTAGGTCTCAAACGGATCAAGTTGGTATCAGAGTAACTTTCCTATCCTGTGGATGGTGAAGACTGCCAGGCTGCAAAACCTCCGGCGAAACTCCAGGCGATCAAGCGACGTTTCCTATAGCCACGTCTCCGACAATGTCTGACGATACCTCCGTTCAAGCTAACCTAGCCGAACAAGTGGCTAAGCTCTCCACCGACATGAAAACCGTGCTTGCTTGGATGAAGCAACAGGCCATGATTGTACCTCCTGAAGTAGGGAAGGTAATGGGTGTGAAGACTGGTGAAGACTTGCGTAGGACAGACGAAGATGAATACGAAGGCGACCACAAGACTGAAGACCTCACCAACACCTCCTTAGCTGTCATATCTTTTAAGGTCGACGCTAAGATTGATATACCCATATATGATGTGGTGATCGATGCCGAAAAACTAGATTCTTGGATTGACCAGTTTGAGACCTACTTTGACCTGAAAGGGTTCAGTAACGCTCAAAAGGTGAAATTCGCACCTTTGAAGATGAAGGACCATGCCAAGAGTTGGTGGAAGGCCCTTGTCGCCAGTGGTGAAGCTGACGACCTTGCGTGGGGTCAATTCAAGCAACTCCTATGACAAGAATTCTATCCGATGGGTTACCTTGAGGAGAGATGGGAACGTTGGCACAGATTGTACCAACGGTGCGACCAGACCATCCAAGACTATACGACGGAGTTCCGGAGACAAGCAATGGTCATCGGCATATCGCTATCCGATCCTCAGGTATTTCGGAAATACACATTTGGAGTTCAGAAATCGATCAGTACTGAGCTAAGTCTGTTCGGCGTCCAAGACATCGCGACCGCAAGCACAACTGCTATGGTGATCGAGAAGAAGAATATATCCCACAGCGACAAAAGCATGAAGGAAAGTGCGACCTCGATAAAGAAAAAGCCAAGTCCGAAGAAGAGCGCTTCAAAATCGGGCACGGGTGTTTTTTGTGAACATTGTCAAGTCGCGGGACATACCAAGGACAAATGCTACAAGCTTCATCCTGAATTTTGACCAAAGAAAAACCGACCTGGGAAAAGAACAGCCACGTCTATTGCGACTTCACCAGACGAAGAAGTTGTCCGAGTGAATTTGGTTAATGAGGCGGATACGACGTTGTCTCTGATCGCAATGCCGAAGGAGAAGGGTTCGGATCCACCAAACGACCATCACCCAACGGAGGACTTCTCTACCATCAACATCTAGGTGAAGCACGAAGTGGTCGTAGCGATATTCGATCCCGGAAGTTAGAAGAATCTGGTCTCCGCTGGACTGGTTCGGCGACTTGGTTTGAAGACAACCACACACCCGCGACCATATCTGCTGGGTTGGTTTACATCCGACGTGAACCAACATATTACGAGTCAGTGTGTGTTGAAGTTTGCGATCTCTGCACGATATATCGATGATGTGCAATGCGTTGTTGTCTCTATCGATATCTGTCAGGTGATCTTTGGGAGTCCATATCTGTATGATCGAAACGCTCACTTCCATTGGCGAGCGCAAGAGTATGACCTCACCAAAGACGGAGTTAAGTTCGTGATCAGTAGAGACATCCACGTCAACACTTCGAACTTGATTACCGCAAATCAGGCCAAACGAATTGTTAACGCATTTCACAAATATGTGCTTGTCATGATTCGACCCATTGGTCAAGGTGAGGGTACTCGACCAGCATTGTCGTTGGTGTGCTGAGAGGATTCTGGTCGTTTGTCGGGACTGCTGGAGAAATACAGTGATCTATTCGAGACTACCCAAGGTCGTCCGCCGAAACGTCTAGTTGAGCACGAAATTCACCTTGTATCCATTGCGACACTGCCAATCTGAGTATGTATCGCAACTCAGTATTGGAGAATGAAGAGATCAAGAGAGAACTTGGTGAGTTGCTGAACGATGGTGTCATTCAACCGAGTAGTTCACCTTATGGATCTCCTGTGGTGTTAGTGCCAAAGAAAGATGGGACTTGGCATATGTGCATCGAATATCGAGCACTGCACAAGATCACCATCAAGAACTGGTGCCCCCTTCCTTATATTGACGACCTGTTAGACCAATTGAAGCATGTTGTTGTCTTCTCCAAGTTGGATCTTAAGTCAGGATATCATCAAGTCACCATTCGAGAGGAGGATACATGGAAAACCACGTTTAAAACACGACAAGGTCTGTTCGAATGGCTAGTCATGCCTTTTGGTCTCTACAACGCCCCGGCAACATTCATGCGTCTTATGAATGACGTATTGAGACAGTTCATCGACGACATACTGTTTTATAGTCGTTCGTAGGATGAGTACCTCATTCATGTCGAAAAGGTGTTTGGACAGCTTCGGCAACATCGACTTCGCCTCAACCGTAAGAAGTGCGAGTTCGGCCAGCGAACTCTACTTTACCTAGGATTCATGGTCGGCAACGGTACGTTACAAATCGACCCGGATAAGGTAAAAGTGATCCGTAAGTGGCCGCGACCGCGAACAGTTACGGACGTGCGTAGTTTTGTGGGAGCATGCCAATATCTTTGGAAGTTTATTCAACACTTCTCGATTATGGCTTCTCCATTGCATGCATTAACCAGGATCGATCAAAAGTTCGAGTGGACAGGGAAACATGAGGACACATTTCTCTTGCTGAAGAGGAAGATCAGCGAGGCGCCTGTGTTAGCTTTGCCGAATTTCCAGAAACCATTCGAGCTAGAAACCAATGCCTGAGGTTATGCCATGGGCGCTGTGCTCATGCAAGAAGGTCGACCAGTAGCATATCACTCTGAGTTATTCCAGGGAGCTCAGAAGAACTACCCGACTTATGACAAAGAGTTGTGTGCACTGCATCAGGCCGTGAAACATTGGCGGTGTTATCTCTTGGGTAAAGAGACTGTTGTCCACACCGATCATCAACTATTGCAATATTTGCAAACGCAGTCCAAGCTACAGCAAGCTTGGCACATGAAGTGGATGTCGTATCTGCAGCAATTTAATCTAGTGATTAAGTACAAGAAGGGCGTACAAAACAAATTGGCGGACATGTTGTCGTGACCACCAGTTATGACCGTCTGTTTATCAGCATTCATGCAGATCGAGCCCTCATGTCGTGATGACTATACCAATATGTACAATGAAGACCCTGATTTTCAAACAGCACTAACTGAGCTTGAAATAGGGAAACCTACCGAGTTTGCTCATCGAGAAAGACTCTTGTACAAAGGCAATTTACTTTGCATACCTCATGGAGCACCTCGATTTCAATGGTTGCGAGAAGCGCACACGTCGAAAGTAGCTGGTCACTTTGGGGTTACAAAGATATTGGAAAATCTTCACCGACATTTGTTCTGGCCGCGTGTGGAGCAAGATGTGGCTAGTTTTGTTCGAGGTTGTGGTCTCTGCAGCATCTCAAAACCGGCAAACCAAAAATTAAGTTTGTACACTCCTTTGCCAGTTCCATCGCGACCATGGGAGAGCATATCCATGGATTTCTTGGGAGGATTGCCTAGCACCCGACGTGGCAACGACTATCTATTCATGGTTGTTGATCTATTCTCTAAAATGATTATTCTTATACTGTAACACCCTGATTCAGGGGTGAAAATTTCCTTTTTATCAATAGCATGCATGCATGTATCTGTAGTAATAGCCACATCAGTATCTATCCTAAGCCCTAAAATCTCCAAAATCTATCCTGTGACCTCAAATCAAGATCAGATTGTTCAGATGTGATCTATTAGTTATCCTGAATCTAAAAGCCTTCAGAACCCAGATCCAATTCTATCTCTAACTTCCAGAATTATCAACTCCTTCTATTTTCGAAAACAGAATATCCTATATTACCTAAATACCCTAAGTTTCAGAAATCCAGATTTAATCCAAATCTTGACCAAGTTCAGACCAGATTATTCCTGGAACATGATCATGGGTATGCCAATACCTTAAACCAGAAAGTTGACAGCCAGATTTCATCATCTAGACTCTTTTCACAAATCAGTCCAAGAGTTATCGCAAATTAGTCCTTATCTAATATCTGAAAACCCAAAAAGGCTAAAATCTCCAGATTAACTCCAAATTCAGAATTTCTTCAGCAAATCTTCTCAAAATGCTATTTGCCACAAGTCTCTCTTCTGTGCAGATATAAAAATCGAACCCTAAATGCCAGAATTCGAAATCGACAAAACTTAAATCTTACTTTACCCTAAATTACCCTATTTTCAGTTCATATCAAAAACTATTCAGATGTGCCAAACCTTATCAATTACCTTTGCCAAATATCCTGTTGAATATAATCTACCAGATTAGTGAAATCAATTTCAGTCTAAACCTTCCAGGATTCCAGATTTACAATTCAGTCCAAAACTCAAAGATTTGAAATTGCAACTCAGCCCATTTCGACCAGGACAGCAGCAAGCATACGACCAGAAATCGCCGTGCCTGTGCGCCGTGGTTGCTCGCCGCCGGTGAGGCTTCGCCGCGCTTGTGACCGTGCATGCCGGTGCGCATGTGTCCTCGCTCCAGCTAGTGCCGTGGCAAGGTCGCTGCTACGTCGACGACCAGCGCCTGCTCCCGCGCGCGATCAACGGCTGTTGTCAGCAACTCCTCGCCACGTCGCTTTGCCGCGCCAGTAGTTGTCGCCACCGCTTGCTACAGCTTTGCCAGGTCCCGATGAGGCGACACTGTGATCAGCTGCAAGCTTGTCGCCGTCGCATCACCGCTCCTTGCTGTGTCTTCGCCACTGATGTCCAACACACAAGCAATCTCATCACAGCAGCAAATCATTTCATTGTCTCCTTCTTGCAAGCTTCGCCTGGTCTATTTAAGCGCTCCTGTGTGCAGCAGCTTCTCCACACTTCACCAGAAACCAGCCAAATTCCAAATCTCGCTGTTTCAGTCATCTTCTCCGGTGAGCCGTCGAGGAGGCTCACGGTGCCAGCGCTCTACACTTAATCTCCTGCCAAATTAAAGCCATCAGTGAGTTCCCCTACTCATTCTCTCTGTGTAGTACTATTTAATTGCTCACCGGTGACCCCTAACGTCGGCAATCATCGGAATTGTTGATTGCCCTGTTTCTGTAATGTGGCTCAATCCAGTACAAATTAGCTCTCGTTTCTGTAATCAAAATGGATCAGTGAACCTTTTTAAGCATGCCTGTGAACTTAGAACAATCAATTGATCCCAATTTGAAGCTATTCCCGATTTCGCAATTTGACAGTCACTGGCTCACGTCGCCAGGCTTCTCCGGTGATCCTCCGGTCAATTTGATGTTACCAGAAGCTTCCTTATACCTCCTAGATACTCTCCAAGCTAGGAATTAAGTTCTTTTGGCCTATAGCAGAAACCCCCAAATGGCAGTGTTCTTCTCCGACGCCAATCACCGGAAAAGTGTTCCCAGCCATTTCAGCCCAAATCACCTTGTCTTTTAGATGCGCCTTAGCCTCCTGAGCATTTTTGTCTTCTAGCCCGACACCTAGATCGGCCTAGATTGGAAGTTATAGCTTTGCCAAGATTTTGTCCAGAACTGCTCCAATGCAACCAGTTCATCTCAGTTCATCATCAAATTTCTTGCTGTCCAGCCATTTTCAGCCATAGATCCTATTGTAACTTTTGTTCCTGTTATCAATGCCTACCTCCCAGACAAAGTGGTGCATTATTTGGAGCTCTAGATCAAAAGTTATGCCAAGCCCTAGTTTTTGGCATTGCCAGCTCTATGCCAGAGCTTGTCAGCCAGTGGCATTGACCTTGTTTACCCACTTCTGGTTGTGTAATTTGAAAACCACTTTGTCCACTGAATTTGTAGAGTTGTGATCTACATTTTCTTCTACTACCACAACTTGAGATAAGTACTCTAGCTTTTCTTAAAGCTATGTCCAAGCTTTGATCTGAATGTCGATCTGTTGACATTCGCTGTTTTGATTAAACCAGTCACAAAATTGTTATCCCTATTGTAACCCTGAAACCCTAAGATTATCTGATTACCATCATTAGCCCAAATTCCTTGAAACCCTAGAATCTCGACTCAGTTCAGTTTGCAGTTCAAATTATCTCCAGTATAGTTCAATCATTCTTGTTGAGCATTTCTGCATATAAGTCATAAAACATTTTAATATTATAAGTAATCATTGTGTGTTTGTTTGTCGTCGAGCAGATTCAGAAGCTGACTTTGAAGATTTTGCTGTTGACCCGTCATCAACTGTTGTATCTTACGACGCGGAAGGCAAGTCATATCCTTGGTCATCTTGAACCTATATTTTAAATGTTGCTATAATATAACCTTGAATATAGGCAATATTGCATGTGAAAGATTGAGAATGGTTGATTTATGAATTGGCAGTACTAGACTGGTTATCTGTGAAATGTGAAATAAACAAGTTTTGAGCCATGAACTATTATATGTATCTATATACTTATATTCATGAAATAAAACCCCTAGCCGTGACCAGAAAAATGGTGTGGAATGGCTGTAGCACTGGAGGTGCTAGACTGCAAAGGATATGCAGGCACTGAAGGTGCAGGGTTGTGGATGGTCTGGTCACTGGCATATAAGGATTAGAACCTTGTGTTGTGCGTCTAGTGGCATGAACAACGTGCTAACCGCAAGCCTGGTATGGGACAGGCCTGAACAAGTAATTATGTGGATCGCACATGAAACCCCTGCATGAGATGTGTAGTGATGCACGATAAACACGGAGCGCGGCTCCCACACATATCACTGAAGGTGATCAAGCACGCTGACCCAGTAATGGGAATAAGCAAAGGGGTGGAGGTTTGGATACAACCTGCCACAACTGTGTCTCGCTGAGGGCCACAGGGTCGGGGGTGAATTGTAAGTGATGCATAACAAAAGTTCTTGTTATCTCCACCTTGCCACTCACACATGGTTGTGAGGAGGGGTCTAATCATTTTGATAGGATGGGCTTGGAAGTGGAATATCTTGCGGGTAAATTGGTACCTCTCTGCAGAGTTAAAAACGTATTCGAATACTCCGAGCTCCCAGGTTTATAGGAGTCTGCTGCGGTGGATTAAATCCACGGGGTGTGACACAAGTACTATTTTCTAAATAAAATATGGTTAATCAAGATTACCCAAATGACATGTGTTGTCATGATAAGGAGTGCTGCCGTGGGCTGTCGTGTGTCGACGTGTCGCGGTAGTGCTATAATCTAGTGAACGTGAATGATGATGTTACTTTATGAAAAAGTACTGCCATGAGATAAGAAAGAAAAAGATTATTTTACAAATGTCCATAATTCTTGACTAGTCTAGGTTCATATCATCATTACTATATGTATCTACTTTTACCTATGACTTGCTGAGTACGTAAGTGCTCACCCTTGCAACATTCAACTCAATAGATGGAGCCTACCTTGATCAAGATGATGGCATGGAGTACTTCGTGGATCCAAAAGGAGGAGAATTAGTTCCGCCAGAACCCTAAAGTGTGTTGTTCTGCCGTCAGCTTCTTTTGTGGGAGGGTCACCTATCTTCTACTGTGTAGTTAAATATTTTGCTAAACCCTGAATGCCTTGTAGGCATTGTAATTCTCTTTATGTAATATTAAGGCCAGCATGCCACACTGCTTATTATTTTGTTAGTACTCTGTTGCAATGTAATATATTCCTGTGTTTGACTCATTCTGGGAAGTCAAAGGTTTGTGAGAATGGGACTAGCTGCAGCGAGCTAGGTCTCTACAGGAGTAGTCGTAGTCCCAGTCTCGGGGTGCGACATATACCTTGTCGAAAGACTATCATGGGAGAAGAAGCAGCTCGGGTATTCTTTCAACATGTTTGGACACACTTCGGACTGCCGACTTCTATTGTGTCTGATCGCGATACCCGGTTCCTTAGTCACTTTTGGCGATCGCTTTGGACGATGATGGACACCAAGCTAAAGAGGAGTACTGCTGGTCAAACCGAGGTGGTAAATCGCACAATCGTTCATCTTTTGAGAGGATATAACTCGAAGCACCCGAAGACCTGGGATGAAAGCATACCGTACCTGCAGTTTGCTTTTAATCGAGCAGTTCAACTGGAAAGTCGCCGTTTGAGATTTGTTTAGGATTTCTACCACAAAGTCCATTCGACATGGAGTTTATGATCCCTACCTCAGCACAGAACAGCAAGGAAGCATCTGATCAGGATCGAGCACAAAAGTTCCTAGAAGGTATTCAACGACTCCATCGTGAGGTTGAACAGAACTTGCTGAAAGCTCAACTCAAGTACAAGGCGCGACATGATCGGCATCGAGTTGATGCGCAATTTCAAGGTGATATGGTATGGTTACATCTGAGTAAGGAGAGACTTAAAGGTGAAGGTAAGAAACTCAAACCCATTCGTTATGGTCCTTTTCAGATTTTGCGAAAAGTGAGTAATAATGCTTGTCAGCTCGAGTTACCTCCATACATGGATATTTACTCGGTTGTCAATGTTGAGCACCTCAAACTCTTCGAGCCTTCAATGCTGGATGATGAGCCAGATACTATAGTACCATTTGTTGAAGACTTAGTCTATCAACGAGACGAACCTCTATGCGAAGATGTGATTCTGGAGAAGAAGGTGACTACCACCCGCAGTGGCACAAAGGAGACTTTTCGAGTCGATCGAAAAGATCAATGAGCACGTGTGGCAAACTGGTACACCAGAGGACGTGGATAAGCCCAATTTCCACATCTCCAGTTTGATCGAGAGGTCACAACAGGGGTTGGCTCCTTCTCAACAAGGGAGTCATGATCCGGGAGGATCTTCAAGTCCTGATCGCATATGGCATGGATTAGTTCGTGACCATGAAAAGGAATTCATTCCCTGTTCGGAATTGTAATCCGATCCGAATATATATAACTAAGCCTATATGTTTAGTATTAAGTTAGTTAGTTATATGAGTCTAATACGTTTAGGTTATTGAGTCTGATACTTACTCATACGATTGGACTATAAATACCATGTAATAGGTCTAGTTTAGATCATTGAAAAGTCATAGAACTTATTTGAGTTTTAGACACTTATAATTCCTTCGACGTAGGCAACTGTGTCTAATGTTCAACGTGTAAAGTTTTCATTGAAATAAAGACTTGTGCAATTACGTTGAGCTGTGTTTTCGATCAACCTTTGGGTTTCGGTATTTCTGAGTAAGATCCCGTTATTCCGCATATTAGAATCTGGACGAGCCTAGTGCGAAAACCAAGGCTAGGTCTCAAACGGATCACCAAGTTCCCTAGTGCTAAAATCTTGATCTTTTGATTAAGTATCATTCATAGTGATTGAAAGAGAGCCTCCGAGAGCATTCATTTGCATCATTTGCATCCTTAGAGTTTCTTGGTGGTTGTTGGGGGTCAATAGAAGATATCACAACTTGTTAGTCTTGGTGAACGCTCTCACCTAGATGGTTTGGAGGCGTGGCCGTTGACCTCTCCATTAATGGAGGTTGTCGGAGAGGCTCGACGTATTTGTGAAAGGCATCGGTGCTCGCCTATCTGGAGTGGAGAAGGAGCAATCTTAGTGAAAAATATCCTTTGTGGATATTGAAGTAAGACTCATTCATTTGAGTGCTTCAACGAGGAGTTGGGGAGACCGGGTGAGTCTCTGAGACCTTAGGATAAATCACCGTGTTTGATTTTCTTACTCTTTCTTAGTGCAAAATATTATTAAATTGTTTTAGTTTATGTAACACCCTAGTTTTGGGGGTGAAAAGTTTTGCATGAAAATCCTGCATGCATGTATCCCTGTAGTAGTAGCCAGATCAGTTGAACTCTAATCTCTCCCAAACCCTAAAAATCTCCAAATCTATTCTCTAGTTCCAGATCAAGATCTGACCATCCAGATTTAACCTATCAGTTATCCTGAGGATAAAAGTCTTCAGGAGCCAGATCAAATTCTGAACCTAACTCTCAATACCTAAGCCTCTCTCCGTTTTCGAAAACAGGAAAATTCAGACTTACCCTAAGTACCCCAGTTTTCAGATGATTGAATTATTTTAATCTAACCCCATTCAGACTCAAGTAACCCCTGGAATATGTTCCTAAGTTCATCCTCAACTCACTTCAAAAAGTTGGGAGCCAAATTAATTCATCTAAACACTTTTCGCAGTTTAGTCCAAATTTTACTGCGAATAAGTCCTTTTCTATTTACCTGGAAGCCTGAAAAGGCTAAAATCTGCAAATTAATTCCAACTCCAGAATTTCTTCAGGAAACACCTTCCAAACACTATTTGATACAGATCTCCCTTTTGATCAGACTTCAAAATCTCTCTCCAATCACCAGAATTCGAAATCGACAAAATCCAGATTTATTTTACCCTAATTTTACCCTATTTTCGAAAATAGGTGAAATCCCCCAAATCTTATCAAATTTTCTCTAAATTTGAGCTGGATGAGTACTAATAGAAATGTTATACTCAGCCATGGAATCAATTCTCAAATTAACCATCTCTAAGACAGAAATTACAAATCAGTCCAGATTTCAAATAAGAATCCTTGCATTTTGGTCCCTGGTTCGACCAGAGGCACTGTGCGCGACCAGCAGCCGTGCACGACCG
The DNA here is from genome assembly GCA_019359835.1 of Pharus latifolius. Classification (NCBI taxonomy): domain Eukaryota; kingdom Viridiplantae; phylum Streptophyta; class Magnoliopsida; order Poales; family Poaceae; genus Pharus; species Pharus latifolius. The sequence continues at coordinate 50,424,812 of CM033319.1, read as the reverse complement.
CGACCACCGCGCTGCCACGCCAGGAACTTCATCGCCGGTGAAGCCCCGTGGTCGCCACCCTTGCCACTGCGTCCCTGCCACGTGTGCGCACGCCGTTCGCCACCGTGGAGCCACCGCGGTCGCACCAGCAGCGCCAATTTTGCCCGCGCGCGCACGCCATCGCTGCAGCCACGGCAGAAGATTGATGCCACGTTGCAAGCATGCCGGAGGAGCCCATCAATTCGCCGCTGCATCACCTGGGACAGCACACGCCAACCTGCAAAGCCGGCACGGCCGCTGGAGCACGTCGCTTCGCTGCTGTCCCGCCCGGCCGGTCAATTCGCCGCTCCAAGTCTCCAGGCGTTTTCCAGCCGTTGCAACACCTCCGAATCCTCTATAAATAGCCCCTGGTCTCAGTGAAGTATCACACACCACCAGAAGCACCTAAGCCCTCAAACTCACTGTGTCTTCTTCTTCCCCGGCGAGCAGCAAAGGAGGCTCACGGTGCCAAGCTTCTACACTGCTTCCCCCTCCAATCCAGATACTCCAGTAAGCTCCTCTTACCTCCCTCATCATGCCCGAGCATGTAATTGACTTCAAACCTCTCCAGTCGCCGGCAATTTCAGTTTTACTCCAGTAGCTCCGGCGAGCAATTAACCCTCAACCAGATCGATTCAGCTTTCGAACTAGTAATCAAATATGCTCACTAGACCTTGCTTAACATCCCTAAGCAACCAAAATCGACAGATTTGCTAAAATGTGAAAAACCCCAAATTGGAACTTTGCTTGTGAACTGAGCTTGCTGTTCAAGCTTTTCTGGTGCATTTCTAGTTAATCTAACTTCACCAGTAGCTTACTTATGCCCCAGAGACTATCCACAAGCAAGGAATTAAGTTTATTTGCCCTAGATCAAAAATGCCCAAATCAGGCTTGAGTTAATCTTTTCCCCGGCCAATATCCCCTAAATCCAGCCAATCCAGCCATAGAAACCTTGCCATCTAGATGTTTTGGACCATTCTGAGCAACTTTGTCTTCTATCACGACTCCTAATTCGGCCTAGATTGTGAGATATAGCTATGCCCTAGTTTGCTGTACTGTTCACACTGCATGTGCTCCAGGCCAGCCAACTCCTTCGCCGGTTTTCATCACTTTCCGGCCATCTCCTGCCCTAGGTCCTGTTGAGACATTTGTTCCTGTTACAAATGCCTAACCACCAGACAAAGTGGTGCATCATTTGGAGTCCTGAGTCAAAAGATATGGCTAACCCTAGTTTCTGGCCGTGTCAAGCCTATGCCAGCCTGTGTCAGCCAGTGGCATTTAGCCTTTTCACCCACTTCCAGCCATGCACTTGAAAATAACTTTGTCCCTTAGACTCCTGATGTTGTGATCTACACTTTTCTCTACTGTCACAACTTGAGTTGAGCCCTCTATCACCCATCGACCTTATGTCAATATGCCTTGAACCGAATGCCAACCTAAAGACATTCGCTGTTTTTGAGCGAACCAGTCAGCACCTTGATATTACCCTGATATTTTGAAACCTTGTAAACCTTGACAGCTAACTTTAACCCTGGTTTCCATAATTAAAACCACATCGCTTCAAACCTTGTATTGCCAGAGTATTTTCTCCTTGCACCTTTGCATATAGCAAGTTAGTAGAATAGAATTGATTGTAATGCCTGTTTGCTTGTTTGATCTTGTTCAGAGCAAGAGTCCGGAGTTGAAGATCTTGTCGCTGAACCGTCGTCGACTGCTGATACTTACGACGCGGAAGGCAAGTCATACTTTGAACATATTGAAACCCATATTTTATGAATTGCTATGCTATTCCATGAGTAGATATTTCATTAATATTGCACATGTTGAGATCAATGATATTATGGCAGTGATAGATTGAATACTTGACAAATGTGAACTTGATAAGATAGCAAGCCTCGAACTAATAAAAGTATAAACATGTACATTTATATTCATGAAATAGAACCCCTAGCCGTGACCAGTATTTTGGTATGGAATGGTGGTAGCACTGGAGGTGCTTGGCTGCACTGGTTGTGCAGGCACTGAAGGTGCATGGTTCGTGGTATGATCTGGTCACTGGCATATAAGGACCTAGAACCTTGTGTTGTGCGTCTAGTGGCATGAAAAACGTACCAACCACTTACCTGGTATGGGACAGGCGCAACCTAGTAGCTTTCTTAGTATTATCAGTTCCCTGCATGGCTTGTCGATCCGGTTTCTCGCGTGGAAACTGGTGGGACGCAGTTCGTCCATGAGTGATGTGAGATCAGAAAAATTATGAGAGGACAAGGTGTAAAGAAGGAAGACGCCCTACGCCAGATTAAGTCGTGCGCGACTGTAATCGAAAGAGGTTATGTGTCCTGCGGGAACATAGACCCAGGCTAGGAAGTAAGGCAGTGGGGAGGACCCACAACGGTACTTGGGATGGTGTTGTCCATTTACCGGGCAGGGATGCTGTTAATACTAGACTGCAAAAACGTTGTGTGATCTCGGCCTTGTCACATGCGTATAAGTCGCATGGAGTTGGCCCGACTTGGAAGTCGAGTGAAAAAGTGGATTTAAAAAGAGGTACATCTCTGCAGAGTTTAAAAATGTATTCGAATACTTCGTGCTCCCGAGTTCTAGGAGTATGCTGCGGTGGATTAAATCCATGGGGTGTGACACAAGTATTGTTTATAAACTAAAATTTGTTAGCTCAAGATTACCCAAGTGGCATGTGTTGTCATGATAAGGGGCGTTGCCGTGGGCTGTCATGTGTTGACGTGTCGCGGTAATACCATAATATAGAGATCATATGATAATTAAGAGGCATGTGGTTTATGCCCTAAGTTATGAAATACTGCTAAGAGCATATGATTGAAAGACTTGAATAAGAGTAGTGTGATATGAGGATATATCGCCTTGGATATGGGATATATGTATCGCCATCAATATGATTTATTTACTGCCATGGGTATGATCAGAAGTTGAGTAAGAATTGAGAAAGAAATGTATTTTGGAAAAAAAAAAAACCCTTCACTCTTTCCCCAATAGCATAGGTTCATGTCATATATATGTATGTATCTCTACCTTCCCTATGACTTGCTGAGTACGTAAGTACTCACCCTTGCAACAACTCATCAATAGATGGAGCATTCTACGACCTTGGAGGATACCCCGAAGATGCTGCGGACCCAGGAGATGATGAGCAGTTTCCTCCGGAACCCTGATGTGGTGCTGTCTTGCTGTCAACCTCTGTTTCCTGTGGTTTGCTTTTGGGCCTAGCTTCCGCCGACTAGATGTATTGTTTTGTTAGACCCTTGTGCCTTGTACGGCACTGTATCTCGTTTTGTACTAAGGCCTGATGGCCATACAATTATGACTATTGTACTATTTTGCTGCTGCAATGTAATCCTGTGATTGACTCATCCTGGGAAGTCAAGTGGTTAAAGGGCCAGCTGCACCGAGCTGGGCTCCTCACAGGTGATGTCACTGTCATGGCAGACGTGACATAAAATAGTGGTATCAGAGCAGCATAGACCTTGACTGTAGGACGGTACCCTTAGGGCTTGGTAGCGCCAGGACAGCGTAAATTATTTAAAAATTATTTCTGAAAAACCTTATTTTTGCAAAAGGTTGTTCTTGCTCTTATAAAAATGTTGATTTCAAAATCTTATTTTGCTTCCAAAACTTCTCGGCAGGATGGCCAAGGAACGTTTCAGCTACATCGAGCGTCTCGGTGGATGGGCCACATTGCTGTGGCATATGGCTCAGTTCCTAGGGATTGATGAGCGGCCGATCTGCGAGACTATTTGGGACTATTATGAGGGGCGTCGCTATGGCTTCAAGGCCAAAGTGCTGGTGCACGCTCTCGATAGTCGTGAGGGACAGGTGATCAGAGTGGAGGCCAGCAGGGCAAGCCGACTGGATGCTATCCAGGACGCAGCTCGAGAGGCGGTGCATCGGGTACGCCAGGTGTACTCATGCCGGCTCCAGGAGTCACCTTTCCGTCACGTGCCTTCATCTCCCTCTGGGTTGTCACCCATCGTGGAGTACCCGGACCCGTGTCTGGCAGGCACCGTAGGTCTGTTGAGGACCCTCGACTCGCGCTACTCTACCTTGCTTGCTGAGCATCAGGAGCTCCGCAAGGAGTTGGAGGAGCAGAAGAAACGTGGCCGAACCGCTTCCCCGTCGTTGACTTCTCAGCCTGCAGCTCAGAGACGCCGCACAGTTGAGGAGGTTGCTCCGACAGTTGTCTCCCCAGCTCGTACCTTTGGACCCAGTGCAGGACCTAGCTTGATTCCTCGGAGGGTTGCTAATGCAGCTGGGTACCGACGCTCGTTCTCTACCCCTAGCACCCACCGGGCAGAGGGCAGTAGGTCTGCGCTACTGTTCCATGAGTCTGGACCACCCGGATTTGTCACTCTGGAGGAGTCCGACGACGAGATGGAGCCAGAGGAGGTTGAGCCCTGTGGGAGTAGTTAGTTGCCTGTTCTTTTAGATCCTCAGGCCAGGGTAGATCTTCTAGGATTGGTGATGCTTTTGGTTGTTATCATCGCCATTACTTGTATTTTGGTTGTATCAACTAAGGCGCTTAGCCGCTTTTGTATCAACTACTTGTGCATTAATGAATCAGTTTCGCATTAATTTCTGCATTAGTACCTTATTTCTCTCTCTAGTTAGTTAGACCTGTCTGCTTCTCTCTTCAGAAGATCAGAATGGTCAACACAAGGAGAAGGACCCAAGATGACCAAGAGGGCCAAGACCCAGTTACACCACGAAGAGGATCCACACCTCATCCAGGATCGCAAAGCTCACTACCGCCACAAGAGGACTCACCAAGTCTCCAGGAAATTCTTCTTTCAATGGAGAGGAGCCGCCAAGAAGCCCAGGCTGCACATACCCAATTGCTAGCTCAAGTCATTCAGAAAATGCCAGGGACTGCTGAAGGTACTGCCGTCGGAACTCGACTCTCGGACTTCCAGAAGACTCGACCGCCAACCTTCGCAAGCGCGACCGACCCAATCGTCGCAGATGACTGGCTGCGGGACATTGAAAGGAAACTGGACACTGTCCGTTGCAATGATCGAGAGAAGGTGTTATTCGGATCACACCAACTCACTGGAGCAGCAGCTGCTTGGTGGATGAATTATCAAGAAGCACACATGGACAAAGACAACATCACTTGGACGGAATTTAAGGATCAGTTCCGAAAATTCCATATCCCTACAGGCGTCATGGCAGCTAAACGCCGAGAATTCCGGAACTTGACTCAAGGGAACCGGACCGTCACTGAGTACCTGCACCAATTCCACCATCTAGCTCGGTATGCGTCCAACGACATCGACACGGAAGAGAAGAAGATTGAACGCTTCACCGAAGGACTTCAGCACTATTTGCAGTATCAGATTGCCTCCCATGAGTTCACAGAATTCCAGACCCTGGTGAATCGAGTATTAAAGGTAGAAGAAAAGCGAGGCATCGGGGAAGAAAATCGGAAGAGAAAGATGATGCAACAGTCACGACTGCCAACTAGCTCATCTAGGGGAAGGGCCCCAACATCCCCAAATTTTCGTCCGCCCTACCCGGCGCCAAGACCACAATTCACGCCAATATGCCCCAACTGCAGAGGAGCACACTATCAACGGGATTGCCCTCAGGCAAGGACTCAATGCTATCATTGCGGGCAAATGGGACACCGCAAAGACAGTTGCCCGTGGATCCAACTCCCAACGGCGATAGCACGATCGCAAGCTGGAACACAAGCGATGGCACCTAGAACCACAGCTTCACCACCATTGCAGAGCCCCAAAGGAGGTTTGCCCAACAGAGGGGGAAATGTAGCAGGCCGAGGACGAGGGCGAGGAGGAAGACCTATGGCAGGCCGAGGAGGCCGACTGAACTTCACCTCCCTTCAAGAAGCAGACAATGCCTCTGACATTCTCCTAGGTAGATTCTTGATCCAATCTGCATTTGCTTTAATACTGTTTGATCCTGGAGCTACAAACTCATTCATATCAGAAGATTTTGCATTTAAAGTGGGAATACCTATGGTACCTCTAAAGTACCCTATGGCTATACAGACCCCAGGAGCTAAGCTGCCTGTATATTCAGCTTGTCGTCATATAACTTTCAGAATAGATGGGATAGAGTTCTTGGCTAATCTATTAGTCCTAGAACTGCAAGGCCTAGACATTATAATAGGAATGGATTGGTTATCCCAGCATAAAGGTCTAGTGGATTGTGAGAAGAAAACTCTAAGCCTTGTATGGACGCAAGTGTAGAACTCCACTACATTGGGACGAGCCAGGAGAAAGGCAAGTCATTGGACCCGAACTCATCGAAGAAGCTGAAGCACACGTCAAGCTCATCAGAGAACGATTAAAGGCAGCACAGTCACGCCAGAAGAGCTATGCCGACAACCGAAGAAGGGAATTGTCGTTTGCACCAGGCGAATCAGTTTATCTCAAGGTTACGCCGTTAAAAGGGATGAGAAGATTCCATCAGAGAGGAAAACTGTCCCCAAGGTACATTGGACCATTCAAAGTCCTTAAGAGGAAAGGAGAGGTATCTTACAAACTGGATTTACCATCAGATCTTGGAGAAATTCATGACGTGTTTCATGTCTCACAACTCCGTAAGTGCCTCAAAGAACCAACGGATCAGATAGAATACCAGGGAATTCCGCTTCAGAAGAATCTCACCTACCTCACTCAACCACTGCAAATACTGGCTAGTGATGAGCGCCAACTCAGAAGAAAGAAAATCAAGCTTTGCAAGGTTCAATGGGAAGACCACTCAAAGGAAGAAGCGACTTGGGAGAAAGAGGATGATCTGCGGCAGGCTTATCCCTACCTCTTCCCTTCTCTAGGTAAATCTCGGGGCGAGATTTCTTTAAGGAGGGTAGGCTTGTAACACCCTAGTTTTGGGGGTGAAAAGTTTTGCATGAAAATCCTGCATGCATGTATCCCTGTAGTAGTAGCCAGATCAGTTGAACTCTAATCTCTCCCAAACCCTAAAAATCTCCAAATCTATTCTCTAGTTCCAGATCAAGATCTGACCATCCAGATTTAACCTATCAGTTATCCTGAGGATAAAAGTCTTCAGGAGCCAGATCAAATTCTGAACCTAACTCTCAATACCTAAGCCTCTCTCCGTTTTCGAAAACAGGAAAATTCAGACTTACCCTAAGTACCCCAGTTTTCAGATGATTGAATTATTTTAATCTAACCCCATTCAGACTCAAGTAACCCCTGGAATATGTTCCTAAGTTCATCCTCAACTCACTTCAAAAAGTTGGGAGCCAAATTAATTCATCTAAACACTTTTCGCAGTTTAGTCCAAATTTTACTGCGAATAAGTCCTTTTCTATTTACCTGGAAGCCTGAAAAGGCTAAAATCTGCAAATTAATTCCAACTCCAGAATTTCTTCAGGAAACACCTTCCAAACACTATTTGATACAGATCTCCCTTTTGATCAGACTTCAAAATCTCTCTCCAATCACCAGAATTCGAAATCGACAAAATCCAGATTTATTTTACCCTAATTTTACCCTATTTTCGAAAATAGGTGAAATCCCCCAAATCTTATCAAATTTTCTCTAAATTTGAGCTGGATGAGTACTAATAGAAATGTTATACTCAGCCATGGAATCAATTCTCAAATTAACCATCTCTAAGACAGAAATTACAAATCAGTCCAGATTTCAAATAAGAATCCTTGCATTTTGGTCCCTGGTTCGACCAGAGGCACTGTGCGCGACCAGCAGCCGTGCACGACCGCGACCACCGCGCTGCCACGCCAGGAACTTCATCGCCGGTGAAGCCCCGTGGTCGCCACCCTTGCCACTGCGTCCCTGCCACGTGTGCGCACGCCGTTCGCCACCGTGGAGCCACCGCGGTCGCACCAGCAGCGCCAATTTTGCCCGCGCGCGCACGCCATCGCTGCAGCCACGGCAGAAGATTGATGCCACGTTGCAAGCATGCCGGAGGAGCCCATCAATTCGCCGCTGCATCACCTGGGACAGCACACGCCAACCTGCAAAGCCGGCACGGCCGCTGGAGCACGTCGCTTCGCTGCTGTCCCGCCCGGCCGGTCAATTCGCCGCTCCAAGTCTCCAGGCGTTTTCCAGCCGTTGCAACACCTCCGAATCCTCTATAAATAGCCCCTGGTCTCAGTGAAGTATCACACACCACCAGAAGCACCTAAGCCCTCAAACTCACTGTGTCTTCTTCTTCCCCGGCGAGCAGCAAAGGAGGCTCACGGTGCCAAGCTTCTACACTGCTTCCCCCTCCAATCCAGATACTCCAGTAAGCTCCTCTTACCTCCCTCATCATGCCCGAGCATGTAATTGACTTCAAACCTCTCCAGTCGCCGGCAATTTCAGTTTTACTCCAGTAGCTCCGGCGAGCAATTAACCCTCAACCAGATCGATTCAGCTTTCGAACTAGTAATCAAATATGCTCACTAGACCTTGCTTAACATCCCTAAGCAACCAAAATCGACAGATTTGCTAAAATGTGAAAAACCCCAAATTGGAACTTTGCTTGTGAACTGAGCTTGCTGTTCAAGCTTTTCTGGTGCATTTCTAGTTAATCTAACTTCACCAGTAGCTTACTTATGCCCCAGAGACTATCCACAAGCAAGGAATTAAGTTTATTTGCCCTAGATCAAAAATGCCCAAATCAGGCTTGAGTTAATCTTTTCCCCGGCCAATATCCCCTAAATCCAGCCAATCCAGCCATAGAAACCTTGCCATCTAGATGTTTTGGACCATTCTGAGCAACTTTGTCTTCTATCACGACTCCTAATTCGGCCTAGATTGTGAGATATAGCTATGCCCTAGTTTGCTGTACTGTTCACACTGCATGTGCTCCAGGCCAGCCAACTCCTTCGCCGGTTTTCATCACTTTCCGGCCATCTCCTGCCCTAGGTCCTGTTGAGACATTTGTTCCTGTTACAAATGCCTAACCACCAGACAAAGTGGTGCATCATTTGGAGTCCTGAGTCAAAAGATATGGCTAACCCTAGTTTCTGGCCGTGTCAAGCCTATGCCAGCCTGTGTCAGCCAGTGGCATTTAGCCTTTTCACCCACTTCCAGCCATGCACTTGAAAATAACTTTGTCCCTTAGACTCCTGATGTTGTGATCTACACTTTTCTCTACTGTCACAACTTGAGTTGAGCCCTCTATCACCCATCGACCTTATGTCAATATGCCTTGAACCGAATGCCAACCTAAAGACATTCGCTGTTTTTGAGCGAACCAGTCAGCACCTTGATATTACCCTGATATTTTGAAACCTTGTAAACCTTGACAGCTAACTTTAACCCTGGTTTCCATAATTAAAACCACATCGCTTCAAACCTTGTATTGCCAGAGTATTTTCTCCTTGCACCTTTGCATATAGCAAGTTAGTAGAATAGAATTGATTGTAATGCCTGTTTGCTTGTTTGATCTTGTTCAGAGCAAGAGTCCGGAGTTGAAGATCTTGTCGCTGAACCGTCGTCGACTGCTGATACTTACGACGCGGAAGGCAAGTCATACTTTGAACATATTGAAACCCATATTTTATGAATTGCTATGCTATTCCATGAGTAGATATTTCATTAATATTGCACATGTTGAGATCAATGATATTATGGCAGTGATAGATTGAATACTTGACAAATGTGAACTTGATAAGATAGCAAGCCTCGAACTAATAAAAGTATAAACATGTACATTTATATTCATGAAATAGAACCCCTAGCCGTGACCAGTATTTTGGTATGGAATGGTGGTAGCACTGGAGGTGCTTGGCTGCACTGGTTGTGCAGGCACTGAAGGTGCATGGTTCGTGGTATGATCTGGTCACTGGCATATAAGGACCTAGAACCTTGTGTTGTGCGTCTAGTGGCATGAAAAACGTACCAACCACTTACCTGGTATGGGACAGGCGCAACCTAGTAGCTTTCTTAGTATTATCAGTTCCCTGCATGGCTTGTCGATCCGGTTTCTCGCGTGGAAACTGGTGGGACGCAGTTCGTCCATGAGTGATGTGAGATCAGAAAAATTATGAGAGGACAAGGTGTAAAGAAGGAAGACGCCCTACGCCAGATTAAGTCGTGCGCGACTGTAATCGAAAGAGGTTATGTGTCCTGCGGGAACATAGACCCAGGCTAGGAAGTAAGGCAGTGGGGAGGACCCACAACGGTACTTGGGATGGTGTTGTCCATTTACCGGGCAGGGATGCTGTTAATACTAGACTGCAAAAACGTTGTGTGATCTCGGCCTTGTCACATGCGTATAAGTCGCATGGAGTTGGCCCGACTTGGAAGTCGAGTGAAAAAGTGGATTTAAAAAGAGGTACATCTCTGCAGAGTTTAAAAATGTATTCGAATACTTCGTGCTCCCGAGTTCTAGGAGTATGCTGCGGTGGATTAAATCCATGGGGTGTGACACAAGTATTGTTTATAAACTAAAATTTGTTAGCTCAAGATTACCCAAGTGGCATGTGTTGTCATGATAAGGGGCGTTGCCGTGGGCTGTCATGTGTTGACGTGTCGCGGTAATACCATAATATAGAGATCATATGATAATTAAGAGGCATGTGGTTTATGCCCTAAGTTATGAAATACTGCTAAGAGCATATGATTGAAAGACTTGAATAAGAGTAGTGTGATATGAGGATATATCGCCTTGGATATGGGATATATGTATCGCCATCAATATGATTTATTTACTGCCATGGGTATGATCAGAAGTTGAGTAAGAATTGAGAAAGAAATGTATTTTGGAAAAAAAAAAACCCTTCACTCTTTCCCCAATAGCATAGGTTCATGTCATATATATGTATGTATCTCTACCTTCCCTATGACTTGCTGAGTACGTAAGTACTCACCCTTGCAACAACTCATCAATAGATGGAGCATTCTACGACCTTGGAGGATACCCCGAAGATGCTGCGGACCCAGGAGATGATGAGCAGTTTCCTCCGGAACCCTGATGTGGTGCTGTCTTGCTGTCAACCTCTGTTTCCTGTGGTTTGCTTTTGGGCCTAGCTTCCGCCGACTAGATGTATTGTTTTGTTAGACCCTTGTGCCTTGTACGGCACTGTATCTCGTTTTGTACTAAGGCCTGATGGCCATACAATTATGACTATTGTACTATTTTGCTGCTGCAATGTAATCCTGTGATTGACTCATCCTGGGAAGTCAAGTGGTTAAAGGGCCAGCTGCACCGAGCTGGGCTCCTCACAGGTGATGTCACTGTCATGGCAGACGTAACAGTTTATTTGCTCTTAGTATTTTCCTTCCAAAGATTGTTTTTAGACAAAAAGTTTTAAAGCCTCTTATTCACCCCCCTCTAGTCGCCATCCTCGATCCTACAGTCTTAACTAGATGTGACCATGAGATCGGCCAGTGAATCCACTTAAACATTATAATAAAGTGCTTACTGCGACCAGCCCCCGGGTGTGACCCGAGAAAGTAAGGACAAAAACTGGGAATGTAACCATAACATAGAGTGAAAAAGGTACTTTATTGATTGTAAAAATTTACAATGGAAATGAAAAAACTTACACATAAAATTTTCACAACTAGTCTGTATTCCAGGCATTAGGTAAAATTCTTCCATCTTCCATAGCTAAGCGAGCCGATCCAAGTCACGGCATTGAGACCACAGTGTAAGGGCCTTCCCATTGAGGGGAGAATTTGTTGTGACCAGATTGATTTTGAATTTTTCTTAAAACCAAGTCTCCTACATGTAGACTACGTGGTCACACCCTTTTACTGTGATATTTATGCAATGCTTGTAAATATGCTGGAGACCGAATCGACGCTTGATCACATTTTCTTCAAGAAGAGTGATTTCATCTTCGCGTGTTTCACTTTGATTAATGATATTTAAGTTATCTACGCAAACAGAGCCAATTTGGATTTCAATTGGTAGCACGGCTTCTACACCGTAAACCAACTGGAAAGGTGTTTCTCTTATAGCTCTACTGGATGTAGTGTGAAGTGGCCATAGAACGGAATAGAGTTCTTCTACCCAAGCCCCCAAGCGTAATTTAACGCGGTCGAAAACACGTTTCTGAACTGCTTGTATAATCTGCCAATTGGCACGTTCTACTACACCATTGCTTTGTGGATGAGCAACAAATGTGAAACAAATTTTGGTTCCAATATTGTCGCAATAGTCTAGAAAAAGACCACTAACAAATTGGGATCCATTATCAGTAATGAGATGATTTGGAACACCATACCGTGTCACAATATTCTTACGAAAGAACTTCTTCGCCATTGCGGCAGTAATATGGCGAACTAGCTCTACCTCAATCCATTTAGTAAATGTATCAATGGCTATGAAAAAAGTCTGTATCCGTTGACTACTTGAGGCATAGGACCTACAATATCTATTCCTCATACGGAAAATGGCCAAGTTAAAGGAATAGTTTGTAATGCATATGTTGGCTGATGAACTTACCGAGCATGAAATCAACATTGCGGGCATGTTTTAACCAATTGCATGGCATCATTATGTGCCAAAGGCCAACAATAACCTTCTCGAAAAGTTTTTTCGACCAATGTCCTATAGGATGCATGTGAACCACACATGCCTCCATGAATTTCTCTCAGAAGGTTTTGTCATTCTTCTTGAGGTATGCAACGCATAAGTACTCCTTGAGCACCTTTTCTATACAAGGTTCCTTCAACCAGTCTGTACATCTGTGCTTTTCTAAATAACCGATCAGCCTCGGTTTCGTCCTCAGGCAAGGTCCCATGTGTGAGATAAATCCTCAATGGTTGGATCCAATCCATTTTATGCTCGAGGGTGCCGACGTTAGTCATCGCCTCTGGTGCCTCTATGATCGAGGGCTATTTTAAATATTCAATAAACACTCCTGGTGGAGCGGATGCATGTGAGGAACCAATTTTTGACAATTGGTCTGCAAGAATATTGTCTCTTTGCGGAATGAATTGGACTTTGAAATTTCTGAAGTGTTTTTCCAATTTCCTCACTTTGTTCAGGTATAGAGCCATTGTCTCGTCGGAACAGTTGTATTCCTTATTCACCTGGTTTACGACTAGCTGTGAATCTCCCTTCACCACTAATCGATGGACTCCAAGAGATTTGGCTACTCGAAGCCCGACTAGAAGACCTTCATACTCTGCGGCATTATTGGTAGCAACAAAATGTAACTGTATGACATACTGGAGTTGGTCACCCTGCGGCGTGTGTAAAACCACTCCAGCCCCCGAGTTTGAAGAACTTCGCGCACCATCAAAATACATCGTCCAATGGTTGGTATTTGTCAAATCTGCTGGTTCCTGCTCAAGTGGTTCGGGATTAGTCCATTCGACCACAAAATCTGCAAGAATTTGAGACTTGATTGCTACTCGAGCAGTGAAATGGAGATCAAAAGCCCCAAGTTCTACTGCCCACTTCGCAACACGACCAGTCGCTTCCGGATTTCAGAGAATATTCTCTAAGGGAAAGGATGAGGGCATGAAAATCTTGTGTGCATGAAAGTAATGTCGCAGCTTTCGGGAAGCCATTAAGAGAGTATAAATAACTTTTGGACCTCAGGGTAACGCTCCTTTGGTCTATTTAGTACTTCACTTACATAATATACTGGCTGTTGCACACCTTCTCTTTCCGCGACCAGAACTGCACTGACAGCGTGAGGGGTAGTAGCTAAATAAATGAGTAATGGCTCTCCCATGATCGGGGAAACCAACACTGGAGCACTTGATAAATATGCTTTTACTTCCTAAAAAGCTTTTTCGGCTTCATCTAACCATTGAAAACCATTGTGTTTATGTAGAACCTTAAAGAACGGTAATCCACATTCACCTAAGCGCAAGATGAAACGACTAAAAGCGGCCATTCGACCTATTAGGCTTTGTACCTCCTTCGTTGTCGAAGCAGATCGCATTTGTTCAATAGCCCAGATTTTTTTGGGATTAACCTCAATGCCTCTCGAACAAACAAGGAAAGCTAAAAGTTTACCAGAAGAAACTCCAAAAGAGCACTTTCAGTATTCAACTTGATTCCATGTTTATTCAAATTACAGAAAGATTTAGTGAGATCATTTACATGAATAGAGCCTTTCAAACTCTTTACCACCAGATCATCAACGTAAGCTTCTAAATTATGCCCGAATTGAGATAAGAAGGTCTTTTGCATAAAGTGTTGATACGTGACCAGCATTCTTGAGCCCAAATGGCATTTTGACGTAGCAGTAGGTGCCAAATGGTGTGATGAGGGCAATTTTTTCTTCATCTACTTCTGCCATGATAATTTGATGGTACCCTGAGTAAGCATCCAGGAAGCTCATCAGTTCGCAACCCGCTGTTGAATCAACCAACTGATCGATGCAGAAAAGGGAAAATCATCCTTCGGACATGCATTATTAAGGCTGGTGTAATCGATGCACATGCGCCACTTACCATTAGATTTTAGGACCATGACCAGGTTCACGAGCCATTCAGGATGGTCAACCTCACGAATGAAACCAACCTCCTAGAATTTATTTAATGAATAAAATGGTTGGAATTTTGGAAATGGCAAAGAGTATCCTTATCACGGGTATCTGAGCAATTCTTACCGTTGCTTTTACAAAACTTCCCTCTTGTATCATCAACCCATCGCCCATTAATACGATCCCAACATTTTAGCATCTACTGCTATTCTTTGACCAACATAGGGTGATGCTGGGATCAAATTGGTTATTGGGCAGTCAAAATTGTGACAGGAAAACAGATATTGGACACTCTAGAGAAGCATATTCAAATTGATTTACCTAAGAATAAGTTCTCGTTTTTTGTATATATTCCACATTTTTAAGGCAAAGTTTAGAATATATACGATATTATTTATTCTAGTATCTGGAACAAACAATGCAATATGTTAACGAATGGCTTGTTGTCGATTAGGAGCAAAGCATCTATGCTTTTGCTTTATTGGTCGCTGTCCAGGCCGAATTGCTAGACTGTTCTCGATCACTTCCCATGGGACTCCGGGCATGTCGGATGACTTCCACGCAAACAAATCTGAATGGTTCTAGATGGGTTGTCTGGGAATAAGGGAAGTTCCTTGAGTTTTTCATCTAGTCACAGAGTTACTTTGACTGCATCTGGTTCCTTGGTCGCCAGCTTAACGTCCCGTAAGGGAAGTTGGTCGACCAACTCCAAGGATATGCGATCACAAGTAAGAGCCGTATTTTGTCCCTCCGACTGTGATCACGCCTTTTGGTCCTGACACCTTGATGCATTCATAAGCATAATGCATTGCTAACATGAACTTGGCGACCAAGGGCCTACCAAAGATCGCATTATAAGCTGAATTAAAATCAATTACATCAAAAATAATTAACTCTGTTCTGAAGTTTTCTGGCCCTCCAAGTGTCATTGGCAACACAATTTGTCTCATGGGCATCACTGAAGGACCAGGAATTATCCCAAAAAATGAGTGAACCACTGGTTTGATTTTTGAACGAGGTATTTACATCTCATTAAGTGCTTTTACAAACAATAGGTCGAGAGAGCATCCTCCATCGACCAATACACGTCTCCCTTTAGCATTACTAATAATGGGAGAAATTACCAAAGGTAGTCACCGTGGCCATGACAATCCTTTTTGGCAGTCGTCCCAACTAAAGGTCAGGAAAGTCTCTGACCAGTGGGGAAATTGTGGCTTTCCAGGATAAGCCTCAATATTATTTACCTCCCAATAAACAGATTTAAATTGACGCTTAGAAAAATAAGATGAAGATCCACCAAAATTTGTATTAACATGATTATTTGGTACCTGATATGGCATGTCCTCGTCTCCATCAGTGTCCTTAATTCCACAATATTATCCTTGTTTTGGTATAGTAGGTATAGGTGCATTACCTTGATAAAAGTCCTCCATGTGCTTCAATCAGGTGCAACAATTCTTGAGGTTGTGTCCAAAAACATTGTGCAACGACACCATCTTTTACTTCCCTACGGGTTAATCTGTTTGTCTGCATGGTCGCCGTTGCGACCACCAGAAGGAGGTTTATTATTTTTGAGTGGAACTTTTTTACCTTTTTCCTACAGTTGCTTATCCTTGACTGCGACCTCGTGGAAATGGCCTGCTCCATTCTTTTTGGGCTTCTTGGACTTTCCACCCACAGATGATTCAAACTTCTTGTTCTAATCATCCTTCTTGTCGGTTTTGAGACCAGGTTGAGGAGGAAAGCTACCCTTATCCACCATCCTATTCCATTCCACAGTCTAAGCTACATCAAAATATTGATCAACCATGTCGAAAAGTTCTGACATAGATCTCAATGGATGGATACTTAAAACCTCTATGAACCTTTGGTATTGTACGCCATATTTAAAGGCCCTAATAACCGAGGTGTCAAAGATATTGGGAATGGTATTTCGCAGTTCCACAAATCTCTTAATAAACTACCTAAGAGTCTCAGTCGAAGTGTGGCATAGACAATGAAGATCGTCCTCTTTACCATGTCAGAAATAGAAGCCAAGTTGGTACATGTCTGAAATAGCAATGCAAATACACAAATATACACCAATACAAATACACCAATTCACACATTCAAGTACATATCTCAAACAGCAATACAAATACACCAATTCACACATTCAAGTAAATGTCTCAAACAGCAATACAAATACACAAATATACACCAATATAGATACACCAATTCACACATTGAAGTACATGTCTCAAATAGAAGCAAGCAACGACATGTCTGAAACAGCAATACAAATACACAAATATACACTAATACAAATACACAAAAACACCAATTCACACATTCAATGTATATTACAAAAGTCACGTCTGAAACAACAGATCATGATGAAGACCTAGTGGCCCCTACATTGTACATAAAAGAGAACCGTTGCAAGTTGAGTATATTAAGTAAGTTTTAAGCTAGTGTTGGTACACCAAGCATGGCGCATTGCTACAATGTAACTATCGACTATGAGTTAGACCTGATACATCACAAATCCATTCATCTGATACAGCAAATGTATGAAGCATGTTTGACATAACCATAGGAGTTTAGTTCAGAGACGCCTGAGGAGCTTGAACTGGCGTTGAGTTACATTTGTATTGGTGATTTCCTTGAACTCAAACTCAAACTCAACTCAACTCAGCTCAATCCAATGCAACTCACCTCAACTCAGCTCTTGCGTTGGGTTGAGCTGAGTTGAGTTGAGTTTGAGCTCGAGGAAATCACCAATACAAATGTAAGATGATTTCTAGAGGTCCTAAATTGAGAAACATGCCGGGCTTGAGGATCTTCTCGACCGAGCCAACTAAGATCTCGCCCTTCACGTCCTTCCAGCTCTAGACGGTGATCTTCACCCTTTCTTTCGCCAACAAGCCAACGTAGGCAGTGTACTGGGACGAAGAACCGTGAACTATGTTGCTCCTCATGAACATCATCCAAGGACCTGCACAGAATCAACAGGCATTCTAGAGCAAATTAAGATTGTTTACTGCTACCTAATGGCTCCTTGTCTGAAAAAAACTGGCAAGATGAAAATTCGGTGGTAGAGAATTCCTTTTACCACTCATAAGAAAATCACAAAAAATAAGAGCTATCTATTGAAACCAAGTTTTGTCATTTTTTCTAAATAGAGAACTTAGTTCTTTTGGATAGAGAATCTCACTTATTTGGTGCACAAGAAAGAAATATTTGAACAAATAAACACAAAAAATTTATGTGTGAACTCCTGCGAACCAATCAAAGAAAATTGTACCCATTTAATTATGGTATTTGATTTTCATTCAACCACAAATCCTCTTAACCTGCATCTCAAGCTAAGAATGGTATACAAGAAACAAACAAAACAAATAACTTTGTTTGTCGTTCAATCACAAGTTCTATTAACCTGCATCTTAAAGCTAAGAATGTTATACAAGAAAATAACAAAACAAATAACTTTGTTCATAAGTCTAATTAGCAATTTTCCTACTCTTCTCTGTCAAATGAAATACAGTAGTTAGTTTGCAAATCAGTCAAAATTTAGTCACTCAAAATTACTAGATCTTAGTTTACTCACTCCAAATTTAGTCGAGGGAGTTGAAGCTACAAGGTCCTTGGACTTCATTCACCAGAAACCCTAGTGGCCGGTAGCGGTGGAGAAAGGTGCAGCGGCTGGCGATGGCGCAATGAACTACAATGAAGTCTGTGGCGGTGGAGAAATATGCGGCGGCCGGCGATGGAGGTTTCAAGTAGGGCTTGTCGCGCTCAAGAAGAAAAAGAAGTGGAACGGTTCGACTGGAAGAAAAATTCCGAGGCACATGTATTTGTAGAGGGAGGCCTTTTTCTAACGGTTTGACAAATTAGTCTGTTAGTATTGTTTCCTCTTTTTTGACGGTCAATATATGAAGCACCGTTAGAATAAATCATGTAGTTTATTCTAACGGTTCCAAAATACTACTGTTAGTACTTGATATTTCTTCTAGCGGTTAACATATTCTAAATTGTTAGAAAAAATCATGCCGTTTTTCCTAAAGGTAACTTAGATCACAACCATTAGTACAAATATCTACAAAATGCCGTTCTCCACTATGCACCAGTACACTAACGGTTTTTTTCTAGATCACGAACAACCGTTAGAAGATAGAGGTTAGTAGACTGCATTTCTGTACTAGTGAAAGGATCTCCACGGTCGGTGCCAACTGTCGACGATTAGAACCAGGGTTCCTAGTCGAACATACACAAATTTAGTTTGTTTAGTAGGGAGACAATTCAGACAATCACCAAAGAAATCACAATATCTATGGATCTAGTGACACAAAGATTTATATAGATTCGGCCCTCAAATCTTGAGTAATAACCCTACTCCTGTTGGTTTTTCACTATGAATATAATGGATTACAAAGAGAATGTATTGTCTATTTCTCTATTGCTTTATTTTCTCGTCCTTGAATTCTTCCCCAAAAGGTCCTTTTATACTTCCCAAAGGGACATCAGTTGCTTCATTGGAGAGACGCCTGGCGATCATCTATAACTACTGCATAGCAGTTGTTGTAGGTTATGGTTGGTTACTATTTGTCAGTTTTACAACATGCGGTTCTAGAAACTGCACATCCATCCTTATCTTCTTCGACGGTTATCTAGTCAAGGGTTTATGATTATTTCAGGAATAATCATAAGGAACAAGGAATGGTTATTGTAAATGGTGACTTAGTTATATGATCCCAGATCATGGTTTAAGTCTTCAATACTATGGACGCATATGGACTGCGACCATGTATTGGTATCTGGCTTTGTCTTTGTGACATGGTATGATCGTAGGCAAATGTCTCCGCGACCATAATACTTGCAGGTATAATATGAGACCATGGACTCTGCAACAATAAGTGTCAAGACTATAGAGTTCTGTAGTTATTAAAATTATGGGAGTTAAACATTCTTAATGAGTTATGTCCAGAATATCCTTGGATTAACCCATTATCTCTTTCCTTGCTCTTCTACGACCATGGAAAAGTAGTGACAGGTAGTTTAAATCTCTTTCTGTGGTTTCCTACAACCATAGAAAGGTATGTGCGACCATGGAACGATATGCACGACCTTGAAAACACATGGGCGATTTAACTCGGGTAACAATCCCCATCAATACATTGACAAAATTCATGATGGCCACGCAATATGCATATGAATGCATCAAGTTGTTAGGGCCAAATGGAGTCATCACAGTATCTGGTGACCAAAAGTTGGCCTTGTCTTGTGACAAGAGAGCACTTGAACTTGTCGACCGATTGTCTCTATGTAATGCAGTTCCTTCCCATTCATCGATGGACAAAACTGCTAAAGTGGTTCCAAAGCCCCAAGATGAAATCCATGAGGTACCATTACACGCGGATAATCCTTCCAAGACTATTCGGATAGGCTCTAGCCTAGACAGCAAATAGGAAGTCGAGCTCATAACCTTCATCTGTGCTAATGAAAATGTGTTCGCTTGGCAACCCTCTGACATGCCCGAAGTCCTAGGGAGGTGATCGAGCACAGGTTGGCAGTTCAACCTGACAAGCAACTAGTAAAGCAAAAACTCAGAAGTTTTGCTCCGAATCGAACTTGATAAGCTCCTCAAAGCTAGGTTCATTCGTGAGGTCGAGCACCCTGAATGGCTCCCAAACCTAGTGATGGTGAAAAAAACCAATGGCAAATGGCGCATGTGCATCGATTTCACCGATCTCAATCATGCTTGCTCGAAGGTTGATTTTCCCCTTCCGCAAGTCGACAAACTTGTGAACTCGACTACAAGTTGCAAGGTGATGAGCTTTTTGGACGCATACTCTGGGTACCACCAGATAAGCATGGCACGCGAGGACAAAGAAAAGACTGGTTTCATTACCCCTTTTGAAATTTTTTTCTTTGTAAAAGTGCCATTTGGGCTTAAAACTGATGGAGCCACATTCTAGTGCTTAATGTCAAAAGCATTCATAGATCAACTGTCACATAATCTGGAAGAGTATGTTGAAGACTTGGTATTGTCAGATTTGGCTGAAACTTTTGACAATCTTCAGAAGCATCATATTAAGTTAAACCCAGAAAAATGCGTCTTCAGAGTCTCACCTGGAAAGCTGTTTAGGTTCCCCGGTTTTGTCTATGGCATCAAGGCTAACCCTGAAAAGATCCTAGCAATCGGGCAAATGCGACAACCAACGAATCCAAAAGAAGTGCAATGCTTCACTAGCTGTGTGGCAGTGCTCAGTCATTTCATTTCATGACTAGGCAATAGCGGACTTTCTTTTTTCAAGATCCTCAAGAAGCATGACAAATTTCACTAGTCGGAAGAAGCCAATCAGGCGTTCAATGACGTTAAAAAATATCTTACCAACTCACCCACTTTGGTGTCACCTATTCGTGGAGAACCATTTATGGTATACTTAGCTACCACTAACCAAACAGTGAGTGCTGTCTTCGTTGCAAAAAAAGAAAGTATTCAACGACCAGTGTATTTCATCAACGAAGTCCTCCATGGGCCAATGGAAAACTATAAAAAAGTACAGACATTACTGTACGCACTTCTCATGGCCTCAAGGAAACTAAGACACTATTTCCAATCACACAAAATCACAGTTTCATCCACTTTTATACTTGGAGAAGTGCTCAACAAAAACGTGTCCTCTAGTCAAGTATCCAAATGAGCAGTAGAGTTGGGCCAGTTCAATATCACTGTACTAACTTGAACAGCAGTTAAGTCACATGTTTTGGTCAATTTCATTGCAGAATGGACTAATCCATAGGGTCAAATTGTCATAATCATTACGATCAGTGGACAATGTGCTTTGATGGCTCTTTAAGCCTCTCCGGAGCAAGAGCTGGAATTGTTGTACTAATCTCTCCAAATGGTGAAAAACTTCAATACGCTATCCAAATAAACTTTTCCGCTACCAACAATTTGGCAGAGTATGAAGGTTTAATAACCAGGCTCCGATTGGCTCAGTCCATCAGGATCCGACACCTACTTGTAAAAGGGACTCGCAACTAGTTGTAAATCAGGTCAAGAAGCAGTACCAATGTTCCAACCCAAAAATATCGGCATACATGGTCGAAGTAAGGAAAATGGAGAAACATTTTCTTGGATTCGAAGTCTAGTATGTTCCCTGAAAAGAAAACTCGACCACTGACCAACTTGCTCGTATTGGTTTGTCATGGTCAACTACCCCAACTAGGACCTTTTTAGAGCAGTTAGACAAGTCTTCCTTCACACAAAAGAAAGCCATAGCAGTAAATACTATACTCCACCAATATGATGCCAATTGGATGATTCCATTCAAAAATTATTTGGCAAAGGGGACCTTATCTAAGGACAAAGCCGAGTGTGATCGAATAACTCGCAAAGCTGGCATGTATACACTAGTTGAAGGTGACCTTTACAACAAAGGAGCCTTAGTTGTATTAATGCGATGTATTTCACAAGGGGATGGTTTATTCCTGCTGCGTGTGATACATGAGGGTATGTGTGGCAACCATGCTTCTTATTAGACATTGGTTGGAAAAGCTTTCAGGAGTGGAACTGACATTGTTCGCATGCCTAGACTAGACCAGCCAGTGCATTACAAACTATACCCCTCTCATGGCCCTTTGCCATAAGGATTGTGGACATCCTGGGACCACTTTGTTGGGGAACAGGCTCGCTACTCTAGCATAATTTCAATAATTTTACCCAAAATCCCAAGAAGCTTGCTAGCAATAGATGATAGATCAAGAGATTTACCACTAGATGCGCGGATACAACAACGCAGCAGTGGAAGAAGGGTCGATGTCGCAACTGGATCGTGACCAACAGTGCAACAATAACAGCCTCACCTGTACAGAAGTCCACATGTCCGAGGAAGGAGCACCGTGTGTTCGTGTGCTAGCACCAACGCACGCGGCTAGGTTTTCAAGAGATCTATCTCGTGGATGGTGGTGGCAGCCAGAATAGATCAGATGATCAATGCATGCCAACCGCATCTCCTTTTATAGGGCATGAAAGATAAGTCCTACTCAAATGCGAACCCTAATTCTAATGGTAATCCCATTACCAATAGGGGACCCGTTTCGGATCCTATCCGAATTAATACTCCAACCCGTTAAGTGTGTGACTCTGTAGGTTCGTGTATATTTGGACACGACCGGAAACAACTTCCCGAAACACAAGTCATAAGCAGTCCCTAGCAAGATATTATGACTACCCGCATGTACACGAAAATCATATCCGACGAACCTATACAACTTATCATGGATTATCTCTTTGCCTCACGATACCAAATCGAAAAGGTAAGAAACGTGTCATCTTTGAATAGCTCGGTCCTTTCTTGATCTTGTAATAGACTAACCTTTCCATAGTTGACACTTAACTATATTAGGCACGGCCATGCACTTTCTTAATCCAATTATATCAAGAGGCCCAGAGATATCTCTCTCAAGATATGAGAGGGGAAAATTCCATCTCGACCATTCACTTTCAATCACATGGTTCATAACATATCTGTATGTCACCTTTATGACTACCCGGTTAAAAGTAGTGGTTGATGATACCAAGTATGCTACTACGCATGTATGAAACTGTGATGATCTCAGGAATAAAGACAAACCAAAATAACTGTTAGAAACCAACTGATGACACATAAAAACTCAATAGTGCCTCAAGATGGGTCAATCCAACCAACATGTTCTCCAACATGTGTCCACGACATTGAGTTGATATATCATATCTTTGGTCCATGAAACTTGACTATCAAGCAATGATCATGCTGACTTATCTTGCATTATTATGCCATGTAATGCCGAAAGTCAGGGATGTTTAGAATAAGCATCACTGATAATGCCGACAATACATATATCATAATAAAGAGTTCCACGAACAAGTCACATACATGTTTGATCAATAAAAGTGATACTTTATTCAAGGAATGCAATAACATTTTATTCGTAACAATTCATAAACATATCATAATACAATCATCTCCTTGATTGCCTGTAGAGCATATCTCTATCACACTTCCATGTGCCACTCGAAATTTTCGATTCCTGTTCGTTACTATTGATACATTCACGAAGTGGATCGAAGTTGATCCTGTGGTCTCAATCACCACTTAGGCGGCCAAGAAATTCCTCGCAAGGAATATTGTCAAGCGCTTTGGTGTCTCAAATCGTCTCATTACAGACAATGGGAAACAGTTCATAAGTGATGTTTTTCAAAAATACTATGAGGATATGGGCATAAAAATCCATTTCGCCTTTGTATCTCACCCTCAGAGCAACGAGGTAGTCGAGCGTTCAAACGGTCAAATAATCCAAGGATTAAAAAGAGGGTATTTGATCGACTGCACAATCGTTTGGGGGCTTGGGTCGATGAGCTAAGTTCAGTTCTGTTGGCTATTCATACCACAGAAAGTGAGTGACTAGTCGAATACCATTCTATTTGGTCTATGGCGCAAAAGCCATGTTACTACTAGAACTACAAATTGGCTCGACACGAACAGATGCGTACAACGGGTAGGAACAAAGTTCAAGACGAGAGGATGACATCAATCTATTGGAGGAACAAAAAACCATACTCTCATGCGATAAGCAACTTACCAACAAGCACCGAGAAGGCACTATGACAAAATAGTTAACAAATGTACTTTCCAAATAGGCAACTTAGTCGTATGGAAAGTACGAGATAACTCTAATAAAAAAAAGTTATCCCCTAAGTGGGAAGGACCCTATACGGTGGTCGCAACCACCAGACCTAGTTAAGTCTGAATAGCTTTTTTAGATGGTCGTGTGCTAACCAATTCTTGGAACGCTGATCAATTGAGAAAGTTCTTTGTGTAAAGTATCTTCCTCAAAACAATAAAGATAAGTTTCTCTTCACTCTTATTTCGCTTTACAATTTTATTGATGTTGTATATTTTCGTACTGCAAAACATTGGAAATGACCTAATCAACCAAGTTCTCTGGTGTATACGAATTCATCAATTAGGATGCTAAGAAAGTTACCCAGTCGAAGCCTTTTCCTTCTCTTGCGACGCGCAATTGCAGAGGGAACTTCCTGTGGTCAACCATGCCTTAGCATTCTCACTTTTGATTCGAAAAGCTATACACTAGCCTGAACAAAAATTAGGTTATGGATGTAAAACCAAATGCTCGAAAGCCCATGCATCATATTTCTTAACTTATTGATCTTTATAACACCTTTTTATTATGTGCGAATTTCCTAACCTAGGTAGGAAAACTTTGCCTACTTAAAAACTTTCCTTTGCACGTGGCCTCACCCACTAAAGGAACTTTCTAGTGTCAATACAGTTTTCCATGCTTCAGCTGTTAGTCATGATGACCACGTAATTATTGGAAGTCTCATATTGATCAGCCTTTCTTCCTGTCGACATTAAACTTGCTCAAAATTAAAGTCCACAGGTGGGGGCTAACAAAAGATCGCAATCTCACACACATCAGTAAAATACAATTTCCCAAATTTCTTTTTATGTTTCTTCAAAAGATGTTCTTACAAGGCTTTCTGCTTGATAGGAATTTATGAGAATTATACACCTCATTTTATTGGTGCAAGCGTGTTCCATCACAACCAGCCCTGGTCGATGGTATGCAAACTGCGCTCAGGTGCAATTGAACATATTTAACCACAACCTGTTCTGGTCAAAATACACAACCTAAGCCATCCCTGGTTGGTCATTCTGAGATAGTTGATCAAACTACCAGTTACCTTCGACCAGAGACATGTTAGCACAAAGATAAGTCTTCTCGATCTCTTCATTTTCTATTCTAAGTTCTTTATTTCCAAATATAAACCAAAGAACTAGTGATCTAGTCATAAACAATTTTTTGGTGTATATAGAATAACTAACCGGATCATTAGGGCATTACCTAGTCGAAATCTTTCCTTTGCATATGGTTCCGCCCACTAAGGGAACTTCCTAGCGTCAATCCAACCCTATTGTTTCTACTGTTAGTTTGCAAAAACTATACACTTGACAAAAGCTTGTTTATACCATGATCTAAGTTTGAACATTTTTTGATAAACACTTCTCTTGTATATATAGATTCACTAACTGGGACACTAGAGCAATACCTAGTCAAATCCTATCCTTTGCATGTGGTTCTACCCACTAAAGGAAGTTCCTAGCGTCAATTCAGCTCTATTGTTCTTGCTGTTAGTTAGCAAAAACTATACACCCACCAGAAACATGTTTACGTCATAAATTATGACTATAATCTTCTATCTCCTACTAACTTGAAAGAGTAACTTCTGGTCTTAAGGTAGCTTATCGCACTTGGAGGGGCACAGTTGAGTGATAACCGCAAGCGAACGGTTGAACGTTGAGCACTTGAGGGTCAAATTCCACGAGGAACAAGCGTTCATCTTTTACGCTAACAAATTACTGATTAAGTCTGAACAATTTGGGGGTTGTTTTTCTACCACTAAATCTAATACTAAGGCTATCAATCTAGAGTTCAAAGCAGTAAAGAACAAGTATGAAAACTAGGGTTTAAGGAACAGAAGGAAACCTAGGGTTTGAGGAATTCCATAATCATCAGGCGTAGTTCTATCCAAAGTCTGAGAATTGCAAATTAGTTTCAATTATTTTCCAAGACAGATTAAGTTGCCAGTATAGTCACTGGTACCACGGTCAAAGGATCGCTTCCACAGTTAAGTTTGGTGAGAGCCTTTCTTCTATTCAGGGTCCCACATCAAGGCACAAAGGACTCAAGAACTTCTGGAAATTCACATCACATCACATCGAGGCATATGAAACAATTAATCTAAACAATTTTCAAATTTTCAGATACAAGTATCCGACTTATCAAATCTGAACCTTAGAATAGAAAAGAGATAACTTAATCAACTAAATTATTTTGACAACTTTTTTCATATAGGGTTTAGAACAAACAACAACTAAAGAAAACAATCACCATGCTATAATTTATACAAAGGTGCTAGACTGCCCTACCTAGAGAGAAAAATTTAAACATTTTTATTTTTGTATTCATTTTTTTATTTTATTCTTCAACTTTTTCGTTCTCTTAGCCAGAATGTTTTGAATTGGATCATTCTGTCGCGACTAGAGGTGATTTGTTTGAGACCTAGATTTGGTTTTCGCACTAGGCTCACCCAGATTCTAATATACGGAATAGTGGGATCTTACTCACAATTACCGAAACCCAAAGTTGATCGAAAAACACCACTCAAAGTAATTGCACAACTCTTTATTTCTAAGAGGGCCTTACACATTGAACGTTATGACACACTCGCCTAAGTCGATGAACTAGACTTGATAGTATTCGATGTATTCGATCTGATCTATATCAAGGTAGATAACCAGGTAGATAATCTATCTATCCTATTACAAACTATTTATAGTCCAATCGTATAAATATGTATCAGACTCAATAACCTAAATGTATTAGACTCAGACAACTAACTAAACCTGAATACGTAAGACTTAGTTATATGTATACGGATCGGAATACAATCCGACCTGAGATCAAATCCATCAGGTACTTGACCTTGCATCCCAGGCTGCGACCTCGCAGCTACGACCTTGGATGGCGATATCGGATAGCACTGCGACCATGGTGGCACTGAGACCCGAAGATCCTCCCGAATCATGACTCCCTTGTTGAGGAGGAGCCAACTCCCGTTGCGACCTCTTGATCAAACTGAAAATGTGGAAATTGGGATTGACCTTCATCTCTGGTGTACCACTTTGCCGCACGTACTCGCTGACCTTTTCGACCGTTTTGAAAAGTCTCTTTGGGGCCAATGCGGGTGGTAATCACCTTCTTCTGCAGGATCACATCTTTGCATAGAGGTTCATCTCATTGATAGACCAAGTCTTCAACTGATGGTACTATGGTATCTAGCTCATCATCCAGTATGGAAGGCTCGAAGAGTTTGAGGTGCTCAACATTGACAACTGAGTAAATATCCATGTATGGAGGTAACTTGAGCTGACAAGCATTATTACCAACTTTCCACAAAATCTGAAAAGGACCATAACAAATGGGTTTGAGCTTTTTACCTTCACCTTTAAGTATCTCCTTACTCAAATGTAGCCATACCATATCTCCTTCTTGGAATTGAGCATCAACTCAGTGCCGATCATGTCGCACCTTGTACTTGAGTTGAGCTTTCAGTAAGTTCTATTCAACCTCACCATGGAGTCGTTGAATACCTTCCAGGAACTTTTGGGCACGATCCTGATCAAATGCTTCCTTGCTGTTCTGCGCAGAGGTAGGGATGACAAACTCCATGTCGAATGGACTCTGTGGTAGAAATCCCAAACAAACCTTAAACGGTGACTTTCCAGTCGAACCATGCATTGCTTGATTAAAAGCAAACTGTAGGTATGGTATGCTTAGAGTTATATCCTCTCAAGAGATGAACGATGGTTCGATTTACCACCTCGGTTTGACCATCAGTTTGAGGATGAAAAGTAGTAGTCCTCTTTAGCTTTGTGTCCATCATCGTCTAGAGTGATCGCCAAAAGTGACTAATGGACCGGGTATCACGATCAGACACAATAGAAGTCGGCAGTCCGAAATGTGTCGAAACGTGCTGAAAGAATACCCGAGTTGCTTCTTCTCCCATAATAGTCTTTCGACAAGGGATGAGAATTATCATTTTGGAGAACCGATCAACGACCACAAAGAGATAGTCGTTGCCACGTCAGGTCTTAGGCAATCCTCCTAAGAGATCCATGGATATGCTTTCCCATGGTCGTGATGGAATGCGAAAAGGAGTGTAAAAACCTAATTTCCGGTTTGCTGGATTTGAGATGCTGCAAAGACCATAGCCTCGAACAAAACTAGCCACATCTTACTGCATCCGCGGCCAGAAACATGTTGATGAAGATTTTGCAAGGTCTTCGTAACCCCAAAGTGTCCAGCAACCTTCGATGTATGCGCTTCTCGCAGCCATTGAATGTAAGGTGCTCCACGAGGTATACAAAGTAAGTTGCCTTTGTACAAGAATCCTTCTCGTCGAAAAAACTCTGTAATTTTCCATGTTTCGAGCTCAGTCAGTGCTGATCGAAAATCAGGATCTTCACTGTACATTGTGGCATAGTCGTCCTGACATGAGGGCTCGATCTGCATGAACGCTGATAAGCAGAGGGTCGTAACTGGTGGTTGCGACAACATGTCGGCCAGTTTATTGTGTACACACTTATTGTACTTAATCACCAGATTAAACTACTGCAGATACGACATCCACTTCATATGTCGAGCTTGCTGTAGCTTTGATTGCGTTTGTAAATATTGCAAAGGTTAGTGGTCGATGTGGACAACAGTCTCTTTACCCAAAAGATAAGACCGCCAATGCTTTACAGCCTAATACAGTGCACACAACTCCTTGTCGTAGGTTGGATAGTTCTTCTGGGATCCCAAAAATAACTTGGAGTGATATGCTACTGGTCGACCTTCTTGCATGAGCACTGCGCCCATTGCATAACCTGAGGCATCAGTTTCTAGCTCGAATGGTTTCTATAGATTCGGCAAAGCTAGAACATGAGCTTCACTGATCTTCCTCTTCAGGAAGAGAAACGTATCCTCATGTTTCCCTATCCACTCAAAAATCTGGTCGATCCTGGTAAATGCATGCAACGGAGAAGCCACAATCGAGAAGTGTCAGATGAACTTCCAAAGGTATTGGCATGCTCCCACAAAACTACGCACTTCCGTAACTGTCCACGGTCGAGGTCACTCTTGAATCAATTTTACCTTATCCAGGTTGATTTTTGCAACATACCATTGCCGACCACGAATCCTAAGTACAATATAGTTTGCTGGTCGAACTCGCACTTCTTACGTTTGAGACGAAGTCGATGTTGCCAAAGCTGTTCGAACACCTTTTCAACATTAATGAGGTGCTTGTCCCATGAGCGACTATAGACCAGTATGTCGTCGAGGTAAACAATCACAAAATTATCGATGAACTATCGCAATACATCATTCTAAGACGCATGAAAGTTGTCGGGGCGTTGCAAAGGCCAAACGACATGACCAACCATTCAAACAGACCTTCTCACGTTTTGAATGCGGTTTTCCAAGTATCCTTCTCTCGAATGCTAACTCGATGATACCTTGACTTTAGATCCAATTTCGAGAAGACAACAGCATGCTTCAATTCGTCTAGCAAGTCATCAATACAAGGAAGGGGGTACCGGTTCTTGATGGTGATCTTGTTCAGTGCTCGGTAGTCAATGCACATATGCCAAGTCCCATCTTTCTTAGGTATTAATACCACAAGAGCTCCACAAGGTGAACTACTTAGTTGAATTACACCATCTCTTAATAATTCATCAAGTCGTCTTTTGATCTCGTCATTCTCCAATACTGAGTTGCGATATATAGCCAGATTGGGAAGTGCCGCATCGGACATGAGCTGAATTTCATGCTCGACTGGACGTTTCGGCGGATGACCCTGGGTACTCTCGAACAGATCACTGTATTTCTCCAGCAATTCCGACAAACGACCAAAATCTTCTCGGCACGCCAACGACAATGCTGCTCAAGTACTATCACTTTGACCAACTGGTTGAATCATAACCAGCACGTATTTGTGACATGCGTTGATGATTCGTTTGGCCTAATTTGTGGTAATCAAGTTTGAAGTGTTGACGTGAATGTCTCTACTGATCACGAACTTAACTTCGTCTTTAGTGAGCTCATACTCTTGCACTCACCGATGGAAGTGAGCGTCACAATCATACAGATACAGACTCCCAAAGATCACCTGACAAATATCAGTAGGAACAATGTTGCATTGCACCTCATCGATATATCGAGCAGAGATCACAAATTTCAACACACACTGACTCATAATCTGTTGATTCACGTTGGATGTAAACCAACCAAGCGCATATGGTCGCGGGTGTCTGGTTGTCTTCAAACCAAGTCATCGAACCAGTCTTGCGGAAACCAAATTCTTCTGACTTCCTTGATCGAATATTGCTGCGACCACTTCGTGCTTCACTTGGATGTTGATAGTGAACAAGTCCTCCATTGAGTGATGGTCGTCAGGTGAATCCAACCCTTTCTCCTTCGGCATTTCCATCAGAGACAAAGTCGTATCCGCCTCATCGACTGAAGTTACTCGAACAACTCCTTCTTCAGGTGGAGCCGTAGTAGCTGTAGCTGTTCTTTTCCCTGGTTTGTTCTTCTTTGGTCGAAGCTCAGGATGGAGCTTATAACACTTATCCTTTGTATGTCCAATAACATGACAATGATCACAGGAGATGCTCGTACTAGACTTCGGAGTGCTCTTCTTCGAACTCAATTTTGCCTTTGTCGAGGTCGAATTCTCTTTCGTGTTCTTGTCATTGCGGGATTTTTTTTCTTCTTGATCGCAATAGCAGTTATGCTCCGGTCGGGATGTCTTGGACGCCAAACAGGGTTAACTCAGCACTGATCAATTTCTGAAGTCTAGACATGTATTTCCGGAATACCTGAGGATTAGACAGTGAGATACCAATGACCATTGCTTGTCTCTGAAACTCCGTGGTATAGTCTTGGACAGATTGGTCGCATCGTTGGTACAATCGGTGCCAACGATCCCATCTCTCCTCAAGGTAACCCATTGGGTAGAATTCTTGTCACATGAGTCATTTGAATTAACCCCACGCAAGGTCGTTAGCTTCACCACTGGTGACAAGGGCCTTCCACTATGTCTTGGCTTGGTCCTTCATCTTCAAAGGTGCGAACTTCACCATTTGAGCGCTACTGAACCCTTTTACGTCAAAGTTGGTCTCAAGCTAGTCGATCCAAGAATCCAGCTTCTCGGCATCGATCACCCCATCATATATGGGTATATCAATCTTAGCATTGACCTTAAAAGATTTGACAGCTAAGGAGGTGTTGACGAGGTCGTTGGCCTTATGGTCATCTTCGTCTTCATCTTTGTTTGTCTTGTGCAAGCCTTCAGCAGTCTTTACACCCTTAACCTTATCTCTTGAAGCATCAACATCAAAAGGTACAACCATGGCCTGCTGCTTAATCCAAGCAAGCACGGTATCCATGTCAGTGGAGAGCTTAGGCACTTGTTCGGCTAGGTTAGCTTGAACGGAGGTATTGTCAGACATCTTCGGAGACGTGAGTCTAGGAACCGTTGAATTATCACATGGAGTTTCACCGAAGGTTTTGTAACCCTGGCGAGTCTTCACCATCCACAGAACAAGATAGTTGCTCTGATACCAAATTGATCCGTTTGAGACCTAGCCTTGGTTTTCGCACTAGGATCACCCAGATTCTAATATACGGAATAGCGGGATCTTACTCGGAATTACAGAAACCCAAAGTTGATTGAAAGACACCGCTCAAAGTAAATGCACAACTCTTTATTTCAAAGAGGGCCTTACATGTCAAACGTTAGGATGCACTCGCCTACGTTAATGAATTAGACTTGATAGTATTCGATCTGATCTATATCAAGGTAGATAACTAGGTAGATAATCAATCTATCCTATTACAAAGTATTTATAGTTCAATCGTATGAATACGTATCAGACTCAATAACCTAAATGTATTAGACTCGAACAGCTAACTAAACCTGAATACGTAAGACTTAGTTATATGTATATGGATCGGAATACAATCCGACCAGAGATCGAGTACATCACATACCCGACCTTGCATCCCAGGCTACGACCTCGCTACTACTACCTCGGATGGCGATGGCGATATCGGGTAGCACTACAACTATGGTGGTGCTGAGACCTGCAGATTCTCCCGGATCAAGAGGAGACACAAATGAAAACACTAACTTAAGTGCACTTACAGATAGGTAGCTTTGTCAGTTTCCCGAGCCCCTGTAAGCAATCTCGTTGCGCCGTATACCTTCTGTTCACCAGTTGGTCAATGATTCATCACCGCCTCTCCCCAGCGGGTCGCATATATGTCACAAGAGACTATACAAAACCAGATCTTAAGCAACCATTTTTCTTTCAAAGATTTTTTTGTGTGCATGAGTTAAGTAAATCTTCCCTTCCCAAGCTAGTCGATAATTTATCACCACCTCCCCTCAGTGGGTCGATTATACATCACTATTACACATTTTTTATTTTAAAGAGAAGGGCAACAAGCAATCTAAATATAAAATGTGACATAAGAGAGTTAATTTAGATGATAGTTTATTAGAAACCTTAAATTTGGAAGAAATCAATAATGATCTAAAAGTTAGGCACAATCTTTAATGGTAAAGTTAACACAAACACTCAACGCAGTTATTCGAAACTATTAAAGAGAGCAATGATGTGATAAAATAGCCATCTATTTGATTAAAGATCATCTTCAAAATTGAGCATTCCATCTTGATATATTTTTTATTTTTCAGTTTATGATGGCAAGAGGGTGGAATGATGATTCGCTGAAGGCTAAGCAAACGATAAAGTGACTACCCCCAAGCTAAATCAAACATTGTCCTAATGTTTGGAGAGAGATACAGGTTACCGTTTGCGGTCGTGGTGTCTGGAGGTTGATGTTGTTGAAGATGATGCGGTGAAAGAAGATGTTGTGATTCATGTAGCTCCGGTGGTTCGGTCCAAGGCATCGCAAGTTAAAACTTGGAAAGAAAAACAAAAAAAGAAACAAAAAGACAAGAAAAATAAAAATAAAAACTTGCATACCTTGGAGATCACTCGTCGAAGGGTGGTGGAGGTGATTGGTGGAAATACGGCAAGGGTGGTACAGGTAGGTTGGTGGTGGATAGGATTGTGAAGGAAAGCCAGGGGTGTGAAGATGAGCCCCGTGGTAGGTAGATGCGCCTAGATATGTGATGTTCGAGAGGATGTGGCCTGTGTGTACATAATAGTCGTAGAGGTGGTCCACGCGGCCAGTGAGGTGGTCCATCCTGGAATCCATCGTAGCCTTGTAATCTAAAAATTCCAATCTAAAGTCAGAGAAACTAGTGCCCATGGACTCTATGGAAGCATGCAGAGCGGCAAAATCATATGCCACCGATTGGTCAGTTCCGGTGGCTTGTGAGGAACTAGGACCAGATGAGCTAGATGGGAGCAATCTCCATTATCACTCATCAGCAATATTTGTCCGAAGACTATTGGGCAAAAGGATGGAGGGAAATCCATTAATAAACCAATGGAATGAATTCGCTCCCCTCCTGCAAAACCCCATTGTTAGTAGTGAGGGTAGGTCAAGGGTGCGGCGGTAAAAAATTCCTGACGATCACTAGCATTAAACCCTACAATGGATGCTATGTGAGTGATAAAGTCACCTAAGACTATGGGTGAGGTTTTGCATAAATCCTTTCCGATTGTTTCAGGGTGGCGAGCAAGGTAGGTTGCGATGAAAGTTTAATTTTTCCTATCATTGCCCAAAGAAACTTGACCTCAGTTTCTAAGACTTTTTCTTGGTTGCTATCATAGCCCAGAATTCTCCCAGCCATAAGACGTTGCAAGTAGCGAAAGGTGGGATTGCAAATTGCGGCTGCTTTTGATTTACCGGGGCGAAATTGGTGCTACCCTTCTTCAGTTATTGCTTGCTAAATTTTACCGGAGGTGCAAATTATAGAACCATGAAAAGTTCCCTTGGTTTTTAACCCTAAAAGATCGGCAAATGCATCAATTGTAAAACTATAATCCTCATTTTCAAACCTAAATCTCACGCCCTCGGTTTGGCCAGGAGGAACGTGTAGGGTGTTTTGTTCAAAAGAGGCTAGAATCTCCAAAATGACTTTGCAAAAAGTCAGGAGTAGGAAAATATATGTGTGGGAGTAGGAAAATATAGAACCATGAAAAGTTCCCTTGGTTTTTAACCGTAAAAGATCATCCAATGCATCAATTGTAAAACTATAATCCTCATTTTCAAACCTAAACCTCATGAAAAGTCTGGAGGAGGAACCCCAAGGGTCTCTTTTTTAAATGCAAAAATCTAGGGAGATGATCGGGAGTAGGAAAATATATGTGTGGGAAATCAAGATTGGAGTAGGTTTGTGGAGATATACCTTGTTGGCACTTCATCGTTTTCTTGATGTTTCGTTGGGGCGTCGTCATTGTCATAGAAGCTTCAGATCAGGGGCAGTCGCAGCACGAGGAGTCAAAATCAACAGTCGGATTGGATTTTTAACAGTTGGATGGAGAGATCTAGGGCTGTTTTGTGGAGGTTTGGAGCTCAAATAATGGAGTTTTTGCTGTTGGGAGGGTTGGAGAAGATGAGTGTATTTATATAGGGGTAGTAGGTAGGAGTTGTAGTTGTATGGGAGAAGGAATTGGAAAGACAATCAAAAATCAACACAAAACACAGTAGACCAGAGTCTCACCCGAGCCCGGCACAACCCATGCCATGGGTTGTGCTCGGCTTTGTCTCATTGCACACTTAGTCAAACAGACCACCCAAGCTTAGCACAACCTTGGGCACAGATCGTGCTCGGCCCGGCACAACCCATGCCATGGGTCGTGCTGGGCTCTGTCCCTTTGCATGAATTTTTTTTGTTCGGATTTTTCACAATTTCAGCTGTTTGTGTATGTTTTTTGGAAAATGGGTTTTGGAGGGTCAAACGACGTCGGAATTGAGAGATTCTTTCACTATTGTGTTCATAAGAGAGAAAAGTACGTATTAGTATACAGGGCTGCATCTTGGCTAGCGCTGGTTTAACATCCTGCTCCACGGGACATCCTTAGTCGTTCAGAAATATAAAGAATTGAAAGAATCGAATTAGTTTAGTTTACTTATCTTGTCCCCCATATTATATAATTTGATGCGAAGCATATGTACCTTGAAAGTGGTACCGTCGTGCACCTAAAGCTCTACGGCATAATATGGGAAGACTCTTTCTATAATGTAAGGCCCAGTCCATCGCGATTTCAATTTTCCTGGAAATAATTTCTACCACGTATTAAATACTAAAATCAAATCACCTTCCGTAAACTTACAGTTGAGGATCCGTTTGTCATGCCACTTCTTCCTTTTATCTTTGTAAATTAGGGCACTTTCATAGGAGTTGTTCCAAAACTCTTCTAGCTCATGCAATTCAAGGATTCGCCTTTGCCCCGCTTCGTCGAAGTACCAATTGAGTTCTTTCAATGCCCATAATACCCTGTGTGAAAATTCAACAGGCAAATGAAAATTCTTACCAACCACAATTTTTTAAGGCGTCATACCTAGTGTAGTTTTGAATGCAGTGCGATACACCCAAAGAATGTCGAAGAGTTTGAGCGCCCAATCTGTTCGTGACGATGCCACCACCTTCTACAAGATCGTTTTGAGTTCTCTATTCGAGACTTCAACCTGTCTACTTGTTTGAAAGTGATATGCAAGAGAAACTTTATGAATAACCCTATATTTCATCAACAATTTCTGAAATTGGTAATTAGTGAAATGTGCACCTCCATCACTAATTGCAAAAGATGACTATTTTGAAAGTTTAATCACATGTTTTGATTCATTTGTTAGTGTTGCAACAGCCTCTACCCACTTTAAAACATAATCAACTGCAACTAAGATGTAGGAATTGCCCATAGAAGAAGGAAAAGGTCCCATATAATTTACACCCTATACAACAAAAAGTTCAATTTCAAGAATGATTGTTAAGGACATTTCATGTCTTTTACTCAAATTTCCAGAACGTTGGCAAGGATTGCATTTTTCCACGTAGTTATAAGCATCTCTGAATAAAGAAGTCCAAAACAAACCTGATTGCAATACCTTTGCTACTATTTTTGAAGCTTCGGCATGTCTGCCACATGGAGATGAATGACAATGTTCAAGAACGCTTTGGATCTCGTGATCGAGCATGCATCGTCGAATGATGTTGTCAACTCGCTTTTTGAAAAGGTTCGGATTGTGCCAGTAATAGCGTCAGATGTCGTGGAGCAAGCTCTTGTGTTGTCTATACGTCAACCATGGAGGAAGTTCATGGTTAAAAAATAGTTAGCATAATCGGCAAACCATGGTTCTTTTTGAATTAAGTAAAGATGCTCATCAGGTAAGACATCATTGATGTGAACGTCGGTAGTGTCGGTGAAGAGTCATGAGATGATCGGCGATGACGTTCTCAGCACCTTTCTTATCTTTAATTTCCAAAGCAAACTCATGCAGTAGTAGTAGGATCCGTTGTACGAGTCGTGGCTTCGTTTTTGCATGTCCCAAGAAACTGCATATGCCCTTCACGTTGGTTGTGGTGGAAGACACGCGATGACATCGATCTTTGCCTTATCGACTTCAATCCCTAGTTCAAAAATTACGTAGCCAAGAACCACACCTTCTTGAACCATAAATTGGCACTTTTCCCAATTGAGCAGAAGGTTCACTTCTTCACACCTCCACAAGACTCGAGAAAGATTATGTAGACAAGAATCGAAAGATAAACCATAAACACTGAAATCATCCATAAAAACTTTCATTATTTTCTCAACTAAATTTAAAAAGATAGCCATCATACATCTCTGAAAGGTTGCAGCCGTGTTACATAGCCCAAACGGCATTCGACGATAAGCAAAAGTACCGAACAAACATGCAAAATTCGTCTTGTCGATCACCTGGAATGGCTCGCCAATCCGGTCACGGTCCGCAAGTCAAATGGCAAGTGGCGCATGTGCGTCGACTACACTAGCCTCAACAGTGCCTGTCCGAAGGATGACTTTCCCCTTCCCCGCATCGACCAGCTGGTCGACTCAACCGCAGGTTGCGAACTGATGAGCTTCCTAGACGCTTACTCAGGATACCATCAAATTAGCATGGCAGAAGAAGATGAAGAGAAGACTGCCTTCATCACCCCGTTCGGCACCTACTGCTACGTCAGAATGCTGTTCGGTCTCAAGAACGCAGGTTCAACGTACCAGCGCTTGATGCAAAAGACCTTTCTTTCCCAAATAGGGCATAATCTCGAAGCATATGTAGACGACTTGGTTGTAAAAAGTACTAAGAGATTGTCTCATTTGGACGATCTCGCCGAAACCTTCTGTAATTTGAATCGCTTCGGAATAAAATTGAACCCGGAGAAATGTTCTTTTGGGGTTTCTTCAGGAAAGCTCCTTGGTTTCCTTGTTTGTTCCAAAGGCATTGAAGTCAATCCTGAAAAAATCAGGGCTATCGAACAGATGAGGTCTCCCTCGACCATGAAAGATGTTCAACGCCTGGCTGGTCGCATGGCAGCCTTAAGTCGGTTCATATCGCGACTAGGCGAAAGGGGACTACCTTTCTTCAAGGCCCTGCGGAAACATCACAATTTCACATGGTCCGATGAGGCCGAAAAAGCATTTCAGGAGGTAAAGACATACTTATCCAGTACGCTAGTCTTGGTGTCTCCCGACAAAGAAGAACCATTGCTTCTCTATTTGGCGGCCACCCCGCATGCGGTCAGCGTTGTCCTGATCGCGGATAGGGAAGGAATACACCGACCCGTCTACTATGTTAGCGAGGTACTTCATGGTCCTAAGGATGATACCCTGAGGTCCAGAAGATACTTTACGCACTACTGATGGCTCCCCGTAAGCTACGACATTACTTCCAAGCTCACAAGATCACAGTACCCTCCTCTTTTCCTTTGGGGGATATTGTCCGAAATCCAGAGAAATCTGGTCGAATCGCCAAATGGGCAGTCGAACTCGGTGCTTTCGATATCCTTTTTACGGCCCACACGGCGGTTAAGTCTCAGGTCTTGGCCGATTTTGTGGTCGAATGGACCAACCCTGAGCCACCTGTGCAGGTGCCCGAGGAATAGGAATGCCCCGATCACTGGACAATGTACTTTGACGGTTCCCGAAGTTTTCAACACTCGGGGGCTGGAGTGGTCTTAGTTATGCCTTAGGGCGAACAGCTTAAGTATGTCATTCAACTACGCTTTGTTGCGACCAACAACGCAGCAGAGTATGAAGGTCTTCTTGCGGGGCTCCGGGTAGCAAAATTCCTCGGAGTCCATCGATTAGTGGTGAGGGGAGACTCACAGCTGGTCGTAAACCAGGTAAACAAGGAGTACAGCACCTCCGATGAGACAATGGCTCATTACCTGGGGGAAGTGAGGAGATTGGAAAAACACTTCAGTCATTTCGAAGTCCAATACATCCCATGAAAGAACAATATTCTCGCAAACCAATTATCCAAACTTGGGTCCTCACGCACATCCGCTCCGGCAGGAGTGTTCGTTGAACACTTGGACCATCCTTCGATCATGACTTCGGTCGAGGATGATCCGGTAATAGTCTGCGTTACCAACCTCGGTCAGGAACAGGATTGGACTCATCCATTGAGAGTCTATCTTGAACATGGGACCCTACCCGAGGATGAAACCGAAAGTGATCGGTTGATTCGAAAAGCGCGTCTGTACAAACTCATAGAAGGAGTTTTGTATAGAAGGGGCACTCAAGGAGTGTTCATGCGCTGTATATCTCAGGAGGAAGGTAAATCCCTCTTGAAAGAAATACATGACTGTGTATGCGGTGCGCACGCGTCATATCGGACAATGATCGGAAAAGCTTTTCGACAAGGATTCTACTGGCCTTCGGCACTCGATGATGCCAAGCACATGGTCAAAATGTGTCCTCAATGTCAGTTTCACGCGAGACAGGTTCATCAACTTGCCTATGCATTACAAACCATTCCACTTGCATGGCCTTTTGCGGTCTGGGCGATGGATATTGTCGGTCCTATGCCACAAGCGGTCAATGGGTACAAGTTTCTGTTCGTAGCTATTGACACGTTTACAAAGTGGGTTGAGGCCGAATCGGTACGAAATATTACCGCATCAGCAGCACAAAAGTTCTTTCATAAGAACATTGTTGCTCGATTCGGTGTTCCAAACCGTCTCATCACGGACAATGGTTCTCAGTTCGCCAGTGGTCTTTTTCTGGATTACTGTGATGAGATTGGGACCAAGGTGTACTTTGCTTCTGTGGCTCATCCACAGAGCAATGGTGCCGTAGAACGTGCCAACGGGAAGATATTGCAAGGCATCAAGAAACGTGTTTTCGATCGCCTTAAGACTCGTTCGGGGGCTTGGGCGGACGAGCTCTATACCGTTCTATGGACACTGCGAACTACCTCTAGTCGAGCCACCGGTGAGATGCCCTTCCATCTGGTCTACGGGGCCGAGGCCGTACTGCCTATGGAAGTTAGTATTGGATCTGTTCAGACAGAACAATTCGAACAAGTTGATCAGACCGAACAGCGATCAGAGGACCTCATCCTCTTAGAAGAAAGACGTGATCGCGCTTTGATCAAGTCCGCGGTATACTTGCAAGCTTTGAGCAAGTATCATAACAAAAGGGTGCGACCACATAGTCTCCACGTGGGTGATCTGGTTTTACGAAAAATTCAAGACCAGTCTAATCGCAACAAATTCTCCCCGAAGTAGGAAGGCCCTTACACTGTTGTTTCGGTACCGCGACCAGGGTCAGCCCGATTAGCCATGGAGGATGGTCGAAATTTGTCCAATACTTGGAACATCAATCAACTACGCAAGTTTTACGTGTAAGTATTCAATCCCTTTTCCTTTTCAATTAGCATTGTTTATTAAAACAAGGAATCTTTT
Organism: Pharus latifolius; assembly: GCA_019359835.1. Lineage (NCBI taxonomy): Eukaryota > Viridiplantae > Streptophyta > Magnoliopsida > Poales > Poaceae > Pharus > Pharus latifolius. Next base: position 50,384,862 of record CM033319.1, on the reverse strand, counting down.
GGTTTCATACGATGAACATCTCCTTTCATGCCCGTGTGTTACGAACTTGACTTGGGGGCTGGTCACCGGCGGTTATATAACTACAGCGTTCTAATCAGATTCGCTGGCCGATCACATGACCACTGCTAGACAAGTCACTCCTAAATAAGCTGTTTCTCAACACATACGGGGCTTGCTGGTATGTCCTTGGTCACCTGGGTGGCTGCCGGTTTGCAACAAGGTTAGGCGTTACATTGATCATAATTGTTGGTCTGATCGCACACCCCTGGTCATTGCACTCGTATTCTCCTGTGTTTATAATACTAAGCCTTCAGTATCTATAATCACAGGCAGGGGCTAGGGGGATATGCTTATAATATGAAACAAAAAATTGCTTTCTTTCAAAATAAAAAATACATGCATTGCATTCTATAAGTTGTGTCTGTACAAGGGTTACATGATCCTGAGCTCGGTCAGGAGCTTATCTACGAGAGGATTGACTTCCTCCATGATTGCCTCGAGTTGCTCTTCACTCTCGATCTCTACCGTTCCCACCAGTGGATTCAGGTCCATATCTGGGCCATGGTGGAGACGAAACCAACAGAGAATGGCGGAGGCTGTTGATTGAACCCTGGTTTTGATCGCCTCTTGTCGTCGCCGTGTATCTTCAGGAAGATACTCGAGTAGTGACTCCGCTTGGGCTACGACCAGTGTAGACCAGTCGCTCGAACTGAGGTCGTCTTTTGTGGACTCGACCACATCAGCCCTCAGGAGACGGGCCACCATCTTTAGCATTTCGAAGATGGATTGGCTCAGGTCTCTGTTCACCGTTCGGGTAGAGTCAATGGAGAGCTGGAGGATTGTCTTGTCCTGATCGAGCCGTTTTATTTGACTTGCTTGCACTGCAGTAACAAGATTGTTACTAACAGTCTAAACGATAAAGTCAAGTTTTCCTAGTCGGGAATTGACTTACCAGAGAGCTGTGACCGCAGTTTATTAAGCTCAACCTCTTGGTTCGAAATCACGGTGATCGCATTGAGCTTGTTAGCGGCCAGGTTCCTCTTCAGAGAAGCAACCTCCCTGTGATAAAAAAGATAATTGTCATAACGAATTTGTATCCATACAAATTAAAGGGCAGTTATCCTTACTCTCGCAAGCAGTCTCTCTCCTTTTGTATGGCCTCGATGCTTTCCACCATAGCAATCAATCTGGCCGTTATACGGGATAGTTCCTATAATACAGAGAGAAATCAGTGGTGTCCTATGCACCATTCAGGTATCATAAGAGATGTTCATTATACCTCTGTATACTCCCGCAATGACTTAATTTTCGGGATTACCAGAGGCCTAGTCGAGGGACCCGTCTCATCCTCGACAGGAGCAGCAGGTGGATTCGCCTGCTGGGCCTCAGTCGCAGGTTCCGATGTCTGCAACTGGGTCTCCGCACCTGACTCATCCCTACTGGCCCGGACGACTTCCTAGACCAAAGGGACAGAGCACTCCTCACCGGAGGCCTCAGCACCGGCAGAGACCTCAACCCTCGCCAGGGCAGTTGGGGGGCTCGGTGCTATGTCTTTACGCCTACAAAGAAAAGTGGAGTTCTCGATCACATTGAAGGTCGCCACAATCCGATCCAGAATAAACAGAGTGGAGTTTTTACCTTATTTGAAATCCCATTAGCTTCTGGGACTTCAAGGAGGGCTCCCCGTGAGAAAGAGGACAGTCGTTGTCCGACCTAGTCTTTCTCTCCATGAACAGGGCCTTTTCTCCTTTTGTATATTTTCTTGTAAGCATATGCATAAGGAATGCTGAAGACCTAAGTGGTAAGAATTCGTACCGGGGTAACCTGTCCGAGTGACAAGGATACGCCTGAAGGCCTGGGTGGCTTTTGGACTGCTGGAGCCGGCGCCTCATCAGCGACCCTGAGGTTGGTCGCGGAGTCTTGTTCTGTCACTTCCACTCTTGTCACCAGGAGTGGAGGATTTTCCTCCCTGGGACTCACAGGAGTCACAGGGGGAAGTTCTTCTCCCTGTATGAGTGTAGATCAGATAAACACGTGTACGGATGCAATTAAGAAATCAAGACCACGAGGAAGTCTTACCGTGGTTGTCCCTTCGACCAGGGAGGGAGAAGTGATTGACCCTGAAGCTTCTGGGGCTTCGGGACCAGGGGTCTCGCCCGTGACCACGGGACTCCCGGTGGCCGCGGGGTCCGTTGTGGTTGCTTCTGTATCCGCAGGACGAGTTAGTGTCTCGCCGGATTGAGAGTCTGCTATTTGCCTCTTCCGGCGGACCAGGGGAACGTCATCCTCCTCCTCCTCGCTCCTCTCCCCCTGTACGACGAAGAAGTAATTCCTGTTTGTACCTGGGGGAACAGGAGGTATGTGATATCTGACCGCAGTTTTCCTTGCGGTAAGAGAAGTCCCGCGTGAAGACCCTTCCCCGAGGATCTTCTTGGATTTCTTGGGTCCAGGATTTCTTTTCCTGGGCTTCGAGGTGATCTTCTTCACATTCTTTATCGTCGGCTTTCCCAGGAGACCGACGTTTTCACTTGGGAATGTCGCCTCGGCAAATCTCCCCAAGAGTTGTGTCATCCCAACATATTTGTCAGTACTAAATGTACATAAGACCTAAGAATGAGAACTGAATGAAAGGCGACATACCTTTCGGCGTTCCTATTTGAGGTCATCGCCAGTGTGAATTAAGCTTTGTGGGCGAGGCGATCCCTTGGGGCCCTCCACTTCGGTATTGTAGGCCCTGAGGAGGTAATTTGTCCGCCTCTCGATCTCGGATGAGGGCAGGATTATTCCCAGAAGACCAGTTAGAAAGCACAGAGCAAAGGTATAAGGTTTCGGTGTCGAAATCACGTACCATTGTTGTAGTCCAGGGTGTTGTCCGCCATGGACTTTATCTCCCAACCCCGAATGAGCCCTTTCACGCAGGGGGCTCACCTGATTCTTCACGAAGTCGCGTATAATGTCGCGAGCCATTAGTCCTTGTTCGACTAGGTGAAGAATCACCTCAGCATGCTTGATGAACTCGGAATTCATGGCTGGGAGGGTATCCAACTCGCTCGGCTTCTCTGGCCGCGAGTTCTCAAACCACAACCCGCTCTCAGACAGAGGGGTGCAGTAGAACCACTTTTGGTGCCACCCGTGCACTGAATCTCGTAGGGGTGGAAAGGGATACTCTTTCTTCTCCCTTATTCGGGAGTATATACATCCGGCGGCATTGGAGCTCTTCGACCACGCCGAATAATAGAAGTGCCGGAAGAGATCCACACTGGGATACACTCCGACGTAAGCCTCGCACAGATGCTAGAACATCGCCAGAATCAGGATTGCATTCGGGTGGAGATTTATCAATTCCAACCCGTAATGCTCCAGAATATCCTTCAGGAACCGACTCTCAGGGAATCGGAACCCTCATCGAAGGTACTCTTCAAAAACCACCAGTTTGCCCTCTCCGACGATTGGGGTTTCTTGGTCCTTCTCCGCGGGCCGCCAGTTGATTAGCAGCCGCGGAGGAAGGATCTCTTCCTTCTCCAAAGCCAGAAGACTTTCCTCGGAGTGGTGGACTGATCAGCTCCAAGACGCCATTTCTTGTGAGAGATCTTGACGAAAGTTGGCAACTTTGGGGAAGACGAAGGCAGAGAACAAAGAGGGTTTTTGTGAGGCGGAAGTTCTAAAGACAGGGTTTTCGGCTGTGTGGCTTCTTCGAGAAGCTATCTGCTTCTTTTATAGACCCGAGGAGGCGCACTACTGTGAGTAACGTTCCACTCAAACGTTCCACTTAATATTCTATTCATTTCCCATAATGGATACTCTCTCTAGCGGACCCGTTAAGCGTTCCCTGTATCAGATCTGAAATGAAAAGACTTGTTTGTTTCGGATTTGAGGGTGCGAAAAACGTGAAAAATTCTACAATGATTTTCAGAGGATTTTTCCTTCATGTTTCTTGTAAATTTTCGCGAAATGATCATGAAGGTATCCTATAACCCAGTTATTGGACGTACGGATATTTTTTGATCGGGTTACTGCGTAATCAGAATTATGTCTCGGACTGAGCTTCAATTCTAATCAAAGTGATGGTCTGATCGAGTTTCGGTTTTGATCATAGTAATCTTTCAAATCGAACTTCGGTTCTAACCGCGGCTTTAAGTCTGATCGCAGTATCAATACTAGTCGCGGTGCAAGGTTAAAATGCGATTCTGGTCGCAGAATCAAAATTTGCCTGTGTATGAGTGGTCTAAAAGACAGTGCTTATGGCCATATTTTCGCACAGAAGTTGTAAAGAATATTCGTATGATATGAAGAAAAAGAAAGCTTTATTTCTGGCATTCTTTACATACAAAAGGGATACCGGCGACTAGAGCGTTGACCTGATTCAAAAGTAGTTTGCAAAGTTCTCCCAGGGACATGTTGTCGTTCGTAGGGTCTACATTGGCGACCCCCAGGGAACTAGCAACTAATCTAAGCCTATCTACATCATCCCGAATAAGAGATGCACTATTGTTCCTAATCAAGTCGGAGAGTTCTCGCTGTTGCTGAGTGTGATCCTTGTCCCGACGGAACTGGCGCGCCTCTTCACAGGATCTCTCAAAACATTCTGCCAGGTGCAGAATCGCCAAAGACATCTCTTCGGTCTTCTTCTCCAGAGCCTCTTTTTCCCCTTGGAGAGTCTGTCCGAGGGAAGGAGGTGGAATCTCAGTCGGCTGGTCGCTAGGGGCTCCAACAATTTTCGTCTCCTACATTTGCAAATGTTAGTTTTACTAACTATGACAACAAGCAAAGGGAGATGGAAGTAATTACCAATCCTCGCAAGTGACAGGTTGGTGTACTTCCCCCAGAAAGTAGATCACCCGATAAAGGTCGAGGATCATCATATGGTGGAAGTGTGGCTTTCCCACTATAAGATTGCTTCCCCAACACAAGTTGAGGACCATCTGGTATTGAGAGAGCAGCTTGCCTACCAGAAAATTGATCATCCAAACAAAAAACGGGGAGTATTGGGATGAAATGGAGAAAACTGAGAAGAACATCCCTCCAAAGGTGGAGATGAAAGTTCGACCTGCCGAGATGCATGGATAGGAAGAACTAGAGGAACAGAAGGAAGAAAGAACGATGATGCGTCTTTCACCTTTGTTCTGCTGGAGGATCCCTCGTCAACCTTGGGTTTCATCCTTGAAGGAGATGGATCTTCGGGCATCTGTGGCTCTTGCTCGAAGATTTCATCGTCATCACTCTCAATCTCGATGATGTTATGGTCTGCCATCGGGAGGTGTATGAGAAGGAGAATGAAGATAGCTTCAAAGGAAACTTAGCCGAGAGGAGAAGTTGTGGAGCTTTGTAATTCGAAGGCTTCGGTATTTATAGCCGCCAGGGTGATGGTTCGCCTTTCGAACGCCTCGAGTTTTTTTTTTATAAAAAAAAAAAAGCATTTACAATTTCACCTCGGGTTAAAACACATGTCAACAGCGCCATCATTACCCGTCACGTATTACCCAGAGCCCGTCTCGGGGAACCAACTGTCACACTTACTGCGCCACTAAGTGGGAAATTTGAAGCGTCAGGTTAAAAATCCGATGCATGTCTTAAAAATTCGAAGTAAACACGTCCCTTCGTTCTCTTCGAATTTGGGGGCTAGCTGACGAGGATTGACACCCGAGTCAGTTCAAATAAATGCGCGACTGGTTCAGGATAGATTCAAGCCAGACACGAGCCTGGCGGTGCGAACTCAAGTTATTCTGAGAAGCACAAGCTCGAGGTCGTAGGCTTTACGCGATCAGACCGCAGCTAGTGTGCGATCAGGAGTTCATATGCTATAGGTGAACAGAAGGTTATAGATGTTGCGCGGTCAGCCAACATCACGCGGTCAGAACATTTTCGACCTGGGAACGTGGGATTAATCTGTCCCTGTAGCAGGAATATCCCAAATATCCCGAAGATTCTTCTACGTAGAGAAACAACCGTCCGGAGGTTAATACGTGTGGTTATCCATGAATAACACGTGTTAAACCTGCGTGGGAGTTAAGAGCGGTTGACGAAACCGCATCCAAGCAACTGTTTGATGCCGTTACGACTTGGGGCCCTTTCGACCAGTATAAAAGAGCAGCCCGATGCATCAAACAGAAAATGGAGGAGAGAGGACATCTCATCCAGAGATCAACTGATCGAACAACCAACTTGAAGAAAATAGTCTAGATTAGATAGTTTCCATAAGCCTTCCAGGCTTCATCTTGTACAATCATATAGGGAAAATCTTCGCCTGTGAAGATCTTTTCGGCACTTTGTAAATCCTTTTACTATACATAGTGAAATCCCAACAGGACGTAGGGCTATTACTCTCACCATCGAGGGCCCGAACCTGTATAAACTTCTCTGTGCTCCAGTTCTCCATAATTCTACATACCTTCCCGGAGGGACACCCTGAAAGGTCTTACGAACTACAAATTTTGCATAAGTTCGGCTAAGGACCCCGAATCCGAATCGTCGACAAATAGTTTAGAAATTTCAGCTTTAATAGCTTCCTTAAGTTAGGGTTTAGTCTACATTGACGTTCAATAGAGGTTTTTGTTTCATCAACTAGAGAAATCCTATGCATGTAAATTTTAGGGCTAATTCCTTTGATATCATCAATTGAATAACCTAGGGCATTGTGATGCACACAAAGTAAAGAAATCAATTTTTCTAGTTGCAAATCGGTCAAGTTTGCATTAACAATAATGGGTTGCATCCCATCATCATCCAAAAACACATATTACAGTGAGGAAGGAAGAGTTTTAAGTATGGGTTTACTTATCTTTTCCTTAGCTGAGGTGTCGCAATCATATCTTTGGATGGTTCTATTGTTGGTCCGTCTTTGTTTTATTTGTCTTCTTTGCTGCTTCCTATTTTTTTGTTTTCAAGAATTTCATCCATTTCTTCTTCCAAAGTGAGTTGAAGTGGTGATTCCTCTTTCAAGACTTCTTCTAGAGTGTCCATGCTGCAAAGTTTTTTCTCATACATTGGGCACTTAACAAGATTAGACATTTTAAACAAAATTTTCTCCTCCCCTATGTGAAAAGTAATTTGTCCCTTACAAACCTCAATGAGGGCACTTGCTATCCGAAGCATTGGTCGTCCTAATATTATAGGTTAGAAACATCTCATCCATATCAAGAACAACAAAATCAAATAGAAGATAAAATTTACCAACTTGAAGAGACATGTTTTCTAGGATTCCTTTCGGATGCTTCACTAAGTGATCGGCAAGTTGCAAAACCATGCATGTAGGTTTGATTGCACCCATGCTCAAACATTGTGCGATGGTATGAGGCATCACACTCACGCTTGCGCCTAGGTCAAAAAGAGCTCGATTGACATGTACTGTACCTATGTTGCAAGGGATGGAGAAGCTCCCTTGATCCCACAGCTTTGCTGGCATCCTATTCTGAATTAAAGCACTACAATATTTGGTCAAAGAAACAGTTTGAGACTCACTCAAATCCCTCTTTTCAGTTAGTATGTCTTTTTAAAAATTTTCCATAAGAAGGCATTTGAGTTACCCAATCAGTGAAAGGTATAGTGACATTAAGTCTTTTCAAGATTTCCATGAATTTTTCAAATTGCTTATCGAGGTTTGCTTTAACGTACCTTCCTGGGAAAGGTGGTGTTGGATTATAAACATGTGTTACCTGATTTTCTCCACTTTCCTTTTCTTTTGGTTCAACGATCTTGTCGTCATCCTCCGCGGACGAAAATGGTACTTCGTTGTTTTACTTACCGGTGGTGGTTTGGTGGGTAGGGTTCGTTCTGTTAGCTTTGCTCCACTCCTTAGGATCACTGCATTAGAAATAAGACGGTTAGAACAAGTTATAAAATTAATTTATTCAGAATTACGAGGATTAATTGGTTGGGAAGAAAGAGGGTTATCGTTTTTCAGTGCATGATTTGTTGTGCGATTTGAGTCTCAAGCATGCGGACATGAGTTGATATGGAGTCTATCTTTTGGCTCATGGACATTTTCTCCTTCTCTTGATTTGCTAGAAATTTCTCTAGCATGCACTCCATGTTCAACTGCTCGGATTGCCATCGGTGCGGCGGTTGGTATGGTTGCTGATTTTGTGGTTGGTACGGTGGCCTTTGTGTTTGATATAGGGGGTTTTGTTGGTGTAATTGCTGCTGTCCAAAAATTTGTTGTTGATGTTGAGATTACTGATTTTATCTCGACCACGCTAAATTTTGGTTGTTGCGCCATCCAGAGTTGTAAGAGTTAGGAAAGGCATTACCTTGCCGTTATTACGCACCCTGAAATTCATTCACCTGCTCCATGGATGGGTTGAATTGGCATTTATGGCCATAGTGGCCTTGTATGCAGCACAGTTCACATACAGGTGCAATGGCATTAACAAAAAAATTAACAAGTGATCCAAGAATAGCTAGTTTATCAGTGAGAAGAGCTACTTGCTTGGCTAATTGAGACATCACACTTACAACCACATTGGTGGTCAGAGTCTATTGAGCAGCTCATTCGGTTCCCCATTCTGTGCAGTTCGTATGCTTCATCTACACTTTTGTTCATCAATGCGCCGTCATCTGCAGCATCTATAGCCATCCACGCGTTGTGGTTCAGCCCGCTATTGAACGTTTGAACAACAATCCATCTTGCTAGTCCAAGATGCGGACATTTGATCAGCAAGTCTTTGTATTGTTCCCAAGCATCGTAAATGATTCTCCTGCTTGCTGAGAAAAAGATGCAATGTGGTTACGAATATGAACAGTTTTAGCAGGATGGAAAACTTACTAAGAAAGGCACATGAGAGTTCACCTCATGTGGTGATAGACACAGGAGGAAGAGTGTACAGTCATACCCTCGCCTTCTCGCACAACGAGAAAGGAAAGAGTCTCAAGTGAAGTGCATCCTATGTTACTCCATGAATCTTGAAACTGTCAGTTTGCTCAAGAAACATATGTAAATGTATAGAAGAATCTTCAGTGGGAAGACCGCTAAATTGATTTTGTTGTACCAAGTTTTAGATTGCTGGTCTAAGAATACCTGATTGCAAACCCATGATGAGTGGGATTGCATAATCCTTCAGTCTCTTTTGGTCCTCCATTATTGGTTGTTCCTTGTTTTCTTCAATTGTTTGTCGTGAATTTTCCTTCAATCTTACCTACGTTGCGTCGTACTGAACTTGGCGTGCGGTTTTGACAAGTTTGTTCGAGCTATCCAAATTGCACTACTTCCATGAAAGGTTAGTGGTACACAAAAAGAAAAAGAAAAATAGAAGCAAGATTGAGAAGTAAGATTGACTTATATCAGCAAAAATTAATCTAAAAAATGAATGATCATTTCCCAGCAACAACGCCAAAGACTTGAGTGATAACCGCAAGCGAACGGTTGAACATTGAGCACTTGAGGATAGAATTCCACAAGGAAAAAGTGTATTCATATTTTAGCCAATAGATTACTGATTAAGTCTGAACGATTTGGGGGGTTGTTTTTCTACCATTAAATCTAATACTAAGACTATCAATCTAGGGTTTAAAGCAGTAAAGAGCAAGAATGAAAACTAGGGTTTAAGGAACAGAAGGAAAACCTAGGGTTTCAAAAATTCCATAACCATCATGTGTAATTCTATCCAAGGTCTGAGAATTGCAACTTAGTTTAAATTGTTTGCCAAGACAGATTAAATTGCTAGTACAGTCGCTGATACAACGGTCAGAGGATCGCTTCGATGGTTTAGTTTGGCGAGAGCCTCTCTCCTGTTCAGGGTTCCGCATCAAGGCGCAAAGGACTCAAGAACTCCCCTAAATTCTTGCTAAGGCTCAACTATTACGTCTATTGCCATAACAAGAATTTATGGTTTAGAGGAAGAAAACATAACAGACTAACTACAAAACTTAAGATTGAGACTGAGGAGGAATTACGCCTTTCGGTTAGCTCATCCTTAACCCTAGAAATGAATTACCCGCAAAAATCCATAAAAATATAGAAATAATAAGAAATAAATGAAAACATACTTGATAGCATCAAAGAATTAGGTCTGCCATCCTTGACTGCTTACGAACACGGAAACTAGAATAGAGAAGGGGGCTCTAAAACTAAACTAAACTAAACTAAAAATAGCCTATCTAATGCATATCACTTGAGACAAAAGTTTCTTTATTTATAATACAATAGGTTAACGTGTCCAAACATAACTCTTGACGTGTAGGCGACGGAATCCGGCTTCAAACAACGTGAGAATAAGATAAATTGGAGCCAAAACGACCAAAACCAGCTAGAAACCGAGCTGGGCACGACTTGTGGCACGGGTTGTGCCCTAGGTTGAGCACGTGTCGTGCCCACGATCATGGCAAGTAAATCGACTGAGACCGATCCTGGTCATGTCAAGCAAAATGACTACACTTGGTCGTGAAATGACCACGACTGGTCGTGCCCATGGTTGTACTGAGCCTGGTTGCGGGCGTGCAAAATGACCGAAACCAAGCATGGTCATGATCGTGCAAGCCGGCCGGAACCAAGTTTGGTCATGATCATGTAGAGCAAAACAAACCGAGCTGGGCATGGGACATGCGCATGGTCGTGCTTGGCGCAGTCCAGGGTCTTTTTTCCTCCCATTTTCATATCTTTCATCGAAACTAGTCCAAACGAACTCAAAATGCTCCCAAATTTTGTAGGCATGATCCCTACAACATAACGAACACAACTGTGGAAACGAATTGTGGCGAAGATGTCTGCCCATGGTCGTGCAAGCTGTGGAAAGAAGGCTAATATCAATATTTGGTCGTAGTCAGTATGCGACCAGACTATTGAAGACATTTATTTGACGAGGAAAGTATGGTTGAGACTTGCCAACTATATGTCGTGGTATAAAAGATACCACCGGCAGATTTTCTGAACGTTTGTAACACGCGTTCAACGGCGCGAGCTGACCAGATGACCGGTTACCTCCCACCAGGCAACACAGACATTGACACGGGGATTTTTATACAGGTTCGGGTCCCAGTGGGTGTCCTAGTCCTGTCGGCACCCTCCTGACGTGAGTCCTCGGGGGAGGTTCTCTCTCGGGGAGAGAGGTATCCTAATGATGCCTGTTTGTTTGTTTGTGAAAATGAATTGTTCTCCTCTTACAAATGAGATACAAGGGGGTATATATAGGCCCCAAAAGAAGCAAAAAGACCAAAGAGCCCTAGCTACGGCCATCGGATCGAGGGGAATTGACGCCATTCCACTGGCCGAAGGGCTTGGATGCTTGACAAGTGTCCTCGCTAGTTCTTGAGGTGTCCTTCACGTCACCCACACATGACCTTCTACGGGAGCCCTCCGCGGCTTTTCCTGGGAGGCATCCGTGACATTTCACGGGAGGTGTCCGGGACTCGAAGAGGTGCCCGTGGCCTTCTACGGGAGGCCTCATTGACATTTCATGGGAGGCGTTCGGGGTTTGTCACAGGAGGCGTCCGGGGCTCAGAGAGGTGCCCGTTGCCTTCTACAGGAGCCCTTCGTGGCTTTTCCTGGGAGGCCTCCATGACATTTCATGGGAGGCGTCTGAGGTTTGCCAGGGGAGGCGTCTGGAGCTTTCAACAGGAGATCTCTGGGACTTTCCCCAGTAGCCCTCTGGGACTTTCAACGGGCAGCGTTCACGCCAAATCCCAGGAAGCGTCCGGGCCAGATCCCGGGGAACGCCCGGAATTTTCCCAAACAGCAGCCCTCCAGACCCCCGGGGACACGGAGTGGCCCCGAAGGGTATGCGTAGGACTGGGCCTAGACGACGCTTCACCTTCCAGGACACGCCCCCAGCCGCGCGCGATGCTTCGGCTCCCGGGCCATTTTCCCGCGTGATCCCTCAGTTCACACGCGCACCGTACAACGCGTCGATCTTCGTGCAAGCCTTCGATACCCGCACGACGATTCAAACCAACAGCCCAAATTATCTTGACGACGCGTGGTGCCCACCCGCCGCCCCATCGTTTATAAATAGGTGGGGGGGCCCTCCAGTCTAGTACACTTCATTCTAGCCTCCAAACTTTGCTCTCCCAGTACTTTGGTTTCCTAGTAGTTTGATTTCCCGATTAGATACTTTCGACTCACTGGCTCCTTCCACCCTTATGGCACCGAAGAGCTGCACCAAAGCATCTAAGCTGCCCCCGAAGGAGGTCACCTCCGACTTTCTCAGGGCCACTGAGTTCTCCTCCGGGGACCTCGAGGACTTCTTGGACAGGAAGTTCTTTGCGACCGGGGACACAGGGTCCCCGGGCTGGAGGAGCTGCCACTGAGTCCCCGGGAGGGCGAGGTGGTGGCGTTCGAGGCCTTTGTGGAGGCGGGACTCTAGCTCCCGGTGCATCCACTACTTCGGGAGTTTCTCCGAGAGTACCGCCTCTCTCTCAACCACCTCACCCCAAACACCCTCGTCTGAATGGGGTTGTTCGTGTGGTTGTGTGAAACAGCCACTGGGGAGGAGCCCACCCTCTGGCTTCCCCGCTACTTCTACGAGCCCTCGGCGAGGAGCCCGCTAGTCATGTAGGGCAGGCCCAAGTTGGTCTTCGGCTCAATCATAGTCCAGCTAATGTCGGGCCACACCGACGAGTACCCGGTGCATGCCTCCTGTGACCACTCGGGGGATTGGCTCTGGATGTGGTTCTACCTCCGGGTAGGCAACCCAGAGGTAACATATTCCCCGGAGCACTCGTCGTACTGGGGGGATTGACCACCATTATCTCGATGTTTTGGTTGAACAACTCCTTTTGGAACATGGTACTTGCGAAATTCTTCCTCGAATTCTTTCCATGTGATTGAATCTCTGTTGGAGTGCACAGTCTGATAATTTTCCCACCAAGCGGCAGCGGGTCTAGCTAGGTGATGTGGCCCATACTAGAGTTTCTCTTCGTCACTGCACCTAACTCTATTTAGCTTTCTTTCGACGTCTCTTAACCAATCGTCTGCTATGATGGGGTCTTCGGTACTTGAGAAAGTTGGAGGACGTGTCTTCTGGAAATCAGTCAATCTTGCACCAATCGTTGATCCTTCGGCTTGTCTGGATGGTAAATGTTGCATTAACTGTCCTAAGATCTGATTTTGCACAGCCATTGCTTCCTGTCAGTTTCGCTCCATCCACATTAGCACATCGCTAATGTTGCCTCCTTGTGGCATAGTGGATGATGATCCTGGTCGGTCTGGGTTAGCACGGTCTCTAATTCCTAGCGTGGCTCTCACATTGCTGGGGTTTCCTTCAGGTTCTCCTTCCTGAGGTCTTCCACGCGTATTAACCATCCTATTTAAACAGGCGGTCAAGGATATAGACGCTGATTCGGATAGAATCATACCCAAAGAATACTGACATTGACTCAAGAGATAAGGATAGGATCATGCAAAATGCCTTTTCATAAATTAGCTTTTGTAGAGTACATAGCTTTTTGCCTCATCGGGCTTCCAAATTTCATCTAACAACCAGCATACATCAACTACAACTGAGAACAACTACTACACCAAAAGATCTAACGTCTGCTGGGTCAGGCACAAAAAGCTAAGCCAAAGGGAAGCCTGGGATCACTTGTCCGCATTGGAAGAACCACAAGGCTCTATCTTCTTGGGATCCTCCTCCTGGTCATCATCCGCATCCATCGAATCCAACTCCAAGTCATTGTCATCATCAACGTCACTGTCGACATCAGAAATCTCCTTCCCTTTTCCGTTGGGGATCTCCTTCTTTTCTGTGGCGCTGGGAAGCTCGGATGCACAACAGTTGATAACAATGCTATGCGACGAAGCTGTGAAACCACTAAGGTACTCCTTCAAGTTTCCCACTCTCTTGCGAGCGGTAATCCTTAGTCTTGGACGGCTTCTCTTGACAGCGGACTCTGAAACATCGGGGTCCTGCTCTTCACTTGGTCCAACCAATTCTTGAATCCACTTCTCCTTCTCTTGGAGACTCGCACGGGTCTTCTCAAGCATGCCCTCGAGATAATGGCGGTTATCACGAGCACACTCATACTCACGAAGCAAGTAGGTATATCCGGTCTCCAAAGCATGAACAACGTCTCGGGTCTTCGTCAAAATGGCATCGTCTCGGTCGTTGGATGGAAGAACGACTCGGTGCTCCGATCTGGGAACCTGATAGGGTACGAGGCGATAGGGGGAATCTGAAAGGTAATCACTGTATAACTACCGGATGGTACCTACGGCGCGACGGGTAGCATCCAGGATGGCATCATCATCTCCTGCTATGCGGGCCTCATGTCTCACTGAACCTCTCCCATGCTCGGGGATCTCGTAGACTATCACCGAAGCACGGTAACCATACAGTCGTCCATCAACCTCGTCCTGCCAAATGCAGTAAAATGGCCTTTGGCAATCTCACGCACCAAGGAACTGTAGTATCATCCACAGGAGTAGCGCCCATGATCCAAGCTCATCACCATGAATGAATTAATCTCCTGGCGGAAGCCATTTGGGAAGACATAATGCAAAAGCACCTAAGAGTTAAAACAAAATATAAAACCTTTTTCAAATAATCACAAAACAACTTACATAATATATTTTTCTTAGACAAATTAGTTTTTTGTAATTAAACTTAGTCAAAATAACTAGCTATTCTTCAGCTTCTAGGGACGCCAAGGTCTATCTAAGGGTCACAAACTACAGTCAAGCCTTTGATCTGACACCAAGCTCTGTGGGACCCTCATTTGAGGAATCCGGTGGCAACCGCCTAGGTGGGTTGCACTCAGAATGATACATCACAAGTTCACAACAACAAAATGCATTATATTGAAATGGAGATAATCAATACAAGTAGCGGGTCATGAGGACCAATATTACAATATCATAGCACCAAAGATGACGCAATTTAAAGTTGATACAAAATTAAGGAGTTTTCTTCGACACAAAGGTCGGCACAAAAAAAGAACAACAACAAGCAATAAGACTACGATGGTCTTCATCTTCATTGGCAGTGATGTTGCATGGGCTTCCTCCACATCGGACTCCACTTGGTGAGTGACCCTCTAGTAAGATGAATCTTCGGGGATGGTGCCTTCCTCCTCATTGGGTTCAAGACCGTAGGAGTCGGGATCAACGAATCCTTCCTCTAAATTTGTTTGCAAAAGTAAGGGTGAGCACGTTGTCCATACGGTGCTCAACAAGTCTCAATTAAAGAATACACGTATATAGATGAGGGGAAATTCCAAGAGATAGGCTCTTTGGTTTGTAGATAAGGATAGAATAGATTTTTACTCTAAAGTTTTGAGGAAAGGTTTTTCTTTCAAAAAGCGAGACTTTAAAATCCTAGACTAGATTTTTAGAAGATGTTATGTGTGGCGGTCTTCCATGAGTCACCACTTTCATCAATATTACAAAAATCTTTCAAAAGCTACTTGTGCTGCATCGACGTGGATAGAATCCACCATGTGCAGACTCCATAACCTAGGAGCTCAGAGTATCCGATACTTTTTATAACTTTGCAAAGGTGTACCATTTTAATCCACCGATCACTCAGCTTTCAAGTCGGTATCTCTCCATGCGACTTTTACGCATGTGACAAGTCCGAAATCACACAACAGTTTGCAATCCTAGCATTAACAATTCCCTGCCCAGTAAACAGACATTCAGTCCTCATTACCATTGTGGGTACTCCCCACAACCAATTCTACCTAGCCTTGGTCTATGGTCCCGCGAGACACATAGCCTGTGGATTCAATCGTGCACGATTCAGAATCCAGGCGTAGGGCGCCTTCCTTCTAACTCCTGATCCTCTCATTAGCTCACACCACTCGTGGCCCTCTATGGCCCACCAGTTTCCTCTCGAGAAACCGGATTGACAACCATTGCAGGGAAAAGCTAATACTGGGAAAACTACTATGTTGCGCCTGTCCCATACCGGGCAAGTGGTTAGTATGTTTTTCATGCCGCATAGAAGTACAACACAAGGTTCTTGTCCTTATGAATCTTTAGTGAGGAGCCATTCACATTCCCGATGCGCACACAGCACCAACCATTCAAACCATCCTCACTATTGATTCTAATAACATTTTCTTTCACAAAATGGGTTTTAAGCACACTTTTCATACACATGACCATTTAGCACTTAACACATATAATTAAGCATAATCATAGCCTAAGCATGATATCCTAGGGTGACAAGGGTGCATGAGATGTATGAACATGAGGGGCTTTACAGGGAATTAGGTCATATCTATTCATATTCTTCCAACATAGCACTTAATTTGAATATACAACATGCATATACTTAAAACAGTAAATAACCTAATTTGCTCAAATACTCGGAGAGACATGATCAAGGGGGTAGAGAGACTTGCCTTGCAATGCGGGGTCTAACTGCTCTAAGGGATCTTTGAAGACTTCTGCTGCCTCTTCTGCTTCTTGCCTACTCTCACACGCAAAACACCATACGACACATAAGCATACAGAAATTATATCAAGATTTTGTTCAGAATACCAATTGGGATATATTCCCTGAATCAGATCAAGATTTGGAGCTGATTTGTGGCATTTAGCCTTTTCAGGCTTTTGGGAAAATCTGAAAAGGATCAATCTGTACTACTTTTGGACTGAAATGCGAATATGATCTGAATGGTGGAGTTTTGCTGCAAACTTTTTAAATTATGGAAGTGGCATACCCTGGATCATATTCCTGAGATAACTGATCTAGATTAGGTCAAAACTTGGGGATTGATCTAGGGTTCAATCTGAGATGGGGTCAAGACATCCGAGGAATCCAATGGAGATGATTGACTAGCATGCTAAAAAGGTAGCAAAATCTAGGGTGTTATAGCCTCTCCCCACTCCCGCCTTACACAAGAGGGGAAAGGAAGCAGCCGGGGGGTCATCGAAATGCCCTCAGGTGCAAAAAAGCCTAGCGAAGGCTCGGGCAACAAGGAGCCCCGTGAGAGCTCGGGCGCAGCCCCCGGCTTCGCACTCAGAGACTCCCACAGCACTGCCGTTGGGTACACCAGCTGTTACCCCGGAGAGGTCACCGGTCACCCTCCGCGAAGTGGGTAGGGCCTTGAGGCAGGCCCTTACGGGCTCTCTGGCAGCCTGGTGGAGCCAGTGACCCAGCTCGCCACCCCAAACGGGCCGAGCTATGTCGAGGGCATGGTGGCCGGGGAGGGGCAGGGCTTCGACTCAGAGATGTATGCCCTGAGTCCTTCCCTACCCCTCGCTATCGCGGAGACCCGGCCACAACCATCGCCAGTTGCGGTCTCCGTCCGATTCAAGACGCAGGGGGCCCTTTCGATAGCCTCCATCTTGGCACCTGAGGTTGGCCCCCCGAGGGGCCAGGCGATGGCGGTGGCTTCCCCTCCGCCCGGGAGGACTAAAGGCCTTTTCATCCGTCCCGGGGTGCCGGCCCCGCCGATGGACATGACGTCTAGCTCTTCCAACGGTGGGACTCCGAATGACGACGCCGTGGTGGGTGAGGTCTCCCGGGGAAGCCACCCAGGGGATGACATGGAGGATATGATATCCTCTGAGCTCCAGGTAGGTGTCCTTCACTGTGGCTTGTTCGTCTCTTTTCACTTGCGCCCCCTTTTTTGATTGTTTTAGCCTTCAGACATTGGCATTAGCTTCGGGCCTCTGGGCCACCGAGGAGATGATAGTCTCCAAGCTCTTCAGAAAGATGAGGGTGCTCAGCAACCTGGCTACTGCGGAGGGGGCAGTAGCCTCCAAGCACTCCAAGAATGCTCGGGGAGCTTCAGGCAGTCCGGGCTCAGCTCGCGGCCGTCGAGGACGCAAACTCCCGACTCTGGAAGGAGTTGCAGAAGGAGCGGGGCATCACCCGGGAGTCCAAAGCCTCGAGCGCCCTCGCGGTCATCTCCGAGGGGAAGATGATCTATTCTGTCCTGGAGGAGCTCGAGGTCGAGCGCAGGCCGGGGGGTGATTCCGACCCAACTCCATCGTCGATCAGGGAGGCCACGTATTTTCATGACGCACAGGTCTCCCTCATCCCGGTGGTGGGGGATATCCAAGCATGGGGCCTCGCTGTTCTGGTCATAGCCCTAGCGGCGGCTCTCGTGGAGCACCGAGGGCAGGCGCCCAGGTGATCGGGGAGTTGCTCCCCAGGAGTTTCCCCGGCTATTTCAACCCCTGGCGGGTGGAGCTTGAGGAGCTTGCCGGGGCTCTCTTTGATCAGATCGCCGGGGCCTCAGAGACAGAGGGCGCACGCCCGGTGCACGAGACGGCAACAAAAGCAGTTTCCCCGAGGGGGAACAAAGACGGGCAAGTATGAGCTCCCCCCCAAGTTAGACTAGATTTTTCCTTTGTTAGGCTTTTTGCTCCCAGTAGCTTCTTTAGGTGAATCCCCGAAAAAAGGCCGCGCCTCTTACTAGGACTTGGTCCCGTGGAGATTTCCCCCAACAGCAGCCCCCCATGCCCTCCGGGGACGATGTTCGAGTCCCCGGGGGGGATGGTCCGTGTTACCGGGAACATCTCCTCCAGGACATATCTCTGGGATCGTGACACTTCGATTCCCACGCCCAGTGTTTATGGCCGCGCCGTCATTCATTAAGGCTTCGTCTCGATGGGAGAGCATCGTTTCGCGTGCCCATCCCTTCGTTTCCCGCGTGCTGTTTGCATTGGGCCGCACGGATGCTTCACAAGGAGCCATGTGGCACCTATCGGGGCCATGTTCGAGCCCTATAAATAGGGCCTTGAGGGGCCCGGAGAAACCACTCCAACCTTCATTCCTCAAATACCACCGGCGCTCCTAGCTCTCCCGGAAGCTCTGTCCAGGAAGCCCAGCCACCGGAAACCCAAGCCCCTCTCTAGAGCCCAAGCCGCTGGAGGAATCAATGGAACCCAAGGGCCGCGCTAAGGCTGCCGAGGTACCTCTGGAGGAAGTCACTTCGGACTTCCTCTGGGCCTCCGAGTTCACGTCCGGGGACTTGGAGTCCCTTGTGGACCGGGGGGGGGGGGTGGTGGCGGACGGGGACGTAGGGATCCCCTCGAAGAAAGACGGTGCCCCCCGCCCTAGGCCCGGGGAAGTGGTGGTCTTCGAGGCTTTCCTCGAGGCCGGGCTCCAGCTCCCGGTGCACCCGTTGCTCCGGGAGTTCCTCAAGGAGTACGGGGTGGCACTGAACCACCTGACGCCGAACGCCTTCGTTTGGATGGGCCTCTTTATATGGCTGTTTGAGACAGCCATCAGACGGGAACCCACGCTCTGGCTGTTCCGATACATCTACGAGCCGGCGGTGAGGAGCTCCCACCTGGTGAAGGGAGGGCCAAAGTCCCCGTTCGGCTCGGTGATGATCCAGCTCTTGCCTTCCCAGGTAGCGGAGTACCCGGTGGCAGCCTCCCGGGACCACTGGGGGGACTGGGTCCGAAAGTGGTTCTACCTTCGGGTCCAGGATGACGAGGTGACGTACTCACCGGAGCCCCCCTCCTACAGTCGGTCGTCCGCCCCCAGGCCCCCGATGTGGACCGAGGAGGAGCTGAAACTCCTCAGTAAGGTGGTTGGCTCCCGGGGCATCCGTTCCATGAGGGATGCCGCCGAGGAGCTGACCCTGCTCAAGATCTCCCCCTTCTCACACGGGAGGAGGGGGATCGGGATGTGCCCAGCACAGCGGCCTCCGCAAAAGCCGGTGACCCGAGGTAAGCTTCCGGCTGCCTTGCTTGTCTCTTTGTCAATATTTCTAACTCTTACCTTTTTGTAGTCCGGCCGTATTCGGCCGCCCGGGAAAAGGTGGAGAACCTCCTCGGGAGGTACTACGCCGACAAGCACGAGCGCATCGTGCGCGTCGTCGGAGAGGGTCCTGCCCGGAACTTGGTGGCCGAGGCCTTCGGCCTGAGGCTACCGGCGACGCGCCTCTCCCCACCCATGGTTCCCACAAGAGGGGGAAGGAGGGCACGGGGGCTCTGAGCCAAAGCGTACCAAGGCTTAGAAAGCCCCCGGTCCATCAACGTCACCGGGCTCTATGCCCGTGAAGGCCCGGGATGTAGCCCCCGGGTCAAGGCGCGCGCGGGCACCTCCCAGTGCGAAGTGACGCCGCCTCCCCCGGAGAACTCCAGGGGGGTGGGTGGAGGCGCGGGAGCTCGCGCGCCTCCCCGAGGCCTCTGGAGAGGCTCGGGGAAAGGAACCAGCCAATGACGGGGGGCGTCCGATTCGGCGGATTACGCCCCCTCGCCCCCTTCGGCGGTTGCACTTCCCGCAGCCCCGGCGCCACTGGAGCGGGAGAGGCCAGAGGTTCGATTCATGGAGGCTTCCCCTCCGCGTCTCGAATGGCAGGTAGACGAGGGGGGAGCCCCTCTGTTTACGAGGTCCCCCCGGAGATAGAGGTCCCGGGGGCCCCGCGGCCTGGAAAGGGAAAGGGGCTCCTTATCCCCCCCGGGGAGGGACCCCTTCCAAAAGTTAGTCGGCCTCCTCCTCGGACACGTCCTCGGTGGCAAGGACGCCTACCACCGCCACTCCGGTTCTCATCACCCCCATGTCTTTCGCAAGGGGGCCCGCCACCGGTCCCGATGGGTTCGGCGACGTCGGGAGGGAGACCCCCCCTACTGACCGCGGGGGCGGTCGACCGGTTCGAGGAGAGTCTACAGACCCGAAAGGTCCAGGACTACGTCTCGCAAGGGACGCTTCACGAGCGATGTGGGGAGCTTCAATCCCTCCAGATCTAGGTTCGTCCTCGAGTCGGTCACTTGTTTTCTTCGGGACTCCAACTCGAGGGCTCCAGCGTCCGGGCAGTGATGGACGCAGGCCGCACCGTCCGCTCAGCCCTCGAGGGGCTCGGAGTGAGCCTCGGCTCGGGAGGCGCCTCAGAGGCGGCGCCGGTGACGCTCACGGAGGCTGTGCGTTTTCTCAACGCACAAGTGTCCGTGATCCCGGAGGACGCCGATGCCTTGGCACAGGGCCGGGCGATCCCGGTGGTGCTGCCACGGTTGGGCTCGTCTAGCACGAGGGGGTTGGTGCCCGGGCGATCGGGGGCCGGATCCCCCGGAGCTTTCCGGAGTTATTCGAGCCATCTCAGCGAGAAGTGGAGCAGCTCACCAGCGGCTTCTACGACCATATAGTTCGGGTGTGATTCCCAGCACCGGCGCCTTTCGAGCCAAACGTTGCGGCTCTGGCGGAAGCCTCCCATGGGGAGGACGCCAATGAACAAGTGTGAGCCTCCCCCCTAGGCCTTTAGATAGGGCCCTTTTTTGTTTTAAGGTTTTTGCTCCCGGTAGCTTCTTAGAGGAAGCCCGGGACACTTGTACAAAACATTTTGATGCAATAGAAATGAAATTTTTTTCTAAGTCTGGATTAAATTTTACCAGGTTTCTCGGGAGGCTACTCCCGGGGCTCGGGGAGTCACTTCCAGGCAAAGACCCCCGAGGTTGGAGCGCAACCTCAAGGGCGTCCCGATGTTACAGGCAGCTTCTCCGAAGGTGGAGGCCCCGGCCTCCGGAAGCCCAGGCCGCCTTCATGTTGCTAAGTCTTTTCTCTGGGGGACATGGCAGGGGCGTTTCCCGGGAGCCAATCCGATTGCGGTGGCATCCGGAGTGGCACCTGGACAACTTCGACAACCACCGCGCTGAACTGCCCCTCCGCGATCGGGGTCCCGGAGGGTTCCCCCGCTTCGAGTACTCCCACCGGCAGGCTACGAGTATTGGCCCAAAGATTTCCTCCGAGACGACCAACGTCGTATACGAAGTTTATATCGAGACCTAGCCCGGGAGCTATCGGAGGGCCTCCAGGATTATTAGGTGTAGGAAACTTCTGGGTTATACTCCGAGTTGTATCATGTTTAATGTAATGATGCCCACCGGAGGGGGAAGTTGTCCTCCGGTTGTGTTTTTAATAAAGCTAAGTTTGCTTGTGTACTTTATAAATTTTCGATGGTCCCAAACAGGGTGACTCCTGGGTTGTCCATATCTCCGCCCTCCATAGCGGGCCAGAGGGTAGCTCTGCGTGCTGTGGAGGTGACAAAGCCCCCGGGGTAAGAACCCTTCAAGTAAGAATTCCAATTTTCCAAAGGTTCTGGTGAGAAAACTTTTCCGGTCGCCGTAGAAACGGGAAACTAAGAAAGAGCTTTCCGGGAGACCCAAGATTTCCAAGAATTTTGCCGCGTGAAAACCCTCCAGTCGCCGTGAAAATGGGAAACCGAGAAAGAGCTTTCCGGGAGACCCAAGATTTCCGGGAATTTTCCCAGGAGAAAACCCTTCGGTCGCCGTGAAAACGGGGAGTCGAGAATGAGGTCTCCGGGAGAAAACATCCAAGAAAATCCGAGGAAGTGAAATTCCCGGGGATAATTTTTCGGGGAGACAACCTCCAGTCGTCGTGAAAACGGCGAGCTGGGAACGAGATCTCCAAGAAAGAATAGCCGAGAATTCCGTCTCGCTAAGGAGACAACTGACTCCCGGAGGAGGGTTCGCCTGATGACGGGTCTGAGTGTTTGAGTAGGGGACTAGTCTCTCAAATTGACTCGTTACCACGGTCCCTGAGGACCGGGTTGCCGCTTACACCCTCAGTCCACAAGGGGTGATCGTAAGCCGCCCTACGGGAGTGGGACTCCCGTTGTAGGGACTTGTTGGGTTGTGGTAGCCCACTTCCTCGCGGGGAGGGCATCCTCGCTAAGAGGGCATCGCCGTGAGAGACGGTAACATAAAAACCTGCAATGAGCCAGAGCTGAGGAAAAAACCTGCAATGAGCCAGAGCCAGAGCTGAGGAACTAAGGTACAACGTCTCCCCCCGCAAGATCGCGACAGGGGAGGGAACAGTGAGTACAATGTCCCCCTCCCCTCCGGCGTAATCGCTCTGGGGGAGGGGACGAGCCTGTGGGCTAGACGTAGAACTTGCGAAGCAAGCGTACGTTCCATGTGTGCTTCAGCTCCTGCTCTTGAAGGTTGGAGAGCTTGTAAGCCTCCGAGCCCAGGACTGCCGAGATCCTGTAGGGGCCCTCCCACTTGGGGGAGAGCTTGCCCTGGGCTTGGGGGTCAGTAACGCACTTGAGGACGAGGTCCCCGAGGCGAAAAGTCCTCTCGCGGACACGCTGGTTGTATGCGTACGCCATTTCGCGCTAATAAATGGCGTGGCGGAGGAGCGCTCGGTCGCGTTCCTCCTCCACGAGGTCGACCTCCAGTCGTTGATTTGCCTCATTGGCTTGGTGTGTCACGATCGTGGCTCCATCTAGGAGCTCGACCCGCAGTGACCGGAAACCAATCTCCGAGGGAAGGACCGCCTCAGCCCCGTGTACAAGGGAAAAGGGGGTGCGTCCCGTCACCCGGCTCGGAGTTGTGCGCATGTAACAGAGGATGCTAGGGAGCTCCTTTGCCCATGCACCCCGCTTGGAGACGGCTTGTTCAAGCCGTCGACGTAACCCTTGTAGGATTACGCCGTTGACCCTTTCAACGGCCCCGTTGCTCTGGGGATGAGCTACCGATGCGAAGTGGATGGTGAGCCCCAAGCCTTCGCAGAATTCCTGAAAATATACCGAGTCGAATTGGATCCCGTTATCAACAGTGGCCCCTCGGGGGATGCCGAAACGACATATGATATTTTTCCAGAAAAACTGCTGTATCGCCCGGGACGTGATGCTGGCCAGAGGTTTGGCCTCTACCCACTTAGTAAAGTAGTCGACCACGACCACCGCATACTTGTAGCCCCCGGGCGCTGGGGGGAAGGGGCCTAGGAGGTCCATACCCCAGCGCGCGAAGGGCCAAGTGATGGGGATAGTCTGCAGTGCTACCGGGGGGAGGTTTGAACCCTTGGCCATCATCTGGCAGGCCTTGCACGTGGAGACAAGGTCTCGCGCGTCACGAATCACCGTGGGCCAATAGAAGCCCTGGCGAAGGGCCTTGGCCGTGATGGCACGCAGGGCCAGATGAGACCCGCAGCTTCCCGCGTGAATATCCTTGAGAAGCCAGAGCCCTTTCAGCCGTGGAAGACAACAGAGCAAGGCAGAAGCCCCCCGCTTGTAGAGCTTTCCCTCCAACAGGAGGTATGCCCGAGCCTTGGCCCGGAGGTGCTTGGCCTCGGTTTCGATGGGAGGGTCCCCCTCCCCCTTGATGAAGGAGACGAGGGGATCCATCCAAGATGAAGTCCGGGTGATTTTGGCGACTTCAGGGACGCGGGGCTCATTACCCGCGTTCGGGGGGGTCACCGAGGGCTTCGCGATGATCTCCAAGAAAGCCCCTTTGGGGAGCGGTTCCCGGGCACTGGCTGCCCGGGCTAGGGCATCGGCCCGATCGTTGTCCCTTCGCGGGATGTGTCGGGCCTCTAGGCCATCGAAGTGCTTCTCCATCTTGCGCACGTCCTACAAGTAAAGGCTCAAGTTTGTGTCATGGCACAAGTAGGGCTTGTCCATTTGGCAAACTACGAGCTGGGAGTCTCCTTTTACTAGGAGGCGTCGAATCCCCAGGGAGTGCGCAAGGTGCAATCCGAGGAGCAAGGCCTCGTATTCGGCAACGTTGTTCGTGGCACGGAACTCGAGCCGCGCCGCATACTCCAGTTCCCTCCCCTCGGGGCTCCGGAGGACTACTCCCGCACCGGCCCCGACGAGACACAGGGAGCCATCAAACATGAGTGTCCAATGGTCGCCACGTCGGGGCAGCGCGGGGAGGTCTTCGTCCCCGGGCCCGTAGGCAGGAGTCCATTCCGCCACGAAGTCGGCGAGGACTTGTGACTTGATGGCGGAGCGCCCCGTGAGGGAAAGGGAAAAGGGGCGAAATCGGCCCCCCACTTCCCTATCTAGCCGGTAGCTTCTTTGTTTCGGAGCACCTCCCCCAAGGGGAGGGACGACAGGACAGTGATGGGGTGCCCCAAGAAGTAATTATGAAGCTTCTGGGACGCCATCAGAAGGGTGTAGCAAATCTTCTCCATCTCCGTGTATCGAGTTTTGGCCCCTTGGACGGCCTCGCTCACGTAATACACGGGACGCTGTTGCCCATCTTGCTCTTTTACCAATACCGCACTTACGGCGATCAGGGTCGCGGCGAGGTAAAGGAGCAAGGGCTCTTCCGAAGACGGGCTCACGAGCATTGGGGGGCTCGTGAGATACTTCTTCAAATCGTCGAAGGCCTCCTGGGCCTCGGGGGTCCACCGGAACCCTTCGAGCCCCCGGAAGATTTTGAAGAATTGGAGGCCGCGTTCCCCCGACCGCGACATGAAACGACTCAGCGCGGCTAAGCGGCCGGTGAGTCGTTGGACGTCTTTGACCGAGCGCGGCGGGGGCATGTCCAGGAATGCCCGGATCTTTTCGGGGTTGGCCTCTATGCCCCGCTGGGGCACAAGGAAGCCCAGGAGCTTCCCCCCGCATACGCCGAAAGCGCATTTCTCCGGGTTAACCTTCAACCCATATGCACGGAGGTTGCGGAAGGTCTCCGCTAAATCGCTGACGTGAGCAGTCGCACGGGGACTTTTGACGACTGCGTCGTCGATGTAGACTTCAACGTTGCGACCGATCTGGTCCTTGAAGACCAGCGTCATGAGTCGCTGGAAGGTCGCTCCAGCATTCTTCAGCCCGAAGGGCATGTGCACGTAGCAGAAAGTTCCAAGGGGAGTTATGAAACTCGTCTTTTCCTCGTCCCCTTCAGCCATCCGGACATGGTGATAGCCCGAATATGCGTCTAGGAAGCTCATCAACTCGCACACCGCGGTGGAGTCGACCAACCGGTCAATTTGCGGGAGCGAGAAGTTGTCTTTGGAGCAAGCGTGGTTTAGGTCGGTGAAGTCCACGCACATTCGCCACTTGCCGTTTGACTTCTTCACGAGGACGGGGTTCGCAAGCCACTCGGGGTGCAGGACCTCCCAAATGAACCCCGCCTCTCGGAGCTTGGGAATCTCGACCTTGATCGCCTCTTGGCATTCAAGGGAGAGTTTCCTCAGCTTCTGCTTGACCGGCGGGAGACCGGGGGTCACCGCGAGTTTGTGCTCGATGACGCCCTAGGCGATGCCTCGCATGTCGGAGGGCTTCCAGGCAAAAACATCAAAGTTTTCGCGTAGGAAAGCCGTGAGTTGCTCCACGTGCTCCTCATGGAGATCCGCCCCGATCCTAACGGTTTTGTCCCCATCGTCCGAGGACAGCGGGATCTTTCGGAGGTCCCCTTCCGGGCGCGGCTTGGGAAGGGACCTCCCAGAAGGTATCACGGCAGCGTCTGACTCCGAGGGAGAGGCCTCCCCCCCCGGGGTTTTGATGATGTTGATGCTCCCGATCATTGCGGTGGCGCACTTGTATAAAGCACGGGCCACGTCTTGGTCTCCTCGGGCGGTGATCACGCCGTGAGGCCCAGGGATCTTCACACAGAGGTAGTTCTGGTGGATCGTGGCCCCCAAGCGGTTGATCGTGGTCCTCCCCATGATCACGTTGTAAGAAGAGGGGAGGTCTACCACATCAAACCAGACCATCTCTGTTCGGTAGTTGTCTGGGGTGCCGAAGGTCATGGGGAGATCCACCTTCCCCACGGGGTAGATCGTCTTCCCCGGGACGAATCCTTGCAAGGGCCCTGCTGCGGGCTGCAGGAGCTTCTCGTCCACCTGCATCTCCCTAAACGCCTTTAGGTAGAGGATGTCGGCGGAGCTCCCGCCATCCACAAGGATGCGGGCCAGATGGCAGTTGTAGATGGTAGTGGAGACGATGGGCGCGTCATCATGGGGGAAGCGAACCCCACGTGCGTCTTCTGCCGTGAAAGTGAGGGGGACGTCCGACCACTTGGGTGGCCGAGACGTATGCAGCACCCCCACCACCTTTACTTCGCACGCGTACTCCTTGCGCTGACGCTTAGAGTCCCGCCCAGAGGCGGACCCTCCCGTGATGACGTTGACATGCCTTTGGGAGGTTTGGAAGGGGAGAGTCTTTGACGGCTCCCCCTCCCGCGTTTTTCCCTACTGTCCCCCCGCGGGAGCAGGAAGGGCTGGTAAGGCCGGCTGAGGGGGCAAGGAGGCCGGAGTCCCCCCCCACCCCCGCCCATGCTGGTCGAGGAATGCGGCAAATTGTTGGAGCAATTGGTGGCATGGGTATTGGACTTGTGGAAGGTACACCACAGACCTTCCCTGGCTCTTGCCACGGGGCTTTCTCGACTGCGGGACGACTGTCCTCCCCCACGGCCTTTCGGCTTGGGGAACGGGTGGTTGCCCTTGGAGACGTCACGCGAGCCGCCTCCGCCCTCGAGGACAAAGGTGTCCCGAGGCCGTGGCGTGCTACGATTCCCCCCTTGGGGCGTTTGAGGTGGTCCCTAGCCCCCCGGTTGACGGGGGCGGGGGGCCCCTGGTTCTTCTTCCAGAGGTCATCCTCCTCCGCCCGAGCATACTTTTCAATTACGTTGAAGAGCTCGTCGGCGGAGGAGGGGCAGCTTTGCGAGAGTCTCCGGTGGAGCTCTCCCGGGAGGATCCCGCTCTTACACGCCTCAATGACTGTGGAGTCAGGGACGTGAGCCACTTTTCTCTTGTCCTGAGTGAAGCGCTTGAAAAAACTACGGATGGTCTCCCCCGTCCTCTGCTGGACGGTGTACAGCTACGAGTAATCCAGTGGAAGCACATAGTTCCCCTGGAAGTTTGCGCAGAACTCGCATTTGAGCTGCACGAAGAACTTGATGGAGCCGACCTTCAAGTTGTAGAACCACGAGCGGGCGATCCCTGTCAGGTAGAGGGGGAAGACACTGCACTGTACCATCTCGTCCCCCCCAGCCGCGGAGATGGCTGTGGAATACACATGTACAAATTCATAAGGATCGGCCTCACCATTGTAGTGTTCGATGTGCGGCGGGCGGTAAGGCCGCGGCCATCAAATGCATCTGAGTCTGCAGCAGAGCTGCTGGTTAGCCCCTTCCACTTCTCGGTGGGAGTCCCGATCACTGTCCCCTTTGACAGGGGACGCGCGCTCATTGTCGGAGTCGGGGAGGGGCCCAAGAGGTCCGCCGGCATGGCGGTAGCACCGCTTTTCTTCCGGGTTGGTGGAGCTGACCTCCAGGACATCCGGGCGCTCCCCAGGAGAGGTTGGGTCTTCAGCAGGTCTCTTCCCCCGGCTAGAGCGGGGGCGAGGCTCTCCGCGTCCACGATCAGGGGAACCTCCTCCCCAGACTTGGTGGTAAGCATTTTCTCAACCTCCTCCCGGGTGAAGCGGACTTGGTCCGCCGGGGGTGCCCTCGGGGGCTACCTGGGGGGGAGGGAGCTCATGCGCTGCAGCTACTGGCCCGGGTGCAATCGGGGCCGGTGAGGGGGAAACCCCTGTGGCGACATCCGGAATCAGAAACGGGGAAACCCTTGTGGCGTCCGGAACCATAAAGGGGGAAACCCCTGTGGCGACATCTGGAACCGAGGCGCCGTTGCAGGGGGAAGCCCGCTGCGACGCTGGGGCTGCTGTGTCGACCGTCGCCGGTGTGGTAAACGCGACCTGCGGGACGGGACTGGCCCCCGGCGCAGGGAAAGCCCCCGGCATGACGTGGGCCCCCGGTCTCAGGAAGAAACCAGGAGCAGGGTGACCCCCCGGTGTAGCGAAGGCCCCGGGCATGAGATAACCCCCAGGCACTGGAAAAATTCCCGGTGTCGGGAGGGCTACGGAAGGGAGACCCGCCGGGGGAGGATATCCTCCGGTGGGGTCGTACGGAGCGACCGGCCCTTCGGGGACCAGAGGGGCCGCTGGGTGACCCATAAACGGGGCCATAGCACCCAGGAACGGGTACTGTGGCTGATAAATGGGGGCCGGTGGCGGCGCCAAAACATGGAGCAGGTCATCCATAGAGCGCTGGGCACGGAGCTGGCCCTCCACTAAGGCCTCAAGCAAGGTGTCCCGAGGAGCCGGGAAAACCGTCGGGGGGAGGCTGGTCCCGGCCGAGGCGGCTACAGTCCCCGGGATTGACCAGGAGGTCGAACCACCGAAATTAACAGGGAAGGTGGGAGGCGGTACCTGGGTCTGGCCATGTCTGTACGTCGCTGCTGGGACGGCCATGCTTCGAACGGGTGGCGCTGGGTCACTGGGACCGGCTTCACCGGTGAGGGTGCGAGCCCTCGTCCTTGGGGGAGCCATGGCGATTCGTCATGAGTCCCCACGGTCGGTGCCAACTGCTGTGGTATTACGAATACCACGGCAGGTTTTGTAGGAGATACTAGCGAAGAAAAGATGACGTGAGCTGACCGTGTGACCGGTCCTCTCCCGTCAGGAAAACTCAGCAAGTGACACTTAGGTTTATACAGGTTCGGGCCTCGGTGGAGGCCCTAGTCTTGTCGGCGTGCTCCCAACCGGAGTTGGCTAGGGGAGCTCTCTTGGGGGAGAGATGGCTTTGGAGCACACCTATTTGATTGTCTATTAGAGTAAAAATGAACTGTCCTCCTCACATGAGGTGTTACAAGGGCTTATATACCCCCAAAAAATGCAAAAAGACTAAACTACCCCACCTGCCACCGTTGGATTGAGGGGCAGCGACGTCCTTCTTCCGGTCAGGAACCTTGGATGCTTGACAAGTGTCCGCCAGTTCCCGAGGTGCTTCTCGCGTGATCCTCACGTGACCTGGGACTGGAGACCTTTGCCTTTGGAGGAAGTGACGCCCGGGCCCGGGACAAGCCACCGGGGGCCTTGTCCCTGGGCAAAAGGCGGCGCCCGGGCCCAGGACAGGCCACCGGGGACCTTGTCCCCGGGAAAATCGACGCGCCTCTTACCAGGACTTGGTCCTGTGGAGATTTCCCCCAACAATATTATAACTGCATGTGTACAGGTACAATTAACATAGGAGGATTGTTATCCATTACACTAAATCAAAATAAGCCTTCCTTTTTCAAAGGACCTTCGACAAGGGGCTTGACTTCTTCTAAGAAAGCTTCAAACTGATCTGCACTCTCAATCTCTACATCTCCCACCACTGGATTCAAGTTCAAACTTGGGCCATGGTGAAGTCTTAACTTGCACAGAATGGTAGAGGCTATTGATCTTGCATTGGTCTTCACGCCTCTTCTTCTCGTTTTGTATCTTGAGGAAGATACTCAAGGAATGATTCAGCTTGAGCCGTGACCAATCTGCATAAATTGCTGAGGCTTAAGTTGTCCTTTTGAGGCTACACTATATCTGCCTTCAGTAATTTTGCAACCCTCTTCAGTTTTTCAAAGATTTCTAATTGGATGTTGCTGTAGGATGACACTGTCGCCTTTAAGGTCACATTCTCCTCGCAGATAGTGTCAATCTTTGAGCTTTCAAGATCAGTGGTCGCATGAAGGTCACTTTTCTCTTGTGAAAGAGAGCTTATTTGATCCTCTTGTATTGCATGAACAAAGTAAGTGAATTTACAACAATTCATGCAAAGAGATAATCCTTTTTGGTCGAAAGTAGACTTACAGGAAAGCTTTGATTGCGCCTCGCGAAGTTCCTTCTCCATAGAAGAAAATCTCACAGCCACAGCTCCCTCCTGATTTTGCTGATCGGCCATGCTTTTTGTCAAGGAAGGATTTCCCTATGACAATAAAGACAATTGTTATACTTAGATGAAGTTCAAGTTGGTATAAACAAAGATTTGGATACTTACTGTCGTAGCCGGCTGATCTCCCGTTATGCGACCTCGATATGCTTTGCTAAAGCTTTTTGACTTGGAAGCCACACGGGTCAGATCCTGAAACATAGTGAGACCTGCTGTTTAAACTTGGACATTCCTAAGATCTTCAATTCAGAAAAGCTAAAAGAGTTTTACTTACCTCTATGAATTTGATAAAAGAAGTATCCTCAAGTTCATACAAGGGTTGAACCCCGAGATTAGTTCTTTCTTTAACAACAGGAGCAGCAAATGTTTCTTCTTGTTGGCACACTCCTGTGGTCAGAATTGTGGTTTCCACCTCAGGAGTATGGAGGTCCACGGTTATTTCCTCCACAATGGCCTGAGAGGATACCACAACCATTGTGTTTGCACCTGTGTATCCTTCGACCTCCAAGGTAGGAGTTGCGCCGGTTCTTCAGGAGGTCGGCAGGGCGTTAGACACATGGGTCCTGAAAAATCATAACTTGTGGCATCCTTGTACTCAAGCAAATACGAGGTAACAAGATGCGATGTCCTTACTTGAGTCGAAACCCCAACATAGATTTGGGTTTCGACGATGCGCTCTAGGGAGAAAGAAGCCCAATGGGTGCCCCTGTTGAAGTGTAATCGACATCTGTCCTTGTTTTCCTCTTCTTAAATAGGACAGTATCTTCTTCCTCCTGCGTGATAAAAATACAATTGATATATGCAAGTAAAACACTTAAAAGCTGTGAAGTTCTTATCACAGCAATCCCTTCAGTATTCAAAGGGGGTGTTACCAACCCTGAGATAGTTGAAACCGCAACCTCAGGATTAGGGTCTTCTTCCCTGACCGCAAGTTCATATGCGATCACGGGATCCACCATTGCAGTATTTCCTTCCACCAAGGAGGATAAGATATCGGCAATGGTAGGAGAAGATGGCTCCTCTGGAACGTCAATCTCCAGAGGGCTCGCCGTTTTTCTCTTACGACGGATGAGAGGAACTTTGTCTTCCTCATCCTCGCTCCCCTCACCTTGTACGACTAAAAAGTAACTCCCACTCACACTTGGCATAATAGGGGGAAGAGAAAATCATACTGCAGTATCTTTCGTGGTTATTTTCTTCTTCTTCTTCGAAGCCCCTCCTATGATCTTCTTGGATGTTTCGGGAGCTGGCTCCTTCATTTTCTTTGCCTTGGAAGAGGATTTCTTCACCCTCTTCGATGCTGACCTCCCAGAAGGCCCAGCATCATCACTAGGACACTTTGTCCCAGCGGTTTGCCCATTCAGCAGTTGCTTCATTTCAGAAATTTTGATTTGATGATTAAAATCAGTGGGCGTTTTCTTGAACATGTTCCTCAAAAGAGATCTTACCTTTTGGTGTTCTTGTTTGAGATCTTCGCCGCTGTTGATTAAGCTTTGAGGACGGGGTGCTCCTTGAGCTCCTTCTGTAGTGGCATTATAAGGTCACAGAAGGTTATTTGTTCGTTTCTCAATCTCGGACAAAGATAGAACTACGTCACAAAAAGCAATTTACTTGGTATAAGTAACATTTTACATCAGTAAAATAGTGTATTTTGTGGACATACCGGTGTTGTAATCCAAGGTGCTATCCACCATGGATTCCACCTCTGAAGCGGGATGTTCCCTTTTTCGCAGGGGGCTCATCATGTTCTTCACAAAGTCAAGGATGATATCCTGCGCTGTTAATCCCAGCTGAAGTAGGTGAAGAATCGCTTGGGCCTGCTTCTTCAACTCTTGATTTAAAGTAGGAACGGTGTCCATTTCACTGTTCTTCTTTGGTTGGTGATTCTTGAACCAGAGATCACTCTCCGACAGAGGGGTGCAGTAGAACCATTTCTGGTGCCATGCTGATGAGGACATCACTCCTATGCATACGCCCGAGACTCCTCCAGTTGTGATGCAAGGACCCATCACAAGAGCACGAGCACGGCAATTGAATCAACAGGTGAGCTCGTTCCTAAGTGCCCGTGTATATACTTGTGAGGATAGTATGCTACCTAATGATATTATTGATTATATTGTACTTAGGAACTTTGGAAAGGATCATGAAGGCCTTGGGAACCAGCAAGGGCCAGGAGGGAGGCCAGGAGGGCGTCCAAGTCAAGTTGGAGTCCCAATTCATCTCGGAGTCGGAGTCCCAATTCATCTCGGAGTCGACTACCTCGGCCACCAGGAGCAGTGTTCACTAAAATCGTCGCCCAGGCCACAAACGGACTCCGATTTCAATGATCCACATATGTATCGAAAGCTAAGGAGATAACCTTTCCAATGGCATCGGTTTCAGGTCAATTGGACTGCTGCGTCGACGGGAATTCACGTTGCAAGTTGGCGGACAGAATCTGTCCCAGGGTGCTGCGTCACCAATTTGGGCCGTTGACCCATGTATCGTGTTGGAGTCCATCACGGACACGTCTAGGGTTTCTAGGACGTCCCTTAGCCCTTATATTCAGTAGCCGCCACTAGGGTTTGGTTTGGGTTTTGCTTAGATTAATCTGTCAAAGAACAGTTTCGCCGTGTATCGGTTTGTGGAACCCCAACTCGTGAGATTCAATTTATATTTGCAATATTTCATATTGCTTCTTTCTCGTTCTTGCTTGTGTTCTCGATTCGCATGCAGGGATAAGCCTTCTTGGCGAGGTCAATCGTGTTTGTGCATGGTTGATAACCAACGGAGCCGTGGTGTAGCGATTGCTGGGTTCGGATCGGTTCTAATCGGAAGCCGGATCGTCAACGTCGAGTCTCCACCAATCGACTTACCTCTACCTGTCGGAAGATCGGGCCACCGTGTGCATCAAGTGGTATCAGAGCCTCGGTTTCCCGTTAGGTATCATTGTATCCCCTTTAGTTTTGTTTTGCCATCGTCCTAGAGTCCAGAAAATTTACCCCACAAAAAAGTTCATCATCAATTCCGCTGTCCTACAACCCTTTGAGCTTTGCAATTTCGTTTTCAGTATCGTATTGTTGAGTATTGATCCATAGTCATCGTCTTGTTGCTGGTTTGAGGTCGCGAGCCGCCTTGTGTCAATTGCCCTGCACCGCTGGCCATCCTTTTTCACCCGCAAACCTAATCCTATTCTAGCCTAACCGGGAGAAAGATCTGAATTCGCGAGCAATTCCAGATTGTGCAGTGTTCACTAAAACTGGCATAACTTTTGCATACGAACTCCGATTTGGGTCTACTTTTTTTTGTTTCGAAGGGGACGACGACGCGCATCTGAAAATTTCACAAGTCTTTAGACCTGTGCATTTTTTTTGACCCTCAAAAAAAGCTTCTAAGACCTAGTTTCGACGCCCCGGAAGTTTGCTGTCCTGTTTTGTCAATTCTTTCGGGCATCGGTTTCCTGTCGTTTGTTGCTTCAAATTGTGAGATTTTTGTTTCTCCTCTGAGTTAAGAGGTATATATTTGTGTTAGAAAAAAAAAAAAAAAAAAGAAGTGAAAAAAAAAATAAGAGGAGAGAAAGAGCCAAACCGGCAAAAAAAAAAAAAAAACAGAGAGAAGAGAAAGAGAAGTAGAAAATCAGAATTGCTTGCATCCTTTGAGTCCTTTGTGCTGTGATATATCCCTTGCTAGGTTGAACTAGTTATAGGAGCACGCTTAGGCCAGCAACTGTGACAAGAACTTTGAATCTTTATTCAGCTTTGCTAACTGTTTTCGAAATTTGCTAATCCTTGCTACTATACTTTGCCTTCCAAGCTCCACCTTTCTTCTGATCAGTTCAGGTTCAATTCAGCAATCGCTACACTCAAGCTTGTCACAGTATCACGAACCAGCCGCCGGTTGTACCACCTATTGCATTGGTAAGAACACTTGTAAGAGCGTGGTAAGACGCTTGAGAGTGAGTGAAACCACCTTCTGCCGCCAAAGTAGTTGATAGGGATTATACCACCAGTTGTTTTTGTTTCTTTTGTCTTTCTTTCAACTAACAATGGCAGGTAATGAGGAAGATGAGTGTGTTACACGGAACGAGCTTAACAACGCGCTCAATGACATCAACGCAAACATCGCAAGGATCGGCCAAGATAACGACCAAAGATTGGAGAGGATAGAGCGAAGCATCGCCAATCTTCTTACCAGGTTGGAAAATTTTGAGAGACAGCCGCCTCCCAATGGAGCTCGCAGAGTGGAAGATCAAGAAGAGTCTGTCGCGGGAGATGAAGTGGATGGAGAGGGCCATGATTCCTTTGCCGCTCGCGCCGCTGCACAGGATGTGCGACAACAACAACGCCTGAATAACAACCGTCAAGGTATGGGAGGTAACAATTTTAATCCTCGTAATGGTCGTGGACATGATGATTCTTTTGCTAGGGTTAAATTTACCATACCATCTTTTTCTGGTACTTATGATGCTGAAGTTTACTTAGATTGGGAAATGACAGTTGAACAAAAATTTAACTCCCATCTTGTTCCTGAGATACATAGAGTTAGACAAGCTACTAGTGAGTTTAAAGATTTTGCTATCATTTGGTGGAATGAGATAGTAAATGCTGGATTAGCACCTGATACATGGGATAGATTAAAACAAGCTATGCGTAGAAGATTTGTTCCTCCTTCTTATAAACGTGATATGCGCAAGAATTTGCAACGCTTAAATCAAAATAATAAATCTGTTGAGGAGTACTACCAAGAGCTACAAATAGGCATGTTGCGTTGTGAGGTAGTTGAGGATGAGGAGGATAAGATGGCTCGTTTTTATGGGGGATTACGGCGCGAGATTCAGGACATAATTGATTACAAAGAATATAATTCTATCAATAGATTGTTCCAGCTTGCTATGTTGGCAGAAAAAGAATTGCAGGGAAAACAGCAAAGGCCAAGGAGTAATTTCGGCAACATACCCACACCAAAGACGACGCCGGGGACAACCAAATCAGCTCCACCCCTTTCTGTTCGGTTTGCTGCCCCCTCCATGAGTAGGGCGCGTTCAACAGCACCATCACCGCCATCACGAGTTCCCGAGGTGAGTAAATCTAACCATGTGCAGGCACCAACAAAGAGTTCTTCATCGGTGGCTTCCACGGGTCGAACAACGGAAATTGTGTGCCACCGATGCAAGGGGATGGGCCATGTCATGAAGGATTGCCCAAGTCGTCGAGCGTACATTGCAACAGAAGAAGGTGGGTACATTAGTGCTAGTGATGTTGAGGATGAATATGCTCTTGTAGCTAACCTTGCAGATAATGAGGATGACCATGAGACGGACGACGATGATGAGGAGATTTTAGGGACCGCTGCCACCAAGAATTATAGGACAATCATTGTGCAACGAGTGTTGAGCGCTCAAATGGAGCAAGCGGACAAGCTACAACGCCATAATTTGTTTCAGATGTACCTCATCGTCAAGGACCGTCGTGTTCGTGTCATAATTGATGGTGGGAGCTGCAATAACTTGGTGAGTTCAGATCTGGTGGAGAAGCTTTGCTTGCCCACACGTGCACACCCTCATCCCTACCATATTCAATGGTTCAATAACAGCGGTAAGGTGAAGGTAACACAAACTGCGAGAGTGCAATTTTTCATTGGAACATACCATGATTTTGCTGATTTTGATGTAGTGCCTCTCCAAGCATGTTCCCTTTTGTTAGGCCGTCCATGGGAATTTGATACTGATGCAATTCATCATGGTAGAAGTAACAAATACACTCTTATGCACAAGGGGAAGAAAATCACTTTGCTCCCTATGACTCCTACTGAAATTGTGCAATGTGACAAAGAGAGAGCTGAAAATGAGAGAAAAGAGAGTGCGCTTGAATCTGAAAATCAGCAAGTGGCTAAAAATATTTTCCCACCTAAGAAAGACAAGAAAGAACCTAGTTCTAGGTCCGAGGGAATTAAATTGAAGGGTGGTGTTATGCTTGCTACAAAATGTGACCTTGCTGAAATTAATGAGAATGATGCACCGTGCTATGCTTTGATATGCAAAGATGCTTTGTTTTCATTGGATGATATGCCCAGTACTTTGCCTCCTGCTGTCACTAACCTTTTGCAGGAGTATGCAGATGTTTTTCCTGCCGAGATACCTCCAGGACTCCCACCCATACGAGGGATTGAGCACCAAATTGATTTGATACCTGGAGTGAGTTTGCCAAACCGAGCTTCTTATAGGACCAACCCCGAGGAGACTAAGGAGATTCAGCGCCAAGTCCAAGATCTTTTGGACCGCGGGTATGTACGTGAGAGCCTTAGTCCTTGTGCTGTTCATGTTATTTTGGTTCCTAAGAAAGATGGCAGTTGGCGCATGTGTGTAGATTGTAGAGCCATTAACAATATCACAATAAGGTACCGTCATCCTATTCCTAGGTTAGACGACATGCTTGATGAGTTAAGTGGTTCTATAATTTTTTCTAAGGTTGACTTGCGTAGTGGATACCACCAAATAAGAATGAAATTGGGAGATGAATGGAAAACAGCCTTTAAAACCAAGTTTGGATTGTATGAGTGGTTAGTCATGCCTTTTGGTTTAACTAATGCACCTAGCACTTTCATGCGCTTAATGAACGAGGTTTTACGAGCTTTCATTGGGAAATTTGTGGTGGTTTATTTTGATGATATATTGATTTACAGCAAGTCGTTACATGAACATCTTGATCATCTACGTGCTGTTTTTGATGCTTTGCGTGCTGCACGTTTATTTGGTAACCTCGAGAAGTGCACTTTTTGCACCGAACGAGTATCGTTTCTTGGCTATGTTGTGACTACACAGGGAATTGAGGTCGATGAAGCCAAGGTGCACGCGATTAAGAGTTGGCCAACGCCCACGACGATTTCACAAGTGCGGAGCTTCCATGGACTTGCCGGATTTTACTGCTGCTTTGTGAAGGATTTCAGCACCATTGCAGCCCCATTGAACGAGTTGACGAAGAAGGGAGTTGTGTTCCATTGGGGGCAAGCACAGGAGAATGCCTTCAACCTTTTGAAAGATAAGCTTACTAATGCACCTTTACTCCAACTTCCTGATTTTAATAAGACCTTTGAGCTTGAATGTGATGCTAGTGGGGTTGGACTTGGCGGTGTTTTGATGCAAGATAGTAAACCTGTTGCTTACTTTAGCGAAAAATTGAGTGGTCCTGTTTTGAATTATTCCACGTATGATAAAGAATTGTATGCTCTTGTGCGATCTCTAGAAACGTGGCAACATTATCTTTGGCCCAAAGAATTTGTTATTCATTCCGATCATGAGTCGCTAAAACATATTCGCAGTCAAGTGAAACTGAATCGTAGACATGCTAAATGGGTTGAATTTGTTGAATCTTTTCCTTATGTTATCAAACACAAGAAAGGGAAGGATAATGTGATTGCTGATGCCTTGTCTAGGAGATATACCATGTTGTCCCAACTTGATTGTCGTATATTTGGATTGGAATCAATTAAAGAACAATATGCTAATGATGATGATTTTAAGGATGTCTTGCTGCATTGCAAAGAGGGAAGAACATGGGACAAATATGTGATAAATGATGGATTTGTGTTTAGAGCTAACCGCCTATGCGTTCCAGTTGGATCCGTTCGTTTTCTTTTGATACAGGAAGCTCATGGAGGAGGTTTGATGGGTCATTTTGGTGCCAAGAAGACGGAGGCCGTTCTGTCCGCTCACTTCTTTTGGCCGAAGATGAGGCGAGATATTGAGAGGTTTGTATCCCGCTGCACTACATGTCAAAAGGCTAAGTCACGATTGAATCCACATGGTTTATATATGCCTCTTCCTGTTCCTAGCACTCCATGGGAGGATATATCTATGGACTTTGTTTTAGGACTGCCTAGGACCAAGAGGGGGAGGGATAGTTTTTTTGTGGTGGTTGATAGATTTTCTAAGATGGCTCACTTTATTCCTTGTCATAAGAGCGACGATGCTGTTAATATTGCTCACCTTTTCTTTCAAGAAATCGTTCGCTTGCATGGTATGCCTTCTACTATTGTGTCAGATCGTGATGCCAAGTTTTTGAGCCACTTTTGGAGAACTCTATGGAATAAATTGGGGACCAAGCTGCTGTTTTCAACAACATGTCATCCCCAAACCGACGGCCAAACCGAGGTAGTAAATCGTACATTATCTACTATGTTGAGGGCTGTTTTGAAGAAGAATTTGAAGATGTGGGAAGAGTGTTTGCCGCATGTTGAGTTCGCTTATAATAGGGCAGTACACTCCACCACCAAGGTAAGTCCTTTTCAGGTAGTGTATGGCTTCAATCCCCGTGCTCCTATTGATCTATTACCTTTACCTACTTGTCGACGATTCGGACTCAGGGTCCTCAGGCGAGCTTATGCAGAATTTGTAATTGTGAGACCTTTCAAGATGACCCTCCGGGAAGGTATGCTGAACAATGGTGAACGGGAGCACAGAGAGTTTAGACAGGTTCGGGCCCTCGATGGTGGGAGTAATAGCCCTACGTCCTGTTGAGATTTCACTAAGTATGGTAAAAGGTTTACAAATGGAGGAAAAAGTCCTCACAGGCGAGGATTTTTCCTGTAAGGGTGTACAAGGAAAAGCTATAGGAGACTCGTAAGTGTTGTTTAATCTAAGCCGTAGACTTGGCTGTTTGAATGATCGAGATATCTTGTATCTTGATTATTCTTTTGAGTCTGGTTCTTCCCAAAAAATGTCTTGGATCCCCCGTTTGATGTACATTGTCACCTTTTTATATTGGTCGAAAGGGTGCCATATGAAGAAAACTGTATCAAACGGTTGGATGCAGTTGTTGAAGAACCGCTATTAACTTCCACGGAGGTTATTAACATGTGTTAATCGTGAATAACCGCATATAGTAACCTCTGACGGTTGGTCTTCAACATGGAGGAATCCCCGGGATGCCTGGAATATCCTGGTATGAAGATAACCGAACAAACTCCAAGCACCTTGGTTGAGAATGCGCTGACCGCGGAATATGGGCTGACCGCGCAACATCCCAGATATTCAGTCCAGTCCGCGTATAGTATACGAACTTCTGACCGCACACAGTTGTCGGCCTGATCGCACGAAACCCGCGATCTGATCGCGTAAAGCTTGCGACCTCATGGTGATGCCCCTCAGAAATAGCTTGAGTTCGCATTGAACCAAATACATGTCTGGTTCGAACCTGTCTTGAACCAAAAGTTTATTAGAAGTGACCTGGGTGTCAATCCTCGTCAGCTAGCCCCCAAATTCGAAGAAAACGAAGAGACGTGTTTATTTCGAATTTTAAAACCATGCATTGGATCTTTAACCCGACTCTTCAATTTTTCCACTTAGTGGCGCACTAAGTGAAAACGGTTGCTTTCCCAAGACGGGTTCTGACATTACGTGACGGGCAATGATAGCGTCGTAGAATTGTTTTTATCTCGAGGTAAAATTGTAAATGCTTTGACGAAACCCAAGGCGCCTGGAATGCAAACCGTCACCCAAGCGGCTATAAATACCAGGCTGCTGGATTTGTAAAATTTCACAATTTCCCTCCACGCCTAAGTCCTTTTCTTGTTATCCTGCCTTCTTCCTTTTCACATACTCCTCCCAATGGCAGATCACGATATCATCGAGATTGAGAGTGATGAAGAGGAAGTTGTCGAACAAGGGTCTCAAACGAATGAAGTCCTGTCTCCCTTAAGGAAGAAATCCAAGGTTGACGAAGGATCTTCCACTGGAACAAAAGTGAAGAATGTAGCAAGTTTCTTTCTTCCTTCAGTTCCTTTGACCCTCCCCGTTCATGCCTCTTGGCAAGTTAGGCCTTTATCCTTAGAGAAAGATACCATCACATCCAATTCTCCCATCCTTTTGGGTGATCAACATCCTGGTCGGCAAGCGGTGACTATCCCTCGACCAGATGATCCCCATATTGGGTTGGTGAAGCAATCGTCTGATGGGAAGGTTGTTCTTCCACCATATGATGATCTTCCTCCCAAGATGGGTGTATCAACGGGTTATGCACCGGGACAGGTAACAATTCTTCTCCCTTTTTGCTGATAATTTTAGTTAACATGACTAACTTTTGCAAAATGCAGGAGGTAGGAGGCTCCAACGACCAGCCTTCTGCGGCTCCATCTCTTCCTTCCGGACAGACCCTTCTGGAAGAAAAGAATGCCCTGGAGAAGAAGACCGAGGAGATGGCCTCGAAGATTCTGCGTTTAGCAGAATGTCTTGATCGATCCCGAGAAGAGGCGCTCCATTTCCGTCGAGAGAGGGACTTCACCCAGCAACAGCGAGAACTCTCTGACTTGATTAGGGACAATAGTGCGTCTGTTGTTAGGGACGATATAGATAGACTTAGGGTAGTTGCTAGTTCCCTGGGGGTTGTCAGTGTAGATCCTACTGACAACAACATGTCCCTAGGGGAACTTTGTAAACGTCTTTCGGAACAGGTCGATGCTTTTATCGACCGTATCCCTTTTGTATGTAAAGAATGTAATAAATAAAGTTTCTTTTATTCATATGAACATTCTTCATACCTTCTGTGTGAAATTATGGCCAAAAGCTTAGTTCGCGACCATTCATACATAGGAAATTTCAGTTCTGCGATTAGAATCGCGCTTTAAAAGATCACCGTGACCTGCCCTGATGCCGCGATCAGACTTAAGGCCGCGGTTAGAACTGAATTGCGACTAGAGTCGAACGTTTGGTTAGACCATTACTTCGATCAGAAACGAAGTTAAATAACATGGTTTTAACCAAACCATAACCCAGTTAGAATATATCCGTACGTCAAAATTTGAGTTACATGATATTTTTTACAAAAATGTTCAAGTAAAAAGAAAGGTAAATAACCCTCAAAAAGCCTTAGCAGATTTTTCGAGTTTTAGCCCTTTCAGCTTCCGAAATAAAGAAGTCTTTTTATTTCAGATCCGATACCCGAAACACTTTAAAGGGTTTATCATAGAATATCCATTATGGGAAATGAATAAAATATTTAAGAGGACGCTTGAGTGGAACGTTACTCACAGAGGCGTGACTCCTCGAGTCTATAAAAGCAGTAGGTAGCTTCTTGAGGAAGCTATTCAGCCGCGAAAAACCTTTAGAGTTCCCGCCGCACAAAACCCTCATCTTCTTGCCTTCATCTTCCACAAAATCATCGACTTTTTTGACCGATCTTCCTCAAAAAATGGCATCTTGGAGTAAATCCAACCTCCATTCTGAGGAGACTCTGGTGGCATTGGAGAAGGAGGAGATCCTTCCATCGCGGCTGCTGATCAATTGGCGGCCTGCGGAGAAGGACCAAGAAACCCCAACCGTCAGAGAGGGCGAGTTGGTGATCTTCGAGGAGTATCTATGTTGCGGGTTCCGATTCCCTGAGAGTCGGTTCCTAAAGGACATCCTCGAACATTACGGGTGGGAACTGATCAACCTCCACCCAAATGCGATGCTGATCCTGGCGGTGTTTCAGCATCTTTGCGAGGCCTTCGTCGGAGTATATCCTAGCGTGGACCTCTTCCGACGGTTCTACTTCTCGGCATGGTCGAAGAGCACCAATGCCGCCGGATGCATCTACTTCCGGCTGAGGGACAAGAAGGAATATCCCTCCCCACCTCTGCGGGATTCGGTGCACGGGTGGCACCAGAGGTGGTTTTACTGCTCTCCGCCGTCCGAGAGTAGTTTATGGTTTGAGAACTCGCGACCAGAGAAGTCAAGCGAGTTGGATGCTCCCCCGACACTGGGCGTAGAGCACCGGAAGCACGCCGAGGTGATTCTTCACTTGGTGGGTCAAGGATTGACAGCGAGGGATGTCATCCGAGACTTCGTGAAGAACCGAGTGAGCCCCCTGCGCGAAAGGGCTCATCCTGCTTGGGAAATCAAGTCCATGGCGGACGGAACCCTGGACTACAATGAAGGTACTTAACCTTTTAGCACTGTGCTTTGTCATTTCTGAAATTTATGTTTTCTGACTTGAATTTGGGAACAGTTCTGCCCTCAGCTGAAATTGAGAGGCGAACTAATTCCCTCCTTAGGGCCTACAATGCTGATGTAGAGGGCCCTAAGGGATCACCTCGCCCGCAGAGCTTGATTCATGCCGGTGATGACCTCAGACAGGAGCGCCGAAAGGTAATTTCCTTGTCCGGCTTTGGTTCTGCAGGTCTTGTGTGTGTCCAGCGCTAATCCATTGTAATGGACTGTGAACCAGCTCCTAGGGAAGTTTGCTGATGCGACGTTCCCAAGCGAAAATGTCCGCTCTCTGGGGAAGCCGACGGCGAAGAATGTGAAGAAAGTCTCTCAGAGACCCAGGACAAAGAGTCCTGCCCCCAAGAAGACCAAGTTGAACCCTGGGGAGGGGTCTTCACGAAGCATTCCTCGTCCCGCAAGAAAGACTGCGGTAAGATATCGCATTCCTTCTACTTTTTCAGGCGCGACATGGAATCACTTCTTCGTCGTACAGGGAGAGGGGAGCGAGGAGGAAGAGGACGATGATGTGCCTCTAGTCATCAAAAGGAAGAGGACCGGGGAGTCCCCTGCTGGTGACGCCCCAAGCTGTCCCGTAGGGACCACAGCTACCGAAGAGGTAGCCGTGGCTGACCCTGCGACCACCGGAGATCTTGTGGTCGCAGGTGACCTTCCAACTCCTGAAGCCCCCGAGGTTTCAGGGTCAATTATCTCTGCTTCCCTGGTTGAAGGGACGACCAAGGTAAGGAATCTTTTCGACCGTTCCTTCTATGACTCTTTCTGCACATTTGACAAGTTAATGTACATACAGGGAGGAGAGCTTCCCCCTGGGACCACTGGGGGTTCCAGGAAGGAAAATCCTCCTCCTCTGCGGACAGAGGAGGAGGTAGATGAACAAAGGCCGGCTGTGATGGTCCCAGCAACTCTAGAGTTTCCAAGGCCTTTGGATGTAGCCCCACCAATTAGTCCGGTGGCCCAGGTAAAGACCTTTCTATGTGTTTTTACCTGTTCCCTAAGAATATGCTTATAACATGACATTTCCAGGGGGGTGCTGCCTTATTTTCCATAAGGAAGGCAAGAACCGATGATGGTTCTTCTTCCCAAGGGGAACCTTCCCAGAAATCCCAGGAGCGAATGGGATTTCAAATAAGGTAAGAACCTTAAATTTGGCAATAATCTTAAATAAAAACTGTTCAAATTGTCCTTCATGTCAGGCAAAGAAAGACGGCGCCCAGCTCTTCAATCGCCTCCGGAGAGGTTGAAGTCGCAGCTGGTGCAGGAGCTTCCAACGAAGAACGCTCCACCCCTGTGGTCCAGGAAGTCGTCCAGACCGCAGGGGAAAGAATAAATGTAGGGACCCAGTCACCACTGATGACTACTGGGGGTGGCGTCCAGCCGGCACTCCCACCAACTGTCCCTGTAGTGAGCGCGTCGGAGGCTCTAGCGAGGATTCCCGCTGAAATGAATGATGCTGTCTCAAAAAAGTTTATAAAGGTATAAAAAACCTCCACTCTCGTGCCTGAATTGTACTTAGGACACCTTTGATCTTCTTCTTTGGCACCACAGGGATTATCCTGGCTAATAAGCCATTCGCATGTTGTGATGGCCAGTACAGAAGCCATTCAAAAAGAACGCGACAGCTTGCGCAGGTGAGTACCATTACCCTTTGGTTAGCATGGGTGCATCTTGGTTGTGACTGCCTTGATTTTGCTGCAGAGAGGTTACATTTTTGAAGAAAGAGGTGGCCGGTTCAGTCTTAATGATATTTACTCGATTTGCCTCATTTTTGTGTACATTTTCCCCATGCTTTTGTACATATCAGTCATTAACCTCGGCATATGTCTAGATTATTCCAGATTTGTCGCCAAATCGACCGGATTACTTGTTTTTCCAATTTTTATCTCAGGTCGACGAGGATTGGATGGATTTTCGGCTAGCGGACGCGCGTCCTCGACTTAATCTGGCCATCGGACGATTCCTGATGAAAGTGCGCATTCTCGCGGACGCGTGGGATCTGACCGCACTGAAATTGGAGTCTCCGGGGGCCCGGAATCCCAAACCCTAGCCACGAGGTCACATTTCTAATTCTCCAAAACCTCGAGGGCTTTTCTGCAAAAGTGCCAAATTTCCCTTTCTTCTCCTTGCCGCCGGCCACTGAAGCATTTTGAGCCCGGTTTTGTTTTTTTACTTCTTCTTCTTCTCCAAACCCCCATCTCCACACCTCCCTCCACCTCGCCGCCGGCGGCCGGGCCGCACGCCGACGGCGTCCCTCCTTCCCACGCCAGCACCACCGCAGACACCACCTCGCTGATCCGGATCCGATCCACGCGCCACGCCGCCCGATCCAGAACCACCGCCCAAGCCGCCACCCTCCAGAGCCGTTGTTCACCTTCGCTTCCGCACCGTGCGATCCACGCCACCTCCCGCCGCCGATCGCTCCGGACCGTCTTCTCCAAACGCCGCTGCTTCACCCACAGATCTGCTGCGCCGCCAGGTCTCCATAGTCGCCGATCTCGCCACAAGCTCGCGCCGCCCACGGATCTGCAGCGCCGCTCGACACCGGCGCCGCCTCTCCTGCGCTCCCTTCGTG
Organism: Pharus latifolius; assembly: GCA_019359835.1. Classification (NCBI taxonomy): domain Eukaryota; kingdom Viridiplantae; phylum Streptophyta; class Magnoliopsida; order Poales; family Poaceae; genus Pharus; species Pharus latifolius. Next base: position 50,340,051 of record CM033319.1, on the reverse strand, counting down.
CTCCGGTGCGGCGCCTCCACAGCGCCGTGATCTCCATCGCGCCACAGCCGCCGAGTCTCCCACGCCGTGATCTCCATCCCGCGCCGTGGGCTTCCACAGCGACGGCGCCTCTGCTCCAGCGCCACGCCTCCCACCTTCACACTGCCTCCATCCATCCCGACGCCGGCCGCCGTGCGCCTCCAGCCGCGCCGTCGCCCACATCCACGTCGCCGATCTGCCACCGACCCTGGATCTCCCTACACCGATCAGCAGCCGAGCCGAGGCTGCCCTCGATCCAGTCGCGCCACCGTGTGAAGCTCCATCGTCACCGAGGTCCCGTGGCCATCGTCTTCCTCGGCGTTCTTCACCAAGTCCACATCCAAATGGGCAACGATTCCTCTCTCTCTGACTCTTTTTCTCTCCTTCACCCCCAAATTGTCTTCCTGTGATGCATGTACAGAAAAGGGAACTAGACCTGAATTGTGATGAATCAAATGAGGTGTGAACTGTTTGCATTGATTTCAGGAGTTTACTGAATCTGCTAGGGTTCTTGTGTTTGGATTTGTATGAGTTCTTTTTTGAATTTGTCTTGCTACTTAAGTTGAACTATACCTCTGATTGGGAGCTGGATTGACTTGATTAAACTAAATTGGATCATTTCAATTGTTTAGACGGTTTTTGTTTCCTCTGGTCACATGATGTACAGAAAACTGAACCCAATTTGCTGCTTGACAACTTGGTTCGGTTAGGTTTGGATTAATGTATGTAGTCTCTTGGGAATCTGTTTCTGTTAATCTTCTCCGCCTGAATTGCTTTCACACGGTAGTGTTCACTCGGCATACGAATTTTATTCACCGCTGGCCTAGAGTACGAGTTCAGAATTTGATTTCTGATAGTTGCATTCTAGTCGGTGAGACGAGTCGAGGTGAACCAACCCACATCTCTCTTGGCGGTTTGGTTTGATTTTTTTCTGATTTGGATTTAGTTAGACATATTTTGCTTTCATCTAGTCCTTTGGGAGAGAATGACATACTCGCCTTCTACTGTGACCTCGTCCTCTTGCGAGGCCCCGTTTTAGGTGGTATCAATTTTTGGCGCCGTTGCCGGGGATTAGATGAAAGTGAATGTGTTTGACTAGATTAAATCATTTTGTTTCTGTTTTTCTTTTTGGTTTTTGTTTGCATCTTTTCCCGCCCCTTTTTCCCTCCCAGCTCTTTTATTTCTCGCCTTTCCTCTTGTCCTTTTCTCGTTGATTGATTTTTGCTGATTGAGGATATGGATGGTTCGCAGTCTTTTTGTGATGCATGTGACAATCTCAGTGCTAAACTAGATGATTTGCCTCGTCAGATGGATATAGCTCTTCGTAGATTATTTGCTCATGTTAGTGTTGCTCCTATATGTTCTATTTGCGGTATTCAAGGTCATTCGCCCGCCACTTGTCGGCGTGGTCGAGCATCCACTATATATCATCCTGGATGGCCTGCATACCCAAATTCATCATATAGGAACAACCACCCTGTTATCTCATCATCTTCTCCTAGTCATCTTTCGCAGGGTTTTAGGTACGGAGAGCAGCTTCCATGCACATCATATCAGTCTCCATACTTGGCACATCAGCAGTACTCACCGCAGCCTCCTGCATACGAGGACACATCTAGGCTTGAGGTGATGTTTGAGTGTCATTTGAAAAAGGTGCATGAGTTTCTACATCCGCTACCACAGTCACCTCCTGAAGTTGAGGATACATCCAGACTTGAGGCACTGATGGAGGGCTTGGTTAAGCAATCTGAGCGACTCATGACCCAGCATTCAAGGGATGTGGAGTTATTGCGGACTGAGATGCAAGGTGTGCGATCCTGCATAGCTGAGTTCAGAGGATATCGAGATCCAGTCCACATCTTGCCATCTCAAGTACCCGCATTTGAGACCATCACACCTCCGTTGAGTGTCCCGGAGCCCATCCATGACACCTATCTTGGAGACCCTCACGGAGAGACCACAGTATTGAGCGACGAGCTTCGACCCGATCTTCTTTCTTCAACGTCGCATCAATCACCTCCGCCTCCTATTGATTTGATCATGTTTGATGATGATGATGGAGAGCTTGTTTTTGAGACTCCTCTGCGTCCGTTTGGACCGTTTTCTTTTGATGATCCATTGGCAGACGGACCAGAGATGGAGAGTGTCAGTTTTGACGTTGCAGACCTTTTGGACTACTCCTTGAGCCACGAGATCGAGAGGGAGACATTCTTATTTGCTGATGAGGGACTTCCTTCTGACATAGGGGTGCCAGTTCATCCTGATCTACCAGACCCGACCCCCGTAGAGGTCCTTCCTACCCCAGACTTCACGCCATCCACTATTCAGGTAGACTCAAAACCCCTCTCATATCATTATGAGTTGTCTAGTTCTGACGAGGTTATTCATATTCCTTTGAGTTGTCATTCATCCTGCATCATTATATGCCATCCTCATGATATGTATAGTCAGTCAATCTTCGGGAAAGGATCTTCGTCAGCTGACTTTCTGGAGGGCTTTGTCCCTACCATACACACGTGCTTGGTCTTTCTTTATCTTATTTGCAGGTTAGCACGTGTGGCTTCTCGACCGCGTGCAAACTTGCTCCGAGTCGACATTCCTTGGGATCCTGGTGGATTCCCAGGTATGCTGCTTTCGATAGTATGCTGCTTTCGACAGGAGGGTGGACGTGGAGCTTCTACTACGTCCCATACTTGCCTCTCCTTCCACACTCGCGCTTCAACACTATATCCTTTGAGGGTCGAGCTTCCGACCTAAAAGAAGCGCTTTTCGGGAGGCAACCCGAGTGTTTTCTCTCTTTCTTTCTTTTTGTTATTTATTTTCCTTTATTTTGTAGGATTGTTCTTAGTTTCTTCTTTGGTTGTTCTTTTAGGGCATCATCCTCATATGGCGGCTTGGCACATTTGGGATACTTTGGATGGCTCATCGCAGCGTCATCGTCTCCATTCTTCACCCGGTGAGCTATTGCGGACCTCTCATATAACCCTTGTGCATGAAATTTATTTTGTGTTCTCATCTCCATGTGTGATCCATCTCATATTGTTGCATTGTGGACTATGCAACCATTTAAGCTTGGGGGGAGGAATGCATTTTTCTTGTTGTGCTGTAATTCTGAAAATCTGGGTCAAAATTTTCAAAATTGGGCTTCTTTGTGCAAGTTTGTGCTTATGTATGAGATCTGTGGTATGTAATTGTTTATCTTATGTTGTGAATGATCTCTATCCAGCCTTGTGGGCTTGTTTATGTTGTGATATGACCTATTGTATACTTGTGTTGTTTGGATTGCAAGAAAAATCTAGAAAGGTCATGTCAAAATTTTCTGGAAATTCTAGACTTGTGCGGATTTGTATCCATATGTGATTGTTGTGGTTATGACTACATGTGCTTTCATTTTGCATTTCATTGTTCTCATTCGGCTTCTGGAGCCCTTTTGCATGTTGTGTTGAGTTGTATGCATGCTTTAGTGGCTCGACAATCTTTTGTAGGTTGAATTGTGACTAATCATCTTCTAATGATATTAAAATTGCTTGTACTTAGTTTTGTTGTGGATATTGTGGAAATTCGAATGCTTACTGATATCTTTATTACTGCATTCTGTCTTGTATACTGAAATGCCAATTGTGAACCTAATCTCTACACACATGCTTAGAACACGAGTCTCCTAAACAATCATTTAACTTGTGTAAACCAGATTTGAAAAAAAAAAAAAAAAAATCTTGCTAATAAGGTCGCATTTGTTCGTTTTCTACCTTGTAGACACTGCCAAATTTTCTTTTCTTTTGAATAAAAACTCTTCTGCTTCGTTGCTCCTCTGAGTATTTGGTATGTAAGCATGGTTTGCACATTTTGAAATCTAATAAGTGCACAAGCCTTCCCGCTACATCTTTTGACTCATGAGCATGTTTATAAACACTCTAGTGGACTACCTACCCTAGAGCGAAGTACGGAGAGATCCGCCTAAATAAGTCGAAGGGTAGAGACTTACATGTGCACCAGATTTTGTTTTTCAAATAAAGAGAGCTCAGAAATTAATAAGGTTGAAACTGTTTATTTGATGTTTATGGAGACTGTAGTTCTTCGATGCTTGTGTATTGTTTATGCTCACTTTGAATTTCTATATACATGTATGGATGTAGGTGGTATGAGTAGAATTAAGCATTCTTATTTCCTCCGTATCTAGAACTAAGCTAGTTACTTGCAATTTCAGTGCAATTATTAGATGGTTGAGCGCTTGAAACATATCTTAGTTTGCCGAGTTTACTATATGCTGCATTTTACTCTTTCATGACATTTGGTTGCTTGCTTGACTCCTTGGATTTATTTCTTGTCACATTGCTTGAGGACAAGCAAAGAATTAAGCTTGGGGGGATGATATTTACTCGATTTGCCTCATTTTTGTGTACATTTTCCCCATGCTTTTGCACATATCAGTCATTAACCTCGGCATATGTCTAGATTATTCCAGATTTGTCGCCAAATCGACCGGATTACTTGTTTTTCCAATTTTTATCGCAGGTCGACGAGGATTGGATGGATTTTCGGCTAGCGGACGCGCGTCCTCGACTTAATCTGGCCATCGGACGATTCCTGATGAAAGTGCGCATTCTCGCGGACGCGTGGGATCTGACCGCACTGAAATTGGAGTCTCCGGGGGCCCGGAATCCCAAACCCTAGCCACGAGGTCACATTTCTAATTCTCCAAAACCTCGAGGGCTTTTCTGCAAAAGTGCCAAATTTCCCTTTCTTCTCCTTGCCGCCGGCCACTGAAGCATTTTGAGCCCGGTTTTGTTTTTTTACTTCTTCTTCTTCTTCTCCAAACCCCCATCTCCACACCTCCCTCCACCTCGCCGCCGGCGGCCGGGCCGCACGCCGACGGCGTCCCTCCTTCCCACGCCAGCACCACCGCAGACGCCACCTCGCTGATCCGGATCCGATCCACGCGCCACACCGCCCGATCCAGAACCACCGCCCAAGCCGCCACCCTCCAGAGCCGTTGTTCACCTTCGCTTCCGCACCGTGCGATCCACGCCACCTCCCGCCGCCGGTCGCTCCGGACCGTCTTCTCCAAACGCCGCTGCTTCACCCACAGATCTGCTGCGCCGCCAGGTCTCCATAGTCGCCGATCTCGCCACAAGCTCGCGCCGCCCACGGATCTGCAGCGCCGCTCGACACCGGCGCCGCCTCTCCTGCGCTCCCTTCGTGCTCCGGTGCGGCGCCTCCACAGCGCCGTGATCTCCATCGCGCCACAGCCGCCGAGTCTCCCACGCCGTGATCTCCATCCCGCGCCGTGGGCTTCCACAGCGACGGCGCCTCTGCTCCAGCGCCACGCCTCCCACCTTCACACTGCCTCCATCCATCCCGACGCCGGCCGCCGTGCGCCTCCAGCCGCGCCGTCGCCCACATCCACGTCGCCGATCTGCCACCGACCCTGGATCTCCCTACACCGATCAGCAGCCGAGCCGAGGCTGCCCTCGATCCAGTCGCGCCACCGTGTGAAGCTCCATCGTCACCGAGGTCCCGTGGCCATCGTCTTCCTCGGCGTTCTTCACCAAGTCCACATCCAAATGGGCAACGATTCCTCTCTCTCTGACTCTTTTTCTCTCCTTCACCCCCAAATTGTCTTCCTGTGATGCATGTACAGAAAAGGGAACTAGACCTGAATTGTGATGAATCAAATGAGGTGTGAACTGTTTGCATTGATTTCAGGAGTTTACTGAATCTGCTAGGGTTCTTGTGTTTGGATTTGTATGAGTTCTTTTTTGAATTTGTCTTGCTACTTAAGTTGAACTATACCTCTGATTGGGAGCTGGATTGACTTGATTAAACTAAATTGGATCATTTCAATTGTTTAGACGGTTTTTGTTTCCTCTGGTCACATGATGTACAGAAAACTGAACCCAATTTGCTGCTTGACAACTTGGTTCGGTTAGGTTTGGATTAATGTATGTAGTCTCTTGGGAATCTGTTTCTGTTAATCTTCTCCGCCTGAATTGCTTTCACACGGTAGTGTTCACTCGGCATACGAATTTTATTCACCGCTGGCCTAGAGTACGAGTTCAGAATTTGATTTCTGATAGTTGCATTCTAGTCGGTGAGACGAGTCGAGGTGAACCAACCCACATCTCTCTTGGCGGTTTGGTTTGATTTTTTTCTGATTTGGATTTAGTTAGACATATTTTGCTTTCATCTAGTCCTTTGGGAGAGAACGACATACTCGCCTTCTACTGTGACCTCGTCCTCTTGCGAGGCCCTGTTTTAGGTGGTATCACTTAATGTTTAAGAAACAAGAAACTGAACTCAACAAACTTCGATCAGAGAATGCTGGTAAGCCGATTCCTGATTAGGAAGACTTGAATCCATAATATGCAAATAATCTCCTCTCTCTGTACAGCGCAAGCAGGTCGAATTACGCAGCTCAGTCGAGACAAGGAGATTCTTGAATCCTCGATTCGCCACACCGATCGGGCAATCAAAGAACTGAGCCTCCGGATCTTCGAAAAACTAAAGGCCGTGGCTGATCTTTTGAAGACCGATGTGGTAGAACCGAAGCAAGACAACCTCAGCATAAGTGACTGGACATCGCTGCTTACTGCCCAAGCGGATTCACTGCTTGAGTATCTCCCTGGAGATACACGGCGACGCGAAGAGGTGATCAGAACCAGGGTTCGATCAGCCGCAGCAGCCGTACTCAGCCGGGTTCGACTTCACCATGGCCCAGATGCAGATCTGAACGCATTGGTGGGTCCGGTTGAGGTCGAGAGTGAAGAGCTGCTCGATGCAGTCATAGAGGAAGTCAAGCCCTTAGTAGATAGACTCCTGACTGAGCTGGGGATCGAATGATCCTTATTTTTGTACTTAGAAACTTGTGCATAATGCAAATGTATGTAAAAAATTATTTTGGACAAGAAAATATATATTTCGTGTTTTCGTAATATGAATTCTATATTATGAGCATATCCCCCCCAGCCCCCGCCTCTGCTTATGAACACTAAAGCCTTGGTGTTATAAGCAGAGGAGAAAATATAAGCGTAACGACCAGGGATATGCATATTAAACCAACGACCAGGATCAATATAACATCTAATCTTATTGCGAACTGGTAGCCACTCGGATGACCAAGGACTTATCAGATAATCCCGTATGCGTTGAGAAACGGCTTATTTAGGAATGACTTATCTGTAAGTGATCATGAGATCGACCAGCGAATCCAATTAGATTGTTGTAATGATCTGACCGTCGGCGATCAGCCCCCAGGTCGAATGCATATGATACGGGCTTAAAGAGAAAAACTCATTGTATGAAAGCAAAACATTTTTTGTTTCGGCAAAAGATGCTAATTGAACAGGAATAAGTGATTGGAATACTTACACGTAAAACTTGCGAAGTTGATCGATGTTCCAAGTATTGGACAAAATCCGACCATCCTCCATGGCTAACCGCGCAGATCCTGGTCGCGGCACTGAGACGACAGTGTATGGTCCTTCCCACTTTGGGGAGAATTTATTGCGGTTAAACTGGTCTTGAATTTTTCGTAAAACCAAGTCGCCAACGTTGAGATCACGTGGTCGCACCTTTTTACTGTGATACTTGCGTAGAGCCTGCAAGTATACCGCGGACTTGATCAAGGCGCGATCACGCCGTTCTTCCAGGAGGATGAGATCTTGCGATCGCTGTTCGGATTGGTTGATCTGTTCGAATTGATTCGTGCGAACAGATCCAATACTAACTTCCATATGCAACACAGCCTCGGCCCCATAGACCAAATGGAAGGGTGTCTCACCGGTGGCTCGACTAGAGGTAGTCCGTAGTGCCCATAGAACAGTATAAAGCTCGTCTGCCCAAGCCCCCGAGCGGGTCTTGAGGCGATCAAAAACACGTTTTTTGATGCCTTGCAATATTTGCCCATTGGCCCGTTCTACGGCTCCATTGCTTTGTGGATGTGCCACAGAAGCAAAGCACACCTTGGTCCCAATCTGATCGCAGTAGTCTAGGAAGAGACCGCTAGCGAACTGAGAACCGTTGTCTGTGCTGAGACGGTTTGGAACACCAAATCGTGCCACAATGTTCTTGTGAAAGAACTTTTGTGCGGCTGATGCAGTAATATTTCGTATTGGTTCGGCCTCAATCCACTTCGTGAACGTGTCAATGGCTACGAACAGAAACTTGTACCCATTGACCGCTTGTGGCATAGGACCGACGATATCCATTCCCCAGATCGCGAAGGGCCATGCGAGAGGAATAGTTTGCAATGCATAAGCAGGTTGATGAACCTGTCTTGCATGAAATTGACACTGTGGACACATCTTGACCATAAGCTTGGCATCATCGAGTGCCGAAGGCCAGTAGAATCCCTGTCGAAAAACTTTTCCGACCAGTGTTCGGTATGACGCGTGTGCACCGCATACACCGTCATGTATTTCTTTCAAGAGGGATTTTCCTTCCTCCTGAGATATGCAGCGCATGAATACTCCTTGAGTACCCTTTCTGTACATAACCCCATCTATGAGTTTGTACAGACGCGCCTTTCGAATTAACCGATCGCTTTTGGTTTCGTCCTCGGGTAGGGTCCCATGTTCAAGATAGACCCTCAATGGATGAGTCCAATCTTGTTCCTGACCGAGGTTGGCAACGAAGGCTATTGCCGGATCATCCTCAACCGAAGTCATGATCGAAGGATGGTCCAAGTGTTCAATGAACACTCCTGCCGGAGTGGATGAGCGTGAGGATCCAATTTTGGATAATTGGTCTGCGAGAATATTGTCCTTTCGCGGGATGTATTGGACTTCGAAGTGACTGAAGTGTTTTTCCAATTTCCTCACTTCCCCCAGGTAATGAGCCATTGTCTCATCGGAGCTGTTGTACTCCTTGTTTACCTGGTTTACGACTAGCTGTGAGTCCCCCCTCACCACTAATCGACGGACTCCGAGGAATTTTGCTGCCCGGAGCCCTACAAGAATACCTTCATACTCTGCTGCGTTGTTGGTTGCAACAAAGTGTAGTTGAATGACATACTTAAGCTGTTCGCCCTGGGGCGTAACTAAGACTATTCCAGCCCCCGAGTGTTGAAAACTACGGGAGCCGTCAAAGTACATTGTCCAATAATCGGGGCACTCCAGTTCCTCTGCCAACCGCACGGGTGGCTCAGGGTTGGTCCATTCGACCACAAAGTCGGCCAAAACCTGAGACTTAACCGCCGTGCGAGGGGTGAAATGGATCTCGAAGGCACCGAATTCGACCGCCCATTTGGCGATTCGACCAGATTTTTCTGGATTTCAGACAATATCCCCTAAAGGAAAAGAGGAGGGTACTGTGATCTTGTGTGCTTGAAAGTAATGTCGTAGCTTACGGGAAGCCATCAGTAGCGCGTAAAGTATCTTCTGGACCTCAGGGTAGCGCTCCTTAGGACCATGAAGTACTTCGCTCACATAGTAGATGGGTCTGTGTACTCCTTCCCTTTCCGCGATCAGAACAGCGCTGACCGCGTGTGGGGTGGCCGCCAAATACAGAAGTAATGGTTCTTCCTTTTCAGGAGACACCAATACTGGCGGACTGGACAGATATGTTTTTACCTCCTGAAACGCTTTTTCGGCCTCGTCGGACCACGTGAAGTTATGATGTTTCCGCAAGGCTTTAAAGAAAGGTAGTCCCCTTTCGCCTAATCGCGATATAAAGCGACTTAAAGCCGCCATGCGACCAGCTAGGCGTTGAACATCCTTCATGGTCGAGGGCGACCTCATTTGTTCAATAGCTCTGATTTTCTCAGGATTAACCTCAATGCCCCTGGAACACACAAGGAAACCAAGAAGCTTCCCTGAAGAAACCCCGAAAGAACATTTCTCCGGGTTCAATTTTATTCCAAAGCGATTCAAGTTACAGAAGGTTTCAGCAAGATCGTCCAAATGAGACAATCTTTTGGTGCTCTTTACAACCAAGTCGTCTACATATGCTTCGAGATTACGCCCTATTTGGGAAAGAAAGGTCTTTTGCATCAAGCGCTGGTACGTGGAACCTGCGTTCTTAAGACCGAACGGCATTCTGACGTAGCAGTATGTGCCGAACGGGGTGATGAAGGCAGTTTTCTCTTCATCGTCTTCTGCCATGCTAATTTGATGATATCCTGAGTAGGCATCCAGAAAACTCATCAGTTCGCAACCCGCAGTGGAGTCAACCAGCTGGTCGATGCGGGGAAGGGGAAAGTCATCCTTCGGACAGGCACTGTTGAGGCTAGTGTAGTCGACGCACATGCGCCACTTGCCATTTGACTTGCGGACCATGACCGGATTGGCGAGCCAGTCCGGGTGATTCACTTCGTGAATAAACCCGGCTTGTAAGAGTTTGTCTAACTCTTCTCGGATGGCTTCCTGTCGGTCGGTGGCAAAACGCCTGAGCTTTTGCTTTATTGGTCGTTGTCCAGGTCGAATTGCTAACCTGTGCTCAATTACTTCCCTTGGGACACCGGGCATGTCGGACGGTTTCCACGCAAACACGTCTGCGTTAGCCCGGAGGAAAGCAATGAGGTCGAGTTCCTATTTATCATCCAGGGCTGACCCAACCCGAATTGTCTTGGATGGGTCATCTGGGTACAAAGGAACTTGTTTGAGTTTCTCATCTGGTCGAGGAGCAGCCCTGATCGCATCGGTGGCAACGGTGGCGACCTGAGCGTCCCGGAGGGGAAGTTGATCGACCATCTCCAAAGATAGCCGGTCGCACGTGAGCGCCACGTTGCGACTACCTCGGACCGAAATGACACCTTTGGGGCCAGGCAATTTCCCGCACTGATAAGCATAGTGCGTTGCCATCATGAACTTAGCAAGAGTCGGCCTGCCAAAGATTGCATTATAAGCTGAATCACAATCGATTACATCAAAAGTAACCAATTCTATTCGGAAGTTATCTGGTTCTCCCAGAGTGACCGGGAGGACCACTTGTCCCAATGGCATCATGGAGGGGCCTGGGATTATCCCATAAAACGGATGGATTATGGGCTTGATCTTCGAACGAGGAATTTGCATCTCGTCGAGTGTCTTGACCAATAAAAGATCAAGGGAACTTCCCCCATCAATCAGGACCCTTTCGACTCTCGCGTTACTGATGATTGGGGTAATAACCAGAGGTAGCCTCAATGGTCGAGTTAGCCCCACAGGACAGTCAGCGCGATCGAACGTCAAAGGCATATCCGACCAACGGGGATATTGAGGTTCGCCAAGGGATGTCTCCGTTTGGTTAACCTCTCGGCAAAAGGTTTTAAACTGCCTTTTGGAAACGAAAGAGGAGGAACCTCCGAAAATGACATTAACATGATTTTGAGGTACCTGGTAAGCCATTTCTTCGTCTCCGTCGACGTCTCTAATCCCGCACGCCTGCTCTTTAGGCGGTAAGGTTGGCATCGGCCCAGCTCCTTGGTAGAAATCATCCAGCTGTTTCAACCAACTCCTGCAATTTTTGAGGTCGTGGCCTGCGGAGTTGTGGAGTGGACACCAACTCTTGCCCTCCTGCGGATTAGTTGATTTTTCTGGCTGGTCGGAATCCCGGCCACCAGAAGCAGTTTTACTTTTAAAAGAAGACTTATTACCTTTGGTCGAAGGTGGTTTCTCCGCGACTGCGACCTCACGGTACTGTCCAGAGCGGTTCCTCTTCGACTTTTTCGACTTCCCACCCGGTGAAGACTCCGGCTTTTTGCTTGAATCTTCTTTCCTGGCGTCCTTGAAGCCTGGTTGGGGCGGTAGGTCCCCTTTGTCAACCATTCGGTTCCATTCGACTCCCTCGGCTGCATCGGAGTATCGATCAGCCATATCGAACAGATCGGCCACTGATCGAGGAGGGTGGATAAGCAAGTCTTCAGTGAATCTCCGGTATCGAACGGCATGTTTAAATGCCCTGATTACGGAGCCATCAGATATGTTCGGGATGGTATTTCTTACCCCGACAAACCTCTTGACAAACTGCCGAAGTGTTTCGATCGAAGTTTGCCGCAGTCTATGCAGGTCGTCCTCCTTACCCGGCTTTTGGTAACAGTTTTGGAAATTGCTGAGGATGGCATCGCATAGCATTTCCCAATTGTAGATGGAACCCTCAGGCTGATTAAACAACCAGGTTCTAGCCGGTCTTGCGAGGACTGTGGCAGGTAGTTGGCCATGACCTTGTCATCGCCTCCTGCTGCTTGGATGGCAGTAATATAGATCTGAAGGAACTCGGATGGGTTCTGAGTTCCATCAAACCTCTCAATCGCCCCTGGTCGAAACTTATCGTGCCAAACGACTGCTCGTAGGCCAGGCGAGAAAGTTTTGCAACCAACGTAAGGACCGTGAACCGTCCTGCGACTTTCGGTTGGGTTTCGAGCAAACTCACGTAATGGCGAGGTTACTCGTGGTCCCAAACGAGAGTGAACGGGAACTCGATCCCTACTACGAGAGTCCTGCATTCGCCGGTATTTGTCCTGTCGGGAAGGTACAGGCGGCGGGTAACTCCGCCGGCCAGAGCCAAAATGAGGACCATCTCGTTCACGGGAATGTGTCACTGAGCGGGAAGAGGCCGTTGGGGTCACCTCGGATGCGACCTCGTCCAGTCTTTCCGCCAGGATCCTGAAAAAGGCCGGTCTCTGCGCATCCGTGACCGTAGGAGGAAAATTGCGCATGACTTCCGCGATAGATCGCAGTCGACCATGGGTACTTCTCCTAGGGGCACCAGGTGTTATTGTTTCTTCGTCCACTGGGAAATGCTCTGGTGGTAAGGAAGGAGTCTGGTCACGTCTACGACCACGCGACCGTCGAGAAGAACTCGGGGCAGCATCGTAACGAGCCTGCGCATCTTGAAGAGCCTCTAGAGCAGTTCTGCGTAGTTCGTTGTTCTGTTGCTCAAGATCTTGCTCCTCCTCCTGTTTGCGATCTTGTTCTTCCCTGGCTGCCTGTTGATCGGGAGTTTCTTCCGACAACGCAGCAAACTGCCTAGGGAGAGAGGTCTCCGATGGGGAGAACATCTCGGTTTGTTCCGAGTCGGACTCGAAATCAAAGAGACGGTGGAGGTTATTAGGGTCGAACCTTCCTGGGCTAACTTCAGGGTCACCATCATATTTTCCCTCAGCGGGATCGTATGACGGGCCGGATTCATCACCTAGCACATTAAGAACCTCTGTGGGTTCTGACCTTGTGCCAGTTACCTCCTGGTCGATTAACATGACTTGGGGAGATGATTCAACCTGTGGAAGATTCTGGCCTTCGACCTCTTCCATCGGAACAGGATCGCTTGGAGAAGGCATTGGTATATGGGCATAATCCTCGAGATCGAAATCATTCTCGGAATCATATGCTCCAGCCATGTTTCGGCGAACCTCCGAATTTCAATTAGGACGCCTTGAGAAAGGCCCCACGGTGGGCGCCAGCTGTCGACGATTCGGACTCAGGGTCCTCAGCCGAGCTTATGCAGAATTTGTAATTGTGAGACCTTTCAAGATGACCCTCCGGGAAGGTATGCTGAACAATGGTGAACGGGAGCACAGAGAGTTTAGACAGGTTCGGGCCCTCGATGGTGGGAGTAATAGCCCTACGTCCTGTTGAGATTTCACTAAGTATGGTAAAAGGTTTACAAATGGAGGAAAAAGTCCTCACAGGCGAGGATTTTTCCTGTAAGGGTGTACAAGGAAAAGCTATAGGAGACTCGTAAGTGTTGTTTAATCTAAGCCGTAGACTTGGCTGTTTGAATGATCGAGATATCTTGTATCTTGATTATTCTTTTGAGTCTGGTTCTTCCCAAAAAATGTCTTGGATCCCCCGTTTGATGTACATTGTCACCTTTTTATATTGGTCGAAAGGGTGCCATATGAAGAAAACTGTATCAAACGGTTGGATGCAGTTGTTGAAGAACCGCTATTAACTTCCACGGAGGTTATTAACATGTGTTAATCATGAATAACCGCATATAGTAACCTCTGACGGTTGGTCTTCAACATGGAGGAATCCCCGGGATGCCTGGAATATCCTGGTATGAAGATAACCGAACAAACTCCAAGCACCTTGGTTGAGAATGCGCTGACTGCGGAATATGGGCTGACCGCGCAACATCCCAGATATTCAGTCCAGTCCGCGTATAGTATACGAACTTCTGACCGCACACAGTTGTCGGCCTGATCGCACGAAACCCGCGATCTGATCGCGTAAAGCTTGCAACCTCATGGTGATGCCCCTCAGAAATAGCTTGAGTTCGCATTGAACCAAATATATGTCTGGTTCGAACCTGTCTTGAACCAAAAGTTTATTAGAAGTGACCCGGGTGTCAATCCTCGTCACTACTAGTGAACGAGTTAATCATGATGCTAAGGAACATGCTGAATTTATTCTGAAATTGCATGAAAAGACTAAAGAAAATATTGAAATGATGAATGAAAGGTATAGGACTGCGGGAAGTAAAGGTAGAAAGGAAGTAAAACTTGAACCGGGTGATTTAGTATGGTTACACTTGAGAAAGGATCGTTTTCCAGAATTGCGAAAGTCTAAATTAATGCCTAGAGCTGATGGTCCTTTCAAGATACTTGAGAAAATAAATGATAATGCATATAAACTTGAGTTGCCGCCCGAATTTGGGGTTAGTCCCACATTTAACATTGCAGATTTGAAACCGTTCATGGGAGAAGAAGATGAGCTTGAGTCGAGGACGACTCCACTTCAAGAGGGGGAGGATGATGAGGATATCACTCCTATGCATACGCCCGAGACTCCTCCAGTTGTGATGCAAGGACCCATCACAAGAGCACGAGCACGGCAATTGAATCAACAGGTGAGCTCGTTCCTAAGTGCCCATGTATATACTTGTGAGGATAGTATGCTACCTAATGATATTATTGATTATATTGTACTTAGTAACTTTGGAGAGGATCATGAAGGCCTTGGGAACCAGCAAGGGCCAGAAGGGAGGCCAGGAGGGCGTCCAAGTCAAGTTGGAGTCCCAATTCATCTCGGAGTCGGAGTCCCAATTCATCTCGGAGTCGACTACCTCGGCCACCAGGAGCAGTGTTCACTAAAATCATCGCCCAGGCCACAAACGGACTCCGATTTCAATGATCCACATATGTATCGAAAGCTAAGGCGATAACCTTTCCAATGGCACCGGCTTCAGGTCAATTGGACTGCTGAGTCGACGGGAATTCGTGTTCCAAGTTGGTGGACAGAATCTGTCCCAGGGTGCTGCGTCACCAATTTGGGCCGTTGGCCCATGTATCGTGTTGGAGTCCATCACGGACACGTCTAGGGTTTCTAGGACGTCCCTTAGCCCTTATATTCAGTAGCCGCCGCTAGGGTTTGGTTTGGGTTTTGCTTAGATTAATCTGTCAAAGAACAGTTTCGCCGTGTATCGGTTTGTGGAACCCCAACTCGTGAGATT
This sequence comes from Pharus latifolius, assembly GCA_019359835.1. Taxonomy (NCBI): domain Eukaryota; kingdom Viridiplantae; phylum Streptophyta; class Magnoliopsida; order Poales; family Poaceae; genus Pharus; species Pharus latifolius. The sequence goes on along the minus strand of CM033319.1, from coordinate 50,324,661 downwards.
CAATTTATATTTGCAATATTTCAGATTGCTTCTTTCTCGTTCTTGCTTGTGTTCTCGATTCGCATGCAGGGATAAGCCTTCTTGGCGAGGTCAATCGTGTTTGTGCATGGTTGATAACCAACGGAGCCGTGGTGTAGCGATTGCTGGGTTCGGATCGGTTCTGATCGGAAGCCGGATCGTCAACGTCGAGTCTCCACCAATCGACTTACCTCTACCTGTCGGAAGATCGGGCCACCGTGCGCATCACATGCGTGCACTGAATCCCGCAGAGGGAGAAACGGATAACCTTTCTTCCCCCTTATGCAGAAGAATATGCATCCTGCAGCACTGGTTCTCTTCGACCACGCCAAGAAGTAGAACCGTCAGAAGAGATCTACACTGGGTAGCACTCCAGTCAAGGCCTCACAAAGGTGCTAGAAAATCGCCAGAATCAGAATGGCGTTGTGATGCAGATTAACCAGTTCCAGACCATAGTGCGCCAAGACTTCTTGCAGGAACTTGCTTTCTGGGAATCGAAACCCAAAATGCAAGAACTCTTCAATCAAAGATCACCAGCTCATTCTCATGAATGATGGGGGTTTCTTCATTTTCTCCGCTGGCCTCCAATTGATCAGCAACCGTGGGGGAAGGATCTCCTCTTTCTCAAGTGCCTTCAAGCTCTCTTCACTATGATGGATTGAGCGGCTCCAGGATGCCATTGCGGATGAGATCAGTGGAATGGCAATGGCTTTGGAGGCAATGAAGGCAGGGTGCACAAAGAGGGTTTTGTGCGGCGGAAATGGCTAAGGCAAAAGAGGGTTTTCTTCTGAAGCTTCTCAAGCAAGCTACTGCTTCCTTTTATATGCCCGAGACCACTACTCGCCAGGTTTATTATTTTACAAATTTCTCATAACGGGTATTTTCTCGAATAGAACCCGGTATTGTATTTTAACCCTATTTGAATCTGAAACAAAATGTGTCTGTTTTTAATAGATCATTTTATTTCACATTCAGGGGCTATGGTATAGATAATTTTATGAGAATCTTTTTTGAGGAATTAAAACCCTTATGATTCCAGGGTAATCTCATATCTTCAACACTGTCACAATCTTAAAAGCAAAAATTCTTTTGTGATCACAGTATCAGGTATGATCGCAAGGCTATTCTGTGATCTCGGTATTGTCTATGACCTCAGGGATACGCGCGGTCTCAAGGTTGTTCTGTGACCGCAATGTTTTTATGGCCTCAATACTATCATGAGACCAAAGTCTGGAGTTGATTTCAAACAGAAGATGTATTACCTGTCTATGTTTTGATCGCAGAAGTGTTTTCCTGTCACCATTTTTCACACAGAGAACACTAGTTGGTGATTGTAATTTATACATAATCATTCAAAGAGTCAAGTATGTGAGGGAAAGAAATTCTTTATTTCTTGTAGTCTTTACGTACAAAAGGGATGCAGGTGACCAAAGTGTCGACCTGATCCAAAAGTAATTTACAAAGTTCTCCCAGGGACATGTTGGCATCAGTGGGATCAACACTGGCCACCCCAAGAGAACTGGCAACGTCTCTAAGCCTATTGACGTCATCCCTTATTAAGGGGGAGCAACTGTTCCTTATTGTATCGGAGAGGTCTCATTGCTTTTGGGCATGATCCCTCTCCAACCGGAACTTGCGTGCCTCCTCGTGAGCTCTATCATGATACTCTGCAAGGCACAGAGTAATCGAGGAGATTTCCTCAAAACGCTTCTCCAGCACCTCTTTTTCTTCTTGAGAATTCTGCACAATGTAGATTTCTCCCCCAGAAGAACTTGGGTCTTAGCAAGGTGATGGCTAAGAGCCCAAAGAGCTTTCTCATCCTGTAAATACATGGGTTAGTTCCCAAAGTATGTAACGATTGGAAAGAAAGAAAATGCTAACCTTCGTCACAGGATGAGAGGAGAAAGCCAAGCTTTGAAGGGAACTTGGTCCCAAAGGCGCTGTGGGCGCAATGAGACTTTCCCCAGAAGGATGCTGGTTAGAAGGATTGTTGTTGTAATCCAAAGAAGGTGATGAAGATACAACTGGATGGGTTGCAAGGGCTGAGGAAAGGGGCAGTGTGGTAGCCCAGATGTCCGCACCTTTTAGTATTTTCAGGGAAACTCCACTGAAGGATCCTTCGTCATTTCTGGATCTCTTCTTTGGAGGGATCATTTCGTCGATCACCTGAAAATTCCAAAATGTATTACTTTGGAAACAAACAAGTTGCAAAGAGAATAACTTGCACAGGTGTTTCAGGAGAGAACCACCTTCTGAAGATCATGTTCAATCTCAGCTCCTATTTCTATTTCTTCCTCATCACTCTCAACAATATTTTTGGAATCTCAGTTTACCATTAAGATGAGAGTAAAAGAGGAAATGTGAAGCAAGAAGATGAGAGCAGGTTCTAAAAGACTTAGCTAGAAAACAAGCCTATGAGTTTTAAGAACTGAAGGGCTCGCTATTTATAGAGCCTAGAGGCGACGGTTTTTTGTCTTGGTTAAGAGGTCAATAACTTCATGATTACCCGTCAAGAAAACCCAAGAGGTTATCTCGGGAAATAAACCAACACACGATGTACAGTGCACCTGAAGAAGTTGAAGTGTCGGGTTACATATTCGATGCGGATTAAATTTGAAGATTATAATCTTTTTATCTCTTCAAATTTGGGGGCTAGCTGACAAGGATTGTCACCCGAGCTAGTTTATATCATGTTCTAGTCAAAATCAGATATGATATATGTCTCTGAGTCCTAGCAGCCGTATGGTCACAGAAGGATAGCTTCCTATGCGCGATCAGAAGGTTGCGTACACGGAGTTAATTCATGATCGCAGTACTTGTGCGATCATGAGATCACAGACTATGCGCGGTCAAAAGGTCTCTAGCTATGCTCGACCAAGACAACCTGGGGGTGTTCAAGCCTTTACTAGACATGTTCTCAGGGTCAAGATAACTTCTCCCACGTGTGAAGACAACCACTAGGAGATTAACATGTGGGGTTATCTATAATTGCACGTGTTTAACCGGCAAAGAAGATTGGTGCGGTTATACGAATGCACTATGGCAACGTCCAGAACTGCCTCACATTGGCATCCTTTCGTTCAGTATAAAAGGATGGCTGATGGAGAAGAATAGAGAGAAACATTTTTTGAAGACTTAGATATAGTTAATAGACAGAAGTGTAAAAGGATATTATCGCCTATGACAATCTCTCTTTCCTGTAAACCCTTTTTTCATATAGATTGAAATCACAACATGACGTAGGGCTATTACTACCACCATCGAGGGCCCGAACCTGTATAAATCTTAGCGTCCCCATTTCATTGCTTGTCTTAACTTACCTGATAGCACTTTGAAAGGTCTCACATTCAACTCACAAATCTGCGTAAGATTGACTAAGGACCCCGAGTCCAAATCATCGACAACAAGCCTTCCCACTTAGGGGAAAGTTTTCCCTGGACTTGGGGGTCATCTACACGCTTGAGGACAAGGTCCCCAAGGTGGAAAGCTCTCGCGCGGACACATTGGTTGTACGCGCGCGCCATGTCGCGCTGGTAGATGGCGTGGCGGAGGAGCGCTCGGTCACGCTCTTCCTCGATGAGGTCGACTTCCTACCGTTGATTTGCTTTGTTGGTTCGGTATGCTATGGCCGTAGCTCCATCCAAGAGCTCGACCCACAGCGACCAAAAACTGATCTCCGAAGGGAGGACAGCCTCAGCCCCGTACACGAGTGAAAAGGGGTTACACCTTGTTGCCTGGCTCGAGGTCGTGCACATGGAACAAAGGATGCTCGGAAGATCCTCCGCCCATGCGCCCCGCCTGGAGGGGCTCTAATTGAGTCGTCGGCGTAATCCCTGTAAGATCACACTGTTGACACTTTCGACGGCCCCGTTGCTCTGGGGATGAGCTACACAGGCAAAGTGGAGGGTAGCCCCAAGCTGTCGCAGATTTCCCGGAAGTATGCCGAGTCGAATTAGGTCCCATTGTCGACGATGATTTCTTGGGGGACCCCAAAGCGACAGACGATTTTATTCCAAAAAACCGCTGTACTGCTCGGGAGGTGATGCTGGCCAAGGGCTCAGCCTACACCCACTTGGAGAAATAATCCACTGCGACCACCGCATACTTGTATCCCCCTGGCGTTGGGAGGAAGGGACCGATGAGATTCATCCCCTAGCGCGCGAAGGGCCAAGTAATCGGGATGGCCGGTTGTGTCGCGGAGGGGATTTTGGAACCCTTCACCATTTTCTGATAGGCCTGGCATGCGGAGACAAGGTCTCGCACATCGCGAACCACAGTAGGCAAATAAAAGCCTTGGCGGAGAACCTTCGCCATGACCGCGCGCGGGGCCAGGTGAGAACCGCAGCTCCCCGAGTGGATGTCCTCGAGGAGCCAGAGTCCTTCTGCCTGCGGGAGGCAGCAGAGCAGGGCGGAGGCCCCCCGCTTGTGGAATTTTCCTTCCAGCAGGAGATACGCCAGTGCCTTAGCATGGAGGCGTTTCACCTCGGCATCACCGGGAGGCTCCCCCTCTCCCCTTATGAAGGAGACGAGAGGGTCCATCTAGGACGTGGCCCGGACGATCTCAGAGACCTCCAACTCACGAGACAGAGACTCGGGGGCCGCGTCCGGGGGGGTCATCGAGGGCTTCGTGATGACCTCTAGGAAGGCATCTCTGGGGAGAGGTTCCCGAGCGCTGGCCGCCCGGGCCAAGGCATCGGTGCGGTTAGTGTCCCTCCGAGGGATATGCCGGGCCTCCAGGCCCTCGAAGTACCTCTCCATCTTGCGTCATGGCACAAGTATGACTTCTCCATTTGGTAAACAACGAGTTGGGAGTCCCCCTTAACTAGGAGGCGGCGAATCCCCAGGGAGCACATGCAGCGCAGCCCCAGGAGCAAGGCCTCGTACTCAGCGATGTTGTTCGTAGCGGGGAACTCTAGCCTTACCGCATATTCCAGTGTCCTTCCCTTGGGGCTCCGGAGGACTACCCCCACGCCAGCCCCAACAAGACACAAGGAGCCATCGAACATGAGTGTCCAATGGTCATTGCACCGAGGTGGCACGACGGTAGTCTCCCCTTCCGTTCCAGAAGCAGGGGTCCATTCTGCCACGAAGTCAGCAAGGACTTGTAATTTGATGGCGGAACAGCCCGTGAGAGACAGGGAGAAGGGAGCCAGCTCGGCTCCCCACTTCCCTATCCGGCCGGTGGAATCTTTGTTTCTCAGCACCTCCCCCCAAGAGGAGGGAAGACGGGACCGTGATCGAGTGTCCCAAGAAGTAATGGCGAAGCTTCTGGGATTCCATCAGGAGGGTGTAACAGATCTTTTCCACCTCCGTGTACCGTGTCTTAGGCCCTTGGAGGGCTTCACTCACATAGTACATGCGGTGGTGTTGCCCGTCCTGCTCCTTTACCAATATCGTGCTTACAGCGATCGGGGTGGTGGTGAGGTAAAGGAGCAGGGGTTCTTCTGGAGATGGGCTCATGAGCATTGGAGGGCTCGTGAGGTACTTCTTCAAGTCGTCAAAGGACACCTGGGCCTCTGGAGACCATTTGAACCCCTCGAGGCCCCAGAGAATTTTGAAGAACTGGAGGCCGCGTTCCCCCAACCGCGAGACGAAGCGGCTTAGCACAGCCAAGCGGCCGGTAAGCCACTGTACGTATTTCACAGAGCGTGGTGGGGGCATGTCCAGCAGGGCCCAAATTTTATTGGGGTTGGCCTCTATGCCCCATTGGGACACGAGGAAGCCAAGCAGCTTCCCCCCTCGTATGCTGAAGGCACACTTTTCCGGGTTGAGCTTCAACTCATACTCGCAAAGGTTGCGAAAGGTCTCCACTAAGTTGTCGAGGTGAGCGGCCGTGCGGAGGCTCTTGATGACCACATCATCTATGTAGACCTCTATGTTGCGGCCAATCTGGTCCTTGAGGACCAGCGACATAAGGCACTGGAAGGTTTCCCCAGCGTAGATTTAGTGGTAGCCCAAATACGTGTCCAGAAAGCTCATGAGCTCGCACCCCGTGGTTGAATCCACCAACTGGTCGATCCGCGGGAGTAGGAAGTTGTCTTTTGGGCAAGCTTTGTTGAGGTCGGTGAAGTCCACGCACATCTTCCACTTGCCGCTCGACTTCTTCACGAGGACGGGGCTCGCCAGCCATTCGGGGTGTAAAAACTCCCGAACAAACCCCTCCTCTCGGAGCCTAGTGTTCGAGGGAGAGCTTCCTCAACTTCTACTTTACCGGGGGGCAGCCAGGCATTACAACGAGCTTGTGCTCGATAACGTCCTAGGCGACACCCTGCATGTCAGCGGGCTTCCACACAAAGTCGTTAGAGTTCTTGCTGACGAAGGCCGCTAGTTGCTCTGCATGCTCCTCGGGGAGGTGCACCCCAACTTGACAATTCTTTCCCTGTCCTCCAGGGACAGCTGGATTTTCCAAAGGTCTCCCTCTGGGCGTGGTTTCAAGAGAAACTTCCCGGAGGGGACGGCTGAGGTATCCGGAGCTGGGGGGAGCTCTCCCCCCCACCCCAGGGCCTTGATCAGGTTGACGCTCTAGATCATTGCGGCGGCATGCTCGTAAAGAGTGCGGGCCACGTCCTGGTTGGCTCAGGCGGTGATCACGCCGCGAGTCCCAGGGATCTTCACACAGAGATATCTCTAGTGGATTGCCGGCCCCAGACGGTTGATCGTGGTTCTCTCCATAATCACATTGTACGAAAAAGGGAGATCCACTAAGTCAAACCGGTCCATCTCCATCTGGTAGTTGTCCGGGGCGCCGAAGGTCATGGGGAGGTTGACCTTCCCTACTGGGTAGATGGTCTTCCCCGGGCAAAGCCATACAAAGGCCCGGCTGCGGGTTGCAGCAGCTTTTCATCCACCTACATTTCCCTGAACGCCTTCAGGTACAGGATGTCAACGGTGCTTCGGCCATCGACGAGGATGCATGCCAACTGGCAGTTGTAGACGGTAGCAGAGACAATGAGTGCATCGTCGTGGGGGAAGCAAATCCCGCACACATCTTCCACTGTGAAAGTGACGGGGACGTCTAACCACTTTGGTGGCCGGGACGTGTTCAGTGTTGGATCAAGGATGCCGACTAGAGGGGGGGGTGAATAGGAGGCTTTTAAAAACTTTAAAACTTAAAGCAAATAAATGCAAATCAAGAACAAACAATGTAAGCAAGGGAAAGAGAACGAACACAACGGTTTTTACCGAGGTATCGGAGATTCGCCCAGTCTCCACTAATCCTCGTTGAAGCACTCAAATCACTTGAGTCTTGCCTCAATATCCACAAAGGATATTATCACTAGTGGTTGCTCCTTGTCCACTCCGGAAAGGCGAGCACCGATGCCTTGTACACACTTGCCGAGCCTCTCCGACAATCTCTGAACGGAGAGATCAACGGCCACGCCTCCGAACCGTCTAGGTGAGGGCGCTCACCAAGAGTAACAGGCAGCGAGGTCTTCTCTAGACCTCCAAACACGCACCGAGAAGCTAAGTGAATGCAAATGCAAAAGAACTGAAACTCTCGGTGGATCAAAAAGCACTCGACTTGATCAAAAGATCAAGATTTTATATAAGAAACTAATGCTCAAGAGTGTATAGGAAATGCTGCTGCTTGTTGTTAGAAACACATGCCCAAAGCCCCTATTTATAGCCTCAAGAAGCAAATGAACCGTTGGAGCTAGGGCTGAAAATCAGCAACCCAAACTGACAGTCAGTTTGCCTAACTGACAGTCAGTTTAGTGCACAACGGCCGACAAAATTTACGGACGAAAACTTTGCTAGCCGTTCGTGGTAGAAAAAGGAAAGCTGAAACCCACAACTGACAGTCAGTTAAGCAAACTGACAGTCAGTTCGACCACAGTCTCGACCAAAAACAAATAGAAACTCAGTTAAAATCTCTGTGGTCGAAACCCCAACTGACAGTCAGTATGGACAAACTGACAGTCAGTTTAGTACAAAAATTTTGAGCACAAAATACACCCTCTCTGGACAATTGTCAGTTTAAACTAACTGACATTCAAACTGACAGTCAGTTTAGCAAACTGACAGTCAGCATGAACAAAAACAGAGATAACTTTAAATCCAGAAATCCAAAAGAGGTGTTTAATAGCTCGTTGGAAGATAATTTTAAGGGCTACAATTTTGTCAACAGAAGTAAAAGCCAGATCTTCCTAGATCTTTCTGAAAATTGCAAATACTCTTCTGCTATCAAAAACTGAACTGAAAAACCAGATTTTTCAAATAAGTTCAAAACCAAATCCAACCAAAAAGGATGCAATGCAATGACCTAGATTTCTCGGTTTGTGTTGGAGATAAAAAGAGGACTTTCGCCACCCCTCTTTATAGTACGATTAAAACTAGAAAAGAATTTCCCTAACCGATCATCTCCATACGCCAAGATCGGTAAGAATAAAAACTCATAATACCTGAGGTCTTTCGCATCTTCATGATTTGCGTCTTGTCTTTTGCTCTTTGCGACTTGTGCTTTTATTTTACGTCGGGTTAGCTCACGGCCCGGCTGGCTCGCCAGCGGTAGTGTTTGTCTTGTATTTCGTGCATATCTTCCCAACGCAACTCTGTATCAAGTAAACTCAATAGCACAATTAGTCCGGAACACTTTGTTTTCATTAATCATCAAAATTAGGGTTAGGCATGAAGGCCTAGATGCAACATTCAGCACCCCCAAAACCTTCACTTCCCGTGTGTACTCCTTGCGCTAGTGCTTGGAGTCTCGCCCCGAGGTAGATCCCCCCATGTTGACATTGACACATCTCTGAGAGGTTTGGAAAGGCAGCTCTTCGGCTGAGCCCCTTTCTTGTGCTTGTCTCTGCTGCTCTCCCAAGGGACCAAGGAGAGTCGGCAAAGCCAACGAAGGGGGCAAGGAGGCTAGGCTCAACCCCCTACCCACACTGGTCAAGGAATGCGATGAAGGGTTGCAGAAGCTGATGGCATTCCCGAGTTGCGTGGGTATTAGACTTGTGGAAGGCACACCACAGGTTGGTTGTGCCCTCCTTGCCTCCCGTCTTGGGGCCTTCTTGGCCACGGGACGACTGTCCCCACCCCATGGCCTTTTGGCCTGGGGAAGGGGTGGTTGCCCTTGGTGCCTTCGCACGAGCCACCTCCGCCCTCGAGGACAAAGGTGTCCCGAGGCCATGGCTCACTGCGGTTGCCCCTCTTGGGACGCTTGTTGAGGAGGTCCCTGGCCTCCCGGTCAGCACGGGCAGGCACCCCCTGGTTCTTCTTCCAGAGGTCGTCCTCCTCTCCTCGGGCGTACTTCTCGAGCATGATGAAGAGCTCGTCGATAGAGGAGGGACAGCTCTGGGAGAGTCTCAGGTGGAGCTCCCCGGGGAGGATCCCACACTTGCATGCCTCGATGACTGTGGAGTCAAGGACGTGAGCCACTTTTCTCTTGACCTGAGTGAAGCGCTTGAAAAAGCTCTAGATGGTCACCCCCATCCTCTACCGGACAGTGTAGAGCAATGACGAGTCCAGGGGACGCACGTAGTTCCCCTAGAAGTTTGCGCAGAACTCGCGCTTGAGTTGCGCGAAAAACTTGATGGAACCAGCCCTCAGGTTGTAAAACCATGAACGGGCGATTCCGCTGAGGTAGAGCAGGAAGACGGTGCATTGCACCGTCTCGTCCCCCCCAGCCGCTGAAATGGCCGTGGAGTACACCTGCACAAATTCATAAGGGTTGGCCTCACCGTTGTATTGTTCGATCTACGGCAGTCGGTAGGACAGCGACCAGCGGATGCACCGGAGGCGGTGGCACAATGGCTGGTTAGCCCCCTCGACTTCCCGGGGAGATTCCCGGTCGCTGTCACCTTTGACAGGGGATGCGCACTCATTGTCGGAGTCAGGGAGGGGTCCCAGCGGTGCGACGGTAGCGCTCTTCTCCTCGGGGTTAGTCGAGCTAACCTCTTGAATCTCCGGGTACCCTCCGGAGGTGGTAGTAGCTTCTTTGACCAGTCTCTTCCCCCAGTCGGGCCGGGAGTGCAGCTCTCCACGGCCGCAAGCCAGGGGAAGTTTCGATCGACAACGGGGGGGGGGGGGGGGGAGCCTCCCCGGATTTTGCAGTACACATTCGCTCTACCTCCTCCCTGGTGAAATGGGTCTGATCCACTGGGGGAGCCCTCAAGGGCGGTCCTGGGGGAGGAGGGAGTTGATGCGCGTCGGTCGCCGGACCGGAGGATGCCACCGGCGCACAGGACTGGCCTTGCACCGGGTGTGCATCCGGGGCGACGGTGAGAGCTGGTGCGGGGAGGGTTCCTGGAGCAATCGCCGGCTCTGGCACCGGAGCGACCCTGGGCATTGACCCGGGGAGGCCTGCAGACACATGGGCGGCCATGGGCGCGCGGAAGGCTCCCTGCGCAGCCGGGGGGGCCTGGCGCGGGGAGGGTTCTGTTAACGACAGCGGCCACCTGTGAACGTTCCAGGCCTGGTGCTAGATAGCCCCCCGGAACGGGGAAGGTTCCAGGCGTGGGCCGGCCTCCCTGCGCTGGGAAGGCTCCGGTCGTAAGGAAGCCCCCCAACACTATACTATAAATATTATACGGTTATTTTATCATGAGCCATCCCATAATCTTTCAAGATAATCCAACTTCCTTTTTACTGACAAGATAACCGTCAAGAAGATAAGGATTAACATGCAACCATTGACTGCTATACAGCAACCGCTGGTTAAACTACAAGCAGTTGTTGACTAACCACCAGCAGTTATCAGCAACTGTCTAACTTTCTTTATTTAAGCAACTGGTGTCTCTTCATCAAGTATAAAAGAGGGACTAATTCAAGAAGAGAGGAGGTCGATTGATTGAGGAAGAGAAGACTTGTTAATCTTTACAACGAATTCTCTCTGTATTTCATCTTATTTATAGTGAAATCACAACAGGAGTAGGGTTATTACTCAGCCTTCAAGGGTCCGAACCTGTATAAATTATGTGTCATTTTGTTCCGTGGATATAGTGATTCCTTCTGGTGATTGTCTGAATTGTCTCTCTACTAACCAAACTAAATTCGTGTAAGTTCGACTAAGAACCTTGTTCCAATCATCGACAGCTGGCACCGTCCATGGGAATCCTTTCAAGACATTTTCTGAATCACCATAGTTCATTGTATCCATGGATCCACTGCCTTGTGCATATGATTCCGAGAACAACTACGATGTCGATGATTATGTCGATATCATGTATGAGGACTCAGTTCCTATCATAGATGTCGATGTGACCCTTGAATCTCATCCCGAGGAGGAATCTTCTCGGGTTCTGGTTATGTCCATCGACCAAGAACCTGAGAAAGTAATTGACTCGCCTTCTGTGAGTTTTGCCACATTTGAAGAGGAGTACATGCGACATCCCATTGTCCAAGATAGTACAGGCGATGAGGATCTTGATTTGGGTCTGGAACAATCTGCTCCAAACAATTTCAAGTCCCTCTTTGATTTCGAGTCTGACTCGGACAAAGAGGAGATGCTTTCTTCGTCTGTGATTTCGGCCCCATGGGAAGTCGCTGCACTTTCTGAGGAGACTCCTGAGCAACGCATTGCTAGGGAGGAAGGAGATCACAAACAAGAAGAAGACGAAGCTCGCAAGCGGCGAGAGGTTGAAGTTCGCAAGACCACAGAGGAAGCTCTGCGCCTTGTGCAATTTCTCCATGATACCATCACCCGTGACTTTGGTCCTGGAACATCTCGTCAACGACATCTTGATGGTCGTAGGTGTGACCAATCACAGCTCTCGGCCCCGGAGTGCTCCCCGAATGTTGAGGCAACGATGGCAAAAACTCCCCTGGCACACAGAAGGAGTACCTAGGATCGCATTCGTGTGATTCTGAGGTGCTTTGCAATCCTCCCTCTGGCTTCACAAATGATGATGGGGTAACATTTGCAAGACTACTTGCAGAGAACCTCGATGGGGTTGCCTTAGATGTCACTCCAACCGCATCGTCGTGATCGGTAACTTATTCCTGGGAGTGGGATAGTGCTTACCAGAGCCTAAGATGACGCAATCGTGTTTACACTACCTTAGCCCAACATGACAAATCCCGACGAACTAGTAGTTCTAGTGACCGCAACCGTGAACCAGTACGCTCGCACTTGGGACCGCGTCGTGAGTTTCCTCAGGCTAATTCTTCCCACGACCAAGGAGATAGACTATAATAATATTATTCCGAATACCCCCCGCCACGTATAGTAGCATTGTGATGAAACAAATATCAACAAGAACATGTTTCATACGTGGGTTGTAAGGCTTTTTCGCCAAGATTGTATGCCATGGTTTGCCTGATAAGTTTAAGCTTGGCATGACCAAGAGATTCGATGGTACTCAAAATCCATCTGAATTCCTCCAGATATATGTCACTACCATTCAAGCGACAGGAGGAAACGACCGAGTTATGACGAATTATTTGCCAACAGTCCTTGATGGTCCAGCATAGACCTAGTTGTTTAACCAGCCAGAAGGATCGATCTACAATTGGGAAATGTTGTGCGATGCTACCCTCAACAATTTCTAGAACTACTATGACAAGCCTGGCAAAGAATATGACATTCATTGTCTACGCCAGAATTCTAATGAAACCCTTCGACAGTTCATCAAAAGGTTCATGGGAGTAAGAAATACTATTCCCAATATCTATAACAATTCGGTCATCAGAGGATTTTGAACATAGCGTTCGATACCAAAGATTCACTGAAGATCTTAGTATCCATCCACCAAGATTTGTGTCAAAACTTTTCGACATGGCTGATCGATTTTCTTTTTTATCAATTACTAATTCCGATCAACAAGGATCTAATGAATTATGAGTTTAATTCTAATGCAGCCGAAGCTGTGGAATGGAATAGGATGGTGGAAAAGGGTAACTTACGCCCTCAGCCTGGTCTCAACTCTGAGAAGAAGGATGTTTCTAACAAAAAATCTGAATCATCCATGGGCGGGAAGTCTAAGAAATCCAAAAAGGATGGTGCAAACTAGTTCTGAGAGGTCGCAATTATGGAAAAGTAACCATAGGGAAAAAGTAAGAAAGTTCCATTCAAAATTAATAAACCTCCTTCCAGTGGTCGCAACAACAACCATACAGAAAAATAGACTAACCCGCAGGGACGCAAGAAATGGTGTCAGTTGCATAACGTCTCTGGACACGACCTCAAGAATTGTCACAACTGGTTGAAATGCATGGAAGATTTTTACCAAGATAATGCACCTATGCCAACTATACCAGAACAGGGACAATCCTGTGGGACTAAGGATGCTGATGGGGATGACGACATGCCGTACCAAGCCTTCGCTCGCTAAGTTCATGGCGGCAATGCATTATGCTTATCAATGCGTTAAAGTGCCAGGACCAAAAGGCGTGGTCACAGTCATAGGCAATCAAAATATGGCTCTCACATGTGATCGAATATCCCTGGAATTGGTCGACCAGCTTCCCCTTCAAGATGTCAAGGCTACAACCAAAGAATCAGATGCGGTCAAAGTAACTCCACGACCAGATGAAAAACTCAGACAAGTTCCTTTATTCCCATATGACCTGTCTAGAACCATTCGGATTGGGTCAGGACTGGAAGATAAATAGGAACTCGTGCTCATTACTATAGGATCAAGGATGCCGACTAGAGAGGGGAGAATAGGAGGCTTTAAAAATTCTTTTCGACTAAACAATTTTTTGCAAGATAATCATGAAAACCTAGCTTTTGCAAAGGATTTGAAACTATCTAATATCAAGTTGCAATCAACAATATAGCATATACAATATAACATGCAACAAGAGTAATTCAAGCAATTGTGTTAAGGTAAATGCGAATTGTATAAGAGAGAAACAATTGACACAATGATTTGTACCGAGGTCTCGGAGACTCGCCCAGTCTCCCCTAGTCCTCATTGAAGCGCTCACGCATGAGGCTCACTTCTATATCCACGAAGGATATCTCCACTCAGGTTGCTCCTTCTCTACTCCAGATAGGCGAGCACCAAAACCTTTCACAAGCGTTTGTTGGCCTCTCCGACAAACTTCAATGGAGAGATCGCGAGTCTCCTCCACCGACCGTCTAGGCAATGGCGATCGCCAAGAGTAACAAGTCGGACACTTTCACTTGAATGAATCAAATGCTAGAAGCTCAAATGATGCAAATGGATGCCCACACTCTAGCACTAGCTTGCAAATGATGGATGAAGTGTACTGAGCACTCTTAGCCTCTCACAAATGCTTCTCCTCTCAATATCTCTCAAAGATTTGGCTCAAATCTTGGCTCTAAATGCAAGAGATTGATTCCAAAGGATTTGACTAGCTTATACAGAGGAATTTCAAGTTCTTGAGCAGCCACAAATGCTGGCCAACACGAGGTATATATAGCCCTCTCAAGAAACTAGCTGTTTGCAACCAGCTAACGAAATTTTGTACAGCCTGGACACTGTCTGGCGAGTGCAAGTCAATATGACCGTTGTAAATGTGTCAGTTACCGTTGGGCTATTTTTGTGAAGGCCGAACAAATAATCTTTTGTCAAGACAAAAAACCCAGACAGATTCATTTGTCTATGGTTCATTCTAAGATTAAGGCTCATACAATTTGTAGAGGCCGGACACCTAGGACAGATTTATATGTCTCTGGTTACATCTCAAATAAAACTCTCAAGTTTTATATAGGCCGGACAATGTCCGGCCTTCCTCGGACAAAAGCCACTGGACATATCTATCTATCTCTGTTTTCGATTTGCAATAGCCACTAGAGTTTTGTACTGGCCGAACAATGTCCAGTCACCACAGACAATGTTCGGCCTGTGCCAACCGGAAACAAGACTTTACCATTTTTACTCTAAACTCAATTCTGGGTTATATGCACATGCAAATTGTCTATTTTCTCACATATATGTCTGCTGACACTCAGCAAAGACCACGACCAATTTGATTTAGGAACCTAAACCCACAGGTCGAATATCCAGTTGAAAACAGGTGGTCGAATGGATATGATCGAAAGTTCACAATCGAGTATGACTAGTTTGCTCTCCTACAACCACGACCAGTCTCCAAAGAGTGATATAGGAAATCTGGCAAACACGACCACGACCAGCTCTATTATTGAAACAGATTGCCTTAGCTGGCGACCACGACTAAGTGCAGTTTTCAAAAATCATCTCTAATTCACATGAACTCCACTTGTTTTTCTATCAATGCAAGAGGTGAATAAACACTAGTGCAATATGATATGAATGCATTTGAGCTTCCACACTAGATTGACTCAAGTTACTAGTTTTCGACCCCTCTTAATAGTACAGTCAAACTATTAAAAAGAAATCATATCAAACCGGTCTATCTCCAAACACCGAGATCGATAAAATCCTAAGAAAATAATCCTTAATCTTGGATCTTACCTTCGGTGAAGCTTGACCTCGTGAAGCTAGACCTCGCTCAAGATAACTCATATCGACATCAACCTCCATACGCCCTTGCTTGCTTTCATCTCACAACCATTTTGAGACTACAACACCTACGCTTATTAAACAACGTTAGTCTCATAGTTAGGTTGTCATTAATCACCAAAGAAATTACTCCAGAAAGGAGTTGACTCAACAATTTCTCTTTTCGGTGTTTAATGACATAACCATTTTCGACAAACCACAAAAGGATAAGAGATGAAATACACATCATATAGATCCATATATGATAAGAAATAAGTACAAGATCTATACTACTCATGTCATGATAATGATTAGCATAAGCTCAATGTAAGAACAGATGACAGATATGATGAGCTACCCCTCAACATATGCATCGATATTAAAATACGACAAGGGAAACAATAGCTTATGGTTTAACACATGACACTTCAATTAACAATTAGCACAAGCTTGATACAAGCATAGATAAATGATATGAAGAGCTCCCCCTCAATATATGCATAGATATTAAACCACAACAAGGGAGACATCCACTTTCAAGATTTAACACAAGACACTTCAATTGACAATTAGGACAAGCTCGATACAAGCATGAGTAACTGATATGAAGAGCTCCCCCTCAACATATGTATTGATATTAAACCTCAACAAGGAGTCATCAACTTCTAGGGTTTAACAAATAACATTTCAATTTACTTGTGCTAAAACAGGGTTTATCCAAATTGTCATTAATCATCATAGGTTTTGTCCAAATCATCATTAATCATCAAAACTTAGATCCAACAATTACTTTCCTCCAAGCTAATACAGATGTGTTCACGTGGAAACCATTCGACATGCCTGGAGTCCCAAGGGAAGTGATCGAGCACATGCTAGCAATTCGACCTGGACATCGACCAATAAATGAAAAGCTCAGACACTTTGCTCCTGGTCAACAAGAAGCTGTCCGTTCGGAGTTAGATAACCTCCAAGAGACTGGCTTCATTCGCGAGCTTGACCATCCAGAGTGGCTCACGAACCCAGTCATGGTCCTGAAATCTAATGGTAAGTGGCACATGTGCGTCAATTACACCAGTCTTAACAATGCCTGCCCAAAGGATGATTTTCCCCTTCCACGCATCAATCAGTTGGTCGATTCAACAACGGGCTGTAAACTGATGAGCTTCTTGGATACCTACTCAGGGTACCATCAAATTAGTTTGGCAGAGGTAGATGAAGAGAAAACTGCCTTCATCACACCATTTGGCATCATTGCTACGTCAGAATGTCATTTGGGCTTAAGAATGCTAGTTCCAAGTACTAGCACTATATGTAGAAGACCTTTTTATCTCAACTAGAGTGTAATTTAGAAGCTTATGTCGATGATCTGGTTGTAAAGAGTTTGAAAAGCTCTAGTCATATATATGATCTCACTGAGACTTTCTGTAATTTGAACAAACATGGAATCAAGTTGAATCCTGAAAAGTGCTCTTTTGGAGTTTCTTCTGGTAAACTTTTAGGTTTCCTTGTTTGTTCGAGAGGCATTGAGATTAATCCCGAAAAAATTCGAGCCAATGAGCAAATGAGATCTCCTTCAACCACGAAGGAGTAGAAAGTTTACCCGGTCGAATGGCGGCCTTGAATTGTTTCATCTCACGGTTAGGTGAACATGGATTACCTTTCTTTAAGGTTCTACGTAAGCACAATGGTTTCTAGTAGTCGGATGAAGCCTGAAAAGCCTTTCAGGAAGTAAAAGCATATTAATCTAGTGCTCCAGTGTTGGTTTCCCCGATCGCGGGAGAACCATTACTCATCTATTTGGCTGCTACCCCTTATGCGGTCAGTGCTGTTCTAGTCTCAGAAAGGGAAGGTGTGCAACAACCAATTTATTACGTAAGTGAAGTACTAAATGCACCTAAGGAGCGTTACCTTGAAGTCCAAAAATTACTTTACGCTCTCTTAGTGGCTTCCAAAAAGCTACAACATTACTTTCAAGCGCACAAGATTTCCATGCACTCATCCTTTCCCTCAGGGAATATTCTCCAAAATCTAGAAGTAACTAGTCTAGTTGCGAAGTGGGCGGTCGAACTCGGGGCATTTGATCTCCATTTCACCACTCGAGTAGAAATTAAATCTCAAATTCATGCAGATTTTGTGGTCAAATGGACTAATCTCGAACCACCTGCCAAGAAATAACGGATTTAGAAAATACCAACCACTGGACGATGTATTTTGATGGCTCTCGTGGTTTCACAAACTCGGGTGCTGGAGTGGTCTTAATCATGCCTCAGGGCAACTAACTCTAGTACGTCATACAATTACACTTTGTTGCTACCAATAATGTAGCATAGTATGAAGATCTTCTAGCAGGGCTTCGAGCAGCAAAATTCCTCGGAGTCCATCGATTAGTGGTGAAGGGAGATTCACAACTAGTCATAAACAAGGTAACTAAGGAATACAGCAGTTCCGATGAGACAATGGCTCTATACCTAGACAAAGTGAGGAAATTGGAAAAATACTTCAGAAATTTTGAAGTTCAATTCATTCTGCGAAGAGAAAATATTCACACAAATCAATTGTCAAAAATTGGTTCCTCACGTGCATCCACCCCGGCAGGAGTGTTCGTTGAGCACTTAAAACAGCCCTCAATCGTGACCAATGCTGAGGCACCAGAGGTGATGACTAACGTCGCCGCCCTCGAGGATGAAGCAGATTGGATTCACCCATTGAGAATCTATCTTGCACATGGGACCTAACCCGAGGATGAAACTGAAAGTGATTGGTTAGTTAGAAAGGCACGACTGCACAGATTAGTTGAAGGAACCCTGTACAGAAAAGGTGCTCAAGGAGTAATTATGCGTTGGGGGCTGTTTGATAGAGTTATTACTGGCCTACAACACTTAATGATGCTATGCAATTGGTCAAAACATGCCCACTGTGTCAATTTCATGCTCGACAAGTTCATCAGCCAGCATATGCATTACAAACTATTCTCTTAACTTGGCCATTCATAGATATTGTGGGTCCTATGCCCCAAGCAGTCAATGGATACAAGTTTTTATTCATAGCCATTGATACGTTTACTACATGGATTGTGGCTGAACTAGTCCAAAACATTACCGCCTCAGTGGCAGAGAAGTTCTTCCATAAGAACATCGTGGCACAATTTGGTGTACCAAGTCGTCTCATCGCAAACAATGGATCCCAATTTGTTAGTGGTCTTTCTCTAGACTATTGCGACAGTATTGGAACCAAAATCTGTTTCGCATCTATTGCTCATCTGCAGAGCAATGGAGAAGTCTAACATACCAATGGGAAGATAATACAAGGGGTTAAGAAACGAGTTTTCGACCGCCTTAAATTACGATCGGAGGCTTGGGTAGATGAACTCTACTTCGTTCTGTAGGCATTGCACACTACGTCCAGTAGGGCTACAGTGAGACACCTTTTCAACTGGTTTATGGTGCAGAAGCTATGTTGCCAATTCAAATTCAAATTGGCTCTATTCGCGTCAATCAACTAGATATCATCAATCAGAGTGAAAATCGTGAAGATGAAATTACTCTTCTTGAATAGAAGAGTGATCAAGCACTGATTCGGTCAGCAGCATATTTACATGCTTAGCGTAAATATCATAGTAAAAGGGTACAACCATGTAGTCTACACATGGGAGATTTGGTTTTAAGGAAAATTCAAAACCAGTCTATTCGCAACAAATTCTCCCATCAGTGGGAAGGCCCATACACTGTAGTTTCAATGCCGTGACTAGGATCAACTTGATTAGCTATGGAGAAGATGGAAGAATTTTATCAAACACCTAGAACGTCGACCAGTTGCGAAAATTATATGTGTAAGTTTTTCCATTTCTATTTATACTTTTATAATTGCTTTTTTCATTATATGTTATGGTTACATTCTCATTTTCAACCCCATTCTTTTCTCGGGCTACACCCGGGGGCTGGTCGTGATAAGTGACTAGGATTATCACCCGAGCTAGTTCAAAATAATACACGTCTGGTTTAAGACAAAATCAGATTAGATGTTTGCTTATAAGTCCGTTGTTTTGGTCTCAGACGACCTGAAGGGCACGGACACAAAGATGATTTATGATCCAGCCCTAGCGTGATCATGAGACCGCAGACAGTGCACGGTCAGAAGACTGTAGACAGTGCGCGATCAGAGGGCCATTGACTATTTGCGACCAGAATAACTCAGGAAGATCTAATCCTTTGAACAAGCATATCCCGAGAATCACGAGGACCTTTCCACGTATGAAGGCAACTGCCAGGAAGTTAACATGTGCGTTATCCCTTGATTGCATGTGTCAAGCCTGCGTGGAAGTTAAGTGTGCTTAACAAAACTGCATCCCAGTAACTGTTCGAGGTCGTTTCGCGTTGGCGCCCTTTTGGTCGATATAAAAGGGTGGTCAATGCACGTTCTAAGGGCGGTTAAGCGGACAAGCATTACCAGGAGTTCAACAAACCTGAAGATTTAGACATAGTTAGATAGACACTAACATAGAAGAGATCTTCGCTGTGATCATCTCTTCCTCCCTCTTGTAAACATCTTTTCTCATATAGTGAAATCATAACTGGACTAGGGCTATTACTCCCACCATCGAGGGCCCGAAACTGTATAAATTCTCTTGTGCCCGTACAGATATTACTCATCCTACCTTCCCGGAGGAGTGCCCTGAAAAGTTCCGCAACTCACAAATTTGCATAAGATCGACCAAGGACCCCGAGTCCAAATCGTCGACAATAAGTATCTTACTACAATGTTTAAATGGATTCGTTGGCCGATCTCATGGTCGCATCTAGATAAGACATCTCTTTTTAAGCCGTTTCTTAAGACATAAGGGACTTACTAGCATGTTTCTGATCATTCGAGCAGCTATCAGCTAGCAAAAAGTTTATGCATTTGTACTTTGTCGTTTATTCCCACGATCTTATGATCACATCTAGTTAAGACATCTCTTTTTAAGTTGTTTCTCAACGCATAAGAGATTTACTAGCATGTATCTGATCATTCAAGCCTTGGCCTCCTTAGTCCAGATTAATTATCCTATAACCACTATATTATGTCTTCAATATAAGTGATCATAGAAGGGGGCTAGGGGAATATAACTATAGAATTAAGCCAAAAACTAAGTGCTTTAAATTTTTTATCATCCATTTTTTCTACTAATCATATGTTTTTGCAAGGTACAAAGACTCCAATAGACCAAAATATTTCCATTTCCATTGTCAATTCTACAAAAGTTACAATGAGAGGAAATATATCAAGCAAGGAAGAGGTCACGTAATAATTTATCCACTAAATGCTTGACCTTGGCCATGAATGCATTCAACTGATCCTCACTGTCAAAAGCTACATCATCCACCATTGGATTCAAGTCTAAGTTCGAACCATAGCGATGCCTGAGTTTGCAGAGGATAGCAGAGGCCACAGCATCAACATCGGTTTTCAGTGCCTCCTTACGCTTCCTCACAAATTTTGGAATGTTGGTGACAGAGAATCAGATTGAGTCACAACCAAGTTGCAAGACTCATCAAGAGATAAATTATCCTTCTCAGGATTGATCACATCAGCACCAAATGAGTGTGCAACTTCCCTCACCTTTACGAGGGTATTCCTCTAAGTGAAACCGCAATCCTTGATGATTGTTTCCAAGGTGTTATTTTCATTAAGTGCGAGCTTTGCAGTCTCATGGACTTTTTCGCTGGCTACCTTGTAGCGGTCAACAACATTGTGAAGTTTATCGAGGTCTATTCCTCGCTCAATGAACTTCTGCTCGAAGTGCTTCTTCTCTTCAACCAACCCAAAGTTCACTTCTCTTGGATCTGATTAGAGAAAGGAACAAATTGAATTTGTTCATAAAAGTTCATAGAAGCAATGTAAATTCTGCTAAAATGAACTTATGATCTGCATCGGTTCACAATTTGTTGCAAACCAATAAGAGGTGCTTGTTTTCCCCTTGAAGGAAATTTCAGGATTCTGTTTTTTCCTTCAAGGTTGTGTTCTTTGGCCACCTCTTTCATTAAAGTAGAGTTTTTCTTGCGACAACAAAAATTACTAATCCAGTTCATAAAGAATTAAGGTTAAAGCAAGACACTGACTGCTTTAACTGGTCACACTCTATTTGAGTGACCTTAAACTGCTCCACCAACAAGCCTTCTGCATTTAATGCACTCCATAATGGATTTGACGGGCGTACTCAAAGCTCTCCTTGGAACCTGTTAGAATCCAAAACGAAAAGGCACTCTTTGGAAACCAAAGTTTCGCTTTAAAAAAGAGCCATGTCGTTTCAAATTCGGGAGCTAGCTGACGGAGATTAATACCTGGGTTAGTCACCCATGCCATTTTATGGTCGACAGAAGCTATGAAACAAGACTTGAGCTACTATATGCCTTTGCATGGTCACAAAAACCTAAGAGAAAGACTATGAAATAGTCCTAGATCTTCTGGACATAACCCTTCACGGATGTTTATTTCTCATGATCTCAATACCTATTGATCTCATATACCCACGAGCATCATGGTCGTGGAGATGTCTGCCCACGGTCTCCCAAGCTAATATCAATATTTGGTCGTATTCAATATGCGACCAGACTATTGAAGACTTATATTGGACCTGGAAAGTATGGTTGAGACTTGCCAACTATACTCTAAAGATTATACGGTTATTTTATCATCAGCCGTCCCATAATCTTTCAGGATAATCCTACTTCCTTTTTACTGACAAGACAACCATCAAGAAGGTAAGGATTAACATGAAACCAGTGAACTGCTGTATAGAAACTGTTGGTTAAACTGCAAGCAGTTATCAGCAACTATCTAACTTCTCTTTATTGAAGCAACTGGCATCTCTTCATCAAGTATAAAAGAGGGACCGATTCAAGAAGAGAGGAGATTGATTGATTGAGGAAGAGAAGACTTGTTAAGCTTTACAACAAATTCTCTCTATATTTCGTCTTATTTATATTGAAATCACAACAGGAGTAGGGTTATTATTCAGCCTTCGAGGGCCCAAACCTGTATAAATTTCGTGTCATTTTGTTCCATAGATATAGTCATTCCTTCTGGTGATTGTCCGAATTGTCTCCCTACTAACCAAACTAAATTCGTGTAAGTTCCACTAGGAACCTTGTTCCAATCGTCGACAACGCAACATCTCAAAAATGATCCATTTGATTGAGATTAGGGGGCTAGCTGACAACGATTAGTCATTCGAAATTAATCAAGTCATAAAAAGACTATGGCCCATCCTTGTCAAATCTATTCGACAACAGCATGGTCGAAGAAATATCCACAAACACTCTGCAAGCGACCACGCCTTGCTGGTCGCGACCAAGCAGTGCAAGGCTCCTTTGACCTTGACCAAAAGACCACAAAACTAGTCGAAGACCCACTAGTCTTGGTTGGAGGCCCACTTAGTCAAGCCACTTTGTTTCGTATCAAAGCACAATCCCAAGAACCACCAGGACAACTGTGAGTAGTGGAGATAGTCGGCAATAACTTCCTCAAGTTAAGCAGTTTCCATGTATATAAATACCACACTTCTTGTAAATGTAAGATAGTAGACATAGATGCAAACAGACAACACATATGACAAATACAAAGAGATTGAATACAATCACACAAGACATAGGGTTATTTCTCATCTTTGAGAGTCTGAACCAGTATAAAAATTCTCTGTGCCCATTCTCATCATTCCGACACTCTTTGTTGATTCTTTTTCGTAAGTTCGATGGTCAGATCTTTGATCGTTGATAATTACCAACTAAGAAAACTAGGGTTTTATAAAGCAATAAGAAGCAACTAATTAGGGTTTTAGAATCGAGGGAGAAAAACTAGGATTTCGGGAATCCCATAACCATCAGACGTAATTCTAACCAAGGCCTGAGAATTGCAAATCAGTTTCAAGTATTTTTCCAATAGAGATTAAGTTGCCGATATGGTCGCCGGTACAATAGTCAGAGGGTCGCTTCCACGGTGAAGTCTAGAGAGAGCCTCTCTCTTGTTCAGGATCCTGCGTCAAGGCGTGAAAGCACTACATAACTCCCCTAATTTCTTGGTTAGACTCAACTGTTAAGTTTTTTGCCAAGGTGAGAATTTAGGGTTTAGAACAAGAAAACATGAGAAACTAAGTCGTAAAATTTGAAATAGAAACCAAGGAAGAATTACACCTTCTGGATTAGGTTATCTCCAACCCTAGAAGAGAATTACTCACAAAAAGCCACAAAAATACAAAAATAACAAGAATTCAAATATTAGGTATGTCGTCCATGCCGGCTTACAAACGTGAAAACTATAATTAAATAGAGAAGGGGGCTCATCTAAACCTAACTTCTAAACTAGAATCAAATTTGAAAAAGCCTTAAAAAAAGCACACATAAGGTATTATTTAACTATCCAAAAGCTTCTCTTGACGTGCAGGCGATGGAATCCGAATTCGAAAGGCACGCGAAATGGACGAAACAGGACAAAAATAGCCAAAAACTAGGCTAGGGTTTGGCCCCCCCCCCCCCCCCCGACCCCTCCACAAGGCCCTTTTTCGTCTAATTTTCATATTTTTCATTGTATCTTTTCCAAACGAGCTTGAAACACTCCAAAATTTTGTAGGCACGATCCCCGAAATATAACAAACACTACTATGTAAGAGGATTGTAAATATGATACAATAAGTCACATAAAATGTCACATCAAAAAAAATTTCAGCACATTTTAAGACACAAACGTAAGGTAAAATTCATACCAATTAAGCACTTATCAGCCCTCAATGACTCTCATGAAGGAGGCACAAAATGCAAAGCTGAGTGCTGCATTCCTCGAGTATGATACAAGTTGGATAGCTCCTATAAGGTATTATTTAACTATGGGGACACTACTCGAGAACGAAGCTGAATCTAACAGATTGATTCACAAAACATGTATGTATGCCTTAATCGACGGAGTACTATACCGTAAAGGTTCCCTTGGCATACTGATGCGCTGTATTTCACATCAAGAAGGTATTCTTCTTTTACGTGAAGTTCATGAAGGTGAGTGTGGTGCTCATGCATCCTATCGTACGTTGGTTGGTAAAGCCTTCAAACAAGGTTATTACTGGCCAATAGCCCTACAAGACGCAAAGTGGTTGGTCACAATGTCTACACAGTTTCAATTTCAAGCTCGACAAACGCATTGACCAGCTAATACGTTACAAGCGATTCCTTTGTCATGGCCTTTTGCTGTGTGGGGGCTAGACATTATGGGTTCTATGCCTCGAACAGTTGAAAATTATAGATATATGTTCATCACCATCGACTTGTTCACCAAGTGGATAGAGGCCGAACTAGTATCAACAATCTCTGCTCTTGCAGCCAAAAGATTCCTTGTGAAACACATTATCACCTGTTTTGGTGTCCCTACTCGCCTTATAACTGATAATGGAACGCAGTTCACTAGTGAACTCTTCCAACAATATTGTGAGGCCTTAGAATCAAAATCCATTTTGCATTTGTAGCACATCCTCAGAGCAATGGAGCAGTCGAACGTGCCAATGGACAAATTATCCAAGGCATAAAAAAGTAGTTTTTTATCGCTTACTAAATCGCTTGGGGGCTTAGATTAATGAACTCAATTCCGTCCTTTGGGCTGTTTGAACTACAACCAATAGAGCAACTAGTGCAACACCATTCTTTTTGGTCTATGGTGCCGAAGCCATGCTTCCACCAGAAATCCATATTGGTTCGTTGTAAACTAAGGTTTTCAATGTAGATCAACAAGCATGACAACAGATGATCTTAATCTAATCGAAGAACAAAGGGATAACATCCTTGTACAATCAACAGTTTACCAACAAGCTCTTCGCTGCTACTTTGATCATAAGGTGCTGACATGAGAGTTTAAGACAAGAAATCTTGTCCTTCGAAAGATACAAGATATTTCTTCTCACAACAAACTATCTCCTAAGTGGGAAGGCCCTTCTATAGTGGTATCAGTCTCTCGACCAGGCTCCGTTCGACTAGAAATGTTAGACAGTCGTGTGTGCTCTCAAGTATGTGGAATGCTAATCAATTAAGGAAATTCTTTGTATAATCCCTCCTTTTTAATAAAAATATCTTTTCTTTCCTTTGATTGCTTGTAGTCGATGCATCATTTGTTTTAACTTATTGATCTTTATAATACTTCTCTGATATGTGCAAGTTCCCTAACTAGGGTAGAAAACATTGCCTAGTCGAATTCTTTCTCTTGAATGTGGTCTCTATCCATTGAGAAAGTTCCTAGAGTCAATACAGTTTTTTTTCTACCCCAGTTGTTAGTTGTGATGACCATATATCTACTAGGAGTTTCATAACTATCATCTTTTCCCTGTAAACTTAAAACTGGCTCAGTTTAAAGTCCGCAGGCGGGGGCTAAGATAAGTTAATAATAAATTTTGAGGTCATCTCATTTGTAAAAGAGAGATAGTATTTATCAAAAGAAAAAGTTCATTTATAGAAATTTTGCTCGATTACAAGAACATCATTCTTTTTAATATTAAGAGTCTTTTTTCTCCTCATCAACATTCTTCTCGTCGGGGGTCTTTAGATCCTCGTTCTTTATCGAAGTAGTGTCTTCATTGTTGGTCACTTTTTTGCTCTTCAAAAGTTGATCTACCAATGGCTGCACCTCTCAAACGATCTTTATGACCTCATCCTGAGAAGAACAAGAAAGTTGGCTCATAGTAGGATTGAGGTCGAGATCTAGATAAGTAGTACGCAACTTGATGAAGATAGAGTTGGTTGATCTTTCAATTGTCAATAAGACAGCCTTCTCTTGATGTTCCCATATGGCGGAGGTCTTGGCCATCAGTTCTTTTGATTGCTCAAAGACAAAATGGCTGAAGGTCCTAATAGAATCATTGATGGGCTCGATGTCCATCTCATCCCCTAAATTGCTCACAGACTGGTCGAGATGAGTTTTAGCCGCCAAGAGATGATCCATCATCTTCGAAAAGGTAACATCATACCTCTTGAGGGTTTGGTGGTGCTTCTTGTTATATTTGACCAGATCATTATTCTTCCTGGATAGTTGATAGTTCTTCTCTTAAAATACAAAGGTATTAGAACCAAATTTCAATGCTATAAAAGGAAAAGGAACGTATTTGGACTTACTTTCTAATATAAGGTCAGTAGCGACCGTGAGCCATTTGAAAATATCAAACCTACCTTCAAGTTTGCAAAAAGAGTCAAAGATTTTTGTATTCTCCTCAAACTGCAGTTAAATCTCCTTCTCCTTGGAGGACAACTCAGCTTGTAGGAGTTGGCGACCAGTTTTCGTGGTCGCCCGGGCTTGCCTCTCTTTTTTGAGAGCAGCGTTTAGTTTATCAACTTCCTTCCTCAAGGTGGAGGAAGTGGCCTTCTCCTCAGCCAAGGCATCTTCGACAGCCTTATGAGTAGTCTGCATCTTCAGAGTTTCAACTTCTAGAGTAGCCTGCAGACTCTCAATGGCCAAGGAAAATTTTTCATTTCCTCTAGAGGAGACTTGTAGCCAGTATGCTTGCATATAAAAAATAATAATAAAGAAGGTAATGACATGAAGCATGAAGTGCTTGAAGTTGTACCTCTCCTGGAGCTTTGCAACCACTTGGTCGTAGTCATGACCTAATTGTTCATGGTGACTCACCTAGTCGTCGAACATTGCCAAGTTTCTATTTTCATGCTAGTAAAGTGACATTTAATCAATACCAAATTAGGCAATGGAAAACAAGGGAAAGGTTAATGTTCTCACATTGAAAAACTCCTGGGCAAAGGCTTGCCTCAGATCGAACAGGCCATAGTTCTCTCAAAGACTTAGCACAGCCATTGCTGGGGGCTCTCCTATGGCCCCAAACTTCTCTTTAGTGCCCTCAACAGGGAAGCTCTTGGTCGAAGCATTCTTGAATGGCACCAGAGGCAAGAGAGAAGATTCTGGAGCTGATTGTTTAGCTTCCTCGTCATGACCGGACGAACGCTTCAAAGAAGAGGCTAGGTCGCATTGTGTATCGACCACGTCCATAGCCTTCTCTATTTCCCCCCAGTCGAAGAAGGCATTCTAGCTTCTACCACGAGGGAAGACGAAAGTTTTCCCTTATCTTCTCCCTCAGCAGCTGGAGCGGTCGAAGGATCGATCGCGGATACGCCAGCTTTATCTTTGCTAGCTGCAAAAGCACTAGCGCACTAGCTTCCTGAGCACTAAATGCTCTTTCCTCGCCCTATGACAAGGCTTGGTCAAGAGAGGTTTTGGACCACTGACATTGATTGGACAAGTAAGAAAGCTCTAAAACACTCACTTGTTGGGTATGGGATATGAAATCCCCATATTGAAGTTGAAGCTCAATAAAACTCGACCCTTCTTTTTTTTCTGTTTGATGGGTGATGACTTGACCACTTCATTTATGGAGGCTTCGACCAGAGCCGCCAAGGGTCCAAACCTTTGGCTCTACTACCGGTGGTACCCTTGTCTGCTGGAGCAGTTGAAGGAGGAGAGTGTTCTTAACTTCTGATACCGGCTTAGACTGTCTCGCAAGAGAATGAGGACGGTGCAGTGGGCGAGTATTCTGTTGTTCTTTTCTCAGGGACTAGAGAAGCAAAATCGTATATTAACAAAA
Source organism: Pharus latifolius (assembly GCA_019359835.1). Classification (NCBI taxonomy): domain Eukaryota; kingdom Viridiplantae; phylum Streptophyta; class Magnoliopsida; order Poales; family Poaceae; genus Pharus; species Pharus latifolius. The sequence goes on along the minus strand of CM033319.1, from coordinate 50,296,677 downwards.
CTAAATTGAGGAATAATAAAACTAAAATAGACAATAGAAAAAGAGAGAAAATGTCAGAAGAAATATGGAGAAAGAAAGAGGTGAAAAGCTGGTGAGACGACTATCAAGCAGTGCTAGCTTTGTACGTATGTTCGTGAATACACGCAATAGATTCATAATCGATCAGTAATCATGTGGGAGTGCTGTGCATAAATGACTGCATACAACACGATCTATAATGAATATCGACGATCGAAGAGTACAAAACAACCACAGCTCGCTTCCACAACAACGGATAACAACAACAAACAACCCAAACAAGTTCTAGTTCAAAGCTCAAATCATCATTCACAAAATCTCAGCTTCAAGAATAATTGAATCAAACAAGCCAGAAAGTAAGATGCTTCATAGTTTGCAGTTCAAAAATAGAACAAAATTCAATTATTCAGGAATCTCATTATCTTCAAGAGTTTTCAAATAAATTGAATTGCAATCAAGAATCTATCAACACAGGTCAACTCAATTCAATTCACACAAAAGCAGGAATTTCCTTCTCTGGATAATAGACAATACAAAAAATGAACCATCCTTCCAATACACTCAAGACTCATGCGTTTCAAAACATTTCAGTTAAATCACAATGCAACGATTTGAATATACTAAGAGGGAGATTCAATCCAACCTAGACTCTGAATCTCAAACACAGTGAACAAATAGAAAATGAATTGAGTTTAAGGGCTACTGATTGGAACTTCAACATCCCAAATTATCTTTGAAGATACTAAGAAACTCACAAATCAAGTTTTAATCACTGGAGTGACACAGAGAAGGATTCACATATCAATAAGCTTGATTCACCGGAAACAAAGTTCGACATTCACAATCACTTGGAAGAAAAGATTTAAACACTAGTTCATTCAGAAATCAGTGCAATCAGGGTGTTGATCAATAGAAGTCATCACACAAGAACTGATGAAAATAATCTATTAATCAATAATGTCTTATTTAAAGATAATGGATCAGAAACTTTATAAAATAATATCATCAAATAAATTTAGAGTTTTACGAACAAGTCACACACTTGTTGATCAAACTAAGATGGTAATTTATTCAAAAACAAAATAACATATTATTCAAATGTTCATAAACATAACAAAGATAAATATATCTATGTGATTTTCTCTATGACATATCACTAACAATTGTTCCATCTAAACCATCATTTTCGTAAGATCGACAACACAATAAAAGTACTAAATGGTGGTTTGAGGTTAGCAATGTGGGGCCAGATCTAGATATAGGTCTCAAATCTAATGACAAATACAAAATATTCAAAGGGTTGTTTAGTGGGCAGATAGCCATTTTTCTTACAAAAACTTATACCATCTACGCCACACATCCTAATTTAAATTTAATCTCCACACACTCTTCCCCCCACATTTCTTTTTGTCCCTCCCTTTCTCCTGATCCACTGTCGTCACCACTGCGGCCCCATCCTCATCTTCTCCACCCACAGCCAGTTGCAGCATAGCCACAACCACCACCTATTAACACTCTTATTCCATATGAAAATCTTCCTCATTTTTCTATGCTTTTGGCCAATTTTATGTGAATTTGCATCCTTAATTGTGCTTTAATTTTATAATTCTCTATTACTTATCCTTGACATCTTTTTGTAGTAAACATCTCAGATTCAAGGCGAAGATCATCGCAAAACAGAAGTTTTTGGAGAATGATTGAAGAACAGGAACTAAAAGCATGGCGCACGATTCTAGTGCACGGTTTTCCAAGCCACGCACCAAATCATGCGCAGTCAAAGGCCCAAATAGTAGCTTTCCGACGAGGCGCACGGTTCCAACACATGACTCCCCAAACCATGCGCCAAACCGTGTGCACACATGTGACTTCTCTGTTGCGAATGCTTCTACCAAACCGTGCACCCAACTGTGTTTGCACATGTATGCTCTCTATTAGACATGGTTTTGATACAAGGTTCCATGTAACCATGCGCCAAACAGTGTGTGCCTATGAAGACCACTCCTATGGGCTCTTTATTGCACACTATTCCAACATACAGTTTCCAGAACCGTGAAGTCAAACCATACGTCATGAGCTTGGCCTCGGGACGAATCCGTTTTGATCTCTAACTTGAAGAATTGGGCTCCTATGACCTTACAACAAGTTGGAGGTTATAAATAGGGACCCTAAGTAGCATTAAAAGCATCGAACAATCAAAATATCAAAAGAGCAAGCTGGTCTCCACTTTCGATCCACCATCAACATTCCACATCATCACCAAGAAGAGTTAGGTCAGGTTTAAAGTCAGTTCTAAAGAGCCAAGGAGTCAAAATGCCTCATAGCCTTAGAGTTTGGTAAGCATCTTAAGCGCGTGGTGTTTATGTAATTTTGGTGTAAAGTATTCTTTGTTGATTATTTTAGTTGAGATTATTTGGAGTTTTAAGTGTATTTTCTATATTTGATTTTTATTTATAATTGATGATCTTTGACTTCTCCACTATTGTGTAGTCTTGTTGATATTTGTTTATTAGATCCGCTAGCATCTCAGCCACTCGATTTGGGTCATTCAGCTAATGATGGGGAACTATTTTGGAAAGTATATTCTATTTGGATGTCAGATCTGTAGGGAATCTTAAATCTGTGTATTGTGACAGGGCTTACCGAGAACATGCCTAATAAGATCAGTGTTGTTGGCATTTGAGGCAAACTCTCATGGAATCATCAAACCTCTCATAGACTAGTTTTCTATAGTTAGGATTTCCATCTAGTTGATTTAAAAACCATCGATTTTTCTGGGTACTCTAACCTACTACTCTCATATGTGTTAATTGATTGTGTGAATTAAGATTGGTGTTTTTAATGGATTAACTATCTTAATTCATCTTGCCAAATTTATATTTGCAAGTTCTTTGGTACTTTTTATTTGAGTTGTGAACTATTGGCTTTTCTTCTAAATTATAGTACTCATGGAATGCATCAAGTGAAAGCTATAACGTACCTATGCACTTTCAGACATTCATTAAAGCTCTCAACATTGCCACGACCACCGCCTTCTATCGACCGGCTCCCCCGCCAGTCGCCGCTATGCATCACCACCTCTTGACCTGCCGCCAAAGAAGTTAAGGAGTGGTCTAAATGAACTATAGAAAAAATTAGATTTAAATAAAATAATTTGATCTAACAGTGAAGAGAAGTGGATGTAAGATAAGAAAAAAATACCAGTATATTAGTAAAACCCAATACTCAAAATAATTCGTTGTATGATTAGACGAGAGAGGTGAATGTAAGATAGTTTTGTCTAACTTCTGTGAACAAATTCTTTGTATGATTAGACGAGAATAGCTGAACAAGATGTGACAAAGATTTGAAGATTGCATGTCTTGGAAGGTTTGAAGATTGGATACTGAAATCTCTCTCTCTCTGCGTAAACATTTAGGCCGCAAGCACGTGTTTTTCCTAAAAAAAAACCGGGTACATTCTCTCTCTCTCTCTCTGTGAACATTTAGGCCGCAAGCACGTGTTTTTCCTAAAAAAAAACCGCGTACATTTTCAATATCCTTAGATCAAATGACCATCACCTTCCCTGTATTTCCATCCGCCGCTTTAAGAAACAAAAGAAGTTACCAGTGCCTGTGACGTACTGTGTTTAAACATGTATTCTCTCTGTTAGACAGGCACTTCTTTCAAAACTTTTTTCCACAAATACTTGTCAATATAAAGTTAACATAAATCTTCTCCTACTATCTTTATTAAATTGAGTGGTTAAACTTTGTGTATATGTGTAATTAAAATAAAAACTCATCAATTATGGTAGATAATATTAATTTACACATATATTTATTTGGAGTATTATTGGTATGTTTTATTAAAAATATGATTGTCTTGGTAACCACAATTTGAAAAAAATTACATATTTTAAAAACAAAGATAATAATATGGAAGTACATTTGATGATGAGTCTATTATTCCTCTATTTCATAATATAAGTCTACTTATTGTGGATGTAGAAATTAAGATGTATGAAATGAAAGAACAAATTGTATTGAACTATTGTACCCCTATTAAAGAAGGTTTGAAAGTGAGTGAAATGAATATGAATAGAGGAGTGAAAAATAATGGAGTGAGGGCAATGTTGTATGATATTTTAAAAAGTGCAGAGAGATAAGTTTATATTGTGAATGTCTAAAAACAGAATGTAGGTTTATATTAGGAAGCAGAGAAAGTAATATGATTTTTATATGGTGAATCTTGATATTTTTTTGTATATTAATGATCAAAATTTAAAAATTTTGATTTGTACATATTTCAATCGATAAGTAAAAAAAGAATGTGTCGTGGTATTATGAATACCCCGGCAGGTTTTCTTCGAACATGCGTAACACGCGTACAGCGACGCGAGCTGACTATACGACCGGTCACCTCCTATCGAACAAACACAAAGATTGACACGGTAATTTTTATACAGGTTCAGGTCCCAGTGGGGGCCCTAGTCCTATCGGCACCCTCCAGACATAAGTCCGCTGGGGAGGTGCTCTCTCGGGGAGAGAGGTCTTCAAGGGAGCTTGTTGTTTGTGTGTATGAAAATGAAAATTGAGTCCATTACAAATGAGATACAAGGGGATATTTATGGGCCCCAAAACATGCAAAAGACCAAAAAGCCCTAGCTACGGCCGTCGGATTGAGGGGCGTTGGCGTCATTTCGCCCGCCGGAGGGCATGGATGCTTGACAAGTGTCCTCGTCAGTTCCCGAAGCGCTCCTCAGGCCACCAGCACGTGACCCCGCGTGCCCGGGGTCGACCACGCGAGGCGCCTGGGACTCCTCTGGAAGCTCTCTGGTTTACTGGTGGCTTCCTGGGGCCCAGCGACCCTCCAGGACCCGGGGCCCAGAAGGTCACACGAAGGGCCGAGGCGCTCCAGAGACCCCATGGGACCCGGGGCGCAGAGGCCCTGGGATCCGCTGGGGACCCTCTCAGCAAGAAGGACCGAGGCGCTCTGGAAACCCCGCGGGACCCGGGGCTCGATGACGCTTTGAGGGCCCCGGTGACCCCCGCGGCCCTGGGACCCCACGGGGCCCAATGACCCTCCAGGGCCCCCAGTGACCCTCCGGGACCCAGGGCCCGAAGGCCCGGAGACCTTCTTCGCACGAAAGACTGAGGCGCTCCGGAGACCCCGCGGGATCCGGGGCCGGCAGGCACGGTGACCCTCCAGGGCCCCCGATAACCCTCTGGGGCCCAGTGACCCTCTGGACCTGAGGCCTGCAGGCCCAGGGACCTTCTCCGCAGGAAAGACCCAAGCGCTCTGGAGACCCCATGGGACCCAGGGCCTACCGGGAACCTTCTCCACAGGAAGCACCGAGGCGCTCCGGAGACCCCATGGGGCCCAGGTCCCAAAGGCCCAGTGACCCGCATGGGACCTTCTCCACACGAAGGACCTAGGCGCTCCGGAGACCCCGCGGGACCTGAGACCCGGAGGCCCGGGGAACTGCTAGGGACCTTCTCCGCATGAAGGACCGAGGCTCTCCGGAGACCCCATGGGACCCGGGGCACGGTGACCCTCCAGGGTCCCCGGTGACTCCCAGGGCCCCTGTGACCCTTCGGGACCCGGGACCCGGGACCCGGGGCCCAGAGGCCAGGAGACCTTCTCCGCAACGAAGGACCGAGGCGCTCCGGAGACCCCACGGGACCTGGGGCCCGAAGGCCCAGGGACCCGCTGGGGATCTCCTCCGTAGGAAGGACCCAGGGCACTTAGGAGCCCACTCCGAAGACTGCCCTGAGACACGGGATTTCCCCCAACATGAGTCCCCCAGGCCCTCGGGGACACGCTGTGGCCCCGGAGGGTATGTGTCAAATCCTTCCCCGAATGACACTGAGGTCTCCGGGGTAAGTTTCTCGCACAATGCTGGGGTAGGACCCTTTCGCGTCTGAGGGACCGGGGATCTCCGGGCAGTAGGATCTGGACTTAGGATGTAAAGTCGCTATGAGGAAGAGAAAACCACCCTCGGGAGGCTTGGAGCCCCAGAACGGAAAAAAACCTCCCGGGACAAAGTCCCCCGGGGAGAGAATGCTACCGCGTCCGGGCGGCGCAGAGCCCCCGAACGGGAAAAACCATCTCCCGGGACAAAGTCCACCGAGCAGAGAATGCCCTCCCCGGGAACAAAGTCCACCCGGAAGAGAACGTTACTGCGTCCGAGTGGCGCGGAGCCCTCGGACAGGAAAAACCTTCTACCAGGACAAAGTCCCCCCGGGAGAGAATGTTAGTGCGTCCTAGCAGCGCGGAGCCCCCGGACGGGAAAAACCTTCTCTCAGGACAAAGTCCCCGCAGGAGAGAACATAGCCGCATCCGGGTGGCGCGGAGCCCCCGAACAGGAGAGAACCTTCTCCCGGGACAAAGTCCATCCGGGAGAGAACGTTACCGTGTCTAGGCGGTACGGTCAAGAAAAACCTCCTCCTAGGACAAAGTTCACCGGGGAGAGGATGTTACCGCATCCAGGCGGCGCGGAGCCCATGAACGAGAAAAACATTCTCCCGGGACAAAGTCCCCCCGAGAGAGAACATCACCGCGTATGGGCGGCGTGGTTGAGAAAAACCTCCTCCCGGGATAAATTCCACCGGAGAGAGGATGTTACTACGTCCGAGCGGCGAGGAACCCCCAGACGGGAAAAACCTTCTCCCGAGACAAAGTCCCCCCCGGGAGAGAACATTACCGCGTCTGGGTGGCGCGGTTGAGGAAAAACCTCCTCCCGGGACAAAGTCCACCATGGAGAGGATGTTACCACGTCCAAGCGGCGCGGAGCCCCTGGACGGGAAAAACCTTCTCCTGGGACAAAATCCCCCTGAGAGAGAACATTACCGCGTCTGGGCAGCTCGGTTGAGAAAAAACCTCCTCCTAGGGCAAAGTCCACACCGGGGAGAGGATGTTACCACGTCCGAGCTGTGCGGAGCCCCCAGACGGGAAAAACCTTCTCCCGGGACAAAGTCCCCCCGGGAGAGAATGTTACTGCATCCGAGCGGTGCAGAGCCCCCGGACGGCAAAAACCTTCTCCCGGGAGAAAGTCCCCTAGGAGAGAACATCTTCCCTCGGGACAAAGTCCACCCGGGAGGGAACGTTACCGCGTCCAGGCGGCGCGGAGCCCCCGGACGGGAAAAACCTTCTCCCGGGACAAAGTCCCGCCAGGAAAGAACATAGCCGCATCCGGGTGGTGTGGAGCCCCCAGACAGGAGAGGGACAAAGTCCACCCGAGAGAGAACGTTACCGCGTTTGGGCGGCACTGTCGAGAAAAACCTCCTCCCGGGACAAAGTTCACCGGGGAGAGGATGTTACCGCATCTGAGTGGCACAGAACCCCACCAGGGAGAGGATGTTACCGTGTCCAAGCGGCGCGGATCCCCCGGACGGGAAAAACCTTCTCCCGAGACAAATTTCCCCTGGGAGAGAACATTACCGCGTCTAGGTGGCTCGGTTGAGAAAAAACCTCCTCCCGGGACAAAGTCCACCGGGGAGAGGATGTTACCGCATCCAAGTGGCGCGGAGCCCCCGGACAGGAAAAACCTTCTCCCGAGACAATGTTCCCCCGAAAGAGAATGTTACTGCATCCGAGCGGCGTAGAGCCCCCGGACGGGAAAAACCTTCTCCCGGGACAAAGTCCCCCAGGAGAGAACGTAGCCGCATCCGGGTGGCGCGGAGCCCCCAGACGGGAGAGAACCTTCTCTCGGGACAATGTCCTCCGGGAGAGAAAACCCTCCCCCAGGACAAAGTCCACCCGGAGAGAAAACCTTCCGCTGGGAAAAAATCCACTGCGTCCGGGCGGCACGGAGCCCCTGGGCGGCACGGAGCCCCCGGGCGGGAGAAAATGGCCCCATCCGGGTCAAAAATTCGGAGACTTGGCCGAAAATTGCCTCGGTTGCCATGACAACGGGGAGCCGGTGAAGAATTTTTCGGTCAAAAAGTTCCGAGACCGGATCGAAAATTCCCCTAATCACCATGAGAACGGGGAACCGGTCAAGAAATTTTGGTTCTGGAAATTCGCTCCCAGAGGAGGGTGAGCGCCATGATGGGCTCTGGAGTATTTGAGGGGGGACTATTCCCTCAAAGTGACTCATTACCATAGTTAAGAACTGGGTTGCCGCTTAGCCCCTCAGTCCGCAAGGGATTATCGTAAGCCGCCCGGGAAGCGAGGCTCCCATTGTCGGGACTTTTGGAGTGTTTGAGGGGGAGACTCACCCCTCAAAGTGACTCGTTATCGTGGTTTCTGGGAACCGGGTTGCCGCTTACGCCCTCAATCCACGAGAGGGATTTTAAGTCGCCCTAGGGGAGCAGGGCTGCCACCATCAGGACTTGGGCTAAGCAGGAGCCCATGACCCTCATTCAAGGGCATCCTCCAAAGGGCATCCTCTTAAGGGCATCCTCGCTGGGAGAGCATCCTCGCTGGGAGAACCACCTGTGGCACGGGGTCAACCCCCGGCGTGGGGGAGGTACCTGGTGCTGGGTAAGGCCCCGATGTGTGGGACACTCCTAGCGCGGGGTGGGGTCCCGGCGTGGAGTGAACCCCCGATGCGGGGAAAGACCCTGTGTTGTCGGGACGGTGGCGGCGTCCGGGATGCGAGGACGCATCCGTGGTAGCGCCCGGGACACGGGTCACCGGGGCACATATCACCGAGATAGTGGCGGCGCCTGGGATGCGGGGACACCCGCCACCAGGGCGCTTATCACCGGGATGGTGGCCCCCTGGTGGCGGCGCCCAGGACGTGGGGACGCCCGTCACCAGGACGCCTCTCACCGGGACGCCTCTCGTCGGGACGCGGGTCACCCGGGCGCGTATCACCGAGACAGTGGCGGCACCCGGGACGCGGGGACGGCCGTCACCAGGACGCCTCTCACTTGGACAGTGGCGGCGTCCAAGGCACGGGGATACCCGTCACCAGGACGCCTCTCGCCGAGACAGTGGCGGCGCCCGGGACGCAGGTCACCGGGGTGGAAATCACCAGGACAGTGGTGGTGCCCGGGACGTGGGGACACCCGCCACCGGGGCGCACATCACCGGAATGGTGGCCCCCCTGGTGGCGGCGCCCGGGACGCAAAGACGCCCATCACCGGGATGCCTCTCACTGGGACGATGGCGGCATCCGGGGCACAGGGATACCCATCACCGGGACGCCTCTCGCCGGGACGGTGGCGGCATCCGGGGCACAGGGATACCCATCACCGGGACGCCTCTCGTCGGGACGGTGGCGGCGGCCGGGACGTGGGTCACCGTATCACATATCACCGGGATCTATCGGGCAGAGATTTCCCCCAACAACCCGAAAGAGCATCCTCACTGGGAGGGCATCCTCTAAGTGAGGGCATCCTCTCAGGGAGGGCATCGCCTTGGAGGCGGTGAAAAAAATACACCCTGCAAAAGGAGATTCATAGGGGAACAACTAATTTGCATTGATCAAGTCAATTGATACAACGCCTCCCCTGATCCGGGAGGATCTCCGAGTCCTGATCGCATACGGCTTCATGACCTTAACAGTGTTCAGAAAGGATTCGCGACTAGGAAAAGGGATTCGTTCCTTGTTCGGAATTGTAATCCGATCCAAATATGTATAACTAAGCTTATCTGTTTAGTATTAGTCTAATATGTTTAGGTTATTGAGTCTGATATGTACTCATATGATTGGACTACAAATACCTTGTAATAGGTCTGGTTTAGATCATCGAAAAGTCATAGAACTTATTTGAGTTTTAGACACTTATAGTTCCTTCAATGTAGGCAAGTGTGCCTAACGTTCGATGTGTAAGCCCTCTTTGAAATAAAGAATTGTGCAATTACTTTGGGTTTCGGTATTTCCGAATAAGATCCCGTTATTCCGCATATTAGAATCTGGGTGAGCCTAGTACAAAAAACAAGGCTAGGTCTCAAACGGATCAAGTTGGTATCAGAGCAACTTTCCTATTCTATGGATGGTGAAGACTTGCCAGGATTACAAAACCTCCGGCGAAACTCCAGGCGATCAATTGACGGTTCCTACAGCCGCGTCTCCAACAATGTCTGACGATACCTCCGTTCAAGCTAACCTAGCCGAACAAGTGGCTAAACTCTCCACCGACATGGAAACCGTGCTTGCTTGGCTTAAGCAGCAGGCCATGATTGTACCTCCTAAAGTAGGGAAGGTTATGAGTGTGAAGACTGGTGAAGACTTGCGCAGGACAGACGAAAATGAGGACGAAGGCGACCAAAAGACTGACGACCTCGCCAACACCTCCTTAGCTGTCGGATCTTTTAAGGTCGACGCTAAGATTGATATACCCATAAATGATGGGGTGATCGATGCCGAGAAACTGGATTCTTGGATCGACCAGCTTGAGACCTACTTTGACCTGAAAGGGTTCAGTAGCGCTCAAAAGGTGAAGTTCGCACCTTTGAAGATGAAGGACCACGCCAAGACATGGTGGAAGGCCCTTGTCGCCAGTGGTGAAGCTGACGACCTTGCGTGGGGTCAATTCAAACAACTTCTGCATGATCCGGGAGGATCTCAGGTCGAGTTCGCAACGGATTTGCGACCACGAAAAGGTTTGCGACTTTGGAAAGGTTTACGACCTTGGGAAGGATTCAAACTCTCGAGCCTTCAATGCTGGATGATGAGCCAGATACCATAGTACCATCTGTTGAAGACTTTGTCTATCAACAAGATGAACCTCTACGTGAAGATGTGATTCTGGAAAAGAAGGTGACTACCACCCGCAATGGCACTGATAATTATCATATTTGTGCATAATTTCTATATGTTTAAACCCCCGATCATGCACATATTAGTCATATACCTCGGCATTTACATAGATTATTCCAGATTTGCTGCCAAATCGACCGGATTATTTGTTTTGCAATTTTTATCGCAGGTCGGCGCGAATCGGATGGATTTCTGGCTAGCGGTCGTGCCTCATCGACTTATTCCGACCTGCGAGTTTCCGTGGACGCGTAGGAACCAACTGCGCCGAAATCGGAGTCTCCGAGGGCCCGGAATCTCAAACCCTAGCAGCCAAGGAGCTTTCTGTAATTCTCTAAAATCCTGAGGGCCATTTCCCAAATTGACCTTCTTCTCAAAAACCTCATCCAGCCACCATTCTTCCCGGAGCCTGGTTCTTTGTATTTTTCCTTCTCCTTCTCTCTTGTCCCCCAATTTCCTCACCTCCGTCCACCACGGTGGCGGCCGCCAGGCCGTAGACCGTCGGTGGAGCTTCTTTTCTACCTCACCCCCGGTTTTTCCACACCTCCGTCCATCTCTAACCCAAAGCAACTCCCCCAAATCCTCCACAACCCAAGCCGTGGCCTCCTAGAGCCGCCACTGTCCAGATCCACAGCCGCCTCGCAGTGCCGCGCCATGGCCAGATCTGCGCCTCCAGCCGCCGCAGATCAGGGCCGCACCTCCACGACATTGATCTGTCTCCAATGCCGCCGCCGCTCTTCACCCGAGCCCGCCGCGATGCCCACACCGACTTGCGCCACCGAGCACCAGCCGCCTCCATCCTCGGCGTTTCTCCAACCTGCGCCGCCGCCGTGCCTCTCCACGGACGATCCTGAGCCACCACCGCCGGATCTACATCTCACGCCGCTCCACGTTGCAGCCGCCTCAGATCCACGCGCCTCCACGCTCCCAACGTCGACTGCGGCTTTGCACCACCGATCCTGGAGCTCCAGGCGCCATTGCCTCCCCTGGTGATCCCGTGTGCCGCCACCACAGCTCAAGGTCACCTCCACCTCGCGTCGACCCTCTACGGCGCTGCCTTCTTCACCAACTCCGGCACCTCCTTCCTCTCGGGCCGACGGCCAAGTTCCTCTTCCACGACCTCCTTTCCAGCTACTTCGACACGGCGACTAGCTCCTCGACCACGGCAAGCTTCTCTGACCATTTTCCAAGCTCAGCAACAAGAAACTGGTGATCAATTCTTCCTCCCCCCTGTTTTAGTTCTGCATCTTTAATGAATTGTGACGTGTGTATGAGATGATCACTGCTGTAAATGTGATGAATCAAACTTAATTTTCTGAATTCAATACAAGTGATAATTGGTACTGAAATTAGCTACAATCTCCCATAGCTCTATCCAGTGAATGCAAGTCTAGGATTTTCTACTGGATGAACTCTGTTTTGTGATGCTTGTTTTGAATCTGTTTGTGTTTTATATGGTTTGTGGATGATCAGTTGCCTGAATTTGATGTATTGGGATGCTAAACTTCAGCTCTAGTTGTCTGCATACACTAGTACAGAAATGCAGTCTACTAACCCCTATCTTCTATCGGTTATTAGCGAAACAGCACAAAACCGATAGAAAATGTGCCTCGCGGGCAAAAAAGCCCGACGGATGTATTTTCCCTATCGGTTTCTAAGAAACTTACCGATAGAATAAATAGTATGATTTACTCTAGCGGTGATGAACATATTTGCCGTTAGAAGAGATGCATAAGTACTGACGGAAGAATGTTGTGCGCCGATAGGACTGGTCGACTTCAACAACTAGACTTATTCTATCGCTACTGTATGAATATACCGACAGAATATATTAAAAGTTCCTATCGGCAATATGTAGTTCGCCGATAGAATAGTTGACCTTCTACAAATATTTTTATTCTATCGGTAATGGATTCTTTTACCGTTAGAATATATAGAAAATTGCTTAGAACTGTTCGTCTTCTAATAGTTTTATTCTATCGGTAATGCATGTTTATACCGGTAGAATATTGCACAAAATATCTTAGAACTGTTGGCCTTCTACACTAGTAATATTCTATCGGTAGTGTACGTACAGACCGATAGAGTATGTACAAAAATTCCTATCGGTAATATTTGTTGTGCCGATAGAACCATTCGGCTTCTACAGATGTTTTTATTACTAACGGTATTCTGTTTTCTTACCGATAGAAAATATATAATTGTATAAATACACGGGTATGTCTCTTTCATTCTCACAGTTCATCTGGGCTCGTAGTCCTAACCCGTAAGCTCCATGGACGGCCGGCGCACCTCTACAGGGGACCGCTGCACCTCCGCACCTCCATCGACGCCCTCTAGACGTCGGCATCCCAAGGAAGGTACGTAAAATTTCTGCAATATTGTTAGATTATTCTAATCCGATTATGGCAATAATTCTGCTTTTTTTGTATCCTTCATTTTGATGTGTCTTCTTTTCAATATGATTATGATCTGTTCAGGTCCTTGGATGATGCTCGTGAGGGGCAACGTATTTCACGGTTCTTCATCGCAGTACGCTGCCTACGTTGGCTTGTTGGCGAAAGAAAAGGTGAAGATCACCGTCGAGAGCTGGAAGGACGTGAAGGGCGAGATCTTGGTTGGCTCGGTCGAGAAGATGCTTAAGCCCGGCGTGTTTCTCAAATCAGGACCTATAGAAAGCATCTTACATGTTTTTGCATGCACCAGCTTGTGGCCAGATGCTTACCTGCTTGGAGAAGAAGAATTGTTGTTATTTGCACAGCCATTCTACACCATCACTACACAGAACAACATCTTGGAAGGTAGGTTCTTTTTGTTAATGGAGTTGAGTTGAGTTGAGTTGAGTTGAGTTGATCGAGTTTGAGTCCGAGGAAATCACCATTACGTACAAATGTATGTCGACGGCAGTTCCAGCTCCTCGGGCGTCTTCGAACTGAACTCCTATGGTTAAGTCCAATGTGGTTCAGACATTTGCTATTTTGGATGAATGGATTTGTGATGTATCAGGTCTAACTTGTAGTCGGTAGTTGCATTGTGGCAACCTGCAAAGGTTCCCTTTTATGTAAAATGCATGTATGGGCCACTGGGTCCTCGTCGTGATCTGTTGTTAATTTCAGACGTGGCTTTTGTAATATACATCGAATGTGTGAATTGTTGTATTTGTATATTGTTGTATATTTGTGTATCATGTATTGCTAATTGGGACATGAACTTGAATGTGCAGGGAGCATTTGTGTATTTAATTGTATTGGTAGGTAGGTGTGTATTTGTACTGCTGTTTCAGACATGCACTTCAATTTGTGAACGGGCATGTGTATGTTTGTACCTGAATTTGTATTGGTGCACTGGCATGTGTATGTTTGTACCTGAATTTGTGAACTGGCATGTGTAATTTCTTTGGCAAGATGAAGTCCCAACTACCTACGAAAAGTATTTTTGTGTCTCCTAGTTAATCCACAAATTAGCATTTCTTGAAATATATTGCTTTATCTTCTAGTTAAGATCCGTTTGATGTAAGATCTGTTTGATGTTACATTGATATGATTCCTTGAATGTGAGAAATGGCATGTGCATGTTTGTCCCAGTTCGGTAACAGTACCTCCTCTAACGGTAAGTACACATATTTACCGATAGGAAAACATATATATTTGTTCAGTCATGCATATTCTAACGGTAAATACACATATTTACCGATAGGAAGCACATATATTTGTTCAGTCACGCATATTCTAACGGAAATGCACATATTTACCGATAGAAAAATACATATATTTGTTCAGTCATGCATATTCTAACGGTAAATACACATATTTACCGATAGGAAACACATATATTTGTTTAGTCATGCATATTCTAACGGTAAATGTACATATTTACCGATAGGAAATACATATATTTGCTCAGTCATGCATATTCTAACGGTAAATACACATATTTACCGATAGGAAGCACATATATTTGTTTAGTCATGCATATTCTAACGGTAAATGCACATATTTACCGATAGAAAAATACATATATTTGCTCAGTAATGTATATTCTCTAACGGTATGTGTGTGTTTTTACCGATAGAATATGTGAGCGGCAAATTACCTAAGTTAGTCTGACGGTTATTGCATGTATTTACCGTTAGAAAAATGTCCATTATAAGGAAAACCCCAGTCGACCATTGCTGAGCTGCTCTTTAATTTGTTCTGTTGCACTCTGTGTCCCTCTGTTTGTGACGAAAGTTCCAGCTACACTGCTAGGGTGATCAGCGCAGGCTGGAGGGAAGTTGATTGCGCCCCTCTCTTTAAGGTATGCTTAATCGTCGACACCTATCTCTCTCTCCCTCTAGATCTCCCTTCCTCTCTACTTGCAAGCTAGCTGTATTGTGTAGTTCCAAGTTTGTAGCTCTAAGCTTGGGAGCTTGGTAGCTGGAAATGCGTCATGTTTTAGGAGCTAACTAGCTTGTATTGTGTAGTTAGCTAGGTTAATTAGTGTTAATTTCGTCAGGCTAGGGTTCAACACATGTATCTGTTGTAAGAGGCTGTACATGTACATATACATAACTTAATCGGGCAGGTTTCATGCATGGCTTACTCGTTAAATTTTGTTAATTGTAGATGGACAGGAAATATTGGATGTATGGAATAAAACGTACTACTCTTGAATATTTGGATGGTGTGAATGAGTTTATTAAATTTGCTGAGCAACAAAAGGAGAGGAAGGGAGAGAAAAATATGCTCTGTCCTTGTACAGATTGTATGAACTTGAAGAGGTTTAGCAACTCTGATCAAATTAAGAGTCATTTGATTCGTCGTGGTTTTAACGCGCGATACACCCGTTGGATATGGCATGGCGAAGATCTTGAGGAAACAAGCACCACTACTACCAATCAGCACGACTCGGATGTGGATTGCAATAATATCGATGATCATCCCAATTTTGGTAATGTTAATTCCGATGTGCACGTAGATGATGATGATGACAATCTAGATGAGATGTTACGTGATGTAGAGGAAGATTACAACGAAAATGACTTCTGTGAATTTGAGAAACTGATTGCTGACTCTGAGAAGCCTCTGTTCCCTGGATGTGCAACATTTACAAAACTGTCTTCTGTGCTGAGATTATATAACTTGAAGGCAGGAAACGGTTGGAGTGATAAGAGTTTCACGGCACTATTAGATCTTCTAGCGGACATGCTTCCAGAGGGAAATGAGTTGCCAAGATCTACTTACCAAGCCAAAAAACTGTTGTGTCCGTTGGGAATGGAAATCGAAAGAATACACGCATGCCCAAATGATTGTGTGTTGTACCGTAACGAGTACTCCAGTTTGCATGTTTGTCCAAGATGCGGCGCATCGAGGTATACGCGTAGGGACCGGATTGACAGTGAACGTCACGAGGTAAGGAAAGGGCCCCCGGCAAAAACTGTGTGGTACTTGCCTGTGATACCTAGATTGAAGCGGCTGTTTGCAAATCCGAAAGTCGCGAAGCACTTGCGTTGGCATGCTGAAGCCCGGAAACAAGACGGAAAACTGAGACACCCAGCTGATTCTATTCAATGGAGAAACATCAACAGAACATTTGCTGAGTTCGGCGGCGAACTTAGGAATGTAAGGTTCGGGCTGAGTACAGATGGTATGAACCCACATGGTAATATGAGCAGCCGGCACAGCACTTGGCCGGTTCTTTTATGCATCTACAATCTTCCTCCTTGGTTATGCATGAAGCGCAAGTACATCATGATGGCGTTACTAATCTCAGGACCCAGACAACCCGGAAATGATATTGACGTGTTTCTAGCACCTTTAATCGAGGACTTACAGAAATTGTGGAGCGAGGGTGTGCAGGTGTGGGATGCATACAAGAAAGAGAATTTCATCTTGCGGGCCCTGATATTTTGCACCATAAATGATTTTCCTGCCTACGGCAATTTGTCGGGGTATAGTACGAAAGGAGCCAAGGCTTGCCCTATTTGCCTAGATGAAACTGAGAGCATCTGGCTGCGAAACTGCCGGAAAACAGTGTACATGGGTCACCGCAGGTTTCTTCCGGTGCATCACACGTACCGTAAGAAGAGGAAATCATTTAACGGGAAGCCTGAGAAGGGATCAGCTCCAGTGTTTCTGACCGGTAAGGAGATTTACTCACGCGTGAACGACATCAAAGTTGAGTTCGGTAAGCATTCTAAACCTCGAGAAAAAAATGTTTGGAAGAAGAGATCGATTCTCTGGGATCTACCGTACTGGGAGCACTTACAAGTTCGACATTGCATTGACGTCATGCATGTAGAGAAAAATGTCTGTGACAGTTTGATTGGTTTGTTGTTGAACATTCCGGGAAAGACAAAGGATGGTGTGAAAGCTCGTCGTGACATGGTGGAAATGGGGATAAGGACTGAGCTTGCACCTTTAGAGAATGGAAAGCGTACATACCTCCCCCCGGCCTGCTACACGTTGTCCAAGAGCGAAAAAACAGAACTCTGTCGGTGCCTGCACGGTGTTAAAGTTCCATGTGGGTACTCCGCGAACTTGAAAAAACTTGTGTCTATGAAGGACCTAAGACTGGTTGGCATGAAGTCCCACGACTGTCATGTCTTGATGTCACAGATGCTTCCCATTGCTATCAGAGGCATTCTCCCAGTTAAAGTCAGAGAGACAATCACAAACCTATGTTATTTCTTCAACGCAATATCTTCCAAGGTAAGTACGTGCACTCGTACTATAAGTTCACTACCTCCATTTGTGGAGCTTAATAAGAAGATTTTTCTGATATGAATATTTGGCGCAACTGTGTCCTCGTAGGTAATTGATCCCGATGGACTGGACGCTTTGCAACGCGACGTGGTTACAACTCTTTGTCAGCTCGAGATGTATTTCCCTCCATCCTTTTTTGATGTTATGGTCCATCTGATTGTTCACCTTATCAGAAAAATTAAGTTTTGTGGACCTGTGTGCCTGCGCTACATGTATCCATTTGAGAGATTTATGGGTGTATTGAAGGGATACGTAAGGACTCGTCGTCGACCCGAGGGGAGTATCATGGAAGGTTATGCCGCCGAGGAGGTGATTGAATTTTGCACAGATTATATGGCCGGGGTTGACCCAATTGGTGTTCCTAGGTCCCGACACGAGGGTAGGCTTGAGGGAATTGGAACGATTGGATTCAAAGCTATCGTCCCCGCTCGTGATGTGTACGCAAAATCACATTTTTGGGTCTTACAACACATGACGGGCAAGGCCCGGCGTCGGGCGTGTCTCCGGGGCAGCCTCGGGAGCTGGTGTGAGAGAACCCTCGCGGGGGAGGGCTCACTGCGGGCCCCGGGGCCGTCCCGAGCGCAGTGGAAACCGCCGGCCCAGGAGCCACTCCAGACGCACTGGCAACCATCCGCAGCGCGTGGCCAAGGAGAGCCCGGCGCGGGGAGGGCTCCCGATGCGGGGTAAGGCCCCGGCGCTGGGAAAGCTCCGGCCCGGGGTAACGCTCTGGCGCGGGGAAAGTCCCCGGTGCAGGGTAAGGCCCCGGCGCAGGGAGAACTCCTGGCGCGGAGTAAGGCCCCGACGTGGGACAAGGCCCCGGTGCGGGGAAAGTCCCCGGCGTGAGGTAAGGCCCCGGCACTGGGAGAGCTCCCGGCGCGGGGTAAGGCCCCGGTGCAAGGACAGCTCCCAGCGCAGGGTCAGTGCCCGGTGCAGGGAAAGCTCCCAGCACGGGGAAAGCTCCCAGTGCGGGGTAAGGCCCCGGCATGGGGACAGCTCCCGGCGCAGGGTAAGTCTCGGGTGCGGGGAAAGGCCCCGGCGCAGGGAAAGCTCCCAGCGTAGGGTAAGGCCCCGGCCCAAGGACAACTCCCAGCGCGGGGTCAGTCCCCAACGCAGGGAAAGCTCCCGGCGCGGGGACAGCTCCTGGCGCGGGGTAAGCCCTGGGCGCAGGGAGAGCTCCTGGTGCGGGGAAAGCCGTCAAGTGCCCCATAAAAAACGAAGGCGGCGCCCCCATAAACGGGAATGGGGGCAGATAGACGGGAGCCAGAGGCCGTGCTAAGGCGTGCAGCAACTCCTCCATGGTGCGCTGGGCACGAAGTTGGCCCTTGACCAAGGCCCCAAGTAAGGGGTCTCCGAAGACCGGGACTGCCGGTTGGGGGGCGCTAGGTCCTGCAATCGCGGTCGCGGTCGCCTAATAGGAAACAGGAACACCTCTACCGGAGATTTCAGGAGAAGGTGTTACCTCTCTCCGGGTGCCCCCAAATGGTGGGGTGGTTACATCAGCATCTTCTTGCGGAGGCGGCGCCGGGTCGCTGGAACCGGCACCATCGGAAAGGGAGAGGGCTTGAGCTCTGGTTCTTATGGGAGCCATGGTGATTCGTCACGAGTCTGCACGGACGGTGCCAACTGTCGTGGTATTACGAATACCCCGGCAGGTTTTCTTCGAACGTGCGTAACACGCGTACAGCGATGCGAGCTGACTGTGCGCCCCGTCACCTCCCGTCGGGCAAGCACAGAGATTGACACGGTGATTTTTATATAGGTTCGGGTCCCAGTGGGGGCCCTAGTCCTGTCGGCACCCTCCGGACGCGAGTCCACTGGGGAGGTGCTCTCTCCGGGAGAGAGGTCTCCAAGGGAGCCTGTTGTTTGTGTGTATGAAAATGAAAATTGAGTTCGTTACAAATGACATACAAGGGGGTATTTATAGGCCCCAAAATATGCAAAAGACCAAAAAGCCCTAGCTACGGCCGTCGGATTGAGGGGCGTTGGCGTCATTTCGCCTACCGGAGGGCTTGGATGCTTGAGATGTGTCCTCGTCAGTTCCCGAAGTGCTCCTCAGGCCACCAGCACATGACCCCGCGTGCCCGGGTTTGACCACGCGAGGCACCCGGCAGTCCTATGGGAGCTCTCCAGTCTCCTGGTGGCTTCTCGG
Source organism: Pharus latifolius (assembly GCA_019359835.1). Classification (NCBI taxonomy): domain Eukaryota; kingdom Viridiplantae; phylum Streptophyta; class Magnoliopsida; order Poales; family Poaceae; genus Pharus; species Pharus latifolius. Next base: position 50,277,080 of record CM033319.1, on the reverse strand, counting down.
GGCCCGGTGATCCTCTTGGGCTCCCGGTGACCCTCCGAGACCCAGGGCCCTGAGGCCCAGGGACCTTCTCCGCACGAAGGACCGAGACGCTCCGGAGACCTCGTGGGACCTAGGACCCTAAGTGACCCCCGCGGCCCAGGGACCCCTCGGGACTCAGGGCCCAGAGGCCTAGGGACCTTCTCCACACAAAGGACTGAGGAGCTCCAGAGACCTCACGGGACCCAGAGTCTGGAGGCACAGTGACCCTCTGGGACCCGAGGCTCGGAGGTTCGGGGACCTTCTCGGCACGAAGGACCGAGACGCTTCGGAGACCCCGCGGGACCCGCAGCCTGGAGGCCTGGGACCTGCCAGGAACCTTCTCCACACGAAGCACTGAGGCGCTCTGGAGACCCTGCGGGACCCAGGGCCCGGAGGCCCAGCGACCCACAAGGGACCTTCTCCGCACGATGGACCCAGGCGATCTGGAGGTCCCGTGGGACCCGGGGCCCAAGAACCCACAAGGAACCTTCTCCGTACGAAGAATTGAGGCGCTCTGAGACCCTGTGGGACCCGGGTCCCAATGACCCTCTGGGCCCCAGTGACCCCACAAGACCCAATGACCTTATCCACACGAAGGACCGAGGCGCTCAGGAGACCCCGCAGGACCCAGGGCCCCGGTGACCCTCCGGGGCTAATACCCCCGGGGACCTTCTCCGCACGAAGGACTGAGGCACTCCAGAGACCCCACAGGACTCAGGGCCCAGAGGCCCAGAGACCCGCCAGGGACCTTCTCCGCATGAAGGACCCAAACGCTCCGGAGACCCCACAAGACCCGGGACCTAGAGGCTCTGGGACCTGCCAGAGACCTTTTCTGCAGGAAGGACCGAGGCGCTCCGGAGACCCACAGGATCCGGGGACCTCCTCCACAGGAAGGGCCCACGGCGCTCGGAGCCCACTCCGAAAACTGCCCGGAGAGACGGGATTTTGCCCAACAGAATAAATATAGAGTATTTCAATGGAATCCGTTGTACGAAATATCTATCCTTTTCAAAGCTTTTATGCGAATTTATGAATTAGCCTCAAAGGATATCCGTGCTAATTTTCAGCGTATCATATACCCATACGATCGATATGCATCAGCAAATGCCTATTTATTGTCGATTCTACTGATTCTCCGGGTGTTGACATATTATTCTTCTTGTGTTGTTGTTCATTTGCTATGAAATAAGGGCCTTTATCCTTATGTAAATGCTTGGTCATCATTAATAAATGAACAGTGTGTACAGGACTTCTCATTAATCCTACATTCTTAGCGAGGGTTTGGAGGTTATTTGAGTCATGTATCTCTTAAAAAGCCTCATTTGGAATTTTGGTCAACTGCTGATATGTTTGAAGGTCTAAGCATTCAAAATTGAGTATATGAAAAGTCAAATTATCTAGTTAGATAAAAATTCACAAAACTTTAGACAAGTCTTAAGCGTGCCTAAGAGGGAAGCTTGGCATATTGATGAGAACATAAATCAAATATCCTTTTATATATATGTCTTTTAAATCAAAAGATATGGTGTGTTTTCTAGAACACATGGATCGTTTAATTAAATTCTAACAGTTTAAAATTTACGCATAGAGAAGTCCAAACATCTTATAAAAAATTCCAAACACTCGTCTTGGTCCAAACATTTAATTTGTAATCAAATGGCTACACTAATCGTGTCTTTTATACCATTTTGACATGAAAGATCGGAGGCTCATGGCAACAACTAATGTAAGAATGAACTTATACAGGTTGCACAGTTCTAATAAAACAGCAAAATATACTTCCATTAGATCATTTTTTCTAAAAAAAAGCTCGCAAAGAGTAAACATATGCCACCTTCACAAAGGATCATTTCTCTAGAGTTTATAAATAATGTCAAACTATGAATAATCATTACCAATAATATTCTCCATTACAAGAACACCAATAATCTAATACAAATGGCTTGTCAATCTCTAGATTCTCTACCAACCATGCATTAGATATACACAACTACTCTACGACGTTACATAACATTTATATGTACATAAAAAAAAGGCCCATGGGTACTGCAAAATTTGGGCTCTCCTTAGGCACACAAGCTAGCATCCTCTCCCATCTTGAAGCACTCATAACACCTTTAGCTCATCTCTATCGCATCTTTGATTTTGAAATAATCTTGAAATAATCTCTTCTGCAATAATATATGTTCTTCAATTTATGTTTTTCTCTCCTAAAATGGTCTTTTTCTTGTCCTTTTGTTTCAACACTGTGTCATCAGAGTCATCTAATGTTTGGACAATCTTTTATAGTGGTTTGATTGGCAAAGTGTTGAATTTCATTGTATATTATTAGATGTTGATCACAAGATATATTAAGTTAGCAAGTCCGTCAAAGTTAACTAAATATCAGGGATGAATTAGGTTTGTGAGGGGACGACGCATCATCTTCTTGTGTGAGTTTCCTCATTCCATGCCATTGCAATATCTTGTGCAACCTTGACAGCATCTGAGGAGACACCAGAGAGACCTCTTCTTGTGAAGCCAACAGTGTACAGCCCTGACTCCCCTTTCCAACCATCTGGGAATGCCACCCTTGGGTACCCTTCCTCCGTGAAGAAGTCACTTCCCTAATAAAAACAAAAAAAGTGTAAGAAACTTTAAGAATAAATATGTGTAAAAAACCTAAGAATCATGTTTTAGTATTTTTTTAGATTTTAGAATAGTTTTGTAGAATATGTAACTTAAGAAAGAATATAGTTCAAACTCATAATTTGTGATACGATGATAAGTCTGGTCTTCAAGAGACAACTAGATGCCTCATACTTGGGCTACAATCGGTGAATGGGCACCATATGGTGCACACTTTGATATATTTTTACTGTTAGAATAGTGAGTTAGATCGTGTCACTTAAGACTTATAGTTAAAAAGATTATATGATCAATTTCACCAACAATAAATAACGTATACACCTATAACATAAAATTTGAATCTGTATTCCATAGGCATTTCAATTTGAACTATGATCTTCATTAAAACTTCTGTGTGCCTTAATAGCTCTTCTACAATTAGTTATGAATCACACTTTTTAGTACCAAACTTCTTTCTAACTGTCAAATTAGCATGAGCAGCCCTACTTGTGAACAGGCATCATTATCTAACCTTTTTAAGCATCTTTTTTTGTTCATCACAACACACCTCGCTTTGTTGTATTATCATAAGTATCTACTTTTTTGTCTTTTTTTTTTACTTTTCGGTCCAACTAGCCAAAAATCTTGTATAATTGCACAAAATATTAATATTATGATTTTTTTAAAAATCATTCTCTATACAGAGAATCAGAGTTTACACTATTAGGAAGTCCCAAAAATCATTTAATTGATAAATACCATCATAATTTAGATCTACCAAATATTCGATGTAAATATTTTGTTTTGATTAATCCGAAAATATCTAGACGTTGAAACAAACTTGTTGCCTGGAATTTTACCTGTTTTATTATATAATAGATACATATTGCTTGTTACAAGTGTCATTAACTCATATACCTTGAGCCACTGGGGCACGTTGCTGTGGTACCCGGTGGCGAGCACCACGGCGTCGGCATCCACTCGGCGGCCGTCGACAAGCTCCGCCCCGCCGTGGACGAACCGCCTGACCCCGGGCACGACCTCGATGTCACCGGACCGGATCTTGGCAAGCGCGCCGACGTCGAGGACCGGGGTCCTCCCCCTGCTGTTCTTGAGCTCTAGTGGTCCCTTTGACGGTCTCCTTATGCCGTACCTCTCCAGATCTCCGAGAAACAGCCATGCGAGCACGATGAGAACCTTGTCGACGACCCAAAGCGGCAGCCACCGGAGGAGGAGCACAGCCACCTTGAACGTCGCGAAGCCGAGCATCTCCCTCGGCAGCACGTGGACCTATGTCACCAACACACAAGTTAAGCATAAGGTGTCGCGAGATGAGAAAGTAACTTCTGTCAGTACTCGACTGATCTAGATCATGATAGGACGGCTGATGACTGGGGTCATATCAGACTGTAATCTAGAGGGTAGGCAGATATGGTGGCTTTTTGAGTGGGGTCTCACGTGATGTAGCTATGCATGCATAGTTTGATACATGACTCACTGAGTCCCGGACGACCATGGAGGAGAGGGCATTGTGGTGGCAGAGGTCGAGGCAGACCTCCATGCCGGAGTTGCCGCAGCCGATGACGAGTACGCGCTTGCCGCGGTAGGCCTCGCCGGACTTGTACTCCGACACGTGGGTCACCGGGCCGCCGAACTCCCCCATTCCATCAAACTCCGGCACGACGCGCTCTGCGTTCTCGCCCGTGGCCACGACGAGCCACCGACAGATGTACTCAGTTTCCTCGTCGCCCCCGACGGCTTCCGCGCGCACCATCCACAACCCTGCGGCGCCGTCGTAGCGCGCCGACGTGACGGACTGGTTGAAGCGCGGGCGGACGCCAGAGCCCGCGGCGTAGGCCTCGAGATAGTCGACGAACTGCTGCTTGGTGGGGTACTCTGGGTAGTCCACCGGGAACGGCATGCCCGGCAGCTCACAGAACTGTCGCGGCAGGTGAAGGCGGAGGCGGTCGTAGGTCCGCCTCTGCCACAGCGACGCAACACAGTTGGCGCGGTCGAGGACGACGGACGGCACGCCGCGGGCTCGCAGGCACGCCGCCACCGACAGCCCCGCCGGCCCGGCACCCACGATCACCGGCCCGTTCACCCACACCACCCGCCCCGCCGGCATCGCCTATATAAACGCGCTATATATATGTATATAAGTATTTATGTATGTATATGAGACGACCTTGGCAATGGAGAGACAAAGGTGATGGAAGTGAAGGGGAAGATGGAGGGGTTTAAATAGGGGAGGGAAAGGTGGTTAAAAGGTTCTTTCCCGCCTTTGCTTTTTAGTTTTTGCTTTAAAGTTCAAGGAAATTTTTTTTTTTTTTTGCGAGCTGTCCAAATATGTTTATAATCTAGATTACAATTTAACAACTCTGAACTGTGTATGAAGAGATCTTCATAAAAATTTAGTAATATATTAGTTAGATTGTGGAGTATACGTAATATATATATGGAAACTATAAAGCATGGATAGGTGATCTAGATAACCATCAAAAACTATTTGATCATTTTCTGTTTACAATTTAGATCGGGAGATAAAAAAAGTTTAATAATGCACTAACATGTATGAAGTGTATATAAGATATGGAAACTTTAAAGCATGAGTAGAAAATCTATATCACAATTAAAAATTATTTTATTATGATTTATTTGTGATTTAGATCATAACTAAATGATTCTTACTTAGATTTTACACATCAAGATGATTTTTATATAAGATGTTTTGAGTTGGGAGGTAAAAAAAAAAGAGTTAAAAATTCACCTAGTTGTGTGGAGTGTATATAAGATATAGAAACTATAAAGCATGGGCAGATGATGAGGCTATGCATGGGTAGTGTATAGTATTTTTGACTTTTTGGTAGTGTAGGCGAAATTGGGAGGAAAGTCACTTTGTATTTGTTAAATCATATTCCTGAGCTTTTGTGGGCTATGGCAATGGCATAATTTGATGGGCCGGCTGAAGTGTTTGTTTAGATAAGTAGCTAGGCCTCCTGTTACCTATGTCTCACTGAGGGGTGGTCGGAGGTTATCTAGAACTATCAACCAATATCATATGAGTATTATATATAGTTGTTATATAAGAAATGATTGATGTATTTTAGATATACCTAGTGTTTGTTTGAGATGGTGCAGCTTCGGGGAATAAGTTTCTCATAAAAATTGAAGGTGAGGGGTTTCAGCTTATCAGTAAAAAAAGTACAGTTTTTTTTGAGAAACTACTCCTACTCGTATTCTGTTTTGAAAGATTTAAATTTTAATACTTTTAAGACAAAGCTAAAGTTTTCCTACAAACACCTAAATGCTGGGGGTGTCGAGGTAGTACAACACAAAATGAATATTTATAGCAAAGGTAGAAGCAATGCATTGGCATTGCTATGAAACGATGATTTTCGAGTTATGACTGACACTACTTCCAGTTTCATCTTGTATGTCGTCCAAAAAGGAGAATGCTTTCTTTTTCATGACTATGTATTCTAGTTCATAGTGGTTGCAATCCAATCTTCTGTGTATTTCAATTTTATCTTTTCATGCCAATCAACAAGTGTTATCCTGAAAGACTAAGGAAGCACCTTTAAAATAAAAAAAATGAGAATTACAATTTTGATTGTTGAATTCAATTTGAATGGTACAGTTCGAAGCAAATAACTCATATCACTAAAAAGTAAAGGGATGAGAGAGTAAAGATAAAATGTTTTAAGAGATCTTTTGGAAGATGTTAGTAGTTTTTAGTGATTGATCAGAGATATCCAAATTTAATTCAACAGTTAAGATTGTTAATTTTTTTTTGCTTTGATTGAGGCGTGATTTCTATTTGATACATTACTGATTTCTTTTGTAATCGTCTCCCTATGGATTGCACTTTGTTTGAGGTTTGATCAAAAGTTATCTTTATTAGTGCTATATAGAAATGAACGAGTGGGTTGGAACAAAAGTTTGATTAGTTGCATGATGTTGTCTGCTTTCTGAGCATTGTCAATCAAGAAAGGTACATACCCAACCTTTCTTGTTTGACAAAAATACTTATGTACCTAGAATAATTTCAATTTATGGAAATGCACACATATGGATTGACGAGGATTGACACTCGGGTCAGTTCAAATAAATGCACTGTTGGTTCAAGACAGATTCGAGCCAGACACGTGCCTAGCGGTGCAAACTCAAGTCATACTGAGAAGCATCAACCCGAGGTCGCAGGATTTGCGCGATCAGACCGCAGGCTTTGCTCGATCAGACCGCAGACTTCGCGCAGTCAGGAGTTCGTGTGCTATACGCGAACAGAATGTCCGAGATGTTGCGAGGTCAGCCAACATCCCGCGGTCAGAACATTCTCGACCAGGATACTTGGAGTTCGTCTGTCCGGCTGTCCCTATAGCAGGAATATTCCAAGTATCCCGAAAATTCCTCCACGTGGAAGACTAACTATTAGGAGGTTAATACGTACAGTTATCCATGAATAACACGTGTTTAACCTACGTGGAGGTTAAGAGCGGTTCTCTAAAAACCGCATCCAGCCATCCAAGCAACTGTTTGATGCAGTTTACCACATGGCACCCTTTCGACTAATATAAAAGGGCGGTATGGAGTATCAAACAGGGGGATCGATCAAGAGATCAACATCTCTGACACAAGCGAGATTTAGCACATCTCAACTACTCAAACAGCCAAATCTACGGCCTACATTAGATAGTTTCTTACAAGCCTCCTTGGCTTCTTTCTATACATTTACATAGGAAAAACCTTCGCCTGTGAAGGTCTTTTCCCGCCCTTTTATAAATCTTTCCCACATATAGTGTAATCCCAATAGGACGTAGGGCTATTACTCTCACCATTGAGGACCCGAACCTGTATAAACCTTTCTGTGCTCCTGTTCTCCATTTTTCTATATACCTTTCCGGAGGGTCATCTTGAAAGATCTCACTATTACAAATTTTGCATAAGTTCGGCTGAGGACTCCGAGTCCGAATCGTCGACATGGATGACTCATGTTCTCAAGTTTACATACAGTGAAATGACAAGCCTACCCTCATCTCCAACTCTACTAGCTCTCTAATGTCCATGGACCTTCAGCTTAATTCTGAGTATTTTTGCGTGATCGTATCATGAAGAGCTGTCAACAGAGCATGTAATGTGGGTTTGTGTTATATCATATGGTGTCAAAGGGTTAAACATGTGATACAATACCCAATCTATTTATTAAATAGGTCAATCAGGTTGATCTATTTAGAGTTTAAACTCATTTATAATAAATCCAAATTTGCAAAAATCGTGTTGTGTAGATGTACTTATGTTATATTAAATTTTGTTTTCTCTATTTGTTTTACAAGCCATAAATTATTGAATTCAACGTGTTTTCAATCAAGTTGTGTTAATTTTTTTCTAGTTCTAGTTATTTTGTAAGCTATAAAATTTTCAAATCAAAGCGACAAAATTTGTTAATAATGTGATCACGTCAAATTTGTTAATGTTGTCAACCTATTTACGAACTAGTAAATCCAATTCGCATAAATTATACTGTGATCATTTCGTCGTAAATTTAACAACTCTAATATCATGTCCTCCATCATTCAATTCAAATGTATGTGTTTGACACTATTCGATAAAAAATCAACATTCTAGATGAAGTGATACTTTGAGAAATTTTAAAAGTCTTGCAACTTGCCAGAAATTCTCAGTGCCATAAAATCGTCTATGCTTATATTAGCCATCCGATTTCTGATCTAACAGCTCATGTGATTTGAACATGTTCAGATGATCCAACTGAAAGATAGGGGACATAATGATGTAAGGAGAGTTAACAGTTGATTAATTTCTCATAATTTAAAGGGTAAGCTGTTAGGTTGATCCTAAATTTTTAATTTCTAATAGACCTAAATCTCTTCAAATTGGTCAGGTTTTTAGGCGGTTAGGTCAATTACTGTAAACCATTTAAAAAATTAAGTTGCTATCTCCTAACTTAGCTAAGAAGATATTTTTATTTTTCCCTCAACTTTGAAATCAAATATATTTTAGGTCTTTGGCTTCTCAATACTTCTTTCTTCCTCTCAACTTTAGGCGCCGATCCAAAATTAAGCCTCCTATTAAGAAACTCACCACCTAAATCTCCGAATCACTAACAGGTGTGAGACACTTGTTCATGGTCCTAACTTAGACCCGTTCGCGAGTTGACGAATAAAACGCTTAAGAAGTCAAAGAATTTACACAGGGACCTTGAATTTGTTTTTAGATGGTCGAAACAGTTTGTTGACGCATATTTTAAGACATGCAAGACATGAGGTTGTAGGATCAAATTTTACTAATAACAAATAATGCATTCTAAAACGTTAATCTCATAATATATAGGTGTCAATATTGAAACTCAATTTTTACGATCCAGAACATGCATGTGTTTTACCAGTTGGATTATAAGTTTATAACTAGTTGACAAGAGCTTAGGCTAAGTCCACTCTAGATGCTTCACTCGGCTCCCTACTGACATGTCGGATCCGCGTGGGAGAGCGAGTTGTACGGCAACACGTGGCGAAATAGTTGCTGCTTGAAGCTCAACAGGTGGGTCCCACGGGCATCTGGGTATGTATAGCAGCAGTGTTGGACGAAATGATGGTGCCTAACGACGCATTTTGTAGGCCCCATATTTTACACAACGTGCCTGACGAACCCGCCCAAAAATGCGCACTGACAAGTGAGATCAGATAAGCACCGAGCCCACAAGTTAGTGGGTGTGTGCACTATAAACGCGTGCGGCGTGCAAAGCAATGCGACAGAGATTGGACCCACAAAATGTGTGAATGTTGTGTGGGTGCGCTTGTCTCGTGTGCCACGCACACCGCATAAGAAACGAGCCACCTCCAGTTACTGGTGGACCAAAACATATACTGGGGCCACATATTAGTTGAAGTTTTTTTTTGTTGCTGTTAGAGTTGAATTGATTTTTTTTTATTTCCACTTCGGTTTTGAAGAGCTTGTGGATGATAGTGGCCTAAAGGTGAATTGGACCCACATGTTAGAGGATCAGGCTTAGTGAGAGTTAAAAGAAGTTGTTGAAGGTATTTATTTTGTGGGTCCCACCTATCAGTGACTCAAAAAATACTATTACAATATAGCCGTTAAAATGACTGTTGCAATTATTTTAATGATTTCTAGAGCTAAAAAATATTAAAATTTTGCTAAATATCAGAAAAATTGGGAAAAATTGCAAAAAAAATTCTACTATCCTCTCTCTATAAATATGAGTATAGTTGAGTTCATTTTCTCTCAAACCCACTCACAAATCTCACACTATTCATTCTCTCATCCTTCAAAAATTTCCAAAAAAATTCTTATGAATAACAATCACTCCGACGGTTTTGTTAATTCGTTTAGTGAGCCTAATGTAGCTAAAGACAACACCGAAGGGGCCAGTAGCCAAAATGCACCCAAGTTTCATCCTCGCCCCATCCGATGTGTTATTCACCATACGCACTGCACTGCCCCCTCCATATGGGCAACCACATCTTTATGCACAATTTCCTCTGTATGTACCGCCTCCTCCGTATGCACAGCCCCTTACAGCCCTTATGGACAAAATTTTCATTTTGTTAGGATACCGAGCAACCTTGCATAATTTTCGCCTCCAGAAGCACCTACAAAAAATTCCTGCTCTGCGTTGGAATCAGATAGCAGCACTCCACGAACCGAGCCCCAAATTGTCATTGATGACGACGATGGCGGCAATGCCAAAGGAACCCTGGAGCTCGGCCTAAACGATTGCTTTGGTCGCAATGAGACGACATTCAACTTGTGAGTGTTAATTTAAATTTGAAAATTTTTTGGACTAGAAAATTATTTTAGGTCTTCTATATTAGTACATGGTTGAATAAATCTCTCGACCCAATCGACGGCAACAACAATAAATTCGACATATATTGGGGAAAGGTCGCTGCGACGTACAATGCGAGCAATTCGAGTAGTCACCAAAGAGACGTGAAGCACTGTAAAGATCATTGGCAAAAAACTAAAAATAAAATTATCTAGTTTAATGGTATTTACTGTATCTTGAGGGATGTCTACACTAGTGGTCGTTTGGACGACCAATTGTTGATCCAGTCACGCAAAATGTACAGGAATGAGGTAGGTCATCCTTTCGTCCTGGAGCACTGGTGGAATGTTGTATGGGTTCAACCGAAGTGGTGCAGAAGCTACTTCAATGCTAGCAAAAGAGCAAGACTGAATGAAGAAGGTGCCCACATGATGTCATCGAACACAGATGATGTCCCTGCCAAGCTTACACTACTAGAAGGGTGGGATGCGGCAAAGGAGAAGTGGAAGGGGAAAAGCAAACTTCAGGAAATGTCGACGGTTGTCAAGGAAAGTATAGAGAGCATCAGCGAAGCAAACGCCAATCTCGCTAAGGTGGCTGAACAAGCTGTTGTTGCATCTTCAAAATTGTAGGACATGACTAAAAGTAAAGAAAAGACCATCTTTATGAAGTCGTTAACAAAACTGGTGATGGCGGAGACATCCAATTTCTCGGATGAGCAAAAGGTGGCGCATGCGGCCGCATTAGAGTATGTGAACGACAGAATCAACGAAATGAGGAATAAGTAGTAGGCTAAACCATGTAATTTTTTATTTCAAGAAATGTACTTGTACTTTTGTTTTAATTTAGTTTGGATTTAGCCGTTGGAGCTGAGGCATGGAGTCGATGCTTTTTGATTTAGCTATTGGAACTGAAGTATTCGATTATTCTCTTCTCTCCCTATATATTCGGACCCCTCATCCTCTCATCTTCACAACCCAATCTCCTCTTCTTCAAGCACCAAAACCCTATTCTACTACTCCCCACAAAAATGTCGTCTAGCTCAAACTCAAGCACAAGTAGTGCAGAGGAGCAAGCCATCAACCAAATTGAAGATTTTGTGATGGAATTCGTAGAGTGGGCTAGGCTTACAACCATTACACCGTCACATTCTCACTGATATTCAAGCCATCATAGACGCTGGTACCTCACACCGCCACTGACGAGGTATTAGAAGGTACATCGACAGAGATCGCAAAGGCGGTCATAACCATCTAATGGTGTACTACTTCTTCAACGCTCTGATCCACCCAGCCTACTTATTTCGCAGAAGGTTTCGAATGGGGAGACCTCTCTTTCTTCGAATCGTCGAAGTTCTGGGGGAGTGGTCTCCCTATTTCAACGAGAGAAAAGATGCTCTCCTTCGTAAGGAGCTATTTCTTTTGCAGAAGTGCACTATGGCAATGCGTATGTTGTCGTATCACTCCCCTGCTAATGCCATTGACGAATATGTATAGGGAAGTCCACGGAAATCTAGTGCCTCGAGCTTTTCATCGATAGAATCATCGATAGGTTCGTAGGAGAATATCTCTGTAAACCTACTGTCGACGATATGCAGCGTCTACCCTGTAGGGAGAGGCTCACTGTTTCCCAGGAATGTTGGGAAGTATCGATTGCATGCACTGAGAATGGCACAATTACCCAGTTGCATGGAAGGAGCAATTCACTTGCAGTGATCATGGAGTCCTTACCATAACACTAGAAGCAGTCATTTCCCAAGACCTATGGATATGGCATGCCTTCTTTGGTGTCGTCGGATCCAACAACGACATTAATATGTTGAATCAATCCTCCTTTTTCACTGATGTGTTGAGGGTCCAAGCTCCTAATGTTTAGTACTTTGTAAGTAGGACATAGTACAATATGGGGTACTACCTGACCGACGATATTTACTCCAAATGGGCTATTTTCGTGAAGATCATACCCTTACCCCAAACGGAGAAATTTAGGTTGTTTGTACAATAACAAGAAGATGCAAGAAAAGATGTGGAACGACCCTTTGGCGTTTTGCAATCTCAATTTGCTATTCTCCATGACCCCGGTTGATTTTGGCAATGATCAACTCTTATTAAAATTATGCGAGCATGTGTCATCCTCCACAACATGATAATCAAGGATGCGCGAGACTTTAATAGCTCACTCACTGCTTCGTATGAGGGTCAAAGGACACTACTGTAGCACAGCCTACTTTCCACAATGGTGTTCCGCCAGTTTTTGCCGATATACTCGCTCGAAATGATGCAATTCGTGCTCATTCATCACATGTGTTACTCAAACGAGATCTTATCGAGCACATTTGGCAGCATTTCGGAGGCAACAATACCGAGTAGTTGTTAAACTAAATTTTAATTAGTACGTTTATTTGGTCAGTAATGGCTGAATGTATCCGATTTGTATGATTAATGTTATTTTCTATGTGCGATTTAAATAAGAAAATTTATAATTTCTATCTTATATTTTTAATTTTGTTTTGTTGTATTCGAATTATCCGAATTTAATTTTGGTAATTTTTGAACTATTAATAATCATATAATGCAATATAATACCACATATATATTTTATACACGACTCCACACGAAGCGCCAATGCATTGGAGTGTTTGGCACTTGAGAAGGCACTTCGCACGTGAGTCTATGCTAGGAGTCTTTGCATTGGAGTGGTAGGTATTTCGAGTGACGTTTTACACATGTGATATACAATATATACTGAATACTCTTCTGGAGAGTGTGACCAGGAGCTCATGCATTGAACTCAATCGAACCATGAGATTGAAGGACAAAAAAGAACTTTTTCCTTGATAAGACAAAGAGGCAGCTACCGAACGAATTAAGCTAAAGTGGCTTTCAATTGCCTACTTCAGTAAGTGGAACATCTCAAAATAAAGTTAATTAAGAGGCAGCTAATGATCATTTGGCCGGTTTTACTATAGTTAAAAAAGTGAATGAAAAGCTACTAATTAATTTCTTTTTTTTAAACTATGAGTGAATGACAAGCCACACATTTATTATTTAAAAGATTGGAATAGTTCATTTGCGTAGCAATCTTAAAGAGTAGGCAACAATAGATTATGAGATTAAATCTGGAAATATTTATCTACAATTACCCAATCTAACATATGGTTGGTGAGAATAGAACATTGGTATTTACTCAGGAAATCTGAGTGTGGCTGGTCTATTCCTCTCTATTTAGCTATTTTATATTTTTTTATCTATGTTGTATAGTCCAGAGTACTTATTATATATCACAGAAGATCACCAGTTACAGAGAAGAGAACATAGAAGTATATACAAAAGGTGAACATAAAAACTTTAGGTAGAAAACTAGATACCACACTAGTTTTATTAAAGTTGCGTTTAAGAGTGTAATGTGTTTGAAAAAAACAAGTTTTCCAAACTATTTTGTCTAATCTATTTGATTGGGAAATTTTTTTACATTCATTTGGTATAAAGAAACTACAAAAATAACATTCTCATGAAACCCAAGCCTGATATACTTTCTCCAACCACAACGAAACTAACTGCAACATCTCTACTTTGGATTATTTTGGACATATCATACAGGTTACTGCTAGACCACAATAGAACTAACAAAAATATTAATTTTACCAAACAGATAGAACTTTATTTATAGTAATTTTTAAAAAATAATTTTTTTAAAATACTTTGTTGCCATACTTATTGTCACCTTACAACAATGGCGTAATCTCTAATGCAGCCTAACACTGGTTGGCTACTTATTTATTTTTAAGAGTGAAGTGAAAAGAGAAGTAACAGTTTAGAAGTTCGAACAATTCTTTCGGAAAGCAGCAGCACTAAGAATAGAAATATGTTTACGGCGGCCGCCTTCCGTTTTCTTTGGAACGAAGAGATCGGAAAAACTAAAGCCGATAAAGCCTACCATTGCACTTTAATTTTTTTTTTTCTCAAAATAGAGGAGGCTATAAAAAATTTCATGCTACTTTCTAACTACTAATTAAACTAGGGCAAGCGGAGAAACCACTTTTCGGTGGAATTTTCTAAACTTTTACAAGAATGAAGACACTGTTTGAACTTTGAAGCACTGGAATTTTGGAAAAGAAAAATTCGTTAATTTTTACTATATTTATTTCCCATAGAAATTCCTGTAAATTTTGTTCCAAATAGAAAACATTTCCATAGAGAATCACGCTTATTTTAAAAGGATTTATGAGCGCTATATTCAGGCCTAATTTTTATATGGATTGATCAAATTTTATTTTTACAAGACCAGGGGGTTAAATTTTCTTACAATAATTAAACAATTCTAAAAACATTAAAAAAGTCTGCAAACTTTTTAGTTTTTTAATGATGATTTCAAACAACTCTAGAAAAAGAAATTATCAAACAATTCATGAGTTTTTTTTTTAGAATTTGAGTTAGATGCAGTCATATCTCTCAATAAAATCCTTGAATTCAATCCCCTTCAATTTGAATCAAAATTGTAATCTCTCACATTATATGTGGTGCTAATGGTGTTATCACATGATCCACGAACGATGTGCAAACTTAGCTATGCAACAATCATCATATTATTATGCAGACACTATACTTGTTAATTAATTACGTTCTGGTGGCCGGCCATTGTGGTTTGCTTATTAGAATGAAATGCTTTTGGTACGAGACTATTCGGCTTTATGATAATATAGAAATGCAAATTTTATTGTATAAAATTCAAAATTATATATACCCATGATATTTTGTGCAACACATACAAGTAGAAATATATTTTCTAATCAAATACATTTCATATATAAGATATAAACAATAAAAGTTAATCTTTAAACTTGGAAATTGTGTTAATAACTAATAGATGATGGAATGGAATAAATCATCCTGGTCATACTACGCGTCATTGGATGGAATATGCGGGAATTGTTGGTGGGATGGAAACCATGACATTTTGTTCTAGTTTACTATCCAAGCTCAGTATTATTATTGCAGTAAAACCCCATTTTATCTATAGTTAAAAAAAAAGTTTGGCACCTCCAGCAAACTACTTTTCTAATTATGGTGAAGTTTTTTTTTTTTTTTGTAAACTGTTATTGTGAATACCATGATCAGACGTAGTCTATGTAATTTTTCTTCTATTTTCAAATAAATGTTGTTTTAACTTTTTTAGTTTTGAAAATATATTGTTCTACGATTTTGAGACACATTTGTATAATTTTTTTTATATATTCTTCATTTAATATGAGTACAATCAATGCCTAGCTAGAAAAGACATTGTATTTAATAAGTTTATTATAGTTTCCAAAATGTTAAACATCAAGTGAACAAATGTAACCGATCTTGTAGTAGCTTCAGAAATCTTCGTCTCCAGCTCCAAAGTTGGTAGAGTCGTAGTTGTAAATTTCTATCTCCAAGTCTTTCAGGTCTTGAACCACTTCTACATTTCCAAAGTCTTCTATGATGAAATCTTCGCTAGTTGAGAGATCTAAGTCTAAACAATAATTTAAATAGCAAGTTGAGTACAAAAGTACTCAGCAAGCAAAGTAACAAGTGATAGTACAGTGCGTCCTAACTTACCTAAATTCAAGGATACTTAGATATTATATAAGCCAAGTATTTTTGAGATATTTCTAGTAAAACTCTTGTTGCAAAACAATCTCCAAATTATTATTAAGAAAATTTTACTAAGTACGTTACACCACAGTGCTAAGACCACATGTAGGTCTCCGTTTCTGCCGTGACACAATTCCCATCATGAGAATAAGGAATGAATATTCACGTTTTACTCTGCAGAGATGTACCACTTTACTCACAGAAACTCTTGATTTGTATGTAAGTGCTCGTCAACAATACTCCACATTTTCTTTAATGCATGAGACGAAATCAAGAGAACAGAGCTTTTCTCAAATCTATCCACTAAGCACCTCCGCTCCACTAGTTGAGTATATAGCTCCTAGATACTTTTGGGCGACTCATGGAACCTTTTGGAGTATTTTGAACAATCTTAGCACCCCTTAAGTTATTCAGAGTGACCCTTGTGCTTAATACATATAATACGTTTCCATGTGGAAATGACCTTTGTTTCAAAATAAGATATTGAACGAGGCCCCTCTCATACCAGATCTATGGTCGATACTAGTATTACAGTGCTAGATGAAAGTCATAGTTTGTTACAATCTTATTGCTTTCCATCCATAACATAGATAGGGAAGTTATTGGCTTTCAAGATCTCATGCTCAGTGACTTACATTATCGTTGCTAACATTCCTCATCAACTATACCAAATCATACTAAGCCAATAATACATAACTCTTCTCAAAACCTTCTAATCATTTTCAATTCTTAGCTCTTTTGACGCAAGGTAATAATATTTAATTAGATAATATTTAGTTTATAGAAATATAATCAATCAAGCATGAATCAATAAGGTTAAGAAAAGGAAACTTGCCTAAAGAACTGAAGTCGGAAATGGAATTCGGCAAGTCACTCCGAAAGTCCTCGCCAAGATCAGTTCATGAGAAAATACAATTATATGTATATTTTTAGAGGAATATTGGTGAACCAAACAACGAGAATGCAAGAATGAGTGCATCTATATTCTCAATTTTCTCGACTAGCAATCAAATACGGCTAAATGACAGATTGGCACTCCAAGTTGAAAGAAGATTAAATTTTATGATTTTAAAGTCTTCTTATACACAAACACACAAGTTTCATGTTTTTAGGAAATAAGTATTAAAAACTATTAAAATTATATTACTTTAGTTGAATAAAAATCACGTTAGAAAATATCTCATTTGAATTTAGGGTTAAATCAAGGTAATTGTAATACTATTAGTATCATTGGTATTTTTTTTGGGTTAACTAAATTATTTTATCCTTTTAAAAGTTATCCAGTTAATATATATAGAAACACACACAAATACATATACATATACACATCCTTGAATATATATTTCGAATTAGTATATGTCGATGATTGGAACAAGGTTTCAAGCCAAACTTACAGAAGATTTGATATTCATGTAGGGACGCACTTCTAACAATCACCCAAAGGAAATACCACAAATATAGATGCACCGGAGACACAGGAATTATATAGGTTCGCGTTCTCGGAGACTGAGTAATAGCTCTATTCCTGTTGTGATTTTATTAAGAGTGTAAAGAATTACAAAGAAGAACAAGAGCTGTTCTCGAATGGACTAAAAACTCCTCTCCTATTCTCTAACTTCTATTGCCTGTGTATCCTTCTATTTTGTTGTTGAAGTCCAGGTCTCCATCTCTATCCTCGACCTCTCTCTTTTATAGCTTGTCGAAGGTCGTCGGTTACATAATTGAAGGGTCACTGGGCGAAGGACGTGCTTTGGTCATTGATGTGTAATTATGAGTGGCTGCACATTTATGATAACGCATTTACCTTGATGGTTAGCATATCAGGGAGTTATGACATTCCTGAGGAAATAAAAGGGTCACAGTATCCAAAGGTTGTGGTCGAATAAGCATAACCACCGGGTATGGTCGAATAGACATAACCAATGGGCCTTCAAATTGTGGTCGGCATATAGATTCTCGACCAGCCCTTTGTCTCAAAGGTGCTTCCAGGTTTTGGTTCACCGACAAGGTACATTTGGTTGTGTATCGGCTACGACTTTATCTCTACAATCAGGGTGATCATAGGTAACAGGGTACTATGAACTCTTTTGATAATAAGTATTACGATCGTAAAGATTAGTGATCGTAAGTACAGGATAAACATCTGTAAGGGTTGGATTAAGTCTAGAATATCTTAGACTTCCTCATTATCTCTTCCTGTGATGTCTTACGACCATAGGAAGGAAAATTATTTGGCACTCTCTTTGTAGTCTCGTTCGACCACTAAAAGGTATAAGCAAATCTCCGTCAGCTAGCCCTTGAATTTGAAACGACGAGACTCTAACACAATAACTCTGTCGCTTTGAATTCTAACACAGTACTACATCGCTTCAAATTCCACACTAATACTCTGTCGCTTTGCATTCCACACCAAACTCGAGAAGAAATTTTGGGTGCGGTTGCCAAGCCATCATGATAGGTATTGAAAAATCTTGAGGGTTTTCGCTGCATCTCAAGAAAAACTTTGAGTGAGATTGCCAAGCAGGCATTTGGAAAAATCTTGACAGTTTTTCGCTGCGTCCCTAAGCCGGGAACTCAAAGCGTCACCTTCGGGATTCTATAAATAGCCATCCTCCTGTTCTAGAGTCTTCAATCTTTCCTAGATATTCTAAGTTTCAGACTCTTCATCTCCCAACCTTCTCTTTTCTTCTCTGTTTTCTCTTCAATGGCATCCCAAATCCCAGAGCGACTTGTTAAAGACGAAGAAGAATATTTGGTGGTTGAAGGAAATGTTGAGGCATTGGAACCACAGGGTATCAGTGTTGATTATGTTGCATAGGTGTCTCAAAAGGTAATTCTCTTTTGGAGGATTTGTGCAAGTTTTTTCCTTGAGCAAAGGTTTCCCAAGTGTTTTGGTTTTTGCAGTTTCTCGAATGTCTGGTAGCTTCAAAGAAGCGATCTGGTGACAATATTGGATCATCTGGTGGATTCTTACCAAAGAAACTGATTAAGACCTCTTCCCTGGCTGCACAAAGTGATTATGACTTGTGGGAAGCGGCTGCGTGTCCACAGCCATCGACTGCACAGCCCTCGTCTAGGGCCAGACAAATTGCTCCTCATTGCTTGAGGTGAACATTTGTCTTCTCTTTAACTAAGTTGAGCTATTTAGTTAGCAATGAATTATCCAATCCCAAATTGTATGTACAGGACAAATTGGACCACCTCTTCAATTCCTGCAGCATCTCTAACTGTGGCCGAGGAGGAGGTGAGTGTCACAGAAGGAATAGTGAATGTCCCAAATCCTTCTGTGGCCCAGTTAGCATCTATCTCCAAGGTAAGGATTTTTAATCCTTGAATTTTTTCGTATACAACTAGGAATGATCTTATGGTCGTATAGGGAGACGAAGCTGAGAAGGTGATCAGCGAAGAGCTTGCTGAGACCCTAGCGTCCCTGAAGGAGAAGATTGCATTATGCAACTTCCTTCAAGGGGAGAAAGAGCACCTCGAAGAGAAGTTCGTCTGGCGAGGACACGACCTCGAAACTCTCCACAAGATCATCGACCGCTACAAGGCGGCCAATGAGAGGGCTCAAGAGACTGCAAAGCTTGCTCGAGAAGCCGAGAAGCTTGTCCGTGATGAAAAGGACACCTTGGATACAATTATCAAAGGCTGCAGTCTTACTGAGAGGGATACTCTCGAAAAACTGAAGGAGGTTGCTGACTCTCTTGATGTTGATGTTGTTAATCCTGAGAAAGATAACTTATCTCTTGAAGAGTCTTGCATTTTGGTTGTGACTCAACCTGACTCGGTGGTTGCTAATATCCTAGAATTTGCAATGAGGTACATGGAGAGGTTGAAAACCGATGTCGGTGTCATAGTCTCTGCCATCCTCTACAAGCTTAGGCATCACCATGGTTCAAATTTAGATCTAACTCCAGTTGTGGGAGATGCAGTTTTTGACAGTGAGGATCAACTGAACACAACCAGGGCCGAGGTCAAGCCTTTAGTAGACATATTATTACATGACCTCGACCTTATCTGATGTATTTCCTCTCATTGTAAATTTTTGCAAATTTGACAATGGAAATAGAAATATTTTGCTTATCGGAATCTTTGTACCTTGCAAATACACATGATTAGTAGAAAGTAGATGATAAAAAATTAAAAAAGGATTAAAAATAAGATGCAAAGTACTTATCCTTTCTAACTTAATGCTATAGTTATATCCCCCTAGCCCCCTCTTGTGATCACTGATACTGAAGTCATTGTATAGTGGTTGTAAAGTAAGTAATTTGGTCGAAGAAGACCAAGGATTGAATGATCATTTATATCGAAGTTGTAGTATAGAAACATACTAGTAAGTCTCTTATGTGTTAAGAAATGACATAAAAGGAGATGCCTTAATTAGATGCGATCATGTAGTCGTTGGGATAAATGACTTAATACAAAATGTACAAACTTTTTGCTAACTGACAGCCACTCAGATGATCAGAAACATGCTAGTAAGTCCCTTATGCGTTAAGAAACAGCTTACAAAGAGATGTCTTATCTAGATGCGACCAAGAGATCGGCCAGCGAATCCATTTGAACATCGTAGTAACTCATTTTATCACGACTAGCCCCCGGATGTGAGCCAAGAAAAAATATAAGGCTAAACTAGGGATGCAACCATAACATAGTGTGAAAAGGAAAATACTTAATTTATATAAAATTACAATGGAAATAGACAAACATATATAAAGAACTTACGCATCTGGTCGATGTTCCATGTGTTCGATAAAATTCTTCCGTCTTCCACGGCTAATCGAGTAGACCCTGGTCGTGGTATTGAAACTATAGTATAGGGCCTTCCTACTGAGGGGGAGAATTTGTTACGATTAGACTGGTTTTGGATTTTTCTTAAAACTAAGTCTCTCATGTGAAGGCTACATGGTCGTACCCTTTTACTGTGATATTTATGTAGAGCCTATAAATATATAGCTGCCTGAACATGTGCTCAGTTGCGCCTTTCTTCGAGAAGAGCAATTTCATCTTCGCGGGTTTCACTTTGATTGATAGTATCTAAGTGATCCACACGAGGAGAACCAATTTGGATTTCAATTGGTAACATGGTTTTTTCACCATAAACTAATTGGAAATGCATCTCGCCTATAGCTCCACTGGTCATAGTACGTAACGCCCATAGAATGGAGTAGAGTTCATCTACCCAAGCCCCTGAGCGTAATTTAAGACAATAGAAAACACATTTCTTGACCCCTTGTATTATTTACCCGTTGACGCGTTCGATTGCACCATTGCTCTGTGGATGAGCAACGGATGCGAAACATATTTTGGTCCCAATGTTGTCGCAATAGTCTCAAAAAAGACCACTAATAAACTGGGATCCGTTATCTGTGATAAGACGACTTGGAATGCCAAATCGTGTCACAATGTTCTTATGAAAAAACTTCTTCATTGCTGTGACGGTAATGGTTCAGACTGGTTCAGGTTTGATCCATTTAGTAAACGTATTAATGACTACGAACAGAAATTTGTATCCATTGACAGTTTGGGGCATTGGACCCAGAATATCTATCCCCCACGTGGCAAACGGCTAGGTTAAAGGAATAATTTGTAATGCATATGCTGGCTGGTGAACCTGCTGAGCATGAAATTGACACTGTGGGCAAGTCTTGACCAATTGTATAGCATCTTTGAGTGCAATAGGCAAGTAGTAACCTTGTCAAAAAGTTTTTTCGACCAGTGTTCTATAAGAAGCATGCGCACTGCACATGCCTCTGTGAATTTATCTCAGAAGGAGTTTTCCCTCCTCTTGAGGTATACAGCGCATAAGGACTCCTTGAGTACCTTTTTTGTACAGGGTACCTTCGACCAGTCTTTACATTCGCGCTTTTCTAACTAACTGATTGACGATGATTGTTAGCTATTTTTAGACCTCCATGGCCGCAATAGCGCCACATGGTCACACAGGACTATGGCCGCTGCCTTGCCTATGGTTGCGAAGGGCCAGAAGGAGGAATATTGGGTGATACAAGGGCATTCTGGACATAACTCAAAAACCGTATTCATTTCAAGCAAAATCAAGGCATTCATTATCATTAAACTTATGTTTTATGCTGTATCCAAGGACAGCATGGTCGTGGAGATAGTCCCTGC
Organism: Pharus latifolius; assembly: GCA_019359835.1. Taxonomy (NCBI): domain Eukaryota; kingdom Viridiplantae; phylum Streptophyta; class Magnoliopsida; order Poales; family Poaceae; genus Pharus; species Pharus latifolius. The sequence goes on along the minus strand of CM033319.1, from coordinate 50,254,898 downwards.
AACCATCATCTCTCGTGGATACAATAACCAACCTTAGAACCATGGTCACAGTATTACACGGTCATTCCTTAAACATTACCCTATCATGATCCTTATGATTATCCCCAAGATAATCATAAGTCCCTGGCAAGGTAACCATTGAAGGTGGTTAAAACGGTAAGGTGGTTCCATGATGACCGACTCAAAGCCAACCAACCCACCACGTACCCATGATCAACAGCAACTACCACACCCATGACCTCACAGCTATTACTCTGGGGTGGTGAGGAGAGATCGTGGGGCGTGCTTCCAGGAGAACAACCGACGATCTCTTCGGCAAGTATAAGAAGGCCTTTAAGGGAAGAATCGGGGGACGAATGAATCGAACACAAAGAGAATACTAGGCTTAGCAAAGATAGGATTAGCTAGCTACACTTTGTAACAGCCTCTCTGTAACTCCTTTTTCCACATAATCAATCTCATAGGACGTAGGGCTATTACCCAATTTAAAGGGGGCCCGAACCTGGATAAACCTTGCTCCCCGTGTCCTTAGATTCATTAATACCTTGAACATATTGAGAATCTGTCTGATTGGCCTCATATCTTTTCACTCACTTTCTTGCATAAGATCGGCAGATGAAACCAGAGTTCCAATCATCGACAACTGGTGCCCACCGTGGGGCCTTGAAGACATTTTCATCAAGATTCATTGTATTCATGGATTCATTCCCTTGCTTACATGATTCTGAGAACAAATTTGATCTCGAGGATCACATAGATGCAATGGATGAAGATGTCGTCCCCATCAATGGCGACGACACTACTCTCACAGTTTGTCTTGGGGAAGTGTCATCCTCGATCCCAACCATGTCTGTTGAACAGGAATCGGATCAGGCAGTTCACTTGCCCTCAATAGAGGACGAGTATGTGCCGCAGTCGATTGCCTTAGACAACTTGGAAGGGGACGATCTCGATATCCGCTTGGAGAATTTCTCCTCGGACAACTTGAAATCTCTCTTTGATTTCGAGTCTGACTTAGAAAAACATGAGATGCTTTCTCCGTCTGCGAACTTGATCCCTAGAGAAATCGCTGCACTTTTGGATGAAACTCCATAGCAGTGTGATGCTAGGCAGGAACGAGAACGTAGATAGAAAGAGGACCAAGAACGCGAACAGTGAGTGGCCGAGGTTGACAAGATCGCAGAAGATCTTCTACGACCAGCAACCACACGCCGAGTTACCATATTTCGCGACCCCGGTCCTGGAACATCTCGACAACCCTCTCCGAAAGGTCATGGGCATAATTACACGCCTATTCCCTCTCTGAACTATTCACCACTGACAAAGGCGACCTCACCAGGAACTCCACCAGCACCTAAAAGGAATCTGGAGGATCATCTCTGGAGGATTGCTATGCACTCGTAATCCACCCTCCAGTCTCACGAATGATGACAGGATTATATTCGCAAGAGTGCTTGTAGATAATTCTGACGAGGTCGCCCTTGGATTTATTCCAGAGGCGTCATCACGTTCGACGACTAGAGGACAGGCCAGTTCATTCCAAGGGCACAAGAGCCGTAACCCTATACAGTCCCGACACGACAAAACCAGACGCACAGGTACTTCTCTCGACCATAATCGCATACCGGTACACTCACGTTTAGGACCACGTCGTGAGCCTCCCTAGGTCGAGAATTTCTGCGACCATGGCATTAGTCGCGACGATGAACGACCATGTAGTACGTACGTGGGTTGCAAAGATTTTTCACCCAGACTGCGGAATGTAGTCTGGCCTGATAAGTTTAAACCTGGTACGATCGAGAGATTAGACGGGACTCAAAACCCAACCGAATTTCTCCAGATCTACGTTACGGCCATCCAAGCAGTCGGGGGAGATGAGCAGGTCATGGCAAATTACCTGCCCACGATCCTAGAAAGTCCCACGCGGACCTGGTTGTTCAACCAAGCGGAAGGATCGATCTACAACTGGGAGATGTTGTGCGACGCTATCCTCAACAACTTCCAAAACTGCTACGAAAAGCCTGGCAAAGAGGATGATCTTCATCACTTGCGCCAGACTTCGACGAAAATACTTCGGTAGTTCGTTAAGAGATTTGTAGGAGTGAGGAATACTATTCCCAACATCTCTAATTCTTCGGTTATCAGGGCTTTCAAGCATGGTGTCAGGTACCGACGGTTCACAGAGGAGCTAAGTATCCATCCCCCTCGATCAGTGTCAGACCTATTTGACATGGCAGATCGCTATTCCGATGTAGCGGAGGTTGTAGAGTGGAATAGAATGGTGGACAAGGGTAACTTACCTCCTCAACCAGGATTAAAGACCGAAAAGAAGGAATATTCCGCAAAGAAATCTGAGTTCTCTGCAGGTGGACGATCTAAGAAGTCAAACAGGAATTGAGCAAGCTGATTCCGCGAGGTCGCAGTCTTGGACAAGAAACCACAAGAGAAAGGTAAAAAAGTTCCATTCAAATCTACCAAGCTTCCCTCTGGAGGTCGCACTCACGACCACCCGGAAAAATAGACTAACATGCAGGGAAACAAAAAGTGCTGTCCATTACACAACACTTTTCGACACAACCTTAGGAATTTCCGCACCTGGTTAAAGAGCCTCGACAATTTCTATCAAGGAACTTGACCCATGCCTACCATACTAGAACACGGACAATCTCGAGGCACAAAAGACGCCAATGGAGATGAGGTAATGCCATACCAGGTACCTAGCAATCATGTTAATGTCATTTTTTGTGGTTCTTCATCTTATTATTCTAAGCATTAATTTATAGCTGTTCATCGAGAAGTGAATAGCATCGAAGCTCCTTTAGGACAGCCTCAATTCCCCGTTGGTCGGAGACCTCTCTGTCATTCAATAGGGAAGATTGTCCCAAAAGAATGTCCAACCCTCGACGACTCCCTTTGGTGATTACTCCCATCACTAGCAACACTAAAGTTGGGCGCGTACTGGTCGACAGAGGCAGCTCACTCGACTTGTTGTTCGCAAACCTCTTGATGAGATGCAAATACCTCGTTCCAAGATTAAACTAGTAGCTCACCCATTTCTCGGCATAATACCTGGTTCAACGATGATGCCCATTAGCCATATAGTGTTACCAACACTTGGTGAGCTACAGAACTTTAGAACAGAATTAATTACTTTTGATGTGATTGATTTTGATTCAGCCTACAATGCCATCTTTGGCAGGCCATCACTCGCCATATTCATGGCGGCAAGACTTACGCCTACCAGTGCATCAAACTACCAGGCCCACAAGGCGTAATCACATAGAGGAAGTCAACATACGGCTCTAACCTGTGATCGCATTTCTTTGGAGTTGGTCGATCAGTTAACCCTACGGAATGTCAAGCTGGCGATCAAAGAACCTGAGGCGGTCAAGGCAACTCTGCGACCAGACGAAAAACTAAAGCAAGTTCCTTTGTTCCCAGACAACCCAACCAAGACTATTCGGATCAGATCATCGCTGGATGCTAAATAGGAACTCGGGCTCATTACTTTCCTTCGAGCTAACGTAAATGTGTTTGTGTGGAAACCATCCAACATGCCCGGAGTACCAAGGGAAGTGATCGAGCACAAGCTAGCAATTCGGCCTGGACAGCGACCAATAAAGCAAAAGCTTCGACGCTTTGCCCCTGATCGACAAGAAGCCATCCGTGTGGAGTTAACTAAACTCCAGGAAGCTGGTTTCATCTGTGAAGTTCACCATCCCTAATGGCTCGCGAACCCGGTCATAGTCCTTAAGTCCAATGGTAAGTGGTGCATGTGCGTCAATTACATCAGCCTCCACAGTGAATGCCCGAAGGATGACTTTCCCCTTCCCCGCATTGATCAGTTGGTCAATAGCGCAGCGGGTTGCAAAATGATGAGCTTCCTAGATGCTTACTCAGAATACCATCAAATTAGCATGGCAGAAGTAGATGAAGAGAAAGCTGCCTTCATCACACCCTTTGGCACTTGCTGTTACATCAGAATGCCATTTGGGCTCAAGAATGCTGGTTCTACGTACCAGTGTTTGATGCAAAAGACCTTTCTATCTCAATTAGGTCGTAATTTAGAAGCTTACGTAGATGATTTGGTTGTAAAGAGTCTACAAAGCTCTAATCATATAAATGATCTTACTGAGACCTTCTGTAATTTGAATAAACATGGAATCAAATTGAATCCCAAAAAGTGCTCTTTTGGAGTCTCTTCTGGTAAACTTTTGGGTTTTCTTGTTTGTTCACGAGGTATTGAAGTTAATCCTGACAAAATATGGGCTATTGAGCAAATGCGATCTCCTTCCTCAACAAAGGATGTCCAAAGCCTAATTGGTCGAATGGCGGCCTTAAGCCGTTTCATATTGCGGTTAGGCAAATGTGGTTTACCTTTCTTTAAGGTATTACGTAAGAACAATGGATTCCAATGGTCGGATGAAGCCGAAACAGTCTTCTAGAAAGTCTAGGAGTAGTTATCAAGTGCTCTAGTTCTGGTCTCGCCACAAGAAAGAGAACCGTTAATCATTTACTTAGCCACAACCCCATGCGCAGTCAGTGCAGTACTGGTCACAGAATGGGAGGGCGTGCAACGACTAGTATACTATGTGAGCGAAGTTATAAATGGACCAAAGGAACGTTACCATGAGGTCCAAAAACTAATTTATGCCCTTTTAATGGCTTCCCAAAGCTACGACATTACTTTCAAACGCACAAGATCTCCATGCCATCATCCTTTCCCTTCGGGGACATACTCCGTAATCTGGAAGCAACTGGTCGAGTTGCCAAATGGGCAGTCGAACTAGGAACGTTTGACCTTCACTTCACTGCTTGTGTGGCAATCAAATCTCAAATTCTTGCCGATTTTGTGGTCGAATGGACTAATCCCGACCCACTTCCCCAAGAATCAACATATTTGTCGACAAATGACCTTTGGACGATGTACTTTGATAGTTCTCGCGGTTTTTCAAACTCGGGGGCTGGAGTGGTCTTAATTATGCCTCAAGGTGACCAACTCCAGTATGTCATACAACTCCACTTTGTTGCGACCAACAACGCAGCAGAGTATGAAGGTCTTCTTGATGGGCTCCGAGCAGCCAAATCCCTTAGAGTCCATCGGCTAGTGGTGAGGGGAGACTCACCGCTAGTCGTAAACCAGGTAAATAAGGAGTACAGCACCTCCAACGAGAAAATGGCTCGTTATCTGGGCGAGGTGAGGAAATTAGAAAAATACTTCAGAAATTTCGAAGTCCAATTTGTGCCGAGAAGAGACAATACTCTCGCCGACTAGTTATCGAAACTTGGGTCCTCACGCGCATCCACTTCGATAGGAATGTTCATTGAGCACTTAAAATATCCCTCGATCACCGAGACGACCGAGGCGATGACTAACGTCACCACCCTTGAGCAAGAAGTAGATTGGATCCATCCATTGAGGATCTATCTTGCGCATGGGACCTTGCTTAATGACGAAACCGGCACGGATCGGTTAGTTCAAAAAGCACGCATGTACAAACTGGTCGACGGCACCATGTACAAAAAGAGTACGCAAGGTGTACTCATGCGTTGCATACCTCAACAAGAAGGTGAATCCCTTTTGAGAGAAATACATGACGGCATATGTGGCACCATGCCTCCTACCACACACTGGTCTGAAAGACTTTTCAACAAGGGTATTACTAGCCTACGGCACTAAATGATGCCAAGCACCTGGTCAAGACATGCCCCCAGTGTCAATTTCACGCTCAGTAAACTCATTAGCCGGCATATGCATTACAAACTATCACATTAACATGGCCATTCGCCCTACGGGGGGATAGATATTCTGGGACCAATGCCTCAAGCCGTCAATGGATACAAGTTCTTGTTCGTAGCCATTGACACATTCACCAAATGGATTGAGGCTGAACCTGTCCGAACCATTACCGCTATTGCGGCACAAAAGTTCTTCCATAAGAACATTGTAACATGATTCGGTGTCCCAAGTCGCCTCAATACAGACAATGGTTTCCAATTCATCAGCGGTCTTTTCCTTGACTATTGCGACGACATTGGTACCAAGGTTTGTTTCGCCTCTGTCGCCCATCCACAGAGCAATGGGGTAGTTGAACGTGCCAACGGGAAAATCATTCAAGGGGTTAACAAACACATTTTTGACCGTCTTAAGATACGCTCAGGGGCTTGGGTAGACGAACTCTACTCTATTCTATGGGCACTTCGTACCACACCCAGTAGAGCCATGGGTGACACACCTTTTCAACTGGTTTTTGGTGCCGAAGCCATGCTGCCAAGTGAAATACAACTTGGCTCCCCTCGCGTGACAAGCATTGCTACTTCAACTGAAGCACACGACGATGAACTCGCCCTTCTAGAAGAAAAGAGTAATCAAGCATTGTTTCAGTCCGCAGCATATTTACAAGCCTCGCGTAAATACCACAGTAAAATGGTGCGACCACGTAGCCTTCACATGGGCAACTTAGTTTTGAAAAGATCTAAAACCAGTCTAACTGCACCAAATTCTCCCCAATATGGGAAGGCCCTTATACTGTGGTTTCAATGCCGCGACCTGGATCAGCGAGGTTAGCTATGGAAGACGGCAGAGTTTTATCCAATACATAGAACATCGACCAACTACGCAAGTTCTACGTGTAAGTATTCTTTCTCTTTCCATTTTCCATTGTTAATACACTTTTTCATTAAAATTTTAATTACGGTTAAAACCCATTCTACCTCCATTGGATCACGCCCGGGGGCTGATCGCACTGGGCACTACATTATGATGATTAAGCAAATTCGCTGGCCGATCTCATGATCGCATCTAGATAAGACATTTCTTCGTAAGCTATTTCTCAACGCTTTAGACACTTACTAGCATGTCCTGACCATTCGAGTGGCTGCCAGTTAGCAACAACCTTATGACTTCATAATAACGTGCTCTCCAGTCAATCAGTTCGTCACTCGTCCCTGAGTTTGTCCATAAATCAATCCTGCGACCAACATACTATCTCTCCAGTATAGTTGGTCGCAAGAGGGGGCTAGGGGATATTAACTATAATATTTAATTGTAAGGTCAAGCGTTTTCCTTAGTTTTGTGTTACTCCTACTAATCATGTTTATTTTCAAGGTACAAAAACTTAAGAAAAGTTATCTCATTGTCAATAAAACAAAGTACATCAAGGATGGCACAGGTCATGTAATAATTTCTCTACAAGAACATTGACCGCGGCCCTGATTGCGTTCAACTGATCCTCGCTGTCGAAACCTACCACTACTACAGAAATGCAGTCCACTAACCCCTCTCTTCTAACGGTTATATGCAATCTGGGAGAAAACGTTAGTGTACGAGGACCGTAGTGGAGAAGAGGTTTTGTACTAATGGTTATGGTCTGGGAAATCGTTAGTGAATAGCACGTCATTTGTACTATCGGTTAGTACTGTAAGAACCGTCAGAAGAGACGAAATTGTACTAACGGTTTGTCTTTTGTAACAGATAGTGAAATTACTATATTTTTACTATCGGTTAGTACTGTATGAACCGATAGAATATATGACATTGTACTAACGGTTTGTTTTATTCAACCAATAGTAAAATGATGTCATATATACTAACGGTTGTGGTTTTGAACCATTAGTAAAATTGGATAGCTTATATAAAGTCTCCTATTCTTTTCTAACGGTTCTTAGTAGTGAACCGTTAGAATATAGTCATCTTTTCTAACGGTTCACTACTAAGAACCATTAGAAAAAGGTACTATTTTCTAACGGTTCTTATTAGTGAACCGTTAGTAAAATTGCAAGTTCACTAATGGTTGTGGTTTTGAACTGTTAGTAAAATTGAACAGCTTATATAAAGTCTCCTATTCACCCGGTCTACTACGCGGCCTCCTCTTTCTCTCTCTCTCTCTCTCTCTCTCTCTCGGCTCTCTTCTCCAATCCTCCAAACCCTAGATCTAGGCCATTGACGGCTTAGATTGCACCGATGCCACAACAGTACTCGCCGCTACTGCAGCCGCCGGCCATGTGGAGCCAGGTGCTGCCTCCGCAATCTGCCTACGGATAGGCGCCGCCACCGCAGCCGTACTACGCCACGGCGCCGGCTGCCCCGGCGGCATTGGATGAGGTGAGGACGTTGTGGATGGGAGACCTGCAGTATTGGATGGATGACAGCTACATCTACGGCTGCTTTGCAAGCACCAGAGAGGTATACGTCTCAATGCAAGTTTTGGTTATCGACTCGGGAATCGGGGGAAACCTTCAGTTGATGAGGTACGCTAAATGTGAAATGTGACCTTTGTACCCTTTGAGTGAAATGTTTTTCTTCAATTGACTAGTACATCTCTTTCTAAGCTCCTCTTGTGTTTGGCCAACAGCATGGGCGCCCCTTCTATGGAGATGTTTTTGGAGTCCTACAGCAGGATGAACAAAACTATGATGTATAGTTAATTGGTTTCATTGTGTTATGAACTTCTTTTTTTCAAGCCAAGTTTCTAGAATGTGTAACCTGAACTGAAACTATTGGTTAACTGAATGTTGTACTATGTTGTTTTCAGGAATAGCTATTGACCGGAGCAAGCATTGGGGAGACTTGGAGGAGGAAGAGGAGGAGGAGGAGGAGGAGGAGGAAGAACAGATGGAAGAAGAAGACATGGAAGAAGACATTCAGTCTGTTGACACCATCTCAAGGTACTACCATAATTCTTTAACAACAGGACTCTATAATCAGAGGATTTGGTAGTAGTAAAATCTCATACTCAACCTTCAAAACAAAAGTTCATGTAGGACTATCAAATTGCAAGTTCATTTAGGACTACTTTTCTTTCAATAAATTTCAAATTTTTTCTCTTAGCCTTGCATTTACTGCATCCTAAATTAGGGTATCCATTCTTTTCTACACATAGAATCTATTCACAGTTCTTTAATCAAACCTCATTCATGATTTATTACTTGCAGATTACACTTACATCCATGAAGAGGTGTGATGCAAGTATGCACTCATTATCATCATAATTATTCTCGAGGGTCACAATTAAGAGAAGTACAACTTGTTGTAAAGAGCTTAAACCCAAAGCAAGACAGAGGGAGTGTATACAACATATGATTGCTACATGATTGTGTAAATTTACTTCAAATAAAATGCCAAACAAGTGTTTAATTGACGAATCCAGAAAATGATTGTCTTATGGCAAATTTGCCACAATTAACTTGTTGTTTAAACATATTCTAACGGTTTGACCCTTCTTGATCACTTTTGATACAAACTACTGTATGTCTTAGAATATGTACCTATTCTAACGGGTCACTACTAAGAACTGTTAGAATATAGTCATCTATTCTAAGGTACCTATTCTAATGGTTCTTAGTAGTGAACCGTTAGAATGTAGTCATTTTTTCTATCGGTTCACTACTAAGAACCGTTAGAATATAGTCATCTTTTCTATCGGTTCACTACTAAGAACTGTTAGAATATAGTCATCTTTTCTATCGGTTCACTACTAAGAACCAATAGAAAAGAATACCTTTTTCTAACGGTTCTTATTAGTGAATTGTTAGAAAAAAGTATTCTTTTCTATTGGTTCTTATTAGTGAACCGTTAGAAAAGATGACTATATTCTAACGGTTCACTAACAAGAACCGTTAGAAAAAAGTATTCTTTTCTAACAGTTTGAAACCATTAGAAAAGAGTTAGACTTGATCTATTGTGCCGATCACTAATGGTATAAGAACCGTTAGTAGAGATATGTTTTGAACCGTTAGAAGAAAGCATTTTTGTAGTAGTGTACGTTTTCCACCGCTGGCCGTAGGTCTAAATCCGGGCCATGGTGATGTCTAAGCTTGCAGAGTAACACAGAGGACACATCACTGACGTCAATCTTCAGTGTCTCCCTGTGCTTCTTCGTAAACTCTGGGATGCTGGCGACAAGCAAGTCAGATTGGGCGGTGACCAAGTTGCAAGACTCGGCCAATGACAAGTTATCACCCATCGGTTAGACCACTTTCGTGTCGAACGAGTCTGCAATTTCCTTCAGCTTGGCCAGAGTATTTTTCTTAGTGAGATGGCAGGTTTCAATGACCGTTTCCAAACCCTCCTTTTTACTGAGAACTTTCTCTATTTTTTCTTTGGCCTTGTCGCTGGCCGATCGAAGTTGGTTAATGATGTTGTGAAGCTTCTCCAGGTCGTATCCACACCTGATGAACTTCTCTTCTAATTCATCTTTCTCTTTAGTCACCTTGCGATTTCTTTCCATTTGGCCTGATCAATGAAAGGAATATATATTCGAGATCGAGTAACTGTAAAATCAACTCAGCAACGAAAACTTTTGCTCAAAAGAACTTACAATCGACGTCGGCTTGCAGTTTACTACACGTCGATGTGAGGCCATCCCTTTCCCCTTGGAGAGCATCATATGATCGTGTCTTTTCCTCCAAGGACGCGAGGGCACCTGAGAGTATTTCATCCTTTTCCCTCAGGGCCTCGGCCACCGCATTGTCATGTGCGGTGGCAATTTCTTCCAGTAAAGCAGAGTTTTCCCTACGACATAATAAAGATTACCATTTTGGTCAATACAAGAATTAAAGATAAAGCAAGACATTTACTGCTTTGCAAGGTCACGCTTTACTTGCACGACCTTGAAACACTCTATCAGCAGGCCGACCATGGTCGCACTGCGAGCAAAGTTCTGCAAACAAAGGTGAACAGACCTCACACAAAACTCAAACACATGTCGAAAAACCAAGAGTACGAACTTCCATTACCTCCAAAAGATCTTCAAAAAATTTCTTCAACCCAACCCTTTGGCTCGGAGAAGGCGCATCACCACACATCGGCTCGAAGCTTTGCGCTTCAACGATTATGTTCGGTGCGGGACACTGTGTTTCCTCATCGACTAGCGGCATGACCTGTACGTCAATGTTCGCGGCCTCCGCTCCTTCTTCATCAACGGGTGGGATACATAGTGTATCCGCAACCAGCTCGTCAATGATGTTAGACAAGGGTACAACGTCAGTAGTCACAAGGGGCTCCATTGTGGCCGCCGGTTCTACTGCAGTACCGCTCATGGAAGGACACCTTCCACAGTAGTTTCTTCCCCCTCGACCATGGCGGTCCCCGATTCACTTGCCAGGGTAACAGCGGCCACGGTCGGAAGAGTCCTGCTCATTTCAAACACAATGGGTAAAACTATTCCTAGCTCGATGATGCTACTTAGCTAGAGAACACCATTTACCTTATGCCAAGCCCCAGAAGATTCCAAGAGCTTGACTCCCCGCTTTGGGGAGACAGCAGTGAAGACAGCGCCTTAAGCACAGGTTTCCTCGGTGGCTCCACTAACCTTCTCCTTTGAAGGATTAGTGGAGTCTCATCATCCTCCTCGTCGCTTCCTTCCCCCTGTACAGGCAAAATATAATTCTTCATACTTCTTGTTGGGGTGTAAGAGGAAAAAATGTTTACCACGGCCGTCTTCGCGCCGGTTGCAGTCGTCTTGGACAAAGCCACCCCAGCAATTAATACTTTTACTTTGCTGGGGGCTGGAGCCTTGGGCTATTTAGGCTTTGGGGTCCTCTTTGTTGCATCTAGGCCTTCATGCCTAACCCTAATTTTGATGATTAATGAAAACAAAGTGTTCTGGACTAACTGTGCTTTTGAGATTGGTGATACAGATTTTGTTCGGGAAGAAATACAAGATGATCAAGATGAACCTGACTTGAAGTGAAGCACAAGATGCAGAAGAGAAAAAGATAAGACGCAAAACATGAATCTTCAAAGGACCTAAGGTATTATGAGTTTTTATTTTACCGATCTTGGCGTTTGTAGATGATCGGTTAGGAAATTTCTTTTTAGCTTTAACCGTACTATAAAGAGGGGTGGCGAAAGTCCTCTTTTTATCTCCAACACAAACCGAGAAACTTAGGTCATTGCATTGCATCTTTTTGGTTGGTTTTGAGTTGGATTTGGTTTGAACTTAATTTGAAAATCTGGTTTTTCAGTTCAGTTTTTGACAGCAGTAGAGTTTTTCGATTTTCTAGAAAGATCTAGGCAGATCTGGTTTTTTCTTCTGTTGACAAAAATGTAGCCCTTGAAATTATCTTTCAAACGCGCTATTAAACACCTCTTTTGGATTTCTGGATTTAAAGTTATCTCTGTTTTTTTTCAGGCTGACTGTCAGTTTGCTAAACTGACTGTCAGTTTGAATGTCAGTTCGTGTTAATTGACAATTGTCCAGAGAGGGTGTTTTTTGGGCTCAAAATTTTTGTACTAAACTGACTGTCAGTTTGTCCATACTGGCTGTCAGTTGGGGTTTCGACCACAGTGCTTTTAACTGAGTTTCTATTTGATTTTGGTCGAGTTTGTGGTCGAACTGACTGTCAGTTTGTATAACTGACTGTCAGTTGTGGTTTTCAGCTTTCCATAAACGACAACGAACGGCTAGCAAAGTTTCATCCGTAAATTTTGTCGGCCGTTGTGCACTGAACTGACTGTCAGTTAGGCAAACTGACTGTCAGTTTGGGTTGCTGATTTTCAGCCCTAGCTCTAACAGTTCATTTGATTCTTGAGGCTATAAAAAGGGGCTTTGGGCATAAGTTTTAGAGAACAAGCAGTAGCATTTCTTATACACTCTTGAGCTTTAGTTTTCCACTTAAAATCTTGGTCTTTTGATCAAGTCGAGTGTTTTCCGATCCACCGAGAGTTTCAGTTCTTTTGCATTTGCATTCACTTAGCTTCTCGGTGCTTGTTTGGAGGTCTAGAGAAGACCTCGCTGCCTGTTACTCTTGGTGAGCGCCCTCACCTAGACGGTTTGGAGGCGTGGCCGTTGACCTCTCCAGAACGGAGATTGTTGGAGAGGCTCGGCAAGATTGTACAAGGCATCGGTGCTCGCCTTTCCGGAGTGGACAAGGAGCAACCTTAGTGGATAATACTCTTCGTGAGTATTGAGGCAAAACTCAAGTGACTTGAGTGCTTCAACGAGGACTAGTGGAGACTGGGCGAGTCTCCGATACCTCGGTAAAAACAACTATGTTCGTTCTCTATTCTTTTTCTTTAAATATATTAAATTGCATTTGGTTCTTCTTGGTATAAAAACTTGTTTTTATTTGAAGTTTTTAAAGCCTCCTATTCACCCCCCCTAGTCGGCATCCTTGATCCAACACTCTTCACTTTCTTTGAGGAATCACCGGAAGGACCTTCATCCCCCAGGGGCCTCTTCATCCCCACCACTTGGTCCCCGACCAACTACACAAAAAAAAGATGCTTATCGATCAAACTTACATCAACAACACGGCTTGTCACAGGTCGTCGAACAAAACATACCTTTCAGCGCACTTGCAACAGTTTGAAGGTGCCCCCAACCAGGCTCTCTGGCCTTGACGCACATGGGTTGCCTTCCTCAACAGAGTTAAAAGCCTTCAGCAAATAACTGGCTCTAACAGCGACATCGGAAGAGGACAACTCTGGATGAAATTACATGTTCAACTATACATCTGAGAACTATCAAAATCAATAAGAAGTGACTCATGAACATACCAGGGCTGCCATCCCTCGTTGCGTCCTCCTTGGCCTTAATCTCCCACGCGGGGTGATCCCTCTTCTTCAACGAATTGACCCGATTTTTCACAAAATCAAGGAACATGTCCCGAGTAGTCAAGCCCACATCTATGAGGCACCTCAGCGCCTGGACTTGCCTCTTCTGCTCTTCATCAAGGGCAGGGGCAACAGCTTTCTCCTTTCTCTTCTCTGGCCGCCGATCGGAGAACCAGAGGTGATTTTCCTCTGGCGAGGCGCAATAAAACCATCTCTGGTACCACTTGTGCACCGAATCACGCAGAGGAAAGGGGAGAAAGTCCTTCTCCTGTAGGAGAAAATACACACAACCTGGCGCCGCTGTGCCCTTAGACATGGCCAAGAAGTAGTACTGGCAAAATAGTGCCACACTGGGCAAAACCCCCAGAACGCCTCGGACAAATGTTGGAATGTGGCGAGGATCTACACAGAGTTGGCGTTCAGGTTCACCAGCTCCAAGTCAAAGTGGGCGAGAACCTCCCGCAAGAAGTCGCTCTCCGGTAGATGAAAGTCGCAGCGTAAGAAGTCTTCGAACATCACCAGCTCGCCCTCCTGCACCACCGGGCTCTCTTCATTCTCCCCATCAGGCCGCCACAGTATCAGCGACCTGGAGGGAAGAAAACCACCAGCTTCCAACGCTAACAAGCTCTCCTCCGATCGATGACTGGATTTTGTCCAGCACTCCATCAAGATGGGTTTTTGGTGGAGAAACAGCAAAGGCTGTGACCTACAGCTCTAACAGGAACTTTACGAACGCTTGGAATTATGATGAAGCTTCTGTGGGAAGCTAGGACTTGAGACGAAGGGTTTAAAAACCCACTTCCCTTGGTTGCTTCACCACGGTTCACGCCACACGGCAAAAGCTATTTTTCTCATTAAATGCACATCAAAACAAACCTGACACGCGCACCGACAGTCTCGCGTGCGTTCAACGGAAGTCGAACCAACAAGACGCCTTTTTAGCAGTTGAAAACGTCTTTTTTCAAAAGAAAACTCCTTTTTCCAGTAAAAAGAAACCTTATCGCTTCAACTTCGGGGGCTGGCAGATAAAGATTGCCTGTCTCATGATCGCACACTGTGATAATCATCTCATGATCGTGAGTCATTCCTGAAGGATCATGAATGCCGACTAGGGGGGGGCGCATAGGAGGCTTTAAAAACTTTAAGTAAAAACAAATTTTGCAAAGAGAAGAACCAAAATGCAATTCAATATATTAAAAAGAAAAGATAGAGAGAACAAATACAAGATTTTTTTCAAGGTTTCGGAGACACGCCCGGTCTCCCCTAATCCTCATTGAAGCACTCAAATGAATAAGTCTCGCTTTAGTATCCACAAAGGATATTTCTCACTAGTGATTGCTCTTTGTCCACTCCGGAAAGGCGAGCACCGATGCCTTGTACAATCTTGCCGAGCCTCTCCAACAATCTTCAAACAGGAGAAATCAACGGCCACGCCACCAAACCGTCTAGGTGAGGGCGTTCACCAAGAGTAATAAGCAGCAAGGTCTCTTCTAGACCTCCAACAATCACCGAGAAACTAATAGGATGCAAATGATGCAAACAGAAAGCACTCGGTGGATCTGAAAAGCTCACGACTTGATCAAAAGATCAAGATTTTAACTCCAGAAACAAATGCTCAAGTATGTGTACGAGAGGAGGCTGCTTGGTGTTAAAAAAACAAATGCTTAAAGCCTCTATTTATAGCCTCAACAAACAAAACAACCGTTGGAGCTCGAGCTGAAAATCAGCAGCCCAAACTGACAGTCAGTTTACCATACTAACAGTCAGTTTGGGTCACGACCAGAAAGAAGTAAAATCTGGAGATAAATCAGCTAGCCGTTCGAGGTCAAAAATGGAAACAAAACAGTGCAAACTGACAGTCAGTATAGCACACTGACAGTCAGTCTCAAACTCAACAGCTGACAGAATTTACAGATAAAAATTAGCTCGCCGTTTGTGGTCGTATATGGAAACTGATACCTCATACTGACAGTAAGTATCACACACTGACAGTCAGTATGGACCACAAAAACGACCACATCAAATATAAACTCAAATAAAATGGCTTGAGGTCGAAATGCAAATTAACAGTCAGCATGGTCATGCTGACAGTCAGTTTAGTTCAAAAAAATTTCAGCTCAAAAAACAACTTCTCTGGACAACTGTCAGTTAACACAAACTGGCATTCAAATTGACAGTCAGCATAGCAAACTGATAGTCAGTATGGATAAAAATAGTTATAACTTTTAATCCAGAGATCCGATTTAAGAGTTTAATATCTCATTTGAAAGATAATTTAATGGGCTATCATTTTGTCAACAAAAGAAAAAGCCAGATCTGCCTAGATCTTTCTAGAAAATGCAAAAACTCATCTATTGTCAAAAACTCAACTAAAAATCCAAATCTTTCAAAATCAAATACAACTGAATGTGATGCAATTCAATGACCTAGTAGTTTCTCGTTTTATGCAGAAATCTAGAGAGGACTTGCAACCCCTCTTTATAGTACGGTTAAATTCTAAAAAATAAGATCCTAAACCGATCAACTTCCAAACGCCGAGATCAGTAAAAATGAAAACTCAGATTATCTTGGGTCCTTTGCATCTTCATGTTTGCAATTACGTCTCGTCTTTGCTCTTTTGTGACTTGTGCTTCTATTTATTTTACGTCGGGTTCATCTTTCGCAAATCTTCTCAACAGAGCTCTGTATCAAAAATTTCAAAAGCACAGTTAGCCTGAAATACTTTGTTTTCATTAATCATCAAAATTGGGTTTAGGCATAAAGGCCTAGATGCAACAATCTCCCCCTTTTTGATTATTGATGACAACAAGTGTTTGATAATAATAAAAAAATTGAATAGCTCCCCCTGAGTGTATGCATAAGATTATAATTCTTCCCCTGAGCATAAGAATGATATGTGAAATCACAAATCCAGGGCATACAGTAAAGACTAAAACATCATCATATATATAAAAAGTCAATATCTCATCCATCAATAACATGACCTCATCCAACAAGCACATCCAACAATAACATAAGCATATCCATAACCAACCCACATATCCAACTATAAAAAAAAATCTAGAATAAAGTCATAAAATACTTCTCCCCCTTTGGCATCAAGCACAAAAAGGAAGCTAATACATGAAAATAGAGCCTAATGCTCATCATCAGAAGATATGCCTAGGACTGCTGTATCTCCGGAGCCTGTAGGAGATCTAGTCGCGTCGACGGCTGGTGACACTGGAGGAGTAGCGGCCGAAGCTGGAGAAGTTGGCACCAGAACTGGTGCAGCAGGCCCTGAAGCTGAGCCCGGAGAAGACGCAGCTGGGCGGGCCCTCTTGCGAGGGGCTGGAGTAGCAGACGAAGGAAAGCGACTTGGAATCTCCTCCTACTGGGCAAGCAGACTGAGCAGGATCTGATGATGCTCCTGCTGAGTGCGCAGGATCTGCTGCTGGGTCTGGCTGACCTACTGGAGCTAAGATGAGGAGGACCCGATGCTCGCATCTGCAGCTGGAGCCGGATCAGTCTCCGGAGCTAGAGCCTCATCCTCTGACTCCCCCGCAGCATCATCATTAGATGCGGGAGAATCAGGGTCAGCAGCAACTGCAGGGCGGGCACCGAGATGGCGATCCACCTGGCCCGAAGGATAGAACTGGAGAGGCTGATGGGGCCGCGGGAGCTCATAATCGATGGCTCGAATGTGCAGAAGTACCACCATGATGTACGGAGCGTGCAGCAGCTGGCGACACAGAGAGAGAAGGACGTGCTAAATCTCATTGATGATGAGACCAGCAACATCGAGCGGCTCCTCCTGGAAGATAGAGATAAGAACATGGAGGGCAAGGTAGGTGACCCTGGCTCTATCTTCGGTCATAGGGACCAAAGTGAGACGCATAATCCTAAGAGCCAGGTCAACATCGCGGTGTAGGCCAGTGATGTGACAGAGCTGAAAGGGGCCAGAATACAACATGGCCACCTCCCGATGCTCAAGGTCGGGAAGAGTGTGGAGCTGGCGCCCAGAAGCGGGGCGAACCAGTCCGAGAGTGGTCTCAATCTGCTCCTTCGTGATAGTGTGGACCTGGAGGCCTGTCATGAAGGTGAGAAAGTCACGCTGAGGAGAGACAAAGACGGTGGAGTAGAACTGACGAATGGGCTCATCGGCCCAGTGGAGGGAGGAATCAGCGACTAGATTGCGGATCCCAACAGAGGCGAAAGAATCTGCCAAGGAGACGATGCCTGTGCGAGAGGAATCGTCTGCCAGGACAGAGAGCGGTGGGTGAATATGGGGATGCGGCTATAGATGCTGGTGAAGAGGTCGAGCTGTAGGTTTGTGTAAAAGGTGAGGACATCGCACGCGTCGCGACCAGTGGGACGTGGCGAGAGATAGGGTTTTGTGGAGCGAAGGGTGCAGAGGCGACTCGCATGCCACCGGGAATAATCCACGGGTACATGCTCAGGCGGCGGCGAGGGTCGGGTCTCAGACGGTTGACCCGTTGAACGACTGCTGTTTGCAGCGTTCTTTCGATGAGCAACGTGTCGAGACGGGGACCCAAGCTGGTCAGACATGATGAAATGAAACAGAGGAGAGAAACAGGGACCTGAGTAGAGAGCCGAATAGAGGAACCGAACCGATGATGATGACGACGAAGAATCGACCGGAGAGAGATGGGCGAACCACAGCGAGGAAGAAGGGCACAATGAGGTGAGGTGGTGGCTAAATGAGGGATGAAAGAGCTTTAAGCAAGAGTTATGGTGAAATGATCTTTATGTTAAGCAAGAAGGTTGAAGTTCGACAACCTTTTGAAAATTGAGTTCAAATTTGATTTTCATGAGATTTTTGACATGAAAGAGCTTGAATCAGTTATTCATATCATTTTGAGCCGAAGGTCACGAGTAAAGACCATAGAAACAGCCAAAGCTCATGTTTTGCATGTATAAGATATTTCGAGTCAAAGCAAGTTTTTCGGTGAGATTCGAACACCCAAAGTCTATTCAAATTGAAACTCTTTTGAGAAAGTTTTCAATTTCGAACTTCTTCGGGGTAATAATATCTAGGACTTTTGTAAAACAAGTTTTGGCACAATTCAAATAGATTTTGATGAGCACTTGAAACTGATTTGGTTAAAAAACAAGATAGTCGAAAACCTCTAAAAACCTTTTAAATCCATTTTGAAGACCATGATAGGAATTGATCATTTTTGGCCTTTTGAATGAAAATTTGACATTTTAACAAAAAGAGGTGGTTCATCATTGCCATTCCATTTTAGTTATGAACTTTGTCATGTACCTTTCTTCATATCAATTGATGGTTTGTTCATGGAATTTTAGGTAAAGCCATGTCGGCATCTTCCTCGGCTGATAGTAGTGATTCGGCAAGGGGCAACATAGATGATGCTGCCTTGACCCAGCGCAAGAGGAAGGTGCGAGGTGCGACAATGTTGTGCCGTTTGGCCAAACGCACGGATCTTTCATGTGAGTTCAACCAGTTCGGGCGACTACACTGCCTATGTTGGTTTGTTGGCAAAGGAAAGGGTGAAGATCACCGTCCAGAGCTGGATGGACGTTAAGGCCAACGAGAGGGATAGGCTGTGGGCGGAAGTGAAGGTAAAATTAATCAAAATCACTGAACTCTTGAGTAATTACGTTCCCTTGGTTTATCCCAGAGATTAAGTAAGTCTTGCTTATATGCACCATTTGAAACAGGCCAAGTGGAACATCCCCGACGATGGTCCCAAGATAGCTTGCTTGAAGGACATGAACAACACCTGGAAAACCTTCAAGAACGTCCTCGTCAGTACCTTCCTCGCTAAAGGCAACTCTCCATGCGAGAAGTACCCCTTCATAACGGAGGAGGTATGGGAGCAATTCACCCAACAGAAGGGGACCCCTGAGTTCAAGGTATGTATGGTTCCTTTGCTTGGTTACACCATTGTATGGAGTAACCAGCAGTGAATTAATTTTCTTGTTTCTGGTATGAAGGCCCTTAGTGAGAAGAACAAGGCAATCCAGAGGAGTAACGACCACCCGCACCGGCTCGGCTCTCGCGGCTATGCGGGGAAGGAGGAGCAGTGGAAGAAGGCTGAAGATGAGGCGTCGAATTTCGTCGACTCCCCTGACCTACTGCTCTCTGAGATCCGCGATGCAAGCACTGATGGCTAGCCAGAGGGACCGTGTCGTCCATGGGGACTGTGGAGTTCCCAAACCCCAGGGACGTCGAGGTCGTGCAGCGAATCGTAAGTTGGCTAACTTCCTGGTTGGAATCATAGAGTGTGGTAGAAAAAACTATGATCACTAATGTGCGCACAAGTTTGTATATATTTTTTCCTCACAATGGAGAGCTTTGAATGTAACAAATCTCTTGCTCGAAGGAGGCAACCGAGGGATTATTCACTCCCCATAGGGAGAACGACATCCTTACTCGGGCTCTAGGGAACAAGGAGCATCCAGGGCGGAAGCAAACCGTGGGGGGTGTGGTGCCATGGAAGGAAGGCTTCTCGGAGCCCGGGCAAAAGGCAAAGAAGGCTCATAGCTGGAAGGAAAGGGAATCGGAGCTGTTTGAGAAGATATGGTCAGATGTGACTGCACAATTCGCGGACATGTTCGCTCAAATGAATGAGAAGTATGAACGCCTCAGCCGAGTTGTGCAGTCCAAGGGTTTAGATCCAGCTGCCGAGGTCGACGTTGCCAGGCCGAGTAGTTGCGGCTCGAAGGTTCATGTGGATCCGGTGGACCTGATTGAGGTATTGCAACTCTTGAGCTATATATGCAGTTCGGTTGATGCCACTCCAGTTACGTTAGAACTGTTTCTCTAACTTGTTATAATTGTTGCAAATTGCAGAAGCCGAAGAGCTGTAGCCTATTGATCAACATAGGCGACAAACCTGTAGTGGTAGCAAACGGGCTCGTATATCAGTCTTGGGAGGATGTCCGGATCCACTGCGTACCTCTGGGGCCTGGATTCACAAAGGTACAGGTGGACATGGCCCTCCCGGGCTACAGCTCTTTTCCGTTGCCCGTCCCAACAGACGAAATGCGGACAATTGGCGAGGCATTGGGCTCGTACATACAGTGGCCCAAGAAGGGTGTTAGACTACAGGAGGTAAACCCTAGCCATTCTAGCTTACACTGTTAATATACTCAATTGGCAAAATCTAACTTATGCGTTCGTAACTTAAAGTGGACGATGGATGCCAGCTCACTTCCTGAAGACACCACCCCCAGCAAAACGTATGACCGAGCTCCTTCGGCCCCCATGCCTTCTCCGACTGCCTCAAACCCTTCGCCATCAAATGAGGCTGGCGGCACCGCGCCCCAACCTTCGAAGGTATACACTCGCTCCCCGCCCAAAGGCAAGGGCAAGGCCAAAGGCGAGGCGAAACAAAGCCAGCCGGGTACATTCAAGAACGGGTTCCCACTCGTGTCGGTGTACCTTTTGCGCAATATGGATCAAATAACTAGAAGTCTCCACGAGTGGTACCTGATGCGCACGGTGGCCCGATCTTCCGACAGGTAGAGGTAAGTCGATTGGTGGAGACTCGACGTTGACGATCCGGCTTCCGATCAGAACCGATCCGAACCCAGCAATCGCTACACCACGGCTCCGTTGGTTATCAACCATGCACAAACACGATTGACCTCGCCAAGAAGGCTTATCCCTGCATGCGAATCGAGAACACAAGCAAGAACGAGAAAGAAGCAATCTGAAATATTGCAAATATAAATTGAATCTCACGAGTTGGGGTTCCACAAACCGATACACGGCGAAACTGTTCTTTGACAGATTAATCTAAGCAAAACCCAAACCAAACACTAGCGGCGGCTACTGAATATAAGGGCTAAGAGACGTCCTAGAAACCCTAGACGTGTCCGTGATGGACTCCAACACGATACATGGGCCAACGGCCCAAATTGGTGACGCAGCACCCTGGGACAGATTCTGTCCACCAACTTGCAACGCGAATTCCCGTCGACTCAGCAGTCCAATTGACCTGAAACCGGTGCCATTGGAAAGGTTATATCCTTAGCTTTCGATACATATGTGGATCATTGAAATCGGAGTCCATTTGTGGTCTGGGCGACGATTTTAGTGAACACTGCTCCTGGTGGCCGAGGTAGTCGACTCCGAGATGAATTGAGACTCCGACTCCAAGATGAATTGGGACTCCAACTTGACTTGGACGCCCTCCTGGCCTCCCTCCTGGCCCTTGCTGGTTCCCAAGGCCTTCATGATCCTCTCCAAAGTTCCTAAGTACAATATAATCAATAATATCATTAGGTAGCATACTATCCTCACAAGTATATACACGGGCACTTAGGAACGAGCTCACCTGTTGATTCAATTGCCGTGCTCGTGCTCTTGTGATGGGTCCTTGCATCACAACTGGAGGAGTCTCGGGCGTATGCATAGGAATGATGTCCTCATCAGTACCTGACCCAGTCTAGGTGCCACATCAACTTCTTAGTTCACTTTAGGCCAGGTCATTTTCACCGTGAGGCTGGGAGCATATCGGTGGCCCACGAGGATTTGTTCGACCTCCTCAACTGGTGGGAGCTTGATATGTCCATCATACGGACTGGAGTCCTGTGAGTTTGCTGTTATGTGAAGTTATCACAGTTCATTTCATAAATCTAATCACTTTGTATGCACTACTTACTAATGTCTACTTTGCATCCAGGTGCATGTATAGGCTGGCGTCGATGAGGGCATGTGACAAGGTGGGTTTCCTCGACCCAGACAAAATAAGTCTAATGATGCTAGAGCATGACCAAGCACATGCAGAGGAATACATATCAAGGGCACTACTTGCGCAACAGGACCGAGAGTTCATTCTTGCGCCGTACCACCAAAGGTTAGTACATTTTCTACTAATTTAACTCATTCTTGTATGTTACGCCTAACATATGTATGAAACGGTTCGCTTATATATGCAATGTAGGGACCACTAGGTCCTCGCCTTCATTTGCCCCTGGATGAATGAATTCTATTACCTCGATTCGATGAGCGACAGGGTGGCGCATGTTTTCACCCTCACGTGGCACATAGACGCGTAAATAACACAACTGTTTTAAATTTTTCTCTAACTAGCTAATTAATGATAACATATTAACCGGCAATGCTAAATTAAATACAGGGCTTTCAAAAATTATGTTACTGCTGGAGGGAGGCATGACGCGTCGAAGGGCACAACAATTTCTTGGAAAGAATATGAGGTAATTAATACGGATAGAACTACTCATGACGAGTCTTTTAATTTAAGCTTAATTAGTTCTTTCGAGTTAATGTGGGTTTATGTCTTTGCATATGCAATTATCCCAGTGCCATCAGCAGCCACAATCGTGGGACTGTGGCTTCTATGTCATGAGATTTATGTATGACCTGATCAGGACAAACTTTATCCAATTCCCTAAGGTAACCATTTTTCCTGACTCAAAGTCGAACATTGGATGTGTCGTACGTTCCTAACTTCATACATGCATGCAGAGCGCCA
Source organism: Pharus latifolius (assembly GCA_019359835.1). NCBI lineage: Eukaryota > Viridiplantae > Streptophyta > Magnoliopsida > Poales > Poaceae > Pharus > Pharus latifolius. Next base: position 50,231,870 of record CM033319.1, on the reverse strand, counting down.
TGTTGAAAGACTAATATGAGTTGCCTCAATTGAAGGAGCTGCGAACAATTTGGGCTCAATATATGATGGAAGAAGTGGCTATCAACGATCGGTCGTAAATGACTTGTGTAATACATATTGAATGTGTTGATTGGTGTATGTGTGTACTTGTATTGGTGTATTTGTGAATAAACTCAATATGTGAATAAATTCATTGGTGTATTTGTGAATAAACTCAATATGTGAATAAATTCAATCTGTCAAATGCATGTGTATATCTTTGTATTAGTGTATTTGTGAATAAATTAAATCTCTGAATAATTAGTGTATTTGTGAATAAATTAAATCTGCTGTATTAGTGTATCTCTGTATTGTTGTATTTGGTAATTCTTCTTTGTAATACTATCGATTCATATCCTACAACCGATAGAAGAAAGTTTCTAGTACTAACCGTGTCGAGTACCTAACCGATAGAAAAAACTATACATTACTATCGGTTTCCAGTGAATAACCGTTACAAGAAATAAAACATCACTATCGGTTGAGATCATTGAGCCGATAGAAGAATTGTCGTTAGCGATTACTGAAACGTTGGAAGTGTAGGTATTTTATTATCGGTTTTTAACCGATAGAGGTGTGCTACATTTCTTCTATCGTGCCGATCACTAGCGGTAAGAGAACCGATAGTACAGTTGATTTTAAACCGATAGTGAAAAGCATTTCTGTAGTAGTGCATCTTCCATCCCAAAGCGCTTGAGCAAGTCCTTCACGTACTTCGTTTGACTCATGAACGTATCGTTCTTGAGTTGCTTGATTTGAAGTCCAAGGAAGAAGCTTAGCTCACCAATCATTGACATCTCGAATTTCCTAGACATCATTTCTCCAAACTCATGACAGAAATGTTCAATAGTAGATCCAAAAATAATATCATCAACATATATCTGACAAATGAACAAATCCTTTTCAATTATTTTTGTAAAGAGAGTTGTATCAACCTTTCCAATTTTAAAACCTTTTGATAAAAGAAAGTCTCTAAGTCATTCATACCAAGCTCAAGGAGCTTTCTTGAGACCATAGAGAGCTTTAGATAATTTAAACACATGGTTTGGAAATTTAGGATCTTCAAAACCGGGAGGTTGTTCGACAAAAACAAGTTCAGATATCTCACCATTTAGAAAAGCACTTTTTACATCCATTTGAAATAACTTAATATTAAAACATGATGCATAAGCGAGAAGCATACGAATAGCTTCAAGTCTTGCCACAGGTGCAAAAGTTTCACCAAAATCTAAACCTTCGACTTGAGTAAAACCTTGTGCAACAAGACGAGCTTTATTTCTAATTACTACACCATTTTCATCTTGCTTATTTCTAAAGACCCATTTTGTTCCAATTACATTATGATTCTTGGGTCTTTCAACTAAAGTCCAAACGTCATTTCTAGAAAAATTATTTAGTTCATCATGCAAAGCATTAACCCAATCAGGATCACTAAGAGCTTCATCAATAAGTTTTGGTTCTAGAGAAGATAGAAATGAATGATGTTCACAAAACGAAGCGATACGAGAGCGAGTTTGAACACCCTTACTGACATCACCCAGTATTTGATCTAAAGGGTGATCCTTGGTGATCGTTTGATGTTGCCTTGGTGCTTCTTCTTGTGCTGCTTCTTCTTGATCTTACACAGGTGGATCAACTTGGGATGATGATGCATTTTGATCATCATTCTCAATGTTCTCATCATCCTCTTGATCATCTTCCCTTGGTTTGATATCTCCAATGGTTATGTTCTTCACGGCTTCTTGACGATCTTCACCTGAAACTTCACAAGAGACTTGCTCATTTTGCGAGCCATTAGTTTCATCGAATTCTATATCGCAAAATTCTTCAATACAACTTGTATTTTTATTTAAAACACAATAAGCTCTGCTAGTGGTGGAATATCCGACTAGAAAGCCTTCATCTACTCTTCTTTGAAATTTACCACCAAAGTTTCTTTTTTTAAGGATGTAGCATTTGCAGCAAAAACTCGAAAATAAGAAATATTTGGCTTGCGCTCAATAAGAAGTTCATAAGGGGGTTAAGTTCAGAAGAGGATGCAAATGAAGACGATTAACAGAATAGCAAGCAGTATGCACGGCTTCGGCCCAAAAGGTAGTAGGAGTATCATACTCACTTAGCATTGTTCTTGCCATTTCTATTAGTGTTCAATTTTTCCTTTCTACGACTCCATTTTGCTGTGGAGTGTAAGAAGTAGAAAATTCATGTTTGATTCCAAGAGAGTCACAAAAATCAAATAAAGTTGAATTAACAAATTCTGCACCATAATCACTATGGATTTTCTTGATGGAAAGTTCAAATTAAGTGGTAACGTGTTTTGCAAAACTTTTGAAAACATCGGGGTTTTAGATTTTTGAGAAATAAAGAAAACCCAAGTGTAGCGAGTAAAATCATCAACAATAACAAAACCATAAATGTTACCCCTGATACTTTGGAACTCAGAAGGTCCAAATAAATCCATATGTAGCAGTTCCATAGGTTTGAAAGTTGAAAGAATACGCTTAATTGGATGTGAAGTAGCTACTTGCTTGCCAACTTGACAAGCACTACAGGGTTTATCCTTTTCAAAATTCATATCTTTTAATCCAATAACCAAATCACGTTTCAAAAGCTTTTTGAGTTGATGCATTCCAACATGTGCAATTCTTCTATGCCATAGCCAACCTTTTGAGATTTGAGAGACAAGACATGTTGAAAGAGATGCATCTTTTGAATTAAAATCAATCAGATAAAGATTTCCAAAATGAAAGCCTTTGAAAATCAAGGAATTGTCTTCAAATTTTCAACTAAAGCTTCTTTAGGATAAAATGTGCAATGAAATCCAAGATCGCAAATTTGTGCAACAGAAAGCAAATTGAAATTCAAAGATTCAACCAATAAAACGTTAGAAATTGTGAGATCATTGGATATCGCAATTTTACCCAAGCCTACCACATTTCCTTGACGATTGTCGCCAAAGGTGATCTTTTGACATTCGCTTGAGTTATCTTCTAATGAGGTGAACAACTTCTTGTTTCCGGTCATATGTTCGGAGCATCCACTGTCTAGTACCCAATGCTTCCCACCAGTCTTGTAGTTCACCTGCATAAAAGAATCAAGTCTTTTTAGGTCTTTCAATGTTAGCAATCAAAGCTTTAGGCACCCAAATTGATTTCTTCTTTTTATTTAGCATGGGTGTACCAACAACTTTGCTATAGCATACCCTTTCTTTGACCTTTGAAGCATGTAGCAAGTATCAAAATAGTTTGGAGTCATTAAAGGACATGCTTCATGCGAATGACCAGTTTCATGGCATTTAAAGCAAAATGTGTTGCATGCTTTTACAAAAATAGTTTTTGTACTTGGTTTCTATCCTTTCTTCGGAAAGTATCCAAGTCCTTTTCTAAATGAGCACTTTTGTTTGCTAAGAATAAGATCTAGAGATACTTTTCCTTTGTAGCAATTTTCTAGACCTTTTCCAAGTTTTTCAACTTGTGCCTTAAGTTCATTATTTTCATTTAAAATTGTTTCATTTGAAGCACATGGAATATCAAGAGAACAAGTAGGAATAGCATGAGAAGGAGTGTCATCTAGATCACATGAAATGGCTACATCAACCTTAGATGGAGCATGTGTAATATCTTTAATGAGCAAACTTTCATATGAATCTTTTAATTCTGAGTATTGAGTACATAAAGAAGAGTGCTCTTATTTAAGTGCTCTATACTTCTTTTTAGTGATTCCAAACACTTCATTTAATTCAGTGATCATTTCAACAAGTTCATCATATGAAGGGTCAGAAGAATGTACCTTTTCATCACCCTTAGCCATAAGACAAAGGGATGAATTGGTCGAAGTATTACCAAGAGCTAGTCCGGCAAGCTTCTTGGAGCAATCTCCTTCATTGTCGGAGTCGGAGTCGGAGCTTTCTCCTTCGGACATCCATTCTCCGAAGCATGCTTCCTTGGTTGCGTCATTGCTCTTCTTGAAGAATTTCTTATTCTTGTTCCAAGTCTTGTTCTTGTTTGGAGATCTTGATGCTATGTGTCCCTTTTCGTGACATCTGTAGCATATGATGTCCTTGAAGTTTGATTGCTTCGGCCCCTTTAGTCGTGTGTTGATGTTGACACCCTTCTTGTGTAACCTGCGAAGAAGTTTTTGAGTGTTCTTTACCATGAGAGCTAGATCTTTGTCGGAGGAGCCATCGCTTGAGTCGTTCTTGGAGCTGACTTTGAAAGCCAACGTCTTCTTCTTTGTCTCTGAAGGTTCGGCTGCTTCCTTCTTCTCCTTTCGATGCATCTCATGGGTGATGAGATTCCCATAGAGATCGGTTGGTGTGGTGGTCGATAGATCCGAGTTGGTGTGTACCGTCACCAATGTGTCGAAGCTATCTGGAAGAGCCCTGAGCATCTTTCTTATAATTTCAAGGTTAGTAAAAACAACTCCTAGCCCCTTGAGTTCATTTACAATGTTGTTCAACCGAGTAAACATGGAGTCCACAGACTCGGTTGACGACATGGTGAATGTTTCGTATCATTACCTTATCATGAGCAACTTTGCCTCTTTAACTTTAGTCGTGCCCTCATAAATTTCTTCGAGGGTGGCCCAAACCTTGTGAGCTGTTGTAAGATTGCTCACACGGTTGAACTCGTTTAAAGATAAACCGGCAAAGAGAGCATTTTTGGCCCGAGCATTTAAATGTAGTTTTCTCCTGTCGTCATCGGAGTGACTTGCTGGATCATCCAGAGGAGTAAAACCAAGTTTAACGATGTCCTATACATCAAGCCCCATGGCCTCTAGAAATACCGACATGCGCACTTTCCAATAGGGATACCGAGATGAAAACCCTTATTTGACGTCATCCTCTCTCTAGGCGGTGAAGCCTAATTAATCGAGAGACCACACTTTGATAACAATTGAAGGATCAAGAATGCCGACTAGAGGGGGGTGAATAGGAGGCTTTAAAAACTTTAAGTAAAAACAAATTTTGCAAAGAGAAGAACCAAATTGCAATTCAATATATTAAAAAGAAAAGATAGAGAGAACAAACACAAGATTTTTCCCGAGGTCTCGGAGACACGCCCGGTCTCCCCTAATCCTCGTTGAAGAACTCAAATGAATGAGTCTCGCTTCAATATCTACGAAGGATATTTCTCACTAGTGGTTGCTCCTTGTCCACTCTAGAAAGGCGAGCACCGATGCCTTGTATAATCTTGCCTAGCCTCTCCAACAATCGTCAAACAGGACAGATCAACGGCCACGCCACCAAACCGTCTAGGTGAGGCATTCACCAAGAGTAATAAGCAGCAAGGTCTCTTCTAGACCTCCAACAATCACCGAGAAACTAATAGGATGCAAATGATGTGAACAGAAAGCAGTCGGTGGACCTGAAAAGCTCATGACTTGATCAAAAGATCAAGATTTTAACTCCAAAAACAAATGCTCAAGTATGTGTATGAGAGGAGGCTGCTTGGTGTTAAAAAACAAATGCTCAAAGCCTCTATTTATAGCCTCAACAAACAAAACAACCGTTGGAGCTCGAGCTGAAAATCAGCAGCTCAAACTGACAGTCAGTTTACCATATTGACAGTCAGTTTGGGTCACGACCAGAAAGAAGTAAAATCCGGAGATAAATCAGCTAGCCGTTTGAGGTCGAAAATGGAAACAAAACAGTGCAAACTGACAGTCAGTATAGCAAACTGACAGTCAGTCTCAAACTCAACGGCTGACAAAATTTACGGATAAAAATTAGCTAGCCGTTTGTGGTCATATATGGAAACTGATACCTCATACTGACAGTCAGTATGGACCACAAAAATACCAGATCAAATATAAACTCAAATAAAATGGCTTGAGGTCGAAATGCAAACTGACAGTCAGCATGGTCATGCTGACAGTCAGTTTAGTTCAAAAAATTTCAGCTCAAAAAACTTCTCTGGACAATTGTCAGTTAACACAAACTGACATTCAAACTGATAGTCAGCATAGATAAAATAGTTATAACTTTTAATTCAAAGATCCGATTTAAGAGTTTAATAGCTGTTTGAAAGATAATTTAAATGGCTATCTTTTTGTCAATAGAAGAAAGAGCCAGATCGGTCTAGATCTTTCTAGAAAATACAAAAACCTGTCTACTATCAAAACTTGAACTGAAAATCTAAATCTTTCAAAATCAAATCCAACCGCAAGTGATGCAATGCAATGACCTAGTAGTTTCTCGGTTTATGCAGAAATCTAGAGAGGACTTGCAACCCCTCTTTATAGTATGGTTAAATTCTAAAAAATAAGATCCTAAACCGATCAACTTCCAAACGCCGAGATCAGTAAAAATGAAAACTCAGATTACCTTTGGTCCTTTGCATCTTCATGTTTGCAATTACGTCTCGTCTTTGCTCTTTTGCGACTTGTGCTTCTATTTATTTTACGTCGGGTTCATCTTTCGCAAATCTTCTCAACAGAGCTCTATATCAAAAATCTCAAAAGCACAGTTAGTCTGAAACACTTTGTTTTCATTAATCATCAAAATTAGGTTTAGGCATAAAAGCCTAGATGCAACAATTCTGTGATCACACGCAGTACACATACCTTTCCATGATCACGATAGTCATTCCGTGATCGCGCATGCTAACTAAGGAAAGAGATAATGCAACAGTCTGAGAAAATACTAGATGTTACTTATAAACAGAAAGTGAAAAATTAACATGCAAAAAATTGATTCTTTATTAATTTTTTTCATCATTTACAAAAAAAAAGAAATACAAAAGGCCCAACTAAGGATTGGCCTTAGCCCTAACTTCATCTAAAATGTTTCAGTTTGGCTGGCGGCCAGGACGCACGACTCCTTCAGCGACAAGTTGTCCTTCTTAGGGTCAACCACGTACGCTTCAAGGAGCCCCGCGACCTCCCTCATTCTTGCGAGGGTATCCTTCATGGTGAGATCACAATCGGCGATGGTTACATCCGCGACGTGCTTCTCCTCGCGCACAAGCTGCTCTTTTTGTCGAGAAAGCCTTGCGGTCTCCCTGGCCCAGTCAAAACTTGCCTTCAAATGCTCAATGCACTTGAAGAAGTCATCCAAGTCACACCCCCGCCGAGCGTACTTCTCCCTTAGGAGGTTGTGCTCCTCCTGGTGGGCCCGCAGCTCGGTCTTCACCTTGTCTAGCTCTTCCTGAGACTCACGGCTCTACACAAAATGACCAAACTCACTTCAAGGACAAGATCAACTAACTAAGATAAGCCCAAGAGTCAAGAGATCTTACCGAGGAGGACAAGGGCGAAGCAGCTGCGGTGGAGACAAAGGCATCCTCATCCTCCGTCGAGAAGGGAGAATGAGGCGAAGCTTGCCTGACCATGGGCTGCACTGGAGGCACCTCTCTAGGGTATGTTCAGGATGAAGCATGGTATGCAGCAGACTCATGAAGCTGCATCGGCCTCTTCGATGAAGATCCCCCAGAGGATCCAAGATCATCACCACCACGATTCCTAGAAACAGTCGGGCTGTCAAGCGGCTGCATGAGGCAAAAGGCATTAGAAAAATTGTATCTCCACGAAGCTTGCGCAAATCTACCAAGAGAGGATTACCTCTTGAGACGAAGGCACATCGCTGGTTCCTCGCGCTCCCAGAGCTTCAACATTTTCCTCCCCAACTTCCTCGCTGACCCAGTTTGGAGATGCCATTGGTGCAGAAGGTTTGAGACTTAGAAAATTTGTGGAGAAGTTGAAGATTACACAGCAAGGGAATGACTATTTATAGACTTGCTCAGGCAACGCTTCAACTTCTCGGCTTTGGGCACGATGCGGTAGCCTCGAGATCCTCCCTAGTGCCTGCAGTGCATTCCCTGAGACGTATCGAAGCTGTTACTGGTATAACACAATGTGGGAATCGAAGTGACAAGATACTATTAAGAATTTGAAGCGACACGCCATTAAAATGGGCCTTTGTCACTTCAAATTCGAGGGCTAGCTGACGAGGACTATTAGTTGTTTTTAGACCTCCATGGCCATGATAGCGCCACACGGTCGCACAAGACTATGGCCGCTGCCCACCCTATGGTCGCGAAGGGCCAGAAGGAGGAATATTGAGTGATCCAAGGGCATTCTGGACATAACTGAAAAACTGTATTCATTTCACACAAAATCAAGGCATTCGTTATCTTTAAACTTATGTTTCATGCTGTATCCAAGGGCAGCGTGGTCGCGGAGATAGTCCCTGTGACCATCCTCTCTCGCGGATACAAGAACCAACCTTACCAACATGGTCACAGTATTATGTGGTCATTCCTTAAACATTACCCTATCATGATCCTTATGGTTATCCCCAAGATAATCATAAGTCCCTGACAAGGTAACTGTCGAAGGAGGCTAAGACGGTAAGGTGGTTCCACGACGACCGAGTCAAAGCCAACCAACTCGTCATGTACCCATGATCAATAGCAACTATCACACCCACGACCTCACAGCTATTACTCTGGGACAGTTAGGAGAGATTGTGGGGCGTGCCTCCAGGAGAACAACCGACGACCTTTTCGGCAAGTATAAGAAGGCCTTCAAGGGAAGGATCGAGGGACGAACGAATTGAACACAGAGAGAAGACTAGTCTTAGAAAAGATAGTATTAGCTAGCTACACTTGTAATCACCTCTCTGTAACTCCTTGTTCCACATAATCAATCTCACAGGACGTATGGCTATTACCCACCTTAAAGGGGGCCTGAACCTGGATAAACCTTGCTCCCCGCGTGCTTAGATTCATTAATACCTTGAACATCTTGAGAATCTGTCCGATTGGCCTCATATCTTCTCACTCACTTTCTTGCATAAGATCAGCAGAGGAACCCAGAGTTCCAATCGTCGACACCGATCACTTTCAGTTTTGTCCTCGGGCAAGGTCCCATGTGCAAGATAGATTCTCAATGGATGAATCCAATCTGCTTCATGCTCGAGGGCGGCGATGTTTGTCATCGCCTCTAATGCCTCTGCAATGGTCGCGATTGAGGGCTTTTTTAAGTGCTCGATGAAGCCGAGGTGGATGCTCATGAGGAACCAATATTTGACAATTGGTTTGCAAGAATATTGTCTCTTCGTGGAATGAATTGGACTTCAAAATTTCTGAAGTATTTTTCCAATTCCTCACTTCGTCCAGGTACTGAGCCATTGTCTCATCAGAGGTGTTGTACTCTGTGTTTACCTGGTTTATGACTAGCTGTGAGTCTCCCCTCACCACTAGCCGACGGACTCCAAGGGATTTGGCTGCTCGAAGCCCAGATAAAAGACATTCATACTCTGTTGCATTATTTGTAGCAACAAAGTATAATTGTACAACATACTGGAACTGGTCACCCTGGGGCGTAATTAAGACCACTCCAGCCCCCGAGTTTGAAAAACTGTGAGAGCCATGAAAATGCAACAACATCCAGTGGTCGATATTTTCCAAATTTACAAACTCTTGTTCATGTGGCTCGGGATTAGTCCATTCAATCACGAAATCTGCAAGAATTTGGGATGTGATAGCTACTCGAGCAATGAAATGGAGATCGAACGCTCCAAGTTCTACCGCCCACTTTGCAACTCGACCTGTTGATTCAGGGTTATGGCGTATATTTCCTAAGGGAAAGGACGAAGGCACAATAATCTTGTGCACTTGAAAGTAATGTCATAACTTTCTTGAAGCCATTAAAAGGGCATAAAGTAATTTTTGGACCTCAGGGTAATGCTCCTTTGGCCCATTCAACACTTCGCTTACATAGTAGACTAGTCATTGCACACCTTCCCTCTCTGTGGCTAGAGCAGTGCTGACTGCATGAGGGGTAGAAGCCAAGTAGACGAGTAATAATTCTCCCTAAATAGGGGAAACCAGCACTGGAGCACTAGTGAGATATGCTTTTAACTGTTGAAAGGCTTTATCGGATTCATCTGACCACTATAAACCATTGTGCTTTCATAGAACCTTAAAGAAAGGTAATCCACATTTGCTTAATCTTGAAATGAAACGACTCTAAGCCGCCATTTGACCAGTTAGTTTCTCGACTTCCTTCATCGTCGTAGGAGGTCGCATTTGCTCAATGGCTCGAATTTTCTCGAGATTAACCTCAATGCCCCTCAAACAAGAAAACCCAAGAGTTTACCCAAAGAAACTCCAAAAGAGCACTTTTTAGGATTCAACTTGATTCCATGTTTATTCAAGTTACAGAAAATTTCAAGTAAATCATCTACATGACTAGAACTTTTTATGCTCTTTACAACGAAATCATCAACATAAGCTTCTAAATTACACCCTAATTGAGGCCAAAAGGTATTTTGCATCAAGCGTTGGTACGTGGAACCAGCATTCTTGAGCCCAAATGGCATTCTGACATAGCAGTAAATGCCAAAAGGTGTGATGAAAGAACTTTTCTATTCATCTACTTCTGCCATGCTAATTTGATGGTACCCTGAGTAGGCATCTAGGAAGCTCATCAGTTCATAGCTCGCTGTGGAATCGACTAGCTGATCAATGCGGGGAAGGGGAAAATCATCCTTCGGGCAGGCACTGTTAAGACTGGTGTAATTGATGAACATGCGCCACTCACCATTAGACTTCAGAACCATGACTGGGTTTGCGAGCCATTCTGGATGCTCAACCTCGTGAATGAAGCCAACTTCCTGGAGTTTATCCAACTCTGAAAGAATAGGTTCTCTCCAATCAAGGGAAAAGCACTTGAGCTTTTGCTTTAGTGGTTGCTGTCTAGGCTTAATAGCTAGCCTATGCTCAATCACTTCCCTTGGGACTCCTGGCATGTCGAATGGTTTCCACACAAGCACATCTACATTAGCTCGGAGGAAAGTGATGAGCGCAAGTTCCTATTTGTCATCCAGTCTTGACACGATCTGAACAGTTCTGGGTTGGTCTTCTGGGAATAAAAGAACTTGTTTGAGTTTCGCATCTGGTCATGGATTTACCTTGATCGCTTCTGGTTCTTTGGTTGTAGCCTTGTCATCCCAAAGGGGAAGTTGATCGACCAATTCCAGGGATATGCGATCACAAGGGCCATGCTTTGACTACCTCTAACCGTGATCACACCTTTTAGTCCAGGTACCTTAACGCACTGATAAGCATAATGCGTTTATGCCATAAATTTGGCAAGCGAAGGTCGACCAAGTATTGCATTATACGCCAAATCACAATCGATCACATCAAAAGAAATCAACTCTGTTAGGAAATTCTCTAGTTCCCCAAGCATTACCGGTAGCACCACTTGACCGAGAGCATCCATCAAAGTACTAGGAATAATCCCATAAAATGGGTGTACCACAGGTTTAATTCTTGAACGAGGGATTTGCATCTCATCAAGAGCTCTTATGAGGAGCAGATCGAGAGAACTTCCTCCATCGACCAAAACTCGTCCCACTTTTGCATTGCTAATCGTGGGCAATATCACCAAAGGAAGTCACCGGGGTAGCGAGAGTCTTTGGGGTAGTCATCCCGGCTGAAGGTCAGGGAAGTCCCTGACCAGTGTGGGAATTGAGGTTCTCTTGGAGGAACCTCAACATTATTCACTTCTCGGTAAATAGACTTAAATTGACGCTTAGAGAAATAAGATGAACCAAAAATAACATTAACATGATTATTTGGTACCTGGTATGGCATGTCTTTATCTCTGTCTACATCTTTGTTCTCACTGGGTTGCCCTTTTTCTGGTAATGTAGGCATAGGGGCTTTACCTTGGTAAAATTTCTCCATGTGCTTCAACTAGGTGTGGCAATTTTGGAGGTCATGTCCTGGAGCTTGTTGCATTGGACACCACTTCTTGTTTCCCTGTGAGCCATTTTGCTTCCCTGCATGGTCGCTAGAGCGTCCACCAAAAGAATACTGGTTAATCTTAAATGGAACTTTGTTACCTTTGTTTTGTGGTCGCTTTTCCAGGTTTGCGACCTCTCGAAGTTTATCAATTCCATCTTTCTTCGATCTCTTATTCTTCCCACCTGCAGATAGCCCAGACTTCTTGCCAGAACTATCTTTCTTGTCTGTACTAAGACCAGGTTGAGGGGGTAAATCACCCTTATCCACCATCCTATTCCATTCCACAGCCTCGGTTGCGTTGGAATATTGATCTTCTATGTCGAAAAGTTCTGACACTGATCGTGGTGGATTGGTGTTTAAGTCCTCTGTAAATCTTTGGTATCGAATGTCGCGTTTAAAGGCTCTGATAACTGAACTATCAGAGATATTGGAAATAGTATTTCTTACTCTGACAAATCTCTTGACAAATTGTCGAAGGGTTTCGATTGAAGTCTAGTGAAGACAATGAAGATCATCCTCCTTGCTGGGTTTCTCATAACAATTCTGGAAATTGTTGAAGATGGCATCATACAATATTTCCCATTTGTAAATCGATCCTTCTTGGCTGGTTGAACAGCCAGGTCCGGGTTGGACCTTCAAGGATTGTAGGCAAATAATTTTCCATTAATCATTCATTTCCTCCCGTTGCCTAGATGGTAGTAACATAAATCTGGAGAAACTCGGATGGATTTTGGGTTCCATCAAACCATTCAATCATGTCAGGTTTGAACTTGTCCGGCCAGACCACTATTCGTAGTCCAGGAGAAAAAGGTTTATAGCCTACGTAAGAAGTCTGTGGCTGTCGATCGTCACAACCATCAGTGTGGCTGTGGAAGGAAGTGGCATGAGGGATTTCTTATCATTGTCCCAAATGTGAACACATCAGACCACGAATATGACCACGGGAAATACCAATCCTCCTGATCTTGTCGTGGCTACGATGGTCTGGTGCCGATCGGGCATGAGTACGCCCACTCTGGTTATGATGAGCACTACTCCCTTCCCGACTATAGGTTATCGACCGCGATGATGTGGTAGGAGTTACATTTGATGCAACTCCATTGAGGTTTTCTACAAGAACTCTTACGAATGTCACCCCGTCATCATTAGCAAAACCAGTAGGAGGGTCACGGAGTGCCTCCGCGATCACAAGGATGCGATCTTGAGTACTCTTTCGGGGAGCCAAAGGTGTTCTAGCTGTGATTGGCTCGGCCATTGGCGAACATTCTAGATCTGTAAGAGGCGTCTGATTGTGCTTACGCCCACCAAAATGTCATTGGCGAGATGTTCCAGGGCCAAAGTCATGACCAGTGGTGTCTTGTCAAAGTAGTGCAAGGCGTAAAGTTTTCTTTGTGACCTTACAAACTTCTTCTACTCACTGTTTGCAAGCTTCATCCTCTTATCGTTTATGGTTTGCCTCCTCCCTAGCAAGACGTTGCTCAGGAGTTTCCTCAGAAAGTCCAGCAACTTCTTGGGCAGCTGAGACCTCAGACAGAGAAAACATATCCTCTTCGTCTGAGTTACACTCGAAGTCGAAGATAGGATAAAGGTTATCTGGAGCAGAATCTTCCAGACCCAACGCACATTGATCATTGGATTTTACCATCTTTGATGTTGAAACATCAGGATCTTCAACACTTGCATTAGTAAAGGTGATGGGTTGTGGCGCATACTCACCTTTGGTCGTGGCTGGACTCTCTGAAGATCAATGAATTGCTTGCTCCGATTCCTGGTCGACAACCAGGTCCTGGGAATGATTCTCCTCGGCCCAAGGCTCTGAGACGACATCATCTTCCTCAATTGGAAGAGTATCATCATCCATGTCGATATCAATGCTATCCTCTAGATCAAAATCATTCTCAGAATCATGCAGACAAGACATGATGATCTATAGATACGGTAACCTCAGGTGTTGAAGAAGAATGATTTGATGGAGCCCCACGGTGGATGCCAATTGTCGACAATTGGAACAAGGTTACAAGCTGAACTTACACATGATTTGACATTCACGTAGGGAAGGACTTCTAACAATCATCCAGAGTAAATACCGCAAATGTAGATGCACCACAGACACATGAATTATACAGGTTCAGGCCCTTGGAGACAAAGTAATAGCCCTACTCCTGTTGTGATTTCACTAAGAGTGTAAAGGATTACAGAGAAGAACAAGAGCTATTCTCGAATGGACTAAAAACTCCTCTCCTATTCTCTAACTTCTATTGGCTGTGTATCTTTCTCTTTTGTTTTTGAGGTCCAGGTCTCCTTCTCTATCCTCGACATCTCTCTTTTATAGCTTGTCGAAGGTTGTCAGTTACAGAATTCAAGGGTCACCGGGCGAAGGACGTGCTCTAGTCATTGATGTGTAATTATGAGTGGCTGCACGTTTATGATTGTGCATTTACCTTCTTGACGGTTTTAATATCAGGGAGTTATGACATTCCTGAGGAAATAAAGGGTCACAATATCCAAAGGTTGTTGTCAAATAAGCATAACCACTGGGTATGGTCGAATAGACATAACCATCGGGCCTTCAGACTACGGTCGGCATATGGGTTCTCGACCAGCACTTTGTCTCAAAGGTGCTTCCAGGTTTTGGTTCACCTACAAGGAACATTTGGTCATGTATCAGATACGACCTTATCTCTACAATCAGGGTGATCGTAGGTAACAGGGTCCATTCGACTATGAACTTTTTTGATGATAAGTATTACGATCGTAAAGATTAGTGATTGTAACTACAGGATAAACATTTGTAAGGGTTGGATTAAGTCTAGAATATCTTATACTTCCTCATTATCTCTTCCTGTGATGTCCTATGACCATAAAAAGGAAGATTATTTGGCTCTCTCTTTGTAGTCACGTTCGACCACTAAAAGGTATAAGCAAATCTCCGTCTATATAAGTTAACTAAAAATTATATTTTCAGTTCAAAGTTTGAGCCCATTTAGACACATTCATGTTTCATTTAAATATGTTAGTAAGGTAGAACAAAGTAAATATAATTGTTGGGGGAAATCTCCGTGGGATCAAGTCCTGGTAAGAGGCAAGACTCCTGGGCGCCGCCTTTTGCTCGGGGACAAGGCGCCCCAGTGGCTTGTCCCAGACGCCGCCATTTGCCCAGGGACAAGGCCCCCCAGTGGCTTATCCCAACACCGCCATTTGCCCGAGGACAAAGCCCCCAGTGGATGGTCCCGAGCGCCGCCATTTGCCCGGGAACAAGGCCCCCCCGGTGGCTTGTCCCGGGCGCCGCCTTTTGCCCGGGGACAAAGCCCCCCAGTGGCTTGTCCCGGGTGCCGCCATTTTCCTGAAGACAAGGGTTCTTGGTCTCGAGTCACGTGAGGATCACGCGATAAGTGCCTTAGGACAAAAAAGGACACCTGTCAAGCATCCAAGGCTCCTAACCGGAAGAAGGACGCTAGTGCCCCTCGATCCGACGGTGGCAAGTAGGGTAGTTTAGTCTTTTGGCATCTTTTGGGCCTATATAAGCCCTTGTAACCCCTCATGTGAGGAGGAGATTTTCATTTGTACTCTAATAGACAATCAAATAGGCGTGCTCTGGAGCCATCTCTCCCCCGAGAGAGCTTTCCTAGCCAACTCCAGTTGGGAGCACGTCGACAGGACTAGGGCCTCCACTGAGGCCTGAACCTATATAAACCTCTGTGTCATTTGCTGTGTTTGCCCGACGGGAGAGGACCGGTCACGCGATCAGCTCACATCGTCTTTTCTTCGCTAGACTTCAACAAAAACCTACCGGGGTATTCGCAATACCACGAGAGTTGGCGCCGATCGTGGGGACTCGTGACGAATCGCCATGGCTCCCCCAAGAACGAGGGCTCGCACCCTTCCCGGTGATGCTAGTCCCAGTGACCCGGTGCCACCCCTCCGAAGTGCGGCCGTCCCGGAGCCACCGCTCGGACACGGCCAAACCTTGGTACAACCTCTAACTCTCCTTGTAATTTCCGGCGGACAGGGCTCTGGGTCCAACCCGGCGACCTCAGACGCTCCCTGGGGGACTGGCTTCCCCCGGTGGCTCCGCCAGCTTCCTGAGACGCACTGGTCGAAGCTCTGGTGGAGGGCCAGCTCTGCGCCCAACAGTCGATGGACGAGCTCCTCCACGTTCTGGCGCGGTCCCCCGACCCCCATCTACCCACAGTACCCGTTCATGGGGCAATGCCCCCATTTATGGGACATCCGGTGGCTCCTCCAATCCTTGGAGGTCAGGTCGCTCCCGGGGCTTGTGGTTCCAACAGGGGTTATGCTTCGGCGGGCCCGTCATTCGGAGCCTTCCCGACCTCGGGGGCGTTCCCGGTGCCGGGGACTTACCCAGTCCCTGGGGTCTTCCCTATGCCAATGATTCACTCCGCGCCAGGGGCCTTCCCGAGACCAGACGCCGACCTCTTTCCGCCGGTCATGCCCGTCGCTCCAGAGGTGGCCCACCGGACGACTCCTGCGCCGTCGCCGGACCTTCCCCGTCCAGGCCCCTACTCTCCGGTTCCGGACGGTACCCCTGGGGACTGCCTGGTAATGGATTCCACCCATGCCCCGGTTCCGCCTCCCGCGCCCGCAGTCAACGCGCATGAGCTCCCTCCTCCCCCGGGGCCGCCCCCGAGGGCTCCCCCGGCGGATCAAGTCCGCTTCACCCGGGAGGAGGTCGAGCAAATGCATACCACCAAATCCCGGGAGGAGCCTCCCCCGGGTCACGGACGCAAGGAGCCCCTCTCTCTCTTCGACTGGGGGAAGAGACTCGCCGAAGAACCAACCACCCTGGGGGGGGGCCGGACGTCCTGGAGGTCAGCTCCACCAACCGGAGGAGAAGCGGCGCTACTGCCATGACGGCGGACCTCTTGGGCCCCTCCCCGACTCGGACAACGAGCGCGCGTCCCCTGGAAAAGGGGACAACGACCGGGACTCTCCCCGAGAGGTAGAAGGGGCTAACCAGCTGCTGTGCCGCAGACTCCGGTGCATTCGATGGGCGCGGCCCTACCGTCCGCCCCACATCGAGCACTAGAACGGTGAGGCCAACCCATACGAATTTGTGCAGGTATAATCCACAGTCATTTCGGCGGCTGGGGGGGATGAGACAGTTCAATGCAATGTCTTCCCCCTCTACCTGACTGGGATCGCCCGCTCGTGGTTCTACAACCTGAAGGCCGGCTCCATTAAGTCCTTCGCGCAGCTCAAACGCAAGTTCTGCGCAAACTTTCAGGGGAACTATGTGCGTCCCCTGGATTCCTCGCAGCTATACACTGTTCAACAAAGGACAGGGGAGACCATCCACAGCTTCTTCAAGCGCTTTGCTCAGGTCAAGAGCAAAGTAGCTTATGTCCCTAACTCCACAGTCATTGAGGCATGTAAGAGCGGGATCCTCCCAGGGGAGCTCCACCAGAGACTCTCCCGAAGCTGCCCCTCCTCCGTCGACGAGCTCTTCACCGTACTCGAGAAGTACGCTCGGGCGGAGGAGGATGACCTCTAGAAGAAAAAACCAAGGAGTCTGCACCCCTATCGACCCGGAGGCCCGGGACCCCCTCAAACGCCCCAAGAGGGGCAATCGTAGCGAGCCACGGCCTCGGGACACCTTTGTCCTCGAGGGCGGAGGCGGCTTGCGCGATGCCTCGAAGGGCAACCACCCCTTCCCCAAGCCGAAAGTTCGTGGGTGAGGGCAGTCGTCCCGCAATCGTGAAAGCCCCGCGGCAAGAGGCAGGGAAGGCCTGTGGTGTACCTTCCACAAGTCTAATACCCATGCCACTCGGGAATGCCACCAACTGCTCCAGCACTTCGCCGAATTCCTTGACCAGCATGGGCAGGGCGGACTCCTGTCTCCTTGCCCCCTCAGCCGGCCTTACCGGCCCTTCCTGCCCCCGCGGGGGGACAGCAAGGACAAGCGCGGGAAGGGGATCCATCAGAGACGCTCCCCTCCCAAACTTCCCAAAGGCGTGTCAACGTCATAATGGGAGGGTCTACCTCTGGGCGGGACTCTAAGCACCAGCGCAAGGAGTATGCGCGTGAAGTAAAGGTAGTGGGGGTGCTGCATACGTCTCGGCCACTGAAGTGGTCGGATGTCCCCCTCACTTTTACGACGGAAGACACGCGTGGGGTTCGCTTCCCCCATGATGACACGGTCATCGTCTCCACTACCGTCTACAACTGCCACCTGACCCGCATCCTCGTAGATGGCGGAAGCTCCGCCGACGTCCTCTACCTAAAGGCGTTCAGGGAGATGCAGGTGGACGAGAAGCTACTACAACCCGTAGCAGGGCCCTTGCAAGGATTCGTCCCGGGGAAGACGATCCACCCCATGGGGAAGGTGGATCTCCCCATGACCTTTGGCACCCCGAACAACTACCGGACAGAGATGGTCCGATTCGATGTGGTGGACCTCCCCTCTTCATACAACGCAATCATGGGGAGGACCACGATCAACCGCTTGGGGGCCGCAATCCACCAAAGCTACCTCTGTGTGAAGATCCCCGAGCCTCACGCCGTGTTCACTGCCCAAGGAGACCAAGACGTGGCCCGCGATTTATACGAGCGCGCTGCCACAATGATCAGGAGCGTAAATATGATCAAGACCCCACGGGGGGAGACCTCTTCCCCGGAGTCAGACACCACCGCGATACCTTCCGGGAGGTCCCTACCCAAGCCGCGTCCAGAAGGGGACCTCCGGAAGGTCCCGTTGTCCCCAGACGATGGGGACAAGACCGTTAGGATCTGGGCAGATCTCCACGAGGAGCATGCGGAGCAACTCGCGGCTTTCCTGCGGAAGAACTCCGACATTTTTGCTTGGAAGCCTTCTGACATGCGAGGCGTCACCTGGGACGTCATTGAGCACAAGCTCGTGGTGACCCCCGGCCACCCCCGGTTCAAGCAGAAGTTGAGGAAACTCTCCCTTGAACGCCAAGAGGAGATCAAGGTCGAGATCGCAAGGCTCCGAGAGGCGGGGTTCCCAGGCGCTGGCTGCCCGAGCCAGGGCGTCGGCCCGGTCGTTGTCCCTCCGCGGGATGTGTCGGGCCTCTAGGCCATCGAAGTGCTTCTCGATCTTGCCACTTCCTGCAAGTAGAGGCTCAAGTTTGCGTCATGGCACAAGTAGGACTTGTCCATTTGGCAAACTACGAGCTGGGAGTCTCCTTTTACTAGGAGGCATTGAATCCCCAGGGAGCGCGCGAGGCACAACCCAAGTAGCAAGGCCTCATATTCGGCGACGTTGTCCGTGGCGGGGAACTCGAGCCATGCCGTGTACTCTAGTTCCCTCCCCTCGGGGCTCCAGAGGACTACTCCTGCGCCAGCCCCGGCGACACAGGGAGCCATCAAACATGAGCGTCCAATGGTCGCTGCGTCAGGGTGGTGTAGGGAGGTTTTCGTCCCCGGGCCCGGAGGCAGGGGTCCACTCCACCACGAAGTCGGCGAGGACTTGTGACTTGATGGCAGAGCGCCCCGTGAGGGAGAGGGAAAATGGGGCAAGCTCAGCTCCCCACTTTCCTATCCGGCCGGTGGCTTCCTTGTTCCGGGGCACTTCCCCCAAAGGGAGGGACGACGGGAAAGTGATCGGGTGCCCCAGGAAATAGTGACGAAGCTTTCAGGACGCCATCAGAAGGGTGTAGAAGATCTACTCCATCTCCGTGTACAGAGTTTTGGCCCCTTGGAGGGCCTCACTCACGTAGTAGACGGGACGCTATTGCCCATCTTGTTCCTTTACCAATACCTCACTTGATGCGCACGGTGGCCCGATCTTCCGACAGGTAGAGGTAAGTCGATTGGTGGAGACTCGACGTTGACGATCCGGCTTCCGATCAGAACCGATCCGAACCCAGCAATCGCTACACCACGGCTCCGTTGGTTATCAACCATGCACAAACACGATTGACCTCGCCAAGAAGGCTTATCCCTGCATGCGAATCGAGAACACAAGCAAGAACGAGAAAGAAGCAATCTGAAATATTGCAAATATAAATTGAATCTCACGAGTTGGGGTTCCACAAACCGATACACGGCGAAACTGTTCTTTGACAGATTAATCTAAGCAAAACCCAAGTCTAAACGACAGCCATGGCGGCCATATATATACTGTATGGGGCGGCCATGGGGTGGAGGAGGAAACCCTAGGGGTACACGGGCCTTGGGCCCAAAGTGTAGCGTCGCAGCGCACGTGAGATTCTGGTCGTAATTTTGTTTTGATGGTTCCTGTTGAGCCGTAAGGAATTTGGACATGGGACTGGATCCGTTGGAAAGCTCTCGTCGTTCTCTTGTCCGTAGAGTCCAAGAACGTCGAAAACGGACTTCGTATGTGGCCTGTACGTCCGTTTGAAGTTGGACTACGCGCAGATGGCCGAACCGGACTCGCGGATGAATTGAGCTCACTTGTGGGCTGGCCTTGGAGCGACGTGGCTTGTGCGACCTTAGAGGTGTAGAGGCGCCTTTCTTGAGCACGTCTTGTGTTTGGGGAGGTGGCCAAGGTGGAGGCCGAACTTGTGGCGGCGACAGCACAAAATCCAGACGATGTACGTGCTGCCAGCTTTCGCGTCCTGGCCAAGGTGGCGGACGATGACATCTTGATGACCACCATGTTGATGTCGTCTTGGTCATAACCATGATGTACATGGTCTCATCATTCTCCCTTTCTTGATGTGGAGTCGTCCTCGACTCCATTGTGTTTTTCTGCAAAATGTTAGCACCAACAGAGAGCACAGCAATATACATATCTTTGATAATCAAATCATTAGACACAGAACCATTAACATTTATATACTACCTTTCTTGAAAACTATCATATACCTTGAAAATTGAATTAGAGTGACATGGCAAGACATGATTAGTGGCATTTTCATTAATTGCAGCAAGATCAGATTTTGTAGCAAGCAAGACGGGATTCCTCAATTTAATTTGGTTGGCTACATGCTGAATTTCAGATTTTTCATCAATGGTTTTCTTGTCATTAGCAAGCCGCTCCCTATCGGATTTAACAATTTCAGCGGGGGTCAAAGGTAGAAGTGTAATTTTCTTTCCCTTATGCATAAAAGTGTATTTATTACTTCTACCGTGGTGAAGTGCATCAGTGTCATATTCCCATGGGCGACCCAATAAAAGAGAGCAAGCTTGCATCGGCACCACATCACAATCAGCAAAATCAGAATAGGAACCAATGGAAAAATGAACCCGAACTGTTTGTGTTACCTTAGCTCTGCCGGAATCATGCAGCCACTGAATGTGGTATGGATGTGCGTGCGGGCGTGTGGTCAAGCCAAGCTTCTTGACCAAATCTGTACTCACCAAGTTGTTGCAGCTGCCGGAGTCAATGATCACGCGCGCTCGTCGGTTGTTGATGACGAAGAAAATCTGGAACAAGTTGTGGTGCTGCTGCTGCTCGGCTTGCTCCATTTGTGCGCTAAGGACACGCTGGACAATGATGGACCTGTACGCAGCGGTATCCTCGGCACCAAAGGTGGCATCAGCATCAACCTCGTCGTCGTCCACCCTGGTGTCGTCGATCTCATCCTCAACATCGGAGGCGCTGATGTAACCTCCGTCGTCTGTGGCGATGTATGCCCGCTGGTTGGGGCACTCTTTCTTGACGTGGCCAATCCCTTGGCACTTGTGGCAGCGAATTACCGTCGATGTACGGCCCGTGGAAGCGACGGAGGAGGAGCTCTTGACCGGTGTTGGCGGGGTCGACTTGCTGCTGTCCGCGGCACGGGCGGGCGGTGCCGTCGATGCCGGTCGTGTGCTCGTCGAAGGTGGCGGTGCAGCTGGTCGGAAGGTGGAAGAAGGCACTGTCTTCGCTTGTCCCGTAGTCATTCGGGGCGTGAAGGTGCTGCCGGTGTTGCTCCTGCTCTTAGAATGGCGTCCCTGCAACTCCTTCTCTGCTAACATAGCAAGTTGAAACAAGCGATTGACAGTTGTATATTCTTTATAATCAACAATATCCTGAATTTCTGGACGCAAACCACCGTAAAAACGAGCAATTTTATCCTCAGGTTCCTCTACTACCCCACAACGTAACATACTCTTTTGAAGCTCTTGGTAATATTCCTGAACAGTCATACTACCTTGATCTAATCGTTGCAATCTCTTGCGCATATCACGTTGGTAGGAAGGAGGAACAAATCTATTACGCATAGCATCTTTTAATCTCGCCCAAGAATCAGGTTGTAAACGGGCATTTACTAGTTCATTCCACCAGATTATAGCAAAATCTTTAAATTCACTAGTGGCTTGTCTAACTCTATGAATCTCGGGAACTAGATGGGAATTAAATTTCTGTTCAACTATCATCTCCCAATCAAAGTAAATTTCACCATCATATGCACCATAAAAAGAAGGTAAGGCTATTTTACCATTGGCATTGTCACCTCCATTATCTTTTCGATCGTGATTCCAGCGTTGATATAGTTGTACATTTTCCCCAATGATCCATGAACCTGTTGTCGACGATTCGGACTCGGGGTCCTCAGCCGAACTTATGTAGAATTTGTAATAGTGAGACCTTTCAAGATGACCCCTCGGGAAGGTATGCTGAACAATGGAGAACAGGAACACAGAGAATTTAGACAGGTTCGGGCCCTCGATGGTGGGAGTAAAAGCCCTACGTCCTGTTGAGATTTCACTAAGTGTGGTAAAATGTTTACAAATGGGAGGAAAAGTCCTCACAGGCAAGGATTTTTCCTATAAAAGTGTACAAAAATTAGCTAAATAAGACTTAAAAATGCTATATGAGGTGTGCCGTAGACTTGGCTAACTTGGATCTCTCCCCGATTGATACTTCATGCCATCCTTTTATACTGCTTGAAAGGGTGCCATGTGAAGGAAACTGCATCAATCGGTTGCTCGGACGGTTTAGATACGGTTTTTGAAACTGCTCTTAACCTCCACGTAGGTTAAACACGTGTTATTCATGAATAACGGTACGTGTTAACCCCCTGACGATTGATTTTCCACGTGTAGGAATCTTCGGGATACTTAGAATATCCTGTCGTATAGACAGCCGAATAGATAGATCCCAGGTATCCTGATCGGTAGACTTTCTGACTGCGGGATTTGGCTGACCGCGTAATATCCCGAATGTGTAGTTCGCGTATAGGCCACGAACTTCTGACCGCGCAAGGCCTACGGTCTGACCGCGTAAAGCTGCGACTTGATCGCGTAAAGCTTGCGACCTCGTGGTGATGCCTCTCAAAATAACTTGAGTTCGCATCTCCAGACACATGCTCTGGCTCGAACCTGTCTTGAACAAGAAGTTTATTAGAAGTGACCCGGGTGTCAATCCTCGTCAGCTAGCCCCCAAATTCGAAGAAAACGAAGAGACGTGTTTATTTCGAATTTAAAAACCGTGCATTGGATTTTTAACCCGGCCCTTTAACTTCTCCACTTAGTGGCGCACTAAGTGAAAACGGTTGGTTTTTCAAGACGGGTTCTGACATTACGTGACGGGAAATGATGTCGCCGTAGAGATTTTTATCTCGAGGTAAAATTGTAAATGTCTTTAACGAAACTCGAGGTGTCTGGGAGGCGAACCGTCGACCTGGCGACTATAAATACCAGACCCCTGGACATGTAAAGATTCACAATTTCCCTCTCACGCCTAAGTCCTTTTCTTGTTACCTGGCCTCCTTCCTTTTCACTTACTCTTCCCAATGGCAGATCACGAAATCATCGAGATTGAGAGCGATGAAGGGGAAATTGTCGAACAAGGGTCTGATGAAGTCCTGTCTCCTTTAAGGAAGAAACCCAAGGTTGACGAAGGATCTTCTAGTGGAACAAAGGTGAAGAGTGTAGCGAGTTTCCTTCTTCCTTCAGTTACTTTGACCCTCCCCGTTCATGCCTCTCGGCAAGTTAGGCCTTTATCCTCAGAGAAAGATCCCATCACATTCAATTCTCCCATCCTTATGGGTGATCAACATCCTGGTCGGCAAGCGGTGACTATCCCTCGACCAGATGATTGCCATATTGGGTTGGCGAAGCAATTTTCTTCTGGGAACGTTGCACTGGGACAGGTAACAATTCTTCTCCCTTTTTGGTGATAATTTTAGTTAATATGACTAACTTTTTGCAAAATGCAGGAGGTAGGAGGCCCCAGCGATCAGCCTTCTGTTGCTCCATCTCTTCCTTCCGGACAGACTCTTCTGGAAGAGAAGAATGCCCTGGAGAAGAAGACCGAGGAGATGGCCTCGAAGATTCTGCGTTTAGCAGAATGTCTTGATCGATCCCGAGAGGAGGCGCACCATTTCCGTCGAGAGAGGGACTTCGCTCAGCAACAGCGAGAACTCTCTGACTTGATTAGGGACAATAGTGCGTCCGTTGTTAGGGATGATATAGATAGACTTAGGGTAGTTGCTAGTTCCCTGGGGGTTGTCAGTGTAGATCCTACTGACAACAATATGTCCCTTGGGGAACTTTGTAAACTTCTTTCGGAGCAAGTCGATGTTTTGATCGACTGCATCCCTTTTGTATGTAAAGAATGTAAGAAATAAAAAGTTTCTTATTTTTCATGAATATTCTTCACATCTTCTGTGCGAAAATATAGCCATAAACTTTACGTTTGCGACCATTCATACACAGGAAACTTTAGTTCTGCGATCAGAATCGTTTTTAAGGAAAAGGCACCGCGACCTGCCCTGATTCCGCGAGCAGTTTCAGAGCCGCGGTCAGAACTAAAGTGCGACCAGAGTTAGGACTCGGTCAGGCCGTCATTACGATTAGAATCGAAGTTTCAGCCTAAAACATGATTTCAAAAAAACCATAACCCAATTAGAAACATTCTAGTACGTCAAAAATTGAGTTATATGATTTTTTCGAAGAAAATGTTCAAAGTATAAAAAGGAAAAACGCCTTCTGAAAAGTACTGAAAATTTTTTCTGTCCTTTTGCACTTTCAGTTTCCAAAACAAAGAAGCCTTCTTGTTTCAGATCCGACGTCTGGGTACTTTATCGGGTCTATCAGAAACAGTATCCATTATGGGAAATGAATAAAGCATTCAATGGAACGTTTGAAACGAGCTGTTTACCCATTAATGCGTCGCCTTGGGTCTATAAAAAGCAGTAGGTAGCTTCTTGAGGAAGCCACTCAGCCGCGAAAAACCCTTAGAATTCCCGCCGCTCAAAACCCTCATTTTCTTCAGCCTTCGTCTTCCCCAAATCGCCAGCTTCCCCTTTGATTCTACACCATAGATGGCGTCCTGGAGCAGATCCATTCATCATTCTGAGGAGAGCCTGATGGCGCTTGAGAAGGAGGAGATCCTTTCTCCGCGGCTGCTCATTAACTGGCGACCTGCGGAGAAGGACCAAGAAACCCCAACTGTCCAAGAAGGCGAGTTGGTGGTTTTTGAGGAGTATTTTCGTTGCGGGTTCCGATTCCCTGAGAGTCGGTTCCTTAAGGATATCTTTGAGCATTATGGGTGGGAACTGATCAACCTCCACCCCAACGCGATGCTGATTCTTGCAGTATTCCAGCATCTCTGTGAAGCCTTCGTCGGAGTATATCCCAGCGTGGATCTTTTCCGACGATTTTACTTTTTGGCGTGGTCGAAGAGCACCAACGCCGCCGGATGCATCTACTTCCGGCTGAGAGATAAAAAGGAGTATCCCTCCCCACCCCTGCGAGATTCAGTGCACGGGTGGCACCAGAAATGGTTTTACTGCACCCCTCCGACCGAGAGCGGGCTGTGGTTTGAGAACTCGCGGCCGGAGAAAACAAGCGAGTTGGATACTCTCCCGGCGATGAACGCGGAGTTCATGAAGCATGCCGAGGTGATCCTTCACTTAGTCGAACAAGGGCTGACGGCACATGACGTCATCCGAGACTTTGTGAAGAATCGGGTGAGCCCCCTACGTGAAAGGGCTCATCCGGCTTGGGAGATCACGTCCATGGCGGACACTACCCTGGACTATAATGAAGGTACTTATTTCTGACATAGAAATGCTTTTGTTATTTTTGAAATGTACCAATTTAACTTGTTCCCGGGAACAGTCCTGCCCTCAGCTGAGATTGAGAGGCGGACTAACTACCTCCTCAGGGCGTACAACGCCGAGGTAGAGGGCCCCAAGGGATCGCCTCGCCCCCAAAGCTTGATTCATGCTGGCGACAACCTTAAACAGGAGCGCCGAAAGGTAAACTTCTCACTTGGCCTCTGTTTTGCAGGTTTCATGTATGTCCAACACTAATCAATTTCATTGGAGTGAAAATAGCTCCTAGGGAGGTTCGTGGATGCGACATTCCCAATTGAAAATGTCGGCTTTCTGAAGAAGCAGGCAGCGAAGAACGTGAAGAAGGTCTCCCAGAGACCCAGGACAAAGAGTCCTGCCCCCAAGAAGACCAAGCTGAACCCTGGGGAGGGGTCTTCACGAAGCGTCCCTCGTCCCACAAGAAAGACTGCGGTAAGATATCACATTCCTGCCACTTTTTCAGGCGCGACATGGAATCACTTCTTCGTCGTACAGGGAGAGGGGAGCGAGGAGGAAGAGGATGACGTTCCTCTGATCCTTCGAAGGAGGAAGATCGCGGATCTTCCATCCAGCGATGTCCCAGGCTGTCCCGCAGAGACTACAGCTGCCGAAGAGGTGGCCGTGGCTGACCCTGCGACCACCGAAGATCTGGTGGTCGCGGGTGACCTTCGAATTCCTGAAGCCCCCGGGGTTTCAGGGTCAGTCATCTCTGCTTCCCTGGTCGAAGGGACGACTAAGGTAAAGGATCTTTTCGATCATTCCCTCCATGACTTTTTCTGCGTATTTGACAAGTTAATGTACATACAGGAAGGAGAGCTTCCCCCTGGGTCCACTGGGGTTTCCAGGGAGGAAAATCCTCCTCCTCCGCGGACAGAGGAGGAAGTAGACGAACGAAGGCCGGCTGTGACGGTTCCAGCAATTCAGGAATCGTCAAGGCCTTCGGATGAAGCCCCACCAATTAGCCCGGTGGTTCAGGTAAAGACTTATGTGTTTTTAACTGTTCCCTAAGAATATGCCTGTAACATGATATTTCCAGGGGGGTGCTGTCTTATTTACCATAAGGAAGGCAAGAACCGCAGACGGCTCTCCTTCGCAAGGGGAGTTGTCCCAGAAGTCCCAGGAACGAATGGGATTTCTAATAAGGTAAGAACTCTTATTCGACAATAATCTTATATAAAAACTGTCTGACCCACTCTTCTTGTTATGCAAAAGAAGACAGCGCCTATACCTTCAACCGCCACTGGGGAGGTTGAAGCTAGGGCTAATGAGGGAGCCTCTAATGAAGAGCGCTCTACTCCCGTGGTTCAGGAAATCGTCCGGACCGCGGGAGGTGAATCAAGCACAGGGACTAGGTCACCACCAGTGGCCTCTGGGGGTGGCGTCCGGCCGGCACTCCCATCAACTGTCCCTGTTGCAGGCACTTCAGGCGCGCTAGCAAGGATTCCTGCTAGCATGGATGATGCTGCCTTAAATAAGTTTATGAAGGTATGATGACTCCTGTTTCGGCGTTTGAATCGCCTTTAGAGCATACTTGACTCTCTTGCTTTGTGTCACAGGGCTTGTCATGGGTGACGAGTCAGTCGCATGCTGCAATGGCTAGCATGGCGGCTGTTCAAAAAGATCGTGACGGCTTGCGCAAGTGAGTATCGTCATCCTTCTGTTAATATAAGTAGGCTTTAATTGTGACTAACCTGATTTTGCTGCAGAGAGGTTACGTTCTTGAAGAAGGAGTTAACCAAGATAAAGCTGAACTCAGTTACAGAGTTTCAGAAACTACGGACTGAAATCAATAGACTTCAGTCTGAGAATGTTGGTAAGTCGATTCCCAACTTGAGAAGACTTAAAGACATTTCTTGTTCATAACCTCTTTTCTTTGTGCAGCGCAAGCAGGTCGTATTAAACAGCTCAGCCAGGACAAAATGCTTCTCGAGTCCTCGCTCGACCACACCAATCAAGTGGTCAAAGAGTTGAGTCTACTGGTCTTCGAAAAACTGAAGGCCATAGCCAGCCTTTTGAATACCAATGTGGTAGAGTTGAGGAAGGACAACCCAGATGTCAGCGATTGGGCATCACTGCTTACAACTCAAGCAGAATCACTGCTCGAATATCTCCCTGGAGATTTACGGCGACGTGAAGAGATGATCAGGACGAGAGTCCGATCAGCCGCATCCGCCGTACTCAGCCGGGTTCGACTTCACCATGGCTCAGATGCGAATCTGAGCGCGCTGGTGGGACCGGTTGAGGTCGAGAGTGACGAACTGCTTGACGCCGTTATCGAAGAAGTTAAGCCCTTCGTTGACAAGCTCTTGGCTGAGCTAAGGATCGAATGATCCTTGTATTTTGTAACCAAACAATTGTAATTACAATGTTATGTATGTAAAATCATTTTTTCAAGAGAAAGTGCATATTCACATCATAAGTTTCATACTATAAGTATATTCCTCTAGCCCCCGCCTCTGTTTTGTGAATACTGAAGCCTTAGTATTTTAAACAGAGGAAAACATAAGTATGATGACCAGGGATATGTGCTTCAAGCCGATGGTCAAGATTAAAGTAACATTTTAACCTTATTGCAAACTGGTAGCCACCCAAATGACCGAAGACTAGCCAGATAGTCCCGTGTGCGTTGAGAAATGGCTTATTTAGGAGTGACTTATCTGGAAGTGATCATGAGATTGACCAGCGAATCCGGTTGAAAAATGCTGTAATAACCTAACCGCCGGCGATCAGCCCCCAGGTCGAATTTGTATAATTTGGGCTTAAAGAAAAACACTCATTGTATGAAAACAAGACATGCTTTTTATGAAAAGATGCTAATTGAACAGGAAAAAAGTGATTGGAATACTTACACATAAAACTTGCGAAGTTGTCGATGTTCCAAGTATTGGACAAAATCCGACCATCCTCCATGGCTAACCGCGCAGATCCTGACCGCGGCACTGAGACGACAGTGTATGGTCCCTCCCACTTTGGGGAGAATTTATTGCGGTTAGACTGGTCTTGAATTTTTCGTAAAACCAAGTCGCCTACGTTGAGATCACGTGGTCGCACCTTTTTACTGTGATACTTGCGTAGAGCCTGCAAGTATACCGCGGACTTAATCAGGGCGCGATCACGCCGTTCTTCCAGGTGGATGAGATCTTGCGATCATTGTTCGGATTGGTTGACCTGTTCGAATTGATTCGTGCGAACAGATCCAATACTTACTTCCATAGGCAACACAGCCTCGGCTCCATAGACCAAATGGAAGGGTGTCTCACCGGTGGCTCGACTAGAGGTAGTTCGTAGTGCCCATAGAACAGTATAGAGCTCGTCTGCCCAAGCCCCCGAGCGGGTCTTGAGGCGATCAAAAACACGTTTTTTGATACCTTGCAGTACTTGCCCATTGGCCCGTTCTATGGCACCATTGCTTTGTGGATGTGCCACGGAAGCAAAGCACACCTTGGTCCCAATCTGATCGCAGTAGTCTAGGAAAAGACCGCTGGCGAACTGAGAACCGTTGTCTGTGATGAGACGGTTTGGAACACCAAATCGTGCCACAATGTTCTTGTGAAAGAACTTTTGTGCGGCTAATGCAGTAATATTTCGTACTAGTTCGGCCTCAATCCACTTTGTGAACGTGTCAATGGCTACAAACAAAAACTTGTATCCATTGACCGCTTGTGGCATAGGACCGACGATGTCCATTCCCCAGATCGCGAAAGGCCATGCGAGAGGAATAGTTTGTAATGCATAAGCAGGTTGATGAACCTGTCTTGCATGAAACTGACATTGTGGACACATCTTGACCATAAGCTTGGCATCATCGAGTGCCGAAGGCCAGTAGAATCCCTGTCGAAAAACTTTTCCGACCAGTGTTCGGTATGACGCGTGTGCACCGCATACACCGTCATGTATTTCTTTCAAGAGGGATTTTCCTTCCTCCTGAGATATGCAGCGCATGAATACTCCTTGAGTACCCTTTCTGTACATAACCCCATCTACGAGTTTGTACAGACGCGCCTTTCGAATTAACCGATCGCTTTTGGTTTCGTCCTCGGGTAGGGTCCCATGTTCAAGATAGACCCTCAATGGATGAGTCCAATCTTGTTCCTGACCGAGGTTGGCAACGAAGGCTATTGCCGGATCATCCTCGACCGAAGTCATGATCGAAGGATGGTCCAAGTGTTCAATGAACACTCCTGCCGGAGCGGATGAGCGTGAGGATCCAATTTTGGATAATTGGTCTGCGAGAATGTTGTCCTTTCGCGGGATGTATTGGACTTCGAAGTGACTGAAGTGTTTTTCCAATCTCCTCACTTCCCCCAGGTAATGAGCCATTGTCTCATCGGAGGTGCTGTACTCCTTGTTTACCTGGTTTACGACCAGCTGTGAGTCCCCCCTCACCACTAATCGACGGACTCCGAGGAATTTTGCTGCCCGGAGCCCTGCAAGAAGACCTTCATACTCCGCTGCATTGTTGGTTGCAACAAAGTGTAGTTGGATGACATACTTAAGCAGTTCGCCCTGAGGTGTAACTAAGACCACTCCAGCCCCCGAGTGTTGAAAACTACGGGAGCCGTCAAAGTACATTGTCCAATAATCGGGGCACTCCAGTTCCTTTTCCAACTGCACGGGTGGCTCAGGGTTTGTCCATTCGACCACAAAGTCGGCCAAAACCTGAGACTTAACCGCCGTGCGAGGGGTAAAGTGGATCTCAAAGGCACCGAATTCGACCGCCCATTTGGCGATTCGACCAGATTTTTCTGGATTTCGGACAATATCCCCTAAAGGAAAAGAGGAAGGTACTGTGATCTTGTGTGCTTGAAAGTAATGTCGTAGCTTACGGGAAGCCATCAGTAGCGCGTAAAGTATCTTCTGGACCTCAGGGTAGCGCTCCTTAGGACCATGAAGTACTTCGCTCACATAGTAGACGGGTCTGTGCACTCCTTCCCTTTCCGCGATCAGAACTGCGCTAACCGCGTGTGGGGTGGCCGCCAAATACAGAAGCAATGGTTCATCCTTTTCAGGAGACACCAATACTGGCGGACTGGATACATATGTTTTTACCTCCTGAAACGCTTTTTCGGCCTCATCTGACCACGTGAAGTTATGATGTTTCCGCAAGGCTTTAAAGAAAGGTAGTCCCCTTTCGCCTAATCGCGATATGAAACGACTTAAAGCCGCCATGCGACCAGCCAGGCGTTGAACATCCTTCATGGTCGAGGGCGACCTCATTTGCTCAATAGCTCTGATTTTCTCAGGATTAACCTCAATGCCCCTGGAACACACAAGAAAACCAAGAAGCTTTCCTGAAGAAACCCCGAAAGAACATTTCTCCGGGTTCAATTTTATTCCAAAGCGATTCAAGTTACAGAAGGTTTCAGCAAGATCGTCCAAATGAGACAATCTTTTGGTACTTTTTACAACCAAGTCGTCTACATATGCTTCGAGATTACGCCCTATCTGGGAAAGAAAGGTCTTTTGCATCAAGCGCTGGTACGTGGAACCAGCGTTCTTGAGACCGAACGGCATTCTGACGTAGCAGTACGTGCCGAACGGGGTGATGAAGGCAGTTTTCTCTTCATCGTCTTCTGCCATGCTAATTTGATGATATCCCGAGTAGGCATCCAGAAAACTCATCAGTTCGCAACCCGCAGTGGAGTCAACCAGCTGGTCGATGCGGGGAAGGGGAAAGTCGTCCTTCGGACAGGCACTGTTGAGGCTAGTACAGTCGACGCACATGCGCCACTTGCCATTTGACTTGCGGACCATGACCGGATTGGCGAGCCAGTCCGGGTGATTCACCTCGCGGATGAACTCGGCCTGTAAGAGTTTGTCTAACTCTTCTCGGATGGCTTCCTGTCGGTCGGTGGCAAAACGCCTGAGCTTTTGCTTTATTGGTCGTTGTCCAGGTCGGATTGCTAACCTGTGCTCAATTACTTCCCTTGGGACACCGGGCATATCGGACGGTTTCCACGCAAACACATCTGCGTTAGCCCGGAGGAAAGCAACGAGGTCGAGTTCCTATTTGTCATCCAGGGTTGACCCAACCCGAATTGTCTTGGATGGGTCATCTGGATACAAAGGAACTTGTTTGAGTTTCTCATCTGGTCGAGGAGCAGCCCTGATCGCATCGGTGGCGACAGTGGCGACCTGAGCGTCCCGGAGGGGAAGTTGATCGACCATCTCCAAAGATAGCCGGTCGCACGTGAGTGCCACGTTGCGACTACCTCGGACCGAAATGACACCTTTGGGGCCAGGCAATTTCCCGCACTGATAAGCATAGTGCGTTGCCATCATGAACTTAGCGAGAGTAGGCCTGCCAAAGATTGCATTATAAGTTGAATCACAATCGATTACATCGAAAGTAACCAATTCTGTTCGGAAGTTATCTGGTTCTCCCAGAGTGACCGGGAGGACCACTTGTCCCAATGGCATCATGGAGGGGCCTGGGATTATCCCATAAAACAGAAGAATTATGGGCTTGATTTTCGAACGAGGAATTTGCATCTCGTCGAGTGTCTTGACCAATAAAAGATCAAGAGAACTTCCCCTGTCGATCAGGACCCTTTCGACTCTCGCGTTACTGATGATTGGGGTAATAACCAGAGGTAATCTCAATGGTCGAGTTAGCCCCGCAGGACAGTCAGCGCGGTCGAACGTCAAAGGCATATCCGACCAACGGGGATATTGAGGTTCACCAAGGGATGTCTCCGTTTGGTTAACCTCTCGGCAAAAAGTTTTAAACTGCCTTTTGGAAACGAAAGAGGAGGAGCCTCCGAAAATGACATTAACATGATTTTGAGGTATCTGGTAAGCCATTTCTTCGTCTCCATCGACGTCTCTAACCCCGCACGCCTGCTCTTTGGGCGGTAAGGTCGGCATTGGCCCAGCTCCTTGGTAGAAATCATCCAGCTGTTTCAACCAACTCCTGCAGTTTTTGAGATCGTGGCCTGCGGAATTGTGGAGTGGACACCACCTTTTGCCTTCCTGCGGATTAGTTGATTTTTCTGGCTGGTCGGAATCCCGGCCACCAGAAGCAGTTTTACTTTTGAAAGAAAACTTATTACCTTTGGTCGAAGGTGGTTTCTCCGCGACCGCGACCGCGACCTCACGGTACTGTCCAGAGCGGTTCCTCTTCGACTTTTTTGACTTCCCACCCGGTGAAGACTCCGGCTTTTTGCTCGAGTCTTCTTTCTTGGCGTCCTTGAAGCCTGGTTGGGGTGGTAGGTCCCCCTTGTCAACCATTCGGTTCCATTCGACTGCCTCGGCTGCATCGGAGTATCGATCAGCCATATCGAACAGATCGGCCACCGATCGAGGAGGGTGAATGAGCAAGTCTTCAGTGAATCTCCGGTATCGAACGGCATGCTTAAATGCCCTGATTACAGAACCATCAGATATGTTCGGGATGGTATTTCTTACCCCGACAAACCTCTTGACAAACTGCCGAAGCGTTTCGGTCGAAGTTTGCCGCAATCTATGCAAGTCGTCCTCTTTACCCGGCTTTTGGTAACAGTTTTGAAAATTGCTAAGGATGGCATCGCATAGCATTTCCCAATTGTAGATAGAACCCTCAGGCTGATTGAACAACCAAGTTCTAGCCGGTCCTACGAGGACTATTGGCAGGTAGTTAGCCATGACCTTGTCATCGCCTCCTGCGGCTTGGATGGCAGTAATATAGATCTGAAGAAACTCGGATGGGTTCTGAGTTCCGTCGAACCTCTCAATGGCCCCTGGTCGAAACTTATCGGGCCAAACGACCGCTCGTAAGCCAGGCGAGAAAGCTTTGCAACCAACGTAAGGACCGTGGACCGTCCCGCGACTTTCGGTCAGGTTTCGAGCAAACTCACTTAACGGCGGGGTTACTCGAGGTCCCAAACGAGAACGAACGGGAACTCGATCCCTATTGCGAGAGTCCTGCATCCGCCGATATTTGTCCTGTCGGGACGGTATAGGCGGCGGGTAACTCCGTCGACCAGAGCCAAAATGAGGACCATCTCGATCACGGGAATGTGTCACTGAGCGGGAAGAGGCTGTTGGGGTCGCCTCAGATGCGACCTCGTCCAATCTTTCCGCCAGGATCCTGTAAAAGGCCGGTCTCTGCGCATCCGAGACTGTAGGAGGAAAGTTACGCATGACTTCCGCGATAGATCGCAGTCGACCATGGGTACTTCTCCTAGGGGCACCGGGTGTTATTGTTTCCTCGTCCACTGGGAAGTGCTCCGGTGGTAAGGAAGGAGTCTGGTCACGTCTATGACCACGCGACCGTCGAGAAGAGCTCGGGGCAGCATCGTAACGAGCCTGCGCATTTTGAAGAGCCTCTAGGGCAGTTCTGCGTAGTTCGTTGTTTTGTTGCTCGAGATCTTGCTCCTCCTTCTGTTTGCGATCTTGTTCTTCCCTGGCAGCCTGTTGATCGGGAGTTTCCTCCGACAACGCAGCAAACTGCCTAGGGAGAGAAGTCGCCGATGGGGAGAACATCTCGGTTTGTTCCGAGTCGGACTCGAAATCAAAGAGACGGTGAAGGTTATCAGGGTCGAATCTTCCTGGGCTGACCTCGGGGTCACCATCGTACTTTCCCTCAGCGGGATCGTACGATGGGCCGGACTCATCACCTAGCACATTAAGAACCTCTGTGGGTTCTGACCCTGTGCCAGTTACCTCCTGGTCGATCATCATGACTTGGGAAGATGATTCATCCTGTGGAAGATTCTGGCCTTCGACCTCTTCCATCGGAACGGGATCACTTGGAGAAGGCATTGGGATATGAGCATAATCCTCGAGATCGAAATCATTCTCGGAATCATATGCTCCAGCCATGTTTCGGCGAACCTCCGAATTTTAATTAGGACGCCTTGAAAAAGGCCCCACGGTGGGCGCCAGCTGTCGATGATTCGGACTCGGGGTCCTCAGCCGAACTTATGCAGAATTTGTAATAGTGAGACCTTTCAAGATGACCCCTCGGGAAGGTATGCTGAACAATGGAGAACAGGAACACAGAGAATTTAGACAGGTTCGGGCCCTCGATGGTGGGAGTAAAAGCCCTACGTCCTGTTGAGATTTCACTAAGTGTGGTAAAATGTTTACAAATGGGAGGAAAAGTCCTCACAGGCAAGGATTTTTCCTATAAAAGTGTACAAAAATTAGCTAAATAAGACTTAAAAATGCTATATGAGGTGTGCCGTAGACTTGGCTAACTTGGATCTCTCCCCGATTGATACTTCATGCCATCCTTTTATACTGCTTGAAAGGGTGCCATGTGAAGGAAACTGCATCAATCGGTTGCTCGGACGGTTTAGATACGGTTTTTGAAACTGCTCTTAACCTCCACGTAGGTTAAACACGTGTTATTCATGAATAACGGTACGTGTTAACCCCCTGACGGTTGATTTTCCACGTGTAGGAATCTTCGGGATACTTAGAATATCCTGTCGTATAGACAGCCGAATAGATAGATCCCAGGTATCCTGATCGGTAGACTTTCTGACCGCGGGATTTGGCTGACCGCGTAATATCCCGAATGTGTAGTTCGCGTATAGGCCACGAACTTCTGACCGCGCAAGGCCTACGGTCTGACCGCGTAAAGCTGCGACTTGATCGCGTAAAGCTTGCGACCTCGTGGTGATGCCTCTCAAAATAACTTGAGTTCGCATCTCCAGACACATGCTCTGGCTCGAACCTGTCTTGAACCAGAAGTTTATTAGAAGTGACCCGGGTGTCAATCCTCGTCACCTGTCATTGTCAGTAGAAAACAAAAGATAACACAAAAGTATTATCCCTATCAACTACTAGGTTAGATCTCACGCTCTCAAGCAATCTTACCAAGTTCTTACCCTGTTCTTACCAACACAGCGAGGGACGGTGCAACCGGTGGCTGGTTCGTGACACCGTGAGAGCGTGATGAAGCGATTGCAAGGGTCAATAACCTGTGCTGATCAGAAGGATGTATTTGTGGAGCTTGGATATGCAATATTTAGTAGCAAGGAATATGCAATCATCGAAATCAGAATAGCAAAGCTGAATAAATATCCAAAGTACTTGTCAAAGTTGCTGGCCTAAACTCGTTCTCAGACCTAGCTCAAGCAAGCAAAACGAATGACGTAACACTGTCGATACAAAGGATACAAGCACTTTTGATTTTTTTTTTTTATTTATTTATTTTTTTTTTATCTTTGTGCGGCTTCTTTTTTTTTGCACTTGCCTTTTTCACCTTTTTTTTTTAAATATCAATAGTGCCGCATATGAGAGATTATAAGATATATACACAAACACTCAATTTTCTCTCGCTGGAAAAACAGATCTACTATGCAGAAACTTCCTATGCTGTTTTCGGATTTTTAGAGGACTCAAACGCTAAAACATATAACAGAAAAGTTGTAGATCGTTTCGTGTTGATCAATTTGCATATATGGAACACCAATTTTGGATAACGGATCTAGGCGATATGGGCCCCGCAATACAGTCTGTGTAGGAAATCCGAAATCAAACAGATTCACTTTCAACGCGATTTTGGACTTGAAAACGGCGTTTCTAGACCTTCTCACAATGGACAAAGTTGTAGAGAATTTTCGGAGCTACAATTTAGATTCTGAATTTGTCCAATTTGGTGGTCAGACGAAGGAGATAAAAGCAAAATACCGAACTTGACAGATTGACACCCGATTTGGACGCGGCGGCGACGACGACGTGATGGCGTTAGACTCGACGTCAAAATGCAAGACTCAAACTAGATCAAGAACTTACTCTAAACCAGCAACAAGACGATGATGATGGATACAAATTCAACAACGCGAAACTGAAAACGAAATCGCGAAGGGCACAAAGTGGCTTGGACGATGGATATGACGGCGAACTCAAATATTTTTGTGGGGCAATTTTCTGGACTCTAGGTGAAAGATGAATAATGAACAAAGGGGATACAAGTATACCTGATGGGCAACCGAGACTCTGATACCACTTGATGCGCACGGTGGCCCGATCTTCCGACAGGTAGAGGTAAGTCGATTGGTGGAGACTCGACGTTGACCATCCGGCTTCCGATCAGAACCGATCCGAACCCAGCAATCGCTACACCACGGCTCCGTTGGTTATCAACCATGCACAAACACGATTGACCTCGCCAAGAAGGCTTATTCCTGCATGCGAATCGAGAACACAAGCAAGAACGAGAAAGAAGCAATCTGAAATATTGCAAATATAAATTGAATCGCACGAGTTGGGGTTCCACAAACCGATACACGGCGAAACTGTTCTTTGACAGATTAATCTAAGCAAAACCTAAGTCTAAATGACAGCCATGGCGGCCATATATATACTGTATGGGGCGGCCATGGGGTGGAGGAGGAAACCCTAGGGGTACATGGGCCTTGGGCCCAAAGTGTAGCGTCGCAGCGCACGTGAGATTCTGGTCGTAATTTTATTTTGATGATTTCTGTTGATCCGTAAGGAATTTGGACATGGGACTGGATCCGTTGGAAATCTCTCGTCGTTCTCTTGTCCGTAGAGTCCAAGAACGTCGAAAATGGACTTCGTATGTGGCCTGTACGTCCGTTTGAAGTTGGACTACGCGCAGATGGCCGAACCGGACTCGCGGATGAATTGAGCTCACTTGTGGGCTGGCCTTGGAGCGACGTGGCTTGTGCGACCTTAGAGGTGTAGAGGCGCCTTTCTTGAGCACGTCTTGTGTTTGGGGAGGTGGCCAAGGTGGAGGCCGAACTTGTGGCGGCGACAGCACAAAATCCAGACGATGTACGTGCTGCCAGCTTTCGCGTCCTGGCCAAGGTGGCGGACGATGACATCTTGATGACCACCATGTTGATGTCGTCTTGGTCATAACCATGATGTACATGGTCTCATCAGCACTTACGGCTACCGGGGTCGCGGCGAGGTAAAGGAGCAAAGGCTCTTCCGGAGACGAGCTCACGAGCATCGGGGGGCTCGTGAGATACTTCTTTAAATCATCGAAATCCTTCTGGGCCTCGGGGGTCCACCGGAGCCCTTCAAGCCCCTGGAGGATATTGAAGAAGTGGAGGCCGCGTTCCCCCGACCGTGAGACGAAGCGACTCAGTGCGGCCAAACGGCCGGTGAGTCGTTGAACGTCTTTGATCGAGCACGGCGGGGGCATGTCCAGCAGTGCCCGGATCTTTTCGGGGTTGGCCTCTATGCCCCACTGGGACACGAGGAAGCCCAGGAGCTTCCCCTTGAGCATGCCGAAGGCTCATTTCTCCGGGTTGAGCTTCAACCTGTATGCGCGGAGGTTGCGAAAGGTCTCCGCTAAGTCGTCGATGTGAGCAGTCGCGCGAGGACTTTTGATGATCGCGTCGTCGATATAGACTTCGACGTTGCGGCTGATCTGGTCATTGAGGACCAGCGTCATGAGTCGCTGGAAGGTCGCTCTAGCATTCTTTAGCCCGAAGGGCATGCAGACGTAGCAAGAGGTCCCGAGGGGAGTTATGAAACTCGTCTTTTCCTCGTCCCCTTCTGCCATCCGGACTTGGTGATAGCCCGAATACGCATCCAGGAAGCTCATCAACTCACACTCCGCGGTCGAGTGGACTAGCTGGTCAATTCGCAGGAGCGGAAAGTTGTCTTTGGGGCAGGCGAGGTTGAGGTCGGCGAAGTCCACGCACATTCGCCACTTACCGTTCGACTTCTTCGTGAGGACGGGGTTCGCAAGCCACTCGGGGTGCAAGACCTCCCGAATGAACCCCGCCACTCGGAGCCTGGTGATCTCGACCTTGATTGCCTCTTGGCATTCAAGGGAGAGTTTCCTCAACTTCTGCTTGACGGGGGGGTGGCCGGGGTTACCGCGAGCTTGTGCTCGATGACGTCCCGGGTGACTCCTCGCATGTCGGAAGGCTTCCAGGAAAAAACGTCGGAGTTCTTGCGCAGGAAAGCCGCGACTTGCTCCGTGTGCTCCTCGTGGAGATCTGCCCCGATCCTGACGGTCTTGTCCCCGTCGTTTGGGGACAGCGGGACCTTTCGGAGGTCCCCTTCCGGACGTGGCTTGGGGAGGCACCTCCCGGAAGGTATCGCGGCGGCATCTGACTCCGAGGAGGAGGTCTCCCCCTCGGGGTCTTTATCATATTGATGCTCCCGATCATTGCGGTGGCACGCTCGTATAAAGCGCGGGCCACGTCTTGGTCTACTCGGGCGGTGATCACACCGTGAGGCCTAGGGATCTTCACACAGAGGTAGCTCTGGTGGATTGCGGCCCCCAAGCGGTTGATTGTGGTCCTCCCCATGATTGCGTTGTATGAAGAGGAGAGGTCTTCCACATCGAACCAGACCATCTCTGTCTGGTAGTTGTTCGGGGTGCCGAAGGTCATGGGGAAATCCACCTTCCCCACGGGGTGGATCGTCTTCCCCGGGACGAATCCTTGCAAGGGCCCTGCTGTGGGCTGTAGTAGCTTCTCGTCCACCTGCATCTCCCTAAACGCCTTTAGGTACAGGATGTCGGCGGAGCTTCTGCCATCCACGAGGATACGGCCAGGTGGCAGTTGTAGACGGTAGCAGAGACGATGAGCGCGTCATCATGGGGGAAGCGAACCCCACACACGTCTTCCATCGTAAAAGTGAGGTGGACGTCCGACCACTTGGGTGGCCGAGATGTATGCAGCACCCCCACTACCTTTACTTCGCATGCATACTCCTTGCGACGGTGCTTGGAGTCCCGCCCGAAGGCAAACCCTCCCATGATGATGTTGACACGCCTTTGGGAAGTTTGGAAGGGGAGCATCTCTGATGGATCCCCTTCCCGCGCTTGTCCTTGCTGTCCCCCTGAGGGGGCAGGAAGGGCCGGTAAGGCCGGCTGAGGGGGCAAGGAGGCAGGAGTCCCCCCCGCCCAGTCCCAAGGGCGTTGCTCGCTACGATTGCCCCTCTTGGGGCATTTGAGGGGATCCCGGGCCTCCCGGTCGATGGTGGCGGGGACTCCCTGGTTTTTCTTCTAGAGGTCATCCTCCTCCGCCCAAGCGTACTTCTTGAGTATGGTGAAGAGCTCGTCGGCGGAGGAGGGGCAGCTCCGGGAGAGTCTCCGGTGGATCTCCCCTGGGAGGATCTCGCTCTTACACGCCTCAATGACTGTGGAGTCAGGGACATGAGCTACTTTGCTCTTAACCTGAGCAAAGCGCTTGAAGAAGTTGCTGATGGTCTCCCCTGTCCTCTGTCGGACAGTGTATAGCTGCGAGGAATCCAGGGGGCGCACATAGTTCCCTTGGAAGTTTGCGCAGAACTCGTGTTTGAGCTGCGTGAAGGACTTAATGGAGCCGTCCTTCGGGTTGTAGAACCATGAGTGGGCAATCCTGGTTAGGTAGAGGGGGAAAACGTTGCATTGAACACTCTCGTCCCCCCCAGCCGCCGAAATGGTTGTGGAATATACCTGGACAAATTCGTATGGGTCGGCCTCACCGTTGTAGTGCTCGATGTGGGGCGGATGGTAGGGCCACGGCCATCGAATGCACCGGAGTCTGCGGCATAGCAACTGGTTAGCCCCTTCTACCTCTCGGGGAGAGTCCCGGTCGTTAGCCCCTTCTACCTCTCGGGGAGAGCCCCGGGGTGGTTGGTTCTTCGGCGGGTCTCTTCCCCCGACCGAAGCGAGAGCGGGGCTCCTTCTGTCCGCGACCCGGGGGAGGCTCCTCCCCGGATTTGGTGGTACGCATTTGCTCGACCTCCTCCCAGGTGAAGCGGACTTGATTCGCCGAGGGAGCCCTTGGGGGCGGCCCCGGGGGAGGAGGGAGCTCATGCGCGTCGACTGCGGGCGCAGGAGGCGCAACCGGGGCGTGGGTGGAATCCATTACCGGGCGGTGCCCGGGGGTACCGTCCGGAACCAGAGAGTGGGGGCCCAGACGGGGAAGGTCCGGCGACGGTGCAGGAGTCGATCGGTGGGCCACCTCCGGATTGACGGGCATGATCAGCGGAAAGAGGCCGGCGTCCGGTCTCGGGAAGGCCCCTGGCGTGGAGTGAATCATTGGCATAGGGAAGACCCCGGGGACTGGGTAAGTCCCCGGCACCGGGAACGCCCCCGAGATCGGGAATTCTCCGGAAGCGGGCCCGCCTGAGCGTAACCCCCGTTGGAACCACAAGCCCCAGGAGCGACCTGACCTTCGAGGATCGGAGGAGCCACCAGATGTCCCATAAATGGGGGCATTGCCCCCATGAACGGGAACTGATGGTAGATGGGGGCCGGGGGCCGCGCTAGAATGCGGAGGAGCTCGTCCTTCGAGCGTTGGGCGTGGAGCTGGCCCTCCACCAGAGCTTCGAGCAGTGCGCCCCGAGAAGCTGGCGGAGCCACCGGGGGAAGCCAGTACTCCCGAGAGTGTCCGAGGTCGCCTGGTTGAACCCGGAGGCCTGTCTGCCGGAAATTACAGGGAGAGCTCGAGCTTCGGAGGGGTGGCGCCGGGTCATTGGGACCGGCTTCACTGGGAAGGGTGCGAGGCCTCGTTCTTGGGGGAGCCATGGTGATTCGTCACAAGTCCCCACGGTCAGCGCCAACTGTCATGGTATTGCGAATACCCCAGCAGGTTTTTGTTGAAGTCTATCGAAGAAAAGACGACGCGAGCTGACCGCGTCACCGGTCCTCTCCCGTCGGGCAAACACAGCAAATGACATGGAGGTTTATATAGGTTCAGGCCTCAGTGGAGGCCCTAGTCCTGTCGACGTGCTCCCAACTGGAGTTGGCTAGGGAAGCTCTCTTGGGGGAGAGATGGCTCCAGAGCACGCCTATTTGCTTGTCTATTAGAGTACAAATGAAAATCTCCTCCTCACATGAGGGGTTACAAGGGCTTATATAGGCCCAGAAGATGCAAAAAGACTAAACTACCCTGCTTGCCACCGTCGGATCGAGGGGCACTAGCGTCCTTCTTCCGGTCAGGAGCCTTGGATGCTTGACAGGTGTCCGCCATTTCTGAGGCGCTTCTCGCGTGATCCTCACGTGACCCGGGACCGAGGACCCTTGTCTTCGGGAACCAGAGGCCCTTGTCCCCTGGCAAATTGGCGGCATCCGGGAGTCTTGCCTTTTACCAGGACTTGATCCTGCGGAGATTTCCCCCAACAGATTTCTAAGTATAAAACTACTTCTTTTAAGCATTAGCTCTAATATGATTTAGAAACCCTAATTTTTTTGAGAGAGACAATAGGGTACTGCCGATTCGGCCCTATATGAATAAATGATAGAGGTGGGGAGTCGAACTCAAGACCTCTAGCTTACCACTTAGTGTCTTAACCACTACACTAGAGACCGACCTCCTTAGAAACCCTAATTTGATAAAATAGTCTACAAAACTCTTTTACCTTAAATTAATTTTTATCTAAAAGACTATGTTATTATGTTTATGTTAAAAAATTTACAAATTAGTCTTACCTCCTAATTTCGTCAATTGCAGTTCAATCCCTTGAAATCCAGAATCTGTCAAATTCTTCCAAACAGCTCAGAATTCAGATCATATTGGATAGATAGGATCTCCAGCCTTCTGACATATATTTTTCTTCAATTTTGAGATCAAACTCAGCCCCTAAAGCCTGGAAACCAAACTAGTTCAATTTTCAAAAACAAGAATTCGTAATTACCCTACCTGACCTTTTCAGACTACAATTTGATCGATTCTAGAGTAGATTTCTCTTGGATTTCAATGAAATCCTATATCTTAGAAAAATTGCA
Source organism: Pharus latifolius (assembly GCA_019359835.1). Classification (NCBI taxonomy): domain Eukaryota; kingdom Viridiplantae; phylum Streptophyta; class Magnoliopsida; order Poales; family Poaceae; genus Pharus; species Pharus latifolius. Next base: position 50,189,469 of record CM033319.1, on the reverse strand, counting down.
TACCAATCCTAAAATTTCTCACCTAAATAAGTTCATCTGATCACTTTTTGCGATTTAGTCCAAATTTCATCATGAATTAGTCCTTTTCAACTCTCGAAGGCCATAAATGGCTAAAACCTCCCAATCACCTCTAAATTTAAATTCAACTAAACAACTATGTCCTTTCTGCTTTTCAACACAAGTTTCCCTACGGCATCAAGTTCAAATTCAGCCTTGAGACTTAGCTATTCACGTTTTCATCTGTTTCGGTAAAAGTTACTATTCATTTTTACCCTAGTACTATTTTGTTATCGATTCAATTTCATTTTTCTCTAGATTCATCCCAACCTATTTATCGATGAAACTATCCTAATTGAACTAAGTCCAAACTTATTCCCAGTTTTGAATAATTACAATTCTGCCCAAAGTAAGTTTCCAAATCGTGAAATAGTCCTTTTGCCTAATTTGTTTGTATTCAAACTTTTGAATTTTCTCCCCTCAAGAACTTCCTGCACCAACTTTCTCCTCACATACAAATATATATACTGATACACACACTCAATCACATATACACAGATTACACACAGACATAGGCTAAACAGAAAAGCAAAGCACACACACACTCACACCAGCAACAGTAGCACTCCTCTCCTCGTTTCTTCCTTCTCCCACAGTTCAAGTTCCTAAGCCTGCACTCATCTTCTCTCTGTGTACAAGTTCCAAGAAACTATATCCTTGTCCATCCTTGTCTCCTCCTCAATTCCATCGGCAATCTTGTATAAACTTAGCAACAGTAGTGAGCTTCTCCTTCCTTTTGTTCTCCTTCTTCTTTCTCCTACAAGACCTCTTGTAGCAGCAGCCGGAATAGCAAAGCAGTGCAGCAGCAATCTCTCTCAAACATCAGTGAGGATCCTTCTCACACGCCTCCTGATATGCCCTAGCTCGGGGAGATCTATTGTGCCAGGTTTTGCCCAATCTTTACGGCGTAGGATCAAAGATAACTTGGGGAATTGTAATCCAATGATGAGGAAGCCATCCGTAGCCTGCTATCCAAGACAATTGTTAGTCCACAAACCTGATTACTAAGCCACACAACTACGCTCGATGGCGTAGATGAACGAACTAGCTGCAATTCACGGGAATCACAAGAACACGGGCAGTAAGAACACTCTTGTATAGATCAATTTGAATTCATAGATTGTCTCATCAAAACAATTACAATAAATTTCATGTCCCTGAAACCATGACCATGCCTCTCTTTTATAAAGGGTGGTGTTTACAAAAGATAGAAATTTTAAACTAGAAATAAAATCTTAATCTAATTCAAATCAGAATAAAATCCTAACATACTATAAGAGATAAAAGAAATCTAGAATTATTTTTCATGGATTCGGACTGGACTTTTTCCTCTCGTATAGTCGTTACTCTTTTGGGTCTCCTGGTTGCATACGACGTCAGTTTTCAGTAATTCTTGATTTGTTCAAAAGCTCTTTTGAATTCCTTTCTAACAAGTACTTGATGAGGATTGTTAGCTATTTTTTTCGCTTCCATGGTCGCACAAGTTTCCATGATCGCACACGACTATGGTCGCTGTCCTGTCCAAGGGCATTCTCGATAAAACTCAAAAAATCATACTCATTTCACGCAAATTCAAGACATTCGTTATCTTAAACCTATGTTTTATGCTGTATCCAAGGATAGTATGGTCGTAAAGATAATCCTTATGACCATCCATTCTCGCAGATACAAGGACCGATCTCATTTCCATGGTCGCAGAGCTACGCGATCACACCTTGAACATTACCTCACCATGATCCTTATGATTATTCCCGAGATAATCATAAGTCCCTGGCAAGGTAACCGTGAAAGGAGGTTAAGACGGTGAGGTGGTTCCACGACGACCGAGTTAACACTGCCAAACTACCATGTACCCATGACCTCACAGCTGCCACTCTAGGGCGGTTAAGAGAGATCGTGGGGCATGCCTTCAGGAGAACAACCGACAACCCCTTTCGCAAGTATAAAAAGTCCTTCAAGGGAAGGATCAAGGGAGGGATGAATGACAGAGAGAAGACTAGGCCTAGCAAAGATAGGATTAGCTAGCTACTGATTGTAACCACCTCTCTCTGTAACTCTTTTTTTCACATAGTCAATTACACAGGACGTAGGGCTATTACACAGCCTAAAGGGGGCCCGAACCTGGATAATTCTTGCTCTCCGTGTCTTTAGATTCATAAATACCTTGAACATCTTGAGGATCTGTCTGATTGGCCTCATACCTTCTAACCCCTTTTCTTGCATAAGATAGATAGAGGGACCTAGAGTTCCAATTGTCGACAGCTGGCACCCACCATGGGGCCCTAAAGACATTTTCATCAAGATTCATTGCATTCATGGATCCTTTCCCTTGCCTACACGATTCCGAGAATGAGTTCGATCTTGAGGATCACGCAGATGCTATGGATGAAGATGATGTCCCCATCAACGTCGATGACACTACCCTCACAGCTTGTCTTGGGGAAGAGTCATCCTCGATCCCAACCGCATCTGCTGAACAGGAATTGGATCAGGCAGTTCACTTGCCCTCAATAGAGGACGAGTATGTGTCGCAACCCGTTGACTTAGACGTGGAGGAGGATGATCTTGACATCCGTCTGGAGAACTTTCCCCCAGACTTTGAAATCTCTCTTTGATTTCGAGTTAGACTCAAACAAAGACGAGGTGCTTTCTCTGTTTGTGAACTCAATCCCTAGAGAAATCGCCGCATTCTCAGAGGAAACTCCAGAGCAGCGTGATGCTAGGCAGGAATGAGACTGCAAATAGAAAGAGGACCAAGAGTGCGCACAGCGAGAGGCTAAGGTTCGCAAGGTCTCAAAAGATCTTCTGCGTCCAGCAACTACTCACCATGGTACCGTATTTCACGACCCTGGTCCTGAAATGTCTCAACAACGCTCTCCGGGAGGTCGCGGGCGTAATTACACGCCTATTCCCTCTCTGAACTATTCACCACTGGCAGGGGACCTCACTTGGGACTCCACTGGCGCTCGAGAGAAATCCGAAGGATCATATCCAAAGGATTGCCTATGCACTCTGTAATCCGCCCTCCAGTCTCGCGAACGATGGCATGATTATATTCGCAAGAGTGCTTGTAAATAATCTTGAAGAGGTTGCCCTTGGATTCACTATCGAGGCATCATCGCGTTCGACAACTAGAGGACAAACAGGTTCGCTCCAAGGTCACAAGAGACGTAACCCTACACATTCCCGACACGACAAAACAAGACAAACTGGTACTTCCCGCGATCATAATCGCATACCAATACACTCACGTTTGGGACCACGTTTTGAGCCTCCCCAGGTCAACACCTTCTGCGACCACGGCGTTAGTCGTGATAATCGACGACTACACAGTACGTATGTGGGGTGCAAAGCTTTTTCACCTGAACTACGAAATGTGGTCTAGCCTGATAGGTTTAAACCTAGTACGATCGAGAGATTCGATGGAACTTAAAATCCAATTGAATTTCTCCAAATCTATGTTACGGCCATCCAAGCGGCCGGGGGAGATGAATGGGTCATGACAAATTATTTGCCGACAGTCCTGGAAGGTCCTGCACGGACCTGGTTGTTCAACCAACCAGAAGAATCGATTTACAACTGGGAGATGTTGTGCCATGCTATCCTCAACAACTTTCAAAACTGCTATGAGAAGCCTGGCAAAGATGATGATCTTCATCGCTTGCGCCAGACTTCGACGGAGAAACTTCGGTAGTTCATCAAGAGATTTGTAAGATTGAGGAATACAATTCCTAACATCTCTGATTCTTCGGTCATCAGGGCCTTCAAACATGGTGTTGGATATCGACGGTTCATGGAGGACCTAAGTATCCATCCCCCACAATCAGTGTCAGACCTATTCGACATGGCAGATCGCTATTCCGATGCAAAGGAAGCTGTAGAATGGAATAGAATGGTGGACAAGGGTAACTTGCCTCCTCAACCGGGCCTAAAAATCGAAAAGAAGGAAGATTCGACAAAGAAATCTGAGTTGTCTACAGGTGGACAATCTAAGAAGCCCAACAGAAATGGAGCAAGCCGATTCTGCGAGGTCGCAGTCTTGGACAAGCAACCACAAGAGAAAGGTAAAAAAGTTCCATTCAAATCTACTAAGCTTCCCTTTGGAGGTCGCACTCACGACTGCCTGGAAAAACAGACTTACATGCAGGGAAACAAAAAATGGTGTCCATTGCACAACGCTTCTGGATACGATCTCAAGAATTGTCGCGCCTGGTTAAAGCGCCAGGACGATTTCTATCAAGGAACTGGACCCATGCCTACTATATTAGAAAACGGACAATCTCGAGGTACCAAAGTTGCCGACGGAGATGAGGTAATGCCATACCAGGTACCTAACAATCATGTTAATGTCATTTTTGGTGGTTCTTCATCTTATTACTCTAAGTGTCAATTTAAAGTTGTTCACCAAGAGGTGAATAGTGTTGAAGCTCCATTAGGAGAACCTCAGTTCCCCCATTGGTCGGAGACCTCTCTGACATTCAACAGGGAGGATTTTCCCAAAGGAATGTCCAACCCTCGATGACTCCCTTTGGTGCTTACCCCCATTATTAGCAACGCTAAAGTGGGGCGTGTATTGATCGATGGAGAAAGTTCGCTCAATCTGTTGTTCGCAAAAGCTCTTGATGAGATGCATATACCTCGTTCTAAGATTAAATCGGTGGCCCACCATTTTTTGGGATTATACCTGGCTTCCCGATGATGCCCATCGGGCAAATAGTGTTACCCGTCACACTCAGAGAACCAGAGAACTTTCAAACGGAATTAATTAGTTTTGATGTGATTGATTTTGATTCAACTTACAATGCCATCTTCGGTAGGCCATCACTTGCCACGTTCATGGCGGCGACACACTACACCTATTAGTGCGTCAAGTTACCAGGGCCAAAAGGCATTATCACAATTAGGGGCAGTCAACATACAGCCTTGACCTATGATCAGATTTCTTTGGAGCTGGTTGACCAGTTACCCCTACGGGATGTCAAGATGGCGACCAAAGAACCTAATGCGATCAAGACAACTCCGCGACCAGATGAAAAACTCAAGCAAATTCCTCTATTCCCAGACGACCTGACCAAGACTGTTCGGATCTGATCATCGATGGATGCGAAATAGGAATTCGCACTCATTACTTTCCTCTAAGCTAACACATATGTCTTTGCGTGGAAACCATTCGACATGCCCAGAGTCCCAAAAGAAGTGATCGAGCATAGGCTAGCTATTCGGCCTAGACAACGACCAATAAAGCAAAAACTCTGACGCTTTGCTCCTTATCATCAAGAAGCCATATGTGCATAGTTAACCAAACTCCAGGAAGCTGATTTCATCCACAAGGTTAACCACCCCGAATGGCTCGCGAACTCAGTCATGGTCCTTAGGTCCAATGGTAAGTGTCGCATGTGCGTCGATTATGCTAGTCTCAACAATGCTTGCCCGAAGGATGACTTTCCCCTTCCCCGTGTCGATCAATTGGTCGATTCCACAGCGGGTTATGAACTAATGAGATTCTTGGATGCTTACTCAGGCTACCATCAAATTAGCATGGCAGAAGTAGATGAAGAGAAAACTGCCTTCATCACACCCTTTGGCACCTACTGCTAAGTCAGAATGCCATTTGGGCTCAAGAACACTGGTTCCACGTACCAGCACTTGATGCAAAAGACCTTTCTATCTTTGTTAGGGTGTAATTTAGAAGCTTATGTAGATGATCTGGTTGTAAAGACACTAGTACAGAAATGCAGTCTACTAACCCCTATCTTCTATCGGTTATTAGCGAAACAGCACAAAACCGATAGAAAATGTGCCTCGTGGGCAAAAAAGCCCAACGGATGTATTTTCCCTATCGGTTTCTAAGAAACTTACCGATAGAATAAATAGTATGATTTACTCTAGCGGTGATGAACATATTTGCCGTTAGAAGAGATGCATAAGTACTGACGGAAGAATGTTGTGCGCCGATAGGACTGGTCGACTTCAACAACTAGACTTATTCTATCGCTACTATATGAATATACCGACAGAATATATTAAAAGTTCCTATCGGCAATATGTAGTTCGCCGATAGAATAGTTGACCTTCTACAAATATTTTTATTCTATCGGTAATGGATTCTTTTACCGTTAGAATATATAGAAAATTGCTTAGAACTGTTCGTCTTCTAATAGTTTTATTCTATCGGTAATGCATGTTTATACCGGTAGAATATTGCACAAAATATCTTAGAACTGTTGGCCTTCTACAACTAGTAATATTCTATCGGCAATGTACGTACAGACCGATAGAGTATGTACAAAAATTCCTATCGGTAATATTTGTTTTGCCGATAGAACCATTCGGCTTCTACAGATGTTTTTATTACTAACGGTATTCTGTTTTCTTACCGATAGAAAATATATAATTGTATAAATACACGGGTATGTCTCTTTCATTCTCACAGTTCATCTGGGCTCGTAGTCCTAACCCATAAGCTCCATGGACGGCCGGCGCACCTCTACAGGGGACCGCTGCACCTCCGCACCTCCATCGACGCCCTCTAGACGTCGGCATCCCAAGGAAGGTACGTAAAATTTCTGCAATATTGTTAGATTATTCTAATCCGATTATGGCAATAATTCTGCTTTTTTTGTATCCTTCATTTTGATGTGTCTTCTTTTCAATATGATTATGATCTGTTCAGGTCCTTGGATGATGCTCGTGGGGGGCAACGTATTTCACGGTTCTTCATCGCAGTACGCTGCCTATGTTGGCTTGTTGGCGAAAGAAAAGGTGAAGATCACCGTCGAGAGCTGGAAGGACGTGAAGGGCGAGATCTTGGTTGGCTCGGTCGAGAAGATGCTTAAGCCCGGCGTGTTTCTCAAATCAGGACCTATAGAAAGCATCTTACATGTTTTTGCATGCACCAGCTTGTGGCCAGATGCTTACCTGCTTGGAGAAGAAGAATTGTTGTTATTTGCACAGCCATTCTACACCATCACTACACAGAACAACATCTTGGAAGGTAGGTTCTTTTTGTTAATGGAGTTGAGTTGAGTTGAGTTGAGTTGATCGAGTTTGAGTCCGAGGAAATCACCATTACGTACAAATGTATGTCGACGGCAGTTCCAGCTCCTCGGGCGTCTTCGAACTGAACTCCTATGGTTAAGTCCAATGTGGTTCAGACATTTGCTGTTTTGGATGAATGGATTTGTGATGTATCAGGTCTAACTTGTAGTCGGTAGTTGCATTGTGGCAACCTGCAAAGGTTCCCTTTTATGTAAAATGCATGTATGGGCCACTGGGTCCTCGTCGTGATCTGTTGTTAATTTCAGACGTGGCTTTTGTAATATACATCGAATGTGTGAATTGTTGTATTTGTATATTGTTGTATATTTGTGTATCATGTATTGCTAATTGGGACATGAACTTGAATGTGCAGGGAGCATTTGTGTATTTAATTGTATTGGTAGGTAGGTGTGTATTTGTACTGCTGTTTCAGACATGCACTTCAATTTGTGAACTGGCATGTGTATGTTTGTACCTGAATTTGTATTGGTGAACTGGCATGTGTATGTTTGTACCTGAATTTGTGAACTGGCATGTGTAATTTCTTTGGCAAGATGAAGTCCCAACTACCTACGAAAAGTATTTTTGTGTCTCCTAGTTAATCCACAAATTAGCATTTCTTGAAATATATTGCTTTATCTTCTAGTTAAGATCCGTTTGATGTAAGATCTGTTTGATGTTACATTGATATGATTCCTTGAATGTGAGAAATGGCATGTGCATGTTTGTCCCAGTTTGGTGACAGTACCTCCTCTAACGGTAAGTACACATATTTACCGATAGGAAAACATATATATTTGTTCAGTCATGCATATTCTAACGGTAAATACACATATTTACCGATAGGAAGCACATATATTTGTTCAGTCACGCATATTCTAACGGAAATGCACATATTTACCGATAGAAAAATACATATATTTGTTCAGTCATGCATATTCTAACGGTAAATACACATATTTACCGATAGGAAACACATATATTTGTTTAGTCATGCATATTCTAACGGTAAATGTACATATTTACCGATAGAAAAATACATATATTTGTTCAGTCATGCATATTCTAACGGTAAATACACATATTTACCGATAGGAAGCACATATATTTGTTTAGTCATGCATATTCTAACGGTAAATGCACATATTTACCGATAGAAAAATACATATATTTGCTTAGTAATGTATATTCTCTAACGGTATGTGTGTGTTTTTACCGATAGAATATGTGAGCGGCAAATTACCTAAGTTAGTCTGACGGTTATTTCATGTATTTACCGTTAGAAAAATGTCCATTATAAGGAAAACCCCAGTCGACCATTGCGGAGCTGCTCTTTAATTTGTTCTGTTGCACTCTGTGTCCCTCTGTTTGTGACGAAAGTTCCAGCTACACTGCTAGGGTGATCAGCGCAGGCTGGAGGGAAGTTGATTGCGCCCCTCTCTTTAAGGTATGCTTAATCGTCGACACCTATCTCTCTCTCCCTCTAGATCTCCCTTCCTCTCTACTTGCAAGCTAGCTGTATTGTGTAGTTCCAAGTTTGTAGCTCTAAGCTTGGGAGCTTGGTAGCTGGAAATGCGTCATGTTTTAGGAGCTAACTAGCTTGTATTGTGTAGTTAGCTAGGTTAATTAGTGTTAATTTCGTCAGGCTAGGGTTCAACACATGTATCTGTTGTAAGAGGCTGTACATGTACATATACATAACTTAATCGGGCAGGTTTCATGCATGGCTTACTCGTTAAATTTTGTTAATTGTAGATGGACAGGAAATATTGGATGTATGGAATAAAACGTACTACTCTTGAATATTTGGATGGTGTGAATGAGTTTATTAAATTTGCTGAGCAACAAAAGGAGAGGAAGGGAGAGAAAAATATGCTCTGTCCTTGTACAGATTGTATGAACTTGAAGAGGTTTAGCAACTCTGATCAAATTAAGAGTCATTTGATTCGTCGTGGTTTTAACGCGCGATACACCCGTTGGATATGGCATGGCGAAGATCTTGAGGAAACAAGCACCACTACTACCAATCAGCACGACTCGGATGTGGATTGCAATAATATCGATGATCATCCCAATTTTGGTAATGTTAATTCCGATGTGCACGTAGATGATGATGATGACAATCTAGATGAGATGTTACGTGATGTAGAGGAAGATTACAACGAAAATGACTTCTGTGAATTTGAGAAACTGATTGCTGACTCTGAGAAGCCTCTGTTCCTTGGATGTGCAACATTTACAAAACTGTCTTCTGTGCTGAGATTATATAACTTGAAGGCAGGAAACGGTTGGAGTGATAAGAGTTTCACGGCACTATTAGATCTTCTAGCGGACATGCTTCCAGAGGGAAATGAGTTGCCAAGATCTACTTACCAAGCCAAAAAACTGTTGTGTCCGTTGGGAATGGAAATCGAAAGAATACACGCATGCCCAAATGATTGTGTGTTGTACCGTAACGAGTACTCCAGTTTGCATGTTTGTCCAAGATGCGGCGCATCGAGGTATACGCGTAGGGACCGGATTGACAGTGAACGTCACGAGGTAAGGAAAGGGCCCCCGGCAAAAACTGTGTGGTACTTGCCTGTGATACCTAGATTGAAGCGGCTGTTTGCAAATCCGAAAGTCGCGAAGCACTTGCGTTGGCATGCTGAAGCCCGGAAACAAGACGGAAAACTGAGACACCCAGCTGATTCTATTCAATGGAGAAACATCAACAGAACATTTGCTGAGTTCGGCGGTGAACTTAGGAATGTAAGGTTCGGGCTGAGTACAGATGGTATGAACCCACATGGTAATATGAGCAGCCGGCACAGCACTTGGCCGGTTCTTTTATGCATCTACAATCTTCCTCCTTGGTTATGCATGAAGCGCAAGTACATCATGATGGCGTTACTAATCTCAGGACCCAGACAACCCGGAAATGATATTGACGTGTTTCTAGCACCTTTAATCGAGGACTTACAGAAATTGTGGAGCGAGGGTGTGCAGGTGTGGGATGCATACAAGAAAGAGAATTTCATCTTGCGGGCCCTGATATTTTGCACCATAAATGATTTTCCTGCCTACGGCAATTTGTCGGGGTATAGTACGAAAGGAGCCAAGGCTTGCCCTATTTGCCTAGATGAAACTGAGAGCATCTGGCTGCGAAACTGCCGGAAAACAGTGTACATGGGTCACCGCAGGTTTCTTCCGGTGCATCACACGTACCGTAAGAAGAGGAAATCATTTAACGGGAAGCCTGAGAAGGGATCAGCTCCAGTGTTTCTGACCGGTAAGGAGATTTACTCACGCGTGAACGACATCAAAGTTGAGTTCGGTAAGCATTCTAAACCTCGAGAAAAAAATGTTTGGAAGAAGAGATCGATTCTCTGGGATCTACCGTACTGGGAGCACTTACAAGTTCGACATTGCATTGACGTCATGCATGTAGAGAAAAATGTCTGTGACAGTTTGATTGGTTTGTTGTTGAACATTCCGGGAAAGACAAAGGATGGTGTGAAAGCTCGTCGTGACATGGTGGAAATGGGGATAAGGACTGAGCTTGCACCTTTAGAGAATGGAAAGCGTACATACCTCCCCCCGGCCTGCTACACGTTGTCCAAGAGCGAAAAAACAGAACTCTGTCGGTGCCTGCACGGTGTTAAAGTTCCATGTGGGTACTCCGCGAACTTGAAAAAACTTGTGTCTATGAAGGACCTAAGACTGGTTGGCATGAAGTCCCACGACTGTCATGTCTTGATGTCACAGATGCTTCCCATTGCTATCAGAGGCATTCTCCCAGTTAAAGTCAGAGAGACAATCACAAACCTATGTTATTTCTTCAACGCAATATCTTCCAAGGTAAGTACGTGCACTCGTACTATAAGTTCACTACCTCCATTTGTGGAGCTTAATGAGAAGATTTTTCTGATATGAATATTTGGCGCAACTGTGTCCTCGTAGGTAATTGATCCCGATGGATTGGACGCTTTGCAACGCGACGTGGTTACAACTCTTTGTCAGCTCGAGATGTATTTCCCTCCATCCTTTTTTGATGTTATGGTCCATCTGATTGTTCACCTTATCAGAGAAATTAAGTTTTGTGGACCTGTGTGCCTGCGCTACATGTATCCATTTGAGAGATTTATGGGTGTATTGAAGGGATACGTAAGGACTCGTCGTCGACCCGAGGGGAGTATCATGGAAGGTTATGCCGCCGAGGAGGTGATTGAATTTTGCACAGATTATATGGCCGGGGTTGACCCAATTGGTGTTCCTAGGTCCCGACACGAGGGTAGGCTTGAGGGAATTGGAACGATTGGATTCAAAGCTATCGTCCCCGCTCGTGATGTGTACGCAAAATCACATTTTTGGGTCTTACAACACATGACGGAGGTCGAGCCATACATACACGAGCACAAGGTAATGTTACGGTCACAGAATCCTTCGAAGTCAGACATTTGGGTAAGCAGAGAACATAACAGGAAATTTGCTGAGTGGATCCAAGAAAGAGTCACGCGAGCTGCCGAGGGCTCCGTAAGTGAAACTGTGACATGGTTGGCTAGAGGCCCAAGATTCACTGTAGGGACTTGGCAGGGGTACGACATCAATGGGTATTCATTTTACACAAGAGCTCAAGACGCCAAGAGTAGCACGCAATGTAGCGGAGTGACACTGTTTGCTATTTCCGAGGATGCCAGGTCAGTAAGGGCGCTGAACTCATATTACGGTGTTATTGACGAAATATGGGAGCTCGATTACGGATTACTTAAGATTCCCCTGTTTCGATGCCAATGGGTCGAAATCCCTCGAGGTGTTCAAGTTGACAGTTACGGGTTTACTCTCGTCAATCTTGGTAGAGTCGGACACCAAGACGATCCATTCATACTTGCAAAGCAAGCCACACAGGTATTCTACATCGTTGACCCGGCCAATCCAAACTTGCATGTTGTCCTCCACAGCAAGAGACGTATTGTTGGGGTCGAAGATGTTGTCGACGAAGAGGAGTATAACCAATTCGATGAAATACCTCCATTTTTAGAGGACATTCAATCTATCCGTACTGAAGATATCGACGAAACAACGTATCTGCGAGATGACCACGAAGAAGGATTATGGGTTGAGAACCATTGATGATTAATTTCTATTTCAGGGATAAATGCCAAGCAAACAGCCCACAAGTTCTGCAGCAAGGTGAGGAACTTATCATTAATACATCAGGCAGTACATTTTTCTTTAGAATTTAATGATAAGCTAGTTCACAGCATTAATACATCTCAAATTTACTCCACAGCATGAGTTCTAACATGTACAGTACCTTTATCCTGTAAATATTTAATTCTTCCCTTCAAATAGCACTTGCAAAAATCTCATCGCAGCCTCTTCAAAAATCCCTTTTTTCTGACGGTATTTTGTTATTTATACCGATAGAGAAGGACATCTTCTCTCAGGCACTTCAAAACGTTTTCTATCGGTATTGTTCTATTTTACCGTTAGAATAAATTCATTTGTCTCACGGTATTTGTTGTCTGACGGTTTTTTCCTGTTTTTACCGATAGAAGAATACTCTACCGCTTCGAATTCTCAACCGTGTCGCCATGCGTCGCCTTGGAAACTCTATAAGTACCTCGCCATGCGTCGCGGTATTTTGTTGTTTTTCTAATTCTCGAACGGTTGGACTCCTCATCTTCTCTTTCACAATGGCAACCTCCATGGGATCGTCATCCACGGCCTCCCCGGTAAGAACTCTAAATCTCCTCGGTTTACCCCTGTATTGTTAATCCATGTTCAGTTCATTCTTGACCTGTTGATTTGCACAGGGAATGGTAGCCGTGGAAGACACTGCCAAAGTGAAGGCTGACCTGAGGGCCCTCCAGGAGGAGCACAAGCTCCTTACAGACAAGCACACTCAGCTACGGCTTGACCTTGACGATCTCTTCCAGCGCATTAAGCGCATGAAGACGGATGGTGACAATGCTAGGGCGAGGACGAGGCGTCTTCGCGAGGAGAAGAAAGCCGCGGATATGACCATCGCTGGCTGCGGTTTGACTATGAAGGATACCATAGCGAAGCTGACGGAGGTCGCAGGCCTTCTTGACGCGGTAGTAGTTGATCCTAGGGACAACTTGTCGCTAGAGGAGTCCTGCGTCCTGGCTGCAAGTCTAACTGACTCTATTCTACATGCAGCCAGGGCTAAGACCACCCCTTGACCTAGCATTTTGGGTTTTATTTTTTATGTAAGTGATAAAACAACAATGAATGAACAATTTCTTTTTATGTCAATTTTCCAATTTTCCGGCTATCTTCCCTCTTTCTTTAACATTCTGCAGCTTTCAACCACGGTCTGTTTGATGTTAAATTGTGTACCTTTTCATAACTCTGACGGTATTTTGTTGTTTTTACCGATAGAAAAAGGGCACACAAATCTCAAGCACTTAATCAAAAAAATTTTCTGGGGAAAATTGGGCTCACGGGATTTTTTTGTTTATACCGATAGAAAAGGGCACCTTTTCATTACTCTCACGGTATTTTGTTGTTTTTACCGATAGAAAAATGGCACCCAATCTCAAGCACTTTAAAAAAATTTTCTGTGGAAAATTGGTCTCACGGGATTTTATTGTTTATACCGATAGAAAAATGCAATCACTAATTCGAATATTTTTCCGGGAAATTTACTTTTTCTATCGGTATTATTTTGTTGTTTCGATAGAAAATTACATAAGTCTATCGGTATCATTTTGTTATACCGATAGAAAAGTTCCTCCGCTACTTTATTTCTCGTACACGGCCCTTTAGTTTCCCTCCACTCGAACAGTTCCACCTTAGAGCACTGCGTCTCTTTGAGAGCGAAGAAAACCCCAACCTCCGCCGTGAGCACTCACTTCCTCTCTCCCACACGACGATCGCCGGCTGGACACTGGTTCGTCACTGCCACCGGTTCTTATTTTCGTCCTTCGCCCGCCGCTGCTGCGTTCTACACCGCCTCTGCATCACCAGAACTGATCGCCGCCGTAAATACCCTAATTCGTCGTTCTATTTCCAGCATCTTCTTTATTTGATCCTAGTGTTTTGCACGTACTAATTCTTGGAGTTTTGCAATTACACTAGGGTTCCCTATTGTGTTGGCTTATGTACATTCCGCAGGCAATGTTGATTTTAATTAGGGTTTACATAATATGTTCCAGTGCTGTAATGAACCTGTTTTGAGATTTTAACTTCTCTATACTGCTGTATGTGTGATCAATTGTATCCAACTGCCATGTAATGCAGATTATATGTTGGAGGTGTTCTTACACATATTCTATCGGCAGCTCATGTGTTTACCGATAGAAAATTTTCTGCACAAGTAGTAAAACTTAATTTGGATCTGGAAGGACATGAGCCATGCAATGTACTAGTTTGGTTGGGAATTTTTACTCACTTCGTATGAATATATGGCAATGTGGATGGGTCTTCGATGTATATGTTTCAAATGCCTATATACATGACTTTTCCCAACCTAATAGCTGTGAAGTCCTGATGACTCACATACAGGCTAGGCTAAAGATTATGCACAGTAGCACTTAGATGCTTGTGTGCATATTTACGTGTGAAATAATAATGCTGGCCCATGAATATTAATTAGTGTAGCAAATCATCGAGAATGTTATGTGATGACAGTGAATGGTGGCTTGTCAACAAAATTCCATATGTAGAGAACATTGTTATGTTCTATCGGTATCTCACGTGTTTGCCGATAGAAAAATTGTCTTGTGTGGAGGTAATTGTTATGGTCTATCGGCAGCTCATGTGTTTACCGATAGAAAATATTTCTGAAGAGTTCAGTAAGTAATTTATGCATGTCTTTCTTTTTGTATTATTTTCCCTTTTGCCGCCCTAGTTAGTCTCCAGTCCTGGGCTGAGTTATGGAAGTCCAAGGCGAATTAATTGCCATATATATGGTTTGTTGAAGGTTTTGTAGGGGAAGACATGTCGTCGTCTTCATCGGATGGTACTAGTGGTTCGACTAGGGCCAACCCCATCGTAACTACTGAAGATGGGGCTGTTACATCCCAGCGCAAGAGGGTGGGGCGAGGCGCGACGACGTTGGGGCGTTTGGCCAAACGCACTGATCTTTCTTGTGAGTTCAACCAATTTGGGAGGCCGATTGGAAAGAATGCTGGGAGGTACGCGGCCTACGTTGGGCTGTTGGCGAAAGAAAGGGTGAAGATCACCGTCCAGAGCTGGAAGGACGTGACGGCGGACGAGAGGGATAGGTTGTGGGCGGAAGTGAAGGTTAAATGAACTGAAATCGCTGAACTCTTTCGTAATCACGTTCTCTTGGCTTATACTAAAGTTTAACTAACTCGTGATTAATTGTATGCATTTTTCGGAAACAGGCTAAGTGGAACATCCCCGACGATACACCTAGGACTGCCTGCTTGAAGGACATGAACGGAACATGGAAAACCTTTAAGAGCTGGCTCGTCAGTAACTTCCTAGCTGCGGGGAAATCTCCTTGCGAGAAGTACCCCTTCATATCGGAGGAGGTATGGGAGGAATTCACCAAGCAGAAGGGGACTGAGGAGTTCAAGGCCCTTAGCGAGAAGAATAGGGCGATCCAGAAGAGGAACGACCACCCGCATCGGCTCGGATCCCGGGGCTATGCGGGGAAGGAGGAACAGTGGAAGAAGGAAGACGAACAAAATCCTGTCATGGACACCCCTGAGTTGCCGCTCTCCGAGATCAGGGATGAGAGGTGCAAGCGATGGTGGAGGGGGAGGGGGTCCGTGTCGTCCACGGGGTCTGTGCAGTTCGCAACCCCTGGGGACGCCGATGTTGTGAGGCGAATGGTAAGTTGGCTAACCTCGTAAACTGTGTGCGCACAAGTGTATATAAGGCAATTTGTCTCACAAGGTACCTTCAAATGTAACAGATCTCTTTTGAGAAGGACGCAGCGGAGGGATTGTTTACCCCGCAGAGGGAGAACGACATCCTCACCCGAGCTCTAGGAAATAAGGAGCATCCCGGGCGGACACGGGCCGTGGGAGCCATTGTGTCGTGGAAGGCCGGTTTCGTAGATCCGGCTCCACCGAGGAAGAAGGCCCGCACCTGGAAGGAAAAGGAAGCTGACCTCTCCGATAAGATACGGGCTGAGGTACGGGAGGAGATACGGGCGGAGATGCGGGCTGAGATACGGGCTGAGGTACAGTCTGAGGTGCAGACCGAGGTCGCACAAATGAGGGAAGAGTTTGCACGGTTGAGAGAAACATTGCTGGCCAAGAGTTTAGATGCGGATCCCCAGGACGACGGTACCCCGCGGGGTCGGATAAGCAGTTGCGCTTCGAAGGTACTCGCGGATCCAGTGGATCTACTTGAGGTACTGCAAGCCTTCATCTGTGCACTTAAGTTGATGCCACTCCCATTCTGTTAGAGTTGTTTCGCTAACCTATTTTAATTGTTACAAATTTGCAGGGGCCGGAGGGCTGCATCCTACAGAATCACGTAGGCGCCGGGCAGGAAGTGGTTGGACACGGCTTCGTATATCCGTCTGGGCCGGATGTCCGGGTCCACTGTGTACCTCTGCGGTTGGGTTTCGCAAAGGTACAGGTGGACATGGCCATGCCGGGCTACAACGATTCTCCGTTGCCAGTCCCAACAGAGGAACTGCAGACACTTGCCGAGGCAGTGGGCTCCTACGTACAGTGGCCCAAGAAGTGTCTTGTAATACAACCGGTAAATCCTACACATTTTAGATTACATCCTACTCAGTACACTCAACTTGCATAATCTAACATACGTGCTCATTAATTGAAGTGGCCTGCCGCGGGGCTACCAGGGGACTGCGCCCCCAGCTCAGGGCATGAGGGCCGATCTCGTGCGAACCTGGACACATCAAAGACGGCCTCGACCCCACCCAGCGCATCCACGCCTCCACCTCAGAAGAAAGCCGCCATCACCTCGCCCTTGCCTTCGAAGGTACGCGCTCAGTCCCCGGCAAAAGGCAAGGGCGGCAAAGGCAAGGGCAAAGGGCGACAGGGACTGCCGCGGACGTTCACTGAACACGCTCCCACTCCTGTCGGAGGCATCTTTGCGGAAATTGGATCGATCAACCAGAGACCTCCACGACTGGTACCTACATCGAGCTCGGCGCAGCCTGAACTTCTTAGTTCCCTACAGGCCTGGGCAGTTCCACCGTGAGCCCGGGACTATATCCGTGGCACACGAGGATCTGTTCGACCTCTACAACTGGCGGGAGCTCGATATGTCCATCATACGGACTGGAGTCCTGTGAGTTTGCTGATGCTATGTATTGCTGTTTTCTAACTCTGTTTGCTAACTCTGCATTAATGTTGCAGTTCATTTGAATACTGAGTAACTTTCTGTGAAATTAATATTAATCTCGTCCTTCGCATGCAGGTGCATGTACAGGCTAGCATCGGAGGCTGCGTGTGACAAGGTGGGTTTCCTCGACCCAGAGAAAATAAGCCTCACGATGCTAGAGCAGGACGCCGCGCACGCTGAGCAGTACATATCCAGCGCGCTGATGGCGCAGCAGGACAGGGACTTCATTCTGGTGCCGTACCACCAAAGGTTAGTGCATTTCGTACTAATTTAACTCAATCTTGTATGTTACACCTGAGATGTACTTTGAGCTAGCGGTCCTCTTTTACGTACAATGCAGGGGCCACTGGATCCTCATCGTGATCTGTCCGCCGAGGAACGAGGTGTACTACCTCGATTCGATGCGTGACAGATTATCGATGGAATATGTGCTCAAGGGGAATATGGGGGCGTAAGTAACTTATATGTTTGATTTAAATTTTGACCTCACTAGCTAATGATAATACATTAACCGGCAATACTAACTGAAATGCAGGGCTTTTGATAAATATGTGTCCGCTGGAGGGAGGCATGCCGCACCGCAGGGCTCCCTACTAGCTTGGAAAGAATATGAGGTACTCACGAGACTTTTTGTTTATGCTTAATTAGTTTATGGAAACAATATATAGCTAACATGTATTCGCATATGCAATTATCTCAGTGCCATCAGCAGCCGCAATCGTGGGAATGCGGGTTTTATGTGCTGCGCTACATGTACGACCTAGTGCAGACAAACTTTTCCCGATTCCCCCAGGTAAGCATCGATAGCTAACTCAAATTTCAAAAATGGGTGTCACGTTCTAAATTAGGATCGAAGTTAGTTACTCAGTATGCACACATGCTTGCAGATCGCCATGTCGAAAGACCAATATGAAAATGCAAAGATTATATATCTTCGACAAATCTGGGCACAATATGTCATGGAGGAAGTAGCACCCAACCATCCAGCATGACAATTTTCTCCTTTTGGTGTACTCTGCATAGACTGTTCATATACATGTGAATAAATATATATATGTGAATAAATGTCCACATTGGATTGCAATCTGTATTTGTCCATACATATGTGAATAAATGTGAATAACTGCCTAATGTGTGAATTTGTTCTGTGAATTTACCTTGCATCTGTACTGTATTGTGTATCCAATCTATACTGTATTGCATCTGTACTGTATATGTGAATGTACTGTATTGTGATGCAAATAAAGTACTGTATATGTGATTGCTCTATCGGTAAATTCATCAACAACCGAGAGACTACTGTCCTTTTTTCTATCGGTACAATCAAAATTAACCGTTAGAAGAGTTTGACCTTTCCTGCCGGTGAACTCATACATATCCGATAGAGTACTAAGCTTTTTTCTGTCGGTAATCTTGTAGTTAACCGTTAGAATAGTGGTACTTTTCAATCGCTATTGACGAGTTTTCTATCGGTAAACTTGTAATATGCCGATAGAATAGTGTGAGTTTTCCTGTCGGTAAACTTATAATTAGCCGTTAGAATAGTGGTACTTTTCAATCCGCTAGCGACGAGTTTTCTATCGGTATACTCCTAATATGCCGATAGAGTACTAAGCTTTTTTCTGTCGGTAATCTTGTAGTTAACCGTTAGAATAGTGGTACTTTTCAATCCGCTAGCGACGAGTTTTCTATCGGTACACTCCTAATATGCCGATAGAGTACTAAGCTTTTTTCTGTCGGTAATCTTGTAGTTAACCGTTAGAATAGTGGTACTTTTCGAACTGCTGGACGTAAGAATACGACGGGTTTTCTATCGGTAGATTCATAATATGCCGATAGAATAGTGAACTTCTTCTGTCGGTTATTTACCGATAGAAAATGTCCAGTCTTGTTCTATCGTGTCTATCTCTATCGGTACAAAAACCGATAGTAGAAGGGTTTTTTTTACCGATAGAAGACTGCATTTCTGTACTAGTGAGAGCTTACAAAGATCTAATCATGTAAATGATCTCACTGAGACTTTCTGTAATTTGAATAGACATGAAATCAAATTAAATCCAAAAAAGTGCTCTTTTGGAGTTTCTTCTGGCAAATTTTTGGGTTTTCTTGTTTGTTCATGAGGCATTGAGGTTAATCCCGACAAAATACTGGCCATTGAGCAAATGCGATCTCCTTCCTCAACAAAGGACGTCCAAAGCCTAATTGGTCGAATGGCAGCCCTAAGCCGTTTCATATCGCGGTTAGGTGAACGTGGTTTACCTTTCTTTAAGGTACTACATAAGCGCAATGGTTTCCAGTGGTCGGATGAAGCCGAAAAAGCCTTTCAAGAAGTCAAAGCATATTTATCAAGCGCCCCAGTGTTGGTCTCCCCACATGTGGGGGAACCATTACACATTTACTCAGCCGCAACCCCATGCGCGGTCAGTGTAGTACTGGTCACAGAACGGCATGGCGTACAACAGCTAGTCTGTTATGTCAGTGAAGTGCTTAATGGACCAAAGGAGCGTTACCCCAAGGTCCAAAAACTACTTTATGCCCTCTTTGGAGTTGTATGACGTACATGTTGGTCTCCCCGAAAGCTGCAACATTACTTTCAAGCGCAGAAGATTTCCATGCCATCATCCTTCCCCTTAGGGGACATACTCCATAATCCAGAAGCAACTGGTCGAGTCGCGAAATGGGTAGTCGAACTGGGAACGTTCGACCTCCACTTCACTGCTCACGTGGCAATCAAATCTCAAATTCGTGCTGATTTTGTGGTCGAATGGACTAATCCCGACCCACTTCCGCAATAACCGACAATTTGTCCACAAATGACTTTTGGACGAAGTATTTCGATGGTTCTCACGGTTTTTCGAACTCGGGAGCTAGAGTGGTCTTAATCTTGCCCTAGGGCGACCGACTCTAATACGTCATACAACTCCACTTTGTCGCGACTAACAACGCGGCAGAATATGAAGGTCTTCTAGTTGGGCTTCGAGCAGCCCAATCCCTTGGAGTCCATCGGCTAGTTGTGAGAGGAGACTCACAACTAGTCGCAAACCAGGGAAACAAGGAGTACAGCACCTCCAACGAGACAATTGCTCGTAACCTGGGTGAAGTGAGTAAATTGGAAAAATACTTCAGAAATTTTGAAGTCTAATTCGTGTTGAGAAGTGACAATACTCTCACCGACCAATTATGGAAACTTGAGTCCTCCCGCACATCCGCTCCGGTAAGAGTGTTCATCGAACACTTAAAATATCCCTCAATCACTAAGACAACCGAGGCGATGACTAACGTCGCCGCCCTCGAGCAAGATGCAGATTGGATCAAACCATTGAGAATCTATCTTGTGCATGGGACCTTGCCCGAGGACGAAACAGACGTTGATCCGTTAGTTAGAAAAGCACACATGTACAAACTGGTCAATGGCTACAAAAAGAGTATGCAAGGGGTACTCGTGCATTGCATACCTCAGCAAAAAGGCAAATCCCTTCTAAGAGATATCCACGAGGGCATGTGTGGCACACATGCCTCCTACCGAACACTGGTCGGAAAAGCCTTTCAACAAGGGTATTACTGGCCTACGACACTAAACAATGCCAAACATTTGGTCAAGACATGCCCCCAGTGTGAATTTCATGCCTGGCAAACCCATCAGCCGGCATATGCCTTACAAACTATCCCATTAACATGGTCATTTGCTATATGGGGCACAGATATATTGGGACCAATGCCCCAAGCAGTCAATGGATATAAGTTCCTGTTTGTAGCCATTGACACATTCACCAAATGGATTGAGGCTGAACCAGTCCGAACCATCACTACTGTAGCCGCGCAAAAGTTCTTTCCCAAGAACATCGTCACACGATTTGGCGTCCCAAATCGCCTAATTATAGACAATGGTTCCCAGTTCGTTAGTGGTCTTTTCCTTGACTATCGTGACGACATTAGTACCAAAGTCTACTTCACCTCCATTGCCCATCCGCAAAGCAACGGGGCAGTCGAACGTGCCAACGGGCAAATCATTCAAGGGGTTAAGAAGCATGTGTTCGACCGCCTTAAGATACGCTCGGGGGCTTGGGTAGATGAGCTCTACTCCGTTCTATGGACACTTCGTACCACACCCAGTAGAGCGACAGGCGACATGCCTTTCTAACTGGTTTTTGGTGCCGAAGCCATGCTGCCAAACGAAATACAACTTGGCTCCCCTCGTGTGACAAACTTCGATACTAAAAATTCTACCAAAACACGCAACGATGAACTCACCTTTCTCAAAGAGAAACGCAATCAAGCATTGTTTCGGTCTGTAGCATATTTACAAGCCTTGTGTAAATATCACAGCAAATAGGTGCGACCACATAGCCTTCACATGGGCGACTTAGTTTTGAGAAAGATCCAAAATCAGTCTAATCACAATAAATTCTCCCCCCAGTGGGAAGGTCCCTACACTGTGGTCTCAATGCCGTGACCTGGATCGGCTCGATTAGCTATGGAGGATGGCAGAGTTATCTCCAACACTTGGAACATAGTCCAACTACGCAAGTTTTACGTGTAAGTACTCTTTCCCTTTCCCTTTTCCATTGTCAATACCTTTTTTTAACACAGCTTTTTGTTAAGGTTAAGTTCCCATTCTACCTCCTTCGGGCCACTCTCAGGGGCTGATCGCACTAAGTACCTCAATATGATGATTAAGCGGATTCGCTGGCCGATCTCATGGTCGCATCTAGATAAGACATTTCTTTGTAAGCCATTTCTCAACGCTTCAGAAACTTACTAGCATGTCCCATTCATTCGAGTGGCTGTCAGTTAGCAATAATGTTATGACTTCAATATAACATACTCTCAGGTCAATCAGTCCGTCACATTTAATTCACACATCCTGTTGTGACTCATTTCTTTGTTTGCCAACACTCATGTTAGCGGCAAACACCTGATCCGGCGATCAAGACACTAAGTCTCTAGTATTGTCGATTGCAGGAGGGGGCTAGGGGAATATAATTGTAACATTCAATTTTTAAATTCAAGCATTTTTACCTAGTTTTTGTAACTCCTACTAATCATATGTATTTGCAAGGTACAATAACTAAAGAAAAGTTATTATATTCATTTTTTTTTACGAAATGCAGTAGGCAAAAAGCCTAATGCTAATGATATATTAATATAATAAAGTAAAAGGAGGGAACAAAGAACAAAAAGGAAAAAGAAAAATTACAAATGGTTAATCCAACTAAAGATTTGAAAGTGGATCCTTTGAGAAGATCTTTCAGCCACCAGCTTCATGTCCAAAATGAAAGCATTTCTCCAGTACGCAAGAGTAGGAACTACCTCTTGAAAAATCTGCATATTATGACATTTCCAGATATTCCATAAGGAAACAATGATAACCTCCATGTAGAAGTCTTTAATGATTGAGTTAATAGATTTAGAGTTCCAAATATCATCCATCCAAATAGAGCTTGACAACCAGTTCAAGCTGATAGAACTCCAACATTGCTTGGCAAAGTAACATTCGAAGAATAAATGAGCTTGATTTTCCAATATCCCTCTAGCACAGAGTTCACAATTCAAAGAAGAAATCTGGAAATTCTTTATAGCAATCCTCTCTCTAGTATTTAACCAATCCCAGAGGAATATCCAAAAGAAAACTTTGAGTTTAATCATACAACGGTTCTTCCAACAATCATTAGTGGAAGCATCACCCAGTTGATCCGATTGAAGGGCAATCAGTTGTTGGAATTGAAGGAATGCTCTCTCTGAAAGAGGAAAGTGAAAATAATTGTTACCCAAGTCTAAATTCCAGAATTGTTGAACTTTGAAACTTCTAGTAGAGAAGGAGAACAGTTCAGCCCATTTGTGAGCAAACAATTCTGAATTCCAGAGATCCTTCCAAAAGTCACAGGTATCTCCTTTCCCAATTGTGCAGATGGAAAGTCCTTTAAAAATAACTAACAAACGCAATATATCTTTCCACCAAAAGGAACCAACAAGCTGGGAATCAACAGGGAGATTAATAGTATAGTAAGAGCTCCAAAGAAGGTGAACCCAGGGAATAGATTTTTTTGTTGAAAAATTTTAACAAGAACTTTAGAAGCAGCGCCAAATTCTGAGATCTTAAATTAATGAGCCCAAGCCCTCCATTAAATTTCGGTCTACAAAATTTCTTCCAAGCCACTAGACATTGACCACCCAAACAACTTGATTGACCTTTCCAAAGGAAAGCCCTCCTAATCTTATCAATATTCTTCCAATAACAGAGGAAGAAATACTCAAAGTCGACATTAAGAACATAGGAAGGGAAGATAGCACTGAATTGATAAGAGTTAACCTTCCACCAAAAGAAAGAAAAGAGAATTGCCAACCCGTTAATCTCTTTTCAATCTGTTCAATTATCATCCCAAAATTTTCTACCTTTGGTTTGGAGATGCCAAGAGGTAGCCCAAGGTAGGTGAAAGGAAAAGAGCCAACAGGGCATCCAAGAATACCAGCAAGATTCAAAGCTAATTCATCAGAGCAATTAATCAGGATCAAGAAGGATTTAAGAAAGTTAACTCTTAAGCCTGTAGAACTGGCAAAGGTATTCAGGAGAGCCTTCAAAAGGAAAAAATTTTTAGCATCCGCTTTAACAATGATCAATGTGTCATCCGCATATTGAATAATATGAAAATCATCATTATCAACCACAGAGACATGGAGACTAATAAGACCCATGTTCTTAGCATGATTAAAGATAGATTGAAGAAGATCAGCAACTAGAACAAATAACAGTGGGGATAAAGGATCTCCTTGTCGAACTCCCCTTTTACAAATGATCTGCTTTCCAGGAATTCCATTCAATAAGATTTTGGAGGAACCAGAGTTAAGAATCATTTGAATCCATTTCAACCAATTGCTTCCAAAGCCCTTAGCTGTCGTGCCCCCGCCTTGGGGACAACGACTACTCCCGTGGGGACCCAGCTCGCTACAGCTGATCCCATACATGCATACTATTGACTTCCCAGGATAAGTCAAGCACAGGAGTATATTACATTACAACAGAGTAATTTACAAAATATTTAAGCAGTGTGACCTACTGGCCTTAATACAACATAAAGAGATTACAACGCCTTCACGGCATACATGGTCTAGCAAAATATCAACTACACAGCAAAAATTACGTGAACCCCCACAGCAAGAAGTTGACGGCAGAACAACACACATCAGGGCTCTGGCGGAACCAGCTCTCCTCCTTTTGGATCCAAGAAGTTCTCCACACCTTCATCTTGATCATGGAACACTCCATCGATTGGATTATAGGTTGCAAGGGTGAGTACTTATGTACTCAGCAAGTCATAGATAAGAGTATATACATATAGTAGTGATGATATGAATCTATGCTAGTAAAGAAGTGTGGATGGTTGTAAAATAGTCTTTTCCTTATGTCTCATTTCATGTTCCACTATTTATAGTACTACCGCGACACGTCGACACACAACAGCCCACGACAGCACCCCTTATCATGACAACACATGTCATTTGGGTAATCTTGAATTATCAAATTCTATTTAGAAAACATACTTGTGCCACACCCAATGGACTTAATCCACTGCAGCAGACTCATATAAACCCTGGAGCTCGGAGTATTCAAATACATTTTTAACTCTGCAGAGAGGTACCAATTTACCCGCAAGATATTCCACTTTCATGCCCATCCTATCAAGATGATTAGACCCTTCCTCACAGGCAAAGTTTTGATAAATAACATTACAAGCCATCTAGTCCGACCAGCAAAACAACCATCAAAATAACTTGAAACTTTCCATGACAGAAAAAACAGCCATCTTAATCATCTAACTTTGAATCAAAGGAGCTTGAAGCATATCAATAGAAAGCTCAGGAGTAGCAAAAGCAGAAGTCCCTGGTTTGAAGCCTTTGAACTTTGCCGCCAATCTAGGACTTCTGCAAAAACTAGAAACAGCCAGAGGAGTCCTACCCTTAACTTTGTCCAAATGATAAGGAGAAACGTGCTTCTTAATCTTCAGACAAAACCCCTGAGGGGATGAGATCCTTGTCGCCAAAGGATTAAACAAACTCCAAGAGGTCCTCAGGAATAAAGAAGAATTAAGGAATCTAATGGAAGACCCTAGATAAGGAACCTTCCAACTCATCAACAGAGCACAATTCTCAGCAAAAATCACAGAGGCATGAGTCAAATCAGATGAAGACGAAGAATCCCCCATCTGATCCCAAGGATCCTAAACTTCAAGACATTGGGGAATCAAAGCATCCCAAATCAGATTGCCCCCTCCCCCCATATCATCAGGAGCATCACATTGATCAGCAAGATCTTCTAAGTCAGCATCTTCATGGATATTATTATCATCATCTTGAGGGGGCTGAGGGTCCTCAGGATCATCTTCATCTCCTTCAAGAGCATTGGTAGGATGAGAAAGGAAAATAACGACTTGCACCATCCAGCTACAACCAAGGGTTTCAATGGGCTCAGTGATCACCAAATAACGAGGAATGTCAGAGAGAGCAGTAACTAAACATTTCACCATAGTATGTGATCTGTCGCCAGTCCTTTGATAGTCAGTATCCCATTCTCGAAGGAGGCCAAAAGAAGACACAGCTTTACTCAGAGTAGAAACCGACCAAAAATCCAGTGGAAAGTTCAGCAAAAGTAGCCAAACCTCCTGGTTGAATCCAACCCTCCTCAAATGAAGCCATTGTCATGTCGATCGAAAAACAACATAAAATCAGCCTCCACATGAAGACCTTCATTCATAAGAATGTCTCTTTGTAAAGGAGAAGGAAGACGAATTGCAGCATCAACAAGACCAGAAGGAGTAACTAAAGTTTGAATCCCTCTAGCATTCTGAAGATAGTTTATAACCACATGAATTGGCTCCACTGCCTCCGGTGCCACATCAGCAATAGCCCAATTTTCATTTGTTTCACTTCTAGTGGAGACGCACCTAGTGCACAAGGGTCTCCCATGAATAACAATAGCTTCTAAACCCTCATGAAGAAACAGGGCAGGTTTTACCCTGTAATTAGCCATTTTGCTAATGGAGGTAGCAACAAGGGCAGAAGAAAGCATTGAGGCCAGAATGAAGATGGAAGAAGGAGAGTTAAAATCTAAGTCAGATGGAGCGACCCTTCAAATGACAGAGGGGTTAGCGCAAAAACTGAAGAACTCAGAGAAGCTATCAAAGTGATGAGTGACGTCCTTTCCTTTGTTCAAGACCATCCTGGCCTCATGAGAAAGCTTAGTTCCAAACGATAAATCAGAACTGACTGTCTGATCTGAAATACCCCCACCAGCAAAGGGTGCGAAAGGCAAAGCAATGGCAGAAGCACAACCATTCTTAACCAAAGTAACTTTGGGAATAAAAACTCTTTTACTCTTCAGATTCAAAATCCTCTTAAAACAAGAGCTGTTAATATGCCCATAATTAAAACAACTCGAGCACCGGACTGAAGAAACATAGTCACTTTTAAATTGTCCCAGAGCAAGGCAATTAAAACAAAATAAGTCCTTCCCAGAATTCAAATTTGAAGAATTAATCCTCAAGGAATGCTTATTAGGAAACTGAAGATGATCAAACACAGAAATCCTCCGATTATTCAATTTATGAGAGGAACCATATGAAGGAAATTGTAGTTGATCAAACACTGATTTACGAATGGAATGAACACTTCTCCTGGAACGAGAAGTCGGATTGCTTCTCTTAGAACTAACTAAATGCCAAGCATTGTCCTATTCAATAAACCACTTATTAAGTTCTCTTTGCCAATGAGGACCGCCATTGTTCCAGAGAGAAAAATAGATAGCAAAGTCTTGATGAATAATCTCATTAATCTTGAAAATGGCTAAACCCACATGCTTTCCACTAACAGAGAATCTAAAGCTGAACTCTGTTAAAATCAAAACTCTATAATCTTTAGCTTGACCTCCGAAATAAGCGGCAAGGATTAAACCTAATGAGTCCTCAGCAGGACGAAATTTGCGACGACCAAAAGAAGCCACTAGAAAGAAATCTTCCGAAGAAAATCGAAGATGATTAGTTACAGGAGAATGATACAATTCCCACATATCATTCAAGAAATAACGACCCTTCAACCAATTCAAAGAAGAATGAACCAAAGCCATGAGAACCAAACAAAACCAAACTCCAAGAGCCAACACAAGAGAGAAGGAAGCCAAACACCAAAGGAGCAAGCAGCAAATCAAGAAAAGGAACAAGAATGGGAAAACCAATCAAGAATCAAAAGGAAAACCAGGATCGCTATCCATCTTGAAATCGCCTCACCCTCCGAGTGGACAATGTACTTTGATATCAGCATCTACTTCCGTTATTATATTCATTGTCAAAAAGTACAATAAGCAATAGCACATCAAGGAAGGCTGAGGTCATTTAATAATTTTTCTACAAGAACCTTGACCTCACCCTGACTGCGTCCAGCTAGTCCTTGCTGTCAAATGCCACGCTTTCCACCGCTGGCCTCAAGTCCAAATTTGAGTCGTGGTGATGTTTGAGTTTGCAAAGTAAAGCAGAGGCCACATCACTGACATCATTCTCCAGTGCCCCCCTGCACTTCTTCACAAACTCTGAAATGTTGGCAACAAGCAAGTCGGACTAGGCGGCGACCAGGTTGCAAGACTCGGCAAGTGATAAGTCATCCCCCTCATGATTGACAACTTTCACGTCAAACGAGTCTGCAACTTCCTTCAATTTGGCCAAAGTATTTTTCTCAATGAGGCGGTAGTTTTTGATGATCCTTTCCAGGTCCTCCTTCTCGTTGATAGCTGTATCTGCCTTTTCTTTGGCCTTATTACTAGCTGACCAGAGGTGGTTGATAATGTTGTGAAGCTTCTCAAGGTCGTGTCCACTCTTGATAAACTTCTCTATGAATTGGTCCCTCTCCTCGGTTAGCTAGTGATTTATTTCTCTTTGACCTGATCAAAGAGGGAAACATACTCATGTATCCAATAAAATCAAATAAGCAATGATGCTTCCTACTGAGATAAACTTACTATCAACATCGGCTTGCAATTTGTGGCACACCGATGCGAGGCTCTCTTTTTGACCTTGGAGAGTGTCATGCGATCGTGTCTTCTCCTCCAAGGATGCGAGGGTGTCTGAGAGTTTCTCATTATTCTCCCTTAGAGCCTCAGCCACTGTAACGCCTTCATTATTGCACATCGTGGCAATCTCTTCCAGTAAAGTAGAGTTTTCTCTATGACATACTAGAAATTAACATTCTGGTCCATACAAGGAGAAAGGTAAAGCAAGAAAAACTTACTACTTTACGAGGTCGCACTCTACTTGGATGACCTTGAAACGCTCTATCAGTAGACCGACCATGGTCGCGCTGTGAGCAGAGTTCTGCAGACAATCATTCAGCAGACCTTTAGAAAAACTCAAATGAGTGCTGAATAACCTGGTGTAAAAACTTCGCTTACCTCCAAAAGATCCTCCAAGAATTTCTCCGATCCAACCCCTTGGCTTGGAGAAGGCACGCCACCGCATACCAGCCTAGAGCTCCGAGTGTCGGTGATTATCTCCAACACGGGGCACTGCGTAGCCTCATCGACCAGCAGCATAGCAGATGCATCCATGTCGATGGTCGCGGTCACCGTCGCGGCCTCAACTCCCACGTCATCGATGGGTTCGATACATAGCATACCTGCAACCATTTTGTCAACGACATCGGGCAGCGGTACCTCACCGGGGGCACCAGTAGCCTCTGTTGTAGCCACTTTCTCAGCCATAGTACCACTCAAGGCAAAAACACTTGCCATAATAGTTCCTTCACCCTTGACCATGGCAATCTCCGATTCTTTTGCCAGGGTAGCTATGGCCACGGTCGAGGGAGCCCTGTCCATTTCATGCACAATTGGTAAAATTATTCCTAACTATGCAATGTGACTTAGCTATAGAGTAACCATTTACCTGATGTAAAGCCTAGAAGATTTCGGGAGCTTAACCGCCCGCTTTGGGGTGACAATGAGGACAACGCTTTGAGCACGGGTTTCCTTGGCTACTCCACCAACCTTCTTCTCCGAAGGATTAGGGCAGTCTCATCGTCCTCCTCCTCGCTTCCTTCCCCCTGTACAAGCAAGAAGTGTTCCACATTGCTTTAATTGGGGTATAAGAGGTACGAAGGTTTACCGTGGCCGCCTTCAAGCCTGTCGCAGTTGCCTTGGATGAAGCCGCCTCGGCAACAGTCACCACTTTCGCCTTGCTGGAAGCTAGAGCCCTGGGTTGTTTGGACTTCAGGGTCCTCTTTGCCTTCTTCGAGGAACCACTAGGACCTTCATCACCCAGGGGCCTCTTTGTCCCCACCATTTGGCCCTCGGCCAACTACACAAATCAACATGTTTATTGGATAGCCTCACCTCAAGGGCACGACTTGTCCCAATTTGTCAAACATGGCATACTTTTCAGCACGCCTGTATAGCCTCATCGGTGCTCCCAACAAGGCTCTCTGGCCTCGACGCGCTTGGGTCGCCGTCCTCGGCAGGGCTAAAGGCCTTCAGCAGATAGCTGGCCCTTACAGTGACATTGGAAGCTGCCAAATCTAGATAACGCTACATTTTAACCAATACATCCAAAATAGCAAAACCACGAAAAAATGACCCGCAACATACCAGGGCTGCCATCCCTGGTGGCGTCATCCATTGCCCTGATCTCCCACGTGGGGTGATCCCTCTTCTGTAACGGACTAATCCGATTTTTCACAAAATCAAGGATCACGTCCCGAGCGGTCAAGCCCGCATCTATGAGGCACCTCAGAACATGGGCTTGCTTCTTCTGTTATTCATCAAGGGCAGGAGCAATATCCTTCTCCTTGCTTTTCTCGGGCCGCCGATCGGCGAACCAGAGATGACTTTCCTCTGGTGCGGTGTAGTAGAGCCACCTCTGGTACCACTTGTGCACCGAATCGCGTAGGGGAAAGGGGAGAAAGTCTTTCTTCTCCCGCAGGAGAAAGTAAACACACCCCGGCGCCGCCGTGCCCTTCAACATCACCAGGAAGTAGTATTGGTGAAAAAGTACAACACTGGGCAAGGCCCCCAAGAACGCCTGGCACAAGTGCTAGAAAGTGGCGAGGATCAGCACTGAGTTGGCATTCAAGTTCACCAGCTCCAAATCAAAGTGGGTGAGGACCTCCCGCAAGAAATCACTTTCCGGCAAGCAGAAATCGCAACGAAGGAAGTCCTCGAAAATCACCAATTCGCCCTCCTGCACTTCGGGGCTCTCTTCTTTCCCCCCAACAGGCCGCCATGGAATCAGTGACCTGGAGGGAAGATAACCATCAGCCTCCAAAGCCAGCAAACTCTCCTCTGATCGATGACTGTATCTTGTCCAACACACCATCAGGATGGGCTTTTGGGTGGAGAAGCTAGGGCTCCAGACAAAAGGTTTAAGAACCCACTTCCCTCGGGTTCTTCACCACCATTCACGCCACACGGCAAAAGGTGTTTTTCACATTAAATGCACGTCAAAACAAACCTGACACTCGCATTCATATTCCTGTGAATGTTCAAAGGGAAGTTGAACTGACAAGACGCCTTTTCAGTAGCTGAAACGCCTTTTTCAAAGAAAAAACTCCTTTTCCAGTCAAAAGAAAGTCTTTTCACTTCGACTGTGGGGGCTAGCAGATAAAGATTGCCGCTCTCATGATTGCACGTTACCATGCTGCGACAATCATCTCATGATCACGGGTCATTCCGTGATCGCACGCAGCACACATTCCTTCCTATGATCACGATAGTCATTCCGTGATTGCACGCGACGCGCATACCTTTCTATGGTAGACAAGAGCTAAGGAATGAGATAATACAGTGGTCTAATAAAATAGTAGACATCATTTATAAACAAAAAGTGAAAAATTGACATGAGAAAAATTAATTCTTCATTAAAATTTTCCATTATTTACAAAAACAAAAAATACAAAGGGCCATACTAAGGATTGGCCTTAGCCCTAGTTGCATCTAAGATGAAGTCAGTTTGACTTGCAGCCAGGACACAGGACTCCTCCAACAAGTTGTCCTTCCTAGGGTCAACCACATACGCTTGAAGGAGCCCCACGACCTCCCTCAATCTTGCGAGGGTATCCTTCATAGTGAGACCACAGCCAGTGATGGTGACATCCGCGGCGTGCTTCTCTTCGCTCACAAGCTGCTCTTTTTTTCAAGCCAACCTCGCGGTCTCCCTAGCCTGGTCAAAACTTGTGTTCAAACGCTCGACGCGCTTGAAGAAGTCATCCAAGTCGAGCCCCCGCAGGGCGTACTTCTCCCCATGTAGTTTGTGCTCCTCCCAGAGGTCCAATAGCTCGGCCTTGACCCTATCCAGCTCTTCCCTGGAATCATGGCTCCGTACAAAATCATCAACTTACTCCAAAGTAAAAATCAACTAACTAGGATGAGCCCAAAAGTCAAGAGTTCTTACCGAGGAGGACAAGGGTGAAGCAGTTGCAGCGGGGCCAAAGGCTTCCTCATCCTTCGTCAAGAAGGGAGAATGAGGCAAAGCTTGTCTGGCCATGGGCTGCACCTGAGCCACAGTTTCAGGGGATGCTTGGGATGAAGCCTAGTATGCAGCAAGGTCATCGAGCTGCATCGGCCTCTTCGATGAAGATCCCCCAGATGATCCAATATCATTTCCATCATGTTTCCTAGAGACAGTCGAGCTGTCAAGCGGCTACATAAGGCAAAAGGCCTTAGAGACATTGCATCTCAAAAAGAAGCTTGCGCCAATCTACCAAGGGAGAATTACCTCTTGAGAAGAAGGCACAACGATGGTTCCTTGTGCTCCCAAAGCCTCAACATTCTCTTCTCTAATCTCCTCGTCGACTTGATCCGGGGACGCCATTGGCACAGAGGAATAAAGTGGCGAAAGGTTTGAGACTTAGAGAAATTTGTGAAGAAATTAGAAATTCCACAGTGAAGGAATGGCTATTTATAGACTCACTCAGGCAACGCTTCAGCTTTTCGGCCTTGGGCACAGTGCGAAAACCTCGAGATCCTCCCTAGTGCCTGCAGCTCACTCCCCGAGACGTATCGAGGCTATCATCGGTGTAACACAACATGGGAATTCGAAGCGATGAAATACTGTTCAGAATTTGAAGCAACACACCATTAAATTGGGCCTTTGTCACTTCAAATTCGGGGGCTAGCTGATGAGGCTTGTTAGTTGTTGTTTTGGCTTCCATAATCGCACAAGCGTCCATGGTCGCACATGACTATGGTCACTGTCCTGTCCAAGGGCATTCCAGATAAAACTCAAAAAGTCATACTCATTTCATGCAAATTCAAGACATTCGTTATCTTAAACCTATGTTTTATGCTATATTTGAGGATAGTATGGTCGCTAAGATAATCCCTATGACCATCCATTCTCGCAGATACAAGGACCGATCTCATTTCCATGGTCGCAGAGCTATGCGATCACTCCTTGAACATTACCTCATCATGATCCTTATGATTATTCCCGAGATAATCATAAGTCCCTGACAAGGTAACCGTCGAAGGAGGTTAAGATGGTGAGGTGGTTCCATGATGACTGAGTTAAGACTGCCAAACTACCATGTACCCATGACCTCACGGTTGCCACTCTTGGGCGGTTAAGAGAGATCGTGGGGCGTGCCTTCAGCAGAACAACTGACAACCCCTTCAGCAAGTATAAAAAGGCCTTCAAGGGAAGGATAAAGGGAAGGATCAATGACAGAGAGAAGACTAGGCTTAGCAAAGATAGGATTAGCTAGCTACTGATTGTAACCACCTCTCTCTGTAACTCTTTTTTCCGCATAGTCAATTACACAGGACGTAGGGCTATTACCCAGCTTAAAGGGTGCCTGAACCTGGATAATTCTTGCTCCCCGTGTCTTTTGATTCATAAATACCTTGAAAGTCTTGAGGAGCTGTCTGATTGGCCTCATACCTACTAACCCCTTTTCTTGCATAAGATTGACAGAGGGACCCAGAGTTCCAATCATCGACAGTACTCTCATGACCAACTTGGGCATCTGTTCTAAGAGTGGTGCTTGGTCGAAGTTTCCGATCGAACGTCGGATTGTCGCTTGGTCGGCAGACTACATGTTGAGCAAAATTCTTCTGGTTGAGCAACTCGATCAAAACTGAACCATATGCTGGAATGCAGACTCATATGGGTCCAGCTCTTCTTTTCTTCTCCATAATCATCACGCAATGGTTCCTCTTCCATGTACCTAAGTACCATAAAAGAAGAACACATAGGAAGCACTACTAAATCATTAAAATCAAAAATTAAACTTAAGTTAGCTTTCACCTGGTTTTGGATCTGTTTAACACAGCTACGCATAATTAGACCATGGTATGCTTTCTCATTTAATTTATTAGAACTAGAACCACCAAGTGTATGTGTAGCATCATCATACATTGGTGTTGTTCGTGTAGTTGCTCGTGTAGGTGTATATATGTCCTCATCACCTCCCTCAAGCATTCATATCTATGCAGCACTATTCTTCTGCTCCTTCCTCGGCACAATATAAAATCGAGCCACACTGCCGCCACTTCAACTTCAGCCATCTCCAACCGATTCCACCTAACCAAACTCTTACTCTACCTCCCTCCAAAGTCCAGAAGCAGGCTCCTGAACTCAGATGACCCCAACCACCGCCGATTGCTCTTTTTCCCTTCTTCGGCGAACTCCCCTGTTTGCCTCATCAGAGGATGCTCTGGTCACCAAAACACCCCGAGCCTATAGAAGAAAATGAAATTCACCACAAATAAAGCCTTGCCATTCAAACCAATTTCAAAATCCACCTTGAGTCGACAATTTCATCTTCCCGCGCCATTGTCATAATGCTCACGTTGCTGGCTTGATCCACTACTCCTTCGGCCAAATTGGTCATACCATTAGCTCCCCCTCACTTCCCTCTTGCCCCCATGCCATTGAATTGAACCCTGGTGACCTATTTGAAGAAAGCCCAAATTTAAACATTGCCTCTCCGGCCGCATCATCGAAGTCATCGCCGGCGCCGTCATTTCCAAATTACCCGCGATCACATGGTATTAGTAGCCCTAGGATTATATTTATACCATCAATTTTGGGATTAGAGCACCCCATCACCCCAGCACCATTGAACCCTTCTCTTTTACTTCTTCTGCTCCAGCGCAAGATGCCACTGCTCACCGTCGACCAACCACCATCCAAATTCACTGCACGAAAGCGTGATAAACACCCGTAGTTGGCTGCCTGACAAGTCAAATGCCACAACAAAAGTCCGAAAACAAGTTTCGGTAATTTAACCTCTTCACCGGCGTGCTGCAAGCATGTCGCCCGCTCACTGCCAGCTGTTTGCGTCAACGCCGCTTTGTCCAGTATGTTTTCCTCAACCACACAAGCATTTTATGTTGAATCTAGGCCCTGTTTAGGATTTCAGTGATTAATGATGAACGAAAACACGTAACTAATATGATTATTCAGAGCTAATCAAATTTCAGGTCAAAGCATGATGATGGCGACATAAAAGCCACAAACTGAAACCCCTAAAATTCTCCAAAGCACAGCCGACGCAAAATGAAGATTGAGGATTGCTTTCGTTGTCCTTTGCCGAATTTTGGTATAGAAATTGATAGGCTTTTATTTTTGTTTGTGCAAATTCATATTTCATACTATTAAGAGGGGTTTAGTCCTAGTAGCTTGATCTATCTAACATCTGGAAAATCAAAATGCATATTATATAGTATAGATGCAAGGTAAAGTCTTTTTGCAAAGTTCTGGGTTAAGTCTTCGCAAATTGGTTACATGGGCACAACTTGTCTGATATGGCCGTCCGATGTTACTGGACAATGTCCGACCAGTACAAAAAACTGGTCGTGATAATAAAAAACCTGGTCATACCATAAGAAACCTGGTCGAATCACTAAAACAAAAACCTAGTCATGACAATAAAAACCTGATCAAACCAGTAATAAATTTGGTCAAATCAGTAAAACAAAAAACCTGGTCATGACATAAAAAACCTAGTCATACCAGTAATAAATCTGGTCGAATCAATAAAAAAAAACATGGTCATCACAGTAAAAAACCTGGTCATAGCAACAATAAACCTAGTTGAATTAGCAAAACAAAAAACCTAGTTGTGATAGTAAAAAACCTGGTCATATCAGTAATAAACCTGGTCGAATTAGTAAAACAAAAACTTGTTCATAACAGTAATAAACTTGGTCGAATCAGTAAAGCAAAACCTAGTCATATTAGTACAAGACCTGTTCATGACAGTATTAATACAAAACTTAGTCGTGATCGTAATAGTAAAAATCTGGTCTTAACAGTAAAAATTTTGGTCATTTTAGTAAAGCAAAACATGGTCATATCAGTACAAGACCTATTCGTGGTCGCATTAGTACAAAACCTAGTAGTACCAATAAAACACCTGGTTGTACTAAACGTAACCAGAGATATACATTTGTTCGACTTATTTGTCCGAAATGGCCGGACATTTTTTGGCCAATACAAAAACAATGGATATGACCAAACAATGTTCGACTAGTACAAACTTTTTCTGAAATTTCTCAAATAGCTAGTTTCAACTCGTGGGCTATATATACTCCACACTTGGTATTCATTAAAGACTCTTAGCACTTAGAATTCATTGCTATTACTTGCCAAACCTTTGAGCTCATAAATTCTTGCATCTAGAGCTAGTGTGCGTGCTAAATTCTCTTATTTCTTTGAAGAGATAGCTCCGAGGGAGATTTGCATTGCATCTTGATCTTCAATAGTTGACTTTGATCAAACGAAGGTGCTAAGCTTGTTACTCTTGGTGATTGCCGTCACTTAGACGACTTCGGGAGTCTGGCGATCTCTCCATCGACGGTTTTTGTGGGAGAGGCCCGGTGTTTGGGTGTGAAGGCTCGGTGCTCACCTATTCAGAGAGGAGAAGTGCAACCACTAGTGAAATTGAGGCAATACTCAAGGGGAGAGTGCTTCAACGAGGATTAGTGGAAATCGGTAAATTTCCAATACTTCGGGAAAAATTGATTGTGTCATCTGTTATTTCTTCCTCTTGTAAATTTCATATTTAGAGATATTTGTTGTTGTCTTGATCACTCTAGGAAAGCAACTATTTACCCCCCTCTAGTAGGCATCATTTGATCAACACGTGGTATGAGAGCCCGGTCTCTCAATCGTTAAGACTTCATCGTCTTGAGAGAGGATGTCTTTAATGAAGGAAAATTACAATGGGAAGGTTCCCTTCTTCAAGGTCAAAAATTATTGCTATGGGCAAATTAGGATGGTGGCTTATCTAGAATCAATTAGCTTAGATGCTTGGAGAGTTGCTAGAGAAGGTTTTAGAGCTCCTCTTGATATGGAAAATCTCACACCCATGGAAACAAAGAACCTCCAAGCTAATGCTCAAGTTAAAAATGCAATTTTTAATGGTTTAGATTTAAATGAGTTCAATAGGATAAGCAATATTGACACCTCGCATGGAATGTGGAAAACTTTAGAAGTTATTCATGAAGGAACATCAAAAGTTAATGAAGTTAGACTCATAAAGTTAAATAGAGAATACAATTCCTTTGTCATGCTTGATAATAAAAATGTGAGTGACATGTTCACTCGACTTAATCTCTTGACAAATGATCTAAAAAGCTTAGGTACCAAGTTTGAAGACATTGATGTTGTGCGCAAAATGCTTATGGTGTTGTCGTCAAATTTCGATACCATCGTGATCGTGCTTAACAATGGAGATCTTTCCTCCACAACTCCCACTGAACTATTAGTTACTCTTATCACCCATGAGATGCAAAAAGTAGAAAGAAAAGAAATTGCGGAAGTTTCTGGCTCAAAGAAAAAGAATATGGAATTTAAGGCCAATGTCAAAGAGATCAAAGAAGAAAGTGAAAGCTTTGATGAAGCATCCGATGGTGACTTAGCTCTTCTTGTAAGGAAGACTCGAAAGCTCCTCAACAAGATTAACAAGAAAGGTTTCAACCTTGAGAAAAGAAAAGGACCACACAAGAAGATGTCATTCAAGAATGTCACTTGTTATGAGTGTCATGAGAACGAGCACTTTGCCTCAAGGAGTCCGAAGAAGAGAAGCGAAAATCAAAGATCGCAAGAAAAGAAGGACGACATGAAAGGATCAAGAGGCAAGAAAATGCTCTTTAAGAAACTCTACAACAAGAAAGGAAAGGGTGAGGCATGCATTGGAGAGTGGTACTCTGGATCCGAAGAATCTGATTCTGACAATGAAGCACAATCCAACTCCAAGTAAATGAGCGGGAGTTGCAATTGGAAAATGCATGTCATCGGACGATAAGTTGTCTCTTTGTCTTATGGCAAGTGATGACGCAAAGGTATTGGATTTTGAACCCTCTTATGATGAGCTTATTGAAATGGTTATGGAACTAAATAAAGCGCTTGGCAAAGTGACAAAAGAGAACAAGATGCTAAAGAAGAAGAATTCCTCCCTTAGTATCTTGTATGTCGAATTAAAAGATTCGCATGAATCATTACTTGTCAAGGACTTCGTTAGTCCAAAACAAAAGATGGATGTAGGGATTACTTGTGATATTTTAGAAAATTCACCTTACGTCATTTATCATTCCATATCAACCACTTGTGATGATTTGAGAATAGATGACAAAAATGTTGAAGTATCTAATGCTAGTGATATCTCCATGTTTCCCTAGAGAACTTAGAACATAAACCACAAGTTGAAAAATTAAACAGAGGACTAGCTAAATGTTTTAAAGGTACAGAAACTCTTGATCGTCTTCTTACTGAGCAAAAATGGTCTTTTAGAAAAGAAGGTTTAGACTATGAACCTCATAAAAGAAAGAAAGTAACAACTAAAACCACTTTTGTTAAGGCTTACAACAAATTTTGTCACAAATTTCATGATGTGGGACACTTACTTGATTCTTGTCCGCTAGTTACTAAAATTAAGAACAATGTATATTGTACTCATTACATGCTTAAGAAAAGTAAAACTGGGTGAGTCGTAGCTAAATTCGTAGGGGCATCATTCTTAAATGAACATAAAAAGAAATTTTGGGTGCCTAAGTTTCTTGTCACAACTTCCAAGGACTCAAATAAGTTTGGGTACCTAAATGTGCCTAATATATTTGTTATAGGTGAACTACAAAACTAGTGGAAGATATTGGGTGCTTGATAATGGATACACTCAACACATGACCGGTGATGGAAATAGGTTCACCTCCTTCAAACATCGAAGTAGTGAACTGAACAAAATCACATTTGGTGATAATAGCAAAGGGAAGGTAATTGGACTTGGTAAACATGCAATTACTAACAACCTTTCCATTTCAAATGTGTTGCTTGTTGAATCCTTAAATTTCAACCTACTTTCGGTTGCAAAATTTGCAATTTAGGTCTTCGTTGCATATTTGAACCGAATGAAGTTGTTATTGAAAGCATAAAAGACAAATATCAAGTTTTTAAATAATTTCATTATGGAGATTTGTATTTGGTTGATTTCAATTCAAAAAATTCTTGCATTTCAACTTGCTTAGTAGCAAAAATATCTTTAGGGTGGCTTTGGCATTGAAGATTAGCTCATGTTGGAATGCATCAATTAAATAACCTTTTGAAAAAGTATCTAGTTTTGGGAATGAAATATGTGACATTTTAAAAGAGCAAGCTTTGTTGTGTATGGATTTGTTCGGCCCAACCGAATATCAAACCATTGCTGGAAGTAGGTATTGCTACGTTATTGTCAATTATTTCTCTAGACTTACTTGGGTTTTCTTCTTGGCACACAAATTGGAAACCCCAATGTGTTTTAAAAGGTTTGCAAAAAGAGAAGAAAATGAATTTGAGCTCTCTATCAAGAAACTTCGTAGTGATCATGGTGGAGAATTTCAAAATTTTGACTTTATTGA
The DNA here is from genome assembly GCA_019359835.1 of Pharus latifolius. Classification (NCBI taxonomy): domain Eukaryota; kingdom Viridiplantae; phylum Streptophyta; class Magnoliopsida; order Poales; family Poaceae; genus Pharus; species Pharus latifolius. The sequence continues at coordinate 50,150,207 of CM033319.1, read as the reverse complement.
TTTTTGTAATGAATCCGGAATCAAACATGAATCTAATGGGTCTCAAGGAGAGCATGAGGATCTTGATGATGTAGGCAACAATGAATTGAGGAATGCTATGAAAAATATGACCATTGGTGACATCAAGCCCAAGGATGAAGAACAAAAGTCACCAGATCAAAGAAATAAATCATCTTCTACCACTCCAGTTAATGCCGCTCAAGAAGACCTTGGACCGGAGACTAAAGAAGATGTAGATCAAGCATTACAAAATCTGTGACTTCATCAAACAAGCACCAATGATCCCCCCATAAATCAAATATTGGGTTACGTTAGTAAGGGTGTCCAAACTCGTTCTCGAATTGCATCCTTCTATGAGCATGCATCATTTATTTTGAGTATTGAACCCAAAGGTCCTGGATTGGGTAAATGCCATGCATGATGAACTTAATAACTTTTTTAGAAAGAAAGTTTGGACACTTTTAGAAAATCCCAATGATCATAACATAATAGGTACCAAATGGGTTTTTCGAAATAAACAAGATGAAAATGGAATAGTTGTTGGAAACAAAGCTAGATTGGTGACTCAAGGTTACTCTCAAGTTGAAGGATTAGATTTTGATGAAACCTTTGCCCCCGTAGCTAGATTAGAAGCTATTTGCATCTTATTTGCATTTGTGTCTAACTTTGATATATATTAAATTATTTCAAATGGATGTCAAAAATGCTTTTCTAAATGGTGAAATTTCGAACCTATGTTTGTAAAACAACCACTAGGTTTTGAAGACCCAAAGTTTCCAAATCATGTTCACCATTGCACTCATTTTCAACAATATTGAGATGTCAAATTAAAAGCGAGTACTTCAAACTTCATTGAAGATTTCCATATCCCTTCTATGTGATCAAATCAAGAAATATGCAAGTGTATTTGTTTAAATGTCACTTTTGGTCAATAATGAACAAAATGTGTGAAAGATAGGTAAAAATTCTCAAAAGATACACTTGATCTTCAAAATATGTTTCAAACAGTAGTTCAAAGGTTTTAAAAATCAAAACTTTGGTTTTTGAAGCAAAGATGTGAATTTTGACAAAATTTGGAACTTCGGGGATCTTGTTTTGCTTCAAAACATCCTTATTTCTCAAAAAAATACACGTTGAGTTTTGGCAAGAACTTTCTACATGAAACTTTTAGAACCCAAACCCTCAAAAATAGTTCATGTTGAACATTTTCTCAAAATACCTATATTTCTTAAGTTATTCTCTTTCAAATGTCACTGAAAAAACAATCTTTAACCCGAAAATACCCAAAAACTTGCATATTGTGAGTTTAGCTATTTGAGCTAGATTTCTTCTCATGTCCAAGCTTGAAATAGTATTTCAAACTCATACAAATCCAAACGCTTCAAAAAAAACTTAAATTTGTTTGATAACTGGCGATTTGGTGAACATATCTCTATTTTACTTATTCTACTCTTTCCTAACTCTATCATCATTAAAATTGAGATCATCGGCTAGTCAATATCTCTTCAAATGAATTTAAATCAGTTCCAAATGCTCATCTTAAGCTTGTGTTCAAATCTGAAACAAATCAAACACAAATTCTAAATTTTTCTAGAAAATTCAAATCTTTTTTCAATCTTCAGTGATGACCAGACACTGTCTGCCCTCACCGGACATTATCCGCCCTGTGTGTAGCAGAACAATTACTTAACCCTTCGTTTCTTCTTCTTTTCCCAATTTCTTCCAGCCGATAGTTTTCTTTTTTTCGTCTCTCTCTTTCTTGTTCACATTTCCTCTTCTCCGGACAAAAGTTCTTGTCAGATCTCCTCCCGTCCAGTATTGAATCTTGGTGTTTTGCTTCCTCCTCCTCCACCTCCTCTGGTTAGGGTTCATTTCTTTCCTTTGTTTCTCTTTCTTTTCCTCTATCTTTCCTCTTTTGGTTGAGTTAGGGTTGCACTTGTTAGGGTTATTTGTTTTTGAACAAATTGCAGGCATTTTGCTTAAATTTAGTTACAAAACTTCAGATATCTCATATTCTTCACTGATTTCAACATAAATTTGAAGTATTGCATTGAAATGTATTGATTGAAGGATTAGATGCAAAATGTGATTTAAATGTTTTTTTCTCCTTTGCACAAATATATGAAATTCAGAAATGGAGCTTATATGAAAGTAGAATATAAAGGAAAATCTCATATAAGCATAAGAGGAATGTAGTTGTTTTCAAAATGTATTACATCTCAAATTTTAGAGAAATTTGAACATCTTTTCAAGAGAAGTCTAAATATCAACTATAGTGTTTGATCATTGTAGTTAAGTAAAATGGATGAACATTTGTGCTATTAAAATTCCAAACTGAATATTGGTTATCTAAAGTTGTAACATCTAGTACCTCAATGTGCCTTGTAGTCACTATCTATTCTTTCTAGAATATTTTTTTTTTCAAAATTGGCAAAAAGGAGGTATACATATGCATACTTAAGTTCTATCATCATTTTCACTAATATATGTGCTTTTGAGTAAAAGAAATATAAAAGGATAAAAAACTATTGCATATATACATTTCATGAGAAATAGATATTTTCGGCGGTTGCATCATCTTGCACTTCTTATTCCCTACTCCTGTGATAGCTCTTGTCGATTCTTACTTCATTATCTCATCGTATCCTAAATCGGCTTTATCTTTTCTAGTTTTTCGGAATGTCTGGCCGTATTAAGCAGACAAGTCAGCGAGGGGGTCAGCACAGACCTGGACCCTCCTTCCGTGGGAGAAGATCATCTCAACTGATCCACAACATTGATTGGGATGCTCTAGCTGCCGATGATGAGCAACCTGATGATGTTGCTCAGGACCCGACCATGGATGTCCCGCACGACATCACTAAGTCAGATAGTGATGACGCAGATCAAGTTCCTAAGGGTAACCGAACTTATTCTGCTAGTGCGGTTCGACGGCTATGCTAGGAAAACCCATATGAGCACCCTCGGACTTGCACGGAGAGGCACTTCTGGAATGAGTTCCAAAAATCGCAGTTTGGCACCCATTTTCCTTCGCCGAAGTGTTCGAGCATCAAGCTGTAGACTGGGATCTCATTGATAGCAAGGTTCACTATCCTCTCAAGGAAAAGTTTGCGACTACTCGGATGACCGCATTCACTGAGATTTGTGAGGACTAGAAGTGGAATGAAGAGACAATCCGCTATTTTTATGCATCCCTTCACATTGCCTCTGATCACTCGCATATCACCTTCATGCACAATAACTCCAAGAAAGTGCTCTCCAAAGAACAAATTGAGGAGGCGCTGCAGCTCGAGCACATCGGGAATAGCCTTTTCGCATTGGATGAAGTGCAGGTTGAAGACGTGGCTCGTCTCTTTGACAACCCACATCCAATGACAAAGTGTCACAACTCATTCCCCCAGTTGCAATCTTGGAAAAGATCAATCGGATGACTATTTTGCTGAAAATCGGTGACTGAGGGGCAGTTACTACTACCATGCTTCGCCTTCTAAAGGCTCAGGTGGATGAGAATCCTTTTGACATAGTGGAGTTCATGCTGCACGAGATGTACGAAGTCTGGATGGATCTGAAGAGGCTTCTACCATTCGCCCCTTTCATCTCTCACACTCTTACTTATTTTGGGCATCATCGCTCGCCTCAACCGATCAGCATGAACTACTGCAAGATGAAGAGTCTAGGCATCCTCATCCAGTATGAGACCCAAGTCAGAGCTCATGGGGGGAGCAACGAAGAAATGGCTGATATAGGTGCAGCGCGGCTCCATCTCCTCCTTGCTAGGGTCACTCCCCTACGACCGCCTCTGATTCATCCATGCCCTATCTCATGATCTTGGAGCGTTTTGACCAGATGTCTTCAAGTCTTGAAGCTTGGTTCAACTCAGTCAACTCCCGCCTCGACTCGATTGATTCTTGCCTGGATATCATCGAGCCCCACGTCTCCTCCATATCTCAAGATGTCTCAGAATTGCATGGCCATTTTGATGCAGGACAGAACTAGCGTCGCCACAAGGACCCTCATTCTAGTCCTTCTTGCATACCTCCATCTTAGACTTCTCGAATTATCCTATCTAGATTGTGGTATCAGTATTATTATTATATGGGTTGTGTTAACAGACTTACGTTCTAGTATATTGTTGTGACCCTTCGAGGTTGTGCTTGTAGACTTGTATGGATGATATATTATGTTATGTATTATGCTTGTGTTGCTAAAATGATTTTGTTGCGTCATTGTATCTCTCTTTTATGGTGGTTTGATGCCAAAGGGGGAGAAAACTAGCATGAAACTTGCATAATTGAGTTATGTGTCAAATCAAGGGGGAGAGAAGAAAATGCATATTGAGATACATTTACTTGTTGACATGATTTAGGGGAAGTTATGAATTTATGACTTTCTTCATGCATTTGATCTTGTGTTTATACATCATACTTTTCAGTTGTCATCAATCACCAAAAAGGGGGAGATTGTTGAATCTAAACTCTGTTTAGGGTTTCGGTGATTAATGATGAGAGAAAAATATGTAACTAATATCATTATTCAAAGCTAATCAAGTTTCAGGTCACATCATGATGATGGTGACATGAAAGAGACAAACGCAAATCCTTAAAATTCTCCAAAGCACGGCGGACGCAAAATGAAGATTGAGGATCAGTTTTGTTGTCATTTGCTAGATTTTGGTATAGAAATCGAATGGGGTTTAATTTTTGTTCTTCTAAATTCATCGATCGTACTATTAAGAGGGGTGTATCCCTAATAGCTTGATTAATCAAATATCTGAAACTAAAAATGCATATCATATAGTATGGATGCAAGCTAAAGTCTTTTTACAAAGCTCTGTGTTAAGTCTCTGCAAATTGGTTACACGGGCACAACTTGTCTGATATGGCTGGACAAAGTCCGATGTTACCGGACAATTTGTGGTCGTATCAGTACAAGACCCATTTGTGGACGTATTAGTACAAACCTGGTCATACCAATAAAACACCTGGTCGTATTAAGCTTTAGCAAAAATGTAACCAGAGACATACATTTGTTTGACTTATTTGTCCGTAATGGCTGGACATTGTCCAACCAATACAAAAACAATGTATGTGTAATCAAATTGTAACTAGAGATAAATACATTTGTCCGGACAAATACATTTGTTCGGACAATTTATCCAACCGAGTATGCATCCATTCAACCTTCACAAAATTGTGTTGAATAATCACTGGCAAGTGTATTAATTGCCCAACGGTCACTAGTCACTTACACTAGCCGGACAAAGTCCAATGTGACCGGCCAATTTTCAACCAGTACACACTTTGTCCGAAATTTCTCTAGCAGCTAGTTTCATCTCGTGGGCTATATATACTCCACACTTGGCATTCATTGAAGACTCTTAGCACTCAGAATTCATTTCTATTGCTTACCAAGCCTTTGAGCTCATAAATTCTCGAATTAGAGCTAGTGTGTGTGTTAAATTCTCTTATTGCTTTGAAGAGTTAGCTCCGCAAGAGATTTGCATTGCTTATTGAGCTTCAATATTTGAGTTTGATCAAGAAAAAGTGATAAGCTTGTTACTTTTGCTGATTGTGGTCACTTAGACAACCTCGGGAGTCCGGCGATCTCTCCATCGACGGTGTTTGTCGGAGAGGCCCGGTGTTTGGGTATGAAGGCACAGTGCTTGCCTATTCGAAGAAGAGAAGGGAAACCACTAGTGAAAGTGAGGCAATACTCGAGTGGAGAGTGCTTTAACGAGGATTAGTGGAAATCGACAAATTTCTGATACCTTGGGAAAAATTGATTGTGTCATCGGTTATTTCTTCCTCTGAAAATTTCATATTTAGAGATATTTGTTGTTGTCTTGACACACTACTACAAAAATGCCGATTACTAATGATTCAAAAACGTCTGTACTAACAGTTCTCCACCCACTAGTGATCGGCATGATAGAAGAAGTCTAGCACTACTCTAACGATTCGAAACCGCCAGTAGAATAACTATATTCTAACAGTTATTATTAGTAAACCGTTAGAATAGCTTACTATATTCTAATGGTTTATTCTTAATAACCATTAGAATAGCTTACTATATTCTAACGGTTATTAATTAATAACCGTTAGAATATGTTATATTATTCTATTGGTACTTAATTAGTAACTGTTAGAATATGTTATATTATTTTGTTGATTTTTAATTAGTAACCGTTAGAATACAATAAGCTATACTAACTGTTGTGATGAATGAACCGTTAGAATATGTTGTTCTCTTCTAATTTTCTGTGTTACAAGAATCTTAGCTACACTAATACAAATACAAAAAACTACATTCACAAATACACCAATATAGAAATACACAGATACACAGATTGAATTTAAAGCCTATTCACACACTCAATAAGGTACATTCACAAATACACCAACTCAAATTGAATTCAAAGCGCTAAGAACTCAAGAACTCCCCTAAATTCTTGTTAAGACTCAACTGTTACGTATGTTGTCGAAACGAGAATTTAGGGTTTGGAGGAAAAAACATCATGAAATTACTCCAAAACTTGAAATAAAGACCAAGGGAGAATCACACCTTCAGGATTAGGTCATCCCTAACCATAGAGGGGATCTACTGGCTAAAATCCATAATAATGCAAAAATAACAATAAGAAATAAATGAAAACTTACTTGATTACTTGAATATTGAAATTGTCGTCCTTGCTGACTTACAAAAGCAATAAAATAGAGAAGGGGACTCTTCTAAACTAAAACTAAGCCCGAATGGCTTCTAAACCTAAGAAAGAGATTAAAAAGCATCCTTAATTGAGCCAAAAGCTTCTCCATTTATAGTACATAGGAAAACTTGTCCAAAAATAACTCCTTAACATGCAGGCGATGAAGTTCGGCTTCAAACAGTGTGAGAGTAGATAAGTCTGAGTCAAAACTAACTAGATTCGACCAGTTATGATCCATTACAACTCAAACCAACCAATTCTGGCTAAAACAAACCAAGTTGACTAGTTTAAGTCAATACCGGATTAAAACAGCCCACAAACGACCAGTTTGGTTCAAACCCGCTTCAAATCAGCTCATCCACGACCAATCTGGGTCAAATTTGCCTCACAATGATCGGTTTGGATTCAAACCGATCAAAACTGAGCCGAGTCCAATTCAAACACAACTGGGACACGTGGCGCAATCACAGCCGCACACGCGTCGTGGCCGAAACTAACTCGATCACGATCGGGACATATGGCGCTTTTACGGCCAGACACGTGGCATGACCAGGACCGAGCGGGAACCTTCTTCGACCGCGTTGTATTCGACTGGGTCTTCTTTTCAAGCAGGAGCCTTTTTGAGTAAAAGTCCTTTTTGCGCCCGGTTTTGTATAGATTTGATCTTTTACCCACCAATTCGACTTTGACCAGGTCTCTTTTCTTCTCCAATTTGGTTTCTTGGTCATTGGAGGCTCAAATGTGGTTGAAATTGTCTCAAATTTGGAGGGTTTGATCTCTGAAACATGTGAACACAACCGTGAAAGAAATTTGTGAACATAATCAAATTTTACACATAAAATGTTGCATCAAAGGAGTTTTAGGCACGATTTTGTATGTTTTCAATACCAAACCTAGGGTAAAAGTGTTACCAAGTTAGCACTTATCAACAGGGACCTCGCCTATGTAAACCACTAGGCTGCAGCTCTCCGGTCTCTACAAATTTGAAACAATTAAAACAAATTAGGGAAACAATTCTAATGGAACGAGAGTGACATCATCTTAAGTGCACAGTGCAAGATTAGAATAAACCATGCAAAGAAAACACTCATTATGCTATGATTTATACAAAGTTGCTAGATTGCCCTTTCAAAAGAAAAATTGAAACACTTATTCTTTGTTTCCCTCTTATTTTTATTTTTTAATTCACTTTTTTATTTTTATTCTTCAACTTTTTTGTTCTCTTGGCCAGAATGTTTTTACTGGATCATTCTGTCGCGGCGAGAGGAGACACAACTGAAGACGCTTACTTAAATGCACTTACAGAAAGGCAACTTTGTTGGTTTTCTGAGCCCCTGTCAGCAACCTCAATGCTCCGTATACCTTCCCTTCACCAGCTGGTCAACGATTCACCACTGCCTCCCCCCAGTGGGTCGCATATACATTACGCGAGATTAGACAAAGCCGCAGCTTAAGCAACCGTTTTATTGAAAATATTTTTGTGTGCATAAGTTAAGTAAATCTTCCCTTCCCCAACTGGTCGACGATTCACCACCGCCTCCCCCCAGTGGGTCGATTATACTTTACTCTTACACATTTTTTTATTTTTAAATGAGAAGGGCAATCTAGGCATAAAAAGTAACATAAGAGAGTTAATTCCAAAAAAATGATTTTATTAGAAATCTTCAATTTGGAAGAAGTTAAGTACAACTTAATAGATAACTTCAAGCTTTAACAGTCAATTTAAGATAAAACTGAACATAAACAATGGAAATTTTTAGGAAAGCTAAGTTCAATGGATCATATGCAAAGATGTTATAGAATAATCATCTAATTGATTAGAGATCATCTTCAAAACCAGGCATTCCAAGTGATAAATCTCTTTATATTTTTTAGTTTATGATGGAATGAGGTGGAATGATGATTTGCTGAAGACTAAGCATATGGTAAACTGAACATCCCACAAGCTAAATCAGACTAAGCAAACGGTTAAGTGAACACCCCCCGAGCTAAATCAAACATTGCCCTCAATGTATGGAGGGATATGCAGATTACCGTTTACGGTTGTGGTTCAGGTTGGTAGATGTTGTGGAAGATGATGTAGTGAAAGAGGATGTTGCGGTGCACGTAGTTCCAATGGTGCAGTCCAAGGTGTTGCAAGTGAAAACCTAAAAAGAAAAAAAAGAAACAAAAAAAGGAAAATAAAAAGAAAAACTTACGTACCTTGGAGATCACTCGTCGGCGGCCGATGAAGGAGAATGGTAGAACTGTGGCGATGTATAGGATGGATATGTAGGTGGATGAAAGAGTTGTGGGGAAAGTATGTGGGTGTGGAGGTTGTTCCCGTAGTGGGTACGTGCGCCTGGAAATGTGCCGTCCGGAAAAATGTGGCCTGCGTGTACATGATTGTCGTAGATGCTGTGACGTGGCCATGAAGTTGGTTCATCCTAGAATCCATTATAGTCATGTATTCTGCAAATTCTGACCTAAAGTCAGAGAGACTAGTGCACAAGGACTCTATGAAAATATGCAGAGCGGAAATAACATTCGCTGCTGGTGGTTAGAATGAGTAGCACATGAGGAGTTAGAATCAGATGAGCTAGATGGGAGCATTCTCCAATTCTGCTCATTAGATAAGCAAGTCTGAGAAATATTGGACAAAAGGATAGAGAGAATTTCATTAATAATCCAATGAAAAGAATTCTCTTCCCTCCTACAAAACCCCATTGAAAACAATGAATTCAAATCTAAGGTGGCTGCGAGTACAGATTCTTGATAATCTTTGGCATCAACCCCTAAGGCTTTTGCTATGTGAGTGATTAAGCCGCCTAAGACAATGGGTGAAGTTTTGCATAAATCCTTCCCAATACTTTGAAGGTGAAGGGAAAAGTAGGCTGCATATGATATGTGAATTTTGCCTAACATAGCCCACAAAAATTCAACCTCGGTTTCTAAAACTTTATCCTGATTACTATCGCGGCCCAAATTGTTCCTGCCATGAGATCCTGTAAATAACGAAAGGCTGGATTACAAATTTTGGAAGCCTTTGATTTACCAAGTCGAAAAAGATGCTTCCCTTCCTCTCCTATGTCACTCCAAATTTTACTGGGGGTGCACATAATAGAAACATGAAAAGTTCCCCCGGATTTGAAGCCTAACAGATTTGCAAATTCATCTATTGAAAAATTGTAATCCATATCTGCAAACCTAAATTTAACACATTTAGTTTCATTGGGAGGGACACGTATAGTGTTTTGCTCGAAGGAGGCTAGAATCTCCCATACGACTTCACAAAATGTCAGAACCGGAACTCCTATAAGCGCATCCCAACCCACATCACTAAGCAGGTATTTAACATCATCTTCAATTCCTAGAGATCTAGTGGCATGAACATCTAAAAATCTAGTAGGCACAAAGGTCTCTTCTTTAAATGCATAAATCTAGCAAGATTGTCGCGCCCCGAGACTGGGACTACGACTACTCCTGTAGAGACCTAGCTCGCTGCAGCTAGTCCAATTCTCACAAACCTTTGACTTCCTAGGATGAGTCAAGCACAGGAGTATATTACATTGCAACAGAGTACTAACAAAATAATAAGCAGTGTGGCCTGCTGGCCTTAATATTACATAAAGAGAATTACAATTCCTACAAGGCATTCAGGGTTTGGCAAAATATTTAACTACACTGCAGAAGATAGGTGACCCTCCCACAAAAGAAGTTGACGGCAGAACAACACACTTCAGGGTTCTGGCGGAACTGATTCTCCTCCTTCTGGATCCACGAAGTACTCCATGCCATCATCTTGATCAAGGTAGGCTCCATCTATTGAGTTGAATGTTGCAAGGGTGAGCACTTACGTACTCAGCAAGTCATAGGTAAGAGTAGATACATATAGTAATGATGATATGAACTTAGACTAGTCAAGAATTATGGACATTTGTAAAATAATCTTTTTCTTTCTTATCTCATGGCAGTACTTTTTCATAAAGTAACATCATCATTCACGTTCACTAGATTATAGCACTACCGCGACACATCAACACACGACAGCCCACGGCAGCACTCCTTATCATGACAACACATGTCATTTGGGTAATCTTGATTAACCATATTTTATTTAGAAAATAGTACTTGTGTCACACCCCGTGGATTTAATCCACCGCAGCAGACTCCTATAAACCCGGGAGTTCGGAGTATTCGAATACGTTTTTAACTCTGCAGAGAGGTACCAATTTACCCGCAAGATATTCCACTTTCAAGCCCATCCTATCAAAATGATTAGACCCCTCCTCACAACCATGTGTGAGTGGCAAGGTGGAGATAACAAGAACTTTTGTTATGCATCACTTACAATTCACCCCCGACCCTGTGGCTCTCAGCGAGACACAGTTGTGGCAGGTTGTATCCAAACCTCCACCCATTTGCTTATTCCCATTACTGGGTCAGCGTGCTTGATCACCTTCAGTGATATGTGTGGGAGCCGCGCTCCGTGTTTATCGTGCATCACTACACATCTCATGCAGGGGTTTCATGTGCAATCCACATAATTACTTGTTCAGGCCTGTCCCATACCAGGCTTGCGGTTAGCACGTTGTTCATGCCACTAGACGCACAACACAAGGTTCTAGTCCTTATATGCCAGTGACTAGACCGTCCACAACCCTGCACCTTCAGTGCCTGCATATCCTTTGCAGTCTAGCACCTCCAGTGCTACAGCCATTCCACACCATTTTCTGGTCACGGCTAGGGGTTTTATTTCATGAATATAATTATATAGATACATATAATAGTTCATGGCTCAAAACTTGTTTATTTCACATTTCACAGATAACCAGTCTAGTACTGCCAATTCATAAATCAACCATTCTCAATCTTTCACATGCAATATTGCCTATATTCAAGGTTATATTATAGCAACATTTAAAATATAGGTTCAAGATGACCAAGGATATGACTTGCCTTCCGCGTCGTAAGATACAGCAGTTGATGACGGGTCAACAGCAAAATCTTCAAAGTCAGCTTCTGAATCTGCTCGACGACAAACAAACACACAATGATTACTTATAATATTAAAATGTTTTATGACTTATATGCAGAAATGCTCAACAAGAATGATTGAACTATACTGGAGATAATTTGAACTGCAAACTGAACTGACTCGAGATTCTAGGGTTTCAAGGAATTTGGCCTAATGATGGTAATCAGATAATCTTAGGGTTTCAGGGTTACAATAGGGATAACAATTTTGTGGCTGGTTTAATCAAAACAGCGAATGTCAACAGATCGACATTCAGATCAAAGCTTGGACATAGCTTTAAGAAAAGCTAGAGTACTTATCTCAAGTTGTGGTACTAGAAGAAAATGTAGATCACAACTCTACAAATTCAGTGGACAAAGTGGTTTTCAAATTACACAACCAGAAGTGGGTAAACAAGGTCAATGCCACTAGCTGACAAGCTCTGGCATAGAGCTGGCAATGCCAAAAACTAGGGCTTGGCATAACTTTTGATCTAGAGCTCCAAATAATGCACCACTTTGTCTGGGAGGTAGGCATTGATAACAAGAACAAAAGTTACAATAGGATCTATGGCTGAAAATGGCTGGACAGCAAGAAATTTGCTGATGAACTGAGATGAACTAGTTGCACTGGAGCAGTTCTGGACAAAATCTTGGAAAAGCTATAACTTCCAATCTAGGCCGATCTAGGTGTCGGGCTAGAAGACAAAAATGCTCAGGAGGCTAAGGCGCATCTAAAAGACAAGGTGATTTGGGCTGAAACGGCTGGGAACACTTTTCCAGTGATCGGCGCCGGAGAAGAACACTGCCATTTGGGGGTTTCTGCTATAGGCCAAAAGAACTCAATTCCTAGCTTGGAGAGTATCTAGGAGGTATAAGGAAGCTTCTGGTAACATCAAATTGACCGGAGGATCACCGGAGAAGCCTGGCGACGTGAGCCAGTGACTGTCAAATTGTGAAATCGAGAATAGCTTCAAATTGGGATCAATTGATTGTTCTAAGTTCACAGGCATGCTTAAAAAGGTTCACTGATCCATTTTGATTACAGAAACGAGAGCTAATTTGTACTGGATTGAGCCACATTACAGAAACAGGGCAATCGACAATTCCGGTGATCGCCGGCGTTAGGGGTCACCGGTGAGCAATTAAATAGTACTACACAGAGAGAATGAGTAGGGGAACTCACTGATGGCTTTAATTTGGCAGGAGATTAAGTGTAGAGCGCTGGCACCGTGAGCCTCCTCGACGGCTCGTCGGAGAAGATGACTGAAACAGTGAGATTTGGAATTTGGCTAGTTTCTGGTGAAGTGTGGAGAAGCTGCTGCACACAGGAGCGCTTAAATAGACCAGGCGAAGCTTGCAAGAAGGAGACAATGAAGTGATTGGCTGCTATGATGAGCTTGCTTGCGTGCTGGACATCAGTGGCGAAGACACAGCAAGGAGCGGTGATGCGACGGCGACAAGCTTGCAGCTGATCACAGTGTCGCCTCTGTCGACGATTCGGACTCGGAGTCCTCAGCCGAACTTATGCAGAATTTATAACTGTGAGACCTTTCAAGATGACCCTTCGGGAAGGTATGCTGAACAATAGTGAACAGGAGCACAGAGAGTTTAGACAGGTTCGGGCCCTCGATGGTGGGAGTAAAAGCCCTACGTCCTGTTGAGATTTCACTAAGTGTGGTAAAAGGTTTACAAATGGAGGAAAAAGTCCTCACAGGCGAGGATTTTTCCTGTAAGAGTGTACAAAGATAAGCCAAAGAAGGCTTATTAAAATGCTATATGAGGTGTGCCGTAGACTTGGCTAACTTAGATGATTTTCTTCTCCCCTCATTGATGTTTCATGCCATCCTTTTATACTGTTTGAAAGGGTGCCATGTAGAGGAAACTGCATCAAACGGTTGCATGGACGGTTGGATGCGGTTTTTTGGAACTGCTCTTAACCTCCACGCAGGTTAAACACGTGTTATTCATGGATAACTGTATGTGTTAACCTTCTGACGGTTGATTCTCCACGTGTAGGAATCTTCGGGATACTTAGAATATCCTGTTGTACGGGCAACTGAAATAGATAGATCCCAAGTATCCTGATCGACAGGTGTTCTGACCGCGGGATATTGGCTGACCGCGCAATATCCCGAATGTGTAGTTCGCGTATAGCTTACGAACTTCTGACCGCGGAAGGCTTACGGACTTCTGACCGCGCAAGGCTTACGGTCTGACCGCGTAAAGCTGCGACCTGATCGCGTAAAGCTTGTGACCTGATCGCGTAAAGCTTGCGACCTCATGGTGATGCCCCTCAGAATAGCTTGAGTTCGCATCACCAGGTACATGTCTGGTTCGAACTTGTCTTGAACCAAAAGTTTATTAGAAATGACCCGGGTGTCAATCCTCGTCAGCTAGCCCCCAAATTCGAAGAAAACGAAGAGACGTGTTTATTTCGAATTTAAAGACCGTGCATTGGATTTTTAACCCGGCCCTTTAACTTCTCCACTTAGTGGCGCACTAAGTGAAAACGGTTGGTTTTTCAAGACAAGTTCTGACATTACGTGACGGGCAATGATAGCGCCGTAGAATTGTTTTTATCTCGAGGTAAAATTGTAAATGTTTTAGCAAAACCCAAGGCGTCTGGAATGCAAACCGTCACCCAGGCGGCTATAAATACCAGACCCCTGGACATGTAAAGATCTACAATTTCCCTCTCACGTCTAAGTCTTTTTCTTGTTATCCTGCCCCCTTCCTTCTTACATATCCCTCCCAATGGCAGATCATGAAATCATCGAGATTGAGAGCGATGAAGGGGAAATTGTCGAACAAGGGTCTCAAACGAATGAAGTCCTGTCTCCCTTAAGGAAGAAACCCAAGGTTGACGAAGGATCTTCCAGTGGACCAAAGGTAATGAACGTAGCGAGTTTCTTTCTTCCTTCAGTTCCTTTGACCCTCCCCGTTCATGCCTCTCGGCAAGTTAGGCCTTTATCCTTAGGAAAAGATCCCTTCACATCCAATTCCCCCATCCTTTTGGGTGATCAACATCCTGGTCGGCAAGCGGTGACTATCCCTCGATCAGATGATTGCCATATTGGGTTGGCGAAGCAATCTTCTTCTGGGGAGGTTGCTCTTCCACCATATGATGATCTTCCTCCCAAGATGGGTGTACCAACGGGTTATGCACCGGGACAGGTAACAATTCTTCTCCCTTTCTTGCTGATAATTTTAGTTAGTATGACTAACTTTTGCAAAAATGTAGGAGGTAGGAGACCCCAGCGATCAGCCTTCTGCTGCTCCATCTCTTCCTTCCGGACAGACCCTTCTGGAAGAGAAGAATGCCCTGGAGAAGAAGACCAAGGAGATGGCCTCGAAGATTCTGCGTTTAGCAGAATGTCTTGATCGATCCCGAGAAGAGGCGCACCATTTCCGTCGAGAGAGGGACTTCGCTCAGCAACAGCGAGAACTCTCTGACTTGATTAGGGACAATAGTGCGTCTGTTGTTAGGGACGATATAGATAGACTTAGGGTAGTTGCTAGTTCCCTGGGGGTTGTCAGTGTAGATCCTACTGATAACAACATGTCCCTTGGGGAACTTTGTAAACTTCTTTCGGAGCAAGTCGATGTTTTGATCGACTGCATCCCTTTTGTATGTAAAGAATGTAAGAAATAAAAGTTCTTTATTTCTCATGAAATGTTCTCCACATCTTCTGTGCGAAAATATAGCCATGAACTATACGTTCGCGACCATTCATACACAGGAATTTTTAGTTCTGCGATCAAAATCACTTTTAAGAAAAAAGCACCGCGACCTGCCCTGATTCCGCGATCAGTTTCAAAGCCGCGGTCAGAACTAAGGTTCGACCAGAGTTGGGACTCGGTCAGGATGTCACTTCGATTAGAATCGAAGTTTTAGCCTAAAACACGATTTCGATAAAACCATAACCCAATTAGAAACACTTCAGTACGTTGAAAATTGGGTTACGTGATTTTTTCGAATAAAATGTTCAAAGTATAAAAAAGGAAAAACGTCCTCTGAAAAGTACTGAAAATTTTTCAGTCCTTTTACACTTTCAGTTTCCAAAACAAAGAAGTCTTTTTGTTTCAGATCCGACGCCTGAGTACTTTATCGGGTCCATCAGAAACAGTATCCATTATGGGAAATGAATAAAGCATTCAATGGGATGTTTGAAATGAGCCGTTTACTCATTAATGCGTCGCCTTGGGTCTATAAAAAGAGCAGATGTCTTCTCAAAGAAGCCACACAGCTAAAAACCCTTATTATTCCCGCCGCTCAAAACCCTCATCTTTTTCAGCCTTCATCTTCCCCAAATCGCCAGCTTCCCCTTTGATTCTACACCAAAGATGGCGTCCTGGAGCAGATCCATTCACCATTCTGAGGAGAGCCTGATGGCATTAGAGAAGGAGGAGATCCTTTCTCTGCGGCTGCTCATTAGCTGGCGACCTGCGGAGAAGGACCAAGAAACCCCAACTGTCCAAGAAGGCGAGTTGGTGGTTTTTGAGGAGTATTTGCGTTGCGGGTTCCGATTCCCTGAGAGTCGGTTCCTTAAGGATGTCCTTGAACATTACGGGTGGGAACTGATCAACCTCCACCCCAACGCGATGCTGATCCTTGCAGTATTCCAGCACCTTTGTGAAGCCTTCGTCGGAATATATCCCAGCGTGGATCTTTTCCGACGATTTTACTTTTCGCCGTGGTCGAAGAGTACCAACGCCGCCGGATGCATCTACTTCCGGCTGAGGGATAAAAAGGAGTATCCCTCCCCACCCCTACGAGATTCTGTGCATGGGTGGCACCAAAGGTGGTTCTACTGCTCTCCACCATCCGAAAGCAGTTTATGGTTTGAAAACTCGCGACCGGAGAAGTCGAGCGAGTTAGACATTCCTCCGGCGATGAACTCGGAGCTTTCGAAGCATGCCGAGGT
The DNA here is from genome assembly GCA_019359835.1 of Pharus latifolius. NCBI lineage: Eukaryota > Viridiplantae > Streptophyta > Magnoliopsida > Poales > Poaceae > Pharus > Pharus latifolius. The sequence continues at coordinate 50,133,581 of CM033319.1, read as the reverse complement.
GATTCTTCACTTGGTCAATGAAGGATTGACGGCTCGAGATATCATTCGAGACTTCGTGAAGAACCGGGTGAGTCCTCTGCGTGAAAGGGCTCATCCGGCGTGGGAGATTAAGTCCATGGGTGATAGCACCCTGGACTACAGTCAAGGTATTTATTTCTTTGGTGCTGAACTTTCTCCTTTTTGAATTGTACAAATTCTGACTTGAGTTTGGGAACAGTCCTGCCTTCATCCGAGATTGAAAGGCGGACCAACTCCCTCCTTAGGACCTACAATTCCGATGTAGAGGGTCCTAAGGAATCACCTCGCCCGCAGAGCTTGATTCACGCGGGTGATGACCTCAGACAGGAGCGCCGAAAGGTAATTTCCTTGTTCAGCTTTGGCTTTGCAGGTCTTGTGTGTGTCCAGTGCTAATCCCTTGTAATGGACTGCGAATCAGCTCCTAGGGAGGTTTGCGGATGCGACGTTCCCAAGTGAAAATGTCGGCTCTCCAAAGAAGCCGACGGCGAGGAATGTGAAGAAGGTCTCTCAGAGACCCAGGACAAAGAGTCCTGCCCCTAAGAAGACCAAGCTAAACCCTGGGGAGGGGTCTTCACGAAGCATTCCTCGTCCCGCAAGAAAGACTGCGGTAAGATATCGCATTCCTGCTACTTTTTCAGGCGCAACATGGAATCACTTCTTCGTCGTACAGGGAGAGGGGAGCGAGGAGGAAGAGGATGACGTTCCTCTGATCCTTCGAAGGAGGAAGATCGCGGATCTTCCATCCAGCGATGCCCCAAGCCGCCCCGCAGAGACCACTACTACCGAGGAGGTGGTCGTGGAAGATCCTGCGACCACCGAAAATCTTGTGGTCGCGGGTAACCCTCCAATTCCTGAAGCCCCCGAGGTTTCAGGGTCAATTATCTCTGCTTCCCTGGTCGAAGGGACGACCAAGGTAAGGAATCTTTTCGGCCGTTCCTTCTATGACTCTTTCTGCACATTTGTCAAGTTAATGTATATACAGGGAGGAGAGCTTCCCCCTGGGACCACTGGGGGTTCCAGGGAGGAAAATCCTCCTCCTCTGCAGACAAAGGAGGAGGTGGATGAACAAAGGCCAGCTATGATGGTTCCAGCAACTCTGGAATCACCAAGGCCTTCAGATGCAGCCCCACCAGTTAGCCCGGTGGCCCAGGTAAAGATCTTTTCATGCGTTGTTACCTGTTCCCTAAGAATATGCCTATAACATGACATTTCCAGGGGGGTGCTGCCTTGTTTACCATAAGGAAGGCGAGAACCGGAGACGGCTCTCCTTCGCAAGGGGAATTTTTCCAGAAGTCCCAGGAACGAATGGGATTTCAAATAAGGTAAGAGCTCTTACTTGACAGTAATCTTAAATAAAAGTTGCCTGACCCATTCTTCCTGTTAGGCAAAAGAAGACAGCGCCTAACCCTTCAACCGCCACTGGGGAGGTTGAAATTAGGGCTGATGAGGGAGCCTCTAATGAAGAGCGCTCTGCTCCCGCGGTTCAGGAAGTCGTCCGGACCGCGGGAGGTGAAACAAGTACAGGGATCGGGTCACAACCAGTGGTCTCTGGGGGTGGCGTCCGGCCGGCACTCCCACCTACTATCCCTGTAGTGAGCACGTCGGAGGCTCTGGCGAGGATTCCCGCTGAACTGAATGATGCCGTTTTACAAAAGTTTATGAAGGTATAATAAGACTTTGCTTCCGTGCCTGAATTATACTTAGGACACCTTTGACCTTCTTCTTTGGCGCCACAGGGATTGTCCTGGCTAACAAGCCATTCGCTTGTTGTGATGGCTAGTACAGAAGCCACTCAAAAAGAACGCGATAGCTTGCGCAGGTGAGTACCATTACCCTCTGGTTAACATGGGTATATCTTGGTTGTGACTGCCTTGATTTTGTTGCAGAGAGGTTGCATTCTTGAAGAAGGAGGTGGCCGGTTCAGTCTCAATGTTTAAGAAACAAGAAACTGAACTCAACAGACTTCGATTAGAGAATGCTCGTAAGCCGATTCCTGACTAGGAAGACTTGAATCCAAAATATGCGAATAATCTTCTCTCTCTGTACAGCGCAAGCAGGTCGAATTACGCAGCTCAGTCGAGACAAGGAGATTCTTGAATCCTCGACTCGCCACACCGATCGGGCAATCAAAGAACTGAGCCTCCGGATCTTTGAAAAACTAAAGGCCGTGGCTGATCTTTTGAAGACCGATGTGGTAGAACTGAGGCAAGACAACCTCAGTATAAATGACTGGACATCACTGCTTACTGCCCAGGCGGATTCACTGCTTGAGTATCTCCCTGGAGATACACGGCGACGCGAAGAGGCGATCAGAACCAGGGTTCGATCAGCCGCAGCAGCCGTACTCAGCCGGGTTCGACTTCACCATGGCCCAGATGTAGATCTGAACGCACTGGTGGGTCCGGTTGAGGTCGAGAGTGAAGAGCTGCTCGATGCAGTCATAGAGGAAGTCCAGCCCCTAGTAGATAAACTCCTGACTGAGCTGGGGATCGAATGATCCTTATTTTTGTAACCAAACAATTGTAATTACCATGCAATGTATGTAAAACTATATTTTTTTTTTTTTAAAAGAAAGTGCATATTCACATCATAAGTTTCATACTATAAGTATATTCCTCTAGCCCCCGCCTCTGTTTTGTGAATACTGGAGCCTTAGTATTTTAAGCAGAGGGGAAAACATAAGTATGATGACCAGGGATATGCGCTTCAAGCCGGTGGTCAAGATTAAAGTAACATTCTAACCTTATTGCAAACTGGTAGCCACCCAGATGACCGAAGACTAGCCAGATAGTCCCGTGTGCGTTGAGAAACGGCTTATTTAGGAGCGACTTATCTGGAAGTGATCATGAGATCGACCAGCGAATCCGGTTAAAAAATGCTGTAGTAACCTAACCGCCGGCGATCAGCCCCAGGTCGAATTTGTTTAATTTGGGCTTAAAGAAAACACTCATTGTATGAAAACAAGACATGCTTTTTATGAAAAGATGCTAATTGAACAGGGAAAAAGTGATTGGAATACTTACACGTAAAACTTGCGAAGTTGATCGATGTTCCAAGTATTGGACAAAATCCGACCATCCTCCATGGCTAACCGCGCAGACCCTGGCTGCGGCACTGAGACGACAGTGTATGGTCCTTCCCACTTTGGGGAGAATTTATTGCGGTTAGACTGGTCTTGAATTTTTCGTAAAACCAAGTCGCCCACGTTGAGATCACGTGGTCGCACCTTTTTACTGTGATACTTGCGTAGAGCCTGCAAGTATACCGCGGACTTGATCAGGGCGCGATCACGCCGTTCTTCCAGGAGGATGAGATCTTGCGATCGCTGTTCGGATTGGTTGACCTGTTCGAATTGATTCGTGCGAACAGATCCAATACTGACTTCCATAGGCAACACAGCCTCGGCCCCATAGACCAAATGGAAGGGTGTCTCACCGGTGGCTCGACTAGAGGTAGTCCGTAGTGCCCATAGAACAGTATAGAGCTCGTTTGCCCAAGCCCCCGAGCGGGTCTTGAGGCGATCAAAAACACGTTTTTTGATGCCTTGCAATATTGCCCATTGGCCCGTTCTACGGCACCATTGCTTTGTGGATGTGCCACGGAAGCAAAGCACACCTTAGTCCCAATCTGATCGCAGTAGTCTAGGAAGAGACCGCTAGCGAACTGAGAACCGTTGTCTGTGATGAGACGGTTTGGAACACCAAATCGTGCCACAATGTTCTTGTGAAAGAACTTTTGTGCAGCTGATGCAGTACTATTTCGTACTGGTTCGGCCTCAATCCACTTTGTGAACGTGTCAATGGCTACGAACAGAAACTTGTACCCATTGACCGCTTGTGGCATAGGACCGACGATGTCCATTCCCCAGATCGCGAAGGGCCATGCGAGAGGAATAGTTTGCAATGCATAAGCAGGTTGATGAACCTGTCTTGCATGAAACTGACACTGTGGACACATCTTGACCATAAACTTGGCATCATCGAGTGCCGGAGGGGAAGTTGATCGACCATCTCCAAAGATAGCCGGTCGCACGTGAGCGCCACGTTGCGACTACCTCGGACCGAAATGACACCTTTGGGGCCAGGCAATTTCCCGCACTGATAAGCATAGTGCGTTGCCATCATGAACTTAGCAAGGGTCGGCCTGCCAAAAATTGCATTATAAGCTGAATCACAATCGATTACATCGAAAGTAACCAATTCTGTTCAGAAATTATCTGGTTCTCCCAGAGTGACCGGGAGGACCACTTGTCCCAATGGCATCATCGAGGGGCCTGGGATTATCCCATAAAACGGATGGATTATGGGCTTAATCTTCGAACGAGGAATTTGCATCTCGTCGAGTGTCTTGACCAATAAAAGATCAAGGGAACTTCCCCCGTCAATCAGGACCCTTTCGACTCTCGCGTTACTGATGATTGGGGTAATAACCAGAGGTAGCCTCAATGGTCGAGTTAGCCCCACAGGACAGTCAGCGCGATCGAACGTCAAAGGTATATCCGACCAACGGGGATATTGAGGTTCACCAAGGGATGTCTCCATTTGGTTAACCTCTCGGCAAAAAGTTTTAAACTGCCTTTTGGAAACGAAAGAGGAGGAACCTCCGAAAATGACATTAACATGATTTTGAGGTACCTGGTAAGCCATTTCTTCGTCTCCATCGACGTCTCTAACCCCGCACGCCTGCTCTTTAGACGGTAAGGTTGGCATTGGCCCAGCTCCTTGGTAGAAATCATCCAGCTGTTTCAACCAACTCCTGCAGTTTTTGAGATCGTGGCCTGCGGAATTGTGGAGTAGACACCACCTTTTGCCCTCCTGCAGATTAGTTGATTTTTCCGGCTGGTCGGAATCCCGGCCACCAGAAGCAGTTTTACTTTTAAAAGAAGACTTATTACCTTTGGTCGAAGGTGGTTTCTCTGCGACCGCGACCTCACGGTACTATCCAGAGTGGTTCCTCTTCGAATTTTTTGACTTCCCACCCGGTGAAGACTCCGGCTTTTTGCTTGAATCTTCTTTCTTGGCGTCCTTGAAGCCTGGTTGGGGCGGTAGGTCCCCCTTGTCAACCATTCGGTTCCATTCGACTGCCTCGGCTGCATCGGAGTATCGATCAGCCATATCGAACAGATCGGCCACTGATCGAGGAGGGTGGATGAGCAAGTCTTCAGTGAATCTCCGGTATCGAACGGCATGCTTAAATGCCCTGATTACGGAGCCATCAGATATGTTCGGGATGGTATTTCTTACCCCGACAAACCTCTTGACAAACTGCCGAAGCGTTTCGGTCGAAGTTTGCCGCAGTCTATGCAAGTCATCCTCCTTACCCGGCTTTTGGTAACAATTTTGGAAATTGCTGAGGATGGCATCGCATAGCATTTCCCAATTATAGATAGAACCCTCAGGCTGATTGAACAACCAGGTTCTAGCCGGTCCTACGAGGACTGTTGGCAGGTAGTTGGCCATGACCTTGTCATCGCCTCCTGCTGCTTGGATGGCAGTAATATAGATCTGAAGGAACTCAGATGGGTTTTGAGTTCCATCAAACCTCTCAATGGCCCCTGGTCGAAACTTATCGGGCCAAACGACTGCTCGTAGGCCAGGCGAGAAAGCTTTGCAACCAACGTAAGGACCGTGAACCGTCCTGCGACTTTTGGTCGGGTTTCGAGCAAACTCACTTAATGGCGAGGTTACTCGAGGTCCCAAACGAGAGTGAACGGGAACTCGATCCCTACTACGAGAGTCCTGCATTCGCCGATATTTGTCCTGTCGGGACGGTAAAGGTGGCGGGTAACTCCGTCGGCCAGAGCCAAAATGAGGACCATCTCGTTTATGGGGATGTGTCACTGAGCGGGAAGAAGCTGTTGGGGTCGCCTCGGATGCGACCTCGTCCAGTCTTTCCGCCAGGATCCTGAAAAAGGCCGGTCTCTGCGTATCCGTGACCGTAGGAGGAAAATTACGCATGACCTCCGCGATAGATCGCAGTCGACCATGGGTACTTCTCCTAGGGGCACCAGGTGTTACTGTTTCTTCGTCCACTGGGAAATGCTCCGGTGGTAAGGAAGGAGTCTGGTCACGTCTACGACCACGCGACCGTCGAGAAGAACTCGGGGCAGCATCGTAACGAGCCTGCGCATCTTGAAGAGCCTCTAGGGCAGTTCTGCGTAGTTCGTTGTTCTGTTGCTCGAGATCTTGCTCCTCCTTCTATATGCGATCTTGTTCTTCCCTGGCAGCCTGTTGATCGGGAGTTTCCTCCGACAACGCAGCAAACTGCCTAGGGAGAGAGGTCGTCGATGGGGAGAACATCTCGGTTTGTTCCGAGTCAGACTCGAAATCAAAGAGACGGTGGAGGTTATCAGGGTCGAACCTTCCTGGGCTAACTTCAGGGTCACCATCATATTTTCCCTCAGCGGGATCGTATGACGGGCCGGATTCATCGCCTAGCACATTAAGAACCTCTGCGGGTTCTGACCTTGTGCCAGTTTCCTCCTGGTCGATTAACATGACTTGGGGAGATGATTCAACCTGTGGAAGATTCTGGCCTTCTACCTCTTCCATCGGAACGGGATCGCTTGGAGAAGGCATGGGTATATGGGCATAATCCTCGAGATCGAAATCGTTCTCGGAATCATATGCTCCAGCCATGTTTCGGCGAACCTCCGAATTTCAATTAGGACGCCTTGAGAAAGGCCCCACGGTGGGCGCCAGCTGTCGACGATTCGGACTCGGAGTCCTCAGCCGAACTTATGCAGAATTTATAACTGTGAGACCTTTCAAGATGACCCTTCGGGAAGGTATGCTGAACAATAGTGAACAGGAGCACAGAGAGTTTAGACAGGTTCGGGCCCTCGATGGTGGGAGTAAAAGCCCTACGTCCTGTTGAGATTTCACTAAGTGTGGTAAAAGGTTTACAAATGGAGGAAAAAGTCCTCACAGGCGAGGATTTTTCCTGTAAGAGTGTACAAAGATAAGCCAAAGAAGGCTTATTAAAATGCTATATGAGGTGTGCCGTAGACTTGGCTAACTTAGATGATTTTCTTCTCCCCTCATTGATGTTTCATGCCATCCTTTTATACTGTTTGAAAGGGTGCCATGTAGAGGAAACTGCATCAAACGGTTGCATGGACGGTTGGATGCGGTTTTTTGGAACTGCTCTTAACCTCCACGCAGGTTAAACACGTGTTATTCATGGATAACTGTATGTGTTAACCTTCTGACGGTTGATTCTCCACGTGTAGGAATCTTCGGGATACTTAGTATATCCTGTTGTACGGGCAACTGAAATAGATAGATCCCAAGTATCCTGATCGACAGGTGTTCTGACCGCGGGATATTGGCTGACCGCGCAATATCCCGAATGTGTAGTTCGCGTATAGCTTACGAACTTCTGACCGCGGAAGGCTTACGGACTTCTGACCGCGCAAGGCTTACGGTCTGACCGCGTAAAGCTGCGACCTGATCGCGTAAAGCTTGCGACCTGATCGCGTAAAGCTTGCGACCTCATGGTGATGCCCCTCAGAATAGCTTGAGTTCGCATCACCAGGTACATGTCTGGTTCGAACTTGTCTTGAACCAAAAGTTTATTACAAATGACCCGGGTGTCAATCCTCGTCAGCCTCATCGGGACCTGGCAAAGCTGTAGCAAGCGGTGGCGACAACTACTGGCGCGGCAAAGCGACGTGGCGAGGAGTTGCTGACAACAGCCGTTGATCGCGCGCGGGAGCAGGCGCTGGTCGTCGACGTAGCAGCGACCTTGCCACGGCACTAGCTGGAGCGAGGACACGTGCGCACCGGCTTGCACGGTCACAAGCGCGGCGAAGCCTCACCGGCGGCGAGCAACCACGGCGCACAGGCACGACGCACAGGCACGATTGGATTTGGATTTGTGTGGGCAAGTGTGGAGAGGTTTTTGAAAAAAACTTGGGCTAAAACAATGGTGGATGCTATTTGAAGAGGATGGGAGGCTTTAAATAAGGTGCTAGGTAGGTGTTGTAAAGGTTTGGGGTGAGAAATGTGCAAAAAGAAAGCAAAAGGGACATTTTCGGTCGAAAAAGGAGAGCAAACCGAGCTTGGCACGACCACGGGCACGAGGCGTGCTCCGGGTCGTGTTCGGCTCGCGTTTAACCCGCTACGACCAGCTGGTCATGCCAACGGGGGCACTACCATGGGCACGGGGCATGCCTGATTCGTTTCTACCTTCCTTCGACTAGCCGGTTGCATCGACGTTGCCACGTTCACGAGCACGGCACGTTCTTGTTTTGGTTTGGTTCGGTTTGTGAAAATACGAGCACGGGACACGCCACATGGCGTGGTTATTGCGGTCAAAAATAAAAAGATTTTTTAATAATTTGAGAATTCAACCCGAGTGTGCCACATGTCGTGCTCGAGAACGTGGTTGCATTGGGTGGTTTTTGAAACTTTTTGAGTTTTTCTTTTAAAAAATAGCCCGAAACCAGCACTAGTCATGGTCGAGGTCATGCTCATTTCGGTTTAAAAAAAATATTTTATTTTAAAAACAATCCACCCGAAAGCAGCACTGGTCGTGCCCATGCCTGTGCTCCCCTCGGTTGGTTTTGGAAATTTTTTTCTTTGAAAAATTGCGCCCGAACGCAACACTGGTCGAAACACAGGTCGTCCTCAAATCAGTTAAAAAGAAAAAAAATTTAGTTTTTGAAAAATCCTCAAATCGAAGCCACCACTAGTCATAAACCTGGTCGTGGTCGTCTCGGTTGTTGAAAAATTGATTTTTGAAAGTTTGAACCAAAAAAGCCCAAAATTAGTCTTGCAAGTTGTCGTGGTCACCTCGGCAGTGTAAAAATTATGAATTTTTTGGTATTTTCAAAAAGAGGTAGCCCTAGTGTACAAAAAACAAGGGTTGGGTGGTCAAACGGCGTCGGAATTGAGTGATTTTCACGCCGATGTGTTCATAAAAGAGAAAACTACATGTTAGTGTATTGGGTTGTGTAACACCCTGAGTTTAGGGGTAAAAACTTTCTTTTCATGAACACCATGCATGCATGATACCATGTATCTGTAATAGTAGCCAGATCAGTATCTATCTCAAACCCTAAGATCTCAAAATTTTCCCTGTGAATCCAAATTAAGATCAGATTACTCAGATATGATCTATCAGTTACTCTGAACATAAAAGTCTTCAGAAGTCAGATTCAACTCCATCTTTAACTTCCAGATCTATCAATTCTTTTCTGTTTTCGAAAACAGGATTCTAATTACTATTTTAATTACCCTAAATATTCTGAACTCAGATTTAGTCAACTCTTGACCTAATTCAGATCAGATTACTCTTGGACTATAATCATGGGTATGCCAATACCTTAATCCAGAAAGTTGGTAGCCAAATTATATCATCTAAGTCTTTTTCACATATCAGTTCAAATTATATTGCAAATTAGTCCTTTATCTGATATCTAGAAATCCAAAAAAGGCTAAAATCTTCAGATCAATTCCAAATTCAAGATTTCTTCAGTAAATCATTTCTAAATGCTATTTGATACAATTTACCCTTCTGTCCAGATTACAAAATCTCATCCTAGATGTCAGAATTCGAAATTGATAAAACTCAGATTCTATTGTACCCTAAAATACCCTATTTTCGATTTATGTCGAAAATCATCAAATCGTATCAGATTTCATCAAATCTCTTGCTAGATGAGTATAAGGTATAAGTTTATACTCAGCTGTGAAATCAGATTGCAAATCAACTATCTCTAAGTCAGAAATTACAATTCAGTCCAAAGCAAATTTCCAGATTTTACAATTTAGTCCAAATGGCTGTTTTCGACCTCACCTGCTGTACGCGACCAGGGAAGCTGCAGTTTGACCAGTGCTTGCCATCGACTTCGACCACAGCCGGCACAGTGCACAGCGTGGCTTTGATCACGACCTCGGCTAGCGTTGAACAGTGCCGTGCCTTGCGACCGCGACCACGCCGTGTTTCGCCGCCGATCAGCGCCGCTCAAGCCCGAGTTGTTTGCAACCGTGTTTGCATGTACACACGTGTTTGCACCTCAGTTGTTGCCGTGGCCATCTCTACCCAGCTCACCAGCTGCTGCATGCCAGAGAGGAGCTTCGCTGTTTGCCGTTGCTTCAACCCGAAGCCTTCTTCTTCACGGCGCAAGCTTCTTAATCTCCGAGCATTGAGCCTTGCTTCGTATTTGTTTTGCCTATAAATAGCAACCCCAGAGAAGCTTTTCCACCTTTAGCTGTGCTCTCCAAGCTCTTAAGTAATTAAACATAAACACTCCTTGCTGCAGTCTTCTTCTCCGGTGAGCCACCGAGGAGGTCAACGACGACAGCTTCACTCACTGCTTTAATCCCAAAATTGACACCACCAGTGAGTTCCCCGTATCTTACTCTCTGTTCTGTATCATTTAATTGAACTCTTATGCACTTCATCGCCGGTGATCACCGGAAATTGCTGAAATCAGTGAAATGCCCTGTTCCAGTTGCATAAGTCAAATTAGCCCGAATTAGCCTTCGATTCAATAGACAAAAATGATCAGTAAGCTATTTTAAGCAAGCCTGTGAAGTTGAATGGTGAAATTGACCAAGAACTGGAGTTTTTCGCTAGCCCGAGCTTCACCAGCCGCCGGCGAACGTCGCCAGCCTTCTCCGGTGATTCTCCGGCCAATTCAATCGTGCCAGAAGCTTTCTTATACCTTCTAGATGCTCTCCAAGCAAGGAATCAAGTTCAAACATCGTGTAGCCAAAACCCCCAATATCAGTGTCTTCTTCTCCGGCGCCGGCCACCGGAAAACCATTCCCGGCCGATCCAGCTCCAGAGACCTTGTTCACCAGATGCGCCTTGATCTCCTAAGCAACTTTGCCTACTAGCTCGACTTCCAATTCGGCCTAAATCAGAAGATATAGCTATGCCCTAATTCCTGTCCAGTGCTGTGAATTGAAACTTCAGCCACTGAGTTCATCGCCGATTTTCATCACTTTCCGGCCATCTCCTGCCCTAGGTCCAGTTGAGTGAATTGTTCCTGTTACTGAGGCCTACCTCCTAGACAAAGTGGTGCATCAATTGGAGCCCTAGATCAAAAGTTATGGCAAGCCCTAGTTCCTGGCCATGCCAGTTCAATGCCAGACTATGTCAGCCAGTGGCATTAGCTCATTTCACCTCCTTCCAGTTATGTAAATTGAAAATAACTTTGTCCATTAGACTTGTGGAGTTGTAATCTACATTTCATTCTACTGCCACAAGTAGAGATAATCCTTCTACCATTCATTAACCCTATGTCGATGCCTTGAACCGAATGTCGACCTAAAGACATTCATCGATTTTGGGCAAACCAGCCGCGGACTTAATGTCAATTCCTATATCCTGGAACCCTAGAAGTCCCTAGCACTCATTTTCAACCCTAATTCTATGATTTAGCCCTAATCAGCTTCTATGGTATCTAAACCCAATCATTTCAGAATCATCAAGACATTCATCTTTGCATTATTGCATGTAGTAAAATAATGTATTGAAAAGGTTGTGATTCTTGGTTGCTTGTTTGATCTTTGCTCAGAGTCGGAGCCAGAGTTCGAGGACTTCACTGCTGACCCGACATCAACTGCTGTCTTTTACGACGCGGAAGGCAAGTCATAGTCTTGATCATCTTGAACCTATATTTTATGAATTGTTATGATATGACCTTGAATATAAGTAGTATTGCATGAGAATGGATGAATTGTGAATTGGCAGTACTAAGCTGGATGCTTGTGAAATGTGAATTGATCAAATAGTGAGCCATAAACTATTATAAGTGTATTTATATATATTCATGAAATAGAACCCTTAGCCGTGACCAGGGTTTTGGTATGGAATGGTGGTATTAGCACTGGTTGTGCTTGGTTGCACTGGATGTGCAGGCACTGTAGGTGCATGGTGTGTGGTATGATCTGGTCACTGGCATATAAGGACTAGAACCTTGTGTTGTGCGTCTAGTGGCATGAAACACGTGCTAACCGCAAGCCTGGTATGGGACAGGCCTGAACAAGTACTTATGCGGATCGCACATGAAATCCCTGCATGAGATGGAAAACAATACACTGATTTCACAGAGTGTGGCTCCTCCACGTATCACTGAATGTGATTTGATTATGCACGCTGACCCAGTAATGGGAAGAGGCTTGGGGGTGGGGGTATATCCCGCCACAAACTGTGGTTCGCGAGAGATCCACAGGGTCAGGGGTGAATTGTAAGTGAAACATAACAAACGTTCTTGTTATCTCCACCTTGCCACTCACAGTATGAAGTGAGTCAGGGGTCCAATCCTTGTGATAGGAAGGGCTTGACAGTGGAATATCTTGCGGGTAAATTGGTACCTCTCTGCAGAGTTAAAAACGTATTCGAATACTCCGAGCTCCCGGGTTTATAGGAGTCTGCTGCGGTGGATTAAATCCACGGGGTGTGACACAAGTATTATTTTCTAAATAAAATTTGATAAGTCAAGATTACCCAAGACATGTGTTGTCATGATAAGGGGTGCTACCGTGGGCTGTCGTGTGTCGACGTGTCGCGGTAGTGCTATAATTTAGTGAACATAAATAGTGATGATATGTTATGAAAAGTGCTGCCATGAGATGAGGTATGAATGTAAAGACTACTTTATAAACATCCATAATTCTTGACTAATCTAGGTTCATAACAACTTTACTATAAGTATCTACTTTTCCCTATGACTTGCTGAGTACGTAAGTACTCACCCTTGCAACTTACAACCCAGAAGATGGAGCGTACCAAGATCATGAGGAAGGCGTGGAGAACTTCTTGGATCCAGAAGGAGAGCCAGATTCGTCAAATCCCTGATGTGTTGTTCTGCCGTCAACTTCTTGCTGTGGAAGGGACACCCATCATCCGCTGTGTAGAAGTTTTTATTTTTCTTAAACTAAACCTTGATGCCGCGAAGGTATTGTAATCTTTTATGTAATATTAAGGCCAGCAGGCCACGCTGCTTAATACTTTGTAAGTTTTTCTGCTGCAATGTGAATATACTCCTGTGCTTGACTTATCCTGGGAAGTCAAAGGTATGCTTGTATGGGACTAGCTATAATAAGCTAGGTCTCCACGGGAGTAGTCGTAGTCCCAGTTTCGGGGCGCGACAGGTTGCCTCCCGACTAGCACTGGTTTAATGTCCCACATGATGGAACAATTTCGGTCGTTCAAAAATGTATGGAATCGAAAGAATCGACTGAGTTCAGCGTACTTACCTAGTCTCCCACATTGTAAAGCTTGATACGGTGCATGCTTACCTTGAAAGTGGTGTCGTTTTGTGCTCGAAGCTCTACGGCACCATACGAAAAGACCTTTTCTATCGCATATGGCCCAGTCCATCGTGATTTCAATTTCCCTAGGAACAATTTCAACCGAGAATTGAATAATAGGATCAAATCACATGGTTTAAATTCACGGTTGAGGATCCGTTTGTCGTGCCACTTCTTCATGTTGTCTTTATAGATCGAGGCACTTTCGTAGAAGTTGTTTCGAAGCTCTTCTAGCTCATGCAATTCAAGGATTCACCTTCGCCCCACTTTGTCAAAATCCCAGTTGAGTTCTTTTAATGCCCATAACGCCCTGTGTGATAGTTCAACAAGCAAATGGCATTTTTTACCGAATACAAGTTTGTAAGGCGTCATACCTAACAAAGTCTTGAATGCAGTGCGATATGCTCAAAGGACATCTGGAAGTTTGAGCGCCCAGTCTGTATGAGATGGAGCCACCACCTTCTGCAAGATCGACTTCATTTCCCTGTTTGAGAGTGATATGCAAGAGCAACTTTATGAAGTACCCCATATTTCATCAGTATTTTTTGAAATTGGTAATTAGTAAAATGTTCACCACCATCACTAATTACTGCTCGCGGTATACCAAATGGGGAAAGGTGACTGTTTTGAAAAGCTTGAGCATATGTTTTGATTTATTTGTTGGTGTAGCAACAGCCTCTACCCATTTATAAACATAATCAACCGAGACCAAGATGTAGGAGTTACCCATAGAAGATGGAAAAGGTCCCATATAATCTACTCCCCATACATCAAAGAGCTCAATTTCAAAGATGTTTGTTAAGGGCATTTCATGTCTTTTACTCAATTTTTGGAACGTTGGCAAGGGTCACATTTTTGCACAAAGTCATAAGCATCTTTAAATAAAGAAGGCCAAAACAAACCTGATTGCAATACCTTTGCCACTGTTTTTGAAGCTCCGGCGTGTCCACCACATAGAGATTAATGACAGTGTTCAAGAACGCTTTGGATCTCGTGGTTGGGCACGCATCTTCGAAATATGTTGTCAAGTCCCTTTTTGAAAAGGTTCGGATCATCCCAATAGTAGGGTCGAATGTCGTGAAGGAAGCGCTTGCGCTGTCTACTTGTCAACCCTGGAGGAAGTTCATGGTTAAATAAATAATTGGCAATATCAGCATACCATGGTTCTTGTTCAATCAAGTAAAGGTGCTCGTCAGGTAAAGCATCATTGATGCGAACATCGGTGGTGTCAGTCAAGAGTGGCGAGAGATGATCGGCGACGACGTTCTCAGCACCCTTTTTATCTTTGATCTCCGAATCATATTCCTGCGGTAATAGGATCCATCGTGCAAGTTGTTGCTTGGTTTCTGTCTTGGTCAAAAGATACTTAAGAGCAGCATGATTAGTATGCACAATAACTTTTGAACCAATTAAATATGGACGGAATTTATCTAGGGCATATACTACAGCAAGCAATTCCTTTTCAGACGTAGTGTAATTACTTTGAGCATCATCTAAAGTTTTGCTTACATAGTATATAGCATGTAGAATCTTGTTTGTTCTTTGCCCTAGAACAACATCAATTGAATAATCACTAGCATCACACATTAATTCAAAAGGTTCATTCCAATTTGGAGGTTGTATGATAGGAGCACTAGTTAATGCATGTTTTAGTTGATTGAAGGCATCAAGACATTTATCATCAAAATCAAAAGGCACATATTTATCAAGCAAACGAGTGAAAGGTTTGGTAGTTTTGGAAAAATCTTTAATGAAACGACAGTAGAAACCTGCATGTCCCAAGAAACTACGTATGCGCTTCATGTTCATTGGTGGTGGAAGAGTTGCTATGACCTTGATTTTTGCCTTGTCGACTTCAATCCCTCGTTTAGAATTCATGAGGCCAAGTACCACATCTTCTTGAACCATGAATTGGCACTTTTCCCAATTTAGCACTAGATTGACATCTTCCCACCTGCTTAAGACTCGAGAAAGATTTTGTAGATAGGTGTCGAAACAGGAACCATAAATGCTAAAATCATCCATAAAGACTTCAATTATTTCCTCAATCAAATCCGAAAAGAGAGCCATCATACATCGTTGAAAAGTTGCCGGTGCATTACATAGCCCAAATGGCATTCGCTGGTAAGCAAAAGTACCAAAAGGGCATGTAAACGTCGTCTTATCTTGATCATTGGGATGAATTGGGATTTGGAGGCATCCCGAATACCCGTCAAAAAAACAAAATATGCATGGTTGGCTAGCCTTTCCAAAAATTGATCAATGAAAGGTAATGAAAAGTGATCCTTCATAGTGGCACTATTTAATTTACGATAATTAATGCACATGCGCCATCCAGTAATAAGTCTAGTAGGGATCAATTCATTGTTAACATTCTTAACCATAGTCATACCCCCTTTCTTAGAAACCACATGAACAAGACTAACCCAATTACTATCAGAAGTAGGATAAATAATACCCGCATCTAATAGTTTAGAAATTTCAGCTTTCATAGTTTCCTTTAAATTTGGGTTTAGTCTTCGTTGACGCTCAACAGAGGTTTTAGTTTCATCAACTGGAGAGATCCTATGCATGCAAATTTTAGGGCTAATCCTTTTAATATCATCATTTGAATAACCAAGAGCGTTGCGATGCACATGAAGTAAAGAAATCAATTTTTCTAGTTGTGAATCGGTCAAGTTTGCATTAACAATGAAAAGTTGCATCTCATCATCATCCAAAAATACATATTTCAGTGAGGAAGGAAGAGTTTTGAGTGTAGGTTTACTTACCTTTTCCTTACCTGTGATGTCGAATTCAGAAATGTCCTCTTCAGATGGTTCTTTTGTTGGCTCGTCGTCATTTTGGTCATCTTCGTTGCTACTATCCGATTTTTTGTTGTTGAATATTTCATCTGTTCCTTCTCCAAAAGTGAGTTGAAGCGGCGACTCCTCTTCTAGGACTTCTTCTATATCATCCACACTGCAAAGTTTTTCCTCATACATAGGGCAGTTAACAAGGTTAGACATTTTAAACATAATATTCTCCTCCCCAATGTGAAAAGTAATTCTTCCCTCACGAACATCAATGAGTGCACCTGCTGTCCGAAGCATTGGTCGTCCCAATATAATAGGTATAGCAACATCTTCATCCATATCAAGAATGGCAAAATCAATTGAAAGATAAAATTTACCGACTTGAAGAGGCACATCTTCCAGGATTCCCTCTGGATGCTTTACCGAACGATCGGCAAGTTCCAGAACCATGCGTGTAGGCTTGATCTCACCCATGCTCAAACGTTGTGCGATGGTCAAGGGCATCACACTAACGCTTGCGCCTAGGTCTCAAAGAGCTCGATTTATGTGTACCGTACCTATGTTGCAAGGGATGGAGAAGCTCTCTTGATCCTGTAGCTTTACTGGCATCCTATTCTAAATCAGAGCACTACAATTTTAGGTTAAGGAAACGGTTTGAAATTCACTCAAATCCCTCTTTTTAGTAAGTATATCTTTCAAGAATTTTCCATAAGAAGGCATTTGAGTTACTAAGTCAGTGAAAGGCATAGTCACATTAAGCTTTTTCAAGATCTCAACAAATTTTTCAAATTGCTTATCGATTTTTGCTTTCATGTACCTTCTTGGGAAAGGTAGAGTTAGACTATAAATACATGTTACCTGATTTTCTCCACTTTTCTTTTCTTTTGGTTCAGCAACCTTGTCGTCATCCTTTGCCGGTTGTAATGGTATTTCTTCGATTTCGCGTGTCGGCGCAGTTTCGGCTGATGGTGTTCGTTCCAGCAGCTTTGTTCCACTCCTAAGGATCACTGCATTAGAAATAAGAGGTTTAGAACAAGCTATAGAATTTATTTTCTCAGAATTGAGAGGATTGATGGGTTGAGAAGGAAGAGGGTTATCATTTTTTGGTGTAGGATTTACCAATTGTGCGATTTGAGTCTCGAGCATGCAAACGTGACTTGATATGGAGTCTATCCTTTGGCTCATGGACGTCTTCTCTTTTTCTTGGTTTGCTAGGAAATTCTCTAGCATGCGCTCCATGTTCGACTACTCGGGTTGACGTTCATTTGGTGGTCGATAAGGTTGCTGATTTTATGATTGAAACGGCAGCCTTTGAGCTTGATATTGGGGATTTTGTTGTTGGATTTGCTGCTGTCCAAAGTTTTGTTGTTGGTGTTGAGGTTGCTAATTTTGTCCTGACCATGCTAAATTTTGATTGTTGGGCCATCCAGAGTTATACGAGTTAGGAAAAATATTACCTTGCCGTTGTTGCATACCCTGAAAAGCATTTGCCTGCTCCATGGATGGGTTAAACTGGCATTCATGGCCATAGTGGCCTTGTACGCTGCACAGTTCATATATAGGTGTAATTGCATTAACAGATGAAGTAGCATTTGATCAAAGAATAGCAAGTTTATCGGTTAAAAGTGCTACCTATTCGCCTAATTGCGACATTACACTTGCATCCATGCTATTGGTCGGAGCTTGTTGAGCAGCTCGTTCGGTTCCCCATTGTGTGTAGTCCTGAGTTATACCTTCGATGAGGTCGTATGCTTCATCTACACTTTTGTTCATCAGTACACCGCTAGTTGCAGCATCTATGACTATCCGTGCATTGTAGTTCAATCCGCTATACAACGTTTGAATTAAAAGCCACTTCTCTAGTCCGTGATGCGGACATTTGATCAGCAAGTCCTTGTACCGCTCCCAAGCATCATAAAGTGACACCTACCTGCTGAGAAAAAGATGCAATCTGGTTGCGAATTTGAACAGTTTCAATAGAAGGGAAAAACTTACCTAGAAAAGCTCGTGAGAGTTCGTCCCAAGTAGTGATTGACACAGGAGGAAGGGTGTATAGCCATCCCCTCGCCTTCTTGTGAAGCGAGAAAGGAAAGAGCCTCAAATGAAGTGCATCCTGTGTTACTCCATGAATCCTGAAAGTATCACAATGCTCAAGAAACATATGTAGATGTAATGATGGATCTTCAGTGGGGAGACCGCTGAACTGATTTTGTTGAACAAAATTCAAGAGCGCAGGTTTTATCACAAAATTATTTGATTCAATCGGTGGTCTAAGAATACCTGATTACAATCCCATGCTGAGCGGGGTTGCATAATCTTTGAATCTCTTTTGCTCCTCCACTATTGGTTGTACCTTGATGTCTTCAAAAGTTTGCGAGTTTTCCTCCGATCTTACTTGTCTTGCCTCATACCGAAGTTGGCAGGAGGTTTTGACAGGCTCATCCGAGCTATCCAGCTTTGCACTACTGTCCCAAAAAATTTAGCGATGCAAAGAAAAGAAGAAAAAGAAAATAGAAGCAAGATTGGGAAGTGAGATTGACTTATATCAGTGAAAATTAATCTAAAAGGATGGATTACCGTTGTTCCCCGGCAACGGCGCCAAAAACTTGATCGCACCCGAAGGGGTCGTGTGCGATGTGTAATAACCGCATGTGAATGGTTGAACCTTGAGCACTTAAGGGTCGAATTCCACGAGGAACAAGTGTATTCGTCTTTCTAGCTTAATGGATCACTGATTGAGTCAAAATGATTTTGGGGTAGTTTTTTTCTACAACTAAATCTAACAATCTAGGGTTTGCAAGCTAGAATTAAAATCTAGGGTTTCGGGAATTCCATAACCATCCGGTGTAATTCTATCCAAGGTCCAAGGATTGTAAGTTAATTTCAATTGTTTTCCAAGACAAATTAAGTTTCCAGTTCAGGGCGTTGGGTCAACAGTTAGAGGATCGCTTCCACTGTCACGTTTGGCGAGAGCCTCTCTCCTGTTTAGGGTTCCGCATCAAAGCGCTAAGAACTGAAGAACTCCACTAAATTTTTGTTAAGACTCAACTGTTACGTCTGTTGCCGAAATGAGAATTTAGGGTTTAGAGGAAGAAAACATCATGAAATTACTCCAAAACTTGAAATAAAGACCGAGGGAGAATCACGCCTTCAGAATTAGGTCATCCCTAACCCTGGAGGGGATCTACTCGTTAAAAGCCATTATAATGCAGAAATAACAATAAGAAATAAATAAAAACTTACTTGATTGCCTGAAAATTGCCATCCTTGCCGGCTTACAAAAGCAATAAAATAGAGAAAGGGGCTCTTCTAAACTAAAACTAAGCCCTAATGGCTTCTAAACCAAAGAAAGAGATTAAAAAGCATCCTTAATTGAGCGAAAAGCTTATTTATTTATAGTACATAGGAAAATGTGTCCACAAATAACTCCTTGAAGTGCAGGCAACAAAGTTCAGCTTCAAACGGTGCAAGAATGGATAGATCTGATTTAACACTGACCAGATTCGACCAGTTCTGATCCAATTAATACAACTCAAACCGACCAATTCTAGCTAAAACCAACCAAGTTCGACCAATTTGAGCAAAACTGGATCAAAATGGCCCACAAATGACCAGTTTGGATCAAACCCGCTTCAAATCGACTCATCCACGACCAATTCGAGTCAAATCTGCCTCACAACGACCAGTTTGGATTAAAACCAATCTGAGGAGTCCAATTCGAACACGGCCGGGACATGTGGCACAATCACAGCCGCACATGCGTCATGGCCGAAACCAACTCGATCACGACCGGGACACGTGGCTCTTTTACGGCCAGACATGTGGCGTGATAGGGATCGAGCGGGAATCTTCTTTGACCGCGTTGTATTCGACCGAGTCTTCTTTTCGAGCACGAGTCTTTTTCGAGTAAAAGTCCTTTTTGCGCTCTGTTTCGTACGGATTTGATCTTTTACCCACCAATTCGACTTCGACCAGGTCTCTTTTATTCTCCAATTTGGTTTCTTGGTCGTTGGAGGCTCAAATGTGGTTGAAATTGTCTCAAATTTGGAGGGTTTGGTACCTCAAAACATGATGAACACAATCGTGAAAGTAATTTGTGAAAATAATCAAGTTTTACACATAAAATGTCGCATCAAAGGAGTTTTAGGCATGATTTTGCATGTTTTCAATACTAAACCTAGGGTAAAAGTGTTACCAAGTTAGCACTTATCAACAAGTTCCTCTCCTATGTAAACCACTAGGCTGCAGCCACTACTACAGAATTCATTATCACAGTCGGGTCAAAACAGTCATCACAGACGGTTCTGACCCGTCAGTGATATTTGAGTCAGTGATAATCGAGTACTATCACTGACGGTTTTGAACCATCTGTGATTTTTCCCTTCACAGACTGTTATAAGATCAAAACTGTCTGTGATAATCATAATACACAGACTGTTATAACATCAGAACTGTCAGTGATACTCTTAATACACAGACTGTTATAACATCAAAGCCGTCTGAGATACTCATACTACCACAGATAGTTATGACCTCAGAACCGTCAGTAATAATATAAGTATCGCAGACGGTTCTTACCTCACCTCAAAACCATCTGGGATACTCACATTATCAGAGACGGTTATGACCTCAGACCGTCTGTGATACTCACATTATCAGCGACGGCTTTGAGGTCAAAACCATCTGCGATATTGTCATTATCGGCGACTGTTATAATCTCGGAGCCGTCTGTGATAGTGTCCTTATCACAGACGGTTGTAATGCCAGACCCATCTATGTAGTAAGACTATCACAGACGACTTTGAGGTCAAGACCATCTGGGATACTCACATTATCAGAGATCAAAACTATCTGCGAGGACGGTTATAATCTCGGAGCCATCTGTGATAGTGTCCTTATCATAGACGGTTGTAATATCACAACCGTCTGTGTAGTAAGAGTATCACAGACGGCTTTGAAGTCAAAACCATCTGTGATAGTGTCATTATCGGCGACGGTTATAATCTCAGACGGTTTGTCAGATCAAAACCGTCTGTGCATATTAATATTATTTTTAATAAATTTCTTTTTTTTGTGGCTAGCCTCAGGAATCATGCTAGACATGTCCTCTGTACAAATAGCATTTCATATATACAGTTCATTTCATACATGCACAGTACTCAAATATATACAGCCTCATACATGCACACAACATAGAAACATGTACAATAGCATTTCATATATACAGCACAGAACTCAGAAATATGTGCAATTGAGAGCATTTCATATATACGGCACAGAACTCAGAAATATGTGCAATTGAGATTGAACAAATAAATGTAATCGACAATTAAAGTCAGTATGTTAGATGTACAAATAAATGTAAGGCCGCACTAATACGAACCTTGCGGGTCCCTAAACTTCCCCTTGGTTGATATGACCTCTGTAAGGAAAAACTCAGCGAGCATCCCTCGGACCATACCAATCTGCCGAGGGTCAAAACTTTCTGAAGGGAAGTCGACCCCCTGCAGCAAGAGTTGGTACAGAAAAATTAGGTCAATGCAGTTGTAAATTCTGCCAAATCGATACAAAGGGGAGCAGTTGTATACCTCGGGGAAATCTGGGCGGTCAGGGGTGATGATCAGGTCATACATGTGGCGCACCACGTAGAACCCACATGTATTGTCGTTCGGCTGCTGATGGCACTGCCAATTTACAGACCGAGAGATAGCTGGGGACACGTTATAAAGTAAAACAGATGCCAATTGAAATTTGTACCGAAAATTGTAACCACTGAAACTTATCGGCTCGCCGCTCGTGTTGTCACCCTCCCTCGGCAAAGTAGTTTGTGAAAGCCCTGCAGATAGTCAAAATTGACAGTTTGAGGATATTCAAAATTGACAATTTGAGGACAATAAATCTAGATGCAAGACAGGTCCACATGAATATCATAACCTTTCGAATACATCTCGTGCACCGCAATACTCGTACCCTTTCCTCTGCAATGAATCAAGGTAGAACACCTTGTTCCTTTTCGGAATAAGTACTAGCAGGATCCAGTGGTAGCTACATGTTACACGTAAAGAATTAATAATTTAATCTAAGTTTGGGGGTATGCATATGGAGACACTAATCTACGGGTGAAGTACTGATGAAAGCACTCACCTCTGATTGTAGGGTACAAGTATGTACTCCTTGTCGACCTGAGCAAGCAACCCTCTTTTGATGTAGTCGACAACGAAGTCTACGTCGGTCCTAAACATCACCTCGGCGACCATCTGGGGGTCCAAGAATCCAACAGGTTTGCGCTTAGATTTGGCACAGCTGGTCATGCAGCTGCACGAAAGTAACCAATTAATAAATGACATATATCCATATATGCACGAACAGGCGTAGGATAGTAGGATACTTACAGCACCCAAGACCGTAGGATTGACACGTCGAGCGCATCTTTGTTGAGTAAATTGTGCAGGTCTTCGAAGGTCACTGGGTAGGTCCCAACGTCGTTATGGAACTCTGCCACGGTGTACTTGACCATGATGTGCGTCGGACGCTGCGTCCTGGTCTGGTTTGTCCTCTTCATGTACCATGCATGCAGGCTCTAGCATGCTATCCCCATGGTAGAAATTATGGCATCGGAGGCCATGGGCATCCCCAGAGCGAACAGCATAAGAGCTAGCGCACTCTTCTCACTCTCCTTCGCCGGGCTCTTCTTTGCTTTGCCCCTACTAGCCAGCTTCTTGAATGACTGCCTCCTAGTCGGAGTCAGCTTCGTCATCGAACCCGTTGGTTGGCTTCTCGGAGGGGTCGGCTGGCTAGTAGGCCGAGTGTCGGTCTGTGATGTAAGAACCTACGTATTAGGACACTAACTCTGAGGGCTATTATTACAGTACAAATTATGAAACTAGTGAGGGAATTACCTCATCCAGGACAATGTCTTTCTTGGGCCATTGCACGAACGTGTGCACCGCATCCCCGAGAGTGGTAATCTCATTGTTCGGCGGCTTCTCCAACGGAAAACCCTTGCAATGGTCGGAGACACTGTCCACCTGGACCCGTGCAAAACCCTCAGATAGAGGGACACCATGGATTGTGGCCCCCGCTGTGCATGGTTGCACCATCCACTGGCAGCCTCGATCGGGAAGAGACTGGCCAGCACTATAAGCTTGCAGGAGGCGGGTTCCTACAAACAGTGCGCATTAATATATTGAATTTCACCGCTTTTCACTTTCAAATGAATTAACATAGAAAAACGGTCATTACCTGCAGAAAGTCCACTGGATACTTTGGAGAGGGCTCCGTCTGTGAAGACCCGGCGCAGATGCGCAGCTACTACAGTGGACAAGAATGGGGCTCGGTAGTTCCGCTGCTACAAGGGGGGTGCCCTGGGTCGCCTTTCTTAGCTCGTCACACATGGACCGCATCTCTGCCAACTGCTGTAGGAGTGCTTTGTCCCGAGCAGCAAACTCCGATCGTATCTCCTCCTTGAGACGTTCATCGTGGGCTTTGTGGGATCTCTTTCTCCTCTTAGCCACCTCTCATCATCAGGGAAACCATCCCTCAAAGGCATAGTGGCACCGAGGCCGCGCACGCGGCCTGGATGCTCCTTGTTTCTGAGCGCCGCTTTGAGGATATCCCTGTCCCTCCTCGGGTTGAACTCTCTGGATGCCGCCTGGGCACTCAGCGTCACCTGCAAGAGGAGAACTTAGCAATACAACCAATTGCATGCGTGTTACGAGGATAGTAAGTGATCGTACAATCTTACCAGCCGGTCGATCACTTGCCTGTCCGCAGGGTTATTCACAGAGACGCTTCCGGAGGGGGTCATCGTCGATCTTACTCGGCACCAATTGCGGGCGCGCACATCCGAAGACTGCGAAGCCTCCTCGTCTTGCTTCCTCCACAACGCCTTCTTCCCCACATACCCACCGGTGCGTAGTCTGTGTGGGTGGGTATTCTTGGCCTGGTTAGCCTGGCCCATCGCACTTAAGCTCCTGGAACTCAGGCTTGCCCTTCATCTCCATGAACTGCTGCCATGCCTCGGGAGTCACGAAAGGGTAGTCATTGAAGGGGGTCTTCGACTCCTTCACATAGTGCCTAACAAGTTCGCTCTTGAAGTTCCTCCACGCCTTGTTTATTGACATAAGTGTCCTCCGGCGGAAGGTGAACTGGCGATCCTCGGGAATGTGAAACGCCGCCGGCACTTCTTCCCACAGCGCATCCTTGCACTCTGGGGGCACTTTACCCCAGTCGGAGGTGGTGATGGGCAGCCGCTCCCTTGCCACTTTGCCGCATAGTGAGTGGTACTGACCGACAAGTTTGTCCGGAGCTTCCGGCACTCCATTGTCGTCGAACTGTATGTGCTGCTTTTCCCACTTGTCGAGAAACGCGCATGTCGTCCGACCTCGCCCCTTTCTCTTCTGCAACTGGGTCACGTGGGACGCGGCGACCTCCGGCCCAGGCATCTCATCGCTAGCAAAGTCACTCTGACTCCCCGAGTGGTGCATTTCGTCACCAGACATATCAGTTCCTAACATAAGTGAAAGAGAGAACAATTTAAGTAAATCTGAAACTAATAATTCTATAACAAAACCCATATACTTATAATTAACCAAGAATGACAGAAACGGTGGGGAGGCGACGGAGGTGATCGCGTCGGAAGGTGGGAGAGTGATGGAGGTGATCGCGCTTGATGGTGGAAAGGCGACGGAGGTGATCGTGACAGACGGTGGGGAGGAGATGGAGGTTATCGCGCCGGACTGTGGGGAAGCGATGGAGGTGATCGCGACGGACGGTGCGAGGGCGGAGAGAGCTAGGGCAAACAGTGGCTGGAAATGAGCGGGACAAAGCCCGCCTTGAACTATGTACCAAGTAGAGCTTATCACAGTTGGTCCAATATTCACAACCGTCTATGATAATATTATCACAGTCGGTTCTCAACTAAAAACCGTCTGTGATAATCTCCATAGTGATAATCTCTAGAGAGGTTATCATAGACGGTTTTGAGTTTCGAACCGTCTGTGATACTCATTTATCACAGATGGTTTTTACTTGAGAACCGACTGTGACTGCACGAATGCATGTTAAGAACTCGAAGCGTCGGACACTGTTGGGAATATCACAGTCGGTCCTACATTCACAACCGTCTGTGATAATATTAGTACAGTCGGTTCAAAACTCAAAACCATCTGTGATAATCTCCATAGTAATAATCTCTAGAGAGGTTATCACAGACGGTTTTGACTTGAGAACCGACTGTGACTGCACGAATTCACGTTAAGAACTCGAAGCGTCGGGTTCTGATAGTAATAAACTCAAAACCATCTTGGGAGATCAAAATCGTCTGCTTAACTATTACCAACGGTTCTGATGTCCAAACCGTCTGTAATATGACTATCATAGACGGTTGGGAGATCAAAACCGTCTGCTTTACTATTACAGACGGTTCTGATGTCCGAACTGTCTGTAATATTCCTGGAATTTTGAACCGTTCGACTTCTACAAATACTTGTTTCCTCCTTGGAGGTCGAACCATTCCACTTCTTTTTCTCCAAGAACGTGCGGGAAAATTGGAAATTTGACATAAGAACAAATTTTTAATTAATTTTTTTCATCATTAATGAAAAACAAGCTATTTATATAATTTCCAAGGCGACGCTTCATGTTCCCAGGCTAGTGCGCCACGCAAATATCAGAACCCGAAATGACACAACACACCATTGAGAATTCGGAGCGTCGATCACTGTTGGGACTATCACAGTCGGTCCTTACATAAAAACCGTCTGTAATGTTACTATCACAGACAGTTTTGATTTAAAAACCGTCAGTGATATTGAAAGAAGTTAATAATTGAAGCGTAGGGCTATCACAGTCGGTCCTTATATAAGAACCATCTGTAATGTGAATATCACAGATGTTTTTTTACCTCAGAACTGTCTGTGATATTCAAAGCACATTGAGAAAGTTGACATAAGAACAAAGTATAAAGAAAGAGGGAAGATAGCATGCAGTCCAAGAATGTGCTGGAAAATTAGAAAGTTGACATAAGAACCAAGTTTTCATTAAATTTTTTTCATCACTTACAAAAAAAAGTAAAAATACAGAATGCTAGGTCAAGGAGTGGTCTTAGCCCTGGCTGCATCTAGAATAAAGTCAGTTTGACTTGCAGCCAGGACGCAGGACTCCTCCAGCGACAAGTTGTCCTTCTTAGGATCAACTACTACCGTGTCGAGAAGGCCTACGACCTCCCTCAGCTTCGCGATGGTATCCTTCATAGTCAAACCACAGCCAGCGATGGTCATATCCGCGACTTTCTTCTCCTCGCGAAGATGCCTTGTCCTCGCCCTAGCATTGTCACCATCCGTCTTCATGCGCTGAATGCGCTGGAAGAGATCGTCCAGGTCAAGCCGTAGCCGAGTGTGCTTGTCCGTAAGGAGCTTGTGCTCCTCCTGGAGGGCCCTCAGGTTGGCTTTCACCTTGCCCGAGTCTTCCACGGCTCCCCTTCCCTGTGCAAATCAACATGTCAAGAATGTACTGAACAGGGATTAACAATGCAGGGGTAAGTCCAAAATATTGAGAGTTCTTACCCGGGAGGGCGAGGCTGACGATGCCATCAAGGATGCCATTGGCGCAGAGAAGAAGCTAAGGAGTCAAACAATTTGAGAATTATAAAAACTTGTAAAGTAAATGACAATTATTCCACTGTCAAGTTATTTATAGAACTTCCAAAGCGACGCTTCGTGTTCACCAAGGCACCGCGCGTGAAGATCGGAGACAGAAAGTATATATCCCACAGTCACAATCGATTATTTTTCAGTCAGTTCTGACAGAGAATTCGAAGCTCAGCCAGCCGCGCGCGAAGTTTGAGATTTCACTTTTTCAGTCGGTTCTTACCTCAGAACCGTCTCTAATACTACACTATCACAGTCGGTTCTTAACTCAGAACCGACTGTATATATCACAGTCGGTTCTGAGTTTAGAACCATCTGTGATATTCTAGTTATCACAGATGATTCTCAGTTGAGAACCGATTGTATCTATCACAGTCGGGTTTTAGTTCAAAACCGTCTGTGATAAGTAGACTATTACAGACGGTTTTGTGTTCAGAACCGTCTGGTTTACTATCACAGTTGTTTTTGACATCAGAACCGACTGTGATAACTGAACATATTCTCCCGACAGGCCTTCGCAAACGGTTTTCCATTGAAAAGTTGATAACCGTCTGTGATGTGCCGTCCTGGATGTCTGTTTCTGTGGTAGTGAGCTCTCCGGTCTCTGCAAATTTGAAACAATTAAAATATAGGTTAGCGAAACAATTCTAATGGAATGAGAGTGACATCAACTTAAGTGCACAGTGCAAGGTTTGCAATACCTCAAGCAAATCCACTGGATCCACGTGGACCTTTGAAGAGCAACTGCTCGACTGACCTAGCGGGGTAGTGTCGGCCTCGGCAATTGGATCTAAACCCTTGGACTGCACAATTTTGTTGAGCTGTTCGTACTGTTCGCACGTTTGAGTGAACATGGCCTCGAACTGTGTAGTCACATCTGCACATATCTTCTCGACCAGCTCTGATTGCTTGTCCTTCGAAGAGCGGTCCTTCTTCCTCTGTGCCCCACACTCTTTGAAGCCGTCCTTCCACTACAGGACCAATCCCATGGTCCACGTCCGCCCGGGATGCTCCTTATTTCCTAGAGCCCGGGTGAGGAGGTCGTTCTCCCTCTCGGGAGTAAACAATCCCTGGCTCGCCTCCTTCTCGCTAGAGATCTGTTACATTCAAAGCTACTTTGTGAGAAAAATATATATATATATACAAACTTCTCCATACAAAATTTATGAAGTTAGCCAACTTACCATTCGCTACACAACCTCGACCTCCTTAGGGTTTGGGAACTCCACAGACCCCGTGGACGACACGGCCCTCTCCCCTGCCACCATCGCTTTCACCGAGGAGATCAGCAAGTCAGGAGAGTCGACGAGAGCATTTCCTCGTCTTACTTCCTTCACTGCTCCTCCTTCCCTGCATAGCTCCAAGATGCGAGCTGGTGCGGGTGGTCGTTCCTTTTTTAGATCCCCTTATTCTTCTCGCTAGGGGCCTTCAAAGTAGAAACAAGCAAATGCACCATTGGTCATTTCATACGATCAACCATATAGTGTAACCAAGCAAAGGAATCATATATACCATGAACTCGGGGGTCCCCTTCTGCTGGGTGAATTCCTCCCATACCCCTCTGATGAGGACATCACTCCATTGGATACACACACCACCGACAATCCTCCGATCGTGGAAAAAATACATGGTCCTATGACCAGAGTTCGTGCACGTAAATTAAATCATGAGGTGAACTCATTTCTCGCTGTTTATAATAATGTTATTGAAGATGGGATGCTACTGAATAATTGTGATGTTTTACTACTTAGGAACATGGGAGAAGCACCACCAGAATAGCCACCAATGCATCTCATCTTGTTGGCCCAATCCAGATTGGTGCCAAGTCGAACCGGCCGCCTCTACACCAAGTTGGTGCACTTTCCGAAGGACACCATCACCTCCACGCGATCACATTTCCACCTGGATGCCACACCTTCCACGCCAAGTCAAGTCGGACTTCAAGTCAACCACAATTTGGACTCATAGTTCGGTTCGGAGTCAACAGACAGCACCACATTAAAACAGTCATAACTCCTTCATACGGAGTCCAACGGAGTTTTTGTACTCTTTGGAATTCAGAACAACGAGCCCTTTCCAATGGGTCTGGTCCCAGCCCCAGATTCATTTTGGATCAGTCAGAATCGTCAAAACAAGATGCTGCATCATCGTTTCGGGCTGTTTCGGGCCTTGTAGTTGTCGTGGTATTGCGAATACCCCGACAGGTTTTGAGAACGATCCTAGCGAAGATTACGCGGCGCAGGTTGACCGGATGACCGGTCCTCCCCCGCCGGACAAGCACAAGAAATGACACACAGATTTATACAGGTTCGGGTCCCGGTGGGGGCCCTAGTCCTGTCGGTGCGCTCCCGACCGGAGTCGGCTGGGGAGGCTCTCTCCGGGGGAGAGGCTTCCGGAGCACACCTGTTAGTTTTTAGCTATTCCAACAAATGAATCACTTTCTTACAACTGAGGGGTACAAGGGCTATTTATAGCCCCAAAAAGAAGCAAAAAGCCTAAACTACCCCGGAAGCCACCGTCGGATTGAAGGGTAGGAACGTCCTTCTCCCGGTCAAACATCTTGGATGCTTGACAGGTGGTCGCTGATTCCCGAGGCGCTCCTCGCGTGATCTGCACGTGGCAAATCAACTCGAGACTTTACCTTTAGAAGGGCAATGAGGCCCGGGACATGCGCCGGATGCCAGGTCCCCGGACCAAAGGCGGCTCCCGGGACCGGCGCCGGAGGCCGGGTCCAGGGAGGCAAAAAGCGGCGCCCGGGACCGGCGCCCGGGACCGGCGCCGGAGGCCTGGTCCCGGGGGCCAAAAGGCGGCGCCCTGGGGGGGCGCCGGAGGCCACGTCCCCGGGCAAATGGCGGCGCCCGGGATGCCACCGGAGGCCAGGTCCCGGGGGCCAGAAAGGCCGCGCCCGGGGAGGAGCCGGAGGCCACGTCCCTAGGCGAATGGCGGCGCCTGGGACGCCACCGAAGGCCTGGTCCCGGGAGCCAGATGGCGGCGCCCGGGACGGCACAGGAGGCCAGGTCCCGGGGGCCACAAAGGCGGCGCCCGAGGGGGCGCCGGAGGCCACGTCCCCGGGCGAATGGCGGTGCCCGAGACGGCACCAGAGGCCGGGTCCCGGGAGCCAAATGGCGGCGCCCGGGACGGCATTGGAGGCCAGGTCCCGGGGGCCAGAAAGGCGGCGCCCGGGGAGGAGCCGGAGGCCACGCCCCCAGGCGAATGGCGGCGCCCGGGACAGCACCGGGGGCCTGGTCCCGGGAGCCACATGGCGGCGCCCGGGACGGCACCAGAGGCCAGGTCCCGGGGGCCACAAAGGCGGCGCCCGGGGAGGAGTCGGAGGCCATGTCCCCGGGCGAATGGCGGTGCCCCGGACGGATGGCGGCGCCCAGGACGGCACCGGAGGCCGGGTCCCGGGAGCCAGATGGCCGCACCCGGGACGGCACCGGAAGCCAGGTCCCGGGGGCCACAAAGGCGGCGCCCGGGGAGGCGCCGGAGGCCATGTCCCCGGGCGAATGGCGGTGCCCGCGACGGCACCGGAGGCCCGGTCCCGGGAGCCAAATGGCGGCGCCCTGGACGGCACCGGAGGCCAGGTCCGGGGGGCCAAAAAAGGCGGCGCCAGGGGCCACGTCCCCGGGCGAATGGCGGAGCCCGGGACGGCACCGGGGGCTAGGTCCCGGGAGCCAAATGGCGGCGCCCGGGACGGCGCCGGAGGCCGCGTCCCCGGGCGAATGGCGACGCAACTTACCTGGACTTAGTCCCGCGGAGATTTCCCCCAACAGTAGTTGTGTTGGGGTCCAAGCCCAGGTTGTGTGCACCTCCCCTGGCCACACACAACCCTAGCTTGACCCCCTCACGTTCCTCTCTTTCATATACTCAGCAGCCGCTGCCTTATACACTCGGGTTTTGCTTAGATTATACTGCTTAGACAGTTTTCATCATTCATCAGTATGTGGAACCCCAACTTGTGTACTTCATTGGTAATTAGCAATATTCAGATTGCATCTACCGTGTTCTTGCTTGTGTTCTTGATTCACATGCAGGAATAAGCCTTATTGGTGAGGTCAACCATGTCTTGGCGTGGTTGATAACCAACGGAGCCGTGGTGTCGTGATTACAGGGATTCGAATCAGTTATGATTGGAAGCCGGATCTTCAACTTCGAGTTCTCCATCAATCAATTTATCACTACCTATCGGAAGATCAGGCTACCATTCACATCATCCTCCGTTATGAAGGGGTACTTCTCGCAAGGAGATCTCCCTACAGCGAGGAAGGTACTGACGAGGAAGCTCTTGAAGTTTTTCTATGTGTTGTTCATGTCCTTCAAGCAAGCCATCTTGAGTCCATCGTCGGGGATGTTCCACTTGGCCTGTTTTCAAACAGTGCATATAAGCAAGAGTTAGTTAATCTTCAAGCTAAGCCAACGGAATGTGATTACAAAAGAGTTCAAGGATTTTGATTAATTTTACGTTCACTTCTGCCCATAATCTATCCCTCTCGTTGGCCTTCACATCCTTCCAACTCTCGACGGTGATCTTCACCCTTTCTTTCACCAACAAGCCAACCTAGGTAGTGTACTGCCCATCATTCTTTCCAATCGGTCTCCCAAACTGGCTGAACTCACAAGAAAGATCGGTGCGTTTGGCCAAACAAGACAGCATCGTCACGCCTTGCACCTTCCTCTTGCGCTAGGACAATGAACTATCAGCTACATTGGCCCTCGTCGAACCACTACTATCAAATGAGGAAAATGCCTCGTCCTCCGGGTGGCACTCTCGATCTTGGTTAGCCGACATGGCTTCGGCTCCAAATGATATGAATAACTCATGTAATCTCTTTCATGTAAAAAATCCCATGAAAATCAAATTTGAACTCAATTTGCATGCCGAATTTCAACCTTCTTGCTTAACATAAAGTTCATTTGAACATATCTCTTGATTGAAAAATCCTTTTTGGATACTTCTTTTTGCAAAATATGTGTCATGCATCGAAAATCATTTACTCAACCTGAAATATGAAACTTTCAATCTGGTCAAAATTTGTCTTTTTGATATCTTGTTGTTGCTCCGATTATGGCTTCACTATAAAAGGCAAACTAGTTCCTCATATCTCATTTATCTCTAGAATTTATTTTGGAATTTTTGGAGCTTGTGTGCGTATGTTTCTATGATTATAAAGAAGCCATAGTGTTTAAGAAAATTTTCACTCAAAATTAGATGTCAATCTCTCATTCCTTTCAAAGATCTAAACATTTAAATCTTGGATCTTCACAGAAAGTGTTTGTATTGATGTTATTTATCTCTATGAAACTTTTCATGATTTTTGGTGTTTATTTGGATGGTTTCTCAATTTGAATTCATTTGCAAATAGAGTACTCTTTGATAATATAACTTAGTCAATCAAACATCCACTTTACTCAGAGATTCTACTTAGATAAACCATAATGAGTTAGATACACACAAATAACCAGCCTCTTAAAACATTAGTTGGACTGATATTAAACAAAATGTATGACAACTCTGTTCTATTTATGTTTTTACTTGATAGACTGTGGTCATTACCTTGAAAAGATCCAGACATAACATCTTGATCTAAAAAAAACTATGAAATCATACTCCCTGCTTAAAGTCAGTATTTTCCATACTAGCAATATCTATTTGCATTTGATGTATTGGTTAGACAATTTTGATGTAGTGACTAAATGTGTAGCTCCCAACTGTTCAGTAATCAGCGCATCTATGCAAACAATATCGTGAATTAGTGATTAAATGAAATTGCTTTATTTTTCTACTTCCAATCGCTGCAACCGCAACTAAAACTGCAAATGCTAGAGATTTATGCACTGGCCTAATCACCACTTGCGGATACAGTAGTAAGAAGCAATAGTTTGTATATTTTGTGGTAACTGTGTTGAGTACTGTCCAACAAACATGAAGTAAATCTCAAAAAATCTCAAAAAATAGCAAACCCTAGTTTAAATCCTAAACAAGAGTAGCAAAATCCTAGTGTAAATACTGAAAAGATCAAATTAAGCTAATCCTGGACTCAGAACCATGCACTACGGATAGGGCAAGTATACTTTACGATGAAATGTAGTGGCTGGCGGCGGTGGAGGACAGAGCGGCAACCAACGATGGCACAATACAGTGCCCAGCGGCGGTGGCGAACCGTAATCCCGGCGGTGATGGTGGTCCTACAGCGAGGTAGTGTTCACCGGCGAGGGTAGGGCTTTTCGTGTTCGAGGAGAAAAAGAATTGGAACAATTCGACTGGAGGAAAAATTCCTAGGCACAGGTTGTTTAGAGGGAGACCTTACTCTAACGGTTCGACATAATGTACCGTTAGCATAAGTCATGTGGTTTTTTCTAACGGTTCCCTAGTATTAACCGTTGGAAGAGAGAATAATGTACTACCGTTCCATGTATTGGAACCGTTAGAATACACTTGGTGAGATCGACATGTGTTAGATATTTCTTCTATCGGTTCCCTAGTATTAACCGCTAGAAGAGATGAGCTTTTACTAACAGTCCATAAACTAGAACCGTTAGAACACACTTTCATGTGACTTGGAATAGAGGAGATTTTTCTTTCATGTGACTACTACTAACGGTCCATAAACTAGAACCGTTAGAACACACTTTTATGTGACTTAGAACAAAGGAGATTTTTCTTTCATGTAACTAATACTAGCGATCCATAAACTAGAACTGTTAGAACACAATTTCATGTGACTTAGAACAGAGGAGATTTTTCTTTCATGTGACTAATACTAACGGTTTTTCCTGTGAACAATTAGAAAAAGCACATATACATGTAAATATATGGTGTTGTTTCTTGTATTACTAGAAAAATGACAAAAATCAGATAATATGATGATTTGATTGTGTTCTCATGAGATGAATAAAATATGAGCAACATCCTTCTTCAATTACAAAATAGTCAAGAGTGGTTGTCGACCCACAATCCTTCTTCGTGATTGTCTCACAGGTAACTTTTTTCGTCAATAGCTTTGATAGGGATAGATTAAATGGCAGCTAAAAATGGAGATATTTCGTCAAACTGATTATAGTTTACTTTGTCGACAACATCTTCGACTCCAACAATACTTCTCTTGCTGTGAAGGACAATGTGCAACTTTGGATTGGCCAGGTCAACGATGTAGAATACCTATGTGTCTTTCTTAGCAAGTATAAATGGATCGTCTTGGTATGCAACTCTATTGAGATCGACAAGAGTAAACCCGTAATTGTCAACTTTAACACCTCGAGGGATTTCGACCCATTGGCATCGAAACAAAGGAATCTTAAATAATATGTAATCGAGCTCCCATATTTCTTCAATAACACCGTAATATGAGTTTAGTGCCCTCACTGCCCTGGAATCCTCCGAAATAGAAAATAGTGTCACTCCACTACATTGTATAGTACTCTTCTCGTCTGGAGTTCTTGTGTAAAATGAATATCCATTGATGTCATACCCCTGCCAAGTCCCTTACTGTAAATCTTAGCCCTCTAGCCAACCATATAACAGTTTCACTTATGGAGCCCTCGGTAGCTCGCAGGACTGTATTTTTGATCCACCCAGCAAATTTCCTGTTATGTTCTCTGATGACCCAAATCTCTGGCTTTGAAGGGTTCTGTTTCCGTAACACTGCCTTGTGCTCATGTATGTATCGCTCCACCTCCATCATATGTTGTAAGACCCAAAAATGTGCTTTTGCATACAGATCACTAGCGAGGACGGCTGCTTTGAATGCAATCATTCTGATGCCCTGAAGCCTACCCGCGTGTTAGGACTTAGGAATGCCAATTAGGTCAACCCTGGCCAAATAATTGGTGCAAAATTCAATCACCTCCTCGGCGGCATAACCTTCGATGATACTGCCCTCGGGTCGATGATGATTCCTTACATATCCCTTCAAGATACCCATAAATTTCTCTAATGGATACATATAGCGCAGGAACATGGGTCCACAAAACTTAATTTCTCTGACAAGGTAAACAATTAGATGGACCATAACATCAAAAAAAAGATAGAGGAAAATATATCTCGAGCTGACAAAGAGTTGTAATCGCATCGCGTTGCAAATCATCCAGTCCATCCAGATCAATTACCTGCATGGACACAGTTGTGGCAAATATTCAGATCAGAAAAATCTGGCAAGTTCCATGACTGGAGATTATTAACTTAGTATGAATACACTTACATTGCAAGATATTGCGTTAAACAAATAACATAACTTTGTAATTGTCTCTCTCACTTTAACTAGGAGAATACCTCTGATAGTAATGGGAAGCATTTGTGACATCAACACATGACAATCATGGGGCTTCATACCAACTAATTTCAAGTCCTTCATGGAAACAAGTTTTTTCAAGTTCGCAGAATACCCACATGGAACTTTAACACCGTACAGGCATCAACAGAGTTCTGTTTTTGCACTTTTTGACAAAGTATAGTAGGTCGGGAGGAGGTATATACGCTTCCAATCTTCAATGGTACAAGTTCGGTCCTTATCCCCATTTCCACCATGTCACAACGAACTTTGATACCATCTTTTGTCTTTCCCGGAATATTCAACAACAAACCAATCAAATTGTCACAGATAATTTTCTCTACATGCATGACATCAATGCAATGCCGAACTTGAAAGTGCTCCCAGTATGGTAGATCCCAAAAAATCGATCTCTTCTTCCAAATATTTTTTTCTTGAGGTTTAGAACATTTACCAAACTCAACTTTGATGTCCTTCACGCGCAAGTAAAGCTCCTTACCGGTCACAAGCACTACAGCTGATCTTTTCTTAGACTTCTCGTTAAATGATTTCCTCTTCTTACAATAAGCGTGATGCATCAGAAGAAACCTGCAGTGATCCACGTATATTGTGTTTCTACTGTTTTGTAACCACATGCTCTCAGTTTCATCTAGACAAATAGGGCAAGCCTTACCTCCTTTCGTACTATAGCTCGACAAATTTCTGTAGGCCGGAAAATCATTTATGGTGCAAAATATAATGGCCCACAAGATGAAATTCTCTTGCTTATATGCATCCCACACCTGTACCCCTTCGCTCTACAATTCTGTAAGTCCTCGATTAAAGGCGTTAGAAACACATCAATATCATTTTCGGGTTGTCTGAGTCTTGAGATTAGTAACGACATCATGATGTCACTAGTACAGAAAAGCTTTCTGTCGACGATTCGGACTCGGAGTCCTCAGCCGAACTTATGCAGAATTTGTAATAGTGAGACCTTTCAAGATGACCCTTCGGGAAGGTATGCTGAACAATGGTGAACAGGAGCACAGAGAATTTAGACAGGTTCGGGCCCTCGATGGTGGGAGTAAAAGCCCTACGTCCTGTTGAGATTTCACTAAGTGTGGTAAAATGTTTACAAATGGAAGGAAAAGTCCTCACAGGCAAGGATTTTTCCTGTAAAAGTGTACAAAGATAAGCTAAAGAAGACTTAAAAATGCTATATGAGGTGTGCCGTAGACTTGGCTAACTTGGATCCCCCCCCTGATTGATGCTTCATGCCATCCTTTTATACTGCTTGAAAGGGTGCCATGTGAAGGAAACTGCATCAATCGGTTGCACGGACGGTTGGATGCGGTTTTTGAAACTGCTCTTAACCTCCACGTAGGTTAAACACGTGTTATTCATGGATAACTGTACGTGTTAACCTCATGACGGTTGATTCTCCACATGTAGGAATCTTCGGGATACTTAGAATATCCTGTCGTATGGGCAACCAAATAGATAGATCCCAGGTATCCTGATCGGCAGATGTTCTGACCGCGGGATTCGGCTAACCGCGTAATATCCCGAATGTGTAGTTCGCGTATAGCCCACAAACTTCTGACCGCGCAAGGCTTACGGTCTGACCGCGTAAAGCTGTGACTTGATCGCGTAAAGCTTGCGACCTCGTGGTGATGTCTCTCAGAATAGCTTGAGTTCGCATCTCCAGACACATGTCTGGTTCGAACCTGTCTTGAACCAGAAGTTTATTAGAAGTGACCCGGGTGTCAATCCTCGTCAGCTAGCCCCCAAATTCGAAGAAAACGAAGAGACGTGTTTATTTCGAATTTAAAAAACCGTGCATTGGATTTTTAACCCGGCCCTTTAACTTCTCCACTTAGTGGCGCACTAAGTGAAAACGGTTGGTTTTTCAAGACGGGTTCTGACATTACGTGACGGGCAATGATGGCGCCATAGAGATTTTTATCTCGAGGTAAAATTGTAAATGTCTTAACGAAACTCGAGGTGTCTGGGAGGCGAACCGTCGCCCTGGCGGCTATAAATACCAGACCCCTGGTCATGTAAAGATTTACAATTCCCCTTTCACGCCTAAGTCTTTTTCTTGTTACCTGGCCTCTTTCCTTTTCACATACTCCTCCCAATGGCAGATCACGAAATCATCGAGATTGAGAGCGATGAAGGGGAAATTGTCGAACAAGGGTCTCAAACGAACGAAGTCCTGTCTCCCTTAAGGAAGAAACTCAAGGTTGACGAAGGATCTTCCAGTGGAACAAAGGTGAAGAATGTAGCGAGTTTCTTTCTTCCTTCAGTTCCTTTGACCCTCCCCGTTCATGCCTCTCGACAAGTTAGGCCTTTATCCTTAGAGAAAGATCCCTTCACGTCCAATTCCCCCATCCTTTTGGGTGATCAACATCCTGGTCGGCAAGCGGTGACTATCCCTCGATCAGATGATTGCCATATTGGGTTGGCGAAGCAATCTTCTTCTGGGAAGGTTGCTCTTCCACCATATGATGATCTTCCTCCCAAGATGGGTGTATCAACGGGTTATGCACCGGGACAGGTAACAATTCTTC
The DNA here is from genome assembly GCA_019359835.1 of Pharus latifolius. Taxonomy (NCBI): domain Eukaryota; kingdom Viridiplantae; phylum Streptophyta; class Magnoliopsida; order Poales; family Poaceae; genus Pharus; species Pharus latifolius. The sequence continues at coordinate 50,096,029 of CM033319.1, read as the reverse complement.
TCCCTTTTTGCTGATAATTTTAGTTAATATGACTAACTTTTGCAAAATGCAGGAGGTAGGAGGCCCCAGCGATCAGCCTTCTGCTGCTCCACCTCTTCCTTCCGGACAGACTCTTCTGGAAGAGAAGAATGCCCTGGAGAAGAAGACCGAGGAGATGGCCTCGAAGATTCTGCGTTTAGCAGAATGTCTTGATCGATCCCGAGAAGAGGCGCACCATTTCCGTCGAGAGAGGGACTTCGCTCAGCAACAGCGAGAACTCTCTGACTTGATTAGGGACAATAGTGCGTCTGTTGTTAGGGACGATATAGATAGACTTAGAGTAGTCGCTAGTTCCTTGGGGGTTGTCAGTGTAGATCCTACTGACAACAATATGTCCCTTGGGGAACTTTGTAAACTTCTTTCGGAACAAGTCGATGCTTTTATCGACCGTATCCCTTTTGTATGTAAAGAATGTAATAAATAAAGTTTCTTTTATTCATATGAACATTCTTCATACCTTCTGTGCGAAATTATGGCTAAAAGCTTAGTCCGCGACCATTCATACACAGGAAATTTCAGTTCTGCGATTAGAATCGTGTTTTAAAAGATCACCATGACCTGCCCTGATGCCGCGATCAGACTTAAGGCCGCGGTTAGAACTGAATTGCGACCAGAGTTGAACATCCGGTTAGACTATTACTTCGATTAGAGACGAAGTTTTAGCCTAGAACACGATTTCGATAAAAACCATAACCCAATTAGAAACACTTCAGTACGTTAAAAATTGGGTTACGTGATTTTTTCGAACAAAATGTTCAAAGTATAAAAAGGAAAAACTTCCTCTGAAAAGTACTGGAAATTTTTCAGTCCTTTTACACTTTCAGTTTCCAAAACAAAGAAGTCTTTTTGTTTCAGATCCGACGCCTGAGTACTTTATCGGGTCCATCAGAGACAGTATCCATTATGGGAAATGAATAAAGCATTTAATGGAACGTTTGAAACGAGCCATTTACTCATTAATGCGTCGCCTTGGGTCTATAAAAAGCAGTAGGTAGCTTCTTGAGGAAGCCACTCAGCCGCGAAAAAACTCTTAGAATTCCCGCCGCTCAAAACCCTCACTTTCTTCAGCCTTCATCTTCCCCAAATCGCCAGCTTCCCCTTTGATTCTACACCATAGATGGCGTCCTGGAGCAGATCCATTCATCATTCTGAGGAGAGCCTGATGGCGCTAGAGAAGGAAGAGATCCTTTCTCCGCGGCTGCTCATTAACTGGCGACCTGCGGAGAAGGACCAAGAAACCCCAACTGTCCAAGAAGGCGAGTTGGTGGTTTTTGAGGAGTATTTTCGTTGCGGGTTCCGATTCCCTGAGAGTCGGTTCCTTAAGGATATCTTTGAACATTACGGGTGGGAACTGATCAACCTCCACCCCAACGCGATGCTGATTCTTGCAGTATTCCAGCATCTCTGTGAAGCCTTCGTCGGAGTATATCCCAGCGTGGATCTTTTCCGACGATTCTACTTTTCGGCGTGGTCGAAGAGCACCAATGCCGCCGGATGCATCTACTTCCGGCTGAGGGACAAAAAGGAGTATCCCTCCCCACCCCTGCGAGACTCAGTGCACGGGTGGCACCAGAAATGGTTTTACTGCACCCCGCCGACCGAGAGCGGGCTGTGGTTTGAGAACTCGCGGCCGGAAAAAACGAGCGAGTTGGATACTCTCCCGGCGATGAACGCGGAGTTCATGAAGCATGCCGAGGTGATCCTTCACTTAGTCGAACAAGGGCTGACGGCACGTGACGTCATCCGAGACTTTGTGAAGAATCGGGTGAGCCCCCTACGTGAAAGGGCTCATCCGGCTTGGGAGATCAAGTCCATGGCGGACACTACCCTGGACTATAACGAAGGTACTCATTTCTGACATTGAAATCCTTTTATGTCATTTTTGAAATGTATCAATTTAACTCATATCTGGGAACAGTCCTGCCCTCAGCTGAGATTGAGAGGCGGACTAACTACCTCCTCAGGGCGTACAACGCCGAAGTAGAGGGCCCCAAGGGATCGCCTCGCCCCCAAAGCTTGATTCATGCTGGCGACGACCTTAAACAGGAGCGCCGAAAGGTAAACTTTCCACTTGGCCTCTGTTTTTCAGGTCTCATGTATATCCAGCACTAATCAATCCCATTGGAATGAGAATAGCTCCTAGGGAGGTTTGTGGATGCAACATTCCCAAGTGAAAATGTCGGCTCTCTGAAGAAGCCGACGGCGAGGAACGTGAAGAAAGTCTCTCAGAGACCCAGGACAAAGAGTCCTGCCTCTAAGAAGACCAAGCTGAACCCTGGAGAGGGGTCTTCATGAAGCGTTCCTCGTCTCGCAAGAAAGACTGCGGTAAGATATCGCATTCCTGCTACTTTTTCAGGCGCGACATGGAATCACTTCTTCGTCGTACAGGGAGAGGGGAGCGAGGAGGAAGAGGATGACGTTCCTCTGATCCTTCGAAGGAGGAAGATCGCGGATCTTCCATCCAGCGATGCCCCAAGCTGCCCCGCAGAAACCACAGCTGCCGAAGAGGTGGCCGTGGCTGACCCTGCGACCACCGAAGATCTTGTGGTCGCGGGTGACCTTCCAATTCCTGAAGCCCCCGAGGTTTCAGGGTCAATCATCTCTGCTTCCCTGGTCGAAGGGACGACTAAGGTAAAGGATCTTTTCGATCATTCCCTCCATGGCTCTTTCTGCGCATTTGACAAGTTAATGTACATGCAGGAAGGAGAGCTTCCCCCTGGGTTCACTGGGGATTCCAGGGAGGAAAATCCTCCTCCTCCGCGAACAGAGGAGGAGGTAGACGAACAAAGGCCGGTTGTGACAGTTCCAGCAACTCAGGAATCGCCAAGGCCTTCAGATGCAGCCCCACCAGTTAGTCCGGTGGCCCAGGTAAAGACCTATGTGTTTTTACTTGTTCCCTAAGAATATGCTCGTAACGTGACATTTGCAGGGGGGTGCTGTCTTATTTACCATAAGGAAGGCAAGAACCGGAGACGGCTCTCCTTCACAAGGGGAGTTTTCCCAGAAGTCCCAGGAAGGAATGGGATTTCGAATAAGGTAAAAACTCTTACTTGACAGTAATCTTAGATAAAAGCTGTCTGACCCATTCTTCCTGTTAGGCAAAAGAAGACAGCGCCTATACCTTCAACTGCCACTGGGGAGGTTGAAGCTAGGGCTGATGAGGGAGTCTCTAACGAAGAGCGCTCTACTCCCGTGGTTCAGGAAGTCGTCCGGACCGCGGGAGGTGAAACAAGTACAGGGACTAGGTCACCACCAGTGGCCTCTGGGGGTGGCATCCAGCCGGCACTCCCATCAACTGTCCCCGTCGCAGGCACTTCAGGCGCGCTAGCAAGGATTCCTGCTAGCATGGATGATGCCGCTTTGAATAAGTTTATGAAGGTATGATCACCCCTGTTTCAGCACTTGAATCGCCTTTAGAGCATACTTGACTCTCTCTTGCTTTGTGTCACAGGGCTTGTCATGGGTGACGAGCCAGTCGCATGCTGCAATGGCTAGCATGGCGGCTGTTCAAAAAGATCGTGACGGCTTGCGCAAGTGAGGATCGTCATTCTTCTATTAATATAAGTAGGCTTTAATTGTGACTAACCTGATTTTGCTGCAGAGAGGTTACGTTCTTGAAGAAAGAGTTAGCCAAGATAAAGCTGAACTCAGTTACAGAGTTCCAGAAACTACGGACTGAAATCAATAAACTTCAGTCTGAGAAGGCTGGTAAGTCGATTCTCAATTTGAGAAAACTTAAAGCCGTTTCTTGTTTAATAACCTATTTTCTCTGTACAGCGCAAGCAGGTCACATTACACAGCTTGTCAAGGACAAGATGCTTCTCGAGTCCTCGCTCAACCATACTGATCAAGTGGTCAAAGAGTTGAGCCTACTGGTCTTCGAAAAACTGAAGGCCATAGCCAGCCTTTTGAATACCAACGTGGTAGAGTTGAGGAAGGACGACCCAAATGTCAGCGATTGGGCATCACTGCTCACAACTCAAGCAGAATCACTGCTCGAATATCTCCCTGGAGATTTACGGCGACGTGAAGAGACAATCAGGACGAGAGTCCGATCAGCCGCTTCTGCCGTACTCAGCCGGGTTCGACTTCACCATGGCCCAGATGCGAATCTGAGCGCGCTGGTGGGACCGGTTGAGGTCGAGAGTGAAGAACTGCTTGACGCCGTTATTGAAGAAGTTAAGCCCTTCGTTGACAAACTCTTGGCTGAGCTGAGGATCGAATGATCCTTACATTTTGTAACCAAACAATTGTAATTACAATGCTATGTATGTAAAACTATTTTTTCAAAAGAAAGTGCATATTCACATCATAAGTTTCATACTATAAGTATATTCCTCTAGCCCCCGCCTCTGTTTTGTGAATACTGAAGCCTTAGTATTTTAAGCAGAGGGGAAAACATAAGTATGATGACCAGGGATATGCGCTTCAAGCCAATGATCAAGATTAAAATAACATTTTAACCTTATTGCAAACTGATAGCCACCCGGATGACCGAAGACTAGCCAGATAGTCCCATGTGCGTTGAGAAACGGCTTATTTAGGAGTAACTTATCTGGAAGTGATCATGAGATTGACCAGCGAATCCGGTTGAAAAATGCTGTAATAACCTAACCGCCAGCGATCAGCCCCCAGGTCGAATTTGTATAATTTGGGCTTAAAGAAAAACACTCATTGTATGAAAACAAGACATGCTTTTTATAAAAAGATGCTAATTGAACAGGAAAAAAGTGATTGGAATACTTACACGTAAAACTTGCGAAGTTGATCGATGTTCCAAGTATTGGACAAAATCCGACCATCCTCCATGGCTAACCGCGCAGATCCTGGCCGCGGCACTGAGACGACAGTGTATGGTCCCTCCCACTTTGGGGAGAATTTATTGCGGTTAGACTGGTCTTGAATTTTTCGTAAAACCAAGTCGCCCACGTTGAGATCACGTGGTCGCACCTTTTTACTGTGATACTTGCGTAGAGCCTGCAAGTATACCGCGGACTTAATCAGAGCGCGATCACGCCGTTCTTCCAGGAGGATGAGATCTCGCGATCGCTGTTCGGATTGGTTGACCTGTTCGAATTGATTCGTGCGAACAGATCCAATACTTACTTCCATAGGCAACACAGCCTCGGCTCCATAGACCAAATGGAAGGGTGTCTCACCGGTGGCTCGACTAGAGGTAGTCCGTAGTGCCCATAGAACAGTATAGAGCTCGTCTGCCCAAGCCCCCGAGCGGGTCTTGAGGCGATCAAAAACACGTTTTTTGATACCTTGCAATACTTGCCCATTGGCCCGTTCTACGGCACCATTGCTTTGTGGGTGTGCCACGGAAGCAAAGCACACTTTAGTCCCAATCTGATCGCAGTAGTCTAGGAAAAGACCGCTAGCGAATTGAGAACCGTTGTCTGTGATGAGACGGTTTGGAACACCAAATCGTGCCACAATGTTCTTGTGAAAGAACTTTTGTGCGGCTGATGCAGTAATATTTCGTACTGGTTCGGCCTCAATCCACTTTGTGAATGTGTCAATGGCTACGAACAAAAACTTGTATCCATTGACCGCTTGTGGCATAGGACCGACGATGTCCATTCCCCAGATCGCGAAAGGCCATGCGAGAGGAATAGTTTGCAATGCATAAGCAGGTTGATGAACCTGTCTTGCATGAAACTGACACTGTGGACACATCTTGACCATAAGCTTGGCATCATCGAGTGCCGAAGGCCAGTAGAATCCCTGTCGAAAAACTTTTCCGACCAGTGTTCGGTATGACGCGTGTGCACCGCATACACCGTCATGTATTTATTTCAAGAGGGATTTTCCTTCCTCCTGAGATATGCAGCGCATGAATACTCCTTGAGTACCCTTTCTGTACATAACCCCATCTATGAGTTTGTACAGACGCGCCTTTCGAATTAACCGATCGCTTTTGGTTTCGTCCTCGGGTAGGGTCCCATGTTCAAGATAGACCCTCAATGGATGAGTCCAATCTTGTTCCTGACCGAGGTTGGCAACGAAGGCTATTGCCGGATCATCCTCGACCGAAGTCATGATCGAAGGATGGTCCAAGTGTTCAATGAACACTCCTGCCGGAGCGGATGAGCGTGAGGATCCAATTTTGGATAATTGGTCTGCGAGAATGTTGTCCTTTCGCGGGATGTATTGGACTTCGAAGTGACTGAAGTGTTTTTCCAATTTCCTCACTTCCCCCAGGTCATGAGCCATTGTCTCATCGGAGGTGCTGTACTCCTTGTTTACCTGGTTTACGACCAGCTGTGAGTCCCCCCTCACCACTAATCGACGGACTCCGAGGAATTTTGCTGCCCGGAGCCCTGCAAGAAGACCTTCATACTCTGCTGCATTGTTGGTTGCAACAAAGTGTAGTTGAATGACATACTTAAGCTGTTCGCCCTGAGGCGTAACTAAGACCACTCCAGCCCCCGAGTGTTGAAAACTACGGGAGCCGTCAAAGTACATTGTCCAATAATCGGGGCACTCCAGTTCCTTTGCCAACTGCACGGGTGGCTCAGGGTTGGTCCATTCGACTACAAAGTCGGCCAAAACCTGAGACTTAACCGCCGTGCGAGGGGTGAAATGGATCTCAAAGGCACCGAATTCGACCGCCCATTTGGCGATTCGACCAGATTTTTCTGGATTTCGGACAATATCCCCTAAAGGAAAAGAGGAGGGTACTGTGATCTTGTGTGCTTGAAAGTAATGTCGTAGCTTACGGGAAGCCATCAGTAGCGCGTAAAGTATCTTCTGGACCTCAGGGTAGCGCTCCTTAGGACCATGAAGTACTTCGCTCACATAGTAGACGGTTCTGTGCACTCCTTCCCTTTCCGCGATCAGAACTGCGCTGACCGCGTGTGGGGTGGCCGCCAAATACAGAAGTAATGGTTCATCCTTTTCAGGAGACACCAATACTGGCGGACTGGATAGATATGTTTTTACCTCCTGAAACGCTTTTTCGGCCTCGTCCGACCACGTGAAGTTATGATGTTTCCGCAAGGCTTTAAAGAAAGGTAGTCCCCTTTCGCCTAATCGCGATATGAAGCGACTTAAAGCCGCCATGCGACCAGCCAGGCGTTGAACATCCTTCATGGTCGAGGGCGACCTCATTTGTTCAATAGCTCTGATTTTCTCAGGATTAACCTCAATGCCCCTGGAACACACAAGAAAACCAAGAAGCTTTCCTGAAGAAACCCCGAAAGAACATTTCTCCGGGTTCAATTTTATTCCAAAGCGATTCAAGTTACAGAAGGTTTCAGCAAGATCGTCCAAATGAGACAATCTTTTGGTACTCTTTACAACCAAGTCGTCTACATATGCTTCGAGATTACGCCCTATCTGGGAAAGAAAGGTCTTTTGCATCAAGCGCTGGTACGTGGAACCAGCGTTCTTGAGACCGAACGGCATTCTGACGTAGCAGTATGTGCCGAACGGGGTGATGAAGGCAGTTTTCTCTTCATCATCTTCTGCCATGCTAATTTGATGATATCCCGAGTAGGCATCCAGAAAACTCATCAGTTCGCAACCCGCAGTGGAGTCAACCAGCTGGTCGATGCGGGGAAGGGGAAAGTCGTCCTTCGGACAGGCACTGTTGAGGCTAGTATAGTCGACGCACATGCGCCACTTGCCATTTGACTTGCGGACCATGACCGGATTGGCGAGCCAGTCCGGGTGATTCACTTCACGGATAAACCCGGCTTGTAAGAGTTTGTCTAACTCTTCTCGGATGGCTTCCTGTCAGTTGGTGGCAAAACGCCTGAGCTTTTGCTTTATTGGTCGTTGTCCAGGTCGAATTGCTAACCTGTGCTCAATTACTTCCCTTGGGACACCGGGCATGTCGGACGGCTTCCACGCAAACACATCTGCGTTAGCCCGGAGGAAAGCAACGAGGTCGAGTTCCTATTTGTCATCCAGGGCTGACCCAACCCGAATTGTCTTGGATGGGTCATCTGGGTACAAAGGAACTTGTTTGAGTTTCTCATCTGGTCGAGGAGCAGCCCTGATCGCATTGGTGGCGACAGTGGCGACCTGAGCGTCCCGGAGGGGAAGTTGATCGACCATCTCCAAAGATAGCCGGTCGCACGTGAGCGCCACGTTGCGACTTCCCCGGACCGAAATGACACCTTTGGGGCCAGGCAATTTCCCGCACTGATAAGCATAGTGCGTTGCCATCATGAACTTAGCAAGAGTCGGCCTGCCAAAGATTGCATTATAAGCTGAATCACAATCGATTACATCGAAAGTAACCAATTCTGTTCGAAAGTTATCTGGTTCTCCCAGAGTGACCGGGAGGACCACTTGTCCCAATGGCATCATGGAGGGGCCTGGGATTATCCCACAAAACGGATGGATTATGGGCTTGATCTTTGAACGAGGAATTTGCATCTCGTCGAGTGTCTTGACCAATAAAAGATCAAGGGAACTTCCCCCATCGATCAGGACCCTTTCGACTCTCGCGTTACTGATGATTGGGGTAATAACCAGAGGTAACCTCAATGGTCTAGTTAGCCCCGCAGGACAGTCAGCGCGATCGAACGTCAAAGGCATATCCGACCAACGGGGATATTGAGGTTCACCAAGGGATGTCTCCGTTTGGTTAACCTCTCGGCAAAAAGTTTTAAACTGCCTTTTGGAAACGAAAGAGGAAGAACCTCCGAAAATGACATTAACATGATTTTGAGGTATCTGGTAAGCCATTTCTTCGTCTCCATCGACGTCTCTAACCCCGCACGCCTGCTCTTTGGGCGGTAAGGTTGGCATTGGCCCAGCTCCTTGGTAGAAATCGTCCAGCTGTTTCAACCAACTCCTGCAGTTTTTAAGATCGTGGCCTGCGGAATTGTGGAGTGGACACCACCTTTTGCCCTCCTGCGGATTAGTTGATTTTTCTGGCTGGTCGGAATCCCGGCCACCAGAAGCAGTTTTACTTTTAAAAGAAGACTTATTACCTTTGGTCGAAGGTGGTTTCTCCGCGACCGCGACCTCACGGTACTGTCCAGAGCGGTTCCTCTTCGACTTTTTTGACTTCCCGCCCGGTGAAGACTCCGGCTTTTTGCTTGAATCTTCTTTCTTGGCGTCCTTGAAGCCTGGCTGGGGCGGTAGGTCCCCCTTGTCAACCATTCGGTTCCATTCGACTGCCTCGGCTGCATCGGAGTATCGATCAGCCATATCGAACAGATCGGCCACTGATCGAGGAGGGTGGATAAGCAAGTCTTCAGTGAATCTTCGGTATCGAACGGCATGCTTAAATGCCCTGATTACGGAGCCATCAGATATGTTCGGGATGGTATTTCTTACCCCGACAAACCTCTTGACAAACTGCCGAAGCGTTTCAGTCGAAGTTTGCCGCAATCTATGCAGGTCGTCCTCCTTACCCGGCTTTTGGTAACAGTTTTGGAAATTGCTGAGGATGGCATCGCATAGCATTTCCCAATTGTAGATAGAACCCTCAGGCTGATTGAACAACCAGGTTCTAGCCGGTCCTACGAGGACTGTCGGCAGGTAGTTTGCCATGACCTTGTCATCGCCTCCTGCTGCTTGGATGGCAGTAATATAGATCTGAAGAAACTCGGATGGGTTCTGAGTTCCATCAAACCTCTCAATGGCCCCTGGTCGAAACTTATCGGGCCAAACGACTGCTCGTAGGCTAGGCGAGAAAGCTTTGCAACCAACGTAAGGACCGTGAACCGTCCTGCGACTTTCGGTCGGGTTTCGAGCAAACTCACTTAATGGCGGGGTTACTCGGGGTCCCAAACGAGAATGAACGGGAACTCGATCCCTACTGCGAGAGTCCTGCATTCGCCGATATTTGTCCTGTCGGGACGGTATAGGCGGCGGGTAACTCCGTCGGCCAGAGCCAAAATGAGGACCATCTCGATCACGGGAATGTGTCATGAGCGGGAAGAGGCTGTTGGGGTCGCCTCGGATGCGACCTCGTCCAATCTTTCCGCCAGGATCCTGTAAAAGGCCGGTCTCTGCGCATCCGTGACCGTAGGAGGAAAATTGCGCATGACTTCCGCGATAGATCGCAGTCGACCATGGGTACTTCTCCTAGGTGCACCAGGTGTTATTGTTTCCTCATCCACTGGGAAGTGCTCCGGTGGTAAGGAAGGAGTCTGGTCACGTCTATGACCACGCGACCGTCGAGAAGAACTCGGGGCAGCATCATAACGAGCCTGCGCATCTTGAAGAGCCTCTAGGGCAGTTCTGCGTAGTTCGTTGTTTTGTTGCTCGAGATCTTGCTCCTCCTTCTGTTTGCGATCTTGTTCTTCCCTGGCAGCCTGTTGATCGGGAGTTTCCTCCGACAACGCATCAAACTGCCTAGGGAGAGAAGTTGTCGATGGGGAGAACATCTCGGTCTGTTCCGAGTCAGACTCGAAATCAAAGAGACGGTGGAGGTTATCAGGGTCGAACCTTCCTGGGCTAACCTCGGGGTCACCATCATACTTTCCCTCAGTGGAATCGCATGACGGGCCGGATTCATCACCTAACACATGAAGAACCTCTGCGGGTCCTGACCTTGTGCCAGTTACCTCCTGGTCGATTATCATGACTTGGGGAGATGATTCATCCTGTGGAAGATTCTGGCCTTCGACCTCTTCCATCGGAACGGGATCACTTGGAGAAGGCATTGGTATATGAGCATAATCCTCGAGATCGAAATCATTCTCGGAATCATATGCTCCAGCCATGTTTCGGCAAACCTCCGAATTTCAATTAAGACGCCTTGAGAAAGGCCCCACGGTGGGCGCCAGCTGTCGACGATTCGGACTCGGAGTCCTCAGCCGAACTTATGCAGAATTTGTAATAGTGAGACCTTTCAAGATGACCCTTCGGGAAGGTATGCTGAACAATGGTGAACAGGAGCACAGAGAATTTAGACAGGTTCGGGCCCTCGATGGTGGGAGTAAAAGCCCTACGTCCTGTTGAGATTTCACTAAGTGTGGTAAAATGTTTACAAATGGAAGGAAAAGTCCTCACAGGCAAGGATTTTTCCTGTAAAAGTGTACAAAGATAAGCTAAAGAAGACTTAAAAATGCTATATGAGGTGTGCCGTAGACTTGGCTAACTTGGATCCCCCCCCTGATTGATGCTTCATGCCATCCTTTTATACTGCTTGAAAGGGTGCCATGTGAAGGAAACTGCATCAATCGGTTGCACGGACGGTTGGATGCGGTTTTTGAAACTGCTCTTAACCTCCACGTAGGTTAAACACGTGTTATTCATGGATAACTGTACGTGTTAACCTCCTGACGGTTGATTCTCCACGTGTAGGAATCTTCGGGATACTTAGAATATCCTGTCGTATGGGCAACCAAATAGATAGATCCCAGGTATCCTGATCGGCAGATGTTCTGACCGCGGGATTCGGCTGACCGCGTAATATCCCGAATGTGTAGTTCGCGTATAGCCCACAAACTTCTGACCGCACAAGGCTTACGGTCTGACCGCGTAAAGCTATGACTTGATCGCGTAAAGCTTGCGACCTCGTGGTGATGCCTCTCAGAATAGCTTGAGTTCGCATCTCCAGACACATGTCTGGTTCGAACCTGTCTTGAACCAGAAGTTTATTAGAAGTGACCCGGGTGTCAATCCTCGTCACTTTCTTCTATCGGTAAAAAAAACCCTTCTACTATCGGTTTTCGTACCGATAGAGATAGACACGATAGAACAAGACAGAACATTTTCTATCGGTAAATAACCGACAGAAGAAATTAATAATTCTATCAGCATCATAGGAGTGTACCGATAGCAAACCCGTCGTAGTCTGACGATTAACGGTGGGAAAAGTACCACTATTCTAACAGTTAATTACATGATTACCGACAGGAAAATATTACTATTCTATCGGCACCTTATGATTGTACCGATAGAAAACCCGTCGTCGTCTGACGTTTAGCGTTGGGAAAAATACCGATATTCTAACAGTTAATTACAAGTTTACCGACAGAAAAAAAGTTTAGCACTCTCTCGGTTGGAAATGAGATTTCCGATAGAAAAAAGCTTAGTACTCTCTCGGTTGTGTATGAGTTCACCGGCAGGAAAAATCACACTCTTCTAACGGTTAATTATAAGTTTACCGATAGAAAAAACTACAGTAGTCTCTCGGTTGTGGATGAGTTCACCGGCAGGAAAAGTCACACTATTCTGACGGTTAATTTCAAGTTTACCGATAGAAAAAGTGGTAGTAGTCTCTCGGTTGTGGATGAGTTTACCGATAGAAAATTTGTAGTAGTCTGTCGGCTGTGAATGAATTTACCGATAGAACATTCACATATATAGTACGTTATTTACATTCACAATACAGTACATTCACATATACAGTACAGATGCAATACATTATAGATTGGATACACAATACAGTACAGATGCAAAGAAGGGTAAATTCACAGAACAGATTGACACATTAGACAGTTATTCACATATATATGGACAAATACAAATTGCAATCCAATGTGGACATTTATTGACATATATATTTATTCACATGTATATAAACAGTCTATGCACAGAGTACACGAAAAAGAGAAAATTATCATGGCGGATGGTTGGGCGCAACTTCCTCCATGACATATTGAGCCCAGATTTGTGGAAGATCTCTAATCTTTGCATTTTCGTATGAGTCTTTCGACATGGCGATCTGCAAGCATGTGTGATACTTAGTAACTAACTTCCTAATTTAGAATGTGACACCCAATTTTCAAATTTGAGTTAGCTATCGATGCTTACCTGGGGAAATTGGGCAAAGTTTGTCTGCACTAGGTCATACATGTAGCGCAACACATAAAACCCGCATTCCCAGGATTGCGGCTGCTGATGGCACTGAGATAATTGCATATGCGAAGACATCTTTGCTATTGTTTCCATAAACAAATTAAGCATAAACAAAAAGTCTCGTGAGTACCTCATATTCTTTCCAAGCTAGTAGGGAGCCCTGCGGTGCGGCATGCCTCCCTCCAGCGGACACATATTTATCAAAAGCCCTGCATTTCAGTTAGTATTGCCGGTTAATGTATTATCATTAGCTAGTGAGGTGAAAATTTAAATCAAACATATAAGTTACTTACGCCTCCATATTCCCCTTGACCACATATTCGATCGATAATCTGTCACGCATCGAATCGAGGTAGTACACCTCGTTCCTCGGCGGACAGATCACGATGAGGATCCAGTGGCCCCTGCATTGTACGTAAAAGAGGATCGCTAGCTCAAAGTATATCTCAAGGTATAACATACAAGATCGAGTTAAATTAGTACAAAATGCACTAACCTTTGGTGGTACGGCACCAGAATGAACTCCCTGTCCTGCTGCGCCATCAGCGCCTTGGATATGTACTGCTCAGCGTGCGCGACGTCGTGCTCTAACATCGTGCGGCTTATTTTCTCTGGGTCGAGGAAACCCACCTTGTCACACGCAGCCTCCGATGCTAGCCTGTACATGCACCTGCTTGCAAAGGACGACATTAGTATTGCACAGAAAGTTACTACATTTCAAATGAACTACAACAATGCAGAGTTAGCAAACAGAGTTAGAAAACAGCAATACATAGCATCAGCAAACTCACAGGACTCCAGTCCGTATGATGGACATATCGAGCTCCCGCCAGTTGTAGAGGTCGAACAGATCCTCGTGTGTCACGGATATACTCCCGGGCTCACGGTGGAACTGCCCAGGCCTGTAGGGAACTAAGAAGTTCAGATTGCGCTGAGCTCGGTGTAGGAACCACTCGTGGAGGTCTCTGGTTGATCGATCCAATTTGCGCAAAGCTGCCTCCGACATGAGTGGGAACCCGTTCCTGAACCTCTCCGGCTGTCCCTGTCGCCCTTTTCCCTTGCCTTTGCCCTTGCCTTTTGCCGGGGACTGAGCGCGTACCTTCGAAGGCAAGGGCGAGGTGATGGCGGCTTTCTTCCGAGGTGAAGGCGTGGATGCGCTGGGTGGGGTCGAGGCCGTCTTTGATGTGTCCACGGTCGCACGAGATCGGGCCTCATGCCCCGAGCTGGGGGCGCAGTCCCCTGGTAGCCCAACGGCAGGCCACTTCAATTAATGAGCACGTATGTTAGATTATGCAAGTTGAGTGTACTGAGTAGGATGTAATCTAAAATCTGCAGTTCCTCTGTTGGGACTGGCAACGGAGAATCGTTGTAGCCCGGCATGGCCATGTCCACCTGTACCTTTGCGAACCCCAACCACAGAGGTACACAGTGGACCCGGACATCCGGCCCAGACGGATATACAAAGCCGTGTCCAACCACTTCCTGCCCGGCGCCTACGTGATTCTGTAGGATGCAGCCCTCCGGCTTCTGCAAATTTGTAACAATTAAAACAGGTTAGCGAAACAACTCTAACAGAATGGGAGTGGCATCAACTTAAGTGCACAGATGAAGGCTTGCGGTACCTCAAGTAGATCCACTGGATCCGCGAGTACCTTCGAAGCGCAACTGCTTATCCGACCCCACGGGGTACCGTCGTCCTGGGGATCCACATCTGCACTCTTGGCCAGCAATGCTTCTCTCAACCGTGCAAACTCTTCCCTCAGTTGTGCGACCTCGGACTGCCCCTCAGACTGCACCTCAGCCCGTATCTCAGCCCGCATCTCCGCCCGTATCTCCGCCCGTACCTCAGCCCGTATCTTATCGGAGAGGTCAGCTTCCTTTTCCTTCCAGGAGTGGGCCTTCTTCCTCGGTGGAGCCGGATCTACGAAACCGGCCTTCCACAACACAATGGCTCCCACGGCCCGTGTCCGCCCGGGATGCTCCTTATTTCCTAGAGCCCGGGTGAGGATGTCGTTCTCCTTCTGCGGGGCAAACAATCCCTCCGCTGCCTCCTTCTCAAAAGAGATCTGTTACATTTAAAGGTACCTTGTGAGACAAATTGCCTTATATACACTTGTGCGCACACAGTTTACGAGGTTAGCCAACTTACCATTCGCCTCACAACGTCGGTGTCCCCAGGGGTTGCGAACTGCACAGACCCCGTGGACGACATGGACCCCCTCCCCCTCCACCATCGCTTGCACCTCTCATCCCGGATCTCGGAGAGCGGCAACTCAGGGGTGTCGATGACAGGATTTTTCTCGTCTTCCTTCTTCCACTGCTCCTCCTTCCCCGCATAGGCCCGGGATCCGAGCCGATGCGGGTGGTCGTTCCTCTTCTGGATCGCCCTATTCTTCTCGCTAAGGGCCTTGAACTCCTCAGTCCCCTTCTGCTTGGTGAATTCCTCCCATCCCTCCTCCGATATGAAGGGGTACTTCTAGCAAGGAGATTTCCCCGCAGCGAGGAAGTTACTGACGAGCCAGCTCTTAAAGGTTTTCCATGTTCCATTCATGTCCTTCAAGTAGGCAGTACTAGGTGTATCGTCGGGGATGTTCCACTTAGCCTGTTTCCGAAAAATGCATACGATTAATCACGAGTTATTTAAACTTTAGTATAAGCCAAGAGAACGTGATTACGAAAGAGTTCAGCGATTTCAGTTAATTTAACCTTCACTTCTGCCGACAACCTATCCCTCTCGTCCGCCGTCATGTCCTTCCAGCTCTGGACGGTGATCTTCACCCTTTCTTTCGCCAACAGCCCAACGTAGGCCGCGTATCTCCCAGCATTCTTTCCAATCGGCCTTCCAAATTGGTTGAACTCACAAGAAAGATCCGTGCGTTTGGCCAAACGCCCCAACGTCGTCGTGCCTCGCCCTACCCTCTTGCGCTGGGATGTAACAGCTGCATCTTCAGTAGTTACGATGGGGTTGGCCCTAGTCGAACCACTAGTAACATCCGATGAAGACGATGACATGTCTTCCCCTACAAAACCATCAACAAACCATATGGCAATTATTTCGCCTTGGAGTTCCATAACTCAGCCCAGGACTGGAGACTAACTAGGGCGGCAAAAGGGAAAATAATACAAAAAGAAAGACATGCATAAATTACTTCCTGAACTATTCAGAAATATTTTCTATCGGTAAACACATGAGCTGCCGATAGACCATAACAATTACCTCCACAGAAGACAATTTTCTATTGGCAAAACCGTGAGATACCGATAGAACATAACAATGTTCTCTACATATGGAATTTTGTTGACAAGCCACCATTCACTGTCATCACATAACATTCTCGAAGATTTGCTATACTAATATTCATGGGCCAGCATTATTATTTCACACGTAAATATGCACACAAGCATCTAAGTGCCACTGTGCATAATCTTTAGCCTGTATGTGAGTCATCAGGACTTCACATCTATTAGGTTGGGAAAAGTCATGTATAAGCATTTGAAACATATACATCGAAGACCCATCCACATTGCCATATATTCATACCAAGTGAGTAAAAATTCCCAACCAAACTAGTACATTGCATGGCTCATGTCCTTCCAGATCCAAATTAAGTTTTACTGCTTGTGCAGAAATATTTTCTATCGGTAAACACATGAGCTGCCGATAGAATATGTGTAAGAACACCTCCAACATATAATGTGCATTACATGGCAGTTGGATATAATTGATCACACATACAGCAGTATAGATAAGTTAAAATCTCAAAACAGGTTCATTACAGCACTGGAACATATTATGTAAACCCTAATTTAAATCAACATTGCCTGCGGAATGTACATAATCCAACACAATAGGGAACCCTAGTGTAATTGCAAAACTCGAAGAATTAGTACGTGCAAAACACTAGGATCAAATAAGGAAGATGCTGGAAATAGAGCGACGAATTAGGGTATTTACGGCGGCGATCAGTTCTGGTGATGGAGAGGCGGTGTAGAACGCAGCGGCGGCCGGCGAAGGACGAAAATAAGAACCGGTGGCAATGGCGAACCAGTGTTCAGCCGGCGATCGTCGTGTGGGAGAGAGGAAGTGAGTGGTCACGGCGGAGGTTGTGGTTTTCTTCGCTCTCGAAGAGACGCAGTGCTCTAAGGTGGAACTGGTCGAGTGAAGGGAAACCCAAGGGCCGTGTACGAGTAATAAAGTAGTGGAGGAACTTTTCTATCGGTACAACAAAATGATACCGATAGAATTATGTACTTTTCTATCGGTACAACAAAATAGTACCGATAGAAAAAGTAAATTTCCCAGAAAAATATTTGAAGTAGTGAATGCCTTTTTCTATCGGTATAAACAATAAAATCCCGTGAGACCAATTTTCCCCAGAAAATTTTTTTAATTAAGTGCTTGAGATTATAGTATTGGGTGCCCTTTTTCTATTGGTAAAAACAACAAAATACCGTCAGAGTAATGAAAAGGTACACACAATTTAACATCAAACAGACCCTGGTTGAAAGCTACAGAATGATAAAGAAAGAGGGAAGATAGCCAGAAAATTGGAAAATTGACATAAAAAGAAATTGTTCATTCATTGTTGTTTTATCACTTACAAAAAAAATAAAACCCAAAATGCTAGGTCAAGGCGTGGTCTTAGCCCTGGCTGCATGTAGAATAGAGTCAGTTAGACTTGCAGCCAGGACGCAGGACTCCTCTAGCGACAACTTGTCCCTAGGATCAACTACTACCGCGTTGAGAAGGCCTGCGACCTCCCTCAGCTTCGCTATGGTATCCTTCATAGTCAAACCGCAGCCAGCGATGGTCATATCCGCGGCTTTCTTCTCCTCGCGAAGACGCCTCATCCTCGCCCTAGCATTGTCACCATCCGTCTTCATGCGCTTAATGCGCTGGAAGAGATCGTCAAGGTCAAGCCGTAGCTGAGTGTGCTTGTCTGTAAGGAGCCTGTGCTCCTCCTGGAGTGCCCTCAGGTCGGCCTTCACTTTGGCAGTGTCTTCCACGGCTCCCATTCCCTGTGCAAATCAACAGGTCAAGAATGAACTGAACATGGATTAACAATACAGGGGTAAACCGAGGAGATTTAGAGTTCTTACCGGGGAGGGCGTGGCTGACGATCCCGTGGAGGTTGCCATTGTGAAAGAGAAGATGAGGAGTCGAACCGTTCGAGAATTAGAAAAACAACAAAATACGGCGACGCACGGCGAGGTACTTATTGAGTTTCCAAGGCGACGCATGGCGACACGGTTAAGAATTCAAAGCGCCAGAGTATTCTTCTATCGGTAAAAACAGGAAAAAAAACCGTCAGACAACAAATACCGTGAGACTAACGAATTTATTCTAACGGTAAAATAGAATAATACCGATAGAAAAAGTAAACTTTTCGAAAACTTTTGAAGTGCCTGAGAGAAGTGCCTGAGACACATGAAAGTAGCGGATGTCCTTTTCTATCGGTAGAAATAACAAAATACCGTCAGAAAAAAAGTGATTTTTGGAGAGCTTAATTTGAAGAAGCAAGAGGCTACGATGAGATTTTTGCAAGTGCTATTTGAAGGGAAGAATTAAGTATTTACAAGATAAAGGTACTGTACATGTTAGAACTCATGCTGTGGAGTAAAATTGAGATATATTAATGCTGTGAACTAGCTTATCATTAAGTTCTAAAGAAAAATATACTGCCTGATGTATTAATGATAAGTTCCTCACCTTGCTACAGAACTTGTGGGCTGTTTGCTTGGCATTTATCCCTGAAATAGAAATTAATCATCAATGGTTCTCAACCCATAATCCTTCTTCGTGGTCATCTCGCAGATACGTTGTTTCGTCGATATCTTCAGTACGGATAGATTGAATGTCCTCTAAAAATGGAGGTATTTCATCGAATTGGTTATACTCCTCTTCGTCGACAACATCTTCGACCCCAACAATACGTCTCTTGCTGTGGAGGACAACATGCAAGTTTGGATTGGCTGGGTCAACGATGTAGAATACCTGTGTAGCTTGCTTTGCAAGTATGAATGGATCGTCTTGGTGTCCGACTCTACCAAGATCGACGAGAGGAAACTCGTAACTGTCAACTTGAACACCTCGAGGGATTTTGACCCATTGGCATCGAAACAGGGGAATCTTAAGTAATCCGTAATCGAGCTCCCATATTTCGTCAATAGCACCGTAATATGAGTTCAGCACCCTTACTGACCTGGCATCCTCGGAAATAGCAAACAGTGTCACTCCGATACATTGCGTGCTACTCTTGGCGTCTTGAGCTCTTGTGTAAAATGAATACCCATTGATGTCGTACCCCTGCCAAGTCCCTACAGTGAATCTTGTGCCTCTAGCCAACCATGTCACAGTTTCACTTACGGAGCCCTCGGCAGCTCGCGTGACTCTTTCTTGGATCCACTCTGCAAATTTCCTGTTATGTTCTCTGCTGACCCAAACGTCTGACTTCGAAGGATTCTGTGATCGTAACATTACCTTGTGCTCGTGTATGTATGGCTCGACCTCCGTCATGTGTTGTAAGACCCAAAAATGTGATTTTGCGTACACATCATGAGCGGGGATGATAGCTTTGAATCCAATCGTTCGGATACCCTGAAGCCTACCCTCGTGTCGGGACCTAGGAACGCCAATTGGGTCAACCCCGGCCATATAATCTGTGCAAAATTCAATCACCTCCTCGGCGGCATAACCTTCCATGATACTCCCCTCGGGTCGACGACGAATCCTTACGTATCCCTTCAATACACCCATAAATCTCTCAAATGGATACATGTAGCGCAGGCACACGAGTCCACAAAACTTAATTTCTCTGATAAGGTGAACAATCAGATGGACCATAACATCAAAAAAGGATGGAGGGAAATACATCTCGAGCTGACAAAGAGTTGTAACCACGTCGCGTTGCAAAGCGTCCAGTCCATCCGGATCAATTACCTACGAGGACACAGTTGTGCCAAATATTCATCAGAAAAATCTTCTAATTAAGCTCCACAGATGGAGGTAATGAACTTATAGTACGAGTGCACGTACTTACCTTGCAAGATATTGCGTTGAAGAAATAACATAGGTTTGTGATTGTCTCTCTGACTTTAACTGGGAGAATGCCTCTGATAGCAATGGGAAGCATTTGTGACATCAGGACATGACAGTCGTGGGACTTCGTGCCAACCAGTCTTAGGTCCTTCATGGACACAAGTTTTTTCAAGTTCGCGGAGTACCCACATGGAACTTTAACACCGTGCAGGCACTGACAGAGATCTATTTTTTCGCTCTTGGACAACGTATAGCAGGCCGGAGGGAGGTATGTACGCTTTCCATTCTCTAAAGGTGCAAGCTCAGTCCTTATCCCTATTTCCACCATGTCACGATGAGCTTTCACACCATCCTTTGTCTTTCCCGGAATGTTCAACAACAAACCAATCAAACTGTCACAGACATTTTTCTCTACATGCATGACGTCAATGCAATGTCGAACTTGTAAGTGCTCCCAGTACGGTAGATCCCAGAGACTCGATCTCTTCTTCCAAACATTTTTTTCTCGAGGTTTAGAATGCTTACCGAACTCAACTTTGATGTCGTTCACGCGCGAGTAAATCTCCTTACCGGTCAGAAACACTGGAGCTGATCCCTTCTCAGGCTTCCCGTTAAATGATTTCCTCTTCTTACGGTACGTGTGATGCACCGGAAGAAACCTGCGGTGACCCATGTACACTGTTTTCCGGCAGTTTCGCAGCCACATGCTCTCAGTTTCATCTAGGCAAATAGGCCAAGCCTTGGCTCCTTTCGTACTATACCCCGACAAATTGCCGTAGGCCGGAAAATCATTTATGGTGCAAAATATCAGGGCCCGCAAGATGAAATTCTCTTTCTTGTATGCATCCCACACCTGCACCCCCTCGCTCCACAATTTCTATAAGTCCTCGATTAAAGGCGCTAGAAACACGTCAATATCATTTCCAGGTTGTCTGGGTCCTGAGATTAGTAACGCCATCACGATGTACTTGCGCATCATGCATAACCAAGGAGGAAGATTGTAGATGCATAAAAGAACCGGCCAAATGCTGTGCCGACTGCTCATATTACCATGTGGGTTCATACCATCTGTACTCAGCCTGAACCTTATATTCCTAAGTTCGGCGCCGAACTCAGCAAATGTTCTGTTGATGTTTCCGGGCTTCAGCATGCCAACGCAAGTGCTTCGCGACTTTCGGATTTGCAAACAGCCGCTTCAATCTAGGTATCACAAGCAAGTACCACACTGTTTTCGCCGGAGGTCCTTTCTTTACCTCGTGACGTTCACTGTCAATCCGGTCCCTACGCGTATACCTCGATGCGCCGCATCTTGGACAAACATGCAAACTGGAGTACTCGTTACGGTACAACACACAATCATTTGGGCATGCGTGTATTCTTTCGATTTTCATTCCCAACGGACACAACAGTTTTTTGGCTTGGTAAGTAGATCTTGGCAACTCATTTCCCTCTGGAAGCATGTCCGCTAGAAGATCTAATAGTGCCGTGAAACTCTTATCACTCCAACCGTTGCCTGCCTTCAAGTTATATAATCTCAGCACAGAAGACAGTTTTGTAAATGTTGCACATCCAGGGAACAGAGGCTTCTCAGAGTCAGCAATCAGTTTCTCAAATTCACAGAAGTCGTTTTCGTTGTAATCTTCCTCTACATCACGTAACATCTCATCTAGATTGTCATCATCATCTACGTGCACATCGGAATGAACATTATCACACTTCGGATGCTCATCGATATTATTGCAATCCACATCCGCGTCCTGCTGATTGGTAGTAGTGGTGCTTGTTTCCTCAAGATCTTCGCCATGCCATATCCAACGGGTGTATCGCGCGTTAAAACCACGACGAATCAAATGACTCTTAATTTGATCAGAGTTGCTAAACCTCTTCAAGTTCATACAATCTGTACAAGGACAGAGCATATTTTTCTCTCCCTTCCTCTTCTTTTGTTGCTCAGCAAATTTAATAAACTCATTCACACCATCCAAATATTCAAAAGTAGTACGTTTTATTCCATACATCCAATATTTCCTGTCCATCTACAATTAACAAAATTTAACGAGTCAGCCATGCATGCATGAAACCTGCCCGATTAAGTTATGTATATGTACATGTACAGCCTCTTACAACAGATACATGTGTTGAACCCTAGCCTGACGAAATTAACACTAATTAACCTAGCTAACTACACAATACAAGCTAGTTAGCTCCTAAAACATGACACATTTCCAGCTACCAAGCTCCCAAGCTTAGAGCTACAAACTTGGAACTACACAATACAGCTAGCTTGCAAGTAGAGAGGAAGGGAGATCTAGAGGGAGAGAGAGATAAGTGTCAACAATTAAGCGTACCTTAAAGAGAGGGGCGCAATCAACTTCCCTCCACCCTGCGCTGATCACCCTAGCAGTGTAGCTGCGGGCGTGGAACTTTCGTCACAAACAGAGGGACACAGAGTGCAACAGAACAAATTAAAGAGCAGCTCAGCAATGGTCGAGTGGGGTTTTTCTTATAATGGACCTTTTTCTAACGGTAAATACATGAAATAACCGTTAGACTAACTTAGGTAATTTGACACTCACATAGTCTATCGGTAAAAACACACACATACCATTAGAGAATGTACATTACCGAGCAAGTACAGGACTTCTTCTTTCGGTAAATATGTGTATTAACCGTTAGATCATGCATGACACAGCACGTACATGAGTTTTTCTATCGGTAGATATGTGTACGAACCGTTAGATGATGCATGACACACGAGCAAGAGTTTTTCTATCGGTAAATATGTATATTTACCGTTAGAATATGCATGACTGAGCAAATATATGTGTTTTCCTATCGGTATATATGTGTACTTATCGTTAGAGGAGGTACTGGTACCAAACTGGGACAAACATACACATGCCATTTCTCACATTCAAGGAAACATATCAATGTAACACCAAACAGATCTTACATCAAACAGAGCCACTACTACAGAAATGCTTTTCACTATCGGTTAAAAATCCACTCTACTATCGGTTCTCTTACCGATAGTGGTCGGCACGATAGTAGAGGGCAGCACACTTCTATCGGTTCAAAAACCGTTAGTAAAACATCTACAATCCCAACGTTCACTAATCGCTATCGACTATTTCTTCTATCGGCTCGGTTTTAAACCGATAGTATTGTATAAGTTTTTTCTATCGGCTCGTATAAAAACCGATAGTATTGTTTAGGCCTTTTGTATCGGCTAGGATCTAAACCGATAGTAATCTAAACATTTTTTTCTATCGGCTCTTATATAAACCGATAGTATTGTTTAGGCCTTTTGTATCGGCTAGGATCTAAACCGATAGTAATCTAAACATTTTTTTCTATCGGCTCTTATATAAACCGATAGTATTTTGTCGACACATTTAGTACTGGAAACTTTATTCTATCGGTTGTTATATATAAACCGATAGTATTGTGTGGACACAGTCAGTACTGGAAAATTTATTCTATCGGTTATATTATATAACCGATAGTATTTTGTAGACTCGTTTAGTACAGGAAACTGTATTCTATCGGTTTCTAAATATGAACCGATAGTATTGTGTGGACACAGTTAGTACTGGAAACTTTATTCTATCGGTTGTAGTATATAACCGATAGTAATATTAGTTTTTCCTATCGGTTATGTAGTTGCACGGTTAGTACTAAATATTTACAAATATACATACAGCAATACAGAGATACATACAGCAATACAGAGATACATTGGATCATTCACAAATACACCAATATTTACAAATATTCACCAATATTCACATATTGAATTTGTTCACAAATACACTAATACAGTAATATACACATGCATTTAACAGACTAAATTTATGCACATATTGATCGAGTTTATTCACAAATACATCAATGAATCTATTCACATATATTCACATATATTCACAAATCAATGAATCAACACATTCAATATATATTCACAAATACAACAATCAACACAAGTCAGTTACTATCGATCGTTGATAGCCACTTCTTCGATGACATATTGAGCCCAAATTGTTCGCAGCTCCTTCAATTGAGGCAACTCATATTGCTCTTTCAACATGGTGCTCTGCATATATGCGTGTATGAAGTTAGGATCGTACGTCACATCCAATTAAAGTTCGACTTTGAGTCAGGAAAAATAGTTACCTTAGGGAATTGGGCAAAGTTTCTCCTGATCAGGTCATACATGAATCTCATGACATAGAAGCCACATTCCCACGATTGTGGCTGCTGATGGCACTGGAAAAATTGCATATGCAAAGACATAAACCCACATTAACTCGAAAGAACTAATTAAGCTTAAATTAAAAGACTCATCATGAGTACTTCCATCCGTATTAATTACCTCATATTCTTTCCAAGAAATTGTTGTGCCCTTCGACGCGTCATGCCTCCCTCCAGCACTAGCATAATTTTTGAAAGCCCTATATTTAATTTAGCATTGTCGATTAATATCTTATCATTAATTAGCTAGTCAGAGAAAAATTTAAGACAACTATGTTACTTACGCGTCTATGTGCCATGTGAGGGTGAAAACATGCGCCACCTTGTCGCTCATCGAATCGAGGTAATAGACCTCATTCATCCATGGGCAAATGACGGCGAGGACCCAGTGGCCCCTACATTGCATATATAAGCGAACCGTTTCATACATATGTTAGGCGTAACATACAAGAATGAGTTAAATTAGTAGGAAATGCACTAACCTTTGGTGGTACGGCGCAAGGATGAACTCTCGGTCCTGCTGCGCTAGTAGTGCCCTTGATATGTATTCCTCCGCATGTGCTTGGTCGTGCTCTAGCATCGTGAGGCTTATTTTCTCTGGGTCGAGGAAACCCACCTTGTCACATGCCCTCATCGACGCCAGCCTATACATGCACCTGGATGCAAAGTAGACATTAGTAAGTAGTGCATACAAAAAGTGATTGGATTTATGAAACGAACTGTGATAACTTCAGACAACAGCACACTCACAGGACTCCAGTCCGTATGATGGACATATCAAGCTCCCGCCAGTTGAGGAGGTCGAACAAATCCTCGTGGGCCACCGATATGCTCCCGGGCTCACGGTGAAAATGGGCTGGCCTGAAGTGAACCAAGAAGTTGATGTGGCGCCTAGACCGGGTCAGGTACCACTCGTGGAGACTTCTGGTTATTTGATCCATATTGCGCAGAAGGTACTCCGACACGAGTGGGGACCCGTTCTTGAACGTACCCGGCTGGCTTTGTTTGGCCTTGCCTTTGGCCTTGCCCTTGCCTTTGGCCTTGCCCTTGCCTTTGGGCGGGGAGCGAGTGTATACCTTCGAAGGTTGGGGTGTGGTGCCGTCGGCCTCATTTGATGGCGAAGGGTTTGAGGCCGTCGGAGGAGGCATGGGGGCCGATGGAGTTCGCTCACGCGTTGTGGCGGGGCTGGTGTCCTCAGGAAGTGTGCTGGTATCCATCGTCCACTTTAAGTACAAACGCTTAAATTAGATTTTGAAAATTAAATATATTAACTGAGTTGTAAGCTAGAATGGCTAGGGTTTACCTCCTGTAGTCTAACACCCTTCTTGGGCCACTGTATGTACGAGCCCAATGCCTCGCCAATTGTCCGCATTTCGTCCGTTGGGACGGGCAACGGAAAAGAGCTGTAGCCCGGGAGGGCCATGTCCACCTGTACCTTTGCGAATCCAGGCTCAAGAGGTACGCAGTGGATCCGGACATCCTCCCAAGACTGGTATACGACCCCGTTTGCAACCGCAACAGGTTTGTCGCCTATGTTGATCAATAGGGTACAGCTCTCCGGCTTCTGCAATTTGCAACAATTATAACAAGTTAGCGAAACAATTCTAACGTAACGGGAGTGGCATCAGCCGAACTGCATATATAGCTCAAGAGTTGCAATACCTCGATCAGGTCCACCGGATCCACGTGAACCTTCGAGCCAACACTACTCGGCCTGGCAGCGTCGACCTCGGCAGCTGGATCTAAACCCTTGGACTGCACAACTCGGCTTAGGCGTTCATATTTCTCGTTCATTTGAGCGAACATGTCCGCGAATTGTGCAGTCACATCTGCCCGTATCTTCTGAGATAGCTCCTCTTCCCTTTCCTTCCAGCTGCCAGGCTTCTTCGCCTTTTGCCCGGGGTCCGAGAAGCCTTCCTTCCATGGCACCACAGCCCCCACGGTTCGCGTCCGCCCTGGATGCTCCTTGTTCCCTAGAGCCCGGGTAAGGATGTCGTTCTCCCTATGGGGACTGAACAATCCCTCGGTCGCCTCCTTCGAGCAAGAGATCTGTTACATTGAAAGCTCTCCATTGTGAGGAAGAAATATATACAAAGTTGTGCGCACACTAGTGATCATAGTTAGGCAACTTACGAGTCGCTGCACGACCTCGACGTCCCTGGGGTTTGGGAACGCCACAGTCCCCGTGGCCGACACGGTCCCTCTGGCCAGCCACCAACGCTTGCATCGCTGATCGCGGATCTCGGAGAGTGGTAGGTCAGGGGAGTCGACGAAATGCGACGCCTCGTCTTCACCCTTCTTCCACTGCTCCTCCTTCCCCGCATAGCCGCGAGAACCGAGCCGGTGTGGGTGGTCGTTCCTCCTCTGGATTGCCCTGTTTTTCTCGCTGAGGGCCTTCGTACCAGAAACAAGAAAATTAATGCACCACTGCTTACTGCATACAATGGTGTAACCAAGCAAAGGAACCATTCATACCTTGAACTCAGGAGTCCCCTTCTGTTGGGCGAATTGCTCCCATACCTCCTCCGTTATGAAGGGGTACTTCTCGCATGGAGATTCGCCTTTAGCGAGGAAGGTACTGACGAGGACGCTCTTGAAGGTTTTCCACGTGTTGTTCATGTCCTTCAAGCAAGCTATCTTGGGACCATCGTCCGGGATGTTCCACTTGGCCTGTTTCAAATATAAGTAGGACTTACCTAATCTCTAGGATAAACCAAGGGAATGTGATCACTCAAGAGTTCAGTGATTTTGATTAATTTTACCTTCACTTCCGCCCACAGCCTATCCCTCTCGTCGGCCTTGACGTCCTTCCAGCTCTGGACGGTGATCTTCACCCTTTCCTTCGCCAACAAGCCAACATAGGCAGCATAGTGCCCGGCGTTCTTCCCGATCGGTCTCCCGAACTGGTTGAATTCACAGGAAAGATCCGCGCGTTTGGCCAAACGACCCAACATCGTCGCGCCTCGCGCCTTCCTCTTGCGCTGGGACGAGGCAGCGCCATCTACGTTCGCCCTCGCCGAATCACTAGTATCAGCCGAGGAAGATGCCGACATGGCTTTACCTAAAATACCATAAACAAACCATCCAATTGATATGAAGAAAGGTACATGACAAAGTAATTCACAGAATATTCAGATAAGCAGTGCAAACTAACAAATACTATATTTCCTATCGGTTTTAAAAGGAAAACCGATAATACTAAGGTCTATATTCAGGAAAATTTAAAAGATTAGCAGTGCAAACTATGCTAATCTCTCTGCTGGAAAATAAAGTCTATTAAAATTTAAATGAACCTAAATTTGAGATGAAAATTAGAAAATGGGAAGTAATTCACAGAAAATTCAAATTAGCTGTGCAAACTATGATGGCACTACTATTTACTATCGGTTTTCCAAGTCAAACCGATAGTAATCAAGTTAGCATTAGGAAAAATTTCAAAAATTGCTCAGCAGGAACATAAAGTAATTGCTCAGCAGGAACATAAGGTATGTTAAAAAATAAATGAACCTAAATTTGAGATGAAAATTAGAAAATGGGAAGTAATTCACAGAAAATTCAAATTAGCTGTGCAAACTATGATGGCACTACTATTTACTATCGGTTTTCCAAGTCAAACCGATAGTAATCAAGTTAGCATTAGGAAAAATTTCAAAAATTGCTCAGCAGGAACATAAAGTAATTGCTCAGCAGGAACATAAGGTATGTTAAAAAATAAATGAACCTAAATTTGAGATGAAAATTAGAAAATGGGAAGTCATTCACAGAAAATTCATATTAGCTGTGCAAACTATGATGGCACTACAATTTACTATCGGTTTTCCAAGTCAAACCGATAGTAATCAAGTCAGCATTAGGAAAAATTTCAAAAATTGCTCAGCAGGAACAGAAAGTAATTGCTCAGCACGAACATAAGGTATGTTAAAAAATAAATGAACCTAAATTTGAGATGAAAATTAGAAAATGGGATATAATTAACAGAAAAATCAGTTTATGGTATTTACTATCGGTTCTGAGTAAGAAACCGATAGTGAACTACACTGTATGCTATGATTTTCATCAATTCTGTCATTCTCATAGCTATCAAGTTTGTAGTTCATGAATTTTGTAGTTCATGTATTAACTTAAAACGCATACACCTATTGACGGTATCAATGAATTGATCATGCAAGGAATTAACAAAGACCGCTCCCCAATAGCCTCTCAACTATAGCCTACACGGCAAATCCGGGGAACAAACACACAGACTCAAGATGATCGTCTCTCTCTCAAATAACCTCAAAGCCTAAACAACCAACCAATTTTAAGTTAATACAAGAAGGGTAGTCAAACCAATGCTGGAGAGAATTCAAGATAACAACTGATCAATCAGCTGTCTAGAATACGACTTGCTAATTTGGACGACACAAGTAAGGAGAGAACTGAAATAGAAACTTCAATCTCCCACCAACTCAGAAGAAAGCCAAAAGATCATATAATCAATTTCATTTCTTCACTAGCTCTACTTCAAGCAGCAATCACAGAATGCACAAGCAGTAGATAAACATTCAAATACGCAAGTGACTAAGAGCCAGACAAAGCAATCAATGACAGAATAAGACTTCAATTCATAGCTTCAATCACCCCAGTCCTGTCCATTCATACAGAAACAACACAAATTCTAGAAATTGAAGAATGGCGTAAGGCTCAGTCACTGAAATATCCAATTTAGCATTGCAGTTAGTAGCCAAAACACAGATTTTTGACACCAAAGTCTACACATAGTTCTAAATTTGCAATTAGATTAACTAAGAGCTTAGTTCCATACAAAAAGAACCCCAGTTTAATGCAAATGCAATTCAAACTATCTTCACCGAGCTTATCGGTTCATCCAATATTCAGGTTTGTTCTTTACAATCATCACAGGAAACAATTTCAGATAGGTGTATACCGTTCATGAATTTTACTCTAGGTTTCTATTTGTAATCCATGGAACGGGATATGAACCATTGCATACAGAATTAAGCAATACACGCGAGCGATTTGGTCAAGAACACTTACAGTGGATCGTGGAGTGGCCGGAGGCGGTGGCGCAATGCAATGCCGGAGGCGGTGGAGAACCAGTGGCGCAGAGGAGCGAAGAAGCGAACGTCGGCGATTCTAGGGTTTTCCGCGCGAGTATTTTTCGATTTGGAATGTGATCAGTTGCACTGGAGGGAAAATCGTGCAGGTTATAACCTATTAAATGAATATTTACTATCGGTTCATCACCACAAAACCGATAGTACAAACATGTAAGTTAGGGTTTTCGTAACACAGTGTAAATCACTATCGGTTGTAAACAGTAAACCGATAGTAAACTAAGTACAGGGGATCATAACACAGTGTAAATCACTATCGGTTGTGAACAGTAAACCGATAGTAAACTAAGAACAGGGGAGCATAACACAGTGTAAATCACTATCGGTTGTGAACTATAAACCGATAGTATAGTTTAATTTCATATCGGTTTCACAGTTATAACCGATAGTAAAATACAATTTCATTGACCCTAAAGGATTTCCCTTAGAAGAATTACAGAGGATCTCAGTACATCATTTTGTATTGTATTTACTATCGGTTATGACAGTAAACCGATAGTATATGTTAATTTCATATCGGTTTGGAGGTTGAAACCGATAGTATAATACTGTTAAATTGATCTAAAGGTATTTCCTGAGAACAAATACAGATGGGTCTCAGTACATCATTTTGCACTTGTAAAGACACCTGAAACCCCATGCAAATGGCTTGCAATAATTTTGAAATAAAATAACAATAAAGACCAATCATGGAATGAAAATTTGCAGTTTTCATATATATTTGTGAAAAGAATCAATTATTGCTCAAATCAAGTATATACTCCAATTGAAATGAAAATTTGCAGAAATGATTCTCAATGCATCACGTATGTTTTCCCAAAGAATTTTTGAAAATTGATTTGAACATTCTTCGATCCAAGTAATATACGTCACTTACATATTGCAAATTAGTCAAGAATGGTTGTCCACCCATAATCCTTCTTCGTGGTCGTCTCGCAGGTAACTTGTTTCGTCAATATCTTCGGTAGGGACAGATTGAAGGATTCCATCTAAAAATGGAGGTAGTTCGTCGAACTGATCGTACTCTTCTTCATCCACAACGTCTTCAACCCCAACAATACGTCTCTTACTGTGAAGGACAACGTGCAACTTTGGGTTGGCCGGGTCAACGATGTAGAACACCTGTGTGGCTTGCTCAGCAAGTATAAATGGATCATCTTTGTGTGCGACTCTACTGAGATCGACTAGAGTAAACCCATAATTGTCGACTTTAACACCTCGAGGGATTTCGACCCATTGGCATCGAAACAGAGGAATCTTAAGTAATACATAATCGAGCTCCCATATTTCCTCAATAACACCGTAATATGAGTCGAGTGCTCTTACTGCCCTGGCATCCTCCGAAATAGCAAGTAGTGTCACTCCACTACATTGCATAGCACTCTTCTCGTCCTGAGTTTTTGTGTAAAATGAATAGCCGTTGATGTCATACCCCTGCCAAGTCCCTACAGTAAATCTAGGCCCTCTGGCCAACCATGTAACATCTTCATCTACATCGCCCTCAGAAGCTTGCAGGACTCTATTTTCGATCCACCCAGCAAACTTCCTATTATGTTCTCTGGTGACCCAAATCTCTGGCTTCGAGGGATTCTGTTTCCGTAACATTTCCTTGTGCTCGTGTATGTATGGCTCCACCCCCGTCATGTGCTGTAAGACCCAAAAATGGGCTTTTGCATACAGATCACTAGAGGGGACGACTGCTTTAAATCCAATCGTTCCAATGCCCTGAAGCCTGCCCTCATGCCGAGACGTAGGAACGCCAATTGGGTCAACCCCGGACATATAGTTGGTGCAAAATTCGATCACCTCCTCCGCGGCATAACCTTCAATAATACTGCCCTCAGGCCGATATCGATTCCTTACATATCCCTTCAAGATACCCATAAATCTCTCAAATGGATACATGTAGCGCAGGAACACGAGTCCACAAAACTTAATTTCTCTGACAAGGTGAACAATTAGATGGACCATAACATCAAAAAAGGATGGAGGGAAATACATCTCCAGCTGACAAAGAGTGGTAGTCACATCGCGTTGCAAATCGTCCAGTCCATCCATATCAATTACCTGCAAGGACACAGTTGCAGCAAATATTCAGATCCAAAAAATCTGACAAGTTCCACGAATGGAGCTAATTAACTTGCTAGGAGTACACGCTTACGTACCTTGCCAGATATTGTGTTGAAGAAATAACATAGCTTTGTAATTGTCTCTCTGACTTTGACTGGGAGAATGCCTCTGATAGCAATGGGAAACATTTGTGACATCAGTACATGACAATCATGGGACTTCATACCAACCAGTTTCAAGTCTTTCATGGACACAAGTTTTTTCAAGTTCGCAGAATACCCGCATGGAACTTTGACACCATGTAGGCACTGACAGAGTTCTGTTTTTTCTCTTTTTGACAAAGTATAGCAGGCCGGGGGGAGGTATGTCCGCTTTCCCTTCTCCAACGGTGCAAGCTCAGTCCTTATGCCCATGTCGAGCATGTCACGGCGAACGTTGATGCCATCTTTCGTCTTTCCTGGAATGTTCAACAACAAACCAATCAAACTGTCACAAACATTTTTCTCTACGTGCATGACATCAATGCAATGTCGAACTTGTAAGTGCTCCCAATATGGCAGATCCCAAAGAATCGATCTCTTCTTCCAAACATTTTTTCCTGGAGGTTTAGAACATTTACCGAACTCAACTTTGATGTCCTTCACGCGCAAGTAAAGCTCCTTACCAGTCACAAACACTGGGGCTGATCCTTTCTCAGGCTTCCCATTGAATGACTTCCTCTTCTTACGGTAGGCGTGATGCATCGGAAGGAATCTGCGGTGACCCATGTACACTGTTTTTCTGCAGTTCGATAACCACATGCTGTCAGTTTCATCCAGGCAAATAGGACAAGCCTTGACTCCTTTCGTACTATACCCCGACAAATTTCCATAGGCCGGGAAATCATTTATGGTACAAAATATCATGGCCCGCAACATGAAATTCTCTCGCTTATGTGCATCCCACACCCGCACCCCTT
Source organism: Pharus latifolius (assembly GCA_019359835.1). Lineage (NCBI taxonomy): Eukaryota > Viridiplantae > Streptophyta > Magnoliopsida > Poales > Poaceae > Pharus > Pharus latifolius. Next base: position 50,063,781 of record CM033319.1, on the reverse strand, counting down.
CGCTCCACAATTTTTGTAAGTCCTCGACTAACGGTGATAGAAACACGTCAATATCATTCCCGGGTTGTCTGGGTCCTGAAATTAGTAACGACATCATGATGTACTTCCGCTTCATACATAACCAAGGAGGAAGATTGTAGATGCATAAAAGAACCGGCCAAGTGCTATGTCGACTGCTCATATTTCCGTGTGGATTCATACCATCCGTACTCAGCCCAAACCTTATATTCCTCACTTCGCCGCCAAACTCACCGAATGTTCTGTTAATGTTTCTCCATTGAATGGAATCAGCTGGATGTCTTAGTTTTCCGTCTTGTTTCCGACCTTCAACATGCCAACGCAAGTACTTCGCATCTTTCGGATTTGCAAACAGCCGTTTCAATCTGGGAATCACAGGCAAATACCACACAGTTTTGGCCGGAGGCCCTTTCTTTACCTCATCACATCCATTGTGATAAATTTTGTCCCCATGCTTATACCGCGATGCACCGCATCTTGGACAAACATGCAAATCCTCGTACTCGTTACGGTACAGAACACAATCATTTGGGCATGCATGTATTCTTTCGATTTCCATTCCCAACGGACACAATAGTTTTTTGGCCTGGTAAACCGATCTTGGCAACTCATTTCCCTCTGGAAGCATGTCCGCTAACAGATCCAATAGCACCGTGAAACTCTTATCGCTCCAACCGTTGCTTGCCTTCAAGTTATATAATCTCAACACAGAAGACAACTTTGTAAATGTTTCACATCCGGGGAACAAAGGCTTCTCAGAATCAACAATTAATTTCTGAAATTTAGCTAAATCGTTTTCGCTGTAGTCCTCTTCTACATCACGTAACATTTCATCTAAATTGTCGTCATCTACATGGACTTCCGAATGAACATTATCAATGTTTTGATCATGATCATCATTACTGCAATCCACTTCCGGGTGCTGCTGAGTGGTAGCGGTAGTGCTCGTTTCCTCAAGATCTTCACCATGCCATATCCAACGGGTATAGCGTGCGTTAAAACCACGACGAATCAAATGACTCCTAATCTGATCAGAGTTGCCGAACCTTTTTAAGTTCATACAATCTATACAAGGACAATGCATATCTTTCTCTCCCTTCTTCGCCTTCTCTTGCTCAGCAAATTTAATAAATCCATTCACACCCTCCAAATACTCAACAGTAGTACGTTTTATTCCATACATCCAATATTCTCGGTCCATCTACAATTATTTCACAAAATTGACAAATCAAATAAATAATTAATGACTCAGGGCATGCATATATGAATGAAACATAATTAGCTAGGCCATATGTGTGTACATGCATGAGCTGTTTAATTACATTAAATGGATTTGTATATATGAAACCCTAATTAACTTGATGCATGCATTAATTGGAAGAGCCAGCTAGCTAGCTGCTTAAATTCAGCAAGCTATAGCTAGCTAGCCAATCCAGCCTTCTAGCTAGCTTGGAGATACATGTATCTAGTTTAATGAATTGCAAGTAGAGAGAGAGGGAGAGTGTGAAAGAGTGATAGAGAGAGAGAGAGGTGATGAGAAGATAACAATACCGAGGGGGATGGAAATATGATCAACCTCTCAGCTAGCTTCTCCAGATCACTCTAGCTTGGAGTTGTGCGCGGCTGAAATGATTCCAACATGTAGAGCGCAGAGCAGGGGTCGACCTAATTAAGCTGTCCAATTTTACTATCGGTTCAACAACATTAACCGATAGTAAAATAAGGTCCCCACTGTCATAACCATTAGTGTATATGAAGTCATTTTACTATCGGTTTGTGTTGTTGAACCGATAGTAATATTTAGTATATTGTATCGGTTAGTACAGTGATAACCGATAGTAAAAAGTCAGTAATTTCACTATCAGTTACCCGAGAAAAACCGATAGTACTATTCAATATATTATATCGGTTAATACAGTACCAACCGATAGTATAAAGTGAGTAATTTTACTATCTGTTACGAACGAAAAACCGATAGTACTATTGTAATATATTATATCGGTTCGTACAGTAATAACCGATAGTAAAAAATCAGTAATTTCACTATCAGTTAAAAATGGAAAACCGATAGTACTATTTAATATATTATATCGGTTTGTACAGTAATAACCGATAGTAAAAAGTATTTGCATTTCACTAACGTTGGATTAGTGTATAACCGATAGTAAAATGATGGTTTTCCGCCGCTGTCGTCCTATTCTATCGGATTTTTCCTAGATTGCTTACAACCGTTAGAAAATAAGGGTTAGTGGAATGCACTTCTGTAGTAGTGAGCTTACATCAAACGGGGATCTTAACTAGAAGATAAAGCAATATTTCAAGAAATGCTAAGTTGTGGATTAACTAGGAGACACAAAAATACTTTTCTTAGGTACTTGGGACTTCATCTTGCCAAAGAAATTACACATGCCAGTTCACAAATTCAGGTACAAACATACACATGCCAGTTCACCAATACAAATTCAGGTACAAACATACACATGCCAGTTCACAAATTCAAGTGCATGTCTGAAACAGCAGTACAAATACACACCTACCTACCAATACAATTAAATACACAAATACTCCCTGCACATTCAAGTTCATGTCCCAATTAGCAATACATGATACACAAATATACAACAATATACAAATACAACAATTCACACATTCGATGTATATTAGAAAAGCCACGTCTGAAATTAACAACAGATCACGACGAGGACCCAGTGGCCCATACATTTTACGTAAAAGAGAACCTTTGCAGGTTGCCACAATGCAACTACCGACTGCAAGTTAGACCTGATACATCACAAATCCATTCATCCAAAACAGCAAATGTCTGAACCACATTGGACTTAACCATAGGAGTTCAATTCGAAGACGCCCGAGGAGCTGGAACTGCCGTCGACATACATTTGTACGTATTGGTGATTTCCTCGGACTCAAACTCGATCAACTCAACTCAACTCAACTCAACTCCATTAACAAAAAGAACCTACCTTCCAAGATGTTGTTCTGTGTAGTGATGGTGTAGAATGGCTGTGCAAATAACAACAATTCTTCTTCTCCAAGAAGGTAAGCATCTGGCTACAAGCTGGTGCATACAAAAAAATGTAAGATGCTTTCTATAGGTCCTGATTTGAGAAATACGCCGGGCTTAAGGATCTTCTCGACCGAGCCAACCAAGATCTCTCCCTTCACGTCCTTCCAGCTCTCGACGGTGATCTTCACCGTTTCTTTCGCCAACAAGCCAACGTAGGCAGCGTACTGCGATGAAGAACCGTGAAATACGTTGCCCCTCATGAGCATCATCCAAGGACCTGAACAGATCATAATCATATTGAAAAGAAGACACATCAAAATGAAGGATACAAAAAAAGCAGAATTATTGCCATAATCGGATTAGAATAATCTAACAATATTGCAGAAATTTTACGTACCTTCCTTGGGATGCCGACGTCTAGAGGGCGTCGATGGAGGTGCGGAGGTGCAGCGGTCCCCTTTAGAGGTGCGCCGGCCGTCCATGGAGCTTACGGGTTAGGACTACGAGCCCCAGATGAGCTGTGAGAATGAAAGAGACATACCCGTGTATTTATACAACTATATATTTTCTATCGGTACGAAAACAGAATACCGTTAGTAATAAAAACATCTGTAGAAGGCGAATGGTTCTATCGGCACAATACATATTACCAATAGGAATTTTTGTACATACTCTATCGGTGTGTACGTACATTCCCGATAGAATATTACTAGTTGTAGAAGGCCAACGGTTCTAAGATATTTTTTGCAATATTCTACCGGTATAAACATTCATTACCGATAGAATAAAACTATTTGAAGACGAACAGTTCTAAGAAATTTTCTATATATTCTAACGGTACAAGAATCCATTACCGATAGAATAAAAATATTTGTAGAAGGCCAACGGTTCTATCGGCGCACTACATATTGCCGATAGGAATTTTTAATATACTCTGTCGGTATATTCATACAGTACCGATAGAATAAGTCTAGTTGTAGAAGTCGACCAGTCCTATCGGTGCACAACATTCTCCCGTCAGTACTTATGCATCTCTTCTAACGGCAAATATGTTTATCACCGCTAGAGTAAATTATACTGCTTCTTCTATCGGGAATATTCTTATAAACCGATAGGAAAAATACACCCGATGACCTTTTATGACCTCGATGCACATTTTCTATCGGTTTTCAACTAAATTGCTAATAACCGATAGAAGATAGGGGTTAGTAGACTGCATTTCTGTACTAGTGATACTCTTCTAGGCGAGCTGGACACTCTCTACTTGGATTAAGTGGCACTTCGAAGTTTAATCACCTTTCGCTGCTGTAGATCTAGCTCCAATTATTTTTGCAACTGTCACAGACGTGTGTTACTTTCTATTTTATCTACAGCAACAATAACATGTTAGGGTTTTTTTTTATGTTTTCGGTTGTTTTTTGATTCCACTATTTCTTTTATAACCCTACCATTTTATGATCCGGAAATAAAACTCATTTCTTCTATGTTTTAAAAGTTTTTAGTACCTTTCCAATATTCACTTTTGTCTTTGGTAACCCAATAAATTAAACTAATCACAAAATGTACGCATCAAGCAACACAACAAATTAGACCACTCACAACCCTTTTTTGGTTATATTTGAAATTCTTCTTTTATTTTGGTTATTCATACAAAAAATATACACTTTTAGGCTGTTTTTGCAATTCTTCTTTTTTCTGGTTATTCTTACAAAAAATGTACAAAATTCTAGGCTATTTTTGATGTTAGTTTTTTTTGTGTTTTTTTAAGAACAACACACTTTCAGGCTATTTTTGCAATTTCTTAGGGAACTTTGACCAGTCGTCAGATCAATTCGACCCGAAAACTCGACCAGTCATCAGTTGAGATGGCGACTTAAGGTGGTGACTGATGAGGTAGCTTAAATTGCCGATTAGATGGCGACTGGTGCCCTTTTTCCTAATGTCGTCAATCGGGTCGGCGACTTTTGTCAGTTCTGCAATTACTTTATGTTCTGTACTATTTTCGATTTTTTTTTTGTTACAGGAAATTTGTACAAAAAAATTCAAGTTTTTTCTTGAAATGGTGAGGAGACAAAAGAAAAATTGGAGATATAAGAATGTTTGGTCAGGAGCTCCAGTTGGTTACATAAAATAATTATTTGACGTTTATGCCATAAAATATGAACTCTTGTAATTTCATGTATCTTTTGTGGGCAAATTGTTTGCAATGGCTTCTAAGGCTCTTAGGGGCGATTGGTTACAATTGGGAATGTGCATAAGAGTTGAGTGATGGGATTTATAATGTGAGATTGGGTTTAAGATTGTTTTTTGACCTATGATCTTGTTATGTATAATGTGATTGCAAGATGAGATTGTGGAATAGAATATTTATTTGACAAAAATACTCTATAGTTGAAAGGCGAGATATAATTTAAGAGATATGATGATGTTTTTTCTCTTTTATTCTTAATCCCATCTTTAAAACCACCCACCCCTAACACTAAATTGGTGAGATACCATAACATATATGTTCATGCCCATTCTCTGTTTTATGCATCTACCCACAAAACAAATATTCAATTAAAACATCCTCAATTTTTTATTCTCAATCCCACCTTTCATATCCCATAAACCAAACAGCCTGTTGGAGCTATATCTTTTGGGACTTCAACTTTTCTTTACATATTAACTCCAACTCTAAAATAGCTCAAAAAAAACCCATAATATAGTCTTTTCATTTGACCTGCCAACATGCTTCAACTCCATCCTGAAAGCTGGTCTAACTGTGATCAACCACCCAACTATCGCAGCACCCTTGCATGCCTTCGTCCCAACATGTCGCGGCACCATGGGCGGATTGACATGTAGTGAACGGGTCAATTGACTTTTTTTTTCTCTAACACTCTTAATTATATGTTATTTGCATGTATATTTAAGGCAAATTGTTTGCTAGTATTAACCTCCATACTCCTTGACCCTGCGTTGTTGCAATACAACATTGGGTCACCTTCGCTGCCCACCACTGCACTTCCACCAACGTGCTTCTAATAGATTACTGTGCTTTTGTAATATGTTTTGCTACAATCTCCTAGTGTGATTACAACATGTACATTGTAATTTTCTTGTGCACTTGTGCAAATTTCAACGGATCCTTTAATGTAGACTCCAACTGAAACACCATCCAACTGTACATAATCCTTTACTACAACTTCATTAAACTCCAAGGAAACACCCACCACCCTCTCTCACTCTGTCGGTGGTAGCCGTAGTGATTTGATTTAAAATGGCTCCGAGACGAGATGGCGGGGAAGCTGGTTGGTGGCAGAAACAAGTTTTTGCGGTGATAATCATAATTAGGAATAATGTTTTTCATGGTGGATCCGAGGTTTTAGAACACTTTTTTTTTTTAGCAATTTGGAGTTCCATCAAAATATCAATAATAGAGTTGTAGTACCAATATATAGTTATTGTATTAAATAATGGTTTAATAGGGTAATGAACATTTATTTTTCTTTCTACTTTCAAAATAGAAAGGGTCAATTAGTCTTTTTACTTTATAAATCAAATCAAAATAGTCTTTATAATTAAAAATCTGATTTAAGTGTATGACATACTACATGTTTATAAATGATGTGGTGGACTAAGTCTTTTTATATGGCACCAGGTGCATCTTATTCATCTAAACAGTCCGAATGTGATCCCATTTCACATCCCAAAATCCAATCCTTCTCCGCCACCAATTTTGAGATTCTTGAGTGGATGGTGTGAAAGACAGCTGCAGCAGTTAGTATTTTAATTATAAGAAATTATTTTAATCTAGTTCACAAAGTAGAATTATCAATTTGATTTTTTTAGAGTAAAATGATCAAAATGAGTTTTCGGGTGAAGTAGATGTAGAAAAAATGATATTATCTCTTTTTTTAATTTGCAGTAATTTTGTGTAAGGGAGTTGTTTAATTTGATTTGGGTTTGCAGTTTGTATGTTGAAGAACAACTCTGTTAAATTGCAACATAACACTATTCTGACTGTTGTAATGTATTATCTGCACTGAAATTAATTAGTATTCTAATTGCAAGAAATTACTAATTATCATTATATTTCATTGTAGTGACATTGTTTTGAACAACAAATCAGTACTATGATTGCAATAAGGTGCTATTATGGCAACACAAGTTTGTATTGTGATTGAAAATTATCAATAGTCTTGTGGTGTTTTGAGGTTCTTGCGACTTCCATTAGCTGCGCTATGTAAATATTGCTTATTACTCCCTTTACTTTTAATTGAATATTGTTTTAGAAAGCAAAATTTATAATAAAAACAATATCGTTCCATGTCTTTGAGGTAAAATGTGCACCCATCTTTCAAAAATACCCTTATAGCCATTAGTCTAGTTAATCTTTAATTGCTTCCATGCAAACCATACATATTTAATTATTAATACTTTTTACCACAAATATGTGTCACTTTATGATTCTAGATAAAATTTTTCTATACTACCCTTATTAAATAGGGTATTGGGTCTTGTGTGCATGCGTAAGTGGAGTAAAAAGAACTTATTATTTGTATTAGGTTGAATTTATTTGTACATGTATTCATTATGAGTATTTTTTGTATATTTTACTAAAAGTATGATTGTGAGGACCACGAAGTTGGTCGGTAGTTCAGCGCCACGAAGCTAGCTAAGAGGTCATGCTACTAATAAATCAAATCAGGATTTTCAAATTTTTAGAGTTTTAACAATTTTTGCCAATGATTTCTAGATTGAAACGGTTGTTTGCAAATCTGAATGATGCGAAGTACTTGCGTTGGCGGCGAAGTGAGGAATATAAAGTTTGGGGTGAGTATAGATGGTATGAACTCACATGGAAATATGAGCAGTCGAGATAATACTTGGCCGGTTTTTTTATGCATCTACAATATTCCACCTTGGTTATGTATGAAGTGCAAGTACACACTAGTACAGAAATGCAGTCTACTAACCCCTATCTTCTATCGGTTATTAGCGATTTAGTTGAAAACCGATAGAAAATGTGCCTCGAGGTCGTAAAAGGCCATCGGGTGTATTTTTCCTAGCGGTTTGTAAGAAACTTCCCGATAGAAGAAGCAGTATGATTTATTCTAGCGGTGATGAACAAATTTGCCGTTAGAAGAGATGCATAAGTACTGACGGGAGAATGTTGTGCGCCGATAGAACTGGTCGACTTCTACAACTAGACTTATTCTATCGGTACTATATGAATATACCGACAGAGTATATTAAAAATTCCTATCGGCAATATGTAGTGCGCCGATAGAACCGTTGGCCTTCTACAAATATTTTTATTCTATCGGTAATGGATTCTTGTACTGTTAGAATATATAGAAAATTGCTTAAAACTGTTCATCTCAAATAGTTTTATTCTATCGGTAATGAATGTTTATACCGTTAGAATATAGCAAAAATATCTTAGAACTATTGGCCTTCTACAACTTGTAATATTCTATCGGTAATGAATGTTTATACCGTTAGAATATAGAAAAAATATCTTACAACTGTTGGCCTTCTACAACTTGTAATATTCTATCGGGAATGTACGTACACACCCGATAGAGTATGTACAAAAATTCCTATCGGTAATATGTATTGTGCCGATAGAACTATTCGCCTTCTACAGATATTTTTATTACTAACGGTATGCTGTTTTTGTACCGATAGAAAATATATAGTTGTATAAATACACGGGTATGTCTCTTTCATTCTCACAGTTTATCTGGGGCTCGTAGTCCTAACCCGTAAGCTCCATAGACGGCCGGCGCACCTCTATAGGGGACCGCTGCACCTCCGCACCTTCATCGACGCCCTCTAGACTTCAGCATCCCAAGGAAGGTACGTAAAATTTCTGCAATATTGTTAGATTATTCTAATCCGATCATGGCAATAATTCTGCTTTTTTTGTATCCTTCATTTTGATGTGTCTTCTTTTCAATATGATTATTGTTGTATCAAGGATGCCGACTAGAGGGGGGGTGAATAGGAGGCTTTTAAAAACTTTAAAACTTAAAGAAAATAAAGAACAAATCAAGAACAAAAAATATAAACAAGAGAAAGAGAACGAACACAACGGTTTTTACCGAGGTATCGGAGACTCGCCCAGTCTCCACTAATCCTCGTTGAAGCACTCAAATCACTTGAGTCTTGCCTCAATATCCACAAAGGATATTATCACTAGTGGTTGCTCCTTGTCCACTCCGGAAAGGCGAGCACCGATGCCTTGTACACACTTGCCGAGCCTCTCCGACAATCTCCAAACGGAGAGATCAATGGCCACGCCTCCAAACCGTCTAGGTGAGGGCGCTCACCAAGAGTAACAGGCAGCGAGGTCTTCTCTAGACCTCCAAACGCGCACCGAGAAGCTAAGTGAATGCAAATGCAAAAGAACTGAAACTCTCGGTGGATCGAAAAGCACTCGACTTGATCAAAAGATCAAGATTTTATATAAGAAACTAATGCTCAAGAGTGTATATGAAATGCTGCTGCTTGTTGTATGAAACTTATGCCCAAAGCCCCTTTTTATAGCCTCAAGAATCAAATGAACCGTTGGAGCTAGGGCTGAAAATCAGCAACCCAAACTGACAGTCAGTTAGCCTAACTGACAGTCAGTTCAGTGCACAACGACCGACAAAATTTACGGAATAAACTTTGCTAGCCGTTCGTGGTCGTTTATGGAAAGCTGAAACCCACAACTGACAGTCAGTTCGACCACTAACTCGACCAAAATCAAATAGAAACTCAGTTAAAAACCTCTGTGGTCGAAATCCCAACTGACAGTCAGTATGGACAAACTGACAGTCAGTTTAGTACAAAAATTTTGAGAACAAAATACACCCTCTCTAGACAAATGTCAGTTAACAAGAACTGACATTCAAACTGACAGTCAGTTTAGCAAACTGACAGTCAGCATGAACAAAAATAGAGATAACTTTAAATCCAGAAATTCAAAAGAGGTGTTTAATAGCTCGTTCGAAAGATAATTTCAAGGGCTACATTTTTGTCAACAGAAGCAAAGACCAGATCTTCCCAGATCTTTCTGAAAATTGCAAATACTCTTATGTTGTCAAAAACTGTACTGAAAACCAGATTTTTCAAATAAGTTCAAAACCAAATCCAACCAAAAAGATGCAATGCAATGACCTAGTTTTCTTGGTTTGCGTTGGAGATAAAGAGAGGACTTTCGCCACCCGTCTTTATAGTACGGTTAAAGCTAAACACAATTTTCCTAACCGATCATCTCCAAACGCCGAGATCGGTAAAAATAAAAACTCATAATACCTGAGGTCTTTCGCATCTTCATGATTTGCGTCTTGTCATTTGCTCTCCTGCATCTTGTGCTTCACTTCAAGTCGGGTTTATCTTGATCATCTTGTATTTCTTCCCAACTGATCCCTGTATCAATCAATCTCAAAAGCACAATTAGTCCGGAACACTTTGTTTTCATTAATCATCAAAATTAGGGTTAGGCATGAAGGCCTAGATGCAACAATTATGATCTGTTCAGGTCCTTGGATGATGCTCATGAGGGGCAACGTATTTCACGGTTCTTCATCGCAGTACGCTGCCTACGTTGGCTTGTTGGCGAAAGAAACGGTGAAGATCACCGTCGAGAGCTGGAAGGACGTGAAGGGCGAGATCTTGGTTGGCTCGGTCGAGAAGATCCTTAAGCCCGGCGTGTTTCTCAAATCAGGACTTATAGAAAGCATCTTACATTTTTTTGCATGCACCAGCTTGTGGCCAGATGCTTACCTGCTTGGAGAAGAAGAATTGTTGTTATTTGCACAGCCATTCTACACCATCACTACACAGAACAACATCTTGGAAGGTAGGTTCTTTTTGTTAATGGAGTTGAGTTGAGTTGATCGAGTTTGAGTCCGAGGAAATCACCAATACGTACAAATGTATGTCGACGGCAGTTCCAGCTCCTCGGGCGTCTTCGAACTGAACTCCTATGGTTAAGTCCAATGTGGTTCAGACATTTGCTGTTTTGGATGAATGGATTTGTGATGTATCAGGTCTAACTTGTAGTCGGTAGTTGCATTGTGGCCACCTGCAAAGGTTCTCTTTTATGTAAAATGTATGGGCCACTGGGTCCTCGTCGTGATCTGTTGTTAATTTCAGACGTGGCTTTTCTAATATACATCGAATGTGTGAATTGTTGTATTTGTATATTATTGTATATTTGTGTATCATGTATTGCTAATTGGGACATGAACTTGAATGTGCAGGGAGTATTTGTGTATTTAATTGTATTGGTAGGTAGGTGTGTATTTGTACTGCTGTTTCAGACATGTACTTGAATTTGTGAACTGGCATGTGTATGTTTGTACTTGAATTTGTATTGGTGAACTGGCATGTGTATGTTTGTACCTGAATTTGTGAACTGGCATGTGTAATTTCTTTGGCAAGATGAAGTTGCAAGTACCTAAGAAAAGTATTTTTGTGTCTCCTAGTTAATCCACAAATTAGCATTTCTTGAAATATTGCTTTATCTTCTAGTTAAGATCCGTTTGATGTAAAATCTGTTTGATGTAAGATCTGTTTGGTGTTACATTGATATGATTCCTTGAATGTGAGAAATGGCATGTGTATGTTTGTCCTAGTTTGGTACCAGTACCTCCTCTAACGGTAAGTACACATATATACCGATAGGAAAACACATATATTTGCTCAGTCATGCATATTCTAACGGTAAATATACATATTTACCGATAGAAAAACTCTTGCTCGTGTGTCATGCATCATCTAACGGTTCGTACACATATCTACCGATAGAAAAACTCATGTACGTGCTGTGTCATGCATCATCTAACGGCTAATACACATATTTACCGAAAGAAGAAGTCCTGTACTTGCTCGGTAATATACATTCTCTAACGGTATGTGTATGTTTTTACCGATAGACTATGTGAGCGTCAAATTACCTAAGTTAGTCTAACGGTTATTTCATGTATTTACCGTTAGAAAAAGGTTCATTATAAGAAAAACCCCACTCGACCATTGCTAAGCTGCTCTTTAATTTGTTCTGTTGCACTCTGTGTCCCTCTGTTTGTGACTAAAGTTCCACGCCCGCAGCTACACTGCTAGGGTGATCAGCGCAGGGTGGAGGGAAGTTGATTGTGCCCCTCTCTTTAAGGTACGCTTAATTGTCGACACTTATCTCTCTCTCCCTCTAGATCTCCCTTCCTCTCTACTTGCAAGCTAGCTGTATTGTGTAGTTCCAAGTTTGTAGCTCTAAGCTTGGGAGCTTGGTAGCTGGAAATGCGTCATGTTTTAGGAGCTAACTAGCTTGTATTGTGTAGTTAGCTAGGTTAATTAGTGTTAATTTCGTCAGGCTAGGGTTCAACACATGTATCTGTTGTAAAAGGCTGTACATGTACATATACATAACTTAATCGGGCAGGTTTCATGCATGCATGGCTGACTCGTTAAATTTTGTTAATTGTAGATGGACAGTAAATATTGGATGTATGGAATAAAACGTACTACTTTTGAATATTTGGATGGTGTGAATGAGTTTATTAAATTTGCTGAGCAACAAAAGAAGAGGAAAGGAGAGAAAAATATGCTCTGTCCTTGTACAGATTGTATGAACTTGAAGAGGTCTAGCAACTCTGATCAAATTAAGAGTCATTTGATTCGTCGTGGTTTTAACGTGCGATACACCCGTTGGATATGGCATGGCGAAGATCTTGAGGAAACAAGCACCACTACTACCAATCAGCAGGACTCGGATGTGGATTGCAATAATATCGATGATCATCCGAAGTGTGATAATGTTCATTCCGATGTGCACGTAGATGATGATGATGATGATGACAATCTAGATGAGATGTTACGTGATGTAGAGGAAGATTACAACGAAAACGACTTCTGTGAATTTGAGAAACTGATTGCTGACTCTGAGAAGCCTCTGTTCCCTGGATGTGCAACATTTACAAAACTGTCTTCTGTGCTGAGATTATATAACTTGAAGGCAGGCAACGGTTGGAGTGATAAGAGTTTCACGGCACTATTAGATCTTCTAGCGGACATGCTTCCAGAGGGAAATGAGTTGCCAAGATCTACTTACCAAGCCAAAAAACTGTTGTGTTCGTTGGGAATGAAAATCGAAAGAATACACGCATGCCCAAATGATTGTGTGTTGTACCGTAACGAGTACTCCAGTTTGCATGTTTGTCCAAGATGCGGCGCATCGAGGTATACGCGTAGGGACCGGATTGACAGTGAACGTCACGAGGTAAAGAAAGGACCTCCGGCGAAAACAGTGTGGTACTTGCCTGTGATACCTAGATTGAAGCGGCTGTTTGCAAATCCGAAAGTCGCGAAGCACTTGCATTGGCATGCTGAAGCCCGGAAACAAGACGGAAAACTGAGACACCCAGCTGATTCTATTCAATGGAGAAACATCAACAGAACATTTGCTGAGTTCGGCGCCGAACTTAGGAATATAAGGTTCGGGCTGAGTACAGATGGTATGAACCCACATGGTAATATGAGCAGTCGGCACAGCACTTGGCCGGTTCTTTTATGCATCTACAATCTTTCTCCTTGGTTATGCATGAAGCGCAAGTACATCATGATGGCGTTACTAATCTCAGGACCCAGGCAACCCGGAAATGATATTGACGTGTTTCTAGCGCCTTTAATCGAGGACTTACAGAAATTGTGGAGCGAGGGGGTGCAGGTGTGGGATGCATACAAGAAAGAGAATTTCATCTTGCGGGCCCTGATATTTTGCACCATAAATGATTTTCCGGCCTACGGCAATTTGTCGGGGTATAGTACAAAAGGAGCCAAGGCTTGCCCTATTTGCCTAGATGAAACTGAGAGCATGTGGCTGCGAAACTGCCAGAAAACAGTGTACTTGGGTCATCGCAGGTTTCTTCCGGTGCATCACACGTACCGTAAGAAGAGGAAATCATTTAACGGGAAGCCTGAGAAGGGATCAGCTCCAGTGTTTCTGACCGGTAAGGAGATTTACTCGCGCATGAACGACATCAAAGTTGAGTTCGGTAAGCATTCTAAACCTCGAGAAAAAAATGTTTGGAAGAATGGATCGATTCTCTGGGATCTACCGTACTGGGAGCACTTACAAGTTCGACATTGCATTGACGTCATGCATGTAGAGAAAAATGTCTGTGACAGTTTGATTGGTTTGTTGTTGAACATTCCGGGAAAGACAAAGGATGGTGTGAAAGCTCGTCGTGACATGGTGGAAATGGGGATAAGGACTGAGCTTGCACCTTTAGAGAATGGAAAGCGTACATACCTCCCGCCGGCCTGCTATACGTTGTCCAAGAGCGAAAAACAGATCTCTGTCGGTGCCTGCACGGTGTTAAAGTTCCATGTGGGTACTCCGCGAACTTGAAAAAACTTGTGTCCATGAAGGACCTAAGACTGGTTGGCACGAAGTCCCACGACTGTCATGTCCTGATGTCACAAATGCTTCCCATTGCTATCAGAGGCATTCTCCCAGTTAAAGTCAGAGAGACAATCACAAACCTATGTTATTTCTTCAACGCAATATCTTGCAAGGTAAGTACGTGCACTCGTACTATAAGTTCATTACCTCCATCTGTGGAGCTTAATTAGAAGATTTTTCTGATGAATATTTGGCACAACTGTGTCCTCGTTGGTAATTGATCCGGATGGACTGGACGCTTTGCAACACGACGTGGTTACAACTCTTTGTCAGCTCGAGATGTATTTCCCTTCATCCTTTTTTGATGTTATGGTCCATCTGATTGTTCACCTTATCAGAGAAATTAAGTTTTGTGGACCCGTGTGCCTGCGCTACATGTATCCATTTGAGAGATTTATGGGTGTATTGAAGGGATACGTAAGGATTCGTCGTCGACCCGAGGGGAGTATCATGGAAGGTTATGCCGCCGAGGAGGTGATTGAATTTTGCACAGATTATATGGCCGGGGTTGACCCAATTGCCGTTCCTAGGTCCCGACACGAGGGTAGGCTTCAGGGTATCCGAATGATTGGATTCAAAACTATCGTCCCCGCTCATGATGTGTACTCAAAATCACATTTGTGGGTCTTACAACACATGACGGAGGTCGAGCCATACATACACGAGCACAAGGTAATGTTACGGTCACAGAATCCTTCGAAGTCAGACGTTTTGGTCAGCAGAGAACATAACAGGAAATTTGCTGAGTGGATCCAAGAAAGAGTCACGCGAGCTGCCGAGGGCTCCGTAAGTGAAACTGTGACATGGTTGGCTAGAGGCACAAGATTCACTGTAGGGACTTGGCAGGGGTACGACATCAATGGGTATTCATTTCACACAAGAGCTCAAGACGCCAAGAGTAGCACGCAATGTATCGGAGTGACACTGTTTGCTATTTCCGAGGATGCCAGGTCAGTAAGGGTGCTGAACTCATATTACGGTGCTATTGACGAAATATGGGAGCTCGATTACGGATTACTTAAGATTCCCCTGTTTCGATGCCAATGGGTCGAAATCCCTCGAGGTGTTCAAGTTGACAGTTACGGGTTTACTCTCGTCGATCTTGGTAGAGTCGAACACCAAGACGATCCATTCATACTTGCAAAGCAAGCCACACAGGTATTCTACATCGTTGACCCAGCCAATCCAAACTTGCATGTTGTCCTCCACAGCAAGAGACGTATTGTTGGGGTCGAAGATGTTGTCGACGAAGAGGAGTATAACCAATTCGATTAAATACCTCCATTTTTAGAGGACATTCAATCTATCCGTACTGAAGATATCGATGAAACAACGTATCTGCGAGATGACCACGAAGAAGGATTATGGGTTGAGAACCATTGATGATTAATTTCTATTTCAGGGATAAATGGCAAGCAAACAGCCCACAAGTTCTGTAGCAAGGTGAGGAACTTATCATTAATACATCAAGCAGTACATTTTTCTTTAGAACTTAATGATAAGCTAGTTCACAGCATTAATATATCTCAATTTTACTCCACAGCATGAGTTCTAACATGTACAGTACCTTTATCTTGTAAATACTTAATTCTTCCCTTCAAATAGCACTTGCAAAAATCTCATCGTATCCTCTTGCTTCTTCAAATTAAGCTCTCCAAAAATCACTTTTTTTCTGACGGTATTTTGTTATTTTTACCGATAGAAAAAGACATCCGCTACTTTCATGTGTCTCAGGCACTTCTCTCAGGCACTTCAAAAGTTTTCGAAAATTTTACTTTTTCTATCGGTATTATTCTATTTTACCGTTAGAATAAATTCGTTAGTCTCACAGTATTTGTTGTCTGACGGTTTTTTCCTGTTTTTACCGATAGAAGAATACTCTAGCGCTTTGAATTCTCAACCGTGTCGCCATGCGTCGCCTTGGAAACTCTATAAGTACCTCGCCATGCGTCGCGGTATTTTGTTGTTTTTCTAATTCTCGAACGGTTCGACTCCTCATCTTCTCTTTCACAATGGCAACCTCCATGGGATCGTCAGCCACGCCCTCCCCGGTAAGAACTCTAAATCTCCTCGGTTTACCCCTGTATTGTTAATCCATGTTCAGTTCATTCTTGACTTGTTGATTTGCACAGGGAATGGGAGCCATGGAAGACACTGCCAAAGTAAAGGCCGACCTGAGGGCCCTCCAGGAGGAGCACAAGCTCCTTACAAACAAGCAAACTCAGCTACGGCTTGACCTTGATGATCTCTTCCAGCGCATTAAGCGCATGAAGACGGATGGTGACAATGCTAGGGCGAGGACGAGGCGTCTTCGCGAGGAGAAGAAAGCCGCGGATATGACCATCGCTGGCTGCGGTTTGACTATGAATGATACCATAGCGAAGCTGAGGGAGGTCGCAGGCCTTCTCGACGCGGTAGTAGTTGATCCTAGGGACAACTTGTCGCTAGAGGAGTCCTGCGTCCTAGCTGCAAGTCTAACTGACTCTATTCTACATGCAGCCAGGGCTAAGACCACCCCTTGACCTAGCATGTTGGGTTTTATTTTTTTTTGTAAGTGATAAAACAACAATGAATGAACAATTTCTTTTTATGTCAATTTTCCAATTTTCCGGCTATCTTCCCTCTTTCTTTATCATTCTGTAGCTTTCAACCACGGTATGTTTGATGTTAAATTGTGTGTACCTTTTCATTACTCTGACGGTATTTTGTTGTTTTTACCGATAGAAAAAGGCACCCAATAGTATAATCTCAAGCACTTAATTAAAAAAATTTTCTGGGAAAAATTGGTCTCACGGGATTTTATTGTTTATACCGATAGAAAAAGGCATCAACTACTTCAAATATTTTTCCGGGAAATTTACTTGTTCTATCGGTACTATTTTGTTGTACCGATAGAAAAGTACATAATTCTATCGGTATCATTTTGTTGTACCGATAGAAAAGTTCCTCCACTACTTTATTACTCGTACACGGCCCTTGGGTTTCCCTCCACTCGAACAGTTCCACCTTAGAGCACTGCGTCTCTTCAACAGCGAAGAAAACCACAACCTCCGCCGTGACCACTCACTTCCTCTCTACCACACTGTAGCTTCTAGGCCCCCATAGAGTGTTTTAATAATTAATGACAACTACAAATGCTATACTAACGTTACCTGCCTAGTTGTGTCAAGAAGATACTTAAAAGACAGGTTAATGAAAGGCAAAGAAAGAGCATCATGATGAAGAAAGGGCATTGATCAAAAGGGCAAAGGTATGAAATAGGATCTTTTCCATTTTTACCGGTCTAAGGTGATTAGAGAAGAATTTTGACCGGATTTTAGGATAGTTGCCGTACTATTAAGAGGAGCATGTGGTGTATCACAAAATACTTCATCTATGTGCCACAATTCATAAAATCAACTTGCATTGCATACTAGAAGGTCACATCTTTTGAGAATGCTTTTTCAGCTCTTTTCTGTCTCAGTCGGTCTGACCGTTTGTTATGCCGGTCTGACCGTTTGGCCTGTCTGTCCGTAGTAGAGACCAAGGTCAGACTCCTGGAACCTCTTGTTTTATCCTTCTGGTGTTTTGAGCTATTACGGTCTGACCGTTTTGTTAGACCGGTCTGACCGAGAAATCGGTCTGACCGTGTTTTTGTGCTACGGTCTGACCGTTTTGCCGGTCTGTCCGTATATATCGGCCTGACCGTATAAGGTGTCCAGAAACTATGTTGTCTCTAGACAGTTTCACGGTCTGACCGAAATAGTATCCGGTCTGACCGTATGTGTGCCTGACAAGGGCAGTTGAGCATTTATTGCGCCTGTTTAATGCCGTTGCAATTGCGGCGGTCTGACCGAGCTTGTGCCTGCGGTCTGACCGCCAGGTGATCTTTTTCTTCCAACGGCCTGTAACGGCTATATTAATTGTGGGGGGTATATATACTCCCATGCACGGCCCTGTTCAGGACTTTTGATATAATCTTGAGCATTGTCATCATCCTTGAGAGCCTAAGCTAGTTTCATACACTCTAGGTTTCAAATTCTCAAATTTGTGAGAGTGTGCATTTGAGATCTTCTAGTGCATTGCATTTAGATCATTGAATCAATCGTGTGGCACTAGAAGAAGGCAAAGTGATCATCACTGGCTTGTTACTCTTGGAGTTTGCCGGCTCCTAGACGGCTAGGAGAAAGGTTTTGAAGAGCTCTTCAAGGAAGATTGTGAAGAAGCTTCAAAACGTCTTGTGAAAGGTTGAGCACGCCTTGCCGAAGCGGTAAAGTGCATCCTTAGTGAAATCGAGGTTTGGATAACTCATCACACTATTCCGGCTCAAGATCTAGGTCACTTCTCGAGAGAAGGTTGACTAGATAGAGGAGCGGTTAGAGATTTGAGTTTGCCTCAACGTGGATTAGAGGTGATCGGCAAATCACCGAGACCACGGGATATATCCTTGTGTTGGAATTGTGCTTTATTTATATTGTGTTATTTATTTGCTCTCATTGTCTTTAAATTGTTTGATTATTTACTAAATTGCTAAAATCGCCTATTCACCCCCCTCTAGTCGATATCCTAGATCCCTTTCACACACGACGATCGCCGGCTGGACACTGGTTCGCCACTGCCACCGGTTCTTATTTTCGTCCTTCGCCGGCCGCCGCTGCGTTCTACACCGCCTCTCCATCACCAAAACTGATCGCCGCCGTAAATAACCTAATTCGTCGTTCTATTTCCAGCATCTTCCTTATTTGATCCTAGTGTTTTGCACGTACTAATTCTTCGAGTTTTGCAATTACACTAGGGTTCCCTATTGTGTTGGATTATGTACATTCCGCAGGCAATGTTGATTTAAATTAGGGTTTACATAATATGTTCCAGTGCTGTAATGAACCTGTTTTGAGATTTTAATTTATCTATACTGCTGTATGTGTGATCAATTGTATCCAACTGCCATGTAATGCACATTATATGTTGGAGGTGTTCTTACACATATTCTATCGGCAGCTCATGTGTTTACCGATAGAAAATATTTCTGCACAAGTAGTAAAACTTAATTTGGATCTGGAAGGACATGAGCCATGCAATGTACTAGTTTGGTTGGGAATTTTTACTCACTTGGTATGAATATATGGCAATGTGGATGGGTCTTCGATGTATATGTTTCAAATGCCTATACATGACTTTTCCCAACCCAATAGATGTGAAGTCCTGATGACTCACATACAGGCTAAAGATTATGCACAATGGTACTTAGATGCTTGTGTGCATATTTACGTGTGAAATAATAATGCTGGCCCATGAATATTAGTATAGCAAATCATCGAGAATGTTATGTGATGACAGTAAATGGTGGCTTGTCAACAAAATTCCATATGTAGAGAACATTGTTATGTTCTATCGGTATCTGACGGGTTTGCCGATAGAAAAATTGTCTTCTGTGGAGGTAATTGTTATGTTCTATCGGCAGCTCATGTGTTTACCGATAGAAAATATTTCTGAACAGTTCAGGAAGTAATTTATGCATATCTTTCTTTTTGTATTATTTTCCCTTTTGCCGCCCTAGTTAGTCTCCAGTCCTGGGCTGAGTTATGGAACTCCAAGGCAAATTAATTGCCATATGGTTTCTTGATGGTTTTGTAGGGGAAGACATGTCGTCGTCTTCATCGGATGGTACTAGTGGTTCGACTAGGGCCAACCCCATCGTAACTACTGAAGATGCAGCTGTTACATCCCAGCGCAAGAGGGTGGGGCGAGGCGCGACGACGTTGGGGCGTTTGGCCAAACGCACGGATCTTTCTTGTGAGTTCAACCAATTTGGGAGGCCGATTGGAAAGAATGCTGGGAGGTACACGGCCTACGTTGGGCTGTTGGCGAAAGAAAGGGTGAAGATCACCGTCCAGAGCTGGAAGGACGTGACGGCGGACGAGAGGGATAGGTTGTGGGTGGAAGTGAAGGTTAAATTAACTGAAATCGCTGAACTCTTTCGTAATCACGTTCTCTTGTCTTATACTAAAGTTTAACTAACTCTTGATTAATTGTATGCATTTTTCGGAAATAGGCTAAGTGGAACATCCCCAACGATACACCTAGGACTGCCTGCTTGAAGGACATGAACGGAACATGGAAAACCTTTAAGAGCTGGCTCGTCAGTAACTTCCTCGCTGCGGGAAAATCTCCTTGCGAGAAGTACCCCTTCATATCGGAGGAGGTATGGGAGGAATTCACCAAGTAGAAGGGGACTGAGGAGTTCAAGGCCCTTAGCGAGAAGAATAGGGCGATCCAGAAGAGGAACGACCACCCGCATCGGCTCAGATCCCGGGGCTATGCGGGGAAGGAGGAGCAGTGGAAGAAGGAAGACGAGCAAAATCCTGTCATCGACACCCCTGAGTTGCTGCTCTCCGAGATCCGGGATGAGAGGTGCAAGCGATGGTGGAGGGGGAGGGGGTCCGTGTCGTCCACGGGGTCTGTGCAGTTCGCAACCCCTGGGGACGCCGACGTTGTGAGGCGAATGGTAAGTTGGCTAACCTCGTAAACTGTGTGCGCACAAGTGTATATAAGGCAATTTGTCTCACAAGGTACCTTTAAATGTAACAGATCTCTTTTGAGAAGGAGGCAGCGGAGGGATTGTTTACCCCGCAGAGGGAGAACGACATCCTCACCCGGGCTCTAGGAAATGAGGAGCATCCCGGGCGGACATGGGCCGTGGGAGCCATTGTGTCGTGGAAGGCCGGTTTCGTAGATCCGGCTCCACCGAGGAAGAAGGCCCGCTCCTGGAAGGAAAAGGAAGCTGACCTCTCCGATAAGATACGGGCTGAGGTACGGGCGGAGATACGGGCGGAGATGCGGGCTGAGGTGCAGTCTGAGGGGCAGTCCGAGGTCGCACAACTGAGGGAAGAGTTTGCACGGTTGAGAGAAGCATTGCTGGCCAAGAGTGCAGATGCGGATCCCCAGGACGACAGTACCCCGCGGGGTCGGATAAGCAGTTGCGCTTCGAAGGTACTCGCGGATCCAGTGGATCTACTTGAGATACCGCAAGCCTTCATCTGTGCACTTAACTTGATGCCACTCCCATTCTGTTAGAGTTGTTTCGCTAACCTGTTTTAATTGTTACAAATTTGCAGAAGCAGGAGGGCTGCATCCTACAGAATCACGTAGGCGCCAGTCAGGAAGTGGTTGGACACGGCTTCGTATATCCGTCTGGGCCGGATGTCCGGGTCCACTTGTACCTCTGCGGTTGGGGTTCGCAAAGGTACAGGTGGACATGGCCATGCCGGGCTACAACGATTCTCTGTTGCCAGTCCCAACAGAGGAACTATAGACACTTGCTGAGGCAATGGGCTCCTACGTACAGTGGCCCAAGAAGTGTCTTCTAATACAACCGGTAAATCCTACACATTTTAGATTACATCCTACTCAGTATACTCAACTTGCATAATCTAACATACGTGCTCATTAATTGAAGTGGCCTGCCGCTGGGCTACCAGGGGACTGCGCCCCCAGCTCGGGGCATGAGGCCCGATCTCGTGCGACCCTGGACACATCAAAGACGGCCTCGACCCCACCCAGCGCATTCACGCCTTCACCTCGGAAGGAAGCCGCCATCACCTCGCCCTTGCCTTCGAAGGTACGAGCTTAGTCCCCGGCAAAAGGCAAGGGCAAAGGCAAGGGAAAAGGGCGACAGGGACAGCCGGAGAGGTTCAGGAACGGGTTCCCACTCATGTCAAAGGCAGCTTTGCGCAAATTGGATCGATCAACCAGAGACCTCCACGAGTGGTACCTACACCGAGCTCAGTGAAATCTGAACTTCTTAGTTCCCTACAAGCCTGGGCAGTTCCACCGTGAGCCCGGGAGTATATCCGTGGCACACGAGAATCTGTTCGACCTCTACAACTGGCAGGAGCTCGATATGTCCATCATACGGACTGGAGTCCTGTGAGTTTACTGATGCTATGTATTGCTGTTTTCTAACTCTGTT
This sequence comes from Pharus latifolius, assembly GCA_019359835.1. Taxonomy (NCBI): domain Eukaryota; kingdom Viridiplantae; phylum Streptophyta; class Magnoliopsida; order Poales; family Poaceae; genus Pharus; species Pharus latifolius. Next base: position 50,041,353 of record CM033319.1, on the reverse strand, counting down.
TGCTAACTCTGCATTGTTGTAGTTCATTTGAAATGTAGTAACTTTCTGTGCAATACTAATGTCGTCTTTTGCATGCAGGTGCATGTACAGGCTAGCATCGGAGGCTGCGTGTGACAAGGTGGGTTTCCTCGACCCAGAGAAAATAAGCCTCACGATGCTAGAGCACAACGCCGCGCACGCTGAGCAGTACATATCCAAGGCGCTGATGGCACAGCAGGACAGGGAGTTCATTCTAGTGCCGTACCACCAAAGGTTAGTGCATTTCGTACTAATTTAACTCGATCTTGTATGTTACATCTGAGATATACTTTGAGCTAGCGGTCCTCTTTTACGTACAATGCAGGGGCCACTGGATCCTCACCGAGAGACTACTACCACTTTTTCTATCGGTAAACTTGAAATTAACCGTCAGAATAGTGTGACTTTTTCTGCCGGTGAACTCATCCACAACCGAGAGACTACTGTAGTTTTTTCTATCGGTAAACTTATATTTAACCGTTAGAAGAGTGTGATTTTTCCTGCCGGTGAATTCATACACAACCGAGAGAGTACTAAGCTTTTTTCTATCGGTAATCTCATTTCCAACCGAGAGAGTGCTAAACTTTTTTCTGTTGGTAAACTTGTAATTAACCGTTAGAATATCGGTATTTTTCCCAACGCTAAACGTCAGACGACGACGGGTTTTCTATCGGTACAATTATAAGGTGCCGATAGAATAGTAATATTTTCCTGTCGGTAATCATGTAATTAACCGTTAGAATAGTGGTACTTTTCCCACAGTTAATCGTCAGACTACGACGGGTTTGCTATCGGTACACTCCTAAGATGCCAATAGAATTGTTAATTTCTTCTGTTGGTTATTTACCGATAGAAAATGTTCTGTCTTGTTCTATCGTGTCTATCGGTACGAAAACCGATAGTAGAAGGATTTTTTTTACCGATAGAAGAAAACTTTTCTGTACTAGTGTATTTTAGTGTTTTTCTTTACCTCATTCAAATCCGGGTCGAGCCACCACATGTAATTGCATCTATCCGTCGCCTCTTCGTGGCCGCAATGTATGTAGTTTCTACTCGCAATGTCGTAGGCTCAAGACGTACTGACTATAATATCACCTCAACATCTACACATGAAGCCATCTGTGTCGGAGGAATCATTCGACCAGTTGAACTCCTCCAGAGAACATTTTGTTGGGTATTTGTGTCCATGACAAGGGCAAAAGCAAAGACGTCTACAGCAACACATTTGGTGAACATCGTGCATGTTGATTGACATCTCCTCCATGAAGTCGAGCTACTCATGAAGTCTCTTCTTTCTGTAGAGAAGATACAATATCGTGCGCGCAACCTTTGTGTTCCACTCAGGGTCGAGCCAAAGCAGGAAAGTGCACTTATGAGCATCTTCCCTAGGACACTCTAAAAATCTTCTCCCATAGTCACCCTAGATGGAGGATCCAGTAGTCTTCGGCAACAAACTGCAGTTGCAATGGCATAGCCCTGAAATTTGTCCTTCATCATACGAACAAAAAAGAATAATAAAAAAAGTAACGCATAAAGATCCACTTATTTTAGGCGAGTTGATTATGTATTTACCTTGGTGAGTCGTATTCTCCAGCCACGGCTATTCTCGCTCGCCATATTCGGATAGGCTAGTGAGGAAAGTGTGAGTTGTGTGTTTGGAGCTCAAAAACCTATTTTATAAAAGCGAAATTCTTGAATAGTTTAAACATTTTTTGGACGCAACTGTAAAAAAGCTGAAAAGCTGAAAAGCTAGAAAGTAGAAAAGCTGAAAAGTAGAAAGGCTGAATCGTAGAAAAACAAAGCAGTATAAAAGTTAGGGTTTCCCATAAACCATGCCAAAATGTAAAGCAATCGCATAACTTCAAAAAGACAAAAATAATATATACATGAAAACATAAATCTTGTTTCCTTCAGCTAATACGACATCTGGTACAAAAAAAATACTAATGTCGCCACCTCTTTGGACGTTGACGCCGGTCCCGTTGAAACGACGACAGTGAGAACGTGCGGGGAGGAACCACCATCCTCTGCGATGGTTATCGACGGGTGGGCGGTCACTCACCTTGCCGAGGCCTATATTAGGAGCATCTGTATGTGGGATATGCTCCACAGGGTCCTACGACGGTAGAGAGGCCTCACCAAGCTATGTAGATGCCAACTGATGTTGGCTCTACTCAGTGTCATCTCTCCACAGCAACATATCGACGTACTCCGCATCTCAGGGTCGAGTACCATCGTCGGGTCGCCACGGACTGACCGAGGAGGAATGTACGGTGGGAGCCTGCCGGGAGGCGCAATTGTAGCAGCCGAGGACATTTCCAGGTGCTCGTCTACCATCCTTTGCGACAAGGCAACGTACTCTTTGTCTAAGTCGAATGTGATGTCGAAGCCCAGGCTAGAATCGGATGTGGAGGCGGAAGGTAGCGCACGGAGACCCTCAGAGATCTGTATAGCACCACACGACGGCGGCTCAAAAGGAGGTGTAACACCTATATGGTAAGAGCAAGCTGGGTGCACAGCGAGATAAATCGAGGCATCGATGGCCGTACCTGATGGCCCCGCTATGTTAGGACGATGAGCGATCGGCGGCGGCGTCGTATGTCTAGGCGGGGCCTGTGGTAGTGTAGGTGCAACAACTATCGAGGGAATGGTGACGATCTCTGAGGTCAGCTGGGAGGTGATTCAGTGAATGGCAGCGATGGCCTTCTCGTACTCCTCGAATGTGATAGGTACACGTGCTTGCCTCCGCTGGACGAGCGACTGTGTCAATGAGGTGATCATATGGAGACCATCAATTTGCAAAACCACAAGACAATGGCAGACGGAAATAACAATAACCAACAACAAATAGACTATCATTTTGTACCTACTGGTGTACCCTGGCTGCATCATGTCAGTCATATGTCTGATGAACGAACAGAGTAGGCACATCTGCAGGCACCGGAGGTGGTGAGGCAATGCGAGCACTAGTGAAGGGATGTACCATCAGAGGTAGTCGTCGTATGTCGTAGCAGTGTATGATCTCTCCTCATGCACTACATCTACCACTGCTGCCTGCTCCCAGTGACAAGTGTAAGGAGCCTGTCGGTCCTCCCAACTAACAGCCTTCTTGTCCTTACGTCTTTGCCTGCGGAAAAATCAAAATTACTCAGTATTTTCTTGAAGAAAAAACATTCTAGGTTGAGATGATCATGAACTTACTCGTGTTGGTCATGCGACAACTAATGTGCAGTGTCTGGAGGGGTGATCGCTTGGAATAGGCTAAACTGACGCATCACCCTCCATGGAGCATACACCTCCAACATATGGCTAAAGACAAGAACACATCGCATGAACCATATGTCTTGGTCCTCCACACATATGAGTGAGACCCCACCTAGTGTTGTGCTCTCAATGTAGGCGGCTGTCCAGGGCCACCATATAACTTGCGATTGATGGAGCAGCTCCAACTGGCCACTATTCGCATTGTAGCATGCGTGTACTGGATGGTCGCACACTGCAGCTCATGTTGCAGCCAACGATCCCCCATGGTTGGGCGATCAATCTCGTAGTCCTCATCCCTATGCAGGTACCCCTCTGGCAAAGCCACCGGCACGTCGGTGATAACTGGTCGTCCAACAGGGAGGTGCTTGTATGACCATAGTAGAAGAAGTAGAGGACACTCGACCATATTCGCCTGTTGGGCACACCTAACGCAAGCATCGCACAACGCTCTGTATGTCGCACAGAGAACCACCGACCCCCAGCTGATGCGTGGGATCTGCTCAATCAGCGTGTCAGTGAGCATTTACACTAGTGGAACAAGCCAACAATCCATGATGTTTCTGTGCGTACCTGCAGAGAAGTACAAAGGTAATAATTAAATGCAATAATTGAAAAAGCACTAACTATAACATGTTTAAGAATACCAATAAACATGAAGCCACCGAACAGGTGCAGCAGATACGCCTCAAAGCGTCAGTTGAGTGTAGACTCATCGGTATCCGTTGGACAGGTCCTGAAGTGAGTAAGCCAAGCCAGAGGAACGCCGACATTGTCGTGGAAGGGCTCCTGCCCCAGAGGTAGTAGATGAAAGCTCTGTGTGAACGTGGTATCCCATCCTGCAGCAGTGGGTGGTGGTACCCAGGCCTGTCCGTGAATCGGCATACCGAACAGCATCGCCACGTCCTCGAGGATAATGGTCATCTCCCCCCACAGAAAGTGAAATGTGTGTGTCTCAGGCCTCCATTTGTCTACCAGAGATGAGAGTAGTGATCGGTCATGCCTGAAAGACTCCTCTCTGGTGATCGTCCTAGCGAAAGGAAGCAATCCACCTGCCCTTAGTCGGAAGGGCTACAGCTCCTCTTCGGCCCTTAGTGCTCAAGACCGATGTCGATCGTCGTAGTAAAGGTCGAGTAACTCAGGAAGCTATCAACGATCATGAGCCATGTCTGCAAGGAGGAACATTAAGTTATTACTTCATGTAAAATGAATTGCAAATCAAATACTAGAGAAGAATGAGTAAGTGTTGCACAACATTATTGAATCAAGTTCCATGACGTCCGTATGCAGCAGGACATGTCCTCCTCGTGTGGCCAGGCTATCAAAAAATGCTACACTTTCGTAGTTCGTCGTGTTCTGAGTTATCCATGTCATTGCCAATTTGATGTGCCTGCCGTCGTCCAGGGCCTTTCCACTCCAAGTGTGGTGGTGGAACATATCAGATCTCGTCTACCCTGCATGACAGTTGTTAGTAATGGTGCTGAGTCCCCCAAATCTCAAATTCTACAGTCCATGTTTTAGCAAGGTACTGTGAGCCACAGTAAATTGATAGGTACGTATCACTCGACTTTTTGTCATGCACACACACTGCCATCACATGAGCACAATTTATGCAACAAAGCTAGTTTTTTACAAGTGCACTTGTCTCCATCTTCAAAAATCAAATCTTGCTTCTTGATCTGCCGCATGTATCCATCCTCCACATTCTTACTACTCAAATAAATGACCCATGTTTGTGTTTTGCTATTAGGAATACACTCGGCTGAATGCCTCTGAGCGGCTGTGGCTTTCATTTCTAAGTACCTCTATACTTCGTGAGGAAATTTCCATGTTGTTGTGCAAAGTAGTGCTCTTGCAGTTGTACCCCTCTCGTGGAAGTATTTAGCTGTGCGATGTCAGGTAAATTCCACAATTCCAGTGAGCGGAAGACCTCGCACCCGCTCAACACAAAGTTGTACACTTCCGCCATATTAGTTGTCATTATGCTGTACTTGGCAACTCCTTCATCGTGCATTAGCGATCACTTCTCAGGAGCTTTGTCAATGATCCATTCGCTAAATTTCTTAATTCTTGATTCTAGCTGTGTCATCTCGACACATCTGAACTTCCCATGACATTTTCTTCATCGTCCACATGTTGCGAACTATTTGCCTTTGACCTTTGAGCTTTACCTAGATCTCAAGTCTGTTTTTCTAGCTCATACAAATTTGTTCGAACTTATGGCCCTGGTTCTAATCACACAACTTCTTAAACTTCTTCATCAGACATCCGCTTTTGAAATGGGTGAAAAAGTTTGCCGCAATATGTCGTTTACACCACCAGCTAATCAAGTAATTTCATATGTACTGGGGGTCCTTAGTGGAAAACATGAACTCAATGGAACTCAACAGACCCTTATGTCTATCATGGATTACACACACATTCCATCTATCCTTTACTACAGTTTTCTTTAGATTTGAAAGAAACCATAACCAACTGTCTGTGCTCTCACCTTTTACTTGTTGGAGCATGGGCTGCTAATCTAGCGATAATTTTAAAATTATCTACCCGAAATCCCAAGAATCGTGCAAGAAAAAGATCATAGATCAGAAGTTTACCACTAGACGCGTGGATGTGACAACGCAACAGCAGATGAAGAGTCGATGTAGCAACTAGATCATGACCAACAGTATAGCAACAGCAGCTGCACCTCTACAGAAGTCCACACGTCTGGGGAAGGAGCACCATATGTTCGTGTGCTAGCACCAGTGCACGTGGCTAGGGTTTTATGAGATCTATCTCGTAGATGGTGGTGGTGGCCAAAATTGATCAGATATGTTTTGCATGCCCACTTCACCTCTTTTATATGGCTTTGCAGATAAGTCCTACTCCAATGCGAACTCTAATCACAATGGTAAACCCATTACCAATAGGGACCAGTTTCGGATCCCATCCGAACTAATATTCCAACCCGTTAAGTGTATGACCCTGTAGGTTCATGTATATTTGGCGTGACCGGAAACAACTTTCTGAATCACAAGTCATAAGCAGTCTCTAGCAAGACATTATGACTACCCACATATACACGAAGATCATATCTGACGAACCTATACAACTTATCATGGATTATCTCTTTGCCTCACGATACTAGATTGAACTCAAGGTAAGAAATGTGTCATCTTTGAACAACTCGGTCCTTTCTTGATCTTGTAATGGACTAACCCTTTTCATAGTTGACTCTCAACTATATTCGGCATGGTCATGCACTTTCTTAGTCCAATTACATCGAAGGGCCTAGAGATATCTCTCTCAAGATATGAGAGGAACAAATTCCATCTCGACCATTCACTTTCAACCACATGGTTCATAACATATATGTATGTCCCCTTTATGACTACTCGGTTAAGAGCAGCGGTTGATGACACTAAGGTATGCTACTATGCATGTATGAAACCGTGATGATCTCAGGTCTAAAGATAAACTAAAATAATTGTTAGAAACAAACTGATGGCACATATAATCTCAATAGTGTCTCAAGTTGGGTCAATCCGACCAACATGTTCTCCAACATATGTCCATGACATTGACTTGATATCTCATATCTATGGTCCATGAAACTTGACTATCAATCAATGCTCATGCTGACTTATATTGCATTATTATTCCATGTAATGCTGAAAGTCAGGGATGTTTAAAATAAGTATCACTGATTATGCCGTAAATAAATTTAGAATAAGTTCCACGAACAAATCACATAATTGTTGATCAATAAAAATGATACTTTATTCAAGGAATGCAATAACATTTTATTCACAACAATTTATGAGCATATCATGATACAACCATCTCCATGATTGCCTCTAGGACATATCTCTATCACTACTAAGGCGTACGCCATGGGAAGTAGCTGATTGTTTGCATTTGCAGCAACAACTGTCATCAAAGTTCCCTTATATTTTTCAGTTAGAAATGTGCCATCCACGCAAAGTACTGGTTGCATGTACTTGAATACAGAGATTGCTTGCCCAAACGACTAGAATATGCACTCCATGTATTCAACTCCAGACACTATGTCACCGTTTGTGTCCACAATTGGACTATGAACCATGTCCATCAAAGTGCCAGGGTTGGTGTCAACGATTTGTTGGATCAGTTTAGGCACATATTTATATGAATCATAGAAATATCTAAATAGCATCTCAACACCAAGTTGTTTGGCTCTCTATGTCTTCCTGTACTGAATGTTGTACCAAATGTGTCATTGATTTGACCAACAATTTCTTTCAGTGACATGTCCAGATTTGCATGAATGTTCAACAAAATTACACATGCCACAAATGCAAATGACATATTTCTGTGGCACTTTGACACTTATGTAACCGAATAGTCATGTTCGGTGATTCTAGAAACAACAAAATGCTCATTGTCCTTGTACTGGGCAACACGAACATAAAATCTATATTCCTCCATCGAGCACTTCACTGCATAGAGATGTGGATTTGTTCTGTTGACCTTGAAAGACCGACGTAGTGACATGGCTGACATCGCCACGCCTTGCTTCGTCTCTTCCTTGCTTCGAAAACATTACCCTAATGTTAATCTGTGCTCATTTGATGCCCAGTCTAAACCGCTATCATCATGGATTCATACAAAATCAAACCACTTTGATCTAGCCATTGTTGGGGAGGTCCCATCCCACGGTGATATTCTTCTTCACTAGAGGAATCCACATAATCTACATTCACCTCGGAACCTTCACTGTCCAACAATGGCAGATCCTTATCTTCACCTTCGTCGATGTAAGCCTCATCCCCAGGCCAGAAATGACCACCCATGAATTCTGTATTCTGGGCATCCACAGAATCCTGTGACATGGTTGCATTAATGTTCATATATTGTGCTCCTTCCCATGCCTAGAATGACTGTTATGCTGCTTCGGTATTTACACTCGTATGTGGAAAATTATCTTTTACCGTCACATACAGTATACACTCATCCGGGGCATGATTAGAGCTTCTCACCCTCGTAACATAAGAGCTCCAAGACCTATCATCTTTGAGTTTACACAATTTCCAGCAATTTCTTTCACCAGCAGGCATCAATGCCTCTGTGACAATATTGTCTAAAGTTGGGTCCATATTTAGGATGATCATGACTCGGATATTAAACTCTTCAAAATTAATAGTACTAAGATTATCTAATTCCATTTCTTATGGTGACAGGCACTTAAGTCATCCCCGTATGGTCCGTTTCTAGTAATTTGTTTCTCATAGAAAACATAAATTGTTCTTGTTTCCGACATTGTCTACAATGAAAAAGTTTAATATTACAAATCATTAGTTATCGTATCTCCAATATAATTTACACATCAACAACTATGGTGAGGCCTAAGACCTATGTGACAGATTTATTTTGTTGTCACTGGTTTTATTTTTTAACATCTCATCTAATCTAACATCACCGGATCATCGTATCGCACCAAATCTAACAATCCTACATTCTCATCTCACTTATAAATAATCTAATTTTTTACTGCTCTTAATAAATACACAGCTCATACATAAATAAAATTTAAACTTACGTATTATTATATAACATATCTAAATTATATACACATCATATTCACAAATGCACAACAGATTAAATTATGTACACATCAGATCTACGTTTCCTACAACAGATCTGGATTATCTATAAATTTTCTATATATTTCCTACAACAGATCTATATTTCCTAAATTATCAATTAACAAATTAATAATCTAATTATTTCTCTAATTATACAGCATAACTACAGATCAAATCCATACTTATACAGTAGATCTATAATTATACAGCACATACACATTGCACATATACTTCAGATCTACGTCTTCTAAAGCACATCTAAATTATTTTCATATTTTCTATGCATTTCTACAACAGATCTGTATTTTAAACGTAAATAAAAATATTTATAATTAAATTTACACTAATTTTCTCTAGAGATTTAAAAATTTTATACATTTTTCGAATATGAAGACTTTTTTGTTCATCTTCCTCTTCTCTTCCCCCTTTTCTTCTCTTCCTCTTCCTACTTTTCTCCTTCTCGTTTCTTCTCTATGTTTTTGTTTTTGCTGGCTGTTCGAATCCTTCCATCGCTAGGGTCAGATTCGTGGCCATTATATAACCTCCATCAGTTGCCACCTGACCTGGTGACTAATCGGTCATTCCGCACTCGCCAATTAGGCCAACGACTAAAGTGCTAACTCGTCATTTTGTCTAGCGACTAATGGTCTTTATTGATAAGTCATCAATCGAATTAAGGATTTTTGTCAGTTTTGTAATTTCTTTACGTTCTGTGTTACTTTCGACTTTTTTTTTGTTACATGTCATTCTTACAAACAAAAAAAAAACTCCAAAAACTTTGCCAAAGAAGTGTGGGTCATCTGCTAAATTTTTGATCTATTCCTATTGTTCAGACACAATGTAGACACCAAAATCATGTCCAATCATCCACACATGAAAACTTAATCAAGTACTTATTCTGTGCACACATCAATGATGATTGATACAAGGAAGCCATGTTGATTTCACTACATGCGTCATGATGCAATAATGCTATAAATAGTTAATCCCTTGGAACAAAATAGAACATCACAGTAGATATTTCATCTGCCTTATGAATGGCAGCAATCATATACCGCTTACTATACTGCGCACCAGAATCATTGCATTTTGAGATGATTAAGCACCACCAACATTAATGACCAAACTAGCATGTGCCAGCATTCCTAGCTAGGCCCCACACCATCCTGTTGGCTTTACCTCGCATCACCCAGATACATCCGATCTAAACCAGCACTCGAGCATCTTTCAGGCATGCCTAGAATTTATTGAAAATCGTGAGAATTTTTATCTAATTAGATATATATATAAGATTTATTTGTTTGATTAATGATAAATTAGCGATACATATTTGATTTTTATACTATCAATTTTAAGTGTCTAGAATTTTTAAATATACCTATACAAAAATCCAAACATAAATCATCCAACCATGATGAGGACACCAACTAAATAACTTTTAAACTAGATGCTTTTAGATGTGGATATAAACCAAACAACTTTTAAACCTATGTAGTGCTAATCCTCACTGAGCCAACTGGGCTAGATGTTGCAATCAAACAACACCGTCCCCTCCCCATCGATCCCATGTGTATCGCCATACACCACTTATGGTGGTAGATAAATAAGATCTACCTCCTTAGGTGATTTGTCTGCTTGTCCATTCGCCCACTATGACCCACTTATACCTTCCACTCATAATATAGTATAACATGATTCACACAAAACCAACACTATATATGATACAATTGGATAAATGATCAACTCTAACACCACCTCTAACACACCAAATATATCTAGACTATATCAACACCTAAAAGAACTAATCTGATTGGTATGATTGGTTTCATAAATATTAGATACAAAACATTTTCATCCTATATCTTCCAACATGAGTCTAAACACATATGGTATTAGGTGTTGTTGCGCCAAACTCGCCACACTGTTGCACACACATTATTCAACTTCGATGTTCTCACCTGTATTTTTTGCTCACTAATCATCGTTCCTTATAAGATATTAGACCATGTGTCAGCGTGTGATCTCGTTGTGTCGAAGTGGCCAGGGTTTGTTATACACCTATTCATCTTCAGTGTTTTCACCCGTATTTTCCGCTCACTAGTACACTTTTCCTTCCAAGTATATTAGACTATGAGTCAGTGTATGATCTCATTGTGCCGAACTGGCCAGGGTGTTACCCACCTATTCATCTGCAGTGTTTTTACCTGAATTTTCCACTCACTAGTACGCAATTCCATACAAAGCATATTAGACCATGAGTCAGTGTGCGATCTTGCTGTGATGAACTGGCCAGGGTGTTACACGCCTATTCATCTTCAGCGTTTTTACCTGTATTTTCCGCTCACTGATACGCGGTTCCTTAAAATCATATCAGAGCATGTGTCAGCGTGTGAGGAGCTAAGAGAAGAGAACAGAGGGAGAATGGCATGCTACACTCCAATTCAATTCAATTCAATTAATGAATATCATTGTAACACAACTTGCCACAGGCCACAAGGTTGGAAAATAAACAGTGGATTAATAAGTGCACTGAATTTAATTTTCCTGGCACGAGGCTTAGGGATGGATGGAGTCTCCAAATTGATGATGGTTCACAAGTCAATTTGACCGGTCCCTTTCGGATGATCCATCGGCAGCGATTGGAAGAAATTCTTCAAGTTTTCTTTAGGTGAGGTATCTGTCACTCTACTGTCTCACATATGAGATCTAGTTAAGAATAATTAGATCATATTATGGATGACGTTCAGACATATTCAAATCAGAAATATCTCGCATGAGAGAGGTATTCATGGAGCATAAGTGATCGAAGGGATACTACTCTTTGAAGGTTCCTTCCATAGAGAATCCGATTTCTACGTGGGATTTAGATAAGAACTAACATATCGTGTTGTAGATAATGATCAGACAGGTACATATTGGGGGCGTCTCAAGTGAGAGGAAAATTCATGAAGCACAAGGGACTGAAGGAAGACTATTCTTTGAAGGCTCCTTATATGGAGAGTCGTCTCTCAAATGAGATTTAGATAATAACTATCAGATCATGTTGAGATAATGATTAGATAGGTGCAAGGTCAATGACGTCTTGCGTGAGAGGTGCATACATTAAACACAAGAAACACTACTGCTTGAAGGCCCCTTTTGTGAGAGTCTCCCTCATGCGTGCGATCCAAATGAGAAATATCATATCATGGTGTGGATCATGATCATAATGGCTGCTAGTTGGGGTCTTACATGAGAGTGAGATGAAAACCCATGGAAGAAAATTTCCTACTCTTTAAGCCTCACGCATGAGACTAAGTGAGAATTGTTACATTGTGGTTCAGACCATCGTCAGATGAGCATCAGTTGGGGTCGCATGTAAGTGCCCCCACAAAAGAATTTTTCTTACTTTTGACAACTCTAACACATTAGACCCAATGAAAATTGTCAAATTGTGTATAGATAATAATCAGATAGGTGTTTGACAAGGATCGATCGTGAGAGGGATCTTTGCAAAAGGCTTTTTCCGTATTTTAGACTCCTCTCAGTTGTAAGATCTAGTGAGAAATGTCAAATTGTAGTGCAGATCATTATCAAGTAAGTGTCAATAAATATCACAAAAGTTTTTTTCTTACATTAGATCTTAGTCACGTGTGAAACTCTCTAAGAATTGTTGAATTGTAGGTATATATTGTGGTAGGATGGGTGCTAGTTGGAACTCGTGTAAAGAAGGGTCTGCCCGGAAGAATTTTTGCTACTCACTTAGTTATCAATATCACCCACAGTACAAGAGGCTAAGAAGAATGTACAGCACCCATTTGGGGGTCTTTTTCTCTGTCCTGGCATATCCTGCACTCCGGATGTCATTTTCAAGCCCGCGAGAACACGCCAGCCACTGGTTAAAGGATAAATTATGTTGCATGCTACTTTGGAAGTGATGTGCGGGGGATCTTAATTTGGTGCTAATAACAGAATTTTTTTATCTATTATTATTATTATTATTATTATTATTATTATTAAACAAGTAAATTTAGAGACACCATATTCCTTCTGAGGTTTAGAAGTTCTTGATTAATCGAAGAAAGCAGAAAAGGAATTATATCATTCTGAGGTCTAGAAAGTTATTTTGGTGGTGCAAAATCAAATTCTTTTATTATTAATCAATTTGAAAGGAAAAAATTTGCAAACCAAATTCTAAACCATTTTATTTCTATGAAATGGACCAAAGAGACTTAAAAGACTAAGACTAACATTACAAAATGAGACGTTAGGATCTACAAGATAACGTCATAAATAATGTCATTAGCATCATGTCTCATACCTCATAAATATATATTTTATCTATATTGTCACACAAACAAGAGCTCTCACATAGGTCATACCACTAACTATATTAGATCAATGTCAATATATTATAATATTAGCATCTACACAACAATTTTAATCAAAACACACACACACACATATATATAGTTAGTGGTATGGGGGGGCTAATACCGTGAATTATGGCGCTAGAATCATGCCTTGTAACGCCAGCTTCATGGCGTTGCATGCATACCAAGTCAAGATAAACACCGCTGCTACCTATTGATGGGTGTGTTGCTGATGATGCACCGCTGCTACACTCAGGCTTCCGTGTGATAGCACTGGATATGTGTCTCGTTGTCACTTAGATTGGTCATTTTGTGCGTAACTGCAGGATGTACCATCTGCCACACGCACACTTGACATAGCATCCACCCTTGGTTCACAGGTTTGCATGCAACGCCATGAAGCACGGCGTTACAAGGCATGGTTCTAACACCATAATCTGCGGCGGTAACCACACAAATGTGTTTTGATTAAAATAATTATATAGATGCTACCATTATAATATATGGTGTTAGATCTAATGTACCTAGCATCATGGCATGTGATATTAAATCTGATCTAATATTTATGATGACATAAACACAAATATTTCTATGTGGTACGAGGTGGTGCTAACACCACTATTTATGGTGTTATTTTGAGAACATTAACGTTTCGTTCTATAGTGTTAATCTTATAAGACTTCTTGGATCCATTCTATAGAAATAAAGTGTTTCAAGTTTTTTGTTTATGATTTGGTCATAACAATTTGTCCAAATTCTAATAGTATAGGATTGTAGATCCATCAAATAACTTTTAAGACTATAATAAATACAACTTTGATTCTATATATAGAAATTTCCTAAAAAAAATTATTGCATTAGTGTTCCATGAGATTGACCAAGAATTTGGACTAATTCCACTAATTTTAACTAATTAGTATGGCTATCCTCCAAAATTTTGTTCTCTTTTTTAATCAAAGTTTGAGACAGTACTTTTCTTGGAGGGCCACTTGCTTATTCTTTTTTGTGTTTCTATGTATGTTTCTTTTTATAGTTCATGAACTAGAATATTTGTGTAGATTTTAGAAGATTATATGTCATACATAAGAAAGCACATAAGAACAAAAATAGAAACTTGCTAGTCGTCAACACAAGCTCCACGTAATATAAAATCGTAACTATATAGCACTTTTTTTATTTTTTTATTTTTTGCCAATCTTAAAAAGACACGTCAGTTAATAAATGCGATTTTGAAACAAGGATTCGGGTGATATAGCAACCCTCTTAACCTATGAATTTGTGAGAGTGCAGGGCTTCCGACACACAACAGAAGAGGGCCAAACCCAATAGAGAGAGAAAAAAAACAGTGACATACACTGAGCTGATGAATTGTTGCTGCCTGGCCTGAATTTTAATAGACAAATGCAATTGCATATGAATGGAAAAATACAACATATGATGCAACAGTCTAGCATGTATTTTAATTAGCTAGTTCATGATATGGCACTGTTAGGTGGTTACTTTTTCGGTTAGGTAGTTGTATTTTATATTTTACATTATTTATTCCATATATTAGATCGTCGGTTTCAATATTTTAAGTTGTCACATTTAAATTAGACTCTCACTTTTTTGTTTGAGTTTTTCATATTTCTATTTTAGATTGTCATATTTTCTATTTATTTTATAATATTTTTGTTTGTCATATTTTGATATTTTAGGTTATTAGATTTCTATATTTAATTATGTTGTCATATTTCTGCATATTAGAATGTCACATCTCCTATTTAGATTGTCAAATTTATACGTTCTTTTCTTGTTTTCCTTGTAGTTTATTATATTTCTCATGTTTCTCAGGTTATTGCACTTTTGTTAACTTGTTGGATTTTTGTTTTCTAGGTTGTTATTTTTTGTTAGACTAGTAGTCGCGCTCACATATTGCTATAGAAAGTCAAATAAATGATAAAATGTGTCCTAAAAATAAATTAGAAAATAATTTTAAATAATTTCCGTCAATATAAAACATAAAATAAAACAATATTTTGTGGAATACATAGTAACTTCTAGATATTTTTAATCAATTGATGGCAACCCGCATGACAGTGACGAGGGGTACGGTTTTGCGGCACAGGTACAACATACAGGAGATAGTTGTATAAAATCATGAGCTATGCATGAAACTACTAACAAAAACATGATATGATAGATTATGCGATTAATTAGTACTGTTGGTGGTGGTTATGTGAGAATTGATAAGTTTGATTTGCACTAGGGTGGGTTTTATTTGACTAGTTTTTTTAGCTCAAATTTAAAAAAAATAAAAAAAGAAGTTCATTGTTAGTCCTCCAACTTTGATGCTTAAAGTGTGTTCTAACCATTCAACTTTGTAAAGACCCAAAATAAGTCTTAAACTTTGAATTTGAGTGTAAAATTGGTTCTCTATATATTTTATTTTTGGAATCAAAAGTTGATGTGATGATTTTTTTAATCCAAAATTGATGAGTTTTTCTACTAGTTTTGGGAACTTAAGATCTATATTATAGCGTTTAGATTTATGATTACACAAAATATGAACTAAAACTTGTATATTAATGCTTTTGGATTAGCTTGTTTTTGTGATACAAATGACTTGCTAACGTGAATTATGACCATCTCATCAATTTGGCTAGAAAACTCATTACAAAACCTTTTCATTATTAAATTATAACAAAGAACTAATTTTGCACTCAATTTCAAAGTTTAGAGTTTGTTTCGATGGTATGCAAAGTTGAAGGGTTAAAATAGACATTGCATCAAAACTGAAAGCCAAAAATAAACTTTAAAAAAAAAACTATAAACAAAATTTTCAGCAGCTCCAAATCAGCTTGCAAGGACTCCGAACAAATTTGAGTTTTTTTTTAATTTTTTTCATATATTGTTGAATTAATACAACAGATGGGCTGAGTTACCTTTGGGTACTCCTGTCGTAGTATCTTGTATGTATTGTCACTGTCTTCCCATCCCAGTGGTCCTTCGATTCTTTGGCCCTCCGTTGGTTCTGCTACCCACACCACAGCCCGCGCTTTAATCATTCCCGGTGATTCGGTGCAGATGCTGTACTTAAGGCTAGAGGGTAAATAAGCGGTTACAATAACCTGGAAGTAATCACTTCCCAAGCATCTCATCTTTCTGGTAATTTTGTGTATTTTTTCTCAAAATTTTATATCAATAATCAAAAAAATTTTACAAAACTTTGAGATCGTAGATACAAAATTATTCTACTATCTCACAAAATTTTAAATCTAAATTCAATCTACACAAGAAAAAACAAAAAGGATAAATTCAGACAAAAATAAATCCAAAAATAAAAGAATAAAAAAATAAAAATTATTATTCACTTTGCAATTTTTTATTTTTTTCCTAATATACATCGAGTGTAAAATTTTGTAGACTATTTGACCAACCCTCTATATATATATATATAGACACACACGATATATACCACTATTCGTATAGTCACTTTTATACTCCTACAATATGTACTCTTCTCATTTAAATTACATTATGAATATTTTTTTGGTTATGTATATACTTCTTCAGTTGTCTACTATATTATTTAAAAAATATACTTTATAGTTATAACATGTTTTATCATTAGTACTTCATTTATTAAATAAATATTTTTATAGTTATATAGTATGTTATTTATAAAAAATATACCTTACAACTTAGAAAAAATATATACCATAACCCAAACAATTTATAGATTACAAGAAAATTAGTATATGTAGTATATTTCGATGTTGAGAGGACATACATCTAAGAGTATAGAATCATTTTCATATATATATATATATATATATATATATATTTTGTAACACCCTAGTTTTGGGGTGAAAATTTATTTTTTATAAAAGTCATGCATGCATATGTCTCTTCAAGATAGCAAAATTGGGCTAGTCTTATTTTTATCCTAAGTCCTAAAATCTCAAAATCTTTCTTGTAAATCCAAATCAAGATCTGTCTTTCTAGATATGACCTATTATTTATCCTGAGTATAAAAGGCTTCAGAAGCCAGATTCAATTCCATCTCTAACTCTCAGATTTGTCAATCCTTTCTGTTTTCGAAAACAGAATTTAATTAAATATCCTATTACCCTAAATACTCTGAACTCAGATTTAATCACATCGTGACCAAATCCAGACCAGATTATTCTTGGATTATGATCAAGGGTATGCCAATACCTTAATCCAAAAAGTTGGCAGCTAGATTCCATCATCTAGACCATTTTCACAAATCAGTCCAAGAAGTATCGCAGATTAGTCCTTTTCTAGATTTTCCAGAAGCCTGAAAAGGCTAAAAGTCACAAATCAACTCCAAATCTTAATCTGATTTAGGGAACATCTCCCAAATGCTATCTAACACAAAATTTTCTTCTATGAGGATCTCAAAATCTAATCCTAAACCCCAAAATTTCAGTTTTGACAAAATCAAGATTTCAAATACCCTAAATTACCCTATTATCATTTTCATTCAAAAAAATACTCAAATGTCCCAAATCTTATCTCGTATGTTTGCCAAATCATCTATTGAATAAAGTTTGCCAGATCAGTGAAATCAGATTCAACCCTAATCACCTAAATCTCAGAATTTGCAGATCAATCCAAAGCCAAAGTTCAGAAATTGCATTTAGGCCCAATCCCTGTTTTCGACCAGAGCTCTCAGCTGTGTTTTCGACCAGAGCCTCGTCGTGCTTGCTTGTCGCTGGCCAAGCTTTGCCTTCGCCTGTGCACGTGCTCGTTTGTACCTACATGTGTGCACGTGTCCGCGCCTACGCCGTCGTCGTGGCAGCACCGACGACCAGCAACCGCTCGCGCGTGACTAGCAGCAGCAGTAGCAACTTTTGTCAACAACTTCGCGCCACATCGCCACGTCGTGCTAGCCTTGTCGCCTCCACCGCTAGCACCAAGTTCCAAAGTGCCGACCATTGCAGTTGTAGAGCCGCCTGCTCGCCATCTCGTCATTGCTGCTGTTTGCTTCGCCAGCGCTTTGTCGCCGCTGTTTCTTCTGCGCCCGGCCAGTCTCATCACTGGCGCAAATTTTGTTGCTGTCCTCTCCTTGCAAGCTTGATCCTTTGCCTATTTAAGCATCTCATCGCCCTGTGCAATCTTTACTTCACCAGAAATCAGCTAAGTCTCAAACTTCTTTGTTTTCGCCTTCTTCTCCGGTGAGCCGCCAAGGAGGAGCACGGTGCCAGCCAAATCTACTGCACCTTTCTCCAATCCAACTTTGCCATTGAGTACCCCTTATCCATCTCTCTGTGTGGTAACATTCAATTGAACTTCGGCGACCCCTAATGCCGGCGATCGCCGAAGATTGATCAAATTCTTAAGCCCTAATTTTTGACAGTGCACAGACATTCAGTTCACTATGCACATGGGTCTTTTTGCAAAATCCTTGAACTTCTGCACTTTTTTTTTTGAAAACCTTGTTGTCAAACAGATGCCTTGTTCAATTTTGCACCTAATGCCTTGATCTAAATCTGTTTTGTCCACTGGAAATCTTCTAAATCATGTCAGTGCCATTCTTTGACATTGTCAGCCCTTGTCAATCTATGTCAGCCAGTGGCATCAGCTCAGTTTGATCACTTCTGGTTGTGTAAATTGAAATCCACTTTGTCTACCAAGTTTGTAGAACCATGTTCGACATTTTCTTCAAGTGCCATATCTTGAGAAAAGCCTTCTAAAGCCAACCAAAGCCATGTCAGGCCTTGACCCGAATGTTGATCTGTTGACATTCGATGTTTTTGAGCAAACCAGCTGTGAACCCTATGTCGATTTTGATATCTTGAAACTCTTGTAACCTTCAGTACTCAATCTTAGCCCAGATTCCTTGAAACCTTAGAATCTTGACTCAGTTTAGCTTGCAATCTCAATCATTTTCAGCATAGTTCAGTTATTCTTTTTAAAGCATATATGCATGTAGATCATAAAATATTTTAATATAGTTTGTAATTATTGTGTATTTGTTTGTCCCCGAGTAGATTCAGAAGCTGAGTTCGAGGACTTCACTGTTGACCCAACACCAACTGCTGATTTTTACAACGTGGAAGGTGTAGGATCGAGGATGCCGACTGGGGGGGTGAATAGGAGGCTTTAAAAACTTCAAATTAAAATAACTTTTGCAAAGAAAGAACAAATGAATATTGCACAATTAAAAGAGAAAGAGAAGGAGAACAAACACAAGGATTTTCCCAAGGTTTCGGAGACTCGCCCAGTCTCCCCTACTCCTCGTTGAAGCACTCAAATGAATGAGTCTTGCTTCAATATCCATGAAGGATAGTTCTCACTAGTGGTTGCTCCTTGTCCACTCCGGAAAGGCGAGCACTGATGCCTTTTACAATCATGCCGAGTCTCTCCAACAATCTTCGAACATGAGAGATCAACGGCTACGTCACCAAACCGTCTAGGTGAGAGCGTTCACCAAGAGTAATAAGCTGCAAGGTCTCTTCTAGACCTCCAACAATCATCGAGAAACTCTAGATATGCAAGAGTGATGTGAACTGAAAAACTCGGTGGATCACAAAACTCACGACTTGATCAAAAGATCAAGATTTTTAACTCTAAAACAAATGCTCAAGTGTATATAAGAGAGGGAGGCTGCTTGATGTAAAAAACAACTGCTCAATGCCTCTATTTATAGTCCAAAACATCAAAAGAGCCGTTGTGCATGAGATGTAAAAGTGACAGTGCATGCTGATAGTCAGCATAGGTCATCTTGATTATCTTGCATGTCTTCTCAACAAAGCTCTGTATCAAATATGTCAAAAACACAATTAGTCTAAAACGCTTGTTTTCATTAATCATCAAAATCAGGCATAATGGCCTAGTGCAACAATCTCCCCCTTTTTGATGATTGATGACAACAAGTGTTCGATGATAAATAAACAAAATAACTCCCCCTAAATGTATGCATAGGATCTCATGATAAATCATACATCAATAAGCATAAGACAATAAAGACCCAATCACCATCATATATAAATAATAAACCATTCAACACATCATATCCAAAATGACAACATATATAAAAAAACATCCATATCCATAACATAAAGAAATCCATAACCAACCATAACACATAAAAGTCATATAAAAATATCCATCCAAAACATAAAGTGTCATACAAAACTTCTCCCCCTTTGGCATCAAGCACAAAAAGGCGGGAGCCGACTCAGAAACTAGAGCCTAAGGCTCATCATCAGAAGAGAAACCCAAAACGGCTGTATCTCTGGAGCCTATTGGAGATCCAGTCGGGTCGACAGCTGGTGAGGCTGGAGGAGAGGAAGCTGGAGCTACGGAGGCCAGTGTAGCAGGTGCCAGAGCAGCAGGGACAGAAACAGATCCCGGCGAGGAGGAAGCTAGGCGGGCCCTCTTGCGAGGGACAGGAGTGGCTAAAGCAAGCAACCTACTCAGAATCTCCTCCTGCTGGGCAAGTAGACGAAGCAGAATCTGATGATGCTCCTGCTGAGTGATGAGGATCTACTACTGGGTCTTGATCATCTGATCAAGTTCAGAAACGGAGGAGGATCTAGTGCCTGTCCCTGCAGTAGGTGCCTGATCAGTCTCCTGAACTGGAGCCTCGTCCCCTGACTCCCCCACAGCATCATCATCAGATGCGGGAGAGGTGGGCCCAGGTGCAGCTGCAGGACGGGCACCAAGACGGCGATCGGCCTGTCCCGGAGGGTAGAACAGAAGAGGATGATGGGGCCGAGGAAGCTCAGTATCGACGGCCCTGATATGAAGAAGCATCGCCATGATGTATGGAGCATACACCAGCTGGCAACGCGGGGTAAGAAGGACGTGCTGAATCTCACTGATGATGAGATCAGCAACGTTGAAAGGCTCCTCCTGAAAGATAGAAATTAAGACATGGAGGGCAAGGTAAGTGACTCTGGCCCTATCTCCGGTCATAGGGACCAAAGTGAGATGGAGAATCCGCAGGGCCAGATCAACATCGCGTCGCAGGCCAACGATGTGATGGAGCTGAAAGGGGTCGGAGTAGAGCATGATCACCTCCCGATGCTCAAGGTCTGGAAGAGTGTGGAGCTGCTGTCCAGAGGCAGGACGAACCAGTCAAAGAGCGGCCTCAAACTGCTCCTTCGTGTCAGTATGGACCTGGAGGTCTGTCATGAAGGTCAGTGAGTCACGCTGGGGAGAGATGAAGACAGTGGCGTAGAACTAGCAGATGGGCTTATCGGCCCAGTGAAGAGATGAGTCAGAGACGAGATCTCTAATCCCAACAGAGGCGAAGGAGTCCGCCAAGGAAACGATGCCTGTGTGAGAGGCAATCGTGGACCAGGAGAGGGAACGATGAGCAAAGATGGGGACGCGACTGTAGACGCTGGTGAATAGGTCAAGCTGTAGATTCGTGAAGGTGAGAACCTGGCAGGCGTCGCGACTAGTGGGATGTGGGGAAAGGTAGGGGTTTGTGGAATGAAGAGTGCGAAGGCGACTCGCGTGCCATCGGGAATAATCCACAGGGACACGCTTGGGTGGAGGTGAAGAGTGGGACTCAGACGGTTGATCTGTTGAACGACTGCTGTTTGTAGCGTTCTTCCGACGGGCAACGCGTCGAGAGGATGAAGGCTGATCAGACATGACTCGAAAACAGAAGGGTGAAGAAAGGACCTTTGTGGAGGGAACGGATGAGCTTCCAAGTGACGATGACGGTGAGTAGGACCGGTGAGACAGAGAGGTGAGGCACAGCACCAGCTACACACGCATGCCGAGGTACAGCGCGGTGAAAAGAGGCGGCGAGGCAACAGCGAGGAGGCAGTGGCAAGGTGCCTGCGAAACCACCGGCGTCGTGAGGCACAATGGCTGTAGGGAGTGGTGCAGGGCCGGCGAGGAGGCGCACGGTGAGTCACGGCACGGCAACGGCCAAGTGCGGTGGGGCACCGGCGAGATTCGGTGGCGTGGCGGGGCACAGCCAAACAGTTAGGAGACACAATGGAGGTAGCGGCGATGAGCGGGGAGGCAAAGAGATGGGAAACATAAACTAGGGTTTTGGGGTTTGGGGATACACACTGACATTCAGTGTGATATACTGATAGTCAGTTCAAAAGCCAGGGTTTTGAAACTGACAATCAGTGTGGAGCACTGACAATCAGCACAGAAACCTGGGATTTGAAACTGACAGTCAGTGTGGGTCATCAATTTGACCAGTGGCTACGACCAAAAGCTGAAGCACATAACTGACAGTCAGTGTATGAAACTGATTATTAACATGGTCAACAACTTCGACCAGAGGCTACGACCAGGCTCCTGAGCAGAGGAACTGACAGTCAGTTTTTGATGCTGATTGTCAGCATGGGCAATCAATTCAACCAGATAGAGGATTTTGACCAGAGAGAGAATAAAATATATTTTAATACAAACAACATATCAACTAGCATTTGAAATATCAATAATGTTTAATTCACCTATGATAAAGCAGAATCTAGTTTCATATAGGGGTTTGGTGAAAATATCTGCTAGTTGCAATTCAGTTCTGATGTAACTCACATCTATATCCCCTTTTGCTACACGATCTCTTATAAAATGGTGCCATATTTTAATATGCTTAGTTCTAGAGTGTTGAACATGATTATTTGCAATTTTAATGGCACTTTCATTATCACCTAAGAGTGGCACTTTTTCAAATTTAATTCCATAATCCAAAAATGTCTGCTTCATCCACAAAATTTGAGCACAACAACTTCCTGCAGACACATTCCGCTTCAGCGGTGGAGAGAGCTACCGAATTTTGTTTCTTAGATGACCATGACACTAATGATCTCCCAAAAGTTGACAACTACCAGAAGTGCTCTTTCTATCAATCTTGCAACCCGCATAATCTGAATCCAAATATCTAATTAATTCAAAGTTTGCATTTTTTGGATACCAAAGGCCTAAATTTGGGTAGCATTTTAAATACCTAAGGATTCTTTTAATAGCAATCAAATGACATTCCTTAGGATCTGATTGAAATCTAGCACATAAGCAAACACTAAACATGATATCATGCCTATATGCAGTAAGATATAACAGACTACCCATCATAGACCTATAGAGTTTAGAATCGATCGATATTCCATTGTTGTCCATATCAAGATGTTCATTTGTGGCCATGGGAGTTTTGACTACTTTAGCATCTTCCATCCAAAGCGCTTGAGTAAGTCCTTCATATACTTCCTTTGACTCACGAACGTACCATTCTTGAGTTTCTGGATTTGAAGTCCAAGGAAGAAGCTTAGCTCGCCGATCATTGACATCTCAAATTCCCTAGACATCATTTCTCCAAACTCATGACAAAAATATTCATTAGCAGATCCAAAGATAATGTCATCAATATATATCTGACAAATGAACAAATCTTTTTCAATCATTTTTGTAAAGAGAGTTGTGTCAACCTTCCCAATTTAAAAACCTTTTGATAAAAGAAAGTCTCTAAATCGTTCATACCAAGCTCGAGGAGTTTGCTTGAGACCATAGAGAGCTTTAGACAGTTTGAACACATGGTTTGGAAATTTGGAATCTTTCAAACCGGGAGGTTGTTCCACAAAAACTAATTCAGATATCTAACCATTTAAAAATGCCCTTTTTACATCCATTTGAAATAACTTAATATTGAAGTTTGATGCATAAGCAAGAAGTATACGAATAGCTTCAAGTCTTGCTACCAATGCAAAGGTTTCACCAAATTCCAAACCTTCAACTTGAGTAAACCTTGTGCAACAAGACGAGCTTTGTTTCTAATGACTACACCATTTTTATCTTGCTTATTTCTGAAAACCCATTTTGTTCCAATTACATTATGATCCTTGTGTCTTTCTACTAAAGTCCAAACTTTATTTCTAGAAAAATTATTAAGTTCATCATGCATAGCATTTACCCAATCAGGATCATTAAGAGCTTCATCTACAAGTTTAGGTTCTAGAGATGATACAAAAGAATGGTGTTCACAAAAAGAAGCAATACGAGAGCGAGTTTGAACACCTTTATTGACATCACTCAGAATTTGATCTAGAGGGTGATCCTTGGTGATGGTTTGATGTTGCCTTGGTGCTTCTTCTTGTGCTGCTTCTTCTTGACTTTGTTCTGGTGGATCAATATGAGATGATGATACATGTTGATCATCATTCTCAATATTCTCATCCTCTTCTTGATCATCTTCTCTTGGTTTGATTCTCCAATGGTAATGTTCTTCACAGCTTCTTGAAGATCTTCACCTGAAACTTCACAAGAGACTTGCTCCTTTTGCGAGCCGTTAGTTTCATCAAATTCTATGTCACAGGATTCTTCAATGCAACTTGTATTTTTATTAAAAACGCGATAGGCGTTACTAGTTGTGGAGTATCCGACTAGAAAGCCTTCATCTACTCTTCTTTGAAATTTACCGCCAAAGTTTCTTTTTCTAAGGATGTAACATTTACACCCAAAAACTCAAAAGTAAGAAACATTTGGCTTACGCCCAATAAGAAGCTCATAAGAGTTAGATTCAGAAGAGGATGCAAATAAAGCCGATTAATAGAATAGCAAGCAGTATGCACGGCTTCAGCCCAAAAGCGAGTAGGAGTATCATACTCACTTAGCATTGTTCTTGCCATTTCTATTAGTGTTCGAATTTTCCTTTCCACAACTCCATTTTGCTGTGGAGTGTAAGAAGTACAAAATTCGTGTTTAATTCCAAGCGAGTCACAAAAATCAACTAAGGTTGAATTAACGAATTCTCCACCATGATCACTATGGATTTCTTGATGGAAAGTTCGAATTCAGTGGAAACATGTTTTGCAAAACTTTTGAACACATCGAGGGTTTCAGATTTTTGAGAAATAAAGAAAACCCAAGTGTAGCGAATAAAGTCATCAACAATAACAAAACCATAGTTGTTACCTCCGATACTTTGGAACTCGGAAGGTCCAAATAAATCCATATGCAGCAGTTCCAAAGGTTTGCAAGTTGAAAGAACACGTTTAATAGGATGTGAAATAGCTACTTGCTTGCCAACTTGACAAGCGCCACAAGGTTTATCCTTTTCAAAATTGACATCTTTTAAGCCAACAACCAGATCACGTTTCAAAAGCTTTTTCAGTTGATGCATTCCAACATGTGCAAGTCTCCTATGCTATAGCCAACCTTTTGAGGTTTGAGAGACAAGACATGTTGAAAGGGAAGTATCTTTAGAGTGAAAATCAACAAGATAAAGATTTCCAAAATGAAAGCCTTTAAAGATCAAATAATTATCTTTTAAACTTTCAACTAGAACTTCTTTTGGATAAAAAATGCAATGAAATCCAAGATTGAAAATTTGTGCAACGGAAAGCAAATTAAAATTCAGATATTCAACAAGTAAAACATTCGAAATTGAGAGATCATTGGATATAGCAATTTTATCCAAGCCTACCACATTTCCTTGACGATTGTCGCAAAGGTGATCTTTTGATTTTCGCTCAAGTTGTCTTCCAATGAGGTGAACAGCTTTTTGTTAGGTTATGTGTTCGGAGCATCCGCTATCTAACACCTAATGTTTTCCACCGGTCTTATAGTTCACCTACAAAAACAAAAGAATCAAGTCTTGTTAGGTACCCAAACCCTTTTGGGTCCTTCGATGTTAGCGACCAAAGCTTTGGGAACCCAGATTGATTTCTTCTTTTTATTTAACATGGGTGCACCAACAAACATTGCTATAACATATCCTTTCTTTGACCTTTGAAGCATGTAGCAAGTATCAAAATAGTTTGAAGTTATTAAAGGACAAGCATCATGAAAATGACCAGTTTCATGGCATTTAAAGTAAAATGTGTTGCATGCTTTTACAAAAACGGTTTTTCTATTTAATTTCTTTCCTTTCCTCGGAAAGTATCCAAGATCTTCTTTTCTAAATGAGCATTTTTGTTTGCTAAGAATAAGATCAAGTGATACTTTTCCTTTGTAGCAATTTTCTAACCCTTTTCCAAGTTTCTCAATTTGAGCTTTAAGTTCATTATTTTCATTTATGATTGTTTCATTTGAAGCACATGGTATATCAAGAAAACTTTGAGAAAAATTATCATTTAGATTACATGAAATGGCTACATCTATCTTAGATGGAGCATTAGTAATATCTTTATTGAGATACTTTCATATGACTCTTTTAATTCTGAGTATTGAGTCCGTAAGGAAGAATACTCTTCTTTAATCGCTCTATACTTTTTTTTAGTAATTCCAAAAACTTCATTTAATTCAGTATTCATTTCAACTAGTTCATCATATGAAGGGTCATTAGAATATACCTTTTCATCACCTTTAGCCATAAGACAAAGGGATGGACTAGTCGAAATGTTGCCGAGGGCAAGTCCGGCTAGCTTCTTGGAGCAACCTCCTTCATCGTCGGAGTCGGAATCAGAGCTCTCTCCTCCGGACATCCATTCTCCGAAGCAGGCTTCTTTGGTTGCACCATTGTTCTTCTTGAAGAATTTCTTCTTCTTGTCCCAATTCTTGTTCTTGTTTGGACATCTTGAGGCTATATGTCCCTTTTCGTGACATCCGTAGCATATGATATCCTTGAGTTCGATTGCTTTGGCCCCTTTGGTCGTGTGTCGATGTTGGCTCCTTTCTTGTGTAACCTGCGAAGAAGTTTTTGAGTGTTCTTTACCATAAGAGCTAGATCTTTGTCGGAGGAGCCATCGCTTGAGTCATTTTTGGAGCCGGCTTTGAAAGCCAATGCCTTCTTTTTTGTCTCCGAAGGTTCGGCCGCTTCCTTGTTCTCCTTTCGATGCATCTCATGGGTGATGAGGTTCCCATAGAGATCAGTAGATGTGGTGGTCGATACGTCCGAGTTGGTGAGTACTGTCACTAGAGTGTCGAAACTTTCTGGAAGAGTTCTGAGCATTTTTCTTATAATATCGATGTCAGTAAAAACAACTCCTAGCCCCTTGAGTTCATTCACAATATTGTTCAACCGAGTAAACATGGAATCCACGGATTCCATGTTGACGACATGGTGAATGCCTCGTATCGTTGCCTTATCATGAGCAACTTTGCCTCTTTGACTTTAGTAGTGCCCTCATATATTTCTTCGAGGGTGGTCCAAACCTTGTGAGCGGTGGTAAGATTGCTCACACGGTTGAACTCATTTAAAGACAAACCAGCAAAGAGAGCATTTTTAGTACGGGCGTTTAAGTGGAGTTTTCTCCTATCGTCATCGGAGTAACTTGCAGGATCATCCGGAGGAGTAAACCCAAGCTTAACAATATCCCAAACATCAAGCCCCATGGCCTCTAGAAATACCGTTATGCGCACTTTCAAATATGGATAGTTAGTCCCATCAAAGATAGGCGCACGGCCGGTATGATCGAGATCATAACCCTCATTTGACGTCATCCTCTCTCTAGGCGGTAAAGCCTATTTAATTGAGAGACCTCGCTCTGATACCACGTGTAGGATCGAGGATGCCAACTAGAGGTGGGAGTGAATAGGAGGCTTTAAAAACTTCAAATTAAAACAACTTTTGCAAAGAAAGAATAAATAAATATTGCACAATTAAAAGAGAAAGAGAAAGAGAACAAACACAAGGATTTTTCCCGAGGTCTCGAAGACTCGCTCAATCTCCTCTACTCCTCGTTGAAGCACTCAAATGAATGAGTCTTGCTTCAATATCCACGAAGGATATTTCTCACTAGTGGTTGCTCCTTGTCCACTACAGAAAGACGAGCACCGATGCCTTTTACAATCACGCCGAGTCTCTCCAACAATCTTCGAATAGGAGAGATCAACGGCCATGTCACCAAACCGTCTAGGTGAGAGCGTTCACCAAGAGTAATAAGCTGCAAGGTCTCTTCTAGACCTCCAACAATCACCGAGAAACTCTAGATATGCAAGAATGATGTGAACTGAAAAACTCGGTGGATCACAAAACTCACGACTTGATCAAAAGATCAAGATTTTTAACTCTAAAACAAATGCTCAAGTGTATATAAGAGAGGGAGGCTGCTTGATGTAAAAAACAACTGCTCAATGCCTCTATTTATAGCCCAAAACATCAAAAGAGCCGTTGTGCACGAGATGTAAAAGTGATAGTGCATGCTGATAGTCAGCATGGCATACTGATAGTCAGCATAGGTCATGACCAGAAAGAAGTAAAATCCGGAGAAAACTCAGCTAGCCGTTTGAGGTCGAAAAAGGAAACAAAACAGCACATACTGACAGTCAGCATCTATCTCAACGGCTGACAAAAATTACGGATAAAACTTTGCTAGCCGTTTGTGATCACATATGAAAATTGTCAGCTCATATTGACAGTCAGCATCACATGTTGACAGTCAGTATCGACCACAAAAACGACCAGTTGAAACAAAAACTCAAAACAATTAGCTCGAGGTCGAAACTCATACTGATAGTCAACAACACATGCTGATAGTCAGCATAGGTCAAAAAATTTCAGCTCAAAAAACACGCTCTCTGGACAAATGTCAGTAAACAAAACTGACAATTCATACTGACAGTCAGCATAGCATACTAACAGTCAGTATGGATAAAAACAATCATAACTTTTGATCTAGAGATTCCATTTAAGTGTTTGATAGCTCGTTTGAAAGATAATTTAAAGGGCTATCGTTTTGTCAACAGAAGAAAAAACCAGATCTGCCTAGATCTTTCTATAAAAATACAAAAATACTGATGTTATCAAAAACTCATCTGAAAAACCAAATCTTTTCAAAGCAAATTAATCCAACCAAAAAGAATGAATGCAGTAACCTAAGAGTTTCTCGGTTTATGCTGAAAATGCAGAGGGGACTTGCAAACCCTCTTTATAGTACAGTTAAAACTAAAAACAAATTTCTAAACCGATCAATCTCCAAAACACCGAGATCGGTAAAAATAAAACTCATCTTACCTCAGGTCCTTTGCAACTTCATTTCTGCGATTTGCGTCTTGTATTTGTTCCTTGTGACTTGTGGTTTACACATTGGGTTCATCTTGATCATCTTGCATGTCCTCCCAACAAAGCTCTGTATCAAATATCTCAAAAACTCAATTAGTCTGAAACGGTTGTTTTCATTAATCATCAAAATCAAGCATAATGGCCTAGATGCAACAGAAGGCAAGTCATATTCTTGAGCATATTGAACCTATATTTTATGAGTTGCTATAGAATAACCTTGAATATAAGTAGTATTGCATATGAAAGAATGATTGGGATATGAAATGGCAGTATTAGGCTGGATGCCTGTGAAATATGAAATGATCAAGTAATGAGCCATGAACTATTATATATATATTTATGTATATTCATGAAATAAAAACCCTAGCCTTGACCAGAGTTTGGTATGGAATGGTGTTGGCACTGGATGTGCGTGGCTGTGGATGGTCTAGTCACTAGCATATAAGGACTAGAACCTTGTGTTGTACGTCTAGTGGCATGAAAAACGTGCTAACCGCAAGCCTGGTATGGGACAGGCCTGAACAAGTAAGTATGCGGATCGCACATGAAACCCCTACATGAGATGGAAAGTGATGCACGTTTGGCACGGATTGCGACTCCTACACATATCACTGGATGTGATGATGCACACTGACCCAATAATGGGAAGATGCAGTCGGGGTGGGGGTATAGCCCGCCACAACTGTGGTTTGTCCAACCACAGGGTCAAGGGTGAATTGTGAGTGAAACATAACAAAAGTTATTGTTATTTCCATCTTGCCACTCACACTGTGCAGTGAGGAAGGGTCTAATCAAGTTGATAGGATGAGCATGAAAGTGGAATATCTTGCGAGTAAATTGGTACCTCTCTGCAGAGTTAAAAACGTATTCGAATATTCCGAGCTCCCGGGTTTATAGGAGTCAGCAAATCCACAGGGTGTGGCATAAGTATATTTTCTAAATAAAATTTGATAAGTCAATTACCCAAATGACATGTGTTGTCATGATAAGGGGTGCCGCCATGGGCTGTTGTGTGTCGATGTGTCGCGGTAGTGCTATA
This sequence comes from Pharus latifolius, assembly GCA_019359835.1. Taxonomy (NCBI): domain Eukaryota; kingdom Viridiplantae; phylum Streptophyta; class Magnoliopsida; order Poales; family Poaceae; genus Pharus; species Pharus latifolius. Next base: position 50,011,155 of record CM033319.1, on the reverse strand, counting down.
AATAGTGAACATGAATAGCAATGTTATGCTAGGAAAATACTGCCATGAGATGAGATGAGATATAAAAGAAAGACTACTTTACAACCATCCATACTTCTTTATTAGTATAGGTTCATATCATCACTATTATATGTATCTACTCTTACCTATGACTTGCTGAGTACGTAAGTACTCACCCTTGCAATCTACAATCCAATAGATGGAGCGTTCAATGATCAAGATGAAGGCATGGAGAATCTCTTGGATCCAGAAGGAGGAGAGTCAGTCCAGCCAGAGTCCTGATGTGTGTTGTTCTGCCGTCAACTTTTTGTTGTGGGGGTTCACCTATCTTCCGCTGTGTAGTTGTTATTTTGCTAGACCTTGTATGCCGCGAAGGCATTGTAATCTCTTTATGTTGTATTAAGGTCAATAGGCCACACTGCTTAAATATTTTGTAAGTTACTCTGCTGTGATATAAATATATTTTTGTGCTTGACTTATCCTGGGAAGTCAATGGTATGTATGTATGGGATCAGCTGCAGCGAACTGGCTCCCCACGGGAGTAGTCGTTGTCCCCAAGCAGGGGCGCGACATATATATATATATGAAAATGATTATGAGGAAAATAGCAATAGATATCACTAACTCTCAGCTTTTTTGCAATTGGGCCCCTACACTTAATATTGGAACAGATAGACTGCTCTACTATTAAGTATGAATCATTAGATCCATTGGTCCAATTCTATACGAATTCAGTTAGCATATTGAGTCTGTGCTATATAGCCTAGTCTATAAGGACCAACGTATCGGTTGCTATTTTTTCACATATCAATTACTATTATTTTTAGAAAATTAACGAAGAATTAGATAAAAGGACTAATTATTCCTATTCAACAATACAAGAGTTTATATGCTCTAATTTGAAATAGAGCTTGATTGAATAAAACCAATAATAGAGACTCAATTGCTATTTTCCCTTTTATCTTTAGTTGTTTCTGGCTCTCCGTATGAAATGTTGCTGTCTAAAAGTAGTGGACCTCTTCTATGAAAGACAGAAATATATATACTCCCGTTCAAAGATGATGATCTTCAAATATCTTGTGCCAATCTCTCTTCAACATTATCATCTAGAGAAAATTTGTGTCCGGTAATTGATGCACATTAGCTGTGCTAGGGATTAAGGGTGTTTTTGGTATGATTTCTAATTCAAATTTTGACGTAAAGAAGTCAGAATTGGGGTCAAATGTGTTGATTTTTATAGTAACTTTCTCACAGAAGCTAAAATCATCAATTGAGAGAAGTCAAAACTGTAGTGGAATAACTTTCGCAGCTAACTTCTAGACCTCATCCGCAAACCCTTAATCTCAAAATTATATTTTTTACCAAATAACTTCCTAGCTTATCCAAGAATTCAACCTTCTAATGTTCTCCACCAAAATCTCCCCAAAAACTGGCTTTTGGAAAGCCTGCTATGGAACTAGGCAAGATTTTAAAGGCATATTTGGCTAGCTGGCTAGCTGTGACTTTTTTTAGAAGTTAAATGGGGAGTGACTCAACTAATATTCCAGAAAAAGAAAAGTACGCAGATGTTAAAACATATCTTGTTAATTAGATCAACTCCTCCCCTTTTGCTTTTGAATCTGTGCAAGTTTTATTTATTTATTTATTTTGTGCAGTAAATTTGGCCCTCCTCATGCTATGTCTATTATCTACATTCTTTTTTCACACAACTTTTTATCACATAAAATATATAGAATTTCAATTAGCCTCCAACTATCTGGCATCCTCAAAAATTTTCTGGTTCAACTCCTATCAAAAACAGACTAGTAGCTGAAAACCAGAAGCTCTAGGATCTGCATACTCTCTGTATGCCTAAGTTGGCCATGTTTGGAGTGATGGATTACGGTGTACCTGGGTGCAATTTTCTGCCATTGAATGAGAAATTGATCTTGATATATTGCTGACAGCAGTGCTGAAAGTGTCAGCACAGAAATGTGGCAAAGTCAGCATAGACAACAGGCCTTTCTGGGTCAGATTCAACCTCGAAAGTTCCAGACACAGCTACTAATTGTGGTGACAACACTGCATCCTTTCTGGCAATTAATTTCGTCATGTGGCTACACCAAATGACTACTTGTGTTGTCAACATTACCAAAATTAGGGACGTACCAAATCTTCAGGACACTTTGCTAAGAAGTACCAATCAACAATGACTTGTAATCACCAATCAGTTGCTAGCTCAGTTGGTGTGGTTTTTAATTTGTTTTGATGAATACTAGTGTAGCATTCTATTTTTTCGTGTCTGATGCGATGTTACGATGATGTCAAGGATTGCTGTTCAGCGTTTCTGAGAGCAAATAGACATGCGGCACATTTAAGATATACAACAACACGATCAGGCATGTCAGATGTTTGAGTTCACATACCGAATATCAGCTAATAGCATGTGATAGCACTGGTTGGGTGGCCATCGGAGTTAGGATTGCTAGGGTTACAGAGGAGGTGAAGGTAGCCGGCAAATCTTTATTTGTAGGGTCTCTCCCCTTAGTACATGGGCTTTTAAAAGCCCAAAGTAGACTAAAATTGGGCCTCTTTTCCTAATTAGGTTAGAGTTATGGGCCGAATACGACTAGGGTTCAAGTGCCACCATTCTTATTTTTAATGATTGTTTGTGAGCTATTTAGTAGTTTATTGAGATCTTATCTTGCAACTTTTTTGATGTATGCGTTCGACGAATTTTGTAATAAAATTCATCAAGAAAAGTCTCATATGATCAAAAGGGTGAAAATAAAAAAATACAATTTTTAAAAGTGAGTAAAACCTGGTCAAAACTCCACTAAATGCACAATCAGATTTAAACTAGGTCTGGTTGAGTCAAACCCTGATTAGATCCGATCAAATTAGATTCGGACTGGGTGTGGTCGAAATTAGACTCGGACTAGGTCTGATCGAGTCAGATTTGGACTAGGTCTGGTCGAATCAAGTCCTGATCGAATTCGAATCAGACTTGGGTTTGGTCGAATTTGATTCGAATTGGGTCTGGTCGCACCAACATTCAGCTTGAGCTCGAACAAGATAAACACTAACATTATCTTTAATTATATAAATAACAGTGTTTATCTTTTTTTCAAATTCAAATCCCCAAATATCTCTGGTTGTTGGATGGTTGCAACCAACCTAAAGCCTCTATAAATAGAGATGGGTACTCACTTTTTTGCAGGGGGACAGAGGACCAGGCGCCAGACAGACGGCGGATCGAAGACCAGGCGGCACGTGACCGGTGGCCTAAGAAGCTTCCATTCGACCAGGAGCCCTCCTCTCCTTTCCCTCAACAGATCCACTCGAGAAAACCATGAAGGTTGCCATGGGTGAGTTCTGTTCATATGCATAGCATACATCATGCATTGCATAAAGATGGTGGAGGCCCTGTTCGTTGGTGCCCGTGCTAGTTGTTCATGAAGATGGAGAAGAGTATGGAGCAAAGGGAGCCCCAATCCAGAGAGAGCCCCAATGGATTTTTATTTTTGCAGGTCGACAGGTGATTGAAGAAAATCAAGATCGAGATCGAGACCCTAAGTCACACTTTCGGTCGATGCCGTTAATTGCACAAGTTGAATTTTTGGTTGAGACGCTCAAGTCGCACTTACGATCAGATCCAAATTGAGATCGAGACCTAAAGTCGCACTGTCGGTCGAGGTCATTAATTGAACAAGTTGCATTTTCGGTTAAGACCCTTAAGTCTCACTTAATGGTGATTGAAGACGATCAAGATCAAGATTGAGACCCTAAGTCGCACTTTCAGTCAAGGCTGTTAATTGCACAAGTTGCATCTTCGGTTGAGACCTTTAAGTCGGACTTACAATCAGATCAAGATCAAGATTGAGACCTTAAGTCGCACTTTCGGTTGAGGCCGTTAATTGCACAAGTTGCATTTTCGATTGAGACCCTTAAGTTGCACTTAATGGTGATTGAAGACGATCAAGATCAAGATCGAGACCTTATATCGCACTTTCGGTCAAGACCGTTAATTGCACAAGTTGTATTTTTGGTTGAGACCCTTAAGTCACACTTTTGGTCAAAGATCAAATTCGACCAAGACCAGATGCACTAATTTGACCAAGACTAGAAGGCCAATTCGATCAAATGCGCCAATTCGACAAAGACCAGAAGGCAGCACTCGACCAGTTGCACCCATTCGAACAGAAGGCTACATTCGACTAGTTGTGCCATCACGATCACGATCAAAAGTGCTATTTTCGGTTGAAACCCCAAGTACTTTCGGGCAGAGACCAAATTACACTTCGATCACGATCAAAATCTATATTTTCGGTCGAAACCTTAAGTGACTTTTGGGCAGAGACCAAAATACACTTAGATCATGATCAAAAGTGTTATTTTCGGTCAAAACCTTAAGTCACTTTCGGGCAGAGACCAAATTACACTTCGATTATGATCAAAAATGTTATTTTTAGTTGAAACCTAGAGTTACATTCTGGCAGACACCAAATTACACTTCGATCACGATCAAAAATGTTATTTTTAGTTGAAACCTCAAGTTACTTTTGGGCAGAGACCAAATTACACTTCGATTATGATAAAAAATGTTATTTTAAGTCAAAACCTCAAGTTACATTCTGGCAGAGACCAAATTACACTTCGATCATGATAAAAAATATTATTTTCAGTTGAAACCTCAAGTTACTTTCGGGCAGCGACCAAATTACACTTCGATTACGATCAAAAATTTTATTTTTGGTCGAAACCTCAAGTTAATTTTGGGCAATGGCCAAAATACACTTCGATCATGATCAAGACTTGTATTTGTGGTTGAAACCTCAAGTTACTTTCGGGTAGACACCAAAATACACTTCGATCATGATCAGAAGGTTGCATTCGACCAGTTGCGCCAATTCGATCAAGACTAGTTGCACTAATTCAACCAAGACCTGTTGTGCCAATTCAACCAGAGGCCGCCAAGTTGCAATTCGACCAAGGGGAATGCTCTGTCCAGTTGAAGATGTTAACCTGTGTGCTTGCCTAAACTTGTGTGATTTGTAATTTGACAATACTTTGAATTGGATACATCTTTCTGTGTTCGTTTATGTTGTCATTATGTGCGAACAATGCTATGTGATGGGTTCCTTTGGTTGTGATGCAAATTTTATGTATTCTGAAGTTATGGTGTGTTTGCGATAAGGTTAGACCATCGGAGTGGTGCTCATCGACGAGCTGGAGACTCGATGGGTTCGGGTTATGTCAGAGGCACTAGAGACTTGTGGAGTGATCACACCTAAAATGGTGTGATTTATGTAATAATCACAAGTGAACAATTGAACGTTGAGCACTTGATGGTCGAATTCTACGAGGAACAAGTGTATTCGTCTTTCTAGCTTAATTGATCACTGATTAAGTCTAAATGAGTTGGAGGTTTGTTTTTCTACAACTAAATCTACTACTAAGCTATCAATCTAGTGTTTTAAAGTAGTAAAGAGCAAGTATGAAATCTAGGGTTTGTAAAGCAGGAATGAAAATTTAGGGTTTTTGGAGTTCCATAACCATTTGACGTAATTCTATCCAAGGTCCGAGGATTGCATGTTAATTTCAATCGTTTTTCAAGACAGATTAAGTTGCCAGTACGGTCGCTAATACAACAGTCAGATGATCGTTTCCACTGTTACGTTTGGCGAGAGCCTCTCTCTTATTCAGGATCCCGCGTCAAAGCGCTAAGGTCTCAAGAACTCTTCTAAATTCTTGCTTAGGCTCAACTGTTACGTCTGTTGCCGAAACGAGAATTTAGGGTTTAGAAGAAGAAAACATCACAAAATAACTCCAAAACTTGAGATCAAGACCGAGAAAGAATTACGCCTTCCGAATTAGGTCATCCCTGACCCTAGAAGGGATCTACTCGCAAAAAACCATAAGAATGCATAAATAATAATAACAAATAAATGAAAACTTACTTGATTGCTTGAAAATTGAAGTTGTCATTCTTGCCGGCTTACAAAAGCAAAAAAAAAAATGGAGAATGGGGCTCTACTAAGAAAAAGTACTCACAACTACTAAAGATCGCATATTGATTGAGCAAAAAGCTTCTCTATTTATGATACATGGATAAACCTGACCAAAAATAACTCTTTGACGTGCAGGCGATGAAGTCTGGCTTCAAATGGCGCAAGAACAGATAAATGTGAGTCAAAATTGACTAGATTTGACGAGTCCTGATCAAACATGGCTAAAACCGACCAAATCCAACTAGTTCTGATCAACCTTGATCAAAACTGACCAGCCCTGATCAAACCCGATCAAAATCGACCAATTTCGACTAGTAAAGCCACTGAAACTGAACCAAAACATGACCCGGGACACGGGGCATGCTCCTGGCTGAACATGTGTCGTACCGAAATCGTGCTCCGCTTGGCCAAATAACTGGCCAAGTGGTAGTCGTGATCTATCAGGACTCTTTTCGGCCAAGTGTTCGTGATCGATCGAGACTCTTTTCGACCAAGTGCTTGTGTTCGATAAGGTCTCTTTTTTTTGTCCAGCCATGTTCGATTAGGGTTTCTCCTTACCTGATTGTCTTCGACCAAATGTTTTGCCAAAAGAATATTCGACCAGGGTCCTTTTGTTGCCCAATTTTGGTTTCTTAGTCGAATTTGGCCCAAACGAAGTTGAAATCTTCTCAAATTTGGTAGCTTTGGTCTCTGAAACATGGCGAACACAGCCATCAAAGAAATTTGTAAAAATAATATAAAATTATGCATAAAATGTCACATCAAAGGAGTTTTCAGCATGATTTTATACGTTCCCAGTAGCAAACTTAGGATAAAAATGTTACTAATTTAACACTTACCACGGAGATGCTGGACGTTGCTACATGATGTGGACATCACAAGCTCCAACGACCAAGATGTTCGCCCCGATGACCAAGATGGTTGCATACAAGATTCTTCGACCAATGATCTGTTTGAGACCTAGCCTTGGTTTTCGCACTAGGCTCGCTCATATTCTAATATGCGGAATAATGGGATCTTACTCGGAAATACCGAAACCCAAAGGTTGATTGAAAACACAGCTCAAAGTAATTGCACAACTCTTTATTTCAAAGAGGGCTTTACATGTCGAATGTTAGGCACACTTGCCTACGTCGAAGGAACTATAAGTGTTTAAAACTCAAATAAGTTCTATGACTTTTTCGATGATCTAAACTAGACCTATTACAAAGTATTTATAGTCCAATCGTATGAGTACGTATCAAATTCAATAACTTAAACGTATTAGACTTATATAACTAAGCCTAAACAGATAAGCTTAGTTATACATATTTGGATCAGATTACAATTCCGAACAAGGAACGAATTCTTTTTTCTGGTCGCGAACCAATCCATGGTTGCGGATCCTTTCCGAACTCGACTAAGGTCGCGAAGCCATATGTGATCAGGACTTGGTCGCGAAGCCGTATGCGAACATGACTTGAAGATCCTCCCGGATCATGACTCCCTTGTTGAGAAGGAGCCAACCCCTGTTGCGACCTCTCGATCAAACTGGAGATGTGGAAATTGGGCTTATCCATGTTCTTTGGTGTACCACTTTGCCGCATGTACTCGTTGACCTTTCCGACCGATTCGAAAAGTCTCCTTTGTGCCACTGCGGGTGGTAGTCGCCTTCTTCTCCAGAATCACATCTTCAAGTAGAAGTTCGTCTCGTTGATAGACCAAGTCTTCAACAGATGGTACTATGGTATCTGGCTCATCATCCAGCATTGAAGGCTCAAAAAGTTTGAGGTGCTCAACATTGACAACCTAGTAAATATCCATGTATGGAGGTAACTCGAGCTGACAAGCATTATTACCCACTTTCCGCAAAATCCGGAAAGAACCATAACGAATGGGTTTGAGTTTCTTACCTTCACCTTTAAGTCTCTCCTTACTAAGATGTAACCATACCATATCACATTCTTGAAATTGCGCATCAACTCGGTGCCGATCATGTCGCGCCTTATACTTGAGTTGAGCTTTCAACAAGTTCTGTTCAACCTCACGATGAAGTCGTTGAATACCTCTAGGAATTTTTGTGCTCGATCCTGATCAGATGCTTCCTTGCTATTTTGTGCTGAGGTAGGGATCACAAACTTCATGTCGAATGGACTCTGTGGTAGAAACCCTAAACAGACCTCAAACGGGGACTTTCCAGTCGAATCATGCACTGCTCGATTAAAAGCAAACTGCAGGTACGGTATGCTTTCATCCCAGGTCTTCGGGTGCTTCGAGTTATATCCTCTCAAAAGATGAACGACTGTGCGATTAACCACCTCGGTTTGACCATCAGTTTGTGGATGAAAAGCAGTACTCCTCTTTAGCTTGGTGTCCATCATCGTCCAGAGCGATCGCCAAAAGTGACTAAGGAACCGGGTATCGCGATCGGACACAATAGAAGTCGGCAGTCCGAAGTGTGTCCAAACGTGTTGGAAGAATACCCGAGCTGCTTCTTCTCCCGTGATAGTCTTTCGACAAGGTATAAGAACAATCATTTTGGAAAACCGATCAACGACCACGAATAGATAGTCGTTGCCACGTTGAGTCTTAGGCAATCCTCCTAAGAAATCCATGGATATGCTCTCCCAAGGTCGCGATAGAACTGGCAAAGGAGTATACAAACCTAATTTTTGGTTTGCCGGTTTCGAGATGCTGTAGAGACCACAGCCTCGAACAAAACTGGCCACATCTTGCTGCATACACGGCCAGAACACATGTCGGTGAAGATTTTGCAATGTCTTTGTAACCCCAAAATGACCAGCTACCTTCGATGTGTGCGCTTCTCGCATCCATTGAATTTGAGGTGCTCCATGAGGTATGCAAAGTAATTTGCCCTTGTACAAGAGTCCTTTGCGATGAACGAACTCCGTAGGTTTCCCTGTTTCGAGCTCAGTCAGTGCTGTTTGAAAATCAGGGTCTTCACTGTACATAGTGGCATAGTCATCATGACACGTGGGCTCAATCTGCATGAAAGCTGATAAATAGAGGGTCGTAACTGGTGGTCGTGACAACATGTCCGCCAATTTGTTGTGTACACCCTTCTTGTACTTAATAACCAGATTAAACTGCTGCAGATACGACATCCACTTCATGTGCCAGCTTGCTGTAGCTTGGACTGAGTTTGCAAATATTGCAACGGTTGATGGTCAGTGTGGACAACAGTCTCTTTACCCAAGAGATAACACCGCTAATGTTTCACGGCCTGATGCAGTGCGCATAACTCCTTATCATAAGTTGGATAATTCTTCTGAGCTCCCTAGAATAACTCGGAGTGATATGCCACTGGTCGACCTTCTTGCATGAGCACTGCGCCCATCGCATAACCTGAGGCATCGGTTTCTAGCTCGAACGGTTTCTGGAGATTCGGCAAAGCTAACACAGGCGCCTCACTGATCTTCCTTTTCAGCAAGAGAAACGTGTCCTCATGTTTCCCTGTCCACTTGAACTTCTGATCGATCCTGGTTAATGCATGCAATGGAGAAGCCATAATCAAGAAGTGTCGGATGAACTTCCGAAGGTATTGGCATGCTCCCACAAAACTTCGCACATCCGTAACTGTTCACGGTCGCGGCCATTCGCGAATCACTTTTACCTTGTCCGGATCGATTTGCAACGTACCGTTGCCGACCACAAATCCAAGGTAAAGTAGAGTTTGTTGGCCGAACTCGCACTTCTTACGGTTGAGGCGAAGTCGATGTTGCCAAAGTTGTTCGAACACCTTTTTGACATGAATGAGGTGCTCATCCCACGAACGACTATATATAATATGTCGTCAAGGTACACGATCACAAAGTCGTCAATGAACTGTCTCAACACGTCATTCATGAGACGCATGAAAGTTGCCGGGGCGTTGCAGAGACCAAACGGCATGACCAGCCATTCGAACAGACCTTGTCGTGTTTTGAATGCGGTCTTCCACGTATCCTCCTCTCGGATGCTGACTTGATGATATCCTGACTTAAGATCCAATTTGGAGAAGACACCAGCATGCTTCAATTGGTCTAGCAGGTCGTCAATACGAGTAAGTGGGTACCGGTTCTTGATGGTGATCTTGTTCAGTGCTCGGTAGTCGATGCACATACGCCAAGTCCCATCTTTCTTTGGTACTAACACCACAGGAGATCCACATGGTGAACTACTCGATTGAATGACACCATCGTTCAGCAACTCACCAAGTTGTCTCTTGATCTCTTCATTCTCCAATACTGAGTTACGATACATACTCAGATTGGGCAGTGTCGCATTGGACACAAGCTGAATTTCATGCTCGATTGGACGTTGCGGTGGACGACCCTGGGTAGTCTCGAACAGATCACTATATTTCTCCAGCAGTCCCGACACACGACCAGAATCCTCTCGGCACGCCAACGACAATGCTGGTCGAGTACTCTCACTTTGACCAACGGGTCGAATCATGACAAGCACATACTTGTGACATGCATTAACGATCCATTTGGCTTGATTTGCGGTAATCAAGTTCGAAGTGTTGACGTGGATGTCTCTACTGATCACGAACTTAACTCCATCTTTGGTGAGGTCGTACTCTTGCGCTCACCGATGGAAGTGAGCGTCTCGATCATACAGATACAGACTCCCAAAGATCACTTAACAGATATCGATAGGGATAACATCGCATTGCACCTCATCGATATACCGTGCAGAGATCGCAAACTTCAACACACACTGACTCGTAATCTGTTGGTTCACGTCGGATGTAAACCAACCCAGTGGATATGGTCGCGGGTGTGTGGTTGTCTTCAAACCAAGTCGTCGAACTAGTCCAGCGGAGACCAGATTCTTCTGGCTTCCGGGATCGAATATCGCTGCGACCACTTCGTGCTTCACCTGGACGTTGATGGTGAACAAGTCCTCCATTGGGTGATGGTCGTTCGGTAGATCGGAACCTTTCTCCTTTGGCATTGCCATCAGAGACAAGGTCGTATCCGCCTCATTAACCGAATTCACTCGGACAACTTCTTCGTCAGGTGAAGTCGCAGTAGCTGTGGCTGTTCTTTTCCCTGGTCCGTTTTTCTTTGGTCGAAGTTTAGGATGAAGCTGGTAGCATTTGTCCCGCGACTTGACAATGTTCACAAAAGGCACCCGTGCCCGATTTTGAAGCGTTCTTCTTCGGACTCGGCTTTTTCTTTGTCGAGGTCACACTTTCCTTTGTGCTTTTGTCACTGCGGGATTTGTTCTTCTTCTCGATTGCCATAACAGTTGTGCTCGCGGTCGCACTGTCTTGGACGCCGAACAGACTTAGCTCAGTACTGATCGATTTCTGAAGTCCAGATGTGTATTTTCGAAATACCTGAGGGTCGGATATGAGATGCCAATGACCATTGCTTGTCGCCGAAACTCTGTCGTATAGTCTTGGACGGTCTGGTCGCGCCGTTGGTACAATCTATGCCAATGCTCCCATCTCTCCTCAAGGTAACCCATCGGATAGAATTCTTGTCGCAGAAGTCGTTTGAATTGACCCCACGCAAGGTCGTCAGCTTCACCACTGGTGACAAGGGCCTTCCACCATGTCTTAGCGTGGTCCTTCATCTTCAAAGGTGCGAACTTCACCTTTTGAGTGCTACTGAACCCTTTCAGGTCAAAGGAGGTCTCAAGCTGTCGATCCAAGAATCCAGTTTCTCGGCATCGATCACCCCATCATATATGGGTATATCAATCTTAGCGTCGACCTTAAAAGATCCGGCAGCTAAGGAGGTGTTGGCGAGGTCGTCGGTCTTGTGGTCGCCTTCGTCTTCATCTTCATTTTCGTCTGCCCTGCGCAAGTCTTCACCAGTCTTCTCACTCATAACCTTCCCTACTTCAGGAGGTACAATCATGGCCTGCTGCTTAATCCAAGCAAGCACGGTTTCCATGTCGGTGGAGAGCTTAGCCACTTGTTCGACTAGGTTAGTTTGAACGGAGGAATCGTCAGACATTGTAGGAGACGCGGCTGTAGGAACCGTCAATTGATCGCCTGGAGTTTCGTCGGAGGTTTTGTAACCCTGGCGAGTCTTCACCATCCACAGGATAGGAAAGTTGCTCTGATACCAACTTGATCCGTTTGAGACCTAGCCTTGGTTTTCGCACTAGTCTCGCCCAGATTCTAATATGCGGAATAACGAGATCTTACTCGAAAATACCGAAACCCAAAGGTTGATCGAAAACATAGATCAAAGTAATTGCACAACTCTTTATTTCAAAGAGGGCTTTACACGTCGAACGTTAGGCACATTTGCCTACGTCGAAGGAACTATAAGTGTTTAAAACTCAAATAAGTTCTATGACTTTTTCGATGATCTAAACTAGACCTATTACAAAATATTTATAGTCCAATCGTATGAGTACGTATCAGACTCAATAACTTAAACGTATTAGACTCATATAACTAACTAAGCCTAAGCAGATAAGCTTAGTTATACATATTTGGATCGGATTACAATTCCGAACAGGGATCGAATTCTTTTTCCTGGTCGCGAACCAATCCATGGTCGCGGATCCTTTCCGCACACGATTAAGGTCGCGAAGCCGTATGCGATCAAGACTTGGTTGCGAAGCCGTATGCGAACAGGACTTGAAGATCCTCCCGGATCAACGAAATTTCAAGGACCGATCACTCGATCTCATGCCAAGCAAATTCGTGACCAGGTGAATGCTAACTTGAGTCTCATTTCAGATTTAAACAACTTAATGGTGATTCCAACGTCCACTTCTTTGGTTGAACTTAGGTGCATTGGAAGGGACGATGAAGATTGGTCGCACCAATGAGGGTGGTGCAAGGCACACACTGTCTGTCCTGTTGCGAGAAATTCTGGAGACAATCTGAGCGTGCCACATGGTCATGGCCACATCATTAGAAAGATAATGAAGTCTAGTTTCCAACTCATCAAACCATGCATCATTTTGATTTCCGAGTCAAAAGTTATGGTCATTTTAGTGGAAGCTGCACAACCAGTCCAACCTGCGCAAATTGAAGCAACTCTTTTCCAAACGAATTGGTCTCTTGGATATCCAAGAAAGCTCTTCATCTAATGGGTGCCTTCACACCTTAATTAGGAGGGTTGGTTGTTCAAGAAAACTTTTCATCTAATGGTTGCTTTCACACCTAAACTAGGAAGGTTGTTCCTAGTATAAATACCCCATGTATTCCAATTATTGGAAGCACTTTTGATCAAACCATTTCAGCTATATGCTAGTGCAGCAAGTTTGCTTGAGTGTTCCTCTACCTTTGCTCTTGTGAGTTCTCTTGGATTCGCGAGAAGGATCTTTACGGGTCCCCCTAGTTCGTGCTCTATGGTTCCGGCTGTTTTGTGTGGATTAGTCCCGGATTGTGGTTCTGCGATTGTTCGGACAGCGGGTCGGAGTTCTTGTAGCTTCGGATCGACTTCCCCATCGTATGGGTTGCAACCAACCTTGGCAGGTATAAAACTAGTTACCCCGGCTGTTCGCAGCTAGTTATCTTTGTTCTATCCTACGCCGTGAAGATCGGGCCACCCTTGTGGAGAAACTGATATGCGTTGGCGCAGCAGTGATCCATCCCTACACCACTACACCAAGTACCTAGAGCCGTGCTGCAACAAGATATACAAAGTGGCTCGAAGCGGTGGAAGTGTGGAGGTTGCTGGTCGGGGTTCAGAATGGGAGAGACTTCCCTGATGGAGATTATTACCCAAGTTATCTGCTTGTACTTTTCCGTGGTCACTCGCGACCATAGAGAGAGATCATGTGAATGTCCAAGATCTTCTACACATAATCTGGCCCATTTTGTCAAACAAACATGAAGGCTCATCACGGATGATCATTACGCTTGCGCAGTATCCGTGGTCTCAATGTTTGTGGCTACCACTTCTGTGATCACAATATCTAAGGTCGCAGAGTCCATGGTCACTACCTGTGGTCACTATGGTCGCTGAGACATGGTAATCCCCAATACTTGGTCGCAGCTAGTGCGCGACTAAATAATAAGAGAGTTATCTTTAAACCTCTTTATGAGAAAATTGATAGTGGTTTCTTTATCCTTACCATGATAGTGAATTAAGACAAATATTAAGCCTCAAAATACCTTCGAATCAAGAAAGAAAGGTTTGGTCGAGATTTATCTTACTGACTGGTCGCATCCGAGAGGGTCGAGCGTGATTTGCGAAGTAATAAACCGCAAGTGGACGGTTGAATGTTGAGCACTTGAGGGTCGAATTCCACGAGGAACAAGCCTATTTGTCTTTCTAGCTTAATGGATTATGATTGAGTCTAAACGAGTTGTGGGTGTTGTTTTTCTATAACTAAGTTTACTACTAAAGCTACCAATATAGGGTTTTAAAGCAGTAAATTGCAGGTATGAAATCTGGATTTATAAAGCAGGAATTAAAACCTAGGGTTTTGGGAATTCCACAACCATCCGGCGTAATTCTATTCAAGGTCCGAGAATTGTGAGTTAATTTTCATTGTTTTCCAAGACAAATTAAGTTTCCAGTTCGGGCCGTTGGGTCAATAGTCAGAGGATCGCTTCACTGTCACGTTTGGCGAGAGTCTCTCTCTTGTTCAAGGTCCCGCATCACAGCGCTAAGGACTCAAGAACTCCCCTAAATTCTAGCTAAGGCTCAACTGTTACGTCTGTTGCCAAAACAAGAATATAGGGTTTAGAGGAAGAAAACATTAGAAAATAACTCCAAAACTTGAGATCAAAACCAAGGAAGAATCACGCCTTCCGGATTAGGTCATTCTTAACCTAGAAGGGATCTACTTGTAAAAAGTCATAAGAATGCAGAAATAATAATAAAAAATAAATAAAAACTTACTTGATTCCTTGAGAATTGAAGTTGCTGTCCTTGCGGTCTTACAAAAGCAATAAAATAAAGAAGGGGACTTTACTAAACTAAACCCTAATGGCAAATATGTAAAAAAGCATGTCTAATTGAGACAAAAGCTTCTCTATTTATAGTATATAAGTCCTAGAATTAAGCAATTACAACTCAAGACTTATTTTGGAAGGAAATTGTCTCAGATTCGGACTTTAAACCAACTAACGGGTCTGTTTTGGATTCAGAAATCGGGTTTTGGGTCGGATTTGGGTCCAATTTCGGGTCGGATTCTTGTTTTTTTTTTTTTCAGATTTTCACCATCTTTCTCTACTTCGTTTCCTATCCAAACGATGTTGAAATAACTCCAAATTTGGTACGTTTGTTTCCTGAAGCACGACGAACACACTCATGAAAGCGGATTGTAAAAATGTTACAAAAAATCACATTGATCAGTTTGAGACCTAGCCTTGATTTTTGTACTAGGCTCGCCCAGATACTAATATGCAGAATAACGGGATCTTACTCGGAAATACCGAACCCCAAAGGTTGATCGAAAACACAGCTCAAAGTAATTGCACAACTCTTTATTTCAAAGAGGGCTTTACACATCGAACGTTAGACACACTTGTCTACGTCGAAGGAACTATAAGCTGGATATATGATCCAAGATTGTAATAATATTCGATGATCTAAACTAGACCTATTACAAGATATTTATAGTCTAATCGTATGAGTATGTATCAGACTCAGTAACCTAAACATATTAGACTCATATAACTAACTAATCCTAAATAGATAAGCTTAGTTATATATATTTGGATCGCATTACAATTCTGACCAGAGATCGAATCTTTCCCATGGTCGTAAACCTTTTCAAAGTAACAAACCTTTTCGTGGTTGTGAATCCGTTTCGAACTCGACCTGAGATCTTCCTGGATCATGACTCCCCTGTATAGAAGGAGCCAACTCCCGTTGGTGACCAACTGTGAAGATGTAGAGAATGACTGGGAGCCTTGGAACGAACACACGATGAGCAATGCTACAATCGTCTGATCGAATGTAAAGATAGGCGCTCATGGAGCTTGGCACATCCGTCATGGAGTGTGGCCTTGGCCACTGGCGGATAGCCTTCCCATTGTTGAGATTGATACCATCACCAATCCCAAAGCTACGATTGCGAAGTTTGAACAACAGCACCGTAGAGACAAGTTGCATGTCGTTTTCGACTAGTCGTTGTGGTGGTCGACTATGTACCTCTGCGAATAGAGTGTTGTTTTCTTCGGGAAAGCTCGCCAAACAACCACCACTTTCCATACTCGATGCAGCACAATCCTCTTGTTTAACTGGATGCATCATGCTCAGCACACACTTTGAGCATGCATTGACAATCCGTTTCACCTGATTTTCTGTCAACAAGTTCTTGGTGTTGACGTGGTCATTTTTGCTGATGATGAACTTTGTCCCATCCTTTGTGAGGTCGTACTTTTGTGCTCTTTGGTGGTAATGGGTGTCACGATTGTAAAAAAATGGTCTTCCAAAAATCACTTGGCAAATATCGATGGGGATGACATCGCATTGAACCTCGTCGATGTAACGAGCTGATATTGCAAACTTTAGACTACACTGACTCTCGATTTTCTGATTCACATATGAAGTGAACCATTCCAAAGGATATGGTTTAGGATGATGAGTTCTCTGCAAACCAAGTCGTCGAACCAGCTCGGCGGAGACCAAATTCTTTTGGCTTCTGGGGTCGAAGATGGCTGCGACTACCTCGTGCTTCACCTGTATGCTAACAGTGAACAATTACTCTATCGGGTTGTGGTCAATTGATGAAACTAAACCTTTCTCCTTCGGCATTGCCATTAGAGATAAGGTCGTGTCTGCTTTTTCAACCGAATCCAATTGGATGATTTCCTCTGCGAGGGGAACATAAGTAATTATAGCTATTCGTGCGCTTGGTTCATCCCTCCTAGTTCTTTCTGGTCGTAGTTCAAAATGAAGTTTATAACACTTCTCCTTTGTGTGCCCAGCAACATGACAATGCTCACAAGTGTTACTCGTATTGTGGGTACCCTCTCTGGAGCTCGTCGTGGTTGAAATCTCCCTCACGTTCTTGTCATTGCGGGTCTTATTCTTCTTCTCAATCACCAAAGCAGTCGTTCTTGTGGTCGAGATGTCTTCAACTCTGAACAGGCTTAGCTCAGCACTGATTATCTTCTAAAGTCCAAACGTGTATTTTCTGAATGTATGGGTGTCAGAAAGTGAGATGCCAAGGACCATTGTTTGTCTATGGAACTCCATCGTGTATTCCTGAACAAATTGGTCGCACCGTTGGTACAATCGGTGCCAACGATCCCATCTCTCCTCGAGATAACCCATCGGGTAGAATTCTTGTCGTAGGAGTCGCTTGAATTGACTCCACGCAAGATCGTCAGCTTCACCACTGGTGACAAGGGCCTTCCACCATATCTTGGCATGGTCCTTCGTCTTTAAAGGTGCGAACTTCACCTTTTGAGCACTACTGAACCGTTTCAGGTCAAAGTAGGTTTCAAGCTGGTCGATCCAAGAATCCAGTTTCTCAGCATCGACCACCCCATCATATATGGGTATATCAATCTTAGCATCGACCTTAAAAGATCCGATAGCTAAGAAGGTGTTAGCGAGATCATCGGTCTTGTGGTTGCCTTCGTCTTCATCTTTGTCTGCCCTGCGCAAGTCTTCATACCCATAACCTTCCCTACTTCAGGAGGTACAATCATGGCCTGCTGCTTAATCCAAGCAATCATGGTTTCCATGTCGGTGGAGAGCTTAGCCACTTGTTCGGCTAGGTTAGCTTGAACAGAGGTATCGTCAGACATTGTCGGAGACGCGACCGTAGGAACCGTCAATTGATCGCCTGAAGTTTCACCGGAAGTTTTGTAACCCTGGCGAGTCTTCACCATTCATAGGATAGGAAAGTTGCTTTGATACCAACTTGATCCGTTTGAGACCTAGCCTTGGTTTTCACACTAGGCTCGCCCAGATACTAATATGCGGAATAGCGGGATATTACTCGGAAATACCGAAACTCAAAGGTTGATCGAAAACACTGCTCAAAGTAATTGCAAAACTTTTTATTTCAAAGGGGGCTTTACACGTCGAACGTTAGACATATTTGCCTACGTCGAAGGAACTATAAGCTGGATATATGATCCAAGATTGTAATAATATTCGATGATCTAAACTAGACCTATTACAAGGTATTTATAGTCCAATCATATGAGTACGTATCAGACTCAGTAACCTGAACGTATTAGACTCTTATAACTAACTAACCCTAAACAGATAAGCTTAGTTATATATATTTGGATCGGATTACAATTCCGGCTAGAGGTCGAATCCTTCCCAATTTTGTAAACCTTTCCAAAGTCGTAAACCTTTTCGTGGTCGCGAATCCATTTCGAACTCGACCTGAGATCCTCCCGGATCACACATAAAATGATGTATCAAAGAAATTTTAAGTATCATTTTGGCACATGTTCAATACTAAGCCTAGGGTAAAATTGTACCAAATTAAGACTTATCAAATTCCCCCAAGCTAGAATTTTGCTTGTCCTCAAGCAAAGAATGTGAATAATTTTTCCAAAAATTGAGATGTCTTGGTAAATCAGATTCTCTATAAACAATCTTTCGAAAACTCTCATTACATCTATGCATATTAGGCAATTGATCTTAGCAATTTACACTACTACAGAAATGCTATTCACTATCGGTTCAAAATCAAATCTACTATCGGTTCTCTTACCGATAGTGATCGGCACGATAGAAGAAACGTAGCACACCCCTATCGGTTAAAAACCGATAATAAAATACCTACACCTCCAACGTTTAGTAATGGCTATCGACAATTCTACTATCGGCTCAATGATCTCAACCGATAGTGATATTATATTTCTTGTAACGGTTATTCACTGGAAACCGATAGTAATGTATAGTTTTTTCTATCAGTTAAAACTCGACACGGTAAGTACCACAACTTTCTTCTATCGGTTGTAGGATATGAACAGATAGTGTTACAAAGGATCATTAATAGATATAGTGATACAGTGATACACTAATACAGCAGATTTAATTTATTCACAAATACACTAATACAAAGATATACACATGCACTGGACAGATTGAATTTATTCACATATTGAGTTTATTCGCAAATACACCAATGAATTTACACACATACACCAATCAACACATTCAATATATATTACACAAGTCATTTACGATGGATTGTTGATAGCCACTTCTTCCATCACATATTGAGCCCAAATTGTTCGCAGCTCCTTCAATTGAGACAACTCATATTGCTCTTTCAACATGGCACTCTGCATGCGTGTATGAAGTTAGGAACGTACGAGACATCCAATGTTTGACTTTGAGTCAGGAAAAATGGTTACCTTAGGGAATTGGGCAAAGTTTCTCCTGATCAGGTCATACATAAATCTCAGGACATAGAAGCCACATTCCCACGATTGTGGCTGCTGATGGCACTGGGATAATTGCATATGCAAAGACATAAACCCATATTAACTCGAAAGAAGTAATTAAGCTTAAATTAAAAGACTCATCATGAGTAGTTCCATCCGTATTAATTACCTCATATTCTTTCCAAGAAATTATTGTGCCCTTCGACGCGTCATGCCTCCCTCCAGCAGTAACATAATTTTTGAAAGGCCTGTATTTAATTTAGCATTGCCGGTTAATATGTTATCATTAATTAGCTAGTCAGAGAAAAATTTAAAACAACTGTGTTACTTACGCGTCTATGTGCCACGTGAGGGTGAAAACATGCTCCACCCTGTCGCTCATCGAATCGAGGTAATAGACCTCATTCATCCATGGGAAAATGACGGTGAGGACCCAGTGGCCCCTACATTGCATATATAAGCGAACCGTTTCATACATATGTTAGGCGTAACATACAAGAATGAGTTAAATTAGTAGGAAATGCACTAACCTTTGGTGGTACGGCGCAAGAATGAACTCTCGGTCCTGCTGCGCTAGTAGTGCCCTTGATATGTATTCCTCCGCATGTGCTTGGTCGTGCTCTAGCATCGTGAGGCTTATTTTGTCTGGGTCGAGGAAACCCACCTTGTCACATGCCCTCATCGACGCCAGCCTATACATGCACCAGGATGCAAAGTAGACATTAGTAAGTAGTGCATACAAAGTGATTAGATTTATGAAATGAACTGCATGTGATAACTTAATTCAGACAACAAAAAACTCACAGGACTCCAGTCCGTATGATGGACATATCAAGCTCCCGCCAGTTGAGGAGGTCGAACAAATCCTAGTGGGCCACCGATATGCTCCCGGCCTCACGGTGAAAATGACCTGGCCTGAAGTGAACCAAGAAGTTGATGTGGCGCCTAGACCGGGTCAGGTACCAGTCATGGAGACTTCTGGTTATTTGATTCATATTGCGCAGAAGGTACTCCGACACGAGTGGGAACCCGTTCTTGAACGTACCCGGCTGGCTTTGTTTGGCCTTGCCTTTGGCCTTGCCCTTGCCTTTGGGCGGGGAGCGAGTGTATACCTTCGAAGGTTGGGGTGTGGTGCCGTCGGCCTCATTTGATGGCGAAGGGTTTGAGGCCGTCGGAGGAGGCATGGGGGCCGAAGGAGTTCGCTCATGCGTTGTGGCGGGGCTGGTGTCCTCAGGAAGTGTGCTGGTATCCATCGTCCACTTTAAGTATGAACGCATAAGTTAGATTTTGCAAATTGAGTATATTAACTGAGTTGTAAGCTAGAATGGCTAGGGTTTATCTCCTGTAGTCTAACACCCTTCTTGGGCCACTGTATGTACGAGCCCAATGCCTCGCCAATTGTCCGCATTTTGTCCGTTGGGACGGGCAACGGAAAAGAGCTGTAGCCCGGGAGGGCCATGTCCACCTGTACCTTTGCGAATCCAGGCTCCAGAGGTATGCAGTGGATCCGGACATCCTCCCAAGACTGATATACGACCCCATTTGCAACCACTACAGGTTTGTCGCCTATGTTGATCAATAGGCTACAGCTCTCCGCTTCTGCAATTTGTAACAATTATAACAGGTTAGCGAAACAGTTCTAACGTAACGGGAGTGGCATCAACCGAACTGCATATATAGCTCAAGAGTTTCAATACCTCAATTAGGTCCACCGGATCCACGTGAACCTTCGAGATGCAACTACTCGGCCTGGTAGCGTCGACCTCGGCAGCTGGATCTAAACCCTTGGACTGCACAACTCGGCTGAGGCGTTCATTTGAGCGAACATGTCCACGAATTGTGCAGTCACATCTGATCATATCTTCTGAGACAGCTCCAATTCCCTTTCCTTCCAACTGCGAGCCTTCTTTGCCTTTTGCCTGGGCTCCGAGAAGCCTTCCTTCCATGGCACCACACCCCCCACGGTTCGCGTCCGCCCTGGATGCTCTTTGTTCCCTAGAGCCCGGGTAAGGATGTCGTTCTCCCTATGGGGAGTGAACAATCCCTCGGTCGCCTCCTTCGAGCAAGAGATCTGTTACATTCAAAGCTCTCCATTGTGAGGAAAAAAATATATACAAACTTGTGCGCACACTAGTGATCATAGTTTTTTCTACCACACTCTATGATTCCAACCAGGAAGTTAGCCAACTTACGAGTCGCTGTACGACCTCGACGTCCCTAGGGTTTGGGAACTCCACAGTCCCCGTGGACGACACGGTCCCTCTGGCCAGCCACCAGCGCTTGCATCGCGGATCACGGATCTCAGAGAGTTGTAGGTCAGGGGAGTCGACGAAATTCGACGCCTCGTCTTCAGCCTTCTTCCATTGCTCCTCCTTCCCCGCATAGCTGCGAGGACCGAGCCGGTGCGGGTGGTCGTTCCTCCTCTGGATTGCCTTGTTCTTCTCGCTAAGGGCCTTCGTACCAGAAACAAGAAAATTAATGCACCACTGGTTACTGCATACAATGGTGTAATCAAGCAAAGGAACCATACATACCTTGAACTCAGGGGTCCCCTTCTGTTGGGTGAATTGCTCCCATACCTCCTCTGTTATGAAGGGTACTTCTCGCATGGAGATTTGCCTTTAGCGAGGAAGGTACTGACGAGGATGCTCTTGAAGGTTTTCCACGTGTTGTTCATGTCCTTCAAAAAGCTATCTTGGGACCATCGTCGGGGATGTTCCACTTGGCCTGTTTCAAATGGTGCATATAAGCAGGACTTACCTAATGTCTAGGATAAACCAAGGGAATGTGATTACTCAAGAGTTCAGTGATTTTGATTAATTTTACCTTCACTTCCGCCCACAGCCTATCCCTCTCGTCGACCTTAACGTCCTTCGAGCTCTGGACGGTGATCTTCACCCTTTCCTTCGCCAACAAACCAACATAGGCAGCGTACTGGCCGGCATTCTTCCCGATCGGTCTCCCGAACTGGTTGAACTCACATGAAAGATCCGCGCGTTTGTCCAAACGGCACAACATCGTCGTGCCTCGCGCCTTCCTCTTGCGTTGGGACGAGGCAGCGTCATCTACGTTCGCCCTTGCCGAATCACTACTATCAGCCGAGGAAGATGCCGACATGGCTTTACCTAAAATTCCATGAACAGACCATCAATTGATATGAAGAAAGGTACATGACAAAGTTCATAACTAAAATGGAATGGCAATGATGAACCACCTCTTTTTGTTAAAATGTCAAATTTTCATTCAAAAGGCCAAAAATCATCAATTCCTATCAACATGGTCTTCAAAATAGATTTAAAATGGATTTGTAAACTCAATTTGCAAAGGGTTGTCGAACTGATACCTTCTTGCTTGACATAAAGATCATTTGATAACTCTTGATTGTAAAATTAATCCTATTTGGAAAAAATTTTCAGAAAAATATATTTCATGCAATGAAAATCATTTCTTTAAATTTTCATTTCAAATGTATCTGATTTAAGCAATAGTTGATTTTTTTCATAAATGAAATATTTACTCTGCAAAATTCAGACTTTTCAATGTACTATCGGTTGACAATAACAAACCGATATGACATACTATATTTCCTATCGGTTTTCCAATTAAAACCGATAGTACTCAAGTTTGTTTTCAGGAAATTATATAAGATTAATAGTGCAAACTATGCTAGTCTCTCTGCAGAAACATAAAGTCTGTAAAAATTTAAATGAACCAAAATTTCAGATAAAAATTAGAAAATAGGAAATAATTAGTAGAAAATTCAGATTAGCAGTGCAAACTGTGACATACTATATTCCTATCGGTTTTACAATAAAAACCGATAGTACTCAAGTTTGTATTCAGGAAAATATATAAGATTAGCAGTGCCAACTATGCTAGTCTCTCTGCAGGAATATAAAGTCTGTTAAAATTTAAATGAACCAAAATTTCAGATGAAAGTTAGAAAATGGGAAATAATTAACAGAAAATTTAGTTTATGGTATTTACTATCGGTTCTAAAGAAGAAACCGATAGTGGACGATACTGTACGACAAATTGCTAGTGATTTTCATCAAGTCTGTAATTCTCATAGCTATCAAGTTTGTAATTCATGCACTTTTCATCTAGTTTTATATCTATAATCCATTGAACCACATATGAACTATTGCATATAAATTTAAGAAATTGACGCGAGCGGTTTGGTCAAGAACACTTACAGTCGTTCGTGGAGTGGCCGGAGGTGGTGGCGCGATGCAGTGGCCGGAGGCGGTGGAGAACCCAATTGTGATCGGCAATGGTGGCGCAGAGGAGCGAAAAAGCGAACGTCGGGGAGGCTAGGGTTTTCCGCGTGTGAGTATTTGGAATGTGATCAATTACACTGGAGGGAAAATCGTGTGAGGTTAACCTAATATATGAATCTTTACTATCAGTTCATAATCACCAAACTGATAGTAAATACAATGGAAGCTAGGGTTTGGAGTGTTGGCATTGTTCACTATCGGTTTTATGATTACTAACCGATAGTAAATTTAGAACAGGGTCTCATAACATAAAATGAATCACTATCGGTTATGAACAATAAACCGATAGTAGAGTTTAATTTCATATCGGTTTGGAAATTGAAACCGATAGTAGAATACAATGTTATTGACCCTAAAGGATTTCCCTGAGAACAATTATAGATGAAAAGAATCAATTATTGCTCAACTCAACTCCAATTGAAATGAAAATTTACATAAATAATTTTCATTGCATGAAATATATTTTTCTGAAAAAATTTTCCAAATAGAATTTTACAATCAAGAGTTCTGTTCAAATGATCTTTATTGCTATTGTATTTCACTATCGGTTTTATGATTATTAAGCGATAGTAAATTAATCCACTGTACAAGATCAAACCAAAATATAGAACAGGGTCTCATAACACAATATGAAATACTATCAGTTATTAACAATAAACCGATAGTAGAGATTAATTTCATATCGGTTTGGAAATTGAAACCGATAGTAGAATACAGTGTTATTGACCCTAAAGGGTTTTCCTGAGAACAATTACAGATGGGTCTCAGTACATCATTTTGCACTTGTAAAGACACCTGAAACCACATGCAAATGACTTCCAATAATTTTGAAATAAATTAACAGTAAAGACCAATCATGGAATGAAAATTTGCAGTTTTCATATTGATTTGTGAAAAGAATCAATTATTGCTCAAATCAAGTACTCCAATTGAAATGAAAATTTGTATAAATGATTCTCAATGCATCACGTATATTTTCCCAAAGAATTTTTGAAAAATGATTTGAAGAATTCTTGATTAAAGATCCAAGTAATATACGTCACTTACATATTGCAAATTAGTCAAGAATGGTTGTCCACTCATAATCCTTCTTCGTGGTCGTCTCGCAGGTAACTTGTTTCGTCAATATTTTTGGTAGGGACAGATTGAAGAATTCCATCTAAAAATGGAGGTAGTTCATCGAACTGATCATACTCTTCTTCATCCACAACGTCTTCGACCCCAACAATACGTCTCTTACTGTGAAGGACAACGTGCAACTTTGGGTTGGCCGGGTCAACGATGTAGAACACCAGTGTGGCTTGCTCAGCAAGTATAAATGGATCATCTTGGTGTGCGACTCTACTGAGATCGACGAGAGTAAACCCATAATTGTCGACTTTAACACCTCGAGAGATTTCGACCCATTGGCATCGAGCTCCCATATTTCCTCAATAACACCGTAATATGAGTCGAGTGCCTTTACTGCCCTGGCATCCTCCGAAATAGCAAGTAGTGTCACTCCACTATATTGCATAGTACTCTTCTCGTCCTGAGTTCTTGTGTAAAATGAATAGCCGTTGATGTCATACCCCTGCCAAGTCTACAGTAAATCTAGGCCCTCTGGCCAACCATGTAACAACTTCATCTACGTTGCCCTCAGAAGCTTGCAGGACTCTATTTTCGATCCACCCAGCAAACTTCCTGTTATGTTCTCTAGTGACCCAAATCTCTGGCTTCGAAGGATTCTGTTTCCGTAACATTTCCTTGTGCTCGTGTATGTATGGCTCCACCCCCGCCATGTGCTGTAAGACCCAAAAATGCGCTTTTGCGTACAGATCACTAGAGGGGACGACTGCTTTAAATCCAATCGTTCCAATGCCCTGAAGCCTACCCTCATGCCGGGACGTAGGAACGCCAATTGGGTCAACCCCGGCCATATAGTTGGTGCAAAATTCAATCACCTCCTCGGCGGCATAACTTTCAATGATACTGCCCTCAGGACGATGTCGATTCCTTACATATCCCTTCAAGATACCCATAAATCTCTCAAATGGATACATGTAGCGCAGGAACACGGGTCCACAAAACTTAATTTCTCTGACAATGTGAACAATTAGATGGACCATAACATTGAAAGAAGATGGAGGGAAATACATCTCCAGCTGACAAAGAGTTCTAGTCACATCACGTTGCAAATCGTCCAATCCATCCAGATCAATTACGTGCAAGGACACAGTTGCAGCAAATATTCAGATCCAAAAAATCTGACAAGTTCCACGAATGGAGCTAATTAACTTGCTAGGAGTACACACTTAACTTGCCAGATATTGTGTTGAAGAAATAACATAGCTTTGTAATTGTCTCTCTGACTTTGACTAGGAGAATGCCTCTGATAGCAATGGGAAGCATTTGTGACATCAGTACATGACAATCATGGGACTTCATAACAACCAATTTCAAGTCTTTCATGGACACAAGTTTTTTCAAGTTCGCAGAATACCCGTATGGAACTTTCACACCATATAGGCACTGACAGAGTTCTGTTTTTTCTCTTTTTGCCAAAGTATAGCAGGCCGGGGGAGGTATGTACGCTTTCCCTTCTCCAACGGTGCAAGCTCAGTCCTTATGCCCATGTCGAGCATGTCACGGTGAACATTGATGCCATCTTTCGTCTTTCCTGGAATGTTCAACAACAAACCAATCAAACCGTCACAAACATTTTTCTCTACGTGCATGACATCAATGCAATGTCAACTTGTAAGTGCTCCCAATATGGCAGATCCCAAAGAATCGATCTCTTCTTCCAAACATTTTTTCCTGGAGCTTTAGAACATTTACCGAACTCAACTTTGATGTCCTTCAGGCGCAAGTAAAGCTCCTTACCAGTCACAAACACTGGGGCTGATCCTTTTTCAGGCTTCCCATTAAATGACTTACTCTTCTTATGGTAGGCGTGATGCATTGGAAGGAATCTGCGGTGACCCATGTACACTGTTTTTCTGCAGTTCGATAACCACATGCTTTCAATTTCATCCAGGCAAATAGGATAAGCCTTGCCTCCTTTCGTACTATACCCCGACAAATTTTCATAAGCCGGGAAATCATTTATGGTGCAAAATATCATGGCTCACAACATGAAATTCTCTCGCTTATGTGCATCCCACACCCACACCCCTTCGCTCCACAATTTATGTAAGTCCTCGACTAACGGTGATAGAAACACGTCAATATCATTCCTGGGTTGTCTGGGTCCTGAAATTAGTAACGACATCATGATGTACTTGCGCTTCATACATAACCAAGGAGGAAGATTGTAGATGCATAAAAGAACCGGCCAAGTGCTATGTCGACTGCTCATATTTCCGTGTGGATTCATACCATCCGTACTCAACCCAAACCTTATATTCCTCACTTTGCCGCCAAACTCACCGAATGTTCTGTTAATGTTTCTCCATTGAATAGAATCAGCTGGATGTCTTAGTTTTCCATCTTGTTTCCGACCTTCAACATGCCAACGCAAGTACTTCGCATCTTTCGGATTTGCAAACAGCCATTTCAATCTAGGAATCACAGGCAAATACCACAAAGTTCACTACTACAGAAATGCTTTTCACTATCGGTTAAAAATCCACTCTACTATCGGTTCTCTTACCGATAGTGGTTGGCACGATAGTAGAGGGCAGCACACTTCTATCGGTTCAAAAACCGTTAGTAAAACATCTACAATCCCAACGTTCACTAATCGCTATCGACTATTTCTTCTATCGGCTCGGTTTTAAACCGATAGTATTGTATAAGTTTTTTCTATCGGCTCGTATAAAAACCGATAGTATTGTTTAGGCCTTTTGTATCGGCTAGGATCTAAACCGATAGTAATCTAAACATTTTTTTCTATCGGCTCTTATATAAACCGATAGTATTTTGTCGACACATTTAGTACTGGAAACTTTATTCTATCGGTTGTTATATATAAACCGATAGTATTGTGTGGACACAGTCAGTACTGGAAAATTTATTCTATCGGTTATATTATATAACCGATAGTATTTTGTAGACTCGTTTAGTACAGGAAACTGTATTCTATCGGTTTCTAAATATGAACCGATAGTATTGTGTGGACACAGTTAGTACTGGAAACTTTATTCTATCGGTTGTAGTATATAACCGATAGTAATATTAGTTTTTCCTATCGGTTATGTAGTGGCACGGTTAGTACTAAATATTTACAAATATACATACAGCAATACAGAGATACATACAGCAATATACATACAGCAATACAGAGATACATTGGATCATTCACAAATACACCAATATTTACAAATATTCACCAATATTCACATATTGAATTTGTTCACAAATACACTAATACAGTAATATACACATGCATTGGACAGACTGAATTTATGCACATATTGATCGAGTTTATTCACAAATACATCAATGAATCTATTCACATATATTCACATATATTCACATATATTCACAAATCAATGAATCAACACATTCAATATATATTCACAAATACAACAATCAACACAAGTCAGTTACTATCGATCGTTGATAGCCACTTCTTCCATGACATATTGAGCCCAAATTGTTCGCAGCTCCTTCAATTGAGGCAACTCATATTGCTCTTTCAACTTGGTGCTCTGCATATATGCGTGTATGAAGTTAGGATCGTACGTCACATCTAATTAAAGTTCGACTTTGAGTCAGCAAAAATAGTTACCTTAGGGAATTGGGCAAAGTTTCTCCTGATCAGGTCATACATGAATCTCATGACATAGAAGCCACATTCCCACGATTGTGGCTGCTGATGGCACTGGAAAAATTGCATATGCAAAGACATAAACCCACATTAACTCGAAAGAACTAATTAAGCTTAAATTAAAAGACTCATCATGAGTACTTCCATCCGTATTAATTACCTCATATTCTTTCCAAGAAATTGTTGTGCCCTTCGACGCGTCATGCCTCCCTCCAGCACTAGCATAATTTTTGAAAGCCCTGTATTTAATTTAGCATTGTCGATTAATATCTTATCATTAATTAGCTAGTCAGAGAAAAATTTAAGACAACTATGTTACTTACACGTCTATGTGCCATGTGAGGGTGAAAACATGCGCCACCTTGTCGCTCATCGAATCGAGGTAATAGACCTCATTCATCCATGGGCAAATGACGGCGAGGACCCAGTGGCCCCTACATTGCATATAAAAGCGAACCGTTTCATACATATGTTAGGCGTAACATACAAGAATGAGTTAAATTAGTAGGAAATGCACTAACCTTTGGTGGTACGGCGCAAGGATGAACTCTCGGTCCTGCTGCGCTAGTAGTGCCCTTGATATGTATTCCTCCGCATGTGCTTGGTCGTGCTCTAGCATCGTGAGGCTTATTTTCTCTGGGTCGAGGAAACCCACCTTGTCACATGCCCTCATCGACGCCAGCCTATACATGCACCTGGATGCAAAGTAGACATTAGTAAGTAGTGCATACAAAAAGTGATTAGATTTATGAAACGAACTGTGATAACTTCAGACAACAGCACACTCACAGGACTCCAATCCGTATGATGGACATATCAAGCTCCCGCCAGTTGAGGAGGTCGAACAAATCCTCGTGGGCCACCGATATGCTCCCGGGCTCACGGTGAAAATGGGCTGGCCTGAAGTGAACCAAGAAGTTGATGTGGCGCCTAGACCGGGTCAGGTACCACTCGTGGAGACTTCTGGTTATTTGATCCATATTGCGCAGAAGGTACTCCGACACGAGTGGGGACCCGTTCTTGAACGTACCCGGCTGGCTTTGTTTGGCCTTGCCTTTGGCCTTGCCCTTGCCTTTGGGCGGGGAGCGAGTGTATACCTTCGAAGGTTGGGGTGTGGTGCCGTCGGCCTCATTTGATGGCGAAGGGTTTGAGGCCGTCGGAGGAGGCATGGGGGCCGAAGGAGTTCGCTCATGCGTTGTGGCGGGGCTGGTGTCCTCAGGAAGTGTGCTGGTATCCATCGTCCACTTTAAGTACAAACGCTTAAATTAGATTTTGAAAATTAAGTATATTAACTGAGTTGTAAGCTAGAATGGCTAGGGTTTACCTCCTGTAGTCTAACACCCTTCTTGGGCCACTGTATGTACGAGCCCAATGCCTCGCCAATTGTCCGCATTTCGTCCGTTGGGACGGGCAACGGAAAAGAGCTGTAGCCCGGGAGGGCCATGTCCACCTGTACCTTTGCGAATCCAGGCTCCAGAGGTACGCAGTGGATCCGGACATCCTCCCAAGACTGGTATACGACCCCGTTTGCAACCGCAACAAGTTTGTCGCCTATGTTGATCAATAGGGTACAGCTCTCCGGCTTTTGCAATTTGCAACAATTATAACAGGTTAGCGGAACAATTCTAACGTAACGGGAGTGGCATCAGCCGAACTGCATATATAGCTCAAGAGTTGCAATACCTCGATCAGGTCCACCGGATGCACGTGAACCTTCGAGCCAACACTACTCGGCCTGGCAGCGTCGACCTCGGCAGCTGGATCTAAACCCTTGGACTGCAGAACTCGGCTTAGGCGTTCATATTTCTCGTTCATTTGAGCGAACATGTCCGCGAATTGTGCAGTCACATCTGCCCGTATCTTCTGAGATAGCTCCACTTCCCTTTCCTTCCAGCTGCCAGGCTTCTTCGCCTTTTGCCCGGGGTCTGAGAAGCCTTCCTTCCATGGCACCACAGCCCCCACGGTTCGCGTCCGCCCTGGATGCTCCTTGTTCCCTAGAGCCTGGGTAAGGATGTCGTTCTCCCTATGGGGACTGAACAATCCCTCGGTCGCCTCCTTCGAGCAAGAGATCTGTTACATTGAAAGCTCTCCATTGTGAGGAAGAAATATATACAAAGTTGTGCGCACACTAGTGATCATAGTTAGCCAACTTACGAGTCGCTGCACGACCTCGACGTCCCTGGGGTTTGGGAACGCCACAGTCCCCGTGGCCGACACGGTCCCTCTGGCCAGCCACCAGCGCTTGCATCGCTGATCGCGGATCTCGGAGAGTGGTAGGTCAGGGGAGTCGACGAAATGCGACGCGTCGTCTTCACCCTTCTTCCACTGCTCCTCCTTCCCCGCATAGCCGCGAGAACCGAGCCGGTGTGGGTGGTCGTTCCTCCTCTGGATTGCCCTGTTCTTCTCGCTGAGGGCCTTCGTACCAGAAACAAGAAAATTAATGCACCACTGCTTACTGCATACAATGGTGTAACCAAGCAAAGGAACCATTCATACCTTGAACTCAGGAGTCCCCTTCTGTTGGGCGAATTGCTCCCATACCTCCTCCGTTATGAAGGGGTACTTCTCGCATGGAGATTCGCCTTTAGCGAGGAAGGTACTGACGAGGACGCTCTTGAAGGTTTTCCACGTGTTGTTCATGTCCTTCAAGCAAGCTATCTTGGGACCATCGTCCGGGATGTTCCACTTGGCCTGTTTCAAATGGTGCATATAAGTAGGACTTACCTAATCTCTAGGATAAACCAAGGGAATGTGATTACTCAAGAGTTCAGTGATTTTGATTAATTTTACCTTCACTTCCGCCCACAGCCTATCCCTCTCGTCGGCCTTGACGTCCTTCCAGCTCTGGACGGTGATCTTCACCCTTTCCTTCGCCAACAAACCAACATAGGCAGCATAGTGCCCGGCGTTCTTCCCGATCGGTCTCCCGAACTGGTTGAACTCACAGGAAAGATCCGCGCGTTTGGCCAAACGACCCAACATCGTCGCGCCTCGCGCCTTCCTCTTGCGCTGGGACGAGGCAGCGCCATCTACGTTCGCCCTCGCCGAATCACTAGTATCAGCCGAGGAAGATGCCGACATGGCTTTACCTAAAATACCATAAACAAACCATCCAATTGATATGAAGAAAGGTACATGACAAAGTAATTCACAGAATATTCAGATGAGCAGTGCAAACTAACAAATACTATATTTCCTATCGGTTTTAAAAGGAAAACCGATAGTACTAAGGTCTATATTCAGGAGAATTTAAAAGATTAGCAGTGGAAACTATGCTAATCTCTCTGCTGGAAAATAAAGTCTGTTAAAATTTAAATGAACCTAAATTTGAGATGAAAACTAGAAAATGGGAAGTAATTCACAGAAAATTCAAATTAGCTGTGCAAACTATGATGGCACTACTATTTACTATTGGTTTTCCAAGTCAAACCGATAGTAATCAAGTCAGCATTAGGAAAAATTTCAAAAATTGCTCAGCAGGAACATAAAGTAATTGCTCAGCAGGAACATAAGGTATGTTAAAAAATAAATGAACCTAAATTTGAGATGAAAATTAGAAAATGAGAAGTAATTCACAGAAAATTCATATTAGCTGTGCAAACTATGATGGCACTACTATTTACTATCGGTTTTCCAAGTCAAACCGATAGTAATCAAGTCAGCATTAGGAAAAATTTCAAAAATTGCTCAGCAGGAACATAAAGTAATTGCTCAGCAGGAACATAAGGTATGTTAAAAAATAAATGAACCTAAATTTGAGATGAAAATTAGAAAATGGGAAGTAATTCACAGAAAATTCATATTAGCTGTGCAAACTATGATGGCACTACTATTTACTATCGGTTTTCCAAGTCAAACCGATAGTAATCAAGTCAGCATTAGGAAAAATTTCCAAAATTGCTCAGCAGGAACATAAAGTAATTGCTCAGCAGGAACATAAGGTATGTTAAAAAATAAATGAACCTAAATTTGAGATGAAAATTAGAAAATGGGAAGTAATTCACAGAAAATTCATATTAGCTGTGCAAACTATGATGGCACTACTATTTACTATCGGTTTTCCAAGTCAAACCGATAGTAATCAAGTCTGAATTAGAAAAAATTTCCAAAATTGCTCAGCAGGAACATAAAGTAATTGCTCAGCAGGAACATAAGGTATGTTAAAATATAAATGAACCAAAATTTCAGATGAAAATTAGAAATGGGATATAATTAACAGAAAAATCAGTTTATGGTATTTACTATCGGTTCTGAGTAAGAAACCGATAGTGAACTACACTGTATGACAAATTGCTATGATTTTCATCAATTCTGTCATTCTCATAGCTATCAAGTTTGTAGTTCATGAATTTTACTCTAGGTTTCTATTTGTAATCCATGGAACGGGATATGAACCATTGCATACAAAATTAAGCAATACACGCGAGCGATTTGGTCAAGAACACTTACAGTGGATCGTGGAGTGGCCGGAGGCGGTGGCGCAATGCAATGCCGGAGGCGGTGGAGAACCAGTGGCGCAGAGGAGCGAAGAAGCGAACGTCGGCGATTCTAGGGTTTTCCGCGCGAGTATTTTTCGATTTGGAATGTGATCAGTTGCACTGGAGGGAAAATCGTGCAGGTTATAACCTAATAAATAAATATTTACTATCGGTTCATCACCACAAAACCGATAGTAAAAACATGTAAGTTAGGGTTTTCGTAACACAGTGTAAATCACTATCGGTTGTGAACAGTAAACCGATAGTAAACTAAGTACAGGGGATCATAACACAGTGTAAATCACTATCGGTTGTGAACAGTAAACCGATAGTAAACTAAGAACAGGGGATCATAACACAGTGTAAATCACTATCGGTTGTGAACGATAAACCGATAGTATAGTTTAATTTCATATCGGTTTCACAGTTATAACCGATAGTAAAATACAATGCTATTGACCCTAAAGGATTTCCCTTAGAAGAATTACAGAGGATCTCAGTACATCATTTTGTATTGTATTTACTATCGGTTATGACAATAAACCGATAGTATATGTTAATTTCATATCGGTTTGGAGGTTGAAACCGATAGTATAATACTGTTAAATTGATCTAAAGGTATTTCCTGAGAACAAATACAGATGACTCTCAGTACATCATTTTGCACTTGTAAAGACACCTGAAACCCCATGCAAATGGCTTGCAATAATTTTGAAATAAAATAACAATAAAGACCAATCATGGAATGAAAATTTACAGTTTTCATATATATTTGTGAAAAGAATCAATTATTGCTCAAATCAAGTATATACTCCAATTGAAATGAAAATTTGCAGAAATGATTCTCAATGCATCACGTATGTTTTCCCAAAGAATTTTTGAAAATTGATTTGAACATTCTTCGATCCAAGTAATATACGTCACTTACATATTGCAAATTAGTCAAGAATGGTTGTCCACCCATAATCCTTCTTCGTGGTCGTCTCGCAGGTAACTTGTTTCGTCAATATCTTCGGTAGGGACAGATTGAAGGATTCCATCTAAAAATGGAGGTAGTTCGTCGAACTGATCGTACTCTCCTTCATCCACAACGTCTTCGACCCCAACAATACGTCTCTTACTGTGAAGGACAACGTGCAACTTTGGGTTGGCCGGGTCAACAATGTAGAACACCTGTGTGGCTTGCTCAGCAAGTATAAATGGATCATCTTTGTGTGCGACTCTACTGAGATCGACTAGAGTAAACCCATAATTGTCGACTTTAACACCTCGAGGGATTTCGACCCATTGGCATCGAAACAGAGGAATCTTAAGTAATACATAATCGAGCTCCCATATTTCCTCAATAACACCGTAATATGAGTCGAGTGCTCTTACTGCCCTGGCATCCTCCGAAATAGCAAGTAGTGTCACTCCACTACATTGCATAGCACTCTTCTCGTCCTGAGTTTTTGTGTAAAATGAATAGCCGTTGATGTCATACCCCTGCCAAGTCCCTACCGTAAATCTAGGCCCTCTGGCCAACCATGTAACATCTTCATCTACATCGCCCTCAGAAGCTTGCAGGACTCTATTTTCGATCCACCCAGCAAACTTCCGATTATGTTCTCTGGTGACCAAAATCTCTGGCTTCGAGGGATTCTGTTTCCGTAACATTTCCTTGTGCTCGTGTATGTATGGCTCCACCCCCGTCATGTGCTGTAAGACCCAAAAATGGGCTTTTGCATACAGATCACTAGAGGGGACGACTGCTTTAAATCCAATCGTTCCAATGCCCTGAAGCCTGCCCTCATGCCGAGACGTAGGAACGCCAATTGGGTCAACCCCGGCCATATAGTTGGTGCAAAATTCGATCACCTCCTCCGCGGCATAACCTTCAATAATACTGCCCTCAGGCCGATATCGATTCCTTACATATCCCTTCAAGATACCCATAAATCTCTCAAATGGATACATGTAGCGCAGGAACACGGGTCCACAAAACTTAATTTCTCTGACAAGGTGATCAATTAAATGGACCATAACATCAAAAAAGGATGGAGGGAAATACATCTCCAGCTGACAAAGAGTGGTAGTCACATCGCGTTGCAAATCGTCCAGTCCATCCATATCAATTACCTGCAAGGACACAGTTGCAGCAAATATTCAGATCCAAAAAATCTGACAAGTTCCACGAATGGAGCTAATTAACTTGCTAGGAGTACACGCTTACGTACCTTGCCAGATATTGTGTTGAAGAAATAACATAGCTTTGTAATTGTCTCTCTGACTTTGACTGGGAGAATGCCTCTGATAGCAATGGGAAGCATTTGTGACATCAGTACATGACAATCATGGGACTTCATACCAACCAGTTTCAAGTCTTTCATGGACACAAGTTTTTTCAAGTTCGCAGAATACCCGCAAGGAACTTTGACACCATGTAGGCACTGACAGAATTCTATTTTTTCTCTTTTTGACAAAGTATAGCAGGCCGGGGGGAGGTATGTCCGCTTTCCCTTCTCCAACGGTGCAAGCTCAGTCCTTATGCCCATGTCGAGCATGTCACGGCGAACGTTGATGCCATCTTTCGTCTTTCCTGGAATGTTCAACAACAAACCAATCAAACTGTCACAAACATTTTTCTCTACGTGCATGACATCAATGCAATGTCGAACTTGTAAGTGCTCCCAATATGGCAGATCCCAAAGAATCGATCTCTTCTTCCAAACATTTTTCCTGGAGGTTTAGAACATTTACCGAACTCAACTTTGATGTCCTTCACGCGCAAGTAAAGCTCCTTACCAGTCACAAACACTGGGGCTGATCCTTTCTCAGGCTTCCCATTGAATGACTTCCTCTTCTTACGGTAGGCGTGATGCATCGGAAGGAATCTGCGGTGACCCATGTACACTGTTTTTCTGCAGTTCGATAACCACATGCTTTCAGTTTCATCCAGGCAAATAGGACAAGCCTTGACTCCTTTCGTACTATACCCCGACAAATTTCCATAGGCCGGGAAATCATTTATGGTACAAAATATCATGGCCCGCAACATGAAATTCTCTCGCTTATGTGCATCCCACACCCGCACCCCTTCGCTCCACAATTTTTGTAAGTCCTCGACTAACGGTGATAGAAACACGTCAATATCATTCCCGGGTTGTCTGGGTCCTGAAATTAGTAACGACATCATGATGTACTTCCGCTTCATACATAACCAAGGAGGAAGATTGTAGATGCATAAAAGAACCGGCCAAGTGCTATGTCGACTGCTCATATTTCCGTTTGGATTCATACCATCCGTACTCAGCCCAAACCTTATATTCCTCACTTCGCCGCCAAACTCACCGAATGTTCTATTAATGTTTCTCCATTGAATGGAATCAGCTGGATGTCTTAGTTTTCCGTCTTGTTTCCGACCTTCAACATGCCAACGCAAGTACTTCGCATCTTTCGGATTTGCAAACAGCCGTTTCAATCTGGGAATCACAGGCAAATACGATACAGTTTTGGCCGAAGGCCCTTTCTTTACCTCATCACATCCATTGTGATAAATTCTGTCCCCATGCTTATACCGCGATGCACCGCATCTTGGACAAACATGCAAATCCTCGTACTCGTTACGGTACAGAACACAATCATTTGGGCATGCATGTATTCTTTCGATTTCCATTCCCAACGGACACAATAGTTTTTTGGCCTGGTAAACCGATCTTGGCAACTCATTTCCCTCTGGAAGCATGTCCTCTAACAGATCCAATAGCGCCGTGAAACTCTTGTCGCTCCAACCGTTGCTTGCCTTCAAGTTATATAATCTCAATACAGAAGACAACTTTGTAAATGTTTCACATCCGGGGAACAAAGGCTTCTCAGAATCAACAATTAATTTCTGAAATTTAGCTAAATCGTTTTTGCTGTAGTCCTCTTCTACATCACGTAACATTTCATCTAAATTGTCGTCATCTACATGGACTTCCGAATGAACATTATCAATGTTTTGATCATGATCATCATTACTGCAATCCACTTCTAGGTGCTGCTGAGTGGTAGCGGTAGTGCTCGTTTCCTCAAGATCTTCACCATGCCATATCCAACGGGTATAGCGTGCGTTAAAACCACGACGAATCAAATGACTCCTAATCTGATCAGAGTTGCCGAACCTTTTTAAGTTCATACAATCTATACAAGGACAATGCATATCTTTCTCTCCCTTCTTCGCCTTCTCTTGCTCAGCAAATTTAATAAATCCATTCACACCCTCCAAATACTCAACAGTAGTACGTTTTATTCCATACATCCAATATTCTCGGTCCATCTACAATTATTTCACAAAATTGACAAATTCAAATAAATAATTAATGACTCAGGGCATGCATATATGAATGAAACATAATTAGCTAGGCCATATGTGTGTACATGCATGAGCTGTTTAATTACATTAAATGGATTTGTATATATGAAACCCTAATTAACTTGATGCATGCATTAATTGGAAGAGCCAGCTAGCTAGCTGCTTAAATTCAGCAAGCTATAGCTAGCTAGCCAACCCAGCCTTCTAGCTAGCTTGGAGATACATGTATCTAGTTTAATGAATTGCAAGTAGAGAGAGAGAGGGAGAGTGTGAAAGAGTGATCGAGAGAGAGAGAGGTGATGAGAAGATGACAATACCGAGGGGGATGGAAATATGATCAACCTCTCAGCTAGCTTCTCCAGATCACTCTAGTTTGGAGTTGTGCGCGGCTGAAATGATTCCAACATGTAGAGCGCAGAGCAGGGGTCGACCTAATTAAGTTGTCCAATTTTACTATCGGTTCAACAACACTAACCGATAGTAAAATAAGGTCCCCACTGTCATAACCATTAGTGTATATGAAGTCATTTTACTATCGGTTTGTGTTGTTGAACCGATAGTACTATGTAGTATATTGTATCGATTAGTACAGTAATAACCGATAGTAAAAAGTCAGTAATTTCACTATCAGTTACCCGAGAAAAACCGATAGTACTATTCAATATATTATATCGGTTAATACAGTACCAACCGATAGTATAAAGTGAGTAATTTTACTATCTGTTACGAACGAAAAACCGATAGTACTATTGTAATATATTATATCGGTTGGTACAGTAATAACCGATAGTAAAAAGTCAGTAATTTCACTATCAGTTAAAAATGGAAAACCGATAGTACTATTTAATATATTATATCGGTTTGTACAGTAATAACCGATAGTAAAAAGTATTTGCATTTCACTAACGTTGGATTAGTGTATAACCGATAGTAAAATGATGGTTTTCCGCCGCTGTCGTCCTATTCTATCGGATTTTTCCTAGATTGCTTACAACCGTTAGAAAATAAGGGTTAGTGGAATGCACTTCTGTAGTAGTGGTTTTGGCCGGAGGCCCTTTCTTTACCTCATAACATCCATTGTGATAAATTCTGTCCCCATGCTTATACTGCGATGCACCGCATCTTGGACAAACATGCAAATCCTCGTACTCATTATGGTACAGAACACAATCATTTGGGCATGCATGTATTCTTTCTATTTCCATTCCCAACGGACATAATAGTTTTTTGGCATGGTAAACCGATATTGGCAACTCATTTTTCTCTGGAAGCATGTCCGCTAACAGATCTAATAGCGCCGTGAAACTCTTATCGCTCCAACCATTGTTTGCCTTCAAGTTATATAATCTCAACACAGAAGACAACTTTGTAAATTTTGCACATCCGGGGAACAAAGGCTTCTCAGAATCAACAATTAATTTCTCAAATTTAGCTAAAACGTTTTCACTGTAATCTTCTTCTACATCACGTAACATTTCATCTAAATTGTCGTCATCTATATGGACTTCCGAATGAACATTACCAATGTTCTGATCATGATCATCATTACTGCAATCCACTTCCGGGTGCTGCTGAGTGGTAGCGGTGCTCGTTTCCTCAAGATCTTCACCATGCCATATCCAACGGGTATAGCGTGTGTTAAAACGACAACGAATCAAACGACTCCTAATCTGATTAGAGTTGCCGAACATTTTTAAGTTTATACAATCTATACAAGGACAATGCATATCTTTCTCTTCCTTCTTCGCCTTTTCTTGCTCAGCAAATTTAATAAACCCATTCACACCCTCCAAATACTCAACAGTAGTAAGTTTTATTCCATACATCCAATATTCTCGGTCCATCTACAATTATTTCACAAAATTGACAAATTGAAATAAATAATTAATGACTCAGGGCATGCATGCATGAAACATCATCAATTAGCTAGGCCATATGTGTGTACAGCTGCTTAATTACATTAAATGGATATGTAGAAACCCTAATTAACTGGATGCATTAATTAGAAGAGCTAGCTAGCTAGCTGCTTAACTTCAGCCATAAATCATTCCTAGCTTAACTTTAGCAAGCTATAGCTAGCTAGCCAACCTAACCTTCTAACTAGTTTGGAGCTACATGTATCTAGTTTAATGAATTGCAAGTAGAGAGAGAGAGGGAGAGTGTGAAGAGTGATCGAGAGAGAGAGATGTGATGAGAAGATGACAATACCGAGGGGGATCGAATTATCAACCTCTCAGCTAGCTTCTCCAGATCACTCTAGCTTGGAGCGTGGATGCACGTACGGTAGAAATGAATCGAGGATGCAGAGCGCAGAGCAGGGGTCGAGATAAGTTGTACAATTTTACTATCGGTTCAAAAAACACAACCGATAGTAAACTAAGGTCCCCACTGTCATAACCATTAGTTTATATGACGTCATTTTATTATCGGTTTGTTTTATATAACCGATAGTAAAATTTACTCTATTATATCGGTTTTGTACAGTAGTAACCGATAGTAAAAAGGCCGTAATTTCACTATCAGTTACGAAAAAAAATCGATAGTACTATTTCATCTATTATATCGTTGGTACAGTACGAACCGATAGTATAAAGTCCGTAATTTCACTATCAGTTACGAAAGACAAACCGATAGTACTATTTCATATATTATGTCGGTTGGTACAGTAATGACCGATAGTAAAAAATGTTTGCATTTCACTAACGGTGTACCAGAATATAACCGATAGTAAAAAGCCTCTTCTCCACCGTTGTCGTCCTATTCTATCGGATTTTTCCCAGATTGCTTATAACCGTTAGAAGATATGGGTTAGTGGATTGCATTTCTGTAGTAGTGTTAAACTCTCCAATTGCAAATATTCAGATTATCAAATTACAACCTTAGAAAAGAGGGAGCTTAATCCATGAAATCATCTTGACAACTTCTTTCATATAAGATTTAGAACAAACCATAGCTAAAGAAAACACTCATTATGCTACAATTTATACAAAGTTTGCTAGATTGCCCT
The DNA here is from genome assembly GCA_019359835.1 of Pharus latifolius. Taxonomy (NCBI): domain Eukaryota; kingdom Viridiplantae; phylum Streptophyta; class Magnoliopsida; order Poales; family Poaceae; genus Pharus; species Pharus latifolius. The sequence goes on along the minus strand of CM033319.1, from coordinate 49,971,035 downwards.
TTAGAGAAAAATTAAAATACTTATATGTTTTTTTTCATTCACTTTTTTCTTTTATTTATTTATTTTCTTCTTCAACTTTTTTGTGTTCTTGGCCAGAATGTTTTTTACTAGATCATTCCATCGCGGCTCGAGGAGACACAACTGAAGATGCTTACTTAAGTGCACTTACAGAAAGGCAGCTTTGTCGGTTTCCCGAGCCCTTGTAAGCAACCTCAATGCTTCATATACCTTCCCTTTACCAACTGGTCAACGATTCACCACCGCCTCCCCCCAGCGGGTCGCATATATGTTACACGAGACTAGCAAAGCCACATCTTAAGCAACCGTTTTATTGAAAATATAACTTTTTTGTGTGCATAAGTTAAGTAAATCTTCCCTTCCCCAGCTTGTCGATAGTTCACCACCGCCTCCCCCCAGTGGGTTGATTATACTTCACTCTTACACGTTTTTTATTTTTAAAGAGAAGGGCAATTAGCAATCTAGGCATAAAAAGTGACATAAGAGAGTTAATTTTAGATAATAATTTATTAGAAACCTTTAATTTGGAAGAAGTCAATGATAATTTAAAAGACAAGTTCAAGCTTTAATGGTCAATTTAAGAAAAAAACTAAACATAAGCAATTGAATGTTTAAGAGAGCTAAGTCCAATGGATCATATGCAAATATGTGATAGAATAGTCATATAATTGATTAAAGATCATTTTCAAAACTAGGCATTCCAAGTGATAAATCTTTCTTTTTTTTCAGTTTATGATGGAATGTGGTGGAATGATGATTCGATAAAGACTAAGCAAATGGTTAAGTGAACACCCCCCAAGTTAAATTAAACTAAGCAAACGGTTAAGTGAACACTCCCAAGCTAAATCAGACAGTGTCCTCAATGTATGGAAAGAGATACAGATTACCGTCTGCGGTCGTGGTGGAAGATGACGTTGTGAAAGAGAATGTTGCGGTCCACATAGCTCCAATGGTGCAGTCCAAGGCGTCGCAAGTGAAAACCTGGTCTCCTGCATTATATAACTTGATACGGTGCATGTTTACCTTGAAAGTGGTGCCGTTTTGTGCTCAAAGTTCTACGGCATCATATGGAAAGACCTTTTCTATCGCGTATGGCCCAGTTCATCGCTATTTCAAGTTTTGAATATGCTGTTATGTGGACTTGAATGTCATAATCTGAATTTGATTGGCCCTGAAAAAGAAAAAGAAGAAGAAAAAAAAAGAAAGAGAAAGAAGAAAAAATAAAAGAAAGAAAAAGCATCGGGTTGCCTCCCGATAAGCGCTGGTTTAACATCCTGCTCAATGTAGACCATAGCATGATTTTTATGGAGGTTCCCAATAATGATTTTGAATGTTTGGTGCAGTGTGAGACCTAAGCGTATTGTCTAGCAATTCAGATTTTTCAGCTTTCATCGTAGCTAGGTTTAATTGGTGTAGAGGCTCTATACCAATTAGGTCATCAATAGAATATCCTAATACCTTGCGATGCAGTGTTAATGTATTGATCAATGTACTTGACAGTTTATCAGTTATATTGGCCTCTACAAGCATAGGATTATGTTTGTCTCTATCAAGAAGTATATATTTCACTGAGGAAGGAAGGGGTGTGAGTTTTGGTACTTTGTTCGTGTAGGGATTGTCATGATTTCTTACCGCTAAGAGTCGATTGGGCAATGATGATGTGTTTGTAGTAGCATGATCATCTTTTTTATTGCCCGTCTCTGTGTTGTCATCAAGAGCATCATCTCCAATTTGTTTACCCTGCAATATAGTCTCAAGAGAGTCTATCCTACATGTAGTGTCCTCATACATAGGGCAGTTAGCAATTTCAGGTAATTTAATTAATATTTTCTCATTCCCCATATGGAAAGCAATTGTACCTTCACATATATCAATTGGAGCTGTTTCTAAATCATCCAAATCCCTTTTATTTGTAAGAATTTCTTTTAAGAATTTTCCATATGAAGGAATTTCTTTTAAGAATTTTCCATATGAAGCAATTGTACAGTCACATTTGATTTCTTCAGGATATCAAAGGATTTGTCATTCGAATTAGACTGGAGGTAACAACTTGGAAAAGATGGAGTCAGTTTAGAAACATGTGTTATCGCATTATTACCTGATTCTGTTTCTTTTCATTGTTCATCCTTACCAAGGTCGTTTGCCGGCACAGGTAGATCATCATACTTAAGTTCAGTCGTCGGCGTCAAATCCTCGGTAGGCATCTTCATTGGTTCCGGTTGCACCTTCTCTTTTTTGAAAGTTCCTGCACCTTTCAAATCAACAATATCAACGCAAGATATAACATTAATATGTTCAGAATTACGATGGTTGATAGGTTGAGAAGTTAGAGGGTTAGAAATCATTGGTGTGGGATTGGCCATTCGCATGATTGAGTCTCAAGCATGCGAATGTGTGTAGAGATGGAGTCGATCTTCTAGTTCAGTGCAACTTTTTCCTTATCTTGATTTTCTAGAAAAGCTTCTAGCATGCGCTCAATGTTGGATTGTTCAGGTTGATTTTTTCGTTGATGTGGTGGCCGGTACGGTGGTTGGTGTTGTTGTTGCTGAAACGATGGCCATGGTGCTTCATATGACTGTTGTTGTTGAGGGAGTTCGTGCTGCAGTTGGGTCAGTCTTGATGCAGCGTGTTCATTCCCCCATTGCATGTAGTTTTGTGTCATACCTTCAATTAGATCATATGCTTCATCAACGCTTTTGTTCATGAGTGCATCGCCAACTGTGGCATCAACATTCATCCGTGTCGTGTAATTGAAAGCGTTATAAAACATTTGAACTACAAACCACTTTTCCAGGCTGTGGTGTGGGCATGACCTTAAAAGTTCCTTGTATCGCTCCCATGCTTCGTAGAGTGATTCTCCTCCCTGCTGAGTAAAACAAACAATCTAGTTTCGAATATATGCAGTTTTAGATGGAGGAAAAACTTTATTGAGAAAACTGTGTGAGAGTTCATCCCACGTTGATATTGAAGTGGGCAGTAGAGTGTACAACCATGCTCTCGCCTTATCTTGAAGAGAGAAAGAAAAGAGACGCAGTAGTAGCACATCCTACGAAACTCCATTAAGTTTAAAAATATCACAATGCTCAAGAAAAATATGGAGATGTAGTGAAGGATCTTTAGTGGAAAAACCACTAAATTGATTTTGTTGTATCAAATTCAATAGTGCAGGGTTAATTTCAAAATTATTTGTTTTGATTATTGATCTAAGAATACCTGATTGAAACCCCATGCTGAACGAAATTCCATAATTCTTCAATTTCTTTTGTTCACCCATCTTTGGTGATTCGGCTTCCTTCGGTGTTTGATTGTCCAATGTGGCTCGTTCTTGATCGTATCAGATTTGCACTACTTCCCTGAAAGGTTAGTGGTGCACAAAGAAGAAAAAGAAAAAAGAAAAAAGAAAAAAAAAATAAGATTGAGAAGTGAGATTGATTTATATCAGTGAAAATTAACGTAAAAAGATGAATTACCGTTGTTCCCCGGCAACGGTGCCAAAAACTTGATCGCACCCGAGAGGGTCGAGCGCGATTTACGAAGTAATAAACCACAAGTGGACGGTTGAATGTTAAGTATTTGAGGGTCAAATTCCACGAGGAACAAGCATATTCGTCTTTCTAGCTTAATGGATCACTGATTAAGTCTAAACGAGTTGTGGGTGTTGTTTTTCTATAACTAATTTTACTACTAAAGCTATCAATCTAGGGTTTAAAGCAGTAAATTATAGGTATAAAATCTGGATTTATAAAGTTGGAATTAAAACCTAGGGCTTTGGGAATTCCATAACCATCCGGCGTAATTCTATCCAAGGTCCGAGGATTGTGAGTTAATTTCCATTGTTTTCCAAGACAAATTAAGTTTTTAGTTCAGAGTGCTGGGTCAACAGTCAGAGGATCGCTTCCATTGTCACGTTTGGTGAGAGCCTCTCTCCTATTCAGGGTCCCGCGTCAAAGCGCTAAGGACTCAAGAACTCTCCTAAATTCTAGCTAAGGCTGAACTATTACGTCTGTTGCCAAAACGAGAATTTAGGGTTTAGAGAAAGAAAACATTAGAAAATAACTCCAAAACTTGAGATCAAAACCATGGAAGAATCACGCCTTCTGGATTAGGTCATCCCTAACCCTAGAAGGGATCTACTCTCAAAAAGCCATAAGAATGCAGAAATAATAATTAGAAATAAATAAAAACTTACTTGATTGCTTGAGATTTGAAGTTGCCGTCCTTGCCGGCTTACAAAAGCAATAAAATAGAGAAGGGGCTCTACTAAACTAAAACTAAACTAAACTCTAATGGCTAGTATGTAAAAAAACATGTCTAATTGAGCCAAAAACTTCTTTATTTATAATACATAAGTTCTAGAATTAAGCAATTATAACTCAAGACTTATTTAGGAAGGAAATTGTCTCAGATTCGGACTTTAAAACTTTAAACCAACTAACGGGTCTGTTTTAGATTTGGAAATCGAGTTTCGGGTCACATTCGGGTGCAATTTCGGGTCGGATTCCTGTTTTTTTTTTTTCAGATTTTCAGCATCTTCTTTCTCCACTTCATTTCCTATCCAAACGATGTCAAAATAACTCCAAATTTGGTACGTTTGTTCCCTGAAACATGACGAACACACTCGTGAAAGAGGATTGTAAAAATGTTACCAAAAGTCACATAAAATGACGTATCAAAGGAATTTTAAATATCATTTTTGCACATTTTCAATACTAAGCCTAGGGTAAAATTCTACCAAATTAAGACTTATCACCGACCACGGTCTAAGGGTGATGCAGTTATGCAATCATGTTTAATAGACCATAACCGCTCTTTGACCAATGCGGTCCGTTATTCCCAGGGTAATATGAGTCTATCTTCACTATTTAGAAGGATGAACGTGCAGTTATCCATAACCGTCACATCATAACTGGTGGATAGCAACCACTTGCAACTGCCAAGCGTCCCTCTGATGAAGCAACCGACGCCTCTTGATGAAGTATAAAAAAGGGGCTTAAAAATTGTAGAAGGGGGGAGGATCAAGTGAGAATTAGGCAAAACAAAGATTGTTAACTCTGTGTACTTTGTAATCTATCATTCTTATAGTGAAAAACCAACAAGAGTAGGGATATTACTCAGATTACGAGGGCCTGAACCAGTATAAACATAGCGTGTCTGGGTTCATATTTATGGTGATATTCTTTGGTGATTGACAGATACTGTTCCCCTTCTAAATAACACAAATCTCTGTAAGTTCGGCTTGGGACATTATCTCAATCATCGACATTGCTGGTTGGAGGCGAGCCATTCGTTATTAAGGTGGACACATAGAGACAATATAGTGAGCATAGGTGGTGCTCACAATACCTGAGAAAGTTACTGAGACGGTCTATGGACTCCGTATGGAAGGTTATGCAAAAAGGCTTTATGAGAGAGATGATTCTGCACTACTCGAGACTGAATATCTGAAAAGCGTTAACAGAAAAGTTGTAGAGTTCAAAGTTAGCTTTCCAATGGATCTAAGAACGTCAAAATCAAAGTTCATATGATGAAGTTATGTCTATTTTTGTGTCTGCTATGCAGAAAATTCTGTAATTATGAATATTGTAAAATGAGTGATTAGGAGTTGGGCTAAATGGGCTTTAGGCCAAAACCTCCACTATCTGTTAGGATTAGTCCCACAAGGGTTGTGGAAACTATTCTAGGTGTGGAATGTGTCTATATAAGAAGGGATGTTATAGAGAGCTTCTCATCCATTTGAGAGAGTTTTTGGGCTATTGTGCTTAGTCTTTGAAACTTTTGTATTCTTTACTCTTTTCTTGGTTCTTGAATATTTTGTAAGAAGTTAAATCTTCTCTCTCTTTCTTGATTATTTAAATTTTTGTATATGCTTGTTTAAATACTCATAATTGATTGTTTAAATATTCGCAATTTGAATACTCGTAATTGGTTGTTTAAATACTCGCAATTGATTGTTTAAATACTTGCAGTTGATTGTTGATTGTTTCTTTTTATTTCTCCTTTTGTTTTTTATGGAGAATTTTGGATATTAAGAGAGGTGGTGATATGATTAGGGATAGTTATATCGACGATTGGGACAATATCCCAAGCTGAACTTACACGAATTTGATTTGTTTAGCAAGGAGATAGTATCTATCAATCACCTAAAAGAATAACTGTAAATATGAACACATAGACACAATGTTTATACTTGTTCGGGCCCTCTTAGTTTGAGTAATAGCCCTACTCTTGTTTGTTTCTCACTATTGAAATAATAGATTACAAGAAATATAATTTTTGAATCGTTTCTTGTTCCTTCCTCCTTATCTAACACTTAGCCCCTTTTATAGCTCGTCAAAGGGCGTCAGTTGCTTCATCAGAGGAACACTTGGCAGTTACCTGCGGTTTCCAGCGGTTACCAACGGTTGCCAGTGGTTCATGCTCACTGGTTATGATGTGCGGTTAGGAGTAATTGCACAATTATCTTGTGATGGTTTATAGATAACTGCAGGATTATCTTTATCTTATCAGTAAAAGGGAGTTTATATACTGGGAATATTGACCAGAGTACGGTTACGGTGCAACTGCTTAACTCTTTGATAATAATTGGCAAGTCTCGACCAAACCTTCTTGATATGTCGGCACTTCCAGTTCTAATAACTCTCCAATTTCGTAGTCGCGCATGGGCTGCAAACACGTATTGGGGATTATCATATCTCTGCGACCAGGGTGACCACGAGCAAATATTTTCGTGACCAGAGTAGTTGTGGATAGTGTAATATGTGAGATAATGGATGGTTGCAACCATAGAGGTCTGCGGCCACAATCTATTAAAGTCACTAGTAATAGTCATCCGTGATGGACCTTTATGTCTAATTGACAAGATGGGCTGGATTATGTCCAAAATATCTTGGATTATCCCAGGATCTCTCTCCGTGGTCTCCTGTGACCATGGAAAGGCATAAACAGATAGTTTGGTTCTCTCTCTCCGTGGTCTCCTGCGATCACAGAAAGGAATAAGAAAATAACTTGGGCAATAATTCTCGTCAACTAGCCTCCAAATTTGAAGCGAAAAGATTATTTTAATTGGAGCGACGTTTCGGCCGGGTTCCAAAAAAGTGACTTTTCGTTTCAAATTCTAACAGGACCCAAGAAATCCTTTGAGTGTGCTTGTCAGATCCAACATGATAGACATTTAATGAGAATCTCTGTCATAATTGAAAGGTCATTCTTTATAGAATATAACCCATGGTTGAAAGCTCAGAAAACCCTCACTTGAGACGTAGCATTTTCCGCCTTCGAGTTCCTTAGCCTCCAAGTTCTAAGCTTTTTCCTTTCTTCTCCATTCTCATTTCAATGGCATTCTAGACTCACTCTCACCACCGCATGGTTGACAACATGTTGGCCTTGGAAAAGGAGGGGTACCTCCACTCAAGGTCTCTGATTCCGTGGCAGCTCACTGGTGATGACGAAGAGAGTCCCGTCATGCAACCAGGCAAACTAGTGCTCTTCAAGGACTTCTTGAGGTGTGGGTTTCACTTGCCGGAGAGTGATTTCCTCCATAGCATCCTTGTGCACTACAATCTGGAGTTGGTAAACCTCAACACCGACTCCATTTTGATTGTTGCTGTCTTTCAGCAATTGTGTGAGGTTGATCGCACCTAAAATGATGTGATTTTGTTATACCGCAAGTGGACGGTTGATCGTTGAGCACTTGAGGGTCGAATTCCACGAGGAACAAGTGTATTTATCTTTCTAGCTTAATGGATCACTGACTAAGTCTAAACGAGTTTTCGGGGTTGTTTTCTACAGCTAAGTCTACTACTAAAGCTTTCAATCTAGGGTTTAAAGCAGTAAATTGCAAGTATGAAATCTGGGTTTATAAAGCAGGAATGAAAATCTAGGGTTTTGGGAGTTCCATGGCCATCTGGCAAAATTCTATCTAAGGTCCGAGGATTGTAAACTAAATTCAATCGTTTTCCAACATAAATTAAGTTTCCAGTTCGGGGCGCTGGGTCAACAGTCAGAGGATCGCTTCCACTGCAACATTTGGCAAGAGCCTCTTTCCTGTTCAAGATCCCGCATCAAAGCGCTAAGGACTCAAGAACTTGTAACACCCTGGGTTTGGGATGAAAATTCTTTTCATAAAAAGTCATGCATGCATATGTCTCTCCAAGATCAGCAAAATCAGCCCAGACTTATTCTATCCTAAGCCCCAAAATCTTAAAATCTTCCCTGTGAATCCAAATCAAGATTTGACTTTCCAGATATGATCTATTATTTATCCTAAGTGTAAAAGCCTTCAGAAGCCAGATTCAATTCCATCTCTAACTCCCAGGTTTGTCAAACCTTCTGTTTTCAAAAACAGAAATTAAATTAATATCCTGATTACCTTAAATACTCTGAACTCTGATTTAATCAAATCCTGACCAAATCCAAACCAGATTATCCTTGGATTATGATCAAGGGTATGCCAATACCTTAATCCAAAAAGTTGGCTGTCAAATTCTATCATCTAGACCATTTTCACAAATCAGTCCCAGAAGTATCGCAGATCAGTCCTTTTCCTGATTTTCCAGAAGCCTGAAAAGGCTAAAAGCTAAAAATCAGCTCCAAATTCAAATCTGTTTCAGGGAACACCTCCCAAATACTATTCAATACAAAATCTCCTTCTGTGAGGATATCAAAATCTCATCCTAAATCCCAGAATTTCAATTTTGACAAAATCCAGATTTCAAATACCCTAATTACCCTGTTTCGCTCCAATTCAAATTTGATCAAAAGTTCCCAGATTTTATCAGATATTCTCTCCAATCATCTTTTGAACAAAGTTCGCTAGAATTTTGAAGTCAAAAGCAGCCCTAATCACCTAAATCCAAGATTTTACAGATCAGTCCAAAGCCAAAGTTCAGAAATTGCAATCAGGTCCCCCGCCTTGTTTCGACCAACAGCCACTAGGGACGCCTTCGACCAGCAACCAGCGCCAGCTTCACCGCGATATTTGCCGCCGGCTTTCGCCTGTGCGTGTGTTCGTATGTGCTTGCGTGTGCGCACGTGTTCGCACCAAGATCGTCGCCGTGGCAGCAGTAGTGACCAGCAACCGCGTGCGCGTGCGACCAGCAGCAGCCCTTTTTTAGGAACTTCATGCCATGTCACCATGCCGTGCCAGCCTTGTCGCCTCTGCTTTGTACCGGCCAGCGCCAAGTCCCGATGAGCCGACCAGACATAGTTGCAGAGCCGCCTGCTCGCCGTCCTGTCGTTGCCTCTGTTTGCTTTGCCAATGCTTCGTCTCCGCTGTTTCTTCTGCGCCTGCCCAGTCTCATCCTCGGCTCAAAGATCGTTGCTGTTCCCTCCTTACAAGCTTCGTCCTTGGCCCATTTAATCACCCTTCGCCTTGTACAATCTTCACTTCACCTGAAAATCGACTAAGTTTCAAATTTCTTCGCCTTCATCTTCTTCTCCAATGAGCTGCCGAGGAGGAGCACGGTGCCAGCTCAATCTGCTGTGCCATCCTTCAAATTGATTCGACCAGTGAGTACCTTACTCCTTTCTCTCTGTGCTGTAGCTTTTGATTGAACTCAAGTGAACTCTAATGCCGGTGATCGCTGTAATTGGCATTTGCCCTGTTCCAACAATTGAGCACAATCTAGTCCAAATTAGCCTTCTTTGTAGTAGATTAAAATGATCACTAGGTTATTCTTAGTAAGCTTGTTCATCCAGAATTTGAATTTAGCCTGTGATTTGAGTTCTTCGTTTCTTCGCGCGCCACCATGAACGCCTCTCGTCGCCGGCGAACTCCACCTCATCTTCGATCAAACTGACTGCACCGACTCACTCCTTGTAACCTGTAGATGGTGTAGCCGAGCCCAATTGTCGTGTATTGTCCTAAACAAGCATTGCCTCTTTTGCCTTCGTTCCCTAGTCTGGTGTCTTCGCCAGTGAGCTCCAATACTTGATTGCAACCAGATTCCTAGCTCCAGCACCATTAGCATCACCCCAGGAGCAAAAGCCCTCAATCAATTTTAGATTTCATCTTCTGTAGCTTGATGTCACCGTGGCTCATCTCAAGTTTTCAAAGCTGACGACTTTCATCTTGTCATTCGCCGTCGTCTCGCCGCCGTTGTCCAATTCACTTCGCTAGCAACTTTGCCTTGACCTCGCCTACCCATTTGACATAGTTGGTGAAGCAGCGCATGAATAATTTGTCCAGACACGCTAAACCTATGTCTTGGCAGTGCACTGGCATTCAAATCCTTTGTCCAGGGGCTTAACAGCAAAATCCTTGAACTTCTGGACTTTTCTGCAAAAACCTCTTTGTCAAACAGATGCCTTGCTTCATTGTGCACCCAATTCCTTGATCCAAACTTGTTTTGGCCATTGAAAATCTTCTAAACCACTCCTATGCCATTCTTGGCTATGTCAGGCCGCGAACCGAATGTCAATCGGCTGACATTCGCTGTCTTTGAGCAAACCAGCCGCGAACCCTATGTCAATATTGATGCCTTGAAACTCTAGTAACCTCCAGTACTCAATCTTAGCCCAGATTCCTTGAAATCCTAGAATCTTGACTTAGTTCAACTTGCAGTCTCAATCATCTTCAGCATCGTTCAGTTATCCTTTTTAAAGCATATCTGCATATACATCATAAAACATTTTAATATTGTTAGTAATTATTGTGTGTTGTTTGTCGCTGAGCAGATTCAAAAGCTGAGTTTGAGCACTTCACTATCGACTTGACATCAACTGTTGATTTTTACGACGCGGAAGGTAAGTCATATTCTTGAGCATTTTGAACCTATATTTTATGAGTTGCTATAATATAACCTTGAATATAAGTAGTATTGCATGTGAAAGAATGATTGGGATATGAAATGGCAGTATTAGGCTGGATGCCTGTAAAATGTGAAATGATCAAGTAATGAGCCATGAACTAATATATGTTTATTTATGTATATTCATGAAATAAAACCCCTAACCGTGACCAAAGTTTGGTATGGAATGGTGGTGGCACTGGATGTGTGAGCATTGGATGTGCGTGGCTGTGGATGGTCTGGTCAATGGCATATAAGGACTAGAACCTTGTGTTGTGCGTCTAGTGGCATGAAAAACGTACTAACCTCAAGCTTGGTATGGGACAGGCCTGAAGAAGTAAGTATGCGGATCGCACATGAAATCCCTGCATGAGATGGGAAGTGATGCACGATTGGCACAGAGTGTGGCTCCTACACATATTACTGGATGTGATTGCACGCTGACCCAGTAATGGGAAGAGGCATTCGGGGTGGGGGTATAGCCTGCCACAACTGTGGAAGGTCTGGTAGTCCGACCATAGGGTCAGGGGTGAATTGTGAGTGAAACATAACAAAAGTTCTTGTTATCTCCACCTTGCAGTGAGGAAGGGTCTAATCATCTTGATAGGATGGGCATGAAAGTGGAATATCTTGCGGGTAAATTGGTACCTCTCTGCAGAGTTAAAAACGTATTCGAATACTCCGAGCTCCCGGGTTTATAGGAGTCTGCTATGGTGGATTAAATCCACGGGGTGTGGCACAAGTATGTTTTCTAAATAAAATTTGATAAGTGAAGATTACCCAAATGACATGTGTTGTTATGATAAGGGGTGCTACCGTGGGCTGTCGTGTGTCGACGTGTCGCGGTAGTGCTATAAATAGTGAACATGAATAGTGATGTTATGCTATGAAAAATACTGCCATGAGATGAGATATAAAGGAAAAGACTATTTTACAACCATCCACACTTCTTTATTAGCATAGGTTCATATCATCACTACTATATGAATATACTCTTACCTATGACTTGCTGAGTACGTAAGTACTCACCCTTGCAACCTACATCCAATAGATTGAGCGTTCAATTATCAAGATGAAGGCGTGGAGAACTTCGTGGATCCAGAAGGAGGAGAACCAGTTTCACCAGAGCCCTGATGAGTGTTGTTCTGCCGTCAACTTCTTGCTGTGGGGGTTCACCTAATTTCCGCTGTGTAGTTGTTATTTTGCTAGACCATGAATGCTGTGAATGCATTGTAATCTCTTTATGTTATATTTATGTCCAGCAGGCCACACTGCTTAAATATTTTGTAAGTTACTCTGCTGTAATGTAAATATACTCCTGTGCTTGACTTATACTGGGAAGTTAATGGTATGCATGTATGGGATCAGCTGCAGCGAGCTGGGTCCCCACGGGAGTAGTCGTTTTCCCCAAGGCGGGGGCGCAATAGAACTCCCCTAAATTCTTGCTAAGACTCACTGTTACATCTGTTTCTTTAACCAGAATTTAGGGTTTAGAGGAAGAAAACAAAAAGAAATAACTCCAAAACTTCAGATCAAGACCGAGGAAAAATCATGCCTTCTAGATTAGGTCATCCCTAACCCTAGAAGAGAACTACTCGTAAAAAGCCATAATAATGCAAAAATAAATAAAAACTTACTTGATTGCTTTGCAATTGAAGTTGCCATCCTTGGCGGCTTACAAAAGCAATAAAAATAGAGAAGGGGGCTCTTCTAAACTAAACTACAACTAAACCCTAAAGAAAAGCATGCCTAATTGAGCCAAAAATTTCTCTATTTATGGTACATAGGTAAACATGCCCAAAAACAACTCCTTGAAAAACTCTAACTTCAATTGGGACAAGAACAATTGAATTCGGATCAAATTTGACCAGACTTTGGCAAGTTTCAATCCAAACCGACAAAAACGGCTCAAACCGGCCTTATTCGACCAGTTTGGATCAAAATTGGTTAAAACAGACCAGTTCTGGATCAAAATTAGTCAAAATCGACCACAAACGACCAGTTTTGTGTCTCCAAAAACTGATTCGAACTCGACCAACACACATGGCGCCATCTAAACCATCCAAAAATTCAATCAAACGGCCGAAAAACATGGTTGTGTCAAAATCGGGTTCCTTTTCGACTGCGGGCGTGCTTTGTCTTCAAATCGGAGTATTTTCGACCGTGGGAGCATTTTAGAACTCGTTTTCGCTTTCGATCAGCACGTTTTCACCCGGCTTTCGAGCACAAATCTTTTCCTCTGTCCAGTTTTGAATGTTGGTCGAATTTAGGTCAAATGAAGTCCAAATTGTCTCTTATGTGGTAGGCCTGATCCCTACAACACATAGAATAGAATTGTGAAAGCATTTGTGAAAATAATGAAAATTTGCACATAAAATGTCGTGTCAAAGGAGTTTTAAGCATGATTTTTGCACATTTTTAAAACCAAACCTAGGGTGAAATGCTACCAAATTTGCACTTATCACGTATGTTGGGGTTTTGCCCACCATACCTCTCTTCCGCCAGTACCATTTCTTGGCGTGGTTGAAAGGCTCCAGTGCTCCTAGTGGTGTCTACGTCCGACCGTGGGAGAAGAAAGATTACCCGCATTTTCACCTCCCCGATTCCGTCCATGGATGGTATCAACGGTGGTTCTACTACTTGGCTCCTGAAGAGAGCCATCTCTGGTTTGAAAATCGTCGACCAGAGAAGAGCGGGGAGAAGGATGCTGCCCCTTCCCTCGATGATGAGCAAAAGAGGTAGGCCTAGGTAATCGACACCTGGTGAATGAGGGTCTCACCGCTCGCAGCATGATCCGGGACTTCGTGAAGAACCCGATCAGCTCTTTGAAGAAAAGAGAATACCCTACCTGGGAGGTTAGGGCGATAGAAGACGGCACTAGGGACTATTAGCCGGGTAATTGTAACGCCTTACTGATTGATATATCCTTTTCAATTTGTTCTTCACTTTCTTGAATAGATTTCTGTTAGTCAATTTTGACTGTATTTTTCTTTTTGATAGTGTTGCATTCTTCTAAGGTTGAATGGAGGACAAACTACCTCCTGAAGAACTATAATGCGGCCGTAGAAGGCAATGCCAAAGCACCAAGACTGTAGAGCATGGTCGGCAACACCGACGACTTTGCATAGGCGCGTTGAAAGGTATTTCTCTTTCAAAAACCCTATTCATGTTTAATTTTAAGCAAAAGTCACCAAGGTAGTTCATCCTGGTTTGGATAGCTATTCGAGCACCAAGTGGCCCAGAAAAGGCGAGCTGGCGCCGATGTAGGACCCTCGAGTGGTTCTACATCGAAGAAACTGAAGAAAGCCCGTCCTGCGTCCAAAGGCTTGGCTAGGTCTAGGGCTTTACAAATTCAGCATATCACCATACCCGCGATGGTGGTGGCGACTACAGTGGCGACCACAACATCGACTGTGGCGCCAAGTATCTCCGCGGCTACAACTTCTATCGCGGCCACGAAAATTCCCGCAATCGTAGCTGTAAGGCAACCAAGCCCTACTGTGGTCATGACAACCACTGACCCCTTGATTGCGACCACACGGGTCATTTGGATAAGAGTTCCCATTCCTCAAGATTTGCCAAACACAACTGGGATTCATTTCATGGTCATGCAGGGAGAGGGGAGCGACGTGGAAGAACAAGGAACTTCTCTGTTCTCCGTGACGAGGAGATCATCAGCGGCTCCTGATGAGTCTTCTCCCATGGCTCTTTCTTCACTCATGTCTCCAAGAGGAGAAGGATCTAGTTCCCGAAACCTCTTGGGACTCAACATCAAGTAAGTATTTGTTTTCCTCTAACTGAATTATGATACTTAGTTAGGAATGGTTTAACAAACCTGGAATTGGATAAAACAGGACTTCCTTGTCCACCGTGATGCCTACTCTGATGGTCACAGCTAAACCATCAGTGGTTGAGTCAGAGACGACCATCGTGGTGGAGTTGCCAGCCACAAATGAGGTAGCAGCAGAACCAGTGGCTGCAGAAGAAGCTGCTATCACTACCGAAGCTACGCCTCTGCAGGACACTAAAGAGGACTCTGCAGCTATCATTGGTGAGGTGGTTCAAGATATTCAATCAACTGAACCTACCAATGAAGAGGAAACTGAGGTCGCAGATGTGACCATGACCGTGGGGACAAGTGAACAAGCAGGAACCTCTGCTCCCCCTCTGGTCAAAGAAACTGTGTCTCCCTCCCGTGAAGAACAAGGAAAGGAGAGGATAGAAGAGACGGCGGTCTAGCCCATCGAAGTCCAGCGCCCTACCCTGGTCTTGAACCTCCAGCCCCAATCTTTGGATAAAGTTGGGCAACCGCAGGTCAACTTGGCCTCTTCTAGCCAAGTTGCTGGACTCGGGGACCTACCCGAAAAATACCTTGAGGAGTTTCTGGAGGTAAGTAAAGAATTTTACCTCACAACTTCATGTGTTTCCTTGAGAATTTTCTAAAAACACTTTTCTTTTGTAACTGTTCAGAGCTCTACTCGCAGTGCGGCCACATTTGGTCTGCTGGTGGAGCAGCTCAAGGTCGCACAGGCTGAGTGCGATGAATTAAAGCAGTAGTACTTTGCTATAAACTCAATCCCTTATGAACTGTGAATAATAATTTTTGTTATCGTAGGAAAAACTCTGCTTTAGTAAAGGTGGTCTCCAATGAGCGCAACAATAGAAAGGAGGTTGCAATCATTGAGCATTCCTCCTTAGAAAAAGAATGGGCTAAAGCCCAGAGGGTTAGCAGCAAAAGACTTGCTGAAACTCTGGCGCTTGGGGCCAAACTGAAGGACGCCGAGGAACAAGTGGCGATCTTGGAGCAAAAGGCTATGTCAGCCGACTTCCTTCAAGGAAAAGTTGAGTGCCTTCAGATGGTTTGCAATCAATTACATATCAGGATCATTGGTAAGTTCATTCTAGCAGAAAATTTCATTGCCTTTATGAACTTTATAAATTTTATGAACTTAATCAAGTTCATTTCTTCCTCTTCTTAGATCAAAAAGAAGAGAAAAATAAGTTGGCTAAGGAGAAGAACACCTCGAGCAGAAGTATAGAGTGTGGAATTGACCTCGATACACTTCAAAATGTTGTCAGCCGCTACCAAATAGCCGCAGAGAAGGCCAGAGAGACTACCAAGCTCGCCCATAGTGAAAAGGGAGCTTTGGAAGAAATCATCAAGCACGCGGAGAAAAATAACTTCGCAAAGCTGCTGGAGGTTGCGGACTCACTAAAGGTAGACATTATCAATTCTAAGAAGGATGATTCTTCCCTTGGTGAGTCCTGCAAATTGGTCACAGCTCAAGCTAATATTCTAATCGCAAGCATCCCTGACATTGCAAGGAGGCACAAAGAGGAACTGAAGAGCGATGTCACAACTATAGCCTTTTCCATCCTTTGCAAACTTAGATTTCGCCATGACCCGAATTTAGATCTGAACCTAGTGGCGGAGGATGTGACCTTCGATAGCTAAGACTAAATGAGACCATGGTCGAGGTGAGGCCTTTGATTGAGAAACTATTACGCGACCTTAGCCTTTCTTGATGTATTTTAGTAACAATGAATGGAAATGAAAAAACATTTACCTTGTTATCGGAGTCTTTATTTTATTGCTTGCAAATACATTGTGAATGATTAGCAAAAAATTGAATGATTAAAAATGCGAAATACTTAGTTTTCTGACCCAATGCTATAGTTATACTCCCCTAGCCCCCTCCTGCGACCAGTGATACTGAAGACATAGTACAGTGATCGCATGATAATTCTCTTGACCTAAGTAGACTATGGCTTAAAGGATCAGAGCATGCTGGTAAGTTTCTCATGCAGTAAGAACCGACTTAAAAAGAGAAGTCTTAACTATATGCGATCATGAGGTCACAACGATAACTGACTTAATACAAATGCATAAGTTTTTTGCTAACTGACAACCACTCAAACAATCAGAACATTCTAGTAAGTCCCTTATGCGGTAAGAACCGACTTAGAAATAGATGTCTAACTAGATGTAACCATGAGCTCGGCTAGTGAATCCACTTATACATCATACTAAAACACTTATTCTGACCAGCCCCCAGGCATAACCCAATAGAATGTAAGGATGAAAAATGGGAATGCACCATAACATAGAGTACTTATTGATAAGCAATTCAAAATGAGAATGGAAAGAACTTACACATAGAATTTACGCAACTGGTCTATGTTCCAGGCGTTGGACAATATTCTTCCGTCTTCCATAGCTAATCGAGCCAACCCTGGTCGCGGCATAGCGACCACAGTAAAGGGACCTTTCCACTGAGGGGAGAATTTATTGCGACTAAACTGGTTTTGGATTTTTCTTAAAACCAAGTCCTCCACGTTTAGCATTCGTGGTCGCACCCTTTTATTGTGATATTTACGTAGAGTTTGTAAATATGCTGTTGAACGGATCAGTGCTCGATCACGTTTTTCTTCAAGAAAAATAATTTCATTTTCGCGTTCTTCACTTTGATTTATGATATCTAAGTGATTCACATGAGCAGAACCAATTTTAATTTCAATTGGTAGCATGGCTTATGCACCATAAACCAGTTGGAAATGCATTTCGCCTGTGGCTCTATTGGGTGTGGTGCACAATGCCCATAGAGTGGAGTAGAGTTCTTATACCCAAGCCCCCGAGCGTAACTTTAGGCAGTCGAAAACACATTTCTTAACCCCTTGTATTATCTACCCATTGGCACGTTCTACTACACCATTACTCTATGGACGAGCAACATATGTGAAGCAAATTTTAGTCCCAATATGGTCGCAATAGTCCATAAAGAGACGACTGAAAAACTGGGACCCATTATCTGTTATAAGACAACTTGGAACACCAAATTGTGTCACTATATTCTTATGAAAGAACCTCTTCCCCACGGTAATGTTTTGGACTAGTTCAGCCTCAATCCATTTGGTAAACGTATCAATGGCTACGAACAAGAACTTGTACCCATTGATCGCTTGAGGTATAGGACCCACATTATCTATTCCCCATGTGGCAAATGGCCACGTTAAGGGAATAGTTTGTAATGCATATGCCGGCTGGTGGACCTGCTGAGCATGAAATTGACACTGTGGGCAAGTCCTAACCAATTGCATGGCATCATTAAGTTCCGTTGGCCAATAATAACCTTGTCCGAAAGCTTTTCTGACGAGTGTTCTATAGGATGCGTGTGCACCACACATGCCTCCATGAATCTCTCTTAGAAGGGATTTGCCATCTTCTTGAGAAATGCAGTGCATCAGCACTCCTTGAGAACCTTTTCTATACAAGGTTCCTTCAACCAATCAATACATTCGTGCTTTTCTAACTAACCGTTCACTCTCGGTTTCATCCTTGGGCATGGTCCCATGTGCAAGATAATTCCTCAATGGTTGATCTGGGAGGATCTTCAGATCGAGTTCAGAAAAAGGTTCACGACCACGAAAAGGGTTCGCAACCTCGATTCGATCTCTAGTCGGAATTGTAATCCGATCAATATCTACATAACTGAGTCATATCTATTAGGGTTAGTTAGTTGTCCGAGTCTAATACGTTTAAGTTATTGAGTTTGATACGTATGCATACAATTGGACTATAAATACCTTCTAATAGGATAGATAGATTATTTACCTAAGTAACTACTTTTGCATAGATCAGATCGAGTCTAGTTCATTGATGTAGGCGAGTACGTCCTAACGTTCGACGTGTACAAGATCCTTCTTTTCAATTAAGAGTTGTGCTATCTTTTGAACTGTGTTTTTGATCAACTTGGGTTTTGGTAATTCTGAGTAAGATCCCGTTATTCCGCATATTAGCATCTAATAGAGTATAGTTGAAGCTTGTCTATACTTCAATAAGAGCAAATCATTATCTGGTCGAGACTAGATCAAAACCTGGTCTAGGCTTGAATCAGATCATTGGTTGGCTCCAATTTGCACAATGCTCGAGGGTGGCAACGTTAGTCATCGACTCTGATGCCTCTACAGTGGTCGTGATTGAGGGCTTTTTTAAGTGCTTGATGAACACTCCTGCGAGGCGGATGCACGAACCAATTTTTGACAATTGGTCTGCGAGAATATTGTCTCTTCACGGAACAAATTGGACTTCAAAATTTCTGAAGTATCTTCCAATTTCCTCACTTCGTCTAGGTATAGAGCCATTATCTCATCGGAACATTGGTATTCCTTATCACCTAGTTTACAACTAGCTATGAATCTCCCTTCACCACTAATCGATGGACTCTGAGGGATTTGGCTACTCGAAGCCCAACTAGAAGAACTTCATACTCTGCTGCATTATTTGTAGCAACAAAGTATAATTGTACGACATATTGGAGCTGGTCGCCCTAAGGCGTGGCGAGTTTGTGAAACTCCGAGAGCCATCGAAATACAATGTCCAATGGTCGGTATCTTCCTAATCCTCGCATTCTTTTGCAGGTGGTTCGGGATTAGTCCATTTGACCACAAATCTGCAAGAATCTGGGATTTGATTGCTACTTGGGCTATAAAGTTGAGATCGAATGCTCTAAGTTCTAGTGCCCATTTCGCAATTCGACCCGTTACTTTTGGATTATGGAGAATGTCCCCTAAGGGAAAGGACGAGGGCACAGAAATCTTGTGTACTTGAAAGTAATGTCGCAGCTTCCTAAAGCTATTAAGAGAGCATAAAGTAATTTTGGGACCTCAAGGTATCTCTCCTTTGGTCCATTTAATACTTCACTTACATAATAAATTGGCTATTGCACTCCTTCCCTCTCCGCGACTAGGACAGCGCTGACCGCGTGGGGGGTAGCAGCCAAATAGATGAGTAATGGCTCTCCCAAGGTCGGGGAAACCAATATTGGAGCACTGACTAAATATGCTTTTACGTCTTGAAAGGCTTTTTCGGCCTCGTCAGACCACTGGAAACCATTGTGCTTATGTAGAATCTTAAAGAAAGGTAATCCACATTCACCCAACCTTGAAATGAAATGACTTAAAGCAGCCATTCGATCGATTCGGCTTTGTACCTCCTCCGTGGTTGAAGGAGATCGCATTTGCTCAATGGCCTAAATTTTTTTGGGATTAACTTCAATGCCTCGTGAACAAACAAGAAAACCCAAAAGTTTACCAGAAGAAACTCCAAAGGATCACTTTTCAGGATTCAACTTTATCTCATGTTTATTAAGTTACAGAAAGTTTCAACTAGGTCATCTACATGACTAGAGCTTTTTATGCTCTTTACAATCATATCATCTACATAAGCTTCTAAGTTATGCCCTAATTGCGATTGAAAGGTCTTATGTATCAAGCGTTGGTACGTGGAACCCGCATTCTTGAGCCCAAATGGCATCCTGACGTAGCAGTACGTGCCAAATGGTGTGGTGAAGGCAGTTTTCTACTCATCTTTTTTTCCATGCTAATTTGATGGTACCCTGAGTAGGCATCCAGAAAGATCATCAGTTCGCAACCCGCTGTTGAATGGACCAACTGGTCAATACGGGGAAGGAGAAAATCATCCTTAGGGCAAGCAACATTGAGATTGGTGTAATCGACACACATGCGCCACTTATCATTGGGTTTCAAGACCATGACCAGGTTTGTGAGCTATTCAGAATGGTCAACCTCGCAAATAAAACCAGCCTCCTGGAGTTTATCTAACTTCGATCGAATGGCTTCTCTCCAATCAAAGGCAAAGTGTCTAAGCTTTTGCTTTATTGGTCGCTGTCCAGGCTGAATTGCTAGTCTGTGCTTGATCACTTCCCTTGGGACTCCAGGCATGTCAGATGGTTTCCAAGCAAACATCTGCATTAGCTTGGATGAAAGAGATGAGCGCAAGTTCCTATTTGTTCTCCAGTTTTAACCCAATCCGAACAGTTCTGGATGGGTCGTCTGGGAATAAAAAAACTTGTTTAAGTTTTTTGTCTGGTCGTGGAGTTACTTTGACCACATCTAGCTCTTTAGCTTTGGTCACAGCCTTGACATCCCTGAGGGAAAGCTGATCAACCAATTCCAAAAAAAATGTGATTGCAAGTGAGGGTCGAATTTTGGCTGCCCCTCACCGTGATCGCGCCTTTTGGATTTGGCACCTTGACGCATTGATAAGCATAGTGTGTTGCTGCCATGAATTTAGCAAGCGAGGGCCTACCAAGAATTGCATTTTATGCTGAATCAAAATCAATCACATCAAAAGTAATCAATTCTATTCGGAAGTTCTCTAGTTCGCTGAGTGTTACCGGCAGTACAATACAGCCGATATGAGTAAACGAAGGACCAGGAATAATCCCAAAAAATGGGTGAACCACAGATTTAATTCTTGAACGAGGTATTTTCATCTCGTCAAGTGCTTTTGCAAAGAGCAAGTCGAGAAAACTTCCTCCGTCGACTAAGACTCTACCCATCTTCGCATTGCTAATAGTGGGGGATATAACCAAATGGTGTCATCGTGGTCGCAATAATCCCTTAGGGAAATCTTCCTAGTTGAAGGTTAGGGATGTTCCAACCAGCGAGGGTATTGAGGCTCTCTTGGGGAAGCTTCAATATTATTCACCTCTCGATGAACAGACTTAAAATGACACTTGAAAAAATAGGACGAACAGCCACCAAAAATAACATTAACATGATTATTTGGTACCTGGGATGGCATTTCCTCATCTCCATCAGCATCTTTATTCCCAGTAGGTTGTCCTTTTTCTGGTATGATAGGCATAGGTGCTTTACCTTGGTAGAATTTTTCCATGCGCTTTAACCAGTTTCTACAATTCTTGAGGTCATGTCCCGGAATCTCATGCAACGGACACCACTTCTTGCTCCCTTGCGGGTTAGTCTGTTTTTCCATGTGGTTGCTGTTGTGTCCACCAGAAGGAGTTTTATTATTCTTGTGTGGAGCTTTCTTATCTTTATCCTGTGGTCACTTTTCCATGTTTGCAACCTCTCGGGAATGGTTCGCTCCATCCTTTTTTGACTTCTTGAACTTCCCACCCATGGATGATCTAGACTTCCTGTTAGTACTTTCTTTCCTTTCGGAATCTAAACCAGGTTGGGGAAGTAAATCACCCTTATCAGCCATTCTATTCCATTCAACAGCCTCAGCTGTGTCAGAATAGCGATCAGCCATGTCGAAGAGTTCTGACACTGATCTTACCCGGTGGATGCTGAGGTCCTCTGTAAATCTTCGTTATCGAACGCCATATTTAAAGGCTCTGATTACCGAACTATCAGAGATGTTGGGGATAGTATTTCTTATCCCCATAAACCTCTTGACAAATTGCCGGAGGGTTTCGCTTGAAGTTTGACGTAAATGATGAAGATCACCTTCCTTGCTAGGCTTCTCATAGCAATTCTGAAAATTGCTAAGAATTGCATCACACAGCATTTTCCAGTTGTAGATTGATCCCTCCCACTGATTGAAGAGCCATGTTTGCACTGGACATTCAAGGACCATTGGCAAATAATTAGCCATTACTTTTTCATTTCCACCTGCCGCCTGGATAGCAGTGACATAAATCTGGAGGAATTCAGATGGATTATGTGTCCCATTGAATCGCTCGATCATGCCTTATCAGGCCAGACAACTGCTGTCAGTCCTGTCAAAAAAGCCTTGCAGCCAACATATGTGTCGACGATTCGGACTCGGGGTCCTTAGTCGATCTTATGCAGATTTTGTGAGTTGTGAGACCTTTCAAAGTGTTCCTCCGGAAAGGGATGATGAGCAATGTCTGTTTGGGCACAAAGAAATTTATACAGGTTCGGGCCCTCGATGGTGGGAGTAACAGCCCTACGTCCTGTTGTGATTTCACCATGTATGGAAAATGCTTACAAAGTTGAAGAAAGGATCATCACAGGCGAAGGTCTTTTCTGTGTTGTTGTCTAAAGCCGACTAAACTAACTTATGAAAGCTTGTGCTTGATCTGTCGTCGTCTCCTTCTCCTTGTACATTTGCCCACCCTTTTATACTGGTCAAAAGGGCGCCAATGCACAACGGTTTTGAACGGTTGCTTGGGTGCAGTTTTGATAACCGCACTTAACTTTCAAGCAGGCTTAACACGTGCAATTAAGGGATAACCGCACATGTTAACCTCCTGGCAGTTGTCTTCATACGTGGAGGAATCATCACGATCCTAAGGATATGCCTGTTGCAGAGCTAAGCAATCCTGAGTTACTCTGGTCGAAGGTAGTCAACGACCTTCTGACCGCGTATTGTCTGTGATCTCATGATCGCGCAAAGCCTACGACCATAAATCATCCTTGTGTCCGTGCTTTTAAGGTCGTCTGAAACCATAGCAGCAGACCTTTAGACACTTGTCTGGTTCGAATCCGTCTTGAACCAAATGTACATTATTTCAAACTAGCTCAGGTAATAATCCTCGTCAGCTAGCCCCCAAATTTGAAGAAAATGAAGAGACATATTTACTTCAAATTTTAACCCTGCATCGGATAAGTGACCCGACGCTTTAACTTCTACACTTAGTGGCGCACTACATGCGACGATTTATTCCTCGAGACAGGTTCTGGGTTGTTCTTGATAGGTAATGATAGCGCTGCTGACTTGTTTTTTTAACGAGAGATAAAACTGTAAATATGTTTTAAGAACTCGAGGCGTTCGTAAATACGAACCGTCACCCCTGGGTACTATAAATACCGAAGCCCCTTAGTCCTAAAACTTCACAAGTTTTTTCTTGGCTAAGTCTTTTCCAGAACTATCTCCTCTTCTCTTCTGTTTTCATCTCAATGGCAGATCAGGACTCCAAGAACATCATTGAGATTGAAAGTGATGAGGAATCACTAGAACTTGACTTCGACTTGAAGGTATGTACCTTCAAAAGATCTAGTTCCAGTTCTTGTCTCAGTCGTTCTCAAAGTAGTGTACTTTGGAACTTTTTCAGGTCAACGAGGAACAAATGCCCCCGAAGAAAAAAGCAAAAGTTGACGAAGGATCCTCTAGTGGTGTTGCAGCTGTAGGTGCAAAGGTTATGGATGCATCATTGCTCTCTCTTCCTTTGACCCCTATAGTTCTTCCTGTGCATGCAACTCCACAGGTTGGAACATCATTTCTTGCTTTGGGGATCCATGATAATCCCGGAGGGACCCTTATATTATCGCGAGCGGACAATGCAACTACTCTTGATCAGACTTCATAGGATGATCAGCTTTCTGGTGGGAAGGTTGCACTTTCGCGACCAGATGGTCCTCGGCTTTCGTCGGGTGATTTGTTTTTTGGAAGAAGTTCTGCATCTCCCCATTCGAGTCCAATGCGAGAATTGGTAATTATCTCAATTCCCTCATGAGTCGTTTCGTCCTCAAAGCTAACATATGTGTATGTAGGAGACGAAAATTTCTAGAGTCCCCAGCGACCAGCCTGCTAATGTTCAAGTTCTTGGTAAGGGTGTAGCCTTCAAGAGAACTCTCCAAGAAGAAAAAGAGGCGCTAGAGAAGCATTCTGAGGAGATGTCCTCGGCCATCCAACATCTGGTAGAATGTCTTGACAACTCTCGCAAAGAGGCACACCAACTTCGCCTGGAGAGAGACCATACTCGGCAACAACGAGAACTCTCCGATACGATCAGGAGTAGTAGTGCTTCTTTGCTCCGGGATGATGTAGATAGGCTTAGAGTAGTTGCTAGTTCTCTTGGGGTGGTCAGTGTAGATCCTACTGATGCTAATATATCCTTAGGAGAGCTTTGTAAACTTCTCTCGGATCCGGTCAATGCCCTGGTTGCCTGTATCCCTTTTGTATGTAAAGATTGCCAGAAATAAGAATTTCTTTTCCTTACACACCTTGATTCCCCAAAAGGATTATGCAAGACTTATAATCCCGAGTTAAAGCTCTTCACAATCTCTATGTGAAAACATGGTCACAGAAAATGCCTTTGCGACCAAACATACATAGGTAAATTCCTATCTAAAGTATGGCTTCGCGACAACTTTTTGATCAAAAGTGCATTAATGTGCTATACCATAACCAGAACTGGTATTGCGATCAGAACTGAAACCGCGATTAGAACATAATACCTTGATCGAGTGACAATCGTATGTGTTGCGATTACCCATTCGCAGCGATCATAGAATTGCATTGCGATCAACATGCAAATCTCGAGACGATCACAGAACTGCATTGTGATCAATACATAAAAATTAGTTTACAAAGTCATGAGGGATTATTTTCTCAATAATCTTTGCAAATTTTTCATGTTTTTTATGTGCACCCTAGCCCCCGAATTTGAAACAAAAAATAATGAAAATATATTTGTTTCGGATTCACTGTAAGGAGTGCATAACGGATTTCCAGAGAGAAGGCACCCATTATGGGAAATTAATAAAATATTCGGCTAAGGGTTGTCTCGGGCATATAAAAGGAGAAGGTAGCTTCCTGGGGAAGCTTACAACCAAAACCCCCTCATCTGGCTTAGAGTTTCTCGCCGCACAACAACCCTCTTTTGCTCCCTTCTTCTTCGCCTTCCCAAAAACACCAACTTTTTCACATCCTCTTCCAAAATGGCATCCTGGAGCCGGTCCGTTTACCATGTTGAGGAGAAGTTGATAGCTTTGGAGAAGGAAGAGATACACCCCAGCGGCTGTTGATTAACTGGCGGCCAGCGGGGAAAGATGAGGAAACCCCAACAGTTCGTGAAGGCGAACTGGTGATCTTTGAGGAGTATTTGCGATGCGGGTTCCGATTCCCAGAAAGCGTGTTTCTGAAAGAAATCCTCAACCACTACGGGTTAGAACTCATCAATCTCCATCTAAATGCTATGTTGATTCTCGCGATCTTTCAACATCTCTGTGAAGCATTTGTTGGAGTGTTGCCAAGCGTGGATCTTTTCCGACGCTTTTACTTCTCGGCATGGTCAAAGAGTACCAGTGCCGCTGGGTGCATCTACTTCTGCGTAAGGGAGAAGAAAGAGTATCCATCCCTCCCTCTGCGAGACTCAGTGCATGGATGGAACCAAAAGTGGTTCTACTGCTCTCCTCCATCAGAGAGCGGGCTTTGGTTTTCAAACATCTGACCAGAGAAGGGTAGCGAGATGGACTCCCTCCCTGTTCTCAATGCGGGGTTGAAGAAATAGGCCAAGGCGATTCTTCATTTAGTCCAATAGGGACTCATAGCGCGTGATATCATCCGCGACTTCGTGAAAAACAGGATGAGTCCTTTGCACGAAAGGGCACATCCGGCCTGGGAGGTGGATTCAATGGCGGACAGCACATTGGACTACAATACAGGTGTGTCCTTTTGTTCATAAACTGCGCATGCTTACTGACGAAAAATTGCCATGTCAAGTAATTTGGCTTGTATGTGACACAGTCCTTTCTTTGTCCGAGATTGAGAGGTGGACAAACTACCTTCTGCGACCATACAAGGTAGAAGTGGAGGGAGTTAAAGGATCCATTCGCCCCCAGAGCTTGATAAATGCTAGCGATGAACTTAAACAAGAGCGCCGAAAGGTACATTTTTCTCCCAACTAGACTTGGTATGAATTGTCTGTTTGGGATTATGTCATTCCAAGGCATATTATATAGCTGTTGGAAAGGACGATTGGAACAAAGCATCCGGCCGATGATGGATCTTCGGGGGAAGTCACCAAGAAGAAGGCGAAAAGAACCCCCGCGAGGCCCAAGACGAAGGAACTCGCTCCCGAAAAACCCAAGAAGATCTTGGGACGGGCCTCGCAGAAGAAACCCACAACTGCGAAGAAAACGGTGGTAAGATATTCCGTACCCCCCGTTCTTCCAAGCAAGAGTGGAAATTACTTCTTGGTTGTACAGGGTGAGGGGAGCGAAGTCGAGGAAGACGACGTCCCTCTTATCCGCCGCAAAAGGACTCCTGCCAATTAATGGGAACGGGGATGCCCGAACTTCCGTCAGGTGGAGGATAAGTCGATTAGGCGGCGCGAGACACACACGATCCGGCTTCTTGATCGGCACGATCAAAACCCCTGCAATCGCAGCACCACGCGTCCTCTGGTTATCAACCGTGCGCTGCCCGGTTGACCTCGCCACGAAGGCTAATCCCTGCCAGTGAATCGAGAACACAAGCAAGAACAAGAAAGATGCAACTGAATTTGCAATTGAGGATGAAACTCACGAGTTGGGGTCTCACAAACCGATGAACGGCGACACTGTTCAAAGACAGAATTGATCTAAGCAAAACCCGCCTCAACCCTAGCGGCGGCTACTGAATATAAGGTCTAAGGGACGTCCTAGAGACCCTAGACGCGTCCGTGATGGGCTCCAACACGATACATGGGCCAACGGTCCAAATTGGTGACGCAGCACCCTGGGACAGATTCTGTCCGCCAACTTGCAACGTGAATTCCCGTCGACTCCGAAGTCCAAATGACCTGAAACCGGTGCCATTGGAAAGGTTATCTCCTTAGCTTTCCAGGAATATGTGGATCATCGAAATCTGAGCCCGTTTGTGGCCTGGGCGACGATTTTAGTGAACACTGCTCCTGGTGGCCGAGGTAGTCGACTCCGAGATGAATTGGCCTCCAACTTGACTTGGACGCCCTCCTTGCCTCCCTCCTGGCCCTTGCTGGTTCCCAAGGCCTTCATGATCCTCTCCAAAATTCCTAAGTACAATATAATCAATAATATCATTAGGTAGCATACCATCCTCACAAGTATATGCACGGGCACTTAGGAACGAGCTCACCTGTTGATTCAATTGCCGTGCTCGTGTTCTTGTGATGGGTCCTTGCATCACAACTGGAGGAGTCTCGGGCGTATGCATAGGAGTGATGTCCTCATCACCAATCCTGGGGCGGCGAGTACTCCACTCCTGACGACAGAAGTGGGAACGACCGAACAGGGTCTCACGACCACTACTGATCTCGTGGTCGCGGATGAAGTCCTAGTGCCTGCGGTTCATGAAGCTCCAGGACTGATGGCTTCATCCTTACCAACGGAAGAGGCTACTCCGGTAAGGACACTTAGAGTCTTGTTTTTCATCATTCCTCAGGTGTATTCTTATAGACTTGCATACACACAGGGAGAAAAGGATAATGTCCTGTTCAGGAAAAGAAAGACCAGGACAGATGACGACTGTCCTCTTTTTCCCGGGAGATCATCCTTGAAATCCCAAAAATGGACAGTGTTTCGAGTGAGGTAAGAATCTCTCCTGTTGTCATATCAAAGCGATCGACTGAAGACATTCCAACCGGTGATTCACTTGTTTGCTTATGCTAGGGGCAGAGATGCAGCGCCAAGCGCCCCAGTGACCTCTACGAGTCTTGATACTCCTCCTGCTACGGAGGTCACGGGCGAGCAAAGTCCCATCCCCACGGCCGAGGAAGTTATCCATGCCAATGTGGAGGGGATGGCCACAGAGGTCCAATCGCAGAGATTGGAATCTGAAACCCCAGCTGTGGAGGAGGCTCAGCAGGAAAAATCATTTGCCACTCCAACTGGGGATGGGGTGAGTCTAGAGACTCAGCCTTTGGCTGAATCTGAAAGCAGCTTGTTCAGCGAATATATCGAGGTATGTAGAACACCTCTTGTTATTTTTAAGTTCGCACTTGCATAGGAATATCCAGGCTCTAAAACTGATCTCCTTCCATGTCATAGGACTTAACCCGTGTGGCGACCAGGTTGATAGTTGTTGTGAAGCATATCGAGGCTGTCCAACAGGGAATGAGTTGCCTGCAGTGGTAAGGATGATGTTTCCTCATCTGCCTGAAATTTAGTCCCATTTTAACAATTGCCTCCTTTGTCACAGAGAAAATGCCTTTCTGATCAAGAGCCTCGCTGATCGGGAAAACCAGCAGATCAGGGCAGTCACCAAGATCTCTTTCCTGGAGAAAGAACTCCAACAGCTGCGATTGCAGCTCTCCTGTAAGTGCTCTTTCGACCAGAAAGAATTAACTTGTTATGCGAACTGTTTGTGATGGTCTCTCACTACAGCGCAAGAGGACCAAATAAGCCAACTCTCTCAAGAGAAGAAAGATCTCCAGGCGACCGTCGAGTTGCAAAACTCGAAAGTTGATTCTGTGTGCAAGGAAAATGAGGGCTTGAACGCGATGCTCTCGACCTACAAGAGTGTCCAACAATACTTCTTCGAGAAGCTAAAGATGGTGGCCAGTTTGCTAAAAGCCGATGTGGTCGAAACCCAGAAGGACGACCTTAGTTTTAGCGACTGGGCCACACTGGTCGCGGCCCAAGTTGAATCACTTATCGAGTATCTTCCTGAAGATACAAGGCATCAAACAGAGGCGATGAGGACAAAAGTGCAATCCGCAGCCTCCGCCATTCTCTGCAAACTTTGTTTTCACCACGGCACTGACCTTGATTTAAATCCAGTGGTGGGAGAAGCAGAGATCGAGAGTGAATATCAGCTTGCGATTATAATGGAGGAAGTCAGGCCCCTAGTCGAAAACCTCTTGAAAGAAGTTGGTTTATGGTAAATTTTGTACCTGTACAGATGTAACTATACAATGCATATGTGTGCCTTAATTTTTGAAAGAAGAGCACTTCTTTTTGTTTCATGTTGCGACCATATTCCCCTAGCCCCCTCGTGAGATTATTTATACTGAAGACTTAGTATTATAAGCACAGGAAAAATATGGGTGTAACGACGACCAGGAATACCTAAGGAACACTATGAGTTAGGTACTATCATCCGACCAGACCGATAATCATTTTCAATACAACACCCGACCTTATTGCGATCCAGTAGCCACTCTAATGACCAAGGACATACTAGCAAGCCCCGTGTGCGTTGAGAAACGGCTTATTGAGGAGTGTCTTGTCTGGAAGTGATCACAAGATCGGCCAGCGAATCCGATCGAGGTATTATAGTGATACAATTATCGGCGACCAGCCCCCAAGCCAGACTCGTTACATATGGGCAAAAGGAATGATTATAACATGAAGCACCTAAAAGTACCGATTTTTGTTAAATCATGCTAATTGAAAAAGAAAAGGGTTTTGAAAACTTACACGTAGAACTTGTGTAGTTGGTCGATGTTCCAGGTATTGGATAAGATCCTACCATCCTCCACTGCTAGCCGAGCCGATCCTGGTCGTGGCACTGAGACAACAGTGTAAGGGCCTTCCCATTGAGGGGAGAATTTATTGCGATTAGATTGGTTTTGTATTTTCCGTAAAACCAGATCACCCACGTGAAGGCTACGTGGCCGCACCCTCTTGTTGTGGTATTTGCACAAAGCTTGCAAATACACTGCGGATTTCACCAGAGCTCGATCACGTTTTTCTTCTAGGAGGATTAGATCTTGTAATCGTTGTCCATTCTGATCAACTTGTTCGAATTGATCTGTTCGGACAGAACCAATACTAATTTCCATGGGTAACACAGCCTCAGCTCTGTATACCAGATGGAAAGGTGTCTCACCAGTGGCTCGACTAGAAGTAGTACGTAGTGCCCACAGAACGGTGTAGAGCTCATCTACCCAAGCCCCCGAGCGTGTCTTAAGGCGATCAAAAATGCGCTTTTTGATGCCTTGCAATATTTGCCCGTTGGCATGTTCAACGGCACCATTGCTCTGCGGATGAGCTACAGAGGCAAAGAACACCTTGGTTCCAATATTGTCGCAATAGTCCAGAAAGAGACCGCTAGCGAATTGGGAACCATTATCAGTGATGAGACGATTTGGAACACCGAATCGAGTCACAATGTTCTTATGAAAGAACTTTTGTGCAGCGGCAGCAGTGACATTGCATACTGGCACGGCCTCAATCCACTTTGTAAGCGTGTCAATTGCTACGAACAAGAACTTGTATCCATTGACCGCTTGTGGCATAAGGCCAACAATATCCATCCCCAAACCGCGAAGGGCCACGATAGAGGGATAGTTTGTAGAGCATAGGCAGGCTGGTGGACCTGTCTCGCATGAAATTGACACTGAGGACATGTCTTGACCAGATTTTTGGCATCATCGAGTGCCGAAGACCAGTAAAATCCCTGTCAGAAAACCTTCCCGACCAGTGTACGGAATGACGCGTGTGCACCACATACACTGTCATGAATCTCTTTCAAGAGGGATTTACCTTCCTCTTGAGACACACAGCGCATGAATACACGTTGAGTACCTTTTCTATACAAAACTCCTATAAATTTGTACAGGCGCGCTTTTCGAACTAACCAATCGCTTTCGGTTTCATCCTCGGGCAAGGTCCCGTGTTTGAGATAGACCCTCAATGGATGGGTCCAATCTCGTTCATGTCCAAGGTTGGTAACGTAGACTGTTACCGGATCATCTTCGGTCGTAGTCATGATCGAAGGATGTTCCAAGTGTTCGACGAACACTCCTACCGGGGCGGATGTGCGTGAGGACCCAATTTTGGATACTTGGTCTGCGAGAATGTTGTCCTTTCGCGGGATGTATTGGACTTCGAAATGACTGAAGTGTTTTTCCAATCTCCTCAGTTCCCCCAGGTAATGAGCCATGTCTCATCGGAGGTGTTATACCCCTTGTTTACCTGGTTTACGACCAGCTGTGAGTCTCCCCTCACCACTAATCGATGGACTCCGAGGAATTTTGCTGCCCGGAGCCCTGCAATAAGACCTTCATACTCCGCTGCGTTGTTGGTCGCAACAAAGTGTAGTTGAATGACATACTTGAGTTGGTCACCCTAAGGCGTGATTAAGACCACTCCAGCCCCCGAGTGTTGAAAACTGCGAGAGCCATCAAAATACATCGTCCAGTGATCGTGGCATGCCAAATCTTCAGACTCCTGTACGGGTGGTTCAGGATTAGTCTATTCGACCACGAAGTCGGCCAGGATCTGAGACTGGACCGTGGTGCGAGGCGTGAAATGGATGTCGAACGCTCCGAGTTCCACAGCCCATTTCGCGATCCGACCCAATTTCTCCGGATTCCGGACAATGTCCCCCAAAGGAAAAGATGAGGGCACAGTAATTTTATGTGCTTGGAAGTATGTCGTAGCTTACGGGAAGCCATCAACAATGCGTAAAGTATTTTATGGACCTCAGGGTATCGCTCCTTAGGACCATGAAGTACTTCGTTTACGTAGTAGATGGGTTTGTGCACACCTTCTCTTTCTGCGATCAATACAGCGCTGACCGCGTAAGGTGTGGCCGCCAAGTAAAGGAATAATGGTTCCTCTTTATCAGGAGAAACCAAGACCGGAGGACTGGACAAATATGCTTTGACCTCCTGAAATGCTTTCTCGGCCTCATCGGACCAAGTAAAACCGCGAGTTGCTCCGCGTGCTCTTCGGGGAGATCCGCCCCGATCTTGATGACCTTGTCCGCATCGACCGGGGATAGCGGGACCTTCCAGAGGTCCCCCTCTGGACGCGGCTTCGAGGGAGACCTCCCGGAGGGGACGGCTATGGCATCCGATGCCTGGGAAGAGGTCTCTCCCCCCGGGGTCTTGATCATGTGGATGCTCCCGATCATCGTGGCGGCGCGCTCGTACAAGGCGCGGGTCAAGTTTTGGTTACCTCGGGTGGTGATCACGCCGTGAGGCCCGGGGATCTTCACACAGAGATAGCTATGGTGGATCGCTGCCCCCAAGTGGTTGATCGTGGTCCTCCCCATGATTGCGTTGTACGAGGAGGGGAGGTCCACTACGTCGAACCGGACCATCTCCGACCGGTAGTTGTCTGGCGTACCGAAGGTCAGACATTGAGTTAGTTATACCGGCAAAACATGGTACGGGCATATGACAAGCTTGTCAAGCCGCGTGTCTTCAGGAAAGGCGAACTCATACTTGTTCTTCAACGGCCCATTATGGTCACTAGCAAAGTCAAAGGCAAGTTTGAGCCTGAATGGGAAGGACCGTACATCATCGAGCAAATATATGATGGTGGTGCATACCAACTCATTGATCAACAGGGGAACCGCCCAATGCCTCCCATCAATGGCAGGTTCCTGAAGACATACTTTGCATGATCGTGCCTTTGGCATGATCTCTTCACTCCTTCTTCTCTTTCTTTCACCCCTTTGCTTTTGATTTTTTTTTGTGTTAAAAAATTTCAAAAAAAACTTTTCAAAAATGCTCTCTTATGGGTGTCAATACCCAACAATGAAAGGCTTTCTCTAGTTTCGTCAAGCCAATCGCCTCTGCTTTTGCGGCTAAAGGATTCATGTGCTGAGTAAAGGATGAATCACCTTGACTTTATTTGCAATGGAAGGACCTCCACACAAAGCACATAGCAGGTGTAACGTATGTGTAACCAAGGGCAATAGGATGCTAATTCTCGTCCTATCTGAAGCAACCAGTTCACCATGTACTTTGCTATCCAATGCCTCTCTTCAGATCCATGGAGACATCAAGCCCCTGGAGAAACTATAAGATGAAGAGTAGGAAAGGGCTACTTGACTTGGCACAAGTCGTAGTTCAATGTGCAGCCACTTGCCACTCCTGTGAGGCATCAACAAGGGTCCTTTAAAAAAAATTTGAAGCCCGCGGGGATTATTTAGTCACTACAAGATGTGGATTGGTTACTTTTGAATTCTCAAAACAAAGAAGCATCAATCAAGGTCTCAAAATAAAGAAGCTTCCAAGAAATCCCAAGGAGTACATTCAAGAAATCCTCCGACAAAGCAACAAAGAAAGCCATCCACCATCCTCGGCAAAAGTAAGGCAAAATTCCAGCAATCCTTTCACCCTACAAACCATCCAGCTATTCAAGTCAAACCAGCCATACCTATGACTCCCTATTCGATGAAGTTAGTGCAAGGTGTGTGAAGTCTTGGTGATCTCTAGCAGAAGAGAAAAACTTGAAGAGATTCCTATTGCCTTCGGTGACTTTTACTAAAGCACCATGCTACCTACACATCTTCACGAGTGAACGAAGTTGTAAATGAAGTTCATCATGGACATTCGATGTCTTTAGAATAGTGAATCCTTCATAGCCTCTATCTCGGGATGATATCCATGGCTTGATGTTTAAAGAAAAGCCGATATTTCAAAATAAAATCTCTTTTGGGAAGGTTTTGCCCCAACATTTTAAAGGAAGAAGTCTTTTGCTTTTCTTTGAAACTCTATTTAAAATCAAAGTCTTTTATTTTGGGAAGATTTTACCCCAATGTATTAAAGAAAAATGGTTCTTTTCCTTTCTTTAATCGTTTTAAAACAAAAAATTTTGTAATGATTTTCCCCAACATTTTAAAGAAAGATGTCTCTTTTCCTTTCTTTAATATTCTATTTCAAAATCAAAATTGTTTATTGTGGGAGGGTTTTCCCCAAAGTTTTAAAGAAAGATGTATTTTCCTTTCTTTGTTTTTTATTCTGGGAGGATTTTGTCCCAAAATTTTAAAGAAAGATGTATTTTCCGTTCTTTGTTCTTTATTATGGGAGGGTTTTACCCCAACGTGCTAAAGAAAGATTTTTCTTTCCTTTCTTTGATATTCTTTTAATGGAAAGGCGTTACCCCAATATTCTAAAGAAAGCTGTGCTTTCCATTCTTTGATGATTTTGTCTCAATGTTCCAAAGAAAGATGTGCTTTCCTTTCTTTGATGTTGTTACACCAATATTCCAAAGAAATTTGTGCTTTCCTTTCTTTGATGGTTGTGTCTCAATGTTTCAAAGAAAGATGTTCTTTCTTTCTTTGTTAGCGTTACCCCAATATTCCAAAGAAAGATATGCTTTCCTTTCTTTGATGGTTTTACTCTAACATTCCAAAGAAAGATGTATGTGTGTTTCCTTTCTTTGATGATTAATTATAATGGGAAGGTTTTACTCCAATATTCCAAATATAATGGGAAGATTTTACCCCAAAGTTCCAAAGAAAGACGTTCCTTTCTTTTATTTGAGGTTATTTATCCTGGGAAGGTTTTATCTCAATATTCTCTAAAGAAAGATGTTGTATTCCTTTCTTTAAGGCTCTTTCTGATGAAGAGGTTTTACCCCAACACTTCAAAGAAAGAGGTTATTTTTCTTTCTTTGATATGCAGGTTAATATTTCCAAACTTAGGTTTGAAGTGACCAAACAAAGTTTGCAATGTCACCATTGATGGGAGTAGTGAAGTATGCCAGTGTGGTTCATGTGGATCTGTGAAACCCTTCCACTCCACGGGTTGGCTTCGTGGTGGCAAGACGAACGCAGTGAAGTTGATAAAAGGCCTTAGGTTGTGGCATGATTCTTCGCCATAACTTAAGAAGATGGGAGCAGTGAAGCATGACTCTACTGGTTGGCTCCGTGGTTGCTAGACGGACGCAGTAAAGTTGATAAAACACCTTAGGTTGGGGCATGATCCTTCGCTATGACTTAGGAAGACTGATGACAGTGGATCACTTTGATGAAGCTGTCAATTCCCCTCGCTGGTTGGCTCCATGGCAGCTAGACGGACGCAGCATAATTGCAAGTCTTTAATTGTCACATAGCTTCCACCTCTGGTCATCATCGAGCAAAGTTGTTCCACAATTTTTGGTCACATCGAGCAAGCATCATCGACCACAGTTGTTTCCATTGCCTCATCTTCGACCAAAGCAGATGTAAGTAAATTACATTTAGATTTCGTTGCTTGACGCTAGTTTCAAGTGTTGTAACTCAGAAATAACAGTCAGTTTCGGCAAGTTAAGTTCGAGCTGCTTCGTGCACAAACTCAACTCGGCGAGGCGCATTTGTTTGATGAATTTTTGTAATTAAAAATTATTAGAAAAGTCCCATGTGACCAAAAGGGCTAAAATAAAAATACACGTATATTTGAGATGTAAAAAAAGATCAAAAACTAGGACGAAAACTCCACTGGTCAAAAAATCGGTCAAAGTTGGACTGGTCAAACCTAGTCCGCAAACTGGTCAAAATTGGACAGGTCAAATCTACTTAGTAAACTGATCAAAATTGGACAGTCAAACCTACTTAGCAAACTGGTCAAAATTGGACTGGTCAAACCTGATCAAAAAACCAGTCAAAATCGGCCTGGTCGAACCGAGTCTGGTTTCAGCCTGGCCGAACCGACGTAATCCTTTAATGGCTCAAAATTTGATAAAAAGGAAATAATCTTTCAGTATCCTTTTGTTTGGGAAAGAATCTCTCCTGTATCATTTTGTTTAGGAAATAATCTTTTCTGTATCCCTTTGTTTAGGAAATAATCTTTTTGTATCCTTTCATTTAGGAAATAATCTTTTAAAAGGGGAAGTATATTTCCTATTCGAAATCAAATCCCCTGATCGTCTCTGATTGCAACCAACGCATGGAGGCCCTATAAATAGAGAGGGGGTGCTAACTATTTGGACAGAGGCACAAGGGGGAGACACGCACACAAAGTGGAGGCACGATAGGCGGAGAGAAGGCAGAGGCACACACAAAGGGCAAGGAAAGCGACAGAAGACCGGCGACTGTGAATCCACTCAAGCCCGTGAAGGTTACCATTGGTAAGCGCTAACTTTTCATAATCATGCATCATCATGCATTGCATATCAGAGGTGGAGCCCTGTTCGTTGGTGCCCATGCTAGCTGTTCATGAGCAACAATTGAAGGTCACATGTCCGTTTTTCGATCAGAGATCAAACCCCACCAAGATTGCCGTGGATCAAAGATCTGAAAGTTTTTTACTTTCGATCAAAGATCAATACGCCACCAAGGTCCCGGTTGATCAAAGATCCGAAAAATGGCATGCTCATCTTTTGATCAAGGATCAAACCCCACTAAAGTCGCCGTCGATAAAAGATCTGAAAGTTATTTACTTTCGATCAAAGATTAAGACGCCACCGAGGTCTCAGTTGATCAAAGATCTAAAAATTGCAAGCTCATCTTTTGATTAGAGATCAAAACCCAGCAAAGTCACCGTTGATCAAAGATCTGAAAGTTGTTTACTTTCGATCAAAGATCAAGACGACACCAAGGTCCTGGTTGATCAAAAATCTAAGATTCATGAGAGAAAATCGATGATAACTACTCATCTAGAAGTTCGATCGACCCCAAAGTTTTATGGTGAATAGAGGACTCCATGAGAAACGCTTCCACCAATTTTCAAGTCAATCAAAGACCTCTAGATGTCCAATTCAACCAGAAGAGGTGCTCTGTCCAGAAGCAAATTCAGCTTGTACCATGGGAGATAGATCGATGATAACTTCTCATCCAGAAGTCTGATCGACCCTAAATTTTATGGAGAATAGGGGATTCTATGAGAAACCCCTCCAACAATTTTCAAGTCAAGCAAAGACCTCTAGATGTCCAAATCGACCAGAAGAGGTGTTCTGCCCAGAAGCAAATTCAGCTTGTGCCATGGGAGATAGATCGATGATAACTCCTCACCTAGAAGTCCGATCAACTCCAAATATTTATGGTGAACAGAGGACTATATGAGAAACCCCTCCACCAATTTTCAAGTCAATCAAAGACCTCTAGAGATCCAATTCGACCAAAAGAGGTGTTCTGTCCAGAAGCAAATTCAGCTTATACCATGGGAGATAGATCAATGATAACTGCTCTTCCAAAAGTCCGATCGACCCCAAATTTTTGTGGTGAATAGAGGACTCTATGAGAAACACCTCCACATTTTCATGTTAATCAAAGACCTCTAGATGTCCAATTCGACCAGAAGAGGTGCTCTGTCCAGAAGGCAATTCAGGTTGTGTCATAGGAGATAGATCGATGATAACTTCTCATCCAGAAGTCGGATCGACCCCAATATTTTATGGTGAACAGAGGACTCTATGAGAAACCTCTCCACCAAATTTCATGTCAATCAAAGACCTCTAAAATGCCAATTAGACCAGAAGAAGTGCTCTATCTATTAGCTTATTCACTTTGTCCCACGGGAGAAGATTGATGATAACTTCTGATGCAGAAGTCCGATCGATCCCAAATATTTATGGAGAATAGAAAGCTTATACTAAAGTAATTCCTCCTAGTTTCAAGTCAATCAGAGGCGAGAAAGGTTCCCATCCAATTAGTCGAAGAGGAGCCAGTGCAATGATTAATCATGTCTGAAGCTGCCAACTATGTCAAAATATTACCAAGTCCTTGATGGATATTCCAATGGGCTGTCTACCATACAATATGCTTTTCCAGAAACTAAGGAAGTCAAAAGTGTTATCACAAGTCATTCCATCCATAATTTACATATTGCTGGGTACTGATGAAGCAAAGGCAACATGTTTTTTGTCCGTGACTAACGAAGCCGAACACCACTTATGCCGGATACTGATGAGATGAAGGCATCCATTTGTTTACGACCGACGAGGCCAAACAACCCCCTAGCCGGGCACTGACGAGGCGAAGGCCACATTTTGTGATAACACCATAGACTAACGAGGCTATGGATTTGCATACTTGCATGCATGGGCATCCGCATTGCATTTATTTATCAAGGGTAAAGTTATTTTGAAGCATGAAGATGACGACCATCAGCGCAGCTTAATCAGAGGTTTTCTGCGGACTTGTTTTGCAGATGTAATTAATCAGGAGCTTTTCAAAAGACCTGAGGAACCATGAACCATGAAATATCCTGAAGTCAAGATGTACTTTCCTTGGCATAGAGAACTTGTAAATCCCAAAGGGACTTGTAACTTATAACACTACTACAGAAATGCAATCTACTAACCCATATCTTCTAACGATTATAAGCAATCTGGGAAAAATTCGATAGAGTACGACGACAGCGGTGGAGAAGAGGCTTTTTACTATCGGGTATATTCTAGTGCACCGTTAGTGAAATGCAAATATTTTTTACTATCGGTCATTACTGTACCAACTGATATAATAGATGAAATAGTACTACCGGTTTGTCTTTCGTAACTGATAGTGAAATTACGGACTTTTTACTATCGGTTCATACTATACCAACCGATATAATAGAGTAAATTTTACTATCGGTTTGTCTTTGGTAACTGATAGTGAAATTACGGAATTTTTACTATCGGTTACTACTGTACCAACCGATATAATAGAGAAAATTTTACTATCGGTTATATAAAACAAACTGATAGTAAAATGACGTCATATAAACTAATGGTTATGACAGTGGAGACCTTAATAGAGAGAAAAGTTTACTATCAGTTGTGGTTTTGAACCGATAGTAAAATTGCACAACTTATCTCGACCCCTGCTCTGCATCCTCGATTCATTTCTACCGTACGTGCATCCACGCTCCAAGCTAGAGTGATCTGGAGAAGCTAGCTGAGAGGTTGATAATTCGATCCCCTTCGGTATTGTCATCTTCTCATCACCTCTCTCTCTCTCGATCACTCTTTCACACTCTCCCTTTCTCTCTACTTCCAATTAATTAAACTAGATACATGTAACTTCAAACTAGCTAGAAGGCTAGGTTGGCTAGCTAGCTATAGCTTGCTGAAGTTAAGCTAGGAATGATTTATGGCTGAAGTTAACCAGCTAGCTAGTTGGCTCTTCCAATTAATGCATCAAGTTAATTAGGGTTTCATATATATATCTATTTAATGTAATTAAGCAGCTGTACACACATATGGCCTAGCAAATTGATGATGTTTGATGCATGCATACCCTGAGTGATTAATTATTTATTTCAATTTGTCAATTTTGTGAAATAATTGTAGATGGACTGAGAATATTGGATGTATGGAATAAAACGTACTACTGTTGAGTATTTGGAGGGTGTGAATGGGTTTATTAAATTTGCTGAGCAAGAAAAGGCGAAGAAGAGAGAGAAAGATATGCATTGTCCTTGTATAGATTGTATGAAGTTAAAAAGGTTTGGCAACTCTGATCAGATTAGGAGTCATTTGATTCTTCGTGATTTTAACGCACGCTATACCCATTGGATATGGCATGGTGAAGATCTTGAGGAAGCGAGCACCGCTACCACTCAGCAGCACCCGGAAGTGGATTGCAGTAATGATGATCATCATAACATTGATAATGTTCATTCGGATGTGCATGTAGATGACGACAATTTAGATGAAATGTTACGTGATGTAGAAGAAGATTACAACGAAGACGATTTTGCTAAATTTGAGAAATTAATTGTTGATTCTGAGAAGCCTTTGTTCTCCGGATGTGCAAAATTTACAAAGTTGTCTTCTGTGTTGAGATTATATAACTTGAAGGCAAGCAACGGTTGGAGCGATAAGAGTTTCAAGGTGCTATTAGATCTGTTAGTAGACATGCTTCCAGAGGGAAATGAGTTGCCAAGATCGGTTTACCAGGGCAAAAAACTATTGTGTCCGTTGGGAATGAAAATCGAAAGAATACATGCATGCCCAAATGATTGTGTTCTGTACCGTAACGAGTACGAGGATTTGCATGTTTGTCCAAGATGCGGTGCATCGCGGTATAAGCATGGGGACAGAATTTATCACAATGGATGTGATGAGGTAAAGAAAGGGCCTCCGGCCAAAACTGTGTGGTATTTGCATGTGATTCCTAGATTGAAACGGCTGTTTGCAAATCCGAAAGATGCAAAGTACTTGCGTTGGCATGGTGAAGGTCGGAAACAAGACGGAAAACTAAGACATCCAGCTGATTCTATTCGATGGAGAAACATTAACAGAACATTCGGTGAGTTTGGCAGCGAAGTGAGAAATATAAGGTTTGGGCTGAGTACGGATGGTATGAATCCACACGGAAATATGAGCAGTCGGCATAGCACTTGGTCGGTTCTTTTATGCATCTACAATCTTTCTCCTTGGTTATGTATGAAGCGTAAGTACATCATGATGTCGTTACTAATTTCAGGACCTAGACAACCCGGGAATGATATTGACGTGTTTTTATCACCGTTAGTCAAGGACTTACATAAATTGTGGAGCGAAGGGGTGCGGGTGTGGGATGCACATAAGCGAGAGAATTTCATGTTGCGAGCCATGATATTTTGCACCATAAATGATTTCCTGGCCTATGAAAATTTGTCGAGGTATAGTACGAAAGGAGGCAAGGCTTGTCCTATTTGACTGGATGAAACTGAAAGCATGTGGTTATCGAACTGCGGAAAAACAGTGTACATGGGTCACCGCAGATTCCTTCCGATGCATCACGCTTACCGTAAGAAGAGGAAGTCATTTAATGGGAAGCCTGAGAAAGGATCAGCCCCAGTGTTTGTGACTGGTAAGGAGCTTTACTTGCACGTGAAGGACATCAAAGTTAAGTTCGGTAAATGTTCGACGAACTACCTCCATTTTTAGATGGAATTCTTCAATCTGTCCCTACTGAAAATATTGACGAAACAAGTTACCTGTGAGACGACTACGAAGAAGGATTATGGGTGGACAACCATTCTTGACTAATTTGCAATATGTAAGTGACGTATATTACTTGGATCTTTAATCGAAGAATTCTTCAAATCATTTTTCAAAAATTCTTTGGGAAAACATACGTGATGCATTGAGAATCATTTCTGCAAATTTTCATTTCAATTAGAGTTGATTTGAGCAATAATTGATTATTTTCACAAATCAATATGAAAACTGCAAAGTTCAGATTCCTCGTGGTTTTTGGCTGGTTTGTCATTTTGATATCTCCATCTTGATTGGCTATTCGAAGAAAGTTTCTATATGCATGATTCCTTATGTTCCATGATTGGTCTTTACTGTTAATTTATTTCAAAATTATTGGAAGTCATTTGCATGGGGTTTCAGGTGTCTTTACAAGTGCAAAATGATGTACTGAGACCCATCTGTAATTGTTCTCAGGAAAACCCTTTAGGGTCAATAACATTGTATTATACTATCGGTTTCAATTTTCAAACCGATATGAATTTAAGATCTACTATCGGTTTCTTGTTCATAACCGATAGTAATACATATTGTGTTATGAGACACTGTTCTACATTTTGGTTTGATCTTGTACAGTGGATTAATTTACTATCGGTTAATAATCATAAAACCGATAGTGAACAATGCCAACACTCCAAACCCTAACTTCCATTGTATTTACTATCGCTTTGATGATTATTAACCGATAGTAAAGATTCATATATTAGGTTAACCTCGCACAATTTTCCCTCCAGTGCAACTGATCACATTTCCAAATACTCGAGCGCGGAAAACCCTAGCCTCCCCGACGTTCCCTTTTTCGCTCCTCTGCGCCACCATTGCCGCTCGCAATTGGGTTCACCACCGCCTCTAGCCACTCCACGAACGACTGTAAGTGTTCTTGACCAAACCGCAGTATCGTTGATCTTGCCGCTCGCGTCAATTTCTTAAATTTATATTGAATAGTTCATATGTGGTTCAATGTATTACAAATATAAAACTAGATGAAAAGTGCATGAATTACAAACTTGATAGTTATGAGAATTACAGACTTGATGAAAATCCCTAGGAATTTTTCGTTACATAGTCATCTACTATTGGTTTCTTATTTCGAACCGATAGTAAAAGACCATAATCTAAATTTTCTGTTAATTATTTCCCATTTTCTAATTTTCATCTGAAATTTTGGTTCATTTAAATTTTTATCATAAAGCCATGATTCTTTATGTTCCTGCAGAGAGACTAGCATAGTTTGCACTGCTAATCTTATCTATTTTCCTGAATACAAACTTGAATACTATCGGTTTTAATTGTCAAACCGATAGAAAATAGAGTATCTCATATCGGTTTGTTATTGTCAACCGATAGTACATTGAAAAGTCTGAATTTTGCAGATTTCATATTTGATTTGTGAAAAGAATCAACTATTGCTCAAATCAAATACATTTCAAATGAAAATTTACAGAAATGATTTTCATTGCATGAAATATATTTTTCTGAAAAATTTTCCAAATAGGATTTTACAATCAAGAGTTATGGTCAAATGATCTTTATGTTAAGCAAGAAGGTTGA
Source organism: Pharus latifolius (assembly GCA_019359835.1). Taxonomy (NCBI): domain Eukaryota; kingdom Viridiplantae; phylum Streptophyta; class Magnoliopsida; order Poales; family Poaceae; genus Pharus; species Pharus latifolius. The sequence continues at coordinate 49,928,598 of CM033319.1, read as the reverse complement.
AGTTCGACAACCTTTTGCAAATTGAGTTCAAATTTGATTTTCATGAGATTTTTGACATGAAAGAGCTTGAATCAGTTATTCATATCATTTTGAGCCGAAGGTCACGAGTAAAGACCATAGAAACAGCCGAAGCTCATGTTTTGCATGTATAAGATATTTCGAGTCAAAGCAAGTTTTCCGGTGAGATAGTCGAAAGCCTCTAAAAACCTTTTAAATCCATTTTGAAGACCATGTTGTAGGAATTGATGATTTTTGGCCTTTTGAATGAAAATTTGACATTTTAACAAAAAGTGGTGGTTCATCATTGCCATTTCATTTTAGTTATGAATTTTGTCATGTACCTTTCTTCATATCAATTGATGGTCTGTTCATGGAATTTTAGGTAAAGTATGTCGGCATCTTCCTCTGCTGATAGTAGTGATTCGGCAAGGGCGAACGTAGATGACGCTGCCTCGTCCCAACGCAAGAGGAAGGCGCGAGGCGCGACGATGTTGTGCCGTTTAGCCAAACGCACGGATCTTTCATGTGAGTTCAACCAGTTTGGGAAACTATCGGGAAGAATGCCGGCTAGTACGCTGCCTATGTTGGTTTGTTGGCAAGGAAAGGGTGAAGATCACCGTCCAGAGCTGGAAGGACGTTAAGGCCGACGAGAGGGATAGGCTGTGGGCGGAAGTGAAGGTAAAATTAATCAAAATCACTGAACTCTTGAGTAATCACATTCCCTTGGTTTATCCCAGAGATTAAGTAAGTCCTGCTTATATGCACCATTTGAAACAGGCCAAGTGGAACATCCCCGACGATGGTCCCAAGATAGCTTGCTTGAAGGACATGAACAACACGTGGAAAACCTTCAAGACCGTCCTCGTCAGTACCTTCCTCGCTAAAGGCAAATCTCCATGCGAGAAGTACCCCTTCATAACGGAGGAGGTATGGGAGCAATTCACCCAACAGAAGGGGACCCCTGAGTTCAAGGTATGTATGGTTCCTTTGCTTGGTTACACCGTTGTATGCAGTAACCAGTGGTGCATTAATTTTCTTGTTTCTGGTACGAAGGCCCTTAGCGAGAAGAACAAGGCAATTCAGACGAGGAATGACCACCCGCACCGGCTCGGCTCTCGCGGCTATGCGAGAAAGGAGGAGCAGTGGAAGAAGGCTGAAGACGAGGCGTCAAATTTCGTCGACTCCCCTGACCTACTGCTCTCCGAGATTCACGGTCCGCGATGCAAGCGCTGGTGGCTGGCCAGAGGGACCGTGTCGTCCATGGGGACTGTGGAGTTATTAAACCCCAAGGACGTTGAGGTCGTGCAGCGAATCGTAAGTTGGCTAACTTCCTGGTTGGAATCATAGAGTGTGGTAGAAAAAACTACGATCACTAGTGTGCGCACAAGTTTGTTTATATTTTTTTCCTCACAATGGAGAGCTTTGAATGTAACAGATCTCTTGCTCGAAGGAGGAGACCGAGGGATTGTTCACTCCCCATAGGGAGAACGACATCCTTACCCGGGCTCTAGGGAACAAGGAGCACCCAGGGCGGACGCAAACCATGGGGGGTGTGGTGCCATGGAAGGAAGGCTTCTCGGAGCCCGGGCAAAAGGCAAAGAAGACTCGTAGCTGGAAGAAAAGGGAATCGGAGCTGTCTCAGAAGATACGATTAGATGTGACTGCACAATTCGCGGACATGTTCGCTCAAATGAACGAGAAGTATGAACGCCTCAGCCGAGTTGTGTAGTCCAAGGGTTTAGATCTAGCTGCCAAGGTTGACGTTGCCAGGCCGAGTAGTTGCGGCTCGAAGGTTCACGTGGATCTGGTGGACCTGATTGAGGTATTGCAACTCTTGAGCTATATATGCAGTTCGGTTGATGCCACTCCCGTTACGTTAGAACTGTTTCGCTAACCTGTTATAATTGTTGCAAATTGCAGAAGCCGGAGAGCTGTAGCCTGTTGATCAACATAGGCAACAAACCTGTAGTGGTTGCAAACGGGGTTGTATATCAGTCTTGGGGGGATGTCCGGATCCACTGCGTACCTCTAGAGCCTGGATTCGCAAAGGTACAGGTGGACATGGCCCTCCCGGGCTACAGCTCTTCTCCGTTGCCCGTCCCAACGGACGAAAGTTGGACAATTGGCGAGGCATTAGGCTCGTACATACAGTGGCCCAAGAAGGGTGTTAGACTACAAGAGGTAAACCCTAGCCATTCTAGCTTACAACTCAGTTAATATACTCAATTTGCAAAATCTAACTTACGCGTTCGTAACTTAAAGTGGACGATGGATGCCAGCTCACTTCCTAAGGACACCACCCCCAGCACAACGCATGATTGAGCTCCTTCGGCCCCCATGCCTCTTCCGACGGCCTCAAACCCTTCGCCATCAAATGAGGCCGGCGGCATCGCGCCCCAACCTTCAAAGGTATACACTCGCTCCCCGCCCAAAGGCAAGGGCAAGGCCAAAGACAAGGCGAAACAAAGCCAGCCGGGTACGTTCAAGAACGGGTTCCCACTCATGTCGGAGTACCTTCTGCGCAATATGGATCAAATAACCAGAAGTCTCCACGAGTGGTACCTGACCCGGTCTAGGCGCCACATCAACTTCTTAGTTCACTTCAGGCCAGGTCATTTTCACCGTGAGGCCGGGAGCATATCGGTGGCCCACGAGGATTTGTTCAACCTCCTCAACTGGCGGGAGCTTGATATGTCCATCATACGGACTGGAGTCCTGTGACTTTGCTGTTGTGTGTGTTACATCTAGGCCTTTCATGCCTAACCCTGATGTGTTTTGATGGTTGATGATAATAAGTATTTTTGGACTAACTATGTGTTTGAGTTATTGTTACAGATTTCAGACAACCGCACAAAAAGCGAGGGCTGGTAATCAAGATGTTGAAGTTCAATTTAAGTTGTTCAAAAGCATAAGAAGACGCAAAAAGGAATTGTTTTTGCTGGACTAAACTGATGCATCGAGGTATGTTGTAGTTCTAGGTTTACCGATCTCAGGGTGCATGAAGATCGATCGGTTTAAGGATTTTATTCTTAGTTTAAACCGTACTATAAAGAGGGGACACAAGTTCTCTCTACATCTCCAATCATACCGAGAAAAATCTAGGTCAATGCACGCATATCATTATCTGTGGTTTTTCGACAATTTGTTTTGATGTATTGAATTTTGTCAACAGTTGAGGTTTTTACTTCTCGAGAAAGATCTGAAAAGATCTAATTTTTGTTGCTGTTGTCAAAAATGTTCTTCTCGAAAATATCTTCAAAACAAAACTGAAATCATTTGAATCAGATCTCTGGATTTTGAGTTTTCTCTGTTTTTATCCATACTGACTGTCAGTATGAATGTCAGTTTGATAAACTGACTAATCTCCAGAGAGTATGAGCTGATTTTTGTTGTACTAGACTGACTGTCAGTGTTGGTAACTGACTGTCAGTATGAATGTCAGTTAGTGCAAACTGACAAATCTCCAGAGAGCATGTTTTTCTGTCTCAGATTTTTTGTACTAAACTGACTGTCAGTATGAGTATACTGACTGTCAGTGTGGGTTTCGACCACAGAGAGTTTTTGAGTTGTTTTTAATTAATTCTGTTTTTCTCTGTGAGACTGACTGTCAGTTTGGAACACTGACTGTCAGTTTGGGCAGTAAATTTTTTGTTGTTATAAAGTTTTTAGCCGTTGCTTTTCACTGTTGATTTTGTGGACACTGACTGTCAGTCTTTGTAACTGACTGTCAGCTTGGACTGTTTCTTTTTACCGTTTTAGTCCACAACGTTCGAGCTGTTGTGATCCTATTTTTACTCTTTCTGGTGATACACTAGACTGACTGTCAGTTTGTGAGACTGACTGTCAGTCTTAGTTACTATTTTTCAGCTCGAGTGCAAACGGCTCTTTTGACCACGAAGGCTATAAATAGAGGTGTTGAGCTACTGTTTCAACACAAGAAAACACAGCAACACAGCCTTTCTTACTTTCTCACTAGTGCTTCTTCGTTTTACTTAAAACTTGATCTTTTGATCGAGTCGTGAGAGTTTTAGCCACATCGAGCATATTGTTCTTGCATTCCATTTCTAGATATTTTCTCGGTGTGCATTGGAGGTCTAGAGTAGACCTTGCTTCTTATTACTCTTGGTGAGCGCCCTCACCTAGACGGTTCGAAGGCGTAAATCGCTGATCTCTCCAAATCGGAGATTGTCGGAGAGACGCGATTACTTGTAAAAGGTTTGGTGCTCGCCTTTCCGGAGGGGACAAGGAGCAACCTTAGTAGATAGTGTCCTGTGTGGATACTGAAGCTATACTCAAGGACTGAGTGCTTCAACGAGGACTAGTGGAGACTGGGCGTGTCTCCGATACCTCGGGATATATCGGTTTCAATCTCTTATCCTTTTCTATTACTTGTTTTATCTGAATTTTTCATTTGCAAAAACAAATTTTAAAAGTCTCCTATTCACCCCCTCCCCCTCTAGTCGACATCCTGATCCAACACGTGGTATCAGAGCCCGGTCTCTCATTTATAAGCTTCACCGCTTAGAGAGAGGATGTCGTCTACTGATGGCTTTAATCTGGGTCATACTAGCCGTGCGCCTATCTTTGATGGGACTAACTATCCCTACTGGAAAGTGCGTATGTCTGTATTTCTAGAAGCCATGGGATTGGATGTCTGGTTGATTGTTAAAATTGGTTTTTCTCCTCCGGATGATCCGGAAAGCTATACTGAAGATGATAAGAGAAAACAACATCTGAATGCTCGTGCTTTAAATGCTTTATTTACTGGTTTATCTCTAAATGAATTTAATCGTGTAAGCAATTTGAATACTGCTCACAAAGTTTGGAAAACTTTAGAAGAAATATATGAAGGAACTACTAAAGTAAAAGAGGCTAAACTTTTAATGGTTAGACAAAAGTATGAAACTTTCAAAATGTCTTCTTCTGAAACTGTTGATTCCATGTTTACTAGATTGAATAATATTGTGAATGAACTTAAAGGTCTTGGTGTTATCTTTACTGATCTCGAAATTGTCAGAAAAATGCTTCGAGCTCTCCCAGAAAGCTTTGACACTCTTGTAACAGTTTTGACAAACTCCGATCTTTCTACAACTTCACCTACTGATCTCTATGGAAATTTGATTACCCATGAAATGCACAAAAAGGAGAAGAAGGAACTGAACGAAACCTCTGATACAAAGAAAAAGACGGAGGCTTTCAAAGCAAATTCCAAGGACGGCACAAGTGAAGGTTCCTCCGATGAAGACTTGGCTCTCTTGGTAAGAAATACTCAACGTCTTCTTCGCAGGTTACACAAGAAGGGAGTGAGCATCGACACTCGTCCAAAAGGTTCAAGACCAACAAACTTCAAAGATGTGATATGCTATGAATGTCATGAAAAAGGACATATAGCATCAAGATGTCCGAACAAGAACAAATCTACGGATAAAAAGAAGAAGAACTTCAAGAAGAAGTTTAACACTCCTAAAAAGGCATGCTTTGGCGAATGGATGTCTGGAGGTGAGAATTCCGACTCCGACTCTGATGATGAGAGATGTACAAAGAAATTAGCCGGAATTGCCCTCAAAAATTCATCAAGCTCTCCAGTTTGCCTTATGGCAAAAAGGAATGAAAAGGTAACTTCTTTTGATCCCTCCTATGATGATCTAGTTGAAATGCTAAATGAAATCAATGAGGCCTATGGCAAAACTAAAAGAAAATATAAGACCCTTAAGGAAGAATTTTTAACTCTTTCTGATCAACACTCTGAATTAAAGGAATCTTATGAAAATGCTCTTATGAAAGATGTCTCAAATTTGTCTTGTAAAGCTAGCATTGGTACTTCTTGTGATGATATTGATAATTTTCAACTAGATACACCATGCGCTTCAAATGAATCCACTCTCTATGAAAATATTAAACTTAAATCTCAAGTTAAAAAATTAGAAAAAGGGTTAGAAAATAGCTATAAAGGTAAAATATCTCTTGACCTAATTTTAGGTAGTCAAAGATGCACCTTTAGAAAAGAAGGTCTAGGATATTTTCCTAATAAAGATAAAAAGATAAAAATTAGAACTGTTTTTACAAAAGCATGTAACCTGTTTTGTCATAAATGTCATGAAGTAGGTCATTCACATGATTCATGCCCTCTTATGACATCTGCATATTTTGATGCTTGTTACATGCTAAAACGGTCAAAGAAAGGTTATGCTATTGCAAAATATGTTGGTGCACCAATGATGAACAAAAGAAAAAATTCTATTTGGGTGCCCAAAACTTTGATCGCTAATATTAAAGGACCCAGAAGTGTTTGGGTACCAAAATCAACTTAAATTCTTTTGCAGGTAAACTACAAAAATGGTGGACGTCATTGGGTGCTTGATAGTGGATGCTCCGAGCACATGACCGGAAATGCCAAACTGTTCACCACAATAAAAGACAATTCCGACGAACATCAAAAGATCACCTTTGGAAATAATCGTCAAGGAAGCGTGACAGGTTTGGGTAAAGTTGCCATTTCAAATGATTTAACTATTTCAAATGTTCTTTTGGTTGAATCTTTAAATTTTAATTTGCTTTCAGTTGCACAAATTTGTGATCTTGGTTTCCGCTGTATCTTTTATCCCAATGAAGTTTTGGTTGAAAATTTAAAAGACAATTCTTTGATTTTTAAAGGTTTTCGTCATGAAAATTTATATCTAGTTGATTTCTCTTCAAAAGATGCATCTCTTGCAACATGTCTAGTCTCACAAACATCTAAAGGATGGTTATGGCATCGGAGACTTGCTCATGTTGGAATGCATCAACTTAAAAAGCTTTTCAAACGTGATTTGGTTATTGGCTTAAAGGATGTGGTCTTTGAAAAGGATAAACCTTGTAGCGCTTGTCAAGCAGGCAAGCAAATAGCTACCACACATCCAACTAAGCGAATACTTTCTACAAGCAAACCTTTGGAACTTTTGCATTTGGATTTATTTGGACCTTCAGAGTTCCAAAGTATTGGGGGAAATAGTTATTGCTTTGTTATTGTTGATGATTTCACTCGTTTTACTTGGGTTTTCTTTATTTTTCAAAAATCTGAAACCCCCGATGTTTTCAAAAGTTTTGCAAAACGTGTTTCTAATGAATTCGAATTATCCATCAAGAAAATCCGTAGTGATCATGGTGGAGAGTTCGTTAATTCAACTTTATTTGATTTTTGCGACTCTCTTGGAATCAAACATGAATTTTCCACATCCTACACTCCACAGCAAAATGGAGTTGTTGAAAGGAAAAATCGAACATTAATAGAGATGGCAAGAACCATGTTATGTGAGTATAATACTTCTATTCGCTTCTGGGCAGAAGCAGTTCACACAGCTTGCTATTCTATTAATCGACTCTATTTGCATCCTCTTTTGAACTTGACACCTTATGAACTTCTTTTTGGAAGAAAACCAAATATTTCATATTTTCGTGTTTTTGGTTGTAAATGTTACATCTTAAGAAAAAGAAACTTTGGTGGAAAATTTCAAAGAAAAGTTGATGAGGGTTTTCTAGTTGGTTATTCTACCACTAGCAAAGCCTATCGTGTTTTTAACAAAACGTCAGGTTGTATTGAGGAATCTTGCGATATTGAGTTTGATGAATCTAATAACTCGCAAGAAGAGCAAGCTGTTCATGACACTTCAGGTGAAATTCAAGAACCTTTGAAAAATCTTACCATTGAAGAAGCTGAGGAAGTTGATGAAGATGGAAGTGAAGACTACAATGAACAACCTGAACCTTCTGTGCAAGCTGAGTCTGCTGCAGAAGAAGCAGCACAAGAAGAAGCGCCAAGCCAGCATAGAACAATTATCAAGGATCACCCTTTGAACCAAGTTCTGGGTGATATTAGTAAGGGTGTTCTAACTCGATCTCGTATTGCTTCTTTTTGTGAACATCATTCATTTGTTTCTTCTTTAGAACCAACTTGTGTTAGTGAAGCTCTAGATGATCCTGACTGGGTAAATGCTATGCATGATGAACTAAATAACTTTACTAGAAATAAAGTCTGGAACTTAGTAGAAAGACCTAAGGATCATAATGTCATTGGAACAAAATGGGTTTTCAGAAATAAGCAAGATGAAAATGGACTAGTAATTAGAAACAAGGCTCGTCTTGTTGCTCAAGGTTTCACTCAAGTCGAAGGTTTAGATTTTAGTGAAACTTTTGCTCCTGTGGCGAGACTTGAAGCAATTAGAATTCTTCTTGCTTATGCTTCTCATTTCAACATTAAACTTTTTCAAATGGATGTTAAAAGTGCTTTTCTAAATGGTGAAATTTCAGAACTTGTATTTGTAGAACAACCTCCCGGGTTTGAAGATCCAAAATTTCCAAACCATGTTTTTAAACTAACGAAAGCTCTGTATGGCCTCAAACAAGCTCCTCGAGCTTGGTATGAACGCCTTAGAGATTTTCTTCTTTCTAAAGGTTTTAAAACTGGAAAGGTTGACACAACTCTGTTCACCAAGAAAATAGATGATGATTTATTTATTTGCCAAATTTATGTGGATGACATAATTTTTGGATCTACTAATGACTATTTTTGTCAAGAATTTGGAGATATGATGTCTAGGGAGTTCGAGATGTCCATGATTGGTGAGCTGAGCTTCTTCCTTGGACTTCAAATCAAGCAACTCAAGAACGGTACGTTCGTGAGTCAAACAAAGTACGTGAAGGACCTGCTCAAGCGCTTTGGGATGGAAGAAGCTAAGGCTATCAAGACCCCCATGGCTACAAATGGACACCTTGACATGGACAGAAATTCAAAATCAGTAGATTCTAAACTCTATAGGTCTATGATTGGTAGTCTTTTATATCTTACAGCATCTAGGTCTGATATCATGTTTAGTGTGTGTTTATGTGCTAGATTTCAGTCAGATCCTAAGGAATGTCATTTAACTGCTCTTAAAAGAATCCTTAGGTATTTAAAATGTTATCCCAGTTTAGGCCTTTGGTACCCTAAAGATGCAAATTTTGAATTAATTGGGTATTCTGATTCTGATTATGCTGGGTGTAAGATTGATCGAAAGAGCACATCTGGTAGCTGTCAGCTGTTGGGGAGATCATTAGTATCATGGTCATCTAGGAAGCAAAACTCTGTTGCTCTCTCAACAGCTGAAGCTGAATACGTGTCTGCAGGTAGTTGTTGTGCTCAATTATTATGGATGAAACAGACATTTTTGGATTATGGAATTAAATTTGATAAAGTGCCACTTCTGTGTGATAATGAAAGTGCCATTAAAATTGCTAATAATCCTGTTCAACATTCTAGAACTAAGCATATTGAAATACGGCACCATTTCATAAGAGATCATGTGGCAAAAGGAGATATTGATCTTAGTCATGTAAGAACAGATCTTCAACTAGCAGATATCTTCACCAAACCACTAGATGAATCCAGGTTTTGCTTTCTTAGAGGTGAACTAAATATTATAGATGTTTCAAATGCTAGTTGATAAAGTGATACTTCTATTAACTTCATCATACTATTGATTGCTTATCTTGATTAATGAAGTATAATATACATCTATATATATATTATTATTAAAATATTTTCTCCCTTAGAGCTCTCTCCTGGTCGAAGTCATAACTGACAGTCAGTTTTTAGAACTGACAGTCAGTATAGTGTTGTTTCTTGGTCGTAGGATTCTGGTCGTTTTGAAGTCTCACACTGACTGTCAGTATTCAACACTGACTGTCAGTCTCAGCACTTGATTTTATTGAACTGACATTCAGTGTACCACACTGACTGTCAGCTTTTGAAATTAAGTGACTAGACTGACAGTCAGTTTGTGAAACTGACTGTCAGTTTGAGTCCTTAAAACCCTAAACCGATCTTTTCTTTTTATCTTCTTCGGCCGCCGTTTTCTTTTCTCTTCGCCGTCGCCGTCGCCGTCGCCGTTGCTCCTCCTCCTCGTCGCTGTCGCCGTCGCCGTCGTCATCCTTCTCCCGCCGTGAGCTCTCTTTCTCTTTTCTTCTTCTTCTTCTTCTTTGTTTTTCTTTCTTTCTCTCTTTAATTCCTTCTTTTCCTTCTACTAATCCAAAATTGCTTTGCTTTTTCCTTTCCTTGATCTGCTATAGCACTCTTTCTTCACAATTTTTGCAAATTCCCTCTCAATCCCCACAAAAATCTCGTCCTTTCTCAGTTCGCCGGTTCCAGGTTGGAACTGACAGTCAGTCTCTCATACTGACTGTCAGCATCAGGTTCGAACTGACTGTCAGTTCATAAGACTGACTGTCAGTCTGAACCCTGAAAACAGAAACTTTTGTTTTCTCCACCCTTGTTCATCCTTGCATTCCTTTAGCTATCCACTATGTCTGATCAGCCTCATCGCCGCGTTGCTCGACGCAAGACTGTTGCGTCCAGCAGCAGGTCTTCGGGCCAGTCCTCTGGGGCTCGGCGTTCCCCCTCTCCAGAGCGTGTCCCCGTGAACTATTCGCGGTGGAACACTAGTCGGCTTCGGACTCTTCGTCAGCCGAACCCCTATCTATCTCCTCGTCCTTCTGGCACGGATGCCTCGCCACGTACCACCTTCTACACCATCACTCAGTTCGACATGTTTGAGAGCATCTACTCTCACATGCCCTTCTTCATTCATCGTTCTGTCTCTTGGCAGACGATAGTTTCTCGCACTGGCATCGCTTCTCTTTCTGATGCTTTTGCCTCTGTAGGGATCCGAGACTTAGTCTCTGATTCTTCTTTGACCTGGGCAGAGGAGCCCATTAGGCAGTTCTATGCCACCCTCCACATTTCTTCTCAGCGTGACTCACTGACCTTTATGACCGGTCTCCAGGTATACACGGTCACAAAGGAGCAGCTTGAGGCCGCTTTAGGACTGGTTCGTCCTGCTTCAGGGCGCCAGCTCCATACTTTACCTGATCTTGAGCATCGTGAGGTCGCTATGCTCTACTCCGGCGCCTTTCAGGTTCGTCACATTGCCGGCATGCGCCGCGATGTTGACCTAGCGCTGAAGATTCTTCGCCTCACTCTTCTTCCGATTACAGGTGACCGCGCCAGGGTCACCTACATCACTCTCCATGCTCTCATCTCGATCTTTCGAGAGGAGCCCTTCGACATCGCTGATCTCATCATTAGTGAGCTTCAGCACGTTCTTCTCTCTCCTCGTCGTCGCCTGGTGTATGCCCCATACATCATGGCACTACTGCTCCACATTCGAGCAGTAGACACCGCTCTTCCTCGCCCTCATCAGCTTTTGGCCTTCTATCCCCCTGGCCAGGCTGATCGTCGCCTGGGCACTCGTCCTCCAGCTCCTAGTGCTCCCTCCTCAGCCTCTGATGATGATGAGGATTCTGAGGACGCGACTGCAGCTCCAGCTTCTGCCTCTGCTCCTGCCCCTTCTAGCAGCTCCCGCACAGCTTCCTCTCTTGCATCTCTGCAGGTGTCTCTTGACCAGGTCATTCAGACACAGCAGGTGATCCAGAGTACCTTGGCAGCTCAGCAGGAGATCCTTCAGCAGATACTGCAGCGACTTCCAGCTCCTGATGCTGCGATGGCATCTGCTTCCCTAGCTCCTCGCAAGAGGGCACGGCCTGCAGTTTCTTCACCAGCATCATCTGCCGGCACCGCTCCAGTTCCAGCAGGACCTGCATCTCCCGCCGTCGTACCTTCCGCGTCTCCTACAGCTTCTGGAGGCACTGAGATTCTAGGAGACTCAGATGACCAGGAGTAGATTAGGTTTAGTTTCTCATGTTAGGCCTCCCTTTTTGTGCTTGATGCCAAAGGGGGAGAGATGGATGATGTTATGATATTTTGTTTAGATGGATGATGTTATGATATTTTGTTTAGATGGATGATATGATATGTTGATGATGTTATTTTGTGATATGATTATGATATGTTTCTTTTCTATGAAATTTTTTGATGCGATGATGCGATGAGATTTGTTCTTACATTTGTATGAGATATCAATGTGCTCTGACATAATTTGTGGTTCTCTCTCTTATGCTATGATATGCTCTGATACATCTTGAGGGATGTGCACACTTTCAGGGGGAGATTTTTGCACAAAATCAGGGGGAGTATTAGTTGGTATTAGTTTATTAACTTGTTGTCATCAATCATCAAAAAGGGGGAGATTGTTACATCTAGGCCTTTCATGCCTAACCCTGATGTGTTTTGATGGTTGATGATAATAAGTATTTTTGGACTAACTATGTGTTTGAGTTATTGTTACAGATTTCAGACAACCGCACAAAAAGCGAGGGCTGGTAATCAAGATGTTGAAGTTCAATTTAAGTTGTTCAAAAGCATAAGAAGACGCAAAAAGGAATTGTTTTTGCTGGACTAAACTGATGCATCGAGGTATGTTGTAGTTCTAGGTTTACCGATCTCAGGGTGCATGAAGATCGATCGGTTTAAGGATTTTATTCTTAGTTTAAACCGTACTATAAAGAGGGGACACAAGTTCTCTCTACATCTCCAATCATACCGAGAAAAATCTAGGTCAATGCACGCATATCATTATCTGTGGTTTTTCGACAATTTGTTTTGATGTATTGAATTTTGTCAACAGTTGAGGTTTTTACTTCTCGAGAAAGATCTGAAAAGATCTAATTTTTGTTGCTGTTGTCAAAAATGTTCTTCTCGAAAATATCTTCAAAACAAAACTGAAATCATTTGAATCAGATCTCTGGATTTTGAGTTTTCTCTGTTTTTATCCATACTGACTGTCAGTATGAATGTCAGTTTGATAAACTGACTAATCTCCAGAGAGTATGAGCTGATTTTTGTTGTACTAGACTGACTGTCAGTGTTGGTAACTGACTGTCAGTATGAATGTCAGTTAGTGCAAACTGACAAATCTCCAGAGAGCATGTTTTTCTGTCTCAGATTTTTTGTACTAAACTGACTGTCAGTATGAGTATACTGACTGTCAGTGTGGGTTTCGACCACAGAGAGTTTTTGAGTTGTTTTTAATTAATTCTGTTTTTCTCTGTGAGACTGACTGTCAGTTTGGAACACTGACTGTCAGTTTGGGCAGTAAATTTTTTGTTGTTATAAAGTTTTTAGCCGTTGCTTTTCACTGTTGATTTTGTGGACACTGACTGTCAGTCTTTGTAACTGACTGTCAGCTTGGACTGTTTCTTTTTACCGTTTTAGTCCACAACGTTCGAGCTGTTGTGATCCTATTTTTACTCTTTCTGGTGATACACTAGACTGACTGTCAGTTTGTGAGACTGACTGTCAGTCTTAGTTACTATTTTTCAGCTCGAGTGCAAACGGCTCTTTTGACCACGAAGGCTATAAATAGAGGTGTTGAGCTACTGTTTCAACACAAGAAAACACAGCAACACAGCCTTTCTTACTTTCTCACTAGTGCTTCTTCGTTTTACTTAAAACTTGATCTTTTGATCGAGTCGTGAGAGTTTTAGCCACATCGAGCATATTGTTCTTGCATTCCATTTCTAGATATTTTCTCGGTGTGCATTGGAGGTCTAGAGTAGACCTTGCTTCTTATTACTCTTGGTGAGCGCCCTCACCTAGACGGTTCGAAGGCGTAAATCGCTGATCTCTCCAAATCGGAGATTGTCGGAGAGACGCGATTACTTGTAAAAGGTTTGGTGCTCGCCTTTCCGGAGGGGACAAGGAGCAACCTTAGTAGATAGTGTCCTGTGTGGATACTGAAGCTATACTCAAGGACTGAGTGCTTCAACGAGGACTAGTGGAGACTGGGCGTGTCTCCGATACCTCGGGATATATCGGTTTCAATCTCTTATCCTTTTCTATTACTTGTTTTATCTGAATTTTTCATTTGCAAAAACAAATTTTAAAAGTCTCCTATTCACCCCCTCCCCCTCTAGTCGACATCCTGATCCAACAGTGTGAAGTTATCACAATTCATTTCATAAATCTAATCACTTTGTATGCACTACTTATGTGAGGGACCCACCCGTTGCAATGGGCCCCAGGTGTGCACTTACCCCGACTGCCCAGGATGCAGTCGTGCACAGAGTAATAAACAGACAACCAGCTCAACTTGGTTTATAGACAAAAGCAATATATGGCCATCAGGCCTTAATACACATCGATATACAAAGACCAACAAGGCTAACTACTAGATTTTATGAAAGTAGTTTTATCTGGTCTCCAAGACCATCCCACAGGCAAAAACTCGAGTGCAGCACGTAACCCTTCTAAACTCCGGGTGATGCTGCTTTGCTCATCTCTAGCTTCTCTTCAACTGTATTTTTGTTATTAAGCAAGGGTGAGTACAAAGTACTCAGCAAGTCTCTATATAAGAATTTATCCAATGCATGACAAGCTATGTCTAATTTAACAGTTTATGTGGTACAGAATAGTAAATTTCACAAACACATTTCCAAAGCGAATTTAAATACAATTGATTAGCAAAATGATGGTAGAAAACATTTATGATCCAAGAGTTAAATCTGGGCAAAACCTCTGTTTGCCCCTTTTTGTCTAATACTTTATTACTATTGTGCTATCCAGTAACTACCCATGGCATACCCCTGTCCGGGGATACGGATTGCTCGAATACTTTTTAACACTCTGCAGAGGGGCACCGCTTTACCCACATGAGTCCATCAATCTTCCCAGTCAGGCCACTTACACGCACAGTATTGCATGCGACTAGATTGAGGAGACAAGGCTCTCAAGAACATTGTATTAATTATATCCCTGCCCGACAATTCGACCACACTGGTCGTTCTTGTCGTTGTGAGATACCTCAGCGAGAAATACCCACACACCCAAAATTCACGAGTTACTCAAGGTCAGAGTAACTGCACGAACTCCCCTCACATCTCCCCCTCACCCATTCAGGCCTTAAGTTTAGACAACTAAACTTAGAAAGATCCACCCCAAACATCTCAGTTTGGAGCCTGAATGAGAACGACCACCTTGCAGGGATAAAATTGATACACAGTAGTCTACTGGCAGAGTTCAATTACTTAATCATGTGGTTGGCACGTTAATATGCCCATGGTCGTTTAGCACAATTGGTTATATCCTTATTTATTAGGGTGAGGTACTCAACCACTGTCCCACTTAAGCAAAAATTGCTCACCAATCATACCATCCTCACCACTAATATTCATTGGCTTTCAAATAAGCATCATTATTCAAAATACTTTTAAGGCCCAGTAAGGATGTTCCACCCAAGGTGGCCTCGGATCCTTACTGCCTCAACCAATCAGCAAGGATATTCCACTCACGGTGGCCCGGATCCTTGCTATCTCAACCGATCAATTTCATTTGTAAAAATCCTACCATCAATTGCTTTTGATTAATCATTTACATGCATTTACTTATACTTTATCAGAAACAACATACATAGCCATTGCAATATATGGGTTCAATATGATCAAGAAATAGGGACTTGCCTTGCTTTTCACGGGATCCAGCTGAGAGAACTACCAGGGCACTGACGTCTTGGAGCTTACTTCACTTGGTATCTATTTCGACGTCAAACAATAAGCAAACAAAAATAATACTGAGTATATTTATTTATAAATACATATGTTTATAATTGATAGGGTTCAAGTGGTCGAATGCTGAAACAGGATTAAAAGAATGGTCGAAAGGTGATTGATAAGCTTGGTCTAGGTTGGATTAACTTAGAAAATAGGGATAACTTTATCTAGTGTTTGGATGGACGATCAGATTATATATGTGCAAGGTTGGAGATAAGGCGGACAAAGTGACACGAACAGATTTTCGATCTGAGGTTCCTAGGGCTGCAAACGACATAAGCATGTCGACGAGAGCGACATTGGACATAGGCTGACAAAGCTTAGGTTGGCCTTTTAGGGTTTTCGTCGAGGCTCGAATACATAACTAGAGTTTTGGTTGGATGGTCGAAATTTGGTGCTTTCTTTGAGAGTCACAATTACTAGGGTGAACACAAATTCTAGGTCGAACACGAACGCGACGACACGGCGAAGTGCGGTGTCGCTTGAGAGATTTTGGTTATTGGACATTCCTCACCAACTAAATCTGGCTCTCGATCGATCCCAGATAGAAGTGCACGATTCTACGGTCGCGTAGGAACCGACCGCACTGAAATCGGAATTCCTGGGCCCTAGAACAGAACTAAACTTAAAAAGGACTTGGTTGCTATTCTTACCTTTTGGAGGGCCTTCTTGCAAAGTGGCCAAAATCTCCAAAATCTTCAAAACCCTACCAGCCGCCATCTCTCTGCTGTGTTCTTTTTCCTTTTCTTCTTCCTTCTTTTCTTCTTTCTTCTCTTTTTCTTCTTTTCCTTTCTAAATCTTCCATTTCTCTGTTCATGTCGCCGCCGGTGGCCGGCTGCACCCCGGCGGCGCACCACCCCCATCGCGCCCGGCCGCACCTCTACGCCCGATCCAGCCGTTACGCCGCCGGAGCCGCGCCTCCCGCTGGTCCGGCCCTCGCTCCACGCCACAGCCACCGCGCGCCGTCCCTGATCCCGCACGCGCAGCCGCCAAATCTTCCCCACGCCGCTGTCTCCTGCGCGCGTCGTGACGCCGCCACCACTGCTGATCCTGCGTACGCCGCCGCCGGTTCCAAGTCCCGCCTCCCGTGCGCGCTGCGACGCCGCCTCCTTTGATCCCGTCGCGGTGCGACGCCGCTGCCACCACGCCGTCGGTGGCCGGATCTCCATCGCGCCGGTGCCTCCCGACGCCCGTGGCTCGTGGTGACTCTGCTTCTTCTCTTCCACGCGGCCGAGGAAGGAGGTGAGCAGTACTCGAGCGGTTGCTTCTTTTTGTTGGAGGCATCCTAGAGGAAGATGAACAAGGACGCAGCTGCTGCTGTTCACTGAAGTAACCACTAAAGGAAGAAGAAGAAAAGCAAAGAGGAATAGGAACAAGGAATTTTATGTGATTGCTGCGTGTATGTGTGTTTGGTTGCTGCCTGGTGGAAGAAGGAACAAGTACAGGAGGGTGTGGGATTGCAGTTGTTGACGTGTATATATTTACTGCTATTCAATGGCTTCATGGTTAAGCAATGGTGGTGTATATACACATGTACATTTAGGCGTAGATGAGTATTTGTGTGTATTTGCTGTTCTTTGTTGGTTGGATATGGTTCTAACAGCAGTATGAGTGTCTATACGTGTATTTTCTTTCACTCATTCATCTGTACTGTGTAGGTGGTTGGGTATGCATCGTATATATGTATATTGAACTGCTTATAAATATATATATGGCTGGGTTGTGTGTGTGCACACCTATGTATATGGAGGTGCCATTCAGGAGTTTAAGTCTTGGACTTAGTTCAATATTTAGGTTCTGGTTGGGTAATCAAATTAGGGATGAATTGGATTAAGGTGAGAACGAAACGAAAACGGAAATAGAATTAGGTTTAGGGTAAAAGTGAATAGTATTTTTACCGAAAACGAGTGAAAATGTGAATAACTAGGTTTCGGGGCCGAATCTGAACTTGGTACAATTGGGAAACTTGTGTTGAATAGCTGAAGAAACATGATAGTTCATTCATATTGGAATTCGGAAATGAATTGGAGAATTTAGCTATTTTGGGCTTTTGGAAACAGGAAAAGGACTGATTTGTGATGGAATCTGGACTGAATCGCGAAAAGTGGTCAAATGAACTTGTTTGGCTGAGAAATTTTAGGACTGGTATGCAAGCACATTAAGGCTTAAGATTTCAAAAAAATCTAGGAGGAAACTCTTCTAGAATTAGTTGAACTGAAGTCTGAAAACGTTAAGTAGGGTAATTAGGAATTCCGGTTTTCGAAAATAGAACTAGGTTGAGTTTCTGGGTCTTAGACACTGAAGGCAAATCTGGATAAGATAGGTAGGAGATCCTATCTGTTTAGTCTGATTGTAGTTCTGAGCTATCTAGGGAAATTAGACTAATTGTGGGTCTGGAAGGACTGAACTGCAGGTAAAAAAATTAGGAGACTAGACCAGTTTGTAAATGTTTTGAAATGAACTTAATAACCTAGCTTTTGGATAAATATAATTAGATTAAATAAGTGTTGTAGGTTATTTTGTAAATTAGGGTTTAGGTTCTGGAGTTAAGACAAAAGGAAATTATTTAGGAGTAGGTTTTTAAAAAAAAAAGTTATGCTCTATTTTTGGGATATTACAACTTACTAATGTCTACTTTGCATCCAGGTACATGTATAGGCTGGCGTCGATGAGGGCATGTGACAAGGTGGGTTTCCTTGACCCAGACAAAATAAGCCTCACGATGCTAGAGCACAATCAAGCACAAGCGGAGGAATACATATTAAGGGCACTACTAACGCAGCAGAACCGAGAGTTCATTCTTGAGCCGTACCACCAAAGGTTAGTGCATTTCCTACTAATTTAACTCATTCTTGTATGTTACGCCTAACATATGTATGAAACGGTTCACTTATATATGCAATGTAGGGGCCACTGGGTCTTCGCCGTCATTTGCCCATGGATGAATGAGGTCTATTACCTTGATTCGATGAGCGACAGGGTGGAGCATGTTTTCACCCTCACGTGGCACATAGACGCGTAAGTAACACAGTTGTTTTAAATTTTTCTCTGACTAGCTAATTAATGATAACATATTAACCGGCAATGCTAAATTAAATACAGGGCTTTCAAAAATTATGTTACTGCTGGAGGGAGGCATGACGCATCGAAGGGCACAACAATTTCTTGGAAAGAATATGAGGTAATTAATACCGATGGAACTACTCATGATGAGTCTTTTAATTTAAGCTTAATTAGTTCTTTCGAGTTAATGTAGGTTTATGTTTTTGCATATGCAATTATCCCAGTGCCATCAGCAGTCACAATCGTGGGAATGTGGCTTCTATGTCATGAGATTTATGTATGACCTGATCAGGAGAAACTTTGCTCAATTCCCTAAGGTAACCATTTTTCTTAACTCAAAGTCGAACATTGGATGTCTCGTACGTTCCTAACTTCATACACGCATGCAGAGCGCCATATTGAAAGAGCAATATGAGTTGCCTCAATTGAAGGAGCTGCGAACAATTTGGGCTCAATATGTGATGGAAGAAGTGGCTATCAACGATCGATCGTAAATGACTTGTGTAATATATATTGAATGTGTT
Organism: Pharus latifolius; assembly: GCA_019359835.1. Classification (NCBI taxonomy): domain Eukaryota; kingdom Viridiplantae; phylum Streptophyta; class Magnoliopsida; order Poales; family Poaceae; genus Pharus; species Pharus latifolius. Next base: position 49,909,555 of record CM033319.1, on the reverse strand, counting down.
GATTGGTGTATGTGTGTAAATTCCTTGGTGTATTTGCGAATAAACTCAATATGTAAATAAATTTAATCTGTCCAATGCATGTGTATATCTTTGTATTAGTGTATTTGTGAATAAATTAAATCTCTGAATAATTAGTATATTTGTCAATAAATTAAATATACTATATTAGTGTATCACTGTATTTCTATATCTGATCCTTTGTAATACTATCAGTTCATATCCTACAACCGATAGAAGAAAGTTGTGGTACTAACCGTGTCGAGTACCTAACCGATAGAAAAAACTATTCATTACTATCGGTTTCCAGTGAATAACCGTTACAAGAAATATAACATCACTATCGGTTGAAATCATTGAGCCGATAAAAGAATTGTCGTTAGCGATTACTGAAACGTTGGAGGTGTAGGTATTTTACTATCGGTTTTTAACCGATAGGGGGTGTGCTACGTTTCTTCTATCGTGCCAATCACTAGAAGTAAGAGAACCGATAGTAGATTTGATTTTAAACCGATAGTGAAAAGTATTTCTATAGTAGTGTAAATTTTTCAGAATTAATGAAGTGCATTGTTTCCTCTAAGATTTTACATTCTATGTTCTCTCATGTGTATACTCATGCATATTGGCACGCTCGCACCAAAAAGGGGGCCAAATATCCCGGAAGAGAGATCTTCCCGGTGAAACACTAGGGATCATCCCCTGGTAATGACTCAGCCGCTCAAATTGGTATATTCTTTTTGGTTCATTTTTGATTTACCTGAATTGAAGCATTTGGAAAATTATTGACTATCCTTTTCTTGACAGTTCTGTCCACTTCTGAGGTCGACAGGAGAACAAACTCTCTCCTGAAGACCTTCAATGTGGCTGCAAAAGGCGATATCAATGCATCGAGACTAAAGAGCATGGTCGGCAATACTGGTGACTTCGTGCAGGCGCGTCGAAGGGTATTTCTTTGGTCGAAGAGTCTGCACATGCCTTAATTAGAAAAGGAGTTTACCAAAGTAATTCATTTTGGACAGGTGTTCGAGTGCCAGGAGGGCCAGAAAAGGCGAGTTGAGCAAGATGTTGGATCTCCCAGTGGTCCTTCATTGAAGAAATTAAAGAAGGCTTGCTCTGCGACCAAAGGCTCAGCCACATCCAGGGCCAGCCAAACTGCTCATCCCTTTTCCGATAAGGCCGTGAGTTCACAGCCTTTGTGGTCACAGGCTTCTTCACCAACCTCTGTGGCCACAAGCACTAATGCGACCACAAGGGTGAAGGAGACCACAAGTGGCCCATCCCCTACTGTGGGAAAGTTAACAACTGGTTTATCAACCATAAGGCTTGTTTCGGTAAGAGCCTCCACCTCTCAAATTTTTCCATATACGACTAGGAACTATCTGATGATCGTACAGGGAGAAGGGAGTGACGTGGAGGATACGGAACCTTCCTTATTTATTCTGAGGAAGAGATCCTTAGTACTTGATGATTCCTCACCAATGGCACTATCTTCGCTTTTATCTCCCAAAGGCGGATCGAGCTCCCACAATCCTCTGGGCCTTACCATCAGGTAAATTTCATCTCTTACTAAGTCTTTTTAGTTAGGCACAGCTTTATCCAATTGTGAATTGGATATGTAGGACTTCTTCTACCTCTACTACACTTGTTCCAATGAAAGAAACTAAACCAACTATAGAAGAGGAGGAGACTACCATGGCATAGTTTCCTGCCATTGGTGAAACTGTTGCAGATCCAGCATCTATGGAAGAAGTTGCTGTGATTGCAGAAGCTGTCTAGACGCAGGTGGTGGAGAAAGATCCTGCGGCCATTATCGACAAGGTGGTTCAAGATCTCCGATCTAATGAACCCGTCACTGTTGGTGATGTTGAGGTCGGTGATACTGATGGATCTAGGTCGATCTAGGTATCTAGGTTTTGATGATTAATGACGTTTTGGATAAAACCTTAATGATTAAAGTTAATCTGGAGAATGATAGCTTTGATGATTAAATGACAAATTGAATAAATTCTGGTTTAGCACAAGTACATTGAATTGTGATTTGTTAAATCCTGAAGTTTGATGACTCCTTATTGTGGTTTTGATATCGATACACATGTTGGGGAGGAGCTCGTCATATTAGTCATCTGTACTGATTGCTATCATGACGTAAGTAGTATAAATCGTGTGCGTATGTCTTCATCATATATGGATCTATATGATTGTATGATTCATCTCTTACTATTTGTTGAATATGGTTTTTTCATTTCACCGGAAAGAGGAATTATTGAGCTAACTCCTGTGTGGAGTAATCTCTCTGGTGATTAATGACAACCTATATATGAGACTAACGTTGTGCATTGAGTGTATGTGTTGTAGTCTCAAGGCGTACTGCAAGATGAAAGCAAGCAAGGGCGTGAAGAGGATGATGCCAATATGAGTAATCTCGAGCGAGGTCAAGCTTAGCGAGGTCGAGCTTTGTGAGGACAAGCTTCAAGGGATCGAGCTTCACGAGGTCGAGCTTCATTGAAGGTAAAATCCAAGATTAAGGATTGTTTTCTTAGGATTTTACTGGTCTCGATGTTTGGAGATAGACCAGGTTGATAGGATTCTTTTTATTAGTTTGACCGTACTATTAAGAGGGTTCAAAAACTATTAGCTTGAATCTAGCTAGTGCGGAAGCTGAAATGCATTCATATCATCTTGCACTAGTGTTTTATCGCCTTTTGCATTATTAGAAAGTCTAAGTGTAGTTTGTGTTGCATTAGAGAAAATATTTGAAAACTGCACTTAGTCGTGGTCGCCAGCTTTTTCAATTGGTTTTTATTCTAGAACTGGTCGTGATCGTATTTGCTCATTCTGATCATATCCATGTTCGGTAGGTGGTCGTGGTCGTGTTGCCGGTTTAACGGTATCCTTGTTTAGGGTTTGGTCGTGGTCGTAGTAGTTGAAGTTGGTCGTATCAGCTTTCAGGTCGCTTGCGTTCGCTCGACCAAATCCACTCGACCACCTGTTTCGGCCGGATGTTCGACCTGTGTGGTTGTAGTCGTTGCTGAGTGTCAGCAAACATATCCGCGAGAAAACAGACAAATTGCTTTAGAAATGACATTTGTGTTGGACATTTTGGCAGCAGGAAGGTTTTTGAATTTCCTAGAAATATCTAGGCCCATCTAGGTCTTGCTCCTTTGACACAATTGTAACCCTTTGAGTTATCTTTCCAAAAAAGCCAAAAATCACCTCAATCGGATCTCTAGATCAAAAGTTATGCTTATTTTACTGTTGACGTGCATTGGTCGGACAGTGTCCGGAATGGTTGGACAGTGCCCGGCCTGTACAAAATTTTTGAGCGTATTGCAAAATGTGAACAAAGACGTTTGCATCTATCCAAGGGCTTTTGTCCAGGACGGGCCGGACTTTATCCGATATGGCCGGACATTGTCCGGCCTGTACAAATTGTTTGAGCCGAGAGTGAAACAGAGACAGATATATATGTCCAGGGGCTTTTGTTTGACATGGCCGGACATTGTCCGGCCTTTACAGAAAGCCTCCCAACGGTCATTGACACATTTGCAATGGTCGCATTTTGGTGTACTGGCCGGACAGTGTCCGGCCTGTACAAAATTTCATCAGGATGTTTCAAACGGCTAGTTTTCTTTGAGGGCTATATATATCTCGTGTTTGTCTTCATTGAGGCTGCTCAAGAAATTGATATCACTATATAAGCTAGGCAAGTCCATTGCATGTGTTCTATTGCATCTAGAGGCTAGATTTGAGCCAAAATCTTGGGTGGATTTGAGAGAGAGCCATTGTGTGAGGCTAAGAGTGCTTAGTGTGCTCAATCCACCATTTGCAAGCTAGTGCTAGTGTGTGTGCATACACTTGCATCATTTGAGCTTTGAACACTTGATTTGTTCATGTGAAAGGGTCCGACTTGTTACTCTTGGCGATCGCCTTCGCCTAGACGGTGTCGGAGGAGAGTCGCGATCTCTCCGGTTGAAGTTTGTTGGAGAGAACGACCAACGATGTGTGAAAGGTTTGGTGCTTGCCTATCCGGTGTGGAGAAGGAGCAACCCGAATGAAATATCCTTCGTGGATATAGAAGCGAGGCTCACACGTGAGCGCTTCAACGAGGAGTAGGGGAGACTGGGCGAGTCTCCGAGACCTCGGTAAAAATCATTGTGTCAACTGTCTCTCTTTTGTATAATTCGTATTCATATTGACACGATTGCTTGATTTACTATTGTTGCATGTTATATTGAATATTTCATATGGTTGAAATGCAACTAGATGTTTGATTGTTAAACCTTTGCAACCCTAGGTTATTCTAAACATCTTTGAAAAATTGCTTAGTGGGGAAAGAATTTCTAAAAGCCTCTTATTCACCCCCCCAGTTGGCGTCCTTGATCCTACATATACGACCACGACCATGGGGATAAACGAACAGGCTGACACATCTGCTCCCCCTCTGGTCGAAGACATTGTGTCTCCCTCCTGTCTAGAAGAACAAGGAGTGGAGAATGCACAGGAGACGACAGCGCAACCCATCGATACTCGCCGCCCTGCTCCTGATTTGAGTTTTCAGTCTCAATTTGTAGGCAAAATGGGGCAGGCGCGGGATTACTTTGCAACTTCCAACCAAGTGATCGAGCTCGGGGACCTCCCTGAGAGGTACCTTGAGGAATTTTTGGAGGTAAGTAAATCTTTACCCCAAAACTAGGAATGTTTTTCTGAGAAGCTCCTTCAAATATTTTGTGTTTGTTCGATGAATTTTTGTAATAAAAAATTCATTAGAAAAGTCCCATATGACCAAAAGAGCTAAAATAAAAATACACGTATATTTTTGTCTCTAAAAAAATGATCAAAAACTAGGACAAAAACTCCACTAGTCAAAAAACCGGTCGAAATTGGACTGGTCAAACGTGGTCAAACCCGATCAAACCGACATGCAGCCCAAGTTCGAACTGGATTTATCTCTAATTTAAATAACAAAAGAATATCTTCTATTCAAATTCAAAAAGGAGATAATCTCTCTCTTTATCCTTTTGTAACAAAGTATATCTCCTATTTGAATTCAAATCCCCTAAAAATCTCTAGTTGTTGGATGGCTGTAACCAACTTGGAGCCTATATAAATAGAGAGGGGGTGCTAACCTTTTTTCACAGAGACGGGCACAAGAGGAGAAAGATAGAAGCAGGTGCAGGGCAGAGGTGCAAACAGGCCAGAAGACGACATGAAGACCAGAAGCTCTTCTCCTTTTCCCCTCTGAAGATGATCATGGGTGATGAGGGACATCGCTGACACGGTTGCGACCGCCGCTCCTTCCCCTACTACTTCTTTGACGCATGGAGGCCTCAATCCAAAAGTCGTGCCTTTCAAGCCTTCATCAGTAGTCCAGAGTCTCATGCCAGAAGCCTCAATGCCCCAAGGAAGGTCCAACTCCAAGCCCAAGTCGCCGTCGAAGCCTAAGTCGCAGAAAAGCCCGTTTCGGCAGTCCAGGAGCAATCCAACTTCAAACTGCCGTAACTTTCGCGTCCGAAGTCCATTTTTGATGATCCACCACTCCACGGAAAGCTTATCTCCTAAGCTTTTCAATGGTTCTAGTTACAGTGCCAGATTTGGCGAGGAACGATGGAAATCGCCAAAATACACCACGGGACAGAAACTACAGGTGTTGCGCCACCTCTTCTTTGGGCCAAAAGCCCATGTATTCCAAGGGTTGCGTGTGTGTGGGTACCATCGTGGCCGGCGCCCCTCCTCTGGCCACCGCTCTATTTATGGCCACCACTACCCTTCTTCTTGCTCGGGTTTTGTTTTGTTTTGTTATCCATTGCGCGTGTGAAACTTCCTCGATTCCTTTTGTATCGGCTAGATCATCAGGAACGAGCTCAGAACCCCAAATTCTGTGAGCTTAATCTAATTCCAGCAAATTTAGTTGCTTTTATCTTGTTCTTGCTGTGTTTCTTTGGTTGCATCGCAGGAATCGACCTTTGTGGTCAGGTTAGCTGTGTATGGCACAGTTGATAACAAATTGTGATCATGGTTTGACGATTGCCGGCGTCCACACCTGTCTGGATTGGTAGCCGCTTCACCTAGGTCACGTTCCACCCAACCAAACGTACCCTCTCACCAGAAGATCGGCATCCGTTGGCGCATCAATAGGTGAGTGCTTATCATGAGCATAACATTCATCATGCATCATATCAGAGATAGAGGCCTATTTGTTGGTGCCTACCCGAGCCCGACTATGAAGCAATATTGAAGATTATGGTCAATTGCACAAGGGAGCCTTGAGTTAGCAAGTGCCTCGATCAGATCCAAAATCGCTTTTCAATCGAAGTTCCTCAAACTCAGTTCGAGTAGTAGATCTGATTAGCATTCAATCTGATCACATCCAATCTGATCCAGAATCGCTTTCAATCGAACTTTCTCGAACTCAGTTCGAGCAGTAGATCTGATTAGCATTTGACCTGATCACATCTGATCTGATCCAGAATCGCTTTTCGATCGAAGTTCCTCAAACCCAGTTCGAGTAGTAGATCTGATTAGCATTCGATCTAATCAAACCCGATCAAGATCTAGATTCGCATTTCGATCGAAGTTCCTCAAACTCAGTTCGAGCAGTAGATCTGATTAGCATTCGATCTGATCACATCCAATCAAGATCCATAATCTCTTTTCAATCGAAGTTCCTCGAACCAAGTTAGAGTAGTAGATCTGATTAGCATTCGATCAAGATCCATAATCGCTTTTCGATTGAAGTTCCTCGAACCCAGTTCGAGCAGTAGATCTGATTAGTATTCGATCTGATCTTCAATTGCGTTTTCAGTCAAAGCCGACAAGTATTTCCGGCCAGAGACCAAATAACATCAACTTGATCAAAATCAAGTGTATTTTCGGTCGAAACCGAGTATTTTTCGGGCAAAAATTTGAAAACAGCAATTTGATTGAACTTGTTCCACGGGAGGAGATCGATGATAACTTCTAATCCAGAAGTCAGATCGACCCCAAATTTTTATGGTAAATAGAAGACTCTATTGGAAACCCTTCCACCAATTTTCAAGTCAATCGAAGATCTCTAAGGTGCAATTTGACCAGAAAAGAGGCTCTATCAAGAAGCTGTTTTAGCTTGCCCTAATGGGAGAAGATTGATGATAACTTCTCATCCATAAATCTGATGACCCCAAACGTTTATGGTGAATGGAGGACTCTATGAGAAACCCTTTCACTAATTTTCAAGTCAATCAAAGATCCCTAAGGTGCAATTTGACCAGAAGAGAGGCTCTGTTCAGAAGCCGTTTCAACTTGCCCTAACGAGAGAAGATCAGTAATAACGTCTCATCAAAAAATCCGATCGACCCCAAATTTTTATGGTGAATAGAGGAATCTATCAGAAATACTTCCACAAATTTTCAAGTTAATCAAAGATCCCTAAGGTGCAATTTGACCAGAAAAGAGGCTCTGTCCAGAAGCCATTTCAGCTTGCCCTAATGGGAGAAGATCGGTGATAACTTCTCATCTAGAAGTCTGAACGACCCCAAATTTTTGTGGTGAATAGAGGAATACAGGTACAACATGTCCACCAAGTTTTAAGCTAATAAAAGATCTCTAAGGTCAAATTTGACCAGAAGAGATGCTCTGTCCAGAAGACATTTCAGCTTGTCCCACGGGAGAAGATCGATGATGACTTCTCATCCAGAAGTCCGATCGACCCCAAATTTTCATGGTGAACAGTAGAATCATGGTGAAACAACTCCTCCAATTCTCACCTCAATCCAAAGTCAAGAAGATCTCTAGAAGACCCATGCATACAAGTTTTGTCTCGCTGAATTTCAGCTTGATGTATGAACATTGCATTGAAGATAGTTTTTAATCTGACGGTCCGATTGATCTCAAATTTTAATGATCAATCGAAGATCTGTCCAGAAACTATTTCAACAAGTTCCAAGTAGATCAGAGGATCAAAAGGCTCCCATCCATTTCGTTAAAGAGAAGCTAGTGCAGTCCAATTATGTCAGAAGTTGTCAAGACAATCGAAGCCATTGATGAATGCTCCGATATGCTGCCTATTATACAATATGTATTTCCTGAAGCTAAAGAAGTCAATATGCTATCTCAAGTCATTACATCCATTTTTTCCCATGTCGTTGGGTATTGATGAGACAAAGACGACATACTTTCTTGTCCGTGATCGACAAGGCCGAACAACCCCCTGGCCGGGCACCGACGAGGAGAAGGCCATATTTTGTGATAGTACCATAGACTGATTAGGCTATGGATTTGCATATTTGCATGTATGGGCATATACATTGCATTCATTTATCAAAGGCAAAGTTATTCTGAAGTTTGAAGACGACGACCATCAGCACAACTTAATCAAAGGTTTTCTGTGGACTCGTTCTGCAGATGTAATTAACCAGGAACTTTTCAAAAGCCCTGAGGAACCATGAACAATGCAGTCTCCTGAAGTGAAGATGTATTTTCCTTGCCGCAATGAGAGCTTTTAAATCCCAAGGGGACTTGTAATTTGTAATTCTTTTCAGAATTAATAAAGTGCATTGTTTCCTCTAAGATTGTACATTCTATGTTCTCTTATGTGTATACTTATGTATACTGGCATGCCCGCACCACGAAAAAGGGGTCAATTTCTCAGAAGAGAGATCTTCTCGGCAAAACAAAATAGCACGCCCAGTGGGACTTGGTTCCCCTCTCATCTTTGCTGTGCTGCGATGGTCGTCTGACTCACTTCTACATGCCCTCTGTCTTTCATCCATCATGCATACGGCTGCTTATCTATAGAGTGCAGCTCGTTTGTAGAGCGCATATATGTGATGATGCAAAAGTTGATCAAGGAATCCCTTTTTGCAAGTGAGTCCTTCCTTAACAAGCTTGCTTACACAGACGAAGAAGTTCTGATGGTTCAGTTTGGGGCATTGCCTCCGGTGGCAATCTTCAAGTATAGTTACACGACCTACTTCCACCAGACTCAAGAGCCTGTGGAGTTCCAAGCAATGGAGTCGAAGAAGGCACATAAACGTACCTCTGCTAAAGCCAAAAAGGAGCACCGTGCCTTGATGGTAGAAGCACACAACCTTCTGAAGAATGCTGTCGTCGCCGACATTCAAGGCGACGTTCAAACTGCTCAACGGCTTCGTCATCAAGCCACCAACAGGCAACATCATGCCACTTCTCTTCGTGTGGATGCTCCACTCATCGGTCCTGCACTACCTACTACAGACGTGCAGTGTGCTGAGATTGAGCTATTCAATGCACTGGAGAGTGCCTCTTATACTCTATGGAGGCAAATGTCGTTTGCTCATTGCGCCTTCAATCCTAACAAGCTGCGCAATCTCAGAAGGAAGTACCGTAAGGTGAGTACCTTGCAGGAGAAACTTGTGCTTACATCGCCCGCGTTGCTATTCCTGAAGAGGATTGGTCACTCGGTGCAAGTGATCTCATTGACCGGACTTGTCGCTATCCTTACATAGTGACACCGCCCTATGACTTGTTCCCTGATGAATGGGCGAATAGCAAGATCAAGGATTTGTTGAGACTTGCCATCATGAGGGAATTTTGGAGGCGCCATTCGACCAAGCGAGCAAGAATGCCTGGTCCGACAGGTTCTTTCACCCCCGAAGTTAAGGTAACTGGTTGGGAGTCATGTTTCCACGTTTCTACGGAAGCTGGCCCATCCAATACCAATCACAAGTTCGTAGTGTTGCCGAATGAAGTACCCACTCCCGGTACTGACGAAAAGTACAACAACAACTCCAGCAACTACGAACCCAAATGAAGAGTCTACAAGAGCGGATGCAAGGTCGTGACATGCCTAACTCCTCTTCTCAGTTCAGAAGGAGTTTGGGGCATGACACCTCAAGACGCCGTCCTTAGCACATGTACCAGACTTGAGCGCCTCGTCAAAAGCTTTCATCTACATAAACTTATCGGCCTAGACAAGCACCACTTCCACCTCGTTTGATCCGAGAGGATCCTCAAGTCTTGATCGCATACAGCTTCGCGACCTTAACCGTGTTTGGAAAGGTTTCGCGACCATGGATGGGTCCACGACCATGGATTGGTTCGCGACCATGAAAAGGAATTCGTTCCCTGTTCGGAATTGTAATCCGATCCGAATATATATAACTAAGCTATCTGTTTAGGATTAGTTAGTTATATGAGTCTGATACGTTTAGGTTATTGAGTCTGATACGTACTCATACGATTGGACTATAAATACATTATAATAGGTCTAGTTTAGATCATCGAAGAGTCATAGAACTTATTAAGGTCTAGTTTAGATCATCGAAGAGTCATAGAGCTTATTTGAGTTTTAGACACTTATAGTTCCTTCGATGTAGACAAGTGTGTCTAACGTTCGACGTGTAAAGCCCTCTTTGCAATAAAGAGTTGTGCAATTACTTTGAACTGTGTTTTCGATCAACCTTTGGGTTTCGGTATTTCCGAGTAAGATCCCGTAATTCCGCATATTAGAATCTGGGCGAGCCTAATGCAAAAATCAAGGCTAGGTCTCAAACGGATCAAGTTGGTATCAGAGAAACTTTCCTATCCTGTGGATGGTGAAGACTCGCCAGGGTTACAAAACTTCCGGCGAAACTCCAGGGGATCAATTGACGGTTCCTACAGTCGTGTCTCCGACAATGTCTGACGATACCTCCGTTCAAGCTAACCTAGCCAAACAAGTGGCTAAGCTCTCCACCGACATGGAAACCGTGCTTGCTTGGATTAAGCAGCAGGCCATGATTGTACCTCCTGAAGTAGGGAAGGTTATGGGTGTGAAGACTGGTGAAGACTTGCACAGGGCGGACAAAGATGAAGACGAAGGCGACCACAAGACCGACGACCTCGTCAACACCTCCTTAGCTGTCGGATCTTTTAAGGTCGACGCTAAGATTGATATACCCATATATGATGGGGTGATCGATGCCGAGAAACTGGATTCTTGGATCGACCAGCTTGAGACCTACTTTGACCTTAAAGGGTTCAGTAGCGCTCAAAAGGTGAAGTTCGCACCTTTGAAGATGAAGGACCACGCCAAGACATGGTGGAAGACCCTTGTCGCCAGTGGTGAAGCTAACAACCTTGCATGGGGTCAATTCAAATGACTTCTGTGACAAGAATTCTATCCGATGGGTTACCTTGAGGAGAGATGGGAGCGTTGGCACAGATTGTACCAACGGCGCGACCAGACCGTCCAAGACTATACTACGGAATTTCGGAGACAAGCAATGGTCATCGGCATTTCGCTATCCGATCCTCAGGTATTTCAGAAATACACATATGGACTTCAGAAATCGATCAGTACTGAGCTAAGTCTGTTCGGCGTCCAAGACATTGTGACCACAAGCACAATTGCTATGGCGATCGAGAAGAAGAATAAATCCCGCAGCGACAAAAGCACGAAGGAAAGTGCAACCTCGACAAAGAAAAAGCCGAGTCCGAAGAAGAATGCTTCAAAATCGGGCACGGGTGCCTTTTGTGAACATTGTCAAGTCACGGGACACACCAAGGACAAATGCTACAAGCTTCATCCTGAACTTCGACCAAAGAAAAATGGACCAGGGAAAAGAACAACCACGGCTACTGCGACTTCACCCGACGAAGAAGTTGTCCGAGTAAAATTCGGTTAATGAGGCGGATACGACCTTGTCTCCGATGGCAATGCCGAAGGAGAAGGGTTCGGATCCACCGAACGACCATCACCTAACGGAGGACTTGTTCACCATCAACATCCAAGTGAAGCATGAAATGGTCGCAGCAATATTCGATCCCGGAAGTCAGAAGAATCTGGTCTCCGCTGGATTGGTTCGGCGACTTGGTTTGAAGACAACCACACACCCGTGACCATATCCGCTAGGTTGGTTTACATCCAACGTGAACCAACAGATTACGAGTTAGTGTGTGTTGAAGTTTGCGATCTCTGTATGATATATCGATGAGGTGCAATGCGATGTTGTCCCTATCAATATCTGTCAGGTGATCTTTGGGAGTCTGTATCTGTATGATTGAGACGCTCACTTCCATCGGCGAGCGCAATAGTATGACCTCACCAAAGACGGAGTTAAGTTCGTGATCAGTAGAGACATCCATGTTAACACTTCGAACTTGATTACCGCAAATCAAGCCAAACAAATTGTTAATGCATGTCACAAGTATGTGCTTGTCATGATTCGACCCATTGGTCAAGGTGAGGGTACTTGACCAGCATTGTCGTTGGCGTGCCAAGAGGATTTTGGTCATTTGTCGGGACTACTGGAGAAATACAGTGATTTGTTCGAGACTACCCAGGGTCGTCCGCCGAAACGTCCAGTCGAGCACGAAATTCAGCTTGTGTCCGATGCGACACTGCCCAATCTGAGTATGTATCGCAACTCAGTATTGGAGAATGAAGAGATTAAGAGACAACTTGGTGAGTTGCTGAACGATGGTGTCATTCAATCGAGTAGTTCACCTTGTGGATCTCCTGTGGTGTTAGTGCCAAAGAAAGATGGGACTTGACGTACGTGCATCGACTACCGAGCACTGAACATGATCACCATCAAGAACCGGTACCCCCTTCCTCGTATTGACGACCTACTAGACCAATTGAAGCATGCTGTTGTCTTCTCCAAATTGGATCTTAAGTCAGGATATCATCAAGTCAGCATCCGGGAGGAGGATACGTGGAAGACCGCGTTCAAAACACGACAAGGTCTGTTCGAATGGCTGGTCATGCCGTTTGGTCTCTGCAACACCCCGACAACCTTCATGCGTCTTATGAATGATGTATTGAGACAGTTCATCGACAACTTTGTGATCGTTTACCTCGACGACATACTGGTTTATAGTCGTTCGTGGAATGAGCACCTCATTCATGTCGAAAAGGTGTTCGAACAGCTTCGGCAACATCGACTTCGCCTCAACTGTAAGAAGTGCGAGTTCAGCCAGCAAACTCTACTTTACCTACGATTCATGGTTGGCAACGGTACATTGCAAATCGACCCCGATAAGGTAAAAGTGATTCGCGAGTGGCCGCGACCGCGAACAGTTACGGAAATGCGTAGTTTTGTGGGAGCATGCCAATATCTTCGAAAGTTTATCCGACACTTCTCGATTATGGCTTCTCCATTGCATACATTAACCAGGATCGATTAGAAGTTCGAGTGGACAGGGAAACATGAGGACACGTTTCTCTTACTGAAAAGGAAGATCAGCGAGGCGCCTGTGTTAGCTTTGTCGAATCTCCAGAAACCATTCGAGCTAGAAACCGATGCCTCAGGTTATGCCATGGGCACAGTGCTCATGCAAGAAGGTCGACCAGTGGCATATCACTCCGAGTTATTCCAGGGAGCTCAGAAGAACTACTCGATTTATGACAAAGAGTTGTGTGCACTGCATCAGGCCGTGAAACATTGGCGGTGTTATCTCTTGGGTAAAGAGACTGTTGTCCACACCGACCATCAACCGCTGCAATATTTGCAAACTCAGTCCAAGCTACAGCAAGCTCGGCACATGAAGTAGATGTCGTATCTACAGCAGTTTAATCTGGTGATTAAGTACAAGAAGGGCGTACACAACAAATTGGCGGACATGTTGTCACGACTACCAGTTATGACCCTCTGTTTATCAGCGTTCATGCAGATCAAGCCCTCATGTCATGATGATTATGCCAATATGTACAGTGAAGACCCTGATTTTCAAACAACACTGATTGAGTTCGAAACAAGGAAACCTACAGAGTTCGTTCGTCGAGAAGGACTCTTGTACAAGGGTAATTTGCTTTGCATACCTCGTGGAGCACCTCGAATTCAATGGATGTGAGAAGCACACACATCAAAGGTAGCTGGTCACTTTGGGGTTACAAAGACGTTGCAAAATCTTCACTGACATGTGTTCTGGCCGCGTATGCAGCAAGATGTGGCTAGTTTTGTTCGAGGCTGTGGTCTCTGCAGCATCTCGAAACCGGCAAACCGAAAATTAGGTTTGTACACTCCTTTGCCAGTTCCATCGCGACCATGGGAGAGCATATCCATGGATTTCTTGGGAGGATTGCCTAAGACCCGACGTGGCAACGACTATCTATTCGTGGTCGTTGATCGGTTCTCCAAAATGATTATTCTTATACCTTGTCGAAAGACTATCAAGGGAGAAGAAGCAGTTCGGGTATTCTTTCAACACGTTTGGACACACTTTGGATTGCCGACTTCTATTGTGTCTGATCGCGATACCCGGTTCCTTAGTCACTTTTGGCGATCGCTTTGGACGATGATAGACACCAAGCTAAAGAGGAGTACTGCCTTTCATCCGCAAACTGATGGTCAAACCGAGGTGGTAAATCGCACAGTCATTGAGTTTTTGATTCCTACCTCAGCACAGAACAGCAAGGAAGCATCTGATCAGGATCGAGCATAAAAGTTCCTGGAAGGTATTCAACGACTCCATCGTGAGATTGAACAGAACTTGCTGAAAGCTCAACTCAAGTACAAGGCGCGACATGATCGGCACTGAGTTGATGCGCAATTTCAAGAAAGTGATATGGTATGGTTACATCTGAGTAAGGAGAGACTTAAATGTGAAGGTAAGAAATTGAAACCCATTCGTTATGGTCCTTTTCGGATTTTGCGGAAAGTGGGTAATAATGCTTGTCAGCTCGAGTTGCCTCCATACATGGATATTTACTCGGTTGTCAATGTTGAGCACCTCAAACTCTTCGAGCCTTCAATGTTGGATGATGAGCCAGATACCATAGTACCATCTGTTGAAGACTTAGTCTATCAATGAGACGAACCTCTACGTGAAGATGTGATTCTGGAGAAGAAGGTGAGTACCACCCGCAATGGCATAAAGGAGACTTTTCGAATCGGTCGGAAAGATCAACGAGCACGTGAGACAAAGTGGTACACCAGAGAAGATGGACAAGCCCAATTTCCACATCTCCAATTTGAACGAGAGGTCACAACAAGGGTTGGCTCCTTCTCAACAAGGGAGTCATGATCTGGGAGGATCTTCAAGTCTTTATCGCATATGGCTTCACAACCTTAACCGTGTTCGGAAAGGTTTTGTGACCATGGATCGGTCCACGACCATGGATTGGTTCGCGACCATGAAAAGGATTCGTTCCCTGTTCGGAATTGTAATCCGATCCGAATATATATAACTAAGCTATCTGTTTAGGATTAGTTAGTTATATGAGTCTAATACGTTTAGGTTATTGAGTCTAATACGTACTCATACGATTGGACTATAAATACCTTGTAATAGGTCTAGTTTAGATCATCGAAGAGTCATAGAACTTATTAAGGTCTAGTTTAGATCATCGAAGAGTCATAGAACTTATTTGAGTTTTAGACACTTATAGTTCCTTCGACGTAGGAAAGTGTGTCTAACGTTTGACGTGTAAAGCCCTCTTTGAAATAAAGAGTTGTGCAATTACTTTGAACTGTGTTTTTGATCAACCTTTGGGTTTCGGTATTTTCGAGTAAGATCCCATAATTCCTCATATTAGAATCTAGGCGAGTCTAGTGCGAAAACCAAGGCTAAGTCTCAAACGGATCATCGTTGGAATCAGTGGTCTCATCGGCCAGAGCATTCACCATGTGTCTAGCAACAATGGTGTGTGCGGACCACTCTACCCACATCAACTTCATCTTGGCAAGGCAAGGGTCCTCTGCAGGCACCTACTTCGCCTAGAAAGCAAGTTGACTTGCCATATCAAGCAAGACACACTTGGATGCCTCTTTCTCAGGCTCCTCCTCTTCTTCCAACACCACCTAGCCTACCTAAGGCCCCTCATGTCCCTACGTTCAATCAACGCAAGGGTGATCAGCATAGGAGGAATCGTCGCATGTTGCACCAAGAGTTGGAGGATCTTGTACTGAAAAATATACAAGTTCGCGTTCGGCTCGATGGCAGCATCCATCCTGATGATGAGAACATCATGTTCCGCATCTCTCCGACGCTAGAACAAAGTTAGAGGTATCACTACCTTCTTGACCATCTAGCTCCAAGGTGGCATCATGATCAACCAGCTGAAGGTGTTCAAAGCCCAAGCAGGCAAAAGGAGAAGGTATTATCTCTATCATCTCCATTATCCCTTGCAGGAACCTCATCTCAGGAAGACGACTTCGATCAGTCATTACTTCCCAGAAAACTGCGAAAGACCAGCTCCTTCAACTGCTTCAAGACAAGAAGTTGAACCCTCAAATGATGTTATCATGAAGGAAGCACCACCAGAAGCTGTGATGACTTCTCCCCAGGAGACTACAGAAGCTCCTACACCAATGACTGATGTGTCAAGTACTCAGGTCATTGGAAAAGATGTCATGGTTTTCGGGATGGTGATTATCTCAACCCGAGGGTGAAACTAACTCTGACTGGAGGCCTCCTCCTGTTACTCAAGAGTTTTCATACCCTTTGGATGAGGAAATTGTCCCAAACCCCAAACCTGTGGCATTCTTGCTATGCTTGGGAGATGTTCATTCTCGGTCCAAGTCTGCCGAAGCACAAGAAGATCAAGAAACATCAACAAAAGAAGTAGTGTCAAAAGTTCCTTGTCTTCCTGTCACTTCCGAAAAAGATGAGGACAAGGGGCAATCTTCTCGCCCTTATGTCGACATCGCGTCCCATCTTCCAGAGGATCCTACTCAATTACAGGAAGTTGCAACCCGACAAGGCATGGAGACTCACTTGAGGGCGAGGGCACGTCAACGAGTTGCTTTAGGTTCTATGACTGAACCATTGCAAGACGATATTGAGTTTGATTTTGAAAGAGGGTCTTCTGACTCTGAGTCAACTTCTTTTCAGCAACTCCCTCATTCACTGCACTATTCTGATTTTGCTCCTTCCATCGCTTCTGATGAGGAACAGTATCTTGGAATTGGTGTTGGTGATGACAACACTGCTCCAGTTAATATGGCTACAGGTCAAGGCGATGCAGGTGATGAAACCAATGCTAATGAAGAGCAAGGGGCAGATGCTAATCCTCCTACACTTGATCCTTCCGTACGGCGTGCCTTTGAAGAATGAGATCGTGAATACAAGAAGATGTTTGGTGAATTGGGAGTGAAGTTTGATCAGTTGGTTGAAACTCTAACCAAATCTGGTCATAGAGCAATACCATCAGATCCGCCCCAACCGGTCATTGATCCTCAAATAGCAGAGTTGGAGGCTGCTACACAATCCCACCCTGCAGATAGCGGTGAGCAACATGTCGCAGCAGTGGATGCTCCACGTCTCTTTTCTATTCCCACCATGGCTGCAAATGCTGCACCAACACCTGCTACATTGAAGGATTTCCACAACTACGTTGAAGACTTAATCAACCGAAGGTTGAAGCAGATTACAGCCTAGAAAGCTCCTCAAACTCCTGAAACTGAGCTTGAGAAGCCTTATGAAGCATGACATGATTTAGTGCCCTTCCCGTCTGGATGGCATCCACCTAAGTTTTGTCAATTTTGATGGAACCGATGATGTGAGGGAGCACTTAGCCTACTTTGAAGCAGCTTGTGGAGACACTGCTAACAAGCCGTCACTTCTTCTGAGACAGTTCTCAGGATCCTTAACTGGCTCTTCTTTCCATTGGTACAGCCATCTTCCGATTGGGTCTGTCTATGATTGGATAGGCATGAAAAAACTTTTCAAGACACTTCATGACTATGCAAAAGGACATCTCAGCTTTGGAGTTGTCCCAAGTCAAGTAGAAGCGCAACGAGAAGATTGATGATTACTTTATCCATTTCTGCAACAACTATGTCCGTCTCGCCAGGGAAATGCATCAAGAAGAGGCCATTCGCATGTGCATCCATGGGATGCAACAGCATTGGTCCATAGAAGTTTCAAGGTGTGAGCCCAAGACCTTCAGCACTTTGGGCATAGCAGTAGTAGCACCCAAATTGGAGTTTGAGAAGTCTCCTCAAATCATGGAGCTGTACAAGAATGTTGGCCATACTGATAATACAAGAAGATTCAACTCAGTAACTAAGCCTCCTAGCACCAGAGTCAAGGCCAAGGCACCGGTTGAGTCGCACAATGCTGTGCATGCACCTGCTGCACATTTTAATGTTCCAATGTTGGGTTCAAGGTGTGAAGCCGCACCAAGACCGCAGCACCCGATTGTTCAACGCCCAACTGTTCAAGAGATGTTGAAAAAGCAGTATATCTTCTGCCGAGAGCTGGTGAAGACGTTCTTTGATCAACTGATGGCACAACAGGCTTTGAACCTTCCCGAGCCAAGAAGACTTGATCAAGTTGGGATGACAGAAAATCCATTGTATTGCCCATACCATCGGTATGTTGGGCATGCAATTGAATATTGTTTTGCCTTCAAGGAGTGGCTTCAAAGGGCAATTGATGAGAAGCGACTTACTTTAGAGCCTCAAGCCATCAATCCTGACTATCCTACCGCAAACTTCACAACAATGTATGAAGGTCCTTCACCCATTCAAGTTGATGATAAATATGGAGACTTGTGGTTGCCACTTGAGAAAGTAGAGCACCAACTAGCCAATCATTGGCCAGTTTCAACTCTTTCCAAACAGAGAGGAAGACTGTGGGAGATGATGGAACGAAGATGTCCACAACGTAAACTTCAGGAGCACATTCAAGATCATGCTTCCTCATCGGTGATCAAGTCGCACATAAGGTGGAGACAACCAGACCCAAGTCGCCGGTGTATGCCACTAAGATTTGTCCCTTTGTCAGAAGGAGATGAATCTTTCCTCGACCGAGCCGCACTCTTCCTACTTTGGCACAATTCTTGCCTAAAGACTGGGGGCTACCCTCTGCACCAGTAGAGGAAACTAATGCTAAAATACCTTCACCTTCTTTAAACATTGCCTCGTGCAATGTGATTCTTGCAAGTTATAACTCCAATACATTTGACTCAGAGGAGATATTCACAATGCAGGAATGTGAAGTACTTCATACTGATGTCTTACCTATAGAAGTTCAAGTTGAGGAAGTCAACATGAACTTGTGAGGAGGCAAGGCATGTCCTGAACCTCTCAGATCTCGACTGTACAGAGAAGAAAAAGAGAAGGCCTTACTCAACAAAGTTGTGAATGTACCAAGTGGTGCTCCAAATGCTCGTGCTGCTGAATAAGGAAAGCAAACACAGCAGGCAATTGATTATAATATCATTGCACATCTAAAGTGTATTCTTGCGCTCTTGATTGTGTATGATGCTTTAATATTGGTGCCCGATCTTCGGCAGGCCCTTATTAAAGCGCTACAAGCTCCTGAGTTGTATGAAGTGGCAATGGCGAAGCACCGTCTTCTTTGCAACGCTGCCTACACAAATGAGATCACCTTTTCTGATGAGGATAAGGTCATAGAGAACGGCGATCACAACCACCCTCTCTACATAGAAGGGAACATTGGAAGCACCTACCTCTGGCGAGTCTTGGTTGATCTGGGGTCATCGGTGAATATTCTTCCAATTTGAAGTTTAACTCGTGCCGGTTTCTCATTCGAAGATCTGGAGCCCACAGATGTAATGATATGTGGCTTTGACAATCAAGGAAGTGCGGCCATGGGGGCAATTACTCTAAAGCTCCAAATGTCTACTTTCTGTTTCAAGGTGCGGTTCTTCGTTATCAAAGTAAACACCTCCTACTCCGCGCTATTGGGAAGACCCTGGATACACAAGTATCGGGTAGTTCCATCAACTCTGCATCAATGCCGCAAGTTCATAAATGGCAATGGAGAGCAACAGAGGATAGTTGCCAACACCAACCCATACACCTTCCAAGCTCACAGATGCGAAATATTATTTTCCAAGTGAAGTTCCTGGGAAGCAGCAAGGAAGATCAACACCAACTGTAGATGCCCTAATGGTGCCGAGTTTAACTCATCCTGCACAAGCAAAAATTCTTATTGCACCATCCCTACCGGACAAAAAGAGGGAGATTGGAAAGCGTACCTATAGGGGCAGGGATTCCAGTTGTGAAAAGTCATTCACAGCTGTCCCTTACTTATATGGCCCTTCAACCCCAACATCAGCCCCGCGGGAGTAAGACTCTTTTGCTCTGTTATTGTTGAAAGCGGGAGCTTCATATTTTTCCTCTGCACCTATGTTGCTAAGGTCAAAACTGGAAGCATCACCAATGCTCCTTACCTCAAGCTTAAAGGAGGCCAACTCGGTTCCACCATCTATTTCTTTAACTAACAAAAATATTGCAGGTACTCAAGCAAATTGCAAGTCAATCATGGACCTAGATGAGTCCTCATCTCCTTTCATCTTTGATGCATGTGGGAAGCCGGAGGCACAAATGGTTTTCATGCAGAAGAGAGGATTTGTCAAAAGAAGAATAAAGCTGTTTGAAAAGACAGCGATGAGTACCACTTTTAGGCAACCTCCATTGCGCCATATATCTGTAACAACACCATTGGAAGTCTGGCATGTACCAGACCCGATCGGTTGTGCTTCACCCATCATATTCTATAAAGTTCCAAAGAAGCAAGAGTACGACTCCAGCATTGAACGGCCTAGTCCTCCGACTGACTCTGAAGCAGCTTTCATTGCCATGAAGGCTAAACCCCAAATGGCCAATCTACTCAAAAGGGCTGGAGTGAAGCTAGAAAGGAATCAAAGGTTGCCACCTCCTCCTGCAATCTGTGAAGAATGGTGGGAGCAATCAAACTAGCTCATCCGGAAGGGGCACAAGTCTCATGACCTCCGCCCAAAGTATGGCTTGGGCTATTCCAAACCTGACGATGAAGATGATGAAGCTGATGATGCGCAAAGAGTCACATGTCATACCATAGTGACTGATGTCAGCCCACAAAGTCATTGGGATGGAGACGAGCAACATCTCTTGGCTAGAATGCATGAAGCAATGCCTTCTAAACAAGGAGAAGTGCTAGATGCTGCACCTACACCTCAACAACTTGAAGATGGAGGGAAACTTACTATTGACGAGCTCGAAAAAATCAACTTGGGAAGTGAGGAGGATCCGCGTCCCACCTTTATTAGCGCGACCCTCATGCCTGAAGAGCGTGAAAGTTACTGAAGCTTCTTAATGGAGTACAAGGATTGTTTCTCTTGGTCTTATAAAGAGATGCTGGGACTTGACCCTTGTGTCGCCACTCATAAGTTGGTGATTGATCCACAGTTTCGCCCTGTGAAGCAACATCTGTGACGTTTCCGCCCAGAGTTACAAGAGCAAATTGTTGCTGAAGTGGATAAGCTAATCATAGCTTGTTTCATCAAAGAAGTGCAATACACACACTGGCTGGCCAATATTGTCCCAGTGCAAAAAAAGAATGGGCAGGTACGTATTTGTGTTGATTTCAAGGATTTGAACCGAGCTTGTCCAAAAGATGACTTCTCCTTGCCTATCACGGAGATCATCATTGAAGCCACTATGGGCTATGGTGCTCTCTCCTTCATGGATGGATCATCAAGCTACAACCAAATGAAGATGGATGAACATGATTCCATTGACACTGCCTTTCGTACGCCTAAAGGGAATTTCTATTATACAGTCATGCCCTTTGGATTGAAGAATGCTAGTGCTACTTATCAGTGAGCCATGACGTTTATCTTTGATGAATTAATTCATCATTCAATAGAATGTTATGTTGATGACTTAGTGGTGAAAACTTGGAAGCGTGAACATCATCAAGAGGACCTTCGCATTGTCTTTGAAAGGCTGCGTAAGCATCAACTCAAGATGAATCCCCTCAAATGTGCATTTGTTGTCTAATCTGGTGTTTTTATGGGATTTATTGTGCGTCACTATGGCATTGAGATTGACCCAAAGAAGATCAAGGCAATTCTACAGATGCCTCCTCCACGGAACCTGAAGGAGTTGAAGTCACTTCAAGGCCAGCTTGCTTATATACGATGTTTTATTTCTAACCTTTCAGGTCGCATCCAACCTTTCACCAGATTGATGAAGAAAGGAGTGGAATTCGAGTGGGACGAGATGTGTGAAGATGCTGTCAATAGCATTAAAGAATACTTACCCAACCCGCCTGTTCTATCGGCACCAATCAAAGGGCGGCCCCTCATCCTCTATGTGGCAACGCAGCCTAACTCATTAGGTGCACTTCTTGCCCAGCATCATGATGAAGGAAAGGAGGTAGCGTGCTATTATTTAAGCCGCACCATGGTAGGTGCTGAACACAATTATTCACCCATTGAAAAGTTGTGTTTAGCCCTTATCTTTTCTTTGAAGAAGTTACGACATTATATGTTATCACATCAGATCCAGCTCATTGCAAGAGCAAATCCAGTGAAATACATATTGAGTCAGCCGGTTCTCATGTGGTGACTCGGTAAATGGGCTTTACTCATGATGGAGTATGATCTGGGAGGATCTTCAAGTCCTGATCGCATACGGATTCGTGACCAAGTCCTCATCGCATACTGATTCACGACCAAGTCCTCATTGCATACGGCTTCGCGACCTTAACCGTGTTCGGAAAGGTTTCGCGACCATGGATTGGTTCGCGACCATGAAAAGGAATTTCTTCTCTGTTCGGAATTGTAATCCGATCCGAATATATATAACTAAGCTTATCTGTTTAGGATTAGTTAGTTAGTTATATGAGTCTAATATGTATAGGTTATTAAGTCTGATACGTACTCATACGATTAGACTCTAAATACCTTGTAATAGGTCTAGTTTAGATCATCGAAAAAGTCATAGAACTTCTTTGAGTTTTAAACACTTATAGTTCCTTCGACGTAGGCAAGAGTGCCTAACATTCGACGTGTAAAGCCCTCTTTGCAATAAAGAGTTGTGCAATTACTTTGGGTTTTATTTTTGATCAACCTTTGGGTTTCGATATTTTCGAGTAAGATCCCATTATTCCGCATATTAGAATTTAGGTGAGCCTAGTGCGAAAACCAAGGCTAGGTCTCAAACGGATCAAGTTGGTATCAGAGAAACTTTCCTATCCTGTGGATGGTGAAGACTCGCCAGGGTTACAAAACTTCCGGCGAAACTCCAGGGGATCAATTGACGGTTCCTACAGCCGCGTCTCCTACAATATCTGACGATACCTCCGTTCAAGCTAACCTAGCTGAACGAGTGGCTAAGCTCTCCATCGACATGGAAACCGTGCTTTCTTGGATTAAGCAGCAGGCCATGATTATACCTCCTGAAGTAGGGAAGGTTATGGGTGTGAAGACTGGTGAAGACTTGCGCAGGTTAGACGAAAATGAAGACGAAGGCGACCACAAGACCGACGACCTCGCCAACACCTCCTTAGCTGTCGGATCTTTTAAGGTCGACGCTAAGATTGATATACCCATATATGATGGCGTGATCGATGCCGAGAAGCTAGATTCTTGGATCGATCAACTTGAGACCTACTTTGACCTTAAACGGTTCAGTAGTGCTCAAAAGGTAAAATTTGCACCTTTGAAGATGAAGGACCACGCCAAGACATGGTGGAAGGCCCTTGTCGCAAGTGGTGAAGCTGACAACCTTGCGTGGGTTCAATTCAAACAACTTCTGCGACAAGAATTCTATCCGATGGGTTATCTTGAGGAGAGATGGGAGCGTTGGCACAGATTGTACCAACGGCGCGACCAGACCGTCCAAGACTATACTACGGAATTCCAGAGACAAGCAATGGTCATCGGCATATCGCTATCCGATCCTCAGGTATTTCGAAAATACACATCTGGACTTCAGAAATCGATCAGTACTGAGCTAAGTCTGTTCGGCGTCCAAGACATCGCAACCGCAAGCACAACTGCTATGGCATCGAGAAGAAGAACAAATCCCCCAGCGACAAAAGCACAAAGGAAAATGCGACCTTGACAAAGGAAAAGCCGAGTCCGAAGAACAACGCTTCAAAATCGGGCACGGGTGCCTTTTGTGAACATTTTCAAGTCGTGGGACATACCAAGGACAAATGCTACAAGCTTCATCCCAAACTTCGACCGAAGAAAAATGGACCAGGGAAAAGAACAGCCACGGCTACTGCGACTTCACCTAACGAAGAAGTTGTCCGAGTGAATTCGGTTAATGAGGCGGATACGACCTTGTCTCTAATGGCAATGCCGAAGGAGAAGGGTTCGGATCCACCAAACGACCATCACCCAATGGAGGACTTGTTCACCATCAACATCCAGGTGAAGCACGAAGTGGTCGCAGCGATATTCGATCCCGGAAGTCAAAAGAATTTGGTCTCCTCCGGGCTAGTTCGACGACTTGGTTTGTAGACGACGCATCATCCTCGACCATATCCTCTGGGATGGTTCACTTCCGACGTGAATCAGCAAATCAAGAGTCAATGTACTCTAAAGTTTGCAATATCTGCTCGTTACATCGACGAGGTTCAATGCGATGTCATTCCCATCGATATTTGCCAAGTGATTTTTGGAAGTCCGTTCTTGTACGATCGTAACACCCATTACCACCGAAGAGCTCAAGAATACGACCTCACAAAGGATGGGATGAAATTCATCATCAGCAAAAATGACCATGTTGACACCAAGAACTTGTTGATAGCAAATCAGGCGAAACGGATTATCAATGCATACTCAAAGTGTGTGCTGAGCGTGATGCATCCAATTAGCCAAGAGGATTGTGCTGCATCGAGTATGGAAGGTGGTGGTTGTTTAGCAAGCTTGCTGGAAGAAAACAACGAGCTATTCGTAGAGGTATATAGTCGATCACCACAACGACTAGTCGAAAACAACATGCAACTTGTCTCTACGACGCCACTATTCAAACTTCGCAATCCTAGCTTTGGGATCGGTGATGGTATCAACCTCGACAAGGGGAAGGCTATCCGCGAGTGGCCAAGGCCACAATCCATGACGGAGGTGCCAAGCTCCATGAGCGCCTACCCATACATTCGATCCGACGATTGTAGCATTGCTCATCGTGTGTTCGTTCCAAAACTCCCAGTCGTTCTCTACATCTTCACAGTTGGTCACCAACGGGTGTTGGCTCCTTCTCAACAGGGGAGTCATGATCCGGGAGGATCTCAGGTCGAATTCGCAACGGATTTGCGACCACGAAAAGGTTTGCGACTTTGGAAAGGTTGCGACCTTGGGAAGGATTCAAACTCTTCGAGCCTTCAATGCTGAATGATGAGCCAGATACTATAGTACCATCGGTTGAAGACTTGGTCTATCAACGAGACGAACCTCTACGCGAAGATGTGATTCTGGAGAAGAAAGTGACTACCACCCGCAATGACACAAAGGAGACTTTTCGAATCGATCGGAAAGGTCAACAAGTACGTGCGGCAAAGTGGTACACCAAAGAACATGGACAAGCCCAATTTCCACATCTCCAGTTTGATCGAGAGGTCACAACAGGGGTTGGCTCCTTCTCAACAAGGGAGTCATGATCTAGGAGGATCTTCAAGTCCTAATCATATACGGATTTGCGACCAAGTCCTGATCGCATACGGATTCGCGACCAAGTCCTGATCGCATACGGATTTGTGACCACGTCCTAATCGCATACGGCTTCGCAACCTTAACCGTGTTCGGAAAGGTTTCGCAACCATGGATTGGTTCACGACCATGAAAAGGAATTTGTTCTCTGTTCAGAATTGTAATCCGATCCTAATATATATAACTAAGCTTATCTGTTTAGGATTAGTTAGTTAGTTATATGAGTCTAATACGTTTAGGTTATTAAGTCTGATATGTACTCATACGATTGGACTATAAATACCTTATAATAGGTCTAGTTTAGATCATCGAAAAAGTCATAGAACTTATTTGAGTTTTAAACACTTATAGTTCCTTCGACGTAGGCAATTGTGCCTAACGTTCGACGTGTAAAGCCCTCTTTGAAATAAAGAGTTGTGCAATTACTTTGGGTTTTATTTTCGATCAACCTTTGGGTTTCGGTATTTCTGAGTAAGATCCCGTTATTCCGCATATTAGAATCTGGGCGAGCCTAGTGCGAAAACCAAGACTAGGTCTCAAATGGATTAGAGTATGATATCACTTATGTCCCGCAGAAGGCAGTTAAAGTTCAAGTCTTAGCTGATTTTCTCGCAGTACATCCTGTGCCGGACGATTCTCCATTGGTCATCGACTTGCTTGACGAAGAAGTCTTCACCTCCAACATGAAAGAATGTGAGTTGTACTTTGATGGTGCCTCTCGAACTGAACTAGACCCTGATGGTATGCCAAGAAGGCAAGCCGGAGTAGGTCTTGATGAGGACATCACTCCTTCGGATACACACACCAACCATAATCCTCTGCTTGTTACACAAGGACCAATAACGAGCGGCCGAGTCCGATTGTTGCATTGCCAGGTGAACTCGTTCCTAAGTTTATATATATATGGTTTTGAGAATGGTTTACTACCTAATGGTGATAATAATGTACTTAGGAACCATGGAGAGGACCAGCAAGGACGCGAGGACCAGCAAGGAGACCAAGTCGAGTTGAAGTCCAAGACATATTCGAGTTGGAGTCTGGTTCGGCCATCCAGGAGCAGCCTGCTTCAAACAACCATAACTCCCTCATACGAAGTCCGATTGGGACGTTCTTATAGTCCACGGAGAAGCCCACAACGATATCTTTCCAATGGATCTAGCCCCACGTCCAAATTCCTTCTGGATCGCCTGAAATTAACAAAATAAGTTTTGACTAGATTCTAATTAGGCCAAGTCGTTGCTGCGACACCTTGTTTCGGGCCTTCGGCCCATGTATTCCCTAGTAGGGCATGAGAAACCCTAGCCATGATGCCTCTTCATATACTCAGTAGTTTTCACTGTTTAGATTTGGATTTTGCTTTGATTATTCTGCCATTGCAGTTTCGCCGAACTCGGTTTGTGAAATCCCAACTCGTGAGCTTAATACAATTCGCAATTCAGTTGCTTCTTCTTCATTCTTGCTTGTGTTCTCGATTTGCAGCAGGAGCAAGCCTTCATGGCGAGGTCAATCCATGCGTGCGCGTGGTTGATAACCAAAGAAGCCGTGGTGTAGCGGTTGTAGGTTTTGGATCGGTTCTAGATCGAAAGCCGGATCGTCAACGTCGAGTTCTCCACCAATCCACTTACCATACCTATCGGAAGATTGGGCACCGTTTCCCATCAGGTCTCGTGTTCAAGACACCAGACGGTGGGACAATACATCACTCTATTTTGATCCTAAAAGAAGAATATTCAAATAATGAAACTGAGTATGAAGCACTTATCTTTGGCCTTTTATTGGCACTTTCTATGGATATTCGTTGCCTCCATGTATTCGGTGATTCCCAGCTTATTGTGCGCCAAGTCAATGGCATTTATGAAGTTCGGAAGCCTGAACTAATGCCATACCATGAAGCGGCACGAAGACTTATGAAGAAATTCGAGCATATTGAGATTTCTCATGTACCTCGTGTAGGATCGAGGATGCCGACTAGAGGGAGATGAATATGAGGCTTTAAAACTTTTTGATTAAAAACAATTTAATAATATTTTGCACTGAGAAAGAGTAAGAAAGACAAACACAGTGATTTATCCCGAGGTCTCGGAGACTCGCCCGGTCTCCCCTACTCCTCGTTGAAGCACTCAAATGAATGAGTCTTGCTTCAATATCTACAAAGGATATTTTTCACTAAGGTTGCTCCTTCTCCACTCCGGATAGGAGAGCACCAATGCCTTTCACAAAATATGCCGAGCCTCTCCGACAACCCCGTTAATGGAGAGGTCAACGGCCACGCCTCCAAACCGTCTAGGTGAAGGCGTTCACCAAGAGTAACAAGTTGCAAGATCTTCTCTTGACCCCCAACAAATACCAAGAAACTTCTAAGGATGCAAATGATGCAAATGAATGCTCTCAGAAGATCTCTCTCAATCACAATGAATGATACTTGATCAAAAGATCAAGATTTTAGCACTTGAGCTCAAGTGTATATCAAAAAATATATCTCTTGGTTCTTTAGAAAAATAGCTCAAAAATTGTTTATAAACACTGATAAAAAATCTGCCCAAAAGTGTGTATAAAACTAATCAAAAATATGAACAGAAGCTTCTCAAAAATCTGCTCAAACACTGCTCAAAGATCTGCTCAAAAGTGTTTGTAAAACTGATCAAAAACAGTAGAAAAATCTGCTCAAAAACTGTTTAAAAACTGCTCAAAAATGTGAACAAAAACTGCTCAAAAATCTGATCAAAAACTGTTCAAAAGTGTTTTAAAACAATAGAAAAAATCTACTCAAAAGTGTTTTAAAACAGCTCAAAAACAGTAGAGAAAATCTGCTCAAAACTTCTTTTAAAAACTGCTCAAAATGTATAGAAAAGATGCTCAAAGGTGTGTACAGAGACTGCTCAAAAATGTGTATGAGAATGTAGCTTGAGATGTGTGAAAATACTGCTCAAAACACTTGTATTTATAGCCCAACCTCTCAGCTAGCCGTTGTTATCGAAAAGGAAAGAAATCAGGCCAGCTAATAGCCAGCTTCAACCTCTAACGACTAGTAAATAGCCGTTGGAACCTCTGGTCGAATGAACAGTGTTACTAGTCGTATGAACAGTAACTGATCATATGAACAGTACTCAAGTGACCTCTGGTCGTATGAACAGTACCTGGTCGTATGAACAGTACTAAAAAAATAGTTTCAGCCCCTCTTTGAAATCTATATATTTCTCAGATTTTGACCAAGAATATGAATAAATGCGAATGCAACAAATGACCTAAGAGTTTCTCAGTTTTTGCCAGAACTAAAAGAGATTTTGCAACCCCTCTTAATAGTACGGTTAAACTAAAAAAGAATTTCTTATAATACTGGTCAAACTCTAAACTCCAAGACCGGTACAATAACCAAGTACTTACCTTAGGTCTTTGCAGCTTCCTTCTTGGTGACATTGCACTTGCGACTTTGGCTCGCGTCCTTGGACTGTGACCTCGGGCGACACTGCAACCTTGCACTTGCAACCTTGGCTCACGTCCTTGGACTGCGACCTCGGACGACACTGTGTACAAATAGCTCAAAGACACGATTAGTCCAAGACACTTAATGTCATCAATAATCAAAATCAACCTAAAAAGGCCTAGATGCAACAATCAATAATCAAAATCAACCCAAAAAAGGGCCTAGATGCAACACCTCGAAGTCAAAATGTGTCAGCTGATGCTTTGGCAAAGCTTGCTGCAGCACTTGCTCTTCCATATGGAGAGTCCGCACAAGTCGTCATTGAAGAAAGGTGGTTGCTTCCTACGGTTTTGGAACTCATCTCAGAAGAAGTTGAAGTTGGCATTGTTGTCACTTCCGATGTTGAAGGAGAAGACTGGCGTAAACCCTTCCTCAATTATTTCAATCATGGTACTCTATTAGATGACCCTGTGAAGAGATGTCAGCTGCAACAGCGGCTCCCAACGTACACCTACAAAGTGGGGGTTCTATACCCGCGGTCTTTTAATCAAATGCTCCTTCGATGTCTTTCCCGAAGACAAGCTGATAAAGTTCTACAGGAAGTTCACCACGGAGTCTGTGGCGGCCATCAAAGTGGACCAAAAATGTATAACAACATTAAGCTTTCTGGTTACTATTGGCCCAGTATTATGGCTGATTGTCTTAAGGTGGCTAAGTCTTGCCATGATTGTCAAATACATGGTGATATCAAGCATCGACCACCGGTTCCACTTCATCCCACTGTCCCTTCATGGCCGTTCGACGCCTGGGGCATTGACGTCATTGGTCCCATTGAGCCTCCTTCATCCAGGGGACATCATTTCATTTTGGTGGCAACTGATTACTTCTCTAGGTGGGCTGAAGCAATCCCATTATGAGAAGTGAAGTCTGACAATGTTATCAACTATCTGGAGTGCAACATCCTTTACCACTTCGGGGTATCTCACCGCATCATCTCCGACAATGGAAAAGCCTTCAAGTCACAAAAGCTCTACAATTTTGCAGCAAAGTACAAGATCCAGTGGAATTATTCTACCGAATATTATCCTCAAGCCAATGGATTGATTGAAGCATTCAACAAAACATTGGGCAAGATCTTGAAGAAGACAGTCGAAAGATACCGAAGAGACTGGCATGATCGTCTCTTCGAGGCATTATGGGCTTATCGCGTCACGGTGCGCACTCCAACTGATCCGGGAGGATCTCCAAGTCCTGACCGCATGCGGCTTCGCGACCAAGTCCTGATCGCATACGGCTTCGCGACCTTAACCGTGTTCGGAAAGGATTCGCGACCTGGATGAGTCCGCGACCATGGATTGGTTCGCGACCAGGAAAAGGAATTCGTTCCCTGTTCGGAATTGTAATCCGATCCGAATGTGTATAACTAAGCTTATCTGTTTAGGATTAGTTATATGAGTCTAATACGTTTAGGTCTCTAAGTCTGATACGTACTCATACGATTGGACTATAAATACCTTGTAATAGGTCTAGTTTAGATCATCGAACTCAATTGAAGAGTCATAGAACTTATTTGAGTTTTAGACACTTATAGTTCATTCGACGTAGGCAAGTGTGCCTAACGTTCGACGTGTAAAGCCCTCTTTGAAATAAAGAGTTGTGCAATTACTTTGGGTTTCGGTATTTCCGAGTAAGATCCCGTCATTCCGCATATTAGAATCTGGGCGAGCCTAGTGCAAAAACCAAGGCTAGGTCTCAAACGGATCAAGTTGGTATCAGAGCAACTTTCCTATCCTGTGGATGGTGAAGACTCGCCAGGGTTACAAAACCTCCGGCGAAACTCCAGGCGATCAATTACCGGTTCCTACAGCCGCGTCTCCGACAATGTCTGACGATACCTCCGTTCAAGCTAACCTAGCCGAACAAGTAGCTAAGCTCTCCACCGACATGGAAACCGTGCTTGCTTGGATTAAGCAGCAGGCCATGATTGTACCTCCTGAAGTAGGGAAGGTTACGGGTGAGAAGAGTGGTGAAGACTTGCGTAGGGCAGACGAAGATGAAGACGAAGGCGACCACAAAACCGACGACCTCGCCAACACCTCCTTAGCTGTCGAATCTTTTAAAGTCGACACTAAGATTGATATACCCATATATGATGGGGTGATCGATGCCGAGAAGCTGGATTCTTGGATCGACCAACTTGAGACCTACTTTGACCTGAAAAGGTTTAGTAGCGCTCAAAAGGTCAAATTTGCACCTTTGAAGATGAAGGACCACGCCAAGACATGGTGGAAGGCCCTTGTCGCCAGCGGTGAAGCTGACGACCTTGCGTGGGGTCAATTCAAACGACTTCTGCGATAAGAATTCTATCCGATGGGCTACCTTGAGGAGAGATGGGAGCGTTGGCACCGATTGTATCAACGGCGCGACCAGACCGTCCAAGACTATACGACAGAGTTTCGGCGACAAGCAATGGTCATTGGCATCTCACTATCCGACCCTCAGGTATTTCGGAAGTATACATCTGGACTTCAGAAATCGATCAGTACTGAGCTAAGTCTGTTCGGTGTCCAAGATATTGCGACCGCGAGCACAACTGCTATGGCGATCGAGAAGAAGAATAAATCCCGCAGCGACAAAAGCACGAAGGAAAATGCGACCTCGACAAAGAAGAAGCCGAGTCCGAAGAAGAACGCTTCAAAATCGGGCATGGGTGCCTTTTGTGAAAATTGTCAAGTCGCGGGACATACGAAGGACAAATGCTACAAGCTTCATCCTGAGCTTCGACCAAAGAAAAACGGACCAGGAAAAAGAACAACCACGGCTACTGCGACTTCACCCGACGAAGAAGTTGTCCGAGTGAATTCGGTTAATGAGGCGGATACGACCTTGTCTCTGATGGCAATGCCGAAGGAGAAGGGTTCGGATCCACCGAACGACCATCACCCGACGGAGGACTTGTTCACCATCAACATCCAGGTGAAGCACGAAGTGGTCGCAGCGATATTCGATCCAGGAAGTCAAAAGAATTTGGTCTCCGCTGGACTGGTTCGGCGACTTGGTTTGAAGACAACCACACACCCGCGACCATATCCGCTGGGTTGGTTTACATCCGACGTGAACCAACAGATTACGAGTCAGTGTGTGTTGAAGTTTGCGATCTCTGCACGGTATATCGATGAGGTGCAATGCGATGTTGTCCCTATCGATATATGTCAGGTGATCTTTGGGAGTCCGTATCTGTATGATCGAGACGCTCATTTCCATCGGCGAGCGCAAGAGTACGACCTCACCAAAGACGGGGTTAAGTTCGTAATCAGTAGAGACGTCCACGTCAACACTTCGAACTTGATTACCGCAAATCAAGCCAAACGGATTGTTAATGCATGTCACAAGTATGTGCTTGTCATGATTCGACCCATTGGATAAAGTGAGGGTACTCGACCAGCATTGTCGTTGGTGTGCCAAAAAGATTCTGGTCGTTTGTCGGGACTACTGGAGAAATACAGTGATCTGTTCGAGACTACCCAGGGTTGTCCACCGAAACGTCCAGTCGAGCACGAAATTCAGCTTGTGTCCGATGCGACACTGCCCAATCTAAGTATGTATCGTAACTCAGTATTGGAGAATGAAGAGATCAAAAGACAACTTGGTGAGTTGCTGAACGATGGTGTCATTCAACCAAGTAGTTCACCTTGTGGATCTCCTGTGGTATTAGTACCAAAGAAAGATGGGACTTGGCGTATGTGCATCGACTATCGAGCCCTAAACAAGATCACCATCAAGAACCGGTACCCCCTTCCCCGTATTGACGACCTGTTAGACCAATTGAAGCATGCTATTGTCTTCTCCAAATTGGATCTTAAGTCAGGATATCATCAAGTCAGCATCCGAGAGGAGGATACGTGGAAGACCGCGTTCAAAACACGACAAGGTCTGTTCGAATGGCTGGTCATGCCGTTTGGTCTCTGCAACGCCCCTGCAACTTTCATGCGTCTTATGAATGACGTTTTGAGACCGTTCATCGACGACTTTGTCATCGTTTACCTCGACGACATACTAGTTTATAGTCAATCGTGGGATGAGCACCTCATTCATGTCGAAAAGGTGTTCGATCAGCTTCGGCAACATCGACTTCGCCTCAACCGTAAGAAGTGCGAGTTCGGCCAGCAAACTCTACTTTACCTTGGATTCCTGGTCGGCAACGGTACGTTGCAAATCGACCCAGATAAGGTAAAAGTGATTCGCGAGTGGCCGCGACCACGAACAGTTACGGATGTGCGTAGTTTTGTGGGAGCATGCCAATACCTTCGGAAGTTCATCCGACACTTCTCGATTATGGCTTCTCCGTTGCATGCATTAACCAGGATCGATCAGAAGTTCGAGTGGACAGGGAAACATGAGGACACGTTTCTCTTACTGAAAAGGAAGATCAGCGAGGCGCCTGTGTTAGCTTTGCCGAATCTCCAGAAACCGTTCGAGCTAGAAACCGATGCCTCAGGTTATGCAATGGGCGCAGTGCTCATGCAAGAAGGTTGACCAGTGGCATATCACTCTGAGTTATTCCAGGGAGCTCAGAAGAACTACCCGACTTATGATAAGGAGTTATGCGCACTGCATCAGGCCGTGAAACATTGGCGGTGTTATCTCTTGGGGAAAGAGACGGTTGTCCACACCGACCATCAACCATTGCAATATTTGCAGACTCAGTCCAAGCTACAGCAAGCTCGACACATGAAGTGGATGTCGTATCTGCAGCAGTTCAATCTGGTGATTAAGTACAAAAAGGGCGTACACAACAAATTGGCGGACATGTTGTCGCGACCATCAGTTACGACCCTCTGTTTATCAGCGTTCATGCAGATCGAGCCCTCATGTCATGATGACTATACCACTATGTACAGTGAAGACCCTGATTTTCAAACAGTACTGACTGAGCTCGAAACAGGGAAACCTACGGAGTTCGTTCGTCGAGAAGGACTCTTGTACAAGGGCAATTTACTTTGTATACCTCGTGGAGCACCTCGAATTCAATGGTTGCGAGAAGCGCATACATCGAAGGTAGCTGGTCACTTTGGGGTTACAAAGACGTTGCAAAATCTTCACCGACATGTGTTTTGGCCGCGTATGCAGCAAGATGTGGCTAGGTTTGTTCGAGGCTGTGGTCTCTGCAGCATCTCGAAACCGACAAACCGAAAAATAGGTTTGTACACTCCTTTGCCAGTTCCATCGCGACCATGGGAAAGCATATCTATGGATTTCTTGGGAGGATTGCCTAAGACCCGACGTGGCAACGACTATCTATTCGTGGTCGTTGATCGGTTCTCCAAAATGATTATTCTTATACCTTGTCGGAAGACTATCACGGGAGAAGAGGCAGCTCGGGTATTCTTTCAACACGTTTGGACACACTTCGGACTGCCGACTTCTATTGTGTCTGATCGCGATACCTGGTTCCTTAGTCACTTTTGGCGATCGCTCTGGACGATGATGGACACCAAGCTGAAGAGGAGTACTGCTTTTCATCCTCAAACTGATGGTCAAACCGAGGTGGTTAATCGCACAGTTGTTCATCTTTTGAGAGGATATAACTCGAAACACCCGAAGACCTGGGATGGAAGCATACCGTACCTGCAATTTGCTTTTAATCGAGCAGTGCATGGTTCGACTGGAAAGTCACCGTTTGAAGTCTGTTTAGGATTTCTACCACAGAGTCCATTCGACATGGAGTTTGTGATCCCTATCTCAGCACAGAACAGCCAGGAAGCATCTGATCAGGATCGAGCACAAAAGTTCCTGGAAGGTATTCAACGACTCCATCGTGAGGTTGAACAGAACTTGCTGAAAGCTCAACTCAAGCACAAGGCGTGACATGATCGGCACCGAGTTGATGCGCAATTTCAAGAAGGTGATATGGTATGGTTACATCTGAGTAAGGAGAGACTTAAAGGTGAAGGTAAGAAGCTCAAACCCATTCGTTATGGTCCTTTTCGGATTTTGCGGAAAGTGGGTAATAATGCTTGTCAGCTCGAGTTACCTCCATACATGGATATTTACTCGGTTGTTAATGTTGAGCACCTCAAACTGTTTGAGCCTTCAATGCTGGATGATGAGCCAGATACCATAGTACCATCTGTTGAAGATTTGGTCTATCAACGAGACGAACCTCTACGTGAAGATGTGATTCTGGAGAAGAAGGTGACTACCACCCACAGTGGCACCAAGGAGAATTTTCGAATCGGTCGGAAAGATCAACGAGCACGTGCGGCAAAGTGGTACACCAAAGAAGATGGACAAGCCCAATTTCCACATCTCCGGTTTGATCGAGAAGTCGCAACAGGGGTTGGCTCCTTCTCAGCAAGGGAGTCATGATCCGGGAGGATCTCCAAGTCCTGACCGCATGCGGCTTCGCGACCAAGTCCTGATCGCATACGGCTTCGCGACCTTAACCGTGTTCGGAAAGGATTCGCGACCTGGATGAGTCCGCGACCATGGATTGGTTCTCGACCAGGAAAAGGAATTCGTTCCCTGTTCGGAATTGTAATCCGATCCGAATGTGTATAACTAAGCTTATCTGTTTAGGATTAGTTATATGAGTCTAATACGTTTAGGTCTCTAAGTCTGATACGTACTCATACGATTGGACTATAAATACCTTGTAATAGGTCTAGTTTAGATCATCGAACTCAATCAAAGAGTCATAGAACTTATTTGAGTTTTAGACACTTATAGTTCCTTCGACGTAGGCAAGTGTGCCTAACGTTCGACGTGTAAAGCCCTCTTTGAAATAAAGAGTTGTGCAATTACTTTGGGTTTCGGTATTTCCGAGTAAGATCCCGTCATTCCGCATATTAGAATCTGGGCGAGCCTAGTGCGAAAACCAAGGCTAGGTCTCAAACGGATCACCAACATAGGCAACACCCTATTCCTTAGTGTTTGGGAGTGAAGCCCTGTTGCCATTATAGGTTGAAATTCCCTCATTAAGAATCGCTCTTCAAGAAGAACTCACACATGATGAACAAATTCGGCTTCATTTTCAAGAGCTGGATACCTTGGAGGAAAATCGTCTTCATGCACTTCAAGACATTGAGTTATACCGGCAAAACATGGTACGGGCATATGACAAGCTTGTTAAGCTGCGTGTCTTCAGGAAAGGAGAACTTGTGCTTGTTCTTCGACGCCGCATTGTGTTCACAAGCAAAGTTAAAGGCAAGTTTGAACCTAAATGGGAAGGACCGTACGTCATCGAGCAGGCATATGATGGTGGTGCGTACCAACTCATTGATCAACAAGGGAACCACCCAATGCCTCCCATCAATGGAAGGTTCCTGAAGAAGTACTTTGCATGATTGTGCCTTTGGCATGATTCCTTCACCCCTTCTTCTCTTCATTTCACCCCTTTGCTTTTGATTAAGTTCTTTTCGTGTTAAAAAAAGAATTTTCAAAAAAAAACTTTTCAAAAAATGTTTTGTTTTACGGGTGGCAATACCCAACAATGAAAGGCTTTCTTAGCTTTCGTCAAGTCAATCACCCCTGGTTTTGCGGCTAAAAGATTCATGTACTAAGCAAAGAATGAATCAACTTGACTTTATTTGCAATGGAATGACTTCCACACAAAGCACATGGCAAGTGTGAAGTATGTGTAACCAAGGGCAGTAGGATGCTAATTCTCGTCCTATCTGAAGCAACCAGTTTACTATGTACATTGCTATCCAATGCCTTTCTTCAGATCCATGGAGACATCAAGCCCCTGGAGAAACTATAGGATAAAGAGCAGGAAATGGCTACTTGGCTCAGCAGAAGTCGTAGTTCAATGTGCAGCCACTTGCCACTCCTGTGAGGTGTTAACAAGGGTCCTTCTAAAAAAATGAAGCCCGCGGGGATCATTTAGTCACTGCAAGATGTCGATTGGTTAAATTTGAAGTCTCAAAGCAAAGAAGCACCAAGCAAAGTTTCAAAGTAATGAAGCAACCCTCAATGGGCAATCCTTAAAGAAGCTTCCAAGAAGATCTCAAGGAGTACCTTCAAGAAATCCTCCAATAAAGCAACGAAGAAAGCCATCCACCATCCTTGGCAAAAGTAAGGCAAAATTCCATCAATCCTTTCACCCTACAAACCTTTCAGCTATTCAAGTCAAACCAGCCATACATATGACTCCCGATTCGATGAAGTCAGTGCAAGGTGTGTGAAGTCTTGGTGATCTCTAGCAGAAGAGAAAGACTTGAAGAGGTTCCTACTGCCTTTGGTGACTTTTACTGAAGCATTATGCTACATACACATCACCACGAGCGGATGAGGTTGTAAATGAAGCTCATCATGGACATTCGATCTCTTCAGAATAATGAATCCTTCAGAGGCTCTATCTCGGGATGATATCCATGACTTGATGTTTAAAGAAAAGCCAATATTTCAAAATAAAATCTCTTTTGGGAAGGTTTTGCCCTAATATTTTAAAGAAAGATGTCTCCTTTCCTTTCTTTAATCCTTTTAAAACAAAAATTCTTGGGACATTTTTTTCCCAACATTTTCTAAAGAGCGATTTTTTTTCTTCTTCTTTGTTTCTCTGCCTTTCTTTAAAAAAATCAAAATCTCTTTTGGGAAGGTTTTACCCCAACATTTTAAAGAAAGAAGTTCTTTGCCTTTTATTTTGGGATGGTTTTCCCCATAATTTAAAGAAAGGTGTCTCTTTTCTTTTTTTTTAATATTCTATTTCAAAAATCAAAAATCGTTTATTATGGGAGGGTTTTCCCCAAAGTTTTAAAGAAAGATGTATTTTCTTTTCTTGTTTTTTATTATGGGAAGGTTTTACCTCGATATTCCAAAGAAAGACGTGTTTGTCCTTTCTTTGATGTTCATTATAATGGGAAGGTTTACTCCAGTATTCTGAAGAAAGAGGTTTCTTTTCTTTCTTTGATGATTCTTTATGGGAAGGATTTACCCCTTTCATACTCTTTTGGGAAGGTTAACCCAACACTTCAAAGAAAAATGTTGTTTTCCTTTCTTTGATATGCAGGTTAACATTGCCAAAGTTAGGTCTGAAGTGACCAAACAAAGTTTTCAATGTCACCATTGATGGGAGCAGTAAAGCATGCCAATGCGGTTCATGTGGATCTGTGAAACCCTTCAACTCCACTGGTTGGCTTTGTTGGGGGAAATCCCGTACCTCCGGGCAGTCTTCGAAGTGAGCTCCCGATCGCCCTCGGTCCTTCGTGCGGAGAAGATCCCTGGTGGGTCCCTGGGCCTCTGGGCTGGCCTCTGGGCCCCAGGTCCCGTGGGGTCTCTGCAGCACCTCGGGCCTTCGTGCGGAGGTCCCCGGTGGGTCCCTGGGCCTCTGGACCCCGAGTCCCGGGGGACCCATCGGGGACCTTCTCCGCACGAAGGACCGAGGAGCTCCGGAAACCCCGCGGGACCCGGGGCCCAGAGGCCCAGGACCCCTCGGGGACCTTCGGGAGACTTCTGGAGTGTCTCAGGCCTTCGTGCGGAGAAGGTCTCGGTGGGTCCCTGGGCCTCCGGGCCCTAGGTCCCGTGGGGTCTCCAGAGCGCCTTGGGCCTTCATGCGGAGACCCCGCAGGGCCTCCGGAGTGCCTCGGCCCTTCGTACGGAGATGGTCCCTGGCGGGTCCCGGGGCCTCCAGGCCCTGGGTCCCGGGGAACTTCCAGATCCCCTCGGCCCTTTGTGTGGAGAAGGTCCCTGGGGGTCCTGGGCCTCCGGGCCCCGGGTCCCAGGGGTCTCTGGAGCGCCTCGGTCTGTGCAGAGAAGGTCCCTGGTGGGTCCCTGGGCCTCTGGGCCCTGGGTCCTGAGGGACTTCCGGAGTGTCTCGGGCCTTCGTGCAGATATGGTCCCAACGGGTCCTTGGGCCGCCAGGCCCTGGGTCCCGCAGGGTCCCTGGAGAGTCTCGGCCCTTCGTGCGGAGAAGGTCCCCGGCGGGTCCCTGGGCCTCCGGGTCCCAGGGGACTACCGGAGCGCCTCGGGCCTTCGTGCGGAGGTCCCGGTGGGTCCCTGGGCCACCGGGCCCTGGGTCCCGCGGGTCTTCGGAGAGTCTCGGCCCTTCGTGCGGAGAAGGTCCCTGGTGGGTCCCTGGGCTTCCGGGCCCCGGGTCCCTCAGGAACCAGCGAGGACACTTGTCAAGCATCCAAGCCCTTCGGCCGGTGAAATGACGCCAATGCCCCTCGATCCAACGGCCATAACTTGGACTTTTTGGTCTTTTGCGTGTTTTGGGGCCTATAAATATCCCCTTGTACCTCATTTGTAAGGGGACTCCAATTCATTTTTCAACACACTCAAACAATAGGCTCCCTTGGAGACCTCTCTCCCCGAGAGAGCTCCTCCCCAGCGGACTCATATCTGGAGGGTGCCGACAGGACTAGGGCCCCCACCGGGACCCGAACCTGTATAAAAATCACTGTGTCAATTGCTGCGTTGCCCGGTGGGAGATGACCGGTCACTCGGTCAGCTCGCGCTGCTGTTCGCGTGTCAAGTCTTTCCGTGAAATCTGCTGGTGGCATATTTTATACCACGACAGTTGGCGCCGTCCGTGGGGACTCGTGACGAATTGCCATGGCTCCCCCTAGAACGAGAGCTCAAGCTCTCTCCCTTTCCAGTGGTGACGATCCCAGCGACCCGGCGCCGCCCCAACAAGACGTCATCGTTGCGACGCTACCGTCCGGGAACACCCGGAGAGAGGTGCCACCTTCTTCCCCCAAAATCTTCGGTAGAGGTGTTCCCGTTTCCAGCTCGGCGACCGCAACCGCGATTGTGGGACCTCGCGCCCTACCCGGCGCCACCCCCTCGAGACATGTGGCACCCTCATTTGAGGATTCCAGTGGCAATCGCCCAGGTGGATTGCACTCAGAAAAGGCACATTGCAGCTCACAACAACAAGATGCATTATATAAAAATGCGAGTAATTAAAAACAAGTGCTGATCACAAGGACCAACATTACAATAACTTAGCGCCGAAATGACGCACTTAATTGTTAATACAAATTAGGGAGTTTTTGACATAAGGGTCGGCACAAAATAAAACAGCAGCGATAAACAAAAGGACTTCTTCAGTCTTCGTTCTCTGCAGCGGCGGTATTGCATGGGCCTTCTCCACATCGAACTCCACCTTGGTGCATAACCCTTTAACCAGATGGGTCCTCAGTTTCTTCTTCTTGTTCCACATTGGGTTCAAGACCATAAGATTCAGGGTCGGCGAATCCTTCCTCTAAATTTGTTTATAAAAGCAAGGGTGAGCACATCGTCCACATGGTGCTCAACAAGTCCCAAGTAACAATGCACATATGTATAGATAATGGGGAATTTCTCAGAGAACAGCTCTTTGGCTCTGTGTATAATTATATAATAGATTTTCACATGCAGCTTTAAAGAAAGGTCTTTATTTTCGAAAGCGGGGCTTTTGAAATCCTAAGCTAGATTTTCAGAAATGTTGTGTGTGGCGGTCTTTCATGAGTCACCACTTTACTCAGATTTTGTGAAAAACTTCCAAAAGCTACTTGTGCTGCATCGACGTGAATAGAATTCACAGCGCGCAGACTCCATGATCTGGGAGCTCAGAGTATCCGATACTTTTTAAACTTTGCAAAGGTGTACCACCTTAATCCACCAATCATTCGGCTTTCAAGTCGGATCAGCTTCATGCGACTTTTACGCATGTGACAAGGCCGAGATGACACAACAATTTACAGTCCTAGTATTAACTATTTCCCTGCCCGGTAAATAGACAGTTAAGTCTCAAGTACCGTTGTGGGTCCTCCCCACTGCCTTACTTCCTAGCCTGGGCCTATGCTCTCGCAAGACACATAGCCTCTCTTGATTACAGTCGCGCACGACTTAATCTGGCTTAGGGCGTCTTCCTTCTTTCCACCTTTTCCTCTCATGAT
Organism: Pharus latifolius; assembly: GCA_019359835.1. NCBI lineage: Eukaryota > Viridiplantae > Streptophyta > Magnoliopsida > Poales > Poaceae > Pharus > Pharus latifolius. The sequence goes on along the minus strand of CM033319.1, from coordinate 49,868,916 downwards.
TTTTCCGAACTCACATCACTCGTGGCCTTCTGCGGCCCACCAGTTCTCGCAAGAATCTGGACCGACAACCATTGCAGGGAAAAGCTAACACTAAAGAAAGCTACTAAGTTGCGCCCGTCCCATAAACAGGCAGGTGGTTGGTACGTTTTTCATGCCGCATAGAAGCACAACACAAGGTTCTAATCCTTATGAATCTTTAGTGAGGAGTCTTTCACATTCCCAGTGCGCACACAGCACCATCCAATCAAACCATCCTCACTATCGATTCCAATCACATTTTCTTTCACAAAAAGGGGTTTTGAACATGCTTTTCTCATATGTGACCATTCAACATTTATCATATAATCATCGAGCATAGCATAGTCTAAGCATGATAATCTAGGGTAACAAGGGTGCAGGGATATTCAATGTCAAAAGGGGCTTTACAATCATTTAGGTCATATCTAGTCATTTTATTGAAACATAATTCTTTATTTGAATCTAAGGCATGCATATACTGGAAAACAATTAACATACTTCATTTCAAAATAGCAGGTGAGACATGATCAAGGGTTTGAGACTTACCTTGCAGTGATGGGTCTAGCTGCTCAAATGAATCTTCAGGGATCTCCTCTGCTCCTTCAACGTCTGGTTCCACGACGGGCACAAACAGCACATACATACCATATAAGCATACAAGCACTAGAAAATAATACATAAATACATCATGCATGCAGGGGAAATGGTTTAGACAAGGTCACTTGACATTGGTTGAAGAGATGGGTTCAGAGGGCTTGAATGTCGAAGGGCTGACATTCGACTCATGGTTTGACATTGCCCTAAATCGGTTCTAGGTTTGTTTTCTGGAGATGTGATAGTAGGGAATGTTGTAGAACATGGCCTAAAAGGCTTAGTGGACAAAGTGGCATTTCAATTGCTCAAAAGAAACAAGTCTAAATCATCCAATGCCACAGGTGGACATGCACTGACATAGTGTTTGACATGGCCAGAAACTAGGGCATTGCATAACTTTTGACTCAGAGCTCCAATTGATGCACAACTTTGTCTGGGGTTTAGGCATTGATAACAGCTACAAAACTCTCAACAGGCTCAAGGGCTGAAAGTGGCCGGAGGGTGGCCAATTCAGGTGAGCAAACACGGTGGCCTGGACATGAACTGAGCTACTGGACAGCAACCTTGGCATGGCTATAACTTTTGATTCAGGTCGATTTAGAGGTCGAGCTAGTAGACAAAATTGCTCAGGGGGTTGAGATCTATCTAAATGACAAGGTCTCATCGGCTGGTTTGGCCGGAAAGCGAACTCCGGCGATCGGGGTCGAAGACGAAGGCACCGATTTGGGGGTTTTCGTTCCAGGTTGTTTGAACTCAATTCAACGCTCGGGAAGCATCTAGGGGCTGTCACAAGGCTATTGGTGCACTCAATTTTGCCAGAGATCGGCTGGAGAAGCACGGCGGCGTGCTCCGGCGAACTACCGAGGTTCGAACGTGGAAATCCGGCGCTCGGGGCAAAATTGGTGAATCCAAGCTTGCAGGTTTGTTACTCCTAGCTCACTGATCAATATCCTCTACAGGCACGAGGATCAATTTGGCTTGAATCGCTCGGTATTGTGGGAACAGGGGATTTCGGTTTTCCGGTGATTGCCGGCGTTGAGGTGCGCCGGGGACCAATTGATGGCTATGAAACGTACAGGGGGATGAAAGGAGCTTACTAGTGGCGTTGGTTTGGAGGGGGAAGCTTCGGGCGAGGCTAGCACCGTGAGCTCCAGAAACTGCTCGCCGGGGAAGATGAACTTCGCGGCGGCGCTGAGGACTCGGTTGCTCTCGGTTGCTAAGACTAAGGCAAGGAAGCTGTGGGGTGGTGTGAGGCAATGCTGGGCAAGGGAGGGGGTTTATATAGCCGCGGGTGAGGCTCTCGGGAGCAGCAGCAATCGCCGGAGGAATTTTCTTCTGACGCCGGGACGGTCATCGATGCACTTTGGGACACGGCGGGGCTCTGCCAGAGACGGTGAATCGCGGGATATCAGGATTCGGTCAGGGTGGTGGCGATGATCTACGGGATGGCGGCCATGTGGCGTGAAGCTTCTGGCAGCAGCAGCAGGCACGCGCGCGCGCGGGGAAGAACACGGCACGGTGGGGTTGAAGCGTTCCACGGTGGCGGTACAGCAGTGCACGGTTGGTGGCTACGTGGCCGTGAGGTGGCAGCCCGAGGGGCTTCGCCGGCGGCGAGTTCAACGGCGCGGCAAATGGCGGTTGCTGGTTGAAAACTTCACAGGGACCTGGTTGTGAACTTTGGACCTAATTGCAACGATTTGGACTGATCTGTGAAGGTTTTGGCTCGGGAGTTTGGACCTAATTGTAATTCTGAAGATCTGAAGGGCTGATTTGAAATCTGATTTTGCAGATGAGTGCTACTAAATGTCTTGGACTCATCTAGCAGGAAAAATGATGAAATCCGATAACATCTGGTGGTTTTGACAAAATTCGAAAACAGGGTAATTAGGGTAATTAGGGTTTGAACTTTTGTCGAGGCTGGAACTAGGGTTTTGGTCGAGATTCTGGAATTCTTCCAGAAGGGAAAAATGTTCAGAAAAATGAAAGAAAGGTTATCACTTGATCAGATTTGGATTTTGAGGTGATCTGGGACTTTTAGCCTTTTTGGGTTTTCTGAAATTTCTGAAAAGGACTAAATTGAAACACCTTTGGACTGAAATGTGAAAACGATCTGGTCAATGAAGTTTAGCAGCCAACTTTTTAGGTTAAGGTAGTGGCATACCTAAGATCAAGATAGGGTTAAAATATCAGGGTTTCCAAAGAAGTTATGCTGATTCGCAAGTAGAAAAGATAATCAAAGACTGGGGTGTTACAAGACACGACCACCCCGGCGCTTCCGACCGGAGGCGGCTAGACCTAGGTACCGCCTCTCACCTTTCCAATTACTTTTGGTGGGCTGACCTCTGAGTCAACCCCGGTGACCGCGGCCGCCTCGGCAGGGACTAGTCTCCCCCCGATGGCACACCCAGCTCCCCAGGACACCTTGCTCGAAGCTTTGGTCGAAGGCCAACTCCGTGCCCAGCGTACCTTGGAGGAGTTGTTGCGCGCCTTAGCGCGGCCTCCAGCTCCTATCTATCCGCCCTCATTCTCATTTATGGGGTCGCCGCCTCCGTTTTTTGTGGGACACCCGGCGGCCTTCCTGGCGCCGGGCATGTTCACCGCGCTAGGGGCTGACCCCGCGCCGGGAGCTCTACCCGTGCAGGGGACTTACCCCACGACAGGAGCTGTCCCTGCGCCGGGGCCTTACCCCGGGCCGGAGACTTACCCTGCGCCGGGAGCCTTCCCCATGCCGGGGACTTACCCCGCGTCGGGAGCCTTCCCCACGCCGGGGCCTTACGCTGTGCCGGGGCCTTAGCTCGCACCAGGAGCCTTCCCTGCGCCGGTGGCTCTCCCTGGCTCCACACCGCGGATGGTTGCCAGTGCGTCCGGAGCGGCTCCTTGCCCGCGTGCCAGCGGCGTCCTCCGGACCGGCGATCGACGCGCATCAGCTCCCTCCTCCCCCGGGGCCGCCCCCGAGGGCTCCCCCGGTGGATCAGACCCGACTAACTCGGGAGGTGGTGGAGCGCATGCGTGCTATGAAACCTATTAAAGCTCCCTCTTGGCACAGGCCGGGGACACGCCGCCAAACCAACCGAGGAGGGAGACCAGTCGATGAAGCCACCACCACCTCTGGGGGACACCTGGAGGTTCACGAAGCTAGCTCCAACCCTAAGGAGAAGAGGCGCTACCACCATCCGGGTGGACCGCTGGGTCCTCTCCCCGACTCCGATAACGAGCGCGTCTCCCCTGCAAGGGGGGATAGCGACTGGGAACCTTCCCGGGGAGTTGAGGGGGCCAACCAGCCCTTGTGCCTCCGGCTCCAACGCGTCCGATGGCCAAAGCCATATCGCCCGCCCCACATCGAGCACTACAATGGTGAGGCCGATCCTTATGAATTTGTGTAGGTGTACTCCACAGCCATCTCAACGGCCGGGGGGGACGAGACGATGCAGTGCAACTTCGTTCCCCTCTACCTCACCGGGATCGCCCGCTCATGGTTTTATAACCTGGGGGCCGGTTCCATCAATTCCTTTGCACAGCTCAAGCGCGAGTTCTGCGCGAACTTCCAGGAGAACTATGTGCGTCTCCTGGACTCGTCGCAGCTCTACACCGTTCGGCAGAAGACGGGGGAGACCATCCAGAGCTTCTTCAAGCGCTTTGCTCAGGTCAAGAGCAAGGTGGCGCACGTCACCGACTCCACAGTCATTGAGGCGTGCAAGAGCGGGATCCTCCCGGGGAGCTCCATCGGAGGCTCTCCCGGAGCTGCCCCTCCTCCGCCGACGAGCTCTTCAACGTACTTGAAAAGTATGTAAGGGCAGAGGAGGACGACCTCTGGAAGGAAGACCAAGGGGTCCCCCCCCCCCCCCCCGCAAAGAGGGATGTTGGGGACTCACCCCGCAAACGTCTCAAGGAGGGAAATCACAGAGAGTCGAGGTCTCGGGTGTAAGATCGAGGATGCCGACTAGAGGGGGGGTGATTATGAGGCTTTTAAATTTTCTTCCCCACTAAGCTATTTCAACAAGATAATTGTTTGAGTTAGATTATACAATAAGGCTTAAAACAATTCAATCAACTAGTTGCATTCAACCATATGAAATATTTAACAATACATGCAACAATAGTGATATAAGCAATTGTGTCAAGATGAATATAAAGCACATAAGAATTACGCAATTGACACAATATTTTTACCGAGGTCTTGGAGACTTGCCCGGTCTCCCCTACTCCTCGTTGAAGTGCTCGCTCGGAGCCTCGCTTCTATATCCACGAAGGATATCTCACTAGGGTTGCTCCTTCTCCACACCGGATAGGCGAGAACCACACCTTTCACAATCTTTTGCCGGCCTCTCCGATAAACTTCAATTGGAGAGATCTCGGCTCTCCTCTGGCACCGTCTAGGCGAAGGCGATCGCCAAGAGTAACAAGCCGGATGCACTTTCACTTGAATCAACCACATGCTAGAAGCTCAATGATGCAAATGATATGCTCAACACTCTAGCACTAGCAATCTAATGGAGATGAAGTGCACTAAACACTCACACAATCTCCCTCAAGCTCTCTCTCAAATCTACTCAAGATTTGGGCTCAATTCTAGCCTCTAAATGCAATAACTCAAATGCAAATCAATTGGCTAGGTTTTCAGCTGAAGAATGAACTCTTTGAGTACCCACAAATGATGCCATACACGAAGTATTTATAGCCTCAAAGAAAAACTAGCCGTTTGCAACCAGATGCGTCATTTTTGTACAGGCCGAACAATGTCTGGCCACTTCGGACACTGTCCGGCCAATATATAAAAAAATACACCCATTGCACAACGTGTCAAAGACCTTTGGGGGCATTTTTTGTGAAGGCCGGACATTGTCCGGCCATATCGGACAATGTCTGGCCACTTCGGACAGATAGCCCCTGGACGGATGCATTTGTCTCTGTTTCATTTCTCGGCTCAAAAAAATTTGTACAGGCCGGACAATGTCTGGCCATTTCGGACAAAGTTCGGCCACTGCACACTGATAGTAAAACAAACATAACTTTTGATCCAAAGATCTGATTGAGGTGATTTTTGAATTGTTGGAAATATAACTTAGAGATCTACAATTTTGTCAACAGGAGCAAGACCTAGAAAGGTATAGAAACTTCTCGAAAACTCAGAAAATTTCCTGCTATCAAAATGTTCAATCCAAAAATCATCTCAAATGCAATTTGGGGTATTTGCACATACGGATTTTGCCGTTTTCTCGCGGATGTGATTGCTGTCACTCAGCAATGACCACGACCACACAGGTCTGACATCCGATCGAAAACAGGTGGTCGATAGGGTTTGGTCGAGCGTACGCAAGCGAGCCGAAGACTGGTACGACCAGTCCGAATTCCTACGACCACGCCCAAACCCTAAACAGAAAGCCACCAAACAAGAGACACGACCACGACTACGTATCAACACTGATACGATCAGAATATGCAAATACGACCACGACCAGCTCTAGATAAATAAACCAATTTAAATAGCTGGCGATCACGACTAAGTGCAGTTTTCAAAACATTTAATCTAATGCACATGAACTACACTTAGACTCACTAGCAATGCAAGACACTAGCGCAAGATGATATGAATGCATCTGAGCTTCCGCACGAGATAGATTCAAGCTACTAGTTTCCGACCCCTCTTAATAGTACGGTCAAACTAGTAAAAAGAAACCTATCAACCCAGTCTGTCTCCAAACTCCGAGACCGGTAAAATCTTAAGAAAACAATTCTTAATCTTGGATTTTACCTTAGGTGGAGTTTGACCTCGTGAAGCTCGATCGCTCGACACTCATCATCGCAAAGCTCGAACTCGTTAAGCTTGACCACACGAAGCTCGACCGCTTGACGCTTGTCTCATATCTACTTCATCCTCTTCACGTCCTTGCTCGCTTTTATCCTACAATCAAACTGAGACTACAACACATACACTTAATGCACAATATTAGTCTCAAATATAGGTCATCATTAATCACCACCAGAGAAACTACTCCACACAGGAGTTTGCTTGACAGTTTCTCTTTCCAGTGAAATGACGCAACCATATTCAATGAGTAGTAAATGAGTATGAGGTAGAATACAATCATATAGATCGTAGATGATAAACACATACGCACACGATCTATACTACTCATGTCAAGATATCAATCAACCTAGATGACCAAAGTGATGAGCTCCCCCTCAACATGTGTATCGATATCAAATCCACAACTGGAGTCATCAACCTCAGGGTTTGTCATATAACATCTTGATCGATCAATTTGCACAAGCTTGATGCAACCACCGAGCTCCCCCTCTACGTATGCATCAATAGCAAACCCGCAACTGAGGAAACATTCAATTCAGGGTTTACCGATAATCAATTCAATTTACTTGTGCTAAATAAGGATTTATCTAATTTGTCATTTGATCATCAAAACTGACATCTTCAGATTAACTTTAATCACAATGGATTTATCCAAATCGTCATTAATCAACAAAAGCTAGACACTAAGATCTACCTAGATCCAACATCGGGATGTCTTCATTCTTGAAGACGGAGGCAGCTCTCGCAAAGCCGATCGGGGTGGCCGCCCCTCCCCCAAGTCAAAAGGGGGGGGAGGCCAGCCCTCCCGCACTTGGAACAATCCCGCGCTGGGAAGCAACGAGGTTGGGGCCGACTTATGGTGCGCCTTCCACCAGTCCACTTCCCATGCCACTCGAGAATGTAACGCGCTTCGTCAATACTTCGTGGCATCCCTCGAGCAACATGAGCAGGGGGGGAGACTTACCTTGCCCCATCAGTCGGTACAGGCGCCCCCCCTACTACCTATGGGGGACACCGGGAGCTGGCCCAAGAAAGGGGCTCAACCGATGTTCCCCCTTTCCAAAACTCCCAAGGACATGTCTCCTGACTTGGGGGGATCCTGTCCGCGAGCCCCGCACTGGACCCTCAAGGCGAGGCCCTCCCCACGAGGATGCCCTCCCCGTGAGGATGCCCTCACTTAGAGGATGCCCTCCTCGCGAGGATGCCCTCTCCGCGGGGATGTCTGCACTTGGCCTTCGGGCCTCCCCCTCACGCTCTCGAGCTTCGCAGGGGGGAGGCGTTGTGTCAATTTACTTAATCAATGCAAATTAGTCGTTCCCGTATCAATCTTCTTTTGCAGGGTGTATTTTTTTTTCACCGCGTCCAAGGCTATGCCCTCCCAGGGAGGATGATCTTCCAGGGTGTTGGGAGAAATCTCCGCCCAATAGATCTCGGTGACCCGCGTCCCGGGCGCCGCCACCACTCCGGTGATAAGCCCCCCGGGGGCAAGTGTCCCCGTGTCCCGGGCACCGTCACTGTCTCCCGGTGAGAGGCATCCCGGTGACGGGCGTCCTCGCGTCTCAGACGCCGCCACCATCCCAAAAGGGCAGGGTCTTCCCTCGCACTGGGGGCTCACTCCGCGGTGGGAGTCTTCCTTGCGCCAGGGCTTCCCCCCGCGCTGGGGGTTTACTCCACGCCGGGGGTTGACCCCATGCCATGGGTGGTTCTCCCAGCGAGGATGCCCTCCCCAAGAGGATGCCCTCCCCGCGAGGATGCCCTCCCCGGAGGATGCCCCTCAGAGGATGCCCTTGAATGAGGGTCACCGGCTCCTGCTTAGCCCAAGTCCCAACGGCGGCGGCCCTGCTCCCCTAGGGCAGCTTACAATCCACCTCGTGGACTGAGGGCGTAAGCGGCAACCCGGTTCCCAGAAACCGCGGTAACGAGTCACTTTGAGGGGTGAGTCCCCCCCTCTAATATTCCAAAAGTCCCAACAACGGGAGCCTCGCGGACTGAGGGGGTAAGCGGCAACCCAGTTTCTTAACTGTGGTAACGAGTCACTTTGAGGGAATAGTCCCCCTCAAATACTCCAGAGCCCATCATGGCGCACACTCTCCTCCAGGAGAACATTTCTGAACCCAAAGTATCTTGACCGGCTCCCCGTTCTCACGGTGACTGGGGGAATTTTCGACCGGGTCTCAGAACTTTTTTACCAGGAAATTCTTCGCCGCCCCCGTTCTCACGGCGACTGGAGAAATTTCCTACGCACTATCCGAGTGTGACTGCATCTCTCTCCCAGGTGGACTTTGTCCCGGGAGAAGGTTTTTCCCGTCCGGGAGCTCCACGCCGCTCGGATGAGGTAACACCCTCTCCCAGTGGACTTTGTCCCGGGAGAAGGTTTTTCCCGTCCTGGGGCTCCGCGCCGCTCGGATGAGGTAACATCCTCTCCCGGTGGACCTTGTCCCAGGGGAAGGTTTTCTCCCCCGAGTGGACCTTGTCTCGAGGGAAGGTTTTCTCCCCTGAGTGTACCGTGTCCCGAGGGAAGTTTCTCTCTCCCGGGTGGACTTTGTCCCGGGAGGTTTTCTCGTCCAGGGATTCCGCGCCGGTTGGATGAGGTAACACCCTCTCCCGGTGGAGTTTGTCCCGGGAAAAGGTTTTACCCCGTCCGGGGGCTCCGCGCCATCCGTACGCGACTACATTCTCTCCCAGGTGGACTTTGTCCTGGGAGTAGGATTTTCTCAACCGCACCGCCCAGACACGGTAATGTTCTCTCCCGGTGGGACCTTGTCCCGGGGGAAGGCTTTGCCCGTCCCGGGCACCGCCATTTGACCAGGGACAAGGCCCCCAGTAACCCTCGCCTCGGGCGCCGCCATTTTCCCGGGGACCAGGGCCCCGGCTCCCTCGTCCCGGGCGCCGCCATTTGACCGGGGACAAGGTCCCCAGTCACCCTCGCCCCGGGCGCCGCCATTTTCCCGGGGATCAGGGCCTTAGCTCCCTCGTCTCGGGCGCCGCCATTTGACCAGGGAGAAGGCCCCCGATCACCCCATCTCGGGCGCCGCCTTTTTCCCAGAGACAAGGGCCCAGGCTCCCTCGTCCCGGGTGCCGCCATTTGCCCGGGAACAAGGGCCCCGGCTCCCTCGTCTCGGGTGCAGCCTTTTGCCCCAGATTAGGGCCCCTGCTCCCTCATCCTGGACGCTGCCTTTTGTCCAGGGACAAGGGCCTCGGCTCCCTCGTCCCGGGCGCCGCCATTTGCCCAGGGACAAGGGCCCCGGCTCCCTCATCCCGGGCGCCGCCATTTGACCGGGGACAAGGCCCCAGGTCACCCCATCTCGAGCGCCGCCTTTTGCCCGGAGACAAGGGCCCGGGCTCCCTCGTCCCGAGCGTCGCCATTTGCCCGAGGACAAGGGCCCCGGCTCCCTCATCCTGGGCGCCGCCTTTTTCCCGGGGACCAGGGCCCCGATTCCCTCGTCCCGGGCGCCGCCATTTGCCCAGGGACAAGGGCCCAGGCTCCCTCATCCCGGGCGCCGCAATTTGCCCGGGGACAAGGGACCTGGTTCCCTCGTCCCGGGCGCCGCCATTTGCCCCGGCTCCCTCGTCCTGGGCACCGCCATTTACCCGGGGACAAGGGCCCCGGCTCCCTCGTCCCAGGCACCGCCTTTTGCTCGGGGACTAGGGCCCCGGCTCCCTCATCCCGGGAGCCGCCATTTGACTAGGGACAAGGCCCCCAGTCACCCTCGCCCCAAGCGCCGCCATTTGCCCGGGGACCAGGGCCCCAGCGACCCCGTTTCGGGTGCCGCCATTTGCCCGGGCACCAGGGCCCCGGGAGAGGTCTTCTTCCGTTCTAGGGCTCCAAGCCCCCTGGGGGCTGTTTTCTCTTCCTCATAGCAACTTTACATCCCAAGTTCAGATCCTTCCTCTTGGAGATCCCCGGTCCCTCGGAAGCGAAAGGGTTCTATCGCAGCACTGTGCGGGAAAATTACCATGGAGACCTCAGTGTCATCAGGGGAAGGGTTTTACACATACCCTCCGGGGCCACGGCGTGTCCCCGAGGGCCTGGGGGCTCCTGTTGGGGGAAATCCCGTACCTCCGGGCAGCCTTCGAAGTAGCTCCCGAGCGCCCTCGGTCCTTCGTGCGGAGAAGATCCTCGGTGGGTCCCGGGGCCTCTAGGCCCCGGGTTCCGCGGGGTCTCCGGAGCGCCTCGGGCCTTCGTGCGGAGGTCCCCAGTGGGTCTCTGGGCCTCCGGACCATGAGTCCCATGGGACCTCCCGAGTGCCCTCGGTCCTTCGTGCGGAGAAGGTCCTCGGCATGTCCTGGGCCTCTGGGCCCCGGGTCCCACGGGTCTCCGGAGTGCCTCGACCCTTCGTGTCGAGAAGGTCCCTGGCGGGTCCTGGGCCTCTAGGCCCCGGGTGCCGCGGGGTCTCCGGAGTGCCTCGGTCCTTTATGCGGAGAAGGTCCCCGGTGGGTCCCTGGCCTCTGGGCCCCGGGTCCCAGGGGACTTTCGGAGCATCTCGGGCCTTCGTGCGGAGAAGGTCCCGGTGGGTCCCTAGGCCTCCGGTCCCCGGGTCCCACGGGGTCTCCGTAGCACCTTAGGCCTTCGTTCGGAGACCCCTAGAAGCCACCGGAGCGCCTCGGCCATTCGTGCGGACATGGTCCTCTGCGAGTCCGGTGGACTCCGGGCCCTGGGTCCCGAGGAACTTCCGAAGCCCCTCGTCCCTTCGTGTTGAGAAGGTCCTGATGGATCCCAGGGCCTCTGGGGCCGGGTCCCGTGGGGCCTCCTGAGCGCCTCGGCCCTCCGTATGGAGATGGTCCCTGGGACTCGGGTCCCAGGGAACTACCGAAGCCCCTCGTCCCTTCGTGCGGAGAAGGTCCCGATGAGTCCCAGACCCTCCGAGCCCCGGATCCCGGACCCTTCGAGCCCCGGGTCCCGGGGAACTTCCAGAGCCCCTCGGCCCTTCGTGTGGAGAAGGTCCCGTGGGTCCCAGGACTCCTGGCGCCGGGTCCCGGGGAACTTCCAGAGCCCCTCGGCCCTTAGTGCGGAGAAGATCCTCGGCGGATCCTTGGGTCTCCGGGCCCTGGGTCCTGGAGAACATCCAGAGCCCTCGGCCCTTTGTCCGGAAAAGGTCCCGATGGGTCCCAGGGCTTCGGGCTCTGGGTCCCAGGAAGGTCCCTGGGCCGCCGGGCCCGGGTCCTACAGGGTCTCTGGAGAGTCTCGGCACTTCGTGCGGAGAAGATCCCCGGTGGGTCCCTGGGCCTATGGGCCCGGGTCCCGTGGGGTCTCCAGAGCGCCTCAAACCTTTGTGTGGAGAAGGTCCCCGGTGGGTCCCCGTGCCTCCGGACCCCAAGTCCCGGGGAGCTCCCGAGCGCTCTCGGTCCTTTGTGCGGAGAAGGTCCCCGGCGGGCCCTGGGCCCCGGGTCCCGTGGGGTCTCTGGAGTGCCTCAGTCCGTGTGAAGAAGGTCCCCGGTGGGTCCCTAGGCCTCCGGGCCCTGGGTCCCGGCGGACTTCCGGAGTGTCTCGGGCCTTTGTGGGAAGAAGGTCCCAGTGGGTCCCTGGGCTGCCGGGCCCCGGGTCCCGTGGGGTGTCCGGAGAGTCTCGACCCTTCGTGCGGAGAAGGTCCCCGATGGGTCCCTGGGCCTCCGGGCCCTGGGTCCCAGGGGGCTGCCGGAGCTTCTCGGGCCTTCATGTGGAGGTCCCAACGATTCCTTGTGCCGCCGGGCCCTGGGTCCCGCGGGGTCTCCGGACAATCTCGGCCCTTCGTGCGAAGAAGGTCCCCGGCAGGTCCCTGGGACTCCGGGCCCCGGGTCCCTCAGGAACCAGTGAGGACACTTGTCAAGCATCCAAGCCCTTCAACCTGTGAAATGACGCCAGTGCCCCTCGATCCAACAGCCATAACTAGGGCTTTTTATCTTTTGCATGTTTTGGGGCCTATAAATACCCCCTTGTACCTCATTTGTAAGGGGACTCCAATTCATTTTTCAACACACTCAAACAATAGGCTCCCTTGGAGACCTCTCTCCCCGAGAGAGCTCCTCCCCAGCGGACTCGCATCCGGAGGGTGCCGACAGGACTAGGGCCCCCACCGGGACCTGAACCTGTATAAAAATCGCTGTGTCAATTGCTGCGTTGCCCGGCGGGAGGTGACCGGTCACTCTGTCAGCTCGCGCCGCTGTTCGCGTGTCAAGTCTTTCCGTGAAATCTGCAAGTGGCATATTTTATACCACGACAGGCTTCGTGGTGGCAAGAGGAACACAGTGAAGTTGATAAAAGGCCTTAGGTTGTGGCATGGTTCTTCACCATAACTTAGGAAGATGGGAGCAGTAAAGCGTGCTAGTGTGGTTCATGTGGATCTGTGAAACCCTTCAACTCTACTGGTTGGCTCCGTGGTTGCTAGACGGACGCAGTAAAGTTGATAAAACGCCTTAGGTTGGGGCATGATCTTTCGCCATGACTTAGGAAGACTAATGACAGTGGATCACTTTGATGAAACTGTCAATTCCTCTCGTTGGTTGGCTCCGTGGCGGCTAGATGGACGCAACAGAGTTGCATATCTTTAATTGTTGCATGGTTTCGCAGATAATTAAAGATACACATAAGTGTCGACCACAACCTTTTCGGCCACTAATTTTTTTTTGGTCACATTGAGGAGCATCATCGACCTTGGTTTCTTTGATCGACTCATCTACGACCAAAGCATCTGTGAGTTAATTATATGTAGTTTCATTGCTTGACGCTAGTTTCAAGCGTCGCAACTCAGAAATAACAGTCGATTTCACCAAGTTAAATTCAAGCTGCTTCGCGCACAAACTCAACTCAGCGAGGGGCATTTGTTTGATGAATTTTTGTAATAAAAAATTCATTAGAAAAGTCCCATATGACCAAAAGGACTAAAATAAAAATACACATATTTTTGTCTGTAAAAAAGATGATCAAAAACTAGGACAAAAACTCCACTAGTCAAAAAACTGGTCGAAATTGGACTGGTCAAACCTGGTCAAACGTGGTCAACAAATTAGTCAAAATTGGACTAGTGAAACCTGGCTAACAAACTGGTCAAACGCAGTCAAACCTGGCCAAACCCGGTCAAACCGACGTGCAGCCCGAGTTCAAACTGGATGTAACACCCTGAGTTTAGGGGTGAAAACTTCCTTTTTCTTGAACATCATGCATGCATGTATCCATAGTAGTAGCCAAATCAGTATCTATATCAAGCCCTAAAATTTCTAAATATATCCTGTGAACCCAAATCAAGATCAGATTGCTCAGATATGATCTATCAGTTACTCTGAACATAAAAGCCTTCAGAAGCTAGATTCAATTCCATCTCTAACTCTCAGATCCTGTAATTCTTTTCAGTTTTCGAAAACAGGATTCTAATTAATATTCTAATTACCCTAAATACCCTGAACTCAAATTTAATCGAATCTTAACCTAATCCAAACCAGATTATTCTTGGATTATGATTATGGGTATGCCAATACCTTAAGCCAGAAAGTTGGTAGCCAAATTATATCATTTAAGTCTTTTTCACAGATTAGTCCAAATTGTATCGCAATTCAATCCTTTTTTTTCATATCTGGAAACCTAAAAAGGCTAAAATCTTCAGATTAACTCCAAATTCTGAATTTCTTCAGCAAATCCTTTCCAAATGCTATTTGATACAATTTTCACTTTTGTCCAGATTTCAAAATCTCATCCTAGATGCCAGAATTCGAAATCGATCGAAACTCAGATCTTAATTACCCTAAAATACCCTATTTTCAGTTTATATCAAAAACCATCAAATCATGCCTAATTTTATCAAATTTCTTGCTGGATGAGTATAAGGAATAAGTTTATACTCATCTATGAGATCAGATTGCAAATCAACTATCTCTAAGTCAGAAATTACAAATCAGTCCAAGTTGCAAACAAAGAATCTTGCAAACAAGTTCCTGGCTCGACCTCACCCATTGTTCATGACCAGGGCTCAGCATCTTTGACCTCACCTGCTGTTCACGACTGGAGCAAACTCCTGTGACCAAATTAGCAGCTTCATCGACCTCGGCCAGCAGTGCACAGTGACCTCAACCGCAGCGCAAGTGCTTCGCTTCGATCAGCGCCGCTGCGACCGCGACCAAAGCACTATGTCGCCGTGTTTTCACCGCCGATCAGCACCGCACTCGCCAGTGCTCGTTCACGGCCATCTTTGCACGCGCACACATGTTAGCACCTTAGCTATTGCCATGGCAATTCTTGTCTAGCTCACCAGCAACTTGCATGCCAGAGAGAAGCTTCGCCTGCTAGCCGTTGCTTCAACCCGAAGGTACACCGGCGCAAGCAACTTAGCCACCAAGCAGTGAGCTTTGCTTCGCTTCGCCTTGCCCTTAAATAGCAATCCATAGTAGCTTCATCGTCACCAGCACAGCCCTCCAAAACTCCTCAGCCTTAAACCGCATTTCTTCACTGTTGTCTTCTTCTCCGGCGAGCCGCCGAGGAAGTCGACGACGCCAGCTTCACCCACTGCTCCAAACTCCAGATTGAAGCCACCAGTAAGTTCGCCACATCCTATTATCTGTGCCGTATCGTTTGATTGAACCCCCGTGCCCCTCATCGCCGGTGATCGCCAGGAAATGCCAGAATCCCTGTTCCAGCCTCGCTGTTTGATTCAATCCAAATTAGCCCTCAATCCAGTAGAGTAAAATGATCAGTGAGCCTTATTTAGCAATCCAGTGAATCCATATTTCGAAATTAAGCAAGAACTGAAGCTATTCCCAAGCTCGAGCTTCACTAGTCGCCGGCGCTCGTCGCCAGACTTCTCCGGTGATGCTATGACCAAATTAATCATGCCATTAGTTTCTAAATGTATCCCTCTTACTCCCTGAGCTTGGAATTAAGTTCAAATCCTGTGTAGCAAAAACCCCCAAATCCAGTGTCTTCGTCTCCGGCGCCAGTCACCGGAAATCTATTCTCGGCCGATCCAGCTCCAGCCACCTTGCCTACTAGAAGCGCCTCAATCTCTTAAACAATTTTGTCTACTAGCTCGACATCTAATTCGGCCTAAATCGAAAGTTATAGCTATGCCCTAATGTCTGTCCAGTGCCAAGATTTGAAACTTCAGCCACCGTGTTCTTTGCCGATTTTCACCACTTTCCGGCCATCTTCAGTCTTGGAACCTGTTGAACTATTTGTTCCTGTTATCAAAGCCTACCTCCCAGACAATGTGGTGCATCAATTGGAGCCCTAGATCAAAAGATATGGCAAACCCTAGTTTTTGGCCATGTCAGCCCAATGCCAATCTATGCCAGCCAATGGCATTAGCCCTTTTCACTTCCTTCCAGATGTGCATTTTGAAAATAACTTTGTCCCTTAGATTCCTGAGGTTGTGATCTACAATTCCTTCTTCTATCACAACTTGAATTGAGCCCTCTATCAACCATTGATCCTTTGCCGACGCCTTGAACTGAATGTCGACCTAAAGACATTCGTTGCTTTTGAACAAATCAGCCGCAGACTTAATATCATTTCCATACCCTGGAACCCTAAAAGTTTCTAGCACCCATCTTCAACCCTAATCTTATGAGTTTAGCCCTAACCAGCTATTCCAGTATCACCAAGAACATTTCTTCTCTGCATTATCGCATAATAATTTATTGAAAAGATTGTGATTCTTGGATGCTTGTTTGATCTTTGCTCAGAGTCGGAGCCAGAGTTCGAGGACTTCACTGCTGATCCGACATCAACTGCTGTCTCTTATGACGCGGAAGGCAAGTCATAGTCTTGATCATCTTGAACCTATATTTTAAGAGTTGCTATAATATGACCTTAAATATAAGTAATATTGCATGTGAAAGAATGGTTTGAGATATAATTTGGCAGTACTAGGCTGGATGCCTATGAAATGTGAAAAGATCAATTATTGAGCCATGAACTATTATATGTATTTATATATATTCATGAAATAAAACCCCTAGCCGTGACCAGAATTTTGGTATGGATGGCTGTAGCACTGGAGGTGCTTGACTGCACTGGATGTGCAGGCACTGAAGATGCATGATTGTGGATGGTCTGGTCACTGGCATATAAGGACTAGAACCTTGTGTTGTGCGTCTAGTGGCATGAAACATGTGCTAACCGCAAGCCTGGTATGGGACAGGCTTGAACAAGTACTTATGTGGATCGCACATGAAACCCCTGCATGAGATGTGATGTGATGCACGATTGGCACGGAGTGCGGCTCCTACACATATCACTGAATGTGATCATGCACGCTGACCCAGTAATGGGAAGATGCAATAGGGGTGGTAGGGAGTACCTGCCACAACTGTGGTTCGCGAGATATCCACAGGGTCAGGGGTGAATTGTAAGTAAAACATAACAACAGTTCTTGTTATCTCCACCTTGCCACTCATAGTATGAAGTGAGCTAAGGGTCCAATCATTTTGATAGGAAGGGCATGAAAGTGGAATATCTTGCGGGTAAATTGGTACCTCTCTGCAGAGTTAAAAACGTATTCGAATACTCCGAGTTCCCTGGTTTATAGGAGTCTGCTGTGGTGGATTAAATCCATGGGGTGTGACACAAGTATGTTTTCTAAATAAAATTTGATAAGTCAAGATTACCCAAATGACATGTGTTGTCATGATAAGAGGTGCTACCGTGGGCTGTCGTGTGTCGACGTGTCGCGGTAGTACTATAATCTAGTGAATATGAATAGTGATGATATGTTATAAAAAGTGCTGCCATGAGATGAGAGAAGATATAAACAGATTATTTTACAAACATCCATAATTCTTGACTAGTCTAGGTTCATAACAACACTACTATATGTATCTACTCTTACCTATGACTTGCTGAGTACGTAAGTACTCACCCTTGCAACTTTCAACCCAGTAGATGGAGCGTACCATGATCAAGAAGAAGGCATGGAAAACTTCTTGGACCCATATGAAGGAGAGCCAGTTTCGCCAGATCCCTGATGTGTTGTTCTGCCATCAACTTCTTACTGTGGAAGGGACACCCATCATCCACTGTGTAGAAGTTTTTATTTTGCTTTAACTAAACCCTGTATGCCACGAAGGCATTGTAAACTTTTTATGTAATATTAAGGCCAACAGGCCATGCTACTTAATATTTTGTAAGTTTTTCTGCTGCAATGTAAATAAACTCCTGTGCTTGACTTATCCTGGGAAGTCAATGGTATGCTTATATGGGACCAGCTGCAGAGAGCTGGGTCTCCACGGGAGTAGTCGTAGTCCCAGTTTCGTGGCGCGACATTGGATTTATCTCTAATTTAAATAACAAAAGTATATCTTCTATTCAAATTCAAAAAGGAGATAATCTCTCTCTTTATCCTTTTGTAACAAAGTATATCTCATATTCAAATTCAAAAAGGAGATAATCTCTCTCTTTATCCTTTAGTTTATTTAAGTAGCAAAGTATATCTCCTATTCGAATTCAAATCCTCTAAAACTCTATGGTTGTTGGATGGTTGTAACCAACCTGGAGCCTCTATAAATAGAGAGGGGGTGCTAACCTTTTTTCACAGAGACGGGCACAAGAGGAGCAAGACAGAAGCAGGTGCAGGGCAGAGGTGCAAATGGGCCAGAAGACGACGTGAAGACCAGAAGCTCTTCTCCTTGTCCCCTTTGAAGATGATCATGGGTGAGTGCTTATCATGAGCATAACATTCATCATGCATCATATCAGAGGTAAAGGCCTATTCTTTGGTGCCTGCCCGAGCCCGACTATGAAGCAATATTGAAGATTATGGCCAATTGCATAAGGGAGCCTTGAGTTAGCAAGTGCCTCGATCAGATCCAGAATCGCTTTTAGATCGAAGTCCTCAAACTTAGTTCGAGCAGTAGATCTGATTAGCATTTAACCTCATCACATCCAATCTGATCCAGAATCAATTTTCGATCAAAGTTCCTCGAACTCAGTTCAAGCAATAGATCTGATTAGCATTCGATCTGATCACATCCGATCAAAATCCATAATCGCTTTTTGATCGAAGTTCCTCGAACCCAGTTCGAGCAGTAGATCTGATTAGCATTTGATCTAATCACATTCCATCAAGATCCATAATCGCTTTTCGATAGAAGTTCCTTGAACCCAGTTCGAGCACTAAATCTGATTAGCATTCGATCTGATCACATTCGATTAAGATCCATAATCGCTTTTCGATCGAAGCACCTCGAACCCAGTTCGAGCAGTAGATCTGATTAGCATTCGATCTGATCTTCAATTACGTTTTTAGTCAAAGCCGACAAGTATTTCTGGCCAGAGACCAAATAACATCAACTTGATCGAAATCAAGTGTGTTTTCGGTCGAAACCAAGTATTTTTCAGGCAAAGATTTGAAAACAGCAATCTGATTGAACTTGTTCCACGGGAGGACATCGATGATAACTTCTAATCCAGAAGTCAGATCGACCCCAAATTTTTATGGCGAATATAGGACTCTATGAGAATCCCTTCCACCAATTTTCAAGTCAATCGAAGATCCCTAAGGTGAAATTTGACCAGAAAAGAAGCTCTATCCAGAAGCCATTTCAGCTTGCCCTAATGGGAGAAGATCAGAGATAACTTCTCATCCAGTCGTCCGATCGATGCCAAATTTTTTTGGTGAATAGAGGAATACAGGTACAACATCTCCATCAAGTTTCAAGCCAATCAAAAATCTCTAAGGCAGAATTTGATCAGAAGAGATGCTCTGTCCAGAAGACATTTCAGCTTACCCCACGGGAGAAGATCGATGATGACTTCTCATCCAGAAGTCCGATCGACCCCAAATTTTCATGGTGAACAGTAGAGTCATGGTGAAACAACTCCTCCAATTCTGACATCAATCCAAAGTCAAGAAGATCTCTAGAAGACCAATGCATACAAGTTCTGTCTCACTGAATTTCAGCTTGATGTATGAACGTTACATTGAAGATAGTTTTTAATCTGACGGTCCGATTGTTCTCAAATTTTGATGACCAATCGAAGATCTATCCAGAATTATTACTCCAAGTTTCAAGCAGATCAGAGGATCAAAAGGCTCCCATCCAGTTTGTTAAAGAGAAGCTAGTGCAGTCCAATCATGTTAGAAGTTGTCAAGACAATCGAAGCCATTGATGAATGTTCTGATGTGCTGCCTATTATACAATATGTATTTCCTAAAGCTAAGGAAGTCAAGATGCTATCTCAAGTCATTCCACCCATTTTTTCCCATGTCATTGGGTACTGATGAGGAAAATACGACATGCTTTTTTGTCCGTGACTGACGAAGCCAGACACCATTCATGCCGAGTATTGATGAGGCGACGGCATCCATTTTGTTCGCGACCGATGAGGCCGAACAACCCCCTAGCCGGGCACCGAGAGGAGAAGACCATATTTTTTTATAGTACCATAGACTGATGAGGCTATGGATTTGCATATTTGCATGCATGGGCATATACATTGCATTCATTTATCAACGGCAAAGTTATTTTGAAGCTTGAAGACGACGACCATCAGCACAACTTAATCAGAGATTTTTTGTGGACTTGTTCTGCAAATGTAATTAATCAGGAGCTTTTCAAAAGCCCTGAGGAACCATGAACCATGCAGTCTCCTGAAGTCAAGATGAATTTTCCTTGGCACAATGAGAGCTTGTAAATCCCAAGGGTACTTGTAATTTGTAATTCCTTTCAGAATTAATAAAGTGCATTGTTTCCTCTAAGATTATGCATTCTATGTTCTCTCATATGTATACTTATGTATACTGGCACGCCCGCACCACGAAAAAGGTGCCAATTTCCCGGAAGAGAGATCTTCTCGGCGAAACAGTGTTATGTTTAGAGTTCTGCTCATGGCATAGCCATACTTGGCAAGCTAATGGAGCAACTCATTGTCGCGCCAAATGAGTGCGACAAGTTGAAGTAGTAAGTTACTTGCTTTAATCTCAGTCTCTTTTGAACTAGAATAGTAATTTCGTTTGTCGCATGGAGAACTCTGCTTTACTAGAAGAAGTCGCCAACGAGCGCAACATTAGAGAGGTTGCGTCCGTTGAGCGGTCTCTTCTGGAAAAGAAGATGGCTGAAGCCCAAAGGATAAACAACGAAAAACTTGCTGAATCCTAGTGCTTGAAGCCAAGTTAAAAGATGCTATTGAGAGGATGGCGACCTTGGAGCAAAAAGCTCAATCATTTGATTCTCTCCAAGGGAAAGCCGATCGCCTTCAGATGGTTTACAATCAATTGCAGACTAGAGTTGATGGTAAGTTCATTTTGGTAGAATTTTACCTTGCTTCTACGAACTTGTATGAGTTTCATGAACTCAATTGAATTCATTCTCTCCCCTGCTCAGAGCAAAGAGAGGAAACTAATAGGCTGACCTAGGAAAAGGACCATTATGAGCAGAAGTATATCGAGCGAGGAAATGACCTCGATAAGCTTCAAAAAGTCATCAAAAATTACAAGATGGTCTCTGAGAAGACCAAGGAGACCACAAAACTCGCCCTTAAAGAGAAGGGAGCTTTGGAAGAAATCATCAAGAATTGCGGTCTTGAAGAGAAAGATACCCTCGCAAAGTTGCGGGAGATCGCGGACTCACTTAAGGCGGATATTATTGATCCTAAGAAGGATAATTCTACCCTCAAGGAGTCCTGCAAATTGGTCGCTGCTCAAGCTAACATCTTGGTCGCAAGCATTCCTGAAATTACAAGCAATGGAAAAACTTATTTCTATATTGGAGTTTTCGTTTCTTATACCTTGCAAATTCAAATGATTAGCAAAGAAACAAATGAATAAATGAAAAGAGAAAAATACTTAGTTTACTGACCGAATGTTATGATTATATTCCCCTAGCCCTCTCCTGCGACCAGTGATACTGAAGACTTAGTATAATGGTTACACGATAGTTTCTTGGCCAAAAGAGACCATAGCTTATATGATCAGGACATTCTAGCAAGTCTCTTAGGCGATAAGAAACGACTTAAAAAGAGATGTCTTAACTAGATGTTGGATCTAGGTCGATCTAGATATCTATGTTTTGATGATTAATGACGATTTGGATAAATCCCTAATGATTAATGTTAATTTGGATAATGACAGCTTTGAGGATTAAATGACAACTTGTATAAATCCTGGTTTAGCATAAGTACATTGAATTGTTATTGTTAAACCCTAGAAGTCGATGACTCCCTGTTGTGGTTTAATAATTGATGCATATGTTGAGGGGGAGCTCTGTGGTTGCATCAATCTTGTGCTAAGTGTAAATTGGAATGTCCTGAGATAAATCCTGAAGGTTGATGACTCCAATTGTGGATTTGATATCGATGCATATGTTGAGGGGGAGCTCATCATATTAGTCATTTGTGCTTATTGCTGTCATGACATGAGTAGTATGGATCATGTGCGTATTTCTTGTATCATATATGGATCTATATGATTGTACGATTCACCTCTTACTCATTTTTTGCTTATCGAGATTGGTTTTGTCATTTCACCGAAAAGAGAAATTGTTGAGTTAACTCCTGTGTGGAGTAATTTCTCTGGTGATTATGACAACCTAAATATGAGACTAACGTTGTGCATTGAGTGTATGTGTTCTAGTCTCAGAATGGTTGCAGGATGAAAGCAAGCAAGAGTGTGAAGAGGATGATGTCGATATGAGCCATCTTGAGTGAGGTCAAGCTTTGCGAGGACAAGCTTCGAGTGGTTGAGCTTCACGAGGTCAAGCTTCATCGAAGGTAAAATCCAAGATTAAGGATCGTTTTCTTAGGATTTTACCGATCTCGGTGTTTGGAGATAGACCGGATTGATAGGACTTCTTTTTACTAGTTTGATCGTACTATTAAGATGGGTCGGAAACTAGTAGCTTGAGTCTATCTAGTGTGGAAGCTCAAATGCATTCATATCATCTTGCACTAGTACTTAATTAACTCTTGCATTGCTAGAAAGCCTAAGTGTAGTTTGTGTTGCATTAAAGAAAATGTTTTGAAAACTGCACTTAGTTGTGATCGCCAGCTAGAGCTATCTGTTTTATTTCTAGAGCTGGTCGTGGTGGTGTTCGTTGGATTGGCTGTATCTTTTTGGTGTTTGGTCATGGTCGTAGGAGTTCAAACTGGTCATACCAGTTTTCAGCTCAATTGTGTACGCTCGACCAAATCCACTCGACCACATGTTTTTGACTGAATATTCGACCAGTATCATAAATTTCTACCATCGGTTTGGTCGTGGTCTATGCTGAGTGTCAGCAAACATATCCGTGAAAAAAGAGACAAATTGCATTAGAAATGACATTTGTGTTGGACATTTTGGCAACAGGATGTTTTTTGAATTTCGTAGAAATATCTAGGCCTATCTAGCTCTTGCTCCTGTTGACAAAATTTAGCCCCTTGAGTTATCCTTCCAACAAGCCAAAAAGCACCTCAATCGGATCTCTAGATCAAAAGTTATGCTTGCTTGCCAGACACTGTCCGGCTGTACAAAATCGTTAAGCCTATTGGAAAATGTGAACAGAGACATTTGCATCCATCCGGGGGCTTTTGTTCGAGACAAGCCGGACTTTGTCCGGTATGGCCAGACATTGTCTGGACTGTACAAATTGTGTGTGCATCGTCTTTGAAAGTGAAATAGAGACAAATGCATTTGTCCGGGGCTTTTGTCCGAACATAAGATCATTTGTCCAGCCTTCACAAAAATAGCCCAACGGTAACTGACACGTTTGCAACGGTTGTATTTTGTTGTACTGGCCGGACAGTGTCCGGCATGGCCTGACAATGTCCGGCCTGTACAAAAGTACCTCAGTTTGTTGCAAACGGCTAGTTTTCTTGAGGGGCTATATATATATATCTCGTGTTGGGTTTCATTTGAGGCTGCTCAAACACATGACATTCCAATGCATAAGCTAACTAAAATCTTTGGAATCAATCTATTGCATTTAGAGCCAAGATTTGAGCCAAATCTTTGAGAGAAAATTAGAGAGAAAGTTTTGGTGAGAGGCTAAGAGTGCTTAGTGCACTTCATCCACCATTTGCAAGCTAGTGCTAGTGTGTGTGCATCCACTTGCATCATTTTAGCTTCTAGCACATGATTCGTTCAAGTGAAAGGGTCCAACTTGTTACTGTTAGTGATCGCCTTCGCCTAGACAGTGTTGGAGGAGTGTCATGATCTCTCCAGTTGAAGTTTGTTGGAGAGGCCGACAAACAACGTGTGAAAGGTGTGGTGCTCGCCTATCCGGTGTGGAGAAGGAGCAACCCGAGTGAAGATATCCTTCGTGGATATAGAAACGAGTCTCACGCATGAGCACTTAACAAGGAGTAGGAGAGACCGGGCAGTTGTAACACCCCTGTTTTTGCTAAACCCTAAAATAGCCAAAATCCACATCTGGACCCCAAACCCTAATCTGCTTCAGCCATTCCCTTCTAAATGTTGTTCGGAGCATTTTTCCCTTCGGGACCATCTCCAAAATCTCACCCTAAAGCTGAGTTTCAAGCCTTGCCATTTTAAAACCCTAATTACCCTATTTTACCCTAAACTGTTTTCCCCAATTTTGTCGAAACCCCTCAGATCTTGCCCGATCTTACCAAACTTTGGCCAGATAAGTTCTAATAATCTTTTGTAACTTAGCTGCGAAATCAGATTTCAGATCGGACCCTCAGATCTCCAAATTTGCAAACAGGCCCAAGTCCTATTCAAATTTTCCTCACAGAACAGTCCCTGGAGCAAGTTTCAGAATTACAGAACAGTCCCTGGAGCAAGTTTCAGAATTACAGAACAGCCCAAATATTATTTTCAGGACCTTTCGACCAGCGCCTGGTCGTTGCTTTCGACCAGTGCACGAGCCCGTTGCAGCGCCGTGATTTTCGCCGTGTTTGCTCACCGCCGGCCACCGTTTCTGGTCACCTGTGTTGGGAGCAACCGAGCCACCTCCCGCGCACGTGCCAGCACAGTTGCATCGCCTCGCCCAGCGGATAAACGGCCGCGCTCCAGCAGCGTTTTCGCGCGCGCGCTCCCGTTGCCGTGGCAATTGCATGTGTGTACGTGTCGTTGCCGGAGCTACGCTGTTGCCTCCACATCTGCGCCGTCCCGGACGAAGTTCCAACGCAACTGGCAAAGCTGCAGCACCGCCTGAAGCAAATCACGTCGCCGTCGCCGTCGTTGCGCCTGCGCCCGACAAGTTTCTCCCCGGCGCAAGCAACCGTTGTCGCGTTCTCCCTCGCAAGCTCCGTCCCCGTGCCTATTTAAACCCCCTCAATACTGTGAAGAAGCACAACCTCAAGACTTAGCCAAATTTCCAGTTTCTCGCCGTTTTCGCTTTCTTCTCCGGCGAGCCAGTGAGTGAGCTCACGGTGCTAGCCCTTTCCACAGCCCCTCTCTTCAATCCAGGTTCACCAGTGAGTTCCCCTCGTTCCCCTCTCTGTGTCATAGCAACCAATTGCACCAGATCGATCCCCATCGCCGGTGATCGCCGGATTCCCGATTTGCCCTGTTCCCCCAATGCCGTTCGATTCAGCCCAAATTAACCCTCAATCCTGTAGAAGAAGTTGATCAGTAAGCTTAGTAGAGCAAGCCTGTAGAATCAGAATCCCCAATTAAGCTCAAATCGAAGAAATCCCAAATTGGAACCTCGGCCGTTCGCCGGACTTCGACGCCAAGCTTCTCCGGCCGATCTCCAATGAAATTAACCCCTCCAGTAGCTTTGCTGTACCCTAGAGATCATCCCCAAGCTTGGAATTGAGCTCTTTCGCCCTGTATCAAAAATCCCCAAGCTCCAGTGTCGTCTTCTCCAGCGCCGGTCGCCGGAATTCTTTCCCCGCCGATCTAGCGCCTGAAACCTTGTCCCTTAGATAGATTCCAGTACCCTGAGCAATATTGTCCACTAGCTCGACACCGGGATTTGCCTAGATTGTGAGTTATGCCTATGCCAAGATCACTGTCCAGTAGCTCAGTTCATGTCCAGGCCACCGTAGTTCATCGCCGGATTTGGCCGCCCTCCGGCCACTTTCAGCCCTTGTGCCTGTTGAGTATATTGTTCCTGTTAGTAATGCCTACCTCCCAGACAAAGTGGTGCATCATTTGGAGCCCTGGATCAAAAGTTAAGCCATGCCCTAGTTTCTGGCCATGTCCAGCACTATGTCAGTGCATGTCAGCCACTGGCATTAGCCTTGTTTGACCCCTTCTGGTTGAGAAATTGAAGTGCCACCTTGTCCTTTAGATTCCTGGAGTTGTGTTCTACAACTTTCTCTTCTATCACTTCTCCAGAAAACCATCCTAAGATCAGTTTGAAGTTATGCCAAAGCCATGAACTGAATGTCGACCCTTCGACGTTCAATCCTTTTTAGCCGTTTCTTCGACCAGAGCCCTTGTGACCTTGCCCTGACCTTTTCCCCTGCATACATGACTTATTTACTTAATACTTTCTATAGAAACTATTTTCAGTATGCTTATGTGGTATGTGTTTGTGTGTTAATTGTTTGCCGCAGAGTCAGAAGCTGAAAGAGCGGAAGAAGTCTTTGAAGATCCATCTGAGTATTTAGACCCCACATTGCAAGCTAAGCCTCATTCCTTTGATCATGTCTCACCCAATATTTTCATATGAAGTATATTCAGTGTTTCTTACTGTGCATGCTTAATTGAAATACAAGTTATGTTTGAATGACATGAGTAGATATTACCTAACGGATCATGGAACCCCTTTTGTTATTGAACCTTCATGTATATGCTTTTGTCAACTTAGGACTCATATACTGAATATCCACATTAAACTTGGAATGGTCAAATACATGAGAAGTTATAATGAAAACCGTTTTGGCAAGAAAACTGATAAAAGGGATCAGTAGTGAGGATTGGATTGTATGGAGAGGGTGCGGTGCGCACCAGGGAATGTGAATGCTCCTCACTATTGGTTCATAAGGACAAGAACCTTGTGCTGTGTCTCTATACGAATTGTAAACGTACCAACCACTTGCCTGGTATGGGACAGGCACAACTTAGTAGCTTTTTGGTATTAGCAGTTCCCTGCATGGTTTGACGATCTGGTTTCTCGCGTGGAAACTGGAAGGCCAAGGTTCAGCCATGAGTGATGTGAGAAAAAGGCGTAAATGAAGGAAGGCGCCCTAGACCTGATTAAGCCGTGAGCGGCTGTAATCTTAAATGGTCGTATGTCTCGCGTGGACATAGACCAAGGCTATGTGTCCTGCGGGAACATAGACCAGAGAGGCTAGGAAGTAAGGCAGTGGGGAAGACCCACAACGGTACTTGAGACTTAACTGTCTATTTACCGGGCAGGGATACTGTTAATACTGAACTGTAAAAGCGTTGTGTGATCTCGGCCTTGTCACATGTGTATAAGTCACATGGAGCTGATCCGACTTGAAAGCCGAGTGAACCAGTGGATTTAAAAAGAGGTACACCTTTGCAAAGTGTAAAAGAAGTATCAGATATTCTGTACTCCCAGGTTCAGGAGTCTTTTCGTAGTGGATGTTATCCATGGGTTATAGCACAAGTAATGTTTTGGAATGTTTTCATAATGCGATTAACAAAGTAGTGACTCATGGGAGACCACTACATCTAATGTTTTTATTGAAAACCTGTTTAATGTTTAAAGTACTATTTTCATGACAAAGTACTGTTTACTGAACAAATGACTTGGAAATCTATATATCTCTATCCATATGAAACTAAAACCCCTGAATCATATGTTTCACCCTCATATAAGTACAATTACAATAATCCCCGGAATGAGTGTTGCTGAGCACCAAGTGCTCACCCTTGCATTTACTTCCAACTGTAGAAGAGGGATTCGAGGATCCCGATTCCTTCAGTTATGAGTTCCCGGCAGAAGATGGAAGTGCCCCGGACGAGCCCACGTTCTAGAAGGATTGCGCACCAAGTCAAGTCAGATGTGGGAGGAGCCACTCCAACCCCGCTGCGGATGGAAGCCAAGCTTTTCGTCGTTGCCTTGTGCTTTATGTTGTGTGTTCGGTACTTGGATACCGATTCTGGTTCTGACAAACTTGTTATTTTCTTAGCAACTCTACTTAGCGCCATTTTCGGTGCTTTGGCTATGTAATATTGGCCATGTTGGCCTGCTACTTGTTTAATGTTATTACTATGCTTGTGTGGTTTGGAGCTCATGTAACATCCTGCTTGGTGTAACCTACCTGGGCGGTTACCAAGGTGATCCTCAAATGAGGGTCTCACAGCAGTCTCCGAGACCTCGGTAAAAAATGTGTGTCAATTGTTTCTTTCTTGCTAAATTTATAATTACCTTGACAGAATTGTTTGAATCACTAGTTGCATGTTGAATTGTGCAATTCATATTGATAGATTGCAACTAGATGTTGAATTGTTAATAAACCCTTTGCGAAATCTAGGTTTCATATTTATCTTGCAAAAATTGGTTAGTTGAAAAGAAATTTTAAAAGCCTCCTATTCACCCCCCTAGTCGGCATCCTCGATCCTACAATTGGTATTAGAGCAAGGTCTCTCTTTTATCGGCTTTACCGCTAGAGAGAAAGGATGAATTCGATAGAGAATTTTTGATTGATTGCTCCTCAATTTGATGACTCAAATTATTCTCATTGGGAAATTATTATGAGTACATATTTTGAGGCATTGAATTTAAATCTATGGAGGTTAGTGCAAAAGGGTACGACTTATTCGTCGATGTCAGATAAGGAAATTCACCTCTTAGATACAAAGGGTAAAGACGTGCTCCTTAATTCACTTAGCCATGATGTGCTCGAACTAGTGAGTGATTGTTCGACCGCTCACGATGTTTGGATCACCCTTGAGTCATTATTTGTAGGCACATCTAGTTTTGAGCATGTTAAGATGCGCTTATTGTTGTGGAACTATGAGGCATTTGTGATGTTGGAGTATGACTCACTCTCCACCATATATGATCACTTGATCAACATCACAAATGTGCTCAAAGCCCTTGGTGCTAATATTTCCGATCTAGACATTTGCAGAAAATTACTTCAGGTGTTGCCAGAAGGTCGCTACGGAGACTTCATATCCAATCTTGCAAATGGTGACCTTTCCGACACTTCACCAAGCGAGCTTATTGACATGCTTATGTCAAATGAGGCAATGTCTAAAGAAAAGGACATGTGTTCCACCTCCGAGCATATCGAGGACAATGATTTCAATACGGAGGATAGGGAGCTTTCAAGCGAGCTCAAGGACGTAAACGATATGGTTTGCTCAAGCAAGACAAAGGCGAAACCTTGCAAGAAGAGTTCAAGGAAAGCTAGAAAGAAAGTGTCGAAGTCAAAGTCTTCATCTCAAGACAATTCAATATGCTCTACGGCATGTGACTCGACGGTATCAAACTCTAACCTCTCTAATAATGAGCTAATGGACATAATTGTAGAGTTAAAAGGCTTGCTTGGCAATATGACTAAAAGTTTTAGCACTTTAAAGAATAATTACTCATCCTTGAAAGTGCAATATCAAGAGTTAAAGAATTCTCATGATTCTTTGCTTGCCAAGGATACCATTAACTCTACATGTATTTTAGATGTTAGAGTTGCTTGTGACTTCCCTATTGATCCATCTTTAGAGTCACACACTTCTACTTCACATGCTAGCAATAATTCAATTGTTGATTCGTGGTTAGATTCAAATGCTACTTTTGTGGACACTAGTACTTCATGTGAAAAATTGTCTAATAACTTAATTATTGATTCACATGCTTGTACGGATGATACTAGTAACTCATACCATGATTCATCTAGTGACTCATCTCTATGCCATGGTGTTAGTTCTAGTCAATCCTCATTTGATATGCCTAGCTCATCTAGTGATTTTAGTGCTACACCTTCTAGTTCATCTACTTGTGATGATATGCCGTCATGTTCTTATCATACTTCTTGTGTTAACATGGAATCATCTCAAGCACCTAAAGTCAAAAATGATGAACTTAGGAGTAAAGTAAATAGATTGAGCAAAAACCATACTAGATGTCATGTGGGTAGTGCCATACTTGTTAAATCCCCTTTAGAATATAAATATTCATTTAAAAAGGGAAATTAAATCATACACACTCATCTAGTAAGAGGCATCATATATTTCATCACATTCATACAAATTCATTCAAAAAGCCCTCCCGTACTTCATGTTTATCATATCACTTAAAAGGGCAACATCCGTATAAGTGTGCTTCTAATTCTTTTAGAGTTGGTTTTTTTGGCTCTTATTTGATTTCTTGATCTAGAAAGGGTTTAATTACAAAACTAATTGATTGTCATTTTCAAAAACCTAAAGATAAAGCAATCTGGGTACCAAAAGACTTCTGCGACAAGGCTAGAGGACCTCGTATGGTTTTGGTACCAAAAAGAGTTTAAATCTTTTGATATTTTACATAAAAATATTTGCATTGCATTTTCTTCTTTCATTCTTTATTGTTCTAAATCATTATGGCAAACAATGCAAAAGAATGAATATTTGAAACTTATGTTGTTACATCTTTAGGGGTTACAATTTATAAATGCTTCCGTTGTCCTTCACACCCCTATATGTGAGACATTTCTAAATTGCAAGCATAAGTTTTCAAAAATGAGCTCATTTTGTCAAAATGTCAAATTTTCATTAAAAAGGCCAAAAATCATCAATTCATATCAAAATAGTCTTCAAAATGTATTTAAAAGTTTTAGAGGCTTTAGATGAAGAAATGATGTTAAAAAGTATTTCTATTAAAAACCACCTCAAAAGGATCTTCGAGTATCTTGTTTTTCAACAAAATCATTTTTGAACACAAATCAAAATATATTTTGTTTTTGCCAAAACTTGATTTACAAAACTCCTAGATACTCTTAATCCGAAGAAGTTTGAAATTGAAAATTTTCTCAAAAGAGTTCTCATTTGAAAGTTATATGGGTATTTAAATCTCACCGAAAAACTTGAATTGACACAAAATACTTTAAATATGCAAAACATGAGTTTAGCTATTTGAATGGTCTTTATTTGTGAGCTTCGGCTCAAATTGAATTGAACAACTCATGCAAGCCTTTTCATGTCAAAAATCCAATGAAAATCAAATTTGAACTCAATTTGTAAAAGTTTGTCAAATTTCAACCTTCTTGCTTAACACAAAGTTCATTTGACCATAACTCTTGGTTGAAAATTCCTTTTTGGAAACTTTTTTTTGGAAAATGTATTTGATGCATTGAGAATCATTTCTGCAAATTTTCATTTCAATTGGATTTGATTTAAGTAAAGTTGACTCATTTTACAAATCAAATATAAAACTTGAAAAATTCAGATTCTCATGATTTTGGGCTGAATTGTCATTTTTATATCTTTAAATTGATTGGCTGTTTGAAGAAATTTTATATATGATATCTCATCTTCTATTATTGGTCTTTCTTGATTATTTACTTCAAAATTATTGAAAGTAATTTGCATAGATTTTCAGGTGCTTTTACAAGTGTAAAATGATTTTCTCTAACCTGAAATCTGAAACTTTAAATCTGACCAACATTTGTCTTTTTCATATCTTATTGTTGGATCAAATTTTGGCTTCACCATAAAAGGTAATCTAGTTCCTCTTTGCATCATTTATCTCAAATTTTATTTTGGAATTTTTGGAACTTGTTTTCATGAGTTTCGATGATTATAAAGAAGCCAACATGTTTAAGAAAATTTTAGTCAAATTGGATGTTAATCTCTCAATTCTTTCAAATGACTAAAATATTTGAATCTCGGATCTTAATGGAAAGTACTTGTGCTGATGTGTTCTATCTCTATGAAACTTTCCATGAGTTTTGGTGGTTATTTGGATATTTTCTCTATTTGAGTTCTTTCGGATTCTTGTTGAGCTCTTGATTTTCAAATAGCTCATTTTCATCTCTTGCAAATTTTTCGTGACCAAACTTGGATGACACATTTAGGAGGAGCAACTTCAAAGTTATTGAATCCTTATATACCCTAATTGCGCACATGTATCAAATTATGCACTTATTTGGTAAAAAGGGTCATTTTCGAGCAAAAAGGTGAAAAAGGACTCAAAACTTTCAAAATGTTCAGAACTGACACAAAACCTTCAAAAATACATTTCAAATATGTTTTCAAAGGTTTTGAAGGTGAAAGAAAAGAGTTTCGAGCTAAAATGCAAAATTTTGACAAAATTGAAGATTTCGGGATCTTGTTTTGGCCCAAAATGATTCATTTCCATAAAACAAGTGGGTTGAGATTTGATCAAAACTTTCTACATGAAACATTTAGAACTCACTCACCCGAAGATAGTTCGTATTGAACTTTTTCTCAAAAGGCCTACGGTTTTCAAATTATCACATATCCTAGGTCGCACGAAAACGACTATCGACCTGAAAATACCCAAATTGTGCATTTTGTGATGTGAGATATTTGGACCGGACTTTCTTCCATGTCTTTGTTTGAAATAGTATTTCAAACTCATCCAAGTCCAAAGATTTGAGAAAAAATTCAAGTTTCATTGAAGATTGAAGATTTCGTGAAAATCTGTTGATTTTACCCATTTTACCCCAAATCACTTTTGAGGATCAAATTCAAGATCTTTTTTGAATCAAATTTCTGTAGATGGTATTGATCTAAGTTCCTGACTCGATTTTCAAACCTATTATGGAACTTGATTCAATTTTTGAAGCAAATTTGCAAAAATCACAAATTTCAGAAGTTTCAGCAGGTTTCTCTGAACCGTCTGGACGTTGTCTACCCAGAGCCAGACTCTGTCTACCCAATCCGGACTTTGTCCAGCCCTGTGCAAATTGGATGGTTTCTGAATTTTCTGCTGCTTCTTCTTCTCCTTCTTTGCTTTGATCAACATTTCTGCTATTTTTCTCCATATTTGCATCTTATCATGATTCATTTGCTGATGTTTGAAATGTTTTTTGATTATATTTTTGCATATCAAAAGTAAATATTATTTTCATGATTTTGGAGCATATTCAAATGAATTTGAGATTTGAGTTTTTTTTGGAAATTTGAACTCCTCACTAGGTCATATGCCTTCCTCTCAACCTTGTGACCTAAAAATGTTTTGACAAACCTCATTTTGGCATATGTTTCATTTATATGTTCTTTTTGTGATTAATGCCAAAAGAAGTGAAATGTTTGAGAATTGAAACTTTGTTTCCAATTGAGTTTGATTTAAAAGCTTGAAAGCTTTTCTTATATCAATTGATTTTCAAAATTGGAAGGTTGACACAATCATCATCAAACACTTAATCGAGACATTATTTCGTTGTGTGTCAAATATATTGATGACATTATTTTCATGCTATTAATGAATCCCTCTGTCAAGAACTTTTGTGAGATGATGCTTAGGGCAATCGAGATGCAAATGATTGAAGAGCAAAGTTACCTCCGTGCACAACAAAACAAGCTACTCAAGAACGGAATGTTCGAGAGTAAATTAAAGCATGTGAAGAAATCATTCAAGAGCCTTGAGATGGAAGATGATGAATCTATTGCAATTCTCAAGCCTACAAATGAACATCTCGACATGGACGAACATGAAAAAGCGGTTAATTCTAAACTCTATCAATTTTTTATTGATAGTTCGCTTTACTTTACCGCATTCTGACCTGTCATCTTACTTAGTGATTGCATATATGCTAGATTTCGATTATTTCCAAAGAAATTTCATATAAATTGCCATTAAATGCATTCTTAGGTAATTGAAATGCAATCCTAGATACATATTTGATAGCCAAAAAGTACAAATCTTGATTTACTTGATTATTTGAATTCGGATCTTATGAGTTGCAAGATCAAATCAAACAAGTACATCCGGTGGTTATTGTGCTTAGATTCTTATGGATGAAACATTGGATTATAGAATTGCTTTCGAATAGATGCCACTCTTATGAAATATTGAAAGTGTCATAAAGATGGTGAACAATTTGATTCAAAACTCTCGGTTAGAGTATATTGATATACGAAATCATTATATAAGAGACTTTGTGGCATAAAGAGATTTAGAGATCAATCATGATATGACAAACATGCATCTAGTGGATATCTTCACATTACACAATTAGATGCATCTAGATTTGAATGATTGAGAATGGCTTAAATGTCATCAATAAATGTCATCGTTATATCTATTGTATGTTGATTGTCTTGATTTCCTCTCCATACCTTGAAATCTCTTTCTTGAAAAGTAAAAATAATTTTTTCTTTGAAATCTTTTCAACTTGTCTTGCAAACTTAAGAATGAGTCAATGTCCCCAAAAATATTGCTTGTCAAAATTTAAGTTTTTAACCCTCCTTTTTGTGCTTGACGACAAAGGGAGAGAGATATTTGAGAGCTTTAAGGGGAGAGAATTTAGGAGAGTTTGGGGAGAAAGTCTAGAGATAGTTAAGTTAATTGACAAAGAGGGGGGGGGGAGAAATAGATATCATTTGGTATTGGTATTTGATATATTAGATATTATTTTGAGTTCATTGATATTGATATTTGGGAGAGATAATTGAGTTAGAGAAAATTGAGATAGTTGATATTTTGGAAGATGACTTGATTGAACTTGTGCTCAATTGTCATTCATAATTCTTAATTTAAATGATTAAATGCTTTGCTCAGTTCCGATATATTATTGCATATATTGAGGGGGAGCTGAAGAATCTATTTTGGATTTATAGAGGTTGTTGTCATCAATCATCAAAAAGGGGGAGATTGTTGGATCTAGGTTGATCTAGATATCTAAGTTTTAATGATTAATGACGATTTGGATAAATCCCTAATGATTAATGTTAATTTGGATAATAGCAGCTTTGAGGATTAAATGACAACTTGTATAAATCCTGGATTAGCATAAGTACATTAAATTGTTATTGTTAAACCCTAGAAGTCGATGACTCCCTGTTGTGGTTTAATAATTGATGCATATGTTGAGGGGGAGCTCTGTGGTTGCATCAATCTTGTGCTAAGTGTAAATTGGAATGTCATGAGATAAATCCTGAAGGTTGATGACTCCAATTATGGATTTGATATCGATGCATATGTCGAGGGGGAGCTCATCATATTAGTCATTTGTGTTGATTGCTGTCATGACATGAGTAGTATGGATCATATGTGTATTTCTTGTATCATATATGGATCTATATGATTGTACGATTCATCTCTTACTCATTTGTTGCTTATCGAGATTGGTTTTGTCATTTCACCGAAAAGAGAAATTGTTGAGTTAACTCCTGTGTGGAGTAATTTCTCTGGTGATTATGACAACCTAAATATGAGACTAACGTTGTGCATTGAGTGTATGTGTTCTAGCCTCAGAATGGTTCCAGGATGAAAGCAAGCAAGAGTGTGAAGATGATGATGTCGATATGAGCCATCTTGAGCGAGGTCAAGCTTTGCGAGGTCAAGCTTGGCGAGGACAAGCTTCGAGTGGTCGAGCTTTATGAGGTCAAGCTTCATCGAAGGTAAAATCCAAGATTAAGGATCATTTTCTTAGGATTTTACCAGTCTCGGTGTTTGGAGATAGACTAGATTGATAGGACTTCTTTTTACTAATTTGATCGTACTATTAAGAGGGGTCAGAAACTAGTAGCTTGAGTCTATCTAGTGTGGAAGCTCAAATGCATTCATATCATCTTGCACTAGTGCTTAATTACCTCTTGACGATTCGGACTCGGGGTCCCCTGTCGATCTTATGCAGATTTAATTATGAGTTGTATGTGAGACCTTTCAGGGGAATCATCAGGTAAGATAGGATAAGCAATATTGTGAGGGACGCGAAGATTTATACAAGTTTGAGCCCTCGATGGTGGGAGTAATAGCCCTACGTCCTGTTGTGATTCCACTATATAAGGTAAAGGTGTTTACAAGGAAAAGAGATTATCACAGACGATGATCTTTTTTGTATCTTTGTCTATCTAATATATGCCTAAGTCTTCAAGTTCTGTAGACTCGTGCTTGTTGGTTGACTTAACTACCCTTTAGATCGTGCATCGATCACCCTTTTATACTGAATAAAAGGGCGCCAACGCGAAGCGGCTCTGGACAGTTGCTCCGGTCCAGTTCGTGTAACCGTACTCCTCTTCTACGCAAGTTTAACACGTGCAGATAGTAGGTAACCGCACATACTAACCTCTTGGCAGTTGTCTTCCAACGTAGGAGAAGTTATCTTGAGAATGTGTTTGATAAAGACTAAAACACCCTCGAATTACCCTAGTTGCAAATAGTCAAAGACCTCTTGACCGCGCACTGTCTACGGCCTCCTGACCGCGCATTGTTTGCGGCCTCATGATCGCGCAAAGGCCGCAATCATAAACTAGCACTACGTCCCCAGGCTACCAAAGTGGCTACACATTAGCACACATCGAATCCGAACATGGATTGAATTTTGGCAGGTGTTAATCTAACTAGCTTGAGTGATAATCCTCTTCAGTTAGCCCCCAAATTTGAAGAAATGAAGAGACTTATTTACTTCAAATTTAATTTTTGCATCGAATTATGAAACCCGACGCTTCAGTTTCTTCAACTGGCACTGCTCCACCGAGTGGCGGTTTATTTCCCGAGAAAAACCCTTGAGTTTTTCTTGACAGTAATCATGAATTCATTGACCTTTGAAGCCAGTAGTGCGCTTTTAAAAACTCGAGGCACCCGCGCAAACGAACCGTCCCCTCCGGTTCTATAAATAGCGAGGCTTCTCAGTTGTTTAAGAATCGCAAACTCTTGGCTAAGTCTTTAGGAAATCTACTCCCAACTTCCTGTCTCTATTTCTTCCTTACCTTCCACCTTGATGGCAAGCCAAGATTCAAATGAGATTATTGAAATCAAGAGTGATGAAGAAGAGATGAAGCGGGAACTCGATCAGGATCCTCAGAAAGTAAGCTTTCTTCAAAACTTCAATGTAGATCTCTCTTTTTATAATTTGATCATTTTAAATTGAAGTTATTTCAAAATCCACAGGTTCCTGAGGAAATGCTTCCTCCAAAGAAAAGATGTAGGAATGATAAAGGATCCTCCAGGAGAACTGCAACGAAGATTTTAGAGGGTGCTGAATCGTGGGCTGCCACATTGCCCCTTGTAACTCATCTAGTTGTATCTTCATCTCCACCTTTGGAGATCCACAACAATCCTTCAAACCATCCCACCTCTGGAGGAAGTCTCACACCCCCGCAACCAAGTGATCCTCAGCTTTTGTTGGGTGATCAACTTTCTAGGGGAAGTCCCTCATCCTCTCGCCCAACTTCACTGCGAGGATTGGTAATTATCTTCATTCTCTCTGCTAGTCGTTTTATCTTGTAAAAACTAACCCATGTGAGTATAGGAGATGAAAACCCCTGGAGCCTCTAGCGATCAGCCTGCTGAAGTCCAGGCTCTTTTTGGTGAGAGTGTAGCCTTCGGGCGAACTCTCCAAGAAGAAAAAGAGGCGCTGGAGAGGCGTACTGAGGAAATGTCCTCTGGTATTTTGCATTTGCCAAAATGCTATGAAAGCTCTCGCGAAGAAGCACGCAGGTTTCGGTCAGAGAGAGATTACGCTCAACAACAGCGAGAACTCTCCGATACAATAAGGAACAGATGCACTCCTTTGTTGAGAGATGATATAAATAGGCTTAGAGCCATTGCTAGTTCTCTTGGGGCAGCTAATGTAGATCCTACTAATGCCAGTACATCCCTAGGAGAACTTTGTAAATTACACTTGGATCAGGTCGACGCTCTGGTCGCATGTATTCCTTATGTATGCAAGGATTGTAAGAAATAAAATATTTCTTTTTCCTCATCCTTCTGCCTTTTTTGAACGATTATGTGTGACAATCGTCAAAATAATCCTTACTGGATGAAAGAATGATGACAGAGAAAATATGTCTACGATCAGAACATACATAGAGAATGAGCCTTCTGTCCAAAACCAAATTCCGACTTCGGTATCAAGTCGTTAAGGTCGCAGTAGAACACTGTGATCACAAGGCAGTCTTGAGACCGTTCTTAGGTCAATACTTAGATCGCAGAAAGACATTACGATCATATCAGATATTGCAGAAAAGAATTTTCATCTTTAAGATCGTGATAGTGCTAAGATAATTCCCTTGTACCATAGCCCCCGAATATGAAGTAAGATGATATTTAATAATGGTATAACAGATACATTTTGCTTCAAATTCATAACAGGGTAAAGATAACGGGTTCCAATAAGCAAGACACCCGTTATGGGGAATTAATAAAATAATGCACCTGGCAAAGGATTGTCTTGGGCATATAAAAGGAAAAGGTAGCTTACTGGAGAAGTCTCACAGCAAAACCCTTGTTTTCCTTAGACATCTTCGCCGCACAAAACCCTCTTTGCATTCCTTGCTTCGATCGCCTCCAAAAAGCCGTCGCCTTTCTTGCGATCTCATTGGCAATGGCGTCCTGGAGCCGATCGATCCATCACAACGAAGAGAGCCTAATAGCCCTAGAGAAAGAGGAGATCCTTCCTTAATGGCTGCTAATTAACTGGCGGCCAGCGGAGAAAGACCAAGAAACCCCAGTCGTTCAAGAGGGCGAGCTGGTGATTTTTGAAGATTTCTTGCGCTGCAGGTTCCGATTCCCCGAGAGCAAGTTCTTGCAAGAAGTTTTAGCGCATTATAGTTTGGAGTTGGTGAACCTACACCCTAACGCCATATTGATTTTGGCGATTTTCCAACATCTGTGCGAAGCTTTCATCGGAGTGATGCCCAGCGTGGATCTCTTCCGATGTTTCTACTATTCGGCATGATCAAAGAGCACCAATACCGCTGACTGCAATACTTCCTCATAAGGGAGAAGAAAGAATACCCCTTCCTTCCTATGCGGGATTCGGTGCATTGGTGGCACCGTAAGTGGTTCTATTGCACCCCTCCGTCAGAGAGTGGTCTCTGGTTCGAGAACACCCGACCGGAGAAAGACAATGAATGGACTCCGCTCCGACCCTGGATCCAAAGT
The DNA here is from genome assembly GCA_019359835.1 of Pharus latifolius. NCBI lineage: Eukaryota > Viridiplantae > Streptophyta > Magnoliopsida > Poales > Poaceae > Pharus > Pharus latifolius. Next base: position 49,830,671 of record CM033319.1, on the reverse strand, counting down.
TGAAGAAGCAAGCACAAGCCATTCTTCACTTAGTCCGGTAGGGCTTAACTGCGCGTGACATCGTCCGCGACTTTGTGAAGAACAGGATGAGCCCCCTGCGTGAGAGGGCACATCCGGCTTGGGAGATGGAGTCCATGGCAGACAGCACCTTGGATTATAACACTGGTATGTCATCTGGTCCACAAAACATACCTCCTTACTGACGAAAAGGGCATATCAAGTAATTTGTTTGTTTTTGGCATAGTTCTATCTTTGTCTGAGATTGAAAAACGGACAAATAACCTTCTGCGGCCATACAATGCCGCAACAGAAGGAGCTAAGAGGACACCACGTCCTCCAAGTTTGATAAATGCTGGTGACCATCTGAAACAGGAGCATCAAAAGGTATAACCTCTTTTAGTAAAATCTGTTCGAGACCAATGCTATTAGATTTTTGGATATCAAATCAAATCTTTGAAATGATGCAGCTGTTGAAAGGGTGATCTACCAGGACAAAACATCCTGGTGATGACGCCGGACCTTCTGGGGGGTCAGTGATGAAGAGGGCAAAAAGGACCCCTTCAAAGATGAAGGAGCCAGCTCCTGAGAAATTAGAAAAGATCCCAGGAGGCGCCTCTTCGAAGAGGAAAAACACAACCGCGAGAAAGACCACGGTAAGATTTTATGTGCCCCGTGTGCCCCCAAGTACGAATACAAATCATTTTTTAATCGTACAGGGTGAGGGGAGCGAGGATGAGGAAAACGAAGTTCCTCTCATCCGCCACAAGAGGAAGGCGACAGACCCACTGGAGATAAACATTCGAGAGAGGCCCACCTCTCCCCATGTTGGTGAAGTTTCGTCCCCCGTTATGGGGATTGAAACAGCGGCTCAAGGTTCTGTGGCCACCGAAGATCTTACGGTCATAGAGGAGATGCCCAACCCTGAGGTTTGCGAAGCCCCAGGGTTGATAATCCCTCCTCTAATGATCAAAAGGGCCGCTGTGGTAAGTACTTCACAGTCTTTATATTTTCCCCTTACTACATACACCCATCATATTGTGATCGTGTAGGGAGGAGAAGGCACTGTCCTATTTAAGAGAAGAAAAACACGGACAAGTATCGATGAAGCTTCAGCAGGGGCGCCCAGTGGGCTTCTCTATCCCCAGAGCTCATCGCCGAAACCTTGGGCAGGGTTTCGTATAAAGTAAGCATATCATCCCTTGTTAATTATATACCACTAACAAGAGGCATTCTAAGTAGTGATATACTCAGATGTAGGGACTTCGTTCTTAATGCCCCGACGACCTCTGCAATCATCGGCACATCAACTGCCGTCGAGGTCGCGGGAAAGACAGGGCCCACTCCAATGGCTGAGGAATCCTCTCAGGCCATTGTAGAGGAAATAATAGCAGACATCCGAACTCAGGGGATGGAAATTGCTATCCTGACCACGGGGGTGGATCAGCAGGAGGAATCACCTGCTGCCCCTGTGACTCAGGGAAAAATGAGCCTTGAGGCTCAGGCTTCAGCTGAACCTGAGAATGGTTCCTTCAATGACTTCATAGAAGTGAGTGAAACTCTATTTTCACTTCTGAACTTGCTTAATTTTAGGAATATCCAAGTTCGGAGAATTATATATTACTGTATTTTAGGATTTAACCCGAGCAGCAACCAAGTACAAGAGTCACCTCCTACTGCACGTTGAGGACGCACAACGGGAGGTCAGCCGGCTACGACAGTAAGTGTAACGCTCCTTGTTCATATCAACTTGGATTCTCATCTAAATGCATCTTATGGTCTTCCCTGTTGCAGAGAAAACGCCCTTCTGAATAAGAGCATGGCTGATCGGGAAAAACAGGAGGAGGTTGTAGCTGCGAGGTGTTCTTCCTTGGAGAAGGGACTTCGAGAGGCACAGTCGAAGTTTTCCTGTAAGTTCAACTCCGACCAGAAGAGATTATTTCATTACACGAACTACTGTAAAATCGATTACTACATTCATGTAGCACAAGAGGATCAAATAAGCCTTATTTCCCAAGAGAGAGATGATCTTCGGGCCACCGTTGAGCGTCAAAGTTCAAAAATTGACACTGCCTGCAAAGAGAACGAAGCCCTAAAGGCAATGATGTTATCTTGCAGTAGTGCGCAATCAAACATCTTTGAAAGACTAAAGATGGTGGCTACTTTGCTCAAAGCCGATGTGGTTGAATCCCAAAAGGACAACCCTAGTTTCAGCGAGTTAGCTTCCTTGGTCGCGGCGCAGGCTGAATCACTTCTTGAGTATCTCCCTGAAGACACAAGACGGCAAGAAGAGGCAATGAAGACCAACATAAGATCTATCGCCTCTGCCATTCTGTGCAAGTTAAGACTTTACCATGGTCCAGATCTGAACTTGGGTCCAGTGGTGGGTGATGCTGAGTTCGAAAGTGATGATTAGTTCAAAGCCATATCCAAAGAAACCAAACCTCTAATCAAAGACCTCTTGAAGGAATTAGGCTTACCTTGAATTATTATAATAAACAATACTCCTCTATTATTATGTATTTATTTTTTTTACTGATACCTGTAAATATACAATTTGTAATATGCGAATGCATGCCTTAGGTTTTTATTTGAAAGAAATGTACTTACTTCGTTTTATGTTATGACCATGTTCTCATAGCTTTCCCCCCTCCCCCCCGAGATTTATAAGTACTGAAGACGCAGTATTATAATCTCAAGGAGAATATGGGTTTTTGACGATCAGAAATATCCAGTGAGTTCCTTATACGTTTAGAAATGGTTTATAAAGGAATGTCTCGGCATAGATACGATCATCTGACCATACCGACACTGATTTCCCTATGACACCAGATCTTATTACGAACAGGCAGCCACCCCAATGGCCATGAACATGCTAGTAAGTCTCATGTGCGTTTAGAAACGGCTTACATAGGGATGTCTTATCTGAATGCGACCATGAGATCGGCCTGCGAATCCGACCAAGTTATCATAGTGAGATGGTCACCGGCAATAGCCCCCGAGCGTAGCTCAGTTATGGGTAGGATAAAAGAGAAAGAGTACGATAACATAATTTTAAAGAGAATTACATACAATTTTTTAACAAATCATGCTAATTGAAAAGGATAAAAGAAATAAAGAACTTACACATAGAACTTGCGTAATTGATCTATGTTCCAAGTATTGTTCAAGATTCTCCCATCCTCCATAGCTAATCGGGCCGATCCTGGCCGCGGCACTGATACTACAATATAGGGGTCTTCCCACTGAGGAGAAAACTTGTTGCAGTTAGACTGGTTTTGTATTTTTCATAAAACCAGGTGGCCCACGTGAAGACTACGGGATTGCACCCTTTTGCTGTGATATTTACACAAGCTTGTAAATATACTACTGACTTGATCAGCGCCCGATCACATTTTCCTTTCGAGGAGGGTTATATCTTGGGTACGCTGTTCGAGTTGATTAGTCTGATCAAATTGATCAACCCGAACAGAGCCAATACGAATTTCCATTGGTAATACAGCCTCAGCGCCATATATTAGTTGGAAAGGTGTCTCACTCGTTGCCCGACTAGAAGTAGTATGTAGTGCCCATAGGACGGAGTAGAGCTTGTCTACCCAAGCCCTCGAGCATACCTTACAGCGATCGAAGACACATTTTTTTATGCCTTGTAATATTTGGCCGTTGGCGCGCTCAACAGCACCATTGCTCTGCAGATGGGCTACAGAAGCAAAGCATACTTTGGTCCCAATGTCGTCGCAATAATCCAAAAAGAGACCACTAACGAATTGGGAACCGTTGTCGGTAATGAGACGACTTGGAATACCAAATCAAGTGACGATGTTCTTATGGAAGAACTTTTTTCCGCCACAGTGGTTACATTGCGGACTGGTTCAGCCTCAATCCATTTTGTAAACGTATCAATGGCTACGAACAGAAACTTGTACCCATTGACCGCTTGGGGCATAGGACCCACAATATCTATTCCCCAAACTGCGAAGGGCCACGTCAATAGGATAGTTTGTAAGGTATACATGAGCTAGTGAACTTGTCTCATGTGAAACTGACACTGTGGACATGTTTTTACCAAACGCTTGGCATCATCGAGTGCCGAAGGCCAGTAAAAACCTTGTCGGAAAGCTTTTCCAACCAGTGTTTTCAAGAGGGACTTGCCTTCCTCTTGAGATATGCAGCGCATGAATACTCCTTGAGTACTCTTCTTGTATAAAACCCCTTCTATGAGTTTATACAAGCGCGCTTTACTGACTAACCGATCACTCTCAGTTTCATCCTTGGGCAAGGTCCCACGTTCAAGATAGACCCTCAATGGTTGAGTCCAATCTCCTTCGTGTCCAAGGTTGGCGACGTAGGCTGTCATCGGTTCATCTTCGGCCGTAGTCATGATCGAAGGATGTTCTAAGTGTTCAACGAACACTCCCGCCGAAGCGGAGGTGCGTGAGGACCCAATTTTAGATAATTGGTCTGCGAGAATATTGTCCTTTTGCGGGATATATTGGACTTCGAAATGACTGAAGTGTTTTTCCAATCTCCTCACTTCTCCCAGGTAATGAGCCATTGTCTCATTGGAGGTGCTGTACTCCTTGTTTACCAGATTTACGACTAGGTGTGAGTCTCCCCTCACCACTAACCGATGGACTCCAAGGAACTTAGCTGCCCGGAGCCCTGCAATAAGACCTTCATACTCTGCTGCGTTGTTGGTCGCAACAAAGAGTAATTGAATGACATACTTGAGTTGGTCGCTCTGGGTGTAATTAAGACCACTCCAGCCCCCGAGTGTTGAAAACTACGAGAACCATCAAAATACATCGTCCAATGGTCAATGCACATTAAATCTTTAGATTCTTGCACAGGAGGGTCAGGATTAGTCCATTCGGGCACAAAATTTGCAAGGATTTGAGATTTAACTGCGGTGCGAGGGGTGAAACTGATGTCGAACTCACCAAGTTCCACTGTCCACTTCGCAATACGACCAGATTTCTCCGGATTGCTGATTATATCTCCCCATGGGAAGGACGAGAGCACAATAATTTTGTGCGATTGAAAGTAATGTCGTAGCTTACGGGAAGCCATCAGAAGTGCGTAGAGTATTTTCTGAACTTCAGGGTAGCGCTCCTTTGGTCCATGAAGTACCTCGCTTACATAATAGATTGGTTGTGGAATACCCTCTCTTTCTGCGATCAGCACCGCACTGACCACGTGAGGGGTGGCCGCCAGGTAAAGAAGTAGCGGTTCCCCTAAGTTCGGAGAGACTAATATCGGCGGACTGGACAGATATTTCTTAACTTCTTGAAAAGCTTTTTCAGCCTCATCCAACCAAGTAAAACCATTGTGTTTGCGAAGAGCTTTAAAAAATGGCAGACCACGCTCACCTAGCCTTGATATGAAACGGCTGAGGGCTACCATGTGACCTGTTAGACTCTGGATGTCCTTCATGGTCGAAGGAGATTTCATTTGCTCTATGGCCCTGATCTTCTCGGGATTGACCTCTATGCCCCTTGAACAAACGAGGAAACCCAAAAGTTTACCAGAAGCAACTCCATAGGAACATTTCTCCGGGTTTAGTTTTATTCCATGCTTGTTCAAATTACAAAAGGTTTCAGCGAGATCATCTATATGATTCAAGCTTTTCAAGCTTTTTACAACCAAATCATCGACGTAAGCTTCGAGATTACGCCCCATCTGGGAAAGAAAAGTCTTTTGCATCAAGCGCTGGTACATGGAACCAGCGTTCTTGAGACCAAACAGCATTCTGACGTAGCAGTAGGTGCCAAATGGTGTGATGAAGGCAGTTTTCTCCTCCTCTTCTTCTGCCATGCTAATTTGATGGTACCCGGAGTAAGCATCCAGGAAACTCATCAATTCACAACCCGCTGTAGAGTCGACTAGTTGATCAATGCGGGGAAGGGGAAAATCATCCTTCGGACAGGCACTGTTTATGCTGGTGTAATCGACGCACATGCGCCACTTATCATTTGACTTTCGGACCATGACCGGATTTGCAAGCCACTCAGGATGATCGACTTCACGAATAAATCCTGCCTTTTGGAGTTTATCTAACTTCACTCGGATGGCTTCCTGCCAGTCAACAGCAAAGCGTCTGAGCTTTTGCTTTACTGGTCATTGTCTAGGTCAGACCGCTAACCTGTGCTCAATTACCTTCCTTGGGACTCCGGGCATGTCGGATGGTTTCCACACAACCACATCTACTTTTTCCCGGAGGAAAGTAACGAGTTCGAGTTCCTATTTGTCATCCAGGCCTGACCCAATCCGAATTGTTCTAGAAGGGTCATCTGGGTATAATGGAACTAGTTTTAACTTTTCGTCAGGCCGGGGGGCAACTTTGATCGTATCCGAATTTGTGGTCACAATCTTGACGTCCTGGAGGGGAAGCTGATGCACTAATTCCAATGATAGCCAATCACAAGTTAATGCCACATTCCGGATACCTTGGACTAAGATAACGCCTTTGGGGCCCGGCAACTTGCCGCACTGATAAGCATAGTGCGTTGCCATCATGAATTTAGCGAGAGTTGGCCTGCCAAAAATAGCGTTGTAAGCCGAATCACAATCAATTACATCAAAGGTAACCAATTCTGTTCGAAAATTATCTGGCTCCCCCAGTGAGTGTTATTGGGAGCACCACCTGTCCCATCGGCATCATCGAGGGACCAGGAATTATCCCATAAAATGGGTGAATTATAGGCTTAATTTTTGAACAAGGGATCTGCAACTCATCCAGCGCCTTGACTAGTAAAATATCCAAGGAGCTACCTCCGTCGATTAGAACTCGTTTGACTCGAGCATTGCTGATAATTGGGGTGATGACCAAAGGCAATCCCAATGGCCGTGTAAGCCTAATAGGACAATCTGCTCAAGTGAAAGTTAAAGGAGTTTCCGACCAACGAGGGTACTGAGGCTTGCCAAGGGGGGGCCTCTGCTTGATTTACCTCGTCGTAAAACGTCTTAAACTGACGCTTAGAAACAAAAGAGAAGGAACCTCCAAAAATAACATTAACATGATTTTGCGATACCTGGTAGGACATCTCTTCATCTCCGTCGGTGTCTCTAATCCCGCAGGTCTACTCTTTTGGAGGTAAAGTTGGCATCGGTCCAATCCCCTGGTAAAAGTCGTCCAATTGCTTCAACCAGTTCCTACAGTTCTTGAGATTGTGTCTTAAGGAGTTGTGGAGCTGACACCACTTCTTGCTTCCCTGCAGATTAGTTTGTTTTCCCGGCTGGTCTCTATTGCGACCACCAGAAGAAGTTTTATTCTTAAATGGAGGCTTGTTACCTTTTCCCGGCAGCAGCTTCTCTCGGCAACTGCGACCTCCCTGTATTGTCCCAACCGATTTTTCTTGGACTTCTTGGATTTCCCGCCTGATGATGATTCTGGCTTCTTGCTTGAATCTTCCTTCTTGTTTTCCTTTAGGCCTGGTTGAGGTGGTAACTTTCCCTTATCCACCATCCTATTCCATTCCACAGCCTCAGCTGCATCGGAATAATGATCAGCCATGTCGAAAAGGTCAGCTACTGATCTAGGGGGGTGGATAAGTAGATCTTCGGTAAATCTCCGGTATTGGACGGCATGTTTGAATGCCTAATCATGGAATTGTTGGATATGTTCGGGATGGTATTCCTTACCCCGACAAACCTTTTGACAAACTGCCGAAGAGTCTTAGTGGAAGTCTGGCGAAGACGATGGAGGTCGTCCTCTTTTCCAGGCTTCTGATAGCAATTCTGGAAGTTGTTGAGTATAGCGTCACACAGCATCTCCCAGTTATAAATTGAGCTTTCTGGCTGGTTGAACAACCAGGTTCTCGCCTGTCCTTCGAGGACCGTTGGCAAGTAATTTGCCATGACGCGATCACCCCCACCTGCCGCTTGAATAGCGGTGATGTAGATCTGACGGAATTCGGATGAATTCTGAGTTCCATCAAATCTTTCAATTGTTCCAAGCTTGAACTTGTCCGGCCAGACCACCACGCAGAGGCCTGGCGAGAAAGCCTTACAGCCGACATAGAAACTGTGGAGAGTTCTGTGGCTTCCGACATGATCGTGGGCGACTTCGCGCCATGGTGATACACCTCGCGGTCCCAGGCGAGAGTGGACAAGAATGCGATCTCGATCGTGAGAATTCCCAACTCGCCGAGCCTTGTCGTGCCGAAATGACCCTGGTGGTAATCGATTACGTCTGCCCTGACTAGAGTAAGAATACTCCCTTTCATGGGAGCGAATCATAGACCGGAATGAAGCCGTTGGGGTTGCCTCGGATGCAACCTCGTCTAGCTTATCCGCCAGGATTCTAGCAAAAGCCGGTCTTTGCGCGTCTTCGATATTGGGAGGAAAGTTACGCAGGACTTCCGCAATAGAGCGAAGTCGTCCATGCGTACTCCTCCTGGGTGCGCCAGATGTCACTGTTTCTTCGTCCACTAGTGCATAGTTTGGGGGTAAAGAAGGCGTCTGGTAGCGCCTACGACCATGTGGACGATGGGAAGAACCTGGAGCGGCATTATAACGAGACTGCACATTTTGTAGAGCTTCCAGTGCAGTCTTGCGGAGCTCGTTATCCTATCGTTCACGTTCCTCATCCTCCTTTTGCCTCATTTCCTGTTCCTCCTTCTGCTTATGTTCCAATTCCTCCCTAGCCGCTTGCTGCTCGGGAGTCTCCTCCGATAAAGCAGCAAACTATTGGGGAAGAGAGGTCGTAGAAGGAGAAAACATCTCTGTTTGTTCCGAATCAGATTCAAAATCAAAGAGAGATTGGAGGTTATCCGGTCAAACCTCACAAGACTGAGCCTTTGATTAGCATCATCTATGTCCTCGACAACAACGTGTCATGGTACAGACTCGGCCTCCAAAGTGGCAGGACTCGAATGAAATTCCTGATCTATCCTCTATGTCCCCTGGTCGATGGACATGACCTGGGTAGGAGAAGACGCATCCTCATGATGTTCCTGAGGAACATCTTCGTGATCCACTTCCTCCATGGGAATGGGATCACTGGGTGAGGGCATCTGTATGTGGCCGTAATCATCGAGATCGAAATCGTTCTCAGAATTGTACGCCCTAAACATGGCTTACCAAATCTCCTAATGAAAGAAAAACACCTTGAGAAAGGCCCCACGGTGGGTGCCAGCTGTCGACGATTCAAACTCGGGGTCCCCTGTCGATCTTATGTAAATTTGTGAGTTGTATGTGAGACCTTTCAGGGGATTCCTCAGGTAAGATAGGATAAGCAATATCGTGAGAGACGCGAAGATTTATACAGGTTCGGGCCCTCGATGGTGGGAGTAATAGCCCTACGTCCTGTTGTGATTCCACTATATAAGGTAAAAGTGTTTACAAGGAAAAGAGATTATCACAAACGATGATCTCTTTTGTATCTTTGTCTATCTAATCTATGCCTAAGTCTTCAAGTTCTGTAGACTCGTGCTTGTTGGTTGACTTAACTGCTCTTTAGATCGTGCATCGATCACCCTTTTATACTGAATAAAAGGGCGCCAACGCGAAGCGGCTCTGGACAGTTGCTTCGGTGCAGTTCGTATAATTGCACTCCTCGCCTACTCAAGTTTAACACGTGTAGATAGTAGGTAACCGCACATACTAACCTCCTGGCAGTTGTCTTCAAATGTGGGAGAAGATATCCCAAGAATGTGTTTGGTAAAGACTAAAACACCCTCGAATTACCCTGGTCGCAAATAGTCAGCAACCTCTTGACCGCACACTGTCTATGACCTCCTGACCGCGCACTGTCTGCGGCCTCATGATCTCGCAAAGGCTGTGATCATAAACTAGCACTATGTCCCCAGGCGACCATAGTGGCTACACATTGGCACACATCAAATCCGAACTTGGCTTGAATTTCGATAGGTGTTAATCTAACTAGCTCGGGTAATAATCCCCGTCACATTGCTAGAAAGTCTAAGTGTAGTTTGTGTTGCATTAAAGAAAATGTTTTGAAAACTTCACTTAGTTGTGATCGCCAACTAGAGCTATCTGTTTTATTTCTAGAGCTGGTCGTGGTCGTGTTCGCCGGATTGGCTGTATCTTTTTGGACTTTGATCGTGGTTGTAGGAGTTCAAACTGGTCGTACCAGTTGATCCGGGAGGATCTCAGGTTGAGTTCGCAACAGATTCGTGACCACGAAAAGGTTTGCGACTTTGGAAAGGTTTGCGACCTTGGGAAGGATTCAAACTCTGGTCGGAATTGTAATTCGATCCGAATATGTATAGCTCAGCTTATCTGTTTAGGGTTAGTTAGTTATATGAGTCTAATACATTTGTTATTGAGTCTGATACGTACTCATACGATTGGACTATAAATACCTTGTAATAGTCTAATTTAGATCATCGAATATTATTACAGCCTTGGATCATATATCCAGCTCATAGTTCCTTCGACGTAGGCAAGTGTGTCTAACATTCGACGTGTAAAGCCCTCTTTGAAATAAAGAGTTGTGCAATTGCTTTGAGCTGTGTTTTCAATCATCCTTTGGGTTTCGGTAATTCCGAGTAAGATCATGTTATTCCTCATATTAGAATATGGGCGAGGCTAGTGCAAAAACCAAGGCTAGGTCTCAAACGGATCAAGTTGGTATCAGAGCAACTTTCCTATCCTGTGGATGGTGAAGACTCGCAAGGGTTACAAAACCTCCGGCGAAACTCAGGCAATCAATTGACGGTTCCTACAGCCGCGTCTCTGACAATGTCTGATGATACTTCCATTCAAGCTAACCTAACCGAACAAGCGGCTAAGCTCTTCACCGACATGGAAACCATACTTGCTTGGATTAAGCAGCAGGCCATGATTGTACCTCCTGAAGTAGGGAAGGTTATGGGTGTGAAGACTGGTGAAGACTTGCGCAGGGCAGACGAAGAGAAGACGAAGGCGACCACAAGGCCGACGACCTCGCCAACACCTCCTTAGCTGTTGGATCTTTTAAGGTCGATGCTAAGATTGATATACCCATATATGATGGGGTGATCGATGCCAAGAAACTGGATTTTTGGATCGACCAGGTTGAGACCTACTTTGACGTGAAAGGGTTCAGTAGCACTCAAAAGGTAAAGTTCGCACCTTTGAAGATGAAGGACCACGCCAAGACTTGGTGGAAGGCCCTTGTCGCTAGTGATGAAGTTGACGACCTTGCGTAGGGTCAATTCAAATGATTTTTGCGACGAATTCTATCCGATGGGTTACCTTGAGGAGAGATGGGAATGTTGGCACAGATTGTACCAACGGCGCGACCGATCTGTCCAGGACTACACGACGGAGTTCCATAGACAAGCAATGGTCCTTGGCATCTCACTTTCCGACACCCATACGTTCAGAAAATACACGTCTGGACTTCAAAAGATAATCAGTGCTGAGCTAAGCCTATTCAGAGTTCAAGACATCTCGACCGCGAGCACGACTGCTTTAGCGATTGAGAAGAAGAATAAGACCCGCAACGACAAGAACGTGAGGGAGATTTCAACCACGACGAGCTCCAGAGAAGGTACCCACGATACGGGTAACACTTGTGAGCATTGTCATGTTGCTGGACACACAAAAGAGAAGTGTTATAAACTTCAACCTGAACTGCGACCAGAGAGAATGAGGGATGAACCAAGTGTAGGATCAAGGATGCCGACTAGAAGGGGGGTGAATAGGAAGCTTTTAAAACTTTAAAATTTAAAACAAATATTTGCAAATCAAGAACAAATAATATAAGCAAGAAGAGAAGAGATTGAACACAACAATTTTTACCGACGTATCGGAGACTCGCCCAGTCTCCACTAATCCTCGTTGAAGCACTCAAGTCACTTGAGTTTTGCCTCAATACCCACAAAGGGTATTATCAACTAGTGATTGCTCCTTGTCCACTCCGGAAAGGCGAGCACCGATGCCTTGTACACTTTTGCCGAGCCTCTCCGACAATCTCCGAACTGGAGAGGTCAACGGCCACGCCTCCGAACCATCTAGGTGAGGGCACTCACCAAGAGTAATAGGCAGCGAGGTCTTCTGTGGACCTTCAAACACGCATCGAGAAACTACGAGTATGCAAATGCAAAGAACTAAAAACTCTCAGTGGATCAGAAGACACTCGACTTGATCAACAGATCAAGATTTTGTGTAGAAAACTAAGGCTCAAGAGTGTATAAGAGAATGATGCTGCTTGTTGTGTAAAATACGAGCTCAAAGCCTCTATTTATAGCCTCAAGGATCAAAAGAACCGTTGGAGCTAGGGCTGAAAATCAGCAACTCAAACTGATAGTCAGTTCACCAAACTGACAGTCAGTTACATACACAACGACCGACAAAATTTACAGATAAAAAATAGCTAACCGTTTGTGGTCGTATATGGAAACTTGAAACCCCCAACTGACAGTCAGTTATGCAAACTGACAGTCAGTTCGACCAAAACATCGACCAGTTTAAAAGAAAAGTCAGATAAAAACAACTGTGGTCAAAACCCAAACTGACAGTCAGCATGGGCAAACTGACAGTCAGCATGGGCATACTGACAGTCAGTTTAGTACAAAAATTTTTGGCCCGAAAAACACACTCTCTGGACAATTGTCAGTTTACACAAACTGACATTCAAACTGACAGTCAGTTCAGCAAACTAACAGTTAGTATGAACAAAAACAACTATAACTTTAAATCCAGAAGTCCAAATTGAGAGTTGAATAGATCGTTTGAAAGATAATTTCAAGGGTTACAGTTTTGTCAACAGAAGAAAAAAATCAGATCTATCTAGATCTTTCTGAAAATTGCAAAAACTCTTCTGCTGTCAAAAACTCAACTGAAAATCCAAATAACTGACAGTCAGTTAAAAATATCCATAACTTTTGATCCAGAAATCTGATTTAAGTGTTTGATAGCTTGTTTCAAAGATAGTTTAAAGGACTACATTTTTGTCAACAGAAGAAAAAGCCAGATCTGCCTATATCTTGCTAAAAAATTAAAAAACTCTTCTGCTATCAAAAATTCAACTGAAAATCAAATCTTTCAAAACCAAATTCAAATCAAATCCAACCAAAAAGGAATGCAATGCAATGACCTAAGTTTCTCGGTTCATGTTGGAAATGTAGAGAGGATTTTGCAACCCCTCTTTATAGTACGGTTAAATCTAAGCAACAAAGTTCTTAACCGATCAACCTCCAAACACCGAGATCGGTAAAAATAAAATCTTAGATTACCTTAGGTCATTTGCATCTTCATGTTTGCGTCTCGTCTTTGCTCTTCTGTACCTCGTGCTTCTCTTCATGTCGGATTCATCTTGATCATCTCGTATTTCTTCCCGAACAAACTCTGTATCAAAAATCTCAGAAGCACAGTTAGTCTAAAACACTTTGTTTTCATTAATCATCAAAATTAGGTTTAGGCATGAAGGCCTAGATGCAACACCAAGCACACGAATAGCTATGGTTACTTCTATTCCGCTCGCAGAGGAAATCATCCAATTGGATTCGGTTGAAAAGGCGGACACGACCTTGTCTCTAATGGCAATGCCGAAGGAGAAAGGTTCGGGTTCATCAATTGACCACAACCCGACAGAGGAATTGTTCACTGTTAATTAATATACAGGTGAAGCACGAGGTGGTCGCAACCATCTTCAACCCCGGAAGCCAAAAGAATTTGGTCTCCTCCTGGCTGGTTCGACGACTTGGTTTGCAGACGACTCATCATCCTCGACCATATCCTCTGGGATGGTTCACTTCTGACATGAATCAGCAAATCAAGAGTCAGTGTACTCTAAAGTTTGCAATATCTGCTCGTTATGTCGACGAGGTTCAATGCGATGTCACCCCTATCGATATTTGCCAAGTAATTTTTGGAAGTCCGTTCTTGTATGATCGTAAGACCCATTACTACCGAAGAGCTCAAGAATACGACCTCACAAAGGATGGGACGAAATTCATCATCAGCAAAAACGACCACGTCGACACCAAGAACTTGTTGACAGCAAATCAAGAGAAACGGATTATCAATGCATGCTCAAAGTGTGTGCTGAGCGTGATGCGTCCAGTTAGCCAAGAGGATTGTGCTGCATCGTGTATGAAAAGTGGTGGTTGTTTAGCAAACTTGCCAGAAGAAAACAACGCATTATTCGCAAAGATACATAGTCGATCACCACAACGACTAGTTGAAAACGACATGCAACTTGTCTCTACAGCGCCACTATTCAAACTTCACAATCCTAGCTTTGGGATCGGTGATAGTATCAACCGCGACAAGGGGAAGGCTATCCTTGAGTGTCCAAGGCCATAATCCATGATGGAGGTGCCAAGCTCCATAAGCGCCTATCCGTACATTCGATCCGACGATTGTAGCATTGCTCATCGTGTGTTCGTTCCAAGGCTCCCAGTCGTTCTCTACATCTTCACAGTTGGTCACCAAGGGGAGTTGGCTCCTTCTCAATAGGGGAGTCATGATCCGGGAGGATCTCAGGTCAAGTTCGCAATGGATTCGCAACAACGAAAAGGTTTGAGACTTCGGAAAGGTTTGCGACCTTGGGAAGGATTCAAACTCCGGTCGGAATTGTAATTCGATCCAAATATATATAACTAAGTTTATCTGTTTAGGGTTAGTTAATTATATGAGTTTAATACGTTTAGGTTATTGAGCCTGATACGTATTCATACGATTGGACTATAAAATACCTTGTAATAGGTCTAGTTTAGATCGTCGAATATTATTATAGTCTTGGATCATATATCCAACTCATAGTTCCTTCGACGTAGGCAAGTGTGTCTAACATTGGACCTGCAAAGAGAAGTTTTTGTCTCAATTAAATATGCTATTTTTAGTTTAGTTTAGTTTTAGGTTAAAATAGCCCCCTTCTCTATTCTAGTTTCTGCGTTTGTAAGTCGGCAAGGACAGCAGACCTAATTTTTTTATGCAATCAAGTAAATTTTCATTTATTTCTTATTATTTCTTTATTTTTATGTTTTTTTAGTAATTCACTGCTAAGGTTAAGAATGACCTAATCAGGAAGTAGTAATTCCTCCTCGGTCCCGATATTAAGTTTTGCAGTTAATTTCTTACGTTTTCTTTCTCTAAACCCTAAATTCTCGTTCTAACAACAGACGTAACAGTTGAGCCTTAGTAAGAATTTAGGAGAGTTCTTAAGTCCTTTGCGCTTTGACGTAGGACCCTGAATAGGAGAGAGGCTCTCGCCAAACTTAATCATGGAAGCGATCCTCTGACCGTTGTACCAACGACCATACTGGCAACTTAATCTGTCTTGAAAAACAATTGAAACTAACTTAAAATTCTCAAACCTTGGATAGAATTACACCTGATGGTTATGGAATTCCCGAAACTCTAGGTTTTCATTTCTGTTTTTTAAACTCTAGTTTTCATACTTGCTCTTTATTGCTTTAAACCCTAGATTGATAGCCTCTATAGCAGATTTAGTGGTAGAAAAACAAGCCTCCAAATCGTTCAGACTTAATTAGTAATCTGTTAGCCTAAAAGACGAATACACTTGTTCTCATGTAATTCGACTCTCAAGTGTTCAACGTTCAACTGTTCTCTTGAGGTTATTAAACCCATCGCTCAGACCCCTATTGGGTTGTAGAGATCAGTGGTCGTTCCATGCACACTGGAGAAGGAGGCGTCCACTGCAGTCCTATGTATCTGACCATAGAAGTGTTCAGAATTTGGGCAGTCGCTAACCTTTTCCCACCTCCTGAGTGGTCACTCCCACTGCTCTAGTAGTATTGATCTTGGCATGGTGAGCATTTTTGTGGCCATGTCAACCAATATTACCACTTTCACCATCATTGGTAACATCATCCCTCTGAGGTGGTGCATGCCATGGTGAACGATCATCAGGATCATCAATGAGAGTTGGATCATCATCACCGTTGATGGCTCCTACCTCTCGGCGATCAAAATCACCAGAGGTTGACAACATTTCTTTAGCTCCTGAACCTGATTTGAGGCCAAGGCTTATGCTATCATGATTTGGAGGTTCTGCCTCTACGAACCCAACCTTTTGGCGATCAGAATCACCATTGGTTAATGACAGTTCGTGAGTCGATTCTGCCATCTAGTGACCATAATTACAATTGGTCGGTAATGGCTCGTTTCCTTCAGAATCAGTTCCGATATCGAAGAGGACATGTCCTCTTCATCAAAGTTAAGGTAGTCATCTTTGGGTCCACCAAAATTGATCCGGGAGGATCTTCAAATCCTGATCGCATACGGATTCGCGACCAAATCCTGATGGCATACGGATTCGCGACCAAGTCCTGATCGCATACGGATTCGCGACCTTAACTGTGTTCGGAAAGGTTTCGCGACTATGGATTGGTTCGCGACCAGGAAAAGGAATTCGTTCCCTGTTCGGAATTGTAATCCTATATATATAACTAAGCTTATCTGTTTAGGATTAGTTAAGTTAGTTATATGAGTCTAATATGTTTAGGATTACTAAGTCTGATACGTACTCATACGATTGGACTATAAATACCTTATAATAGGTCTAGTGTAGATCATCGAAAAGAGTCATAGAACTTATTTGAGTTTTAGACACTTATAGTTCCTTCGACGTAGGCAAGTGTGTCTAACGTTCGACGTGTAAAAGCCCTCTTTGAAATAAAGAGTTGTGCAATTACTTTGGGTTTCGGTATTTCCGAGTAAGATCCCGTTATTCCGCATATTAGAATCTGGGCGAGCCTAGTACGAAAACCAAGGCTAGGTCTCAAACGGATCAAAAATCAAGTTCAAAATCATTTTCCTTGTTATAATAAGGAGACAACCCCAACAAAGTGTTTTTGTAGAAGTTCTCGGAGTAACTTGAAGGTAAAGATCTATAACAAGTTAGCAGTGAGAAATTCTCTCCCGGAATCCCCACAGTTAGCACCAATTGTTGACGATTGATAAAAAACCCTCGAGCTTACAATATAAATGAAGTTGTGGAGAATAAAAAAAGTAAGACACAATGATGATGCAAGAATTTTTTAGACAGGTTCAGACTCTCGAAGGATCAAATAATAACCCTATGTTCTGTGTGATCTGATTTGTTTAAGAGAATATTTGTTTACAAAGAGAAAAAGCAAGAGACCAAAAATGTCCCCCTTCTCCCTTCACATCATGCGCCCTTTTTTATAACTGTACAAGAACATTTATTCATTAAAAAACTGCCACCGGTTCCCAATAGTTATTGTCAGTTATCTCTTTTAGTGGTGGTTTCTTTGACGATTCTTGGGAAATCATGTGTTATGCCTCGTCATGGAACATGTGGAATAATGACGTGTTCGTGGTTGTAGGTAACTGCCGCTTCGACCATGGGTGTTAGCAGTTATTATCTTCAACTAGTAGTTACTTAGCATAAAATTTCGATCAGAGCTGATTGCAGTCGTATACATCATTCTGGGTTAAACATGGTTGTGCGTCCTTAACCAGAGCTAATCATAGTTTTAGACTTCACATTAGCTGTAAATTGTTGTTATAGTACAACTGTAGGTTAATTAATAGGTACATTAATTAACCTTCGACCAAGAGAAGGTGTACTAATCTTTGTCAAGTTCAATCAATATCTAGTTAGGAAGAATATTGTATTATGTAGGATTACTATACTCATTTTATTTAGTCTAGTTTCATATGTTAGATATAAAAACAATATTTATTTGAAATCGAATATAGTAAATTACTGTATATTATTTTGGGCTATTGCTGGAGCCCTTCTCTTTTAAGTCTTAACTGGGTTGGATCCGACCTGACCCATTCGGCCTTTTCTTGGGTCGCCCGGATATTAGGTTAGGTCACGGGAAGGGGGATGCAGCACCAGTCTCGAATCGGAGCAGATCAGACAAGCGGATTCAGGTACATAGCAATCTCCAATTCTTCTCTCCCTTCTTTTGATCACTCCTGTAGAATTTCAACAAGCAGCTAGCTATTTTGTTGTTAGATTTACGCCTGTGTTTCCGTAGATCTATCTGCATGTTAATTTGTTCTGTTCGGGTCCATGGGTAGAAGAAGGTAGGTCTTAGTAGGATAATCAAAACTGAGGGAGATGGTTTCGATCTTGATATAGTTGCACCTAGACGGTCCTTCTCCCCAACAATTGATTGATTGGATGGTGTAGTTCGCCGCCACCTGTTGGAGTCGAGCGGTTGCAATTGGGGAATGAATCTCTGTCATGGATCTGATGCGTGCTGTTTGTGGTCGGTGACCCACCTCTCCGTCGTTCTATGGCCGGTTTTCCCGCATGCTGGCCTCGTCGTCTGTTGGCCGTCTCACTTGTTGTGGTTCCCCCTACTTCTTAGATCTTGATTTGGGTCTTGGGACTACTACTTTCTGAGGTGAATTTTATCTAATTTGGTGGTGTTGTCACGGGAAAGTTATATTTTTATGAATTTTGCTTCCACTGTGTTTAATTTTGATGTGAGGTAGAGAAGGCTTAATGTTGTATTCTGACTTGCTTAACTGTGGCGAGATGCTTTAATTAGAATCAATGAACGATTGATTTTTCTTTTGAAGTACAGGATATATCATGTTTTTAACCAGGAAATATGATTTTTTTTGTTAGGGAAAGACACAATCTTTTCTTTTTTTTTATATTTTGTATAGTATAAATAAAATAATTTATGTATTTTATGGCACATATATTTATCTTAATTTAAATAAAAACCCGTGGTTTGACCGGTGATCCACTGGTCCAACCATTGAACTAGTGGCCTGAGGCCTCGGCTGGGTCGATCATTGGTCCGGGTTTAATAACACTGCTCTTAATTGGCTTTGATCTGACCTGACCTGTTGGCCGTTTTTTGGGTCACCTGGATGTTAGGTCACGGGAAGGGGGATGCAGTGCACTAGTCTCAAATCGGAGCAGATCAGACAAGGGGATCCAGGTACTACCAATCTCCAATTCTTCTCTCCATCTCTTCCTTTGAGCACTGCTGTATAAGTTCAACAAGCAGCTAGCTATTTTTTTCCTAGATCCATGCATGTGTTTCTGTAAATCTATTTGCATGTTAATTTGTTCCGTTCGGATCCATGGGTAGAAGAAGGTAGGTGTTAGTGGGGTAATCAAAACTGTGAGAGAGATGGTTTCGATCTTGATATGGTTGCACCTAGATGGTCCTTGTCACCAACAATTGATTGATTACCTACTGTAGTTCGCTGCCACCTGTTGGAGTCTAGCAGTTGCAATTGGGGAATGGATCTCTATCTATCAAGGATCTGATATGTGCTGTTTGTGATCGGTGACCCACTGGAACTACTTAGTTCTAAGTGAATACACCAAGAACACAACAAACCAGGAGGATACTTCATGCGTTTAGAAATATAACTCTTATCATTACTTTCTTGAGAATGATTATTATTATTTTTAATTAACAGAAATTATATTATGTTTCAATTTTCACTTCAATAACATACAATATATCTATTTTTTATCATGTATGAAGAACACTATATTTCTTTAGGCTCTAATGGACAATATATTACAATTTCCACATGAAATAGGTAGTAAGAAATAGAGAAATATGAAAAAACAGAGTCAGCTTAATTTTATTTACTCTTGAATCTTTCAAACATGAACACAATGCATAATTCAGATTTACAAATTTGAGAATTAACAAATAGATTTTGCATTGAGAGATTAACATGTAAATAGTAATTTTATATATGGGCATGTGCATATTTCATGTCTATTGTTACATCAAAAAGGTCGAGAGGATATGTTTCCAGAGTATTAAATTACTTAAATTGATGTGTTAAACAGTTCATGAACCAATTATCCTCAGAACTTTAGATTTGATGGCGTGCTGTTGAGATCCCAAAAGCATCAATTATCTTTCCTGTTGCTTTTCCTAAAATTTGTCTACCAAGATGATAAACATTGTTTATTGAACCTGATCTTAATCACAATGTTAGTAAAACGTGGAATATTCCAATTCCTCATAATATAATCATATCAACAAACATTCTTTTTTTGGATTATGAGAGTAGAAAAAATTCTTCTATAATGAATAATTGGAAAAAAAAACACACACACACAATCAAGTCAGTAAGCCAATACTAATTTCTCTTCATCTATTCTGTTCATGTCATTGCACCATCGCTTCATGTCACAAGATAAATATCAAGAGCAATTAGAAAGGTATCTTGAAAGAATTGCACAATCATAGGAGCAAGGTTCCAGAAATCGCTAATCGCTAGTCGGTCGGCGAGCAGGGGACTAGGGATTAATCGGTTGAGTCGGGGATTAATCGGAATTAATCGGTTGACACTAATCGACAGATTTAAATAGGAGTCCATAAGAAATTAAAGTAAGGTAGCAAGTATCAAGCATCAAACATCAAGCATGATAAATTGATAATAATTAAGGCAAGGTAGCAAGCATCAATCTTCATCCTCTTGTCCATAATCTTTAGTTGGAACCACTTCATCTTGGTCCGATTCAAACTCAACATCTTCAAATTCCTCATCATTGCCCTCCTCTTCGGATTCAGAATGGGAGTTGAAATCATCTTCGTGAAGTTCTCTCGCTCTTGTGCTCCTACAGGGTTGCTCGGCTTCATTTGCCCCACTTGCTTCATCAATAAGCCTCCACGAAAGCCCCGTTTCGGGCTCAACATCATCATCATCATCTCCATCAATTATCCACTCTTGAGCATTACTAGCATTGCTGGCTAGAAGAACATCGATATTCTTCGTCTTGCTTCTCTGTTTTTTGCTAAACAATCTTGCATTGAATTGAACATAGACAAGATTGCTTGTACATTGAGCATCTAGCCTATTTCTTCTCTTAGTATGCACCTACATTACATGTTGCAAAGTGAATTAAATTATATAACATATTTATACTTGAGAGATGACACTTGCATATTGAGAGTTGAGAGTTACCATATCAAATGTGCTCCAATTTCTTTCACAGCCCGATGAACTTGAGGTCAAAGAGAGGATTCTTATAGCCATTCTTTGCAAATTTGGAACACCACCTCCATATTTAGTCCACCAATTAGCTAGAAAGAAGCTTTTAGTCATTAGTCAATAATATGCATGCATTGAGACATTAAGTATTTGAGGTGAAGTAAAGTACTTATTGAATTTACCGGGGCTAAAATTAAATTTTTGACATCCAAGTTGAGCAATCTGTCTCCCAAAGGAGCCTTCTTGATATTTAAAATGATCAAGTTCAACATTGCTAGCTAGATCCATTGCTTCCAAGTTACCATGAAAGAAACGTTCAACACATTCTTGGAATCCATTGTTTACTTCTATGTTGTGAAAAATGGTTCGATCACGATAACTATAATATGGATTCAACAAGTAGCATGTCATGTGCAAGGGAGAATCAAGCCTTCCTTTCATCTTTGTATCAATTGCTTCGATTACCAACTTGTAGTTGGCCTCCAAATTGTTTAAGGCCTCCTTGATTTGCTTCTTTGCTTCTAAAATTTCTCCATAAAGAAAGGGCATGGATGGACCATCCCCATCAACCATACGAAGAACTTTCACCAATGGTTCAAAAACCTTCAAGCAAAACCAATATACAACACTAATAATTAGCAAACAATACAAAAATAAATAATGGACAGTAAGTAAGTACTAGCTAAGTTTTGATGCTTGACTATACCTTTAAAACATTGTTCACACCTTTCCAAAAAGCTATACTCAAGATTATGCTAGTTGCCGTCTTTCCTTTGCCTTTTTTAGTGTGAGAGCATTCATCCCATTCCATACTAACCGCCATATTCCTTAGTTCGGTTTTTTTCTCAATCAAACTTTGCAAAGTAAGAAATGCCGAAGCAAATCTAGTCACCCCAGGCCTAATTATATCTCTTCTCTTTGTGTGTTTTCTCATCAAGGCTAAAGTCTTATGATGTGCATATATAAAAATGGTCATTGCCTTTGCTTGGTCAATTGTCTTCTTGTATCCTGCCATGTTACCAATTCCTTGTAGCATCAAGTTGATGGTATGGTATGAGTTGCACATGAGCTCCAAAAAATATTTGGCCTTTTCTCCATCAATATATCTTTTGCTCCCATGTTGTTAAAAGCATTATCCGTGACAACTTGCACAACATGTTGAGGACCTATTTCTTCAATGCAAGCATCCACAGTCAAAAATGAACTCACTTGTGTGCGCTTCTTCCGACACTTCCTTTGAGTGTAGGAAACTTGTTCCCAAGCTACAATGCACACATAAGTTCATAATGCTTCTCCTTTTTTGGTTCGTCCAAGCATCGGTCATGATGGAGCACCCGGTCAAGGCCCTCTCTTCTTGATGCGGCTTCAACGAATTCTTGGTTCGTTCCACTTCCTCCTTTAACAACTTCTCACGGCATTCATATTGGGAAGGATCAACAAAGCCCAGGCCAAATTGACCAACGGCCTCCAACATTTGCTTGAATTCATAATTGTTGATGGCATTGAATGGTATACCTAAAAATCAGTAAATCACACATACATGCATACAAGGTCAAGGTTAGCAATAGGCAAATAGTAAATACAATAAGTGTTGAGAGGTTAAGAGTTACAAAACCATACCATGTGCATAAAGCCATCTAGCAACATATTGCTTGCACCTGTGTGTTTTTTCTTTGAAGAGCGTCTCATTAATGACCGTGGACCGAGTCAAAGAAATAGAAGGATCACTAGGATAAGCAAACTTATCCATGGGCCCTACTTACGAGGTGCCGATTCTCCAATCTCCCTAAGCCCTTCCTCATCAATCTCATCTTCAATGACCACCTCATTTCTAACCTCCTCTTCTCTTGATCTCTTAGCCCTCTTCTTTTCTTGTGCCTCCTCCAAAGATTTCCTACACCTCTCTTTGATCTTCTTTGTTAGACTTTTGACATTTAGCAACATTTCCTTTGATATGAGCAATATGTTGCTTTAATCTATAAACCCCTCCACCAAATTCCTTGTTACACAATTTGCACTTCACTCTATCCAATCTATTTGCATCGACTAGTATCCCATAGTCCCATCCTATATCATCGGAATTCCTCTTAAGGATGTTTGAGCTCCCTGCCGTCGAATTTTGGGTTGACGACATGATCCTACAGGCTACATCATACATTCATACAATACAAGTATACAACATTACTACATTACTTAAACTAAAGAGTTAAAGTCTTAAAGCATCACTGCATCAGTTGATCAGTTCACAGCAGAGGAGGGTTTGGACTGCGTGGAGCGCCGGAGCATAGAGGAGAGGGACAGCGCAAGAGTGGCAGTGGAGCGGCACTGCAGCAGAGGAGAGGGTGGCGGGGAGAGGAGAGGGCGGCAGCGGGGAGAGGAGAGGCGGCGGGGAGGAGAGGGCAGCGGCGGGGAGGGGAGAGGAGAGGCGGTGGAGAGGGGAGAGGGCGGCGGCGGCGAGAGGAGAGGAGAGGCGGCAGCAAAGGGGAGAGGAGGGAGGATGGCGATACCTCCAGTGGGCGGCGGCGGTGGCACTCCCGGCGGCGGCGGCGATCCCTCTAACCTAGCGTCGCTTCACAGGTACACAGCACATCCCGAACTCCCGATTCCTCTCTTCAAACGTCTCTTCAAATCTCTCCAAACCTCCCGAACTCCCGATCAATCGCCGATTTTTCCCGATTTTGACAGATTAATCGCTGATTTTGGCCGATTAATCGCGTTGACCGATTAATCTGCCGATTTGCCTGTAATCGAATCGGCGGTCCGCCGACTACGTATTAGTCGCCGATTAATCGGCGATTTTTGCCGATTTTTAGAACAGTGCATAGGAGAACTAGAAAGTTATCAAGGGTAACACGATGATTACACCATGTGTTGATGTCACAACGAAAAGTTATTGACAGAAGAAACAAACCATCAAATTAACTCAAGAAGTGCAGGATAATGGGGAACTAAAAAAAAAAAAATCGACCATCCAATTTTGCTTGAAATAAAGTGGAGGTCCTGATCAAATATCAGGGGAAGAACACAAAGAATAGAATGAAAAGTACAATCTATTGGTTGTATCCGAAGAGACATGAAATGTACAATCTATGGTAAAATGGTTTGTTTTTATTTTGAGTCTTTGACAGAGAAACATGGAGGAAGGGAGGGGATGCAATGGAGTTGTGTCGGTTCAGGTGAGCAGCAATTGGGGAGAGGAAATGAGTATTTATTTTGAGAGAAAAAATAGGGAGTAGTTGGCTAATTGGAAGGTTGTGATTGATGGATGAATAATCGAGCGGCTCAAAAATGTAGGGAAGCAAAACTCAAATGGGAATAGATTTTTTTTTTTTAAATACTCACATAGGAGAATCTGTCCAGTGAAACTAAATAGGTGGCAGTTCAAAAGTGCCATGAGAAGTGGTTAATGGGATAGAGGGGCGTGATTAGGAGGGAAATCAGATGGTGTATATGGATAATCTAATGTGTATAGTTTTATTGATGATGTGGCTTGCTTGCAAGTCAAAAATAGAATAAAGGACTTAGTGATTTGCTTACTTTTTTTGCCTTCTTCCTTCTATAAGTGAAAAAGCCAACGAGACAATGGGCCGCGTGGACTCGCCAAGAGGAAGAGAATTTTTTTAATGCGTTGCGCCAAGTGGGAAAAGTAAGATATGCACATTCTGGATGATTTGTAATGCTGTTATTTGTAAACTAGTTAGTGTATGCTAATAGATAGATGGCTAATATTGTGTCCCTTTGCCAGAACTTCGAGAAGATTACACTCCGTGTCCAAAGTAAAAACAAGGATCAGGTGCTTCATTTTCCACAAAGACGTTCATGTGATATTTCATGCATTATATTTGAACTGATTAAGAAAAAATAAATGAGAAAAACATGCACATCAGACTTTGAATTGTAGTTGGGTGTTGTCTTTGCTAACCTCTAGTGATATTTTGGGACTCTCATGGTGATCATGTTGAATTCATCTTTTCCAGCTGCTGACTTAATTGTTGTTAATTGTCGTTTGAGATAGGTCATGGTGCTTGCTTGACCATATATTTCTATGCTCATGTATTGTTGCTGATCTTGCATAAGTTGTTTGGGTACCAGCAGAACTAGATTTAATATACCATTCAACAATTAAGATGGGATTCCTATAGTTGGAAAAAAAACGAATTTTCAAGTTAAGCATATTTCTTTTGTAATGTCTACATTGATAACAGCTAGATCTATTTCTTTGTAATTTTACCCTGATAACTATTTTATTCTTATACTGGCATCTTTGATATTTGGTGGTCTGCTGTTGCTTCATTACATTCTGCTGCTTTCATACTTGTTTTGGGAGTTATCATGTGGTCATCTCATTTTATAAAAAAGGGCACTTATAGACAACGTTCCTTCATTTCCATTAAGCTGCATACTCTCTATTCTTTTTCTTTCTTCACTACATGTATACCTGGATTTTTCTAATGACCTCAATGTGCAATGCTTGCATTGAAATGCAGGTTAGACACTATTACTATCGTCTAGTTCGGCGCATGAAGAAGCTTCTTGGTCCTGGGTTCTCACTTGATGCAAAAAACTCCAAGGACACCATTGCTGCTATGCTTCGCTGGTAATTGAATGAATCCTTATAACATGCAAATTAGGCTGGTATGATGTAATTCGAATTGATCTTGATTTTGTTTCTAGAAAAAAAAAAAATAGCTAGATTGGCATTTGAATTCATAATGTTTCTAAGCCTTCCGCTTTGACATATCTTCTACTAGGACTTTATAAATCTAGTCAGAACTTCAAAATTGTGGGGCATCTCCTACCCTGAGTGCGCATTGTAACTATGGTGAACTATATTTTCAACATTAGACAGGGACCTGAATAGTTTTGTCATTAAGACACCTTATCAGATTTACTATGTATTATGTCTGTCATAATTGTTCAATCAAAATGGTATTTGTTGCTTCTCTAAAATATTGAAAGGCTATCCTACTCCCATCTTATATTGAAAATCAGTTCTTGATAAAAAGCAATTCTTTGCTGCTAAGGATGTGCATGTTTCACAATTGGGAAACTAAAACAGACCAAAGGAAAAAAAAAAAAAAAAACTTGTGTATGCATTTGCTAAAGGAAGAAAGAGGAGTGCAAGCAGATAGGGTTTTCAAGGTTGAGTAATGTGAGTGTGGAATGCCCCTTTTTTTTCTGTTTAGCTTTATTTTTGTGCGCGCGCCCGCGTGCTTTTTTTTTTTTTGGGGGGGGGGGGGGGGGGGGGGGGCCGTTGGGTGGTGGTGGTGGTGGTTGGGGGTTTATTATTTGTTGCTATTAACTCTTTGTTTTTCTTTTGAACCTGCACTAGTTTTTATATTGCATACTGAAATTTCAAGATACTAACTGGGTTTTATGCAGGTGGTCTTTGCTAGAAAAATTTAGCTGCAGTGCATCAAAGCTGCATCTGAAGCCTCGGAGATTTAAGATATTTGTAGAAGCATTGGTGTGTTACTCTCCTTCTTTCTCTGCCTGATTATTTTCAATATAAAATAATTGTGTTTCTTTTGTATTTTCTTTTGCACTTAATATCTCTTATTTTATAGGGAAATCAACTGCAAAAGGACAGAAATAAAACTAAAAAAAAGTGTGCACAAGGGGATATGTACATATCTTCATCTCCAATTCTAAGCAAGACTCAGGGGAATGAATCTTTCCCAGTAAAACTCCTGTCTGTCGATGTCCAAAATGGTAGCAAAATAGCAACTGCTAAAGGAGCATTTTTCAAGCGGGTTGTGGAACCAAATTCTAACTACAAGGCAGGAGCAATTAAAGGGGACCTCTCTGCCACAAGAACTGTAAAACAAAAAAGGAGATCAGGTGATCACTACTTTTCCTCTCTTTTGCTATGACCTTTGTCATCTTTCATCATATGCAGTTTGCATATTTTAACGATGTCTCTATGGTACTTTTCTCTGCCATCATATGGGAGGAATACAAATTTCGAACCGTTCTTTCATTAGTTTTGATAATGGCTGACTGATGTTTTAGGTGGCGTTGTTGCATCTGCTGCGTATAAAAAATGGGAGAGAGCTGCCATGGCTGGTGTTTCTTTAGTTGCTGATGCAGCTGAGCAGCTTGAGCGCAATGCAGTAAACCAAAGCTTGTGTAATGTTGATGCAAGAGCTTTTGGCTCATCATCAAACAACCTTCCTACGGTTAATGGTAATTTTTAGTGAGTGTTGTAGTTTATGTATTTATTAGACTTTCCTTGTTAGTTATGCTCTGAATGTACGAATGATTAATGCACAACCCTATGAGCCTATCATCTTGATGTTTTGATTTTGCATTGGTAGGTATTAGCACAAATGAGATAAAGGAAGCAGATCTGCAAGCACCTGCTAAGCTGAAGTTGCAGCTATTTCCAATAAATGAAGCTACACGGAAGGCATTGGAAAAGGTAAAGCATGATCTCTTCGTTACTGGCATGCGGCAATATGAATCGCTCTTTTCTGCAACTGTTGTATTTGGCAACAATTGTTACTGGTGAACTATCAACCAAATAGTTAGGTCTCTATAGTCAATAAATTTCATAATGCAGATTAAATCTGAGGCAATTAACTTGATTAGTATACTACATACATTTGAATCAATTCTTCTTTATGAAGGACCTGAGATTGCTGTTTTTTTCTTACATCTGTGAGCAACTTGAACATGATGTGACTGCCTTATCTCCTCTTAACAGGATGAGCATAATCCACATTTGGAGCTCACGTTAAGTGCTAGGAAGAAAATATCATCAGTGCTAGAACATTTGAACCGCAAATGGGGTAACTCAAACATTGCATCTGGAGAGCTTATGCTTTTTCCATATAGTGCTCATCAAGAGGATTTAGCTACATACCAGCGGTGGACAATAAAAGACACCGTTGCAGTAGCTGATGTGTTTCTTTCTGTAAATAGCCCCTCTGTCTTTCGATTAAGGTATGAAAGTTATTTGAGGTATAAATTATTAAATCTACTCGACTGGTAATCATTTCTAACTCTTGCATGAATGTTTTGTTGATAAGGTACGGTTGGTTCTCCCTTGCGGAGCTTGAGGCAGGAGTAAGTGAAATATCTTTGACCCACTTCGAGAATTGCATGATACCCGAAGACATCCAGATTAACACTTCCTCAAGAGATAAGGCTCATGTGAAAAAGGATGGTACTTTGCTCAGTAACTGTATTTCTGGGCAAGTTTCCAATAATCCAAACGATCAGTCAATACTTGCTATGCTGTCTCCTACAGGCAAGGATGTTGGGTTGCCAGAGCAGTCCATTAATACATCTCTCTCACAGTTTGATAGACAGAAGCAAGAACGAGTTCTTGCAAACCAAACAGCTGAGGTCGTACTTTCTGTCTTCTGCATACTTTCTTTGTGAAGTGGACATTCCCACGGGTGATTTTCTACTTTTTTAATCGTTTCTATTGTACTTCAGGCCAATCTGGGAAATTGTGCTGCAATATCTGAAGGAGAGTGGGCAGACACACTTACTAATATCAGTGTTGGATACTTATTGGCAGAAGCATCCAGAGGTGCTAATTCAGATTGTCTAGAGCCCTCTGTTGAGAAAACTGCCTTATACCTTGAGAGCCCATGCAGCTATGACTCGTTTGATGCTGCTATTGCTCTTCATGTTTCTCATTATAAAGCAGCAGACCAGTCCTGCCATGCATCCCATTCAACCATCTGGGGCGCCGAAGAAACATGTGATGAGTTCAGTTTTCATTTGGCAGCAGCTCAGAAACAAGAGGGCTCAAATACTTCCGCTAGCAGCTCTCCTAAGAGTAAAAATGAGTTTCATCCTTTAAATTCATCAGGATTTCAAGGTTTTATTCAGGTTTGTTGACAACTTATCATTGTTTATTCTTTCCTGGGTTTGAAAGAAGTTTTTTTTTTTTTTTTCCTATATGTTGACATTGTTAATTTATTCTGTGTAGGAGATGCCTGGAGGAGAGGTTGCTGATAATCCTTGTATTGGCGATACTGAAGATATAGAGGTTCTGTGTGAAAATTCTTCACCTAAAAATGACGATGAAACTGAGTTGAAGGATCAGTCTCTAGCTGACATGTATTGGGTATTAGTCAAAACCCTAGCTACACTTTCATATAACATAACATTATTGTTATCTGTAACAAAACTAAACATTGTCTTTCCTGTGACAGCCTGATTCACTTGGACCATTGGACTTGGAGATACCTTCCGCAAGATTCCAATCCGATGACTTACTATTCAGTGACAGCCAAAATAGCTGGAGTCGCATGATGGCGAGTAGCTTAGATGCGTTTCGGAACTTATCGTTTTTCGCCATGGATAAGAATGACTCGATTCCATCCATCATGTAGAACAAGGGATGCATGCATGGGGATGGGGCCTTCCATATATATATATATCTTACAACATTGGCTACTAGTTAGAGGAGGCCAAAAGATGTATCTAGCTAAAGAGGAGACTTTATTGTCCAATTAAGCTGTCGGTATCTTACTAATCCGACAGAAGCAAATGCGCTGCGCTGTACCTTGCAGTGGAGAGAGTAGCTAGCTGTTGTAAGAAAACATAAGGATGTACTAGTATTACTAACCTGTGTCTCATGTACATTGTGATGTTTGCTGATCTTGTACAAAAGGCCGCAAAAGCGCTTGGTTACAATAAAGCTTCTCCAGTCGTGCATAATACATTGGATCAAAAGCCCACAAAATACTAGAGATGTCGATGGGTCGTGTAATACCATGCCGAAAGGGTCAAACAGGTAAACATAAACTTGATCTTTTTAATAAATTTGTTAGCCTTTTTAATTATGTACGACCTAAAGGGCTAAACAAATTTATAGAAAGTCTAGTCCGGCATAAATTGTAGTGTGTTCACGCTGTATAATTATATTATATTAATTAAATCTTACTGGCTCTAGTTTTGGGTCGAATTGTTTCAGATATGTAGGATAAGAAATTTGTTAACGGGCAAGTTTTTATTTTTATTTTATTTATACACACATTTTCATATTTGAATTAAATCTTTTTTGTTAGATCTAATTCTTTAGGATTTGTCTAGTCCTCTATTTAACTTTTGCAGCTAGTAAATATAGGGTAGTGAGGTGACGGTGACGCTGTCGCTTGTGGGTAGAGGCAGTGAGGGGAGATGGGTGATGGAAAGGTAATGGTCGTAGTGATTGTGCGGCGAGGCAGTACTGTTGTTGCCAGTTGTAGGCGACAATGATTAGCAAGGATAGAAGAGGATGGTGCAGCACTAGTGGGGTTGATGGTGGATCAGGAAGAGGAGGATTAGGAGGAAGAGGACGGAGGAGGGAGAGGGAGGGTGGGGGAAAAGTAAGGTGGAGATTAATTTAGATCTAGATATGTAGTATAGGTGATGTAAATTTTTTAAGAAAAAATAATTACTTGCATATTAAAGAACCCGATAAATTAAACACAATTATCAAATGTCAAACAATGTAGGGCCCAAATATCTTTATAATAAAGTCAAATTTGCATAAAATGTCTTGTTTATGTTGTGTAATTGTGTAGTATTAAATGTTAACTCTACAATACATTTTTAGAATATCACATCCCCGTGGGTACATAGAGAATTGTTTTCCTTTAAACCTGAGGAAATATATCACAAGATTTGTCAGGAAGCTAATCGCAATAAGGTGGCAAAGGCTCAGCGATCTAAGAGCATTTCCAATGAGTGCTTGAGAGGCTCGGCAATCTACGAAGGGCTGTTTAAGGAGAGAGAACATCGCATTAGTAGGTGGTGCTTCCCTAAGCACCCCAGGGAGTGGTGTTTCCAACTAAAAATGAACTATTTTGGTTCTGTAGTCATAGATGGTCCCACTTAAATATATTTAAGATATAATTGTATTGGAAGGCTCCAACTAAGAGTACGTGGTATATTTGTATCCTCAAAATTTTATTAGAATCTTATAGGACTATGAATGATAGGAAAGATTGATTTAGTTGATTGGCGAACTGAATTGCATTCATGAGGTATTGGGTTCCAAAGCCCAAGTTCACCAATTATGTTTTTTGATTTTTTTTCCTTTTCTTCTTTACACTTTCAAAGGGCAGGTTTGGATCCAAACCATTAAGCAAAATTTTCTTTAGTGTAAACTTTCAACATTAGATCTAGAATTTAAACCCTATTCTAAACTTTCAATATTAAATCTTGGATTTAAGTCTTAGGCTAAGTAATTTTTTTTAACACTCTTGTAAACCAATTCTAAACATTTTTTCCATATAAAACTTCTAACTTCTTTAGGTTTTGAGTTAAAAGTTCAAAAATTATGCTAAACAATTTCAACACTCTAATATTGCAATTTTAGGTTTTCAATTCAAATCTACCGTCACGTGGATCCCAGACAAGAAGCTCTTTGTGGGCCATGTTGGCCGACATTGAGTCAGGCGGATAAGCAATGACATGGATGCGGTGGAGTGCGGACATGCCCTCCGTAGATGCATCGTGTGCAGGCAGCCTGGGCACACAAGAAACTGATGCCCGCAGGTGGCAGGCACGTCGACGAATTGAAGCAACGAACGTCTATCTGTATAATTTGTTTTCAATTTCTTTGAGTACTACTGTAATGTGATGTTGTGAATTTCATTAACTGCGTCTGTGATATCTATTAACTGCGATGTTGTGAATTTCGTTAACTGTGTCTGTAATATCTGTGGCCGTCTATGATGTTGTGAATTTTGTTAACTGCGTCTGTAATATCTCTAACTGTGTGATGTTCAAATGTGTGATAAATGCAGGTATGGCAGACGACTAGCAGCTCCTCGAGTTGATTGATCAGCACCACCATCAGTGTCACTGTGCTCGGCGCCTTCTGCAAGGCACCGTTCTTCCCGCTCTGTACATGAGGACACCGCGGGAGATGTGGCCCCTGACGAGGATTGTTACCCGAGCTAGTTCAGAATAAATGCACGTTTGGTTCAAGACAGATTTGAACCAGGTAAGTGTCCGTTGATGCGATCTCATATAGCTTGAGAAGCGCGGACGCATGGTCGCAGGCTTTGCGCGATCATAAGGCCGCAGACAGTGCGCGGTCAGAAGCCCGTAGGCGATGCGCGGACAGGAGGTCACAGACAGTGCGTAGTCAGATGATTGCATACAATGCGCGGTCAGAAGGTCATGGACTACTCTCGATCAGGGCGACTCGGGGTTACTCAGACTCTACAACAAGCATATCCCGAAGATTCCTCCATGCATGGAGATAACTGCCAGGAGGTTAATATGTGCGGTTATTCCTTAATTGCACGTGTTAAGCCTACGTGGAAGTTAAGTGCAGTTGCCAAAACTGCACCCAAGCAACCGTTTGAAGTCGTTGTGCATTGGCGCCCTTTCGACCAGTATAAAAGGGTGAGTAAATGCACCAGACGAAGAGATATCACACAATGAGAACAGATTCAACAGATCCCAGAGATCGACAACAGCAAGCTTCCATAGGCTAGTTTAGTCATTTTCTAGATAATCACACGGAAAAGATCTTCGCCTGTGATGATCTTTTCCACAACTTTGTAACCCTTTTTCCTACACATAGTGAAATCCCAACAGGACGTAGGGCTATTACTCTCACCATCGAGGGCCCGAATCTGTATAAATTCTTCTGTGTTCCAACTGACTTTGGCTCATCATCCCTTCCCGGAGGGACACCCTCAAAGGTCTCACAACTCACAAATTTTGCATAATTTCGAGTAAGGATCCCGAGTCCGAATCGTCGACAGCTGGCGCTCACCGTGGGGCCTTTCTCAAGGCGTTCTTATTTCTATCTGGAGGTTCGGTGAGCCATGTCTAGAGCATATGATTCCGAGAACGACTTCGATCTTGAGGATTATGCCCACATCCAGATGCCTTCACCTAGTGATCCTGTTCCAATGGAGGAAACCGGAGGCGAAGACATCCTAGAGGTCGATTCGACTACTCAGGTCATGTCTATCGACTAGGAGGCGACTGACGCAGAACCAGAGCCCACTGTGGTTCTCGCTG
Organism: Pharus latifolius; assembly: GCA_019359835.1. Classification (NCBI taxonomy): domain Eukaryota; kingdom Viridiplantae; phylum Streptophyta; class Magnoliopsida; order Poales; family Poaceae; genus Pharus; species Pharus latifolius. Next base: position 49,797,812 of record CM033319.1, on the reverse strand, counting down.
CATTAGAGGTCGAATCCGGTCCCTCGTATGACCCTGCTGAGGGTAAGGGTGAGGTCGACCAGGAATTTAGCCCGGGGAGGTTTGATCCTGATAACCTCCACCACTTCTTTGATTTCGAGTCCAACTCAGAACAGACGGAAATGTTTTCTCCGTCGGCAACCTCGCTCCCTAGACAATTCGCTGCCTTATCGGAAGAGACTCCCGATCAACGAGCTGCTAGGGAAGAACAGGAATGCAAACAAAAGGAGGATCAAGATCGTGAGAAACAAGATAACGAACTTCGCAGAACAGCCCTAGAGGCTCTTCAAAATGCGCAAGCTCGTTACGACGTTGCTCCGAGTTCTTCCCGTCGATCACGTGGTCGCAGACGTGACCAGACACCATCTTTGCCCCCGGAACGTTTACCGGCGGATGAAGAGACAGTAACACCTGGCGCACCCAGGAGAAGCACGCATGGCCGGCTCCCATCCATCGCAGAGGTCCTGCGTAATTTTCCTCCGGCGGTCACAGATGCGAAGAAACCGGCTTTTGCTAGAATCCTGGCGGAGAGGTTGGACAAAGTCGCATCTGAGGCGACCCCAACGGCCTCTTCCCATTCAGCAACACGTTCCCATGATCGAGAGTACTCTAACTCTGGTTCTGGTAGATGAAATCGTCCACAACCAGTGCCGTCTCGGCATGACAAAGCCAGACGGGCGGAGAACTCTCATGATAGGGAACGAATTCCTGTCCACTCTCGCCTGGGACCACGAGTGACTTCTCCCTTGCGTGAGGTCGCTCGAGATCAGGTCGAGAGTCACAGGTCTATTCATGGTCCTTATGTTGGTTGTAAAGCTTTCTCGCCTGGACTTCGTGCGGTCGTTTGGTCGGACAAGTTTAAATCAGGGGCCATAGAAAGATTTGATGGAACTCAAAATCCGTCTGAGTTCCTTCAAATCTACATCACTGCTATTCAGACAGCAGGCGGCGATGACCGGGTCATGGCCAACTATCTGCCCACAGTCCTCGAAGGACCGGCAAGAACCTGGTTGTTCAATCAACCTGAGGGTTCAATCTATAACTGAGAAATGTTGTGCGATGCCATCCTCAATAATTTCCAAAATTGTTATCAGAAGCCAGGTAAAGAGGATGACCTCCATCGACTACGACAAACTTCGACCGAAACTCTTCGTCAGTTTGTCAAGAGATTTGTCGGGGTGAGAAATACCATCCCAAACATATTTGATAACTCTGTTATCAGGGTGTTTAAACACGTTGTTCGATATCAGAGGTTTACCGAAGACTTACTCATCCACCCTCCTTGATCAGTAGCCGATCTCTTTGATATGGCTGATCGATATTCCGACGCGGCCGAGGCTGTTGAGTGGAATCGGATGGTGGATAAGGGTAACTTACCGCCTAAACCAGGTCTCAAGGACATGAAGAGGGAGGATTCGAACAAGAAACCGGAATCTTCGTCAGGCAGAAAGTTGAAGAAATAAAAAAGGAGTCGATCTGGACAGTACCGAGAGGTTGCGGTCGCAGAAAAACTTCCATCGACCAAAGGTAACAAACCTTCGTTTAAAAATAAAACTGGTTCTGGTGGTCACAATTCCGACCAGCCAGAGAAGTCGACTAACCCACAGGAAGGCAAGAGATGGTGTCCGCTCCACAACTCTGCAGGCAACGACCTCAAGAACTGCAGGAGCTGGTTGAAGCAGTTGGATGAATTCTATCAGGGGATCGGACCTATGCCGACCTTGTCACTGAAAGAACAAACTTGCGGGCTAAGAGACGCCAGCGGAGACGAAGAGATGTCTTACTAGGTACCTCGTAATCATGTTAATGTTATTTTCGGAGGTTCCTCCTATTTTGTTTCTAAGAGGCAATTTAAAGCCTTTTATCGAGAGGTGAGCCAAACGAAGACTCCCCTTGGTGAACCTCAGTACCCCCATTGGTCAGATACACCTTTGACATTTGATCGCTCTGATTGTCCAGCGGGACTTACTCGACCATTGAGGTTGCCTTTAGTCATTACCCCGATTATCAGCAATGCGAGAGTCGAAAGGGTCCTGATCAACGGAGGTAGTTCCTTGAACATTTTATTGGTCAAGGCACTCGACGAGATGCAAATTCCTCGTTCGAAAATCAAATCCATAATTCATCCGTTTTATGGGATAATTCCTGGTCCCTCTATGATGCCATTGGGATAGGTGGTGCTCTCGGTCACGCTGGGAGAACCAGATAACTTCCGAACAGAATTAGTTACTTTCGATATAATTGATTGTGATTCGGCTTACAATGTAATCTTCGGCAGGCCAACTCTTGCTAAGTTTATGATGGCTACGCACTCTGCTTACCAGTGCGGGAAGTTGCCTGGCCCCAAGGGTGCTATTTTGGTTCGAGGCAGCCGCAACGTGACATTGACGTGTGATCGGTTATCCCTGGAGATGGTGGACCAACTTCCCCTCCGAGAAGCCCAGATCGCCACAGTGTCCATTGATACGATCAAAGCTGCTCCTCGACCAGATGAAACACTAAAACTGGTTCCATTGTACCCAGATGATCCGTCCAAGACGATTCGGGTTGGATCAGGCCTGGATGACAAATAGAAACTCGAGCTCATTGCTTTCCTCCGGGCTAATGCAGATGAGTTTGCGTGGAAGCCATCCGACATGTCTGGTGTCCCAAAGGAGGTAATCGAGCACAGGTTAGCAATTCCACCTGGATAGCGACCAATAAAGCAGAAGCTCAGGCATTTTGCTGTTGATCGGCAGGAAGCCATCCGAGAGGAGTTGGATAAACTCCAGAAGGCCGGGTTTATTCGCAAAGTCGATCACCCGGAATGGCTTGCAAATCCAGTCATGGTCCGCAAGTCAAATGGCAAGTGGTGCATGTGCGTCGACTACACCAGCCTAAATAGTGTATGTCCGAAGGATGACTTTCCCCTTCCCCGCATCGACCAGTTGGTCGATTCTACTGCGGGTTACGAATTGATGAGTTTCCTGGACGCTTACTCAGGATATCATCAAATTAGCATGGCAGAAGAAGATGAAGAGAAGACTGCCTTCATCACACCATTCGGCACCTACTGCTATGTCAGAATGCCGTTTGGTCTCAAGAACACAGGTTCCTCGTACCAGCGCTTGATGCAAAAGACCTTTCTTTCCCAGATGGTGTGTAATCTTGAAGGTTATGTAGACGACCTGGTTGTAAAAAGTATAAAAGGTTAGTCTCATTTAGACGACCTTGCTGAAATCTTCTGTAATTTGAATCGATATGGAATAAAGTTAAACCCGAAGAAATGTTCTTTCGGGGTTTCATCTGGAAAACTTCTTGGTTTTCTTGTTTGTTCCAGAGGAATCGAAGTCAATCCTGAAAAAATCAGGGCTATTGAACAGATGAGGTATCCCTCGACCATCAAGGATGTTCATCGCCTAGCAGGTCGCATGGTGGCATTGGGCGAAAGGGGACTACCTTTCTTCAAAGCCCTACGCAAACATCACAATTTTACATGATCCGATGAGGCCAAAAGGCATTTCAAGAGATAAAAGCATATCTATCCAGTCCGTCGGTCTTGGTTTCCCCCGACAAAGAGGAACCATTACTCCTCTACTTGGCGGCCACACCTCACGCGGTCAGTGCTGTCCAGATCGCGGAAAGAGACGGTGTGCACAAACCCGTCTACTACGTGAGCGCAGTACTTCATGGTCCTAAGGAGCGATACCCTGAGGTCCAGAAGATACTTTACGCCCTACTGATGGCTTCCCGTAAGCTACGACATTACTTCCAAGCACATAAGATCACAATGCCCTCATCTTTTCCATTGGGGGACATTGTCTGTAATATGGAGAAATCTGGTCGGATCGCCAAATGGGCCGTTGAACTCGGAGCGTTCGACATCCATTTCACGCCCTGCACCGCGGTCAAGTCTCAGGTCCTGGCCGACTTTGTGGTCGAATGGAATAATCCTGAGCCACCCGTGTAGGCGTCTGAAGATTTGGAATGCCCTGATCACTGGACAATGTATTTTGATGTCTCTCGTAGTTTTCAACACTCGGGGGCTGGAGTGGTCTTAGTCACACCTCAGGGCGAACAGCTGAAGTTTGTCATTCAACTACACTTTGTTGCGACCAACAACGCAGCAGAGTATGAAGGTCTTATTGCAGGGCTTCGGGCAGCAAAATTCCTCGGAGTCCATCGATTAGTGGTGAGGGGGACTCACAGCTAGTCGTAAACCAGGTAAACAATGAGTACAACACCTCCGATGAGACAATGGCTCATTACCTGGGGGAAGTGAGGAGATTGGAAAAACAGTTCAGTCATTTCGAAGTCCAATACATCCCGCGAAAGGACAACATTCTCGCAGACCAATTATCCAAAATTGGGTCCTCACGCACATCCACTCCGGCAGGAGTGTTCATCGAACACTTGGAACATCCTTTGATCATGACTACGGTCGAGGATGATCCGGTAATAGTTCGCATTACCAACCTTGGACAGCAACGAGATTGGACCCATCCATTGAGGGTCTATCTTGAACATGGGACCTTACCTGAGGACGAAACCGAAAGTGATCAGTTAGTTCGAAAAATGCGTCTATACAAGCTTATAGAAGGAGTTTTGTATAGAAAGGGTACTCAAGGAGTATTCATGCGCTGTGTCCCAAGAGGAAGGTAAATCCCTCTTGAAAGAAATACATGATGGTGTATGCGGTGCGCACGTGCCATATCATACACTGGTCAGGAAGGCTTTCCGACAAGGATTTTACTGGCCTTCGGCACTTGATGATGCCAAGAACATGGTTAAGGCATGTCCTCAGTGTCCATTCCATGTGAGACAGGTCCATCGGCCTGCCTACGCTCTACAAACCATTCCTCTATCATGGCCCTTCGCGGTCTGGGGAATGGATATTGTTGGTCCTATGCCACAAGCAGTCAACGGATACAAGTTCTTGTTCGTAGCTATTGACACATTTACGAAGTGGATTGAGGCCGAACAGTACGCAACATTACTGCTGCTGCTGCACAAAAGTTCTTTCATAAGAACATTGTGACTCGATTCGGTGTTCCAAATCATCTCATCACTGATAATGGTTCCCAGTTCGCTAGTGGTATTTTTCTGGACTATTGCGACCAGATCGGAACCAAGGTGTGCTTTGCCTCTGTAGCTCACCGCAGAGCAATGATGCCGTTGAACGCGCCAATGGGCAAATATTACAGGGCATCAAAAAATGTGTTTTTGATCGCCTTAAGACACGCTCGGGGGCTTGGGCAGATGAGCTTTATACCGTTCTATGGGCACTACGTACTACTTCTAGTCGAGCCACCGGTGAGACACCTTTCCATTTGGTATACGGGGCTGAGGCTATGTTACCCATGGAAATTAGTATTGGTTTTGTACGAACAGATCAATTCGAACAAGTTGATCAGAACAGGCAACGGTTACAAGGCCTCATCCTCCTAGAAGAAAAAAGTGATCGAGCTCTGGTCAAGTCTGCGGTGTATTTGCAAGCTTTGAACAAATACCATAACAAAAGGGTGCGACCACGTAGTCTTCACGTGGGCGATTTGGTTTTACGTAGAATACAAAACCAGTCTAGTCGCAACAAGTTCTCCCCACAGTGGGAAGGCCCTTACACTGTTGACTCGGTGCCGCGACCAGGATCAGCTCGGTTAGCGATGAAGGATGGTCGGATCTTATCCAAGACATGGAACATCGATCAACTACACAAGTTCTACGTGTAAGTTCCCAATCCCTTTTCCTTTTCAATTAGCATGATTTAACAAAAATCAGTACTCTTAGTTGTTTCATATGTTAATTATTCTTTTTTGCCCGTATGTTACGAGTCTGGCTTGGGGTCTGGTCGCCGATTGTTGTATCACCACAATACCTTGATCGCATTTGCTAGCCAATCTCGTGATCACTTCCAGACAAGACACCCCTCAATAAGCCGTTTCTCAACGCACACGGGGCTTGCTGGCATGTCCTTGGTCATCAGAGTGGCTGCCGGTTTGCAATAGGTTGGGTATTGTGTCGAATATGATTGTTGGTCTGGTCGGATATCCCTAGTCGTCGTTACACCCATATTTTTTCTGTGCTTATAATACTAAGTCTTCCATATACATAATCACAAGCGGGGGCTAGGGGAATATGGTCGCAATATGAAACAAAGAGAGGTGCTTCCTTTCAAAAAATAAGGCATACATTTGCATTGTATGAATTGTATTTGTACAGGTACAAAGGTTTACATTATGCCGAGCTCATTCAAGAGTTTTTCTACAAGGGGTTTGACCTCTTCCATGATAACCTCAAGCTGGTCTTCACTCTCGACCTCTGCCTCTCCCACCACTGGATTCAGATCAAGATCTAGGCCATGGTGAAGACGAAGTCGGCAGAGGATGGCGGAGGCTGCTGATTGTACTCTGATCTTGATCGCCTCTTTTTGCCGCCTTGTATCTTCAAGAAGATACTTGAGAAGTTACTCCACTTGGGTTGCGACTAGTGTGGTCCAGTCGCTAAGGCTAGGGTCATCCACCATGGTTTCAACCACATCAGCCCTTAGCAGACCAGCCACCATCTTCAGCTCTTCGAAGATGTTTTATTGAGCACTGCTGTAGACGGAGAGTGACGCACTCAGGTCTTCGTTCTCCCTGCAGATAGAATCAATCCTCGAGTTTTGCAACTCGATGGTCGCTTGGAGGTCTTTTTTCTCTTGGCCGAGCTGGCTTATTTGGTTGTCTTGCGCTGTGACAAGAGGCCATTACAAACAATTCACATGACAAAATTAATTTATTCTGGTCGGGAGTATACTTACAGGAGAGTTGTGACGGCAGTTTTTTGAGTTCGGCCTCTAGGAATGAAATCTTGGTGGCCGCCCTGAACTCCTGGTCTTCCCGATCAGCGAGGCTCTTCATCAGATAGGCATTTTCTCTTTGATGAAAGAGACAATTGTCATGGTAGGGTCTACATTCAGGCAAATGAAAAAAACGTCTTCCTCACCGCTGCAGGCGACCCGTTTCCTCTTGTGCGGCTTCGATGCTATCCGCTATAGCCATCGATCTGGTCGCCACACGGGTCAGTTCCTATGACATGAAGGAGATCAGTTACAAAACCTGGATATTCCTATGCAAATGCAAAACTCAAAAACCATAAGGGGTGTTCGACATACCTCAACATATTCCTGGAATGAGCCACTTTCTGGTACAACTGAAGGTCGAGTCGTTGGACTCGCCTTATCCCTAGCAAGAGCAGCGGATGAGTTTTCCTGCTGAGCCTTGTTTGTCGCTGGGGTTGCAGATGCCAATAACTCCGATTGGACTTCTGCGGCCAACCCATCTACGATGGCCCGAAGAACTTCCCTGGCCAAAGGGATGGAACTTTTCTCCCTAGAGACCTCGGTAGCGGGGGAAGCTTCAACACTAGCTGAGGCCACTGGCGGACTTGGCACTATGTCTCTACACCTAAGCAAATAGAAACACCATCGGTTAGAATTTTTTCAGTGGATCAGTACGATCCGACCCTGTCCAAACAGATGAGATTCTTACCTTACTCGAAATCCTACCATCTTCTGGGATTTCGAGGATGGTTCCCCAAGAAAAAGAGGACAATCGTCATCTGTCCTGGTCTTCCTCTTCGTGAACAAAACCTTGTCTTTTTCTCCCTGTGTGTACAAGCCTATAAGAACATACATGAGGAATGGTGAAGACTAAAGCTGTAAGAGTCCCTACCGGGGTAACCATTTCGGTCGGTAGGGATGAGGCCACTGGACCAGACGTCTCCTGGACCACCGGCGTTGGGACTTTGTCAGTGACCATGGGGTTGATAGTGGTGGCGGTGTCCTGCTCGGTTATTCCGACTCCTGTCGGTAGGAGTGGAGTGCTCGCCGCCCCAGGACCAGTAGGAGTCGTTTCGCGACGGACAAGGGGGATGTTTTCTTCTTCCTGTACCAGCATTACTTAATGGGTGTGTACAGACGAACAACAACATTCAGGACTGCGAGAGATCTTACCATAGTCACCCCTTTTGTCTGAAGGGGAGGTGTTGCAGATCCTGAAGCTTCCTGGGCTTCAGGTACTAGGGTTTCACCCGCAACCACAGGATTATCAGTGGTCACGGGGCCCATTGCAGTCGTCTCTGTCCCTGCGGGCAAAGACAGGACCTCGCTGGATGAGGGAACGATCGTCTTCCTCTTGTGATGAATCAGAGGGACGTCATCCTCCTCATCCTCGCTCCCTTCACCTTGTACGACGAAGAAATAATTCCAATTCGTACCTAGGGTTACAGGAGGTACAGAATATCTTACCGCAGTCTTTTTCGGGGTAAGGGGTTTCTTTGGCGAGGAGGCCTCGCCCAGAGTCTTCTTGAACTTCTTGGGGGCAGGTTCCTTCGCCATGCGCTTCGAAGAGATCTTCTTCACCCTCTTCGGAGCCGGTTTCCCCAGGAGACCAACGTCCTCGCTTGGACGCGTCGCCTCGGCGAACTTCCCCAGGAGCTGTGTCATTTCAATATCCTGATGAATACAAGACGCGCAAATGATCTACAAACAGGGCTTGTTGGGAAAGTCCCTACCTTTTGGCGCTCCTGTTTGAGGTCGTCACTGGAGTTGATTAAGCTCTGGGGGCGAGGCGATCCCCTGGTTCCCTCCACGTCGGCGCTGTATGCCTTGAGGAGGTAATTTGTCCGGCTTTCGATTTCGGACAAAGGCAGAGCTGGGTCACGAGCAAGTAGGTTAGCAAATACAATATTTTTTCAAGAAATGTATGTCTTGTTGATTGGAAGACATATTGTTATTATAGTCCAAGGTGCTATCCGCCATGGACTGGATTTCTCAAGTCGGATGAGCCCTTTCATGCAGGGGGCTCACCCAATTCTTCACAAAGTCGCGGATGATATCACGAGCAGTTAGTCCTTGCTGGACTAAGTGAAGAATCACTTGGGCTTGCTTCTTCTGCTCCGCACTCAGAGCAGGTAGAGAGTCCAATTCGCTGGATTTCTCCGGGCGAGAGTTCTCAAACCACAACCCACTTTCCGACGGCAGGGTACAGTAGAACCACTTCTGGTACCACCCATGAACGGAATCTCTAAGGGGTGGGAAGGGATACTCTTTCTTCTCTCTTATCCGGAAGTAAATACATCCGGCGGTATTGGCGCTCTTCGACCATGCCGAGTAGTAGAAGCGTCAAAAGAGCTCCACGTTTGGGAGCACTCCGACGAAGGCTTCGCACAAATGCTGAAAAATCGCCAGGATGAGGACAGCATTTGGGTGGAGGTTCACCAACTCCAACCCCTAGTGCTCCAAGATTCCCTTTAAGAATTAGCTTTCAGGGAATCGGAACCCGCAACGTAGGTATTCCTCAAAAACCACCAACTCGCCCTCTTGGACGATTGGGGTTTCTTGGTCTTTTTCCGCTGGCCGCCAGTTGATCAGCAGCCACGGAGGGAGAATCTCTTCCTTCTCTAGGGCCACCATACTCTCTGTGTGGTGAACAGATCAGCTCCAGGATGCCATTTCTTGCAAAGGATCAGAAGGAAAGGTGGCGACTTTGGAGGCGATGGAGAATGAGGAATGAGGGTTTTGTGCGGCGGAGGTTCTAAGGAAGGGTTTCTGGTTGTGTGGCTTCCTCAAGAAGCTACCTTCTCCTTTTATATGCCCGAGGCAACGTTCCATTAAATACTTTATTCATTTCCCGTAATGGGTGCCTTCTCTCGAGAGACCCGTTATGCACTCCCCACAGTAAATCCGAAATGAAATGTACTTTTATAATCTTTGTTTCGAATTCGGGGGCTAGGGTGCACATAAGAACGTGAAAATGTTGCAAAAATTTTCGAAGGAAGTTATCCTTCATGTTTTTTGTAAGTTAATTTTTCATATATTGATCATAATGCGCTTCTATGATCGCCGCAAATGGATAATCGTAACACAAACGGTTATCATCCAGTCAAAGCATTATGTTATCTCGACTTCAATTTTGATCGCGATGTCAGTTCTGATCAGATTTCAGTTCTGATCGCGGCATTGGTTCTGATCGCAGTACCAGTACTGGTCGCAGTATGACACATTAATGCGTTTCTGTTCGAAATGCTTGTTACTTTGGTTTTACCTGTGTATGGGTGATCGCAAAGACATTCCTGCGGTCATGTTTTCGCACAGAGATTACGAAGGGTTTTGACTTGGGATTATAAGCTTTACATAATCCTTCTTTAAAAGTCGCAGTGTGCGAGGAAAAGAAATGTTTTATTTCTGACAGTCCTTGCATACAAAAGGGATACAGGCGACCAGAGCATCAACCTGATCCGAAAGAAGCTTACAAAGTTCTCCTAGGGACATATTAGCATCAGTGGGATTAACACTGGCTGCTCCTAGAGAACTGGCTATAGCTCTAAGCCTATCTACATCATCCCGGATCAGAGAAGCACTACCATTCCTAATCGAATCGGAGAGTTCTTGCTACTGTCGAGCATAGTCCCTCTCCAAGCAGAATTGGTGCGCCTCTTCGTGGGATCTATCAAAACATTCTGCCAGGTGCAGAATAGCCGAAGAATCTCTTCGGTCTTCTTCTCCAAAACCTCTTTCTCCTTTTTGAGAGTCTGTTCAAGGGAAGGAGGTTGAATCTCAGCAGGCTGGTCACTGGGGGCTCCAACAATTTTCATCTCCTGTATATAAATGTGTTAGTTTTATAAGTTAAAACGACCAGCAGGAGAGATGAAAATAATTACCAATCCTCGCAAGTGAGAGGATGAAGTATTTCCCCCAGAAAGTAGATCATCCGACAAAATTCAGGAACTATCAGGTCGTGGGAGTGTAACTTTCCCACGAGAAGATTGCTTCCCCAACACAAGTTGAGAATCATCTGGTCGAGGAAGTGCAGCCTTCCAACCAGAAAATTGATAACCCATCAAGAGATGGGGATCGTTTAATTGCGATAGAGAAAGCTGAGAAGAAGGCTTTGAAGGATTATTATGGACCTCCAAAGGTGGAGATGAAGGTTCGACCTGCTGAGTTGCATGGACAGGAAGCACTATAGGGACCAAAGGAAGAGAGAGCAATGATGCATCTCTAACCCTTGTGCCGCTGGAAGACCCCTCATTAACCTTGGGTTTCTTCCCTAGAGGAATCAGATCTTTGGTGGTCTGTGAATTTTCGAAAAGCATTTTGGAAATGATCAGAGCATAAGATGGCCACTTGAACCAGGGCGTCTGGAAAAGACCTACCTTCTGGAAATCCTGGTCGAATTCAAGCGCCATTTCCTCTTCATCACTTTCAATCTCAATGATGTCTTGATCTGCCATTGAGATGTATACAAAAGATAAGGAAAGGTAGCTTTGGAAAAGACTTAGCCGGGAAAAAATTTGTGAATTTTAGGTTAAGAGGCTTCAGCATTTATAGCCCCCAGGGGTGATGGTTCGTTTTTCGTATGCCTCGAGCTCTTAAAACATTTACAGTTTTATCTCGGGTTAAAAAACAATTCCATGGCGCCATCATTACCTGTCAAATATTGCCAGAGATTGTCTCGGGAAATAAACCGCCGCACTTAGTGCGCCACTAAGTGGAGAAGTTGAAGCATCGGGTCACTTATCCGATGTAAGATTTAAATTTGAAGTAAATATGTCCATTCGTTTTCTTCAAATTTGGGGGTAAGCTGACGAAAATTGTTACCCGAGCTAGTTCAGAATAAATGCACATTTGGTTCAAGACAGATTCGAACCAGGTAAGTGTCCGTTGATGCGATCTCATATAGGCTGAGAAGCGTGGACACATGGTTGCAGGCTTTGCGCGATCATAAGGCCGCAGACACTGCGCGGTCAGAAGCCCGTAGGCGATGCGCGGACAGGAGGTCGCAGACAGTGCGCGGTCAAATGATTGCAGACAATGCGCGGTCAGAAGGTCATGGACTACTCTCGACTAGGGCGACTCAGGGTTACTCAGACTCTACAACAAGCATATCCCGAGTATCCCGAAGATTCCTCCACGCACGGAGATAACTGTCAGGAGGTTAATATGTGCGGTTATTCCTTAATTGCACATGTAGCCTGCGTGGAAGTTAAGTGCAGTTGCCAAAACTGCACCCGAGCAACCGTTCGAAGCCGTTGTGCATTGGCGCCCTTTCAACCAGTACAAAAGGGTGAGTAAATGCACCAGATGAAGAGATATGACACAACGAGAACAAATTCAACAGATCCCAGAAATCAACAACAGCAAGCTTCCATAGGCTAGTTTAGTCATTTTCTAGATAATCACACGGAAAAGATCTTCGCCTGTGATAATCTTTTCCACAACTTTGTAACCCTTTTTTCTACACATAGTGAAATCCCAACAAGATGTAGGGCTATTACTCCCACCATCGAGGGCCCGAACCTGTATAAATTCTTCTATGTTCCAACTGACTTTGGCCCATCATCCCTTCCCGGAGGGACACCCTGAAAGGTCTCACAACTCACAAATTCTGCAAAAGTTCGACTAAGAATCCCGAGTCCGAATCGTCGACAGCCCCTGGATAACCGGTCTGTGCCTCATTTGCTTGAGGCCGGACTACTGCCGTTCACTCGCATGGTAGATCAGGCTCGTCGATTCCCATTCGATCGAGCCCTGATCAATGCGCTTGTCGACTGATGGAGGCCCAAGACGCACACCTTCCACTTCAGCTTCGGCGAGCTCATCATCACACTGGAGGATGCAGCATGCTTCTCGGCTTGTCTATTCGTGGGGACATATATGTCCCCGCAGCCACCGATAGAGCTGCATGGCATCTGAATTTCCTGCAGTGCTTCGAGGGTGTAGGGCCAGCGGGGGGCTTTGCACAAACTGCGGGAGTTCCTCAGACTTACCTATGCGCGGTCCGCGATGCTGCATTTCCTGTGGCTACTCCAGAGGAGGTCTTCAGGCGCCACCTTGAGGCATACTTGTTATACCTATTTGGGTGGCTGCTATTCCCCGGCACACACGAAGACATCTACGAGCGGTAGTTCGTTCTGCTCGTTCGACTCATTGCGGACTTCGAGCTGGGACACGTGCCGCAGATTAGTTTCAACTCCGCTGTGCTCTGTCACACCTACAGGGGTTTGTGTGACGCCACGAGTAGAGATCAGGTGAACTCCCTGTTCACCAGGTGCGCCATACTCGTGCAGTTGTGGTGTACGAGCATTTCCCCGTTGGCCGACCGATGGTGCCGCGAGTTCAGTTCGCGATGGGCCATCATGAGAGGGACGGCCCTGCGATGGGATGGAGGTGGGCCAGGCTGAGCTTGAGATGGTCCATGGATCAGGCGCATCTTTGCTACCCTTTGTACGCCACGAGTTTTGATCTGCTACTTGATGACAGCGTGATTTGGCATCCGTGGACATAGCAATACATCGAGACCATCGCCCCAGCAGGCCTTTCTTCACTGTGTACACAAGATACTACTTACTGGCTCATCCAGATTCTGCTCGTTTTCTCTCATATGGTTGAGGGCTACTCTCCTGAGCAAGTCATGCGCCAGTTTGGGCTACGCCAGAGTGTTCCCGTCCCACCTCCCCGACAAATCCCACACCATATTCACGAGTACGTTCATCTCATTCATATATTACTATCGTGCCTAACTTTGTACTTTATTTATGTAACTAATTTATTTTATCCGCAGGAAATCGAGGAAAGAGAATCGTAGGGACGACTTCATCATTCGGCAGCGCCCCTATGTGGAGGAGTGGATGGATCGGACTCACACATAGATGGTCACGGAGGAAGTCCTTACAGCCACACCATCCATTTTTCATACCTCGCGTGGTACGGACCTCGCATGTTCTACAGATTAGCGGGCGGTCCACCGCCGGCGCCTGACGAGCCTGTCCCTCCTACCACCATTGGCGAGGGCGACAACCAAAACCTTTCACGTCGAATCCACTCTTGTGTAAGTTCTTTAACTCTCTGCAACCTTACTTTCACATGGATTTTCATTTCATAATTGCATTATTTCGTGTACGCAGCTCGACACCCTCGGCACCGTCTCTGCTAGTGGACGTGACATGATGATCAGGATCCGCGACAGTGGGCCCGTGCCCAGCGACGAAATGTACGCGCAATTTGCAGAGGTCGAGTGGCGCATCGATGAGATTCTTATCACTTTCAGAGTGCTGCTACCACCGCACTTGACCGTGATACTTCCACCATCACTGTCGGCGCTCGGTCCTTCTACATCGCATGTGCCGCCGATCGACCGCCCGTCGTCATCGCGCCCGCCACCCCCCCAGCCGCGTCCCGTGCCGTCCGGTAGCTCTACAGACGAAGAGCTCGATATCGCCGTGCGTGTGGTCCACCTAGACTATGCACTGGCTCAGGACTTGGCGGCGGACGAGGGGCAGGGTGCGACGCAGCACGACATCCTGGCGTAGGTGCACCCTCATGTGTGGAACCAACAACATCTTACACAGCCATCACAGCTTTACGATGCTCCACCACCTACGCAACCGACACAGCTGCCGCAGGCTACGCCATCTGTGCAGGCACCACTGGCGGGGAGACGACATGTTAGGGATCGTCAGCCCCCTTCTTGCTACACACCGTCGAAGTACCAGGGTCGGCCGAAGGGGGGGGAGGGCAGTAGATTTTCAAAGGGCTTCCACCAGTTTTGGACTTTTTGTTGACTTTCTGTCTATTCAACTTTTTTACGGTTCTTCATTTCATCTATTACACTTTTCAGCTTTTCTATACTAGTCTTTCTTCTATTCCGCTTTTCGGCTTTCCAACATGGACATCCAACCAACGATTAAATGCTTATGAGATGGGGTTGCAACTAAAACCGTAGCTCATTAGTTTATGTGTGCATTGTTGACTACATTCTTCTGACACGCACAGTACATAAACGCACCCAAACCCTAGCGGTTAGACCCAAACACACCAAAACCCACCCAAACCCTAGCACTAGCCCTTCAGTGGCGAACTGGGCTGGCGACTGAAAGGTGCGGGGTTCAGTCGCAAGCCCGGCTCGCGACTGAAGGGCGATGTGGCGGGAGGTTGCGCCAGCGGGCCGTTCGGGCGCTGCCACCTCCTTAGTCGCAATCCAGACTCGCGACTGAAGTCAGTCGCGAGCGTTCGGTCACGACTGAGAGTCATTTTGTAATTTTAAAAAGTTTCGGTTTATTTCTGTAATTATTTTTTATTGGTTTATTTGTACAAAAATTCAAAAAATTTGTGTATATTTTACAGCGATGGCTTAATTCGCGATGGCCCATATGGTGTAAATATGAGTTGTTGCAAGTATGTGATGGCCAATCTGAACTTACAGAGCACATCGTCATGGATGTAAAGTTATAGATCTTAAGTCTGTTTGAGAAGAGCCCACAACATGAAATGGTTCAAGTTGAGGGACTCATTATCAGGTAGACCGAGAATGGATTGTACTGGGTGTTGCATGAAGCAAATAGGACAACTTGTGAGACTCTTTCATTTGTAGAGTGAAGGATCCCAGAGGTGGACTTGGCAGGCAGTTTACACTATATGTCTAGTTTTGCGATATACAACCATCACAGTGTCACCTTGAAGGTAGCCCTAGCAATGTCTCGCGGGGAGAAGAAAGGAATGTATCGAGTCTACCAAGATTTAGTGTGAGCCAATGGTTACATGTTTTCTACCACACTCGTGTGGGTGTCTACGAGTTTCTGGAGGGCCTTCTAGGTATGTTTGACGAAGATTGTTCGATAGACTAGGAAGCATCTAATGACTTTGACGAAGATAATCTGGCCTCCTTGGAGAGTGGCTTGATCAAGCTAGATTTGGTTCCACCATGTAGCCAACAGACCAGAATTCAAGATGGTCTTTTGATTAGGATAGCATCTAATTAGAACAAGAGTTTCCTAGCAAACAATATTTGAAAAGTGTCATGGCTAGATTGTCTCTTGCGCTGAACCTACAATACAGGGTGGTGAAGTCCACCCCTAATTTATATGTGGTAGCTTGTGAAAGGTTCATGCCATACAGCCGAAGGATGGCATTGGTTTTATGGTGACTAGAGTTACCATACACACATGCATGCTTACAGAGGCATTGGATTGGCTTAGAATCATGTCATGCCCATATGTAAGCAACATCATCCAGCCGTCAGTATGGGAGTAACATAACAATAATGTCAAGAGAAATTAAGTAAATAGCCGATAGGTGTGGATATATTATTAGCTACAGCAAAGCATGGAGAGCAAAACAATAGGCGATTGAGGACATGATTGACACATTTGAGGACACATACAATACTGTGGAGACATTGCTTCACAACATCACAGTGACAAAACCAGACACGTTTGTGGATGTCTTCGATCAGCTAGTTGTTGGCCTAGACGGCAATCCCATAGAGAACACGAGTGTTGCATCGTGTGTTCTCGTCCTACCCACAATGCATAGAGGCATTTACGTTCTATCATTTGGTGATATGTAGGGGTGGGATGTTCTTGACTGGGAGGTACAAAGGGACACTTCTCATCGTTGTTACTATAGATGGTAATGACCAGCTTCTTTTATTGGCATATGCAATCATAGAAATTGAAAGCACGAAAAACTGGTTGTGGTTTCTAGTTAAAATAAAGCGCGTGGTAGATAATGATTAAGAGAAGTTCTGTATCATTTTGGACTGACACATAGGACTACTCACGGCCATTGAGGTCATGCAGAGTGCCCAAATCCCTCTTACAAGTGGGAGAATGTGCGAAACCGTTCGAGCATGTGACACATTGATATACCTCTTCACACAATTATGCAACAAACAGATCATGGACCTTTTTAAGAGGCTCTACTCATAAAACCAATCTAGTAAGTTGGAGGCTGCTTCGGAAAAACTTGAGATGTTGACAGTGAAGTACTTAGCAAAGAGAGGGACCGACAGAGGTGATGATGCGACTGTAAATAAATTCTCACTATGAATCAATGATAAAGATGTAGAAAAGTGGTCCTTTTATCATAAGTATATAATTATGTACTGAAGAGGGTGTGATACTTGCCACTGACTGCAATTGTGGATATGACATGGTTCCATATTGTGGAGTACTTGAACAATAGAAACCTTGTAGCCAAAATATTGGTCGATGATCCCATGAGAATCTTTCCCAACATTGTGCAGGACTACATGAATTCTCGGATAAATAAGGCACAATGCATGAGGTATAGGTCATCAACTGATTTCATAGAATAATTCAAGTCTGACTCCGTCAGAAGAAAATGAGCGGAGAGCTTAAGCTTGAAAAGGTGCAATAGAATGTACATACAACAAGCCAAAGCTATTACAAAAGTCTTACTCGTATGTCCTTACTACATGTGAGATGCTTGGTATAAGCCCAACACTATACTTTTTAGAGTACTTCAGCCTTGATAACTTTTAGAAAACTTGGAGTGGTATTTGGAGAGTCTTCATGAAACTTGGTGACTACAGAGTTATCGCACTGGGTGAGATTATATAGATCCCGTATTTCAATCTTAGGTGAAAGGGTCTTGGCTGTTAGAAGACTCGTCAGTTACTCAACAACATGGTCGAGTCACATAAGGGGAGCATTAGAGCTCAAAATTGCTCGATCTATAAACAACCTGGCCATACCTAAAAGGACTGTCTGGATGCAACCAGACCATAGACATAGTCCCCAATCTTGCTAACATTTGGTATGTAATATCAAACTTTCTGATAATATTCTATGTATAATATGTGACCATCCTAGTACATGTTATGTAATGTCCATCATAATGATCTTTATTGATGTTATTTCCTAATGTTATTTATTGATAGCATACTTGGATATTATTATTTCATGTTATTTCTTCATTTTGTACTAACGATTACGTGTTTTTGTAGATATGGCTGATGAGGATGTACAGCTTCTAGAGCTGCCTATTGGTGTATATATTTATGTTCATTGCAGATATCTACTGTTACAGGGACAAGACACTTATAGTGAGGGATCCCATGAAGTAATGGTCTCTTCATCCAGGATACATTCCCATCCTTAGGGATGTAGATTTATTACTTTTTTCCCGTATACTATAGATTGGTCATGGTCTCACGCTCGATAGGTCATTGATTACTGCTTTGGTAGATTGATGGCACCTTGAAACACATACATTCCATTTTTGATGGGGAGAGATGGCAGTTACCTTAGAGGATATGAGCATGCTCCTTGGCATACCTGCCATGGGAGAACCCATCGTTTCACCATAGGTGCCTACAGATTAGTGCACATGGATGCACATGAGGTTCAACATCGGGCAACAGGCTAATGAGATCCCCACATCCAAGTGTGTTGTGCCTCACAGATTTTTCTTGCAGTACCGTGAGTGTCCACTTAATGCTACAAATCATGTTGTATGGCAACATCTATTCATGTAATAGCTGGTTATGATGTAGTATGTTTTGTTCCCTTCTACACATGGCAATACAATATACAAATTGTTTATCCATTAGTAGGGAATATAGTTGATGCCCAACACAAGGATATACTACAGTACAATTGAGCTATAGCAATGTTATGTGCGACATACAGGGGACTTTGCGAGGCATATATCAAGAGTGTGCCGGGGTCATTATTGTCTGCATACCCCATATTGCTCCAATTGTGGTCTTAGGAGCACTTTCCCACCGCGCTTGGACTGGACGATCCATCCATATGTTGTATCTGACGACGTCCAAGATTGGGTTGACCAATTACCATGGGCACATGCTGGCTAAGAGGTCAACTAAGGTGGTCTACGTCATAGATTCACTGGTGCTATGTGTCGTACCAAGAGAGTTTGATTTCCTTATGGACTCACGAGTTATATGAAGACCGTGGACACTGGAATTCATACAAGATATTACATCATACGACATATCCATGCAGTGCACAATGGGGCATGATTGCTGGATGACACACCGCCATCTTGTTTTCTCGCACATGGTGGAGCCATACTACCAGGAGAGGGTGATGCGTCAGTTTGAGTTATATCAATAGATCCTACTTTCAGTATAGCTAGATGATATTTCTCCTTTCGTTATATCCTATACTCTTTCTAATAACACAAACTGATTTGTCATGTGCAATACAACATCACACTGCTATTGAGAGGCAATCTAGGTCCATATTGGCTAGCATAACACATGGAGGTCGTTAATGCTGTACGGAGTTTATGGTTCCATATGTGCAGTCAACGTTGGTGCTCGACAACTCATTACTGACTTGAGTTTTGGCTGGACAACTGATGCATTTGTCCCACAACAAAGAGGGGGCCACCCACCTAGCCCAATATGTGTGCGTGCTAGCATGACTAGTGCTTGACAGAGCACATCCTCCGCATGTCGTAATGCCTCTGATGCATGACATGCTCAGCACAACACATCACTTGCATGAGAGGATGATATACCGAGAACGTCTATTGCCTCAACTTGTCTTCCATGCTCATCATTGATATATACACATTGAGGTGGAGTTTTGTGTAGGATCAAGGATGCCGAGGCTTTAAAAATTCTTTTCGACTAAACAATTTTTCAAGATTATTTAGGAAAACCTAGTTTTTTTTGCAAAGGGTTTAAAACTATCTAACAACAAGTTGCATTCAACAATATAGACTACACAATACAACATGCAACAAGAGTGATTGAAACAATTGTGTCAAGATAAATACAAATTGTATAAGAGAGAAACAATTGACACAACAATTTTTACTGAGGTCTCGGAGACTCGCTTGGTCTCCCCTACTCCTCGTTGAAGAGCTCACGTGTGAGCCTCGCTTCTATATCCACGAAGGATATCTACACTCCGGTTACTCCTTCTCCACTCTGGATAGGCGAGCACCAATACCTTTCACACGTTGTTTGTTGGCCTCTCCAACAAACTTCAACAGAGAGATTACGACTCTCCTCCAACAACCATCTAGGCGATGGCGATCACCAAGAGAAACAATTTGGACGCTTTCACTTGAATGAATCAAGTGCTAGAACCTCAAATGATGCAAATGAATGCCCACACTCTAGCACTAGCTTGCAAATGATGGATTGAGTGCACTAAGCACTCTTAGCCTCTC
The DNA here is from genome assembly GCA_019359835.1 of Pharus latifolius. Classification (NCBI taxonomy): domain Eukaryota; kingdom Viridiplantae; phylum Streptophyta; class Magnoliopsida; order Poales; family Poaceae; genus Pharus; species Pharus latifolius. The sequence goes on along the minus strand of CM033319.1, from coordinate 49,777,825 downwards.
ACAAAAGCTTCTCCTCTCAAGTGCTCTCAAAGATTTGGCTCAAATCTTTCCTCTAGATGCAAGTGAATGAAAACAAATGATTTGGCTAGCTTATGCACAGGAATTTTGAGTTCTTGAGCACTCTCAAATGCTAGCCAACACGAGGTATATATAGTCCTCTCAAAGAAACTAGCCGTTTGCAACAAGCTGGGCTAATTTTGTACAGGTCGGACATGCAAGTCAATATTGTTGCTTCTAGGCCCTTAATCTTGATTTTGATGATAAACGACAACAAGTGCCTTGGACTAATCTATTTGCTTTGAGTAAAATCAACAAGATTAGGTGAAAATAAGACACGTCAAATGAGAGTCGCAAGCACAAGGTCGCAGTGTTGCCCGAATCTGCAGGTCGCGAGCCAAGATTGCAAGCGCAAGGTCGCCAAGAAGGAAGCAGCAAAGACCTAAGGTAAGTGCTTGTTTATTGTACTAGTCTCGAAGTTTGGAGTTTGACCGGATTTTATAGAAATTCTTTTTAGTTTTTAACTGTATTATTAAGAGGGGTTGTGAAATCTCTTTTAGTTCCGACAAAAGCTGAGAAACTCTTAGGTCATTTGTTGCATTCACATTCCTTCATATTCTTGGTCAAAATCTAAGAAATATATAGATTTCAAAGAGGGATTGAAACTGGTCTTTTGAGTATTGTTCATTTGGCCAGGTACTGTTCATACGACCAGACACTGTTCATTTAACCAGATACTGTTCATTTAACCAGATACTGTTCATGCACTATTTATTTGATCAGACACTGTTCATACAACCAGTAACACTGTTCATTCGACCAGGCATTCCAACGGCTATTTACTAGCCGTTAGAGATCGTAGCTGGCTGTTAGCTATATTGATTTCTTTCCTTTTCAACCACAACAGTTAGCTGAGAGGATGGGCTATAAATATAGGTGTTTTGAGCAGTATTCTCATTTATCTCAAGCTATATTCTCATATACACCTTCAAGCATCACCTCTATACTCTTTTGAGCAGTTTTTAGAAGAAGTTTTGAACACTTTTGAGCAGATTTTCGCTACTGTTTTTGAGCAGTTTTTAAAATATTTTTGAGTTGATTTTCTCTACTATTTTTGAGCAGATTTTCCCTACTATTTTTGAGCAGTTTTTAAAACCATTTTTTGAGCAGTTTCTGTTCACATTTTCGAGCACTTTTATAAACAGTGTTTGAGCAGATTTTTTAACAGTTTCTGTTCACATTTTCGAGAAAATTTTTTATCAGTTTTATAAACAATTTTGGAACTGATTTTTGATCAGTTTTACAAACACTTTTGAGTAGATCTTTGAGCAGTGTTTGAGAAGATTTTTGAGAAACTTCTGTTCACATTTTTTATCAGTTTTATAAACACTTTTGGACAGACTTTGATTAGTGTTTATAACATTTTTTGAGCAGTTTTTCTAAAAAACCAAGAGATATATTTTTGATATACACTTGAGCCCAAGTGCTAAAATCTTGATCTTTTGATCAAGTATCATTTATTGTGATTGAGAGAGATCTTCTGAGAGGATTCATTTGCATCCTTAAAAGTTTCTCGGTATTTGTTGGGGGTCAAGAGAAGATCTTGCAACTTGTTACTCTTGGTGAACGCCCTCACCTAGACGGTTTGGAGGCGTGGCTGTTGACCTCTTCATTAACGGAGGTTGTCAGAGAGGCTCGGCATATTTTGTGAAAAGTATCGGTGCTCACCTATCCAGAGTGGAGAAAGAGCAACCTTAGTAAAAAATATCCTTTGTGGATATTGAAGCAAGACTCATTCATTTGAGTGCTTCAACAAGGAGTAGGGGAGACCAGGCAAATCTCCGAGATCTCGAGATAAATCACCGTGTATGATTTTCTTACACTTTCTTAGTGCAAAATATTATTAAATTGTTTCAGTTTATTTGCTCTTTGTCTTTTCCTTGCAAAAATTATTTTTAGTAGAAAAGTTTTAAAGCCTCCTGTTCACACCCTCTAGTCGGCATCCTCGATCCTACAAATATGACTGTTGCAAATGTGTCAGTTACCGTTGGACTATTTTTGTGAAGGCCGGCAAACATCTTTTATCCGGACAAAAAGCCTCCTGTTCACTTTTCAATTTGCTTGTTTTGAGGCTAAATCAAAGAGTGAACCAGAGACGTTTACATCTGTCCGGGCTTTTTTGTCCGGACAAAACGCTTTTGTCCAGCCTTCACAAAAATAGCCCAATGGTAACTCACACGTTTGCAACGATCATATTGACTTGCACTGGCCGGACAATGTGTGGCCTGTACAAAATTTCCTCAGCTACTTACAAACGGCTAGTTTCTTGGGGGGCTATATATACCTCGTCTTGGCCAACATTTGAGGGTGCTCAACAACTCGAAAATCCTGTGCAAAAGCTAGCCAAATCCTTTGTATTAAATCTCTTGCATTTAGAGCCAAGATTTGAGTCAAATCTTTGAGAGCAATTGAGAGGAGAAGCATTTGTGAGAGGCTAAGAGTGCTTAGTGCACTTCATTCATCATTTGCAAGCTAGTGCTAGAGTGTGGGCATTCATTTTCATCATTTGAGCTTCTAGCGCTTGATTCATTCAATTTAAAGCGTTTGATTTGTTACTCTTGGCGATCGCCATCGCCTAGACGGTTGGTGGAGGAGAGTCGCGATCTCTCCGTTGAAGTTTGTTGGAGAGGCCGACAAAAACGTGTGAAAGGTATTGGTGCTCGCATATCCGGAGTGGAGAAGGAGAAACCCGAGTTGAGATATCCTTCGTGGATATAGAAGCGAGGCTCACATGTGAGCACTTCAATGAGGAGTAGGGGAGACCAGGCGAGTCTCTGAGGCCTCAGTAAAAATTGTTGTGTCAATTGTTTTTCTCTTACACAATTTCTATTTACCTTGACACAATTGTTTCCAGTTACTTGTGTTGCATGTTGTATTGCTTATGCTATATTGTTGAATGCAACTTGTTGTTAGATAGTTTTAAACCCTCTGCGAAAACTAGGTTTTCCTAAATATCTTGTAAAAATTGTTTAGTCGAAAAGAATTTTTTAAAAGCCTCCTATTCACCCCCCCTGTAGTTAGCATCCTCGATCCTACATGTGGTATCAGAGCGAGGTCTCTCATTTATTGGCTTTACTACCTAGAGAGAAAGGATGAACTTGATAGAGGATTTTGGTTTGATTGCTCCTCACTTTGATGGGTTAAATTATTTTCGTTGGAAGATTATTATGAGTACTTATTTTGAGGGATTGAGTTTGGATTTATGGAGCTTAGTGGAGAAGGGTATGACTTATTCGTTGATTTCGGATAAGGATATTCTCCTCTTAAACACAAAGGCTAAAGATGTGCTTCTTAGATCACTTAGCCATGATGTGCTTGAACTAGTGAGTGATTGTTCGACCGCTCACAATGTTTAGACCACGCTTGAGTCTTTATTTGTGGGCACATATAGCTTTGAGCATACTAAGATGCGCTTATTAATGCGGCACTATGAGGCATTTGTGATATTGGAGCATGATACACTCTCCACCATATATGATCGTTTGATCAACATCACAAATGAGCTCAAGGCCTACGGCGCTAATATTTCCAATCTAGACATTTGTAGGAAATTATTTTAGGTGTTGTCGGAGGGTCGCTACGGAGACTTCATAACCACTCTTGCAAACGGTGACCTCTTCGACACTTCATCGAGCCAGCTCATTGACATGCTTATGTCAAATGAGACTATGTCCAAGGAGAAGGACATACACTCCACCTTCGAGCTCATCAAGAACGATGATTTCATTGCGGAGGATCGGGAGCTTTTTAGCAAGCTTAAAGATGTCATCGACTTGGTTTGCCTAAGCAAGGCAAAGGCAAAATCTTGTAAGAAGAGCTCAAAGAAATCTAGAAACAAAGCGTCAAATTCAAAGTCTTCATCTCAAGACAAATCCATATGCCTTATGACTTGTGACCCGACGGTATCAAATACTAACCTCTCTAATAATGAGCTTATGGATATGATTGGAGAGTTAAATGACTTGCTTGGCAATATGACTAAAAGTTTTTGCACTTTAAAGAATACCACTCATCCTTGAAAGTGCAATATCAAGAGTTGCAAAGCTCATATGATTCTTTGCTTGCCAAGGATGCTATTAGCTCCACAACTATCTTAGATGTTGGAATTGCTTGTGACTCGCTTATTGATCCATCTTTAGAGTCACACACTTCCACTTCATATGCTAGCACCTCTTGTAATAACTCAATCATTAATTCACAGTTACAAATCGTGTGAGCTCAAAGTAAAAAATGAATCAGAGACATATAGATATGTTTGGGCACATATGTCTGGGACTGAGCGGACTTTGTCTGGTGCGAGCGGACAATGTCCGCCCAGTACAAATTGTTTTGACGCTAAATCAAAGAGTGAACCAGAGACGTTTACATATGTCCAGGCTTTTTGTCCGGACAAAAGGCTTTTGTCCGGCCTTCACAAAAATATCCCAACGGTAACTGACATGTTTGCAATGGTCATATTGAATTGCACTGACCGGACAGTGTCTGACCTGTACAAAATTTCCTCAGTTGCTTGCAGACGGCTAGTTTCTTGGGAGGGCTATATATACCTCGTCTTGGCCAGCATTTGAGGGTGCTCAAGAAGTCAAAAATCCTATGCAAAAGCTAGCCAAATCCTTTGTATTCAATCTCTTGCATTTAGAGCCAAGATTTGAGCCAAATCTTTGAGAGCAATTGAGAGGAGAAGCATTTGTGAGAGGCTAAGAGTGCTTAGTGTAGGATCGAGGATGCCGACTAGAGAGGGTGAATAGGAGTCTTTAAAAACTTTTCTAATAGAACAACTTTTACAAGATTAAAGTGTAAAAGAGCTAAGAGCAAATAAAAATTGAATCAATTAAACAAATAGATTGCACAAATAAAAATGAGAGAAAGAGAATCAAGCACAACGATGTATCACGAAGTCTCGGAGACTCGCTTGGTCTCCCCTACTCCTCATTGAAGCACTCAAATGAATGAGTCTTACTTCAATATCCACAAAGGATATTATCCACTAGGGTTGCTTCTTCTCCACTTCAGAAAGGTGAGCACCAAACCTCTCACAACCACATCGAGCCTCTCCGACAAACTTCGTCAATGGAGAGATCAACGGCCACGCCACCAAACCGTCTAGGTGAAGGCGATCACCAAGAGTAACAAGTTGTGAGATCTTCTCTTGATCCCCAACAAATACTGAGAAACTTCTAAGGATGCAAATGACGCAAATGAATGCTCTCAGAAGCTCTCTCTTAATCACAACGAATGATACTTAATCAAAAGGTCAAGATTTTAGCTCTATGGAACTTGGGCTCAAGTGTATATCAAAATATATCTCTTGGTACTTTAGAAAAACTACTCAAAAGGTGTTTAAAAACACTGCTCAAAACTGTTTAAAAATCTGCTCAAAAACTATTTTAAAAACTGTTCAAAACAGTAGAGAAATATTGCTCGAAGTGTGTATGAGAATATGGCATGAAGACATGTAAGAATACTGCTCAAAACACCTATATATATAGCCCAACCTCTCAGCTAGCCGTTATGGTTGATAAGGAAAGAAATTAGTACAGCTAACAGCCATCTTCGACCTCTAACGACTAGTAAATAGCCGTTGGACTGTCTGGTCGAATGAACAGTATCTAATAGAATGAACAGTGTTCGGATGACCAGTTTTAGTCCCTCTTCTAAATATTTTTCTCAGATTTCAACCAAGAATATTAATGAATGCGAATGCAACATATGACCTAAGAGTTTCTCAATTTTTGCCGGAACTAAAAGAGATTTCACAACCCCTCTTAATAGTATGGTTAAACTAAAAAGAATTCCTTATAAAACCGGTCAATATTCCAACCACAGAGACCGGTACAATAAACAAGCACTTACCTTAGGTCTTTGCTGCTTTCTTCTTGCCGACCTTGCGCTTACGACCTTGGCTCACAATCTTGGCTCGCGGCCTTGGACTGCGACCTCGGGCGACACTGCGACCTTGCACTTGCGACCTTGGCTCGCAACCTTGGACTGCGACCTCGAGCAACATTGCGACATTGCGCTTGCAACTTTGACTCGAAACTTTGGACTGTGACCTGTCACTTGCAGATTTAAAAGAAATAGCTCTGCATACAAATAGCTCAAATATACAGTTAGTCCAAGACACTTATTGTCATCAATAATCAAAATCAACTAAAAAGGTCCTAGATGCAATAATCTCCCCATTTTTGATGATTGATGACAACAAGTGTTGAAAACAAATAAAATGAATAAAATTTAATGACTCCCATATGCATAGGCATTAGATATACAAGAACTCTTCCTGAATGCATGCATATATAAATACACATATGAGTCATTTGAGAGTCCATAGTGAATAAACAACGAGCATATAAACTATCAATAATGTTATCCAGATACAAGAAACTCTCCCCAATCTCTCCAATCTCTCCCCCTTTGACATCAAGCACAAAAAGGCAGGAGGACAGCAAAGCAGACAATTAACTTGCATTTGATAAATCAATAATGTTCAATTCACTTCTAAGAAAGCAAAATCTAATCTCATCTAAAGGTTTAGTGAAGATGTCTGCTAGCTGTAAATCAGTTCTTATATAATTCACATCTATGTCCCCATTTGCCACATGATCTCTTATAAAATGGTGCCTAATATCAATATGCTTTGTTCTAGAATGTTGAACCGGATTGTTTGCAATATTTATGGCACTTTCATTATCACACAAGAGTGGCACTTTTTCAAAGAAAATTCCATAATCCAAAAGGGTTTGCTTCATCCATAAAATTTGAGCACAACAACTACCCACTAAAATATATTCCACTTCGGCGGTGGAGAGAGCTACGGAATTTTGTCTCTTAGATGACCAAGAGACTAGTGATCTCCCCAAAAGTTGACAACTACCAGATGTGTATTTTCTTTCAATTTTGCAATCCTCATAATTCGAATCTGAGTAACCAATTAATTCAAAATTTACATCTTTAGGGTACCAAGTCCTATATTTGGATATCATTTCAAGTACCTAAGGATTCTTTTAAGAGCAATCAAATGACATTCCTTAGGAGACAATTGAAATCTAGCACATAAGCAAACAATAAACATGATGTCAGCCCTAGATGCGGTAAGATAAAGCAAGCAACCAATCATAGATCGATAAAGTTTAGAATCAATCGCTTTTCCATCGTTGTTCATATTGAGATGTCCATTAGTGGGCATGGGAGTTTTTATGGCTTTAACATCTTCCATTCCAAAGCGCTTGAGCAAGTCTTTCACATACTTTGTTTGACTCACGAACGTTCCGTTCTTGAGTTGCTTGATTTGAAGTCCAAGGAAGAAGCTTAATCTCCAATCATCGACATCTCAAATTCCCTAGACATCATTTCTCTAAACTCATGATAAAAAGATTCATTAGTAGACCCAAATATAATATCATCAACATATATTTGACACACAAAAAGATCTTTTTCAATCACTTTTGTAAATAGGGTTGTGGCTACCTTCCCAATTTTAAAACCTTTTGAGATAAGAAAGTCTCCAAGACGTTCATACCAAGCTCGAGAAGCTTATTTAAGTCTATAAAGAGCCTTAGAGAGCTTGTATACATGATTTGGAAAATTTGAATGTTCAAAACCGGGAGGTTGTTCCACAAACACTAATTCAGATATTTCTCCATTTAAAAATGCACTTTTCACATCCATTTGAAATAACTTGATGTTAAAATTTGATGCAAAAGAAAGAAGAATGCGAATAGCTTCTAATCTTGCTACGGGTGCAAAAGTTTCACCAAAATCCAAACATTCAACTTGAGAATATCCTTGTGCAATAAGACGAGCTTTTTTTCGTACTACTACTCCATTCTCATCTTGTTTATTTCTAAAGACCCATTTTATTCCAATCACATTATGATCCTTAGGTCTTTCTACAAATGTCCAAACTTTGTTTCTAGTGAAATTATTTAGTTCTTCATGCATGGCATTTACCCAATCCGGATCACTAAGTGCTTCATCTATAAGTTTAGGTTCTAAGGAAGAAACAAAAGAAAAATATTCATAAAAAGAAGCAATATGAGAGTGAGTTTGAACCCCTTACTAACATCACCCAAGATTTAATTCAGGGGGTGATCTTTGGCGAACGTTTGATGAAGTCTCGGGTTAGATGATGCTTGATCATCATTCTCTTCAATCTCTGGTTCAAGGTCTTCTCGACCAGCATTGTTTTGGGTGGTCGCAGGTTGAGCAGCATCAGTATTTGTGGTCATAGGTCCATGTTCGACATCATCCTGAGTGGTCGCAGGCTCTCGAGCGATATTTTCTTGAGTGGTTAATGGGAACGGGGATGCCCGAACTTCCGTCAGGTGGAGGATAAGTCGATTAGGCGGCGCGAGACACACACGATCCGGCTTCTTGATCGGCACGATCAAAACCCCTGCAATCGCAGCACCACGCGTCCTCTGGTTATCAACCGTGCGCTGCCCGGTTGACCTCGCCACGAAGGCTAATCCCTGCCAGTGAATCGAGAACACAAGCAAGAACAAGAAAGATGCAACTGAATTTGCAATTGAGGATGAAGCTCATGAGTTGGGGTCTCACAAACCGATGAACGGCGACACTGTTCAAAGACAGAATTGATCTAAGCAAAACCCGCCTCAACCCTAGCGACGGCTACTGAATATAAGGTCTAAGGGACGTCCTAGAAACCCTAGACGCGTCCGTGATGGGCTCCAACACGATACATGGGCCAACGGCCCAAATTGGTGACGCAGCAACCTGGGACAGATTCTGTCCGCCAACTTGCAACGTGAATTCCCGTCGACTCCGAAGTCCAAATGACCTGAAACCGATTCCATTGGAAAGGTTATCTCCTTAGCTTTCCAGGAATATGTAGATCATCGAAATCGGAGCCCGTTTGTGGCCTGGGCGACGATTTTAGTGAACACTGCTCCTGGTGGCCGAGGTAGTCGACTCCGAGATGAATTGGCCTCCAACTTGACTTGGACGCCCTCCTTGCCTCCCTCCTGGCCCTTGCTGGTTCCCAAGGCCTTCATGATCCTCTCCAAAGTTCCTAAGTACAATATAATCAATAATATCATTAGGTAGCATACCATCCTCACAAGTATATGCACGGGCACTTAGGAACGAGCTCACCTGTTGATTCAATTGCCGTGCTCGTGCTCTTGTGATGGGTCCTTGCATCACAACTGGAGGAGTCTCGGGCGTATGCATAGGAGTGATGTCCTCATCAGTGGTCATAGGTGATTTATCCTTTCGACCAAGTGACTTTTGTTCTTCATTTTTGGGTTTGATATCACCAATGGTCATCTCCTTCATAGCTTCCCTCAAGCCACTATTGCCTACATCATCAAAATCCTCATGCTCTCCTTGAGAACCGTTAGATTCATTAAATTCTACATTGCATGATTCTTCAATGCATTCTGTTGTAGTGTTGAAAACCCGATAAGATTTACTAGTGGATAAATAGCCAACTAGAAAACCCTCGTCAACACATCTTTGAATTTTTCCAAGATGCATGCGCTTTTTAAGAATATAACATTTGCCACCAAAGACTCAAAAATATGAAATGTTTCATTTTCTCCCTATAATCAGTTCATAAGGAGTTTTGTTCAAAAGCGGATAGGTATAAAGACGATTGATGACATAACATGATGTGTAAGCTACCTCTGCTCAAAATCGGGTAGACCTCTTGTACTCATCGAGCATTGTTCTAGCCATTTCAATCAATGTTGGATTCTTTCGTTCTACACACCATTTTGTTGAGGTGTGTAGGGCATAGAGAATTCATGTTTGATTCCAGACTCATCATAGAAATCAATAAAGTCAAGATTTTGAAATTCTCCACCATGATTACTACGGATTTTCTTGATGGAGAGTTCAAATTCCTTTTCAGCTCTTTTTGCAAATCTTTTAAAACAAGATGGGGTTTCAGATTTGTAAGCTAAGAAAAACACTCAAGTAAATCTGGAGAAATCATCAACAATAACATAGCAAAAACTATTTCTTTCAATACTTTGATGTTCAACAGGGCCGAACAAATCCATATGCAAAAGTTCCAACGGTTTGTAAGTTGAAAGAATGCGCTTGGTTGGATTTGAAGTAGCTACTTGCTTGCCTGATTGACAAGTGCTACAAGGTTTGTCCTTCTCAAAATTCACATCCTTCAATCCAACTATCAAATCATGTTTTAAAAGCTTTTTAAGTTGATGCATTCCAACATGTGCAAGTCTTCTATGCCAAAACCAACCCTTTAATGTTTGAGAAACGAGACATGTTGAAAGAGATGCATCTTTTGGGTTGAATCAACAAGATATAGATATCCAAAACGAAAACCTTTGAAGATCAAAGAGTTGTCTTTTAAACTTTCAGCTAAAATATTTTTAGGAGAAAATATGCAACGAAATCCAAGATCACAAATTTGTGCAACGGATAACAAATTAAAATTCAATGATTCAACAAGTAAAACATTTGAAAATGAAAGATCATGAGATATAGCGATTCTACCCAAGCCTACCACATTTTCTTGATTGTCGCCAAGGGTGATCTTTTTGTCTTCACTTGAGTTATCTTCCAATGAGGTGAACAACCTTTTGTTACCGGCCATGTGTTCGGTGCATCCACTATCTAGCACCCAATGTTTTCCACCAGTCTTGTAGTTCACCTACAAAAACAAAAGAATCAAGTCCGTTTAGGTACCCAAACCCTTTTGGGTCCTTCGATGTTAACGATCAAACTTTGGGCACCCAAATAGAATTCTTCTTTTTATTTAGCATCGATGCTCCAACAAACTTTGCCATCACATATCCTTTCTTTGACCTCTTAAGCATGTTGCATGCATCAAAATGAGTTGAATTCATTAAAGGACAAGTATCATGTGAATGACTAATTTCATGACATCTAAAACAAAATTTTTTATATGCTGTTACAAAAATAGTTTTTTTGTTTGTTTATTTCCTTTCTTTGGAAAGTATCCAAGTTCTTCTTTTCTAAATAAGTATTTTTGCTTACTAAGAAGAAGATCAAGAAATGGTTTCCTTGTAACAATTTTCTAAACCTTTACTAAGTTTCTTGATTTGAGTTTTTAGTTCATTGTTTTCATTTAAGATTATTTCAATAGAGGGTGATACATGGCATTACAAATCTTTATCACTATAGCTAGATTAACATGGTGTATCATGTAGATTATTGCAACTAGTTGACATATCATTTTTAGAGACTACATTTGGTATATTATGAACTAAATCACAAGAAATAGATATATCTACCTTAGATGGTGAGTTAGTGAGATCCTTGATGAGTAGACCTTCATAAGATTCTTTTAAATCAGAGTAAAGAGCAAGTAAAGAGGAGTGTTCTTCTTTAAGTGCTCTATACTTCTTCTTTGTGATTCCAAAAGCATCATTTAATTCATTAATCATTTCAACTAGATCATCATATGAAGGGTCAAGAAATGTACCTTCTCATCACCTTTAGCCATAAGGCAAAAAGATGAACTTGTCGATGTGTTGTTGTTGCCAAGAGCTAATCCGGCTAGCTTCTTGGAATAACCCCCTTCATCATCAGAGTCGGAATCGGAGCTCTCTTCTCTGGACATCCATTCTCCAAAACATGCTTCTTGGTTTCTGCCGTTGTTTTTTCTTGAAGAATTTTTTCTTCTTAGGATCTTTCTTATTCTTGTCCCAAGGCTTGTTCTTATTTGGACATCTTGAAGTTATATGTCCCTTTTCATGACATTCATAGCATATGATGTCCTTGAAATTAGTTTGCTTTGACTCCTTTGGTCTTGTGTCGATGTTGACTCCCTTCTTGTGCAACTTACAAAGAAGTTTTTGAGAGTTCTTTACAAGAAGGGCTAGATCTTCATGGGAGGATCTATCGTTTGAATCACCTTTGGAGTTAGCTTTGAATGCCAAGTTCTTCTTTTTCATCTCCGATGATTCGGGTGCCTCCTTCTCCTCCTTCCGATGCATCTCATGGGTGATGAGGTTCCCATAGAGATCCGTAGGTGTGGTGGATGATAAGTAGGAGTTGATGAGGACCGTCACAAGAGTGTCAAAACTCTTTGAAAGAGCCCTAAGCATTTTTCTTACAATTTTAATGTTAGTAAAAACAACTCCAAGTCCTTTGAGCTCATTCACAATGTTGTTCAACCGAGTGAACATGGAAGCCACGAACTCGGTTGGTGATATGGTGAATGTCTAATATCTTTTCCTAACCATGAGCAACTTTGCCTCCTTGACCCTAGTGGTGCCCTCATATATCTCCTCAAGGGTGGTCCAAACTTTGTAAGAGGTGGTAAGGTTGCTCATGCGGTTGAACTCATTTAGGGATAAGTCAGCAAAGAGAGCATTTTTGGCACAGGCATTTAAGTGGAGTTTTTTCCTATCATCATTGGAGTGACTTGCCGGATTAACTAGAGGAGTAAACTCAATCTTAACAATGTCCCAAACATCAAGCTCGATGGCCTCTAGAAAGACCGTCATCGCACTTTCCAATATGGATAGTTAGTCCCCTCAAAGATAGGCGCACGTCCGGTGTGACCAAGATGAAAACCCTCATTTGAAGCCATCCTCTCTCTAGGAGGTGAAGTCTACTCAAAAGAGAGACCACACTCTGATACCATGTGTAGGATCGAGGATGTCGACTAGAAAGGGGTGAATAGGAGGCTTTAAAAACTTTTCTAATAGAGCAACTTTTGCTAGATTAAAGTCTAAAAAAGCTAAGAGCAAATAAAAACTGAATCAATTAAACAAATAGATTGCACAAATAAAAATGAGATAAAGAGAATCAAACACAACGATCTATCTCGAGGTCTCGGAGACTCGCCTGGTCTCCTCTACTCCTCGTTGAAGTACTCAAATGAAAGAGTTTTGCTTCAATATCCACAAAGGATATTATCCACTAGGGTTGCTCCTTCTCCACTCTGGAATGGTGAGCACCAAACCTCTCACAACCACACCGAGTCTCTCCGACAAACTTCATCAATGGAGAGATCAACGACCACGCCACCAAACCGTCTAGGTGAAGACGATCACCAAAAGCAACAAGTTGTGAGATCTTCTCTTGATCCCCAACAAATACTAAGAAACTTCGAAGGATGCAAATGATGCAAATGAATGCTCTCAGAAGCTCTCTCTTAATCATAATGAATGATACTTGATCAAAAGATCAAGATTTAGCACTAGGGAACTTGGGATCAAGTGTATATCAAAATATATCTCTTGGTTCTTTAGAAAAACTGCTCAAAAAGTGTTTAAAAACACTACTCAAAAATTGTTTTAAAAACTACTCAAATAGTAGAGAAATGTTGCTCGAAGGTGTATATGAGAATATGGCTTGAAGATGTATAAGAATACTGCTCAAAACACCTATATATATAACCCAACCTCTCAGCTAGCCGTTATGGTCGATAAGGAAAGAAAGTAGTACAGCTAACAACCAGCTTCGACCTCTAACGGCTAGTAAATAGCCGTTGGAATGTCTGGTCGAATGAACAGTATCTAGTCAAATAAACAGTGCCTGGTCGAATGAACAATACTCGGATGACCAGTTTCAATCCCTCTTCTAAATATTTTTCTCAGATTTCGACCAAGAATATGAATGAATGCGAATGCAACATAAAACCTAAGAGTTTGTCAGTTTTTGTTGGAACTAAAAGAGATTTTGCAACCCCTCTTAATAGTACAGTTAAACTAAAAAGAATTTCTTATAAAACTGGTCAATACTCCAACCACCGAGACCGGTACAATAAACAAGCACTTACCTTAGGTCTTTGCTGCTTTCTTCTTGCCAACCTTGCGCTTGCGACCTTGGCTCGCAACCTTGGCTCGCGGCCTTGGACTGCGACCTCGGGCGACACGGCGACCTTGCGCTTGTGACTTCGACTCACGACTTTGGATTGCAACCTGTCACTTGCAGATTTTACAAAAATAGATCTACATACAAATAGCTCAAAGATACGGTTAGTGTAAGACACTTAATGTCATCAATAATCAAAATCAACCAAAAAGGGCCTAGATGCAACACTTAGTGTACTTCATCCATCATTTGCAAGCTAGTGCAAGAGTGTGGGCATTCATTGCATCATTTGAGCTTCTAGCGCTTGATTCATTCAAGTGAAAGCATTTGATTTGTTACTCTTGGCAATCGCCATCGCCTAGACGGTTGGTGGAGGAGAGTCACGATCTCTCCGTTGAAGTTTGTTGGAGAGGCCGACATAAACATGTGAAAGATATTGGTGCTCGCCTATCCGGAGTGGAGAAGGAGCAACTCAAGTTGAGATATCCTTCGTGGATATAGAAGTGAGGCTCACGTGTGAGCGCTTCAACGAGAAGTAGGAGAGACCGGGCGAGTCTCCTAAACCTCGGTAAAAATTATTGTGTCTATTTCTATTTATCTTGACACAATTGTTTCCAATTACTTTTTTTGCATGTTGTATTGCTTATTCTATATTGTTGAATACAACTTGTTGTTAGATAGTTTTAAACCCTTTGCGAAAACTAGGTTTTCCTAAATATCTTGTAAAAATTGTTTAGTCGAAAAGAATTTTTAAAAGCCTCCTATTCACCCCCCCCCCCAGTCAGAATTCTCGATCTTACACTGTGCATGAGCAACGTGTTGGTGCAAATGCCATCCAAATCAAGGAAAGGAGATGTACCTGTCGTTGGTGCCTGTGCGAGCCCGTTCAAGAAGATGGAGAAAAGTATGGAGCAATATTGAAGGTTCCAATTATCTGCGCAAAGAGTGCCAGTCCAGTGAGTCCCTCGATGATTTTCATATCTTAAATTGTACTTTCGATCAAAGAGTCTTAAGTTGCACTTTCGGTCAGAGACAAAGTTGCAATTCGATCAAGATCAAAATTGTACTTTCGATCAAAGCAACTTAAGTTGCACTTTCGGTCAAAGACAAAGTTGTAGTTTGATCAAGATCTAAATTGTCCTTTCAATCAAAGAGTCTTAAGTTGCACTTTCAGTCAAAGACAAAGTTGCAATTCGATCAAGATCTAAATTGTACTTTCGATCAAAGAGCCTTAAGTTGCACTTTCGGCCAGAGACAAAGTTGCAATTCGATCAAGATCTAAATTGTAATTTTGATCAAAGATCTTAAGTTGCACTTTCGGTTAGAGACAAAGTTGCAATTCGATCAAGATCAAAATTGTACTTTCAATCAAAGAGCCTTAACTTTCGGTCAGAGACACAATTCGATCAAGATCTAAATTTTACTTTCAATCAAAGAGCCTTAAATTGCACTTTCGGTTAGAGACAAAGTTGCAATTCGATCAAGATCAAAATTGTACTTTCAATCAAAGAGCCTTAACTTTCGGTCAGAGACACAATTCGATGAAGATCTAAATTGTACTTTCAATCAAAGAGCCTTAAATTGCACTTTTGATTAGAGACAAAGTTGTAATTCGATCAAGATCTAAATTGTACTTTCGATCAAAGAGCCTTAAATTGCACTTTCGGCCAGAGACAAAGTTGCAATTTGATCAAGATCTAAATTGTACTTTCGATTAGAGAGCCTTAAGTTGTACTTTCGGCCAGAGACAAAGTTGCAATTCGATTAAGATCTAAATTGTACTTTCGATCAAAGCGTCTTAAGTTGCTCTTTCGGCGAAAGACAAAGTTGCAATTCGATCAAGATCTAAATTGTACTTTCCATCAAAGCGCCTTAATTTGCACTTTCGGTCAAAGACAAATTTGTAATTCAATGAAGATCTAAATTGTACTTTCGATCAAAGAGCCTTAAGTTGCACTTTCGGTCAGAGATTAAGTTGCAATTCGATCAAGATCTAAGTTGTACTTTCGATCAAAGAGCCTTAAATTGCACTTTTGGCCAGAGATAAAGTTGCAATTTGATCAAGATCTAAATTGTACTTTTGATCAAAGAGTCTTAAGTTGCACTTTCGGTCAGAGACAAAGTTGCAATTTGACCAAGATCTAAATTATACTTTCGATCAAAGAATCTTAAGTTGTACTTTCAGTCAAAGACAAAGTTGCAATTTGATCATGATCAAAATTTTACTTTCGATCAAAGAGCCTTAAGTTGCACTTTCGGCCAAAGACAAAGTTGCAATTCAATCAAGACCTAAATTGTACTTTCAATCAGAGACTCTTAAGTTGCACTTTCGGTCAGAGACAAAGTTACACTTCGATTAAGAGGCCAAGTTGCAGAGGGTCCCCAGATCATTGCAAAGAAGTTGTCCTGATGCATTCCAACCTAACATACAAGGGTGATGCATCGATGATAACTTCTAATCCGAAAGTCTGATTGACTCCAAATTTTTATACAAGGTAGAAGATTCAATGTAAAGTATGTCCACCAAGTTTCAACTCAATCAAAGGTTGCCAAGATATATTTCGATCAGAGCTAAGTTCCAGCCTGATATACGGGAGACGATCAATGATAACTTCTGATCCAGAAGTCCGATCAACCCCACATTTTTATGGACAACAAGAGACTTGTGCTAAAACCACTCCTCCAAGTTTCATATCGATCAGAGGACAAGAAGGTCTCCAGAATATAATTACAAATAGGCTTTGTCTTACTAAATTCGAGTTTGACATGCGTGCAATGCATTGAAGATAGCTTTAAATCTAACGGTCCGATTGACCTCAAATTTTGATGAGCAATCGAAAACCTATTCAGAAGAATCTCCACCAAGTTTCATGCCGATCATAGGCCAGAAAAACCCACAACCAGTCAGGCAAAGGGGAGCTACTGTATGCTAGAAATTGTCAAAACAATTAGAAGCTCTTCATGGATATTCCAATGTGGGTGCCATACCATGCAATGTGCATATCCAGAAGCTAAGGAAGCCAAGATGTTATCACAATCCATTACCATTCATATTTTTCATGTCGTTGGGTACTGATGAGGCAAAGGTGACATCCTATCGGTGACTAATGAAGCCGGACACCAATCATGCCGGGTACTGATGAGGCGAAGGCATCCATTTGTTCGCGATTGACGAAACCGAGCAACCCATGACAGGGCACAGACGAGGTGAAGGGCACATTTTTGTGATAGCACCATAGACTGATGAAGCTATGGCTTTGCATAATTTCATGTATGGGCATATGCATTGTATTCATCAAAGGACAAGAAGTTTTGAAGACGACAACCATCAGCATAGCTTAATTGGAGGATTTCTGCGGATTCATTTTGCAGATGTAATTAATCAAGAGCTTTTCAAAAGCTCTGGGAATCATGAACTGCGCAATCTCCTGTATGTCAAGATGTATTCCATAGGCGCAATGAGAACATGTAAAATTCAAAGGGGACTTGTAACTTGTAATTCTTTTGAATTAATAAAGTGCATTATTTATTTTAAGATTATGTGTTCTCAATGTTCTTTTTATATGTAGACTTATGAATGTTGGCACACCCACAACATGGAAGGGGTAATTTCACCCGAAAGATAGACGTGATCTATATGAAACACCCTAACAACCCCCTTAACTCTAGCCCTAACTCCCCCTGAAATACTAGCCCTAGCCCTAACCTTAGCCTTAACTCCCCCCTAAACCCTAACCCTAACCGTAATTGCCTCCTAAACCCTAGCCCTAACCTTAACCCTAACCCTAACCCTAACTAGCCGAAACCCTAACCCTAACTCTGAAATCAACCGACATAACCCTAACTGGCCAAAACCCTAACCTTAACTTGCCCATAAACCCTAGCCCTAGCCCTAACCCTGACTCCCCCTTTAACCCTATCCCTAACCCTAACCCTAACCCTAATTAGCCGAAATCAGCCGACATAACCCTAACTGGCCAAAACCCTAACCTTAACTTGCACATGAACCCTAACCCTAACCCTAATTCCCCCCTAAACCCTAGCCCTAACCCTAACCCTGACTCCCCCCTTAACCTTATCCCTATCCCTCACCCTAACCCTAACCCTCCCCCTTAACCCTAACCTTAACTCTAATTAGCCGAAATTAGCCAACATTACCCTAACTGGCCAAAACCCTAGCCTTAACTCGCCCATGAATCCTACCCCTAATCCTAACCATAATTGGCTGAAACCTTGACAATAAACCCCCTTAACTAACTGGGTGAAACTAGTCAACATAAAATTTTAGTCGATGTCCTGGATATCTTTGAATTTCTCTTTCTATTAATGGGTTATTTCAATGAAAACACAAATTGTCAAGTATACCACCACAAATTTTTATCTATAGTCAGTCCATGCTAATATCCTCCCAAGGTGCATTAGAAACAGGAAGTGGAGTGTATAATCCATGAGGGTTTAATTTAGATTTAGCTTTGTGACATGTCACACATCGCTGAACAAACCTTTCGACGTCAAGTCTCATCTTAGGCCAATAAAAGCGATCATTCAACATCATAAAAGTCTTTTCTTTCCCAAAATGTCCCATCAAGCCATCTGCATGTGATTCTTGAAACAATAGCAAACGCATGGACGAATCTAGAACACAGAGTTTGCTAGCACGAAATAAGAACCCATCATGCACATGGAACTTGTCCTATCCTTTGCCATCATAGCATTTAGAATATGGTGCTGAAAAGTCAAGATAAAAAATGTACAATTCTTTCAAACTCTCTAAACCAGGTATTTTCACTTCTAACTGAGTCAACAAAATGCTTTTTTGAGATAAAGCATCAGCAACCACCTTCTCCTTGCCCTTTTTGTACTTCACAACATATGGGAAAGTTTCAATAAATTCCACCCACTTGGCATGTCTACGGTTCAGTTTAGCTTGACCTTTCAAATACTTTAATGCTTCATGATCAGAATGAATAAAAAATTCTTTAGGCCAAAGATAATGCTGTCAAGTTTCAAGCACTCGTACCAAAGCATACAACACTTTGTCATAAACATGATAGTTCAATTGAGCACCTCCTAGTTTCTCACTAAAGTACACTACAGGTTTGCCATCTTGCATCAAAACACCACCAATACACATTCCACTAGCATCACATTCAATCTCAAAAGTTTTAGTGAAATCAGGTAAAACAAGCAATGGTGCTTTAGTTAAGTGTTTCTTTAATTCTTGAAAAGCATTCTCTTGTGATTCACCCATGCAAACACAACACCCTTTTTAGCTAATTCATTCAATGGGGAAGCTATGGTACTCAAAAATTTCACAAATCTACGGTAGAAACCATCTAAACCATGAAAAATTCGGATTTGACTAACAGTCACAGGGATAGACCAATTTTTGACTGACTCAATTTTAGATTCATCGACCTCAATTCCTTGTCTAGAAACTACATAGCCAAGAAACACAATCTTATCGGTACAAAAAGTGCACTTTTCTATATTAGCATATAATTTATGTGTTCTAAGCCCTTCGAGCACTTGCCTAAGGTGATCAGTGTGTTCTTCCATGGTTTTGCTATAGATCAGAATGTCATCAAAATATACTGCCACAAATTTTCCAATGAATGCTCTTAAAACATGATTCATCAAACACATGAAAGTACTAGGTGCATTAGTTAAACCAAAAGGCATTATTAACCACTCATACAATCCAAATTTAGTTTTAAAAGCAATTTTCCATTCATTACCAAGTTTCCTTGTAATCTGATGGTATCCACTTCTCAAATCAATTTTTAGAAAATATAATAGAACCACTCAATTCATCAAGCATGTCGTCTAGCCTAGAAATAGAATGACGATATCTAACAGTTATGTTATTAATGACTCTACAATCAACACACATTCTCCATGTACCATCTTTCTTAGGCACTAGAATAACGGGAACAGCACAAAGACTAAGGCTTTCGCGTATGTACGCTTTGTCAAGTAGCTCTTGCACTTGGCGCTGAATTTCTTTTGTCTCGTTCGGATTGGTGCGGTAGGGAGGACTGTTGGGAAGTGAGGCTCCAGGGATGAGGTCGATTTGATACTCAATGCCACGCATGGGAGGTAGATCAACACGTCCTCGAACGCCTACAAAACACTAGAAACAATACTAGGAAGAGAGGTTAAGTCATTAGTCGAATGCTAGGCATCTTTGCACAAAAGTACAAAATGCATTAAATCTGGGTTGCTCCTCACTTCTCTCAGATCAGATTTGGTGGCTAACATTACTAGCTTCTCCCCCTCACTTTTTGTTTTACCTCACAAATTTGGCTTATGGCTCTCATTCATCGATTTTTGGATCTCACTCAGATTTGTTTTCGCTCTATCCTTTCCATCATTCACTCTTTGCATATTATCAACTAAAATCTGATTTGGAGACATTGGTCGAAACGCAATGTCTTTGCCCTTCCACTTGAGGATATAAGTGTTGGCGTGACCATCATGATGCACTAATCAATCAAATTGCTATGGCCTTGCCAACAGCAAGTGACACATCGTCATTGGCACCACATCGCATTCCACGGTGTCTACATAATCTCCAATTTGGAATTGCACCTTAACCATGTACTAAATTTTGACATCTCCACAATCACTTAACCATTTCACATGATATGGATGAGGGTGTTTGAGCAACTTTAGGCCAAGCTTAGTGCACAATTCTTGGCTAACTAAGTTATGACAACTACCACCATCAATAATGACTTTGCATACCTTGCCATCAACTTTAGCCCTCATTTGGAACAGATTGCATCATTGTCCATTGTCTTCCTCGACTTGCACACTTAACACATTTGCGACCACAAGTGCGGGTCCTTGCTCAAAACCAAAATAGGTCAGCCCCTCATTCTTGTCTTCTTCTTCCAGTGCTTCTTCATAGTTTTCTAGATGAGCTAGTTGTTCTAAGTTATCTTCACTTGCAGAATCATACCCTCCTTTGTCGGTGACAAGCATAGTACGATTATTTGGGCATTCCTTGGCGATGTGACCATGCCCCAAACATTTAAAGCATTGAATATCGCTACTCTTGGCTATGGAGCCAATTGAAGAGGTAGTGGATGTCGAGAACTTCTTCTTACTTGTAGTAGATGCCGATTTTGCAACCGAGGATGAATGAGCAGTAGTATTGGAACTAGTACTGGCTGAAATTGTACCTCGTCCCAAACTGAAGCGTGCTTTGGTTGCATTGATTGATGGAGCTCTCAAGTTGAAGGATGGAACCCTCGCGATTGGTGTTGCATCTTCTAGCAGTTGCATTTCCATCTTCTGAGCTTGGTGTACTAAGTCCACAATGGTGTTGTAGGGCTGATATACCACAACACGTTTAATGTTCTTGTTTAGGCCAAACAAAAAACACGCAATGGTTTGCTCTTCATCTTCATGCACACTTGCCCTAATCATAGCTTGCTCCATCTCCTTGTAGTATTCCTCCACCAAGTGGGCTCCCTGTCTCAAATTCTGCAATCGATCAAATAGATCACGTTTGTAATGACCAGGGACAAAACGTGCTCTCATCTCTCGCTTCATCTTAACCCATGATGCAATTGGAGGCTCCCCATTCTCTAATCTTTGGTTCAGCGCTTGTTCCCACCAAACCAACGCGTATCTTGACGAGGATTGACACCTGGGTCAGTTCAAATAAATGCACTGTTGGCTCAAGACAGATTCAAGCCAGACACGTGCCTAGCGGTGCAAACTCAAGTCATACTGAGAAGCATCAGCCCGAGGTCGCAGGCTTTGCTCGATCAGACCGCAGGCTTTGCGCGATCAGACCGCAGACTTCGCGCGGTCAGGAGTTCGTGTGCTATACGCGAACAGAATGTCCGAGATGTTGCGAGGTCAGCCAACATCCCGCGGTCAGAACATTCTCGACCAGGATACTTGGAGTTCGTCTGTCCGGCTGTCCCTATAGCGGGAATATTCCAAGTATCCCGAAGATTCCTCCACGTGGAAGACCAACCGTCAGGAGGTTAATACGTGCAGTTATCCATGAATAACACGTGTTTAACCTGCGTGGAGGTTAAGAGCGGTTCTCTAAAAACCGCATCCAACCATCCAAGCAACTGTTTGATGCAGTTTACCACATGGCACCCTTTCGACCAGTATAAAAGGGCGGTATGGAGTATCAAACAGGGGGATCGATCAAGAGATCAACGTCTCTGACACAAGCGAGATTCAGCACATCTCAACTACTCAAACAGCCAAATTTACGACCTAGATTAGATAGTTTCTTACAAGCCTCCTTGGCTTCTTTCTGTACATTTACATAGGAAAAACCTTCGCCTGTGAAGGTCTTTTCCCACCCTTTTGTAAATCTTTCCCACATATAGTGTAATCCCAACAGGACGTAGGGCTATTACTCTCACCATCGAGGGCCCGAACCTGTATAAACCTCTCTGTGCTCCTGTTCTCCATTTTTCTACATACCTTCCCGGAGGGTCATCTTGAAAGATCTCACTATTACAAATTTTGCATAAGTTCGGCTGAGGACTCCGAGTCCGAATCGTCGACATATCTATCAAACTCAAGTGAGGCCATGTGTAGCTTCTTTGCTTCCGAATAGTTATGCATTAGAAATATCTTCTCTACCTTGAGCTCCCATGTGAGATAGGCATCAAAATCAGAGTTTCCTTCAAATTTTGGAATGTTGAACTTGAGTTTGCCAAACTTTTCTTCAGGTTGATCATCATGGCGGCAACCACGGTGTTGATAGTCATCATCACGGTGCAACATGTAGTTGTCGTCGATGTCATCTCGTCCACGACCTCTCCCTAGACCATGGGAAGCACCACAGCCTCCTCCTCCACGCACTGGAGGTGGTGGTCGAACCGTGTTGGCAGCGGTTCAATCTCTCCTCGCGTGGACCTCACGTGCCAAACGAGCAGCGATCTCCTCGTTAGTCTCGTCATGGTCTAATCCTCCTCCATGAACACTAGCATCACCTGTTGTTCGTTCTCGACGTAGCTCCTCAGTTTCTTGTTCAATTCACTGGCCATCTCCGAAGCGATCTCCCTTCGCAAGATGCTCATGTTCTCATTCAATTGCACATTGAAGACATGGGTCATCTTGTCTAGATCAGCCTGGGTCATATAGGGTGTGGGTTCCTCCTCTTCCTGTCCTGCCATGGTGAGTACAAACAGAAACAACAATATGGGTAATTTTTTTGTGGAATCACTCAACCTTACACTCTCCTTACCAACCGAAGTTCTTATATTTTCTTCACTAGATTGAGGTGTTGTACGCACTCTGGTGGCGGTAGACACTCAAAGGTGATAGATCAAGAAAATTCACTGTCCAAGTACTGTAACAACAATGGCTTGTATATGGAGCTTAGAGGGTTAAGTGTTATCCTATGCAATCCAAAATTCTCGATATAGTAAAGTTAGGTAACAATCCAAACTAGATCTAATGCCTAGTTGCTGATCTCAAAATATAAATTAAAGACAGCAACTCACACACAAAAATGATGTAACTTGATGCAACCAAAAGAACGAGTTAACAAAATATAAGTGATAGCACAAACAGCTCGTGTTGCACAAGTTATAGAAAGACGCTAACTTGATTGCACAATATGAAATTGGGCTATGGATTTGCACACAATGAAGCAAGAACACAATTTTTTTTAAGCTTTCAAAACGATGCTAACCAAAACAAAAACTGGTTAAGTTTTTTATATATATTTTTTATTTAGGATCAGCACATAAGCACAGGCACAAAATTATAATACCCTACTGTCCAATCGCTTTCAAGATATTAAGTCAAGTGTGCAAAGCCCAAATACAATTCTCAATAGCTATTCTTATGTAGGTTTAAAGTTTTTGCAAATAATAGATTGCCTGTCAAAGGATACATGTGATCTGAAATTTTTTTTCGAACTCAACGAAAACAAAAGTTACGCAAAGAAGTCTGAATCAACCAACTAAACAAAGACTCTAATGGACTAAGACCTAACAAAACTCACAAAAATTTCAGATTGAATCTAAGGCGAAAGAAGAACAATTTTTTTGCCTTTTTGGTGTATAGGCTGAAAACAGATCTAAACTAAGGGATAAATAATCCTACCGTGTAAATCGAAGCTCTGATACCAAGATAATATGGGGTGTCTGATCTTCAAGACGTAGGATCATTGATAACTTATTGATTCATGTAACCTGATGAACCGATGGCGCCAACCACTGTCAATACAGCAACCTACAACAAAAGAATTCGCCCAACCACACGCTTTGATCGTTGTCTACTTGACCAGGCAAAAATAGACACACAGTTCCTGCAATCAACGAAAAATTACAATAACTATAATAATTCTAGGTGGTGGCTTATGAGTACAAACCATAGAACAAGAGCAAAAACTTCTCTAAAAAATTTTTTGTATTCAATTCGTGACTGTCTCAAAATTATGACCATGCCTCTCTTTTATAGAGGATGGTGTTTACAAAAGATAGAAGATTTAAACTAGAAATCAAATCTTAAACTAATTCAAAACAAAATAAATTCCTAACAAACTATAAAAGATGAAAGAAATCTGGAATCAATCTTCTCGGATTCAGACTGGACTCTTTCATTCCGTGCAGTCATTACTCTTTTGGGTCTCCTAGTTGCATACGACGTCGGAATTCAATGATTCTTGATTTTTTGGAAAGCTATTTTGAATTCCTTTCCAACAAATACTCACATGACCAACTTGGACATATATGCTGAGAATGGCGCTTGGTCAAAATTTCTGGTCAAACCTTAGACTGTCACTTGATCGGCAGACTGCATATCGAGCAGAGTTCTGTTGGTGTTAGCGGGTGCAATCTTTGACGGAATTGAGTGATATTGGGCTTGCTGGAAAGTTTAGAAAATCCTCTTTCCATCCAGTAGGTGTACGACTAGATTCGATGAAGTCCTTTAGCTCATACGTGGCTATGCCCTTCTTGCTATACTCTCCCTCTTCATTTCTAATCAATATTAAACAAGAGTTATTAGGTGGCAGCATATTCTCATCATAATTTAATTCTTTGAGGAACAAAATCACCTGTTGATTTAATTGTCTGACTTTCACTCGAGTGATTTGTCATGTATGTTCTTCTGATCAAACACTAGTGCTTAGTGTTAAGAAAAACTCATTAGATATCATTCCATGAACTACATCTGCTTTTTCAGTTGCAGCAAATGTAATTAGGGCATTAATTTATATTCTGGTACCATAGTTGATAATTACTAAATTGTCCTAATATTGTTTCACATTAATACGCCAAGCGTGTTGCGGTCATTATTTAACATAACTAAATTTTCAGTGGAAAATATTTAATGCTTGGTGGAAACAGAGGGAGCACCAAAATAATCTCAAAGAAGAAAAAAGAGGGAACACAACAAATTTTGAGAGGATGCTTTAAGATCAGTGGGTATCACATGTGAGGTACTTTATAAGTGTTTATGATATAGATGCCGTAGTATTTTTAAAATTAGAAATCCGTACCTTGAATTTTACCCATGAATCAAAATATTTACCAATTCCAATAAAACTAGCCAAAATTTTGGCTAAAGATGAAGATAAGATGGGGTGTTGGGACACCCATGGCCTTAAATCTGGCTGGTCGGGTGCCGGAACAAATCCACATCATATACGACTCCACCAATCAAATCACAGGATGACATTATTGGTCTTGTGATTATGTTCACATCAAAACGATCACTCTAATCACATGATGACATTTATTATTGATGGATGCAGTGCGCATGAACCAAATTTGCCAGACAACCCTACCATAGGCTTTCTTGGAGGCATTTATTTGAGACTAATAGAACACATAAGAAATTCTTTGATAAAATTTACACAATTTCTTTTTAGAAAAAATCTTACAAATTATGGTTGGAGAGTACATATCTAGAGTAGTTAGTAGCATAAGAAGGACAAGGATAAGATCAAGTATAAAAGTTATTCTCTTTATTGGAAAATATAAAATATAAGATGTATTTTAACTGTGTATACGGATTAATAAAATTCTAAATTCAAGATAGCATCGAGTAAAAATAATTAAACTATATTTATTCATAAATATATTAAAAATGAGATAGAATACTAGTGTGAGAAATTAGTCATGTATAATAGAGAGTGGAGAAGTAAATAAGGACAGAATAAAAAAACAAAAATAAATTTGCATGCAAACCTATATTTTACAATAAGATAGAATTATATACCTTATATTCAGAAAGTAACATGAGTTTAAATCTTTTATGATTTTTTAAATTTTATTAGTATGTGGAACATTCTCTTTCCGGGATCAAGACCCACTGGAGTTTCCCTTAATTCATTTGGATGATTTTATACAATCTCCTCCGCCAATTTTAGATTCAATTTTCAAGATTTGATTGTACTTTTGGAAAATATATTTTTTATTTCAAAACATCTTAACTTCTTTAATTTATCAGATTAGAAATGAATGACTTGGACCGAAATCCACCATGTATATTTAAGTGGGAACTCTAGAGAATTAGTACTGATAAAAGATTGTCACTTTGTAATTTCTAAAACATCTTATTTGCTAGATAGAATTCAATATTCTCAAATGAGAAAATCTATAGGTATTTTTTTATATCTTGTGTCGTGTGCCTTATTTTTATATGATTCTCTTTGAACGATCGAGATAACATGCATTCTTCTAATTCAAAATTTAAGTCATTCCATGCTTTGGCACATGAGCTAAGGTGGAAGACAGAACAACTAGCATAAGACCTTATTTAAGACCCTCCACTTCCAAAAAAAAAAGTGAGAGAAATACTGAATAACTATTTAAGAAGGAAGTACTAGAAAGGTAAAAAAAAAAAAAAGTGTGTAGTAAAAATATCTAGAAATGTAGAATAGCTGACATTGTGAAACCATAAATGAAATCTATAATAGTTTATATTGTTAAATGGATGGAACGATTTTTTTCCAAGTAAATTGCAACTTAGGTACTTAAACTTGAACAAGTGTGGTATTTACATTTCTAAATCATGTTAGATCTCTAGACTTACTCAATCATTTCTCTAAGATCCATTCATTAGTTAGAGTAACAAAAAATTAAATGGTATGTTGATATGATATTTGTAAATTGATGTGACATATTATATCAAATTTTCTAGCATAATATTGTGCCCCATAACATTAAACATTAGCTTTTTTTTTTATGACATGACATGTTGATATAGATTGATGATGCTATACTACTTTGATTAAATACTTAAAAATTACTCCCTTCAATTCAAAATATAAAGTGTATTTTGACCACACACAAATTAAGAAAAATTTCAATTTAAGAGAATCTTGAGCGAAAATGACTAAAGTGTGTTATTCAATTTGCTTTGAAAATGAGACAGTGGAATGTTAGTGTAAGAGATTAGTCATAAATAATAAAGAGGGTGGAAAACTGAATGAGGATAGAATAGGAAAGATAGTCATGGTAAATTTACATACACGTCTTATATTTTGCAAAAAGAATGAAAAATCATGATAAGTGTTAAATTGGTAGTACTTTTACTCTAGATTTGTTAATGAAAATGTACTAAAAACATGCTGAAAACTCCTTTGACGCGACATTTTATGTATCTTTTTATCATTTTTATAATCCGCTTTCACAGTTGTGTTTTTCATGTTCCAAGGATTAAGCCTACAAAATTTGAGGACGTTTCTAGTTCGTTTAAACTAGTTTCGACGAAAAATATGAAAACTGGACGAAAAGGAACCCTAATCGAACACGCCATGGTCAAAATCAACTGTTCGAACACACTTGAACGACGTAAACTAGACAAAGAGCCATGATCGAACACACTTGGTCACCTCATCGAACACGTCCCGGTCGAATACGTCCTGATCGAACATGCCTGGTCGCCTGGTCGAAAACATCATTGTGTACCCTTGACCGAACCCAGCATGATCGTTGGAATGACCCGTGCCACAAGTCGCGCTCGACTCGGTTTCCAAGGTTGTTTGGTCGATTTTTGTGGTTTTAACTTCGATTTATCTGTTTCTCACGCTGTTTGAATTCGGATTCTGTCCCCTGCACATCAAGAGTTATATTTGAGCACATAAACCTATTTTATCATAAATAGAGAAATTTTTGGCTCAATTGATATACTTTAGATGCTATTTTTTAGGGTTTTAGTTTAGTTTAGTTTAATAGAGCCCCCTTCTCTATTGTTATTCTAGTCTCCGCGTTTGTAAGCCGGCAAGGTTGACAGACTTAATTCTTTGATGCAATCAAGTAAGTTTTCTTTTATTCTTATTATTTCTATATGTTTGTGACTTTTTGTGACTAATTCACTTCTAGGGTTAGAGATGACCTAATCCAAAAGACGTAATTCCTTCTCGATCTCGATTTTAAGTTTTGCAGTTAGTTCATTATGTTTTCTTCCTTTAAACCCTAAATTCTCGTTCCAGCAACAGATGTAACAGTTGAGTCGTTAGCGCTTTGACGCGGGATCCTGAACAAGAGAGAGGCTCTCTCCAAACTTAACCGTCAAAGCGATCCTCTGACCGTTGTACTAGCACCATACTGACAACTTAATCTGTCTTGAAAAATAATTGAAAATAACTTACAATTCTTAGACTTTGGATAGAATTACACCTGATGGTTATGGAATTCCTGAAACTCTATATTTTCCTTTCTGTTCCTTAAACCCTAGTTTTCATACTTGCTCTTTACTACTTTAAACACTAGATTGATAACCTTAGTAGTAGATTTAGTGGTAGAAAAACAACCCCCAAATCGTTCAGACTTAATCAGTAATTTGTTAGTCTAAAAGAAGAATATGCTTGTTTCTCGTGAAATTCAACTCTCAAGTGCTCAATGTTCAACCATTCGCTTGCAGTTATTACTCAACCGCGCCCCCCTCGGGTGTGATCAAATCATATGCCTTATATTGTGCAACAGAGATTGTACTATAATAGAGATGATTGAATTTAAATTCAACAATAAAAAATATGTGGGGCTAAATGCAAAATTTATATTTGATTCTAATACTTAATTAATTGATAGAATGACTAAATTTATTAGTGGAGACAAATTTAAAGACCACATTGAGTAATGGAAACAAGTTGAGGGACATCACAAGTTATATTTTAAATTTAGAGACCTAAATAGAACAACTGCATAAATTTACAAATTCAAAATGCAATTTACTCATACTTTTCAAATTATAGGTAATACATAATTTAAGTGCACAGACATGAATTGCCTTGGAAGAGGACCAATCTGCTTACATGGGCCTGCCTGGTATGTACCTACCCGTGTTCAAATTAGGTAGCAATGCATGAAGAGTGTGATTGCATTTAAAATCTGCCAATCAAAGGGAGTGTGCGTGCCTTCACTGTATCATTTGCAGTATATGCAAAATACTCTGCAGTTGCATTGCTTTATGAATATTAAATACTCAGGGACTAAAATGCAAAATTCCTTCCCTATGACAAGGGGTGAAAACTTGTCGCGCCCCGCCTTGAGGCGACGACTACTCCCATGGGGACTCAACTTGCTGCATTTGATCCCATACATTCATACCATTGACTTCTCAGGATAAGTCAAGCACAGGAGTATATTTACATTACAGCAGAGTAACTTACAAAATATTTAAGCAGTGTGGCCTGCTGGCGTTAATACAACATAAAGAGATTACAATGCTTTTGCGGCATATATGGTCTAGCTAAAGCAAAATAAAACATCTACACAGTGGAAAATAGGTGAACCCCACAGCAAGAAGTTGAAGGCAGAACAACACACATCAGGGCTCTGGCGGAACTGCTCTCCTCCTTCTGGATCCACGAAGTTCTCCACGCTTTCGTCTTGATCATGGAACGCTCCATCTATTGGATTGTAGGTTGCAAGAGTGAGTACTTACATACTCAACAAGTCATAGGTAAGAGTAGATACATATAGTAGTGATGATATGAACCCATGCTAGTAAAGAAGTGTGGATGGTTGTAAAATAGACTTTTCCTTTATATCTCATCTCATGGCAGTATTTTTCATAGCATAGCATCGCTATTTATGTTCCACTATTTATAGTACTACCATGACACGTCGACACACGACAGCCCACGGCAGCACCCCTTATTATGACAACACATGTCATTTAGATAATCTTGACTTATCAAATTTTATTTAGAAAACATACTTGTGCCACATCCCGTGGATTTAATCCACCGCAGCAGACTCCTATAGACCCGGGAGTTCGGAGTATTCGAATATATTTTTAACTCTACAGAGAGGTACCAATTTACCCGCAAGATATTCCACTTTCATGCCCATCCTATCAAGATGATTAGACCCTTCCTCACTGCACAGTGAATGGCAAGGTGGAGATAACAAGAACTTTTGTTATGTTTTACTCACAATTCACTTTTGACCCTGTGGTCAGACAAACCACAGTTATGGCGGGCTATACCCCCACCCCGACTGCATCTCCCCATTACTGGGTCAGTGTGCATCATCACATACAGTGATATGTGTAGGAGCCACACTCCGTGCCAATCGTGCACCACTTTTCATCTCATGCAGGGGTTTCATGTGCGATCCACATACTTACTTGTTCAGGCATGTCCCATACCAGGCTTGCGGTTAATACGTTTTTCATGCCACTAGACGCACAACACAAGGTTCTAGTCCTTATATGCCAGTGACCAGACCACTCACAACCACGCACATCTATAGGTGTCAATTGGGCCGTGCCGGGCCGGCACGGCACGGGCCCATCGGGCCGATGATTTATGCCGTGCCGTGCCCGGGCCGGCCCGCGGGCTATCGGGCCGTACTGTTTTGGCCTGTTGGCTTGGCGGAGAGGCCCGGCATGGCACGATAGCCCGCGGGCCGTAGTGTGTGCCGGGCCGGCACAAGCACGGCCCGTTCCATGGCTTAAAGGCGTCGAGGAGACGAAGAGGCGACTGGAGAGGCCGGCGACGTAGAGGTGTGGAGCAGATCCCGATCTCCAGCGCCGTCTGCTGCGGCGTCACGTTCGCGGTTCGCCGTCGCGTAGTCGATGTCTCGATGAGCGTCTCCGAGTCCGAGAGCGCACGCACGGCGAGAGCGCACGATGGTGGCATCTGGCCGCCAACGATGGTGGCAGCGGCGCGCCGAGAGCGCACGCGCGGCGACACCGGCGAGGAGCAGGAGGAGCACCGAGCACGGCGAGAAAGACGGCGAGCAAGCGGCGAGAAAGCCGCTAGAGTGCTGGAGTTGGACGCCTGGACAGTGGAGTGGACATGGACGCCGGCCCAAGCTTTCTTGTGTAGTTGTGTAGTTGTGTACTTGTGTTATTGTGTACTATTGTCTACTGTACTTCAGTACTTGACGTCTTGACTCTTGACTACTTGTGTAGTTGTGTGTGTAGTACTATAGTGTACAGTGTGTACTAGTGTGTACTGTATTACTGTGTAGAATTATAGACTTGTAGAGAGAGAGTGTGTGGTGTAAATTGTAAAGTGTACTGCTGTGTAGACTTGTAAAAGTGTGTGTAGTGTGTGACTGTGACTGTGTGTTGAGACTTGAGAATGACTGAATGAGACTTGAGAGTAGCGGGGCAGGCAGAGTTTTGGTTGCATTTTTTATTCTTTATTTAACTCTAGTGACATCGGGAAAAACACTTCTCAAATGTGTAAAGATGATGACAATATGACATCGGGAAAAACTCTAGCTTGCTTCTGTTTGCTTCAACTTTGAACATTATTCATTTCTATTTGTTTCAATTTTGAACATTGTTCATTTCTGTTTGAGAATGCAAATAGCCCTTGCAAATTGTTGTTTATACAAATGAGATTTTTATGGCTTGTTGCTGGATCAAATGATTTTTGGAGCTGTTGTTTAGATCTTAGAAGTTGATGTAGCTCTAGCACAAATGGAACAGAGTCTGAAGTACATTGATTACTTATATGTAGTATTTGTATCTATTATTACTTATATGGAAATGTTATTGCCTCATTAAAAATCTTACTAAGTAAAACCCAATGGGATAAAACCTTAGTAAGGGAAAAAAGTGCAGTAACTAATTACAAATTATTCCGAATTAATATTTAGCCATTCTAACTCGCTAGTGAACTCGGTGTCCTCCCAATTATGTTGTTCTCTTGTGGCAGCGTTTTCCCAGTCTTTAAGACAAGTGATTGCCTCTACCATCTCGGGTGCTAACATTGATCTTCTATCTTCAACTATTCTTCTGGTCAAACTAAAAGTAAATTCAGAAGAAACTGTTGATACTGGAACAACTAAGACATCCCGCACCAACTGAGACAACACAGGATATCGTCGTTGATTGTTCTTCCACCATAAGAGAACATTGTTGGAGTCATCATGATCATTTGCAAACTCAGGATCCACAGAATGATCAATGTCGAGGTATCGGTTGAGTTCCGCTTGTGAACTCATAGGTGGTAGCGTTGAAGGTGTTTCGGCTTGGCTAGAACTCTGTGAAGATGACCCACCGCCTCCTCGCATTGAATTCCATAACGTACCGCCAATCTTCCTCAGCGTCTCCAATTGTTGTGGTGCCGGTGCTACTGGTCTTCGGTGTGCACTGACAAACTTAGATTCGTACAAACAAAAAACTCGAAAAATTTCGTCAACAACATGTGAATAACTTTCAGAATAATCAATATTTAAAGCTTCACCTAATTGTTCCAAAGAAGATTGCAAACCAATTAATTTTAGTCTTGGATCTAAAATAAAAGCAAAACAATAAAGATGTCATATGCTTGTGAAATATTTTAAAATTTTTTGTTCCATTTTTTGTACGACAACAGAAAAATCGAGATCTTCTCTATATGATTCAAATAATTTTGCAATATCAAAAAGATGATATAAAACTAAACAAGATGTAGGATAATAAATACCAGACAATATTTTAGTAGAATCATAAAATAATTCTAAAAATTTATAAAATCTCTCTACTATATACCAAATATTATCAGAAAGAAACTCACTATTCAATCGAACATTAATAAATAAAGTTAAAAGATTTTTGTATGGTAATACTTACTTTAACATGATATAAGTGGAATTCCATCTTACCTTCATATCGGTACAAAATTTTCAAGGCCTCATATTATTGGCCTTACAATAATTTTTAAACTCAGCTACACGTACATTTGAAGAAGTAATGTAAACAATGGCCGAGCGAATAGCATCTAAAGGTGCGGTCATTTGTTTCATACCTGCTTGAACGATAAGGTTGATGATGTGACAGATGCACCTTTGATGGAGAACATACCCTCCAACATACGACTGAAGTGCTGGAGTCAATATGTCCATGGCCTTTGTATTCACTGAAGCATTGTCAAGAGTAATAGAAACAATACGATTTTCTAACTTATATTCACTAACTACAGTTAATATACGATCGGCGATAGTTTCTGCAGTATGTGCAACATCTATTAATTTAAAACCTATAACTCTTTTATTTAAAGTATAATTATCATCTAAATAATGTGCAACTACGCTAAGATAATCCATTTTTTGATGGTTGGCGGACCAAATATCTGATGTAAGTGCAAAAGAAAATGTTACTTTTGAAAAATTTTCTTTTATTATTGTTACATGATTTTCATAATATTGTAAAATATCATTTCTAGTAGTGTTTCTAGTTACTTTTTTAAACTGAGGACAAAATCCTCTTTGAATCATATTTTCAAAAGCTGCACTTTCACTTATCCTAATTGGTAAATCTTTAGAAACAATAAATTTAACGAGTTCTTCCCTACCTACCATAGGGTCATAGTTCCATGTACTTACAATGCCATCAGCAGCGAAACTTATTTGTGTTTGCTGACCGTGAGGACGTAGTTGTTTTTTTGCGCATGTCTTTCCGTGACGGAGTAAATGTCCGGTCCCAGCTGCAGGTGAAGCTGATAAGGTTTTTTTGCAATATTTACAAGTAGCAGTTTGTACCTTTTTTCTACTCGGATCGACAGACTCGGATGGATCAAAATACTGCCAACATTCCGACTTTTTTGCTCTTTTGCTCCCTATTGAGCTTGATGTCATTGATGGCGTAGAAGCAGAGCCCGCCGTTGGAGGAGATGACATCGGATTAGATTCAACAGTCCCCTCAGCAACACCAAAATTCTCAGTATTATTTTCCTTCGAACTGAAATTCTCGAAATTAACAGTGTTGAAATCCATAAAATAGCAAAAATAATTTCTCAAAAACAAATGATTGTAGAGCGCAAAAATACATTTTAAGGAAAACACAATCTTTAGAGAAAATATGATTTTTAAAGAGAAAATCAAAAATTTTAAATGCAATTTTTAGAGCAAATATGATTTTTAGAGAGCAAATCAAAAATTTTAAAAGCAGAAAATAGTTTTTTTTAAATTAAGTTATTCTTTTCAGCAATAAAATGAAAAAACAGCTGAGTAAATTGTAAGAATGAGAATATTAAATAGAGAGTGAGAAATTTGAGTAAAATGTGAGAGATTGGAATGAATTGTAAATTTTTGTGTGTATTTGAGGGTATATATAGTCAAAAATCCGACCGTTCACGGTGACTTCAAATTTTTTTTTAGTTTACAAATCGGACCGTTCACCGACTTAGCGTTCGTCTCAATAATTCAATGCAAATCTAACCGTACTCCGTACAGGCTTGTTTGTTTGAATGTAAATCGAACCGTTGTTTGTGTGTCTGAGATATTGAGATCTGACCGTTTATTAAAACTCAACAAAATCTGGCCGGTCGATTCGCGTGCCTTTTTTTGCCGTTCCTCGCTTCGCGTGCCAGTTTGTTTAATTTTTTGAGCCCGCGCAGGCGCACAGTATCGCTACAGTACATATACAGTACCGCTACGCCCCTAGCTAGCCCCTACATCACGCGTGAATGCGTGCGGCGTGCCACGCGCCCACGGCCTGACGGGCACGGCCCCACGCGTGCCTCGCTGCTCCCGCCCGTCCAATGCCTGCTTGACACGTGTCACCTCGCTTCTCGTGTTCACGTCCCGCAGCTCCCGTTCCCGCGCGCTCCCGCGAGCTCCTGCGCGTCACGTGCTGGGCCAGTTTGTGGGCTTCTCTCCCGCGCGCCGCGTGTCGGGCCGGCTCGGGTGTTAATGGGCTTCCCGTGCCGTACCGTGCTGGGCCGGCCAGTGATTTATCGTGCCGTGCCGGCCCGAGCATGGCCCGCGTTGCCGTGCCGTGCCGTGCCGCCCATGGGCTGAATTTTGGGGCTCGGCACGGCCCGGTACTCCGTGCCGGGCCAGCACGGCCCGTTAACTCCTCGTGCCGGGTCACAATGTCGTGCTTCGGGCCCTACGCACATCTAGTGCCACCACCATTCCATACCAAATTCTGGTCACGGCTAGAGTTTTATTTCATGAATATACATAAATACACATATAATAGTTCATGGCTCATTACTTGATCATTTCACATTTCACAGGCATTTAGCCTTTTACTGCCATTTCATATTTCAATCATTCGTTCACATGCAATACTAATTATATTCAAGGTTATATTATAGCAACTCTTAAAATATAGGTTCAAGATGTTCAAGAATATGACTTGTCTTCCGCGTCGTAAAAATCAGCAGTTGGTGTCGGGTCAACAATGAAGTCCTTGAACTCAGCTTCTGGATCTGCTCGGCGACAAACAAACATACAATAATTACTAACTATATTAAAATGTTTTACAATCTATATGCATATATGCTTTAAAAAGAATAACTGAACAATGCTGAAGTTGATTGAGACTGCAAGCTGAACTGAGTCGAGATTCTAGGGTTTCAAAGAATCTGGGCTAAGATTGAGTACTGGAGGTTACTAGAGTTTCAAGATATCAAAATCTACATAGGGTTCATGGTTGGTTTGCTCAAAAATGACGAATGTCAACAGATCGACATTCGGGTCACGGCTAGGACATGGCTCTAGGGAACTCTAGAGGGCTTATTTCAAGTTGTGGTAGTTGAATAAAATGTAGAACATAGCTCCATAAGTTTAGTAGACAAAGTGGATTCCAATTAGCATAACCAGAAGTGGCTGAACTGGCCCAATGCCATCGGCTGACATGGGCTGACATAGACTTGACATGCACAGAAACTAGGGCATAGCTGCGAAAATGATTCAAGGCTTCAATTGCTTCGCCAACTATGTCTAGGAGATAGGCGAGAGCAACAGAAATCTAATGGTGGTAGTTTCGATCACTGGGATGGCCGGACGGCGATGAATGGCGGGGAGGAAACATGGTGGTGACATGACAGAGTACAGCTACTGGACAAATTTGTGGCATAGTTGTAACTTGAGATTTTGGGCAGAACTAGAGGTCGATGCAATGGAGAGATTTACTCAGGAGGCTGAGATGAATCTATGGGACAAGGCGGCAACGACGGCGATGACCGGCGACGACCGGACGGCATGCGGGCGATGATACCAGAAACGGCTCACGGTGACAGAGCGATTTAGTGGTTTAATCCCCAAATTGATGGCATGGTCAGGCTCCTAGGTTGATCCAGATAGAGTGGTTAGGAGGGATTGGATTTGGGGCGGCGCCGACGAAGAGCTTGACGACACTGCCGGAGAAGAAGGGGATGGCTTTTGGGCATTACTAACACAAAGCTTTGGAAATCGATTCTTCGCGGTGAGAGCAAGAGGGAGGTGAGGGAAAGCTACTTGAATGGCCAATTTGGCCGGAGGAACGACGGTGCGGCCTGGCGACATGAGCCGGTCGCCGGTGGCACGCGAAAATTGGAAATGTTTCAATAGAAGCTTGAATTTGAAATCCAAGTGCACAGGCTTGCTAAGAAGGTTCCACTGATCATTTAATTCTATTAACAGAAGGGCTAATTCAGGCTAAATCGGGCTGCATTGCTGGAAGAGGGCAAATGCAATCTACAGCGATCACCGGCGTTAGGGTCCACCGGAGTTCAATTAGATGCTACATCACGATGAGGTGAACAAAAGGTACTCACTGGTCGAAGCAATTTGAAGATTGGTGCAGTGGATCAAGCTGGCGTCGTGCTCCTCCTCGGCGACTCGCCGGAGAAGAAGACGAAGACGAGAAGTTTGGGACTTAATCAATTTTCTGGTGAAGTGAGAATTGCACAGGATGGTGGGGTGTTTTAATAGGCCAATGACGGAGTTGGCAAGGAGGGAACAGCCACGATCTTTGCGCCGGGATGAGACTGGCTGGGCGCAGAAGCAACAGCGGTGACGACGACAACGGCTCGGCAACTGCTCAATTTGTCAATTCATTGGGACTTGGTGCTGGCCGGTGCGAAGTGAAGGCACAGGCGACAATGCTGACACGGCGTGGTGACGTGGTATGAAGCTCCTAACAAAGTGCTGCTGCGGTCGCTGCTAGTCGCGTGTACGGTTGCTGGTGGTCGCTGGTGCTGCCACGGCGACGCTCTTGGCGCGGAGACGTGCGCACATGCAAGCACAAACGAACACCAGCACAGGCGAGGGCGAAGCTGGCCAGCGGTGAGGAGACATGGCGAAGCCTGGCGCTGGTCGAAACTGCTGTTGGGAGCTCTGGTCAAAACAGGGATTGGACCTTATTACAAAATCTAGATTTTGGCTTTGGATTGATTTGCAAAATTTTGGATTTAGGTGATTAGGGCTGATTTGAACTTCACAAATCTGGCAAACTTTATTCAGCAGATGATTTGGCAAAGATAGAAAATAAGATTTGGAACATTGGAATAGTTTTCAGATAAAACAAAAAGAGAGTATTAAATCTGGATTTTGTCAAAATTGAAATTCTGGGATTTAGGATGGGATTTTGATATCCTCACAGAAGAAGATTTTGTATTGAATAACATTTGGGAGGTGTTCCCTGAAACAGATTTGAATTTGGAGTTGATTTGTGACTTTTAGCCTTTTCAAGCTTCTGGAAAATCAAAAAAGGACTGATCTGCGATACTATTTGGACTGATTTGTAAAAGGGTCTAGATGATAGAATTTGACTGCCAACTTTTTGGATTAAGGTATTGGCATACCCTTGATCATAATCCAAGGATAATTTGGTTTGGATTAGGTCAAGATTTGATTAAATCAGAGTTCAGAGTATTTAGGGTAATTAGGATATTTAATTAAATTCTGTTTTTGAAAACAGAAAGGTTTGACAAATCTGAGAGTAAGCGATGGAATTGAATCTGGATTCTGAAGACTTTTATACTCAGGATAAATAATAGATTATATCTGGAAAATCAGGTCTTGATTTGGGCTCACATGGAAAATTTTGAGATTTTAGGGCTTAGAATAAAATAAGTCTGGGTCGATTCTGCTGATCTTGAAGAGACATACGCATGCATGACTTTTTATGAAAAGAATTTTCACCCAAAACCAGGGTGTTACAAAACTGATCGGATACAATCGAGTAGTGGTTGTTTATTATCTTAACCCATATTTTTTTCCAAACACAAATGAATACATAAATTGACCGACGCAAATCCAAATACGGATAGTTGTGGATACAAACTGATGGAAATATAGTTTCCAATATAATCCATATATTATTGGCAGCAAGAATATAATTCATCATTTAGGAAAATACAAATTTGGAGATATTATATTACAAAGCATGTATTACAAAGTAAGAAAAAAATCCAATTATATTGATGACTCTACTGATAATGATATAGATATTTGAACCATTTGGCCAAAAGACCAAAATGGATATATATTTTACCATTTTACAAATATTCGTTGGATATCTATTGAATACATATACAAAATTAGAAATTCCCATATTCTAACACATCTAAAAGAAATGTAGACTGAAGTTGAATATAGATATAGATGTTATCTAGATCTTAAAATTATAATCTACATTAAAAATTTTATAGATATAAATAAAATCGATTGATATTATTTGTCCCATTTTCATACATCAAGTTATCAATATCTCCCACCTACATGAGTGATACATTGTACACATGAACTCCATTTTCACCTATATATTGGGGAATTCCGTCAAATCAAGTTATCCACATCTCCAATTTTTTATATATTATACACATTAACTCATTTGTATAATCTCCACAAAATTACACTTTAGACCGTGTCCAACTGGCAGGGGCGAGCTGGTGCGCACCTAGGAAATTTAGCATGTGTTTAGCACAGGCTTGCCGCGCATAGCTTGCATTGATGTGTGGTGAGGTAGCGTGTGGACACCAGTCTATAGGTGGGGCCCACTTAGCGTAAGCCAGGTGAAGCGGCGTTGTTGGAGCACTGTTCGGTGCAATGGGATACATTTTGTTGGTCCCACACATGTAGTGTCACCCGCCTAATCATACTCATGCAAACTTTATGACTGATAGATGGGGTTGAAAAAAAGTGCGCCCATTCGACAGTGAGAAGGGGTTTGATCAAGTGGGTGGGGAAGCAATACGTCCAGGGTCCACAAATTAAGTGGGTGGTATGAGTGCGTGTGCCCACCTATGTGCACTCAGACCTAGAGGCTAATAAGTGGGATCGGCACTTATTTGATCTATTTATCAGTCTCACATATCTAGAGGATTTGTTTTGATTGATTTTTTTTTTTTATATTTTGTGATAGAAAAAATTGTAATAAAAGAGTGCTTGAATTTTGACGATGTGACACAATAGTTTTCTCTAGCGGAGATGTATGGGAGTGTTTAGTTTTTATTTACCTCTATTTTGATGATGCACTTTCTCACCTAGATGGTAATGGTTAAAAGGTAAGGATTCTTGGAGATGGCGTTAGGCTGTCCCCAACGCCAGACCCTCGAGGCTTTGATAAGCAGGACTCACACAAAAAAATATTAAACAAATCGCGAGAGGAGAGAGACGACGCCACGCGAAGCAGCAGCAACGACGATCTGATAGGCGGGGCCCACCGACGCGTGATTGGGCGAAGCGGCCGTGTTGGAGCTGCTGACGATGCTTCGTCACGCGTTTTGTGAGTCCCACATTGCACTAGCCTGTGCCCCCCTACACGCTCGAGACACGTAACTGACGCATGGGCCCAAATGGGATACAGGCCCACTAGTAAGCGTGTGGGTTTGGTGTGTTAGAGTGAGCAGTGAATTTCGGTGGGGCCCACAAAACGTGTGAGTGCGCTCGTACTGCGTGCCATTTATTACTGGTATTTAACCGGGCACAGTCCCCACCAGGTGGGGCCAATGGGGGTAGAGTCCACATGTCAATGACCGACGCGTGTGAAGCAGTAGGAAAAATAACCGTTGGATCGTTTTTTGAGGCCGGTCCCACATGTCAGTAACTGAAAAAATAGCCGTTTAATTCTAACCGTTTATATTTAGCCGTTGGGGTTATTTTATTCATTTTTGAGGTTAAAAATTCATAAAAAATCGTAAAAATTCAAAAAAAAATTACAGAAAATTCCTGAAAAATTGTGTGATCCCCTGCCTATAAATATTACCAGGTTTTAGCTCATTTTCACTCAAGCAAAAGCAAAAACCACACACTTTTCACTCTCCTGTTCATCCAGTATTTCCAGAATAAATTTCTGATGGCCAACAATCCCCCCGGCAGTTATGTGAATTGGTTTGGCGAACCAAATTTTGTTAATCTTTAATAGATATTATATACATGGGGCCTGTTAGAGAATATACGTATCAGATACGAGTTCGAATAAGATTCGTATCAAATCAGGAAACCTAATCTGTTAGGATTTCTTCTGCATGGGCAATTCGAATAACATTCGTATCACATCAGGAAACCTAATATGTTATGATTTCCTCTACATGGCCCTATATATAGAGATGTATGATGGGCTTTGAGGATCACCACAAAAGTCATAGTTGCCATCTCTTTTGATAGCTCATAAACCCTTGTTGTACGCGTTGGTGCTAGCACACCATCGTACGACGTTCCATCCCGGTACGTGTGGATACCGGTAGAGGCGCTGCTGCAATTGCTGCGCTGATTAGGACGATCTGCAAACGGTTGCTGTGAACATTCGATCGCTGCATCAAATCTGCTTCCGCTACTGGTAACAATCTAATCTATGTTCTATTACTTGCAGTTTTCGAGTAAGTTAAATAGAAATTCTGCTAGTGTAGCTTACTCGATTTCCTACAGTGGTATCAGAGCCATCCTGTATAGTATTAGATCTGGATTAATTATATAGATATGTGATATATGAAGTTATGGTAGATTAGATCTACTAGTTCATTCAATCTGTTACCGTATAAGTTTCATTATACATGTTTCTTTTGACATCCAAGTGTTGTGATGAACAATTTTTTGGCCGACTTTAATATGAACTAATGTCTAATGATCCTAGCATGGGCCAGAGGGAGGTGATGTTAGGGTTTATATGACAATAGTAGATTAGATCTTCTAAATCATGTCTATAGATTGGATCTATATATGACATTAGCTGCCTATTCTAGATATTCATATTGGAGTTAATATGAATGACTTAAGGGGATTTAAACCAATCAGATTGGTTCGAAAATTTGATTAATATGATTAATTTAAAAAAAAGATTATATTTGATAACCAGAAGCTGTCAACTTTGGTGTCTAAGGAAAGAACACATCATAAGGTTTTTCTTAATAAGCCCCGCTTGGAACGCTTTCCTTCATGGTGTGAGCAAAAACAGTCGCGGTCTTTCCTGGCCAAGGTTACTGCCAACGGAAATTAAATATAGTCGTAGTTATGCATGTGAGATTATCTAATTGATGATTATTTTCATGCATATAGATGTTGTGACATCTTTTAACCCCTCATGAAACATAAAGATTATACTTGACAACCAGAAGCTGTCAGCTTTGGTGTCTAAGGAAAGAACACATCATAAGGTTTTTCTTAATAAGCCCTGCTTGACGGAACGCTTTCCTTCATGGTGTGAGCGAAAACAGTCGCGGTCTTTCCTGGCCAAGGTTACTGCCAACGGAAGTTAAATATAGTCGAAATTGCACCTATTAGATCATCTAGCTGATGGTTATTTTCGTGGATATGGATGTTTTGCCATGTTTTAACCCCTCATAAAAATTAAGTGTTTATTATACCCTTCCAATTGCTGCACTTGTCAAGATTTTGATCGTTGCTTGGTGGGTCTGACAAATCAGGGCACCATCAATTATCTTAATAAGGCAGGATGTGTGTTGGACACCCATAAGCATAGAATTGGTTTAACTTAACAAAACCATCAAAACGGTTTTGGGCTTTGGGGCATGGTGTTGGGATGACACCCAACAAACAAGAGTTATATATGATATAATTAATAAGGAGTTGCTTACCTAAATAACTAGGTTTCTAGCAGTGATGCCAAATCTCACTAGAACTTAGTGAAATATGGATCTTGGCCTACTATATATATTTCTTTGAGGGATTTTTTCTAAAATATATAGTTGGTACATCTTTTATTGAATTGTTTAATAAAAGACTTTTCATAAATATAATGCTATAATTTTGCATTTCTTTACTGTTGTAGACCATGGATAGTGGTAGCTCCTCAAACAATTTCAGTTTGCGATCTGTCCTTAATAAAGAAAAGCTCAATGGAACAAATTTTATTGATTGGTATAGAAACTTGAGAATTGTTCTCAAACAAGAGAAAAATGACTATATTCTAGAGACTCCTATACCTGATGAACCAGCCGCTAGTGCTTTACGTGCTCAAAAGGATGCTTATAAAAAGCATACTGATGACGCACTTGATGCCAGCTGTCTAATGCTTGTCACGATGAACTCTGAGCTTCAGAAGCAATATGAGAACATGACAGCTTATGACATGGCCGTGTCTCTTAGAAACTTATTCGAGGAGCAGGCCAGGGTGGAAAGATATGAGACCACCAAGAAATTGCATGATTGCAAGTTGGCAGAAGGAAGCTCGGTCAGTCCTCATGTGATCAAGATGATTGGTTACATTGAGAATTTGGAAAAACTTGGTTTTCCCCTTAGTCAAGAGTTGGCTACTGATATGATTCTCCAATCGCTCCCTTCGAGCTATGACCAGTTTGTCATGAATTATAACATGAATAATCTGGAGAAATCATTGACCGAATTGCATGGGATGCTTAAAACAGCGGAACAGAACATTAAGAAAAACCCAAATAATGTAATGATGGTTAAAAAGGGAAAAAGCTTTAAGAAGAAGGGCAAGGGCAAGGCTAAGGGAAAGGGCAAAGCTCTAGAAAGATCCTCTAGCGCTAAGCCTAATTCCAAAGGAAAGTCTAAGCCAGGTGCCACCCCTACTACTGAATGCTTCTATTGTAAGGAATCTGGCCATTGGAAGAGAAATTACAAGAAATACTTGGAAGATTTAAAGAAAAAGAAGGAAAGTGAGACTCCTTCAGGTATATATGTTATAGAAGTTCATTTAGCTACTTCTCCTTCCGACTCTTGGGTATTTGATACCGGATCGACTGCTCATATTTGCACTTCGATGCAGGGGCTTAAAAGGAGTAGAAATTTGGCTAAGGGTGAGGTTCAACTTCGCGTTGGCAATGGAGCAAGAGTTGCAGCCTTAGCTGTTGGAACTTTTATATTAGCTTTACCTTCAGGATTAATTTTAGAACTTAATAACTGTTATTATGTTCCTGCCATAAGCAAAAACATTGTATCCGTGTCGTGTTTGGACACACTGGGTTATGAATTTAGAATAAAGAACAATCGTTGTTCCTTTTATTTAAATGATATGTTTTATGGCAATGCCTCATTGGAGAATGGGCTTTATCAGCTAAATCTTGAATTACCTGTCTATAACATATGTACTAAGAGGTTTAGGTCCAATGATTTGAATCCCACATTTATCTGGCATTGTCGTTTAGGCCATATCAATGAGAAACGCATCATGGAACTCCTGAAAGATGGGCTTCTAGACTCATTTGATTTTCAATCATTTGATGTGTGTGAATCTTGTTTACTTGGCAAAATGACAAAGGCACCTTTCACGGGTGAAAGTGAAAGGGCAAATGACTTATTGGCTCTTATTCATACTGATGTATGTGGACCATTAAGTTC
Source organism: Pharus latifolius (assembly GCA_019359835.1). Lineage (NCBI taxonomy): Eukaryota > Viridiplantae > Streptophyta > Magnoliopsida > Poales > Poaceae > Pharus > Pharus latifolius. The sequence continues at coordinate 49,734,071 of CM033319.1, read as the reverse complement.
AACAGCTAGAGGTGGCTTTCAGTACTTCATAACTTTTACCGATGACTTTAGTAGATATGGATATGTCTACTTAATGAGGCATAAATCTGAAACATTTGATAAATTCAAGGAATTTCATAATGAAGTACAAAATCAACTTGGCAAGACAATCAAAACCCTACGATCTGATCTTGGAGGGGAATATTTGAGCCAAGAATTTGGTGATCATCTAAAACAACATGGAATTGTTCCACAATTGACCCCGCCAGGAACACCTCAATGGAATGGTGTGTCAGAACGACGGAACAGGACTTTGTTGGACATGGTTCGGTCAATGATGAGCCAAACTGATCTTCCATTGTCCTTCTGGGGATATGCTCTAGAAACAGCTGCGTTCACATTAAATAGGGCTCCATCAAAAGCCGTAGAAAAGACACCATATGAGATATGGAATGGAAGGCGTCCTGGATTGTCTTTTCTTAAGATTTGGGGTTGTGAAGTTTATGTAAAACGTTTAATGTCTGATAAGCTCAAACCCAAATCAGATAAATGCTTCTTTGTGGGCTATCCTAAGGAAACAAAAGGATATTACTTCTATAATCGAGAAGAAAACAAAGTGTTTGTTGCCCGAAACGGTGTCTTTTTGGAGAAAGAGTTTCTTTCAAAAGGAGTAAGTGGGAGCACAGTGCAACTTGAAGAAATTCGGGAACCACTGGAAATTGTTTCAGCACCCACTGAAGCTCAGCAAGACCTGCAAAACAATGTATAAAATGATGCAGGACAAGCACCGGTTATACGTAGGTCTGAAAGGGTACGTCACGCACCTGGAAGGTACATGCTCCTTACAATGGAGCAGCGTGAAGTATTATTGATAGATAATGATGAACCTAAGACTTACGAAGAAGCGATGATGAGCCCTGACTCTAAGAAATGGCTTGGAGCCATGAGATCCGAAATTGAATCCATGCATGACAATCGAGTGTGGAACTTGGTTGATCTGCCTGATGGTGTAAAAGCCATTGAGTGCAAATGGGTTTATAAGAAAAAGATTGACATGGATGGTCATGTTTATATCCATAAAGCACGATTAGTTGCAAAAGGTTTCAAGCAAATTCAAGGTGTTGATTATGATGAAACATTTTCGCCCGTTGCTATGTTAAAGTCAATCAGGATCATCCTAGCTATTGCTGCCTATTTCGATTATGAGATATGGCAGATGGATGTCAAAACGGCTTTCCTAAATGGAAACCTAAGTGAGGATGTGTATATGGCACAGCCTAAGGGTTTTGTCGATCCAGATAATACTAGGAAAGTATGCAAACTTCATAAATCCATTTATGGGTTGAAGCAAGCTTCTCGGAGTTGGAATCTTCGTTTTGATGAAGTAGTCAAACAGTTTGGTTTCATCAAAAATGAAGAAGAGTCTTGTGTTTATAAAAAGGTAAATGGGAGCGCACTTGTTTTTCTGGTCTTATATGTGGATGACATACTTCTGATCGGAAATGATATTCCTATGCTTGATTCTGTGAAGTCCTCATTGAAAAGTAGCTTCTCTATGAAAGACTTAGGTGAGGTAGCATATATTTTGGGCATTAAGATCTATCGAGATAGATCTAAAAGGCTAATTGGATTAAGCCAAAGTACATATATTGACAAAGTATTGAATAGATTCAATATGCACGATTCCAAGAAAGGTTTTCTACCTATGTCACATGGCATTAGTCTTAGCAAGAGTCAATGTCCTTCGACATGTGATGAGCGGGACCGAATGAATAAGATTCCATATGCTTCTGCTGTTGGATCTATTATGTATGCCATGCTATGTACACGCCCAAATGTCTCCTATGCTCTAAGTGTTACGAGCAGATACCAATCAAATCCAGGTGAGAGTCACTGGACTGCTGTAAAAAACATCCTTAAATATTTGAGGAGGACTAAGGATGTGTTCTTGGTTTATGGAGGTGAGGAAGAGCTCGTTGTTAGTGGCTACACCGATGCTAGCTTCCAAACCGACAAAGATGATTTCAAATCGCAATCTAGTTTTGTATTTTGCCTTAATGGAGGAGCTGTAAGCTGGAAAAGTTCCAAGCAAGAAACTGTCGCTGATTCTACAACAGAAGCAGAGTACATTGCTGCTTTTGAAGCTGCTAAAGAAGCTGTTTGGATTAAAAAGTTCATCTCTGAACTTGGTGTGGTTTCTAGTATTTCAAGCCCAGTGGATCTCTATTGTGACAATAGTAGAGCCATTGCGCAAGCCAAGGAACCAAGGTCTCATCAGAAATCCAAACATATACTCAGGCGTTATCACCTCATCCGAGAAATCGTGAATAGAGGTGATGTGAAGATTTGCAAAGTGTCCACGGATTTGAATGTTGCTGATCCGTTGACAAAGCCTCTCCCGCAACCAAAGCATAAGGTGCATACTAGAGCAATAGGTATTAGATACATTTGTGATTGACTCTAGTCCAAGTGGGAGGTTGTTAGTGATATGTCCTAGAGCAAATCACAGAGATGTATTTATCTTTGTTATATTTATGAGCATTTGAATAATATGTTATTTTTGAATAAATTATCATCTTGGTTTGATCAACAAGTATGTGACTTGTTCGTGAGACTCTAAATTTATTTGATGATATTATTCTAATATAGTCCCTGATCCATTATCTTTAAATAGGACATTATTGATTAATGGATCAGCACATTTATTGATTAATGGTTATGTTTCACGGACCATGGATACAAGATATCAAATCAATAATGTGAACATATATTGGAGAATATAATGTTGGATAGACCCATTTTGAGACACTGTTTGGATTTGTTATTTAAGTGTCACCAGTTGGTCTCAAATAATGTTTATGATTGATCCTTAGACCTGAGACCATCATAGTTTCCTACATGTGTAGTAGTATACTTTGATAGTACCAAACGCTACTTTTAAGTAGTAATAAAGGTAATATTCAGGTATACTATGAGCCATGCGGAGGAATATGAATAGTTAAGATGGAATTTGCATATCTTATAAAATGAGAGAGATATCTCTGGGCCCCTCGATATAGATGAATTGAGAAGTGCATGGCCATGCTGTTTGTGGTTGAAGTGTCAACTACAAGAAGATCAATTCACTATGAGATCGAGAAAGGATTGAACTGTGTAAGGGTGGCACATTTCCTACCTTGGGTTTAATCTGGTATCGTATGGCAAGAGGATCAACATGAAAACATTATATATAGGTTTGCTGATTATGATCTTTGTGTGTATTTGGATAGTCGTTATGTCCTGCTAGGGGCCACTACCGACTTACAATTCGGGTAAGTATTCTCGGGTTGTGACTAAATATACACGAACCTACAGGGTCACACACTTAACGGGTTGGAACAATGCAATTCGGATTAAGTCTATTTTGGGTTTCCATATCAGATTTGGAGACTTAATGATAGACTCCTTATGCATTTGGATTGGGTTTGATATGAGTTTCTGTATCAGATTCGGAAACTTAATGTTCGACTCCTTATGTATTTGGATTGGGTTTAGACTCATTATCCATTTGGATTGGGTTTGGTATAGGTTTCCATATCAGATTCGGAGACTTAATATTAGACTCCTTATGCATTCGGATTAGGTTTGTTATGGGTTTTCGTATCAGATCCGGATTGGGTCTGTTAGAGAATATACGTATCAGATACGAGTTCGAATAAGATTCGTATCAAATCAGGAAACCTAATCTGTTAGGATTTCTTCTGCATGGGCAATTCGAATAAGATTCGTATCACATCAGGAAACCTAATATGTTAGGATTTCCTCTACATGGCCCTATATATAGAGATGTATGATGGGCTTTGAGGATCACCACAAAAGTCATAGTTGCCATCTCTTTTGATAGCCCGTAAACCCTTGTTGTACGCGTTGGTGCTAGCACACCATCGTACGACGTTCCATCCCGGTACGTGTGGATACCGGTAGAGGCGCTGCTGCAATTGCTGCGCTGATTAGGACGATCTGCAAACGGTTGCTGTGAACATTCGATCGCTGCATCAAATCTGCTTCCGCTACTGGTAACAATCTAATCTATGATCTATTACTTGCAGTTTTCGAGTAAGTTAAATAGAAATTCTGCTAGTGTAGCTTACTCGATTTCCTACAGGGCCCACACGAAGTACCTCTCGAAACGCCTTTGCATTGGAGTTGTTGGCACTTGAGAAGGTGTCTCGCGAAGCGCCTTGCGAAGCGCTGGTACATTGGAGTATGGGGTGTTTTAGGTGGTGCTTCGCACATGTGGCACAGAATATACTGAAGAATATTCCGTTGAAGCGCATCGCGAAGCGCCGATGCACTGGAGACAGCCTTAGATGATGCTCCTACGTGAATTTGCCCTGGAAGAGGACAAAAGTCGAAAGCCTGCTTATATATAGCCCTAGCTTCCACTGCCTACTACTATGTAGTGTGGGTTGTTTGCTGTCACCTACGACACGAGTAGTAGATGCAGCTTTTGTCAGGCTACTAAACTGCCTTGAGTGCCTCTGGGTTCATGATTTAATGGTTTTTTTTGTTGTTTGATTAGACTATTTTATAATCATATATTTAAAATATATTATAATATATTTTTCAAATATATCCCACTTGAATATATTTTAAAAACATCCCATCTTAATATATTCTAAAATATCCTAATTTATTATATTCTTTAAACTAAACATATTTTGTATTTACTCATTTCAACTCTGACTCAAATTAGTATATAACCGATTACGATTATTATTATGATTTTGAACCAAATACCACCTAAATGTGTAACTGACATGTATAGCATATTGGGTCAGTATTCTATTGATTATTTACCAATAATTTTTTTTAAGAAAACTAACCTCTAGTTCAAAAAATCTATAAAAAAACAACCTTTTGTTATATGACATGTCTATTTTTCTGTATGGTACAGAAATCCTCTATGGCACACGATAGCAGGAGGTGGATGTGGACTTGCCGCACATCCACTGATGTGCGGCAGGAGCTGATCTTGGTGTACAGTGCTACATCACATGCATGCATCTCTCTTTGTCTACCGAACATGCATACATATTAGATATCTCTCTCCCCCAAAATAAGTTATTTTAACTAGAAGTTAGTTTTCTTATTTTTTTCAATTAGGTTATTCGTATAAAAAAATTGTATTTTTTTAGTTTAATCGGTTTTACAAAATATTGTAATCGAATTATTAACTTTGGTTTTGAAATTTCTAAAACTGAATTATAAAATGGCTGGCAATTCGGTTCAATAAATTTGGTTTTGATGTTTAGTGAAGATAGAATATTTTCTATTTAGTAATGTATATATTGAAGAATATATACATATTATGTTACTAATTATGTTATTAGTACACTATATTATTTAAAGTAAAGATAATAATATTTTAGTAATTATAATTAGTGATATTTATCAATATAAATGAGTAATATATTCTTAAAATATACTAGATTTAGGTAAATAATCCAATATCCTTATATTAATTTAGTTATTTTGACTATTTTGGTTTTTGAAAGTCAATAACCAAACTAAACGAGTTAGCCAAATAATCAAATTTATGGGTTATTTTGGTTTAGTTAGATTCAGTTATTACGGTTTAGTTGGTTCTTGCTCACCCGAGTTGCATGGGAGGAAATATGGACCATAATTAATTAATAATGTGTCATGGTTTGTGCAGCAGATTAACTAGACGTGTTACCGAGTAGAGGATGAAGGGTATGTTTCGTACGATCAAAAGTTACAATATGTGTCAACTGCTGTTGGCTGTTAAATGTGTCGCAATAAAACGGGACCCACCTTAGCCACCTATTAATAGAAAGAGAGGCCATGGCTAGTCAATTTGCGTCAGACTAATCCTATATCAATAATTTTGGCCAAACTAAAAATGGTAGTCAAACAAACGTCTTATCTTAATTTTATTCGGGAGAATTTCAGTTTCGATTTAAAATTGTTAAAAAATTTTAAGTATTCTGAAACAGGTTATAATAAGAAGAATTTCTCAGATAAATTTAAGTCTATTTTAATCAGAAAAAGTTAACATCTTCTCTTCAACTTTTCTAAAATATCTCAAAAATCACTACTGACAGAAGTGTAAATCCTGACAAACAGGATTTAAATGTGCTTGACTAACTAAGAATTGGCTATGAACCTAATGGTTACCAATTATACTTGGCATTGAAAGTTTTTGGCTTGGTAAAGCCATGTTACAATCCAAACACACCCCGATACCCACGCCATCTCTGTTTTTGCATACAAGCATGCGAGTTTTTTTTATAAATAACTCAAGATTAAAAAAATAATGACAAAACTAACCCATAATTGCGAAAATTTACAAAAATGACCTGCTACGTCAGCATGTTGAGCTCTGGGAGCTCGACAAATTGGCTGTCGTGTTTCGATTAGCATATCGAGCACCCAATGCACGACATGGACCTTGTCGAGCCCCTCGACCACGACCACGACCACAGCTTGTCGAGTTGTCAGAACTCGACAAGCCATGACCGCGTTTAACCAAAAAGAGTTTGTATTGCGGGAGCGGGGATTCGAACCCAGATGGACGACGTGGCAGAAGAGGATTCCCACCAGCTGGGCTAGGAGCTTTAACTGTTCTAGTACTAAAGGAGTTTTTAATATTGAGCATGTACATGTACATGTATATACATGTATATGTATGTATGTATGTATATATATGTATATGTATATGTATGTATGTATCTATGTATGTATGTATATATACATATATATGTATATGTATATGTATATACATGTATATGTATGTATGTATGTATGCATGTATATATATGTATGTATATGTATGTATGTATGTATGTATATGTATGTGTATATATATATATACATATATAAGTAAATGTATATGTACATACATATAATAAAAATATATATATGTATGTATGTATATACATATAATAAAAATATATAAGAAATCTAGTTAACTGCATGATTCATTTTGAATGTAACACGCTGAAAAATAAAAGTGTTAGTACATGTTCGCTATGGGTTCGGACGACCCCTCTTATGCCCATGTCTATCTCTCTGAAAAGGCGATGCTGAGTACAGATCAGGTGGCACATGTGATCGCCGCCCAGCCGCGGTAGAAGGACCATGCTGCTCAGTACCTGCATGACCCTGAGATGGCTGTGTCGGTGGAGGGTGATCTTCGAGCTCGCTCGGCGCTAACTCATCCGGTTGGTAGTACTGATGTGCATGAGGGTCGTGCATCCCTAACATGCTCGAGACCCAATCGTCGTTGTCCCGCTGTTGTGCCACCCAATTGGCCTCGCCCCCCTGCGGAGCGTAGTACTCACGATCGTCATGCACATCCATGTGGTCGTGGGCGGGCTCCCCCCCAGCTTAGTTGCGTAGACCCCAACGAACTGAGTGTCCCTGTCCTTGGGCCGCCTGCTAAATATGAGCCTGGTCCCAATCTTCATTAGCCGCAAGCCGCTCTGCCAACGCCTTACTCGCATCCTCCTTGTCTTGACGACGGATGTCGTCCTCATAATCGGAGTCATCTGAATCGGGAGTGCGATGTCTCGACGGGCCCCCAATATGTAGATCTCTACATCGAGCATTGTGCATTGACGAATAACGACTAAGCCGAGACGGGCCGGCGGACGTACCCGGTATGTCACCTCCCCAGGTCGACGATGTGTCGCGATGACTGCGCCGTACTGACGAAGTGCTCTGTCGAGCACCACCCAGGCTAGGCCGGGCTGACATCGGGCTAGGTGGCCGGGCCCCTCTCTGGTGCGGAACCGATCCAACTGTCTTTCGGCCACAAGTTAGGTCGAAGAAGAGTCGTTGTGATGCTATACGGATGGAATGTAGGCACCACGCGCCACCGTCTTGAAGTGTCGTCCTCCCAGAGCGATGTATCCGGCCTGGGAACTGAACATCAAGGCCTAGTTGAAGACTGTCTTGATGTGATAGTTCTGTCGGCGAATGGGGGGCCGCACGAGCAAGTCGCGTGTGGGTGCGCGGCACGTACCACTGAAGATAGGCCTGGTACGTCGCAGGGTCATACGGCCGCTCCTCCACAACAACATCCGTCGCTGCGTGGTCCTCCCACTCGTCAACCCATTTGGCATTCTTGCTCTGCCAGTTGTCGGAGTGTTTTCCTCTACGTGTTTGTCTGCAAAAGGTGACGCGATGCACATAAAGCAAGAAAATAAACAAATATGAGTGCGTACATGAGATATAGAAAATGTTCCAGGCATACACGTGAATCTCCCGCGGGAGATGGCGTTGTCGATTTCTTTCCAGGGGCGGTATTTGCTGGTGTAGTCCGAATTGGCGCATCACCATCTCCAGAAAATATGACTCCACTACATGTGAGAACACCATGTGCCAGCGTGTAAGCCAGTACTCTTGGCCCATGGTGCAATGCGAGGAAATGCCATGTGGTACAACCTGGGAGATGTGCTCCGGTGTCCATGGTCTCTATATGACGCGTGCGTCTGGTAGGAGATCAAACTCTCCCAAGTACGCCACATAACAGCGGTGAATCTGTGACGATGACCACCTCGGCCGACCTCCCAGCCAACGGGCTCCCATGGTCGGCCGATCTACCCAGTCCTCGTAGTCCACTGGCGCACCGTATGGATGGATGGATGGATCACTCTAAACATGGCTGACCAACGGGGAAGTGCTCCCATGACCAGAGCTGCAGCAGTACAGGGCATGCGGACAACAATGATCCAGTCGAGGTCCTGCAACATGCCTCGCAAAGCCCCCTGTACGTCGCGCACAACATTGCCATCACCCAGTTGTAACGCGGCATGGCCCCTGAGTCCGCATCGACGATACTCTCGACCAGGGGAATGAACCACGTGTACACAATGTCACTGTGCGTCAAAGGGAAACAAATATACTGCAGCGTCACCAACAAGTAGGCGAAGAGATGCCGCCGAACTACATTGGCTGGGGCATCATCGGGGCACTCACGGTTGCACGCCAAAAATCAGTGGGGGACACCACGCCTGGATGCCGGGATCTCATCAGCGTGGTTAGCGATGTTGAATCGGAGGTGCATCTATGGGCGCCAATCTAGGCGTGCTGGCCAGGGGACGATGAGATGTCCACTGCCAGGTAAAACAAGCAGCATGCTCACATCCTCCAGCGTGACTGTCATCTCCCCCAGCGGAAGTGGAAAGTGACGAAGATTGTCACCCGGGTCACTTCTAATAAACTTTTGGTTCAAGACAGATTCGAACCAGACATGTATCTGGCAATTCGAACTCAAGCTATTCTGAGGAGCATCGCCATGAGGTCGCAAGCTTTACGCGATCAGGTCGCGGGCTTCGTGCGATCAGGCCGACAGCTTTGCGCGGTCAGAAGTTCGTATGCTATACGCGAACTGGATATCCGGGATGTTGCGCGGTCAGCCCACATTCCGCGGTCAGAACATCCTCGACCAGGGTGTTTAGAGTTCATTCAGTTATCCATATAACAGGATATTCCAAGCATCCCGAGGATTCCTCCACGTTGAAGACCAACCGTCAGAGGTTAATATATGCGGTTATCCATGATTAACACGTGTTAATAACCTCCGTGGAAGTTAACAGCAGTTCTCCAAAAACCTCATCCAACCGTTTGATGCAGTTTCTTCGTATGGCACCCTTTCGACCAGTATAAAAGGGTGGCATAGAGGTCCGAGGAAGGGATCATCCAATCCATTTGGAAGAAGAAGACTCCTGATATAGTTGAGACATAACACATCTCAACTACGAAAAATAGCCAAGTCTATGGCCCAAATTAGATAGTTTCTACAAGCCTCCCTGGCTTTATTCTGTACGTTTACATAGGAAAATCCTTCGCCTGTGAAGGAGTTTTTCTGCCATTTCTGTAACCTTTTATCACCTATAGTGAAATCCTAACAGGACGTAGGGCTATTACTCCCACCATCGAGGGCCCGAACCTGTATAAATCTCTCCGTGCTCCTGTTCACCATTGTTCTACATACCTTCCCGGAGTGTCATCTTGAAAGGTCTCACCATTACAAATTTTGCATAAGTTCGGCTGAGGACTCCGAGTCCGAATCGTCGACAGCTGGCGCCCACCGTGGGGCCTTTCTCAAGGCGTCCTAATTGAAATCCGGAGGTTCGCTGAAACATGGCTGGAGCATATGATTCCGAGAACGATTTCGATCTCGAGGATTATGCCCATATACCAATGCCTTCTCCAAGCGATCCTGTTCCGATGGAGGAGGTCGAAGGCCAGAATCTTCCACAGGTTGAATCATCTCTCCAGGTCATGTCAATCGACCAGGGAGCAACTGGCGCAAGGTCAGAACCCACGGAGGTTCTTAATGTGCTAGGCGATGAATCCGGCCCGTCATACGACCCCGCTGAGGGGAAATATGATGATGACCCGGAAATTAGCCCAGGAAAGTTCGACCCTGATAACCTTCACCGTCTCTTTGATTTCGAGTCCGACTCGGAACAAACCAAGATGTTTTCCCCATCGGCAACCTCTCTCCCTAGGCAGTTTGCTGCGCTGTCGGAAGAAACTCCCGATCAACAGGCTGCCAGGGAAGAACAAGATCGCAAACAGAAGGAGGATCAAGATCTCGAGCAACAAAACAACGAATTGCGCAGAACTGCCCTAGAGGCTCTTCAAGATGCGCAGACTCGTTACGATGCTGCTCCGAGTTCTTCTCGACGGTCGCGTGGTCGAAAACGTGACCAGACCCCTTCTTTGCCACCGGAGCGTTTCCCAGTAGACGAAGGAACAATAACACCTGGAGCCCCTAGGAGAAGTACCCATGGTCGACTGCGATCCATCGCGGAAGTCATGCGTAACTTTCCTCCTACGGTCACGGATGCGCAGAAACCGGCCTTTTTTAGGATCTTGGCGGAGAGACTGGATGAGGTCGCGTCCGAGGCGACCCCAACGGCCTCCTCCCGCTCAGTAACGCATTCCCGTGAGCGAGATGGTCCTCATTCTGGTTCCGGCCGGCGGAGTTACCCGCCGCCCGTACCGTCCCGACAGGACAAATACCGGCGAATGCAGGATTCTCGTACTAGGGATCGGGTTCCTGTTCACTCTCGTTTGGGACCACGAGTAACCTCGCCATTGTATGAGGTCGCTCGAGACCCAACCGGGAGTCACAGGGCGATTCACGGTCCTTACGTTGGTTGTAAAGTCTTTTCACCTGGCCTACGAGCAGTCGTTTGGCCCGATAAGTTTCGACCAGGGGCCATTGAGAGGTTTGATGGAACTCAGAACCCATCCGAGTTCCTTCAGATTTATATTACTGCCATCCAAGCGGCAGGAGGCGATGACAAAGTCATGGCCAACTACCTGCCTACAGTCCTCGCAGGACCGGCTAGAACCTGGCTGTTTAATCAGCCTGAGGGTTCCATCTACAATTGGGAAATGCTATGCGATGCCATCCTCAGCAATTTCCAAAATTGTTACCAAAAGCCGGGTAAGGAGGACGACCTGCATCGGCTGCGGCAAACTTCGACCGAAACACTTCGGCAGTTTGTCAAGAGGTTTGTCGGGGTGAGGAATACCATCCCGAACATATCTAATGGCTCCGTAATCAGGGCATTTAAGCATGCCGTTCGATACCGGAGATTCACTGAAGACTTGCTTATCCACCCTCCTCGATCAGTGGCCGATCTGTTCGACATGGCCGATCGATATTCCGATGCAGCCGAAGCGGTCGAATGGAACCGAATGGTCGACAAGGGGGACCTACCACCCCAACCAGGCTTCAAGGACGCCAGGAAAGAAGATTCAAGCAAGAAGCTAGAGTCTTCACCGGGTGGGAAGTCAAAGAAGTCGAAGAGGAACCGCTCTGGACAGTACCGCGAGGTCGCAGTCGCAGAGAAGCCACCTTCGACCAAAGGTAATAAGTCTTCATTTAAGAGTAAAACTGCCTCTGGTGGTCGAGATTCCGACCAGCCAGAAAAATCAACTAATCCGCAGGAGGGCAAGAAGTGGTGTCCACTCCACAACTCCGCAGGCCACGACATCAAAAACTGCAGGAGTTGGTTGAAACAATTGGACGATTTCTACCAAGGAGTTGGGCCAATGCCAACCTTACCGCCTAAAGAGCAGGCGTGCGGGATTAGAGACGTCGACGGAGACGAAGAAATGGCTTACCAGGTACCTCAAAATCATGTTAATGTCATTTTCGGGGGTTCTTCCTCTTTCGTTTCCAAAAGGCAGTTTAAAGCCTTCTACCGAGAAGTTAACCAAACGGAGACATCCCTTGGTGAACCTCAATACCCCCGTTGGTCGGATATGCCTTTGACATTCGATCGCGCTGACTGTCCTGTGGGGCTAACCCGACCATTGAGGCTACCTCTGGTCATTACCCCAATCATCAGTAACGCGAGAGTCGAAAGGGTCCTGATTGACGGGGGAAGTTCCCTTGATCTTTTATTGGTCAAGGTACTCGACGAGATGCAAATTCCTCGTTTGAAGATCAAGCCCATAATCCATCCGTTTTATGGGATAATCTCAGGCCCCTCCATGATGCCATTGGGACAAGTGGTCCTCCCGGTCACTCTGGGAGAACCAGACAACTTCCGGACAGAATTGGTTACTTTTGATGTAATCGATTGTGACTCAGCTTATAATGCAATCTTTAGCAGGCCGACTCTTGCTAAGTTCATGATGGCAACGCACTATGCTTATCAGTGCGGGAAATTGCCTGGCCCCAAAGGTGTCATCTCGGTCCGAGGCAGTCGCAACGTGGCACTCACGTGCGACCGGCTATCTTTGGAGATGGTCGATCAACTTCCCCTCCGCGACGCTCAGGTCGCCACCGTCGCCGCCGATGCGATCAAGGTTGCTCCTCGACCGGATGAAAAAATCAAACAAGTTCCTTTGTGCCCAGATGATCCATCCAAGACAATTCGGGTCGGATCAGCTTTGGATGACAAATAGGAACTCGACCTCGTTGCTTTCCTCCGGGCTAACGCAGACGTGTTTGCGTGGAAACCGTCCGACATGCCCGGTGTCCCAAGGGAAGTAATTGAGCACAGGTTAGCAATTCGACCTGGACAACGACCAATAAAGCAAAAGCTCAGGCGTTTTGCTGCTGACCGACAGGAAGCCATTCGAGAGGAGTTGGAAAAACTCCTACAGGCCGGGTTTATCCGCGAAGTGGATCACCCGGAATGGCTCGCCAATCCGGTCATGGTCCGCAAGTCAAATGGCAAGTGGCGCATGTGCGTCGACTACACTAGCCTCAACGCTGCCTGTCCGAAGGATGACTTTCCCCTTCCCCACATCGACCAGCTGGTCGACTCGACTGCGGGTTGCGAACTGATGAGTTTTCTGGACGCTTACTCAGGATATCATCAAATTATCATGGCAGAAGACGATGAAGAGAAGACTGCCTTCATCACCCCGTTCGGCACATACTGCTACGTCAGAATGCCGTTCGGTCTCAAGAACGCAGGTTCCACGTACCAGCGCTTGATGCAAAAGACCTTTCTTTCCCAGATAGGGCGTAATCTCGAAGCATATGTAGACGATTTGGTTGTAAAAAGTACCAAGAGATTGTCTCATTTGGACGATCTCGCTGAAACCTTCTGTAATTTGAATCGCTTTGGAATAAAATTAAACCCAGAGAAATGTTCTTTCGGGGTTTCTTCAGGAAAACTCCTCGGTTTTCTTGTGTGTTCCAGGGGCATTGAAGTTAATCCTGAGAAAATCAGGGCTATTGAACAAATGAGGTCGCCCTCAACCATGAAGGATGTTCAACGCCTAGCTGGTCGCATGGCGGATTTAAGTCGTTTTATATCACGACTAGGCGAAAGGGGATTGCCTTTCTTCAAAGCCTTGCGGAAGCATCATAATTTTACATGGTCAGATGAGGCCGAAAAAGCATTTCAGGAGGTAAAAACATATCTATCCAGTCCGCCAGTATTGGTGTCTCCCGACAAAGGAGAACCATTGCTTCTTTACCTGGCGGCCACACCGCACGCGGTCAGCGTCGTTCTGATCGCAGATAGGGAAGGAATACATAGACCCGTCTACTATGTGAGCGAGGTACTTCATGGTCCTAAGGAGCGCTACCCTGAGGTCCAGAAGATACTTTACGCGCTACTGATGGCTTCCCGTAAGCTACGACATTACTTTCAAGCGCACAAGATCACAGTACCCTCCTCTTTTCCTTTGGGGGATATTGTCCGAAACCCAGAGAAATCTGGTCGAATCGCCAAATGGGCGGTCGAACTCGGTGCCTTCGAGATCCATTTCACGCCCCGCACGGCTGTTAAGTCTCAGGTTTTGGTCGACTTTGTGGTCGAATGGATCAACCCTGAGCCACCCGTGCAGTTGGCAGAGGAACTGGAGTGCCCCGATTACTGGACAATGTACTTTGACGGCTCCCGTAGTTTTCAACACTCGGGGGCTGGAGTAGTCTTAGTTACGCCCCAGGGCGAACAGCTTAAGTATGTCATTCAACTACACTTTGTTGCGACTAACAATGCAGCAGAGTATGAAGGTCTTCTTGCAGGGCTCCGGGCAGCAAAATTCCTCGGAGTCCGTTAATTAGTGGTGAGGGGAGACTCACAACTGGTCGTAAACCAGGTAAACAAGGAGTACAGCACCTCCGATGAGACAATGGCTCATTACCTGGGGGAAGTGAGGAGATTGGAAAAACACTTCAGTCATTTCGAAGTCCAATACATCCCGCGAAAGGACAATATTCTCGCAGACCAATTATCCAAAATTGGGTCCTCACGCTCATCCGCTCCGGCAGGAGTGTTCATTGAACACTTGGACCGTCTTTCGATCATGACTTCGGTCGAGGATGATCCGGTAATAGCCTTCGTTACCAACCTCGGTCAGGAACAAGATTGGACTCATCCATTGAGGGTCTATCTTGAACATGGGACCCTACCCGAGGACGAAACCGAAAGTGATCGGTTAATTCGAAAAGCGCGTCTGTACAAACTCATAGATGGGATTCTGTACAGAAAGGGTACTCAAGGAGTATTCATGCGTTGTATATCTCAGGAGGAAGGAAAATCCCTCTTGAAAGAAATACATGACGGTGTATGCGGTGCGCACGTGTCATATCGGACATTGGTCGGAAAGGCTTTTCGACAAGGATTCTACTGGCCTTCGGCACTTGATGATGCCAAACATATAGTCAAGACGTGTCCCCAGTGTCAGTTCCACGCAAGACAAGTTCATCAACCTGCCTATGCGTTGCAAACCATTCCTCTCGCATGGCCATTCGCGGTCTGGGGGATGGATATCGTCGGTCCTATGCCACAAGCGGTCAATGGGCACAAGTTTCTGTTCGTAGCCATTGACACATTTAAAAAGTGGATTGAGGCCGAACCAGTACGAAATATTACCGCATCAGCCGCACAAAAGTTCTTCCATAAGAACATTGTGGCACGATTTGGTGTTCCAAACCGTCTCATCACAGACAATGGTTCTCAGTTCGCCAGTGGTCTTTTCCTGGACTACTGCGATCAGGTTGGGACCAAGGTGTGCTTTGCTTCTGTGGCACATCCACAAAGCAATGGTGCCGTAGAACGAGCCAATGGGCAAATACTGCAAGGCATTAAAAAATGCGTCTTTGATCGCCTTAAGACCCGCTCGGGGGCTTGGGCAGACGAGCTCTATACCGTTCTATGGGCATTACGGACTACTTCTAGTCGAGCCACCGGCGAGACGCCCTTCCATTTGGTCTATGGGGCCGAGGCTGTATTGCCTATGGAAGTAAGTATTGGTTCTGTTCGGACAGATCAATTCGAACAGGTTAATCAGTCCGAACAACGGGCGCAAGATCTCATCCTCTTAGAAGAACGGCGTGATCGCACCCTGGTTAAATCCGCGGCATACTTGCAGGCTTTACGTAGGTATCACAGTAAAAAGGTGCGACCACGTGATCTCAACGTGGGCGACTTGGTTTTGCGAAAAATTCAAGACCAGTCTAATCGCAACAAATTCTCCCCAAAATGGGAAGGCCCTTATACTGTTGTCTCAGTGCCGCGAACAGGATCGGCGCGGTTAGCTATGGAGGATGGTCGGATTTTGTCCAATACTTGGAACATCGATCAACTTCGCAAGTTTTACGTGTAAGTATTCCAATCACTTTTTTCCCGTTCAATTAGCATCTTTTCATAAAATAAAAATATGTTTTGTTTTCATACAATGAGTTTTTCTCTTTAAGCCCGTATCATATGCATTCGACCTGGGCTGACCGCCGGCGGTCAGATTATTACAACGATCTAATCGGATTCAATGGTCGATCTCATGACCACTTCCAGATAAGTCACTCCTAAATAAGCCGTTTCTCAGCGCATACGGGGCTATCTGGCAAGTCCTAGGTCATCTGAGTGGCAACCAGTTCGCAATAAGATTAGACGTTACATTGATCCTGATCGTTGGTTTAAAACACACACCCCTGGTCGTTACGCTTATATTTTCTCCTCTGCTTATAACACTAAGGCTTCAGTATTCATAAGCAGAGGCGGGGGCTAGGGGGGATGTGCTTATAGTATGGAACTCATAATATAAAATTGTAAAATATGTACTTTCTGTCAAAAATGGTTTTTTAACATACATTGCATTATACACAATTGTTTGGATACAAAAATAAGGATCATTCGATCCCCAGCTCAGTCAGGAGCCTGTCTACGAAGGGCTTGATCTCCTCCATGACAGCATCAAGCTGCTCTTCACTCTCAATCTCAACCGGTCCCACCAGTGGATTCAGATCTGCATCTGGGCCATAGTGGAGTCGAATCCGGCTTAGCATAGCAAAAGCGGCTGACCGAACTCTGGTTCTGATCACCTCTTCTCTTCGCTGTGTATCCTCAGGGAGATACTCGAGAAGTGACTCTGCTTGAGCTATAACTAGGCCAGCCCAGTCTTCTTGGCTGAGATCGTCTCGGGTGGTTTCTGTTGCATCTAGGCCCTTTTAGGTTGATTTTGATTATTGATGACATTAAGTGTTTTGGACTAACCTTGTCTTTGAGCTATTTCTATGCAGAGCGATTTCTGTAAATCTGCAAGTGATCCGGGAAGATTTGCAGGTCACAGGTCCAAAGTCGCAAGCGCAATGTCGCAATGTTGGCTGTGGTCGCAGTTAAAGGTTGGAAGTCAAGGTCGCAAGTGCAAGGTCACCAAAATGAAAGTTGCAAGGATTAAAGATGCAAAGGACCTAAGGTAATATTTGTTTTATTTTGACCGATCTCGGTGTTTGGAGTTTGATCGGTTTAGGAAATTATTTTTTAGTTTTAACCGTACTATAAAGAGGGGTGGCGAAAGTCCTCTCTTTATCTCCAACACAAACCGAGAAACTTAGGTCATTGCATTGCATCTTTTTGGTTGGATTTGCTTTGAATTTGGTTTGAAAGATTTGGTTTTTCAGTTGTGTTTTGACAGCAGAAGAGTTTTTGCTTTTAATAGAAAGATCTAGGTAGATCTGGTTTTTGCTTCTGTTCACAAAAATGTAGCTCTTTAAATTATCTTTCAAATGAGCTATTAAACTATCAATTTGGATTTCTGGATCAAAAGTTATGGATGTTTTTAACGGACTGTCAGTTATTTGGTTTTTCAGTTTAGTTTTTGATAGCAGAAGAGTTTTTGCATTTTCTGGAAAGATCTAGAGAGATCTGGCTCTTTCTTCTGTTGACAAAAAGATAGTCCTTTAAAATATCTTTCAAATGAGCTATTAAACACCTCTTTTGGATTTCTGGATTTAACGTTATAGCTGTTTTTGTTCAAGCTGACTGTCAGTTTGCTGAACTGACTGTCAGTTTGAATGTCAGTTTGTGTCAACTGACAATTGTCCAGAGAGTGTGTTTTTCGGGCCAAAAATTTTTGTACTAAACTGACTGTCAGTATGCCCATGCTGACTGTCAGTTTAGGTTTCGACCACAGCTGTTTTTATCTGAGTTTCTATTTGATTTTGGTCGTGATTGTGGTCGAACTGACTGTCAGTGTGATGAACTGACTGTCAGTTGTGGGTTCCAGCTTTCCTTTTTCGACCACGAACGGCTAGCAAAGTTTTCGTCCGTAATTTTTGTCGGCCGTTGTGCACTAAACTGACTGTCAGTTTGGGTTGCTGATTTTCAGCCCTAGCTCCAATGGTTCATTTGCTTCTTGAGGCTATAAAAAGGGGCTTTGGGCATAAGTTTTCTACAACAAGCAACAGCATTTCATATACACTCTTGAGCATTAGTTTCTTATATAAAATCTTGATCTTTTGATCAAGTCGAGTGCTTTCCGATCCACCGAGAGTTTCAGTTCTTTTGCATTTGCATATACTTAGCTTCTCGGTGCGTGTTTGGAGGTCTAGAGAAGACCTCGCTGCTTGTTACTCTTGGTGAGCGCCCTCACCTAGACGGTTCGAAGGCGTGGCCGTTGATCTCTCCGTTCGGAGATTGTCGGAGAGGCTCGGCAAGTGTGTACAAGGCATCGGTGCTCGCCTTTCCGGAGTGGACAAGGAGCAACCACTAGTGATAATATCCTTTGTGGATATTGAGGCAAGACTCAAGTGATTTGAGTGCTTCAACGAGGATTAGTGGAGACTGGGCGAGTCTCCGATACCTCGGTAAAAACCGTTGTGTTCGTTCTTTTTCCCTTTGCTTATATTATTTGTTCTTTATTTGCTTTAAGTTTTAAAGTTTTAAAAGCCTCCTATTCACCCCCCCTCTAGTCGGCATCCTTGATCCAACACGTGGTATCAGAGCTTGGTCTCTCGATTCATTAGGCTTTACCGCCTAGAGAGAGGATATCGTCAAGTGGAGATTTTCTTCTCGGTCATACCGGTCGTGCGCCTATCTTTGATGGGACAAACTATCCTTATTGGAAAGTGCGCATGTCGGTATTCCTAGAAGCTATGGGGCTTGATGTATGGGATATCGTTAAACTCGGCTTTACTCATCCGGTTGATCCGGCAAATCAGTTTGAGGACGATAGGAGAAAGTTGCATTTAAATGCCCGTGCAAAAAATGCACTCTTTGCCGGTTTATCCTTAAACGAGTTCAACCGTGTGAGCAATCTCACGACTGCTCATAAGGTTTGGACTACCCTCGAAGAAATTTACAAGGGAACAACAAAGGTTAAAGAGGCAAAATTGCTAATGGTGAGGCAAAAATATGAGACATTCACCATGTCATCAACCGAGTCCGTGGATTCCATGTTTACTCGGTTAAATAACATTGTGAATGAACTCAAGGGTCTTGATGTTATTTTTACTGACCTTGAGCTTGTGAGAAAGATGCTTAGGGCCTTGCCGGAAAGCTTCGACACCTTGGTCACGGTTCTCACAAACTCCGATCTATCGACCACAACACCAACCGATCTTTATGGGAACCTCATCACCCATGAGATGCATAAGAAGGAGAAGAAGGAAGCAGCCGAACCCGCGGAGACGAAGAAGAAAGCTTTGGCCTTCAAAGCTAATACAAGAAACGATTCAAGCGATGGCTCCTCCGATGAAGACCTCGCACTCATGGTAAAGAACACTCAAAAACTTCTTCACAGGTTGCATAAGAAAGGTGTCAACATTGACACACGACCAAAGGGGCAAAAGCAAAACAACTTCAAAGACATCATTTGCTATGGATGTCATGAGAAGGGACACATAGCATCAAGATGTCCAAACAAGAACAAGGCGTGGAACAAGAAGAAGAAGTTCTTCAAGAAGAAGAATGAAGAAATCAAAGAAGCCTGTTTTGGAGAATGGATGTCCGGCGGAGAGAGCTCCGACTCCGACTCCGACAACGAAAGAAGTTGCTCCAAGAAGATGGCCGGACTAGCTCTCGGCAACATCAACACTTCAACTAGTTCATCCATTTGCCTTATGGCCAAAGGCAATGAAAAGGTACACTCTAACGATCCATCATATGATGACTTAGTTGAAATGATAACTGAATTAAATGAAGTTTTTGGAAAAACTAAGAAGAAGTATGAGGCGCTTAAGGAAGAACATTCTTCCCTACGCGCTCAATACTCCGAGCTTAAAGATTCATATGAAAGCATGCTCATGAAAGATGTTACAAATATCTCATCTAAGGTAGATGCTTCAACTTCATGTAATTTGGATGATTCTCCCTCTAATAGTCATCGCATTCCATGTGTTTCTAATGATAACATCTTAAATGAAAATAATGAACTTAAGGCACAAGTTGAAAAACTTGGAAAAGGCTTAGAAAATTGTTATAAAGGTAAAATATCTCTTGATCTAATCCTTAGTAAACAAAAATGTTCTTTTAGAAAAGAAGGATTAGGATATTTTCAAAAGAAAGGAAGGAAACAAAATTCTAAAACTATATTTGTTAAAGCATGCAACACATTTTGTCATAAATGCCATGAAACCGGTCATTCACATGAAGCATGTCCCTTAATGACTCCTAATTATTTTGATACTTGCTACATGCTTCAAAAGTCGAGAAAAGGTTTTGCTATAGCAAAGTATGTTGGTGCACCCATGTTAAATAAAAAGAAGAAATCTATTTGGGTGCCCAAAGCTTTGATTGCTAACATTGAAGGACCCAAAAAGGTTTGGGTACCTAAAAGAACTTAATTCTTTTTATGCAAGTGAACTACAAGACCGGTGGGAGGCATTGGGTGCTAGATAGCGGATGCTCCGAACACATGACCGGTAACAAGTAGTTGTTCACCTCAATAGAAGACAATTCAAGCGAGAACCAAAAGATTACCTTTGGCGACAATCGTCAAGGAAATGTGGTCGGCTTGGGTAAAATCGCAATCTCAAATGATCTTTCTATTTCTAATGTTTTATTGGTCGAATCTTTGAATTTCAATTTGCTTTCCGTTGCACAAATTTGCGATTTTGGTTTTAGTTGCACGTTTTATCCAAAAGAAGTTTTGGTTGAAAGTTTAAAAGATAAATCTTTGATCTTTAAAGGCTTTCGTTTTGGAAATCTTTATTTGGTTGATTTTCATTCAAAAGATGCATCTCTTTCAACATGTCTTGTCTCTCAAACCTCAAAAGGTTGGCTATGGTATAGACGACTTGCACATGTTGGTATGCATCAATTGAGAAAACTTTTAAAATGTGATTTGGTTGTTGGCTTAAAGGATGTGAATTTTGAAAAGGACAAACCTTGTAGCGCTTGTCAAGCTGCCAAGCAAGTAGCTACTTCACATCCAACTAAGCGCATTCTTTCTACTTGTAAACCTTTGGAACTCCTTCATATGGATTTATTTGGACCTTCCGAGTTCCAAAGTATCGGGGGTAGCAATTATGGTTTTGTGATTTTACTCGCTACACTTGGGTTTTCTTTATTTCTCAAAAATCTGAAACCCCCGATGTTTTCAAAAGTTTTGCAAAACGTGTTTCTACTGAATTCGAATTATCCATCAAGAAAATCCGTAGTGATCATGGTGGAGAGTTCGTTAATTCAACTCTTTTTAATTTTTGTGACTCTCTTGGAATCAAACACGAATTTTCCACATCCTACACTCCACAGCAAAATGGAGTCGTTGAAAGGAAAAATCGAACACTTATAGAAATGGCAAGGACTATGCTGAGTGAGTATGATACTCCTACTCGCTTCTGGGCTGAAGCCGTGCATACCGCTTGCTATTCTATAAATCGGCTTTATTTGCATCCCCTTCTAAATTTGACTCCTTATGAACTTCTTGTTGGGCGAAAGCCAAATATTTCGGATTTCCGAGTCTTTGGTTGCAAATGTTATATTCTTAAGAAAAGAAATTTTAGTGGTAAATTTCAAAGAAGAGTAGATGAAGGCTTTCTAGTCGGATACTCCACCACTAGTAAAGCTTATCGTGTGTTTAATAAAAATACAAGTTGTATTGAAGAATCTGGTGATGTCGAATTTGATGAAACTAACGACTCACAAAAGGAGCAAGTCTCTCATGAAGTTTCAGGTGACGATCTTCAAGAAGCCATGAAGAACATAACCATTGGAGACATCAAGCCAAGAGAAGAAGATCAAGAAGATGATGTTAACATTGAAAATGTTGATCAAAATGTATCATCATCTCATGTTGATCCTCCAGAACAAGATCAAAATGAAGCTATACAAGATGAAGCACCAAGACAGCATCAAACGATCACCAAGGATCACCCTCTAGACCAAATATTGGGTGACGTCAGTAAGGGTGTTCAAACTCGATCTCGTATTGCTGCATTTTGTGAACATCATTCATTTGTGTCTTCTTTAGAACCCAAACATGTTAATGAAGCTTTAAATGATCCTGATTGGGTTAATGCCATGCATGAAGAACTTAATAACTTTGCTAGAAATGAAGTTTGGACTCTAGTAGAAAGACCCAAAGATCATAATGTTATTGGAACAAAATGGGTTTTCAGAAATAAGCAAGATGAAAATGGTGTTGTAATTAGAAACAAAGCTCGTCTTGTTGCTCAAGTCGAAGGTTTAGACTTTGGTGAAACTTTTGCACCGGTAGCAAGACTTGAAGCTATTCGCATTCTTCTTGCCTATGCATCATGTTTTAATATTAAACTTTTTCAAATGGATGTAAAAAGTGCTTTCCTAAATGGTGAAATTTCTGAACTTGTGTTTGTTGAACAACCTCCTGGTTTTGAAGATTCTAAATTTCCAAACCATGTATTTAAATTGTCAAAAGCTCTCTATGGTCTCAAACAAGCTCCTCGGGCTTGGTATGAGCGTCTTAGAGACTTTCTATTATCAAAAGGTTTTAATATTGGGAAGGTTGATACAACTCTCTTTACAAAGAAAATTGAAAAGGAATTGTTCATTTGTCAGATATATGTTGATGATATTATCTTTGGATCTACTAATGAACATTTCTGTCATGAGTTTGGAGAGATGACGTCTAAGGAGTTCGAGATGTCCATGATTGGTGAGTTGAGCTTCTTCCTCGGTCTACAAATCAAACAACTCAAGAACGGGACGTTCCTGAGTCAAACAAAGTACGTGAAGGACCTGCTCAAGCGCTTTGGGATGGAAGACGCTAAACCAATCAAAACTCCCATGGCGACAAATGGACATCTGGACATGGACAAAAGCGGCAAATCGGTCGATTCTAAACTGTATAGGTCTATGATTAGTAGTCTTTTATATCTTACTGCATCTAGGCCTGATATCATGTTTAGTGTGTGCTTATGTGCTAGATTTCAGTCTGATCCTAAGGAATGTCACTTAACTGCTCTTAAAAGAATCCTTAGGTATTTGAAATGTTATCCCAGTTTAGGCCTTTGGTACCCTAAAGATGCAAATTTTGAGTTAATTGGGTATTCTGATTCTGATTATGCTGGGTGTAAGATTGATCGTAAGAGCACATCTGGTAGCTGTCAGCTGTTGGGGAGATCATTAGTATCATGGTCATCTAGGAAACAAAATTCAGTAGCTCTCTCCACAGCTGAAGCTGAATATGTGTCTGCAGGCAGTTGTTGTGCTCAATTATTGTGGATGAAGCAGACATTTTTGGATTATGGAATAATGTTTGATAAAGTGCCACTATTGTGTGATAATGAAAGTGCCATTAAAATTGCTAATAATCCTGTTCGACATTCTAGAACCAAGCATATTGAAATACGGCACCACTTTATTAGAGATCATGTGGCAAAAGGAGATATTGATGTGAATTATGTTAGAACTGATATGCAACTAGCAGATATTTTCACCAAACCCTTAGATGAATCAAGATTTTGCTTTTTAAGAGGTGAACTGAACATTATTGATATATCAAATGCTAGTTGATCTAAAATAAGTGTATGATTTTTCTTGTCCTCCCGCCTTTTTGTGCTTGATGACAAAGGGGGAGAGATTCTTGAGTTTCTTGCTTCATTATTGACATTGTTTATGCTTAGGGGAGAGATTGGGGAGAAAGATTTTTGAGATATCTCACGATCTATTATTATAAATTCATCATTATAGATTCACTCTCAAATTTCAAATGACTCATATGGGTATTTATATATACATGCATTTAGGGGGGTTCCTGAATATCTGTTAATTATGCATGTACTTAGGGGGAGTCATTTGATTTTATTCATTTAAACACTTGTTGTCATCAATCATCAAAAAGGGGGAGATTGTTGCATCTAGGCCCTTTTAGGTTGATTTTGATTATTGATGACATTAAGTGTTTTGGACTAACCTTGTCTTTGAGCTATTTCTATGCAGAGCAATTTCTGTAAATCTGCAAGTGATCCGGGAAGATCTGCAGGTCACAGGTCCAAAGTCGCAAGCGCAATGTCGCAATGTTGGCTGTGGTCGCAGTTAAAGGTTGGAAGTCAAGGTCGCAAGTGCAAGGTCACCAAAATGAAAGTTGCAAGGATTAAAGATGCAAAGGACCTAAGGTAATATTTGTTTTATTTTGACCGATCTCGGTGTTTGGAGTTTGATCGGTTTAGGAAATTATTTTTTAGTTTTAACCGTACTATAAAGAGGGGTGGCGAAAGTCCTCTCTTTATCTCCAACACAAACCGAGAAACTTAGGTCATTGCATTGCATCTTTTTGGTTGGATTTGCTTTGAATTTGGTTTGAAAGATTTGGTTTTTCAGTTGTGTTTTGACAGCAGAAGAGTTTTTGCTTTTAATAGAAAGATCTAGGCAGATCTGGCTTTTTCTTCTGTTGACAAAAATGTATCTCTTTAAATTATCTTTCAAACGAGCTATTAAACTATCAATTTGGATTTCTGGATCAAAAGTTATGGATGTTTTTAACGGACTGTCAGTTATTTGGTTTTTCAGTTTAGTTTTTGATAGCAGAAGAGTTTTTGCATTTTATGGAAAGATATAGAGAGATCTGGATTTTTCTTCTGTTGACAAAAAGATAGTCCTTTAAAATATCTTTCAAATGAGCTATTAAACACCTCTTTTGGATTTCTGGATTTAAAGTTATAGCTGTTTTTGTTCAAGCTGACTGTCAGTTTGCTGAACTGACTGTCAGTTTGAATGTCAGTTTGTGTCAACTGACAATTGTCCAGAGAGTGTGTTTTTCGGGCCAAAAATTTTTGTACTAAACTGACTGTCAGTATGCCCATGCTGACTGTCAGTTTGGGTTTCGACCACAGCTGTTTTTATCTGAGGTTCTATTTGATTTTGGTCGTGATTGTGGTCGAACTGACTGTCAGTTTGATGAACTGACTGTCAGTTTGATGAACTGACTGTCAGTTGTGGGTTCCAGCTTTCCTTTTTCGACCACGAACGGCTAGCAAAGTTTTCGTCCGTAATTTTTGTCGGCCGTTGTGCACTAAACTGACTGTCAGTTAGGCAAACTGACTGTCAGTTTGGGTTGCTGATTTTCAGCCCTAGCTCCAACGGTTCATTTGCTTCTTGAGGCTATAAAAAGGGGCTTTGGGCATAAGTTTTCTACAACAAGCAACAGTATTTCATATACACTCTTGAGCATTAGTTTCTTATATAAAATCTTGATCTTTTGATCAAGTCGAGTGCTTTCCGATCCACCGAGAGTTTCAGTTCTTTTGCATTTGCATATACTTAGCTTCTCGGTGCGTGTTTGGAGGTCTAGAGAAGACCTCGCTGCTTGTTACTCTTGGTGAGCGCCCTCACCTAGACGGTTCGAAGGCGTGGCCGTTGATCTCTCCATTCGGAGATTGTCGGAGAGGCTCGGCAAGTGTGTACAAGGCATCGGTGCTCGCCTTTCCGGAGTGGACAAGGAGCAACCACTAGTGATAATATCCTTTGTGGATATTGAGGCAAGACTCAAGTGATTTGAGTGCTTCAACGAGGATTAGTGGAGACTGGGCGAGTCTCCGATACCTCGGTAAAAACCGTTGTGTTCGTTTTTTTTCCCTTTGCTTATATTATTTGTTCTTTATTTGCTTTAAGTTTTAAAGTTTTAAAAGCCTCCTATTCACCCCCCCTCTAGTCGGCATCCTTGATCCAACAGTTTCAACCACGTCAGCCTTCAGGAGGTAAGCCACCGCCTTCAGCTTTTCGAAGACTGAACGGCTCAGCTTCCCAATTGCCCTTGTGGAGGCTTCGATAGAATCCTGGAGGAGTTTATTATCCGCACTGAGCTGTTTTATTTGACCTGCTTGCGCTGCAACAAGGGAAAAGGTTACTCGCATATTGCTAAGACAAGTCTTCCTAGCTCAGGAGGTGACTTACCAGCAAGTTGCGACCGTAGTCTGTTATTTTTGATCTCTTGGTTTCTCACCACTGAGAGCGAATGGAGCTTCATTGTGGCCATTTCCTTGTCCTGCAATGCTACCTTCCTGTAATAAAACAGAAGGAATGGTCATAACCAATTTATACATCTATAAATTGACGAATGATGATCCTTACTTGCGCAAGCTGTCTCGTTCTCTTTGTATGGTCACCATGCTCGCCGCCGTGGCACGTGACTGGACCATCATCCGGGATAATTCCTGTGATGCAAAAAAGGGAGTGAAAAGTGTCCTATGTGTAATTCAGGACATCCAGAAAGGGATTCATCATACCTTCATGAATTTCTGCAGAGAGGTATCTTCCGGACTAATTGGAAGATTTGTTGAAGGCCCGGAAGTGCTTACGGCAGGGACAGTAGGAGGAAGTGCCTGCTGAGTATTGCTTCCAGTCGCCGGCGACTGCGACTGGGTCCTCGTATTTATTTCTCCCCCCGTGACTCGGACGACTCCTGGGCCGAGGGGGTGGAGCGTTCCTCACTGGGGGCTCCTGCACCAGCAGTGACTTCAACCCTTCCCGAAGCGGTTGGAGGACTGGGTGCTATTTCTTTCCGTCTGATGGAGGAAAAGAAAAATCAAATGGTAACGGTTCGTGACCATCATTTCTGATACAACCAGGATGAAGGTTCTTACCTTAATTGAAATCCCACTAGCTTTTGGGATCTCTGAGAAGGTTCTTCTTGAGCGCGGGGACGAGTATCGTCCGCCCTGATCTTACGCTTGGAAAATAAAGGCCCCCTTCCCTGTGTGTCTTCCCCTATGAACATTTTTTCAAGGGAAAAATAAAGGCTGACAAGAAGGATCGTTACCTGGGAAGTTGATCCCATTGGCGACGACCCATCCAAGGATCTCGCTGTCTCCTGTGATCCTGTAGCCGGTACCTCATGTGTAACCGCCGCAGGATCTTGAACAACCACCTCCGCTCCTATCTGCGGAGGAGAAGTATTTTCCTCCCTAGGACTCGCGGTAGTCGCCGGGAGAAGCTCTTCTCCCTGTATAAACATTGACTTGTCAAAATATACAGAAGGAATTGAAGAAAGTATGACCGTAAGGAATCCTTACCGAGGTCGTCCTTTCGACTAGGGAAGCGGAGACAATCAACCCTGAAGCCTCGGGAGCTTCAGGAACTGGGAGGTCATCCGCGATCCCAATATTTTCCGCGGTGGCAGGATCTGCCACGACCACCTCTCCGGTAGCAGTGGTCTCTGCGGGGCAGTTTGGAGCATCACCGGATGGGAGGTCCGCGATCTTCCTCCTCCGAAGGACCAGAGGAACATCATCCTCTTCCTCCTCGCTCCCCTCTCCCTGTACAACGAAGAAGTGATTCCAATCTGCGCCTGGTAAAACAGAAGGGATGTGATATCTCACCGCCGTCTTTCTTGCGGTAGGAGGAATGCTCCGTGAAGATCCCTCCCCGGGATTTGGCCTGGCCTTCTTGGGGGCAGGACTCTTTGTCCTGGGTCTTTGGGAGACCTTCTTCACGTTCTTCACCGTTGGCTTCCCAAGAGAGCCGACGTTCTCACTCGGGAAAGTCGTCTCGGCGAACCTTCCTAGGAGCTGATTCACATTTCCGATGGAATTGTTTAGCACTGGACATGCATAAGACCAGAAAAACGGAAGCCAGATAAAGAATTTACCTTTCGGCGTTCCTGTTTAAGGTCGTCGCCAGCGTGAATCAGGCTCTGTGGGCGAGGCGATCCCTTAGGGCCCTCTACATCGGCATTGTAGGCCCTAAGGAGGGAGTTGGTCCGCCTCTCAATTTCAGACGAAGGCAGGACTGTTCCCAAATTCGAGTCAGAGTTTGCGCAATTCAAAAATGGCAAAGCTCAGCGCCAAAGAAATAAATACCTTTACTGTAGTCCAAGGTGCTGTCCGCCATGGACCTAATCTCCCATGCCGGATGAGCCCTTTCGCGCAGAGGACTCACTCGATTCTTCACAAAGTCTCGGATGACATCTCGAGCTGTCAACCCTTGATTGACCAAGTGAAGGATCACCTCGGCATGCTTCGAAAGCTCCAAGTTCATCGCCGGGGGAGCATCTAACACCCTCGACTTCTCTGGACGCGAGTTTTCAAACCACAGGCTGCTCTCGGACGGTGGAGAGCAGTAGAACCACCTTTGGTGCCACCCGTGCACAGAGTCTCGCAGGGGTGGGGAGGGATACTCCTTTCTATCCCTCAGCCGGAAGTAGATGCATCCGGCGGTGTTGGTGCTCTTCGACCACGCCGAGAAGTAGAATCGCCGGAAAAGATCCACGCTGGGATACACTCCGACGAACGCCTCACAGAGATGCTGGAACACCGCGAGGATCAGCATCGCGTTAGGGTGGAGGTTAATCAATTCCCACCCATAGTGCGCAAGAACATCTTTGAGGAACTGACTCTCAGGGAATCGGAATCCGCAGCGCAAGTACTCCTCAAAAACCACCAACTCGCCCTCTTGGACGGTTGGGGTTTCTTGGTCCTTCTCCACGGGCCGCCAGTTGATGAGCAACCGCGGAGGAAGGATCTCCTCCTTCTCCAACGCCACTAGGCTCTCCTCAGAGTGGTGAATGGATCGGCTCCAGGATGCCATTTTTGGTGGAGAATCAAAGGAAAAGTTGGCGATTTTGGGAAGACGAAGGCTGAAGAAAATGAGGGTTTTGTGCGCGGGAACGATGAGGGTTTTCGGCTGTGTGGCTTCTTTGAGAAGACATCTGCTCTTTTTATAGACCCAAGGCAACGCATTAATGTGAGTAAACGTTTCATTTCAAACGTTCCATTAAATGCTTTGTTCATTTCCCATAATGGATACTGCCTCTAGCGGACCCAATAAAGTGTTCAGGCATCGGATTTGAAATAAAAAGACTTCTTTGTTTCGGAAACTGAAAGTGCAAAAGGACTGAAAAATTTTCAGTACTTTTCGGAAGATGTTTCTTCTTTGTATGCTTTGAACATTTTTTACGAAAAAATCATGCAACTCAATTTCTTTTCTACCCTGATTAGCAGCAATCTTGTACTTTTCATTCATACGTTCTATATTCTCCTTAGTTATTTCATGTAGTTTAAGAATCAATTTAGCACGTCATTTAGCATCAATGTTTACCCTTTCCAAAGATGGTAAAGGTAATAAATCAATAGGAGCGCGAGGAACAAACCCATATACTACCTGAAAAGGACACATCTTTGTGGTTGAATGCAGCGATCGGTTGTAAGCAAACTCCACGTGAGGCAAGCATTCTTCCCACATCTTCAAATTCTTCTTCAAAACAGCCCGCAACATAGTAGATAATGTGTGGTTGACAACTTCGATTTGACCATCGGTTTGGGGATGACATGTAGTACAAAACAGCAGCTTGGTCCCCAATTTCATCCATACAGATCTCCAAAAATGACTTACTAACTTCGCGTCAAGATCTGAAATAATCGTATTCGGCACTCCATGTAGTCGAACGATTTCCCTGAAAAACAAATCAGCAACATTTGTAGCATCATCGCTCTTTTGACAAGGTATAAAATGTGCCATTTTAGAAAATCTATCCACGACAACAAAGATACTATCCCTCCCCTTCTTTGTTCTAGGCAGTCCTAAAGCAAAGTCCATAGAAATATCCTCCCAAGATGTGCTAGGAACAGGCAGAGGCATATATAAACCATGTGGATTAAGTCGTGACTTAGCTTTTTGACATGTAGTGCAGCGTGTGACGAAGATTGTCACCCGGGTCACTTCTAATAAACTTTTGGTTCAAGACAGATTCGAACCAGACATGTATCTGGCAATTCGAACTCAAGCTATTCTGAGGAGCATCGCCATGAGGTCGCAAGCTTTATGCGATCAGGTCGCGGGCTTCGTGCGATCAGGCCGACAGCTTTGCGCGGTCAGAAGTTCGTATGCTATACGCGAACTGGATATCCGGGATGTTGCGCGGTCAGCCCACATTCCGCGGTTAGAACATCCTCGACCAGGGTGTTTAGAGTTCATTCAGTTATCCATATAACAGGATATTCCAAGCATCCCGAGGATTCCTCCACATTGAAGACCAACCGTCAGAGGTTAATATATGCGGTTATCCATGATTAACACGTGTTAATAACCTCCGTGGAAGTTAACAGCAGTTCTCCAAAAACCGCATCTAACCGTTTGATGCAGTTTCTTCATATGGCACCCTTTCGACCAGTATAAAAGGGTGGCATAGAGGTCCGAGGAAGGGATCATCCAATCCATTTGGAAGAAGAAGACTCCTGATATAGTTGAGACATAACACATCTCAACTACGAAAAATAGCCAAGTCTACGGCCCAAATTAGATAGTTTCTACAAGCCTCCCTGGCTTTATTCTGTACGTTTACATAGGAAAAATCCTTCGCCTGTGAAGGAGTTTTTCTGCCATTTCTGTAACCTTTTATCACCTATAGTGAAATCCTAACAGGACGTAGGGCTATTACTCCCACCATCGAGGGCCCGAACCTGTATAAATCTCTCCGTGCTCCTGTTCACCATTGTTCTACATACCTTCCCGGAGGGTCATCTTGAAAGGTCTCACCATTACAAATTTTGCATAAGTTCGGCTGAGGACTCTGAGTCCGAATCGTCGACAGAAAGTGTGGGTCTCCGAACGCCATCGATCTACAATGCGGTCATCAACGACCTATCCAGTGTGATATGCTGCCCTATCTGTAGCATACGGGCGAACGACAATAAACCTGCATCCCGGAGGATGGGGATATAACCCTCATGCAGAGGCCAGTACTCCAAGGGAGCACGCACTACCGGCGGTTCCAAGTCCCAGCCCTTGGACAAGATGCGGCTGTGATGTCCACGATCACATGTACTGGTCAGCAGTTCTGAAAAATCTCTATCCCCGCAAGCCATGCCTGTCAAAACATAAAAAAGGAACCATTATTGAAAGTAACATAATATAAAACATAGCTAGGTCAGCATATCGTACGGATTACAACCATCCAATGCAAATGAGAAGCGTATTACAAAGTTTATTACAAGGTTTCGTCGAACACACACAGTATAGCTAGGTCGATGGTCCGGGTGCATTCAAACAATCCTTCCTACTATGTCGAGGCTGCCTATAGATCGAGCATTTCCTAGCTCGTGAGCTACCCCCTGTGACTCATCCATGTTGTTGTGTATTCGGCGTGTTTTTCGTCGCCCAGGACCCGTTCGCTTTAGATTTACATCTGAGATCCAGGTAGTCTCACCAGCAGGGATAACTCTGTAGTCACCAAGCGTCATAAAAACTCTCCACACGCCACTCCACGTGTTTGAAAGGTTATCAAGGCTGAGTACTCCGAAGGTAAGGCACAGGGCTCACACCGAGCCCCGCACATGAAGCAAGGACATGCGAGCAGGGCTTGTGCAGTAGCTTCAGTTTGTTACATGAGCACTCAGTGACATCCTCAAGAATGACCTCGTGCACCCGTCCAGGCCGCAGTTGATCGCTCACGTTCTTCTGCCGAAGGCGGACTTGAATGATTCGGTGAAGTCTGTTTATAACTGTCACCTCGTGCCGCTGGGTCTTGTCTACGCGAGCAGTCAAGTAGGACTGCACAACATCTGGCAAGGTTCTCATGGAAACATCGACTAGCGTTTTGGCGGCAACACCTCTGTTATTGAAGTACTCGGCTGTGCGGTACCATGTCATCTCCACTACAGCAGTCACCGGCAAACACCGAACTCCTTTCAACACATAATTGCACATTTCTGAAATGTTCGTCGTCATTATCCCAAACCTTGCGCCATCTTCGTCATGCAGTAAGGACCATTTCTCGATGTCCTTGTCCTGAATCCATTGGGAGAATTTGCTCACGTTCACATCGTCGGCAGCATTGCTGGCCCTCATCGTGGAGTACTTCACTGTCAGCGCGTCCAATTTGTCGAACACAACTTGGAACTTCCTTGGTTGATTTTGCATGCATAGCCGCTTGAACAGATCCATGATCTGTTTACTGCAGAAGTGTGTGAAAAGGTTTGCTGCAATGTGCCGCATACACCAACGGCTGCGCACATCCTCCCATTTGTATGGAGCATCTGGGGCCCCGCGCATTACCTCAATGGCATGGAGCAGCCCTCGGTGGCGGTCCGATATGATGCACACCTTCTCTCGATCACCAACAACCGCCCGCTTCACATTGACCAGAAACCACAACCAACTTTCTGAGTTTTCAGACTCGACGATCAAGTACGCCAATGGAAGCAATTGGTCGTTAGCATCCGCAGCAACAACAATGAGAAGACTGCCCTTGTACTTTCCGATCAAGAACGTACCATTGTAGCTTCTAGGCCCCTAAAGAGTGTTTTAATAATTAATGACAACTACAAATGCTACACTAACGTTACCTGCCTAATTGTGTGAAGAAGAAACTTATAAGACAGGTTAATGAAAGGCGAAGAAAGAGCCTCATGATGAAGAAAGGGCATTGATCAAAAGGGCAAAGGTACGAAATAGGGTCTTTTCCATTTTTACCGGTCTAAGGTGATTAGAGAAGAATTTTGACCGGATTTTAGGATAGTTGCCGTTCTATTAAGAGGAGCATGTGGTGTATCACAAAATGCTTCATCTATGTGCCACAAATTTTAAAATCAACTTGCATTGCATACTAGAAGGTCATATACTTTGAAAAATGCTTGTTTCAGCTCATTTGTGCTCAGCACTGTCTCAGTCGGTCTGACCGTTTGTTAGACCGGTCTGACCGAATAGACGGACTGACCGAATAAGGTTTCGGACTGACCGACATTATGTCAAAGTATAGTGTATACCTTTTAAAAGTCGGTCTGTCCGTAGTTAAGACCTAAGTCAGTCTCCTGGAACCTCTTGATCTATCTTCCTGATGTTTTGTGTTATGACGGTCTGACCGTTTGATTAGACCGGTCTGACCGTGAAATCGGTCTGACCGTGCTTTTGAACTACGGTCTGACCGTATGGCCGGTCTATCCGTATTTTTCGGCCTGACCGTATAAAGTGTCCAATAACTATGTCGTCTCTGGACAGTTTCACGGTCTGACCGAAATAGGCTCCGGTCTGACCGTGTGTGTGCCTGACAAGGGCAGTTGAGCATTTATTGCGCCTGTTTAATGCCGTTGCAATTGCGGCGGTCTAACCGAGCTTATACCTGCGGTCTGACCACCAGGTGATCTTTTTCTCCCAACGGCCTGTAACGGCTATATTTATTGTGGGGGGTATATATACTCCCATGCACGGCCCTGTTCACAACTTTTGGCATAATCTTGAGCATTGTCATCATCCTTGAGAGCTTAAGCTAGTTTCATACACTCTAGGGTTCAAATTCTCGAATTTGTGAGAGTGTGCATTTGAGATCTTCTAGTGCATTGCATTTAGATCATTAAATCAATCTTGTGGCACTAGAAGAAGGCTAAGTGATTATCACCGGCTTGTTACTCTTGGAGTTTGCCGGCTCCTAGTCGGCTAGGAGAAAGGTTTTGGAGAGATCTTCAAGGAAGATTGTGAAGACTCCTCAAAACGTCTTGTGAAAGGGTTGAGCACGCCTTGCCGGAGCGGTAAAGTGCATCCTTAGTGAAATCGAGGTTTGGATAACTCATCACACTAATCCGGCTCAAGATCTAGGTCACTTCTCGAGAGAAGGTTGACTAGATAGAGGAGCAGTTAGAGATTTGAGTTTGCCTCAACGTGGATTAGGGGTGATCGGCAAATCACCGAGACCACGGGATATATCCTTGTGTTGATATTGTGTTTTGTTCATCTTGTGTTATTTATTTGCTCTCATTATCTAAATTGTTTGTTTTATTGATAATTTGCTAAAATCGCCTATTCACCCCCCTCTAGTCGATATCCTAGATCCCTTTCAACCATCCACGCATATGACCGGACGACAATAAGCAAATACCTCGATGCACTGGCGGTATGACCAGAACAATCGATGGAGTACCCGAGTATTCTGTATGGGGCTACCATCTCGACGTACAGCTGGCTGATCGAAGAAATCTAAAAATGTGCCTGGGTTGGTCTGAGTGATGTTGCGCAGCAACCGCATCACATTGTTGTAGGCGTGGTCGAATGTGCCGAACATGCCCTCAATTGCCTTCTGTTTTGCTCTCCAGGCCTTTGCATACCGTATAGTGTACCCACACCTATCGGCAACTTGCTTCATTATTTCTCTCGGTATTATCGAAATGTTCTCTCACACGGCCGGCTGGATGATTTTACCGACGTACGCTGATGTCAGGTTCCTCTGTCTGTCCAGCGCCTCCGTAAGCAGGCATGTGTGTGCGGTAACTCTTGTCACCACAAAACCGATGTCGTCCTTCGGCCGCATTGCACGAATCTTCCATGGGCAGCCTGCTGTTACACAGGGCTACGACAAAAAGGTTGGGGTTTGACCTGACGACCTTGTATTACCGGTTAATTGCGAGAGACTAGCTCGCCACGGCATTCTTTAGATCTTCCTTGCTTTGAAACTCCTGCTCTACTTGTATGCCACCGTGCTCGAAAGACCACGTCGAACCCTGATCCCTTGGCAACACAGCTTGACTGTATGCTGAATGATCTAGCCACTCCTGCGGGGGACCAGGATTATCGTCATCAGAGCCATCGGATGCCTCCGAGTCCGTCGAATCATCTTCATTGGACAGTGATGGAAAGCAATCCAGTACCTCGCACACATCTACGCGAGTATGGCAGAATACATCCGACCACTCACTAGCCCTGAATCTCGCAGGACCGGGCATGACACTTGGCTCACCCTCCACCGCACACTCGACTGCTCGTACGTTGCAGAACTGCACATACATCGCGAACTGGCCGAGCAGTCCGCCATGGGGGTCTTCCACTCTTCGAATATAAGAGCTCCAAGATTTGTCCCCTTTAATTTCGCGCAGCATGTATGGCTCATTATCTACCTCATGAACAATGAGCCCTTCAATTAGAGCCATTTCATCACGAGGCCGCTTCCTGAACATATTCAGGATCTATAAATTCAGCTCCAGGAATGAGGTGTTATGTACGCTCAGCTCGCCCGTCACATACTGGCAACGGCTCATATCAACCCCGCTTTGCCCCTCGCGAATTAAGCCGTCACCATAAAATATGCAAATTTTTTTTGGACTCTCCATTCCCTACACACATTCATCTCACGTGTAAATAACATGACACCATTATGTCTGACAACCCTATGGACCCATTTCTAAATACATATACATATACATTTACAAAACATAATTCTTAAACATAGAGCATGCATGTGTACAGTTAAAAATAACCTAATTTTATATTTTCTAAAAGCATATACACATGCACATAGTTTCTAAAACCATACACATATACATTTG
Organism: Pharus latifolius; assembly: GCA_019359835.1. Classification (NCBI taxonomy): domain Eukaryota; kingdom Viridiplantae; phylum Streptophyta; class Magnoliopsida; order Poales; family Poaceae; genus Pharus; species Pharus latifolius. The sequence goes on along the minus strand of CM033319.1, from coordinate 49,698,649 downwards.
AAAAACATAATTTCTAAACATAGAGCATGCATGCATGCATGTAATTGAAAATAATCTAGTTTCATAATTTCTAAATACATATATATATATATATATATATATATATATATATATATATATATATATATATATATTTACAAAACTTAATTTTTAGACATAGAGTATGCATGTGCACAATTAAAAATAACCTAATTTTATATTTTCTAAAAATATACACACATGCACATAGTTTCTAAAACCATACACATATACATTTAAAAACCCTATTTTCCAAACATACACACATACATTTATAAAACTCTATTTTCCAAATATACACACATACATATAAAAAAACCTATTTTCCAAACATATACACATACATACACACATACATTTAAAAACCCTATTTTCCAAACATACACACATACATTTAAAAACCCTATTTTCCAAACATACACACATACATTTCAAAAACCTATTTTTCAAACATACACACATACATTTATAAAACCTTATTTTCCAAACATATGCACATACATTTCCAAACATACACACATATATTTAAAAAAACCTATTCTACAGACATACATACACATGCACATATTTCCTAATAAATAATACCTACTCTAGTGGTTTTATATACATAAACATAAACCCTAATTACGTCATTAACAACATAATTAACAGAATCTTAAATGCATTTCGAAATAAAATACCTCTTTTCGAAGAGCTCGCAATTCTCTACAAGTTTCTCTTCTACACCGAATAAATTTACCAGACGGATTTTGCTAGATCTAGAGTTGAAGATTGAAAATGAGAGAAGGAGGTGTGTGTGTGTGTGTGCTGCTGTGCTCTTGTTGCTAAGTGAATGAATGTGTTGGGAGGAGGGGACCAGAGAAGCATAAAGAGGGGACCAGCAGTTTGTCGAGTTCTGGAAACTCGACAAGTGAAACAATATTATAATGTCCAGTGGTATTACAGCAGTTAAAGTCTCTTAGCCCAACTGGTGGGAGCCCGCAGTTGCCACGTCGTTGGCTCGGGTTCAAATTAATCCCCGCTCCTGCAATTAAACTTTTTTCTGCTTGTCGAACTTTGGGTCCTCGACAAGTATCTGGATATTAAATAGGCTGACTCTTTTAGTGCAGTTAAGAGTACTAGCCCAACTGGCTCGCGCGCCCGCTCCCATGTCCTCGGCTCGGGTTTGAATCCCCATTCCCGCAATATAAATTCTTTTTGGTGTGGAAAGCTTGTTGAGTTCTGGCAATGCGACAAGCGGTCGTGGTCGACGACAAGCTGTGGTCGTGGTCGAGGGGCTCGACAAGGTCCATGTCGTGCGTTGGGTGCTCGATATGCTGGTCGAAAGACGACAGCCAGCTTGTCGAGCTCCCAGAGCTCGACATGTTGACGTGGCAGATCATTTTTGTAAATTCTCGCAATTGTGGATTAGTTTTGTAATTATTTTTTTAATCTGGGTTATTTATAAAAAAAAAACTCACAAACATGCATGTCTCAGATTGTCTTTAAATTTAAACATATGGTTGTGCCATTTACTTTGTCTTATTTAAATTATACAGAAGATAAATTAAGATGCTTAATTATCTTATGAGAATCTTTAATTTCTCACTCATCATAATTGAGAGTGTTAGATTTATCTAACAATAAAAATAGAGAAAAACTTACATGTTTTTTGAAATATAAAGTTGGGGAGACGAATCCCTTGAACCTAGATTCGTTGCTTAGAGACATGGCCTCAAATGGTGGCAAGTCTAGAATTTATTCCAAGTGGATCAATAAAATTCAACAGGATTATCATTTAAAATTGATATGTTATAGTTGGTTAGCTCCTTTACATTTTTAGAGTCCTTTAAATTTTTTAATAAAATTTCGACATATTTAGTTCTATTTGCAAAAAAAAAAAAAAAATCATGGTTCAGTTGATCCACGGATTTTATGTGTTTGGATCCGACGCCTGAAGTTGAAAGTCTTATATTCAATCTTTTAATAAGTTTTTTCTTCAAGAGAAAATGAGTTGTTTGATTGAAATATAATCTCAACTCTTCAAATACAGGCTTAATTTAGTCTTTTTTTTATTTGAATAACGCTGTGTAAATTGATCTCTCAACCTTAAAAAAAGGGTTCATCAATAATCCTTCCACTAAAATAGATTGATGAAAAGCTAATTTGGAGTAAAAATGTGTTAATCACTTCATTGGTTGTGAGACAATTGATATTTTGTGATTATATCCTCCTTTTCTTATCCTAATGTGTGAAAATGTCTAATTTTTTCAAAAAATATCTATTTTATGTCATCTCCATAGGAGACAAAACTTGCTTTTCTATCAACTTAATTTTGTATCCACCCATGAAATGACCAGCACTAGACAAATTTTAAAAGTAGAAGAACTAATCTAGGTGATTTCAAAGTAAAGAGGCAAATTAAGCACGTGAGCAAAATAAAGAAACTAGAAGTGCCATCTTCTCAAATTTATATAGTAATATTTGGACTTTTCTACCAGGCCAGTTGGCTAGTCGCACCTATCAATATAAAAGTCTATTTTCACATTACTATCTCCGTTTAACAAAACCTTATTGTTTATTGACACATCATTTCTGACATTGTCCATAATAAATACACGTCACAACACTCGTCCTAGAATTAAATTTTCTCCCTACTACCATTTTTTTAGATGAACTAAGCACAACACTGGAGTCTTCAAATTGATTTTATTTTTCTGTAGGAGCTTTTTTTTTTCTCAACTACCACAATTAACCAAGGGCAAGCATAGAAAATGAGTGAAATACAGGTGGGTAATTGGTAATTCCCCAATAATTTACATAGTTTTGGAGGCAAGTGCTATTCGACAGGCTCCAGTAGTCCACTGACACATGTATACTCTGCCCCACCCAAATGTAACATGGTTTATTGTTAGGTATCTAAATAACTGTAGTATCTGTGTATCTGTGGTAGTTTAACTAGTATGAATCTGGGTTATTTGGCCATAAGTTGTGGTCCCATCAATCGCTTGTTCTAATGTTCTCTACGAACGAGTTTCGCAAAATTTTTTTAAAAAAACACACATACACACAGCATAGCTCTGTTCTTCACTTTGCAAACAGTAACATATACACCTGGTGTTTCACCTCGTGTTAACTCTATTTTATGAGTTCATAAGTTTAAACTAAGTCAAACAAGAGACTTATTCTATAAACTTAAAACACTTTTATTAGAAGTTCTAAAGAGATTTGAATACGTGGAGAGGGTGTTCTCAAGTTTATAAGTCAAAGGCACAATAAACTAATTTATTAGAGAAATTTTTCTAAGATTTGTTTGAGATTGTGATACAATGAACTACAGTGTGGTAGAGTTTGATAGTTATATAAGTCATTTATTATATCTAGTAAAATATTATTGTTATATGAACAGTTACTAAATAATCACATATAAAAATAATATGTCAAACTGAGTATTGGAAATACACCAATATTCTAAATATGGCCCTAAGGCATTATTTTGAAGTCCTTAAGTTTATGGTAGAAGGGTACACTTGGTATTGTGATCCTTTTTCAAAACTTTGTTTAACATATTATTCTTAGATATAATCATTTGTTAACTGGATATAGAATAGCAAATGTATTACAATTATAGCAAATGTCTTCTATAATTACCATATCCAACCGCATCATAGTCTACATCAAAGCAATCTCAAACAAAGTAAGAGTTAAACAAGAGTAGTTTCAAGTTCTCGATAAAAAAAAATGCTTAATTAAGATTATATGACCCCTTCAGATCTGTATTATATTGAGAGTTCGACCAAATATGGCCTAACAATACTGATATAGCATAGATATGCATTGTGTGCATAACTACTTCTATACTATGATGCATAAATTGATGACCAATTTCCCAATGAAGTAAGAAGCATAAACTTCTAACCACCTTGATTGCTTCCATTCTCTGCCCACCTGTTTGTCCCTCCAATTCTCTGCCATGTACTCCTTCCCATGAACTCCTCACCTATGAAAGTGGGTCACCTCGCTTTAGGAATAAAAGACAACGGGTTACAGTATTTTATTTTCTTTTTTCTCGATTGAACTTTTCTAACTTCTACTATTAATATATTTATAAATATTTATATTAGTTATAAAAAATTATATGAGTATATTTATCTACTATTTTATAAAATTTTACCAACATATTAAAAAAAAATAATGATCAAAGACTGTTCACAGTAAAAAAAAATGACAAATATTTTGAACTGGAGGGATAACCTGTTATGCCCCTTTTGCTGTGTGTCACTAAATGCCTCAACAACCATCTGTGTGCCCTTTTATTGCATGACCTCTGCCCTAAGGTCCCTTACCTGTCCTCTACACATGGCCAGTCTAGTGCACAGGTGAGCATCACTTAATGCTCCATAAGCTTAAGCTTATTACACCATTTGTGCCTATATAAGACACTGGTTTCCAATGCCCTAGACACCCAAGAAGCTTCTTGACTGGTTAGTGGGTAGCCATGGGAACAAGAAATGAAGTAATGAGCACTGAGAGAGTGGCACTTGGGCTGTTCCTGTGTTTGAGCAGTGCTGTGCTGGGCGCATGGGGCCGGCCTGTCGCCGGCAGCCCCCATGCAGGTGATGAGAAGTTCTTGTGGCTGCATAAGCACTTCCACAAGGGCCTTGGGTATCGCCACAAGTTTGGGAGAGGCGGCGGGCTCGACGGAGGGTATGGGAATGGTGGCGGGCTCGGTGGCGGCACCGGCTTTGGAATCGGTGGTGGCTTTGGAGCAGGCGGTGGTATTGGATTTGGAGGAGGTGGGGGCGGAGGTGGGGGCGGTGGCGGCAATGGGTATGACAGGGGCGGTGGGCTCAGTGGTAGTATTGGTAAAGGTGGTGGTCTTGGCAGTGGCATGGATCATGGCGGTGGTTTTGGTAACGATGGTGGCATTGGTGGTGGAATTGACCATGGTCTTGGTTTTGGTAAAGGTGGAGGTCTTGGAGGTGACATTGGCCATGGCTTTGGTTACAAGAAAGGTGGCGGTCTTGGTGGTGGTGTTGGTGGTGGCTACGGCAATGGGGGTGGTGGCATCGACCACGGCATTGGAGGGGGTGATGGTGGTGGCATTGGCCATGGCCTTGGTGGTGGTGTTGGTGGTGGCGACGGCAAGGGGGGTGGTGGCATCGTCCACGGCATTGGAGGGGGTGCTGGTGGTGGCATTGGCCATGGCCTTGGTGGTGGTGTTGGCGGTGGGTACGGCAAGGGGGGTGGTGGCATCGACCACGGCATTGGAGGGGGTGTTGCTGGTAGCATTGGCCATGGCCTTGGTGGTGGTATTGGTGGTGGCTACGGCAAGGGGGGTGGTGGCATCGACCACGGCATTGGAGGGGGTGTTGGTGGTGGTGCCGGTGGTGGGTATGGCGGTGGTGGCGGGATTGGGAGCGGTGTAGGGCATGGCATTGGTAGCGGCATTGGTAAGGGTGGTGGGCTTCGTAGTGGGTTTGGCAAAGGCGGCGGGCTTGGTGGCGGGTTTGGAAAGGGTGGGGGGCTTGGTGGTGGGTTTGGTAAAGGTGGTGGTCTTGGCGGTGGTATCAGCCATGGCCTTGGTGGTGGTGTCGGTGGTGGCTATGGGAAGGTTGGTGGTCTTGGTGTTGGTATTGACCATGGCATTGGCGGTGGCGTTGGTGCCGGTGCTAGTGGTGGGTATGGCAGTGGTGGCGGGATTGGTGGCGGTGTAGGGCATGACATTGGTGGCGGCTTTGGCAAGGGTGGTGGGCTTGTAGGCGGCGGCGGTGTAAGAGGATTTGGTGGTGGTAGCGGTATCGTTGGGGGCATTGGCAAGGGCGGTGGGTTTGGTTTTGGGTTCGGTAAAGGTGGTGGCCTCGGCGGCAGCGGCGGCGGCAGGATTGGCGGCGGCCATTAGTATTATGTTAGTACGTGTAACAACAATCATGTATACATGAGCTCCATTAATTTGCTGGTACTATATTTTGTTTATATTTGAGTGAGAACAATTTGACGTGTCGTCATGGTAGTCGGAGTGCTCATGTCTTTTGAGTTGATAGATTAAAGAGATCTGGTCGTTTATGAGGTTTGGATCTGATAATATGCACTTACATCATGTAATGTTGTTCTGATGATAAGATATATAAATGAAGCATATTTAATATGACAAGGCACTGCACACACATTACAACTGCATACATCATATAGGCTTGATGCAGGTTTAGAGCAAGCTCGTTGAATGGGGTATGGACTTACCTAATCCCCAGCAACATAATAAATTATAAGAGCTGTTTGATGTTGGGAGTTTCCATGTCTGAAAGGCATTAAGTGCTCCTTTTGTTGCATAATTCTATCTCCCTTCTGAAGTAGTTGTTTTTCAAAACTAATAATCAACACAATAATAATTTTGATACTACATATTAAAAATGTCTCTACTAATTTTGAGTAATAACTACTTACAACAGAGAAAGAGGCAATGACATTGCTAATTATTTTTTTGAGGGAGTATTAAATAGAGGTAATATGACAAGATACACCCAAGATATGCAAAATGATAATTATTTGTAACAAAATTGTTGTCTAAGATTGCAACTATTGAATAACGAAGATAATATATAGAATATTTCATAATTTTATTAATCTTGTTGTAAAATATAATACATGCATATAAATTTATTGATATTTTCCTTGATTTGTCCTCACCTATCACCCTCCACTCCAGCATTTATGAGTAATCTATTAAGCATTCTCTCTTATTTACAAGATATTTATGAATAAAATTAGTTTAGTCGTTTTGTTGCATTGTTTTTTTAAGCTTATAATCCCCATAATATATGTGCAAATCAAAATATGCCCAGTATTTTTGCAATGAACGGAATACTAAATTTCTTGTAAAAATTTTCATAAAAACTGATCTATTCCTTCAATTACTCCTCACATATATTCTTACTCTCAATTTTTCACTGATCTGTTTGTGATCTGCACCTTCTTTTTAGACTTTTTAGATATTTTGTGAAAAAAGTGTCGCACATAAGAACCCATTTTTGATACATTGTTCCAGATAATATTCTTAAGGTTCTGACACTTTTTAGAGGACAGCTGGTGCAATAAAGTTTTCTCTAAGATAATTAGACCAATCCTAACACTTTTTGTTCGTACGAAAAAAAAAGAAAGGAAAAAAAATATATGTTCTTTGTTCCACAGCTCTAGTTTCTTTGACTAGTCCACTAAAAAACACGTTTGTGTGTAAGTTGAATAATTTACAAGCATTTGTATAATAGACGAAACTATTTTTTAAGAAATAATTTACTCGAACTTCGAAGTCAATATTTGCCAAAAATTGAGTTGGAGCAAGTTACACTATAATATTAGGAAAATTTTGGATTTAATTATAAGATAGTAATATCGCATTGACATATAGATCTGAGACCCATATATCAACTTTAAATTCAATGTCTTATAACAATATTATGTTTTTACATAGTCTCCCGACTAAGATTCCTTGTAAGTTTTTTTAACTTGTAAAGGGTCAACCAAACTTCTCATGGATTTGGATCATGACTTCATTAAACCTAAACAACTCGGTCCAACTCGTATCCATTGCCCATAGAGTTGTTTCAGACTTTAAATTTGAGGCCTAACTACCCATTGGGCAGGCCTAAATATAGCTTGTCCAACTCAAAAGGGTCCTGACTTTTTAGTGACTTGACTTGAGATTTGCATAGGTCTGGACTTACTCGATCATGGGCAAACTATAGCCTTGACACAATGTAGGCGCAATCAAATTTGGGGATTAGGGGTTAGAGTTTAGGGTTGAAGGGTTTAGGGTTAGGGTTAGGGTTTAGAGTGAGGCCGAGATATATTTAGTGAGAGATATATTATTGAAAATGGATAAAGTACATGAGTAAGCGAGAACATTGAAGGAAATTAAGCACGAGATCATCTAGAAGGGCCAAAGACGAGGAAAGCTGCAAGAAGGCTTTGGTTCCGCCCTGAAAGTACGATTAGCTTTGCGCCGACGCTCCAATCTTTGTTCCTCTATAAGTCGGTCCGATGCGAAACGCCATTCGGCCTCACAGTACGGGTCAACCTCATCCGGACCCCAGTCCTCTGTGAGACCGAAGCTCCTGCGGCGAGCCTTTGCCTCTTGTAGAAACTTTACACGTCGTCTCGATATCAATCTACTAAACAAAGTCACACTTGCGCTCGTAAATCTGAGGAACACATGTGAGGGCGACAATAGGTCAAATAGTGTGCAAGAGAACAATAAGAATAGTACAACACTTTACATCAGTTCGCCAAGAGTACTTGGACATCGCGCAACCGTAGAACCTCATCCGGAGCGACCATTCATCGGCAGACATGTGCACTGTGCACATCTTATTGCAGTGGCACCGCGGTGGAAGCTCACATAGCTCCATACCCTCATCCTTGGTCACTCCGGAGGACGAACCTAAAGCAGCCATAAGATCAGACAAGGAGTAATTACCTATGAGTGTTGTGAGGAAGTAAGTTGGTTCAGTGCGAAAATGGGGGGGGGGGGGGGGGGGGGGGTGGGGGGATGCACTTTGTATTTGTAGGTCGGAGGCAGGGACTTATGGAATGGTGGGGAGACGTTTTTCTATGGGCACGAAGTTGTATCACAGAAAAGTGAAAGTATGGAAAATTTGAGGTGACAACTCAGGCCGCTTTCTATCTCGAGAAGTTATAAAGTCGCGAAAATGGAAAAGTTGACGTGAACGCTTTCTGTAGCTTTTCTTGACGAAACACTTAAAAGATGGAAAAGTTGACGTGAAAACTCGAGCAAGCTGTTGTCACAGAAAGCTGCAAGATCGACTGTTTTATAATTCATACCGGATTATGGGAATATTCCGACATTCATATCTTTTAAATTGTAAGTTAGATGGATGATTCGTTTTGACCAGTCAAACTATGAAGTCTAAACAATAAGATCGCCGAAAACCTAATTAACTGGAGATACACATCTCAAAACGGCCGAGCACAATTTAATCTAGAAAATAATGCATTTACTAAAATAAATAATGTAACACGTTGATATATAAAAGTGTTAGTACATGTTCGCTATGGGTTCGGACGACCCCTCTTATGCCCATGCCTATCTCTCTGAAAAGGCGATGGTGAGTACCAATTAGGTGACACATGTGATCGCCGCCCAGCCACGGTAGAAGGACCATGCTGCTCAGTACTTGCATGACCTTGAGATGGCTGTGTCGGTGGAGGGGGATCTTCGAGCTCGCTCGGCGCTAACTCATCCGGTTGGTAGTACTGATGTGCATGAGGGTCCTGCATCCCTAGTATGCTCGAGACCCAGTCCTCGTTGTCTTGCTGTTGTGCTACCCAATCGGCCTCGACTCCCTGCGGAGCATAGTACTCAGGATCACCGTAGTGATACATCTGATCGTGGGCGGGCTCCCCCCAGCTCAACTGTGTAGACCCCCAAGGAACTGAGTGTCCTTGTCCCTGGGCCGCCTGCTCAATACAAGCCTGGTCATACTCTTCGTCAGCCGCAAGCCGCTCTGCCAACGCCCTACTCACATTCTCCTCATCTTGACAAGTGTCATCCTCATCGTTGGAGTCATCCGAATTGGGAGTGTGATGTGCAGATGAGCCCCCAATATGCATATCTCTGCATCGAGCAGTGTGCATTGATGAGGAACGACGAAATCGAGACGAGCCAATGGACGTACCCGGTACGTCACTGCCCCAAGTCGACGATGTGCCACGATGACTGCGCTGTGCCGACGAAGTGCTCTGTCGAGCACCACTCAGGCTAGGCCGAGCTGACATCGGGCTAGGTGGCCGGGCCCCTCTCTGGTGTGGAACCGATCCATCTGTCTTTCGGCCACAAGTTAGGTCAGAGACGAGTCACCGTGCTCCTATGCGGATGGAACGTAGGGCACCATGCAGCTCCGTCTTGAACCATCGTCCTCCCCGAGAAAGGCCGGACAACAGGGAGTGCGCCTGCCTCTCGATGGCCACCGCTATGTTAGTCTGCACATGCGAAACTCATATGGGAACTCTGGAAAAATAGATAAGATAAGAGACCAACATAAGTATCCAGCCAAGGCGAACGTACCGAGCGATGGATCCAGACTGGGAACTGAACATCAAGGCCTGATCGAAGACTGTCTTGATGTGATAGTTCTGTCGGCGAAGTTGGGGCCACACGAGCAAGTCGCGTATGGGTGTGCGGCACGTACCACTCAAGATAGGCTTGGTACATCGTAGGGTCGTACGGTCGCTCCTCTACAACAGCATCCGTCGCTGCGTGGTCCTCCCACTCGTCGACCCATTTGTCATTCTTGCTCTACCAGTTGTCAGAGTGTTTTTCTTTACGTGTTTGTCTGCAAAAGGTGACGCGATGCACATAAAGCAAGGAAACAAACAAATATTCAGTACGTAACCGAGAAATAGAAAATGTTCCACGCATACACTTGAATCTCCCGCGGGAGATGGCGTTGTCGATTTCTTTCCGGGGGCGGTATCTGCTGGTGTAGCCCGAACTGGTGCATCACCCTCTCCGGAAAATACGGCTCCACTACATGTGAGAACACCATGTGCCGGCGCGTAAGCCAGCAGTCCTGGCCTGCGGTGTAATGCGAGGAAATGCCATGCGGTGCAACCTGGGAGATGTGCTCCGGTGTCCATGGTCTCCATATGACGCGTGCGTCCAGCAGGAGATTGAACTCTCCCAGGTACGCGTGCATCCAGCGGTGAATCTGTGACGATGATCACCCCAGCCGACCTCCCAACCAACGGGCTCCCATGGTCGGTTGATCAACCCAATCCCTGTAGTCCACTGGCGCACCGTACGGATGGATGAGCCGCTCCAAACGCAGCCGACCAACGGGAAAAAACTCCCATGACCACAGCTGGAGCAGTACAGGGCATGCAGACAGCAATGATCTAGTCGAGGTCCTGCAACATGCCTCGCAAAGCCCCCTGTACATCGCACACAACACTGCCATCGCCCAGTTGTAACGTGGCATGGCCCTGTTGCATCTAGGCCTTTATGCCTGATCTGATTTGATGATTAATGAAAACAAGCGGTTTAGACTAATTGTGTTTTTGAGATACAGAGTTCGGTTGGGAAGACATTCAGGATGATCAAGACGAACCCAACGTAAAAGAGAAAAAGCACAAGTCGCAAGAAACAAAGACAAGACGCAAATCACAAGATTAAAGATGCAAAGGACCTGAGGTATTATTTGTTTTTTATTTTGACCGATCTCGGTGTTTGGAGTTTGATCGGTTTAGGAAATAATTTCTTAGTTTTAACCGTACTATAAAGAGGGGTTGCAAGTCCTCTCTACATTTCCATCATAAACCGAGAAACTACTAGGTCATTGCATCTCATTTGTTTCGGTTGGATTTGATTTGGTTTTTCAGTTGAGTTTTTGATAGCAGAAGAGTTTTTACTTTTCATAGAAATATCTAGGCAGATCTGGCTTTTGCTTCTGTTGACAAAAAGATAGCTCTTTACATTATCTTTCAAGCAAACTATCAAACACTTCAATCGAATCTCTGGATTAAAAGTTATGACTATTTTTATTCATACTGACTGTTAGTGTGCTAAACTGACTGTCAGTTTGCATGTTAGTCTGTTTAAACTGACAATTGTCTAGAGAGTGTATTTTTGTGCCAAAAGTCTTTTGACCTATACTGACAATCAGTTTGCCAATATTGACTGTCAGTATGCATTTCGACCTCGAGCTGTTTGTTTTGAGATTGTGTTTTAACTGATCGAATTTGTGGTCAATACTGACTGTTAGTTTGTGATACTGACTGTCAGTATGAGATATCAATTTCCTTATATGACCAGCAATGTTTTATCTGTGATTTTTGTCAGCCGTTGAGGTAGACACTGACTGTCAATTTGTGCTATTTTATTTCCATATACGACCTCAAACGACTAACTGAGTTTTCTCCGGATTTTACTTCTTTCTGGTCGCGACCCAAACTGACTGTCAGTTTGACACACTGATTGTTAGTTTGCACTGTTAATTTTATAGCTCGTGCTCAACAGCTCTTTTGATATTTTTGGGCTATAAATAGAGGCATTGTGCAGTTGTTTTACACACCAAGCAGCCCTCTTCTCATACATAAACTTGAGTATTTGTTTTGGAGTTAAAATCTTGATCTTTTGATCAAGTTATGAGCTTTTGAGATCCACCGAGTTTTTTAGTTCACATCATCTTTGCATCTCTAGAGTTTCTCGGTGTGTGTTGGAGGCCTAGACAAGACCTTGCAGGTCATTACTCTTGGTGAACGTTCTCACCTAGACGATTTGGTGGCATGGCCGTTGATCTCTTGAAAGGGATCTAGGATATCGACTAGAGGGGGGTGAATAGGCGATTTTAGCAAATTATCAATAAAACAAACAATTTAGATAATGAGAGCAAATAAATAACACAAGATGAACAAAACACAATATCAACACAAGGATATATCCCGTGGTCTCGGTGATTTGCCGATCAACCCTAATTCACGTTGAGGCAAACTCAAATCTCTAACCGCTCCTCTATCTAGTCAACCTTCTCTCGAGAAGTGACCTAGATCTTGAGCCGGATTAGTGTGATGAGTTATCCAAACCTCGATTTCACTAAGGATGCACTTTACCGCTCCGGCAAGGCGTGCTCAACCCTTTCACAAGACGTTTTGAGGAGTCTTCGCAATCTTCCTTGAAGATCTCTCCAAAACCTTTCTCCTAGCCGTCTAGGAGCCGGCAAACTCCAAGAGTAACAAACCGGTGATGATCACTTAGCCTTCTTCTAGTGCCACAAGATTGATTTAATGATTTAAATGCAATGCACTAGAAGATCTCAAATGCACACTCTCACAAATTAGAGAATTTGAACCCTAGAGTGTATGAAACTAGCTTAAACTCTCAAGGATGATGACAATACTCAAGATTATGCCAAAAGTTGTGAACAGGGCCGTGCATGGGAGTATATATACCCTCCACAATAAATATAGTCGTTACAGGCCATTGGGAGAAAAAGATCACCTGGCGGTCAGACCGCAGGTATAAGCTCGGTCAGACCGCCGCAATTGCAACGGCATTAAACAGGCGCAATAAATGCTCAACTGCCCTTGTCAGGCACACACACGGTCAGACCGGAGCCTATTTCGGTCAGACCGTGAAACTGTCCAGAGACGACATAGTTTCTGGACACTTTATACGGTTAGGCCGAAAAATACGGACAGACCGGCCATACGGTCAGACCATAGTTCAAAAGCACGGTCAGACCGATTTCACGGTCAGACCGGTCTAATCAAACGGTCAGACCGTCATAACACAAAACATCAGAAAGATAGATCAAGAGGTTCCAGGAGACTGACTTAGGTCTTAACTACGGACAGACTGACTTTTTAAAGGTATACACTATACTTTAACATAATGTCGGTCAATCCGAAACCTTATTCGGTCAGTCCGTCTATTCGGTCAGACCGACTGAGACAGTGCTGAGCAGAAATGAGCTGAAACAAACATTTTTCAAAGTATATGACCTTCTAGTATGCAATGCAAGTTGATTTTAAGATTTGTGGCACATAGATGAAGTATTTTGTGATACACCACATGCTCCTCTTAATAGAACGGCGACTATCCTAAAATCCGGTCAAAATTCTTCTCTAATCACCTTAGACCGGTAAAAATGGAAAAGACCTTATTTCGTATCTTTGCCCTTTTGATCAATACCCTTTCTTCATCATGAGGCTCTTTCTTCGTCTTTCATTAACCTGTCTTATAAGTTTCTTCTTGACACAATTAGGCAGGTAACGTTAGTGTAGCATTTGTAGTTGTCATTAATTATTAAAACACTCTTTAGGGGCCTAGAAGCTACATCTCTCCCGTTCAGAGATTGTTGGAGAGGCTCGGTGTGTTTGTAAAAGGCATCGGTGCTCATCTTTCCGGAGTGGACAAGGAGCAACCAATAGTGAGTAATATCCTTCGTGAATATTGAAGCAAGACTCATTCATTTGAGTGCTTCAACGAGGAGTAGGGGAGACCGGGCGAGTCTCCGTGATCTCGGGAAAAATCTTGTGTTTGTCTTCTACTCTCTTCTATTTTAATTGTGCAATATAAATTCATTTGTTCTTTCTTTGCAAAATTTGTTTTAAATTGAAGTTTTTAAAGCCTCCTATTCACCCCCTTTCTAGTCGGCATCCTTGATCCTATAGGCCCCTGGGTTCGCATTGATGATACTCTCTACCAGGGGAATGAACCGCGTGTACACAGTGTCACCGTGCATCGAAGGGAACAGGTTATACTGCAGCGTCACCAACAAGTAGGCGAAAAGATGCCGCCGAACTACATCACCGGGGGCATCATCGGGGCACTCACTGTAGCGTGTCAAAAATCGGTGTGGACACCACGCTTGGATGCTGGCATCTCGTCACCGTGGTTACCGATGTCGAATCGGAGGTGCATCTGCGCGTGTGGGCCGGGGGACGATGGGATGTCTACTGCCAGGTAAACCAAGCAGCATGCTCACATCCTCCAGCGTGATCGTCATCTCCCCCCAGCAGAATTGGAAAGTGTGATCTCTGGACGCCATCGATCTACCAATGCGGTGATCAACGACTTGTCCAATGTGATATGCTGACCTATCTGTAGCACACGAGCGAACGGCAATAAACCTGCATCCCTAAGGATGGGGATGTACCCCTCATGGAGAGGCCAGTACTCCACGGGAGCATGCACTACAAGTGGCTCAAGGTCTCGGCTCTCAGACAACATGCGGCCGCGATGTCCACGATCATATATGCTGGTCAACAGCTCTGGAAGATCTCTGTCCCCGCCGGCCATGCCTGTCAAAACTTTGATTCATTAGTGACGAAAATAAAATAAATACACATGGATAGCACACAACATGAAAATAACATAACATACAATAGGAACCATTACTGAAATTAAGATATCCACAGGACGAAATAAAATAACATACGGATTACAACCATCCAATGCAAATACGAAGTGTATTACAAAATTTATTACAAAGTTTATTACAAAATTTCGTCGAACACACACAACATAGCTAGGTCGATGGTCCAGGTGCATTCAAACAATCCTTCCTGCTATGTCCGGGCTGCCTACAAATCGAGCATTTCCTAGCTCGTGATCTACCCCCCTGTGACTCATCTATGTCGTTGTGTATTCGGCGTATCTTCCGTCGCCCAGGACCAGTTCGCCTAAGATTTACATCTGGGATCCAGGTAGTCTCGCTAGCAAGGATAACTATGTAGTCACCGAGTGTCATAACAACGCTCCACACGCCACTCCACATCTTAGAAAGGTTATCAAGACTGAAATACTCTGAAAGGTAAGGCGCATGGCTCACACCGAGCACCTCACATGAAGCAAGAACATGCGAGCATGGCTTGTGTAGTAGTTTTGGTTTGTTGCATGTGCACTCAGCGACATGCCCAAGAATGATCTCGTGCACCCGTCTAGGCCTAAGTTGGCCGCTCACATTCTTCTGCAGAAGGCGGACTTGAATTATTCGGTGAAGCCTGTTTATTACTGTCACCTCGTGCCGCTGGGCCTTGTCTATGCGAGCAGTCAAGTAGGACTGCACAACATCAGGCAAGGTTCTCATGGGATCATCGACTAACGTTTTCGCAGCAACACTTTTGTTGTTAAAGTACTCGGCTGTGCGGTACCATGTCATCTCCATTGCAGCAGGCACCGGCAAACACCTCATGATGTGACACTGGGTGCCCGATCTTCCGAAAGGTACATGATAGATCGATTGGTGGAGCTTTGACGTAGAACGATCCGGCTTCAAATCAGGCACGATCTAAACCCCGCAATCACAACACCACTACTCCGTTGGTTATCAATCTCGCGTGAGTGTGATTGACCTCGCCAAGAAGGCTTATCCCTGCTGCGAATCGAGAACACAAGCAAGAACACGGAAGAAAGCAAACTGAATTGCAAATACGAATGATTAATCTCACAAGTTGGGGTCTCACAAACCGATCAAGCGGCGAAACTGTTCGAAGACAGAATAATCTAAGCAAAACCCCAGTCTAAACGATGATGGCTACTGAATATATAGCGATGGCTCGGGTTTGGGGCATTAAACCCTAGGGTTACACGGGCCATGAGCCCAAAGTGGAGCGTCGCAGCGCCCAGCAGATTCTAGTCGCCATATTATTTTGACAATTCCCGTTGATCCGTAAGGAATTTTGACATGGGACTGGATCCGTTGGAAAGATCTCGTCGAGGGCTTCTCCGTGCATACCAAGAACGTCCAAAACAGTGATCCGTTTGAGACCTAGTCTTGGTTTTCGCACTAGGCTCGCCCAGATTCTAATATGCGGAATAACGGGATCTTACTCGGAAATACCGAAACCCAAAGTAATTGCACAACTCTTTATTTCAAAGAGGGCTTTACACGTCGAACGTTAGGCACACTTGCCTACATCGAAGGAACTATAAGTGTCTAAAACTTAAATAAGTTCTATGACTCTTCGATTGAATTCGATGATCTAAACTAGACCTATTACAAGGTATTTATAGTCCAATCTTATGAGTACGTATCAGACTTAGAGACCTAAACGTATTAGACTCATATAACTAATCCTAAACAGATAAGCTTAGTTATACACATTCAGATCGGATTACAATTCCGAACAGGGAACGAATTCCTTTTCCTGGTCGCGAACCAATCCATGGTCGCGGACTCATCCAGGTCGCGAATCCTTTCCGAACACGGTTAAGGTCGCGAAGCCGTATGCGATCAGGACTTAGAGATCCTCCTGGATCATGACTCCCTTGTTGAGAAGGAGCCAACCCCTGTTGCGACCTTTCGATCAAACTGGAGATGTGGAAATTGGGCTTGTCCATATTCTTTGGTGTACCACTTTGCCGCACGTGCTCGTTGATCTTTCCGATCGATTCGAAAAGTCTCCTTGGTGCCACTGCGGGTGGTAGTCACCTTCTTTTCCAGAATCACATCTTCACGTAGAGGTTCGTCTCGTTGATAGACCAAGTCTTCAACAGATGGTACTATAGTATCTGGCTCATCATCCAGCATTGAAGGCTCGAAGACTTTGAATCCTTCCCAAGGTCGCAAACCTTTCCAATGTCGCAAACCTTTTCGTGGTTGCAAATCCGTTGCGAACTCGACCTGAGATCCTCCCGGATCATGACTCCCCTGTTGAGAAGGAGCCAACACCCGTTGGTGACCAACCGTGATGACGTAGAGAACGACTGGGAGTTTTGGAACGAACACACGATGAGCAATGCTACAATCGTCGGATCGAATGTATGGATAGGCGCTCATGGAGCTTAGCACCTCCGTCATGGATTGTGGCCATGGCTACTCGCGGATAGCCTTCCCCTTGTCGAGGTTAATACTATCACCGATCCCAAAGCTAGGATTGCGAATTTTGAATAGTGGCGCCGTAGAGACAAGTTGAATGTCGTTTTCAACT
This sequence comes from Pharus latifolius, assembly GCA_019359835.1. Lineage (NCBI taxonomy): Eukaryota > Viridiplantae > Streptophyta > Magnoliopsida > Poales > Poaceae > Pharus > Pharus latifolius. The sequence continues at coordinate 49,681,204 of CM033319.1, read as the reverse complement.
AGTCGTTGTGGTGATCGACGATATACCTCTGTGAACAGCACGTTGTTTTCCGCAGGTAAGCTCGCCAAACAACCATCATTTTCCATACTCGATGTATCACAATCCCCTTGGCTAACTGGACGCATCACGCTCAACACACACTTTGAGCATGCATTGACAATCCGTTTTGCCTGATTTGCTGTCAACAAGTCCTTGGTGTCGACGTGGTTGTTTTTGCTGATGATAAATTTCGTCCCATCCTTTGTGAGGTCATAGTCTTGAGTTCTTCGGTGGTAATGGGCGTCACGATCGTACAAGAACGGACTTCCAAAAATCACTTGGCAAATATCGATGGGGATGACATCGCATTGAACCTCGTCGATGTAACGAGCAGATATTGCAAACTTTAGAGTACATTGACTCTTGATCTGCTGACTCACGTCAGAAGTGAACCATCCCAGAGGATATGGTCGAGGATGTTGAGTCGTCTGCAAACCAAGTCGTCGAACTAGCCCGGAGGAGACCAAATTCTTTTGGCTTCCGGGGTCGAAGATGGCTGCGACCACCTCGTGCTTCACCTGTATGTTAACAGTGAACAATTCCTCTATCGGGTTGTGGTCAATTGATGAACCCGAACCTTTCTCCTTCGGCATTGCCATTAGAGACAAAGTCGTGTCCGCCTTTTCAATTGAGTCCAACTGGATAATTTCCTCTGCGAGCGGAATAGAAGTAACCATAGCTGTTCGTGTGCTTGGTTCATCCCTCCTTTTTCTTTCTGGTCGCAGTTCAGGATGAAGTTTATAACACTTCTCTTTTGTGTGCCCAGCAACATGACAGTGCTCACAAATGTTACCCGTATCGTGGGTACCCTCTCCGGAGCTTGTCGTGGTTGAAATCTCCCTCAAGTTCTTGTCGTTGCAGGTCTTATTCTTCTTCTCAATCGCCAAAGCAGTCATGCTCGCGGTCGAGATGTCTTGAACTCTGAACAAACTTAGCTCAGTACTGATCGATTTTTAAAGTCCAGATGTGTACTTCCGAAAGACCTGAGGATCGGACAGTGAGATGCCGATGACCATTGCTTGTCGCCGAAACTCTGTCGTATAGTCTTGAACGGTCTGGTCGCGCCGTTGATACAATCTGTGCCAACGCTCCCATCTCTCCTCAAGGTAACCCATCGGATAGAATTCTTGTCGCAGAAGTCGTTTGAATTGACCCCACGCAAGGCCGTCAGCTTCACCACTGGCGACAAGGGCCTTCCACCATGTCTTGGCGTGGTCCTTCATCTTCAAAGGTACAAATTTGACCTTTTGAGCGCTACTGAACCCTTTAAGGTCAAAGTAGGTCTCAAGTTGGTCGATCCAAGAATCCAGCTTCTCGGCATCGATCACCCCATCATATATGGGTATATCAATCTTAGCGTCGACTTTAAAAGATTCGACAGCTAAGGAGGTGTTGGCGAGGTCATCGGTCTTGTGATCGCCTTCGTCTTCATCTTCGTCTGCCCTGCGCAAGTCTTCACCAGTCTTCTCACCCATAACCTTCCCTACTCCAGGAGGTACAATCATGGCCTGCTGCTTAATCCAAGCAAGCACGGTTTCCATGTCGGTGGAGAGCTTAGCCACTTGTTCGGCTAGGTTAGCTTGAACGGAGGTATCGTCAGACATTGTCGGAGACGCGGCTGTAAGAACCGTCAATTGATCGCCTGGAGTTTCGCCGGAGGTTTTGTAACCCTGGCGAGTCTTCACCATCCACAGGATAGGAAAGTTGCTCTTATACCAACTTGATCCGTTTGAGACCTAGTCTTGGTTTTCACACTAGGCTCACCCAGATTCTAATATGCGGAATAACGGGATTTTACTCGGAAATACCGAAACCCAAAGTAATTGCACAACTCTTTATTTCAAAGAGGGCTTTACACGTCAAACGTTAGGCACACTTGCCTACGTCGAAGGAACTATAAGTGTCTAAAACTCAAATAAGTTCTATGACTCTTCGATTGAATTCGATGATCTAAACTAGACCTATTACAAGGTATTTATAGTCCAATCGTATGAGTACGTATCAGACTTAGAGACCTAAACGTATTAGACTCATATAACTAATCCTAAACAGATAAGCTTAGTTATACACATTCGGATCGGATTACAATTCCGAACAGGGAACGAATTCCTTTTCCTGGTCGCGAACCAATCCATGGTCGCGGACTCATCCAGGTCGCGAATCCTTTCCGAACACGGTTAAGGTCGCGAAGCCGTATGCGATGAGGACTTGGAGATCCTTCCGGATCAAACAGAGTCCATATGCGCCCTGGGCATCCGTTTTAAGTTGACTGTGCGGAGATGGCCGAACCCGACTCGTGGACAAATTGGGCTCTCTCTTGGGCCGGCCTTGCAACGACGTGGCTTGTGAGACCAAAGGGCGTCGAAGTGGTGGAGATGCGCCTTTCTTGAATACGTCTTGAGCTTGGGGAGGTGGCCATGGCGGAGGCCGAACTGCTGGCGGCGATAGCGCAATATCAGCATGATGAGCTTGCCGGCTGTGCACGCGACCTGGCCATGGTGCGGGTCGATGATGCCATATAGTTGATGATGACACCATAGTTGATGTAGATGATGTCAAGGATGCCGTGAAGTGTTGCCAACTTGTCGTAGATGTCATGGAAGAAGTTACACTAATCCATGTTGGCGAAATGCTCGAGGTAGCACTCGGCGACGACCATGCTGACGAAGAATTGAATGAAACTCTTGATGACCACCATGTTGATGTAGTGTTGGTCCTATCTATGATGTGCATGGTCCCATCACCTCACTCCCTTCAACACATAATTGCACACCTCCAAAAGGTTGGTCGTCATTACCCCAAACCTTGCTCCATCTTCGTCGTGCAGCAAGGACCATTTCTCGATGTCCTTGTCCTGAATCCATAGAGAGAATTTGCTGACGTTCGCATCGTCGGCAGCATTGCTGGTCCTCCTCGTGGACTACTTCATTTTCAACGCCTCCAATTTGTCAAACATAGCTTGGAACTTCTTCGGTTGGTTTTGCATGCATAGCCGCTTGAACAGATCCATGATTTGTTTGCTGCGGAAGTGTGTGAAAAGGTTTGCCGCAATGTGTCGCATGCACCAACGGCTGTGCACATCCTTCCATTTATACGGAGCATCTGGGGCCCCGCGCATTACCTCAATGGCGTGGAGCAACCCTCGGTGGCAGTCCGATATGATGCAGACCTTCTCTCGATCACCGACAACCGCCCGCTTCACATTGACCAGAAACCACAACCAGCTTTCTGAGTTCTCAGACTCGACAATCGCGTACGCCAATGGAAACAATTGGTCATTAGCATCCGTAGCAACAGCAATGAGAAGCGTGCCCTTGTACTTTCCGGTCAAGAATATACCATCAACGCATATGACTGGACGACAATAAGCAAATGTCTCGATGCACTGGCGGTATGACTAGAACAATCGATGGAGCACCTGAGTGTTCTGTATGGGGCTACCGTCTCGACGTACAGTTGGCTGGTCGAAGACATCTAGAAACGTGCCTGGGTTGGTCAAAGCGATGTTGCGCAGCAACCGCATTACGTTGTTGTAGGCGTGGTCGAATGTGCCGAACATGCCCTCAATGGCCTTCTATTTTGCTCTCTAGACTTTGCATACTGTATAGTGTACCCACACCTATCGGCAACTTGCTTCATGATTTCTCTTGGCATTATCGAAATGTTCTCTCTCACGGCCGGCTAGATGATGTTACCAACGTACGACGATATCAGGTTCCTATATCTGTCCAGCGCCTCCGTAAGCAGGCATGTGTGAGCGGTAACTCTTTTCACCACAAAACCGATATCATCCTTCAGTCGCATTGCACGAATCTTCCATGGGCAGCCTGGTATTACACAGGCTATGACAAATAGGTTGGGATTTGACTTGATAACCCTATATTGCTGGTTAATTGCAAGAGACCAACTCGCCACGACATTTTTCAGATCTTCTTTGCTCTGAAACTCTTGCTCTACTTGTATGCCACTTCGCTCGAAAGACCATCTCGAACCCTGATCTGTTGGCAACACAGCTTTACTATATGCTGAATGATCGAGCCACTCCTGCAGGGGACCATGATTATCGTCATCAGAGCCATCGGATGCCTCCGAGTCCGTCGAATCATCTTCGTCGGACACTGATGGAAGGCAATTCAATACCTCGCACACATCTATGCGAGTATAGCAGAATACATCCGACCACTCGCTAGCCCTGAATGTTGCAGGACCAGACACGATGCTTGGCTCACCATCCACCTCGTGCTCAACTGGTCCTACGTTGTAGAACTGTACATACATCGCGAATTGGCCGAACAGTCCACCATGGGGGTCTTCCACTCTTCGAATATAAGAGCTCCAAGATTTGTTCCCTTTAATTTCCCGCAGCATCCAGTACGGCTCATTATCTAGCTCTCGTATGATGAGCCCTTCAATTAGAGCCATTTCATCATGAGACCTCTTCCCGAACATATTTAGGATCCATAAATTCAGGTCCAGGAATGAGGTGTTATGTACACTCAGCTCGACCGTCACATATTAGCAACGACTCATATCAACCCCGCTTTGCCCCTCGTGAACTAAGCCGTCGCTGTAAAATATGCAAATTTTTTCCGGAGTCTCCATTCCCTACACACATTCATCTCACGTGTAAATAATATGACACCATTATGTCTGACAACCCTATGGACCCATTTTCCTTTTAAGTTCAACAATCATGCATCCATGTATTTTCACACTAACTCATATCTGCGTTCAAGCTGCATAGATGTGCATTATTCTGTATGTTATACAAATTTGCCTTCTGAGAACATGCATGCATGCACATAATTAAAAATAACCTAATTTCATAATTTCTAAAAACATACACATATATATTTGAAAAATCTAATTCCTAAACATAGAGCGTGCATGCATGCATACACGTAATTAAAAATAATCTAGTTTCATAATTTCTAAATACATGCACATATACATTTACAAAACCTAATTTTTAAACATAGAGCATGCATGTGCACAATTAAAAATAACCTAATTTCATATTTTCTAAAAACATACACACATGCACATAGTTTTTAAAAATATACACATATACATTTAAAAAACCTAATTTATAAATATAGTTGCACATAATTAAAAATAACCTACTTTCATAATTTCTAAAAACATACACATATACATTAAAAAAACCTAATTCCGAAACATAGAACATGCATGCACACAATTAAAAATAACCTAATTTCATCTTTTCTAAAAACATACACACATACACATGTAAATTCAAAAAAAGCCTAATTCCTAAACATACAACATGCATACACAATAGAATCTATACACATAAACATAAACCCTAATTACATCATTAACAGAATCTAATACCTAAATTTACACATGCATGCTTAACAGAATCTATACACATAAACACATTTACGCATGCATGTTTAACAGAACCTATACACATAAACATAAACCCTAATTACATCATTACCAACATACTTAACAGAATCTTAAATGCATTTCAAAAAAAATTACCTCCTTTCGAAGAGCTCAGAATTTTCTACAAATTTCTCTTCTACACCAAATCAATTTACCGGTCGAATTTTACTAGATTTAAAATTGAAGATTGAGAGGAAAATGAGAGAGAGAGAAGTGTGTGTGTGCTATTTCAGACAAGTGTGTGTGTGAGCAGAATAATTGAGGGAGGGACCAGAGAGAGCTAAGTAGAGGACCAACAACTTATCGAGTGCTAGACACTCGACAAGTGAATCTATATTAATTTGGCTAGTGCCTTTAGAGTAGCAAAAGACCCTAACTCAACTGGTTATCACTCCCCGCTCCCACCTCATTGGGCTGAGTTCGAATCACCGCTCCCATGATTAAACTGTGGGTTAGGTTATTTATAAAAAAAACTCCAAACTTTAGGGAAAAAGTAAGCTCCTTCCCGACGATTATCCACATTGAAATAAATTTCAAACAAAAAATAGGTTCCTTGGCTGGCCACCAGCGCGGCCATGGCTCACTGTTGACGCCGACCACCGCAATTGCCACACACCTACGGTTGTTGTACAAAGTTGCTTCAATGTCGCCGTCGCCACCTCGCACACGTCGCCTTGCAGCGTCATGTGCAGGTCACCATCACTGTGCACCAACCTTGTGGTGCACAGCCATGCATGAGGTGTGTGAGGTCGTTGCCGCATCGCCTTGCGTAAGGTGCGTGTAGTTGCTGGCCGCATGCACCACAAGGTGGTCGTTGGAAGCTGCCATGTGCCGCGTCAATGCCGCTGCAATCTGCGAGGTCCCTGGCCACCATGCTCAAGGTCTGGATGGTAACTGAAGGAGATTCACAGGAGAGATGAGCAATACATGGGAAGAGGGGAACAAATCTCTGGAGGGTGACTTAAGCGAGAGGGATGTATTAGAGTTTGGATGGGGGAAATTCAAAATTTGAGATTTCTAAGGTGTGGGAACGAAAATTTGAAGAAACTCTGGAGGGTAGAACACTCGGTAATATCCACTGCCTGTTTTAAAATTTTTCTTCCCAGTGTTTTTGTTGCAAAGACAGCCTTTTCAGTGTGAAAATTTTGTGACTAATTTTCCAGTGTTTTTGTTTCCAAACACACGGTAAAGATTTGGATTATCTACTTGTGACTCACTCTAACGAGTGTTTTTTTTAAGACACGGAAGTGTGTCATAGTGTTAGACTAAACACTCAAAGAAAGAGCACTTGGCAACATCAGCAAATCTGGTAGTATCTACCGTGGAGGTAGCTGACGATGGCCCGGTTGATGTGGAAAGAGGCTGTAGTTACACAACTTCACGGTATCCCAGAGAAGCTATATACATGTATTACACCAACGGGCTTGATGTTCTGAGCTACAAGCAACTGAGGATGAGGTGGTAGCCATACAATCTCCACTCACAAGGTGGCCGTTCTTCTTCTCAATTCTGCAATGCACAGGCATGCGCACCCCTCGATGAGTAGAGCACCCTCATCTATTATTATGCAGTCAAGTGGTATCTCTCACATCCGTTATGGTTAGTTCATGTAAATACCATACACACACTCCGACGGCGATCTCCACAGAGTGCGCTTTGCACAGGTATATCTCGTACACTCCTTGGTCAGCTTCATTTCTATGCAGCGATGAAAGAAACCGTTTGTTATGTCCAAACTCTATAGGATGGATCCCAAGAGGTGCAACAATGTTCTAGATTGGCTAGTGAAGAACCACACACGTCATCGATTGGGAGCAACAAGTGCATAATGTTTGTGGATCAAGGATGCTGATAAGATGGGGTAAATAAGAGGTTTTTAAAAAATTCTTTGACTAAACAATTCTTTTGCATGTATGTAAGAAAAATAAGTTTTTGCAAACACAATCTAATATCACACTAGTGCTTAAGTGATCAAGTGCACAATAAAATTTTGCAACCTAAGGTGACAAACAAATATGAGATGGCAATCTAAATAATGATAACAAAGTGATCAAGAGAAAACCAAATAGACACAATCAATGTATCTTGAGGTATCGGGGACTTGTCAGTTTCCACTACTTCTCGTTGAAGCGTTCTTCTATTGAGTGTTATTTCTGTTTTCACTATGGTTACTCATTTTCCTGTTTAGATAGGTGAACACCGAACCTTTACACCAATAATACCACATAAAACGTCACTTACAATCGGATGGGATCATGATATTAAGTGAGTATGTCGTTTTTTCTAAAGAGACTAAGTCAAAGAGAAGTATGCCTAATTAGGTTCGAATCAGAAAAACCAAACGGAGGGAAGAGGTCAGTTCATCTCAACGTGCCTTACCCACTAGAATGTGACTATCTCTGTAATCATACCTTAGGCTAGTGGTGATTGAATGTGCAAAATTGACAGAACATTGCTTCTGGGTACAACACCCTAATAAGGAAAGTGAACTTGGAACTGGCAGAGCAGCAACCACGGGGTCTGAGAAGTATTGAATCAATTTAGGTTTCTCTGAATGACAATCACTCAAGCCTTCACAGGCTAACACACAGGCAATAGATGGAAGCAAAATTGCAGTCAATCAATACTTGAAATAAATTGCTCCAGCATCTCAATACCTAAATTGCCCACAAACCACACAGGTGACTCAAATAAACAGAATCACCAGAGACAGAACTTTTACTGGAAATGAAACAATGCAATAATGGTTTGGAACTTAGGAATAGGCATCCAGACTCCAATTCACCACAAGCAGCATTTCAAAACCAATATTACAAGATTAGGAGGAGGCATCAAGCACCTTAGATTCCAATACCATTCAAATTCATAGAAAAAAAATCATTCGGCTCTGTACAAGAATCAGTTTTCACCAAAAAAAATAACAATCCAACAGCAAGCATGAAACAATCTGGTCTACTCAGCATCTTCACAACACATCAGTGGAGGATTCTCAATGCAAACCACAGGGAATTTCAGTTCACAAACAGCACAGAAGATTCAAGAAATTGATCGCAAGAGTTTAAGCTCAAATATCAATCATCGCAGGTAGTTCAGAACTTCACAGGAGATATCATGACCTAATTCAATTCAAAATGGTCCAGAACTTTGCACTGAATTAAGGGAATTAAGTTTAATTTTTAGCAACTACATCTATGACCAAGCAGCACAGACAGTGAACCGCTGGACAGAAGCTGAAATGATAAAACTGATCTTCAAAACTCAGCCCATCAAATTTTAGCACAAAAGTAGGTCTACTGAAACAGAGCAAAACACATGCAACTTCCAAAATCTAAATACCAACTAGATTTTCAATCATACAGGGATAAAACAGCTATCACTGGGAAGCACATTTAGACATTAACCAACAATGAAACTCAGATTAACAATCAGCACAGATCAAACACACTTAGGAGAATAAATTCAACCACAGAAGAACAGAATCAATATGGATAACAAGCTAGGGAAATTGAGATACAGTTGAACCAGAAGTCACTCAAAATTCTAGTTGTTCATTACACAATCAAGTTTGGTTCTTTACAAGCATCATAGGAGAACAGCGATGAGGGAGAAGAGAAGGGGATTAGAGAGGGGAAATTGTCACTGAAGAAGCTGTCGATGTTGAGGAAGAAGCCGCTGAGGTGGCTGTCAGCGGAGAGGAAGAAGATGGCCAAGTCGTCGCTTCTGCAGAGGTCGCTGATGTCGACGAAGATGAAGGCTGACAATGAAGTCGTCGCCGGTGTCGAGTTTGGGGAAGAGGAACACGCCGGCGGCTTGGGGAGCGCGGTGTATCAGAGGCAATGGGATTTGAGGGAGATGCCGGCAGCGAGAGAGGATTTGGTGAGCGGCGGTGTCTCGGAGCTAGGGTGTGATAAAGTGGATAGCAGCACAAGCGGCGTCGGCGGCTCGAAGAAGAGAGAAGGGCGGCGACTTGATCTAGTGACGGCTCAAGCATTCGCGGCACTAGGAGGCGGCGGCTGCTGGAGGCGAGCGGCGAAGGTGGCGGCGAATCTGTGGCTCGGGACAGGCGGTGCGACAAGAAGAGAGAGCAAAGAAGGAGGCGGCGGGACGTTAAGGTTTGCGGCGGAGAGGAGATGGTGGAGGAAGTGGTTGCACCGCCGGCGTACGGCCCGATCGCCGGCGGCAAGGTGGAGGGAGGTGTGGAAGATGGTGGAGGAGGGAAGAAGAAGCAAATAGAAAACAAAACCGACCTCAAGAGATGCAGAGTGGCGACTAGGGTGATTTGATGTTTTGGCCCTTTTTCATTGTAACCCTCAGTTTTCTATGTAATTTCAAATGAATCCTTCGGTGATAGGGTTAGGGTTTTCTGAGTCTTGGCCTTTTTACACTTTGGGGCTCAGCTTCATGGGAAATAGCAGAAAGATCCAACCAAGCTAGGGCTATATAGCTATTGCCTTGCCAATCAGCTGATCCGTTTGAGACCTAACCTTAGTTTTCGCATTAAGTTCGTCCAGATAATAATATATATGTTGGGGGAAAATATCAGCCAACACCAGAAACGTCACCGGGGGAGTTCTTTCCCCGGGGTTGAGAGAAACTTCCCCCGGCGCACCTTCTCCGGGCTAGGGAGAGCCCCCTCTCCCGGAGCTCCCTTCTCCGGGCCGGGGAAGACGTCTCCCGGAGCCCTCCCCCGGGCCCGGGAGAGACTTCCCCCGGCACACCTTCTCCGGGCTAGGGAGAGCCCCCTCTCCCGGAGCTCCCTTCTCCGTGCCGGGGAAGACGTCTCCCGGAGCCCTCCCCCGGGCTCGGGAGAGACTTTCCCCGGCGCACCTTCTCCGGGCTAGGGAGAGCCCCCTCTCCCGGAGCTCCCTTCTCCGTGCCGGGGAAGACGTCTCCCGGAGCCCTCCCCCGGGCTCGGGAGAGACTTCCCCCGGCGCACCTTCTCCGGGCTAGGGAGAGCCCCTCTCCCGGAGCCCCTTCTCCGGGCCGGGGAAGACGTCTCCCGGAGCCCTCCCCCGGGCTCGGGAGAGACTTCCCCCGGCGCACCTTCTCCGGGTTAGGGAGAGCCCCCTCTCCCGGAGCTCCCTTCTCCGTGCCGGGGAAGACGTCTCCCGGAGCCCTCCCCCGGGCTCGGGAGAGACTTTCCCCGGCGCACCTTCTCCGGGCTAGGGAGAGCCCCCTCTCCCGGAGCTCCCTTCTCCGTGCCGGGGAAGACGTCTCCCGGAGCCCTCCCCCGGGCTCGGGAGAGACTTCCCCCGGCGCACCTTCTCCGGGCTAGGGAGAGCCCCTCTCCCGGAGCCCCTTCTCCGGGCCGGGGAAGACGTCTCCCGGAGCCCTCCCCCGGGCTCGGGAGAGACTTCCCCCGGCGCACCTTCTCCGGGTTAGGGAGAGCCCCCTCTCCCGGAGCTCCCTTCTCCGTGCCGGGGAAGACGTCTCCCGGAGCCCTCCCCCGGGCTCGGGAGAGACTTTCCCCGGCGCACCTTCTCCGGGCTAGGGAGAGCCCCCTCTCCCGGAGCTCCCTTCTCCGTGCCGGGGAAGACGTCTCCCGGAGCCCTCCCCCGGGCTCGGGAGAGACTTCCCCCGGCGCACCTTCTCCGGGCTAGGGAGAGCCCCTCTCCCGGAGCCCCTTCTCCGGGCCGGGGAAGACGTCTCCCGGAGCCCTCCCCCGGGCTCGGGAGAGACTTCCCCCGGCGCACCTTCTCCGGGCGACGGGAGAGCCCCCTCTCCCGGAGCTCCCTTCTCCGGGCCGGGGAAGACGTCTCCCGGAGGCCCTTCTCCGGGCTCGGGAGGGGTTTCCCCCGGCGCTCCTCTGGTGGGCACTAATTTCAAAGGGCTGCCACGTGTCGGAAATCGGTGCCCTGGACCCCGTCAGAAGACCGTTTTGCCCCCGATCCTACGGTGGCAGCAGGGGCAGTTCAGTAATTTGTATCTTTTGGGGTCTATATATACCCTTGTAACCCTCTTTTGTAACCCAAGACATTCATTTGTACTTTATCCAAAAAAGCAAAAAGGCGTGTTCTGGAGCCCTCTCTCCGGGAGAGAGCCCCCTAGCCGACGCTCGTCGGGAACACGTCGACAGGACTAGGGCCTCCACTGAGGCCCGAACCTGTATAAACCCCTGTGTCAATCTCTGGGATTGTCCAACGCGGGGTGACCCGTCGCACGGTCAGCCCGCGTTGAGGAACACGTGTTACGCACGTCATTAAATCTGCCGAGGTATTTTTTATACCACGACAGTTGGCGCCGACCGTGGCGACTCGTGACAAATAGTCATGGCTCCAAGAAGGATGAGGCACCTAACCTCCATCCCTAACGACGCCGGCCCTAGCAACCCTGCACCGCCGGTGCAAGGGGCCGTCGTCACTACACCTCCTCCAGGGGACACTCGGGGGGAGGCGGCACTTGTTCCCCCCGTCATCCATGGCGGGGGAACGACTCCCACGAGCCTGCTTGAAGGTCCCGGCTCAGGGGGACCAAGCGCCTCCCAGGTAATGCCTTCAACTTCAGGTGACCCACTACTCGGGGCGCTGGTGGAGGGCCAGCTTCGCGCACAACGTACTCTGGAGGAGCTGTTACGCGCTATAGCGCGGCCTCCGGCCCCCGCGTACCCGCACCCGTTCCAGTTCGGAGGGATGACACCTCCGTTCATGATGGGACACCCGGGAGCCTTCTTCACACCGGGGGCTTTCCCCTTCCCGGGAAGCGCACCCACCTCCGGAGGTCCTTCACTCCCGGGGGGTCAGCCCGTCTCCGGGGGCTACCCTTTCCCGGGAGGCGCCCCCACCTCCGGAGGTCTGTCACTCCCGGGGGGTCAGCCCGTCTCCGGGGGCTACCCTTTCCCGGGAGGCGTCCCCACCTCCGGAGGTCCTTCACTCCCGGGGGGTCAGCCCGTCTCCGGGGGCTACCATTTCCCGGGAGGCGCCCCCACCTCCGGAGGTCTGTCACTCCCGGGGGGTCAGCCCGTCTCCGGGGGCTACCCTTTCCCGGGAGGCGTCCCCACCTCCGGAGGTCCTTCACTCCCGGGGGGTCAGCCCGTCTCCGGGGGCTACCCTTTCCCGGGAGGCGTCCCCACCTCCGGAGGTCCTTCACTCCCGGGGGGTCAGCCCGTCTCCGGGGGCTACCATTTCCCGGGAGGCGCCCCCACCTCCGGAGGTCTGTCACTCCCGGGGGGTCAGCCCGTCTCCGGGGGCTACCCTTTCCCGGGAGGCGTCCCCACCTCCGGAGGTCCTTCACTCCCGGGGGGTCAGCCCGTCTCCGGGGGCTACCCTTTCCCGGGAGGCGTCCCCACCTCCGGAGGTCCTTCACTCCCGGGGGGTCAGCCCGTCTCCGGGGGCTACCCTTTCCCGGGAGGCGTCCCCACCTCCGGAGGTCTGTCACTCCCGGGGGGTCAGCCCGTTCCCGAACCATCGCTTGCCCCGGAAGGAATTCTCCCTCCTGGGACTACGCCTATCCCAACGGGTATCCCCGGGGTGATTCCTACGTTACAGGCCGTTCCCCCGTGGGGAAGTCTTCCCACGCCGCGGGCCGTCTCCGTGGCCGGGACTCGTCCGGCCCGCGATTCCTCTCCCGCGCCGGTGACGGGCGCATATCCGCCTCCTCCCCCGGGTCCCCCTCCTCGGGCTCCCCCGGTGAACCAAACGCGGTTCACTCGGGAGGAGGTGGAGCGCATGCGCGCGGCAAGGTCCGAAGGCGCCCCGTCCCGGTACGGCCAGGAATCACTCGCGCGCAAGCGCGCCCTCCTTGTCCCTACAGACAAGGGTAAAAGACCCATGCAAGAGGCCTCCGTCACTTCCGGAGGTCCCCCCGAGATACAAGAGGTGAGCTCCACCAACCCCGAAGAGCGAAGGCGATACCGGAAGACCGGCGGTCCGTTGGGACCCCTCTCTGATTCGGACAATGAACGCGCTTCCCCCGTGAAGGGGGATATCGATGCAAACTCCCCAAAGGAAGTGGAAGGGGCTAACCAACCCCTTTGCCGCCGCCTCCGGCGTGTTCGGTGGCCGAAACCATATCGGCCACCCCACATCGAGCACTACAACGGGGAGGCCGACCCCTACGAGTTCGTCCAAGTGTACTCCACGGCCATCTCGGCGGTTGGGGGGGACGAAAGCGTCCAATGCAACGTCTTCCCCCTCTACCTCTCGGGAATAGCCCGTTCATGGTTCTATAACCTAAAGAGCGGGTCCATCAAGTCATTCGCGCAGCTGAAGCGCGAATTCTGCGCAAATTTCCAGGGGAATTACATCCGTCCCCTGGATTCGTCGCAGTTGTACACCGTTCGCCAACGGTCGGGGGAGACAATACGAAGTTTCTTCAAACGCTTCGCGCAGATCAAGAGCAAGGTGGCTCACGTCCCCGACTCGACGGTGATCGAAGCGTGCAAGAGTGGCATTCTCCCGGGAGAGCTCCATCGAAGACTCTCCCGGAGTTGCCCGTCCTCCGCCGACGAGCTCTTCAACGTACTCGAGAAGTACGCCAGAGCCGAAGAAGACGATCTCTGGAAAAAGCACCAGGGGACCTCTGTCCCTGGGGAGAGGGACGCGAAGGACCCCTCCAACAAACGTCCCCGGAGGGGGCCCCGCAACGAGCCAAGGCCTCGGGACACTTTCGTCCTCGAAGGCGGAGGCGGCTCTCGGGAGCCTAACCGGGGACAGCGCCCCTTTTCCAAGCCCAAAGGTGGTGGGGGAGGCCGATCCTCCCGTCCGCAAGAAGGCAAGGAGTCTGGAGCCACTCTGTGGTGCGCTTACCACAAGTCCAACTCCCATGCAACCCGAGAATGCCACGCGCTCCTCAACCACTTCGCGACATTCCTCGAGCAACATGGGCCGGGGGGAGGAGGAGGCTCTACCTCCTTACCCCTTCCATCACCAGCCTTGGCGGCACTCCCCGCTCCGCCAGGGGGACGTCAGAGGCAAGGCCAGGAAAAGGGTTCGAGCAACGAGCTCCCCTTCCAAGCCTCCGAGAGGCACATCAATGTCATTGTAGGAGGATCCGCCTCCGGGCGAGATTCCAAACGCCAGCGCAAAGAATATGCGCGGGAGGTGAAGGTAGTAGGGGCCGTCAACACGTCCCGGCCGTCCAAATGGTCGGACGTCCCGTTAACGTTCACCATCGAAGACGCGAGGGGGGTGCGCTTCCCCCACAATGACGCGCTGATCGTCTCAGCCACCGTGTTTAACTGCCACCTTGCCCGAATCTTGGTGGATGGCGGGAGCTCCGCAGACGTCCTCTACCTAAAGGCGTTCAAAGAAATGCAGGTGGACGAGAAGCTCCTGCAACCCGCGGTGGGGCCCCTGCAAGGATTCGTCCCGGGGAAAACCATACATCCAGTGGGGAAGGTCGACCTCCCAATGACATTCGGCACCCCAGATAATTACCGGACCGAAATGGTTCGGTTCGACGTGGTGGATCTCCCCTCCTCCTACAACGCCATAATGGGGAGAACTATCATCAACCGCTTAGGAGCAGCAGTCCACCACAACTATCTTTGCATGAAGATCCCCGGGCCGAGCGGGGTGATCTCCGTGCATGGTGACCAGGGTGTGGCTCGCTCTCTCTACGAGCGCGCCTCCGCAGTGATCGGGGACGTTAACCTGGTCAAGGCCCCGGGGGGAGGGAGCTCCCCCTCAATTCCAAACGTGCCAATTGCTCCCCCCGGGAAGTTCCTTCCCAAGCCTCGCCCTGAGGGAGACCTCCGGGAAATCTCTCTTTTCCGAAACGAGGGGAAGACTGTCAAGATCGGGGCTGATCTCCCCGAGGAACAGGCGACGCGACTCGCCGAATTCCTTCGCGAAAACGCGGATGTCTTCGCATGGAAGCCCGCGGATATGGGGGGTGTGCCCAGGGATGTTATCGAGCACAAGCTCGCGGTAATGCCCGGTCGCCCCCCGGTGAAACAGAAGATGAGAAAGCTCTCCCTAGAGAGGCAGGAGGCCATCAAGGTGGAGATCGCTAAACTCCGGGAGGCGGGGTTCGTTCGGGAGGTCCTACACCCCGAATGGCTAGCGAACCCCGTCCTCGTAAAGAAGGCAAGTGGCAAGTGGAGAATGTGCGTCGACTTCACCGACCTCAACAAAGCTTGCCCCAAAGATGACTTCCCGCTCCCGCGGATCGACCAACTGGTGGATTCCACCGCGGGATGCGAGCTGATGAGCTTCTTGGACGCCTACTCGGGCTATCATCAAGTCCGAATGGCGGAGGAGGACGAGGAAAAGACGAGTTTTATAACTCCCCTCGGCACCTTCTGTTATGTCCACATGCCTTTCGGGTTGAAAAACGCCGGGGCAACTTTCCAGCGCCTGATGTGCTTGGTCCTGAGGGATCAAATTGGCCGCAACGTGGAAGTATATGTTGACGATGCAGTCGTCAAGAGCATGCGCTCGGCCGCTCATATCGAAGACTTGGGAGAAACCTTCCGCAATCTCCGTAAGTACGGGTTAAGGCTTAACCCGGAAAAATGTGCATTCGGCGTTCGCGGAGGAAAACTCCTCGGCTTCCTTGTGTCCCAAAGAGGCATCGAAGCCAATCCCGAAAAAATTCGGGCCCTCCTCGACATGCCTCCACCGCATTCTGTCAAGGATGTACAACGACTGACCGGCCGCTTGGCCGCGTTAAGTCGTTTCGTCTCGCGTTCGGGGGAGCGCGGCCTCCAATTTTTCAAGATCCTCCGCGGCCTTGAGGGGTTCCATTGGAGTCCCGAGGCACAGGCTGCATTCGAGGACTTGAAGAAATACCTCGCGAGCCCTCCAATGCTCGTGAGCCCGCGTCAGGGGGAGCCCCTGCTCCTCTACCTCGCGGCTACTCCGATCGCCATCAGCGCAGTTCTCGTCAAGGAAGAAGACGGGCACCAACGCCCCGTTTACTATGTGAGCGAGGCTCTCCAAGGCGCTAAAACGAGATACACGAAGATGGAGAAGGTGTGTTACGCCCTTCTAATGGCCTCGCGAAAGCTCCGCCACTACTTCCTAGGCCACCCTATCACGGTGCCTTCCTCTCTCCCTTTGGGGGAGGTGCTTCGGAACAAGGAAGCCACCGGGCGAATAGGGAAATGGGGGGCCGAGCTAGCCCCCTTTTCGCTGTCCCTCACCGGACGAACCGCGATCAAATCGCAGGTTCTTGCGGACTTTGTTGCCGAGTGGGCTCCGGTCCCTGGACTGGAAGAAGAAGCGCGTGCCGACCCGCCGCGCGACGATCACTGGACCCTCTTCTTTGACGGCTCCCTCTGCCTGGCGGGGGCTGGTGCGGGAGTAGTCCTGAGAAGCCCCGAGGGGAGAACCCTCGAATATGCAGCCAGGCTCGAGTTCCCCGCGACGAACAATGTCGCGGAATATGAGGCCCTTCTCCTAGGGCTACGTCTTGCCCGCTCATTGGGTATCCGACGCCTCCTCGTCAAGGGGGATTCTCAACTCGTGGTATGTCAAATGGACAAGTCTTACTTGTGCCATGACCCGAATTTGAGCCTCTACCTTGACGAGGTCCGGAAGATGGAAAACTACTTCGACGGCCTCGAGGCGCGCCGAATCCCGCGTAGGGACAACGACCGAGCCGACACCCTCGCCAGGGCAGCAAGTGCCCGAGGGCCTCTCCCCGAAGGGGCCTTCTTGGAGGTCATCTCCAAACCTTCCGCGACGGCCCCCGGCCCGGACTCTGAGTCCCGCGACCCAGTCGTCGCGGAAATCGTCCGGGCCACATCCTGGATGGCCCCCCTTATCTCTTGCATCAAGGGAGAGGGGGAGCCCTCCGACGAAGCCGAAGCCAAGCGCCTTCGCGCTAAGGCGCGAGCGTACGTGCTGATAGAGGGGACATTGTACAAGCGAGGGGCCTCTGCGCTGCTTCGCTGCCTCCCGCGGGAGGAGGGAGTTCAGCTCCTCGAAGATATTCACCTTGGGTGTTGTGGCTCTCACCTCGGCCCCCGGGCCGTCGCGTCAAAAGCCATCCGCCAGGGCTTCTACTGGCCAACCGTCGCCCGCGACGCGAGAGACCTCGTCTCTGCTTGCGGGGCTTGCCAAAAAATGGCAAAGGGCTCCAACCTACCCTCCGCAACTCTGCAGGCAATCCCCCTCACATGGCCCTTCGCGCGGTGGGGAATGGACCTCCTAGGCCCGTTCCCCCCGGCGTCGGGGGGATACAAGTACGCGGTTGTGGCCGTGGATTACTTCTCCAAATGGGTGGAGGCCGAGCCCCTCGCCGCCATCACGTCTCGCGCGGTGCAAAGGTTCTTTTGGAAGAACATAGTGTGCCGATTCGGCGTCCCCCGCGAGATTACCGTGGATAACGGAACCCAGTTCGACTCAGCGATCTTTCGCGAGTTCTGCCAGAACTTGGGTACGACCCTCCACTTCGCCTCAGTGGCTCACCCTAAGAGCAATGGGGCGGTGGAGCGCGTCAATGGAGTTATCCTCCAAGGGCTCCGTCGTCGCCTGGAGCAAAGCGCCTCCAGGCGCGGGGCATGGGCGGAAGAGCTCCCGAGCATTCTCTGCTCCATGCGAACGACCCCAAGCCGAGCAACAGGGCGTGCCCCCTTCTCGCTCGTGTACGGGGCTGAGGCAGTGCTACCCTCGGAAATCAATTTCCGATCGCTGCGAGTCGAACTCCTCGAGGGAGTCTCGGCGGCCGCGTTTCAAGCTAACGAAGACAACCAGAGGCTGGAGGTGGACCTCGTAGAAGAAGAGCGGGATAGAGCCCTCCTCCGCAACGCCATTTACGAACGCGAGATGGCGCGCGCCTACAACAAGCGTGTTCGGGGGAGGGCCTTCCGTTTGGGAGACCTTGTCCTCAAGCGCGTCACCGACCCTCAAGCCCAAGGGAAGCTCAGCCCAAAGTGGGAAGGGCCATACAGGATTTCCACAATCCTTGGCTCGGGGGCTTACAAGCTCTCTACTCTCGAGGACCAAGAGCTGAAGCACACATGGAACGCGGACCTGCTCCGCAAATTTTACACTTAGTCTCCGAGCCTCCCCCCTTCCCCTTATTCGGACTTCGCAAGGGGAAGGCGCGGTGAGTTGTAACAATGGCCTCAAAGGCCCTTTTGCCCTCCGCCCCTTTTCTTGCGATCCCGCAGGGGGTGGGGGCATTGTACCAGCTCGTTTTAATCAATGCGAATGGTCTTTTCTCCATGTGTTTTCATGCAGATTTCTTTAATCGCCCCTGAGGCAATACCCTCATCACGAGGATGCCCTCCCCGTGAGGATGCCCCCTGGGGATGCCCTCATCACGAGGAAGTTACAGGCTCCAGCTCAGCCTTAAGTCCCGACGGCGGGAGCCTCGTTCCCCCTTGGGCGGCTTACAATATCCCCTCGTGGACTGAGGGCGTAAGCGGCAACCTGGTTCCCAAGGAACCGAGGTAACGAGTCACTTTGGGGGACCAGTCCCCCCCCATACACTCTAGAGCTTGCTTTTATGCTCTCCCTCCTCCGGGAGCGATCTAGGTCGCGCGACCGATATATCTTTTACCACACTCGCCTGCACGAGGATAACCCTTCGAGGGTGCCACCCCTCATGGGAACAACCGCGATATTTTCTTATGATTTCAGCGCGGGCCGCCTGTTCAGGTCACCCCCCGCTGCAGGGGGAGGAGATGAAATACCTAGCCAAATTCCCTTCGGGGGGCATCTAAGGCATCTAGAATCCTCCGGAGATGGAGCCCTTGCTCTCCGGACCCTCGTCCCCCGGAGGTGGAGCCTTGCTCCCCGGATGCTCGTCCCCCGGAGGAGTTGTCTCCCGAGGAGCCTCTCCTCCGGAAGACATCCTCCGGAGATGGAGCCTTGCTCCCCGGATCCTCGTCCCCCGGAGGTGGAGCCTTGCTCCCCGGACGCTCGTCCCCCGGAGGAGTTGTCTCCCGAGGAGCCTCTCCTCCGGAAGACGTCCTCCGGAGATGGAGCCTTACTCCCCGGATCCTCGTCCCCCGGAGGTGGAGCCTTGCTCCCCGGATTCTCGTCCCCGGAGGTGTTGTCTCCCGAGGAGCCTCCCCTCCGGAAGACGCCCTCCGGAAATGGAGCCTTGCTCCCCGGATTTTCTCCGGAGAAGCCTCTCCCCCGGACCTTTGTCCGGAGGTGGAGCCTTGCTGCCCGGACCTCCGTCCCCCGGAGTTGTTTCCTCCGGAGGAGTCTCCCCCGGTATTTTGTCCGAAGGAGCCTCGCCCCCCGGATTTTCGTCTCCCCGGACTTTCGTCCTCCGGAGGAGGAGCCTCGCTCCCCGGATTTTCGTCTCCTCGGACTTTCGTCCTCCGGAGGAGTTGTCTCCGGAGGAGGAGCCTCTCCCCCGGGTCTTCGTTCTCCGGAAGAGGAACCTCCCCCTGAACTTCGTCCTCCGGAGGAGGAGCCTCGCTCCCCTGAACTTCGTCCTCCGGAGGCGGAGCCTCGCTCCCCCGGAGTCTATCCCCCAAGAATTTTCCCCCGGTGATTTAGAAGCACAAAATAAGCGAAAACGAGCGATCTTTTTATTCCATGAAAAACAAGCCGGGAGACAGCCTCTCCCGGTAGGCTTACAGAATACAACCGGAAGTCGAGTACTCCCGGAGGGTGTACGGGGGACTACCTACGTCTAACGTAGACTAGGACCCCCTAAACCTAGTGTCAAGCTCGCGCCACGTCCCGGTACAAGCCCTGGACTCGTCGCCTCGCTGCGTTGAACATGTCCTCCGGCCAGTACTCATACCCTTCGGGAGGTTCGATGCGCAAGGGAATTGCCTCCCACACTCCCGGGGGAGGTTCTGGCAACTCCGCGCGGTGATTGTCAAAATTCGCCAAGTGCCAATCAGGCAACCACCGGAGTAAAGCTCGTCCCCCCCGGGGGACACCGGGGGCGAGACTCCCGGAGATGGGAGTGAGTTCCACGTCCTTCTTCGGGACCCTCGCCCCAGACACCTGACCATGACAAGATATTAACTTAGCAAAAATTTCCATTTCATTGGCGAATGATTTACACATCCGGGGTTCCCCCTACGGAACTACCGGGAGCAAAAATCCTATACAAAAAGATCCCCTAATCTAACCAGGGGGGACAGGAGGCTCATACTTGCCCGGCATCGTCCCCCCCGGGGGAGGCGTCGCCCGGAGCTCCTTCCCCGGCAGCTTGGTGGCGTCTTGTTCGCGGGGGCTCAATCACCCGGTCGTAGAAAGCCCCCGCCAACTCCTCCAGCGCCGCCCGGCGTGGCTCGTAAAACTCCTGGAAGCTCCGGGGGACGTGGCGCCCAATAGCTTGGGCCCCGGCCCCCTGGTACTCCACCAAGGAGGCTGCGAGCGCGGCGGTGGTGGACGCCAAGGCCCGGGCACGGACATCCGCGGCCTCCGGAATCGCCGCGATGTGCCGGGTGAGGAACCTACGCGCCTCCGCCAAAGACGCCAGCGGGTTGCGAGGATTCCCCTCCTCCCGGAACTCGACTCCGAGCCCAATCAACGTGGCCCGGAGTCGATTCCCCGCTGACACGAGGGCTCGCGCCCCCGTAGCCTCCGCCTCCTGAAGCGCCCGGGAGTGAGCCTCCTCGGAGGATGCGAGCTGCTCCCGGACGCCCTCCAGCTCCCGGACGGCGGTGTCCCGGGCAACCTCCGTGGGGGCCAGCACTTCCTCCCGGAGGCGCTCCAGCTCCCGGGCAGTCGCGTCCCTCTCTTGGACGAACCTCTCCCGGGCCTGGACTGCCGCGTCCCTTTCCCGGACAGCGGCGTCACGCTCCGCTTCCGCGGCGGCCAAGGCCGCCCTCATGTCCTCGCTCTCCCGGGCGAGGCGAGTCCGGACGGCGCGAGCTACGGCGGTGGTCTAAGGAAAAAGAATGTCAGTAAATGCAAGCGAGGAGGAGGGAGTTTTCGAGTTTCTCACCTGTAAGGCCAGGGAGACGACTTCCCCGTACCGCTCATCAATGCCGCCCTCCCGGACGTGAGCTCGCACCGTAGGGGTGACGAGGCTCAGGGAGAGCTTGCGCGTCTCCTCCGAGGAGAAGAGCGACGCTCCCCGCGCCGGGGAACGGGGATCTCCTCCCATAGGCAGGCCCCCGTGGCCAACCCCACTCCCGGAGCCTTGGGGAGTGTCTCCCGACAGTGGGGCGGGGGACCTCTCGTCCCCCGCGCAGGGAGGGCACTGTAGTGTCCGGGGGACTCCCTTCCCCGGTTGCGGTGTCGTCGAGGTGCCACCCCCGGGGGGAACGTGATGGCTCGCTCCCCCGGCAGGCGGTGTTGGGGAAGACGCGACGTCGGGGGCAAAGAGCGCATCCAGGCGCGCGAAGGCCCCGTTGCCCCGGAAGTACACCCCCGGGGGATCCTCCCGAAGAGCTTGCTCCGGGGAAGGAGTGGCGTCGTAGTCCCCGGAGGTGGACTCATCTTCCTCCACGACCACGTGGTCGAACACGCCTGATGCCCCCAGGGCATCGAGTTGCGCGACCAGCGTGGCCGTGTCTGTGGGGCTCTCTTCATGCCCCGGCTCCGGGGGCTGCGACTCCCGCTGGGGGGTGACTTGAGCCGGAGGAGAAGTCTCTCCCGGCCGCCGGGGGGCCATCGTGCTTTGGACCGGAGATGGCCTCAAATCCCCCGGCGTTCGGCGCGTCCCCGGAGTCGCCTGCGCCGGGGAGGACTTCACCTGCCCCGGGGGTCTTGTCTCTCCCGGCGCATCGGGCGTCCCCGCCGGCCTCTGTGCCGGCGCTGGTGAAGGGGGGTGGTCTTGATTCGAGCCCTCTCCCGGTACCTGCGCTGTCTTAGCGCGTTTGGCCGCCGGGAACGCCCCCGTCTCCCGCCGCCTGTGGGAGCCCGGGGTTGGAAGCGGAATCCTTTCCGGGAGGGTCATCCCGAAGGCCTCCAAGACGATGTTCCGGGGAGGACCCTCCCCGATGGCAGCAAGACACCGGGAGTGCTCGTCCTCGTAGTACCTCCCGAGGAGGTGCTCCGCCTTCTCCTGGGTGGACTTGTAGGACCTAACTGCAAAAAGCAAAGTTTTAGGAACATCCCCGCGATGTGTGAACTCCCGAAGAAAGGAAACTTACGCCGCGCCACCGGGAATCGCGGGGGACGAAGCTCCGGGCCCAGTCCCGGACCCTTCCTACTCCGGCTGAAGGGACTAAGCCGGAGGAGGAGTAGCTCCTCCGCTAGGTCTCGCATGCTCCTCCGGGAGCGAGCCTCCTTCATTTTTGCGACGGAGGTTAGCTCCTCCATCGTCAGCACCGGAGGGCCGGGGGAGCGACCTAATGTTGCCGGCCTCGCGGAGTAAATCATCTCCGGGTCGCCCGCCCGGAGATAAAACCATCTCCGGCTCCATCCCTCCCAGTGCTCTTGGGAGGCAGCCACCGGGTACTCTTCCGCCCGGGAGGGAGCAAATTTTAGCATCACGGAGCCGCAAGTAGACTTGGGCCCGTGCTTCACCACCGGGGAGCTCTTTGCTTGCACCCGGTAGAAGTACTGGAAGAGGCGGAGAGTCCCCTCCACTCCGGCGGCTGTCTCGCTTAACCACAGGAACAGCCCCATTCTCACGAGAACGTTGGGCGTCAAGTGGTTGAGGGCTATCCCGTGCTCCCGGAGAAAGTCCCGGAGAAGCGGATGGATCGGGACCCTCAGCCCCGCTTGGATGAAGGCCATGAAGGCCACCACCTCTCCGTCCCGGGGGCTTGGGGTCACCTCCCCCGCAGCTAGGACGCGAATGTCCCTCTCCCCGAAGATCCTCCGGGAGATGAGGGTCTCCCGGTCCCCGGCGGAGAACTCGGTTGTCCCGAGGTAATCGGAGGTCGCGTCCTCCGGGACACTCGAAGTCTTCCCGCGTCCCTTCGATGCCATTTCTTCTCCCGCAGGTTTTGTGAAACCGGGGAAGAAGTTACTTTCGGAGAGCGACCGGGGAAGAAATCACTCCCGAAGAATTTGGTGGATTATGAGGATTAAGGAGAAGGAAAGCGTGCCTCCCTCGAGGTGGGCCCCTCCTTATATAGGCAACTAAGGTGCCCCCGATGGCTGCCACGTGTCAGCTCGAGGGATCTACACCGTGAATACGAAAGGTCGCACAAATAACGAGGCAATACATGGTTAACTTAAATAGTGCTCCTCTCCCGGATAAGGGCGAGTTATGGGCGTTATGTTCGCTCTCCGGGGGAGGGCCATGTTTCCCCTAAGCTAACGAATCGCACCCCCCGGCGACATCAAAATGTCCCCGGGGGTGCGGGGGGCTCCTGTTGGGGGAAAATATCAGCCAACACCAGAAACGTCACCGGGGGAGTTCTTTCCCCGGGGTTGAGAGAAACTTCCCCCGGCGCACCTTCTCCGGGCTAGGGAGAGCCCCCTCTCCCGGAGCTCCCTTCTCCGGGCCGGGGAAGACGTCTCCCGGAGCCCTCCCCCGGGCCCGGGAGAGACTTCCCTCGGCACACCTTCTCCGGGCTAGGGAGAGCCCCCTCTCCCGGAGCTCCCTTCTCCGTGCCGGGGAAGACGTCTCCCGGAGCCCTCCCCCGGGCTCGGGAGAGACTTCCCCCGGCGCACCTTCTCCGGGTTAGGGAGAGCCCCCTCTCCCGGAGCTCCCTTCTCCGTGCCGGGGAAGACGTCTCCCGGAGCCCTCCCCCGGGCTCGGGAGAGACTTCCCCCGGCGCACCTTCTCCGGGCTAGGGAGAGCCCCCTCTCCCGGAGCTCCCTTCTCCGTGCCGGGGAAGACGTCTCCCGGAGCCCTCCCCCGGGCTCGGGAGAGACTTCCCCCGGCGCACCTTCTCCGGGCTAGGGAGAGCCCCTCTCCCGGAGCCCCTTCTCCGGGCCGGGGAAGACGTCTCCCGGAGCCCTCCCCCGGGCTCGGGAGAGACTTCCCCCGGCGCACCTTCTCCGGGTTAGGGAGAGCCCCCTCTCCCGGAGCTCCCTTCTCCGTGCCGGGGAAGACGTCTCCCGGAGCCCTCCCCCGGGCTCGGGAGAGACTTTCCCCGGCGCACCTTCTCCGGGCTAGGGAGAGCCCCCTCTCCCGGAGCTCCCTTCTCCGTGCCGGGGAAGACGTCTCCCGGAGCCCTCCCCCGGGCTCGGGAGAGACTTCCCCCGGCGCACCTTCTCCGGGCTAGGGAGAGCCCCTCTCCCGGAGCCCCTTCTCCGGGCCGGGGAAGACGTCTCCCGGAGCCCTCCCCCGGGCTCGGGAGAGACTTCCCCCGGCGCACCTTCTCCGGGCGACGGGAGAGCCCCCTCTCCCGGAGCTCCCTTCTCCGGGCCGGGGAAGACGTCTCCCGGAGGCCCTTCTCCGGGCTCGGGAGGGGTTTCCCCCGGCGCTCCTCTGGTGGGCACTAATTTCAAAGGGCTGCCACGTGTCGGAAATCGGTGCCCTGGACCCCGTCAGAAGACCGTTTTGCCCCCGATCCTACGGTGGCAGCAGGGGCAGTTCAGTAATTTGTATCTTTTGGGGTCTATATATACCCTTGTAACCCTCTTTTGTAACCCAAGACATTCATTTGTACTTTATCCAAAAAAGCAAAAAGGCGTGTTCTGGAGCCCTCTCTCCGGGAGAGAGCCCCCTAGCCGACGCTCGTCGGGAACACGTCGACAGGACTAGGGCCTCCACTGAGGCCCGAACCTGTATAAACCCCTGTGTCAATCTCTGGGATTGTCCAACGCGGGGTGACCCGTCGCACGGTCAGCCCGCGTTGAGGAACACGTGTTACGCACGTCATTAAATCTGCCGAGGTATTTTTTATACCACGACAATATAGAATAACGGGATCTTACTCGAGAATACTGAAACCCAAAGATTAATCGAAAACACAGTTCAAAAGATAGCACGCTCTTTATTTCAAAGAGAGATCTTTACACGTCGAATGTTAGCACTCGCCTACGTCGATCAATAAACTAACTCGATCTGATCTATGCAAAGGTAGATAACTAGGTAGATGCTAGATAATCTATTCTGACCTATTACAAGGTATTTATAGTCCAATCGTATGAGTACGTATCAGATTTAATAACCTAAAAGTATTTGTCGATGATTGGAACCAAGGGTCCCTCTGCTGAGCTTATCAAAGAAGAGAGTGTGGAAAGACGGAGCCAATCAGACAAGTTCTCAAGATCTTCAAGGTATTAATGAATCGAAGGACACGGGAGCAGGGTTTATCCAAGTTTAGGCCCTCTTTAAGCTAGGTAATAGTCCTACGTCCTGCGAGATTGATTAATATCTTGAACATCTTGAGAACTTGTTTGATTGGCTTCATCTTTCCACACTCTCTTCTTTGCATAAGCTCGGCAGAGGGACCCTTGGTTCCAATCGTCGATAGTTGGCGCCCACCATGGGGCTTTGAAGACATTTTCATCAGGATTCATTGTATTCATGGATCATTTCCCTTGCTTACACGATTCCGAGAACGATTTCGATCTCGAGGATCACGTAGATGCAATGGATGAAGATACCATCCCTGCTAATGGCGACAATGATGCCCTTACAGTTTGTCTTGGGGAAGCGTCCGCTTCAATCCCAACCATGTATGCCGAATAGGAATTGAGTCAGGAGATTCACTTACCCTTAGCAGAGGGCGAGTATGTGCCAGAACTAATTGCTTTGGCCAACTTGGAAGGGGATGACCTCGACATCCATTTCGAAAACTTCTCCCCAGACAATCTAAAATCTCTCTTTGATTTCGAGTCAGACTCAGACAAAGACAAGATGCTTTCTCTGTCTACGAACTCGATCCCTAGAGAAACGCTGCACTTTTGGAGGAAACTCCAGAGCAGCGTGATGCTAGGCAGGAATGAGAACGTAGACAGAAAAAGGACCAAGAACGTCAACGGCCGAGGTTCGTAGAACCTCCCGGAGAGGCTGATGTTCGCAAGGTCGCAAAAGATCTTCTACGACCAGCAACCACACGCCGAGGTATCGTGTTTTGTGACCCTGGCCCTGCAACGTCTCGACAACCCTCTCCGGGAGGTCACGGGCATAATTACACGCCTATTCCCTCTCTGAACTACTCTCCACTAGCAGAGGCAACCTCACCAGGAACTCCACCGGTGCCTCACAGGAATCCAGAGGATCGTCTCTGAAGGATTGCATACACACTTCGTAATCCTCCCTCCAGTCTCGCGAACGATGACAGGATTATATTCGCAAGAGTGTTTGCAGATAATCTTGACAAAGTCGCCTTTGGGTTTACTCCAGAGGCGTCATCACGTTCAACAACCAGAGGACAGGCCGATTCACTCCAATGGCATAAGAGATGTAACCCTGTATAGTCCCGACACGACAAGACCAAACGGACAGGTACTTCACGCGACCATGGTCGCATGCTAGTACACTTACGTTTGGGACCACATCGTGAACCTCCTCAAGTTGACCACTTCCGTGACCAAGGTGTTAGTCACAACGATCAACGACCACACAGTACATACGTGGGTTGCAAAACTTTTTCACCCGGATTGTGGAATGTAGTCTGTTCTGATAAATTTAAACCCGGTATGATCAAGAGATTCGATTGGACTCAGAACCCAACCGAATTTCTCCAGATCTACGTCACGGCCATCCAAGAGGCCGGGAGAGACAAACGGGTCATGGCAAACTATTTGCCAACGGTCCTAGAAGGTTCGGCACGGACCTGGTTGTTCAACCAACCAAAAGGATCGATCTATGACTGGGAGATGTTATGCAACGCAATCCTCAACAACTTCCAAAACTGCTATGAGAAGCCTGGCAAGGAGGATGATCTTTATCGCTTGTGCCAGACTTCAACAGAGACCCTTCGGTAGTTTGTTAAGAGATTCGTGAGAGTGAGGAATACCATTCCCAATATCTCTGATTCTTCGGTCATCAGGGCTTTTAAACATGGTGTTCGATACCGACGGTTCATAGAGGACCTTAATATCCATCCCCCACGATCCGTGTTAGACCTATTCGATATAGCAGATTGCTATTCCGATGTAGAGGAAGTTGTGGAATGGAATAGGATGGTGGATAAGGGTAACTTACCCCCTCAACTGGGCCTGAAAACCGAAAAGAAAGAAGATTCTACGAAGAAGCCTGAGTTCTCTGCAGGTGGACGATCTAAGAAGCCAAACAAAAGTGGAGCAAGCCAATTCCGCAAGGTCGGGGTCTTGGACAAGCAACCACAAGAGAAAGGTAAAAAAGTTCCATTAAAGTCTACTAAGCTTTCCTCTGGAGATCGCACTCGTGACCACCCGAAGAAACAAACTAACATGCAGGAAACAAAAAACAGTGTCCACTACATAATGCTTCTAGACATGATCTCTAGAATTTCTGCGCCTGGTTAAAGAGCCTAGACGATTTCTATCAAGGAACCGGCCCCATGCCAACTATACCAGAAAATGGACAATCTTGAGACACAAAAGACGCCGACGGAGACGAGGTAATGCCATACCAGGTACCTAGCAATCATGTTAATGTCATTTTTGGTGGTTCTTCCTCTTATTACTCTAAGCGTCAATTCAAAGTTGTTC
The DNA here is from genome assembly GCA_019359835.1 of Pharus latifolius. Lineage (NCBI taxonomy): Eukaryota > Viridiplantae > Streptophyta > Magnoliopsida > Poales > Poaceae > Pharus > Pharus latifolius. Next base: position 49,653,395 of record CM033319.1, on the reverse strand, counting down.
ACTGCGAGGTAAATAACGTTGAAGCTCCGTTATGAGAGCCCCAGTTCCCCCGTTGGTCGGAGACTACTCTGACATTCAACAGGGAAGATTGTCCCAAAGGAATGTCCAATCCGAGACGACTCCCTTTGGTGATCACCCCATTATTAGCAATGCTAAAGTGGGGCGCGTACTGGTTGATGGCGGTAGTTTGCTCGACCTGTTGTTCGTCAAAGCTCTTGACGAGATGCAAATACCTCGTTCCAAGATCAAACCAATGGCCCACCCTTTTTTCGGAATCATACCTGGCTCCACGATGATGTCCATCGGGCAAATAGTGTTACCCGTAACACTCGGAGAGCCAGAAAACTTCTGAACAGAATTAATTACTTTCGATGTGATTGATTTTGATTCAGCTTACAATACCATTTTTGGCAGGCCATCATTCGCCAAGTTTATGGCGGCAACACACTACGCTTACCAATGCGTCAAATTGCCAGGCTCAAAAGGCGTCATCACAATTAGAGGCAGTCAACATACGGCCTTAACCTGTGATCACATCTCTTTGGAGTTGGTCGATTAGTTACCCCTACAGGATGTCAAGTTGGCGACCAAGGAGCCTGATGCAGTTAGGACGAATCCGCGACCAGATGAAAGGCAACAAGTTCCCCTCTTCCCAAACGACTCCTCTAAGACTGTCCGGATTAGGTCATCACTGGATGCCAAATAAGAACTCGAGCTCATTACTTTCCTTCGGGCCAACACAGATGTGTTTGCGTGGACACCATCTGACATGCCCGGAGTCCCAACAGAAGTGATCGAGCATAGGCTAACAATTCAACCTGGACAGCGACCAATAAAGCAAAAGCTTCGACACTTTGCTCCTGATCGACAAGAAGCCATCTGTGCGGAGTTATCCAAACTCCAAGACGCTGGTTTCATCCGCGAGGTTCACCATGCCGAATGGCTTGCAAACCCGGTCAAGGTCCTCAAGTCCAATGGTAAGTGGCGTATGTGCGTCGATTACACCAGTCTCAACAATGCCTACCCGAAGGATGACTTTCTACTTCCCCGCATCGATCAGTTGGTCAATTCTACAGTGGGTTGCGAACTGATGAGCTTCCTGGACGCTTACTCAGGCTACCATCAAAACTGATGAGTTTCCTGGACGCTTACTCAGGCTACCATCAAATTAGCATGGTAGAAGTAGATGAAGAGAAAACTGCCTTCATCACACCCTTTGGCACCTACTGCTACATCAGAATGTCATTTGGGCTCAAGAACGCTGGTTCCACGTACCAGCGCTTGATGCAGAAGACATTTATATCTCAATTAGGGCATAATTTAGAAGCTTATGTAGACGACCTGGTTGTAAAGAGCTTACAAGGCGCTAATCATGTAAATGATCTCACTGAGACTTTCTGCAATTTGAATAAACATGGAATCAAATTAAATCCCAAAAAGTGTTCTTTTGGAGTTTCTTCTGGTAAACTCTTGGGTTTTCTTGTTTGTTCTCGAGGCATTGAGGTTAATCCCTACAAAATACGAGCAATTGAGCAAATGTGATCTCCTTCCCAACGAAGGACGTCCAAAGCCTAACTGGTTGAATGGCGGCTCTAAGCCGTTTCATATCACGATTAGGCAAACGTGGGTTACCTTTTTTCAAGGTACTACGTAAGCACAATGGTTTCCAGTGGTCGGATGAAGCCGAAACAGTTTTCCAGGAAGTCAAAACGTACTTATCAAGTGCTACAGTGTTGGTCTCCCCAACCGCAGGAGAACCATTGCTCATTTACTTAACTGCAACCCCATGCGTGGTCAGTGCGGTACTGGTCGCATAAAGGGATGGCGTGCAGCGACCAGTCTATTACGCCAGTGAAGTACTCAACGGACCAAAGGAGCGTTACCCCGAGATCCAAAAACTACTTTATGCCCTCCTAATGACTTCCTGTAAGCTGCGACATTACTTTCAAGCGCACAGAATTTTCGTGCCATCATCCTTCCCTCTAGCGGACATACTCCGTAACTCAGAGGCAATAGGTCGAATTGCATAATGGGCAGTAGAGATGGGGGCTTTCGACCTCCACTTCACTGCCCGGGTTGCAATTAAGTTTGAAATTCTTGCTGACTTCGTAGTCGAGTGGACTAATCCCGAACCGCTATCGCAAAAGTCACCAGATTTAACAACTACTGACCTCTGGACGATGCACTTCGATGGTTCTCGCGGTTTTTCACACTCGGGGGCTGGAGTGGTCTTAATTACGTCTCAAGGCGACCATCTCCAGTACGTCATACAACTCCATTTTGTTGTGACCAACAATGCAGCAGAGAATGAAGGTCTTTTAGCTGGGCTCCGAGTAGCCACATCTCTTAGAGTCCATCGGCTAGTGGTGAGGGGAGACTCACAGCTGGTTGTAAACCAGGTAAACAAGGAGTACAGCACCTCCGACAAGATAATGGCTCATTGCATGCATCAAGAAGAAGGCAAATCCCTTCTGAGAGAAATTCATGAAGGGATATGCGGCACACATGCCTCTTTTCGAACACTTATCGGCAAAGCTTTTCGCCAAGGGTACTACTGGCCTATGGCACTTAATGATGCTAGGCATTTGGTCAAAACATGCCCCCAGTGTCAATTTCATGCTCGGCAAAATCACCAGCTAGCATACGCGTTACAAACTATCCCGTTAACATGGCCATTCGCCGTCTAGGGGATAGATATTCTGGGACCAATGCCCCAAGCTGTCAATGCATACAAGTTCTTATTGTAGTCATTGATACATTCACAAAATGGATCGAGGCTGAACCAGTTCGCACCATTACCGCCTCAGCGGCCCAAAAGTTCTTACATAAGAGCATGGTAACATGATTTGGCCTCCCAAACCGCCTAACCACAGACAACGGTTCCCAATTCGTCAGTAATCTTTTCTTAGGCAATTGCGACGATATCGGCACAAAAGTCTGCTTCGCATCCATTGCTCATCCACAAAGTAACGGAGTGGTCGAATGTGCCAATGGGCAGATCATTCAAGGGGTTAAGAAACGCATCTTCGACCGCCTTAAGATACGCTCGGGGGCTTGGGTGGACGAACTCTACTCTGTTCTTTGGGCCATACGCACTACACCTAGTAGAGCCACAAGCGACACGTCTTTCCAACTGGTGTTCGGTGCCGAAGCCATGTTACCAAGTGAAATATAGTTTGGGTCTCCTCGCGTAACTAACTTCGATACAACAGATTCATCCCAAACCTGTGGAGATGAACTTGCTCTCCTAGAAGAAAAGCAAAATCAAGCGTTATTCAGGCCTACGGCATACTTACAAGCCCTACATAAATATCATTACAAAAGGGTGCGACCACGTAGCCTTCGCGTGGGTGACCTAGTTTTGCAAAAATCCAAAATTAGTCCAATCACAATAAGATTTCCTTCCAATGGGAAGGACCCTACACTGTAACCTCACTACTGCGACCTGGACCAGCAAGATTAGTTATGGAAGACGGCTGAGTTCTCTCCAATACTTGAAATATCAACCAACTACGCAAGTTCTATGTGTAAGTCTTTCCTTTCTCTTCTCTTCTTTCAATTATTTAACATATTTTCTTAATACTAAACGTTACATTCTCATTCACCCCTCCTCGGGCCACACTTGGGGGCTGATCGCCACAATGCACCCACCTATGATGATTAAGCGGATTTACTGGCCGATCTCATGGTCGCATCTAAATAAGCCTTTCTTCGTAAGCCGTTTCTCAACGCCTTAAAAACTTGCTAGCATGTTTCTGACCATTCGAGTGGCTGTCAGTTAGCAATAAACTTATGACTTCGTATTCACATGCTCCATAAGCCGATCATCTTCTGGCATGTGTTTTGCTACATCCTACGATCAATGTACTAGGTTCAAGTACAACGGTCGCAGGAGGGGGCTAGGAGAAATGTGATTAACTATGACATAACTATGACATTAGCTGATAAGAATTTCATATAAGTTTATAGTCTTTCTCACTCAGCATTATATTAACTATGTGCATTTGCAAGGTACCATAATTAAAGAAAACTCGTATATTCATTTTTTTCAAAAAAGCACAGTAAAATAATCAAGCGTTAAGGAAGGCTGAGATCATGCAACAGCTTCTCCACAAGTATCTTGACCTTGGTCCTGGTCGCATCCAGCTGATCCTCGCTGTCAAAGACAACCTCTCCCACTACAGGCCTCAGGTCCAAATCCGGACCATGGTGTTGCCTTAGTTTGCAGAGCATAATAGAGGCCACCTCGCTGACATCAGTCTTCAATGCCTCCCCACGCTTCCTCACAAACTCTGGGATGTTGGCGAAAAGAGAATCAGCCTGTGCTGCCACCAGGTTGCAGGACTCGGCAAGTGTTAAGTCATCTCCCTCGGGGACAACGGCTGTTGCGTCAAAGGAGTCCCCGACCTCCTTTATCTTACCCAAAGTGCTTTTCTTAACAAGAAGGCAGCTACTGATGATCCCTTCCAAACGCACCTTCTCGTCGAAAGCTGCCTTGGCCTTTTCCTTGGCCTTCTCATGTACTGACCGAAGAGAGCCAATAGTCTCATGAAGTTTCTCGAGGTCGCTGCCTCGCCGTATGAACTTCTCTTCGAATTGGTCCCTCTCCTCGGTCAGCTTTCGAATTGCTTCTCTTTGACCTAATCGGGGAAAAGAAACAAATTCAGGATAATTTACTCTTGCGTGGTCCAAATAACTATCATCAATACAGTCGAGATGGACTCACAATCAACGTCAGCTTGCAACTTATTGCACGCCGACAAGAGACTCTCCTTTTCCCTCAAAGCCTCGACCACTGCATCGTTCTCGTTGCTACGCATGGTGGCGATCTTTTCTAATAAAGCAAAATTATCCCTGCAACAAACAACCATGAAAGGTTAGTACGGGTCATTACACGGGCTAAACAGTACAGCAAAGCACTTACTTCTTTACACGATCACACTCTACTTGCGCGACCTTGAACTGTTCTATCAGTCGACCAATCATGGCCGCGTTGCGAGCAGGATCCTGCGACAAACATAAGGCCATGCAAAAGACAACCCAACAAGATTGGCATGGGGTAAAGATGTTACTTATGATGAGGCCATCACTTCTACGGATACAAACACTACACTGGATGTTGTTCCTCATCTTGATACAATTCATGGTCCAATAACACGAGCACGTTCAAAACAACTTAATTACAAGGTGAGCTTGTTCCTCGCTGTTCATAATTGTATTATTAAGGATTGGATGCTACTGAATTCTTGTGATGTTCTGTTATTAAGGAACATTAGAGAAGACACTTCAAGTCATGGCACATATTGCATGTTGGTTGTTCAGCTCAAGATAGCGCCCCCAACTTCTTTACATGAAGACATACTTTCAGAATGGCGCCACCACCAGCTGGTTACCACCTCGTCCTCTTGGCGCCACCTCATCTACAGCAGCACATCACTACCACCAGGCCCAACACACAATTCAGAGTACAAGCCCACGCGAGCCCAGAAGTCAGTTTGGAGACAGCCTGATAGTACCGGCTTCCAGTGGCCGTAATTCTTTCATCTGGAGTCCGATTGAGGTGTATGAGTACTTGATGGAAATCTTATTCCGAGACCTTTCCAACGGATCTAGCCCCACCTTCAGATTCCTTCTGAGTCAGCCGAAATCATCAAAACAAGTTGACATACAGAACTTGGACTCTTAGGTGCTGCGTCACCTCTCTTTTGGCCTACGGCCCATGTACCCTGCCTAGGGTTGCGAGCCAACCATAGCCGCCACCCCTCTCTCCTTTATATGGAGGAACTCCTCAAGTTCTTCCTTAGGTTATTTGCTAGGTTGTTCCCCCATTGTGTGAGAGACAGTTGTTCATCGGAGTAGTGTCCCCGGACCTAGTTTGATGAAAGATAACCTCAATTTGTTTATCTGAAATTCAGATTGCGTTCTTTCTCGTTCTTGCTCGTTTCTTCTACTGCGTGCAGGAATTAACCTTCATGGTAAGGTCATCCGGGCGTAAGCACGGTTGATAACGACAAGTGCGTGGGTGTAGAAATTGCAAGGGCTCAATCCCCGCTGATTGGAAGCATTGAAACCCGAATGTCTTCGTTTCGCAAAGTAGAACCTATCAGAAGATCGGGCCGCTGTCGCATTAGTTGGTATCAGAGCCACAGTTTCCCGTTAGGTATCACCACTTTTTCCCTTTGTTTATTGCTGTTTTCCATCACCTAGAGTCCAAAAAAAAAAACAAGGTTCACTAAAATATTTGTTTTTCCCCTATCCAAACCCGTTTGTGCCTTTCGATCTGTTAATTTTGGTTTGTTAAATTGAGTTTGCGTCAGTTCTAGCGTTGTCTAGTTGCTGGTCATAGCTTTCATCCTTTCTAAGAAAAAAATCCCACGCCAACAACCCATCCAACAACCCCAACCCTAATTTCCAATCTTAGCCAGATAAACCCTTTTCCTACCACCGCCACCAAAAACGCCATAACTTTTGATTCCGTGATCCTTTTTGAGTGAAACCAAAGAGAGAAGATTCATAACGCAATTTTCCATCCTACTGTAAAGTTTCACGTCCATCTATTCAGGGAGTAAAAAGTTATGCACTTCACCATCTGAGGTGCTTGCTGTTTTTCAGATCTACAACCAGGCACACTTGTGAATTTTGTGTGAATTTTTTTTGTCAGTTTTCTAAAGTTGTCCTAGAATAAATATTGTGGGAAAAGCCGTCATAAAACAGAGAAAAAAAGAATCATTGAAAAAGAGGCATCTGACAAAAAGATATGGCCAAAATATGGATGTGCTGTCACGCGGACAGAAATCTGCACTTTCCAAATTTGGTGTGATCTTGTGTTTTTTTCAAATTCCATATTCTATATATTTGATTTTTTTTTGTGTCTACCACTTGTATCCAGTGCCATATACTTCCGTTAGCCTATTTTCCATCCTTGGTTGATCAGCAACTTAGGCTAAGTGCTAGACACAAACAAAAATTCAATTCTATGCAATTCTAAGATTAATTGATTGTTTAATCCTTGCTACTCATACCTAGCCTTCCGAGCTCCACTTTCTTCCAACTCATTACATATTTACTTTGCAATCACGTGGTCCACCACTGTCACAAGTTGTCATGAACCAGCCCACAGGATTGCATCTCCTGTCGCAGTTGGTTAGAAACTGTAAGAGCTTGGTAAGAAGCTTGAGTGAGAGTGAATTTTACTCCTTATCCACCACCTAGTAGTTGATAAGAAGAGTATATACACTGTGTTTTCTCTTGTCTTCTACTAACAGTGACATGATCAGAGACTAGAGTTCCGGATGGAGATGATTGTGTTACAAGAATTGAGCTCATGAAGTATGTGGAGGATCATCAAAGCGCGTTGACAGGAATCAACGCCAACCTCACCAAGCTTGCTCAAGACAATGAGCATAGGATGGAGCGAATCGAGCGGAGCATCGCCAACCTCATCACAAGAATGGAGCACCTTGAGATGCAGCCACCTCCACTTGCGGCTCCTGGCCCTCCCAATGGAGGTCGAAGGGTGGAAAACCTTGCTGCCCATGGAGATGAAGAAGCATCCCTCACCGACGACATAGAGAATGATGAAGGTGAAGGGAGTGTCGGCATTCCAGATGATCATTTTGCTGAACGGGAGGCACGGCTACACCATCGTCTTCGCCGCAATCATCATGGTATGAGAGGTGAAAATGGTAATGTTATTCGACATCTTGGTAATGTTAGTGACGCATTTTCTAAAGTTAAATTTACCATGCCATCTTTTGCGGGTCGTTATAATCCGGATGAATATTTAGAATGGGAGTTAACCGCGGATCAAAAATTTCATGTTTTGAAGTTCTGGAAGAACATAGAATTAGACTTGCCACTAGTGAATTTACTAACTTTGCACCGTCGCTGAATTGCTCACTGCGGTAGCACGTGATGGTGGTGTAGAATCAGCGGGCCATGCACGGAAAGTAGATGAAGTAGAACGACCAGCAGAGGGTGCGGGTGGTGCCCTGGGGGTAGATGTAGACCGAGCTGAAGTAGATCCTCCAAAAATACCTCCCCGTGATCGAGCTTGTCGTCCCTGTACTTTTCTTTCAGCTTTGCAAGTAAGATGAAACAAACGAGTGATATTATGATAATCCTTATACTCTAATATGTCCCGGATTTCGCTATTTAAACCCCCAAAAAATCTAGACATTTTTGCATCCTCTTCTTCTTGCACTTTACAACGAAACATACCAATTTGTAATTCCTGATAATACTCTTCTACAGACTTATTACTTTGGTTCAAGCGCTGCAAGTTAGTCAGTAAATCTCTAGCATAATATGAGGGTACAAATCTAGCTCGCATTAATTGTCGGAGGATAACCTCTCGGACCCATCGCCTGAGCTACGAGAGGTTGACATTTCAAGCGTCCGCCTCTCCGAAGCAGATTGATGGGGGGTCCACAGGCTGTACAACCCCATAACCAACGAAGCAGGACAGACCTTTGCTTATTTATCTATCCCCAGTATCCTAGCCGCCGCCGCGACCTCGGTATCACCATCCCTGCAGGCCTCGGTGTCCGCGGCATTTGGCACCACCTCGCCTAGGATGTTCGCTAGGTCTGCCAAGTCGCCCGGCGGCGGGGCGGCATCAGTAGCTACAACGCCTTCACCAATCACTGCCGGATCTACTGCGCAACCGCGCACGGTAGCCTTAACTCTTGTTGCGACCTCCTCCCCAGAGATCATGGCTGGCACAGTCACATTCGTTGCAGTCGTCACAACCACAGTCGAAGGAATCCTATAAAGCCAATCTTGTACTAAGCACAATGACTCAGTTAGCTATTAAACTCCTTACTTGATGCTAAGTCCCAGAGGTTTACGGGAGCTCGGCGCCCCACTTTGGGGAGACAGCAGCGAGGACAATGCTTTTAGTGCAGGCTTCTCCGGTGGCTATGCTAATCTTCTCCTTCGAAGGATTAGGGGGGTCTCGTCGTCCTCCTCCTCCTCGCTTCCTTCCCCCTGTACAAGCAAAATATAACTCCCCATCCTCCTTGTTGGGGCATAAGAAGTAGAGATGTTTACCGCGGTCGCCTTGGCGCTGGTCGCCGCCGCCCCACGCAAGGATGCCCCAGCAAATAGTACATTTACTTTACTGGGGGCTGGAGCCCTGGGCTGCTTGGACTTCGGGGTTGTCCTCGCTTTCTTGGAGGAACCACCGAAAGGTCCTTCATTGCCCAGGGGCCTCTTTGTCCTCGTCAATTGGCCCTCGGCCAGCTACACAAGCCATGAGAATTATTGGTTGATTTACATCAACACCGCAACTTGTATCGGCAAACATACCTTTCGGCGCGCCTGCAAAAGATCGTCGACGCCCCTGACCAGGCTCTCCGGTCTTGACATACTTGGATCGCCTTCCTCAACCGGGTTAAAAGCCTTTAGCAAATAACTGGCTCTAACCGTGACATCGGAAGGGGACAGCTTTGGACAACATTGCATATTCAACAATACATCTGAAACAGTCAAATTCAACAAACGATAACTCCTCAACATACCAGGGCTACCATTCCTTGTCGCGTCCTCCTTGGCCTTGATCTCCCATGCCGGGTGATCCCTCTTTTTCAATGGACTGACCCGATTTTTCACAAAATCAAGGATCACATCCCAGGCAGTCAAGCCCGCATCAATAAGGCACCTCAGCGCCTGAACTTGCCTCTTTTGCTCTTCATCAAGTGCAGGGGCAACATCTTTCTCCTTGCTCTTTTCTGGCCACCGATTGGCGAACCAAATATGACTTTCCTCTGGCGCGGCGCAATAAAACCATCTCTGGTACCACTTATGCACCGAATCACGCAAAGAAAAGGGGAGAAAGTCCTTCTCCCGCAAATGAAAGTACACACAACCCGGTGCCACTGTGCCGTTCGACATGGCCAAGTAGTATTGGCGGAATAATGCCACGCTGGGCAAAACACCAAGAAACGCCTTGCACAGATGTTGGAATGTAGCAAGAATCAACACAGAATTGGCATTCAAGTTCACCAGCTCCAAGTTGAAATGGGCGAGAACCTCCCGCAAAAAGTCGCTCTCAGGCAGACGAAAGCCACAGCGTAAAAAGTCATCGAACAACACCAACTTGCCCTCCCGCACAATAGGGCCCTCTTCATCCTCCCCAGCAGGCCGCCATGGTATCAGCGACCTTGAGGGAAGAAAACCATCAGCTTCCAACGCCTACAAGCTCTCCTCCGATTGGTGGCTAGATTTTGTCCAGCACGCCATCGAGTTGGATTTTTGAGGGAAACACACAGAAGACTGCGACTTTCAGCACGCATGGGAACTTTGCTAATGCTCGGGATTGAGATAAAGCTTCTGTGGGAAGCTAGGGCTTGTGACGAAGGGTTTAAAAACCCACTTCCCTCGGTTCCTTCACCACAGTTCACGCCGTGCGGCAAAAGGTGTTTGTCGCATTAAATGCACGTCAAAACAAACCTAACACGCGCACTCACAGTCCCGCGTGCGTTCAACAGGAAGATGAACCGAGAAGTTGCCTTTTCAGCAGCTGAAACACCTTTTTTTTACAAAGAAAACACCTTTTCTAGTAACACGAAGTCTTTTCGCTTCAACTTCGGGGGCTAGCAGATAAAGATTACCGCTCTCATGATCGCGCGTAACCACGCTACAACAAACATGATCGCAAGTCTTTCCGTGATCGCGTGTAGCACACTTACCTTTCCATGATTGAGATAATCATTCTGTGATTGCGCATACCCATCTATGGTAGCCAAAAACTAAGGAAAGAGATAATACAACGGTCTAAGAAGATACTAGACGACATTCACAAACAGAAAATGAAAATTCAGCATAAGGAAAATTAATTATTTATTAAATTTTTTCATTTACAAAAAATACAAGAGGCCCAACTAAGGATCGGCCTTAGACCTAACTACATCTAAAATGAAGTCAGTTTAGTTGGCGGCCAGGACGCAGGACTCCTCTAGCGACAAGTTGTCCTTATTAGAGTCAACCACGTACGCCTCGAGAAGCCCTGTGACCTCCCTCAGTCTTGCGAGGGTGTCCTTCATAGTGAGACCACAGTCGGTGATGGTTACATCCGTTGTGTACTTCTCCTCGCGCACAAGCTACTCCCTTTGTCGAGCAAGCTTTGTGGTCTCTCTGGCCTGGTCAAAACTTGCCTTCAAGCGCTCGACGCGCTTGAAGAAGTCATCCAAGTCGAGTCCCCGGCCGGGCATACTTCTCCCCAAGGAGTTTGTGCTCCCCTTGGAGGGTTCGGAGCTTGGCCTTCACCTTGTCCAGCTCTAGCCGGGAATCACGGCTTTGTTCGATGCCATCAACTTGCGTTAAATAAAAAATCTACCAACCATAATGAGTCCAAAAGGTTAGAAAATCCTTACCGAGGAGGACAAGGGCAAAGATATTTCATCCTCTGTTGAGAGACAATGATGATGCAAAACTTGTGTGGCCGTGGGCTCCGCCAGAGCCACATCAGGGCCTAGAGCTTCCTCATCCTCCGTTGAGAAGGAAGGATGATGTGAAGCTTGTGTAGCCCTGGATGGGTGTGCTTGGGATGAAGCCTGGTACGCATCAGACATTAGCTTTTTCGATGGAGATCCACCGGATAACCCAAGATCATCCCCAACTCACTTTCTTGAAGAAGTCGAACGCTCAGGTAACTACATAAGGCAACGAACCTTATGAAAAGCCACATTCTACAAAAGAAGCTCACACTACCAAGAGAGCATTACCTCTTGAGGACTGATAAACTCCGTCTCATCTCCTTCGTCAAAACACTCTCGGCTGGGAGATGCCATTAGAACAGAGGCGAAGAAGCTGGGAAGGTTTTTAAACTTAGAAAAATTTTGAGGAAGGAGTTGAAGTTTCCACCACAAGTGGGCAACTATTTATAGACTCCTCATGCGACGCTTTGGCTTCCCGGGCCTCAGGCCTGAGACAAAAGTCTCGAAATCTTCCCTAGTGCTTGCAACTCGCTCTCCAAGGTGCATCACAGCTGCCGCCAGTGCAACGCAGCATAGGGATTCGAAACGACGGAGCACTATTATGAATTCGAAGCGACACATAGTTAAATAAGCCTTTTTTGTCACTTCAAATTGGGGGGCTAGCTGACAAGGATTATTAGCTACTCTTTTAGGCCTCAATGGTCACACCAACACTACGTGGTCACGCGTAACCATGGTCGTAGTCCTAACCATGGTCTCTAAAGGCCAGAAAGAAGGAAATCGGGTACTCCAAGGGTGTTCTGGATATAACCTAAAAGTCATACCTAATTCACACAAAATTCAAGACATTTATTATCACAGAGCTTATGTTTTACACTGTATCTAAGAGCGACAAGGTCGCGGAGACAATTCCTGTAGCCTCGTCTCCCACAGATACAAGAACTAATTTCATTACTATGGTCGCAATACTACGCAGGCACTTCTAAAACGTTACTTCACCTTGATCCTTATGATTGGCCCCGAGACAATCATAAGTCCCTGGCAAGGTAACCGTCAAAGGAGATCAAGACGGTAAGGCAGTTCTACGACGACCCAGTCAAAGCTGTCTTAAACCGCCATGTACCCATGATTCACGGCAACCGCCATTCATGACCTCACTACCCCCACTTCTGGGCGGTTAAGAGAGATCGTGGGGCACGCCATCAAGAGAACTACCAGCAATCTCTTCGACAAGTACAAAAAGGCCTTCAAAGGGAGGATCGGGGGACGGACGGATCGACAGGGAGAAGAGTAGGCTTAGCACATAGGATTAACTAGATACTTATTGTAAACAATCTCTTTGTAACTTTTTTCCACATAATCAATCTCACAAGACGTAGGACTATTACCCAGCTTAAAGGGGTCTGAAAGGGATCTAGGATATCGACTAGAGGGGGGTGAATAGGCGATTTTAACAAATAATCAATAAAGCAAACAATTAATAGTAAATGAGAGCAAATAAATAACACAAGATGAACAAAGAACAATTTCAACACAACGATATATCCCGTGGTCTCGATGACTTGCCGATCACCCCTAATCCACGTTGAGGCAAACTCAAATCTCTAACTGCTCCTCTATCAAGTCAACCTTCTCTCGAGAAGTGACCTAGATCTTGAGTCGGATTAGTGTCATGAGTTATCCAAACCTCGATTTCACTAAGGATGCACTTTACCGCTCCGGCAAGGCGTTCTCAACCCTTTCACAAGACGTTTTGAGGCTTCTTCACAATCTTCCTTGAAGAGCTCACCAAAATCTTTCTCCTAGCCGTCTAGGAGCCGGCAAACTCCAAGAGTAACAAGCCGGTGATGATCACTTAGCCTTCTTCTAGTGCCACAAGATTGATTTAATGATCTAAATGCAATGCACTAGAAGATCTCAAATGCACACTCTCACAAATTCGAGAATTTGAACCCTAGAGTGTAAGAAACTTGCTTAAGCTTTCAACGATGATGACAAAGCTCAAAATTATGCCAAAAGTTGTGAACAGGGCCGTGCATGGGAGTATATATACCCCCCACAATAAATATAGCCGTTACAGACAGTTGGGAGAAAAAGATCACTTGATGGTCAGACCGCAGTTATATGCCCGGTCAGACCACCGCAATTGCAACGGCATAAAACAGGCGCAATAAATGCTCAACTGCCCTTGTCAGGCACACACACGGTCAGACCGGAGCCAATTTCGGTCAGACCGTGAAACTGTCCAGAGACGACACAGTTTCTGGACACGTTATATGGTCAGGCCGATAAATACGGACAGACCGGCCATACGGTCAGACCGTAGTTCAAAAACACGGTCAGACCGATTTCTCGGTCAGACCGGTCTAATCAAACGGTCATACCGTAATAACACACTACCACAGAAAGATAGGACATGAAGTACCAGGAGACTGACTTAGGTCTTAACTACGGACAGACCGACCTTTTTTTTAAGGAAAAAACTACACTTAGACAAAACGTCGGTCAGTCCGAAACTCTATTCGGTCAGTCCGTGTATTCGGTCAGACCGGTCTAACAAACGGTCAGACCGACTGAGACAGAGTTGAGCAGAAATGAGCTGAAACAAGCATTTTCAAAGTATGTGACCTTCTAGTATGCAATGCAAGTTGATTTTATGATTTGTGACACATAGATGAAGTATTTCGTGATACACCACATGCTCCTCTTAATAGTACGGCAACTATCCTAAAGTCCGGTCAAAATTCTTCTCAATCACCTTAGACCGGTAAAAATGGAAAAGACCCTATTTCGTACCTTTGTCTTTTTGATCAATGCCCTTTCTTCATCATGAGGCTCTTTCTTTGCCTTTCATTAACCTGTCTTTTAAGTTCCTTCTTGACACAACTTAGCAGGTATTGTTAGTATAGCATTTGTAGTTGTCATTAATTACTAAAACACTCTTTAGGGGCCTAGAAGCTACAATCTCCCCCTTTTTGGTAATTGATGACAACATAAAGAGTAGATGAATGAGTTTTAAGCATAAAAGGAATTTTACAATAAGCATCGAAGAATAAAACACTCCCCCTAAATGTATGAATAAGAGAATTTTGGCATTTTGGTGGAGTTCAAGCATGTGTATAAGATGCTATTTCAATCCATTCATTATATAGGCATGAGGTATCACAAATAAGACATTCAATTCTACACATGATATCATCATCACAAGGTCATATGAAAATAACATGAGCATATCTCATATATCATGAAGTAACAATCTCATACAAGAGTCATCCAACATAAATGTCATCCACATAGATCATAAATGAGATATTCAACTAAGCAAGTTAAATTAAAACTTTACACCAAAAGTTTTCATTTAGGGTCATCTCTCCCCTACTCTTCTACTCTCTTCTCTCCCCTTTGGCATCAATTGCCATAAAAGCTAAGAATCGGCGGGAGCATCATCATCGGGAGGATGGTGAGGAGGAGTCTGAGGGAAACGGGTGTAGAAGTGAGCGGAGAAGGCGTCAAAGCACTGCTCGAACTGATCCTGGCGCGACGAGAAGGTCTGGAACTGATCATTCAATGCCGCCAAGTCCGAGCGAGCGAGCTCAAGCCCCTGGAGAAGAGTAGCGAACTGATCCATCATCGGCTAATGGAACTGCTGCTGGAACTGTGTAAACCAGGCGGGGGCTTGGCTAGACTGAGCTGTCTGCTGTGCCGGAGGTGGAGGAGGAGGAGGCATAGGCTGAGCCTGCTGCTGATGCTGTGCTCCATGGCCTCGAGCCAAGACGCGCGGGTTGACACTAAACGGCTTATAGCCGAGATGTCTGATGTCACATGAACCGCGAGGGAACTTCGTCTTCTGGAGCAGCAAGGACATGATAAATGGAGCATAGTAGAGATTCGGCAGAGTGGTTGCCGAGACATCCTCAATTGTCTTCAAGATAAATGAGACAATGTTGATCCGATGACTCTTGAGGATGTGGTCGACCAAGTTCCAGTAGTAATCCCGGACCGCTTCTCGGTTTCCACTCTTTGGATGGATCGTGGCTCGTACGATTTTGTTGACTACAGCAGGGAGGACTTTGAGACCTGTAACGGTGCCAGGTACAATCCACTGTCCACCTCCCGGCTGCTCATAAACTGGAGCCAGTCATCCTCATGGAGGTAATCCTCATCCTCCATATCGATCCCCTCCTTCATTTCCTCATAGTTTAACTTGTTTGCTGCAGCAAACTCCTCAAAGGTGGCCTCATAATGCCTAGAACCTGTCATCCACATGATCTGCTGGTCCGCCCATCTGATCTCGACCGTAGCATAAAACTGTCTGATGGAAGTGGCGTTCCATGGGCATTTGTGCTCCACAAAGTCATAGAGCCCTATATCCTTGAAAATCTGCACCAAAGGAGCCATGATGGGCTGATTCACAACATAAGCCCATTCGATCCATTTGTGTTCGAAGATGTTCTTATGGATCAAATGTCCGTAGAAGGCATCCTGCTGTGTCATGTGTGGAAGTGAGGAGTAGAGGCGTCATTCTCATGATTGTAAGCGTAGATGGTCCTAGCCTTTGTATAGTCGCTTGAAGTCCAATTCCTCTTCGGGCCTTGATAAGCGTGGATGTTTATTTCATCGTCCTCACTCTCGATGTCCATGCTCACATGAGAAGATCCACCACGATGTGACGACTGTTCTGTCTCTGAATCTCCGGCCGAGGGCATCCAATCAACATCCTGAGAGTCGCTACTGCTCGAGGGTTGAGCCCTTTTCGGCCGCTTAGCCAATTTCTTCTTATTGGTCCGGATGGAGGCAATGCCTTGAATACCTCGACCACTATAAGATTTGGAAAATATGCAGAGGTAAGATACTAGGAAACAGGAAATCATGACAAGAAAGAGATGACAACAGAACTGCAAATCCTGGCTCTGCTGTTGCAGTCGGTCAGACCGAAACAGGGGCGGTCAGACTGGCGCAACCGAAGAGTTAGGGTTGGACATGAATCCAGGGATTTAGCTGAAATTACGATGCAATATGGACAGATAAATGAGTATGGACAAACAGTGCATCAATAGGAAGAATCAATTTCAAGATATGACCAGATTTGGACTAGATTTATCACATTTTCCCTAAACCTCAAGATGAACAGTAAATGAATTTGATAACGAGGAAGAATCTGAGTAAAATACCTAGTCGACATGGTTTGGAGGTGATCTTGAAACACGGTTTGTCCGAGCTTTGCGAGAGTTTGACCGGAGAGGAAGAGTCCAAGAAAAATATGAGGCGCACGTGAAAGAGACAAGAGAAAAGGACAGACATTCAGGATAAAAAGGTCTCTAGTCATGAAAGTTCGGTCAGACCATAGGCAAGATACCGGTCAGACCGCTGGAAGCAGAAAATTTAAGATGCTCTCTGGAGATGCATTCGGTCAGACCGCAATTGGATCGGTCCGACCGCTGGAAAGGCTAAAAATCTTGGAGGTTTTTGATTGATTTGATGCTCAAGAGATTTGGATAGGGTGATATATAAATATAAGATAATTATAAGAGAGATATAGACAATATCACCAAAGGGGAAGTATTTATCTTATAACTCAACAAATTTTTGGTTCACTTTATTCAATTGCCGATAAAAGAGTCTAAAAAGCTCTAAGATAGGAAGTTCAAACAAACAAGTGATACTTTAAGCACAAGCAATATGAGTTCAACATTTCAAGCCACATTTGATATATCAATGACGTTAAGCTCATTTCGAAGTTTGCAAAAACGACTTTCATCTAAGGGCTTAGTGAATATATCCGGTAATTGATCTTCGGTTCTCACATTATCCACCACTACATCACCTTTGCTAACATGATCTCTAAGGAAGTGGTGTCGGATATCTATATGCTTAGTCCGAGAGTGTTGAACTGAATTTGTGGCTATTTTCACCGCACTCTCATTATCACACAAAAGAGGCACTTTTTCAAATTTTATTCCATAATCCAACAATGTTTGCCTCATCCAAAGCAATTGTGCACAACAACTACCCGCGGAGACATATTCCGTTTCGGCGGTTGATAAAGCTACAGAGTTTTGTTTCTTGGAGGACCAAGATACTAAAGATCTTCCTAACAGTTGACAACTGCCAGAGGTGCTTTTTCTATCCACTTTACATCCCGCATAATCGGAATCAGAATATCCAATTAATTCGAATTTAGCACCTTTAGGATACCACAACCCTATGCTAGATGAATATTTTAGATACCTCAAAATACGCTTAACGGCCATTAAATGACTTTCTTTAGGAGAGGCTTGAAATCTTGCACACATACAAACACTAAACATAATATCGGGCCTAGAAGCAGTAAGATATAATAAACTACCAATAATAGATCTATAAAGCTTTGAGTCTACCGGTTTACCTCCTTCGTCAGAGACAAGGTGACCGTTTGTGGCCATTGGTGTCTTGATTGGCTTTGCTTCTTCAAGTCCGAACTTCTTGAGTAGGTCCTTCACATATTTGCTTTGACTGATGAAGGTTCCTTCCTTGAGTTGTTTAACTTGTAGTCCGAGAAAGAAACTTAGTTCACCTATCAAAGACATCTCGAATTCCCTGGACATCATATTACCAAATTCCTCGCAAAAATCTTGGTTAGTAGATCCAAATATGATGTCATCAACATAAATTTGACATACAAAGAAATCATTTCCAATTTTCTTAGTAAATAAAGTAGTATCAACTTTCCCAATTTTAAAACCTTTTGAAATTAAAAAGTCTCTAAGTCTTTCATACCAAGCACGAGGTGCTTGTTTAAGACCATAAAGAGCCTTGGAGAGTTTATACACATGTTTCGGCTTTGTAGGATCTTCAAATCGGGGTGGTTGTTTAACAAATACTAATTCATTAATTTCTCCATTTAAAAATACACTTTTGACATCCATTTGATAAAGTCTAATATTATGAGATGAAGCAAAAGCAAGCAAGATTCTAATAGCCTCAAGTCTAACTACGGGAGCAAAGGTTTCACCGAAGTCCAAACCTTCAACTTGAGTGTATCCTTGAGCCACCAATCTTGCCTTGTTTCTCACTACCACTCCGTTTGCATCTTGTTTATTCTTGAAAATCCATTTGGTTCCAATGACATTTTGCTCATCCGGATTTGGTTCTTCTACTAATTCCCAAACATTGTTGCGGGTGAAGTTGTTTAATTCTTCGTGCATAGCATTCACCTAATCCGGATCTTTTAATGCTTCATCTACAAGTGTGGCTCAAAAGAGGAAACAAACGAGTAATTTTTACAAAATGAAGCAAGACGAGAACGAGTTTGGACACCCTTACGCAAGTCACCAACAATTTGATCGACGGGGTGATCTTTGGAAATTGAGTGATGAATTCTTGGATGATCAACCGGGATTTGTGAAGTAGAGGTAGAGGGTACTTCCGGTTGTTGTTGAGAGGAGTCTTCCACATTTACCACTTCAACTATTTGATCTTCATGTTGAGGAGTTGATGAAGAGGGGATAGCTTGAGTGGATGGATCTTCATCTTGATCACTATCTTCTTTCGGCTTGATATCCCCAATGGTCATGTTCTTCATCGCTACTCTCAACCCTTCATTACCTACATCATCCAAGTTGTCTTGCTCCTCTTGAGAGCCGTTAGTCTCATCAAATTCAACATCATGTGTCTCTTCAACCAAACCGGAGTTTTGGTTGTAGACACGATAAGCTTTGCTATTTGATGAGTATCTTAATAAAAATCCTACATCACATTTACTTTGAAATTTAGACAAGCGTGTACCTTTCCGCAAGATATAGCACTTACATCCAAACACTCGAAAGTAGGAAATGTTTGGCTTCCTTCCAATGAGGAGCTCATAAGGAGTTTTCTTTAGTAGTTGATGACAATAAAGACGATTTGATGCATGGCACGCGGTGTTGATTGCTTCGGCCCAAAAGGTGTCCGAAACATTGTACTCTGAAAGCATAGACCTTGCCATATCTACCAATGTCCGGTTCTTTCGTTCGACTACTCCATTTTGCTCCGGTGTATACTTGGCCGAAAACTCATGTTTGATGCCCTTATCATCACACCAATTTTCAACCTTGGTATTCTTGAACTCGGAGCCATTGTCACTTCTCACTTTCTTGATCTTGAAACTAAATTCATTTTCGGCCCTTTGAGCAAAGCTTTTGAAAGTGTTAAACACAATTGACTTATCATGTAAAAAGAATATCCATGTATATCTAGAAAAATCATCTACAATGACAAGACAATAACTATTGCCACCAATGCTCACAAAAGTAGTTGGTCCAAATAAATCCATATGCAATAATTCAAGTGGACTAGAAGTTGACATTGTACTTTTAGTTGGATGTGAGTTTGCAACTTGTTTTCCAGCTTGGCATGCACTATATAATTTATCTTTTTCAAACTTTACGTCCTTTAATCCAACAACTAAATCATGTTTAACTAGTCTATTTAGTTGTTTCATTCCAACATGCCCAAGCCTTCTATGCCATAGCCAACCTTTAGATGATTTAGTGAACAAGCATGTACCAAGATTAGCATCATTTGAATTGAAATCAACTAAATAGAGGTTGCCATGTCTAAAACCTTTGAAAATCAACCTATTATCATCAATACTAGTGATAATCACTTCTTTTGGATAAAATGCACATATAAATCCAAGATCACAAAGTTGAGCTACGGATAAGAGGTTGAAATTTAGAGATTCAACAAGCAATACATTAGATATGGAGAGGTCATTTGAGATGGCAATTTTACCTAAACATTTTACCTTTCCTTTGCTATTGTCTCCAAACGTGATCTTATCATATTCCGCACCTTCGTTATTTAGAGAGGAGAACATGTTGTGATTACCGGTCATATGTTGAGTGCATCCACTATCAAGCACCCAATGTTGTCCTCCGACCTTGTAATTTACCTACAAAACAAAGTTAGGTCCTTTTAGGTACCCAAATCTTTTTGGGTCCTTGGAGGTTAGTTACCAAGGATTTTGGGACCCAAATGGCTTTCTTTTTGGCACCAATGATCGGGGTTCCAACAAATTTGGCTTTAATATCGCCATTATTCATTTTCTTTAAAACATAGCAAGAATTGAATATAATAGATGAATCACTTTTTCTAGCATGGCAATTTTCCTCAATGTGACCTAAACTTTTACATTTATTGCAATATCCATTTTCTTTTACAAATATGGTTTTAGATGGAATAAATGCATGTTTCCCCTTTTTAGGAATGTAGCCTAGTCCTTCTTTTCTTAAGGAGAACCTTTGACTATCTAGAAGATGTCTTAACTTTGATTCTCCTACATAGCATTTAACTAGATCATTTGTTAGTTTTTCAATTTTGTCCTTAAGTTCATTGTTTTCAAGACTAAGCACATTATCGTCAAGTTTAGGTCTAGATGGAAATTCAATTAAATCTTCACAAGATGTAGATATGCTAGAAGTAGACATCATGGGCAAGTCATTCAAAATATTGCAAGTGATGCCTATTTCATTACCTGTTTTGTTGGCTTTATGAGTAATTAGTGAGTCATGAGCTTCCTTAAGCATCTCATGAGTTTCTTTGAGACTCTCATGAGATGTGTTTAGCTCCTCATAGGAATTTTGAAGAGTTTTGTATCTCTTCTTCAATTCCTTGAATTTTTCTTTTTCTTTACTCATATAGTCATCAAAACCGGTGATCATCTCAACTAGGTCATCATAAGTATATTCATCTTCGTCACATGATACCTTCGATTCTCCTTTAGCCATGAGGCAATGAGGAGTGGAGAATAGAGATGGAGCTTCCTTGATAGCTACCCCGGCGAGTCCTTTGGGTGATGTTTCATCTTCATCTTCGGAATCGGAACTTGAAGCATCGGAATCCCATTCAATGAAGCAAGCTTGTCCATCCTTCTTCTTCTTATAATATTTCTTGAAAACCTTCTTCTTACTTTCTCCTTCCTTTTCGTACTTCTTCTTCACCGATTTTTCTTCTTCCTTGTTTTTGCATTGTGTGGAGATGTGACCCTTTTCACCGCAATCAAAGCATCTTCTTTCTTCAAATGGGTTCCTCTTGGATGATTGTCCTTTCTTGAAGGACTTTCCTTGATATCTCTTCTTCATGAACCGCTTGAACCTTCTCACAAAGAGAGCCATTTCCTCATCGGTGTCTCTCTCATCACTTTCTTCTTCATTGTCTTCCCTTTTGGAGGCTTGAGCTTTTAGTACTATGTTCTTCTTCTTGGAGTCGGAAGCCTCATCTTTCACTTTTTCTTGAGATTTCTTGAATATGTCATGAGTGAAAATCTCACTCAAGACTTCCAACGGAGTCACATTCTTCAAATTTGAACGCACAAGTAAGGTTACAATTGTATCATATTTTGAAGGTAAAGCTCTAAGAAACTTATGACAAAATTCCACATTTGTGACATCCATACCAAGCCCTTTCAACTCATTTACTATGTTATTTAATCGGTTAAACATCTCCGATACATCTCCATTGGGCAACATAGCAAACTTTTCAAATTGGCCCTTATGGATAAATAATTTAGCATCCTTGACCATCGAGACTCCTTCATGAATATCCATAAAATTTCTCCAAATATCATGGGCCGTTTCAAGTTTACAAATTCTATTGAATTCACCTAGATTTAGAGCACTATAAAGAACATTCATGGCTTGAGCATTAGCTAAGGCATTATCTCTATCTAGATTAGTCATGTCATCATCATCAAGAATTGCAAAGCCCTCATCCACCACTTTCCAAATCTTTCCACCCATGGCTTTAAGATAAACCATCATTCTAGTTTTCCAATAAGTATAATTAAATCCATCAAAGAGTGGTGGTTTGCCAATATTGATCCGTCCCTCACTAGTCATCTTTATCCTACTCTGGGATGGTTAAATCCTCTAAAAATGGAGTCCTTGCTCTGATACCAATTGAAAGGGATCTAGGATATCGACTAGAGGGGGGTGAATAGGCGATTTTAATAAATTATCAATAAAGCAAACAATTAATAGTAAATGAGAGCAAATAAATAACACAAGATGAACAAAGAACAATTTCAACACAAGGATATATCCCGTGGTTTCGGTGATTTGCCGATCACCCCTAATCCACGTTGAGGCAAACTCAAATCTCTAACCGCTCCTCTATCAAGTCAACCTTCTCTCGAGAAGTGACCTAGATCTTGAGCCGGATTAGTGTGATGAGTTATCCAAACCTCGATTTCACTAAGGATGCACTTTACCGCTCCGGCAAGGCGTGCTCAACCCTTTCACAAGACGTTTTGAGGCTTCTTCACAATCTTCCTTGAAGAGCTCACCAAAACCTTTCTCCTAGCCGTCTAGGAGCCGGCAAACTCCAAGAGTAACAAGCCGGTGATGATCACTTAGCCTTCTTCTAGTGCCACAAGATTGATTTAATGATCTAAATGCAATGCACTAGAAGATCTCAAATGCACACTCTCACAAATTCGAGAATTTGAACCCTAGAGTGTAAGAAACTTGCTTAAGCTTTCAAGGATGATGACAATGCTCAAAATTATGCCAAAAGTTGTGAACAGGGCCGTGCATGGGAGTATATATACCCCCCACAATAAATATAGCCGTTACAGGCCGTTGGGAGAAAAAGATCACTTGACGGTCAGACCGCAGTTATATGCCCGGTCAGACCACCGCAATTGCAACGGCATAAAACAGGCGCAATAAATGCTCAACTGCCCTTGTCAGGCACACACACGGTCAGACCGGAGCCAATTTCGGTCAGACCGTGAAACTGTCCAGAGACGACACAGTTTCTGGACACGTTATACGGTCAGGCCGATAAATACGGACAGACCGGCCATACGGTCAGACCGTAGTTCAAAAACACGGTCAGACCGATTTCTCGGTCAGACCGATTTCTCGGTCAGACCGTAATAACACACTACCACAGAAAGATAGGACATGAAGTACCAGGAGACTGACTTAGGTCTTAACTACGGACAGACCGACCTTTTTTTTTTAAGGAATAAACTACACTTAGACAAAACGTCGGTCAGTCCGAAACTCTATTCGGTCAGTCCGTGTATTCGGTCAGACCGACTGAGACAGAGTTGAGCAGAAATGAGCTGAAACAAGCATTTTCAAAGTATGTGACCTTCTAGTATGCAATGCAAGTTGATTTTATGATTTGTGGCACATAGATGAAGTATTTCGTGATACACCACATGCTCCTCTTAATAGTACGGCAACTATCCTAAAGTCCGGTCGAAATTCTTCTCTAATCACCTTAGACCGGTAAAAATGGAAAAGACCCTATTTCGTACCTTTGCCTTTTTGATCAATGCCCTTTCTTCATCATGAGGCTCTGTCTTTGCCTTTCATTAACCTGTCTTTTAACTTCCTTTTTGACACAACTTAGCAGGTATAGTTAGTATAGCATTTGTAGTTGTCATTAATTACTAAAACACTCTTTAGGGGCCTAGAAGCTACATGGTCCGAACCTGGATAAACCCTACTCCTGTATCTTTAGATTCATTAATACCTTGAACATCTTAAGAACTTGTCTGATTAGCTCCGTCTTTCCACACTCTCTTCTTTGAATAAACTCGGCAGAGGGACCATTGGTTCCAATCGTCGACAGATTGGTAGTTTGATTTACATTATCGCATCTAGACCTGATATCATGTGTAGTGTTTACATGTGTGTTAGGTTTCAAGTTTTCCTTAAGGAATGTCATTTAGTGACCTTCAAAAAAATCTTTAGGTATTTTAAGTGTTATCCAAGTATTGGGTTTTGATATCCAAAGGGTACAAACTTTGAATTAATTGTTTATTTGGATTTTGATTATGCTTAGTGCAAGGTGGATAGAAAAAACATCTCTAGAAGTTGTCAATTGTTGAGGAGATCTGTAGTGTCTTGGTCATCCAAAAAATAAAATTTTATTGCACTCTCAACCCCTAAGGTAGAGTATGTTTTGGCGGGTAATTGTTCTGCACAACAGCTATGAATGAAGCAAACTTTATTTAATTATGAGATTGGCCAATGGTTTGGAATGATGTGTCCTCGAGTGCCGAGTATGCAAATCAGCACCACTGTTCGGTGTAAATACCAAAATGATTTTCAATGCAGGAAAGGTGGGATGAATTTGCGAGGTGTATGGTAAGACGGGATGAGTTTTGGTCTTCATAACCTCCGTTTCCCCTCTTCCTTTCGGCCAACTTCTTGATCTGCTTCATAAAACTCATGATGATGGCACAAAGGGAAGAAGTGATTCACCGATTTGAAGCTAATTTGAACGATTCTCCAACAGATCAGAGTTCTTTCCTACACTAGAAATGATTTGGAATCAAAATCCACCATAAAATTCAATAAATTTGAAGAATAGTTCAAGAAAAATTCAAAACATACAAAAACCTAAAATCATAAAAAGCTTGCAAATTTAAATCAAAAAGATGAAATTTACCTCGGTTTTGGAAAAGAATGATGGAGTAGATGAAATGTGAAAGGTTTTTGGGGTTTTTATTTGCTAAAATTTGGGCTTGGAATTGAGAACTTTCAGTTTGGAAGAGTTTTAGGAATGAGGATTTCGAAATACCGTGAGTTGGGCTATTTTTAAAGCATCCACAACCACATATGGGCTGCAAAACAGGTTAGGTAACTCATCTTGTAACCCATAATTAAGTCGCCCTGGTTAGCCTGGAATTTTCCTGAGATCAATATGGGTTGTTTGTACGGTTAGGTAACCCGTAAGTCCTTTGGAGGGCTGTTTTTGGGCTACTTTTCAGGTCAAAAAATTTGGCTAATTTTTGACTTCGTTTGGAAAGTAAACAAATTTTTTGTTATGAAAATTTTATTTTTGACTTTTTGGTGTGAATAAAATCTCTTCAGATATTTCGGATATTAGACTCTAGTCATTATTTCTACATATGTTCGGCGAGAGAGATGTTCGACAAAAAATCTCTATGCCCAATGAAGTGGTATGTTGGAGCACATCGCATACTATCAAGAGTATGGTATGTCCATGTCTTAAAAGAGACTAATATCCATAAGGATACATGAATTTCATGGATATGAATTCGGTAGGAGTCTTACAGATCACTTGCAAGGGACAGGTGATCATGAAAAATATATAATGTATTGGAGCATATCGATCGGTAGGTGAAGCAGTCAAATGGTGATTTGATGAAAATTTCTGATCAAAAGATGAAGTCGAGTCATCAATAGAGGGTATTCAAATCTCATTTGTAGTGAGGTGTAAATTGCATGTAACATGGTTGCAACATCCAATGGTCGCAGAGATGAAACTGTATGCTATTGGTCATGAGGAGTTGCAGTGGAACCAACCGTGCAATACTTATGAGCAAGTGGAGCTCGAAATTGGTACAAACCTATGATATGAAAAGTCATAAGTGTGGACGATGTAACTAATCAAGTTATATAACTAAGAGCTCTCACGTGGTAGATCTGAGTGGTCAAACTCAGACAACATATCTTAGATATATGCATAAATACTCCTCTATAGTTAAGGCACTCCTACGGAGGTGAGAGAGGCGAGAAAGAGTCGGAAGAAAATTAACTTCAGTAGATAAGAGCTAAGGTGGAGATTATTATGATATCTCTTATCTTAATCGTATTAGATTTGAAAAGTTACTAAGAGTTCTACTCAAATTGTATTAGATATATATTTTCTTTTATAAGTTGGAATTATGATTGAAATCCATATAATCCATGGGAGATGGACTATAACAAGATCAACCAA
The DNA here is from genome assembly GCA_019359835.1 of Pharus latifolius. Lineage (NCBI taxonomy): Eukaryota > Viridiplantae > Streptophyta > Magnoliopsida > Poales > Poaceae > Pharus > Pharus latifolius. The sequence continues at coordinate 49,627,236 of CM033319.1, read as the reverse complement.
TCATAACTTAGAGATTGATTCACATTAGAAATAAAAAGGCATAGAGAGAGCAAGAAATTAAGATTTTCTTAAGTAATTGATCCTTATAAAAGGTGAGAGTTGAAAACTCCAAAATATACCAGATTTGATGGAGAACGTCAACCTCTTGTATTTTTTTTGAAGTTATGTTTAAAAATTTATGATCTTTTTTGCTAATCTTTTCTTTCTTTAATTGTCATTGTTTATCTTTTTATTTATGTTTTCTATACTAGATCTCTCTATTCACATTATTATTATTTTAGGCGCCTAAACTATATTTCACGAGCTCATATGCGATCTGAAGTCGGGGTAACTGCAAACACAAATAAAAACATGTTTTTATTGTTCAAAATATTCCATCAAATCACCTCATCACATGCTTAAAATTAACCATGCTCACCAGTCATCACCTACAAACACAAGAAAAGCAAACAAATGGAAAAGCCAACTGCTAAGACCTTACTGATCAAGCTGAAACTCTTCTCCATGACAACAGGAGGCGATCGTCAACACAGCAGTTGCCGGGGCAATAATCGGCGCAGGCAGGGGCAGCTGGATGAACGACAGGTTTGGAAGAATGCCCTCTATCCTCTTCGTTGATCTTCTGTTCTTCACAGGTGCGATCACAATGGCGGTTGCACCGGTTCCCGGGATCCTAATCCTCGATATCCTTGTCGGCCTCGGCATCAGGACGGTCTCCATGACGCCTTCACTCTACATCTCTAAAGCATCCCCAGCAAGGATCAGAGGTGCACTGGTCAGCACCAATAGCCTGCTCATCATAGGACGGCAGTTCCTCTCTTACGTCATCAATCTTGCTTTCACCAAGGTATGTATGTTCATCAGTTTGCAAATTTCAATTCTTGAGAGAATTGATTGTGACAAGGTGGGTGGTGACTATTTCTATATCGCGTGCAAAAAGTTGGTACAAAAACTTTGAGGTGGATGCTCTGCGTCGCCGGGCTAGCGGCTCTTCTTCAGTTCTTGCTGATGTTGCCAGAGACACCAAGGTGGCCCTATAGAAAGGTGAAATGTAGATCAGCTACGCTGGTTACCTTGATGGTTCCGTCCCCAGAACTCGGATCTACTAAGCCGGTACTCTCGGTGGTTCCATCACTTGCGCTCGGATTTGCTGTGCCAGCCACCTTGGCGGTTTCACTACCTATGCTCAAACCTACTGCACCATCCACCGCTGGTGGTTCTGTCACATGCGCTCAGATCTGTTGTGCTAGTGGCGTTAGCAGATAGGAGCACTTGTTCCATTAAAAGATAATTAGTTATAAAACTATTAATAAAAGTTAAAACATTTCTGACGCGATTAGACTTTCAAGAGTAAAAGTGAAGTCTATGTAACTCCATAAATAATTTAGTGTTCAAAGATTTATGCAAACAAGTGAAAAGTGTTAGAGTATGAGTAGATTGAAAGTCTTTGTTCAATAATTTAAGTTTTTAAGTGAATTGGTTAGTACGTGAAATTTAATATGATGTCAAGAGTCTTTTAGATTAATTGGTTACAGTATAAAACTCAATAAAAAAGAACTGATGTTTTGGGTTATTGAAGTGATGGTACAATATTTTCATCAGTTTGCAGTTGAATTAATCTAAGGATGGGAATCATTTTTTAAATAATAGTTAGATTTTCATGTCAGTATCTAAACAAGGCTAGCAATCGATCCAACCATATATTAGACTGCCATATCTTCTAAAAGATTTAAATAGTAGAAGAGTTCATAAGTGTTCCGGCCCGCTGGGTGTTGAGTGGCCTGACATAGCCAAGGTCCGACGCCTGGGTCGTGCTCGGGCCGGCCCAACACGACACTGGCCAGTATATTTGCAATTGCATGTATGCGTGCAGCAGCATGTATCAAAAGCTACGTTACTTGTCCACCAAGCATAGTAAAACGGAAATGGTGCCCATTTTTAATCGTTGAAGTGATATAATTGCCTAGGGAGTAGGTACACCAAAGACTATATATAGTATCTTATTTTTTTTCCTTAAGATAACTGTACTTAACTCTTAAACATATTATGTAATCATAATGTCAAGTAAGAGTCAAGTCTTCGACTCATCAGCTCTAGAGAAGAGATAGTTTGTCGTATCATAAAAAAAGAATACAACTTTTTATTTAAAATTTTTCCTATCACTAAAAAAAACATCATTGAAAACTATAAGACTGACAGGTGGGTCAAACCAACACTAGATCCACTTGTCAGGAAATAGGTGTGTGCAACATTGGCTTCGAGACAAAAAAATTGTTTTTAATTTATTCCAACAGCTAATTATTGATATATGTTATTGTGGGGTTGTGATCTAATGGACCCACCTATCAACAAAAGATGTCAGCAGTAGCTATGTATGCATGCGAATCAACACAGGTGCATTAACACTTAGTGTGTCCTAGAGCATACAAGCCCATATTACTAACATGTGGGATGCACTACGTGGGACTCACATGTCAGTGACAACGGGTGCAACGATAGTGGTGCGTGCGTGCATCGAGGCATTGATGTGTCAACTTTTTTCACGCGATTGTAGGCCCTATCATAATTGTTTCGTCTAATGTGTATTACTACGACCTGAGTCACTGATATGTGACCCTCTTTTTTTGTCTCACCTGTCAGTGCACAATTTTGACAAGTAATGTTCCTCTCAGTGACTATCACGTGGCGTCCACAAAACACGTCTTAGATCATCCGCTTCGTCTCCAATGATACCTTTTCCTCACCACGCGCTTACCGGCCATCAGTCGTCCTCCCTTGCACCGACGAAGCAATGAGCACACGTCCGCCGCCGCTCGCACCCCCCTGGGAGACCGCCTAAACAAGGTGCTGCTCCTCGTGAAGGTGTGATTGAATTAATGGAGGCACTGTTCCAGATGAAGATCGAAGCCAGCTGCAAGTGTAGAAACCAACCACCAGTGTAGAAGACGGCAATGGCATGCCATGACCCAAGTCGGACCGGCTCAGTAGTCAGCCTAGCAAGCTCATGTACTATGCTGGCCTCCCAACCGACTGTTGGGCCGACCCAGCACGGCCTAGGCCTACGGTCCGACAGGGCGTACCGATCTGACCGGCATCAATTTCCACCTCTACTTTTTCCGATCTTTTTCAGAGAAATGGGATATGAGGCAGCATTGACGCTCGCCTGTTCTTTTTTCTGAGCTCTATGTTTTTCCTTCTATATACACATGGACTTCATTTATCTACACCAAATACTCTAATCATCACACCATATAAAGAAACAAAGAAAAGAAGATGCAAGTCGCGCCAAATACTCTAATCATCACACCATAGAAAGAAACAAAGACAAAAACAAAGAAAAGAAGATGCAAGTCGCGTTTGTGAGATTGTGCAAGGAAAACACCACAAAAACATCCCGCTTCTTGGCGTATCGACTTCGACAAAACAGATAAGGTGGAGGTTAATGTCCTTCCAAAGAGACACTATCGGACATGCAATGTTTAGTTACTCAAATGGCTGATGCGATGCGACGAAGACTTTGCTCCAAGTAGTGTGATGTAAAGGGGCTATTTGATCTGTCATGCTCTGATTTACAGTACATTTAGATGCAAAACCAATGCATGGAAGATGCACACCACAATTACAAGACTTGCTCTCATTCACACATTTTCGAGCAGCTTTCTAAACAAAATACGAAACAAAGGTGATGGAAACTTGATCACTTTGATAATATCACATGTTCCCCAACTTGTGGCGCAGAAATCTCTACTAAATGCAATAGTTAGTACAGAATGAAATGCCTAACAGATGCACAGTAACAACAAAGGGGAAAAGGAGTCAATCCCGACGACAGTACGCCCCTTACATATAGTACATCAGTTTAATTTTGCTTGTTCTGTCTTCTGAAACCTAAATCATCCCATAACACATAATCATTACCGCACTTGCAGGTACTGTACAATTGACAACAGTTACTCATGTGTAGGGACCGGCTTGGCTAAAAGCCAACCATAGTAATGTTTATCTGTTCGCTCTGAAAGGGCAAGATTGACTTGATTCCATAGTAATGTTTCAAAAATTTTACCGCCCATCAGATCATCAAGCTCACGTCATGATGAGTTCGGTTCATATCCTGAGGAGACCCTTACAACATATTCATTAGCCCTCACCTGCTGAAATGAAATTTCAGATCATCATGAAGCCCAACTTCCAAACTGTGCTTATCACCCACATGCAGGGTCTTCATCTACGTTCTTACCTACTTGCTTGGTTATTCCATTTTGACTGTTCTCTGCAACTTCCTTTACAGTAGAAGATTGTGGAAGATCAGAGGATAACTTTGAGGCTTCTGCTAAGGTTGCACCATCCACCACCTTGTCTGTCCCGGATTTGCATTGTTGCTCGAGCATCATCTGAAGGCACTTCCCTTGCTCCTCAATTCGCAGCTGCAAATTTCTTTGAATCTGCGTACAAATAAAAACAAAAAGAATGTTGGAAATTCAGAAAAAAAAAAGGCAGTCTCTGTCTTCCCAATTGCACACAATTTAATGCAAGAATGGAAGTGATCATATTTTTTCAACATTAGAGGTAGGACGCGTTTCAAAACAATGAATGCTACAAAGTTAGCATAAAATTCACCAAACTTCACAATTGCATCTCCCCCAACCCAAACCTCCTTTTTTATTCTAAAAAAAACCGCTATCTTAATCATCTCCCTGTAGTTAATGATGTAATGGTGCATGACATAGCTTTTGATGAGGACATCACTCCTTCAGATACACGCACCAACCATTATCCTCTGCTTGTTACACAAGGACCAATAACGTGCGGCCAAACCCGATTGTTGCATTGCCAGGTGAACTCGTTCCTAAATTTATATATGTATGGTTTAGAGAATGGTTTACTACCTAATGGTGATAATATTGTACTTAGGAACGATGGAGAGAACCAGCAAGGACGCGAGGACCAGCAAGCAGCCCAAGTCGAGTTGGAGTCCAAGACGGATTCGAGTTGGAGTCCGGTTCGGCCATCCAAGAGCAGCTTGCCTTCAAATGACTATAACTCCCTGATACAAAGTCCGATTGGGATGTTCTTATAGTCCACGGAGAAGCCCACGATGAGATCTTTCCAATGGATCTGGCCCCACGTCCAAATTCATTACAGATCGTCGGCAATTAACAAAACAAATTTTGACCAGATTTTGATTGGGCCAAGTCGTTGCTGCGACACCTTGTTTCGGGCCTTCGGCCCATGTATTCCCTAGTAGGTCATGAGAAACCCTAGCCACACCGCCTCTTCATATACTCAGTAGCCATCACTGTTTAGATTTGGATTTTGCTTAGATTATTCTGCCATTGCAGTTTCGCCGAACTCGGTTTGTGAAATTCCAACTCGTGAGCTTAATACAATTCGCAATTCAGTTGCTTCTTCTTCGTTCTTGCTTGTGTTCTCGATTTGTAGCAGGAACAAGCCTTCGTGGCGAGGTCAATCGTGTCTTGGCGTGGTTGATAACCAACGGAGCCGTGGTGTAGCGATTGCAGGGGTTCGAATCAGTTCTGATTGGAAGCCGGATCGTCAACGTCGAGTTCTCCATCAATCGATTTACCTCTACCTATCGGAAGATCGGGACACTGTCCACATCAGTTGGTATCAGAGCGAAGGTTGCCCGATAGGTAACACTGTATCCCCTCTTTGTTTAGATTGATTATGTTCTTCGTCCTAGAGTCCAGAAAATTTGCCGTACAAAAAAAAATTGTTTACCTTGTCCAAGCCCTAGCCATTAGCCTTGCATCGTTCTTGTTAGTTTGCATCTTTGAATTTTCATCCATCGTTGTCGAGTGCTGGTTTTTAGTTTTAGTCTTGGTCTAGTTTTAGTCTTGCATTTCGTCGCGGAGTCGAATTGCACGTCGATCTCCTCGTCATCGCGTCCAATTCGAATCTGCCACTGTCCAGTTCGTTGTTTTCATCATATCTTCCTCATACGAACTCGGATTTTCACATTCTTGTACTTTCTGGAAACATCAGATCGTGCTCTACAACTTTGCTGTTGAGGTCGAAGTCAGATTCGGCTTCCATCTATGAAATATTGGGCCGTTAATGTCGACGGTGTAGAGTTCGAATCTAATACGTCTGTTTCGGTATTTTCATTATAATTCTTTCATCCGAGCTCAGATTGAGATAAACTTATACTTTCTGGAATCGTTGCGAGAAATCCCACAAAAAGTTAGTTGGGGTAATCTTCAAATTAGGCTGTTTTTATCACGCTAAAATTTGGGCAAAGTTAGTTGTGTAATCTTCAAACTCTAGTCCAATTCGGATTCAAATTGCTCAATCTGAGACAGGTTCGATAAAATTGCCATATCTTTTGATTCCCAACTCCGTTTTTGATGTTCTTGTACTTGTTGGAAAGATAAAAAGATTCTCTACAACTTTTCTGTTGAGTAGATCTTCAGATTCAGAGCTTTTGGAGTGCGAAGCTGCCGAACAATATTTCTGTTTTGTTGTACAGTTGCAAAAGAAAGAGGCAAGTAAAAAAAAAAAAACAAAAAACAAAAGCCACACTGTTTATTGAAAAAAAAAGGAAAAAAATCATAGAAGAAAAATATGCGTAGCAAAGAAGAAAATTTTCAGTGACGCATCTTGGGTTCTAGTCCTTTGTGATTCTAGTTGCTTGCTTGAGCTAAATCTGAGTCTAGGCTAGTTCCAGCACTTTGACTATTACTTTGGACTAATTTTCAACTTTGCATTACTGATATTGAATTGTTGCTACACATATATTAGCATTCCGAGCTCCACTTTCTTCCAACTCATTTACAGATTTACCTTGCAATCGCCTCACTCACGCTCATCACGGTATCACGAACTAGCCACCGGTTGCACCCCTACTGCCTTGGTAAGAACATTTGTAAGAGCGTGGTAAGACGCTTTGTGAGAGTCCCACTTGCCCCCACCTAGTAGTCATAGGGATAATACTCCTGTGTTGTCTTCTGTTTTCTACTACTAACCATGGCAGGACCGCAAACAAGAGCTCGAGCTGCAGAAGAGGAAGATGAAATCCGCAAGATGTTGGCCGACATCAGTGCAAAACTCGATAAGAACATTGATGACATGGCTCGAACCAACCGTGAGAACCAGACTGCATTTGAGAGGATGGACTGGCGCATCTCCGACTTTGCTACTAGGTTGGACAATATGGAGCAGCATCGTCCACCTCATGGAGATGAAGAAAAGGAGCAAGCTGCCTCCCATGAAGTTGAAGTTGAAGATGCCGACACGGAGGTTGCTGTACAAACTGAGCTCCGCAACACGGCTACCATGCGCCGTGCTGCCCATGATATTCGCCAACAGCAACGAGTGCGTCACAATCGACACCGCATAGAAGGTAACTATTTTCGTGGCAATGACGATCCGTTTGCAAAGGTAAAATTTTCCATCCCATCCGTTTCTGGTGCATATGATGCAGACGCTAACTTAGATTGGGAGATGACTGTTGAACAAAAATTTAATTCCCATCTGGTTCCTGAAATTCATAGAGTTAGGCAAGCCACCAGTGAGTTTAAAGATTTTGCTATCATTTGGTGGAACGAAATAGTGAACCTTGGGGTAGAGCCTGATACTTGGGATAGCTTGAAGCGAGCTATGCGGAATAGATTTGTTCCTCCTTATAAATGTGATTTACTTAAGAAATTACAACGCTTGACTCAGGAGAATAAATCTGTAGAGGAATACTACCAAAAGCTGCAAATAGGCATGTTGCGTTGTGGACTAGTAGAGGCTCAGGAGGAAAAGATGGCTCGTTTTTATGGGGGTTTACGACGTGAAATTCAGGACATTGATTACAAAGATTATAATAATATCAATAGGTTGTTCCAGCTTTCTATGTTGGCAGAAAAAGAATTGCAGGGATGACACGGACAACCAAGGACAAGAAACAATTTCGGTGGTACCTCCGCATCAAGGCCGACGCAGGGGCAAGCCAAACCAGCCCATCTTCTTTTCGGTCTGCTGCACCTTCAACAAATAGGACACGATCAACAGCACCACCTCCACCTCTACGAACTTTTGAGGTGAGCAAAACTTCTAATGTGCAGGCGCCAGCAAATAGTTCATCGGTTGCTTCCACGGGTCGCACGACAGGGATTGTGTGCCACCGCTGCAAGGGCATGAGACATGTCATGAAGGATTGCCCAAGTCAGCACGCATACATTGCTATTGAGGATGGTGGGTACATTAGTGCAAGTGATGTGTAAGATGAATTAGTTCTTGCAGCTAACCATGCAGGTGATGATGAGTTTGAACATGATGCGGACGACGATGATGAGGAAACTTTAGGCACTGCGGTGACGGATAACTATTGGACCTTTATTGTGCAGCGAGTGTTGAGCACACAAATGGAGCAAGCAGAGAGAGCCCAACGCCACAATTTGTTTCAGATGTTCCTCGTTGTCAAGGACCAACGTGTTAGAACCATAATTGATGGTGGGAGCTGCAACAATTTGGTGAGTTTAAATCTGGTCAAGAGGCTTGGCTTGACCACATGTGCACATCCCCATCCATACCATGTTTAGTGGTTCAACAACAGCGGTAAAATAAAGGTAACACAAACTGCAAGACTACAATTTTTCATTGGATCATACCATGATGTTGCTGATTTTGATGTAGTACCTATGCAAGCATGTTCACTTTTATTAGGCCGACCATGGGAATATGATACTGATGCAACTCATCATGGTAGACGTAACAAATATATTTTTGTGCACAAAGGAAAGAAAATTACTTTACTTCCTATGACACCTGAAATTGTGCACTTTGATAGAGAAAGAACTGAAAATGAGAAAAAGGAGAATGCTTTGAAATCTGAAAGTAAACAAATAGCGAAAAATGTTGCACCATCTAGCTCTAAGGCCGCTGAAATTAAGTTGAAGAGTGGAGTTCTCCTTGCAACCAAATCTGACCTTGTTGAAATTGAAGAGAATGATGTGATGTGCTATGCGTTGATATGCAAAGATGCTTTATTTTCACTTGATGATATATCTAACACTTTGCCCCCTCCTATCACTAACCTTTTGCAGGAGTATGAGGACGTTTTTCCCGCTGAGATACCCCCGGGGCTGCCACCAATTAGAGGTATTGAGCACCAAATCGACTTGATTCCGGGAGCATCATTACCAAACCGTGCTGCGTACAAGACAAATCTAGAGGAGACAAAGGAAATTCAGCGACAAGTCCAAGAGCTTTTGGACCGCGGGTATGTACGAGAAAGCCTTAGTCCTTGCGCTGTTCCTATGCTTTTGGTTCCAAACAAAGATGGTAGTTGGCGTATGTGTGTAGACTGTAGAGTCATTAACAATATTACAATAAGGTATCATCATCCTATTCCTAGGTTAGACGACATGCTTGACGAGTTAAGTGGTTCTATTGTTTTCACAAAGGTTGACTTGCGTAGTGGATACCACCAAATAAGAATGAAATTGGACGATGAATGGAAAACTGCATTTAAAACTAAGTTCGGGCTTTATGAGTGGTTAGTAATGCCTTTTGGTTTAACTAATGCTCCGAGCACTTTCATGCGTTTGATGAACGAGGTTTTACGTGCTTTCATTGGAAAATTTGTGGTGGTTTACTTTGATGATATCTTGATCTATAGCAAGTCTTTGGATGCACATGTTGAGCATTTGCGTGCTGCTTTTAACGCTTTGAGAGATGCACGCTTGTTCGGTAATCTTGAGAAGTGCACCTTTTGCACGGATCGAGTTTGTTTTCTTGGATATGTTGTTACTCCACAGGGAATCGAGGTGGATGAAACAAAAATTGAAGCTATCAAGAGCTGGCCGACCCCTGAGACGGTCACCCAGGTGCGTAGTTTTCATGGTCTTGCAGGTTTCTATCAGCGCTTTGTGAAAGATTTCAGCACCATTGCCGCCCCACTGAATGAGTTGACAAAGGGTGTTCCTTTTCGATGGGGGCCAGCACAAGAACAAGCTTTCAACACGCTTAAGGAGAAGCTTACACATGCACCTCTACTCCAACTTCCAGATTTTGGTAAGACTTTTGAAATAGAATGTAATGCTAGCGGAATTGGAATAAGAGGAGTGCTGCTGCAAGAAGGTAAGCCTGTTGCCTACTTTAGTGAGAAGTTGAATGGACCATCTCTGAATTACTCCACTTATGATAAGGAATTGTATGCTTTAGTGCACGTTTTGGAAACTTGGCAACATTATCTTTGGCCTAAGGAATTTGTTATTCACTCTGATCATGAATCTTTGAAACACATTAGAAGTCAAGGCAAACTGAATAAACGACATGCTAAATGGGTTGAATTCATAGAGTCATTTCCATATGTCATTAAACATAAGAGAAAAGAAAATGTTATTGCTGATGCTTTGTCTAGGCGTTATACCATGTTGTCACAACTAGATCACAAGATTTTTGGCCTAGAAACGATCAAAGAGTTATATGCCACTCATTTGGATTTTAAAGAACCTTTTGAAAATTGTAAGGGAGAACATGAATAAATATGTGCTGAATGATGGATTGCTTTATCGTGCTAACAAGCTATGCGTTCCAGCTAGCTCCATTCGCCTTTTATTTCTGCAGGAAACACATGGAGGTGGTTTGATGGGTCATTTTGGAGTGAAGAAAACTGAAGATGTGCTATCCACTCACTTCTTTTGGCCCAAGATGAGACGCGATGTCGAACGCTACGTGTCACGCTGCACTACTTGCAACAAAGCTAAGTCTCGCTTAAATCCACATGGTCTTTATATGCCTCTTCCTGTTCCTTGTGCTCCTTGGGAGGACATTTCGATGGACTTTGTTTTAGGATTGCCTAGGACCAAGAGGGGGAGGGATAGTATTTTTGTGGTTGTGGATCGTTTTTCTAAAATGGCACATTTCATTCCTTATCATAAGAGTGATGATGCTACACATATTGCTGAATTGTTTTTCCGTGAGATTGTACGCATACATGGAGTGCCAAACACTATTGTTTCATATCGTGACGCAAAGTTTTTGAGTCATTTTTGGAGAAGCTTGTGGAATAAATTGGGTACGAAGCTACTGTTTTCTATTACATGTCATCCCCAAACAGATGGACAAACTGAAGTTGTCAACCACACATTGTCCACCATGTTGTGGGCTGTTCTAAAGAAGAATTTGAAGATGTGGGAAGTGTGTCTACCACACATTGAGTTTGCTTATAACAGATCGGTACACTCCACAACCAAGGTAAGTCCTTTTCAGGTAGTGTATGGTTTTAACTCTCGTGCTCCAATTGATCTTTTGCCTTTGCCTACATCTAAGAGAATGAATTTTGATGCTAAAAATCACGCTGAATTTGTACTCAAACTGCATGAAACAACTAAGAAAAACATAGAGCGAATGAACGAAAAGTATAGGATTGAGGGCAGTCAAGGTAGGAAAGAAGTAAAACTTGAACCGGGTGATTTAGTTTGGTTACACTGGAGAAAAGATAGGTTTCCAGAACTACGAAAGTCTAAACTAATGCCCCGAGCTGATGGTCCTTTTAAAATACTTGAGAAGATTAATGATAATGCTTATAAGCTTAAGTTGCCTGTAGATTTTGGGATTAGTCCCACATTTAACATTTCAGATTTGAAGCCATACTTGGGAGCGGAAGACGAGCTTGAGCCGAGGACGGCTCCACTTCAAGAGGGGGCGAATGATGAGGACATCATTCCTTCAGATACACGCACCAACCATAATCTTCCACTTGTTACACAAGGACCAATAACGCGCGGCCGAGCCCAATTGTTGCATTGCCAGGTGAACTCGTTCCTAAGTGTATATATATATATGGTTTAGAGAATGGTTTACTACCTAATGGTGATAATATTGTACTTAGGAACCATGAAGAGGACCAACAAGGACGCGAGGACAAGCAAGCAGCCCAAGTCGAGTTGGAGTCCAAGACGGATTCGAGTTGGAGTCCGGTTCGGCCATCCAAGAGCAGTCTGCCTTCAAATGACCATAACTCCCTGATACAAAGTCCGATTGGGATGTTCTTATAGTCCACGGAGAAGCCCACAATGAGATCTTTCCAATGGATCTGGCCCCACGTCCAAATTCATTACAGATCGTCGGCAATTAACAAAACAAATTTTGACTAGATTTTGATTAGGCCAAGTCGGTGCTGCGACACCTTGTTTCGGGCCTTCGGCCCATGTATTCCCTAGTAGGTCATGAGAAACCCTAACCACACCGCCTCTTCATATACTCAGTAGTCGTCACTGTTTAGATTTGGGATTTTTCTTAGATTATTCTGCCATTGCAGTTTCGCCGAACTCGGTTTGTGAAATTCCAACTCGTGAGCTTAATACAATTCGCAATTCAGTTGCTTCTTCTTCGTTCTTGCTTGTGTTCTCGATTTGCAGCAGGAACAAGCCTTCGTGGCGAGGTCAACCGTGTCTTGGCGTGGTTGATAACCAACGGAGCCGTGGTGTAGCGATTGCATGGGTTTGAATCAGTTCTGATTGGAAGCCGGATCGTCAACGTCGAGTTCTCCAATCAATTTACCTCTACCTATCGGAAGATCGGGACACTGTCCACATCAGTGATGATGAGGACATTACTCCTTCAGATACACGCACCAACCATAATTCTCCGCTTGTTACACAAGGACTAATAATGCGCGGCCGAGCCCGATCGTTGCATTGCCAAGTGAACTCGTTCCTAAGTTTATATATATATGGTTTACAGAATGGTTTAGTACCTAATGGTGATAATATTGTACTTAGGAACCATGGAGAGGACCAGCAAGGACGCGAGGACCAGCAAGCAGCCCAAGTCGAGTTGGAGTCCAAGACGGATTCGAGTTGGAGTCCGGTTCGGCCATCCAAGAGCAGCTTGCCTTCAAATGACCATAACTCCCTGATACAAAGTCCGATTGGGATGTTCTTATAGTCCACGGAGAAACCCACGATGAGATCTTTCCAATGAATCTGACCCCACGTCCAAATTCATTACAGGTCGTCGGCAATTAACAAAACAAATTTTCACCAAATTTTGATTGGGCCAAGTCGGTGCTGCGACATCTTGTTTCGGGCCTTCGGCCCATGTATTCCCTAGTAGGTCATAAGAAACCCTAGCCACACCGCCTCTTCATATACTCAGTAGCCATCACTGTTTAGATTTGGATTTTGCTTAGATTATTCTGCTATTGTAGTTTCGCCGAACTCGGTTTGTGAAATCCCAACTCGTGAACTTAATACAATTCGCAATTCAGTTGCTTCTTCGTTCTTGCTTGTGTTTTTGATTTGCAGCAGGAACAAGCCTTCGTGGCGAGGTCAACCGTTTCTTGGCGTGGTTCATAACCAACGGAGTCGTGGTGTAGTGATTGCAGGGGTTCGAATCAGTTCTGATTGGAAGCTGGATCGTCAACGTCGAGTTCTCCATCAATCGATTTACTTCTACCTATCGGAAGATCGGGACACTGTCCACATCAGCTTTCATCTCTGGGATCCACTCCCATCTCCTTCCTTGTAGCAAATCATGCCACTGGCTGCCTCTTTGTCTTGCACGAAGGTCAGAAATTTAGTGCTTCAGCGTTTCTTTTAAAAGGCCACAAATACCAAACCAACCCCACCCCGGGCCAACTATTCTCTATGGGGCACTTCCACAAGCACCTCAATAGGTGTTGCAGGATTTCGGTTCTCAAGAAATTGGAAAGTTCAATTACCTCAAGCATATGACTTAAGAGGCATCTAATATTCCCAACCCAGCTACAACTATTATGTTGTATCATGACGCAACTAATGTTCCCAACCCAACTATAACTACTTTGTGGTTCTTCGTGTTTGACCATTCATTATGAGTGCTCTTCATTAACTCCCCAGAGACCAGAGGATCAATCAGAGATTACACAACTGTTCTAAATTTTTCTTTTCCTTTTTCTTTGGCGCCCTGTGGCCACCATGTTGGCAACCTATGACCACACCATGTGCTATAGGCCAAAACCAGCCCTTTAAATTGTCTAGTGAGTAGTGACAGGGAACTAACTGAAAACTGAGAAAAACTTGAAAATAGAAAAAGCTGACTGGTGAAATTGAAACATGAGGGAGCTACATGAGATGGATGAGCTGTTGCAAAAATTACTAAAAGATGTAATAGACTCCTAAGAAGCTGAATAAAGTGAGAAAGTATAATGTGCAAAATGGTTTCTTCAATAATTTTTGTTTATTGGAACTGTGCAGTCTCAGCCTACATTATTAGCTATTCATCATTGAGGTAGGTGAAAGAACAAACTCATTTTTCTAAGCTCTCATTCAGTACTTTTCTTTTGTTCCAAGAGTTAGACTACCCTTTTCTGACATGTCTTAGTGCGAGAGCAACTAGCATGTTGTCATCCAAATGGTAAAAGAACACGGATTGGCTGCTTATTATTCAAAAGCCAGCAACACAACTCAAATAGTGAACAGCTGGTAGCTCCTGATGCCCAAGGTTCATTTATATGTTCATTATTAGTGATAGTCAGTCAATAGGAAAGGAAACAAGTTGTAATCTATAATTCTATGCTGGGAAAATGGTTATACATTAAATAAAAGGTCAAATGAGATATGTTTGCATATAGACACGACAAAATTGCAGTGTGAAAAGAAATACAACACGAAGTTACTGCCTTATCACTTTTTCCTAAATTATATCACAACTTGTCTACCTACTTTATGCAGAAGAAATGAATACAAACACATTAAATATCAAAGAAATAGAGAAACATTGCAACTAATTTTCAAACATTTCTTTTGTTTGCAGGAGACATATAAACCATCGTAAGAGCAAGATGAGGTTACCTCAAGCTGTTCATGGAGTCGCTTCTGAAGTTCTAACTGGAGACGTAATGCTTCAGTGAGATCAAGACTCCTGCAATAGAATTAAAGAACAACTAATGCTCAAGACCTCATAATAAGTTGTTTGCAGATAACTGCTATTGCTCAAGACTTTGCTCTCAAAAACTTGCAGGAAAAAATGTAAAGAAAAAATGGATACTAGCACTTGGACCAGACAGAGGCCAAATAACTGCTATTGCACAAAGCCATAAACGGATATTGCACAATTCACATCAACAGTTTTCCTTCAAAAGAAAGAAAAAAATCGAGTCCTGCAGATGTTCAACTATGTTAAATAGGTGCCCTGGAATAAGATGTGCTGATGTGACAGTCAAAGTAATGATGGATCTATGAAACCCATCCATGCATGAAAATTCCTAAATGAGAAGGGGCAAAAAAGGAACCTATCCAAGGATAGTCATGTAAATTAAATATAAATTTACACTCATCAAGGATCATGTATCTGAATGAGTTGCATGAGTAGCTGTCGCAAATAGTGAATCAGTTCTATCTTAACAAGGCAGTTTCACGACTTAACATAGTGCGCTAACAAATGATGTTATTAACCTAACCAGATTGCTGCTTAATAGAATGCCTTATTAGTTCGATGATCCACAAATAATTTGTTTTCTAGTTTGTTATGGACTTCTTTTAGGGTCAGGTCTACCAGCGCCATGGGCCCAGGTGCGCGGCAGCACCAGTGATGGCAGCAGAAGTAGGAGGTGGATAATAACTATATTTGTTAGGATTGTTTAACAGATAATTACTATATTTAGATTAGATAGGATTGTTAAGAGATTATTTTGGATTTGTTAGAGACTCTGCTCTATATAAAGAAGGGATGTCATGTTTTGGATTCAAGCAAAAATAAAGAAAACATTTCTTTCTTATCTCTCTCTCGTTGGCCTTAGAGTTTGATAAGAATGAGTTGCACATTTAAACAATTGTTTAAATTTACACACATTTTGTTCTCTCTCTTCCTTTTTTTTGTGCGGCTCTCTTTTTTTTTCACGTGCCTTTTTCTTACTTCTTTTCTTTTTTTTTTTATGAATAATGCGGCTTTTGTTGCACTTTGTCTTTTTCTTTTCGACTGCACAACTAAGACAGTTCGTTGTTTTCATCATATCTTCTTCATACGAACTCGGATTTTTATGTTCTTGTACTTTTTGGAAACATCAGATCGTGCTCTATAACTTTTCTGTTGAGGTGGAAGCCAGATTCGGCTCCCATATATGAGATATTGGGCTGTTATTGACGACGGTGTAGAGTTCGGATCTAATACGTCTGTTTCGGTATTTTCATCATAACTCTTTCATCCGGACTCAGATTGGGATAAACTTATACTTTTTGGAATCATTGCGAGAAATACACTAGTATATATTTCCTATGAACTACTAGGTGTAGGTGGCTCAAACTCTCTCACACTCAAGCTTCTTATCAAGCTCTTACCGATTGTTTAAATGTGCTTGTAGAGCTGAACTTAAGTTTATTGAATCCTTAAATGAATTTCTAGCCTCTTTAGATGTGCCTGTTGTTGCACCTACTCTTGGAGCTAACAATATGCAGGAAGACAATCATTGCCGAGAGAAGGAGGATAAAGAGGAGCACATGAAGAAAGAAGGGATCATTGCTTTAAGCAGAGAGCATACCATCAAAGCTACACCTACATCAATTGATGAGGCCTTGGAAAGTAATGAAAAAGGTGATGCACTTGCTCAATGTGAGAATACTTGTGATGATATAAAATTGTCCACTACTCATGCTATTGTAGAACAATCATTAGTGCAACCCATTGTAAAATTTCCTTTGTCACAAAATGATTTGCTTGCTATTACTTGTGATAAAGAAGAGTTGTGCGATAATGCTTCACTTATATCGATACCACAACTATTGAAAGAACATGTAACTTCTGTTTTAGAAACCAATTCTTATGTTAATAAAAGACATGTTCTTCACAATGTGAGAGAAACAGATGAGTTCAAATTGATGTCTTCATTAAAAACTTTAGGTTACATTGAATTCGATATTCTATGTGATCTAGACACTTTAAAGGAGAAATTTTCTCAACATTCTGATTTGCCATGTTTATATAAACATAATTTTCATGTTATTGGCAAATATCATAAAGGAGAGTATATGGTGCATCGAGTATATGTTCGTTCAAATCTAGAGCCTCCTTTTGCTGTGGAAAAATTTAACAAACCAGAGGATGATAATAGTGCTAGTTATGTCATGTTCACCTCATCTAATTTTGAGTCGAAAGATGTGCATGTTTCTTTGCCTCGTATTGGTACTAACCTTTTGCAGGAGATTATGCTTGACGACTCAAATTCAAGAAGGGGAGAATGATGAGGACATCATTAGCTCGGTTATGAACAAGGCTCCATCCACTCCTTCCATTACTTCCACGCCGCCACGAGAAAATCAAGGAGAACGGCGAGTCGGCATGAATCCATGTGCTGAGCCATTCACTACGCCCGCAATCGATGAAACAATTCGCAAACAGATTCTGCTGGGTGCTGTGACACCTCTAATTTGGGCCCAAGGCCCATGTACCCCTAGGGTCTCACGTCCACCTCCTTGGCCACCACCCCTGTTATATATAGCCTTCACCCTTCCCATTGCAGATTTGAAACCATATTTGGGTGAGGAAGATGAGCTTGAGTCGAGGACGACTCAAATGCAAGCAGGGGAGGATGATGAGGACATCACTTATTCGGATACACGCACTCCTCCGCTTGTTACACAAGGACCAATAACGCGTAGCAAAGCCCGATTGTTGCATTGCCAGGCGAACTCGTTCCTAAGTTTATATATATATGGTTTTGAGAATAGTTTACTATCTAATAGTGATAATATTATGCTTAGGAACAATGGAGAGGACCAGCAAGGATGCAAGGACCATCAAGGAGTCCAAGTCGAGTTGGAGTCCGAGATGAATTCGAGTTAGAGTCCGGTTCGGCCATCCAGGAGCAGCCTGCCTTCAAACGACCATAACTCCCTCATACGAAGTCTGATTGGGACATTCTTATAGTCCACGGAGAAGCCCACGACGAGATCTTTCTAATGGATCTGGCACCACATCCAAATTCCTTCTGGATCTCTGGAAATTTACAAAACAAGTTTCGATCAGATTCTGATTGGACCGAGTCGGTGCTGCGTCACCTTTTTGGTTGGGTCAAGTCCCGTGTATTGAGTTCGAGTCCGAGTAGGGAAAGAGTCCATATCGGTTTCAGGTTTCCTTACGTGGCCACCGATCTCTTTTACCTCCTCTATATAATCATACTGAACCATTAGGGTTCCACGGGTTTTGTTTAGTCATAGTCTTTCCTTCGTGAAGCTATTGAGATATTCTTCTTGGTCGGCTAGATCAACATCAATATCTGTATTCGGAACCCCAACTCTTTTTCGTGATTCAATCTATATTTGCAATTTCAGATTGCTTGTTTATCTTGTTCTTGCTTGTTCTTCGATTGCTTGCACGAATAGATCTTCGTGATCAGGTCGATCGTGCTTCTAGTTCGGTCGATAACAATCCGAAGTTGGCTCAGCGATTGCCAGGGCATATCAGTCGTGTACGGTTGGTAGCCGGATCGTGAGTCGTCTTCACAAATCGATAGTTGTTGTTCTCATCGAAAGATCGGACCGCCCGTGTCGCATCAACAAGCCCCCAACCGGTCGATCAAGAGTGAGAGCCCTAAACTAACCCACAACTACAACCTATGCTCCCTAGTCAAAGACCATAACATAGTTACTGACAGAGGCACTGTTTTACATTTTTCTCATTCAGATAGCCTTTTTTGCTAAGTATACAGTAATATACAGTTTTCAGATCAAACAGAAGTTAGGTGAGTTCCAATTAGAAGATAAACTTACGCATTCATGTCTATAGAAGGTATCTCTTCTTTTGAGGTCACCTTTTTTTCTGAAGAACCTGAAAATCTCAAATTGATGAACATGGTGATAGAAGGAACTACAGCATGAATCCACAGAAAACAGAATATATCGGAAGTGGAACATGACAAACCTTCAGATAATTCTGGTCTGTATCGAGCTGTTCTGTATTTCTGCAAAACAATATAACTCAAAATCAAATAGAACAATAAAAACTCTCTTGTTTGCATGAAATCAAGCAAGAGAACCAACAGACCAACCTGCAGGTGGCTTTTTACATGATAAATGGTCAAATTATCTGCCTTCATTAGTTTCAGCACTCCCTTAGGAGTAGCTTCTGCAGTAGTTTAAAACAAATTTTAAAATCAGTAAGTTCATTCATGGGGAAAAAAAGATGTCTCTAACACAAAGAAAAGACTAAATACAGACTTTCACTACCACCGAGTTGATTGACAGCATCCACAAAGCGCTCATGAAGCTCAGGTGTCCATCTCATGCGTGCCTTAGAAGTACTTATACCGGCAGTGGGTGAGGGCGTAGCAACTACACAAAGTTCTCCAGATTGAGATGGAACTGTTTGCTGGGTAGTTGATTGGTGAGCTGAAACAGATGACTGTGCAGGGGGCCCAACCTATGTCAAATGAAAAATAAATCAACCCTAAAACTGCATGTTTGAAACATCTAGAACTCAACAAACTTCCACAATTATCATAAACGTATAAAGTGGTGCAGTACAACCATCATTCTTGTTACTTGGTTGTATGTAACTGAAAAAGTTATCAGGTAGCTTCTCAATACATTATTTCATCTCATGATGAATAATCTAGCACTACAAAATTGTCTAGATGTCAAATGACACCATAACATTGGCTATAAAAGATGCCCAGCTCAAAACTTCAATTTAGTGAAAATCTAGAGTTTGGGTAGGGGCTGAATGAATCTGGTAAGGTTTGGATACTACTATTTGTCTTGTACATCACTCATCAAGAGCTATAACACTTTGGCCCAATGCAGCTTAAGAGGGCTAGTAGTGCATGAACTAGTCCTATATTGGAAGCTTAGTTTGAAAAAGTATGGTATACAACGCCTAGAGGACCAATCATACCAACCAAATTAACTCTTTTTAGGCAAAACAAAAAATGAAAGCGTAAGTATTGTGATGGATTAGACGTACCTAGAGTGCTACAACTGGTATCAGAGCCGACTCTTGATCTGATCGTATAGCATGCAGTGCCAGTGTGTGCTACACTATGTCATGCCATGAGTAGGCGGGTAGTTACCCCAAACGGGCAGGCAAATCACTGAAGGAGCCGATCTTAGTCATCTACCATCTATGGTGGTATATGTGTGGACAAACTAATGTGACTAACAAAGGGTATAAGATTCTTTAGGGGTTGAATGTAACACTTTGACTCAATTTCGCACAAGAAGCCAAGTAGTGTATGGGTTAGTCCCATATTTGAAGGTTTAGCATAAGAAAACATAGTATATAATGCCTAGAGAACCAACTGTATCAACTAGGTTAATCTTTTTAGGAGAAATGAGGACAAGACTGCTTCAACTTTTAGCAAAGAGAATCCAAAGTTGGGGACAAATGGGTGTCTTCTCGTAGGGGCTTTTACCAAGAGCTAAAACCCTCCAATAAAGAGAAGCTAAAGACAGCATGGGGTAACTTCTGCGGCTTCTCACTCCCATCCACCTTCCAACACCTCCTCATAAACTCATACCCCAAATTTCTAACCAAACAGTTTCCCAAGATTGTATAAGTTATTCTTTTGAGCTTCTTCCACCATGGACCGCAAAAGCTGCCCAAATATGCTCTAAATGTAGGAATAGACTGGATGTAATCAGAGTGTTACATAAACTTTTCATCTATTATGTGTACATGTAAACATCTTGCTGGTGTTACCACTATCCTGAACCAGTAAGAAATTATGAGAGGAAGGAAAGATTGTTTAAATCTCACAAGTTTTCATCTAGTTGTAATGACTTCTAACTCTACTAATCTAATGTATGAAATTTACATAAGCGAACAAGGACTTATTTAGTAGGAACTAACCTTAAAATAGGAAAATGAGAACTACAATTTTGACCACCAGATCAAATTTAAACTAAGATAGCCTATGCCACTAGGGGAAAGGGTGGAAAAGTAAAGTAGAATGCTTACGGGGTCCTTCGAATAATAACAGTAGCTTTCAATGGAGAACCAAAGCCACTCAAATTTAATTCAACGGTCAAGATTGCTAATTCTTTCTTATTCTCCTATTTTAAGAGTGATTCTCATTTGATGCAAACAAGATGATATTGAAAAAGCATCATGCTTGTTCTTTTGAAAAATAGAGTTTTGTTGGAAAATCAAGAATCATAGAGTTGTTGCTTGAGCTGCAAGTAGTTGACAAAGAACATGACACAAAAGGAGCCCAATGCAGTTAACAATCAATAAAGACAAATTAGAGGGAAATAGTAATTTAGTATTGTAAGAAAAACAACAATTCCTTCTGATGGACAATTTCCAGAAGCAACCAGCGTACCTTCTGTTGAGGTTCAGTGCAAGCTGTGTTATCAACAATGTCCTTCAAATCATCAATCATAAAATCAGTCCACCATTCACTTTGCTTAGCAAGTTCATCAGTAGCAGCAATAGAGCTGCTTCCAGTCAAATTGTTCCCACCAGAGACATCATCTGAGAATCCAAGCATGCTCTCAACTGTATCAGGGCACCATGTTTGTCCAATGTCTCTTGGTAAATCAGTTAAGGAAGGTTCAAAAGCTACGTATTGTGGTCCATAACTTAGGGATGAAGAACTTCTGGTATTTGACGGTTGAGAAATATAAGGATTGGCACCAGTATTCTCAGAGTTTGAAACAGAAGAGAACCTTATACCCGATGAACACAAAGGCCCAACGGAGCCAGTACTGGAGTGAAATTGTGCATGAGCAGGAGCAACTGTACTCCCATAAAGAGCCAGATGGGTGCTACTTTGTTCTCTCTCCATCGAAACATGCTGCGAATCTGGAAGTTTTGGGAAGCTCTCCTCTAGAGGAGTTGGCATCACAGGCAAAGGCGATGGCACAGTTACAGGAACTCCAGAAGTACAAAGCTGCTTGGTGGTTAATCTTTCCATCTATAGAAACATATAAATTACTGCTAAACACCAAAAAGAATGATCTTCCAATCTAGTTCTTGCAAGATCTTTTTTACTCCTGAATATGGTTTTCAGCTAGTGTCGACGCATCTGCAATTCAAACATTCAAATTGAGCACAAAGGTAGAGTAAGCGAACATCGGTTACATATAAACCATGCAACATAAATTTCAGCAGGAAACAAATGTTCTGCCGCCTGTACAAAGTGAACAACTACAAGTAGAGCACCAAAGAATTCCTATCAAGATAATAATAACTCGAACCAATCCTCCCATCAAATGCAAGTTGCATTTCCTCTTCAAAGCCCTGTCACTCCAATCTCTCTTCCATCAAAATTAAATCACACTCCATGTGAAACCTTTTATACAATTATAAACAAACCGAAACAAATAAATGTAAAAAACCACCAAATTACTATTCAAATCTCTCTAAAAAAATTACTATTGAAATCCATGTCCCTACGGTATGTCAAAGTAAAATTCAAACTGAAGATGCTTTGATGTGTCGAAACAATCTTTTTTTGGAGCAAATAAATTGGCTGAACATTTCAAGCGCCTTATCCTCCACTAAAGCTACCAATCATACACCCCCCATGACTCTCTCTCTCTCTCTCTCTCTCTCTCTCTCTCTCTCTCTCTCTCTCACACACACACACCCACACGCACGCACAAATCCAACGGATTACCAACGCGAAACATCTTAATCGAGCTATGCATAAACCCAATTCGCGTGACGCCCTAAAAAGCTTTCGAAACCACACGAATCAAATCGATTAGAAGCGCTCCAATTGAAGCAAAGAGCTCACCTCCACGTGGGATTGGGCTCCCCGAGATCGAGTGGAGGCAAGAGTTGAATTGAATCCTTCGCCTCCAATCGAAGAGAGAGAGAGAGAGAGAGAGAGAGAGAGAGGTGAGAGATGATGGGGAAATGGAGGTGGCGAGGGCTCGCTGCTAACAACGAGCGACACCACCTACTGATAGGCGGGGCCGTTCCCGTGGGGACGGTTTGCGGTGGCGCGAGTAAGGCGAGAAGCGCGTAGGCGACGGGTTCTTATCGGTGGAAAATTATTCTGTCACCTTGGTGGGGGCACGGGTGAGCCGGGTCTACTGAATTGTGTGTGGACTGAGGAGATAGAGGGGTAAGTGTGGGCCCCTTGAGCAGTGAGAGGGGTGTTGTCAGGAAGGTGCGGGATGTGGTTGAAGGAGGTGGGCCCCAGGAGGGGCTTTTGGGTGTCGTCTCGGCGTCCACAATCGGCAAGAGGAGGGACAGAAGAGAAGCGGCCAGTAGTGGCCTGGTGGGCCCCACCACACGGTGAAATGAGATAGATCACAGATCCCTTTGGATGGATACGAGATTTTTTTAAAAAAATATACATTATAAAGCTTTTACAGATTTAAAATTCAGTACATCATAGTGATTGATATTTTTTCGATTTTAGTCATCATATATTGTAGTGACTGACACTTGAATAGTATTTTTCTATTTTTTTTCAAATAGACTTACTTTTTCTATTTTTTTGAAATATTACACTGTTCCAAAATGCAGTATTTTTTTAAAAGATAGGAATTTTAATTTTTAAGATTAGAGTTTCACCGTACGATGGAAAAAGATGTAGTTGTAAAAGATAGGAATTTTAATTTTTAGGGTTAGAGTTTCACCAACGGAAAAAATTTCGCTATAAGTTTTTTTTAGGGTTTTGACATGCATCATATTTTATATTATGATTTCACCTTCATTATTTTTTGAGATTTCACTATGTGTTCATTTTTTTTAGTGTTTCACCACACACTTTTTTCTTTTTAGGGTTTTGCCATGCATCCTTTTTGTTGGGTTTCGTCGTGCATCTTTTTTTTTTAGTATTTGGCCATGCGTATCTTTTTGTTTTAAGGGTAAGATTTCAAACACAAAAAAATTGATAGAATTTGTCTTGAAGATTGAGTCCAGAATAGACAAGTTGTTATTAATATTTTTGAGTAGAAAAAAAAAAGAAAATTACATGCGTTGGTGGCAATCGCATGAACAATTAGAACTAGTTCTACAACAGCAAAAGATGACCAATTTCGGAGCACTACCTTATCCGAGTAGAGATTGTCTATCTCGCATAGGAGAGTGTTTATAGTATTCTTCTCTATTTCATTGCACTCGAGGTCTAACCATGACATGTAATTGCATTTTTCCTCTCATCTTCTCAGCCGCATGTACATACATCATGCCAGCATTGTCGTAGGTTCAAAAAGTATTCACTTTAATATCACCTTGACATCTTGCACATAAACTCATCTGCTTCAATCCAATCATCATACTAGTCGAAGTCCTCCAGAGGACGTGTTGTTGGGAACATGCACCCATGGAAAGAGTAATAGTAAGGGCATTGAAGATCATGCATGTTGATAGACATGCTCTCCATACAGTCGAACTCGTCATATAGTGTTTTCTTTCTGGAGCGAAGCTAGATTATCGTATGCTTTGCCTTCCAATTCCACTCAGGGTTGAGCCAATGCATGTAAGTGCACTTTTGAGCATCTACGCTAGGACACTCTAGAAATCTTCTCCCATAGTCGTGCTTCCAAGAAGATGTAATAGTCTTCGGCAACAAATCACAGTTGCAACAAAATGGCCCTGAGTTTTGGCCTTCATCCTAGAAATGAACAAAATAGGTAATGTCGTAAGTGCATGTAGAACCACTTATTTGAGGCAAATCGATTTATTACTTACCTTCCTCTGTCTTCTTCTCTGCCCACGATTATTCTCACTCATCATGTTTGGATAAGGTAGTAGCAGAGAGTGAATTCAACTTTGATGGTTGTATGGTGGAATTTATAGAATTTTGAACATGAATAATTGAAATGTTGATTTGATGTTTTGAAAAAATGTTGATTAGACGTGTCCATAAAAAGTGATGTTTATCCTAGAAAGTTGATGCGACGTTATGCTGGAAGGTTGTTGATGATTTGATGTATCACTGAAAAGATGATGCAATGCTATGCTCAAAAGCTGAGGAAAGGTTGGGTTTTGGTCGCGGTGTTCAGTTTTTTATCGTGATGT
This sequence comes from Pharus latifolius, assembly GCA_019359835.1. NCBI lineage: Eukaryota > Viridiplantae > Streptophyta > Magnoliopsida > Poales > Poaceae > Pharus > Pharus latifolius. Next base: position 49,602,330 of record CM033319.1, on the reverse strand, counting down.
TCAGTTTTTTGAACTGACCATGAAAGGGAAAAATTAATACAACCAAAAATATAGTGTATATAGAAGAACTTCTCATACAAGTAACGAGACACAAGTTCGTATAACTAAATCTAATGGTGGTCTCTTTTGGAGGTAGGATGCTGTGGTGGACTCTGACGAGGGCCGAAGGGTGATCATCGAGTGGGTAGGGCAGTAGGGTGACTACTCAGAGCACGCAGTGGTGGGACCTATTTCTGATGTCTGTCATGTGCTAGAGGCGAAGGCGGTTGAGTCAATTGCGTTGGTTGCGTAGGTGGAGGTACATCTACTAGTTGGATTAGATTGAGCTAGCTTGGTGCGCTGTCTCCAAAGATGTTGCGGTACCTACTCTCAAAATCGATGTAGTCTCCTAAGTAGTGAGTTGGATCGGAGTTGAAGGAATACTGTGGTATCCATGCCGACCTAGTGCTGACACGGGTGCGATCCTGCAATGTGGATGGTCCTGTTGGACAAGACGTATGAGCTATCGTTAATAACTCCCCCTGTGACTGCCCCTCACCTGCCGCCATCCTCTCGGCGACAGAGCAATTGCAGTGCTGTCGTGCCTCTGAAATGTCCTCATCAGAGGAATTCAACCATGGGAATCGATTTTTCTTCTATGTCATAGGACAGCATGCAACTTCCGCCTCCTCTTTTATTGGAGGAGGTGCTCCTTCATTGACTTGAGTTTTAGTGGGTGGGAAGAATAGCACACTATATTGGAAAGTGGTTGGCTTTGAATGTGAAAAGACCTCTTCATTTGAGGGGTACGAGAGCTCTTGGGTAATAGGAGGCGGATACCAATTGGAGTCATCATCCTACTCATACCACTAGGAATTTAGGCTCGATGTAATGGGGTAGCCATGCCCCTATCATGTGAAATTAATTCTTCCTTTGTTCAGGGGTGGTTGCAGTACATCAACATGAGGTGCTGGCCCCTCACTTGTGAATGCAAGATGTTGGTTCTTGCCTTTTCAAGGAGCCATTGAGTGCCCTCAATATCACTTTGTGTATTAGCAACAAAAGAGTCCTCAAATTGATTGTGGACCTCCATCATTAAGGTGCAACACTCCTTGGTTTTTGCATTTGTAGCATCGGATGCTGCTTGTTGGCACCAATGATCTCATCAAGGAAGAATTTGTTGCATCTAGGCCCTTTTTGGTTGATTTTGATTATTTATAACATTAAGTGTCATGGACTAACCATGTCTTTGAGCTATTTGTATACAGAGCTATTTCTATAAATTCTGCAAGTGATCCCGGAGGATCTGTGTAACACCCCAAAAATAGGGCCTGAAAATTTCACTTTACAAAAATCTGAACCTGAAAATTTTATTTTTGTTTTAACTGCAAAGTTACTTTTAAGAGTACTCTCTAAGAAGTTTTAACTAAAATATAAAATTAATTCGCAACTAGTTAAAGATATTTTCCTTAAATGTACTTGTGCATATGTGCAAAATCGTGTGTATGAATGCATGTGTACCTATTTCATTAAAAACACTATTTTCTGTTTCTTGTAAAATGTCATTTATCATCTAATGATAATTATTTATGAAATCTAAGTGTAAGACTATTTCTTTTAAGTAATAGTTCTACTATGATTCAAAAACTCTAATTAGTTATAAACTAAGCCCTAACTTGTAAAATAGCCTACAATACTTCTTTACTTTAAACATACTTTATCAAAAAGCTAGATTATTAAGTTATTACAAAATAATTACAAACTAGTCCAATCTCCTGATTCTCTTAATCACAGTTCAGTCTCTTCAGACATAGAATCAGCCAAATTCCCCAGACAGCCCAGAATGGTAGTCAGACTGAACAAATAGGACCTCTTACCTATCTTATACTGATTTGTCTTCAACTGCTAGATCAAACTCAGACCCTAAAGCCCATAAACTAAACCCAGTTCTGTTTTAAAAAATTAGAATTCCTAATTACCCTAATTACCCTTCTTAACCTTTCGGCCTTCAGTTCGATTGATTCCAGAGTAGATTTCTTCTGGATTTCTCTAGAATCCTAATCTTAATAAGCTTGCATACCAGTCCTAAAACCTTTCAGCCAAACAAGTTCATTTGACCACTTTTCACGATTCAGTCCGAATTTCATAGCGGATCAGTCCTTTTTAGCTCTCGAAGAATCAAAACGGGCCAAAAATCTTTGAACCACCTCCAAACTCCAATCCAACTGAACGACTATATTCCTTATACTATTTTATACAAGTTTTCCTTCTGTAACAAGTTCAGATTCAGCCCCGAGACTCAGCTATTCGTGTTTTAAGCCTTTTTCAGTAAAAGTACTATTCACTTTTACCCTAATTCTATTTTCGTTTTCGTCTTCGATTCAGTCTCATTTTTACTCTGGATTTCTTTAAACTGCCTCTCGTGTGAACTATTTCTATTGGACTAAATTCAAACTTGTTTCCAAATTGTGAATGTTGTAATTTAGTCCAATCAGCTTCCATATTTATAATTAAATCCTCTTTGCAGATTCTTTATTTAGTCCAGTTTAAAACTTAGACTTCTAAATCCATTTCTCCTTCAGGCCTTGCCTTACACACCTACATATACATAGATGTGCACACACCTAGCCATACCATATATATATATATACATACATAATACAAATACATACACATATCTTCTTAGCCCCACAGTTGTGTATATATTCAGACCACACAAGACTGATACATATACACACACATTTAGATATATATGTATATACATGTATATGTATAAACAAATTATACATATAATTGTGCACTTACTTTTCTTCTGCTGCAGCACCTACATCACATTACCATATACACACATATACTCATACACCTCATCCAGCTATCTCCTACTAACCTATGAAGCCAACCAACACAACAATGGCCTCTTTTCAACTCAACAGCAGCCGCTACACTATTCACCCTCCACTCTTCTTCGCAGCAGCTTCAACAATACACTACATGATAGAAGTTTTCTTCTCAACTCAACAACAGCATGAAGTATACTCACATTTACACATCTCCCAATTTAAAACAGCAACCCACACACATACTTTTGTTAGGATCACAATTCAGTCCATAAAGTATTGCAGATCAGTCCTTTTTCCTGATTTTCCAGAATCCTGAAAAGGCTAAAAACCTCAACTCAGCTCCAAATCCAAATCTAATTCAGGGAATACCTCCCAAATGTTATTCAATACAAAATCTTCTTCTGTGAGGATCTCAAAATCTTATCCTAAATCCCAAAATTTCAGTTTCGACAAAATCTAGATTCTAAATACCTTAATTACCCTATTTTCGTTTTCATTCAAAAGTTGATCAGGAACCCTAAATCTCATCTTATGTCTCTTCCAAACTATTTGTTAAATCAATTGATCTTCAGCAGCAAAATCAAAATCCATCTCTATCTGAGCATTTAACTGAAATTGCAATTTAGTCCAGATAATTTCCTAAGTTGCATTTCAGTCCAGATTCCAATTATACTCAGCTTTGCGATCTAGCCCATGGGACTTTTCATATTGCAACCACATTGTAAATCTTGCACAAAACCCCCTTAGATTCTCTGATTTTGCAAATCAGTCCACATTCCACCAATTAGGCGCAGAGCAACGCCACCTGTTCGCCGGAACAGTGAAATTCGCCACCTCAACCCCAAGGTAAGTTGGCTGCATGCTCAGCACACCAGATAAGCCAGCCTTACAACATAATTCAGTACACACACCAATCTTTACTCCTGTTGATCTTCTTCTTCCCCGGCCACGTGAAGGAGACGAAGCCGCTACGAGCCGCTAACACTCCAGTCAACTCCCCAAGGTGAGAATTTTGCTTCTCTCACTCCATTCTGTCACCTCGAGTGTCCACACAAGTTCCAGTGAACCACGGCGCCGGAGTTTTCCATTTTGGTTGCCACCGGCCGCCGCCCCTGTTCCCCTATTGGACCCTCCTCCGGTCCTTAAATCGAGTCGAGCTGGTAGGATGAAATGACCATTTCGAACCTAGGAACAATCCCCTCCAAGAGAATTCCTGAGAAACCCAGCCGTTTGATGAATCCAGCATTGTCCTATTTTACGGCGTCGTGCCATCGTTGCCAGCCTCGTCCGGGGAACCCCCGGCTAAATTGACCGCACTCTTAGCCTCCTTACATCTCTCTTACTCCTGTAGCAAGCAATTGAATTCCAGGACACCACAACACAAACACCCAAATGCCCTCTTCTTCGCCTCCAGCCGCATCGCCGATAGCCCCGCCGGCGCCGCCAATCTTCGATCCGATGCGTCTACACCAAACTGGAATCTAGATGAGCCTCCTTGTAGCAACCCCTCTCCACTTTGTTGTCCAAATCAACCCAACAACGGTGAGCATCTGCTTTACCAATCTGGCCGCCATGGAACTTGTCTCCGATCACCGTTGCTTCGCCGCCGGCCAAAGAATCAGCTTGGGCATGTGAAGAATAATGTTGTGCAACTCCTAGACACCCCGGATCCCCGTGCCAAAGCCCCAGTGGAAAAATCATCCTTTACCTGTGATCCACCGTGCCGCCGCCATGCCGCGCCGTCGCCACCGGCCATTCTCGGTGATGCCACCTTGTCCTTCGGCCAAGCCTCGCTAAAGCAAACATAGTTGCCAACTATGACGTCTCTTGAAACCCACTGGAACACTCCCAATTTGCATGCCAACGTCTGTGCCAAAACAGTGCACTGTGTCGTGTCGCCACCGTACTTCCTCATCGCCGTTCATCGCCGTTCGGCCATCTCAGTTCCTGAAACCACCACCATTAGATTCCTGTTGTCCTCGCCTACCTCTTAGACATAGTTGGCCAAGCAAGGCTCAAGAAAATCGATCAAATACTCAAAACCCTAGAAATTGGCATTAGCCAGACATTCAGTTCACAGTGTCTAGGGATGTTTTTGCAAAATCCTTGACTTTCTGGGCCTTCCTGTGAAAACCAATTTGTCAAATAGCTACCTTACTGCATTTTGCACCTAATTCTTGAATCAAATCCCATTTTGCCCACTGGAAACCTCCTAAAACATGTCAATGCCATTCTTGGACATTGCCATCCCTTGTCAGTTCATGCCAAACCAGTGTCAGCCAGTGGCATTAGCCCAATTAAGCTACTTTCATGCATGCAAACTGAAATATACTTTGTCTACCAAGTTCATGATCTCATGTTCTACATTTTCTTCTACTATCCCTCTGCGAGAAAACTCCATCTTGACCTATTTTCATCTATGTCGTCCGTCAACGTCCAAACGTCACCGCGTTCACGTCCAATCTAGAAATCGACTTCGCCCTAGTATTTCGACCATCCAACTAAGGCCCCAGACATGTTCCACTTGTTTATCGACCTCAACCTCGAAGGAAACCCTAGTAGGTCAACCTATTGAAAAGGATCTAGGATATCGACTAGAGGGGGGGTGAATAGGCGATTTTAGCAAATTACAATAAATCAAACAATTTGTAGTAAATGAGAGCAAATTAAATAACACACGATGAACAAAGAGCAATTTCAACCCAAGGAAAAATCCGTTTACGTCACCTTGTCCACCTTGTCTTGAACCTCACATATGTATAATCTGATCGTCCATCCAAACTCCAGATAAAGTTTTCCTTGTTCTCTAAGTCAATCCAACTTAGACCAAACTTATCAATCCCCTTTCGACCATTCATTTAATCTTATCTCAGCATTCGACCACTTGAACCCTATCAAACCTAAATATATATTTATATAGAAAATATACTAATTATTATTTTTGCTTGCTTATTGATTGACGTCGAACTAGATACCAAGCGAGGCGAGTACAAGAACATCAATACCCTGATAGCTCCTTCAACTGGATTTTACGAAAAGCAAGGCAAGTATTATTCTTGACCACATCGAACATGTTTGGTTAATTTTATGTTGTTATCCCCTATTTGATAATCTTTATAGTGTTACCATCTTGCATCAAAAAGAATATTTTATAAAAAGATAAAGGTTGGTCTGATGAAGGTGTTGTAAATGGATTTGGGTAATCCTGATGAAAGTGTTGAGAATGGAAGTTGAATAACTTGATGAAAATGTTATATATGGAATTGAGTAATCTTGAGAAGAGCCGAAGGAGGGTTCGAATCTTGTATTAAAATATGATTATAAAGTTAAGGACATAACCAACTGTCATTTCTACCCAGCGTCATAGTACCCGTATCAACCACAGACCTGGTATGGGACGGGCCTAGTAAAGTATCTTATCCAGAAGCTAGTACACCTCCATAATGGGAACGTATATGTATATGTATTATGATGAAAGAATGACCCGAGGCGGGCTTGGAGCTATAGGCTCAACTATGGGTGTAGCGAATGCGTCCGACTATATAGGTATGGGAGTACCATACCAGTGGAGGGAACTAGTGGAAGGGTTTGAAAAAGGCTTTGTTCTCTTGATGATGTCACACATTATCAGAAATGCGGAGCATTGTTGACGAACACCGACATGGTAATCAAGAGATTCTGTGGGTAAAGTGATACCCCTCTGTAGAGTAAAATGTGGATATTCACTCCTTACTTCCAAGTTGGAAGTTGCGTCGCGGCAGGAAAGGAGACCTATAGGTGGTCTCACCCTATGGTACAAGTGTTCAGTGGAGTTTGCTTAAAATGGAGTCTTTTACAATCAAAAATGAATTTGGAGTGGAAAACTTATTTGGGTTAATGTGATATAATATAACAATATCTTTAGAATAGTTTAGGTATGCATGACGCATTTATATTCTCAAATTACTTGCTGAGTGCCTCGGCACTCATCCTTGCTATATGTATATCCTTGTTAGACCTTAAGTACTTCTTCGACGATGTAATGCCGACCGGTGCAGCTGAGGAGGTTTATCCAGAGGAAGGCAACTATATTTCGATCCCACCTACTTCAGCATTGGTGATGGAGAGTGACTGTTGCGACCATCTCGGAACTATTCCTTTGAGGAATAAGCATATGTATGTAATTGTAATTAAGCACCTTGTTATATTAAACCATGTTTCTGCTTCGCTACTCTGTAACGAACATTTGTCGGATAATATAACTTTATTCGGGAAATGTTCAAAGATCAGGTGTACTACCACGTGGGTGGTATGCCAGGTTGCCGCAATCTGTAGGTCACAAGCACAAAGTCGCAGTGACACCCAAGGTTACAGTCCAAGATCGTGAGCCAAGGATGAAAGCGCAAGGTCACAGTGTCGCCCGAGGTTGCAGTCCAAGGTCGTGAGCCAAAGACGAAAATGCAAGGTCACCAAGAAGGAAGTTGCAAAGACCTAAGGTAAGTGTTTATTTTTTTGTACCGGTCTCGGTGTTTGGAGTATTGACCGATTTTATAGAGATTCTTTTTAGTTTTTAATTGTATTATTAAGAGGGGTTGTGAAATCTCTTTTAGTTCTGGAAAAAACTGAGAAACTCTTACTTCATATGTTGCATTCGCATTCTTAGTCGAAATCTGAGAAAAATATATAGATTTCAAAGAGGGACTGAAACTGGTCATCTGAGCACTGTTCATTCGAGCAGAAACTATTCATTTGACCAGACACTGTTCATTCGACCAGACATTCCAACGGCTATTTACTAGTCGTTAGAGGCTGAAGCTGGCTGTTAGCTGTACTGATTTCTTTCCTTATCGACCATAACGGCTAGCTGAGAGGTTGGGCAATATATATAGGTGTTTTGAGCAGTATTCTAACACATCTTCAAGTCATATTCTCATATACACCTTCGAGCATCATTTCTCTACTGTTTTGAGCAGTTTTTAAAACAGTTTTTGAGCATATTTCTCTACAGTTTTGAGTAGTGTTTTTAAACAATTTTTGAGTGGTTTCTGTACTCTTTGGACCAGATTTTCTATACATTTTTTGAGCAGTTTTTGAGCAGCTTTTCTAAACATTTTTATAAACAGTTTTAAATAGTTTTGAGCAGTGTTTTTAAACACTTTTTGAGCAGTTTTCTAAACATTTTCAAGCAGTGTTCTTTAGACATTTTTGAGTTGTTTTTCTAAAGAACCAAGAGATATATTTTGATATTCACTCGAGCCCAAGTGCTAAAATCTTGATCTGTTGATCAAGTATCATTGTTTGTGATTAAGAGAGAGCCTCCGAGAGCATTCATTTGCATCATTTGCATCCTTAGAGTTTCTCGGTGGTTGTTGGAGGTCAAGAGAAGATGTCACAACTTGTTACTCTTGGTGATCGCCTTCACCTAGACGGTTTGGTGGCGTGATTATTGATCTCTCCATTGACGAAGTTTGTCAGAGAGGTTCCGTGTGTTTGTGAGAGGTTTGGTGCTCATCTTTCCGGAGTGGAGAAGGAGCAACCCTAGTGGAAATATCCTTCGTGGATATTGAAGTAAGACTCATTCATTTGAGTGCTTCAACGAAGATTAGGGGAGATAAGATGAGTCTCCGAGACCTCGGGATACATCATTGTGTTTGTCTCTCTTCCTCTCATTTTATTTGTGCAATCTATTTGTTTAATTGATTCAGTTTTTATTTGCTCTTAGCTCTTTTAGGCTTTAATATTACAAAATTTGTTTTATTAGAAAAGTTATTTGCTCTTAGCTCATCTTTCCGGAGTGGAGAAGGAGAAACCCTAGTGGAAAAGAAGGACTTGGATACTTAAAAAGCTTTTAAAACGTGCTTTGGTAGTTGGCTTGAAGGATGTGAATTTTGAAAAGGATAAACCTTGTAGCGCTTGTCAAGCGAGCAAACAAGTAGTTACTTCACATCCAACCAAGCGCATTCTTTCAACTTGCAAACCGTTGGAACTCTTGCATATGGATTCGTTCGGCCCTGCTGAACATCAAAGTATTGGAGGAAATAGCTTTTGCTATGTTATTGTTGATGATTTCTCCAGATTTACTTGAGTGTTTTTCTTAGCTCACAAATCTGAAACCCTCTCTTGTTTTAAAAGTTTTGCAAAAAGAGCTGAAAAGAAATTTGAACTCTCCATCAAGAAAATCCGTAGTGATCTTGGTGGAGAATTTGAAAATTCTGACTTTATTGATTTTTGTGATGAGTCCGGAATCAAACATGAATTCTCTATGCCCTACACACCTCAACAAAATAGTATTGTATAATGGAAGAATCGGACATTGATTGAAATGGCTAGAACAATGCTTAATGAATACAAGAGGCCTACCCGGTTTTGGGTAGAGGCAGTTTACACAGCATGTAATGCCATCAATCGCTTTTATACCCATCCACTTTTGAACAGAACTCCTTATGAACTGATTATAGGGAGAAAACTAAACATTTCATATTTTCAAATGTTTGCTTGCAAATGTTATATTCTTAAAAAGCGCATGCATCTTGGAAAATTTCGAAGACGTGTTGACGAGGGTTTCCTAGTTGGCTATTCATCCACTAGTAAAGCTTATCGAGTTTCCAATATTACAACAGAATGCACTGAAGAATCATGTAATGTAGAATTTGATGAATCTAACGGCTCTCAAGGAGAGCATGAGGATTTTGATGATGTACGCAACAGTGGCTTGACGGAAGCTATGAAGGAGATGACCATTGGTGATATCAAAACCCAAAAAATGAAGAACAAAAGTCACATGGTCGAAAAGATAAATCACCTATGACCACTCAAGAAAATGTCGCTCGAGAGCCTGCGACCACTCAGGATGATGTCGAATATGGATCTGTGAACACAAATATTGATGCTGCTCAACCTGCGACCACTCAGAACAATGCTGGTCGAGAAGTCCTTGAACCAGAGATTGAAGAGAATGATGATCAAGCATCACCGAACCCGAGACTTCATCAAACGTTCGCCAAAGATCACCTCCTGAATCAAATCTTAGGTGATGTTAGTAAGGGTGTTCAACTCGTCCTTGTATTTCTTTGTTTTGTGAACATTTTTTTTGTTTCTTCCTTAGAACCTAAACTTATACACTACTACATAATTCATTATCACAGTCGGGTCAAAACAGTCATCACAGATGGTTCTTACCCGTCAGTGATATTCGAGTCAGTGATAATCATGTACTATCACAGGCGGTTTTGAACTGTCTGTGATCTTTCCCTTCACAGACTGTTATAAGATCAAAACTGTCTGTGATACTCATACTACAGAGACTGTTATAACATCAGAACCGTCTGTGATACTCATACTACAGAGACTGTTATAACATCAGAACCGTCTGTGATACTCCTAATACACAGACTGTTATAACATTAAAGCCGTCTGAGATACTCATACTACCACAGATGGTTTTGATCTCAGAACCGTCAGTAATAATATGAGTATCGCAGATGGTTCTGATGTCAAAACCATCTGGGATTCTCACATTATTGCTGACGGTTCTGAGATCATAACCGTCTGCGATAATCACATTATCAGAGACGGTTATAACCTCAAAACCGTCTGTGATATTCATATTATCAGAGACGGTTATAACCTTAGAACCATCTGTGGTACTCCTAATACACAGACTGTTATAACATCAAAGCCGTCAGTAAAATATGAGTATCGCAGACGGTTCTGATGTCAAAACCATCTGGGATTCTCACATTATTACTGACGGTTCTGAGATCAAAACCGTCTGTGATACTCAAATTATCAGAGACGGTTATGACCTCAGAACCGTCTGCGATAGCGTCCTTATCACAGACGGATGTTTCAGAACCGTCTATGTATTTAGAGTATCACAGACGGCTTTCAGGTCAAAACCATCTGCGATATTGTCATTATCAGCGACGGTGGTAATCTTGGAACCGTCTGTGATTGTTTCCTTATCACTGACGGTTTATACTCTCAGAACCGTTTGTAATAGTGAGATATCACAGACGATTTTTAGGTCAAAGCCATCTGTGATAGTGTTATAATCTCAGAACCGTCTGTGATAGTGTGATATCACAGACGGTTCTGAGGTCAAAACCATCTGTGATAGTGATAGTGTGATATCACAGACGGTTTTTAGGTCAAAACCATCTGTGATGGTGTCATTATCGGTGACTGTTATAATCTCAGACGTGATCTTACAAACCGTCTGAGATTATAATAGTCACCGATGTCCTCTGTACAAATAGCATTTCATATATACAGTTCATGAATTTCATACATGCACAATACTCAAATATATACAGTCTCATATATACATGCACACCACTTAGAAACATGTACAATAGCATTTCATATATACAGCACAGAACTCAGAAATATGTATAATTGAGATTGAACCAATAAATGTAATCGACAATTAAAGTCAGTGTGTTAGATGTACAAATAAATGTAAGGCCGCACTAATACGAACCTTGCGGGTCCCTAAACTTCCCCTTGGTTGATATGACCTCCGCAAGGAAAAACTCAGCGAGCATCCCTCAGACAATACCAATCTCCCGAGGGTTAAAGCTTTTCGAAGGGAAGTCAACCCCCTACAGCAAGAGTTGGTACAGAAAAAATTAGCTCAATGCAGTTTTAAATTCTACCAAATTGATACAAAGGGGAGCAGTTGTATACCTCGGGGAAATCTGGGTGGTGAGGGGTGATGATTAGGTCATACATATGGCGCATCACGTAGAACCCACATGTATTGTCGTCCGGCTGCTGATGGCACTGCCAATTTATAGACCGAGAGTTAGCTGGGGACACGTTATAAAGTAAAACAGATGCCAGTTGAAATTTGTACCGAAAATTGTAACCAATGAAACTTATCGGCTCGCCGCTCATGTTGTCGCCCTCCCTCGGCAAAGTAGTTCGTGAAAGCCCTATAGATAGTCAAAATTGACAGTTTGATGATAGTCAAAATTGACAGTTTGAGGACAGTAAATCTAGATGCATGCAAGACAGGTCCACATGAATATCATCACCTTTCGAATACATCTCATGCGCCGCAATACGAGTACCCTTTCCTCTGCAATGAATCAAGGTAGAACACCTTGTTCCTTTTTGGAATAACTAGTAGCAGGATCCAGTGGTAGCTACATGTTACACGTAAAGAATTAAAAATTTAATCTAAGTTTGGGGGTGTGCACATGGAAACACTAATCTACGGGTGAAGTATTAATGAAAGCACTCACCTCTGGTTGTAGGGTACAAGTATGTACTCCTTGTCGACCTGAGCAAGCAACCCTCTTTTGACGTAGTCGACAACGAAGTCTGTGTCGGTCCTAAACATCACCTCGGCGACCATTTGGGGGTCCAAGAAACCAACAGGTATGCCCTTAGATTTGGCATAGTTGGTCATGCAGCTGCACGGAAGTAACCAATTAATAAATGACATATATCCGTATATGCACGAACAGGCGTAGGATAGTAGGATACTTACGCACCCAAGACCGTATGATTGACAAGTAGAGCGTATCTTTGTTCAGTAAATTGTGTAGGTCTTCGAAGGTCACCGGGTAGGTCCCAACGTCGTTATGGAACTCTGCCATGGTGTACTTGACCATGATGTGCGTCGGACGCTGCATCCTGGTTTGGTTTGTCCTTCTCATGTACCATGCATGCAGGCTCTGGCATGCTAACCCCATGCTCGAAATTGCGGTATCGGAGGCCATGGGCATCCCTAGAGCGAATGGAATGAGAGTTGGCGCACTCTTCTCGCTCTCCTTCGCCGGGCTCTTCCTTGCTTTTCCCCTACTAGCCAGCTTCTTGAATGGTTGCCTCCTAGTCGGAGTCAGTTTTGTCATCGGAGGGGTCGGCTGGCTAGTAGGCCGTGTGTCGATCTGTGATGTCTGTGATGTAAGAACCTACGTATTAGGATACTAACTCTGAGGGCTATTATTACAGTACGAATTATGAAACTGGTGGGGGAATTACCTCATCCAGGACGATGTCTTTCTTGGGCCATTGCACGAACGTGTGCACCGCATCCCCGAGAGTGGTAATCTCGTTGTTCGGCGGCTTCTCCAACGGAAAACCCTTGCAATGGTCAAAGACACTGTCCACCTGGACCCATGCAAAACCCTCATATAGAGGGGCACCGTGGATTGTGGCCCCCGCCGTGCATGGTTGCGTCATCCCACGGCCAGCCTCGATCGGGAAGAGACCGACCGGCACCATAAGCTTACAGGAGGCGGGTTCCTACAAACAGTGCGCATTAACATATTGAATTTCACCGCTTTTCACTTTGGAATAAATTAACATAGACAAACGGTCATTACCTGCAGAAAGTCCACCGGATACACTGGAGAGGGCTCTGTCTGCGAAGACCCCGGCGCAGATGCGCAGCTATTATGGTGGCCAAGAATGGGGGTCGGTACTTCCGCTGCTAGAAGGGGGGTGCTCTGGGTCACCTTTCTTAGCTCTTCATACATGGACCACATCTCCGACAACTGCTGCAGGAGTGCTTTGTCCCGAACAGCGAACTCCGATCGCATCTCCTCCTTGAGCCGTTCATCGCGGGCTTGGTGGGATCTCTTTCTCCTCTTAGCCGCCTCCTCATCATCAGGGAAACCATGCCTCCAAGGCACAGTGGCACCGAGGCCGCGCACGTGGCCTGGATGCTTCTTGTTTCCTAGCGCCGCTGTGAGGATATCCTTGTCCCTCCTCGGGTTGAACTCTTCGGATGCCGCCTGCGCACTCAGCGTCACTTGCAATAGGAGAACTTAGCAATACAACCCATTGCATGCGTGTTACGAGGATAGTACGTGATCGGACAATCTTACCAGCTGGTCGATCACTTCCCTGTCCGCAGGGTTATTCACAGAGACGCTTCCGGAGGAGGTCATCGTCGATCTTGCTCGGCACCAATTGCGGGCTCGCACGTCCGTTATGCCCGCATAAGGATTGCCGGCCGAAGACTGGGAAGCCTCCTCGTCCTGTTTCCTCCACAACGCCTTCTTCCCCACATACCCACCACTGCCTAGTCTGTGTGGGTGGGTATTCTTGGCCTGGTTAGCCTGGCCCTTCGCACTAACCTCCTGGAACTCTGGCTTGGCCTTCATCTCGACGAACTGCTGCCATACCTCCGGAGTCACAAAAGGGAAGTCATCGAAGGGGGTCTTCGACTCCTTCACATAGAGCCTGACAAGGTGGCTCTTGTAGTTCCTCCACGCCTTGTTTATTGACATTAGTGTCCTCCGGCGGATGGTGAAATGGCGATCCTCGGGAATGTGAAACGCCGCCTGCATTTCTTCCCACAGCGCATCCTTGCGCTCTGTGGGCACTTGACCCCAGTCGGAGGTGGTGATGGGCACCCGCTCCCTTGCCACTTTGCCGCATAGTGAGCGGTACTGACCGACAAGTTTGTCCGGATCTTCCGGCACACCATTGTCGTCGAACTGGATGTGCTGCTTTTTCCGCTTGTCCAGACGCGCGCATGTCGTCCGGCCTCGCCCCTTTCTCTTCTGCGGCTGGGTCACGGCGGACGCGGCGACTTCTGGCCCAGGTGTCTCATCGCCAGCGAGGTCACTCTGACTCCCCGAGTGGTGCATTTCGTCACCAGACAAATCAGTTCCTAACATAAGTGAAAGAGATAACAGTTTAAGTAAATCTGCAACTAATAATTCTATAACAAAACCCATATACTTATAATTAACCAAGAATGACAGAAACGGTGGGGAGGTGATGGAGGTGATCGCGTCGGAAGGCGGGAGGGCGATGGAGGTGATCGCGCCTGACAGTGGAAAGGCGATGGAGGTGATCGCGACGGACGGAGAGGAGGAGATGGTGGGAGGCGATGGAGGTGATCGCGACGGACGGTGTGAGGGCGGAGAGAGTTAGGGCAAACAGTTGCGAAGTTTGGAAATGAGTGGGACAAAGCCCGCCTTGAACTATGTACCGTGTAGAGATTATCACAGTCGGTCCAACATTCACAACCGTCTGTGATAGTATTATCACAGTCGGTTCTCACATCAGAACCATCTGTGATAATCTCCATAGTGATAATCTCCAGAGAGATTTTCACAGACGGTTTTGAGTTGAGAACCGACTGTGACTGAGATTATCACAGATGGTTTGGACTTGAGACCCGACGGTGTACGTTAAGAACTCGAAGCGTCAGACACTGTTGGGAATATCACGGTCAGTTCTATATTCATAACCGTCTGTGATAATATTATCATAGTCGGTTATCAAATAAAAACCGTCTTTGATAATCTACATAGTGAGAGATTATCACAGACGGTTTTGAGTTGAGAACCGACTGTGACTGAGATTATCACAGACAGTTTTGACTTGAGAACCGACTGTGCACGTGAAGACTTGAAGCGTCGAAGACGCTGTTGGGAATATCATAGTCGGTTCTATATTCATACCCGTCTGTGATAATTCAACCGTCTGTGATAATCTCTCTATTGAACATAAGTTTTACAACTTGAAATTGATCTGTAGCTTTCAACTCTGAATGCTCGAAAACTTGTTTTAAATGAACACTCAGATATTTCAAATGTAGTCCAAATGCTTTGTAAATTGGTTACAGTGTACGTACATCCGAAAATTGTTTACAATGTGGAGCATGCTCAAATAAATTTAACATACAATGTGGAGCATGCTCAATTTAATGTTACATACAAATGGGGACTTTGACCTACAATTTCCACATACACAGCCATGTTATCCTCAACTTTCCACTTGCCGCGGCCCTGCAAAGACGAGAATTACAAGAGATATAAGCTATACCGATAGAAACAAAGAGATAAGGACGTACGGTTGATTACCTTTAAAGTATAACCCTTCCTGGTGATCCATACGCACGTAACTGGTTTCGTCAGTGTCTTCAGTATCGACCTGTACGTCATCTCCAAATGGAGGAATCTCATCAAATTGATTGTATTCCTCCTCGTCTACGACATTTTCAACTCCAACGATCCTTCTCTTGCGATGAAGGACGACGTGCCACTTCTTATTGGCCAGGTCAGTGACATAAATGACCTGAATGGCTTGATTTGCAAGTATGAATGGCTCATCTTTATAAGCAACTCGATCGAGATCCACAGAAGTGAAACCGTAACTGTCAACCTTCACACCCTGTGGGATTTAGACCCATCGGCATCGAAACAGGGGAATCTTGAACAGTACGTAATGGAGCTCCCAAATTTCTTCAATGAACCCATAGTACGAGTTCAATCCACGTACTACCCTTGTTGGGCCTGTCTCGGTGAACTCCTCATGGAAAGCTTCTACGCTCACTCCACTATTTTGCACAGTGCTCTTTCGATCTTGAGCTTTCGTGTAAAATGTGTACCCATTGATGTCGTATCCCTGCCATGTCTGTACAGTAAACGTGGGCCCTTTTGCCAACCATTTAAGGTTCTCACTTGCGGACTCTCCGGTGATTCGCACTTTCATCCACGCGTTAAATTGACTGTTATGTTGTCCCGTGATCCAAACCTCGGATCGGCGAGGATTGTCTTGTCGTAGCATCTCCTTGTGCTCGTCGATGTACGGAGACACCTCCGTCATGTGTTGCAAGACCCAAAAATGAGCATTCGAGTACATATCAAAATCAGGAGTGATAGCTCTCCGTCCAATAGTGCCAACACCATCAAGCCTCCCCTTGTGACGAGACACAGGAACTCCTATTGCTTCTACCTCGGCCATGTAATCGACGCAGAACTCAACAACCTCTTCCGCTGCATAACCTTCGACAATGCTACCCTCAGGCTGGGACTGATTCCTTACGTAGGCCTTAAGTACACCCATGTACCTCTCGAATGGATACATATAACGTAGGAACACGGGTCCACATATCTTGATTTCTCTGACAAAGTGGACGGTGAGATGGACCATGATATAAAAAAATAATGGAGGAAAATACATCTCAAGCTGACAGAGAGTTCGAACCACCTTACTCTGCAGAGAATCCAGTCCATCGGGATCAATGACCTTGCAAGAAATTGCATTGATGAAAAAACACAGCCTCGTGATCGTCTCTCTGACCTTATGCGGCAGAATACTCCGGATGGAAACAGGAAGTATTTGTGTCATCAACACGTGACAATCATGAGACTTCATACCCAGCAATTTCAAATCGCCCATGGACACAAGCTTTTTTATATTTGCCGAGTAACCCGATGGAACTTTAACATCATAAAGACACTTACAGAGTTCTGTCCTCTCAGCCTTGCACAAAGTGTAGCATGCAGGGGGGAGGTATATACGGCCTTTATCGTCCTCTCTCGGTGCTAGCTCGGTCCTGATTCTCATTTCGATCATGTCACGCCGCACATTGACACCATCCTTTGTCTTCCCCGGAATGTTCAGCAATAGGCCGATTAAACTGTCGCAAACATTCTTCTCTACATGCATGACATCAATGCAATG
This sequence comes from Pharus latifolius, assembly GCA_019359835.1. Classification (NCBI taxonomy): domain Eukaryota; kingdom Viridiplantae; phylum Streptophyta; class Magnoliopsida; order Poales; family Poaceae; genus Pharus; species Pharus latifolius. The sequence continues at coordinate 49,585,096 of CM033319.1, read as the reverse complement.
ACGAACCTCTAAATGCTCCCAATATGGTAAGTCCCAAAATATCGATCTCTTCTTCCAAGAGTTCTTCGTGCGGGGTTTCAATTTACGACCCTTTCCAAACACAACGTCTATGTCCTTCACCCGTGAGTAAACATCTTTCCCGCGCGTAGGCTTCGGGGCTGAACCATCTTCCTTGTGGCCGTCAAATTCCCTCTTCCTCTTATGATACGCGTCATTCTTCGGAAGAAACCTACGGTGACGCATGTACATTGTTTTCCTGCAATTCTTCAGCCACACGCTCTCAGTCTCATCTTCGCAGTGGGAGCAGGCTTTGGCTCCTTTCATACTACGGCCCGACAAATTTCCAAGGGCAGGGAATTGTTGATGGTGCAGAATATCATAGCACGTAGGATGAAGTTCTCTCGTTTGTATGCGTCCCATACCTGCACCCCTTCGTTCCACATTGTTAGGAGATCCTCTATCAATGGTGCTAGGTACACATCAATATCGTTTCTGGGTTGTTTTGGTCCTGAGATAAGTAGAGACATCATGATGTACTTGCGCTTCATACACAACCAAGGAGGAAGGTTGTAGATACACAAAAGAACCGGCCAAGTGCTATGCCGACTGCTCATGTTACCAAAAGGATTAATTCCATCGGTACTCAACCCGAACCTTATATTCCTCAATTCTGCTCCGAAGTTAACAAATTCCCTGTCGATGTTTCTCCACTGCGAAGAATCAGCGGGGTGTCTCAGCTTTCCATCCTTCTTCTGGTCTTCCGACTGCCAACGCGTAATTTTGCCTCTTTACGGTTTGCAAACAAACGCTGCAAGCGGGGAATGACTGGCAAATACCACAACACCTTAGCAGGAGGTCCTTGCTTTATCTCAGCGCAGTCGCCGTCATCGGTTCGGTCCTTACGCTTATAGCGGGATGCGCCGCACACCAGACAAACATGCATATCCACTACTACAGAAGTGCATTCCACTAACCCTTATTTTCTAATGGTTGTAAGCAATCTAGGAAAAATCCGATAGAATAGGACGACAGCGGCGGAAAACCATCATTTTACTATCGGTTATACACTAATCCAACGTTAGTGAAATGCAAATACTTTTTACTATCGGTTATTACTGTACAAACCGATATAATATATTAAATAGTACTATCGGTTTTCCATTTTTAACTGATAGTGAAATTACTGATTTTTTACTATCGGTTATTACTGTACCAACCGATATAATATATTACAATAGTACTATCGGTTTTTCGTTCGTAACAGATAGTAAAATTACTCACTTTATACTATCGGTTGGTACTGTATTAACCGATATAATATATTGAATAGTACTATCGGTTTTTCTCGGGTAACTGATAGTGAAATTACTGACTTTTTACTATCGGTTATCACTGTACTAACCGATACAATATACTACATATTACTATCGGTTCAACAACACAAACCGATAGTAAAATGACTTCATATACACTAATGGTTATGACAGTGGGGACCTTATTTTACTATCGGTTAATGTTGTTGAACCGATAGTAAAATTGGACAGCTTAATTAGGTCGACCCCTGCTCTGCGCTCTACATGTTGGAATCATTTCAGCCGCGCACAACTCCAAGCTAGAGTGATCTGGAGAAGCTAGCTGAGAGGTTGATCATATTTCCATCCCCCTCGGTATTGTTATCTTCTCATCACCTCTCTCTCTCTCTATCACTCTTTCACACTCTCCCTCTCTCTCTACTTGCAATTCATTAAACTAGATACATGTATCTCCAAGCTAGCTAGAAGACTGGGTTGGCTAGCTAGCTATAGCTTGCTGAATTTAAGCAGCTAGCTAGCTGGCTCTTCCAATTAATGCATGCATCAAGTTAATTAGGGTTTCATATATACAAATCCATTTAATGTAATTAAACAGCTCATGCATGTACACACATATGGCCTAGCTAATTATGTTTCATTCATATATGCATGCCCTGAGTCATTAATTATTTATTTGATTTGTCAATTTTGTGAAATAATTGTAGATGGACCGAGAATATTGGATGTATGGAATAAAACGTACTACTGTTGAGTATTTGGAGGGTGTGAATGGATTTATTAAATTTGCTGAGCAAGAGAAGGCGAAGAAGGGAGAGAAAGATATGCATTGTCCTTGTATAGATTGTATGAACTTAAAAAGGTTCGGCAACTCTGATCAGATTAGGAGTCATTTGATTCGTCGTGGTTTTAACGCACGCTATACCCGTTGGATATGGCATGGTGAAGATCTTGAGGAAACGAGCACTACCGCTACCACTCAGCAGCACCCGGAAGTGGATTGCAGTAATGATGATCATGATCAAAACATTGATAATGTTCATTCGGAAGTCCATGTAGATGACGACAATTTAGATGAAATGTTACGTGATGTAGAAGAGGACTACAGCGAAAACGATTTAGCTAAATTTCAGAAATTAATTGTTGATTCTGAGAAGCCTTTGTTCCCCGGATGTGAAACATTTACAAAGTTGTCTTCTGTGTTGAGATTATATAACTTGAAGGCAAGCAACGGTTGGAGCGATAAGAGTTTCACGGTGCTATTGGATCTGTTAGCGGACATGCTTCCAGAGGGAAATGAGTTGCCAAGATCGGTTTACCAGGCCAAAAAACTATTGTGTCCGTTGGGAATGGAAATCGAAAGAATACATGCATGCCCAAATGATTGTGTTCTGTACCGTAACGAGTACGAGGATTTGCATGTTTGTCCAAGATGCGGTGCATCGCGGTATAAGCATGGGGACAAAATTTATCACAATGGATGTGATGAGGTAAAGAAAGGGCCTCCGGCCAAAACTGTGTGGTATTTGCCTGTGATTCCCAGATTGAAACGGCTGTTTGCAAATCCGAAAGATGCGAAGTACTTGCGTTGGCATGTTGAAGGTCGGAAACAAGACGGAAAACTAAGACATCCAGCTGATTCCATTCAATGGAGAAACATTAACAGAACATTCGGTGAGTTTGGCGGCGAAGTGAGGAATATAAGGTTTGGGCTGAGTACGGATGGTATGAATCCACACGGAAATATGAGCAGTCGACATAGCACTTGGCCGGTTCTTTTATGCATCTACAATCTTCCTCCTTGGTTATGTATGAAGCGGAAGTACATCATGATGTCGTTACTAATTTCAGGACCCAGACAACCCGGGAATGATATTGACGTGTTTCTATCACCGTTAGTCGAGGACTTACAAAAATTGTGGAGCGAAGGGGTGCGGGTGTGGGATGCACATAAGCGAGAGAATTTCATGTTGCGGGCCATGATATTTTGTACCATAAATGATTTCCCGGCCTATGGAAATTTGTCGGGGTATAGTACGAAAGGAGTCAAGGCTTGTCCTATTTGCCTGGATGAAACTGACAGCATGTGGTTATCGAACTGCAGAAAAACAGTGTACATGGGTCACCGCAGATTCCTTCCGATGCATCACGCCTACCGTAAGAAGAGGAAGTCATTCAATGGGAAGCCTGAGAAAGGATCAGCCCCAGTGTTTGTGACTGGTAAGGAGCTTTACTTGCGCGTGAAGGACATCAAAGTTGAGTTCGGTAAATGTTCTAAACCTCCAGGAAAAAATGTTTGGAAGAAGAGATCGATTCTTTGGGATCTGCCATATTGGGAGCACTTACAAGTTCGACATTGCATTGATGTCATGCACGTAGAGAAAAATGTTTGTGACAGTTTGATTGGTTTGTTGTTGAACATTCCAGGAAAGACGAAAGATGGCATCAACGTTCGCCGTGACATGCTCGACATGGGCATAAGGACTGAGCTTGCACCGTTGGAGAAGGGAAAGCGGACATACCTCCCCCCGGCCTGCTATACTTTGTCAAAAAGAGAAAAAACAGAACTCTGTCAGTGCCTACATGGTGTCAAAGTTCCATGCGGGTATTCTGCGAACTTGAAAAAACTTGTGTCCATGAAAGACTTGAAACTGGTTGGTATGAAGTCCCATGATTGTCATGTACTGATGTCACAAATGCTTCCCATTGCTATCAGAGGCATTCTCCCAGTCAAAGTCAGAGAGACAATTACAAAGCTATGTTATTTCTTCAACACAATATCTGGCAAGGTACGTAAGCGTGTACTCCTAGCAAGTTAATTAGCTCCATTCGTGGAACTTGTCAGATTTTTTGGATCTGAATATTTGCTGCAACTGTGTCCTTGCAGGTAATTGATATGGATGGACTGGACGATTTGCAACGCGATGTGACTACCACTCTTTGTCAGCTGGAGATGTATTTCCCTCCATCCTTTTTTGATGTTATGGTCCATCTAATTGTTCACCTTGTCAGAGAAATTAAGTTTTGTGGACCCGTGTTCCTGCGCTACATGTATCCATTTGTGAGATTTATGGGTATCTTGAAGGGATATGTAAGGAATCGATATCGGCCTGAGGGCAGTATTATTGAAGGTTATGCCGCGGAGGAGGTGATCGAATTTTGCACCAACTATATGTCCGGGGTTGACCCAATTGGCGTTCCTACGTCTCGGCATGAGGGCAGGCTTCAGGGCATTGGAACGATTGGATTTAAAGCAGTCGTCCCCTCTAGTGATCTGTATGCAAAAGCCCATTTTTGGGTCTTACAGCACATGACGGGGGTGGAGCCATACATACACGAGCACAAGGAAATGTTACGGAAACAGAATCCCTCGAAGCCAGAGATTTGGGTCACCAGAGAACATAATAGGAAGTTTGCTGTGTGGATCGAAAATAGAGTCCTGCAAGCTTCTGAGGGCGATGTAGATGAAGATGTTACATGGTTGGCCAGAGGGCCTAGATTTACTGTAGGGACTTGACAGGGGTATGACATCAACGGCTATTCATTTTACACAAAAACTCAGGACGAGAAGAGTGCTATGCAATGTAGTGGAGTGACACTACTTGCTATTTCGGAGGATGCCAGGGCAGTAAGAGCACTCGACTCATATTACGGTGTTATTGAGGAAATATGGGAGCTCGATTATGTATTACTTAAGATTCCTCTGTTTCGATGCCAATGGGTCGAAATCCCTCGAGGTGTTACAGTCGACAATTATGGGTTTACTCTAGTCGATCTCAGTAGAGTCGCACACAAAGATGATCCATTTATACTTGCTGAGCAAGCCACACAGGTGTTCTACATCGTTGACCCGGCCAACCCAAAGTTGCACGTTGTCCTTCACAGTAAGAGACGTATTGTTGGGGTCGAAGACGTTGTGGATGAAGAAGAGTACGATCAGTTCGACGAACTACCTCCATTTTTAGATGGAATCCTTCAATCTGTCCCTACCGAAGATATTGACGAAACAAGTTACCTGCGAGACGACCACGAAGAAGGATTATGGGTGGACAACCATTCTTGACTAATTTGCAATATGTAAGTGACGTATATTACTTGGATCGAAGAATGTTCAAATCAATTTTCAAAAATTCTTTGGGAAAACATACGTGATGCATTGAGAATCATTTCTGCAAATTTTCATTTCAATTGGAGTATATACTTGATTTGAGCAATAATTGATTCTTTTCACAAATATATATGAAAACTGCAAATTTTCATTCCATGATTGGTCTTTATTGTTATTTTATTTCAAAATTATTGCAAGCCATTTGCATGGGGTTTCAGGTGTCTTTACAAGTGCAAAATGATGTACTGAGACCCATCTGTATTTGTTCTCAGGAAATACCTTTAGATCAATTTAACAGTATTATACTATCGGTTTCAACCTCCAAACCGATATGAAATTAACATATACTATCGGTTTACTGTCATAACCGATAGTAAATACAATACAAAATGATGTACTGAGATCCTCTGTAATTCTTCTAAGGGAAATCCTTTAGGGTCAATAGCATTGTATTTTACTATCGGTTATAACTGTGAAACCGATATGAAATTAAACTATACTATCGGTTTATCGTTCACAACCGATAGTGATTTACACTGTGTTATGATCCCCTGTTCTTAGTTTACTATCGGTTTACTGTTCACAACCGATAGTGATTTACACTGTGTTATGATCCCCTGTACTTAGTTTACTATCGGTTTACTGTTTACAACCGATAGTGATTTACACTGTGTTACGAAAACCCTAACTTACATGTTTGTACTATCGGTTTTGTGGTGATGAACCGATAGTAAATATTCATTTAATAGGTTATAACCTGCACGATTTTCCCTCCAGTGCAACTGATCACATTCCAAATCGAAAAATACTCGCGCGGAAAACCCTAGAATCGCCGACGTTCGCTTCTTCGCTCCTCTGCGCCACTGGTTCTCCACCGCCTCCGGCATTGCATTGCGCCACCGCCTCCGGCATTGCATTGCGCCACCGCCTCCGGCATTGCATTGCGCCACCGCCTCCGGCCACTCCACGATCCACTGTAAGTGTTCTTGACCAAATCGCTCGCGTGTATTGCTTAATTCTGTATGCAATGGTTCATATCCCGTTCCATGGATTACAAATAGAAACCTAGAGTAAAATTCATGAACGGTATACACCTATCTGAAATTGTTTCCTGTGATGATTGTAAAGAACAAACCTGAATATTGGATGAACCGATAAGCTCGGTGAAGATAGTTTGAATTGCATTTGCATTAAACTGGGGTTCTTTTTGTATGGAACTAAGCTCTTAGTTAATCTAATTGCAAATTTAGAACTATGTGTAGACTTTGGTGTCAAAAATCTGTGTTTTGGCTACTAACTGCAATGCTAAATTGGATATTTCAGTGACTGAGCCTTACGCCATTCTTCAATTTCTAGAATTTGTGTTGTTTCTGTATGAATGGACAGGACTGGGGTGATTGAAGCTATGAATTGAAGTCTTATTCTGTCATTGATTGCTTTGTCTGGCTCTTAGTCACTTGCGTATTTGAATGTTTATCTACTGCTTGTGCATTCTGTGATTGCTGCTTGAAGTAGAGCTAGTGAAGAAATAAAATTGATTATATGATCTTTTGGCTTTCTTCTGAGTTGGTGGGAGATTGAAGTTTCTATTTCAGTTCTCTCCTTACTTGTGTCGTCCAAATTAGCAAGTCGTATTCTAGACAGCTGATTGATCAGTTGTTATCTTGAATTCTCTCCAGCATTGGTTTGACTACCCTTCTTGTATTAACTTAAAATTGGTTGGTTGTTTAGGCTTTGAGGTTATTTGAGAGAGAGACGATCATCTTGAGTCTGTGTGTTTGTTCCCCGGATTTGCCGTGTAGGCTATAGTTGAGAGGCTATTGGGGAGCGGTCTTTGTTAATTCCTTGCATGATCAATTCATTGATACCGTCAATAGGTGTATGCGTTTTAAGTTAATACATGAACTACAAAATTCATGAACTACAAACTTGATAGCTATGAGAATGACAGAATTGATGAAAATCATAGCATACAGTGTAGTTCACTATCGGTTTCTTACTCAGAACCGATAGTAAATACCATAAACTGATTTTTCTGTTAATTATATCCCATTTTCTAATTTTCATCTCAAATTTAGGTTCATTTATTTTTTAACATACCTTATGTTCCTGCTGAGCAATTACTTTATGTTCCTGCTGAGCAATTTTTGAAATTTTTCCTAATGCTAACTTGATTACTATCGGTTTGACTTGGAAAACCGATAGTAAATAGTAGTGCCATCATAGTTTGCACAGCTAATTTGAATTTTCTGTGAATTACTTCCCATTTTCTAATTTTCATCTCAAATTTAGGTTCATTTAAATTTTAATAGACTTTATTTTCCAGCAGAGAGATTAGCATAGTTTGCACTGCTAATCTTTTAAATTTTCCTGAATATAGACCTTAGTATTATCGGTTTTCCTTTTAAAACCGATAGGAAATATAGTATTTGTTAGTTTGCACTGCTCATCTGAATATTCTGTGAATTACTTTGTCATGTACCTTTCTTCATATCAATTGGATGGTTTGTTTATGGTATTTTAGGTAAAGCCATGTCGGCATCTTCCTCGGCTGATACTAGTGATTCGGCGAGGGCGAACGTAGATGGCGCTGCCTCGTCCCAGCGCAAGAGGAAGGCGCGAGGCGCGACGATGTTGGGTCGTTTGGCCAAACGCGCGGATCTTTCCTGTGAATTCAACCAGTTCGGGAGACCGATCGGGAAGAACGCCGGGCACTATGCTGCCTATGTTGGCTTGTTGGCGAAGGAAAGGGTGAAGATCACCGTCCAGAGCTGGAAGGACGTCAAGGCCGACGAGAGGGATAGGCTGTGGGCGGAAGTGAAGGTAAAATTAATCAAAATCACTGAACTCTTGAGTGATCACATTCCCTTGGTTTATCCTAGAGATTAGGTAAGTCCTACTTATATTTGAAACAGGCCAGTGGAACATCCCGGACGATGGTCCCAAGATAGCTTGCTTGAAGGACATGAACAACACGTGGAAAACCTTTAAGAGCGTCCTCGTCAGTACCTTCCTCGCTAAAGGCGAATCTCCATGCGAGAAGTACCCCTTCATAACGGAGGAGGTATGGGAGCAATTCGCCCAACAGAAGGGGACTCCTGAGTTCAAGGTATGAATGGTTCCTTTGCTTGGTTACACCATTGTATGCAGTAAGCAGTGGTGCATTAATTTTCTTGTTTCTGGTACGAAGGCCCTCAGCGAGAAGAACAGGGCAATCCAGAGGAGGAACGACCACCCACACCGGCTCGGTTCTCGCGGCTATGCGGGGAAGGAGGAGCAGTGGAAGAAGGGTGAAGACGAGGCGTCGCATTTCGTCGACTCCCCTGACCTACCACTCTCCGAGATCCGCGATCAGCGATGCAAGCGCTGGTGGCTGGCCAGAGGGACCGTGTCGGCCACGGGGACTGTGGCGTTCCCAAACCCCAGGGACGTCGAGGTCGTGCAGCGACTCGTAAGTTGCCTAACTATGATCACTAGTGTGCGCACAACTTTGTATATATTTCTTCCTCACAATGGAGAGCTTTCAATGTAACAGATCTCTTGCTCGAAGGAGGCGACCGAGGGATTGTTCAGTCCCCATAGGGAGAACGACATCCTTACCCGGGCTCTAGGGAACAAGGAGCATCCAGGGCGGACGCGAACCGTGGGGGCTGTGGTGCCATGGAAGGAAGGCTTCTCGGACCCCGGGCAAAAGGCGAAGAAGCCTGGCAGCTGGAAGGAAAGGGAAGAGGAGCTATCTCAGAAGATACGGGCAGATGTGACTGCACAATTCGCGGACATGTTCGCTCAAATGAACGAGAAATATGAACGCCTAAGCCGAGTTGTGCAGTCCAAGGGTTTAGATCCAGCTGCCGAGGTCGACGCTGCCAGGCCGAGTAGTGTTGGCTCGAAGGTTCACGTGGATCCGGTGGACCTGATCGAGGTATTGCAACTCTTGAGCTATATATGCAGTTCGGCTGATGCCACTCCCGTTACGTTAGAATTGTTTCGCTAACTTGTTATAATTGTTGCAAATTGCAGAAGCCGGAGAGCTGTACCCTATTGATCAACATAGGCGACAAACCTGTTGCGGTTGCAAACGGGGTCGTATACCAGTCTTGGGAGGATGTCCGGATCCACTGCGTACCTCTTGAGCCTGGATTCGCAAAGGTACAGGTGGACATGGCCCTCCCGGGCTACAGCTCTTTTCCGTTGCCCGTCCCAACGGACGAAATGCGGACAATTGGCGAGGCATTGGGCTCGTACATACAGTGGCCCAAGAAGGGTGTTAGACTACAGGAGGTAAACCCTAGCCATTCTAGCTTACAACTCAGTTAATATATTTAATTTTCAAAATCTAATTTAAGCGTTTGTACTTAAAGTGGACGATGGATACCAGCACACTTCCTGAGGACACCAGCCCCGCCACAACGCGTGAGCGAACTCCATCGGCCCCCATGCCTCCTCCGACGGCCTCAAACCCTTCGCCATCAAATGAGGCCGACGGCACCACACCCCAACCTTCGAAGGTATACACTCGCTCCCCGCCCAAAGGCAAGGGCAAGGCCAAAGGCAAGGGCAAGGCCAAAGGCAAGGCCAAACAAAGCCAGCCGGGTACGTTCAAGAACGGGTCCCCACTCGTGTCGGAGTACCTTCTGCGCAATATGGATCAAATAACCAGAAGTCTCCACGAGTGGTACCTGACCCGGTCTAGGCGCCACATCAACTTCTTGGTTCACTTCAGGCCAGCCCATTTTCACCGTGAGCCCGGGAGCATATCGGTGGCCCACGAGGATTTGTTCGACCTCCTCAACTGGCGGGAGCTTGATATGTCCATCATACGGACTGGAGTCCTGTGAGTGTGCTGTTGTCTGAAGTTATCACAGTTCGTTTCATAAATCCAATCACTTTTTGTATGCACTACTTACTAATGTCTACTTTGCATCCAGGTGCATGTATAGGCTGGCGTCGATGAGGGCATGTGACAAGGTGGGTTTCCTCGACCCAGAGAAAATAAGCCTCACGATGCTAGAGCACGACCAAGCACATGCGGAGGAATACATATCAAGGGCACTACTAGCGCAGCAGGACCGAGAGTTCATCCTTGCGCCGTACCACCAAAGGTTAGTGCATTTCCTACTAATTTAACTCATTCTTGTATGTTACGCCTAACATATGTATGAAACGGTTCGCTTATATATGCAATGTAGGGGCCACTGGGTCCTCGCCGTCATTTGCCCATGGATGAATGAGGTCTATTACCTCGATTCGATGAGCGACAAGGTGGCGCATGTTTTCACCCTCACATGGCACATAGACGCGTAAGTAACATAGTTGTCTTAAATTTTTCTCTGACTAGCTAATTAATGATAAGATATTAATCGACAATGCTAAATTAAATATAGGGCTTTCAAAAATTATGCTAGTGCTGGAGGGAGGCATGACGCGTCGAAGGGCACAACAATTTCTTGGAAAGAATATGAGGTAATTAATACGGATGGAAGTACTCATGATGAGTCTTTTAATTTAAGCTTAATTAGTTCTTTCGAGTTAATGTGGGTTTATGTCTTTGCATATGCAATTTTTCCAGTGCCATCAGCAGCCACAATCGTGGGAATGTGGCTTCTATGTCATGAGATTCATGTATGACCTGATCAGGAGAAACTTTGCCCAATTCCCTAAGGTAACTATTTTTCCTGACTCAAAGTCGAACTTTAATTGGATGTGACGTACGATCCTAACTTCATACACGCATATATGCAGAGCACCATGTTGAAAGAGCAATATGAGTTGCCTCAATTGAAGGAGCTGCGAACAATTTGGGCTCAATATGTCATCGAAGAAGTGGCTATCAACGATCGATAGTAACTGACTTGTGTTGATTGTTGTATTTGTGAATATATATTGAATGTGTTGATTCATTGATTTGTGAATATATGTGAATATATGTGAATAGATTCATTGATGTATTTGTGAATAAACTCGATCAATATGTGCATAAATTTAGTCTGTCAAATGCATGTGTATATTACTGTATTAGTGTATTTGTGAACAAATTCAATATGTGAATATTGGTGAATATTTGTAAATATTGGTGTATTTGTGAATGATCCAATGTATCTCTGTATTGCTGTATGTATCTCTGTATTGCTGTATGTATATTTGTAAATATTTAGTACTAACCGTGCAACTACATAACCGATAGGAAAAACTAATATTACTATCGGTTATATACTACAACCGATAGAATAAAGTTTCCAGTACTAACTGTGTCCACACAATACTATCGGTTCATATTTACAAACCGATAGAATACAGTTTCCTGTACTAAACGAGTCTACAAAATACTATCGGTTATATAATATAACCGATAGAATAAATTTTCCAGTACTGACTGTGTCCACACAATACTATCGGTTTATATATAACAACCGATAGAATAAAGTTTCCAGTACTAAATGTGTCGACAAAATACTATCGGTTTATATAAGAGCCGATAGAAAAAAATGTTTAGATTACTATCGGTTTAGATCCTAGCCGATACAAAAGGCCTAAACAATACTATCGGTTTATATAAGAGCCGATAGAAAAAAATGTTTAGATTACTATCGGTTTAGATCCTAGCCGATACAAAAGGCCTAAACAATACTATCGGTTTTTATACGAGCCGATAGAAAAAACTTATACAATACTATCGGTTTAAAACCGAGCCGATAGAAGAAATAGTCGATAGCGATTAGTGAACGTTGGGATTGTAGATGTTTTACTAACGGTTTTTGAACCGATAGAAGTGTGCTGCCCTCTACTATCGTGCCGACCACTATCGGTAAGAGAACCGATAGTAGAGTGGATTTTTAACCGATAGTGAAAAGCATTTCTGTAGTAGTGATCCTTGTAGTCATTACGGTAAAGGATGCAATCATTAGGGCATGCGTGTATCCTTTCTACTTCCATTCCCAAAGGACACAACAGCTTTTTCGCTTGGTAGGTGTTTTTTGGCAACTCGTTTCCTTCTGGGAGCATGTCCGCCAAAAGATCTAACAGTGCCGTTAAACTCTTGTCGGTCCAGCTGTTACTTGCCTTCAATTTTAACAGTTCAAGCACAGAGGCCAACTTTGTGTACTTCGACTTGCAACCAGGGAACAACGGCTTTTCTGAGTCCTCAATCAAGCGCTTGAATTTGCCAAACTCCCTTTCACTGTAATTTCCTTCCACATCACGCAACATGTCATCTAAATTGTCATCCTCTGGCATATCCTCGTCGAAGTCATTGTTCGGATCCGACATGTCCTGTTCCTCAACCTGAGTGGCACTTGTTTCTGCAGTTGGCTCTTCTCCATGGTGGACGCAACACGTGTACCCCTTTTTGAAACCACGTCGGATTAAGTGGGCGACAATTTAAGATGAGTTGGTGAACATCTTAAAATTCTGGCAGTCTACACAAGGACAGTACATATATGGTAAACCCTTCTTCGCCATGTCTTGCTCAGCAACCTTTTGGAAATCAAAAACACCTTTCATGTATTCCTCACCCACTCGGTTGTCATTATACATCTAGTCTTGGACCATCTGCAATTAATCAAATTCATACACATGCTAATTAGTAATACTACTCTATGTACGGTCGACATGTAATAAATTATATAAATCTAGCTAGCTAGTGTTTGATGCGGAGTTTGCGGTATAAATAGTTAACTACTACTTGAACTGCAAGCAATTAGTTGGGGGCGTGGATAACACACATCATAAAGCAATTAAATAGCTATAGTGCAGGTCGAAAATGAGTTACAACCAGGATTTGCTACTGTAGCTTCCCCTCCCTCTCACTCTAATTTGATCAATCAATAGAGATCGATATTGATGATGAAATCAAGTAATGTGTATGCCTTGGGAGCAAGTACCAACATTGGATCCTCAAATTTTTGCCCAAATGCTCCCCCGGCCTTTCGAGATTTCGCTCTTCCTTGCCCCAAATCTCTTCGAACTGGACAGTGTATGTCGAGCAAGAGTGTACGACTAGCTCAAAACATCCGCCAAAAGACCTTTATACCAGGTTCAATACAGACGGTTCTATATAATACCGTCGGTAATATCGGTGCATTTTTGAAGAACAGAATATCACTGACGGGTTTCACTTTATCAAACCGTCAGTAATATCGGTGCATTTTGTGTAGAACTATGACAGAAATATCACAGACAGTTATGAGCTCAAAACCGTCCGCTTTAATATCACAGTCGGTTTTTAATTAAGAACCGTCTGTGATAATTACAATATCACAGACGGTTCCGAGCTCAAAACCGTCTGCTTTACTATCACAGTCGGTTTTTACTTCAGAACCGTCTGTGATTATCACTGTCGGTTTTTACTTCAGAACCGTCTGTGATAATTATAAAATCAACACTCTGCTCTACTATCACAGACGGTGATAAGGTCCGAACCATCTATAATATCCTAGATTGTTTGCAGTTGAACCGTTCGACTAGTTGTCAGTTGTTCTACTTGTTTTTCATATTTGGTTCTATCTTATTTTCAATGTTAGTATTTAAAAAATGAACGTTGAGACTATTTGGTTTTATCTTGTTTTCCATATTTGTTGTATATATATGTCTGTGGATGTTCAAAGAATATTGAGACTATTACAGTCGGTCCTGAAATTAAAACCGTCTGTAATGTTACTATCAGAGACGGTTTTGAGTTAAAAATCGTCTTGATTGCAGCAGTATTTTCTTGTTAACATTTTCACACAGAACATCATTTGGTGATTATCAGTTACATAATCAATCGAAAAGCCATATATATAAGGAAAAGAAATTTCTTATTTCTTACAATCTTTGCATACATAAGGGATACAAGCGACCAATTAATTAGCGTCGACCTGTTCCGAAAGTAATTTACGAAGTTCTCCTAGGGACGTATTGGCATCAGTAGGATCTACACTGTCCGCCCTAGGAGAACTACCAATGGCTCTAAGACTATCTACATCATCTCTCAGCAAAGGAGTGGAGTTGGCATCAGTAGGATCATCCAAGAAATTAAAGTTGATACAACAAAGGTGTTGAAGAGGGGATATTTGAAGGATTGTTGTGGATCTCCAAAGGTGGAGATGAAGCTGCAACTCAAAGCACTCTGCCAAGTGCAGAATGGCAGAAGACATCCCCTCAGAACGCTTCTCCAGCGCCTCTTTTTTTTTTTGGAGAGTTCTGCACAAGGCAGCTTTCTCCTCCTGCACATATGCATGGGTTAGTTTTGAAAGACATAACCAGCAGAGAGGGTGAAGATGATTGCCAAGCTTCGAAGTGGATTTGGACGCGAAAGTGTGCGCCTTACCCCAGAAAATTGATCATCCAAGAAAAGCTGATGATACAAAGGTGTTGAAGAGGGGATATTGGAAGGATTGTTGTGGATCTCCAAAGGTGGAGTCGATGCAACTGGAGGGGTTGCAAGGGGCAATGTGGCAACACAGGCCTCAGCACCCTCTAGAGTCTTCGCTGCAGCTCCACTGGAGGATCTTTCATCATTTCTAAGTCTCTTCTTTGGAGGGAGCATTTCCTCAGGCACCTGTGGATTTTGAAATGCATTTGTTTCGAGGTAATCAAGTCATAAAAGAAAGATCTGCATTAGAGTTTCAGAGAGGACTTACTTTCTGAAGATCCTGATCGAGTTCATTCCTTATCTCTTCCTCATCACTCTCAATTTCAATAACCTCATTGGAATCTCGGCTCGCCATCAAGGTGGGAGTTGAGGAGGGAATAAAGACAGGGATTTAGGAGCCTCGCTATTTATAAAACCAGAAGGTGACGGTTCATATGCGCGGGTGCCTCGAGTTTTAAAAAGCGCACTACTGGTTTTCAAGGTCAATAAATTCATGATAACTTCTTGGGAGATAAACTGCAACACGGCAAAGGAAGTTGAAGAGTCAGATTACATAATTCGATGCAAATTAAATTTGAAGTAAATAATTAAGTCTCTTCATCTGCTCAGTTATTATGTGCAGTTATCAACAATTGCATGTAGAGAATTCGATGCGTGGGCACTGTTGGGACTATCACAGATGGTTGGGATATCAAACCGTCTGCTTTAATATTACAGACGGTTCTCATGTCCAAACCGTCTGTAATGTGACTATTACAGACGGTTCTGATGCCCGAACCATCTTTACTATGCCTGGAATATTGAACTGTTCGACTTTTGCAAATACTTGTTCCCTCCCTGGAGTTTTGCTTCCAGTCGAACCGCTCCACTTGTCTTTCTCCAAGAACGTGGGGAAAATTATAAAATTTACATAAGAACAAATTTTTAGTTAATTTTTTCATCATTAATGAAAAACAATTTCCAAGTCGACGCTTCGTGTTCCCAGGCTAGTGGGCCGCGCAAACATCAGAAATGGAAAAGATACAACACACTGTTGAGAATTTGAAGTGGAGCACACTACTTGTTTTCAAGAACAATACCGTCATGATAAATATTCTCGGGAGATAAACTGGAACACGGCAAAATAGTAGTGCCCACTTAGGAAGTTGAAGCATCAGATTACATAATTCGATGCAAATTAAATTTGAAGTAAATAAATAAGTCTCTTCATCTGCGTAGTTATTATGTGCGGTTATCAACAATTGCATGTAGAGAATTGCACTGTTGGAACTATCACATACGGTTGGGAGATCAAAACCATCTGCTTTAATATTATAGACGGTTCTGATGTCCGAACTGTCTTTAATATGCCTATGGAATATTGAACTGTTCGACTTCTACAAATACTTGTTCCCTCCCTGGAGTTTTGCTTCCAGTTGAACCGCTGAGAATTTGAAAGAAGTTAAGAATTTGAAGCGTCGATCACTGTTGGGACTATCACAGTCGGTCCTTACATAAAAACTGTCTGTAATATTACTATCACAGACGGTTTGGAGTTAAAAACCGTTTGTGATATTGAAAGAAGTTGAGAATTCGAGGCGTCGGACACTGTTAGGACTATCACAGTCGGGCCTTACATAAAAACCATCTGTAATGTGACTATCACAGACGTTTTTTTACCTCAGAACCGTTTGTGATATTCAAAGCACGTTGATATATAACTCGAGGCGTTTGGCATGCCATAATGCCATCCAGCCAAATAAGCCCAACTTATATATTCTTTTTATATTATTTGCATGGGACCTGCGACTTCTATATTGTTTCTATATTATTTGAAGGGCTCCGATGGACTGCCGTCACAAGCCAAAGATCGCGATAGTCGTTCCTTGATCGCACACAGTGCACATACCTTTATATGGTCGAATGTTCGATAAGCTAAAGAAAGATAAAGAAAGAGGGAAGATAGCATGCAGTCCAAGAATGTGCTGAAAAATTGGAAAGTTGACATAAGAACAAAGTTTTCAATAATTTTTTTTCATCACTTACAAAAAAAAGTAAAAATACAAAATGCTAGGTCAAGGAGTGGTCTTAGCCCTGGCTGCATCTAGAATAAAGTCAGTTTAACTTGCAGCCAGGACGCAGGACTCCTCCAGCGACAAGTTGTCCTTCTTAGGATCAACTACTACCGCGTCGAGAAGGCCTGCGACCTCCCTCAGCTTCGCGATGGTATCCTTCATAGTCAAACCGCAGCCAGCGATGGTCATATCCGCGGCTTTTTTCTCCTCGTGAAGACGCCTCATCCTCGCCCTAGCATTGTCACCATCCGTCTTCATGCGCTGAATGCGCTGGAAGAGATCGTCAAGGTCAAGCCGTAGCCGAGTGGCTTCTCCGTGAGGAGCTTGTGCTCCTCCTGGAGGGCCCTCAGCTCGGCCTTGACTTTGCCAGTGTCTTCCACGGCTCCCCTTCTCTGTGCAAATCAACAGGTCAAGAATGTATTGAACAGGGATTAACAATACAGAGGTAAGTCCAAAAGATTGAGAGTTCTTACTGGGGAGGGCGAGGCTGACGATGCCATCGAGGATGCCATTGGCGCAGAGAAACTAAGGAGTCAAACAGTCTGAGAATTATAAAAACTTGTAAAGTAAATGACAATTTTTCCACTGTCAATTTATAGAACTTCCAAAGTGATGCTTCGTGTTCTCCTAGGCGCCGCTCGCGAAGATCGGAGACAAATGATCACAGTTGAGAATTCGAAGCGCCGGCACTTTTTCAGTCGGTTCAGACCTCAGAACCGTCTGTGATAACTACACTATCACAGTCGCTTCTTAGTTCACAACCGACTGTATATATCACAGTCGGTTCTAAGTTCCGAACCGTCTGTGATATTCTAGTTATCACAGACGGTTCTCAGCTGGAAACCGATTGTATCTATCACAGTCGGGTTTTAGGTTAGAACCATCTGTGATAAGTAGACTATTACAGACGGTTCTCAGCTGGGAACCAATTGTATCTATCACAGTTGGGTTTTAGGTTAGAGCCGTCTGTGATAAGTAGACTATTACAGATGGTTTTGTGTTCAGAACCATCTGGTTTACTATCACAGTTGTTTTTGACATCAGAACCGACTGTGATAACTGAACATATTCTCCCGACAGGCCTTCGCAGACGGTTTTCCATTGAACAGTTCATAACCGTCTGTGATGTGCCGTCCTGGATGTCTGTTTCTGTGGTAGTGATAGATGAAGCACTTAGTGATCCGGATTGGGTAAATGCCATGCATGAAGAAGTAAATAATTCACTATAAACAAAGTTTGGACATTAGTAGAAAGACCTAAGGATCATAATGTGATTGGAACAAAATGTGTTTTTAGAAATAAACTGTCGACGATTCGGACTCGGAGTCCTTAGCCGAACTTATGCAAAATTTGTAGGTAGTGAGACCTTTCAGGGTGTCCCTCCGGGAAGGTATGTAGAATTATGGAGAACTAGAGCACAGAGAAGTTTATATAAGTTCGGGCCCTCGATGGTGGGAGTAACAACCCTACGTCCTGTTGGAATTTCACTATGTGTAGTAGAAGAGTTACAAAATGACGGGAAAAGATCTTCACAAGTGAAGATTTTTCCTATATGATTGTACAAAATGAAGCGTGGAAAGCTTATGGAAGCTATCTAACCTATGCTATTGACTTGGTTGTTTGATCAGTTGATCTCTGGGTGAGATGTGTTGTATCTCCTGTGGATGAGATGTCACGTATCTCGTCTTTGTGTGATGTCATCCCTCCTCTGTTTGATGTACCATGATGCCCTTTTATACTGGTCGAAAGGGCGCCAAGTCGTAACGGCATCAAACAATTGCTTGGATGCGGTTTAGACAACCGCTTTTAACCTCCACGCAAGTTTAACACGCGTTATTTGTGGATAATTGCACGCATTAACCTCCTGACGGTTGTCCCTCTACGTGGAAGAATCTTCGGGATACTTGGGATATTCTTGCTACAGGGACAGATTAACCCCATATTCCCTGGTCGAAAGTGCTCTGACCGCGTGATGTTGGCTGACCGCGCAATATCTTCAGACTTCTGTCCACGCATAGCATAGAACTCCTGACCGCGCATTAGCTGCGATCTGATCGAGTAAAGCCTGCGACCTTTGGCTGGTACTTCCCAGAATGACTTGAGTTTGCACCGCCAGGCTCGTGTCTGGTTCGAATCTATCCTGAACCAATCGCGCATTTATTTGAACTGACTCGGGTATCAATCCTCGTCATAAACAAGATGAGAATGGAGTAGTAGTATGAAACAAAGCTCGTCTTATTGCACAAGGATATTCTCAAGTTGAAGGTTTGGATTTTGGTGAAACTTTTGCACCCATAGCAAGATTAGAAGCTATTCGCATTCTTCTTGATTTTGCATCAAATTTTAACATCAAGTTATTTCAAATGGATGTGAAAAGTGCATTTTTAAATGGAGAAATATCCTAATTAGTTTTTGTGGAACAACCTCCCGGTTTTGAAGATTCAATTTTTCCAAATCATGTATACAAACTCTCTAAGGCTCTTTATGGACTTAAACAAGCTCCTCGAGCTTAGCATGAACGTCTTAGAGACTTTCTTATTTCAAAAGGTTTTAAAATTGGGAAGGTAGACACAACCTTATTTACAAAAGTGGTTGAAAAAGATCTTTTTGTGTGTCAAATATACGTTGATGATATCATATTTGGGTTTACTAATGAATCCTTTTGTTATGAGTTTGGAGAAATGATGTCTAGAGAATTTGAGATGTCGATGATTGGAGAGTTGAACTTCTTCCTTTGACTTCAAATCAAGCAACTCAAGAACGAAACGTTCGTGAGTCAAACCAAGTATGTGAAGGACTTGCTTAAGTGCTTTGGGATGAAGATGCTAAAGCCATCAAAACTCCCATGGCCAGTAATGGACATCTCGATATGAACAACGACGGAAAAGCGGTTGATTCTAAACTTTATCGATCTATGATTAGTAGCTTACTTTATCTTACCGCATCTAGGCCTGACATCATGTTTAGTGTTTTCTTATGTGCTAGATTTCAATCGTCTCCTAAGGAATGTCATTTGATTTCTCTTAAAAGAATCCTTAGGTACTTGAAATGCTATCTAAATATAGGACTTTGGTACCCTAAAGATGCAAATTTTGAATTAATTGGTTACTTGGATTCGGATTATGTGGATTGCAAAATTGATAGAAAAAGCACATCTGATAGTTGTCAACTTTTGGGGAGATCACTAGTCTCTTGGCATCTAAGAAACAAAATTTTGTAGCTCTCTCCACCGCCGAAGCACAATATGTTTTAGCGGGTAGTTGTTGTGCTCAAATTTTATGGATGAAGCAAATCCTTTTGTATTATGGAATTTTCTTTGAAAAAGTGTCACTCTTGTGTGATAATGAAAGTGCCATAAATATTACAAACAATCCGGTTCAACATTCTAGAACAAAGCATATTGATATTATGCACCATTTTATAAGGGATCATGTGGCAAAAGGGGACATAGATGTGAATTATATAAGAACTGACTTGCAGCTAGCAGACATTTTCACCAAACCTTTAGATGAGACTAGATTTTGGTTTTCTTAGAAGTGAATTGAATATTATTGATATATCAAATGCAAGTTAATTGTCTACTTTGCTGTCCTCTCGCCTTTTTGTGTTTGATGTCAAAGGGGGAGAGATTAGGGAGAGATTGGGGAGAGATTCTTGTATCTGGCTGACATTATTGATAGTTTATATGGTCTTTGTTTATTCATTGTGGACTCTCAAATGACATATGTGTATTTATATATGCATGCATTTAGGGGGAGTTCTTGTATATCTAATGCCTATGCATACACTTAGGGGGAGTCATTAAATCTTATTCGCTTTCAACACTTGTTGTTATCAATCATCAAAAAGGCAGAGATTGTTGCATCTAGGCCCTTTTTGGTTGATTTGATTATTGATGACATTAAGTGTCTTGGACTAACCGTGTCTTTGAGCTATTTGTATACAGAGCTATTTCTGTAAAGACTGCAAGTGATCTGGGAGGATCTGCAGGTCGCAAGCGCAAATTCGCAGTGCCGCCCGAGGTCGCAGTCCAAGGTTGTGAGCCAAGGATGAAAGTGCAAGGTCGTAGTGTCGCCTGAGGTCGTAGTCTAAGGTCGTGAGCTAAGGACGAAAGCGCAAGGTCGCCAAGAAGGAATCTGCAAAGACCTAAGGTAAGTGTTTTTTTTGTACCAGTCTCGGTGTTTAGAGTATTGACAGGTTTTACAGAAATTCAGTTTAGTTTTTAACCATACTATTAAGAGAGGTTGCGAAACTCTTTTAGTTTCGGCAAAAACTGAGAAACTCTTAGTTCATATGTTACATTCGCATTCTTGGTCGAAATTTGAGAAAAAATATATAGATTTCAAAGAGGGACTAAAACTAATCATCCGAGCACTGTTCATTCGACAAGACACTGTATATTCGACCAGACACTTTTTGTTTGACCAGACACTGTTTATTCGATCAGACATTCCAACGGCTATTTACTAACCGTTAGAGGCCGAAGTTGGCTGTTAGCTGTACTGATTTCTTTCCTTATTGACCATAACGACTAGCTGAGAGGTTGGAATATATATATATATATATATATATATATATATATATATATATATAGGTGTTTTGAGCAGTATTCTAACACATATTCAAGCCATATTCTCATATACACCTTTGAGCATCATTTCTTTACTGTTTTGAGCAATTTTTAAAATAGTTTTTGAGCATATTTGTCTATAGTTTGGAGCAATGTTTTTAAACATTTTTTGAGCAATTTCTGTACTCTTTGGACCAGATTTTCTACACACTTTTTGAGTAGTTTCTATACTCTTTGGACCATATTTTCTACACATTTTTTGAGCAACTTTCGAGCAGCTTTTCTAAACATTTTTATAAATAGTTTTAAACAGTTTTTATAAATAGTTTTGAGCAGTGTCTTTAAACACTTTTTGAGCAGTTTTCTAAACATTTTCAAGCAGTGTTCTTTAGACATTTTTGAGTTGTTTTTCGAAAGAACCAGGAGATATATTTTGATATTCACTTGAGCCCAAGTGCTAAAATCTTGATCTGTTGATCAAGTATCATTCTTTGTGATTAAGAGAGAGTCTCCGAGAGCATTCATTCGCATCATTTGCATCCTTAGAGTTTCTCGGTGGTTGTTGGAGGTCAAGAGAAGATTTCACAACTTGTTACTCTTGGTGATCGCCTTCACCTAGACGGTTTGGTGGCGTGATTATTGATCTCTCCATTGACGAAGTTTGTCAGAGAGGTTCCGTGTGTTTGTGAGAGGTTTGGTGCTCATCTTTCCGGAGTGGAGAAGGAGCAACCCTAGTGGAAATATCCTTCGTGGATATTGAAGTAAGACTCATTCATTTGAGTGCTTCAACGAAGATTAGGGGAGATAAGATGAGTCTCCGAGACCTCGGGATACATCATTGTGTTTGTCTCTCTTCCTCTCATTTTATTTGTGCAATCTATTTGTTTAATTGATTCAGTTTTTATTTGCTCTTAGCTCTTTTAGGCTTTAATATTACAAAATTTGTTTTATTAGAAAAGTTTTTAAAGTCACATATTCATCTCTCTCTAGTCGGCATCCTCGATCCTACATAATCCATCTACAAGGAGGGGATCTTGGTCAGATGTTGCATCACGTGAAGATGCCTTATATAAGTGTTGTGTGGATGAGCAATATCTGCATGATGTGATGGAAGATAGGGGGTAGATAGAAGTGAGTTAGACGACCATCAGAGCATAGCAAAGATGCGAGGAGAACCAAGTCCCATTGAGCATTCAATTTGTTTCACCGAGAAATTTCACTCTCCAAGTAAAATTTAAAATTGTGGGCGTGTTAGTATACATATAAATATGAAATAACATATAAACATGAGGGAAACATGAACTTTATTAATTCATCTTGAATTACAAGCTACAAGTCTCATTGGGATGTTTACATTGTTCTGCGCCTATGAAAATACATCTTGACATCAAATATTGTGCGGCTCCTGGTTCGTAGGGTTTAATAAAGCTCAAAGTTAATTATATCTATAGATTTGATTTGCAGATTACCTCCGATTAAGCTGCCAATGGTCATTGTCTTCGAGGTTCAGATCCGTCCTCCGTGTATGTAATGCGTATGCTCATGCATGTATGACAATCCATAGTCCCGTTGGTCTATGGTGCTGCCTCGTCAGTCTATGGTGTTATCACATAAAGTGTGGTATTCGCCTCGTCGGTGTCTGGCCTGGGTGTTATTTGGCCTCGTCGATCTCGAACAAATGGATGTCTTCGCCTTGTCGGTGCTCAGAATTAGTGGTGTCCAGATTCATCACTGACAAACAGTATGGTAACCTTTGCTTTGTTAGTGCCCAATGACATGATGGATGGATGGTAGGTTGTGATAACACCTTAGCCTTGTTGGCGTTTGGAGATGCAAATTGTATGGTATGGAGGCACATCAGGATGTCCATTGATGGCTCAACATTACAAGGATGAGGGTAGATTGTTTGCCATAATAATTTTAGAATATATCTGAAGTGACATATCTTGTGACTCTTTCAAATCTAATCCTTTGGCGCGATGAAGGTGGATTTGGATTGACGTGTCTTGCACCTTCCGCAATCCAATCTCTCGGCACAACAACTTGGGCTTGTCTTTCTTGGCTAGACGGGGGGGCCTTTCTAACCTATGATTAAGTTAGAATTTAGTGGAAATGTTTATGCATGAATCTTCTGCTTCTCATAAAAATTTGAGGTCAATCAGATCTCTGGATCAAACATTATAAATTATCTTTAGCCAGCATGTCAGGAAGAAATTCAACAGAACATGATCTATTTGTCAATTTTTTGGAAACCTTCTAGGCGACATGTAGTGGACATATTTTCTGGATTCCTGGATCAAAAGCTATCATCAATGCATCACAAACATGTCATACAAAATTCAGCAGAACACCTGGCTATATGGCTCAATTGTTTGTGCAGCTTCGCAAAGTCGGATTGGGGCAAAACTTAGTGAAAGTGTTTGTAAACAAGTCGCCAACATGTCGACCAAATTCATGGTCAATCAGCTTTTAATATCATAGATATCAATCTGCTTATTCAAGTATATCAATGCTGAAATTAGCGGATGATGCTCCCAGGATGGAGCGTAGATGGCTCAACATTAAAATTGGCTTATAGATAGATTGTCTCAGTAATTTCAGCATGAATCTAGAGTGACGTGTTGTGCTCATGCATCCCCATATCCAATCCCTAAGAACAATGGATCAGGCTCCCCTTGGATCAATTTACATGGCAAGGTGGAGATCTTGCACCATGATCGATAGGTGCATACAGTAAATTCCTTTACGGTACGGGCATGCAGCAAAGTGGAGATCTTACATCGTGATCAGCAGGTGCATACAATGAATTCCTGTACGATACAGGAATGTGGCAAGGTGGAGATCTTGCATCGTGACTAACAGGTGATACAGTGAATTCCTATATAGTACAAGCATGCAAATCGGATATGATGCATGTCCATGGAATATAGCATGCTGCGGGCCAATGGCCTCCACATAGGCTCTCAATATGATGCATGGAACATATTACGCCAGAGTGAAGGACTCACCATTGATGGCTGTGTTCATGGCCTCAAGTGTCATGGACGAAACAGGAGAAGGGAGATCTCGTAGGAAATATTTCTCCACTAAGGTTTCTTATGCAAGGAGAGCAAAAATGTCGAACGTCTTTTATATGGAGGGCTCTTATATCTATAGGATGAGAAAGATTCGCATCACCTAATATTGAGGTGAGAATATAGGGATTTGAATTTCTTAAAGAGAATATTTCAAAGAATAGAGATATGACTATTTCAAAAAGATGAGCTAGTCTTTATCTCTTCCTTCTATTTTTTTATTTTTGACAAATTTCTTGAATATATTAGGCCTACTTATTCTATATTTTTGTGCTTCACCTGATTGTACATGAAAAAGTGTCGTTGAACTAAATACTGGCTACTTGACACGTTATTCATGTTCTGAAAAAAATATCAACTTTGCCCATATAAAATTAAATATGTGACATGCCCAAAAAGAGTGTGTTTGAGTAATAACCGCAAGTGAACGGTTATTCGTTGAGCACTTGAGAGTTGAATCATGAGGAACAAAGTTACTCTAAAATCTACAACTATGAAAATTATGAAAACTAAGGTTTAAAATCAAGAAACAATGGAAATTAAGGTTTTAGAATGCAAAGGAAAAATCTAGGGTTTCGGGAATTCTAAAACCATCAGGCATAATTTATAACAAAGGCCAATAGATTGACGAATTAATTTCCAAGATTTTAAACGAGACAAATTAAGCATTAGCTCCAAATCCAATCGACGATCATAGAGAATTGCACGTGCCAAATAGCTAGGTGAAAAGTCTCTTCCAAACCTTGGATTTAGCGTTAGAATGCAACGGTCACATGTTATTCTAACGTACAAAGACCGATCGTGTCGTGGGGTACAAACGACACCATGGATGAAGCACAAAGTCCAGAGTTTAGAGAATAAAATTCAGAAAATTAAATCGGCAAACTTGCAAACCAAGTGAGAGCAAAAATCACACACTCTGAATTAAGCAATGAAAACAATAAGATTGCAAAGGATTAAGAAGAACATACTGAATTTCATAAACGAAATAAGAAAGGCCGTCCAAGCCGGCTTACAATTGACAAAGAATGAACTAAAACTAGACTAAAAATAAACCTAAAACTAACCTAAACTAGACAGGTAGACTAAATTAAACTAATCTAGATGATCAACTAAGCCAAAAACTTCTCTTTTTGTAATATATAAGTCCTAGAATTAGCTGATTACAACTCATCGACACGTTTCTAGAAGAAACCGTCCAAAAATTACATGAAACGGATTCCGGAATGTGGCGAATAAGAGAAACCAGAGGGGAGCACGCCAGTGCTTGGAGCTGAGCACTGGTAATGTCCACGGTCGTGCTGCGCTTTGTCTCAAATGTTTCAACTGTTTCATTTTGATTTTGCGTATTTTCTTCTCCCATTTTGTTTCTTATCCAAATCTTGTCAAAGTGCTTGTAAATCAAGCATACTTCGCGTACAAGGAACAAACCCAAAAGTTATTGTTACAAAATTTCTTGTAACAATATACAAGTATGCTTGATTTACCATCTCCCCCTTTTTATCGAGGCTGATGCTCGGACGGTATGTAGTGGGTGGGCGTGCAATGGTCCTTGACCTAACACCCTCTAATCGTCAGTGTATGCAAAGGTGGTTGGTGCTGAGTGGGATATGTAGCCGACGAAGCATCAGGAAGCTGAGAGTGCTAAATGACTTGATGTCTAGGGGTGGGGTATATCACAATGCCATGCAGGAGTGCTCTACTAGATCTGCATGAGGATCTGTTGCGACAAAAACCCCTGATCCTTCTCTGTGGCCAATCCCTCCGCTACCCCCTAATCGTATGTGAACCTATGCACGACGGAGTTCACATCCTCGTAGGAGCTATCATTAGGCACCTGATGTGGTGGGTGTGGAGTCCAGTGATGGGACGATGAAGGGTGATTGGACAGTAGCGGATGGGACAATGGAGGGCGGTCTGGTGGTGGCAAATGCGATGAAGACGGTTGTGACGTCGATGCTGGAGGTGGAGAATGTGGAGGGACTATTGTTAGGTGGGGTGGCAGCAGAACCCAAAAATCGATCAATTTGCGCTCTAGGTCATGCTCTACCTATGTGAAGGATGCATTGAACTTGCTAATGGTCACATCTTCTTTGTCTCGTATCCTATGTCACATCTCCTCGACTTGGGTGGACATTGCCGAGATAATATTGAGCTGTTTCAATGATGAATATTAGATTATGGAAGTAATGATGATTTACGAAGTAAAATTGAAAAATGAGTTTCTAATACTTACATTGAAGTGAACACACCCCACGTGCAGTCGATCAAACCTCTGCAATATGGTAGGTGGAGCCGAGGGCTCGTCCTCATCTGTCGGTGGAGGGAGCGGGGATAATCTACAAATAATGTGTGGCTAGTACCATGCTAGGTAGACATGTGGATGTCGTGGATGTATGGATGATCCTCGAGGACCGTCCACTCATGCACACAATCCCTACACTCCTGGATATAAGGTTGCTGCCAGAGACCGAAGTCTTTTGGACATGCCTCTTCGTAGTTTGCTTGCAATGAGAAATATTTGTTACAAATAATACTTTTTTGGAATTAGAATAGAAACAATTACATGAGGCATACATACTCGTGAACGTGGTTCAGCAGACCTCTCAGTGGCGGCACCAGAACTCGCTAGTACAAGTCGAACTATTGGTCACATGCTCTGGTGAGTACCCCTCTACCATATGCGAGAAGACTAGAAGCACGTGAGCCCTTCAATATATCAAATCCTGAAAGTAGAGATTCGATAGGCCCTGAGGTGAAAGATCAGTGATGTACTACTGCTGCCATGGTTGCCATATAACACTCTTGTCAAGTAGAATATCGAAGACCTAAGTATATGATGGATAGCCCACTACAGTTTGACTATGAACCACCGCTATCCCATAACTGGGTTGTCTCTGGGATCGATGGCATGAGGCAAAGACTGCTGATGTGGCACAAGCAGTCAACGTACTAGAAAATGCTCACACAACCATAATTGCAATAGCAGCAAGCACCCAGGGAAGAGCGATCCCCTGTGGTCCTTGTTGGAGGCATCACACAGCCCTTTGTAGGAGTGGCACAACACCATTGAACCCTAGCTGAACTGAGGCACCCACCCCATGTCAAAATTGGTGATAACTCTGGCAAGCTCCATGAAGTGGCTCTTGCATTATCTTCGTGGGTTCCTGAGAACAACAAACACCCGAACAAACAAAGCAGATATGCCTCTAGATGATGCCTCACTATGTAGTCGGGCGCACCAACTGGAAAATACCAATCCCTAATGGGCGAATGTAGGAATGGGGGACTCCTTTGAAATGTGCGAACTTGGTATGAAATCCTACCAACTGAAACCGGCACAAAAAAACGAGGTGCCAGGAAGATCAATTAATAGGTGGAGGGACATAAATATCACCTCTCATCGAAAGACAGAGGAGCATGCTGACGTCCTATAGGGTGATGGTCATCTCGCCAAAATTGAAATGAAATGTGTGCATCTCGGATCTCTAGCAATCAACCAATGCCATCACCAAACTTAGTCGAAGGTGAAACGTTGTACCCGATCAATCGTACGAGCAAAAGGTAGTAGCCCGGCCTCCAATAAGTACGGCGCGAATCACCATCTAAAGGTCACATCTCCCTCGTTGTCCTAATGCACAAAGAATGTAGATCCATGCCATGCCCCAGATGATGTGAACAATGCCACTGTTGGTGGCACTCTTGAAGCAACTAAGGAGGCTGAATGTCAGATCCTATGTCTGAAATCAGCATATATAAGTATAAATCATCACATCATAAGGAACATAACAAAAGGCCGAATGATATTACACATAATTACATAAATATTTGTTGTAACAAAAATGTATTCAATGCCATAACAGTCCAGAAATTGGTAAATCAAAATAATATATACATTATAGGTACATTAGAATGATACATAAATATACATGTACATTAGAACGATACATAAATAAATAGGTACATCAAAATAGTACATGAGGTGGTTTATTAACTAAATGGATGATGTAGTTGTGAATGTATTGGTTGCCTGAGTGATGCCGGCCTAGACGGTCTTGCAAGAGGATGAGATCGGTGCAGTAAAAGCGCGTATTATGTCATTCTTTCCACAGAGACTAGACTAGAGAAGCAAATGCATAAAACTAAACTAAATCGATGGCAAATGAAAACAAATCGGATGAAAGAGAGAGAAAATGTTAGAAAAAAATGAACAGAAAGAGAGTGGTGGTCATCAACGACAATCGATTAGTGTTGTGATTGTACACGTGTTCACGAATACAAGCAATAGACTCGTGATCGAATAGTAATCTCGCGAGAGGGACTGCGCGTATGATACGATCTATAACTAGTATCAAAATCAACGAGTACAAAACCAACAATAACCGTTCCCCAACTCCTCTCGAACACAACCATTACTAAGGTTTGAGTCCTTAATCAGTGAAGGACACTCGCTGAAATTACAGCATAGAAGAATCAATCAATCTAGCAATAAACCCAACAGATGACTCTGTTCAATTCACAGGATAAGCTCAATATATGCAATTCAAGCATAACAGAGTAAAACAAATACCATACTATTAAACTCCTGCACACAACTAAAACTGATCAAATACAAGTGCTTGAACATAACACAAAATCAGCTGAGATTATCAAAACAGTTCAAAGACCATTGGGAACTCATCCAGTATCTTTGATTTTGGACTAGCATCTCATACCCACATTACAGGCAGTTCATAATTGTAATTCATCACTGATTGAGTATCAGGAGCAGGAAGAAGAGAAACCATCACCAAAGTTTCTTGCTGGAGGGCTTCTGGTCATCAGGGCAGTGTCGAGGAAGAAGTGGTCGAGGTCATCTGAGAGCTGGTCGAAGCCGTCGAGGTGGTCTTGATCAATGTGGAGGAAATTGTTGAAGAAGATGGCCGCGGAGGAGGTCGCAGTGGAGGTGGTTGTAGTCGAAGTTGTCGACTGTCAAGTGGTCATCGAAGACGCCGAAGTGGTCGTGGCCCAAGGAGGAAGCTGGTGGTGCCTCGGGTTGGTGATCACAGTGGCGAGGCAGAGAAGAGGCGGTGTGATTTGGTTCTGTGGCGACACCGTGGGTAGATCAGCGGCGACGTTTGATGGAGAAGATTTGGAGGAGCACGGCGCGGCGGGCTAGATCTAGGCAGATCTGAGCGCGGGACGGCGCAGGAGGCGTGGCGGCGTGGGCTCGTCGGATCTGGCGAAGTGGTTGTGCGTGTGGTGGATCTGGGCGTGGAGGCACTGGAGAGGTGGAGGAAATGGAACGCAGTGACGGCGCGGCGAATCGGAGATCTCGCGGTGGTGCAAGTGAGAAAAGAGAGGGAGAGTGGAGAAGGGGGTTTTTAAGGTGGATAGAGCAGCAATGGGAGGTTGAGGAAGATGAAGGGACACCGGCCGCCGGCAATGCCCAGTCGCTGGGGCCAGAGGTGAGGAAAATGGGATTTAGGAGGAATTTGGAGCAGAGGGGGAGAAGAAAGAAGGGATAGGGGCTAAGGATGAAGAGGGAGGTAGAACGGCGACTCACCGTCGGTGGGGACTTGGCCGTTGACGCCGGCTCATCGGGGTGGAAGAAGAAATAAGGGGGGATTTAGACATAGGAGAAGAGGTTAGAGAGGTTATTTGGGGAATTTTGTGGTGGAGTAATTTGACGAGATTATTACGCAAGTTAGTTGCTCATATCATTTTGTGGTCCAAAGAGCCATAGAATGAGACTAAGAATTATTTATATGTTTTTTTGTAGTTGAAGAGATCTAAGAGAGATTAGGGGATAGTCCAAGATTCTTCAGACATAACCCGTATGAGTGTTGTTATCTACTACCACAATGGTTGTAAAGATATGTGGTCAATACACATATTGACACATATTGACATAACACACATAATTTTACGAGTACCGTGGTCGTGAAGGCACTTTTCCATGACCCTGCTACTCGTAGGGATATCTTCCTACGATCAGTCTGATCTTAGAGATACTCCCCTATAATCAGTTTGGTTGTAGAGAAAAAGCAATACCAATACGTGGTCATAGCCAATACATGACCATAATTATTGAAGAGTTAAGTTGAAACCTGGAGTATGGTCGAGACCTACCGACCACAACATAAGGATAATATGGTCATGTTACCATCAGTTATAACTACTCGTAATTTTTCTTCCTAGAGAAATACAACTTCCTTTATCATTGATATGTTAAACAATCAAGAGGATAGAGATGAATGTACGGTTATCTTTAAACTATGTATCATAACCATCGAGAAGATGAAGATAAACGTGGAGTTATCTATAGCTACACGTTACAACTACCTAAAACTTCCTTCTATTGACACCTTTTCAACAAGTACAAAAAGAGGACCAAGTCAGAGGAAAAAAGCATCGAAAAAGGGATTGAAGATCCAGAGATTGACAGATCCAAACGACAATAAATCCAGAGAAGACTTGTTAGGCTTTACAACAAATTCTCTCTGTATTTCATCTTATTCATAGTGAAAATACAACAGGAAATAGGGTTATTACTGATATTACGAGGGCCCGAACCTATATAAACTCCTTGTCTTGTGAATACATACTTACCGTAATTCCCCTTGGTGATTGTGAGGATTGTCTCCCTACTAAATAAACTAAATTCGCGTAAATTCGACTAGGGACCCGAGTCCCAATTGTCGACAATGGTGAGCTGGGCACCATTAGCGTGCAGCTTGGCCGCGGCAGTGAGGTGGGATAGAGGTGAGGAAACAGTGAAGGAGAAGAAGAGAAGAAGAAAAAAAATAAAAACCAGGCTCAAGAGAAACAGTGGCGGCATTGTCTTTTTGACAAAGAAAGGCATTTTCGCAAACAGACCCTAAATGTTCTTTGAAAATGCAAACTTGCCCTTGCACCTAGTGGTTAGGTTTGGTGTGTCTTGTGAAATTTGCATTTGGGTGCTCTAGTTTTTAGAAATTACTAAAAGGTCCTCAGTTGAAAGGATTTGAGATTTCGGCCCCCCGGAGTCTCCGATTTTGGCACGGTCAGTTCCTACGTGTCCGTAGGAACACGTGCTTCTATCCGGAATCAACCAAGGGTTAGGTCCAATCAATGAAGTGCATCCACTCAGCCAGAAATCACCTGATTTGCATCGACATATAGTTAAAAATCACAAACAAGTAATTCGGTCGATTTCACAATAAATGCATAAGTAATTCGTGCAAATGCTGAGATTTATGAATAAAATGTGCATGATCGGGAGGTAAAATATATGGAAAGTACCAGGATCACAAGTGGAACGCTAAGCAAGGGTGGGGAGTCTGCGAGCTCCACGTTGAACAGAAAGAAGCAAGCAGTCCAAGCCAAAGAACTTACCCTGAAAGTCCTAACAAATGATGATTGAGACAAGATTCCGTGTTTTTAAACGAAAGACCAAAAAAATATGATGAAGGATACGATGTGACGAAACACCATCGACCCCTTCGTTAGCAATGTCTACAACCATCCTGGAGTTAGCCTGTTGAATGTAGTCATGCAATTTGGGGACATAGTTTTTTTGATCAAATGCAGTAGGCAAGAAGCCTACTGCTAATATATATATATATATATATATATATATATATAAAGCTAGAGTAATAAAAGGTTACAAAAATCCAAAGGGAAAAACAGATTACAAAAGATTCAACCAAGAAAGGATTTGAACTCTAATTCTTTCCAGAACTCTGTGAGTCAAAAGATGCAAGTCATCCCTGAAGGCCGTTCTCCAAGTCAACAAATTAGGAGACTGGTTTTGGAAAATTTTCTTGTTTCTAACCTTCCAGATGTTCCATATGGCCACAATAATGATCTCCAAGAAAAAAATCCTTAAAGGGAACAGAATAATTTCAAAAATTTCCAATAGTGTCTAAAAGAGAGGAGTTCACCATCCAGTTCAATCCAATGAAAGACCAACATTGTTTTGCAAAACCACATTCAAAAAAGATATGGGTTTGAGTTTCAGCACATCCCTCATCACATAATTCGCAATCTAGAGAATGAATAACCAAGTTCCTCCTAACTAACCTCTCTCTAGTATTCAAGCGTTCCCAAAGGAAGATCTAGAAAAAGACTTTGAGTTTTATAGAGCAACGGTTCTTCCAACATTCTTTGAAAATGGGATGAATAGGAAAAACACCCATCAAACTTCTGTAAACCTTACTTGTTTGAAAAGAGAAAGAGCTATTAGAAAGCATAAACCAACCATCATTTGAATGATTATCTCCCACATGATTTTGCTGAAGCAAGAGCATTTGTTGAAATTGAGAAAAAGCCAATTCAGACAGGGGGAGATGAAAGCAATCAACGCCCAAGTCTATATTCCAAAAATCTTGAACATTAAAATTTCTGGAAGAGAATGAGTAAATGATCCGGGAGGATCTCAGGTCGAGTTCGCAACGGATTTGCGACCACGAAAAGGTTTGCGACTTTGGAAAGGTTTGCGACCTTGGGAAGGATTCAAACTCTTCGAGCCTTCAATGCTGGATGATGAGTCAGATATTATAGTACCATATGTTGAAGACTTGGTCTATCAACGAGACGAACCTCTACGCGAAGATGTGATTCTGGAGAAGAAGGTGACTACCACCCGCAGTGACACAAAGGAGACTTTTCGAATCTGTCGGAAAGGTCAACGAGTACGTGCGGCAAAGTGGTACACCAAAGAACATTGACAAGCCCAATTTCCCCATCTCCAGTTTGATCGAGAGGTCGCAACAGGGGTTAGCTCCTTCTCAACAAGGGAGTCATGATTCGGGAGGATCTTCAAGTCCTAATCGCATACGGATTCGCGACCAAGTCCTGATCGCATACGGATTCGCGTCCAAGTCTTGATCGCATACGGATTCACGACCAAGTCTTGATCACATAAGGATTTGCGACCAAGTCCTGATCGTATACGGCTTCGTGACCTTAACTGTGTTCGGAAAGGTTTGGCGACCATGGATTGGTTCGCGACCATGAAAAGGAATTTGTTCTCTGTTCGGAATTGTAATCCGATCCGAATATATATAACTAAGCTTATTTTTTTAGGATTAGTTAGTTAGTTATATGAGTCTAATACGTTAGGTTACTAAGTTTGATACATACTCATACGATTGGACTATAAATACCTTGTAATAGGTCTGTCGTGGCATAAAAAATACCTCGGCAGATTTGATGACGTGCGCAACGCGTGTTTCTCAATGCGAGCTGACCGTGTGACGGGTCACCCCGTGTTGGACAATCTCAGAGATTGACACAAGGGTTTATACAGGTTCAGGCCTCAGTGGAGGCCCTAGTCCTGTCGACGTGCTCCCGACACGTGTCGGCTAGGGGGATCTCTCCCGGAGAGAGGGTTCCAGAGCACGCCTATTAGTTTTTATGATTGGAGTCAAATGAATGTCTTAGGTTACAAGAGAGGGTTACAAGGGTATATATAGACCTCAAAAGACGCAGATTACTAAACTACCCCTGCTACAACCGTCGGATCGAGGGTAGGATGGTCTTTTGGAGAGGTCTGGGGCACCGATCTCGGACACGCGGCGACCCTCGAGATCAGTGCCCCCCGAAAAAAAGGGGTCCGGGAGAGGTCTCCCTCGAGCCCGGAGGGGCTCCGGGAGGGACCTTCCCCTGGCCCGGAGAAGGGGCTGCGGGGGAAACCTCCCCCGAGCCCGGAGAAGGTGTGCCGGGGGAAGGTCTCCCCCGGCCAGGAGAAGATGCGCCGGGGGAAGGTCTCCCCCGGCCCGGAGGAGATGCACCGGGGGAAGGTCTCCCCCGGCCCGGAGGAGATGCGCCGGGGGAACGCCTCCCCCGATCCGGGAGAAGATGCGCCGGGGGAACGTCTCCCCCGAGCCCGGAGAACGGGCCCCAGGGGAGGTCTCCCCCGGCCTGGAGAGGGCGCCCAGGCAAAATGGGGTTCTCCCTCCCGTCCTTGGGTGACGCTCCTGACTGGCGACATTTTCCCCCAACAGAAGCCCCTCGCACCCCTGAGGACGCTTGACGTCGTCGGGGGGTGCGATTCGTTCTTCAAGAGGTAAATGGCCCTGTCCCGGAGAGCTACTCCGGACGCAACTCGCCCTTCTCCGGGAGAGGGGCACTATTTAAGTTAGCCATGAGTTGTCTCGATATTCGTGTGACCTTTCGCATTCACGGTGGAGATCCTTCGAGCTGACACGTGCCAGCCATCGGGGGCACCTCAACCGCCTATATAAGGAGGGGCCCGCCTCAAGGGAGGTACGCTTCCTCCTCCTAAGGCCTCATAATCCACCACATTCTCCGGAAGTAACTTCTTCCCCGGTCTTCAAAAAACCTCTCCGGGAGAGACGAAGAGATGGCATTGAAGGGGCGCGGGAAAGCTTCAAATGTCCCGAAGGACACGACTTCCGACTATCTCGGGATGACAGAGTTCTCCGCGGAGGACCGGGATACCCTTGTCTCCCGGAGGATATTCGCGGAGGGGGACATTCGTGTCCCAGCTGCGGGGGAGGCGACCCCAAGTCCCCGGGACGGAGAGGTCGTGGCCTTCATGGCCTTCATCCAGGCTGGCCTGAGGCTCCCGATCCACCCTCTTCTCCGGGACTTTCTCTGGGAGCACGGGATAGCCCTTAACCACTTGACACCCAACGTTCTCGTGAGAATGGGGTTGTTTTTGTGGCTGTGCGAGACTGCCGCCGGAGTGGAGGGGACACTCCGCCTCTTCTCCTACTTCCACCGGGCGGCGGCGAAGAGTTCTCCGGTGATGAAGCACAGGCCGAAGTCTACTTGCGGCTCGGTGATGCTGAAGTATGCCCCATCCCGGGCGGAGGAGTACCCGGTGACGGCCTCCCAAGAGCACTGGGAGGGGTGGAGCCGGAGGTGGTTCTATCTCCGGGCAGGTGACCCGGAGATGGTTTACTCCCCACGGTCAGCGCCAACTGTCGTGGTATAAAAAATACCTCGGCAGATTTGATGACGTGCGCAACGCGTGTTTCTCAACGCGAGCTGACCGTGTGACGGGTCACCCCGCGTTGGACAATCTCAGAGATTGACACAAGGGTTTATACAGGTTCAGGCCTCAGTAGAGGCCCTAGTCCTGTCGACGTGCTCCCGACACGTGTCGGCTAGGGGGATCTCTCCCGGAGAGAGGGTTCCAGAGCATGCCTATTAGTTTTTATGATTGGAGTCAAATGAATGTCTTAGGTTACAAGAGAGGGTTACAAGGGTATATATAGACCTCAAAAGACGCAAATTACTAAACTACCCCTGCTACAACCGTCGGATCGAGGGTAGGATGGTCTTTTGGCGAGGTCTGGGGCACCGATCTCGGACACGCGGCGACCCTCGAGATCAGTGCCCCCCAAAAAAAGGGGGTCCGGGAGAGGTCTCCCTCGAGCCCGGAGGGGCTCCGGGAGGGACCTTCCCCTGGCCCGGAGAAGGGGCTGCGGGGGAAACCTCCCCCGGCCGGGAACGTCTCCCCCGGCCCGGAGGAGATGTGCCGGGGGAATGCCTCCCCCGATCCGGGAGAAGATGCGCCGGGGGAAGGTCTCCCCGGCCCGGAGAAGATGCGCCGGGGGAAGGTCTCCCCCGAGCCCGGAGAACGGGCCCCGGGGGAGGTCTCCCCCGGCCCGGAGAGGGCGCCCAGGCAAAATGGGGATCTCCCTCCCGTCCTTGGGTGACGCTCCTGACTAGCGACATTTTCCCCCAACAAGGTCTAGTTTAGATCATCGAAAAAGTCATAGAACTTATTTGAGTTTTAAACACTTATAGTTCCTTCGACGTAGACAAGTGTGCCTAACGTTCGACGTGAAAGCCCTCTTTGAAATAAAGAGTTGTGCAATTACTTTGAGCTATGTTTTTCGATCAACCTTTGGGTTTTGGTATTTCTGAGTAAGATCTCGTTATTCCGCATATTAGAATCTGGGCGAACCTAGTGCGAAAACCAAGGCTAGGTCTCAAACAGATCAAGTTGGTATCAGAGCAACTTTCCTATCCTGTGGATGGTGAAGACTCATCAAGGTTACAAAACCTCCGGCGAAACTCCAGGCGATCAATTGACAGTTCCTACAACCGCGTCTCCGACAATGTCTGACGATAACTCCGTTCAAGCTAACCTAGCCGAACAAGTGGCTAAGCTCTCCACCGACATGGAAATTGTGCTTACTTGGATTAAGAAGCAGGTCATTATTGTACCTCCTGAAGCAAGGAAGGTTATAGGTGTGAAGACTGGTGAAGACTTGCGCAGGGCAGACGAAGATGAAGACGAAGGCGACCATAAGACCGACGACCTCGCCAACACCTCTTTAGCTATCGGATCTTTCAAAGTCGACGCTAAGATTGAAATACCCATATATGATGGAGTGATCGATGCTGAGAAGCTGGATTCTTGGATCGATCAACTTGAGACTTACTTTGACCTGAAAGGGTTCAGTAGTGCTCAAAAGGTAAAGTTCGCACCTTTGAAGATGAAGGACAATGCCAAGACTTGGTGGAAGGCCCTTGTCGCCAGTGGTGAAGCTGACGACCTTGCGTGGGGTCAATTCAAACGACTTCTGTGACAAGAATTCTATCCGATGGGTTACCTTGAGGAGAGATGGGAGCGTTGGCACAGATTGTACCAACGGCGCGACTAGACCGTCCAAGACTATACGACAGAGTTTTGGCGACAAGCAATGGTCATCGGCATCTCACTATCCGATCCTCAGGTGTTTTGAAAATACACATCTGGACTTCAGAAATCGATCAGTACTGAACTAAGTCTGTTCGGCATCCAAGACATCATGACCGCAAGCACAACTGCTATGGCGATCGAGAAGAAGAACAAATCCCTCAGTGACAAAAGCACGAAGGAAAGTGCGACCTTGACAAAGAAAAAGCCGAGTCTGAAGAAGAACGCTTCAAAATCGGGCACGGGTCCTTTTGTGAACATTGTCAAGTCGTGGGACATACCAAAGACAAATGCTACAAGCTTCATCCTAAACTTCGACCAAAGAAAAACGGACCAGGGAAAAGAACAGCCACGGCTACTGCGACTTCACCCGACGAAGAAGTTGTCTGAGTGAATTCGGTTAATGAGGCGAACACGACCTTGTGTCTGATGGCAGTGCCGAAGGAGAAGGGTTCGGATCCACCGAATGGCCATCACCCGACGGAGGACTTGTTCACCATCAACATCCAGGTGAAGCATGAAGTGGTCGCAGCCATCTTCGATCCTGGAAGCCAAAAGAATTTGGTCTCCTCCGGGCTGGTTCGACGACTTGGTTTGCAGACGACTCATCATCCTCGACCATGTCCTCTGGGATGGTTCACTTCCGACGTGAATAAGCAAATCAAGAGTCAGTGTACTCTAAAGTTTGCAATATCTGCTCGTTACATCAACGAGGTTCAATGCGATGTCATCCCCATCGATATTTGCCAAGTGATTTTTGGAAGTCGGTTCTTGTACTATCATGACGCCCATTACCACCGAAGAGCTCAAGAATACGACCTCACAAAGGATGGGACAAAATTCATCATCAGCAAAAATGACCACGTCGACACCAAGAACTTGTTGATAGCAAATCAGGCGAAACGGATTGTCAATGCATGCTCAAAGTGTGTGCTAAGCGTGATGCGTCCAATTAGCCAAGAGGATTGTGCTGCATCGAGTATGAAAAGTGGTGGTTGTTTAGCAAGCTTGCCGGAAGAAAACAACGCGCTATTCGCAAAGGTATATAGTCGATCACCACAACGAGTAGTCGAAAACGACATGCAACTTGTCTCTACGGCGCCACTATTCAAACTTCGCAATCCTAGATTTGGGATCGGTGATGGTATCAACCTCGACAAGGGGAAGGCTATCCGCGAGTGGCCAAGGCCACAATCCATGACGAAGGTGCCAAGCTCCATGAGCGCCTATTCATACATTCGATCCGACGATTGTAGCATTGCTCATCGTGTGTTCGTTCCAAAACTCCCAGTCGTTCTCTACATCTTCACAGTTGGTCACCAACAGGTGTTGGCTCCTTCTCAACAGGGGAGTCATGATCCGGGAGGATCTCAAGTCGAGTTCGCAACGGATTTGCGACCACGAAAAGGTTTGCGACTTTGGAAAGGTTTGCGACCTTGGGAAGGATTTAAACTCTTCGAGCCTTCAATGCTAGATGATGAGCCAGATACTATAGTACCATATGTTGAAGACTTGGTCTATCAACGAGATGAACCTCTACGCGAAGATGTTATTCTGGAGAAGAAGGTGACTACCACCCGCATGACACAAAGGAGACTTTTCGAATCGGTTGGAAAGGTCAACGAGTACGTGCGGCAAAGTGGTACACCAAAGAACATGGACAAGCCCAATTTCAACATCTCCAGTTTGATTGAGAGGTCGCAACAGGGGTTGGCTCCTTCTCAACAAGGGAGTCATGATCTGGGAGGATCTTCAAGTCCTAATCGCATACGGATTCGCGACCAAGTCCTGATCGCATACGGATTCGCGTCCAAGTCCTGATCGCATACGGATTCGCGACCATGTCCTGATCGCATACGGATTCGCGACCAAGTCCTGATCGCATACGGATTTGCGACCAAGTCCTGATCGTATACGGCTTCGTGACCTTAACTGTGTTCGGAAAGGTTTTGCGACCATGGATTGGTTCGCGACCATGAAAAGGAATTTGTTCTCTGTTCGGAATTGTAATCCGATCCGAATATATATGACTAAGCTTATCTGTTTAGGATTAGTTAGTTAGTTATATTAGTCTAATACGTTTAGGTTACTAAGTCTGATACGTACTCATACGATTGGATTATAAATATCTTGTAATAGGTCTAGTTTAGATCATCGAAGAGTCATAGAACTTATTTGAGTTTTAGACACTTATAGTTCCTTTGACATAGGCGAGTGCGACCTAACGTTCGACGTGTAAAACCCT
The DNA here is from genome assembly GCA_019359835.1 of Pharus latifolius. Taxonomy (NCBI): domain Eukaryota; kingdom Viridiplantae; phylum Streptophyta; class Magnoliopsida; order Poales; family Poaceae; genus Pharus; species Pharus latifolius. The sequence goes on along the minus strand of CM033319.1, from coordinate 49,545,743 downwards.
CTTTGAAATAAAGAGTTGTGCAATTACTTTGAACTGTGTTTTCGATCAATCTTTGGGTTTCGGTATTTCCGAGTAAGATCCCGTTATTCCGCATATTAGAATCTGGGCGAGCCTAGTGTGAAAACCAAGGCTAGGTCTCAAACGGATCAGTAAAGTTCTGGCCATTTGTGAGATAAAATTTCTGAGCTCCAAAAATCATTCCAAAAATCACCGGTATCTCCTTTCCCCAAAGAACAAGAGAAGAGACCTTTAAAAATGACTAGAAGCTATAAAATATCTTTCCATCAAAAGGAACCAATCGTCTGAGAATCTGAAGGCAAAATTTGAAAGTAATAAGCATTCCAAAGAAGCTGAACCCAAGGAGTTGAATCCTTGTTGAAAAATTTAAATAGAAATTTCAGAAGAAGAGCTAGATTCTAAGATCTCAAGTTGATAACACCAAGGCCTCCATTCTTCTTAGGTCTACAAACTTTGTCCCAGGCGATCAGACAGTGACCCCCCAAACAACTAGAATGACCTTTTCATAAGAAAGCTCTCCTGATCTTGTCAACTTTACTAATGAAAGAAACAGGGATCTTCAGGGTTGACATTAAGAACATAGGCAGAGAATAAATGTCGACGATTCGGACTCGGGGTCCTTAGTCGATCTTATGCAGATTTTTGTGAGTTGTGAGGCCTTTCAAAGTGTCCCTCCGGGAAGGGATGATGAGCAATGTCTGTTGGGGCACAAAAAAATTTATACAGGTTCGGGCCCTCGATGGTGGGAGTAAAGCGCTAAGTCCTGTTGTGATTTCACTATATATGGAAAATGTTTACAAAGTTGAAGAAAAGATCATCACAGGCAAAGATCTTTTTTGTGTTGTTGTCTAACAATGACTAAACTAACTTATGAATGCTTGTGCTTGATATGTCATCATCCCCGTTCCCTTGTACATTTGCTTACCCTTTTATACCGATAAAAAGGGCGCCAATGCACAACGGTTTGGAACGGTTGTAGAAGTGCAGTTTTGGTAACCGCACTTAACTCCCACGCAGGCCTAACACGTGCAATTAAGGGATAACTGCACATGTTAACTTCCTGGTAGTTGTCTTCATACGTGGAGGAATCATCACGATACTGAGGATATGCTTGTTACAGAGCTAAGCAATTCCGAGTTACTCTGGTCGAGGATAGTCAATGATCTTCTGACCGCGCATTGTCTGCAGCCTCCTGACTGCGTAACGTCTGCGATCTCATGATCACGCGAAGCCTGCGACCATAAATCATTCCTGTGTCCGCGCTTCTCAGGTCGTCTGAGACCATAATAGCGGACCTTCAGACACTTTTCTGGCTTGAATCTGTCTTGAACCAGATGTACATTATTCGAACTAGCTCGGGTAACAATCCTCGTCAGCTAGCCCCCAAATTTGAAGAAAATGAAAAGACATATTTACTTCAAATTTTAATCCTGCATCGGATAAGTGACCCAACGCTTCAACTTCTACCCTTAGTGGCGCACTACGTGCGGCGGTTTGTTCCTCGAGACGGGTTCTGGGTTGTTTTTGACAGGTAATGGTAGCGCTGCTGACTTGTTTTTTAACTAGAGATAAAATTGTAAATATGTTTTAAGAGCTTGAGGCGTTCGCAAATACGAACCGTCACCTCTGGGTGATATAAATACCGAAGCCCCTTAATCCTAAAACTTCACAAGTTTTTTCTCGGCTAAGTCTTTTCCAGAGCTATCTCCTTTTTTCTTCTTCAAGAGATCTAGTTCTAGTTCCAGTTCTTGTCTCGGTCGTTCTCAAAGTAGTGTACTTTGGAATTTTTTCAGGTAAACGAGGAACAAATTCCCCCGAAGAAAAAAGCAAAAGTTGACGAAGGATATTCTAGTGGTGTTGCAACTGTAGGTACAAAGGTTAGGGATGCATCATTGCTCTCTCTTCCTTTGGCCCCTATGGTTCTTCCTGTGCATGCTACTCCACAGGTTGGAACATCATTCCTAGCTTTGGGGATCCATGATAATCCCGGAGGGACCCCTACATTATCGCGAGCGGACAATGCAGCTGCTCTTGATCAGACTTCATAGGATGGTCAGCTTTCTAGTGGGAAGGTTGCACTTTCGCGACCAGGTGGTCCTCAACTTTCGTCGGGTGACCTATTTTTTGGAGGAAGTTCTGCATCTCCTCATTCGACTCCAATGCGAGGATTCGTAATTATCTCTATTCCCCCTATGAGTCGTTTCGTCCTCAAAGTTAACACATGTGAATGCAGGAGACGAAAATTTCCAGAGCCCCCAGCGACTAGCTTGCTAATGTTCAAGTTCTTGGCTAGGGTGCAGCCTTCGAGCGAACTCTCCAAGAACAAAAAGAGGCGTCGGAGAAGCATTCTGAGGAGATTTCCTCGGCCATCCTGCACCTAGCAGACTGTCTTGACAACTCTCGCAAAGAGGCACACCAACTTCGCCTGGAGAGAGACCATGCTCGGCAGCAACGAGAACTCTCCGATACGATCAGGAGTAGTAGTGCTTCTTTGCTCCGGGATGATGTAGATAGGCTTAGATTAGTTGCTAGTTCTCTTGGGGCGGTCAGTGTAGATCCTACTGACGCCAATATGTCCTTAGGAGAACTTTGTAAGCTTCTCTCGGATTAGGTTGATGCCTTAGTCGCCTGTATCCCTTTTGTATGTAAAGATTGCCAGAAATAAAATTTTCCTTTACTTTACACGCCTTGATTTCTCAAGAAGGATTTATGCAAGACTTATAATCTTGAGTTAAAGCTCTTCCCAATCTTGTGCGAAAACATGGTCACAAAAAATGCCTTTGCGACCAGACATACACAGGTAAATCCCTATCCGAAGTATGGCTTCACGACAACTTTTCCGATCATAAATGCATTGAAGTGTTGTATCGTGACCAGAACTGGTATTGCGATCAGAACTGAAACCGCGATCAGAACGTAATACCTTGATCGAGTGACAATCGTATATGTTGTGATCACCCACTTGCGACGATCACAGAATTGCATTGCGATCAACATGCAAATCTCAAGACGATCACAGAACTGCATTGTGATCAATACATAAAAATTATTTTACAAAAGTCATGAGGGATTATTTCCTCAATAATCTATGTAAAATTTTCATGTCTTTATGTGCACCCTAGCCCCTGAATTTGAAACAAAAAATAATGAAAATATATTTTGTTCCGGATTCACTGTAAGGGGTGCATAACGGGTTTCCAGGGAGAAGGCACCCATTATGGGAAATTAATAAAATATTCGGTGAAGGGTTGTCTCGGGCATATAAAAGGAGAAAGTAGCTTCCTGGGGAAGCTTCACAACCAAAAACCCTTCATCTGCCTTAGAGTTTCTCGCCGCACAAAAACCCTCTTTTGCTCCCCTCTCCTTCGTCTTCCCAAAAACACCAACTTTTTCACATCCTCTTCTGAAATGGCATCCTGGAGCCGGTCCGTTTACCATGTCGAGGAGAAGTTGATAGCTTTGGAGAAGGAAGAGATTCTCCCCCCGCGGCTGTTGATTAACTAGCGGCCAGTGGGGAAAGATGAGGAAACCCCAACAGTTCGTTGAAGGCGAACTGGTGATTTTTGAGGAGTATTTGCGCTGTGGGTTTCGATTCCCAGAAAGCGTGTTTCTGAAACAAATCCTCAACCACTATGGGTTAGAACTCATCAATCTCCACCAAAATGCTATGTTGATCCTCGCGATCTTTCAACATCTCTGTGAAGCATTTGTTGGGGTGTTGCCAAGCGTGGATCCTTTCTGGCGCTTTTACTTCTCGGCATGGTCAAAGAGTACCAGTGCCGCCGGGTGCATCTACTTCCGTATAAGGGAGAAGAAAGAGTACCCATCCCTCCCTCTGCGAGACTCAGTGCTTGGATGGCACCAGAAGTGGTTCTACTGCTCTCCTCCCTTAGAGAGCGGGCTCTGGTTTTCAAACATCCAACCAGAGAAAGATAGCGAGATGGACTCCCTCCCTGTTCTCAACGCGGAGTTAAAGAAATAGGCCAAAGCAATTCTTCACTTAGTCCAACAGGGACTTACAACGCGTGATATCATCCGTGACTTTGTGAAGAACAGGATGAGTCTTTTACACGAAAGGGCACATCCGGCCTAGGAGGTGGACTCTATGGTGGACAGTACATTGGTCTACAATATAGGTGTGTCCTCTTGTTCACAAACTGCACATGCTTACTGACAAAAAATTGTCATGTTAAGTAATTTGGCTTGTATGTGACATAGTCCTTTCTTTGTCCAAGATTGAGAGGCGGACAAACTACCTTTTGCGGCCATACAATGCAGAAGTGGAGGGAGCTAAAGGATCCATTCGCCCCCAGAGCTTGATATATGCCGGCGAGGAACTTAAACAAGAGCGCCGAAAGGTATATTTTTCTCCCAACTAGACTTGGTATGAATTGTCTGCTTAGAGATTATGTCACTCCAAGGCATATAACACAGCTGCTAGAAAGGACGATTGGAACAAAGCATTCGGGCGACAATGGATTTTCGGGGGAAGTCGCCAAGAAGAAGGCGAAAAGAACGAGTGGAAATTACTTCGGAAGAACTCACTCCCGCGAGGCCCAAGGCGAAGGAACTCGCTCCCGGAAAATCCAAGAAGATCTTGGGAGGGGCCCACAAAAGAAACCCACAACTGCGAAGAAAACGGTGGTAAGATATTCCGTACCCCCCGTTTTTCCAAGCACAAGTGGAAATTACTTCTTGGTTGTACAGGGTGAGGGGAGCGAAGTCGAGGAAGACGACGTCCCTCTTATCCGCCTCAAAAGGACTCCTGCTAGTCCTGGGGCGGCGAGTACTCCACTCCTGACGACAGGAGTGGGAACAACTGAACAGGGTCTCGCGACCACTACTGCTCTTGTAGTCGCGGATGAAATCCTAGTGCCTGTGGTTCATGAAGCTCCAGGACCAATGGCTTCATCCTTTCCAACAGAAGAAGTTACTTCGGTAAGGACCCTTGCAGTCTTGCTTTTCATCGTTCCTCAGGTGTATTCTCATAGACTTGCATACACGCAGGGAGAAAAGGATAATGTCCTGTTCAGGAAAAGAAAGACCAGGACAGATGATGACTATCCTCTCTTTCCCGGGGAATCATCCTCGAAATCCCAACAATGGACAGGGTTTCGAATAAGGTAAGAATCTCTCATGTTTGGACAGGGTCATATCGAAGCGATCGGCTGAAGACATTCTAACCGGTGATTCACTTGTTTGCTTACGCTAGGCGCAGAGATGCAGCACCAAGCGCCCCAGTGACCTCTATGAGTCTTGATGCTCCTCCTGCTACGGAGGTCACGGGCGAGCAAAGTCCCATCCCCACGGCCGAGGAAGTGATTCATGCCATTGTGGAGGGGATGGCCACAGAGGTCCAATCACAGAGATTGGAATCTGAAACCCCAGCTGTGGAGGAGGCTTAGCAGGAAAAATCATCTGTCGCTCCGGCTGGGGATAAGGCCAGTCTAGAGACTCAGCCTTTGGCTGAATCTGAAAGCAGCTCGTTCAGTGAATATATCGAGGTATGCAGAACACCTCTTGTTATTTTTAAGTTCGCACTTGCATGGAATATCCAGGGTCTAAAACTGATCTCCTTCCCTGTCATAGGACTTAACCCGTGTGGCGACCAGGTCGATAGTTGTTGAGAAGCATATTGAGGTCGCCCAGCGAGAAATGAGTCGCCTGCAGCGATAAGGAAGATGTTTCCTCGTCTGCCTGAAGTTTAGTCCCATTTTAACAATTGTCTTCTTTTTCACAGAGAAAATGCCTTTGTGATCGAGAGCCTCGCTGACCGGGAAAACCAGGAGATCAGGGCAGCCTCCAAGATCTCTTCCTTGGAGAAAGAACTCCAACAGTTGCGATTGCAGCTCTCCTGTAAGTGCACTTCCGACCAGAAATAATTAACTTGTTATGCGAACTGTTTGTGATGGTCTCTCATTACAGCACAAGAGGGCCAAATAAGCCAATCTCAAGAGAAGAAAGATCTCCAGGCGACCATCGAGTTGCAAAACTCAAAAGTTGATTCTGTCTGCAAGGAAAATGAGGGCTTGAACGCGACGCTCTCAACTTGCAGCAATGTTCAACAAAACAACTTTCAAAAGCTGAAGATGGTGGCCAGTTTGCTAAAAGCCGATGTGGTCGAAACCCAGAAGGACAACCTTAGCCTTAGCGACTGGACCACACTAGTTGCGACCCAAGCTGAATCACTTCTCGAGTATCTTCCTGAAGATACAAGGCGTCTAACAAAGGCGATGAGGACAAAAGTGCAATCCGCAGCCTCCGCCATTCTCTGCAGACTTCGTTTTCACCATGGCACGGACCTTGATTTAAATCCAGTGGTGGGAGAAGCAGAGATTGAGAGTGATGATCAGCTTGCGGTTATAATGGAGGAAGTCAGGCCTCTAGTCGAAAACCTCTTGAAAGAACTTGGCTTATGGTAAATTTTGTACCTGTACAGATGTAACTATACAATGCATATGTATGCCTTAATTTTTGAAAGAAGAGCACTTCTTTTTGTTTCATGTTGCGACCATATTCCCCTAGCCCCCTCCTGAGATTATGTATACTGAAGACTTAGTATTATAAGCGCAGGAAAAATATGGGTGTAACGACGACCAGGAAAACCTAAGAAACACTGTGACTTAGGTGTTATCATCTGACCATACCGATAATCATTTTCAATACAACACCCGACCTTATTGCGAACTGGCAGCCACTCTAATGACCAAGGACATACCAGCAAGCCCCGTGTGCGTTAAGAAACGGCTTATTGAGGGATGTCTTGTCTGGAAGTGATCACGAGATCGACCAATGAATCTGATCAAGGTATTATAGTGATACAATTATCGGTGACCAGCCCCCGAGCCAGACTCATTACATATGGGCAAAAGGAATGATTATAACATGAAACAACTAAAAGTACCGATTTTTGTTAAATCATGCTAATTGAAAAGGGTTTTGAAAACTTACACGTAGAACTTGCATAGTTGGTCGATATTCCAGGTATTGGATAAGATCCTACCGTCCTCCATTGCTAGCCGAGCCGATCCTGGTCGCGGCACCGAGACAACAGTGTAGGAGGGGCCTTCCCATTGAGGGGAGAATTTATAGCGATTAGATTGGTTTTTTATTTTACGTAAAACCAGATCACCCACATGAAGGCTACATGGCCACACCCTTTTGTTATGGTATTTGCGCAAAGCTTGCAAATACACCGCGGATTTCACCAGAGCTCGATCACGTTTTTCTTCTAGGAGGATTAGATCTTGTAATCGTTGTCCATTCTGATCAACTTGTTCGAATTGATCTGTTCGAACATAACCAATACTAATTTCCATGGGTGACATAGCCTCAGCTCCGTATACCAGGTGCAAAGGTGTCTCACCAGTGGCTCGGCTAGAAGTAGTACGTAGTGCCCACAGAACGGTATAGAGCTCATCTACCCAAGCCCCTGAGTGTGTCTTAAGGCGATCAAAAACACGCTTTTTGATGCCCTGCAATATTTGCTCGTTGGCACGTTCAACGGCACCATTGCTCTGCGGATGAGCTACAGAGGCAAAGCACACCTTGGTTCCAATATTGTCGCAATAGTCCAGAAAGAGACCGCTAGCGAATTGGGAACCATTATCAATGATGAGATGATTTGTAACACCGAATCGAGCCACAATGTTCTTATGAAAGAACTTTTGTGCAGCGGCAGCAGTGACATTGCATACTGGCTCAGCTTCAATCCACTTTGTAAACGTGTCAATGGCTACGAACAAAAACTTGTATCCATTGACCTCTTGTGGCATAGGACCAACAATGTCCATCCCCCAAACCCCGAAGGGCCATGATAGAGGGATAGTTTGTAGAGCATAGGCAGGCTGGTGGACATGTCTTGCATGAAATTGACGCTGAGGACATGTCTTGACCATATTTTTGGCATCATCAAGTGCCGAAGGCCAGTAAAATCCTTGTCGAAAAACCTTCCTGACCAGTGTACGGAATGACGCGTGTGCACCGCATACACCGTCATGATCTCTTTCAAGAGGGATTTAGCTTCCTCTTGGGACACACAACGCATGAATACTCCTTGAGTACCCTTTCTATACAAAACTCCTTCTATAAGTTTGTACAGGAGTGCTTTTCGAATTAACCGATCACTCTCGGTTTCATCCTCGGGCAAGGTCCCGTGTTCGAGATAGACCCTCAATGGATGGGTCCAATCTCGTTCATGTCTGAGGTTGGTAATGCAGACTGTTACCGGATCATCCTCGGTCGTAGTCATGATCGAAGGATGTTCCAAGTGTTCGACGAACACTCCTGCCGGGGCGGATGTGCGTGAGGACCCAATTTTGGATAATTGGTCTGTGAGAATGTTTTACTTTCGCGGGATGTATTGAACTTCAAAATAATTGAAGTGTTTTTCCAATCTCCTCACTTCCCCCAGGTAATGAGCCATTGTCTCATCGGAGGTGCTGTACTCCTTGTTTACCTGGTTTACGACCAGCTGTGAGTCCCCCCCTCACCACTAATCGATGAACTCCGAGGAATTTTGCTGCCCGGAGCCCTGCAATAAGACCTTCATACTCCACTGCGTTGTTGGTCGCAACAAAGTGTAGTTGAATGACATACTTGAGTTGGTCACCCTGAGGCGTAACTAAGACCACTCCAGCCCCCGAGTGTTGAAAACTGCGAGAGCCATCAAAATACATCGTCCAGTAATTGGGGCATGCCAAATCTTCAAACTCCTGCACGGGCGGTTCAGGATTAGTCCATTCGACCACGAAGTCGGCCAAGATCTGAGACTTGATTGTGGTGTGAGGCGTGAAATGGATGTTGAACGCTCCGAGTTCCACAGCCCACTTCGCGATTCGACTAGATTTTTCCAGATTCCGGACAATGTCCCCAAAAGGAAAAGATGAGGGCACTGTAATCTTATGTGCTTGGAAGTAATGTCGTAGCTTACGGGAAGCCATCAACAGTGCGTAAAGTATTTTCTGGACCTCAGGGTATCGCTCCTTAGGGCCATGAAGTACTTCGCTTACGTAGTAGACGGGTTTATGCACACCTTCTCTTTCTGCGATCAATACAGCGCTGACCGCGTAAGGTGTGGCCGCCAAGTAAAGGAGTAATGGTTCATCTTTATTAGGAGAAATCAAGACCGGCGGACTGGACAAATATGCTTTGACCTCCTGAAATGCTTTCTCGGCCTCATCGAACCAAGTAAAATTATTATGTCTGCGCAGAGCTTTGAAGAAAGGTAGTCTCTTTTCGCCTAGTCGCGATATAAATCGGCTTAATGCCGCCATGCGACTTGCTAGGCGCTGAACATCTTTGATGGTCGAGGGAGACCTCATTTGTTTGATAGCCCTCATTTTAACTTCGATTCCTCTGGAACAAACGAGAAAACCTAGAAGTTTTCCAGACGAAACCCCGAAAGAACATTTCTCCAGGTTTAATTTTATTCCAAATCGATTCAAATTACAGAAGGTTTCAGCAAGATCATCTAAATGAGACAAACTTTTTAAGCTTTTTACAACCAAGTCATCTACATAAGCTTCAAGATTATGCCCCATCTGGGAAAGAAAGGTCTTTTGCAGCAAGCGCTGGTACGTGGAACCAGCGTTCTTGAGACCAAACGGCATTCTGACGTAGCAGTAGGTGCCGAATGGCATGATGAAGGCAGTCTTCTCTTCATCTTCTTCTGCCACGCTAATTTGATGATATCCTGAGTAAGCGTCCAGGAAACTCATCAGTTCGCAACCCGCAGTAGAATCGACCAGCTGGTCGATGCGGGGAAGGGGAAAATCATCCTTCGGACAGGCACTATTTAGGCTGGTGTAGTCGACGCACATGCGCCACTTGCCATTTGACTTACGGACCATGACCGGATTTGCAAGCCATTTCAGATGATCGACTTCGTGAATAAATTTGGCCTTTTGGAGCTTATCTAACTCCTCTCGGATGGCTTCCTGCCGATCAATAACAAAATGCCTGAGCTTCTGCTTTATTGGTCGTTGTCTAGATCGAATTGCTAACCTGTGCTCAATTACCTCCCTTGGGACACCGGGCATGTCGGATGGTTTCCACGCAAACACATCTACATTAGCTCGGAGGAAAGTAATGAGCTCGAGTTCCTATTTGTCATCCAGGCTTGATCCAATCCGAATTGTCCTGGATGGATCATCTGGGTACAACGGAACCAGTTTTAACGCTTCATCTGGTCGAGGAGCAGCTTTGATCGTATCAGTAGACATTGTGGCAATCTAGGCTTCTCGGAGGGGAAGCTGATCTACCATCTCCAGGGATAACCGATCACACGTCATTGCCACATTGCGACTGCCTTGGACCGAAATAACACCCTTGGGCCAGGCAACTTGCCGCACTGATAAGCGTAGTGCGTAGCCATCATGAATTTAGCGAGAGTTGGCCTGCCAAAGATTGTGTTTGTCGTGGTATAAAATATACCACGGGCAGATTTCACGGAAAGAGTTGACGCGCGAACAGCGGCGCGAGCTGACCTAGTGACCGGTCACCTCCCGTCGGGCAACACAGCAATTGACACAGCGATTTTTATACAGGTTCGGGTCCCGGTGGGGGCCCTAGTCCTGTCGGCACCCTCCGGATGTGAGTCCGCTGGGGAGGAGCTCTCTTAGGGGGAGAGGTCTCCAAGGGATCCTATTGTTTGAGTGTGTTAAAAATGAATTGGAGTCCCCCTACAAATGAGGTACAAGGGGGTATCCCTGGAGTCATTTCACCGGCCGTTGGATCGAGGGGCGCTGGCGTCATTTCACCGGCTGAAGGGCTTGGATGCTTCACAAGTGTCCTCGCTGGTTCCCGAGAGACCCGGGGCCCAGTGGCCCAGGGACCCGTCGGGACCTTCTCCGCACAAAGGCCTGAGGTGCTCCGGAAGTCCCCCGGGACCCGGCTGCTCGGGGACCTTCTCCGCACGAAGACCCGAGGTGCTCCGGAAGTTCCCTGGGACCCGCCGGGGACCTTCTTCGCACGAAGGGTTGAGGGGCTCCAGAAGTCCCTCGGGACCTAGGGCCCAGAGGGCTCGGGACCCGCTAGGGACCTTCTCCGCATGAAGGGCTGAGGCGCTCTAGAGACCCCACGGGGCCCGGGGCCCAGAGGCCCAGAGACCCTCTGGGGACCTTCTCCGCATGAAGGCCCGAGGTGCTCCGGAAGTCCCCTGGGACCCGGGACCCACCAGGGACCTTCTCCGCACGAAGGCCTGAGGGGCTCCAGAGACCCCGCAGGGCCGGGGGCGTGGAGGCCCAGGGACCCACCGGGGACCTTCTCCGCACGAAGCCCCCGGGACCCAGGGCCCGGAGGTCCTGGGACCCGCTAGGGACCTTCTCCGCACGAAGGCCCGAGGCGCTCCAGAGACCCTGCGGGGCCTGGGGCAAGGAGGCCTAGGGACCTACCGGGGACCTTCTCCCTGGGACCCATCGGGAACCTTCTCCTCACAAAGGACAGAGGGCGCTCGGGAGCCCACTTCGAAGACTTCCCGGAGGTACGGGATTTCCCCCAACAGGAGCCCCCCAGGCCCTCGGGGACACACCGTGGCCCTAGAGGGTATGTGTAAAACCCTTCCCCTGATAACACTGAGGTCTCCAGGGTAATTTTCCCACGCAGTGCTGCGATAGAACCCTTTCGCTTCCGAAGGACCGGGGATCTCCGGGAGGAAGGATCTGAACTTGGGATGTAAAGTCGTTGTGAGGAAGAGAAAATCGCCCCCGGGGGGCTTGGAGCCCTAGAACGGAAGACACCCTCTCCTGGGGCCCTGGTCCCCGAGCAAATAGCGGTGCCCGGGACGGGGTCCCTAGGGCCCTGGTCCCAGGGCAAAAGGCGGCTCCCAGGACGGGGTCACCGGGGCCCTGGTCCCCGGGCAAATGGCGGCGCCCGGGACGGGGTCACCGGGGGCCTTATTCCCGGGCAAAAGGCGGCGCTCGGGATGGGGTGACCAGGGGCCTTGTCCCCGGGCAAATGGCGGCGCCCGGGACGGGGTCATCGGGGGCCTTATCCCTGGGCAAAAGGCGGCGTCCGGGATGGAGTCACTGGGGGCCTTGTCCTCGGTCAAATGGCGGCGCCCGGGATGGGGTCACCGGGGGCCTTGTCCCCGGGCAAATGGCGGCGCTCGGGACGGGGTCACCGAGGGCCTTATCCCCGGGCAAAAGGCCGCGCCCGGGATGGGGTCACCGGGGGCCTTGTCCCAAGTCAAATGGCGGCGCCCCGGACGGGGTCACCAGGGCCCTTATCCCCAGGCAAAAGGCTGCGCCCAGGATGGGGTCACCGGGGACCTTGTCCCCGGTCAAATGGCGGCACCCGGGACAGGGTCACCGGGGGCCTTGTCCTCGGTCAAATGGCGGTGCCCCGGACGGGGTCACTGGGGCCCTTATCCCCGGGCAAAAGGCGGCGCCTGGGATGGGGTCACCGGGGACCTTGTCCCCGGTCAAATGGTAGCGCCCGGGACGAGGGAGCCGAGGCCCTTGTCCCCGGAAAAAAGGCGGCGCCCGGGACGGGCAAAGCCTTCCCCCGGGACAAAGTCCCACCGGGAGAGAACATTACCGCGTCTGGGCGGCGCGGTTGAGAAAATCCTCCTCTCGAGACAAAGTCCACCCGGGAGAGAACGTAGTTGCGTCCGGATGGCGCGGAGCCCGCGGACGGGATAAAACCTTCTCCTAGAACAAAGTCCCCCGTGGAGAGAATGTTACCACACCCAGGTAGCGCGGAGCCCCTGGACGGGAAAAACGTTCTCCCGGGACAAGGTACACTCGGGGGGAGAAAACCTTCCCCTGGGACAAAGTCCACCGAGAGAGGATGTTACCTCATCCGAGCGGCGCGGAGCCCCCGGACGGGAAAAACCTTCTCACGGGACAAATTCCACCCGGGAGAGAAAACCTTCCCTCAGGACAATGTCCACTGGGGGGAGAAAACCTTCCCCCGGGACAAAGTCCACTGGGAGAGTTGTTACCTCATCCGAGTGGTGCGGAGCCCCCGGACGGGAAAAACCTTTTCGCGGGACAAAGTCCACCCGGGAGAGAGATGCAGTCGCACTCGGATAGTGCATAGAAAATTGCTCCAGTTACCGTGAGAACGGGGGGCCGGCGAAGAATTTCCTGGTCAAAAAGTTCCAAGACCCGATCAAAAATTCGCCAAGTCATCGTGAGAACGGGGAGCCGGTCAAGAAATTTTGGTTCAGAAACGGAGGAGAGTGAGCGCCATGATGGGCTCTAGAATATTTGAGGGGGGACTATTCCCTCAGTGACTCGTTACCACAGTTAAGAAACTGGGTTGCCGCTTACCCCTCAGTCCGCAAGGGGTTATCGTAAGCCGCCTAGGGAGCGAGGCTCCCGTTGTCGGGACTTTTGGAGTATTAGAGGGGGGGACTCACCCCTCAAAGTGACTCGTTATCGTGGTTTCTGGGAACCGGGTCGCCGTTTACGCCCTCAATCCACGAGGGGGATTGTAAGCCGCCCTAGGGGAGCAGGGCTACTGCCATCGGGAGTTGGGCTAAGCAGGAGCCCGTGACCCTCATTCAAGGGCATCCTCTGAGGGGCATCCTCCGGGGAGGGCATCCTCTTAAGGTCATCCTCGTGGGGAGGGCATCCTCTTGGGGAGGTCATCCTCACTGGGAGAACCACCCATGGCATGGGGTCAACCCCCAGCGCACGGGGAAGCCCTGGCGCAAGGAAGGCTCTCGCCGCGGAGTGAGCCCCCAGTGCGGGGAAAGACCCCGCGCTGTTGGGATGGTGGCGGCATCCGAGACGCAAGGACGCCCGTCACTGGGACGCCTCTCACCGGGAGATAGTGTCGGCGCCCGGGACAAGGGGACACCTGCCCCCAGGGTGCTTATCACCGGAGTGGTGGCGGCGCCCGGGACACGGGTCACTGAGCTATTGGGCGGAGATTTCTCCCAACACCCTAGAAGATCATCCTCGCTGGGAGGGCATCCTAGCAGGGAGGGCATCCTCGCTGGGAGGGCATAGCCTTGGAGGCGGTGAAAAAAATACACCCTGCAAGAGAAGATTGATACGAGAACGACTAATTTGCATTGATTAAGTAAATTGATACAATGCCTCCCCCCTGCGAAGCACGAGAGGGTGAGGGGGAGGCCTGGAGGCCAAGTGCAGACATCCCCGTGGAGAGGGCATCCTCGTGGGGAGGGCATCCTTGCGGGGAGGGCCTCGCCTCGAGGGTCCAGCGCGGGGCTCGCGGACATGATCCCCCCAATTCAGGAGACATGTCCCTGGGAGTTTTGGAAAGGGGGAACGTCGGTTGAGCCCCTTTCTTGGGCCAGCTCCCGATGTCCCCCATAGGTAGTGGGGGGGGGGGGGGCGCTTGTATCGACTGATTGATCCGGGAGGATCTCCAAGTCCTGATCGCATACGGATTCGCGACCAAGTCCTGATCACATACGGATTCGCGACCAAGTCTTGATCGCATACGGCTTTGTGACCTTAACCGTGTTCGGAAAGGTTTCGCGACCATGGATTGGTTCGCTACCAGGAAAAGGAATTCGTTCCCTGTTCGGAATTGTAATCCTATATATATAACTAAGCTTATCTGTTTAGGATTAGTTAAGTTAGTTATATGAGTCTAATACGTTTAGGATTACTAAGTCTGATACGTACTCATACGATTGGACTATAAATACCTTGTAATAGGTCTAGTTTAGATCATCGAAGAGTCATAGAACTTATTTGAGTTTTAGACACTTATAGTTCCTTCGACGTAGGCAAGTGTGCCTAACGTTCGACGTGTAAAGCCCTCTTTGAAATAAAGAGTTGTGCAATTACTTTGGGTTTCGGTATTTCCGAGTAAGATCCCGTTATTCCGCATATTAGAATCTGGGCGAGCCTAGTACGAAAACCAAGACTAGGTCTCAAACGGATCAAGTTGGTATCAGAGTAACTTTCCTATCCTGTGGATGGTGAAGACTCGCCAGGGTTACAAAACCTCCGGCGAAACTCCAGGCGATAAATTGACGGTTCCTACAGCCGCGTCTCCGACAATGTCTGACGATACCTCCGTTCAAGCTAACCTAGCCGAACAAGTGGCTAAGCTCTCCACCGACATGGAAACCGTGCTTGCTTGGATTAAGCAGCAGGCCATGATTGTACCTCCTGAAGTAGGGAAGGTTATGGGTGAGAAGATTGGTGAAGACTTGCGCAGGGCAGACGAAGATGAAGACGAAAGCGAGCACAAGACCGACGACCTCGCCAATACCTCCTTAGCTGTCGGATCTTTTAAAGTCGACGCTAAGATTGATATACCCATATATGATGGGGTGATCGATACCGAGAAGCTGGATTCTTGGATCGACCAACTTGAGACCTACTTTGACCTGAAAGGGTTTAGTAGCGCTCAAAAGGTCAAATTTGCACCTTTGAAGATGAAGGACCACGCCAAGACATAGTGGAAGGCCCTTGTTGCCAGTGGTGAAGCTGACGACCTTGCGTGGGGTCAATTCAAACGACTTCTGCGACAAAAATTCTATCCGATGGGTTACCTTGAGGAGAGATGGGAGCGTTGGCACAGATTGTACCAACGGCGCGACCAGACCGTCCAAGACTATACGACAGAGTTTTGACGACAAGCAATGTCATTGGCATCTCACTATCCGATCCTCAGGTATTTCGGAAGTACACATCTGGACTTCAGAAATCGATCAGTACTGAACTAAGTCTGTTCGGCGTCCAAGACATCGCGACTGCGAGCACAACTGCTATGGCGATCGAGAAGAAGAACAAATCCCGCAGCGACAAAAGCACGAAGGAAAGTGCGACCTCCACAAAGAAAAAGCCGAGTCTGAAGAAGAACGCTTCAAAATCGGACACGGGTGCTTTCTGCGAACATTGTCAAGTCGCGGGACATACCAAGGACAAATGCTACAAGCTTCATCCTGAACTTCGACCAAAGAAAAACGGACCAGGGAAAAGAACAGCCACAGCTACTGTGACTTCACCCGACGAAGAAGTTGTCCGAGTGAACTCGGTTAATGAGGCGGATACGACCTTATCTCTGATGGAAATGCCGAAGGAGAAGGGTTCGGATCCACCGACCGACCATCACCCAACAGAGGACTTGTTCACCATCAACATCCAGGTGAAGCACGAAGTGGTCGCAGCGATATTCGATCCTGAAAGTCAGAAGAATCTGGTCTCCGCTGGACTGGTTCGATGACTTGGTTTGAAGACAACCACACACCCGCGACCATATCCGCTGGGTTGGTTTACATCCGACGTGAACCAACAGATTACGAGTCAGTGTGTGTTGAAGTTTGCGATCTCTGCACGATATATCGATGAGGTGCAATGCGATGTTGTCCCTATCGATATTTGTCAGGTGATCTTTGGGAGTCCGTATCTGTATGATCGAGATGCTCACTTCCATCGGCGAGCGCAAGAGTACGACCTCACCAAAGACGGAGTTAAGTTCATGATCAGTAGAGACATCCACGTCAACACTTCGAACTTGATTACCGCAAATCAAGCCAAACGGATTGTTAATGCATGTCACAAGTATGTGCTTGTCATGTTTGACCCATTGGACAAAGTGAGCGTACTCGACCAGCATTGTCGTTGGCGTGCCGAGAAGATTCTGGTCGTTTGTCGGGACTACTGGAGAAATACAGTGATCTGTTCGAGACTACCCAGGGTCATCCGCCGAAACGTCCAGTCGAGCACAAAATTCAGCTTGTGTCCGATGCGACACTGCCCAATCTGAGTATGTATCGCAACTCAGTATTGGAGAATGAAGAGATCAAAAGACAACTTGGTGAGTTGCTGAACAATGGTGTCATTCAACCAAGTAGTTCACCTTGTGGATCTCCTGTGGTGTTAGTGCCAAAGAAAGATGGGACTTGGCGTATGTGCATCGACTATCGAGCACTAAACAAGATCACCATCAAGAACCGGTACCCCCTTCCTCGTATTGATGACCTGCTAGACCAATTGAAGCATACTGTTGTCTTCTCCAAATTGGATCTTAAGTCAGGATATCATCAAGTCAGCATCCGAGAGGAGGATACATGGAAGACCGCGTTCAAAACACGGCAAGGTCTGTTCGAATGGCTGGTCATGCCGTTTGGTCTCTGCAACGCCCCGGCAAGTTTCATGTGTCTTATGAATGACGTATTGAGACAGTTCATCGACGACTTTGTGATCGTGTATCTCGACGACATATTGGTTTATAGTCGTTCGTGGGATGAGCACCTCATTCATGTCGAAAAGGTGTTCGATCAGCTTCGGCAACATCGACTTCGCCTCAACCGTAAGAAGTGCGAGTTCGGCTAGCAAACTCTACTTTACCTTGGATTCCTGGTCAGCAACGGTACGTTGCAAATCGACCCAGATAAGGTAAAAGTGATTCGCGAGTGGCCGCGACCACGAACAGTTACAGATGTGCGTAGTTTTGTGGGAGCATGTCAATACCTTCGGAAGTTCATCCGACACTTCTCGATTATGGATTCTCCATTGCATGCATTAACCAGGATCGATCAGAAGTTCGAGTGGACAGGGAAACATGAGGACACGTTTCTCTTGCTGAAAAGGAAGATCAGCGAGGCGCCTGTGTTAGCTTTGCCGAATCTCCAGAAACCGTTCGAGCTAGAAACCGATGCCTCAGGTTATGTGATGGGCGCAGTGCTCATGCAAGAAGGTCGACCAGTGGCATATCACTCTGAGTTATTCCAAGGAGCTCAGAAGAACTACCCGACTTATGATAAGGAGTTATGCGCACTGCATCAGGCCGTGAAGCATTGGCGGTGTTATCTCTTGGGTAAAGAGACGGTTGTCCACACCGATCATCAACCATTGCAATATTTACAGACTCAGTCCAAGTTACAGCAAGCTCGGCACATGAAGTGGATGTCGTATCTGCAGCAGTTAAATTTGGTGATTAAGTACAAGAAGGGCGTACACAACAAATTGGCGGATATGTTGTCGCGACCACCAGTTACAACCCTCTGTTTATCAGCGTTCATGCAGATTGAGCCATCATGTCATGATGACTATGTCACTATGTATAGTGAAGACCCTGATTTTCAAACAGCACTGACTGAGGTCGAAACAGGGAACCCTACAGAGTTCGTTCGTCGAGAGAGTGGACACCACCTCTTGCCTTCTTGCAGGTTAGTCGACTTCTCTGGTTGGTCGACACTGTGACCACCAGAAGCATTTTTATTTTTAAACGAAGATTTGTTACCTTTAGTCGACAGAGGTTTCTCTGTGACTGCGACCTCTCGGTATTGTCCAGTTTGACTACTTTTTTGATTTCTTTGACTTCCCGCCTGATGAAGATTCCGGCTTCTTGTTTGAATCCTCTTCTATACGTCCTTGAGACCTGGTTGAGGCGGCAAATTTCCTTTGTCCACCATCCGATTCCACTCAATGGCCTCAGCCGCGTCGGAATATCGATCAGCCATATCAAAAAGATCGGCTACAGATCGTGGGGGTGGATGAGCAAATCCTTAGTAAACCTCCAATATCGAACGGCGTGTTTAAACGCCCTGATAACAGAATTGTCAGATATGTTCGGGATGGTATTTCTCACCCCGACGAACCTTTTGACAAACTGACGAAGAGTTTTAGTCGATGTTTGTCGCAGCCGATGGAGGTCGTTCTCTTTTCTCGGCTTCTGATAACAATTCTGGAAATTGTTGAGGATGGCATCGCACAACATTTCCCAGTTATATATCGAACCCTCGGGCTGATTGAACAGCCAGGTTCTTGCCGGTCCCTCGAGGACTATAGGTAAATAGTTGGCCATGACCCAGTCATCGCCACCTGTTGCTTGAATAGCAGTGATGTAAATTTGAAGGAACTCCAATGGATTCTGAGTTCCGTCAAATCTTTCAATAGCCCCCGGTTTAAACTTATCCGGCCAAACGACCGCACGAAGGTTGGGCGAGAAAGGTTTACAACCAACATAAGGACCATGGAGGGATCTGCGACCCTCGACCTGATCTTGGGCGACCTCACGCGAAGGAGACACCACGCGTGGCCCCAGGCGAGAGTGGATAGGAATCCGTTCCCGATCACGAGAATTTCCCGCTCGTCTGGCTTTGTCATGCCGAGACGGCACTAGTGGTGGCCGATTTCGTCTACCAGAACTAGAGTTAGAATATTCTCTTTCATGGGAACATATCGCCGACCGGGAAGAGGCTGTAGGGGTCGCCTCGGATGCGACCTCGTCTAACCTCTCCGCCAAGATTCTGGCGAAAGCTGGTTTCTGCGCATCTGTGACAGTAGGAGGAAAATTACGCAGGACCTCTGCCATGGATTGAAGCCAGCCATGTGTGCTCCTCCTGGGTGCGCCAGGTGTCACCATCTCCTCGTTCGCCGGTAAATGTCCCGGGGGTAATGAAGGTGTCTGGTCGCGTCTGTGACCATGCGGACGACGGGAGGAACTAGGAGTGGCGTCATAACAAGCTTGGGCATTTTGTAGAGCCTCTAGGGCTGTTTTGCAGGGCTCATTATCTTGCTGCTCGCGATCTTGATCCTCCTTTTGTCTACGCTCTTACTCTTCTTTCTGCTTGCACTCCTGTTCTTCCCTAGCGCTGATCGGGCGTTTCTTCCGATAAGGCAGCAAATTGCCTAGGGAACGAGGTCGCCGATGGAGAGAACATTTCTATTTGTTCCGAGTCGCACTCGAAATCAAAGAGACGGTGGAGGTTATCAGGATCAAACCTCCCCAGACTAAATTCCTGATCAACATCGCCTTTGCCCTCGGCAGGGTCGTGCAATGGACCGGATTCAACCCCTAACGCAGTAGGAACAACATTGGGTTCCGGTTCTGCGTTTGTTGCCTGCTGGTTGATAGACATGACCTGAGTGGTCGAATTGACCTCTAGGATGTCTTCACCTCCGGTTTCCTCCATTGGAACAGGATCACTAGGTGAAGGCATATGTATATGGGCATAATCCTCGAGATCAAAGTCGTTCTCGGAATCATATGCCCCAGACATGGATCACCGAACCTCCGGATAGAAAAAATAACGCCTTGAGAAAGGCCCCATGATGGGCACCAGTTGTCGATGATTTGGACTCGGGGTCCTTAGTCGATCTTATGCAGATTTTTGTGAGTTGTGAGTCCTTTCAAAGTGTCCCTCCGGTAAGGGATGATGAGTAATGTCTATTGGGGCACAGAGAAATTTATGCAGGTTTGGGCCCTCGATGGTGGGAGTAACAGTCCTACGTCCTGTTGTGATTTCACTATATATGGAAAATGTTTACAAAGTTGAAGAAAAGATCATCACAGGCAAATATCTTTTCTATGTTGTTGTCTAAAAATGACTAAACTAACTTATGAATGCTTGTGCTTGATCTGTCATCGTCCCCGTTCCCTTGTACATTTGCTTACCTTTTTATATCGATAAAAAGGGCGCCAATGCACAAGGTTTGGAACGGTTGTAGAAGTGCAGTTTTGGTAACCGCACTTAACTCCCACACAGGCCTAACACGTGCAATTAAGGGATAACTGCATATGTTAACTTCCCGGTAGTTGTCTTCATACGTGGAGGAATCATCACGATACTGAGGATATGCTTGTTACAGAGCTAAGCAATCTCGAGTTACTCCGGTCGAGGATAGTCAACGATCTTCTAACCGCACATTGTCTGCAGCCTCCTGACCGCGTAACGTCTGCGATCTCATGAGCACGCGAAGCCTGCGACCATAAATCATTCCTGTGTCCGCGCTTCTCAGGTTGTCTGAGACCATAACATCGGACCTTCAGACACTTGTCTGGTTTGAATCTGTCTTGAACCAGATGTGCATTATTTCGAACTAGCTCGGGTAACAATCCTCGTCAAGAAAGCACCGAATTAATGAGAGTGAACCTTCCCCCTAAAGAAAGAAAGGAGAATTGCCATCCAGACAATCTCCTATCTATACGTTCAAAGACTCTATCGAAATGTTCCACCCTTGGTTTAACCACACCAAGCGGAAGACCCAGGTAAGTAAAAGGGAAGGAACCAATTTGACATCCAAGAATACCGGCAAGATTCATAGTCAGATCTTCAGTGCAGTTAATCGGAATTGAAAACGATTTCAGAAAATTAACTCTTAAACCAGTCGAACTGGCGAAAGAATTAAGAAGAGCTTTAAGCAGAAATAATTCCTTAGCATCAGCTTTAACCATAATGAGAGTGTCATCAGCATATTGAATAATGGGAAAGTCCTCATTCCCCACATCTGACACCGGAAGGCTAAGAAGACCCAAGTCTTTAGCCCAGTTCAAAATAGATTGCAAAAGATCAGCAACTATGACGAACAGCAGAGGAGAAAGGGGATCACCTTGTCAACACCTCTTCTACAAATAATTTGTTTGTCGGGAGTACCATTTAACAGAATTTTGGAAGATCTAGAATTCAAAATAAGACGAACCCAATTTATCCAACGACCACCAAAACCTTTAGCCTTTAACACATCCAGAATAGCTTCATGTTCAATCAAATCGAAAGCTTTTTCAAAATCAAGTTTCAAAAGGACAGATTTTCTTTGAGAGGTCTTACAAATATGAACGTATTGATATGCCCAAGCTGCACAATGGTTTTGGACTTAATAAAACCATATTGATTACGATGAACAATCAGAGGAATAACTAATTGAAGGTGATTAGCAAGAAGCTTGGTGATAATCTTCAACGAGCTATTCAACAAAGAAATAGACCTAAAATCAGAGACATTGGCAGCACCTTGCTTCTTCGGGATTAAAGCAACAAAAGACACATTTAATCTGTTCAGCTCAGTATCTCCATCAAAGAAACTTCTAAAAAGATCATAGAAGTCGTGTCTAATGATAGGCCAACTAGCTTTGAAGAAATTTCCATTAAATCCATCAGGACCCGGACTTTTATTTTTAGGCATGTTAAACACCACATCGTCGATCTCTTGAGAAGAGAAATTCAGCTCAAGACAAGAAAGCTCTATGGGAAAAGCAGAGACCACCTCCTCAAGAGAAAATAGCATACTTGAATACTCCGAAGAGCCAAATCTGTTTTTGAAAGAGACCCATAGATGATTCGCCATATCTGAATGAGCAAGAAGATCCATGTTGTTGTCGTCCTTCAAGGTAATAATGTAATTTCTTCTAAAATTTTTGGAAGCCACAGAGTGAAAGAATCTAGTGTTTTCATCTCCCAATTTCGCCCATCTAATACGACCTCTTTGTTTCCAATAGACATTCCTGTTGTTTCTAGGCCCTTAATCTTGATTTTGATGATAAATGACAACAAGTGTCTTAGACTAATCTATTTGCCTTAAGCATAATCAATAAGATTAGGTGAAAAGAAGAAAGGTCGCAAGGCGCAAGGTCGCGAGCGCAAGGTTGCAAGGTCGTGAGCCAAGGTCGCAAGGCGCAAGGTTGCAAGGTGGCGAGCGCAAGGTCACAAGCGCGAGCCAAGGTCGCAAGGCGCAAGATCACGAACCAAGGTTGCAAGTGCAAGGTCGCCAAGAAGGAAGCAGCAAAGACATAAGGTAAGTGCTTGTTTATTCTACCGGTCTCGGAGTTTGGAGTTTGACCGTATTTTATAAGAAATTCTTTTTTAGTTTAACCGTACTATTAAGAGGGATTGCAAAATCTCTTTTAATTTCGGCAAAAATTGAGAAACTCTTAGGTCATATGTTGCATTCCCATTCATTCACAATTTTGGTAAAGAATCTCAAAGAGGAACTGAAGCTGGTCTTTTGAGTACTGTTAATTTGACCAGACACTGTTCATTCGACCAGTGACACTATTCATTCAACCAGAGGTCACATGAGTACTGTTCATTTGACCAGACACTATTCATGCACTGTTCATTTGATCAGCTATCGTTCATATGACCAGTACACTGTTCATTCGGCCAGAGGTTCCAACGGCTATTTACTAGCTGTTAGAGGTTGAAGTTGGCTGTTAACTGGCCTAATTTCTTTTCTTATCGACCACAACGGCTAGCTGAGAGGTTAAGCTATAAATAGAGGTGGTTTGAGCAGTATTCTAACACATTCACAAACACATCTCAAGCTACATTACACATCTTTGAGTAGTCTCTGTACACACTTTTGAGGAGATTTTCGCTATTGTTTTTGATCAGTTTTAAAATACTTTTGAGCAGATTTTTCTCTACTATTTTTGAGCAGTTTTAAAACACGTTTGAGCAATTTTCTAAAACATTTTTGAGCAGATTTTCTCTACTGTTTTTGAGCTGTTTTAAAACACTTTTTAATAGTTTTTGATCAGATTTTTGAGCAGTTTTCTGTTCACATTTTCTAGCAGTTTTTGAGCAGGTTTCTCTACTGTTTTTTGATCAGTTTTACAAACACTTTTGAGCAGATATTTGAGCAGTATTTTAACAGATTTTTGAGAAGCTTCTGTTCACATTTTTGATCAGTTTTATAAACACTTTTTAAGCAGATTTTGATCATTGTTTATAAACATTATTTTGAGCATTTTTCTAAAGAACCAAGAGATATAATTTTTTATATATATTTGAGCCCAAGTGCCAAAATCTTGATCTTTTGATCAAGTATCATTCATTGTGATTGAGAGAGATCTTCTGAGAGTATTCATTCGCATCATTTGCATCATTAGAAGTTTCTCGGTATTTGTTGGGAGTCAAGAGAAGATCTTACAACTTGTTACTCTTGGTGAACCCCCTCACCTAGACGGTTTGGAGGCATGGCTGTTGACCTCTCCATTAACGGAGGTTGTCGGAGAGGCTCGGCATATTTTGTGAAAGGCATTGGTGCTCGCCTATCCGGAGTGGAGAAGGAGCAACCTTAGTGAAAAATATCCTTCGTGGATATTGAAGCAAGATTCATTCATTTGAGTGCTTTAACAAGGAGTAAGGGAGACCGGGCGAGTCTCCAAGACATCGGGAAAAATCTTTGTGTTTGTCTTCTCTTCCTCTTTTATTTTTGCAATATATGTTTTGTTCAATTGTTTCAGTTTGAAAAAGTTGTCTTTTTTGAAAAGTTTTAAAGCCTCCTATTCATCCCCCTCTAGTTGGCATCCTCGATCCTACACGTGGTATCAGAGCTTCGTCTCTCGATTAATTAGGCTTTACCTCCTAGAGAGAGGATGACGTCAAATGAGGGTTTTTCTCTCAGTCATACTGGTCGTGTGCCTATCTTTGATGGGACTAACTATCCTTATTGGAAAGTGCGCATGTTGGTATTTCTAGAGGCCATGGGGCTTGATGTTTGGGACATTGTTAAGCTTGGTTTTACTCCTTCGGATGATCCGAAAAGTCACTCCGATGACGACAGGAGAAAACTACACTTAAACACCTGTGCTAAAAATGCTCTCTTTGCCGAGTTGTCTTTAAATGAGTTCAACCATGTGAGCAATCTTATCACCGCTCACAAGGTTTGGACCACCCTCGAAGAAATATATAAGGGCACTACTAAAGGCAAAGAAGCAAAGTTGCTCATGGTGAGGCAACGATACGAGACATTCACCATGTCGTCAACCGAGTCTGTGGATTGCATGTTTACTCGATTGAACAATATTGTGAATGAACTCAAGGGGCTAGGAGTTGTTTTTAGTGACATCGATATTGTGAGAAAAATGCTTAGGGCTCTTCCAGAAAGTTTTGACACTCTAGTAACGGTTCTCACCAACTCCGACCTGTCAACCACCACGCCTACTGATCTCTATGGGAACCTCATCACCCATGAGATGCATCAAAACGAGAAGAAGGAAGCGACCGAACCTTCGGGACGAAAAATAAGGCGTTGGCTTTCAAAGCCGGCTCCAAAAATGACTCAAGCGATGGCTCCTTCGACGAAGATCTAGCTCTTATGGTAAAGAACACTCAAAAACTTATTCGCAGGTTACACAAGAAAGGAGTCAACATCGACACACGACCAAAGGGGCCAAAACAATCGAACTTCAAGGACATCATATGCTACGGATGTCATGAAAAGGGACATATATCCTCAAGATGTCCAAACAAGAACAAGACTTGGGACAAGAAGAATAATGGTGCAACCAAAGAAGCCTGCTTCGGAGAATGGATGTCTTGAGGAGAGAGCTCCGATTCCGACTCCGACGATGAAGGAGGTTGCTCCAAGAAGCTGGCCGGACTTGCTCTAGGAAACATTTTGACTAGTCCATCTCTTTGTCTTATGGCCAAAGGTGATGAAAAGGTACATTCCAATGACCCTTCATATGATGAACTTGTTGAAATGATCACTGAATTGAATGAAGTTTTCAGAATTACTAAAAAGAAGTATAGAGCGCTTAAAGAAGAGCATTCTTCCTTATGCACTCAATACTCAGAATTAAAAGAGTCATATGAAAGTCTTCTCATTAAAGATATTACAAATGCTCCATCTAAGGTAGATGTAGCTATTTCATGTGATCTAGATGATACTCCTTCTAATGCTATTCCTACCAGTTGTCATGATATACCATGTGCTTCTAATGAAATAATTTTGAATGAAAATAATGAACTTAAAGCATAAATTGAGAAACTTGGAAAGGATTAGAAAATTGCTACAAAGTAAAAGTATCTCTTGATCTCATTCTTAGCAAACAAAAATGCTCATTTAGAAAAGAAGGACTTGGATACTTCCAAAGAAAGGAAAGAAACTAAATGCAAAAAACATTTTTTGTAAAAGCATGCAACACATTTTGCTTTAAATGCCATGAAACTGGTCATTCACATGAAGCTTGTCCTTTAATGACTCTAAACTATTTTGATACTTGCTAAATGCTTCAAAGGTCGAAGAAAGGATATGCTATAGCAAAGTTTGTTGGTGCACCCATGCTAAATAAAAAGAAGAAATCAATCTGGGTGCCCAAAGCTTTGATTGCTAACATCGAAGGACCCAAAAGAGTTTGGGTACCTAAAAGGACTTGATTTTTTTTTTATGCAGGTGAACTACAAGACCGGTGGAAAACATTGGGTGCTAGATAGCGGTTGTTCCGAACATATGACCGGTAACAAGAAGTTGTTCACCTCATTAGAAGATAACTCAAGCGAAAACCAGAAGATCACTTTTGGCGACAACTGTCAAGGAAATGTGGTAGGCTTGGTAAAATTGCAATATCCAATGATCTTTCAATTTCGAATGTTTTACTTGTTGAATCTCTGAATTTTAATTTGCTTCCCGTTGCACAAATTTGTGATCTTGGATTTCGTTGCATGTTTTATCCTAAAGAATTTTTTGTTGAAAATTTAAAAGATAATTCTTTGATTTTCAAATGCTTTCGTTTTGGAAATCTTTATCTTGTTGATTTTCACTCTAAAGATGCATCCCTTTCAACATGTCTTGTCTCTCAAACCTCAAAAGGGTGGCTATGGCATAGAAGGCTTGCACATGTTGGAATGCATCAACTTAAAAAGCTTTTAAAACGTGATTTGGTTGTTAGCTTGAAAAAAAGTGATTTTTGAAAAGGACAAACTTTGTAGTGCTTGTCAAGCGGGCAAGTAAGTAGCTACTTCACATCCAACCAAGCACATTCTTTCAACTTGCAAACCATTGGAACTTTTGCATATGGATTTGTTCGGCCCTGCTGAACATCAAAGTATTGGAGGAAATAGTTTTTTGCTATGTTATTGTTGATGATTTCTCCAGATTTACTTGGGTGTTTTTCTTAGCTAACAAATCTGAAACTTCCTCTTGTTTTAAAAGATTTGCAAAAAGAGATGAAAAGGAATTTGAACTCTCCATCAAGAAAATTCGTAGTGATCATGGTGGAGAATTTCAAAATTTTGATTTTATTGATTTTTGTGATGAGTCTAGAATCAAACATGAATTCCCTGTGCCCTACACACCTCAACAAAATGGTGTTGTAGAACGGAAGAATCAGACATTGATTGAAATGGCTAGAACAATGCTCGATGAGTACAAGAGGCCTACCCGGTTTTGGGCAGAGGCATTTTACACAGCATGTTATGCCATCAATCGTCTTTATACCCATCCACTTTTGAACAAAACTCCTTATGAACTGATTATAGGGAGAAAACCAAACATTTCATATTTTCGAGTCTTTGGTTGCAAATGTTATATTCTTAAAAAGCGCATGCATCTTGAAAAATTTCAAAGACGTGTTGACGAGGGTTTTCTAGTTGGCTATTCATCCACTAGTAAAGCTTATCGGGTTTTCAACACTACAACATAATGCATTGAAGAATCATGCATTGTAGAATTTTATGAATCTAACGGCCTTCAAGGAGAGCATGAGGATTTTGATGTAGGCAACAGTGGCTTGAGGGAAGATATGAAGGAGATGACCATTGGTGATATCAAACCCAGAAATGAAGAACAAAAGTCACCTGGTCGAAAGGATAAATCACCTGCGACAACTCAGGCTGATGTCGAACATGGACCTACGACCACAAATACTGATGCTACTCAACCTGCGACCACCCATAACAATGCTGGTTGAGAAGACCTTGAACCAGAGACTGAAGAGCATGATGATCAAGCATTACAGAACCGACGACTTCATCAAACGTTTGCCAAAGATCACCCCCTAAATCAAATCTTGGGTGATGTTAGTAAGGTTGTTCAAACTCGGTCTCGTATTGCTTCTTTTTGTGAACATTATTCTTTTGTTTCTTCCTTAGAACCTAAACTTATAGATGAAGCACTTAGTGATCCAGATTGGTTAAATGCCATGCATGAAGAACTAAATAATTTCACTAGAAACAAAGTTTGGACACTAGTAGAAAGACCTAAGGATCTTAATGTGATTGGAACAAAATGGGTTTTTAGAAATAAACAAGATGAGAATGGAGTAGTAGTACGAAACAAAGCTCGTCTTGTTGCACAAGGATATTCTCAAGTTGAAGGTTTGGATTTTGGTGAAACTTTTGCACCTGTAGCAAGATTAGAAGCTATTCGCATTCTTCTTGCATTTGCATCAAATTTTAACATCAAATTATTTCAAATGGATGTGAAAAGTGCATTTTTAAATGGAGAAATATCCGAATTAGTGTTTGTGGAACAACCTCCTGGTTTTGAAGATTCAAATTTTCCAAATTATGTATACAAGCTCTCTAAGGCTCTTTATGGACTTAAACAAGCTCCTTGAGCTTGGTATGAACGCCTTAGGGACTTTCTCATTTCAAAAGGTTTTAAAATTGGGAAGGTAGACACAACTTTATTTACAAAAGTAGTTGAGAAAGATCTTTTTGTGTGTCAAATATACGTTGATGATATCATATTTGGGTCTACTAATGAATCTTTTTGTGATGAGTTTGGAGAAATGATGTCTAGGGAATTTGATATGTCAATGATTGGAGAGCTAAGCTTCTTCCTTAGACTTCAAATCAAGCAACTCAAGAATGGAACGTTCGTGAGTCAAACCAAGTATGTGAAGGACTTCCTCAAGCGTTTTGGGATAGAAGATGCTAAAGCTATCAAAACTCCCATGGCCACAAATGGACATCTTGATATGGACAACGACAGAAAAGCGGTTCATTCTAAACTTTGTCGATATATGATTGGTAGCTTATCTATCTTACCGCATCTAGGCCCGACATCATGTTCAGTGTTTGCTTATGTGCTAGATTTCAATCGTCTCCTAAGGAATGTCATTTGATTGCTATTAAAAGAATCCTTAGGTACTTGAAATGCTATCCCAATATAGGACTTTGGTACCCTAAAGATGCAAACTTTGAATTAATTGGTTACTCAGATTCAGATTATGCAGGGTGCAAAATTGATAGAAAAAGCACATCTGGTAGTTGTCAACTTTTGGGGAAATCATTAGTCTCTTGGTCATCTAAGAAACAAAATTCCGTAGCTCTCTCCACCGCCGAAGTGGAATATGTTTAAGCAGGTAGTTGTTGTGCTCAAATTCTATGGATGAAGCAAACCTTTTGGATTATGGAATTTCCTTTGAAAAAGTGCCACTCTTTTGTGATAATGAAAGTGCCATAAAGATTCCAAATAATTCAATTCAACATTCTAGAACAAAGCATATTGATGTTAGGCACCATTTTATAAGAGATCATGTGGCAAAAGGGGACATAGATGTGAATTATGTAAGAACTGACTTGCAGCTAGCAGACATCTTCACCAAACCTTTAGATGAGACCAGATTTTGCTTTCTTCGAAGTGAATTGAATATTATTGATATATCAAATGCAAGTTAAATGTTTGCTTTGCTATCCTCCCGCATTTTTGTGCTTGATGTCAAAGGGGGAGAGATTTTGGAGAGATTAGGGAGAGATTGGGAAGAGATTGGGAAGAGATTCTTGTATGACATTATTGATAGTTTATGTGCTCATTGTTCATTCATTGTGGACTCTCAAATGACTCATATGTGTATTTATATATGCATGCATTCAGGGGGAGTTCTTGCATATCTAATGCCTATGCATACACTAAGGGGGAGTCATTATTAAATTTTATTCATTTAAACACTTGTTGTCATCAATCATCAAAAAGGGGGAGATTGTTGTTTCTAGGCCCTTAATCTTGATTTTGATGATAAATGACAAGAAGTATCTTAGACTAATCTATTTTCCTTAAGTATAATCAATAAGATTAGGTGAAAGAAGAAAGGTCGCAAGGCTCAAGGTCGCGAGAGCAAGGTCGCAAGGTCGCGAGCCAAGGGCGCAAGGTCACGAACGCAAGGTCGCAAGGTCGCGAGCCAAGGTCGCAAGGCGCAAGGTCACGAGCGCGAGCCAAGGTCGCAAGGTGCAAGGTCGTGAGAGCAAGCCAAGGTCGCAAGGCGCAAGATCGCGAATCGAGGTCGCAAGCGCAAGGTCGCTAAGAAGGAAGCAGCAAAGACATAAGGTAAGTGCTTGTTTATTTTACTGGTCTCGGAGTTTGGAGTTTGATCGGAGTTTATAAGAAATTCTTTTTTAGTTTAACTGTACTATTAAGAGGGGTTGCAAAATCTCTTTTAGTTCCGGCAAAAATTGAGAAACTCTTAGGTCATATGTTGCATTCGCATTCATTCACAATTTTGGTAAAGGATCTCAAAGAGGAACTGAAATTGGTCTTTTGAGTACTGTTCATTTGACCAGACACTGTTCATGCACTGTTCATTTGATCAGTTACTATTCATATGACCAGTAACACTGTTCACTCGACCAGTAACACTATTCATTCAGCCAGAGGTTCCAACGGCTATTTACTAGCCGTTAGAGGTCGAAGCTGGCTGTTAGCTGGCCTGATTTCTTTTGTTATCGACCACAACGGCTAGCTGAGAGGTTGAGCTATAAATAGAGTTGGTTTGGGCAGTATTCTAACACATTCACAAACACATCTCAAGCTACATTCTCATACACATCTTTGAGCAGTCTCTGTACACACTTTTGAGCAGATTTTCGCTACTGTTTTTGATCAATTTTAAAATACTTTTGTTGTGGTATTGCGAATACCCCGGCAGGTTTTGGGAACGATCCTAGCGAAGAAAACGCGACGCGGGCTGACCGGGCGACCGGTCCTCCCTCGCCGGACAAACACAAGAAATGACACGAGGATTTATACAGGTTCGGGTCCCGGTGGGGGCCCTAGTCCTGTTGGCTTGCTCCCGACCGGAGTCGACTGGGGAGGCTCTCTCGGGGGAGAGGCTTCCGGAGCACACCTGTGAGTTTTGGCTATTCCAATAATGAATCACTTGTCTTTACAACAGGGGGTACAAGGGCTATTTATAGCCCCAAAAAGAAGCAAAAAGACTAAACTACCCCGGATGCTACCGTCGGATTGAGGGGTAGCAACGTCCTTCTCCCGGTCAAGTGCCCTGGATGCTTGACAGGTGGTCGCTGATTCCCGAGGCGCTCCTCACGTGACCTGCACGTGATCAACAACCAAAGACTTTACCTTTAGAAGGGCGGTGAGGCCCGGGACATGCACCGGAGGCCAGGTCCCTGGGCCAAAGGCGGCTCCCGGGACCGGCACCAGAGGCCGGGTCCCGGGACCCAAAAGGGGGCGCCCGGGGCAGGCACCGGAGGCCACGTCCCTGGGAAAATGGCGGCGCCCGGGACCGGCGCCGGAGGCTAGGTCCCGGGAGCCAAAAGGCGGCGCTCGGGACCGGCGCCGGAGGCTAGGTCCCGGGAGCCAAAAGGCGGCGCCCGGGGTAGGCACCGGAGGCCACGTCCCCGGGAAAATGGCGGCGCCCGGGACCGGCGCCGGAGGCCTGGTCCCGGGAGCCAAAAGGCGACGCCCGGGACTGGCACCGGAGGCCAGGTCCCCGGCCCAAAAGGCGGCGCCCGGGACCAGCGCCGGAAGCCAGGTCCCGGGAGCCAATAGGCGGAGCCTGGGGCAGGCACCGGAGGCTACGTCCCCGGGCAAATGGCGGCGCCCGGGACCAGCGCCGGAGGCCAGGTCCCGGGAGCCAAAAGGCGGCGCCCGGGGCAGGCACCAGAGGCCACGTCCCCGGGCAAATGGCGGAGGCCAGGTCCGGAGCCGGAGGCCAGGTTCCGGGAGCCAAAAGGCGGCGCCCGGGACTGGCACCGGAGGCCAGGTCCCTGGGCGAATGTGACGCAACTTACCTGGACTTAGTCTCGCGGACATTTCCCCCAATAGCAGCCCCCCATGCCCCCCGGAGACGATGCTCGAGTCCCCGGTGGGTATGGTACTTGTCACTGGGAAAATCTCCGGACCAAGCCACCGGAGCCGTGACGCTTCAGTTCCCGTGTCGCGTGGTTATGACTGCGCCGTTTCGCCATAAATGCGCTCGCGATTCGAACCGGTGCCTCGGTTTGTGCGCCAGTCCCTTTGTTTCCCGTGCACGATTTGAACTTCAACGGCCCAGATGTACCGCGAAGTGCCACGTGGTGCCCATCTAGGCCATGCTTCGCCCCTATAAATATGGCCTTGGGGGGCCCGGGAGGTTCATTCCAAACTTTCAAACTTCAGCGTCTTGAGCTCTCCCGGTAGCCCTCTCCCGGTAACCAAGTGTCCGGAACTTTTAGGCGTAGCTTCCTGAAACGTTAGCCACCGGAAAAAACCAAACCTGATGGCACTGAAGGGTCAAGCGAAGATGACCGAGGTGCCCCCGGAGGAGGTCGCTCCGGACTTCCTCTGGGCGTCCGAGTTCACGGCCGGGGACTTAGAGTCCCTGGTCGAACGCGAAGTCGTTGAGGACGGGGACATCCGGGTCCCTGTGAAGAAGGACGGTGGCCCTAAACCACCTCACCCCGAACGCCATCGTCCGGATGGGCCTCTTCATTTGGCTCTTCGAGACGGCGACCGGGTGGGAGCCCACCCTACGCGCCTTCCGGTACTTCTACGAACCAGCGACGAGGAGCTCCCACCTAGTGAAGGGGGGACCCAAGTCCCCCTTTGGCTCGGTGATGGTGCAGATGCTGCCGTCCCGGGTAGCTGATTACCCGGCGGCAGCCTCCCAGGTCCACTGGGGTGACTAGATCCAGAGGTGGTTCTACCTCCGGGTCTGGGACGACGAGGTGGTGTACGCCCCGGAGCCCCCCGCCTACAGCAGATTGTCCGCGCTGAAGCCTCCGGTGTAGACGGACGAGGAGCTCGAGCTCCTCGGCAAGGTCATCATCTCCCGGGGCACCCGCTCTATGCGGGACGCCGCCGAGGAGATGATGCTCCTAAGGATCTCCCCCTTCTCACGCAGGAGAAGGGGGATCGGGATGGGCCCGGAGCAGCGGCCCCCGGTCAAGCCGGTGACCTGACGTAAGTCCGTTACCTGCTTCATTGCATTTACAAATTTTTGAAATTTGACTAACTCTTTACCTTTCACAGTCTGGCTGTATCCGGCGGCGAGGGAGAAGGCGGAGAACCTCCTGGGGAGGTACTTCGCCGACGAGCACGAGCGCATCGTGCGCGCCGTGGGGGAGGGCCCTCCCCGGAACTTGGTAGCCGAGGCCTTCGGGCTGAAGCTGCCGGAGAGGGAGCCCCTCCCCACCCCAGGGTCGCACAAACGGGGGAAGGACGCCGCCGGGGGCTCTGAGCCTAAGAAGGCCAGAGTTCAAAAAGCCCCCGGCCCATCGACGACGCTGGCTTCGACACTTGCGAAGCCCCGGGACAAGACCCCCGGGACCGGGCGCGCCCGGGCGCCGGCCTGGAAAGAAGCAACGCCCCCTCCCCCCGGGAGCCCCGTTGAGGCTCGGGGGAAGGGGCCGGCCGCGGGCGGGGCGGCGTCCGATTCAGCGGACTACGCCCCCTCGCCACCTTCGGTGGCGGCCCTCCAAGAGCCTCCGGCGCCATTGGAGCCGGAGAAGCCGGAGGTCAGGTTTGCGGAGGCCTCGCCTCCGCAGGTGGAGTGGCCGGTGGACGAGGGGGGGAGCCCCTCGGTCTACGAGGTCCCTCCGGAAGTGGAGGCTCCGGGGGCTCTCCCGCCCGGGAAGGGGAAAGGACTGATGATCCCCCCCCGGGGAGGGACCCCTTCCGAAACATCCTCGGCCACTTCCTCGGGGGACACTTCTTTGGCGACAAGGACGACGACCACCGCCACCACGGCCGAGATTATGCCCGGCGCCCAGGTCCGGGGGCCCGTCACCGGCCGCAATGGGACCAGCGTCGGGCGGGAGACCCCCCTATTTTCTGCAAGGGAGGTCGAGCGTTACGCAGAAGGCCTGCAGACCCCAAAGGTCCAGGCCTACATCGCGGAGGGGACGCTCCACGAGCGCTTCGCGGAGCTCCGGTCCCTTCAAGTCCAGGTATTCACCCGAAGCGGTTGCCGCTTTCTTTTGGCTTCCTGCATCCAAAATTTTTCTAACTCTGGAATTTGTAGGGGGCGGCGATTACCTGGGGCGTTGAGCAGCGCGTCGGCCGGCTGCTCAAGGACGCGGAGGACAAGGCCACCACCTTCCTGGGCCAGTGGGACGAAGCTCTCCGGGAGCTGGCCCGGGTCCGGGCCCAGGTCCACG
Source organism: Pharus latifolius (assembly GCA_019359835.1). Classification (NCBI taxonomy): domain Eukaryota; kingdom Viridiplantae; phylum Streptophyta; class Magnoliopsida; order Poales; family Poaceae; genus Pharus; species Pharus latifolius. The sequence continues at coordinate 49,511,963 of CM033319.1, read as the reverse complement.
TCTCCAAGACCATCAATGACCGCCTCCGGCAGGAGGCCAAGGCCAAGGAGGAGGCCTTCTGGGAGCTCGAGGGGTCGAGCGTCCGGGCGGTGGTGGACGCGGGCCACTCCGTGCGTTCGGCCCTCGAGAGCCTGGGCGTGAGCCTAGGCTCCGGGGGTGGCTCGGAGGTGCCCCCGGCCACACTCACGGAGGCCGTGCGTTTTCTTAACGCACAAGTCTCCGTGATTCCGGAGGCAGCGCACGCCCGGGCTCGGGGGCGGGCGATCGGCGATCCCCGTCGTCGCGACCGCGGCCGGGCTCATCGAGCACCAGGGAGTGGGCCTCCGGGAGCTAGCGGAGGGCCTCCGGGAGTATTAGGCGTAGGAGCCTTAGGATATAGAGAGTTTCCGGGTTTTGACCCGGGTTGTATCGTTTCCGTTGCCCACCGGAGGGGGAAGATGTCCTCCAGGTTTGATGATCAATAAAGCTGTGTTTGCTTTCTTCTTTGAGTCTTCTTTTATTTTTTCTTGGATGGTCTGGACGACTCCTTTTGATAAGAATGAGCTAAGTTTGCTCGTGGACGGTGTGGTCAACACCCGGGGGTTCCTTATCCCCCCCGCCCACAGCGGGCCGGAGGGTAGCTCCGCACGCTGTGGGGGTAACAAGGCCCCTGGGGTGAAGATAACCTGCAGCATAAGAATTTTTCCAAGTTAGAAAATTCTAAAATGAGGTTTTCAAGGAAAAGACCTTCCGGGAGACAATCATCCAGTCGCCGTGAGAACAGGAAGCCGGGAATAAGGTCGCAGGGAGGAAACATCCGAGAAAACCCGACAAGATTTTCGGAGACTTCCAAGAGACAATCATCCGGTCGCCGTGAGAACGGGGAGCCGGGAATACGATCTCCGGGGAAGTCCGAGAAATCCGTAATTTCGCGGGGAGGCAATCATCCGGTCGCCATGAGAACGGGGAGCCGGGAATAAGGTCAGAAATCCTGAGGAAAATTCCAGAGAAAATCCTTCCGGGAGACAATCGTTCGGTCACCGTGGGAACGTGGAGCCGGGAATAAAGTCTCCGGGGAAAAGATATCCAAGAAAGCCTTAGACGTCCCGCTGGGGAGAGCGTCTACTCCCGGAGGAGGATGTGCCCGATGACGAGTCTGAGTGTTTGGGTAGGGGACTAGTCTCCCAAAGTGACTCGTTACCACGGCCTCTGGGGACCGGGTTGCCGCTTACACCCTCAGTCCACGAGGGATGATCGTAAGCCGCCCTACAGGAGGGACTTGCTGGGTCTGGGCCCACTTCCTCACGGAGAGGGCATCCTCGCGGGGAGAGCTTCCTCACGGGGAGGGCATCCTCGCGGGGAGGGCATAGCCGTTAGGGGCGGTAATGTGAAGAACCTGCAATGAGAGTTGAAAAGAGTCCAGTTGTATTGATAACGAAATGAAATACAGTGCCCCCCCCCCCCCCCCCCCGCGAAGCCGAGAAGGGGGAGGGAAAAGTAAATACAGTGTCCCTCCTCCCCCTCCGGCGTGATCGCTCCGGGGGAGGGGACAGGCCCGTTAGGCTAAACGTAGAACTTGCGAAGTAAACGCAAGTTCCACGTGTGCTTTAGCTCCTGCTCTTGAAGGTTGGAGAGCTTGTAGGCCCCCGAGCCCAGGACCGTGGAGATCCTGTAGGAGCCCTCCCACTTGGGGGAGAGCTTACCCTGGGCTTGGGGGTCTGTAATGCGCTTGAGGACAAGGTCCCCAAGGCGGAAGGATCTTTCGCGCACGCGCTGGTTGTATGCGCGCGCCATCTCGCGCTCGTAGATGGTGTGGCGAAGGAGTGCTCGGTCGCGTTCCTCCTCCACGAGGTCGATCTCCAGTCACTGGTTGGCCTTGTTGGCCTGGTACGCTGCGGTCGTGGCTCCTTCCAGGAGCTCAACTCGCAGCGACCGGAAGCCAATCTTCGGGGGGAGGACTGCCTCCGCCCCGTAGACCAGGGAGAAGGGAGTACGTCCCGTCGCCCGGGACGGGGTCGTGCGCATGGAGCAGAGGATGCTAGGGAGCTCCTCTGCCCATGCACCCCGCTTAGAAGCGGTTTGCTCGAGTCTCCGACGCAATCCCTGTAGGATCACGCCGTTGACTCTCTCGATGGCCCCATTGCTCCGGGGATGGGCCACTGTGAGACCCCCATTTGAGGATCACCTTGGTAACCGCCCAGGTAGGTTACACACAGCAGGATGTCACATGAGCTCCAAACCACACAAGCATAGTAATATCATTAAACAAGTATCAGGCCAACATGGCCAATATTACATAGCCAAAGCACCAAAAATGGCGCTAAGTAGAGTTGCTAAGAAAATAACTAGTTTATTAGAACCAGAATCGGTATCCAAGTACCGAACGCACAACATAAAGCACCAAGCGACGACAAACAGCTTGATTTCCATCCGCAGCGGGGTTGGAGAGGCTTCTCCCACATCTGACTTGACTTGGTGCACAATCCTTCTAGAACGTGGGCTCGTCCGGGGCACTTCCATCTTCCGCTGGGAACTCATAACTGAAGGAATCGGGATCCTCGAATCCCTCTTCTACAGTTGGATATAAATGCAAGGGTGAGCACTTGGTGCTCAGCAACACTCATTCCAGGGATTAATGTTATTGTATTTACATGAGGGTGGAACATAAGATTCCGGGGTTTAGTTTCATATGGATAGAGATATATAGATTTCCAAGTCATTTGTTCAGTAAAACAGTACTTTGTCATGAAAATGATACTTTAAACATTAAACAGGTTTTCAATAAAACATTAGATGTAGTGGTCTCCCATGAGTCACTACTTTGTTAACCGCATTATGAAAACATTCCAAAACATTACTTGTGCCATAACCTATGGATAACATCCACTACGAAAAGACTCCCGAACCTGGGAGTACAGAGTATCTGATACTTCTTTTACACTTTGCAAAGGTGTACCTCTTTTTAAATCCACTGGTTCACTCGGCTTTCAAGTCGGATCAGCTCCATGTGACTTATACACATGTGACAAGGCCGAGATCACACAACGTTTTTACAGTTCAGTATTAACAGTATCCCCGCCCGGTAAATAGACAGTTAAGTCTCAAGTACCGTTGTGGGTTTTCCCCACTGCCTTACTTCCTAGCCTCTCTGGTCTATGTTCCCTCAGGACACATAGCCTTGGTCTATGTCCACGCGAGACATACGACCATTTAAGATTACAACCGCTCACGGCTTAATCAGGTCTAGGGCGCCTTCCTTCTTTTACGCCTTTTTCTCTCATCATTTTTCTGACTCACATCACTCATGGCCAAACCTTGGCCTTCCAGTTTCCACGCGAGAAACCAGATCGTCAAACCATGCAGGGAACTGCTAATACCAAAAGCTACTGAGTTGTGCCTGTCCCATACCAGGCAAGTGGTTGGTACGTTTACAATTCGTATAGAGACACAGCACAAGGTTCTTGTCCTTATGAACCATAGTGAGGAGCATTCACATTCCCTGGTGCGCACCGCACCCTCTCCATACAAACCAATCCTCACTACTGATCCCTTTTATCAGTTTTCTTGACAAAACGATTTTCATTATAACTTCTCATATATTTGACCACTTCAAGTTTAATGTGAATATTCAGTATATGAGTCCTAAGGTGACAAAAGCATATATACGAAGGTTCAATAACAAAAAGGGTTTCATGATCCATTAGGTAATATCTATTCATGTCATTCAAACATAACTTGTATTTCAATTAAGCATGCATAGTAAGAAACAGTGAATATACTTCATATGAAAATATTGGGTGAGACATGATCAAGGGAATGAGGCTTGCCTTGCGATGTTGGGTCTAAATACTCAGACGGATCTTCAAAGACTTCTTCCGCTCCTTCAGCTTCTGACTCTGCGGCAATCAACCAACACACAAACACATACCATAAGCATACAGAAAATAGTTTCCATAGAAATTATTAAGTAAATAAGTCATGCATGCAGGGGAAAAGGTTAGGGCAAGGTCACAAGGGCTCTGGTCGAAGAAACGGCTAAAAAGGATTGAACGTCGAAGGGTCGACATTCAGTTCATGGCTTTGGCATGGCTTCAAACTAGTCTTAGGATGGTTTTCTGGAGAAGTGATAGAAGGGAAAGATGTAGAACACAACTCCAGGAATCTAGGGGACAAGGTGGCATTTCAATTGCTCAACCAGAAGGGGTCAAACAAGGCTAATGCCAGTGGCTGACATGCACTGACATAGTGCTGGACATGGCCAGAAACTAGGGCATGGCTTAACTTTTGATCCAGGGCCCCAATTGATGCACCACTTTGTCTGGGAGGTAGGCATTACTAACAGGAACAAAATACTCAACAGGCACAAGAGCTGAAAGTGGCCGGAGGGTGGCCAAATCCGGCGATGAACTGCGGTGGTGACATGACACAGGCACAGCTCTGGACAAACATTTGGCAAAGGCATAACTCACAATCTAGGCAGATCCAGGTGTCGAGCTAGTGGAAGAAATTACTCAGGGAGGTGAGGCGAAGCTAAGGGACAAGGTTTCAGGGGCTAGATCGGTCGGGAAATAATTCCGGCGACCGGCGCTGGAGAAGACGACACTGGAGCTCGGGGATTTTTGATACAGGGCGAATGAGCTCAATTCCAAGCTCGAGAATGATCTTTAGGGCACAACAAGGCTACTGGAGGGGTTAATTTCATTGGAGATTGGCCGGAGGGGCTCGGCGACGAGGTCCGGCGAACTGGTTGAGGTTCCAGTTTGGGATTTCTTCGATTTGAGCGCAATTGGGGATCCTGATTCAATAGGCTTGCTAAGAAATGGCTAAGGATCAATTTCTACTACTGGGACGAGAGCTAATTCGGGATGGAATGGTTAGCATTGGGGAAACAGGGCAATTGGGCTTTTCCGGCGATCACCGGCGATGGGGATCGATCTGGTGCAATTGGTTGCTACTAAACAGAGAGGGGAACGAGGGGAACTCACTGGTGAACTTGGATTGGAGAAAGGGGCTGTGGAATGGGCTAGCACCGTGAGCTCACTCACTGGCTCGCCGGAGAAGAAAGCGAAAACGGCGAGAGCTCTGGAAAAATGGCTAAGTCCTGAGATGAGGCTTAAGCACAGCACTGGAGGGTTTAAATAGGTACATGGACGGAGCTTGCGAGGGGAAAACGGCGCGAAACTTGTGCCGGGGACGAGACCGGCCCGGTGTAGCTGCGACAGCGGTGACCAGCGATGTGATCGCGTTCAGGCGGTGCTGCAGCTTTGCCAGCGACGCCAGGTGCCTTGGAACTTCGTCCGGGATGGCGCAGATGCGGAGGCAACAGCAAAGCTCCGGCGATGACACGTACACGCATGCAATTGCCACGGCAACGGGAGCGCGTGCGAAAACAAAGCTCTGGAGCACGGCCGTTTATCCGCTGGGCAAGACGACGCAACTGTACTGGCACGTGCGCACGGGGTGGCACAGCAGCTCACGGGCACAAGCGACAAGAAGCGATGGCCGGCGGCGAGCAATCGCGGCGAAAACACGGCGCGGCAATGGCGAAGACGCGCTGGTCGTGGGCAACGACCAGGGGCTGGTCGAAAACAGCCGAAACGATTCGAGGGGCTGATTTGCAATTTTCAGGAATTTGCTTCCAGGGCTGATCTGCAAATCTGGAGATCTGAGGGTCCGATCTAAAATCTGATTTCGCAGATAAGTCGCATAAAATTATTAGAACTTATCTGGCCAAAGTTTGGTAAGATCAGGCAAGATCTGAAGGGCTTCGACAAAATTGGGGAAAACAGTTTAGGGTAAAATAGGGTAATTAGGGTTTTAAGATGGCAAAGGTTGAAACTCAGCCTTAGGATGAGATTTTGGGGATGATCCCGAAGGGAAAAATGTTCTGAACAACATTTAGAAGGGAATGGCTGAAGCAGATTAGGGTTTGGGGTCAAGATGTGGATTTTGGCTATTTTAGGGTTTGGCAAAACAGGGTGTTACAGCCACTGAGGCGAAGTGGATGACGAGCCCCAGGCCTTCGCAGAATTCCCGGAAATAAGCAGAGTCGAATTGGGTCCCGTTATCCACGGTGATTTCCCGGGGGACACCAAAACGACAAACAACGTTTTTCCAGAAAAATCGCTGAATGGCCCGGGATGTGATGCTGGCCAAGGGTTCCGCCTCTACCCACTTTGTAAAGTAGTCGACCGCAAGCACCGCATACTTGTATCCTCCGGGCGCTCGAGGGAAGGGCCCTAAGAGGTCCATCCCCCAGCGCACGAAGGGCCAAGTGATGGGGATAGTCTGCAGCGCTACAGGGGGGAGGTTCGAGCCCTTGGCCATCTTCTGGCATGCCTCGCACGCGGAGACAAGGTCTCGCGCGTCGCGCATGACCGTGGGCCAGTAGAAGCCCTGTCGGAGAGCCTTGGCCGCGATGGCACGTGGGCCTAGGTGAGAACCACAGCTCCCCACGTGGATGTCTTCGAGAAGTTGAAGTCCCTCTGGCCGGGGGAGGCAGCGCAGGAGGGCGAAAGCCCCCCGCTTGTAGAGCCTCCCCTCCAGTAGGAGATATGCCCGGGCTTTGGCTCGGAGGCGCTTAGCCTCGGTCTCGTTGGGAGGGTCCCCCTCCCCCTTGATGAAGGAGATGAGGGGGTCCATCCATGATGGAGTCCGGGTGATCTCGGCGAACTCCGGAACGCGAGGCTCGTCGCCCGTGTCCGGGGAGGCCACCGTGGGCTTCGTGATGATTTCCAAGAAGGCCCCCTTGGGGAGCGATTCCCGGGCGCTTGCTGCCCGAGCCAAAGCGTCGGCTCGGTCGTTGTCCCTTCGCGGAATATGCCGGGCCTCGAGGCCGTCAAAGTGCCTCTCCATCTTTCGCACCTCCTGCAAATAAAGACTCAAGTTTGCGTCATGGCACAGGTAAGACTTGTCCATTTGGCAAACTACGAGCTGAGAATCTCCCTTCACTAGGAGGCACCGGATCCCCAGGGAGCGCGCAAGGCGCATCCCGAGGAGCAAAGCCTCGTACTCGGCGACGTTGTTGGTTGCAGGGAACTCAAGTCGCGCGGCGTACTCGAGTTCCTTCCCCTCGGGGCTCCGGAGGACTACTCCCGCACCAGCCCTGGCGAGACACAACGACCCGTCGAACATGAGTGTCCAATAGTCACTGCTTCGGGGCGGCGCGGGGAGATCTTCGTCCCCGGACCCAGAGGCGGGAGTCCACTCTGTGACGAAGTCGGCGAGGACCTGCGACTTGATGGCGGAGTGGCCTATGAGGGACAGGGAGAAGGGTGCGAGCTCGGCCCCCCACTTCCCAATCCGGCCGGTGGCTTCTTTGTTCCGCAGCACCTCCCCCAGGGGGAGGGACGACGGGACGGTGATGGGGTGCCCCAGGAAGTAGTGGCGAAGCTTCCGGGACACCATCAGGAGGGCGTAGCAGATCTTCTCCATCTCCGTGTACCGAGTTTTGGCCCCCTGGAGGGCCTCACTCACGTAGTACACGGGACGCTGCTGCCCCCCTTGCTCCTTCACCAATACCACGCTGATGGCGACCGGGGTCGCGGCAAGGTAGAGGAGCAAGGGCTCTTCTGGAGACGGACTCACGAGCATTGGAGGGCTCGTGAGATACTTCTTGAGGTCGTCGAAGGCCTCCTGGGCCTCGGGGGTCCAACGGAACCCCTCAAGCCCCCGGAGGATCTTGAAGAATTGGAGGCCTCGCTCCCCCGACCGTGAGACGAAACGGCTTAGCGCGGCTAGGCGGCCGGAGAGCCGCTGGACGTCCTTGACGGAGCGCGGCGGGGGCATGTCCAGGAATGCCCGGATCTTTTAGGGATTTGCCTCTATGCCCCGCTGGGACATGAGGAAACCCAGGAGCTTTCCCCCGCGCACCCCAAAGGCGCACTTCTCCGGGTTGAGTTTGAGCCCAAACGCGCGGAGGTTGCGGAAGGTCTCTGCCAGGTCGTTGATGTGGGCGGCTACACGCGGAGGTTGCGGAAGGTCTCCGCCGTCTACGAGGATGCGGGCCAGGTGGCAGTTGTAGATGGTCGCGGAGACGATGAGCGCGTCGTCGTGGGGGAAGCGAACCCCTCGCGCGTCTTCCGCTGTGAAGTTGAGGGGGACGTCCGACCACTTGGGTGGCGGAGACATGTGTAGCACCCCCACAACCTTGACTTCGCACGCGTACTCCTTACGCTGGCGCTTAGAGTCCCGCCCGGAGGCGGACACTCCCACGATGACGTTGATGCGGCGCTGAGAAGTTTGGAAGGGGAGAGCTTCTGAAGGCTCCCCCTCCTGCGTCTGCCCCTGCTGGCCCCCCGCGGGAGCAGGAAAGGCCGGAACAGCTGGCCGAGGGGGCAAGGAGGCCGGAGTCCCTCCCCCTGCCCATGCTGGTCGAGGAACGCCGCGAAGTGTTGTAGTAGCTGGTGGCAGTCTCGGGTAGCATGGGTACTGGACCCGTGGAAGCTGCACCACGGTCCTTCCCTACCTCTCCCCGCAGGGACCTCCTGGCCGAGCGAAGACTGTCCTCCCCCGTGGCCTTTTGGCCTGGGGAAGGGGCGATTGCCCCTCGGGGGGTCGTGCGAGCCGCCCTCGCCCTCGAGGACAAAGGTGTCCCTAGGCCGTGGCTCGTTACGCCCCCCCTACCTGGGGCGCTTGAGGGGGTCCCTGGCCCCCCGGTCGGCGGGGGTGAGAGCCCCTTGGGTCTTCTTCCAGAGGTCGTCTTCCTCCGTTCGAGCGTACTTTTCGAGTACATTGAAGAGCTCGTCTGCGGAGGTGGGGCAGCTCCGGGAGAGCCTCCGGTGGAGCTCCCCCGGGAGGATCCCGCTTTTGCACGCTTCGATGACCGTAGAGTTGGGGACGTGAGCCACCTTGCTCTTCACTTGGGCGAAGCTTCGGATGGTTTCCCCAGTCCTCTGCCGGACGGTGTACAGCTGTGAGGAGTCCAGGGGACGTACGTAGTTCCCCTGGAAGTTCGCGCAGAACTCACGCTTGAGCTGCGTGAAAGACTTGATGGAGCCGGCCTTTAGGTTGTAGAACCAGGAGCGGGCGATGCCGGTGAGGTAGAGGGGGAAGACGTTGCATTGCACTGTCTCGTCCCCCCCGGCCGCGGAGATGGCTGTGGAGTATACTGCACAAATTCGTAAGGGTCGGCCTCACCGTTATAGTGCTCGATGTGCGGCGGGCGATAGGGCCGCGGCCACCGACATAGGGGCTGATTAGCCCCCTGCACTTCCCGGGGAGAGTCCCGGTCGCTGTCTTCTTTGACGGGGGACACGCCCTCATTGTCGGAGTCGGGAAGCGGCCCAAGGGGTCCGCCGGAGTGGCGGTAGCGACGCTTTTCTTCTGGGCCGGGGCTGAGTTCCCGGACGTCCGGGCTCTTCTCCGGAGAGGCTGGCTCTTCGGCGGGTCTCTTCCCCCAACTGGTGCGAGAGGGAAGCTCTCCGCAACTGCGGCCAGGGGGAAGATCTTCCCCACGCTTGGGTGAATGCATTCGCTCGACCTCCCCCCGGGAGAAACGGACCTGTTCCGCCGGGGGAGGGAGCTCATGCACTGTAGCTGCCGGCCCGAAGGCTATCGGGGCCGGCTGGGGGGAGCCCCCTGCGAAGACCCCCGGAACCGGAAAGGGGGAAGCCCCTGTATTATCCGGAACCGGGGAGGGGGCGCCCGCGGCGACGTTCGGAACCGAAGTGGAGATGGAGGGAGCCCCTGTGGCGGCGGCCGGAACCGGAAAGGGGGAAGCCCCTGTAATATCCGGAACCGGGGAAGGGGGAGCCCCCGCGGCGACGTCCGGAACCGGGGAGCCGATGCGGGGGGAAGTCCTCTGAGGCACGGTAGCTGCTCTGTCGACCGCCCCTGGTGCGGTAAACGCGACGCGAGGGGCAGGACTGGCTCCCGACGTAGGGAAAACCCCCGGCATGAAATGGGCCCCTGGCCCCAGGAATGGGCCTGGAACGGGGTATCCCCCCGGTGCCACGAAGGGCCCGGGCATGAAGTACCCTCCCGGCACCGGGAAGGACCCGGGTGCCGGGAAGGGTCTGGACGTATGACCCGCGGGGGGAGGGTATCCCCCGCTGGGGTTATACGGGGCGGATAGACCCCCGGAAATCGGAGGGACCGCCGGGTGACCCATAAACGGGGGCATGGTCACCGGATATGGGTACGGCGCATATGTGGGGGCCGGTGGCTGCGCCAACACGCTGAGCAGCTCATCCATGGAGCGCTGGGTGCGGAGCTGGCCCTCCACTAAAGCCTCGAGCAGGGCGTCCCGGGGAGCCGGGGGAGCCGTCGGGGGGAGACTGGTCCCGGCCGAGGTTCCCGCAGTCACCGGGAGCTCCCCGGAGGTAGAAGCACCTAAGTTAAGAGGAAAGGAGGGAGGCGGTACCTGGGTCTGGCCACCTCCGGGCGGAAGCGCCGGGACAGCAGTGTCCCGGACGGGCGGCGTCGGGTCTCTGAGACCAGCGTCACCGGGAAGGTTGCGAGCCCTTGTTCTTGGGGGAGCCATGGCGTCTTGTCATGAGTCCCCACGGACGGCGCCAACTATCGCGGTATTGCGAATACCCCGGCAGGTTTTGGGAACGATCCTAGTGAAGAAAACGCGACCGGTCCTCCCCCGCCGGACAAACACAAGAAATGACACGAGGATTTATACAGGTTCGGGTCCCGATAGGGGCCCTAGTCCTGTCGGCGTGCTCCCGACCGGAGTCGGCTGGGGAGGCTCTCTCGGGGGAGAGGCTTCCGGAGCACACCTGTGAGTTTTGGCTATTCCAATAATGAATCACTTGTCTTTACAACAGGGGGTACAAGGGCTATTTATAGCCCCAAAAACAAGCAAAAAGACTAAACTACCCCGGACGCTACCGTCGGATTGAGGGGTAGCAACGTCCTTCTCCCGGTCAGGTGCCCTGGATGCTTGACAGGTGGTCGCTGATTCCCGAGGCGCTCCTCGCGTGACCTGCACGTGATCAACAACCAAAGACTTTACCTTTAGAAGGGCGGTGAGGCCCGGGACATGCACCGGAGGCCAGGTCCCCGGGCCAAAGGCGGCCCCCGGGACCGGCACCGGAGGCCGGGTCCCGGGACCCAAAAGGGGGCGCCCGGGGCAGGCACCGGAGGCCACGTCCCTGGGCAAATGGCGGCGCCCGGGACCGGCGCCGGAGGCCAGGTCCCGGGAGCCAAAAGGCGGCGCCCGGGACTGGCACCGGAGGCCAGGTCCCGGGGCCCAAAAGGCGGCACCCGGGACCGGCGCCGGAGGCCAGGTCGCGGGAGCCAAAAGGCGGCGCCCGGGGCAGGCACCAGAGGCCACGTCCCCGGGCAAATGGCGGCACTCGGGACCGGCGCCGGAGGCCAGGTCCCGGGAGCCAAAAGGCGACACCCGGGACTGGCACCAGAGGCATGGTCCCGGGCCCAAAAGGCGGCGCCCAGGACCGGTGCCGGAAGCCAGGTCCTGGGAGCCAAAAGGCAGCACCCGGGGCAGGCACCGGAGGCCACGTCCCCGGGCAAATGGCGGCGCCCGGGACCGGCGCCGGAGGCCTGGTCCCAGGCCCAAAAGGCGGCTCCCGGGACCGGCGCCGGAGGCCAGGTCCCAGGAGCCTAAAGGCGGCGCCCGGGGCAGGCATCGAAGGCCACGTCCCCGGGCAAATGGCGACGCCCGGGACTGGCGCTGGAGGCCTGGTCCCGGGAGCCAAAAGGCGGCGCCCGGGGCAGGCACCGGAGGCCACGTCCCCGAGCAAATGGCGGCGCCCGGGACCGGTGCCAAAGGCCAGGTCCCGGGAGCCAAAAGGCGGTGCCCGGGACTGGCACCGGAGGCCAGGTCCCCGGGCGAATGTGACGCAACTTACCTGGACTTAGTCTCGCGGAGATTTCCCCCAACAACTTTTGAGTAGATTTTCGCTATTGTTTTTTATCAGTTTTAAAATACATTTGAGCATGTTTTTCTCTACTGTTTTTGAGCAGTTTTAAAACACTTTTGAGCAATTTTCTAAAACATTTTTGAGTAGATTTTGTCTACTATTTTTGAGCTGTTTTAAAACACTTTTTAATAGTTTTTTATCAGATTTTTGAGCAGTTTTCTATTCACATTTTCAGTAGTTTTTGAGCAGAGTTCTCTACTGTTGTTTGATCAGTTTTACAAACACTTTTGAGCAGTATTTGAGCAGATTTTTGAGAAGCTTCTGTTCACATTTTTGATCAGTTTTATAAACACTTTTCGAGTAGATTTTGATCAGTGTTTATAAACATTGTTTTGAGCAATTTTTCTAAAGAACCAAGAGATATAATTTTTGATATATACTTGAGCCCAAGTGCCAAAATCTTGATCTTTTGATCAAGTATCATTCATTGTGATTGAGAGAGATCTTCTGAGAGTATTCATACGCATCATTTGCATCCTTAGATGTTTCTTGGTATTGTTGGGAGTCAAGAGAAAATCTTGCAACTTGTTACTCTTGGTGAACGCTCTCACCTAGACGGTTTGGAGGCGTGACCGTTGACCTCTCCATTAACAGAGGTTGTCGGAGAGGCTCGGCATATTTTGTGAAAGGCATTGGTGCTCGCCTATCCGGAGTAGAGAAGGAGCAACCTTAGTGAAAAATATCCTTCGTGGATATTGAAGCAAGACTCATTCATTTGAATGCTTCAACGAGAAGTAGGGGAGACCGGGCGAGTCTCCGAGACCTCGGAAAAAATCTTTGTGTTTGTCTTCTCTTCCTCTTTTATTTTTGCAATATATATTTTGTTCAATTGATTCAGTTTGAAAAAGTTGTTTTTTTTTTGAAAAGTTTTAAAGCCTCCTATTCACCCCCCTCTAGTCGGCATCCTCGATCCTACAATTCCTTATTCTGAGTAATTCATTAATATGGCTTTTGAGAATAATCTTGATGTAAAATTCCTGTCTGAATAAATCTCTCTGTTCTTCCAGGCCGTCCAGCAAGTTAAGAGAGCAATAGCAATAATCCACCAGAGCTTGAGAGAACTTAAATTTTTTACTCCACTGCTTCAGCACTCTAGGCAAAAGCTTAAATTTGGTGTTGACTCTTCTGGCCACATTAAGATCCATGAAACTAGAATTCCAAGAACTTTCAACCATATTCAAAAAATCATGGGAAGAGGTCCAAAAATTTTCAAATCTGAATAACTTAGAAGAAGGGAGAGTAGATGAAATCAAAATGGTACATGGAAAATGATCCGAAACAGTCCTAGCAGAAGATTTAACAACCGTGCTGGGAAATTCCTTAAGCCAACCCCCATTAGCGAAGAACCAGTCAAGCTTTTCCAAAACCGGTAAAGCTTGCATATTAGAACAGGTAAAATTATTGCCTTTAACAGGAAAATCCTCCAGAAGGAGATGGTTAATAGCCTCATTAAAAAGATCAGCCTCTCCAATTTTAAATAATCCCTTGTCCTTATTGAAAGAAAACTGCAAAAGGTTGAAATCACCCATGATTAACCAGGGCAAATAAGATGGAACCGAAACATTATGAAACCAATTCAAAAACTCAATTTTTTTTCTTGGGGCAACAAGGGCCATAAACATTAGAAATCATCTACATCTTTTCGGATATTTTGTTTATAAGAGTAATCGAAAGACAATAATCAAAGTGAACCACATCCACTTTTTGAAAAATAGTGTAACACCCTGGGTTTGGGGTGAAAATTCTTTTCATAAAAAGTCATGCATGCATATGTCTCTTCAAGATCAGCAAAATCAGCCCAGATTTTTTTTATCCTAAGCCCTAAAATCTCAAAATCTTCCCTGTGAGACCAGATCAAGATCTGACTTTCCAGATATGATCTATTAGTTATCCTGAGTATAAAAGTCTTCAGAAGCCAGATTCAATTCCATCTCTAACTCCTAGATATGTCAAACCTTTCTGTTTTCGAAAATAGAAAATTAATTAAATATCCTAATTACCTTAAATACTTTGAACTCTGATTTAATCAAATCTTGACCTAATCCAGACCAAATTATCCTTGGATTATGATCAAGGGTATGCCAATACCTTAATCCAAAAAGTTGGCAGTCAAATTCTATCATCTAGACCATTTTTACAAATCAGTCCAAATAGAATCGCAGATCAGTCCTTTTCTGATTTTCCAGAAGCCTAAAAAGGCTAAAAGTCACAAATCAACTCCAAATTCAAATCTGTTTCAGGGAACACCTCCCAAATGTTATTCAATACAAAATCTTCTTCTGTGAGGATATCAAAAATCTCATCATAAATCCCAGAATTTCAATTTTGACAAAATCCAGATTTAAAATACTCTAAATTACTCTGTTTTCGTTTTATCTGAAAATTATTCAAATGTTCCAAATCTTATTTTCTATCTTTGCCAAATCATCTGCTGAAAAAGTTTTGCCAGATTTGTGAAGTTCAAATCAGCCCTAATCACCTAAATGCCAAATTTTGCAAATCAGTCCAAAGCCAAAATCCAGTAGCAGTTTCGACCAGCGCCAGGCTTCGCCATGTCTCCTCGCCGCCGGCCAGCTTCGCCCTCGCCTGTGCTCGTGTTCATTTGTGCTTGCATGTGCGCACGTGTCCGCGCCAAAAGCGTCGCCGTGGCAGCACCAACGACCACCAGCAACCGCACGCGCGACCAACAGCGACCGCAACAGCACTTTGTCAGGAGCTTCATGCCATGTCACCATGTCGTGCCAGCATTGTCGCCTGTGCCTTCGCTTCACACCAGCCAACACCAAGTCCCGATGAATCGACAAATTGAGCAGTTGCAGTGCCGTTGTCGCCGTTGCATCGTCGTCACCGCTGTTGCTTCTGCGCCCGGCTAGTCTCATCCCGGCGCAAAGATCGTGGCTATTCCCTCCTTGCCAACTCTGTCATTGGCCTATTTAAACACCCCACCATCCTGTGCAATTCTCACTTCACCAAAAAATCGATTAAGTCCCAAACTTCTCGTCTTCGTCTTCTTCTCCGGCGAGCTGCCGAGGAGGATCACGACGCCAGCTTGATCCACTGCACCAATCTTCAAATTGCTTCGACCAGTGAGTACCTCTCGTTCACCTCATCGTGCTATAGCTTTTGATTGAGCTCCGGCGGACCTTAATGCCGGTGATCACCGTAGATTGCATTTGCCCTGTTCCGGCAATGCAGCCCGATTTAGCCCGAATTAGCCCTTCTGTTAATAGAATTAAATGATCAGTGGAACCTTCTTAGCAAGCCTATGCACTTGGATTTCAAATTCAAGCTTCTATTGAAACATTTCCAATTTTCACGCGCCACCGGTGATCGGCTCACGTCGCCAGGCTGCACCATCATTCCTCCGGCCAAATTGGCCATTCCAGTAGCTTTCCCTCACCTCCCTCTTACTTTCACCGTGAAGAATCGATTTCCAAAGCTCTGTGTTAGTAATGCCCAAAAGCCATCCCCGTCTTCTCTGGCCGCGTCGTCGAGCTCTTTGCCGGCGCCGTCCCAATCCAACCCCTCCTAAGCACACTATCTGGATCAACCTAGGAGCTTGACTGTGCCATCAATTTGGGGATTAAACCACCAAATCGCTCTGTCACCGTGAGCCGTTTCTGGTATCATCGCCCGCATGCCGTCCGGTCGTTGCCGCCTTGTCCAGTAGATTCGCCTCAGCCTCCTGAGTAAATCTCTCCACTACATCGACCTTTGGTTCTGCCCAAAATAGCAAGTTACAGCTATGCCACAAATTTGTCCAGTAGCTGTACTGTGCCGTGTCGCTACCGTGTTTCCTCGCCGCCGTTCGTCGCCGTCCGACCATCGCAGTGATCAAAACCACCACCATTAGATTTCTGTTGCTCTCACCTATCTCCTAGACATAGTTGGCGAAGCAATTGAAGCCTTGAATCATTTTCGCAGCTATGCCCTAGTTTCTGTGCATGTCAAGCCTATGTCAACCCATGTCAGCCGATGGCATTGGGCCAGCTCAACCACTTCTGGTTATGCTCATTGGAATCCACTTTGTGTACTAAACTTATGGAGCTATGTTCTACATTTTCTTCAACTACCATAACTTGAAATAATCCCTCTAGAGTTCCCTAGAGCCATGTCCTAGCCGTGACCCGAATGTTGATCTGTTGACATTCATCATTTTTGAGCAAACCAGCCATGAACCCTATGTCGATTTTGATATCTTGAAACTCTAGTAACCTCCAGTACTCAATCTTAGCCTAGATTCTTTGAAACCCTAGAATCTTGACTCAGTTCAGCTTGTAGTCTCAATCAACTTTAGCATTGTTCAGTTATTCTTTTTAAAGCATATTTGCATATAGATCATAAAACATTTTAATATAGTTAGTAATTATTGTATGTTTGTTTGTCGCTGAGCAGATCCAGAAGATGAGTTCGAGGACTTCACTGTTGACCCAACACCAACTGCTGATTTTTACGATGCGGAAGGAAAGTCATATTCTTGAATATCTTGAACCTATATTTTAAGAGTTGTTATAATATAACCTTGAATATAATTAGTATTGCATGTGAAAGAATGATTGAAATATGAAATGGCAATAAAAGGCTGAATGCCTGTGAAATGTGAAATGATCAAGTAATGAGCCATGAACTATTATATGTATATTCATGAAATAAAACCCTAGTCGTGACCAGAATTTGGTATGCAATGGTGGTAGCACTGGATGTGCGTGACTGTGGATGGTCTGGTCACTGGCATATAAGGACTAGAACCTTGTGTTGTGTGTCTAGTGGCATGAAAAATGTACTAACCGCAAGCCTGGTATGGGACAGGCCTGAACAAGTAAGTATGCGGATCGCACATGAGATGGGAAGTGATGGATGATTTGGCACGGAGTGCGGCTCCTACACATATCACTGGATGTGATTGCACGTTGACCCAGTAATGGGAAGAGGCATTTGGGATGGGGGTATAGCCCACCAAAACTGTGGTTTGTGTGAAACCACAGGGTCAGGGGTGAATTGTGAGTGAAACATAACAAAAGTTCTTGTTATCTCCACCTTGCCACTCACACTGTGCAGTGAGGAAGGGTCTAATCATCTTGATAGGATGGGCATGAAAGTGGAATATCATGCGGGTAAATTGGTACCTCTCTGCAGAGTTAGAAACATATTCGAATACTCCGAGCTCCTGGGTTTATAGGAGTTTGCTGCGGTGGATTAAATCCACGGGGTGTGGCACAAGATGTTTTCTAAATAAAATTTGATAAGTCAAGATTACCCAAATGACATGTGTTGTCATGATAAGGGGTGCTGCCATGGGCTGTCGTGTGTCAACGTGTCATGGTAGTGCTATAAATAGTGAACATGAATAGCGATGCTATGCTATGAAAAATACTGCCATGAGATGAGATATAAAAGAAAAGACTATTTTTCAACCATCTACACTTCTTTACTAGTATAGGTTCATATCATCACTATTATACGTAAATACTCTTACATATGACTTGCTGAGTATGTAAGTACTCACCCTTGCAACCTACAATCCAATAGATGGAGAGTTCCATGATCAAGATGACGGCGTGGAGAACTTCGTGGATCCAGAAGGAGGAGAGCCAGTTCTGCCAGAACCTTGATGTGTGTTGTTCTGCCGTCAACTTCTTGCTGTGGGGGTTCACCTAACTTCCGCATGTAGATGTTTTATTTTGCTTTAGCTAGACTATGTATGCCACGAAGGCATTGTAATCTCTTTATGTTGTATTAAGGCCAGCAGGCCACACTGCTTAAATATTTTGTAAGTTACTCTGCTGTAATGTAAATATACTCATGTGCTTGACTTATCCTGAGAAGTCAATGGTATGCATGTATAGGATCAGCTACAGCGAGCTGAGTCCCCACAGGAGTAGTCGTCGCCCCAAGGTGGGGCGCGACAAATAGCGCAATTCCAAGCAGTCAGATCCCCCCTGAGTTACCCCTAGAAGGGATAAACTCAAATTCATTCCAATTTTTTGGACAAAAGGATTTGATCATAAACAAATTAACCTCCTCTAATTTAGTCTCTTGAAGGCATAAAATGGAACACTTTTCTTCAAAAATTTTGGATCGCACATCAATCTTTTTGTCCAGAGCGTTAAGACCTCTAATCTTCCAATTGAGAATACTAAATTTCTTAAAAGCATTCATCTGATAACAAGCAAAATACTAACAAGTCATGATCTCGGAACGAGATGAAGCTATTATCAGCACAAAAAACATCATTCAGAGGGATGACCAAACAGACCATCCAAGAAATTAACCAAAAGAAGGTTCTCCAGCTAACCCCAATAACCCATTCCACCCCGTTAATCATCTAAATCTTGAATTACAGGAGCCAACAATTTGTCCTTTGGAGATTAACTCCAGAGGGATCCCACAATATGATCCAATAGCCTGCAGCATTTCAATCGGGAGTAGAGGAGTAGGAGGCAGGACCGACCCAGGTTTGAAGCCTTTGAATTTTGCCGCCAATCTAGGACTGCGAGAAGACTGGAGACGACCAAAGGAGTCTTGTTCTTAGGTTTAGACGAACTAGATGACAATACTGACTTCTTAGACTTCAACCAAAACCCTGAAGAAGAGGAAGTCCTTGAAGAAGAGGAGTTGAACAGAGACAAGGAGCTCCTCAAGGGAAACAGGGAATTAATGTAGACTAGACTGGACCCAGGAGTCCCATGAATAGCCAGCAAGCAACTTCCATCAGAGAGCAAGGGAGAAAGGGCATAAGCTGAAGAGGAAGAAGAATCCTCCAAATCCTCCCAGGCGTCCCAAGCCTCCAATTGTTGTGGAACAAGTGCATCCCAAACTGGATCACCAACCTCGCCCATATTATCTTGATCCTGATTAGGGTCATGATCAGCAGGGTCATCCATGTCAAAATCACCTAAATTATCATTAGCATTATCCAATGGAGGCTGAGGATCATCCGGATCATCCTCATTGCCCTCCAGAGCATTGGTGGGATGAGAATGACAAATTACCACATGAACCATCCAGCTATGTCCAAGAGAAACACTTGGTTCAGTGATCACTAGAAAACGAGGGATATCAGAAAGGGCCGTAATTAGACACTTAACCAAAGCACGGGATCTATCACCAGTCCTTAGATAATCATTATCCCATTCCCGGAGAAAACCAAAAGATGAAACAGCTTTGCTCAGAGTAGAGACTTGTAGGATCGAGGATGCCGACTAGAGAGGGGTGAATAGGAGGCTTTAAAAACTTCAATTTAAAACAACTTTGGCAAAGAAAAAACGAAGGAATTTATATTGCTCAATTAAAATAGAAGAGAGTAAAAGACAAGCACAAGATTTTTCCCGAGGTCTCGAAGACTCGCCTGGTCTACCCTACTCCTCGTTGAAGCACTTAAATGAATGAGTCTTACTTCAATATCCACGAAGGATATTACTCACTAGTTGTTGCTCCTTGTCCACTCCGGAAAGGTGAGCACCGATGCCTTTTACAATCTCGCCGAGCCTCTCTTACAATCTCCGAACAGGAGAGGTCAACGGCCACGCCACCAAACCTTCTAGGTGAGGGTGTTCATGAAGAGTATTAAGCAGCAAGGTCTTATCTAGACCTCCAACACACACCGAGAAACTCTAAGTATGCAAAGATGATGCGAACTGAAAACTTGGTGGATCTCAAAAGCTCACGACTTGATCAAAAGATCAAGATTTAACTTCAAAACGAATGCTCAGTGTATGTATGAGAGGGAGGCTGCTTGGTGTATCAAACACTAGCTCAAGGCCTCTATTTATAGCCTCAAGAATCAAAAGAGCCGTTGTGCACGAGCTGTAAAATCAATAGTGCAAACTGACAGTCAGTATGACAAACTGACAGTCAATTTGGGTCACGACCAGAAAGAAGTAAAATCTAGAGTAAATTTAGCTAGCCATTTGAGGTCATTTATGGAAATAAAACAGTGCAAACTGACAGTCAGTTTGGGATACTGACAGTCAGTTTCAAACTCAATGGCTGAAAAAATTTACGGATAAAACTTTGCTAGCCGTTTGTGGTTGTGTATAGAAACTGACACATCATACTGACAGTCAGTATGGACCACAAAATCAACCAGTTAAAACAGTAACTCCAAAACAACAGCTCGAGGTCGAAATGCAAACTGACAGTCAGTATGAGCAAACTGACAGTCAGTTTAGGTCGAAAGATTTTTGGCACAAAAAACACACTCTCTAGACAAATGTCAGTTTAACCAGACTGACATTCATACTGACAGTCAGCATGAATAAAAACAGTTATAACTTTTAATTCAGAGATCTGATTTAAGAGTTCAATAGTTCGTTTGAAAGATAATTTAAAGGTCTATCTTTTTTCAACAGAAGCAAAAAGCCAGATCTACCTAGATCTTTCTAGAAAAATCAAAAACTCTTCTGTTATCAAAAACTCAACTGAAAAACTAAATCAAATTCAACCGAAATGAATGATATGGAATGACCTAGTAGTTTCTCGGTTTCTGTTGGAAATGTAGAGAGGACTTGCAACCCTACTTTATAGTATGGTTAAAAACTAAAAAAATAATTTCCTAAACCGATCAAACTCCAAAACACCGAGATCGGTAAACTTTAAAACAAATCTTACCTCAGGTCCTCTGCATCTTTAACAGGTGATTTGCGTGTCATCCTCATTCCTTGCGAATTGTGCTTTTTCTCTTTTACGTTGGGTTCATCTTGTATGTATTCCCAAAAAAACTCTGTATCAAATATCTCAAAAGCACAATTAGTCTGAAACGCTTGTTTTTCATTAATCATCAAAATCAGGCATAATGGCCTAGATGCAACAATCTCCCCCTTTTTGATGATTGATGACAACAAGTGTTTGATAAAAATAAAAATGAATAACTCCCCCTGAGTGTATGCATGATATCTCAAATAACATATGACATGAATAATCACAAATATAAGTCCAGAGCATACCGTAAAAGCCAAAATATCATACACATATATATCACATCATACTCATAAACCAATCATAAACCAACACATCATATATCCATATCATCCATAACAGAAGAATATCTCCATGACATAAATATGAAAATATATCCATCCAACATATAAAAAAACATAAATTCATACAATAACTCATAAAGTCATAATAATTCTCCCCCTTTGGCATCAAGCAGAAAAAGGGAGCGAAGGCGACTCGCGTGCCACCGGGAATAATCCACGAGGACACGCTCGGGTGGAGGCGAAGAGCGGGGCTCATTTGGCTGACCCGATGAACGACTGCTATTTGTAGCGTTCTTCCGTCGGGCAATGCGACGAGATGAGGACAGCTGATCCGACATGGCGAAAAATGAAAACAGAGACTTGAACAAAGGAGGCTGAACAGAGGAACCGATGAACGATGAAGCAACCGATGAGAAGAGGCACTGCACAGCTACGGCTCAACAGCGGCTAAGAGATGGACGGCGAGGTGCGGCGGTGAGACACGGCGAGGGGCGGCGACGTGGTGAGGCGGCGGCGCGAGGAGGTGACGGTGACATGGGGAGGCAGTGGCAAGGTGTGGCACGGCGAGGAAACACCAGCAAGGTGCGGTGGCGCGGCTTGGTGGTGCGGCTTGGTGGTGCGGCGTGGTGGCGGTGGCGCTATTTGGCGGAGGCGCAGCACGACGAGGAAAGAGAGGGCAGCGGCGGCGAAGAGGAGGAGGTGAGGGGACACAAAAAATAAACAGGGTTTTAGGGTTCGGGGACCCAAACTGACAGTCAGTTTAAAAGCCAGCAACATGGAATTGACAATCAGTGTATAAAACTGACAGTCAGTTCACAGAACTGAGTTTTGAGGCTGGCAGTCAGTTTATGAAACGGACAGTCAGTGAGAGAACTAACTGAGACCAGAGGAAACGACCAAAGTTGAAGTACATAACTGACAGTCAGTTTGTGAAACTGACTGTCAGCATGGTCAACGACTTCGATCAGAGGCTACAACCAGGCTCCTGAGCAAAAGAACTAACAGTCAGTTTGTCATGCTGACTGTCAGTTTGGACAATTAATTTGACCAGATAGAGAATATGACCAGAGAGGAAATACACTATATTTTAATATAAGTAACATATCAGCTAGCATTTGAAACATCAATTAGATTCAATTCACCTCTGAGAAAGCAGATCTAGTCTCATCTAGGGGTTTTGTGAAAAAATCTGCTAATTGCATGTCTGTTCTGATGTAACTAACATCTATATCCCCTTTTGCCACATGATTCTTATAAAATGGTGCCGTATTTTAATATGCTTGGTTCTAGAGTGTTGAACAGGATTATTAGTAATTTTAATGGCACTTTCATTATCATACAAGAGTGGCACTTTATCAAATTTAATTCCATAATCCAAGAATATCTTCTTCATCCACAAAATTTGAGCACAACAACTTCTTGCAGACACATATTCCGCTTCAGCGATGGAGAGAGCTACAGAATTTTATGTCTTGGATGACCATGACACTAATGATCTCCCCAACAATTGACAACTTCCAGATGTGCTTTTTCTATCAATCTGACAACCAGCATAATCTAAATCCGAATAACCAATTAATTCATAGTTTGCATTTTTCAGATACCAAAGGCTTTAAGTTAGGGTAGCATTTCAAGTACCTAAGGATTCTTTTAATAGCAATCAAATGACATTCCTTAGGGGCTGATTGAAATCTAGCACATAAGCACGCGCTAAGTATGATATCAAGCCTAGATACAGTAGGATATAACAAGCTACCAATCATAAACCTATAAAGTTTAGAATCGACCGATTTTCTGTTGTTGTCCATATCAAGATGTTCATTTGTAGCCATGGGAGTTTTGATTGCTTTAGCATATTCCATCCCAAAGCGCTTGAGCAAGTCCTTCATGTACTTCATTTGACTCACGAATGTACCGTTCTTGAGTTGCTTGATTTGTAGTCCAAGGAAGAAGCTTAGCTCGCTGATCATTGACATCTCAAATTCCCTTGACATCATTTCTCCAAATTTATGACAGAAATGTTCATTAGTGGATCCAAAGATAATATCATCAACATATATCTGACATATAAACAAATCTTTTTCAATTATTTTTGTAAAGAGAGTTGTATCAACCTTCCCAATTTTAAAACCTTTTGATAAAAGAAAGTCTCTAAGTCGTTCATACCAAGCTCGAGGAGGTTGCTTGAGACCATAGAGAGCTTTAGACAGTTTAAATACATGGTTTGGAAATTTAGAATCTTCAAAACCGGGAGGTTGTTCAACAAAAACTAGTTCAGATATTTTTCCATTTAAAAAGGCACTGTTTACATCCATTTGAAATAACTTAATGTTAAAGCTTGATGCATAAGCGAGAAGTATACGAATAGCTTCAAGTCTTGCCACAGGTGCAAAGGTTTCACCAAAGTCTAAACCTTCTACTTGAGAAAAACTTTGTGCAACAAGACGAGTTTTGTTTCTAACAACTACACCATTTTCATCTTGCTTATTTCTGGAAACCCATTTTGTTCCAATTACATTATGATCCTTGGGTCTTTCTACTAAAGTCCAAACTTCATTTCTAGAAAAATTATTAAGTTCATCATGCATAGCATTAACCCAATCAAGATCACTAAGAGCTTCATCTACAAGTTTAGGTTCTAGAGATGATACAAAAGAGTGATGTTCACAAAAAGAAGCAATACGAGATCGATTTTGAACACCCTTACTGACATCACCCAATATTTGATCTAGAGGGTGATCTTTGGTGATGGTTAGATGTTGCATTGGTGCTTCTTCTTGATCTTGCTCTGGTGGATCAATATGAGATGATGATGTATGATGATCATCATTCTCAATGTTCTCATCATCTTCTTGATCATCTTCTCTTGGTTTGATGTCTCCAATGGTAATGTTCTTCACAGCTTCTTGAAGATCTTCACCTGAAACTTCACAAGAGACTTACTCCTTTTGTGAGCCATTAGTTTCATCAAATTCTATATCGCATGATTCTTCAATGCAACTAGTATTTTTATTAAAGACTCTATAAGCCTTGCTAGTGGTAGAGTATCCGACAAAAAAGCCTTCATCTACTCTTCTTTGAAATTTTCCACAAAAATTTCTTTTTCTTAGGATGTAGCATTTACAACCAAAAACTTGAAAGTAGGAAATATTTGGCTTACGCCCAATAAGAAGCTCATAGGGAGTTAAATTCAAAAGAGGATGCAACTAAAGCTGATTAATAGAATAGCAAGCAATATGCACGGCTTCGGCCCAAAAGCGAGTAGGAGTATCATACTCACTTAGCATTGTTCTTGCCATTTCTATTAGTGTTCAATTTTTCCTTTCCACAACTCCATTTTGCTGTTCGTGTTTAATGCCCAAAGAGTCACAAAAATCAACTAAAGTTGAATTAACAATTTCTCCACCATTATCACTATGGATTTCTTGATGGAAAGTTTGAATTCAGTTGAAACACGTTTTGCAAAACTTTTGAAAACATCGAGGGTTTCAGATTTTTGAGAAATAAAGAAAACCCAAGTATAGCGAGTAAAATCATCAACAATAACAAAGCCATAGTTGTTACCCCCGATACTTTGGAACTCAGAAGGTCCAAATAAATCCATATGCAGCAGTTCCAAAGGTTTGCAAGTTGAAAGAACACGCTTAATTGGATGTGAAGTAGCTACTTGCTTGCTAGCTTGACAAGCGCTACAGGGTTTATCCTTTTCAAAATTCACATCTCTTAAGCCAACAACCAAATCACGTTTTAAAAGCTTTTTCAGTTGATGCATTCCAACATGTGCGAGTCTCCTATGCCATAACCAACCTTTTGAGGTTTGAGAGACAAGACATGTTGAAAAAGATGCATATTTTGAATTAAAATCAACCAGATAAAGATTTTCAAAACAAAAACCTTTGAAAATTAAAGAATTGTCCTTCAAACTTTCAACTAAAACTTCTTTAGGATAAAATGTGCAACAAAATCTGAAATCGCAAATTTGTGCAACGGAAAACAAATTAAAATTCAGAGATTCAACAAGTAAAACATTCAAGATAGAAGATTATTGGATATTGCAATTTTACTCAAGCTTACCACATTTCCTTGACGATTGTCGCCAAAGGTGATCTTTTGATTTTCACTCGAGTTGTCTTCTAATGAGGTGAACAACTTCTTGTTACTGGTCATATGCTCGGAGCATCCGCTGTCTAGCACCCAATGTTTTCCACCGGTCTTGTAGTTTACCTGCAAAACAAAATAATCAAGTCTTTTTTGGTACCCAAACCCTTTTGGGTCCTTCGATGTTAGCAATCAAAACTTTGGGCACCCAGATTGATTTCTTCTTTTTATTTAGCATGGGTGCACCAACAAACTTTGCTTTAGCATATCCTTTCTTTGACCTTTGAAGCATGTAGCAAGTACCAAAATAGTTTGAAGTCATTAAAGGACAAGCTTCATGCGAATGACCAGTTTCATGGCATTTATAACAAAATGTGTTGCATGCTTTTACAAAAATGATTTTTGTATTTGGTTTCTTTCCTTTCTTCGGAAAGTATCTAAGACCTTTTTTTCTAAATGAGCATTTTTGTTTACTAAGAATAAGGTCAAGAGATACTTTTCCTTTGAAGCAATTTTCTAAACCTTTTCCAAATTTTTCAATTTGTGCTTTAAGTTCATTATTTTCATTTAAGATAGTTTCATTTGAAGCACATGGTATATCAAGAGAATTAGTAGGAATAGCATTAGAAGGAGTATTATCAAGATCACATGAAATGGCTACATCTACCTTAGATGAAGTATTAACAATATCTTTAATGAGCAGACTTTCATATGAATCTTTTAATTCTGAGTATTGAGTGCGTAAAGAAAAATGCTCTTCTTTAAGCACTCTATACTTCTTTTTAGTAATTCCAAAAATTTCATTCAATTCAGTGATCATTTCAACAAGCTCATCATATGAAGGGTCATTAGAATGTACCTTTTCATCACCTTTAGCCATAAGACAAAGGGATGAACTAGTCGAAATGTTGCCGAGAGTTAGTCCGGCTAGCTTCTTCGAGCAACCTCCTTCATCGTCGGATTCGGAGTTGGAGCTCTCTCCTCCGGACATCCATTCTCCGAAGCAAGCTTCTTTGGTTGCGCCATTGTTCTTCTTGAAGAACTTCTTCTTCTTGTCCCAAGTCTTGTTCTTGTTTGGACATCTCGAGGCTATATGTCCCTTTTCGTGACATCCGTAGCATATGATTTCCTTGAAGTTCGATTGTTTTGGCCCATTTGGTCGTGTGTCAATGTTTACTCCTTTCTTGTGTAACCTGCGAAGAAGTTTTTGAGTGTTCTTTACCATAAGAGCTAGATCTTTGTCGGAGGAGCCATCGCTCGAGTCATTTTTGGAGCCGGCTTTGAAAGCCAACGCATTATTCTTCGTCTCCGAAGTTCGGCCGCTTCCTTCTTCTCCTTTCGATGCATCTCATGGGTGATGAGGTTCCATAGAGATCCGTCGGTGTGGTGGTCTTTAGGTCAGATTTTGTTAGTACCGTCACTAGAGTGTCAAAACTTTCTGGAAGAGCCCTGAGCATTTTTCTTACAATATCAATGTCAGTAAAAACAACTCCTAGCCCCTTGAGTTCATTTACAATGTTGTTCAACCGAGTAAACATGGAATCCACAGACTTGGTTGACGACATGGTGAATGTCTCATATCGTTGCCTTATCATGAGCAACTTTGCCTCTTTGACTTTAGTAGTGCCCTCGTATATTTCTTCGAGGGTGATCCACACCTTGTGAGTAGTGGTAAGATTGCTCACACGGTTGAATTCATTTAAAGACAAACCGGCAAAGAGAGCATTTTTAACACGGGCGTTTAAGTGTAGTTTTCTCCTGTCATCATCAGAGTGACTTGCCGGATCATCCGGAGGAGTAAACCCAAACTTAACAATGTCCCATACATCAAGCCCCATGGCCTCTAGAAATACCGACATGCGCACTTTCCAATAGGGATAGTTAGTCCCATCAAAGATAGGCGCACGGCCGGTATGACCGAGATGAAATCCCTCATTTGACGTCGTCCTCTCTCTAGGCAGTAAAGCCTATTAAATTGAGAGACCAAGCTCTGATACCACGTGTAGGATCGAGGATGCCAACTAGAGGGGGGGTGAATATGAGGCTTTAAAAACTTCAATTTAAAACAACTTTTTCAAAGAAAGAACGAATGAATTTATATTGCTCAATTAAAATATAAGAGAGTAAAAGACAAACACAAGATTTTTCCCGAGGTCTCGAAGACTCGCCCGGTCTTCCCTACTCCTCGTTGAAGCACTCAAATCAATGAGTCTTGTTTCAATATCCACGAAGGATATTACTCACTAGTGGTTGCTCCTTGTCCACTCTGGAAAGGTGAGCACCGATGCCTTTTACAATCTCGCTGTGCCTCTCTTACAATCTCCGAACAGGAGAGGTCAACGGTCACGCTACCAAACCGTCTAGGTGAGGGCGTTCACCAAGAGTATTAAGCAGCAAGGTCTTATCTAGACCTCCAACGCATACCGAGAAACTCTGCATATGCAAAGATGATGCGAACTGAAAACTCGGTGGATCTCAAAAGCTCACGACTTGATCAAAAGATCAAGATTTAACTCCAAAACGAATGCTCAAGTGTATGTATGAGAGGGAGGTTGCTTGGTGTATCAAACACTAGCTCAAGGCCTCTATTTATAGCCTCAAGAATCAAAAGAGCTGTTATGCACGAGCTGTAAAATCAACAATGCAAACTGACACTCGGTATGACAAACTGATAGTCAGTTTGGGTCACGACCAGAAAGAAGTAAAATCCGGAGTAAACTTAGCTAGCTGTTTGAGGTCATTTATGGAAATAAAACAGTGCAAACTGACAGTCAGTTTCAAACTCAACGGCTGACAAAATTTACGGATAAAACTTTGCTAGCCGTTTGCTGTCGTATATGGAAACTGACACCTCATACTGACAGTCAGTATCACAAACTGACAATCAGTATGAACCACAAAATCAACTAGTTAAAACAGTAACTCCAAAACAACAGCTCGAGGTCGAAATGCAAACTGACAGTTAGTATGGGCAAACTGACAGTCAGTTTAGGTCAAAAGATTTTTGGCACAAAAAATACACTCTCTAGACAAATGTCAGTTTAACCAGACTGACATTCATACGGACAGTCAGTATATCATACTGACAGTCAGCATGAATAAAAATAGTTATAACTTTTAATCCAGAGATTCGATTTAATATTTTAATAACTCGTTTGAAAGATAATTTAAAGGGATATCTTTTTGTCAACAGAAGAAATGCCAGATTTGCCTAGATCTTTCTAGAAAAATCAAAAACTCTTATGTTGTCAAAAACTCAACTGAAAAACCAAATCAAATCCAACCGAAATGAATGATATGGAATGACCTAGTAGTTTCTCGGTTTATGCTGGAAATGTAGAGAGAACTTGCAACCCCTCTTTATAGTATGGTTAAAAACTAAAAAATAATTTTTTAAACCGATCAAACTCCAAAACACCAAGATTGGTAAAACTGAAAACAAATCTTACCTCAGGTCCTCTGCATCTTTAACATGTGATTTGCGTCTCGTCCTCATTCCTTGCGACTTGTACTTTTTCTCTTTTAGTTGGGTTCGTCTTGATCATCTTGTATGTCTTCCCAACAAAACTTTGTATCAAATATCTCAAAAGAAAAATTAGTCTGAAACGTTTGTTTTTCATTAATCATCAAAATCAGGCATAATGGCCTAGATGCAACAAGACTGACCAAAAATCCAACGGGAAATTCAAAAGCAGAAGCCAGACCTCTTGATTGAAGCTAACTCGCCTAGAGTTAATGCCTTCATCATGATGGTTGAAGAACAACATGAAATCAGCAGCCACATGAAGACCTTCATTAAGAAGAATATCCCTATGCAAAGTAGAAGAGAGACGAACTGAAGCATCTCCAAGTCCGGAAGGGTAAATCTGAGCCTGAATTTGTCTGGTGTTCTGAAGCTAGTTACTAACAACATGAATTGGATCCACTGCCTCAGGCACCACGTCCACAATAGCATTATTTTCATTGGTCTCATTCCTAGTAGAGACGCATCTAGTGCGCAGAGGATGACCCTGAACCACAATTTCTTCCAAACCCTCTCTGAGAAACTGAGCGGGATTAACCCAGTAGTTAGCCATGTTTCTGAGCGAAGAAGAAATGAGCGCCGAGGAAAGAAATGTAGCCAGAAGAAACAGAAAAGAAGGAGGATAAGTAATCAAAGCAGGCGAAGGGACACTTTGAGTGACAGGAGGGTTAACTCGAGAACCGAAGAACTCAGAAAAGCTATCATAATGGTGGGTAATTTTCTTTCCTTTAATCAAGGCCATCTGGTCCATCGAAGAAAGGTTAGTACCAAACAAGAAGGCCGCATCCACCGTCCGATCCAAGAAATCCCTAGCAGCAAAAGGCGTGAAAGGAGAGCCAGTGACAGAAGCAGAGCCCTCCTTAACCAAAATTGCTTTGGGAACAAACACTTTTTTCCTTCAAATCCACAAGTCTTTTAAGACAAAAGCGTTTAATATGACCATAATTGAAACAACTCGAGCACCGGACCATAGAGACACACTCATTTTTGAAATGCCCCAGGGCTAGACAATTAAAGAAAATTTTAGACTCTCCCAAATTTGAATTGGAGAAATGAATCTTCTTACTGCGATCACTGAAGAAAAGAGAACGATCCAAAGAAGAATTGAACAGGCCAAAGGAACAATTCTCAGGGGGTAATTGCAAACGATCAAACACCGACTTGCAATAATTATCATGACCAGAAGAACAGGGCAAATTGTTTCTTTTTAATCTTTTAGACGTAACCAAATTCCAATCATTATCTTGTTCAATCATCCATTTACTGAATTCTCTTTGCCAATGAGGACCCCCATTATTCCAAAGAGAGAAGAAAATGGCAAAATCCTGATGAATAATCTTGTTGATTTTGTAGATGGCCAAGCCAATTCTTTTATCACAAACAGAGAATCTGAAGCTCCAATCAATCAGACTCAACACTCTGAAATCCTCCACCATACCCCCAAAAAATGCAGCAAGAATAGTACTCAAAGAAGACTCAGAAGGACGAAACCTCCTTCTCCCAAAGGAGGCCACTAAAAAGAAATCTTTATCAGCAAATCTAGGGATATTAGTAACCGGAGAGCGAAACCAATCTCTCATATCCCTCTTAAAAAGGAAACCTTTGGACCAATCCAGAGAAGAAGTACGAAACGCCATGAAACCACACAAAACAACCGACGAAGCAACTTCAAAAAGACCAGCAAACAGGAAGGAGAAGAACCAATCCAGGAGAGAACTTAGCTAAGCTAGAGGAAAAGAAGATCAAACAAGAAGTCGAAGCAAAGCCCAGATTTCCTACCAGATCGCCCTTCCATTTCCACCAGCTCGCGGGTGTTGAGGTCGCAGTCTTCCTACTACTCTAGGGACATAGTTGTAAGACTTCTTGAATGTCCTAAACCTCAATTCCAATGCCTTATGCTTATCCCTCCAAGCCTTACTATATTTTATCTTGTATGCATACATGCCATCGATTTAGTCAATTATTTCCTTAAGAGTCATCGCAAAGTTCGCCATTAGGTTGGCATATATCAAACTGCCAACAAATATAGATGACATATTTCTGTGCTCACCCACTGTTGCTATTAACATGATAAAATAATTTTTGTCTTTTGGTTTGTAGGCATGCACATGTCATGAACATTCTTTTGATAGACAGCACACCTCATACAAACACTTAATGGACCTCGCTACTGTGTACTATCTATTCAGTGGCATAGTCCATTTAGCAACTTCTTTCTTTAAGCCTTTGTTCCCAAAAAATCTACCTGAGACGCACGGTGCTCTCATTGAAAGCACACAAAGAATTCTACTGATGACTAACGACGAATTCACAAAACCCGCTTTGATCATGCTATTCTTCTGGTACATTCGATCTTTCATCCTCGCTATTGCTCTCCTCTGATTTTGAAATATCATTGAGACGAAATTTTGTAACAAAATTCGTCATGTGCTTATGACATGTGGGTCCTACTCGATCAAGGATTAAAATGCAAAATCTCTGTTCATTGACTTGTGAGGGCAAATAAATATAAAATTGTATTCTAGTTTTCAATACAAATACAATGATATATAATTTGATGCGACAACGGCCCGATCTTCCAATAGGTTCTACTTTACG
This sequence comes from Pharus latifolius, assembly GCA_019359835.1. NCBI lineage: Eukaryota > Viridiplantae > Streptophyta > Magnoliopsida > Poales > Poaceae > Pharus > Pharus latifolius. The sequence continues at coordinate 49,480,893 of CM033319.1, read as the reverse complement.
GAACGAAGACGTTCGCGTTCCTAGGCTTCCAATCAGCGGGGATTGACTCCTTGCAATTGCTACACCCATGCACTTGTCATTATCAACCGTGCTCATACCCGGATGACCTTACCATGAAGGTAATTCCTGCACGCAGGAGAAGAAACAAGCAAGCACAAGATGCAAAGCAATCTGAAATTTCAAAACAAACAACTGAGGTTATCTTTCGACACTACTCCGATGAACAATTGTATCTCACGCAACGGGAAAACAATGTAGCAAATAACATAAGGAAGAACTTGAGGAGTTCAGCCATATAAAGGAGAGGGGGGTGGCTAGGGTTGGCTCGCAATCCTAGGTAGGGTACATGGGTCGTGGCCAAAAAAAAGAGGTGACGCAGCATCGAGAAGCCCAAAACAAATTCTGGCCGTGACTTGTTTTGACCATTACGACCGACTCTGAAGAAATTTTTAGGTGGGGCCAGATTCATTGGAAAGATGACGTCATGGGCTTCTCCATAAAGTGCTCGAACATTCGAAACGGACTCCGTATGCAGCTTTTATGTTTGTTTGAAGGTGAGCTACTCCCTGGTGGCCGAACTGGACTCCATCTCGTGTACAACTTGGGCCGAAGCTTGCCTTGGTGAAGAATTACATCCTTGCTAGTACATCCCATGATCCCTATGTAGAAGAACGTCATCATTAGGTAGTAACCTATCCTCCAAAGCATAAGTATGTAACCCTAGGAACGAACTCACCTGGTAATTTAACTGTCGTGCACGTGTGCTTGTAATTGGTCCTTGCATAGGAGGTGATGGAATTGAAGTAGTGTGTGTATCCGTCATAGTGATGTCCTCATCATCCTCCCCCTGTTGAAATGGAGTTGTCCTCGACTCAAGCTCATCTTCTTGACTCAAGTAAGGCTTTAAATCTGAAATATTAAATGTGGGACTAACCCCGAAATCTGCAGGAAACTGAAGCTTATATGAATTATCATTAATCTTTTCAATCACTTTAAAAGGACCATCAGCTTGAGGCATTAATTTAGACTTTCTCAACTTGGGGAATCTATCTTTTCTCAAATGCAACCAAACAAGGTCATCATGTTCAAAAGTTAAATGTTTTCTACCCTGGCTACCAGCAACTCTATATTTTTCATTCATCCTTTCTATATTCTTCTTAGTTAATTCATGCATTTTCTTAATAAATTCAGCACATGTCTTAGCATCAAAATTCAATTTTTCAGAAGTAGGCAAAGGTAGCAAATCAATTGGAGCACGTGAGTTAAAACCATATACTACCTAAAACGGACTTACCTTGGTGGTGGAGTGTATGGACCTGTTATAAGCAAACTCAATATGAGGTAAACACTCCTCCCACAACTTCAAATTCTTCTTTAGAACAGCCCTCAACATAGTTGACAACGTGCGATTGACAACTTCTGTTTGACCAATTCTGCTAGCGTCGCATTCTAACTCAAAAGTCTTACCAAAATCTAGAAGTTGGAGTAGCGGTGCATGTGTAAGCTTCTCTTTCAACACATTAAAAACATATTCTTGTGCTAGTCCCCAATGAAAAGGGACGCCTTTCTTTGTCAACTCGTTCAGCAATGCCACAATGGTGCTGAAATCCTTCACAAAACACCGATAAAACCCTACAAGACCGTGAAAACTCCTCACTTGTGTGACTGTCTCAGGGGTTGGCCAGCTCTTGATTGCTGCAATCTTGGCTTCATCTACCTCAATTCCCTGCGGTGTAACAACATAGCCAAGAAAAGAGATTCGATCCGTGCAAAAGGTGCACTTGTCAAAGTTACCAAATAAATGAGCATCGTGTAATGCATTAAAAACAGCACGCAAATGTTCGAAGTGATCATCATGAGACTTGCTATAAATCAGAATATGATCGAAATATACCACCACAAATCTACCAGCAAAAGCATGTAAAACTCCGTTCATTAATCGCATGAAAGTGCTAGGTGCATTTGTTAAACCAAAAGGCATTACTAACCACTCATATAACCCAAACTTAGTTTTAAATGCAGTTTTCCATTCATCTCCTAGTTTCATTCTAATTTGGTGGTAACCACTACGCAAGTCAACCTTAGAAAAAATTACAGAACCACTTAACTCATCAAGCATGTCGTCTAACTTAGGAATAGGATGACGATACCATATTGTGATATTATTAATGGCTCAACAATCAACACACATTCGCCAACAACCGTCTTTCTTAGGAACCAAAATAATAGGAACGGCACAAGGACTAAGGCTTTCCCGTACGTACCCTTGGTCCAATAAGTCTTGGATTTGGTGCTGAATTTCCTTAGTCTCTTCGGGGTTGGTTCGGTAAGGCGCATGATTTGGCAAAGTCGCTCCCCGAATCAAGTCGATTTGATGCTCAATACCTCTCATAGGTGGCAAACCCAGGGGAATCTCATCCGGAAATACATCCTCATAATCCTGCAAAAGGTTAGTGACCATAGGAGGCAAAGGGCTAGGCAATTTTTCAAGGGAGAAATAAGCCTCTTTGCAAATCAAAGCATAACATACTGAAGTAAACACATCAAGCTCAAGTAAATCAGATTTTGTAGCAAGCATGTTAGCACCTTTCAATTTAATTCCCGCTCTTTCTTATCCTTTTTAGGTGGAAAAACTTCTTTAGCTACAATCTGATTTTCAGTTTTAGTACCCTTTTCCTTATGTTCTTTTTCAGCTCTTTCTAATTCATCTTTCAAAATTGCAGCAGAGGTCATTGGAATTATTTCAACGGTTCTTCCTATTGGATCTAGGTTGATCTAGGTTTTGATGATTAATGACTATTTGGATAAACCCTTGATGATTAATGTTAATTTGGATAATTATAGCTTTGATGATTAAATGACAACTTGAATAAATCCTATTTTAGCACAAGTACATTGAAATGTTATTTTTTAAACCCAAGAAGTCGATGATTCCCTGTTGTGGTTTAATATTGATGCATATGTTCAGGGGGAGCTCTGTGGTTGCATCAATCTTGTACTAAGTGTAAATTGAAATGTCATGTGATAAATTTGGAAGTTTGATGACTCCTTGTTGAGGTTTTGATATCGATGCATATGTTGAGGGGGAGTTCATCATTAGTCATCTGTGCTGATTGCCATCATGACATGAGTAGTATAGATCGTGTGTTCATTTCTAATCATATATGGATCTATACGATTGTATCATTCATCTCTTACTATTTGTTGAATATGATTTTGTCATTTCACCGGAAAGAGAAATTGTTGAGTTAACTCCTGTGTGGAGTAATTTCTCTGGTGATTAATGATGACCTATATATGAGACTAACGTTGTGCATTGAGTGTATATGTTGTAGTCTCAAAATGGTTGCGAGATGAAAGCAAGCATGGGCGTGAAGAGAATGATGCTGATATGAGTCATCTCGAGCGAGGTCAAGCTTAGCGAGGTCGAGCTTTGCGAGGACAAGCTTCGAGGGGTTGAGCTTCACCAAAGGTAAAATCTAATATTAAGGATTGTTTTCTTAGGATTTTATAGGTCTCGGTGTTTGGAGATAGACCGGGTTGATATGACTTAGTTTTGCTAGTTGGACCGTATTATTAAGAGGGGTTAGAAACTAGTAGCTTGAATCTATCTAGTGTGGAAGCTTAAATTCATTCATATCATCTTGCACTAGTGATTAATCACCTCTTGCATTGCTAGAAAGTCTAAGTGTAGTTTGTGTTGTATTAAAGAAAATGTTTTGAAAACTGCACTTAGTCGTGATCGCCAGCTAGAGCAATCTAATTTATTTCTCGAGCTAGTCGTGGTCGTATTTGCACATTCTGATCGTATCCTTGCTTGGAGTGTGGTTGTGGTCGTGTCTACCGGATTGGCTGTATCCTTGTTTGGGGTTTGGTCGTGGTTGTAGGAGTTCAAGTTTGTCGTACCAGTTTTCAGTTTGCTTGCGTACTCTCGACCAAATCCACTCGACCACCTGTTTTTGACTGGATATTCACCTGTGATTTAAGTTCCTAAATCTAAGTGGTCGTGGTCGTTGCTGAGTGTCAGCAGACATATTTGTGAGAAAACAACAAATCTGTATGTTGAAATACCTTAAATTAAGTTTTGAGTAAAATTGATAAAGTTCTGTTTTCGGTTTGCACAGGCCGGACATTGTCTGTGATGGCTGGACAATGTCCGGCTAGTACAAACCTCTAGTGGCTGTTGCAAAACAAAAACAGAGACATATGGCTTTTGTCCGAGGCAGGCCGGACATTGTCCGGCCTGTAGAAAACTCAAGAATGTTATTTGAGGTGTAAACAGAGACAGATATATATGTCTGGGGGCTTTTATTCAGGATGGGCCGGACAATGTCCGGCCTTTACAAAAAGTCTCCCAACGGTAACTGACTCGTTTGCAATAGTTAGATTTTCTTGCACTGGCCGGACAATGTCCGGCTTGTACAAAATTGCGTCAGCATGTTGTAAATTGCTAGTTTCTTGAGAGGGGCTATGTCATGGTATAAAGTGTACCACCGGCAAGTTTTACGGTAAGACTTGACACAGGAACGACGGCGCAAGCTGACCGAGTGATCGGTCACCTCCCCCTGGGCAACACAGCAATTGACAGTGATTTTTATACAGGTTCGGGTCCCAATGGGGGCCCTAGTCCTGTCGGCACCTCCGAACGTGAGTCCGCTGGGGAGGTGCTCTCTCGGGGAGAGAGGTTTCCGAGGGAGCCTATTGTTTTTGAGTGTGTAAAATTAATTGGAATCCTCTTCAAATGAGATACAAGGGGGTATATATAGTCCCCAAAACATGCAAAAAGACTAAAAAGCCCTAGCTACGACCGTCAGATCGAGGGCTGTTGATGCCATTTCACCGGCCGAAGGGCCTGGATTCTTGACAAGTGTCCTCACTAGTTCCTGAGGCGCTCTTGATGTCACCCGCACGTGACTTCGCACGAGGGACCTCTGTGGCTTTTCCCGGGGGGCCTCCGGGACTTTCCCTGGTAAGCGCCCAGGATTTGATACGGTCTTCTACGGAAGACCTCCGTGGCTTTTCCCGGGAGGCCTCTGTGATATATCACGAGAGGCGTTTGGGGTTTGCCATAGGGGGCATCCGAGGCTCGGCGAGATGCCCGTGGTCTTCTACGAGGGATCGTGGCTCCTCCGGGGAGGCTTTCAGGACTTTGTCCGGTGGCCCTCTGGGATTTCCCACGGAAGGCCTCCGGGACTTTGCCCGGTAGCCCTCCGGGATTTTCCACGGAAGGCCTCCGGGACTTTGATCGGTAGCCCTCTGGGGTTTTGCCCAGTAGCCCTCTGGGATTTTCCACAGAAGGCCTCTGGGACTTTGCCCGGTAGCTCTCTGGGGTTTTGCTCGGTAGCCCTCCGGAGTTGTCCACGGAAGGCCTCTGGGACTTTGCTCGGTAGCCCTCCGGGGTTTTCCATGGAAAGCCTCTAGGACTTTTTCCGATAGCCCTTCGGGGTTTTGTCTGGTAGCCCTCCGGGACTTTGCCCGGTAGCCCTCCGGGGTTTTCCACATTAGCCCTCCAGGGTTTTGCCCGGTAGCCCTTTGGGGTTTTCCACGGAAGGCCTCCGGGACTTCGCCCGGTAGCCCTCTGGGGTTTTCTACAGAAGGCCTCTAGGACCTTTCCCGGGAAGCGTCCGGGATTTCCCCCAACAACAGCCCCCGAGACCCCCGGGAAGATATGGTGCCCCCGGAGGGTATGCATAGAACCTAGCCTCGGGCGACGCTTCACCCTTCCGGGAAACTCCTCGAATCACGCACGACACTTTGGCTCCTGGGCTATTTACCCACGCGAGCCCTCGATTCGCGTGCGTGTGCGTACAGGGTCTCGATCCTCACGCGGCCTTTTGATATCCGCACAACAGTTTGAATCGACGGCCCAGATGGATCCAGGGACACGTGGCGCCCATCCAAGGCTCCCTCCGTTGCTTATAAATAGGGGGGCTCAACCCGGGCACTCATTTTTCCTAACTCCAGTGCACTTTTGCTCTCCTGGTAGCTTCATCTTCCCCGGCAGCACATTTCCCCGGAAACCTCACATCGCAATGGCACCAATGGGTCGAGCCAAAGTGTCCGAGCTACCTCCGGAGGAGGTGACCCCGGACTTCCTCGGCTTCACCGCGCAGGACCTCGAGGGCCTGTTGGAGCGGAAGTACTTCGCCATTGGGGACATCCGGATCCTCAGGGCGGAGGAGCAGGCCCCAAGCCCCCTGGAGGGGGAGGTGGTGGCCTTTGACGCCTTTGTGGAGGCCAGCCTCTGGCTCCCGGTGCACCCATTGCTCCGGGAGTTTCTTCTGGAGTATCGCCTCTCCCTCAACCACCTCACCTCGAACACCCTTGTCTGGATGGGGTTGTTCATATGGCTGTGCAAGACAGGCATTGGAGAGAAGGCGACCCTCCGGCTCCTCCGGTATTTTTACAAGCCAACGGCAAGGGGTCCGCTCGTGATGAAGGGCGGTCCCGAGTCTGCGTTCGGCTCGGTGATGATGCAGCTCCTGTCGGGCCGCGCAGACGAGTACTCGGTGCAAGACTCCTGGGGGTATTGGGGGGATTGGCTCCGGAGGTGATTTTACCTCCGGGTAAACGACCCGGAGGTCACCTACTCCCCGGAGCCATCGACCTACAGCCGGGTGGGGGGCCCGGTGGCCCCCAAGTGGTCCGAGGAGGAGATGGACCTCCTGACCCAGATGGTGGAGGCCCGGCTCCGGAGGTCCATGAGGGACCTCATGGAGGAGCTAGCGCTCCTCCGGGTGGAACCCTTCAGCCTGCGCCAGGGGACGGGATTCGGCGCGGCTCACCGCCCACCTCGGTCGACGATGGCGCAACGTAAGTTCCCGGTTGTACATTTCTGGGCTTAGTCCCCGGGGGGAAGAACTCGGCTAACTCCTTGCTTTTCTTTTGCAGTCCGGTCCTACGGCCACTCCCGGGAGGTGGCGGTCCTTCTCCTCAGGAGATATTACGAGGACGAGCACGAGCGGATCATGCGCGTCATGGGGGAGGGTCCTCCTCGAAATCTCATGGCGGAGGCCTTCGGGCTTCAGCTCCCCACCCGGGTGCCCCTTCCCACCCCTAGCTCTGGCGGCAGCATCCCCGAAGGCGGGACATCTCGGGCTAACTGGTGGCCCGGCTTCGTCACCTCCCCACCCCATCTCCCCAGGCACCAGCCGCCCTGGGGGAGTGATGGCTGGGGAAGGACAGGGGTCGGACTCGCAGATGTACGCTCCGAGTCCTTCTCCCCCACTCGCACCTCCAGAGGCCCGCCCGCAGCCGCCGCGCAGGGGGGTTTCGTCCGGTTCAAGACCCTGTGGGGGCCCTCTCGATGGAGTCCTTCACCGCCCCGGAGGTCTCGCCCCCCTCCGCCCGGGAAGGGCAAGGGGCTCTTCATCAGCCTCGGGGTCCCGGGCCCCGTGATGGACCTATCGTCCAGCTCCTCCAGCAGCGGGGGCTCGGAGGATGTCGGCGAAAAGGGTGGTGAACCCCCCCGGCAAGGGTCTCTCCGGGACACGCCGGGGGGAGACTACGGGGAGCTCCTCTCCTCCGGACTCTGGGCAAGTTCCGGCCGTGCGGGCTCTTCGCTTGGTTTTTGTAGGTCGCCTAATCTTTTCTTTGCTTCAGGCCATCACGCTGGTCCGGGAGTTCTAGGCCCGAGTCTCGGAGTGCCTCCGGGCGACCGAGGAGGCCCTAGCCTCCGAGCGCTCCGAGAAGGAGAAAGCGCTCGGGGACTTGGTGGTGATCAAGGAGGCCGTGCTCGTTGAGCGGACTGAGAAGGACCTGGCGCTCGGGGAGCTGGAGGCGACCCGGGTGCGGCTCGCCACCTTCGAGGACGCCTCCTCCCGGCTCCGGAGGGAGCTGCGCTCGGAGAGGCAAGCTCTCCAGGAGGCGAAGGCCTCGGGCGCCACCACGGTGACCATCGGCAGGAGGATGATCCGCTCGGCCCTCGAGGCGCTCGGGGTCGACCTTGGATCGAGGAGCAGCCCCGACCCGGTACTATCATCGGTCCAAGAGGCCCTCGGGCGCCACCACGGTGACCACCGTCTTGACGATTGCTCTCGTGGAGCACCGTGTAGCGGGCACCTGGGTCATCTGGGAACTGCTTCCCCGGCTACTTCGAAGCCCGACGACAGGGGCTCGAGGGGTTGGCTGGGGTTCTCTTCGTCCGAGTCTCCGGGGCGATGGACCCGGACATAACACCCCCCGACGACGGTGTCGACGGCTAACATAGCAGCGAAGGTTCCCCAGGGGGGGGAGAACAGGCAAGTATGAGCTCCCCCCAGCCTTTTAGTTAGGCTTTTTGCTTCGTAGGTTTTTTGTTCCTGGTAGCTTCTTAGAGGAAGCCCCGAAAAACTTTGTAAATCCTTTCACTTAATGAAATGAAAAGATTGTTTTTGCTGAGTCATGTTTCATTGTAAGCAGGTGTCCCGGGGGCCCACTCCCGAGAGGGAGTTCCGAAGCCCTGGGTGGTGTGGCCCGGGGGGCTCCCCGGTGGGCCGAGAGTTTACTCCAAGGAGGAGTTTCCGAGCCCTGGGTGGCGTAGCCCAGGGGAGGCCCAAGAAGCCCTAAACCTGTTGAGCCTCGCTACCGGGTGACGCGCCAATTGCCCAGCCCCCAAGCCTCCTTTCGAGAGAGTGCCGGAGAGCGCTCCCCGGGAGACGATTCGACTGCGATGGCTCCCAGAGTGGCACTTGGATAACTTTGACAATGCCGCGCCGAGCTATCTCCTCCAAAGCGGGGGTCCCGGAGGGTCCCGTCACTTCAAATACGCCCTCTGGCCGGCTACGAGTACTGGCCGGAGGAACTTCTCCGGAGCGCCCAATGGAGAGTCAGGTGCCTGTACAAGGACATTTCCCGGGAGCTCAAGGAAGGCCTTCGGGATTACTAGGCGTAGCTACCCACCGGAGGGGGTTGTCCTCCGGAGAAGTTCCTCGTGGGAGCCTAACTCCCCGGGATGTATCTTATATGTGTCCGGGCATTGCTGTCCCGTGGACACTAGCCCACCGGGGGGGGGGGGGGGGGGGGGGGGGTTGTCCCCCAGTCGAATGTATCAATAAAGTTTGGAATTTTCCTTGTGATGTCTTCAAAATTCTCTGACACTTCGAAATTCTTTTGTTATTGTCTCCTGTCCGGGCCCGGGCTATTCCGCCCCCCCCCCCCTAGTAGGGGGTGACTTGGTTCCACATGCTGTGGGTAAGTAACAAACAGGACCGGACGCCGATGACTACCGGGGTCACACAACCCCTTGTTGAAGGTTCCGACGTGCGACCTCGAATTCCCCCGACCGAAAAATTTTCATGGCCAGTGAGGATTTCCTCGGTCAAGATTCTTGGCTGAAAAATTCCGGAGAGCTGGCCGAGGAATCTGAGTTGAAAATTTTCGAGGTCTGGTAAATGAGAATGGTCAAAAATTCCTGGTCGAAAGCTTCCGAGGGCCGGTAAGAACCGGTCAAAAATTCCAGGTTGAAAATTTCCGAGGGCCAGTAAGAATCGATCGAAAATTCCTGGTCGAAAATTTCCGAGGGCCGGTAAGGATTTCCTCCGGCCGCCGTGAGAACCGGGGAGCCGGTCGAAAATTCTCGGTCGAAAATTTTCGAGGATAATCAAGAACTCCGACCCACAGAGGGGGACACACTCCCGAAGGAGGATGAGCTGATGGCCTGTAGGGGGATAAGGCTGCTCCCGGAGGAGGGTTCAATGACCCGGTAGTGGGTGTAGAGTATTTGAGGGGGGACTAGTCTCTCAAAGTGACTCGCTACCGCAGTTCATGAGAACTGGGTTGCCGCTTACCCCCTCTGTCCACGAGGGGTTACTGTAAGCCGCCCTATGGGAGCGGGGGCTCCTGTCGTAGGGAATTCTAGGCTGCGATAGCCTACATCCTCCTAGGGAGGGCATCCTCACAGGGGGCATCACGTTGGAGGCGGTAAGTCACTAATCTACAAAGATTTCTAGTTGAACAACAAAAGACCATTTGTATTGATAAGAATTGAAATACAATGCTTCCCCCCGTGGGACCGCAGTGGGGGAGGGAATTGTGAATACAATGCCTCCCCTTGCGTAATCGCAGTGGGGGAGGGAATGGCGAATACAGCGTCTCCCCCCGCGAAACTGGGGCGGGGGGAGTAGGCTCGAAGGCTAGATGTAGAACTTGCGGAGCAAGGCCACGTTCAATTATGCTTCAACTCTTGGTCTTTGAGGTTAGAGAGCTTATAAGCCCCCGAGCCTAGGACCGTGGAGATCCTGTATAGGCCTTTCCACTTGGGGGAAAGTTTGCCTTGGGCCTGGGGGTCAGTCACGCGCTTGAGGACAAGGTCCCAAGGTGGAAAGCTCTCTCGTGGACGCGCCAGTCATACGCGCATGCCATTTATGCTCGTAGAGGGCGTGGCGGAGGAGCGCTCGGTCACGCTCTTCCTCGGCGAGGTCGATCTCCAGACGCCTGTTCACTTCGTTGGTTTGGTGTACTATGAGAACAGCTCCGTCTAAGAGCTCGACCCGCAGTGACCGGAACCCAATCTCTGAGGGGAGGACTACGTCAGCCCCGTACACGAGCGAAAATGGGGTGCACCCTGTTGCTTGGCTTGGGGTTGTGCGCTTGGAGCAGAGGATGCTCAGCAGCTCCTCCGCCCACACGCCCCGCCTAGAGGCATCTTGCTCGAGTTGTCGGCGCAATCCCTGTAGGATCACGCCGTTGACCCTTTCGACGGCTCTGTTGCTCTGAGGATGAGCCACAGAGGCGAAGTGGAGGGTAGCCCCCATGCCTTCACAGAACTCCCTGAAGTATGCTGAGTCGAGTTGGGTCCCGTTGTCGACGATGATTTCTTGGGGGACTCCAAAGCAACATACGATGTTCTTCCAAAAAAACCGCTGTACCGCACGAGAGGTGATGCTAGCCAAGGGCTCGGCCTCCACCTATTTGGAGAAATAATCCACTGCAACCACCGCATACTTGTAGCCCCCGGGTGCTGGGGGGAAAGGCCAAGGAGGTCCATCCCCCAGTGCGCGAAGGGCCAAGTGATGGGGATGGTCTGTAGCGTCGTCGAGGGTAGGTTGAAGCTCTTAGCCATTTTTTGGCAGGCCTCGCATGCGGAGACAAGGTCTCGCGCATCGTGGACCACGGTAGGCCAATAAAAGCCTTGGCGGAGAACTTTTGCCGCGACCGAAAAGTACAAATCTTGAATTAGTTGATTATTTGGATTCGGATTACACGGCTTGCAAGATAGATCGAAAGAATACATCCGATGGTTGTTATGCTTAAATTCTTATGGATGAAACATTGGATTATAGAATTGCTTTCGAATAGATGCCAGTCTTATGAAATATTGAAAGTGTTGTAAAGATGGTGAACAATTTAAATTCAAAACTCTCAATTAGAGTATATTGATATACGACATCATTATACAAGAAACTTTGTGGAATAAAGAGAATATTGAGATCAATCAGGACAAACATGCATCTAGCGGATATTTTCACATCAAACTATTAAATGCATCAAGATTTTGGATGATTGTGAATGGATTAAATGTCATCGATATAACATTATATGTTGATTGTTTTGATACCTTCTCCATACCTTGAAAATATTTTCAAAAATACTTGCAACAAACTTTCTTGTGATCTTGTTTTTGAATGAAAATCATTTCAAATAGAAATCAGTTTTTCTTGGAAATCTCTTACAATTTGTCTTAGCAAACTTGAGAATGAGTCAATGCCCCCAAAAATTTTGTGTGTCAAAATTTGAGTTCTCAATTCTTCCTTTTTGTGCTTGATGACAAAGGGGGAGAGTGTTTTAGAGAAAAGCTTTAGGGGGAGAGAGTTTAGGAGAGATAATTGAGTTAGTTGACAAAAGGGGAGAGATAAATATCATGTGATATTTGAAAAATGAGAGATTGATATTAAAGATAAATATCAGGCGATCAATTGACGGTTCCTACAGCCACGTCTCCGACAATGTCTGACGATACCTCCATTCAAGCTAACCTAGCCGAACAAGTGGCTAAGCTCTCCACCGACATGGAAACCGTGCTTGCTTGGATTAAGCAGCAGGCCATGATTGTACCTCCTGAAGTAGGAAAGGCTATGGATGTGAAGACTGGTGAAGACTTGCACAGGACAGACGAAGATGAAGACGAAGGTGACCACAAGACCGGCGACCTCGCCAACACCTCCTTAGCTGTTGCATCTTTTAAGGTCGATGCTAAGATTGATATACCCATATATGATGGGGTGATCGATGCCGAGAAACTGGATTCTTGGATCGACCAGTTTGAGACCTACTTTGACCTGAAAGGGTTCAATAGCGCTCAAAAGGTGAAGTTCGCACCTTTGAAGATGAAGGACCACGCCAAGACTTGGTGGAAGGCCCTTGTCGCCAGTGGTCAAGTTGACGACCTTGCATAGGGTCAATTCAAACGACTTCTGCAACAAGAATTCTATCCGATGGGTTACCTTGAGGAGAGATGGGAACATTGGCACAGATTGTACCAATGGCGCGACCAATCTGTCCAGGACTACATGACGGAGTTTCGGAGACAAGCAATGGTCCTTGGCATCTCACTTTCTGACACCCATACGTTCAGAAAATACACGTCTGAACTTCAGAAGATAATCAGTGCTAAGCTAAGCCTATTCAGAGTTCAAGACATCTCGACCACAAGCACGACTGCTTTGGCGATTGAGAAGAAGAATAAGACCCGCAACAACAAGAACGTGAGGGAGATTTCAACCACGACGAGCTCCAGAGAGGGTACCCACGATACGGATAACACTTGTGAGCATTGTCATGTTGCTGGGCACACAAAAGAGAAGTGCTATAAACTTCATTATGAACTGTGACTAGAAAGAACAAGGAGGGATGAACCAAGCACACGAACAACTATGGTTACTTCTATTTAGCTCGCAGAGGAAATCATCCAGTTGGATTCGGTTGAAAAAGCGGACACAACCTTGTCTCTAATGGCAATGCCGAAGGAGAAAGGTTCGGGTTCATCAATTGACCACAACCCGACAGAGGAATTGTTCACTGTTAACATACAGGTGAAGCACGAGGTGCTCGCAGCCATCTTCGACCCCGGAAGCCAAAAGAATTTGGTCTCCTCCGGGCTGGTTCAACGACTTGGTTTGTAGACAACTCATCATCCTCAACCATATCCTTTGGGATGGTTCACTTCCAACATGAATCAGCAAATCAATAGTCAATGTACTCTAAAGTTTGCAATATCTGCTCGTTACATCGACGAGGTTCAATGCGATGTCATCCCCATCGATATTTGCTAAGTGATTTTTGAAAGTCCGTTCTTATACGATTGTGACTCCCATTACCATCGAAGAGCTCAAGAATACGACCTCACAAAGGATGGGACGAAATTCATCATCAGCAAAAACGACCACGTCGACACCAAGAACTTGTTGACAGCAAATCAGGCGAAATGGATTGCCAATGCATGCTCAAAGTGTGTGCAGAGCGTGATGCGTCCAGTTAGCCAAGAGGATTGTGCTGCATCATGTATGGAAAGTGGTGGTTGTTTAGCGAACTTGCCGGAAGAAAACAACGCGCTATTCGCAGAGGTACATAGTCGATCACCACAACGACTAGTCGAAAACGACATGCAACTTGTCTCTACGGCGCCACTATTCAAACTTTGCAATCCTAGCTTTAGGATCGGTGATGGTATCAACCTCGACAAGGGGAAGGCTATCCGCGAGTGGCCAAGGCCACAATCCATGATGGAGGTGCCAAGCTCCATGAGCGCCTATCCATACATTCGATCCGACGATTGTAGCATTGCTTATCGTGTGTTCGTTCCAAGACTCCCAGTCGTTCTCTACATCTTCACAGTTGGTCACCAACGGGAGTTGGCTCCTTCTCAACAGGGGAGTCGTGATGCAGGAGGATCTCAAGTCGAGTTCGCAATGGATTCACGACCACGAAAAGGTTTGCAACTTTGGAAAGATTTGCGACCTTGGGAAGGATTCAAACTCTGGTCGGAATTGTAATTTGATCCGAATATGTATAACTAAGCTTATCTGTTTATGGTTAGTTAGTTATATGAGTCTAATACGTTTAGATTATTGAGTCTGATACGTACTCATACGATTGGACTATAAATACCTTGTAATAGGTCTAGGTTAGATCATCGAATATTATTACAGCATTGGATCATATATCCAGCTCATAGTTCCTTCGATGTAGACAAGTGTGTCCAACGTTCGACGTGTAAAGCCCTCTTTGAAATAAAGAGTTGTGCAATTATTTTGAACTGTGTTTTCGATTATCCTTTGAGTTTCGGTAATTCCGAGTAAGATCTCGTAATTCTACATATTAGAATCTGAGTGAGCCTAGTGCGAAACCAAGACCAGGTCCAAACAGATCACCGGGGTTTTCAACGGAAGGCCTCTGGGATTTTGCCCGGTAGCCCTCCAAAGTTTTCCACGGAAGGCCTTCGGGACCTTTCTCGGGAAGCGTCCAGGATTTCTCCCAATAGGCTATAAATACCTCGTGTTAGCTTTCATTTGAGGTTGCTCAAACACTCGAAATTCCAGTGCATAAGCTAGCCAAACTCTTTGACATTAATATATTGCATTTAGAGTCAAGATTTGAGCCAAATCTTGAATAATGATCTTTTGGTGTGGGCTTTGATGGTACGAAGGTGATACATTTATATATATGGAGATTTTGATAACATGACTTTCATTTCTAGAACCTAAGATGGTGTCCTCTAAAAAAACCTATGATGCTGGAATGTCCTCTGAGTGAGGTAATATTTCATTCAAATATTAGAAATTATTTGAGCCTTCCTGGAGCCATATTAACAATTTTTTCTTTCTAGAAAAAAAAATTTGTTAATGAACATGCCAAATGAAATAAAAATTAGAGTTTTTTTAGTCACTAACCTTGATTGTTAATTGTGGACTCGAATTTGGGCTTGATCCGCACTAAAACGATGTTTCCTTGGAGATTGTTGGTGGTTTTTGGTGAGGACGAGGTCGAAGGAGCGTCAGCCACTACCGCCGCTGCAAGGGACGAGGAGTGTAGGGTAATAGTGGATTGGCCCCACATTAACTCTATGCTAGGCCATTTATACTAAGTAATTTGATGGCAACGAGATACATGACCCACAAAAATCTAAATCCATATTCGGCCCACAAAAATCTAACACTATATATATTGATGCTACATAAGAAACTGTCGAGAAGAAAACTGTCGCCGCCGCCAAAGGTTTCAGGTGTATATTCCTAATGCCAAACTTTAGTTCAACCTAGAAGCAATGTTTGGTAAGAGGTAATTCATACGGCTGTGTAGAATCAATGCCATAATATTGATGTTTTATCTAGTGGAGCCAAAACACCAACCGTAGCAGCGTTACCTCTTAGCTCACATGTCGTCCATCTTGTCCACCTTCTACAACACGGATGTGTTGTCTCCTCGTCTCGAGGCGTTAGACGTGAATGCCCAATTCCACTTGTTCACCAATACCTAGAGGGTCCATCTTGCAATTTAAATCGGGATAAGGTTCGTATTTATAAAATTATTAGAAAATAACTATTTCATAAAAAAAATCCTCATACTAGTGGTGTACAAAAACCGATTAACCGACTTATGCAAGCTAATTTTTTGCTCAACGTCGACAGTTGATTTGAAAATCATGGAATGGTGTATCCCAATAAACCATGAGCAAAAATTGATTTAAAGTGGCTATCGCTATTTATACAACCTACCAACCAAATAAATAAAATTACATGTAACTATCCCAACTCTAGTTCTCACTAAAAAGATGGTACTAACAACTTTTTGAGGAAATTTTCATTGGTTGCATTTCTTGTACATGCACAAGATAAAAGTTTCATTTATTGGTTCTGTGCTATTTGAAATAATAAATATCACATAGAAATCAATATAACCGAGCAAAAAGATGGGAAATTAAGAAAAAACATACGTAGGTGATAGTCTCCATAACCTCTTACAAGTCTTTTTTTAGCATTAACACACTTGCAACTTGCTAATGGTTTCGAACAACTCCTTAAATGTCTTTTCTGTTAAATTGTAGCATAATTAATTCAAAGATTATAAACAAACTGTCACCGTTATATGGGTCCTTAATGCAACCTGACATATCACCCACCTGAAAATATGTCTGGTCTGTGAGTGTTATCAAAAAAGACTCGCTTTCTCAAGGAAGACCCACACAAAAGTAGCATAGCAGAAACACGAAAGTACATAAACTGGATTACAAAATGAGGGTTTGTCCAACTTAGGGTTCAACCTAGATCATAATTTTCAAATATACATCACAAAGCTTGCCACAACCTATTACATAAACTACTGATTTAAAACACAAAAGCAGAACGATTGTTGTGGCTCAACACTTTACTACTCTTTGTCCTGACCACCTTAACAGGCTAGGTCTCCTACAGCTGCTCCATTGACGGGATTCGAAGTTTGAGGCGACTAAGTCTAACAAGGATTACAAAATAGCAAAAATGAGTACAAAAATATTCAGCAAATTGTTTTATAAAGACAAATTTTATCATGCAGTATGCAATATCTTAACTAATTCAAGGAATACTTAGATTGAAATCAAGGATGAAATTTTAGAGAAAAACATTTCTAAGGAAACAGATTGTTTCTTAAATAAAAGTTATGCAGGTCACTTCACACTATAAAACCACCACAGGACGAGGCCACTTATAGGCCGTCTTTCCTGGTACGAATGTAGCTCCCATTCTAAAAGGAAAAAGTGAATATTCACGTTTTACTCTACAAAGGTGTATCACTTTACCCACAAAACCCCTTAACCATCTCTCATTTATTTACACACTTATTGAAGTGCATGACTAGAATTAAGGAAACAAGGTTCCTAAATCCGTACACTAAGTACCTCTACTCAGCATCTCTTTCACTATATTATTGTAGTTGGACGAATCTAGTACTCGACCACAAGGAAACCTATAACGTCTCAACAAAGACCATTTTTGGCACAAAATATACATATAATATAAACGCATTCCCATATAGAAACTTAGCTATTATATAAGATACCAAACCCAACCAGTCCCATATCAAGTATGTGCTCGATATGGGTGATATCATGCAAGATGTAACTGACAATTAGTTACATTCCTTAACTTTTGAAATCATGCTGCAAGTAGTCATGCTCTCCTTTCACAGGAACAAACGAACCAGTTGAGCTTCTACTATTGCTAGCATAATCTTTTTCATTGATGCCAGTACCATATATTTCTCAAGATCTCCAAGTTATTTTCAAAAATGATCTCTTTTGATACATGGTGATAAGTTTAACTAGATTAAAATTAATTTATAACTAACTAAATCCAAAAACTAAAAAATTATTTTAATTCCAGAAATCCTCATTGTATTATTTCTTTTTTCCAAGCAATATATATTTCTATTCCTTTCCTTCTTTTCTCTCTTTTCTTCCCTTTTCTTTTATTTTTCTTTTATTTTTCTTTCTTCTACCTACCCACACAAATGGGCCTTGGCCTCTTTGCTTGCCCCCTCCTCCCCTTAACCTACAAACACACACACACACCACACACACACACACACACACACACACACAAACACACACAAAAAATTTGCTAGAGAACCTATAGAATTTGGATCTTGTTGAAATTTCAGGGCCTTGGTACAAAATGTTTGGGCCTATCTAAAATTTCAGCTTTCGTAGGCACTAGTTTGTAAAAGTATTTGGAATTGGCTATGTAAAGCCCACGTGCATCTTTGACATAACTTGGTAATTGTTTTGTAAAAGTGTGATACCAGCCTAGACCGTCTCGCAACAAAATGAGATTGGAGCAGTAAGGCGAATATTCTTTCGTTCTTTCCACAAGGACTAGAGAAACGAAATACGTAAAACTAAACTAAATTGAAAAATCAGAAATGCAACAAGAATGCGGTAGGTTCATCTCAACGTGCCTCCCCACTAGAATGCGACTAAAAGAGATCGAATCTGTAATCGTACCCTAGGCAAGCGACGAGGTGAAAAGCAATAGTTGAGAGAACGCTGCTTCTAAAAACCCAGCTCAAAGAAATCATGGAGGCATGACCAACTATTAGTTCAAGCCTACTCACTGAAACAATTGACTCAAGTATAGACAATCACAGAGGTACGGTGAATTAGTCTCAGAATGAACATTTGCGTAAAAACATCACAGGGAAATTTGGCACTAAACTACATTCAATGAGGTGACAAAAGATCTCTAAAATTCATCTTCCATTAACATCCTCAAATCAACAGAAATCAACATAGCAATAACAATCTCTCAAGCCTAGCCCTAATTGAATGATAAAACAACAGGATTGAAAATGTGATAGCACTGGACACAGCTCAAGTACTAAGAACCAGAAATAAATGCAGTGCATGCCAATTTCAAGAACAACAACAAAACATTCTTACAAATAATCAGAGAAGCAATTGAGAAGTCACCAAAAGAACCAAACATAGCATAGAATTGAAAACAAAGAACCAATCGAATTAATGCAGATCCAAAATTTTAGTGCTTCCATAGCTCAATTCATCAAATTCTCAATTCTGCAACAGCACAAATCGAATTCGAGAACAGCAAGCATAGGCTCAGCATTCAACAAGAAAATGAATCAAACAAATTCAGCACAATCAATTACAAACTAAGGTTCAAATCATACCAAATAGTACTTTTGATCCGTTTGAGACCTAGTCTTGGTTTTCGCACTAGGCTCGCCCAGATTCTAATATGCGGAATAACGGGATCTTACTCGGAAATACCGAAACCCAAAGTAATTGCACAACTCTTTATTTCAAAGAGGGCTTTACACGTCGAACGTTAGACACACTTGTCTACGTCAAATGAACTATAAGTGTCTAAAACTCAAATAAGTTCTATGACTCTTCGATGATCTAAACTAGACCTATTACAAGGTATTTATAGTCCAATCGTATGAGTACGTATCGGACTTAGTAATCCTAAACGTATTAGACTCATATAACTAACTTAACTAATCCTAAACAGATAAGCTTAGTTATATATATAGGATTACAATTCCGAACAGGGAACGAATTCCTTTTCCTGGTCGCGAACCAATCCATGGTCGCGAAACCTTTCCGAACACGGTTAAGGTCGCAAAGCCGTATGCGATCAGGACTTGGTCGCGAATCCGTATGCGATCAGGACTTGGAGATCCTCCCAGATCATGACTCCCTTGTTGAGAAGGAGCCAACCCCCGTTGCGACCTCTCGATCAAACTGGAGATGTGGAAATTGGGCTTGTCCATCTTCTTTTGTGTACCACTTTGCCGCACGTGCTCGTTGATCTTTCCGACCGATTCGAAAAGTCTCCTTTGTGCCACTGCGGGTGGTAGTCACTTTCCTCTCCAAAATCACATCTTCACGTAAAGGTTCGCCTCGTTGATAGACCAAGTCTTCAACAGATGGTACTATGGTATCTGGCTCATCATCCAACATTGAAGGCTCGAAGAGTTTGAGGTGCTCAACATTGACAACCGAGTAAATATCCATGTATGGAGGTAACTCAAGCTGACAAGCATTATTACCCACTTTCCGCAAAATCCGAAAAGGACCATAACGAATGGGTTTGAGCTTCTTACCTTCACCTTTAAGTCTCTCCTTACTCAAATGTAACCATACCATATCACCTTCTTGAAATTGCGCATCAACTCGGTGCCGATCATGTCGCGCCTTGTACTTGAGTTGAGCTTTCAGTAAGTTCTGTTCAACCTCACGATGGAGTCGTTGAATACCTTCCAGGAACTTTTGTGCTCGATCCTGATCAGATGCTTCCTTGCTGTTCTGTGCTGAGGTAGGGATCACAAACTCCATATCAAATGGACTCTGTGGTAGAAATCCTAAACAGACCTCAAACGGCGACTTTCCAGTCGAACCATGCACTGCTCGATTAAAAGCAAACTGTAGGTACGGTATGCTTTCATCCCAGGTCTTCGGGTGCTTCGAGTTATATCCTCTCAAGAGATGAACGACTGTGCGATTAACCACCTCGGTTTGACCATCAGTTTGCGGATGAAAAGCAGTACTCCTCTTTAGCTTGGTGTCCATCATCGTCCAGAGCGATCGCCAAAAGTGACTAAGGAACCGGGTATCGCGATCAGACACAATAGAAGTCGGCAGTCCGAAGTGTGTCCAAACGTGTTGAAAGAATACCCGAGCTGCTTCTTCTCCCATGATAGTCTTTCGACAAGGTATAAGAGCAATCATTTTGGAGAACCGATCAACGACCACGAATAGATAGTCGTTGCCACATCGGGTCTTAGGCAATCCTCCCAAGAAATCCATGGATATGCTCTCCCATGGTCGTGATGGAACTGGCAAAGGAGTGTACAAACCTAATTTTCGGTTTGCCAGTTTCGAGATGCTGTAGAGACCGCAGCCTCGAACAAACCTAGCCACATCTTGCTGCATACGCGGCCAGAACACATGTCGGTGAAGATTTTGCAACGTCTTTGTAACCCCAAAGTGACCAGCTACCTTCGATGTGTGCGCTTCTCGCATCCATTGAGTTCGAGGTGCTCCACGAGGTATGCAAAGTAAATTGCCCTTGTACAAGAGTCCTTCTCGACGAACGAACTCTGTAGGGTTCCCTGTTTCGACCTCAGTCAGTGCTGTTTGAAAATCAGGGTCTTCACTGTACATAGTGACATAGTCATCATGACATGATGGCTCGATCTGCATGAACGCTGATAAACAGAGGGTTGTAACTGGTGGTCGCGACAATATATCCGCCAATTTGTTGTGTACACCCTTCTTGTACTTAATCACCAGATTAAACTGCTGCAGATACGACATCCACTTCATGTGCCGAGCTTGCTGTAGCTTGGACTGAGTTTGCAAATATTGCAATGGTTGATGGTCGGTATGGACAACCGTCTCTTTCCCCAAGAGATAACACCGCCAATGTTTCACGACCTAATGCAGTGCGCATAACTCCTTATCATAAGTCGGGTAGTTCTTCTGAGCTCCTTGGAATAACTCGGAGTGATATGCCACTGGTCGACCTTCTTGCATGAGCACTGCGCCCATCGCATAACCTGAGACATCGGTTTCTAGCTCGAACGGTTTCTGGAGATTCGGCAAAGCTAACACAGGCGCCTCGCTGATCTTCCTTTTCAGCAAGAGAAACGTGTCTTCATGTTTCCCTGTCCACTCGAACTTCTGATCGATCCTGGTTAATGCATGCAATGGAGAAGCCATAATCGAGAAGTGTCGGATGAACTTCCGAAGGTATTGGCATGCTCCCACAAAACTACGCACATCCGTAACTGTTCGCGGTTGCGGCCATTCGCGAATCACTTTGACCTTGTCCGGGTTGATTTGCAACGTACCGTTGCCGATTATGAATCCAAGGTAAAGTAGAGTTTGCTGACCGAACTCGCACTTCTTACGGTTGAGGCGAAGTCGATGTTGCGAAA
Organism: Pharus latifolius; assembly: GCA_019359835.1. Taxonomy (NCBI): domain Eukaryota; kingdom Viridiplantae; phylum Streptophyta; class Magnoliopsida; order Poales; family Poaceae; genus Pharus; species Pharus latifolius. The sequence continues at coordinate 49,459,479 of CM033319.1, read as the reverse complement.
GCTGTTCGAACACCTTTTCGACATGAATGAGGTGCTCATCCCACGAACGACTATAAACCAATATGTCGTCGAGATACACGATCACAAAGTCGTCGATGAACGGTCTCAATACGTCATTCATAAGATGCATGAAAGTTGTCGGGGCATTGCAGAGACCAAACGGCATGACCAGCCATTCGAACAGACCTTGCCGTGTTTTGAACGCGGTCTTCCATGTATCCTCCTCTCGGATGCTGACTTGATGATATCCTGACTTAAGATCCAATTTGGAGAAGACAACAGCATGCTTCAATTGGTCTAGCAGGTCATCAATACGAGGAAGGGGGTACCGGTTCTTGATGGTGATCTTGTTCAGTGCTCGATAGTCGATGCACATACGCCAAGTCCCATCTTTCTTTGGTACTAACACCACAGGAGATCCACAAGGTGAACTACTCGGTTGAATGACACCATTGTTCAGCAACTCACCAAGTTGTCTCTTGATCTCTTCATTCTCCAATACTGAGTTGTGATACATACTCAGATTGGGCAGTGTCGCATCGGACACAAGCTGAATTTCGTGCTCGACTGGACGTTTCGGCGGACGACCCTGGGTAGTCTCGAACAGATCACTGTATTTCTCCAGCAGTCCCGACAAACGACCAGAATCATCTCAGCACGCCAGCGACAATGCTGGTCGAGTACCCTCACCTTGAGCAATGGGTCGAATCATGACAAGCACATACTTGTGACATGCGTTAACAATTCGTTTGGCTTCATTTGCGGTAATCAAGTTCGAAGTGTTGACGTGGATGTCTCTACTGATCACGAACTTAACTCCGTCTTTGGTGAGGTCGTACTCTTGCGCTCGCCGATGGAAGTGAGCGTCTCGATCATACAGATATGGACTCCCAAAGATCACCTGACAGATATCGATAGGGACAACATCGCATTGCACCTCATCAATATATCGTGCAGAGATCGCAAACTTCAACACACACTGACTCGTAATCTGTTGGTTCACGTCGGATGTAAACCAACCCAGCGGATATGGTCGCGGGTGTGTGGTTGTCTTCAAACCAAGTCGCCGAACCAGTCCAGCGGAGACCAGATTCTTCTGACTTCCTGGATCGAATATCGCTGCGACCACTTCGTGCTTCACCTGGATGTTGATGGTGAACAAGTCCTCCGTTGGGTGATGGTCGTTCGGTGGATCGGAACCCTTCTCCTTCGGCATTGCCATCAGAGACAAGGTCGTATCCGCCTCATTAACCGAATTCACTCGGACAACTTCTTCGTCGGGTGAAGTCGCAGTAGCCGTGGCTGTTCTTTTCCCTGGTCCGTTTTTCTTTGGTCGAAGTTCAGGATGAAGCTTGTAACATTTGTCCTTGGTATGCCCCGCGACTTGACAATGTTCGCAAAAGGCACCCGTGCCCGATTTTGAAGCGTTCTTCTTCGGACTCAGCTTTTTTTTTGTCGAGGTCGCACTTTCATTCGTGCTTTTGTCGCGCGAGATTTGTTCTTCTTCTCGATTGCCATAGCAGTTGTGCTCGTGGTTGCAATGTCTTCGACACCGAACAGACTTAGCTCAGTACTGATCGATTTCTGAAGTCCAGATGTGTACTTCTGAAATACCTGAGGGTCGGATAGTGAGATGCCAATGACCATTGCTTGTCGCCGAAACTCTGTCGTATAGTCTTGGACGGTCTGGTCGCGCCGTTGATACAATCTGTGCCAACGCTCCCATCTCTCCTCAAGGTAACCCATCGGATAGAATTCTTGTCGCAGAAGTCGTTTGAATTGACCCCACGCAAGGTCGTCAGCTTCACCACTGGCGACAAGGGCCTTCCACCATGTCTTGGCGTGGTCCTTCATCTTCAAAGGTGCAAATTTGACCTTTTGAGCGCTACTGAACCCTTTAAGGTCAAAGTAGGTCTCAAGTTGGTCGATCCAAGAATCCAGCTTCTCGGCATCGATCACCCCATCATATATGGGTATATCAATCTTAGCGTCGACTTTAAAAGATCCGACAGCTAAGGAGGTGTTGGCGAGGTCGTCGGTCTTGTGGTCGCTTTCGTCTTCATCTTCGTCTGCCCTGCGCAAGTCTTCACCAGTCTTCTCACCCATAACCTTCCCTACTTCAGGAGGTACAATCATGGCCTGCTGCTTAATCCAAGCAAGCACGGTTTCCATGTCGGTGGAGAGCTTAGCCACTTTTTCGGCTAAGTTAGCTTGAACGGAGGTATCGTCAGACATTGTCGGAGACGCGGCTGTAGTAACCGTCAATTGATCGCCTAGAATTTCGCCGGAAGTTTTGTAACCCTGGCGAGTCTTCACCATCCACAGGATAGGAAAGTCGCTCTGATGCCAACTTGACCCGTTTGAGACCTAGTCTTGGTTTTCGCACTAGGCTCGCCCAGATTCTAATATGCGGAATAACGGGATCTTACTCGAAAATACCGAAACCCAAAGTAATTGCACAACTCTTTATTTTAAAGAGGGCTTTACACGTCGAACGTTAGACACACTTGTCTACGTCGAATGAACTATAAGTGTCTAAAACTCAAATAAGTTCTATGACTCTTCGATGATCTAAACTAGACCTATTACAAGGTATTTATAGTCCAATCGTATGAGTACGTATCAGACTTAGTAATCCTAAACGTATTAGACTCATATAACTAACTTAACTAATCCTAAACAGATAAGCTTAGTTATATATATAGGATTACAATTCCGAACAGGGAACGAATTCCTTTTCCTGGTCGTGAACCAATCCATGGTCGCGAAACCTTTCCGAACACGGTTAAGGTCGCAAAGCCGTATGCGATCAGGACTTGGTCGCGAATCCGTATGCGATCAGGACTTGGAGATCCTCCCGGATCAACTTTCATTATTAAGCTATGGCATCACATAATACAATTGTTCATCATAGAATTCTGGTACATGCATCCAGGAAATAGTGAGCAGGGGGGAGAGGAGAAAAGCTTAGAGAGGGAGAGTTTTTCACTGGGAGTTGATGACGAGGTCGAAGATGCCGTCGACGATGTTGTCATCGGCGTAGTCAAAGAGGGATGGTGGTCGTGCTCATGGTCGGAGGGGCTAGTCGTCGTCAGCGTGGTCGACGCATAAGCCTTGGAGTGGTCGAAGTCGTTGCTATGGCGATGGTGTGGTCGTCGGAGTGCTGATCGAGGGCGAGGAAGCCAAAGTCGAGTGGTCGAAAATGAAGGAGGCGGTCGAGTTCGTCGAGCATCGGTGAGGATGATGCTGTTGCTAGCTCAAGGCGACACGGGGAGAGAGGATGGAGGCTGCGATGTGTGTGTGTGAGGGACGGCGACGACGCACCAGTCTTGAAGGAGAGGGCAGAGAGAGGAAGAGAGGAGAGATCGTGGGCGGCGGCGCTAACAAGGAGGTGGCGGCGGCACTAACGACGCCGAGCACGGGGAAACAAGGTGGTGCGGCGGTGATTTGGGAGAAGAAGAGGGCGAGGGAGTCGGCGCCTCATCGAATCGCGCAAAACGGCGGCGGGGCCGTGGAGATGAGGGCCGGAACGCACAGATCTAAGACTTTGCAGTGGCGCAAGGTGACGAGTCAAGGGCAAGACGGTCGACGAACGGGAGAGGTGGCGCACGACGAGGCTTTAAGGTGGTGACTGCATGAATCGTGAGGCTACCAAATCCAAATCCGGCGCAAAGAGAGAAATGTAGAGAGGCAGTGGTGAAGCTAAGAGAGAAGGAGGAAACTAAGGGCTTAAAGGACGAGGGGAAGGGAGCCGTCCACCACCGCTGTCACTATGGCGGTGAATGGCACCGAGATTGGAGAAGAAGCAGTGGCGAGACGGCACAGATCCGGCGACATGTGGGCAATGGAGAAGAGAGTAAGAAAAGAAGGAAGGCGGAGAAGAAAAAGGGAGAGAGGAAGGAAAAGAAGGGGACGTAGGAAAGATGCTCACCAAGGAGGCTAAGGGAGATGCTACGCCGGCGGCGTATGGCTTAACCGTCGTCGGCGTCGTGGACGGAGGTTTGGAAATTGGAGGCAAATGCAGAAGAAGAAATAAGAGTACAAAGAACAAGGCTCAAGTGTTCACATGGGCCAGAGGCAAGGTTTTGAGAAGAAAAGGCAAATATGCAAAAAGGCCCTCAGAGTTTTAAAAATCACAAAACTATCCTTCTCGAATTAGGGTCTAGATTTATGAGTCTTGCCTATTTTGCAAATGGTACTCGAGTTTCAGAGATTTTACAGTTGAGTCTTAAGCTGTTAGGTTTTGATGTTCCATGCCCCCGGAGACCCCAATTTCAACACGATCGATTCCTACGCATCCGTAGAAAAGCATACTTATATCGAGAATCGATTGAGAGTCAGTTTTAGTCGATGAGACGCGTTTCATTAGCTGAAATCTACTCAAATCGCGTCGACCTGCAATAAAATCACAAAATGAATAATATGGTCGATTTGACGATAAGTATATATATTATTTATGCAAATGTTGTGTTTTATGACTAAAATGTGCATGAACAATGGAGAAAATATATGAAAAATCATGCAAATCAGATAGATATCAAAGTGTTTGGAAGTGGCTATGTAAAGCCCATGTGCGTCTTCAACATAACTTGTTCAACTCAGGTACATGCAAGTATAGTTTCTAGCTCTCCCCTTCTCACCTTGTCTCATAACAACCTGCCAACAACCTAAAATTGACCCAAAGAGACCCACAACAAACAAGTTTTCCTAAAATGCTGGATGATTACAAACATATAGAGGCGAGTAGTGGTACTCGCAACTGTGCTAAGTGGTAGTTGCGATCGATGATACCCCGGAGTGGATACTATGAAGGTCTGACAGCAAAGATCTTAAAACTCCAAACTCAAACTCTGATTTTGTTTCTTTGTTAGCATCATGATTCCTAACCAACTATACAACCAAATTCCATCAGCTAGCTTCGTGGCTCATAACCAGCACTGTGGTAGTCAATAGCTCCAGCTAGCACCGTGACCTCCTATTTAGGTCACTCCAGTATTTGTATTATCTCCCCATTGTTTATCTCAATCTAAATCCAAGTTATAGGAGCTATGGTCTTATATTGCACTTATACTGCTCAACTTTCACAGTATCGAAATTCAACTCATCCAACACTGGTGTGCTATAGATCAAGTTAAAACTAATAGAGAATCTATTATAATTGATACGGGGTGCCCAATCTTCACGACGTAGGATCGTTGATAACTCGTTGATTCGTGTAATCTGACGAACCGATGGCGCCAACCACTGTCAATACAGCAACCTGCGACAAAAAAATTCGCCCAACCACATGCTTTGATCGTTGTCTACTTGACCATGCAAAAGTAGACGCACTGTTCCTGCAATCAACAAAGAAATTACAAGAACAATGGTAAAGAGAATAACTCCCAATTCTAGGCGGTGGCTTATGAGCACAAACCCTAGAACAAGAGCAAAAGCTTCTCTGAAAATATTTGTGTATTCAATTCGTGGTTGTCTCAAAACTATGACCATGCCTCTCTTTTATAGAGGGTGATATTTACAAAAGATAGAAGGTTCAAACTAAACTTTCAATCTGAATCTAATTCAAAACGGAATAAAAATCCTAACATACTATAAAGATAAAAGAAGTCCGGAATTAATATTCTCGGATTCGGATTCGGACTCAGACTGGACTTTTTCCTTCTGTGCAGTCGTTACTCTTTTGGGTCTCCTGGTTGTATACGATGTCGGAATTTAATAATTCTTGATTTGTTTGAAATCTCTTTTCAATACCTTTCCAACAAGTACTCATGCAATCCAATTGGACATCTGTGCTGAGAATGGTGCTTGGTCGAAGTGGCTATTTCTCACAGATCCGAACAGGACTCTTTCCTCTCGTGCACTTGACATTCTTTCGGGGCTCTTGGTTGCATACGACATCCGATTTTGATGATTCTTGATGCGTTGGAAAGTTCTTTCGAATACCTTTCCAGAAAGTACTCATGTGACTGATTCGAACATCTGTGCTGGAATGAGCACTTGGTCGAATTCTCTGAACAAACATTCGATCATCACTTGGTCGGTAGGTTGTATGGTCCCTAGGTTGCGACCATATGCTTCTGATCCTGGGCTGCGACCTTGAGGGATGCTGCAACCTCGAGCCTTTCTGGTTGAGCACAGAGTTCTTCTGATCAAGAGCAAAGTTCTTTTGGTCGATCACTAATGCGAAGGATGTCCTCATCAATAATCCTCTATCAATTCACTTATGTTAATAATCACTCCCTCTTGTAGGGTGGGTCCTCATAGTCCAACATACAAATGGATTTTATTTTTAGAAACTTCTTTCCACCCACACTCACTCACTCTCTCTCTCTCTCTCTCTCTCTCTCTCTCTCTCTCTCTCTCTCTCTCTCTCTTTCTCCCCCCCACCCCCCAACGATGGCGCGGGACTGATAGGTGACAACGAGAGGGTTCACGGTAAGATGTGCAGTACTATTCTTATGCAAAAGGCCAAATATAAATAAGGCTGCAAACTAGGAATGCCATGAATTGTTTATGGTGTAAATGTGCCCATTTTTTCCATCCGTTTGGATACTATTTAATGTTTTGTCTGTCACGAGAGGACAAAGGAACTTTGCATGCAAAGCACTCTCATACAACTCATTGTAAAAGTTGGTGTTAAAGAAGTGCTACTAATCGATGCTCTTTTTGTGCGGTTTTGCTAGAGTAGAAACCGTACTAGGTGGGTTCGGGAATGAGCAAAATGAAGTAGAATCCGACCCCGTACTCTATTGAGGGCAAGGATCTCGATCTCGATAATCACACCATGGATCATGGTAGTGATCTCTACAATTGTGGAAGTCACCCAGGCGACCAAATGCATCATGCTAGGCAACCTGATGATCATGGTTGTTGTCTCAACAATCGCGATCATCGTCGTAGCGGTCGTAGTAGTCGCCAAGATGGGCAGACCGATAACAGTTGTTATCCCAATAGTCGCAATTGTCATCAAAGCAACCCCAATAACTACCAAAATGGGTGTACCAATCAAGACAGCCATCTCGACGGTCATGATCCTCGTAGTCGTAGTAGTTGTAATTGTGTAAGTACTCCATATGTTGCGGGTGCGTGAGCGCCACCTATTGCACATGACGATGTAGTATGATTGTGCCCCAGTGATATGCCCAAGCATGTGTGAACATGCACAAACACAAGGATGGCCCGATCTTCACGACGTAGGAACTCAACAACTTGATAAATTGGTGATTTGTAAATCAATGAAGATGTAGCCAATAGCGAGAGAGCGATATGTGGACAACACGCTACCTATTACCGAGACAATTGTCCTTTCATGCGTCAATAAAACCAATCTACTCAACTACGCCGTATAGACATAGTAAACAAATGGGGGAAAACTAAAGTTTCTTTCTCGCAAATCCAATCAGAAATTCACAAGAACAAACGAAGTAAACAACTCATGTTGCAAAGTGTCTAGTATTCACAAAATTCATGAGTCCTTCACATGGTGCCCGTACAAAGGATTTTATAGCATGCGGCTTATTTAGGACATAAATGAATCCTACTCAAAAACATGTGTTAAAATATCCTTAAATATCTCTCATACTAAATATAAAATATCTTTAAATATGCATGATTCGAATTACTATTCACATAAACAGTTCCTGTGCTACAGTATCTCGGATTACTATTCTCATAAACAGTACAAACCCCTGCTACAGTACTTGAATTACTATTCTTGATGAATTCGAATCCTAATTCTCTTCGGATTGCACTTGTACTTTAGTTTCCAACAGCAATTCAGTTTAAATCTTTTTAGTCCAACTCAGATTAGAATTTGATGCTTTAATTTGCACAATAGATTGAACTAAACTCATGTAGGAAATACGAACCCTACTCAAACTCGGATTCGTATTCGATTCAGATTTGCCAACTTTGTTTTCAACCTCAATTTGAATAGGAGTTAGGATCTTGATCGGTTTCCATAGAAACATTCCTTGGTTGATTACGTACACCTCTTGATGCCTTGATAGTTTGTACGTTGTTTTTTGTTCGAGAGAATTATGGTTCATGTCAATCTTATTAGTCTTAGGGTTCACATCATTCTCCCCTTCTTAAAAAAGAGTCATCCTCGACTCTTAAAAGTTTGCAATGCAAAGAATAAAAACTTTAGAAACATAGAATCTTTTGTTCATGTTATACTACCAAGTAGATGAATGCTATAGAGATTTGCATTTGTTTTCCTGATCAACCAAAGCGGATCATCTTCATTCATTTTTTTCCTGAAAGAACAACAAATCAATTGGTTTATCAAATCTAAAACGATAAATAATTTCATTCGAGATAATTTTGAGGTGTTCTTCTCTATTTGAGATAATCTCCACGTGGGGTTACTCCTTTTCCTTCTCGACACTCCTTTCAAATAGTGTTTGATGCATTTGAGTTGCATGCTCTAAATTATTCTTATCATTTGTGTCCAGTAGCAAGAAAGAAGTTTTTTGTATGTCTTCTCCTAGTGTGCTATTCTCATCTTCTCGGTCCAAATGGCTTTATGTTGTCACATTAGTTTTATAATAACTCTCACTGTAACCTAAAATAATCCAAGTACAAGAAATTGGACGCTTTGCAAATTCATAAAAATCAAATTAAATTTAGTTTTACCTTTCACCTGGAATTGCTTAGTTTGGCTAAGTACTTCTTTCCAATCAATTATTGAATTTAACTGAAATAGAGCATGTGATGGATAGCCCATGGCCATGTGCATAGCATTCTCTCCCCTTATAGAAAACTCGACCTTGACTTTTGTTGGTTTGGAACAAAAAGAATAGAATAGAACAGTACCAAGGAACTTTGCAAAAGAAAAGATATCCCACAAATCTCTGCCATTAATTGTTCACGCTATAGTTGGGAGGATTTTTTGTGGAATGCACATCTCTTGTTTGTCTCAAATCTGAAACTCATCCTCACGTTTGGTGAAATCACACAACTCTCTTTTTCACTATGAATTTGTGGAATTTGGGTTGTTTGGCTCTCAACCTCACATAGGATTTGTTTCATTTCCGGGGACCATGGGCTAGCAATGATCGGAGTGGAACCATTGACCATGGTCATATGTGCTTTCTTGGAAGTAGATACAAACACCGAAGGAAAAGTCCTATGCTCGACCTCTTCATCCTCCTTTTGCGCTTCTATTGCACTGCTCATTGTAGTAGTGGGTGTTGAAGTACTACTACTAATCGATGTAGTGGTGCACTTCTTGGGTGGTTTTGTCAGAGTAGAAACCGCATGAGGTGGGTTCGGAGATGGGTGCGATGAAGTAGAACCCAACCTTGTACGCTCCTGAGTGCATGATCTTGATCAAGGTAATTATGCCTTGGATCACAATAGTCACCTCTACCATCCTGGAAGTTGCCTAGGCGGCCAAACACATTGTGTTGGGCACCCAAATGATTGTTGTTGCTATCCCAATAATCGCAGTCATCGTCGTACCAGTTGTACTAGTCGCCATGATGGGCAGACTGATAACAGTTTCCATCCCAACAGTCGCAGTCATCATCATAGTGGCCTCGATAACCTCCAAGGTGGGTGTACCAATCAAAGTAGTCATCCTGATGATAATGATCATCGTTGTCGTAGGAGTCATAATTGTGTGGGTACTCCAAATGTTGCAAGTGACCGAGTGGCACCCGCTACACATGACTGATGTAGTGTAGTCGTGTGTTAGCCTGCAAGGGAGGTGTGGCCTGAGCACCAATTCGGCCAAGGGCCATGTCGATGGTGTGCACATGCGCATCATGACCAACGTGATTTTTGCTGAGGTATAAGATAACCCTCTCCAATTTGTCCATCTTACAATCAATAACACCAAAACAGTTCTCCAAATCCTTCTTGGAAACAAACTCACTGGCTAGCAATGCCGAAGCATCAACAATGGTTGCCTTCATCTTAAGGTCAATTTTCAAGCCTGTCATGTTAGTAAACAAAAGAAATGCAAATCTAAAATTTTTTGTGGAATCACTCAAAAACCTCACCTCTTACTTACTAATGTTTTATGCCTTTCTAGATGGATTGCGGTTGTGCAACTTGTTGTGGCAATCAGAATGTGGAAAACCGATTGTAAAGGAGAGGTAATCTAAAATTCAAGTCAATCTGTGGAGCTCAGTTAGGCAAAGTAAGGAAAAAAACAATCTAAAATTTAATAATTGCAAAATCGAATAATAATCCAATGGAAATCAAGCCTAAGTTGTCGATCACAAAAGATTAGGTATGTCGGGGGAAATCTCCACCCAATCAGTCCCGGCGATAGCGCCCCCGAGACCATGTCTTGGACGCCGCCACTGGCCCAGTGAAAAGTGCCCCGAGGACCATGTCCCGAGGGCCGCCATTTGCACGGGGACAAGTGCTCCCGGTGACCGGTCCCGGGCGTCGCCGTTGGCCCGGGGACAAGGGCCCACGGTGACCCATCCCGGGCGCGGCCGTTTATCCAGGGACTAGGGTCCCCAGTGACTCTGCTTCATCCTGGGCGCCGCCGTTTGCCTGGTGGCAAGGGCCCCCGGGACCCGTCCCAAGCGCCGCCATTGGCCAGGGACAAGGGCCCCTGGCACCCGTCCCAAGCGCCGCCATTCGCCCGAGGACAAGGGCCCGCGGTGACCCATCCCGGGCGCCGCCGTTTGCCCGGGGACCAGGGTCCCCAGTGACTCTATTCCGTCCCGGGCGCCGCCATTTGCCCGGTGACAAGGGCCCCAAGTGACCCGTCGCAGGCGCCATCATTGGCCCAGGGACAAAGGCCCCCAGTGACCCGTCCTGGGCACCGCTTTTGGCCTGGGGACAAGGGTCTCGAGTGACCCATCCTGGGCACAGCCTTTCTCTCGGGGAAAAGGGCCCCCGGTGGCTTGTCTCGGGCGCCGCCTTTCTCCTGGGGACAGGGGCCCCCGGCAGCCGTGGGGGCCTCCTGCGTAGGGTCACGTGAGGAGCGCCTAGGGAATCGGCGAAGACACTTGTCAAGCATCCGAGCCCCCTAGTCAGCAGAAGGACGTAGGTGCCCCTTGATGCTACGACCGCAACAGGGGTAGTCTTGTAATTTGCATATTTTGGGCATATTTATGCCCTTGTACCCTTCTCTTGTAAGGAAGGACAATTCATTATCATCAATACACAAAAATGAATAGGCGTGCTTAGGAGCACTCTCCCTGTGGGAGAGCTCCCCCAGCCGCCCTTGTCGGGAGCACGCCGACAGGACTAGGGTCTCTACTGAGACCCGAACGTGTATAAATCCTTGTGTCACTCTCTATGTTGGCGCGACGGGATAGAACCGGTCATGCGGTCAGCTCGCGTCGCTTTTCATTCGCTAGGAACCTCTATAGAACCTGCCGGGGTATTCGCAATACAACGACAGTTGGCGCCGTCCGTGGGGACTCGTGACGAATTGTCATGGCTCCCCCAAGAGCGAGGGCTCGCGCCCTACCCGATGACGTCGGTCCTAGTGACCCGGCGCTACCCCCTCGAGACACAGTGGCCCCGGCGCTTTCGACCGGACGCGGCCACACCGAGGTATCACCTATTACTCTCCCAGTTACTTTCGGCGGACAGGCTTCCAGATCCGGCTCGGTAACCACGGTCGCCTCGGCGGGGACCAGAGTCCCCCCAACCGCGCCCCTGGTTCCCCGGGACACGTTGCTTGAAGCTCTCGTCGAGGGCCAACTCCGCGCCTTGGCGCGGCCACCGGCCCCTGTCTATCCGCCGCAGTTCCCATTCATGGGGGCCTTGCCCCCGTTTATGGGACACCCGGTAGCCTCCCCGATTCCCCAAGGCCGTCACCAGGACCTATGATCCCACCCGGGGTTACGTCCCCCAGCGGGCCCGTCATCCCAAATGTTTCCCACGCCAGGAGCCTTCCCCGCGCCGGGAGCCTTCCTCGCACTGGGGGCTTACCCCATGCTCGGAACCATCCCGGGACCGGGGGCACATCCCGCTCCAGGAGCTTCCCTTGCGCCGGGAGCCGGCCCCACCCTGCCAGCCGCATCCACCGCGACAGAGGCGGTCGCCGGGCGAATGGGACCCATTATGCCCAGGACGGCCACCACGCCATCGCGGGATCTCCCCCGTGAGGGACCCTCCTAACTAGTTCCGGAAGTCGCTCCAGGGGCCTGCCTGGCGGCAGGTCCCGCTCATGCCACGGCAGCACCCTCTGGGCCAGCGATCGTCGCGCATGAACTCCCTCCTCCCTCGGGGCCACCCCCGAGGACTCCCTCAGCGGATCAGGTCCGCTTTACCCGGGAGGAGGTCGAGCGAATGCGTACCACGAAATTCGAGGAGGCTCCCTCTCGCTACCAACCAGAGCTCCCCCCGGCCCGCGGTCGTAGGGAACCATGCTCCCGTCCTAATCGGGGGAAGAAACCTGCCGAAGAAGCGACCACTACCCCCGAAGGGTACCAAGATGTCCAGGAGGTTAGTTCGACCAACCGAGAGGAGAAGAGGCGCTATCATCGCACTGGCGGACCGCTTGGGCCTCTCCCCAACTCTAACAACGAGCACGAGTCCCCTGTGAAAGGGGACAGCGATTGGGACTCTCCCCGGGAGGTTGAGGGGACCAACCAACCACTGTGCCGCCGACACCGATGCATCAGATGGCCGTGACACATTGAGCACTACAATGGTGAGTCCGATCCTTATGAGTTTGTGCAGGTGTACTCCACGGCCATTTCAGCGGCCGGGGGGGGGGGGGTGAGACGGTGCAATACAACGTCTGCCCCCTCTACCTCACCAAGATCACCCGTTCATGGTTTTACAACCTGAAAGCCAGTTCCATCAAGTCCTTCGCGCAGCTCAAGCGCGAATTCTGCGCAAACTTCCAGGGGAACTACGTGCGTCCCCTGGACTCGTCCTAGCTCTACACCGTCTGGCAGAGGACGGGGGAGACAATCTGCAGCTTCTTCAAGCGCTTCGCTCAGGTCAAGAGCAAAGTGGCTCATGTCCCCGACTCCACAGTCATCGATGCGTGCAAGAGCGGCATTCTCCCCGGGGAGCTCCACGGAGACTCTCCTGGAGCTGCCCCTCCTCCGCCAACGAGCTCTTCACTGTGCTTGAAAAATACGCTCGGGCAGAGGAGGACGACCTTTGGAAGAAGAACTAAGGGGCCCCTGTCCCCGCCGACCGGGAGGCTAAGGACCCCCTCAAGCGTCCCAGGAGGGGCAGCCGCAGCGAGCCACAGCCTTGGGACACCTTTGTCCTTGAGGGCGGAGGCGGCTCGCGCGAGGCCCCCAAGGGCAACCGCCTCTTCCCCAAGCCAAAAGGCCGTGGGGGGAGACAGTCGTCCCGTGGCCGGGAAGACCCCGTGACGGGAGGCAAGGAGGGCGCAACCGGCTTGTGGTGCACCTTCCACAAGTCCAATACCCACACTACTCGGGAATGCCACCAGCTTCTTCAGCACTTCGCCGCATTCCTCAACCATCGTGGGCAGGGGGGAGGGAGCCCTGCCTCCTTGCCCCCTCGGCCGGTCCTGCCGTCTCTCCCTGCTCCTTCGGGGGAGCAGCAGAGACAGGCGCGAGAAGGGGGCTCAACCGAAGAGCTCCCCTTCCAAACCTCCCAGAGGCGTGTAAACGTCATTACGGGGGGATCTACCTCAGGGCGAGACTCCAAGTGCCAGCGAAAAGAGTATGCGCTGGAGGTAAAAGTTGTGGGGGTGCTACACACGTTCAGACCACCAAAGTTGTCGGACGTCCCCCTCACCTTTACAGCGGAAGACGCGCGCGGGGTTCGCTTCCCCCACGACGACGCGCTCGTCATCTCCGCTACCGTCTACAATTGCCAACTGGCATGCATCCTCATCGATGGCCAGAGTTCCGCCAACATCCTGTACCTGACGGCATTTAGGGAAATGCAGGTCGACGAAAAACTGTTGCAACCCGCAGCCGGGCCCTTGCAAGGTTTCGTCCCCGGGAAGACCATCTACCCGGTGGGAAAGGTCGATCTCCCCATGACCTTCGGCTCCCCGGACAACTACCGGACCGAGCTAGTCCGGTTTGACGTGGTGGACCTCCCCTCTTCGTACAACGCCATTATGGGGAGGACCACTATCAACCATCTGGGGGCCGCAATCCATCAGAGCTACCTCTGTGTGAAGATCCCTGTGCCCCATGGCGTGATCACCGCCCGAGGCGACTAGGACGTAGCCCGCGCTCTTTACGAGCATGCCACCACAATGATCGGGAGCGTCAACCTGATCAAGGCCCCGGGGGGAGAGGGTTCTCCCCCGGCGCCGGACGCCTCGGTTGTCCCCTCTGGGAAGTCTCCCCCCAAACCATGCCCGGAGGGGGACCTCCGGAAGGTCCCGCTGTCCCCAGACGACGTGGGCAGGACCGTCAAGATCAGGGCGGACCTCTCTGAAGAGCACACGGAGCAACTCACGGCCTTCCTACACAAGAACTCTAACGTCTTTGCATGGAAGCCCGCCGACATGTGAGGTGTTGCTCGGGACGTCATCGAGCATAAGCTCGTTGTGACGCCCGGCCGCCCCCCGGTGAAGCATAAGCTGAGGAAGCTCTCCCTTGCGCGCCAAGAGGCCATCAAGGTGGAAATCGCCAAGCTCTGAGAAGCAGGGTTCATTCGGGAGGTCTTGCACCCCGAGTGGTTGGCAAACCCTGCTCTCATGAAGAAGTAGAACAGCAAGTGGATGATGTGTGTTGACTTCACCGACCTCAACAAGGCTTGTCCAAAAGATGACTTCTTACTCCCACAGATTGACCAGTTGGTCGATTCGACCACAGGGTGCGAGCTTCTGAGCTTCTTGGATGCGTATTTGGGCTATCACCAGGTCCAGATGGCAGAAGGGGATGAGGAGAAGGCGAGTTTTATAACTCCCCTCGGTACCTTCTGCTACATCCATATGCCCTTCGGGCTAAAGAACGTTGGAGCAACATTCCAGCGACTTATGTCGTTGGTCTTTAAGGACCAAATCGGCGGCAACGTCGAAGTCTACGTCGACGACGTGGTTGTCAAAAGCCTCCACGCACTCGCTCACATCGATGACTTAGTGGAGACCTTCCGCAACCTTCGTGAGTACAGGTTGACGCTCAACCTGGAGAAAATGCGCGTTCGGCGTATGCGGGGGGAAGCTGCTGGGCTTCCTTGTGTCCTAGCGGGGCATAGAGCCTAACCCCGAAAAAATTCGGGCCCTGCTGGACATGCCCCCTCCGCGCTCCGTCAAAGACGTACAGCGGCTTACTGGCTGCATAGCTGCGCTAAGTCGCTTCGTCTCGCGGTCGAGGGAACGTGGCCTCCAATTCTTCAAGACCCCCCAAAGCCTCGAGGGGTTCCGGTGGACCCCCGAGGCCCAAGCAGCCTTCGACGACTTGAAGAAGTATCTCACGAGCCCCCCAATGCTCGTGAGCCCGTCTCTGGGAGAACCTCTGCTCCTCTACCTCGCCGAGACCCCAGTCGCTGTAAGCGC
The DNA here is from genome assembly GCA_019359835.1 of Pharus latifolius. Taxonomy (NCBI): domain Eukaryota; kingdom Viridiplantae; phylum Streptophyta; class Magnoliopsida; order Poales; family Poaceae; genus Pharus; species Pharus latifolius. Next base: position 49,444,055 of record CM033319.1, on the reverse strand, counting down.
GGTGCTAGTGAAGGAGCAGGACGGGCAGCAGCGTCCTGTTTACTATGTGAGCGAAGCCCTCCAAGGGGCTAAGACACGGTACACGGAGATGGAGAAGATTTGCTACGCCCTCCTCATGGCGTCCAGGAAGCTCCGTCACTACTTCCTGGGGCACTCGATCACGGTCCCGTCATCTCTCCCCTTGGGGGAGGTGCTGCGGAATAAAGAAACCACCGGCCGGTTAGGAAAGTGGGGAGCTGAGTTTGCTCCCTTCTCCCTCTCCCTCATGGGCTGTTCTGCCATCAAGTCACAAGTCCTCGCTGACTTCGTGGAAGAATGGACCCCCACCTCCGGGACGGAGGGAGAGAGTCTCCCCGAGCCACCTCGGCGCGACGACCATTGGACGCTCATGTTCGACGGCTCCTTGTGTCTCGAGGGAGCCGGCGCAGGGGTAGTCCTCCGAAGCCCTGAGGGGAAGGCGCTGGAGTACGCAGCGAGGCGAGGCTTAAGTTCCCCACTACGAACAACGTCGTCGAGTACAAGGCTCTACTCTTGGGGCTGTGCCTCAGGCGCTCCCTAGGGATCCGTCGCCTCCTCATCAAAGGAGATTCCCAACTCGTGGTTTGCCAAATGGACAAGTCTTACTTGTTCCATGACGCGAACCTGAGCCTGTACCTGGGGGAGGTGCGCAAGATGGAGAAGCACTTCGAGGGTTTGGAGGCCCGGCATATCCCCCGGAGGGACAATGATCGGGCCGACGCCTTGGCTCGGGCAGCTAGCGCCCGAGAACCTCTCCTCGGGGGTGCCTTCCTAGAAATCATCGCGAAGTCCTCGATGACCTCTCCGGACGTGGACCATGAGTCCCGCGCCCCAGAGGTCTCCGAAATCGCCCGAGCAGTGTCCTGGATGAATCCCCTCATCTCCTTTATAAAGGGGGAGGGGGACCCTCCCAGTGAGACCGAGGCGAAACGCCTCCGTGCCAAGGCACGGGCATACCTCTTACTAGAGGGCAAACTCTACAAACGAGGGGCCTCCGCCCTGCTCCGCTGCCTCCCGCGAGCAGAAGGACTTCAACTCCTCGAGGACATCCACTCGGGGAGCTGTGGGTCTCATTTGGCTCCACGCGCTGTCGTGGCAAAGGTCATTCGCCAGGGCTTCTATTGGCCCACAGTGGTCCGCGACACACAAGATCTCGTCTCCGCGTGCGAGGCCTGCCAAAAGATGGCGAAGGGCTTCAATCTGCCCTCCACAGCATACAAACCATCCCCATCACTTGGCCCTTCGCGCACTGGGGGATGGATCTCCTAGTTACCTTCCCCCCAACGCCCGGGGGCTACAAGTGTGTGGTTGTCGTGGTAGACTACTTCTCCAAGTGGGTGGAGGCTGAGCCCTTAGCCAGCATCATCTCTCGAGCAGTACAGCGATTTTTCTGGAAGAACATCGTGTGTCACTTTGGGGTCCCCCAGGAAATCACTGTCGATAACGGGACCCAATTCAACTCCGCATACTTCTGGGAATTCTGCGAAGGCTTGGGGGCTACCCTCCACTTCGCCTCCATGGCTCACCCACAGAGCAACGGAGCCATCGAAAGGGTCAACGGCGTGATCCTATGGGGTTACACCGGCGACTCGAGCAGGCTGCCTCCAGGCGGGGCACATGGGCAGAGGAGCTTCGAGCATCCTCTGTTCCATGTGCACGACCCCAAGCCGGGCGACGGGGCGTACGCCCTTCTCACTCATATACGGAGCTGAAGCAGTTCTCCCCTCGGAGATTGGTTTCTGGTCACTGCGGGTTGAGCTCTTAGACGAAGCTACGACCGCAGTGTACCAAACCAACGAAGCAAATCAGTGGCTGGAAGTCGACCTTGTCGAGGAAGAATGCGACCGAGCACTCCTTCGCCACGCCATCTACGAGCGCGAAATGGAGCGCACATACAACCAGCGCATCCACGTGAGAGCCTTTCACCTTCGGGACCTTGTCCTCAAGCGCGTGATCAACCCGCAAGCCCAGGGCAAACTTTCCCTCAAGTGGGAAGGCCCCTACAAGATTTTTCGCGGTCCTGGGCTCGGGAGCTTATAAGCTCTCCAACCTCAAAGATCAGGAATTGAAGCATACATGGAATGTGGACTTGCTTCGCAAGTTCTACATCTAGCCTCCGGGCTTACTCCCTCCCCCGTCGCGACTTCGAGGGGGGAGGCGCTGCATTCACCTATCCCTCCCCCGCTGCGATTACACGGGGGGAGGCATTGTACTCACTATTCCCTCCCCCACCGCAGTGTTGCCGGGGGAGGCGTTGTATTTCAATTTCTATAATACAAATGGCTTTTTGGTCAATTGGAATTTTTCGCAGGTTCTTGATTTACTGTCTCCCGAGAAGATACCCTCCAAATGAGGATGCCCTCTCCGTGAGGACGTAGGCTATCGCAGCCTAAAAGCCCCTACGACGGGAGCCCCGCTCCCGTAGGGTGGCTTACAATCACCCCTCATGGACTGAGGGGGTAAGCGGCAACCCAGTCCTCAAGGAAAGCAGTAACGAGTCAATTTGAGAGACTAGTGCCCCCTCAAATACTCAGACCCGTCATCGGGCTTATCCTCCTCCGGGAGCAAATTGTCTCCTCAGTGAGACGGAATTCTCAGTTTCTTAAAAATTATCTACCCGGCCCCCCGTTCTCACGGTGACCGGGGGATTTTCTCACCAGGATCTCCGAAAAGTTTCCTCCCGGAGGCCCTTTACCCGGCTCCCCGCTCTCACGGCGACCGGGGGATTTGTTCACTGAGGTTTTTGGATATTTTCCTCCCGGAGGTTCTTTACCGGGGAAATTTTTTCACCGGTCTGGAATTTTTTCGACCGGGGGCTTCGTAACCCCGGTGGTCTTTAACGCCCGGGCCTCTTCGTTCCTTACCCACAGCACACGGAGTCAAGCTATACCCCGCTGTGGGGGGGGGTGACTCGTGCCTGGACAGGTGAATATTTTTGGAAAATTTCGAAGACAAAAACAAGCAAACTAAGCTTTATTGATACATTTAACCGGGGGACATCCTCCCCAGTGGGTATTCATACAACATGTAACTGGGGGACAACCCCCCCCCCCCCCCCCCCGGTGAGCCAAGATGTCCCGGGGACGACAAGCCCTGGGCAAATACAAGATACAACCCAGGGAGTTAAGCTCCCTCGGAAAACTACTTCGGAGGGACAGCACCCTCCGGGAGGTGGCTACATCTAATACTTTCGGAGGCCTTGTGCTAGCTCCCGGGAAAGGTCCCGGTACAAACTCGTTATGCACCTCTGGGCTTCTCGAAGCAGGTCCACGGGCCAATACTCGTAGCCGGCCGGAGGGCGTATACTAAGCGGGGGGATCCTCTGGGCCCCCGGACTTGGAGCGAACAACTCGGCGCGGCTGTTGTCGAAGTTATCAAGGTGCCAATCTGAGAGCCACCGCAACTGGATCGGTTCCCGGGGAGCACCCCCGCCGCGCCCCCCAGAGGCGAGACTTAGCAAAACTAGGGCCACTTGGGTTTTCCCCGAATGGTGTCCCCCGGGACCCGAATGCCCCTTTCCGAGAACAAACCCTCGAGCCACCGAGAAGCTCCCCGAGCAAAAACGCTCAACCCTCGGGAGCCCTCCCATGGGAGCAAGCTCCCGGGACACCTGCACAAATTGAATCGAGACTTAGAAAAAAATCTTTCATTTCATGGAAGTGAATTTTGTACAAGTCTCCGGGGCTTCCTCTAAGAAGCTACCGGGAGCAAAAATCCTAAGAAGCAAAAAGGACCTATCTAAAGGCCCCGGGGGAGGCTCATACTTGGTCATTGTCGTCCTCCCCCCCCCGGAGGCTTGCCTCGCCGCCAGAGCCGGGAAGTCCGCCCTTGGGGGCGCCGGAGCCGGGAATCGTGCCCGAACGATCTGGTCATAGAAGCCCCCCGCAAGCTCCTCCACCTCCCGCCGTTGCGGCTCGAAGAAGTCAGGGAAGCCTCAGGGGAGCCGGCCTCCGATCGCTCGGGCTCCGGTCCCCCGGTGCTCCACCAGGGCCGCGGCAGCAGCCACTACCAGGATCACCCGGCCCCGGGCCTGGGCGTCGGCAGCCTCCGGGATCACGGAGACTTGTGCGTTGAGAAAACGCAAAGCCTCCATGCTCGGCACCGTGCCGGAACCACCCCAGGGCCAAGGCTTAGCCCGAGCACCTCGAGGGCCGAGCGGACGAAGCGACCCACCTCCGCCACCGCCCGAGCACTGGAGCCCTCGAGCTCCCAAAGGTTGTTCTCCCTCACCTTCGCCTCCCTCCGGAGGTGGTCGTTGGCGCCCTCTGAGGCGTGGAGCTGGGCCCGGACCCTCACCAACTCCTAGAGCGCCTCGTCCCACTCGCAACAAAAGGAGCCGGCCTTCTCCTCCGCCTCCTTCAGCGCCTTACCGAAGCGCTCCTCGATGCCCCAAGCAAGGGCTGCCCCCTACAAACATGGGTTAGTCGAAGTCAAGAGTTAGTAAAATCCCCGAGAAAAAGCGACCGGACACTATGAAGACAAGCTCACCTGGATGTGGAGCGACACCAACTCGGAGCACTGGTCACTGATCGTCCCTTACGAAACGTACTCCTGGACCTTCCGGGTTTGAAGGCCCTCGGCGAACCGGTGAGCCTCACCCGGAGACAGCAGGGGGGTCTTGTCACGCCCCTATTTTTCCCAATCTTTCCCCAACCTAAATCCGTACCTTAGAACCTTGATCCTAGATTTGCCTGTGCTCTAATTCCAGAAGTTGATGGCAAAACTTCGACATCTTGTTCCTTTTCGCAATTCAGCCCAAAAGTATCGCGGGTTAGTCCTTTTGAGATTTTCCGAGAGCCCTAAAAAGGTTAAAAGCCGCATCTCATCTCCAAACTTCGTTCTAATTCGAGGAGTATCTCCTATTCGCTATTCTAATCAAGTTTCCCTTCTGTGAGATTTCCAAAATCTCATCCGAAACCCCAGTTTCGAGTCTTGCCATTTTTAAAACCCTAATTACCCTGTTTACCCTAATTAGGGATGAAAACGGATCGGATCCGGAACGGATCGGATCCGGATCGGATAATGGCTGAACCATATCCGTATCCGTATTTTTTTCGGATCCGGATACGGATACAGATAGTTCGGATACGAATACGAATACGGATAGTATCGGATACGAATACGGATCGAATACGGGTCGAAACAGATACGGTTACGGATAATGATCGGAATATTGATACCCCACAAACACAATATTGTAATACCTTGGCAAAGTAAATACTACCTCAAGTATTTTACAAAATTCTACCTCTAATCTAAAATATTTGTCATTGTAATAAATTAAAACAAATTTTGGTTCGTGAACAACATGGAAATTGGTATGTAAATATTAATTTTTTTAATTAAAACCCCAAATAAGTTAAAACTGTGCTTATAAATTAAAGATTGGAGATAATTTATTGGAGAAAATTAAATTTAGTTAGATATGCTCTATGAAAAAAAGATATGATGAGCGAAAAAAAGTATTCTGATACTTCATTTGAGGAAACATATATATTATAAATCACTCCTGAAATAGAAGAATGTGAACTCAATATCAACTGCTAGAATAGATTTGAATAGTGTAGATCAAAGTGGATGGTACATGTCCAGTAGTGGTCAGAAGGACAGGAGAGTGTCAAATATATTAATGTGTCTTTTTAAAGATGTTAGCATCTTTACTAGCTAATTAAAACCATCCAAATCTGATCAAGCAGGTATGATACTAGCTCCCATCTATTGTTTCACAGATTAGTTCTAGTATTTGAAAATGCCCCTTCAGTTTGCTAGTGAAAACAGAAGTAAAATGAGTGCCTACCAATCGTTCGTAACTTGTACTTGTACACCTCAGTAAAACACAAAACATGCATAAATGGTTTGTTACATTATGGAATCAAACAAATCGTGTAATACAAACTTCCAACAAAGAAGAAAGAAAGAACAAAGAGCGTTCTAGACTCCCGGTAAGAGTGGAAAAAGAAAAGAAAAGAAAAGAAGCAAATCAAAAGAAGCAAAAGAGAAAAGAAGAGGCAACTCGCGCCCTCGCCGACATGCCGACACGCCCTCGCCGCCACGCCGCCGCGCGGCCTCGCCGCCACGCTGCCCCACCGCCACGCCAACCCGCGCAATAAACAATCCTAAATTACCTCCTAGGATTATCCAAGTATTTCTCCATGAATTTCGCAAGATCTTTGTCTCCAACACGAGGCTGTCCAAATGTGAAATGTGTACACCCCTTCCAATCTACTTAGCAAAGCTTCCTCCTGATGCAAAGCTAGTATGGTTGGAAACAAAATGGCAAGTGCTCCTCCAAGGCTGTGTCCTGTCACTATGAACTTGGCGTTCTTGTTCTGATCTAGGAATTTTCTCACCTTCTCGCGGATGGCGTAGTACGCGAACGTCTTCTCGCCGTCGTCCTCCTGGTCGATATCTTTCGGCCAGCCGGCGTTTTTTTGTAGTCCCAACGCCTTCATGAAACCACTGTGGATCTTGCCGACCCTCGGGATCTCGTACCATGAGAAGTCTATGTCCGTGCACCACTGCTCCGTGTCGAATGGCTTGGTGCCGCAGAATGCGATCACGGCTAGTTTCGCGTCCACCGGCCTGTCGGCGAGCACGAACGCCCGAGTGGTGTAATCTTGTCGGAATTCTGAAAGAAAGATAGAAAGACAGACATAACAAAACATGTCGTGTAACTGGTAATGCACAAGTGTTTATTAGTTCTTAGTTTCTTACCATTCCAACAATTGTAGAACCCCAAGAATCTCATCTGCGAAGAAACAAGAGCAAAATGGCTAAGTACTGTAAACATTTTAATTAGCTAGTCTTCTCTATGCATGTTATGAGATTTGATAGATAAATGCTCACCTGCCAATGGTTTTTAACGACATTGCTGATGATGAGTTCGTTCTCGTAGGCTAGCTTTGCAGCCATGATAGAGAGGGCAGCCTGGTAATTGCTATCTCCCCGCAGCCCCGCCGCCACGCCACCACGCCAACCCGCGGCCTCGCCGCCACGCCGCCGTGCCGCCCAGCGGCCCCGCGGCCACGTCGCCACGCCGCCACGCCAACCTACGCCCTCGCCACCACGCCGCCGCGCCGCCCCGTGGACCCGCTACCACGCCACCGCGCCGCCCCACGGCCCCACCGCCACGCCGCCGCGCGGCCCAGCGGCCCCGCGGCCACGTCGCCAAGGCCGCCACGCCGCCGCGCCACCCCTCGGCCCCGCCGCCACGCCAACCCACGCCCTCGCCGCCCCGCGGCCCCGCTGCCACGCCACCGCGCCGCCCCACAGCCCCACCGCCGCGCCACCCCTCGGCCCCGCCACCACGCCAACCCACGCCCTCGCCGCCACGCCACCGCGCCGCCCCGCCCCCTCGCCGCCCTCGCTGCTGGGCTGGGCCTGGGCGCCGCGGTCTGGGCCCGGATATCCGGATCCGGATCTGAATCCGTCGGATATCTCCTGAACAGGATTCGGATCCGGATCCGAACAAAAAATATCCGGATCCGATAGGTTCTGGATCCGGATCCGAATATATCTGATCCGATAAGTTCCGGATCCGGATTCGATCGGTCCGGATCGGGAGGATTCGGATCCGATTTCATCCCTAACCCTAATTACTCTGTTTTCGATTTTTGTCAAAACCACCAAATCTTATCGAATCTTACCATTTTTCTTGCTAGATGAGTCCAAGTGATTTAGTAGTCCTCATCTGCAAAATCAAATGTCAGATCAACCCTCCAAATCTCCAGATTTGCAAATAGGTCCAAGAGCCCAATCCAAAACCTTCGCGAATCAATCCAAAATATTCGCAACCAGGTCCCTGTGCCCTTTCCGACCTCGACCAGACCGCAGCCTCGACCACGACCACGCCTGTGCGCTGCCACGCCGTTAGCCACGTCATCGGTGAAGCCCCGTGGTCGCCACCTCTGCCACCGCGTCCCTGCCACGTGCACGCACCGGAGTCGCCACCGTGGAGCCACCCCCAGCCGCGCCATTGCCGCGTTTCTCCCGTGCGCAGTAGCAGCATTACAGCAAACCGTTGCCACGTCACAGACATGCCTTGGTTGGCTCTCACCTCGCCGTCTCGTCGCCGCCTGCGCCTACACCGTCCATTGCCAAAAGCTGCACCGCCGCGCAGCCGTTGCCTCGCCATCACCACCGCGCCGTTGTCACCACCCCATCCAGTCGATTCCCTGTTGCCTCGCAGCTGCAGCACTCCAGATTGTCGGCCAAGTTGCTCGCTCCAGCACCTATATAAAGCCCCCTGTGCACTGCTTACCTCCACACCAGCAAAACTAGCTAAGTCCCCAGCGCCGCCGTCTCCACCTTCTTCTCCGGCGAGCACAAAAGAGGGAGCTCGGTGCCAGCCCAAATCCCTTCATCAAGTTCCAAATTGAAGCTACCTGTAAGTAGCCCTCACCCTCCTCTCTGTGTCATAGCACCTAATCGGACCCCGGCGACCCCTAAAGCCGGCGATCACCGGAAATGCCTAAAACCCTGTTCTTCCAATGCTAATCGATCTAGCCCGAATTGGCCTTCGTGCTAGTAGAACAAAATGATCAGTGAGCTTGTTATAGCAGGCCTGTAAACTTAGATTCCAAATTTAGTCTTAAATCAAAGCTTTCCCCGAATCTGAGCGCCACCAGGATCTGGCTCACGTCACCAGGCCACGCCAGTGACCCTCCGGCCAAATCAACCAGACCAGAAGTTTCCTCTTGTCCCCCTCTCACCCCCCAAGCAACTAATTGAGTTCAATCACTCTGTAGACGAAACCCCCAAATCCAGAGCCTTCTTCTCCAGCACCGGCCGCCGGATTTCGTTCCCGGCCTATCTAGCCTGCACCACCTTGTCCCTTAGCTAGGCCTCAGCTCCCTGAGCAATTCTTTCCACTATCTCGACAGCTGGATCTGCCCATATTGGAAGATATGGCCTTGCCAATTTTCTGTCCAGATCAATGTCTGTGCCGTGTCGCCACCGCGGTTCATCGCCAGAGTTACTCCACCGTCCGGCCATCTCTTGCCTTGAAACTACCTGCATTGTGTTCCTGGCATCCGCGCCTACCTCCTAGACAAAGTTAGCACAGCAGATGAGGCCCAGATTTACATTTGCTGCTAAACCCTAGATTTTGGCAATGTCTGCACTATGTCAGTGCATGTCAGCCACTGGCATTAGCCTTGTTTGACCGCTTCTGGTTGAGCAATTGAAATGCCACTTTGTCCACTAGATTCCTGGAGTTGTGCTCTACAACTTTCTCTACTGACACTTCTCCAGAAAACCTACCTAGAACTGACCTAAGGCTACGTCTAGCCGTGAACTGAATGTCGACCCCTCGGCGTTCGATCTTTTCAGCCCATCTCTTCGAGCAGTGCTCAAGTAACCTTTTCCAGAGCATCTCCCCTGCATGCATGAAATATTTTACGTATTATTTCCTATAGAAACTATCTTCTATATGCTTATGTGGTGTATGTGTGTATTATTTGTATCTGCTGTAGAGCCAGAGGTTAAAGGAGCGGAAGAGATCTTCGAAGAATCGTCTGAGCAACTAGACCCCTCATTGCAAGGCAAGTCTCAACCCCCTTGATCATGTCTCGCCTAATATTTTGAAATGAAGTATGTTAGTTGTTTTCAAGTATATGCATGCCTTACATTCAAATGAGAGTTATATTCAAATAATGTGATTAGATATGACCTAAATAATTGTGAAGCCCCTTTGGTGATTGAATATCCATGCATTCTTGTCACCCTAGAATATATGCTTAGGATTATGCTTATGCTTGAATACTTATGCCAAATGTTAAATGGTCAATTATATGAGAAACATGTTGAAAACTCCTTTTGTGAAATAAAATTTGAAATAGGAATTGGTAGTGAGGATGGTTTGAATGGTTGGGTGCAGTGTGCGCCAGGGTTACGTGGATGTTCCTCACTATTGATTCATAAGAACGAGAACCTTGTGCTGTGTCTCTAAACGAATTGAAAACGTACCAACCACTTGCCTAGAATGGAACAGATGCAACTTAGTAGCTATCTTGGTGTTAACAATCCCCTGCAATGGTTTGTCGATCCGGTTTCTCGCATGGAAACTGGTGGGCCGCAGTTCGACCATGAGTGATGTGAGTTCAGAAAAATAATGAGAGTAAAGGTGGATGGAAGGAAGTCGCTCTACGCCTAGATTAAGTCGTGCGCGATTGTAATCGAGAGGCTATGTGTCTTGCAGGAACATAAGCCAACGCTAGGAAGTATGGCAGTGGGGAGGACCCACAACGGTACATGAGACTTGATTGTCTATCTACCAGGCGGGGATACTGTTAACACTCGACTGCAAAAGCGTTGTGTGATCTCGACCTTGTCACATGTCTATAAGTCACATGGAGCTGATCCGACTTGAAAGTCGAGTGATCCAGTGGATTTAAAAAGAGGTACACCTTTGCAAAGCGTAAAAGAAGTATCAGATACTCTGTACTCCCAGGTTCAGGAGTCTGTTCGTAGTGGATGTTATCCATGGGTTTTAACACAAGTAACTTTTGAAATGCTTTCATCATATGGGTTAATAAAAGTAGTGACTCATGGGAGACCACTACACACAACATTTTCTAAAAATATAAGTTAATATTTCAAAGCCTCTTTACAAAATCAAGGTACTTTCCACAACTGTCTGCAAATCTATACTATCCTCAAGTATGAGGCAAAACAAGATCCTTACCAGTTGAACACCCCTCATCTTGATATAACTGCATTAATTCTTAAAATGAGATTTGTTGAGCATTGTGCGAAAGCATGCTCACCCTTGCAATTTAATTCAACCACAAAAGAGGGATTTGAGGATTCTGATTCCCTTGGTTATGAGTATCTTGCGGAAGAAGAAAGAGTCCCAGACGAACCACCTCTCTAGAAGGGTTGCGTGCCAAGTTGAGCCAGATGTGGATGAAGCCCCTCCAGTCCCACTGCCGATGAAAGTCAAGATTCTTGTTGTTGTGTTTTGTGCTTTGCTTTGTGTTCGGTACTTTGATGCCGATTGATGCTTCGAGAAACTTACTATTTTCCTAGCAACTTTAATTAGCGCCGCTCTTGGCACACTGGTAATGTAATATTGGTCCTTGCGACCAGGTACCTGTATAATTATGTTTATCTTAATATGTTGTTATGAGCTTATGATTGTACCATGCTGAGTGCAACCCACCTGGGCGGTTGCCACCGGATTCCTCAAACGAGGGTCCCACAGGTCTCCCTCTCGACGGCTCCGATCCCTTCCCCGCCGGCGGGCCCCCTAAAACCGTCACCGGGGGTGATATGGACCGGTGTTAACCCAGTCACAGCCCCCACCGCCGGAGTTTTGGTCCCCGAGGAGGTGGAGGACGAGCTCTCCGAGGAAACGCCGCCCCGGGGGGGGGGATAAGGAGCCCCTTGCCCTTCTTGGGACGCGGGGCCCCCAGGGTCATAGCGACTGGTGCGACCGAGGGGCTCGCCTCCTCGTCCACCGGCCAATCGAAGTGCGGAGGAGACGCCTCCGCGAAGCGCACCTCTGGGCGCTCCAAGTCCGCTGGCTCCAGAGCCGCCAGATGTGTGGCTAGCGGGGACGACGAGGGGGAGTAGTTCGCCGAGTTGGACACCCCCCCTGGTCGCCAGCCGCCTCCTTCTCCCCGGCCTTGCCGGAGACCTCGAGGAGGCGCATGAACTCACCCATTCCCACCAGCCCGCCAGAGGGCTCCTCCTCCGAGGAGGGCGATGCAGCCCCGCGCTTGGAGGCCAATTGTGCACGCCCCGACCCGGGGGCTGCGCCTCGGGTCTTCGCGGGCGTAGAGCCCGGTGCCATCGCCGGGTCAGAGGCCTTTTGCGCCTTGGCATTCTTCGGCTCAGGGTCCCCGGCGGCCTCTTTTCCCCGCTTATGGGAGCCGGTGGTGGGGAGGGGCGTCCTCACCGGTAGCTTCAGCCCGAAGGCCTCCGCTACCATGTTCCGGGGAGGACCCTCCCTGATGACGTGCAAGACGCGCTCGTGCTCATCGGTGTAGTACCTCCCAAGGAGATTCTCCGCTTTCTCCAGGGAGGCCGGATACGGCCGGACTACAAGAAACAAGAGTTAGTCAAAATATCAAAAACCAAGTGCGGGGATCACTAGAAACTTACGTCGGGTCGCCGGCCTCTGCGGCGGCCGGTGCGTTGGACACATCCCTATCCCCCTTTTCTAGTGGGAGAAGGAGGAGAGCTTGATCCGCGAGGTCCTCATGGACCTCACACCCCGGACGCCCACCATCTTGCTGAGGAGCTTCAACTCCTCAGGGGTCCACACCGGGGGCTTGGGGGCAGACGAGCGACAGTAGGAGGGGGCTCCGGGGAGTAAGTTACCCCGGTGTCCCGGACCCGGAAGTAGAACCACCTCCGGAGCCAGTCCCCCCTGTGGTCCTGGGAGGCCGCCACCGGGTACTCCTCCACTTGGGGCGGTAGCAGCTACATCATGATGGAGCCGAACGCGGGCTTCGGCCCTCCTTTGACGATGTGCGAGCCCCTTGCGGAGGGCTCATAAAAGTACCAGAGCAGTCGGAGCGTCGGCTCCCATCCGGTGGTTGTTCCACACAACCAAATGAAAAGGCCCATCCAGACGAGGGTGTTGGGCGTCAAGTGGTTGAGCGCCACCCCGTATTCCCGGAGGAACTCCCGGAACAATGGATGCACCAGGAGTCGGAGGCCAGCCTCTATGAAGGCCTCGAAGACAACCACCTCCCCAACCCGGAGGCGAGGTGTGGTCTCCTTCTGGGGGATCCAGACGTCCCCGTCCGCGAGAACCCCCCGATCCACGAGGGACTCCAAGTCCCCCGAGGTGAACTCCGAAGCCCAGAGGAAGTCCACGGTGACTTCCTCCTAGGGTACGTCGGCGGTTTTGGCACGGCCTCTTGGCGCCATATGGTTTGTCGGTGGCTAAAGTTTTCGGGGGCTAAGTTTCCAGTGGCTAGGTTGCCAGGAAGCTAAGTTTCTGGGGGCTAGGTTACCGGGAGAGGCTCGAAGCACCGGTAAGAAGTTGGAAGCTAAGGCTTGAATGTGAGCTCTCCGGGCCCCCCGAGGCCCTACTTATAGTGGCCAAGCGCGGCCCCGATGGGTGACACGTGGCCCCTTGGGATCAATCGGGGCCGCCCATTTCAAACGTCGCGCGCAAATTGAACAACCTCGCGGGAAACGAAGCGCCCACGCTCGAACAGCGCGAAGCCATCATGACTAATAGCACACACTAATCGAGGCCCGCTGCATCATGGTGATCAGCGGCGCCACCATAAATGAGTAGCTCAAAAACCGAAGCGTCGCCAAGCACCAGAGGTCTCCTGGAGATGTTCCCGGTGATTAGGGATGGCAACGGGGTAGGTAATACCCGTTCCCCGCAGGTACCCGTACCCGCGGGGGCGGGTATGGGGAAAATTTAAAACCCACGGGGGTGGGGATGGGTGAAATCCAATACCCGCGGGTAATTTTGGAGCGGGTAAGCGAAACTAGTACCCGACCCCATAAACCCGCGGGGCCCCGAAACTCTGTATAATTGTGTTGATTCAAGAGTCAAGACTCCCTACCATCACGTAAACCCGTAAACCCACTACCCGCTAGTCCCGGCCGCAGTCCTCATTCGGTCATTCCTCAAGTCCCATCCCACCCCTAAACTGAGAGAGACGGGAGACGCCGGCGCATCAACGGACGAGTCGCTCCTCTCCCGCTTCCACCGCGTCCTCCTACATTCTCTACTAGTGTTGGCAAGGAGATTGCGGCTGGAGGCGGGCGTGAGGCGAGCCGGGGTGATTGCCGGAGCCACCGTCGCGCCACTTATCCCGCTTCCGCCTGTGAGTTTTCTAATGGTCTGCTTCTCTTTTTTGTTTTTTTTACCTTCTTCTATGTCACTTCTGCCTACACCTCACCAGATCCCGTGCTCCGCCTGCACCTCACTTCCACCTACATCGGACAAGGGGCCTCAACTCCTCCACAGTTCAAGTCTTCAAGCTTCAAGGATCAAGATTCAAGACTCTCAAAGACTCAAACCCTAACCCTAGATCTATCTCCTACAGCACCGCTGCCCCCTTGTCAGCGCCGCCCTCGTCGCCTCGCCGCCTCACCACCTCACGGCCTCACGGCCTCGCCGCCTCACTGCCTCACGGCCTCACCACCTCGCCGCCTCACCACCCTCGTCAGCGTTACCCTCGCCACCCTCGCGGCCTCGCCACCTCGTTGTTGCCGCAGGTATCGGGGCCCCCGCGAGTATTGGGGCCCCCGGCGGGGGCGGGGCTACGAAGTATAGCCCCGCTCTAAACCCGTCCCGTTTCCATCCCTACCGGTGATGTAGACCATCCCCTCCGGGGACTTAGGGCATGTCCCCGGAGGGCATGGGGGGCTGCTGTTTGGGGAAATCTCCACCTGATTAGTCCCGGTGATAGTGCCCCCGGGACCATGTCCCGGATGCCGCCACTAGCCCAGTGAGAAGAGCCTCGGGGCTATGTCCCGGGGGCCGCCATTTGCCCGGCGACAAGGGCCCCAGGTGACCCGTCCCGGGCGCCGCCATTTGCCCAGGGACCAGGGTCCCCAATGACTCTGTTCCGTCTCGTGCGCCGCCGTTTGCCGGCCCGGGGACAAGGGTCCCCGGTGACCCGTCCCAGGCGCCGCCGTTTGCCTGGGGACAAGGGTCTCGAGTGTCCCGTCCCGGGCACCGCAGTTCTCCCGGGGACAAGGGCCCCCGGTGACCCGTCCCGGGCGCCATCTTTCTCCCAGGGACAGGGGGGCAGCCGTGGGGCCTCCTGGCAGGGTTACGTGGGGATTACGTGAGGAGCGCCTAGGGAATCAGTGAAGACACTTGTCAAGCATCCGAGCCACCTGGTCAACAGAAGGACGTAGGTGCCCCTTGATCCTACAACCGCAGCCGGGATAGTCTTGTAATTTGTATCTTTTGAACCTATATATGCCCTTGTACCTTCTCTTGTAAGGAAGGACAATTCATTATCATCAATACACAAAAACAAATAGGCGTGCTTAGGAGCACTCTCCCCATGGGAGAGCTCCCCCAGCTGACCCTTGTTGGGAGCACGCCGACAGGACTAGGGTCTCTACTGAGACCCGAACCTGTATAAATCCTTGTCACTCTGTGTTGGCGTGACGATAGAGGACCGATCACGCGGTCAGTTCGCATCGCTTTTCATTCGCTAGGAACCTCTGTAGAATCTATCGGGGTATTCGCAATACAACGACAAGGTATGTAGATTGAAATTTGCAAATAAGACAGGTAACCAAAAGAGTTTAAATGGTTTGCAAAACTAAGTCGCAGCTCTCTTTTCTCTAGTTCTTTCTTAGCAGTGCTGAAATTTCTTGTTTTGGCTTGCAAATTGCACACTTTTCTTTCTTTTTTTCACTATTTTTTTTGTTTTTGACTTTAAGAGATGACACAAACTGAATTTGAACTTATAAACTAACTAGATGGGGCACGGCAAAAGAACCAAAAACTCACAACTTGCAACAAGTGGATAGTGCAGCAAAGCAAGAATTAGGGTTGCAGGGAAAAGGCTAGAAAAAAAAAAACAAAAAGAAAGATGACAACAAGGACTTAGACCAAAGAAAAATGACTCACAACCAGTAACTTTAACCAGACTCCAGTGGATTAAAACTCTAAGACGCAAAACTAAAAAATAGATAAAAAAAAGTATATTTTTTTTGTCTTTTTGGACTCTAGGACTGGAAATAACCTAAACTAATCTAAGGATAAATTATTCGTACCGTGTGAGCAAAAACTTTGATACCAGATGATATGCTCAAGGATGTGTGAACATGCACAAACACAAGGATTGCCCAATCTTCACGACATAGAAACTCGACAATTTGATAAATTGGTAGTTTGTGACCGAACGATGATGTAGCCAACAACGAGAGAGTGATATACGAACAACACACCACCTGCTAACAAGACAATTGCCTTTCTACATACCAATAAAACCAATCCACTCAACTACGCTGTAAGACGTAGCACACAGATTGGGGGAAACCGAAGTTTCTTTCTCGCAAATCCAATACAAGAATTCACAACAACAAAGGAAGTAAACAACTCATGTTGCAAAGTGTCCAACATTCATAAAATTCATGGGTGCTTAATATGGTGCCCATACAAAAACTTTTATGACCTACAACTTATTTAAGACATAGTCAAATCCTATTCAAAAACATGTATTAAAGTATCATTAAATATTTCTAATACTAAATATAAAATATCTCTAAATATGCAAGATTGGGATTACTATTTACGTGAACAATACCCGTGCTATAGCAACTCAAAATACTATTCATGTGAACAATATCCCCATGCTACAGTAACTCAAATTACTATTCTTGATAAATTCGAATTCGAATTCTCTTCGTATTGCATTTGTACATTAGTTTCCAACAGCAACTCGATTCAAATCTTTTTAGTTCAACTCAGATCAGGATTTTATGTTTCAATTTGAACAATAAATACAAAACCTGCTCACTCATGGTACAGTAACTCAGATACTATTCACATCAACAATACACCTGCTACAGTACGTGGATTACTATTTTCATAAACAGTACCCATGCTACAGTACTTCAATTACTACTCTTAACGAATTCGAATCCTAATTCTCTTCGAATTGCACTTCTACTTTTGTTTCCAACAACAACTCAATTCAAATCTTTTCAGTCTAACTCAGATTAGGATTTGATGCTTCAATTTGAATAATAGATTGAACTGATCTCATGTAGAAAATACGAACCCTACTCAAACTTGGATTCGTATTTGATTCAGATTTACCAACTTTATTTATAACCTCAATTTGAATAGAAATCTTAATCAACTTTCATAGAAACATTCCTTAGTTGATTACATCTCTTGATGCCTTTGATCATATGTTGTTTTCATGTGTCTTTATTTTTTTTTTTTGTTCAAGAGAATAATGGTTCATATCAATCTCATCAGTCTCAAGGTTCACATCACCTGGCCTACAAGCGAGGTCTGGCCTGAATACCAATTTGGCCATGGACCGTGGCAACAACGTGCACACGTGCATCGTGACCGACACACTTGTTATCAAGGCGTAAGATAAGTCTCCAATCTGTCCATCTTAGTGTTAATAACGCCAAAACAGTTCTCCAAATCTTGCTTGGAAGCAAATTCACCAGCAAGCAATGCCGAAGTATCAACAGGAGGTGCCTTCTATCTTGGGATCGTTCACTGAGCCTAAAATGTTAATAGAACAAAAGAAACTTGAATCTGAAAAGTTTTGGAGAATCACTCAAAAACCTCACCCTTACTTACCAATGCTTTTATGCATTTCTAGACGGATTACGGTGGTGCAACTTGTGGTGACAATCATAACGTGTGAAAAAAGTAAATTTTAAGGAAAGGTAATCTAAAAATTGGGTCAATCTGTAGTGCTCTCTTAGGCAAAACAAAGAGAAAAGCAATCTAAATTTTAATAATTACAAAATTGAATAATAATCCAATGAAAATCAAGTCTAAGTTGATGGTTACAAAAGAACGAGTTTGTAGATTCAAATTTACAACTAGGACAAATGACTAAAATAGTTTAAACAGTTTGCAAAGTTAAGACATAACTCTCTTTACCCTCTTTTTTTTTTCTTTTTTTTGCCGTGATGAAATTTCTTGTTTCGGCTTGCAAATTGCATACTTTCTTTTTTTTTTCTCTATATTTTTTTTTACTCTAAGAGATGACACAAACTAAATTTGATTTTCATGAATTAACTAGAGGGGTGCAACAAAACATTTGAGAACTCGCAATTCGCAGCAAGTGGATGGTGTGGCAAAGCAAGAATTAGGGTTGCGGCGAGAGGCTATAAGAAGTACAAAAGAAAGATAATGACAAGGAATTAGACTAAAGAAAAACGAGACTCAACCAACAACTTTACTAGACTCCGACTGATTAAAACTCAAAAACTCAGACACAAAACAAAAAACAAATGCAAATCAAAAGGCTGTGTAAATTATTTTTTTTCTTTTGTAATTTTGGACTCAGGATAACAAATAACCTAAACTCATCTAAGGATAGATTGTTCTTATAAACAAAAGCTCTATACTAGATGATATGCCCAAGCATGTATACACATGCACAAGCACAAGGGTGACTTGATCTTCACAATGTAAAAACTCGATAATTAAATAAATTGGTAGTTTGTGATTGAACAAAGAGGTAGCTAATAGCAAGAAAACTTACATGAACATGTCACTTACTATTGAGACAATCGCCCTTTCGCATGCCGATTAAACCAATCCACTCAACTATATTGTATAAACGTAAAGCACATATTGAGAGCTTTCTCGCAATTCCATTCCAGAAACTCAAAGAAACAAAGGAAATAAGACTCATGTTTCAAAGTGTATAATTCTCATAAATTTCAAGGTTGTCTCAAAATTGGGTTTGAGGTACATATTTATAGTACTAAAATAAAAAAATAAAATAGAAGACTAACTCTCAATAAAACTAGGACTCCAAAACAAAATAGAATTGCAACCTTAAATTAAGTTAGGCAATCCAAATACTTTTAGGAATCGTATGAAATCAGCAAGGCACTCCAATTTTAGAAACTCGTAATTTTTAAACCATAGCTCCAATTCACGATCTGTTTGAACCAGAAGTTTCATGAGGTCGAGGAGAATGTTACAATACTGATTTTGTGAATTTTTGCTTATTTTGCACATGCTCAAACCTAATATCCTCATTCCTACATTGCTAATATACTTCAATTTCTAGAAACAATTTGATTCAAACCTTCTTGTCCTCCTCGTTCTTACATTGCTCTTATAATTCAATTTCCAACAACAATTTTTTTCAAACCTTCTAGTCCAACTCGGATTAAAATTTGATAAATCAATTTGAGCCTTGAATTGAATTGATCTCAGATAGCAAATACAAACCCTAGTTGAACTCAAATTTATATTTGATTTAGATTCACCAACTTTGTTTCCACATTACAAGAATTAGAACCTTGATTGACTTCCATAACAATATTAATCTATTGATCTCACCTCTATATGTCTTCTATAAGTTGTATTATGTTATGACATACTCTTGCGCTTATTTTGGTTCGAGGGTTAGGGTTCACATCAGCTTTTGTTTTGATTTTCTTTTCAGTACAAAACCAAAATATGCATTTTATTCGAAAATTTTGACCAGCCCACACCAAACCTGTGCTAAAAAAATATTGAAGTAAATGCAGTAAATTGTGCTAATGTACGGAAGCAACTATGCACGTTACATAATTTTAGACGGGAGGCACTTCAAATAAACAGTGATGGAGCTCTAAGATTATGATCCCGTACAGTAAAACATGCTTTCCATTTCTTTGGATAAAGCAATGAAACAAAGTAATTGACAAGGGAAAGAATAATGCTAAAAGAATAAAAGAACATAGCGGTATAACCGGCATCAGCTAAGTCAGACGACCCCACGAATGAGTGAATCCCCAAAGCTGCAAAAGACATTTGTAGCTCATCACAATGGCGAACATTATAAAGCAAAACTATGTGCAGATATCCTCAATGCGAGGTGAAAAAGGAAAAGGAAATAGGAGAGGAAGAGACATTTGTCTGTTTAAACAATGCCAATAATCAACTTCATTAGAATGACTAATGGTTAAATCTATGCTATGAAGCCTAGTAGACACCAGCAACTTCCAAATTGTTTAGGCTATCTTCAATGAGAGCAAAGAAGAGAGGCTCTTGGAGACATATTTCATATTATGTATGTAAAGAATCTCTCAAAGAGTCCAGCACTCCAATACATTTGTGTTTTGAGAGGCTTTTTAGCCAGATAGACGTGCGAAGAGTCTTGGGGAGCCAAACACTCCAAAACATTGTCAAATATGCTCAATTAAATCCCTCTTGAATTACACATGTGCTCAATTAAATCCCTCTTGAATTGCGGATGGACTTGGGCACAGATCTCAGTATTTCTTGTGAATACATCAATGAAAGCAAATGGAGCACCATCGTGGACAACAGATGGTAGCACGATAGATGTCCCCTAACTCTCCTTGAAATCATAAAAGGGAGCCATTATAGTTTCGCTCATCCGCAAGTATCATGTTATGCAATATGATACATATTTCCATATTTTCGCGAGTTGAGCGTTGCCAATAGTGACCGGAGCCATGCAAGATGCCAAACCGAGATTGTAGAACTCCAAAAGCTCACTCGACATCTTTCCTTGCTACTTGGTGCTATGCGAACCTGAACTTGTCCGTCTGAGGCAAGGGTATCGTCTTACAAATGCAACCCATTCTGGATACATACCATCAACTAGATACCTCATGTTTACTGCTTCCCATTGACGAAGTACTAAACCTAAGGAGTCGGCGGCTCCTTCGAAATATTAGTGAATAAGAGCGACTACTTCAACACATTGACGTCGTTGTTCGATCCAATACACCGAAGAAGGCATGCCATAACAAAAGATTCTGAGAGCTGATCACTTCTAAGAATAATGATAGCAACTCCGTAATCACCATAGGTGAATTGTCCCTTCTATGTTAGTGGACAATTTCTTCATTCCTAATACATGCAATCAATACTTCCCAACATCCCTTACAAACCACAAGCCTCTCTTTGAAGTACATATCTTCAATGGTGAGTTTACAGAGATACTGCTCGCCAAACTTGTCGATGACTCCTTCGACAAGTTACTCTAAGCACTTGATTGATCTAGATTCCCCTACCCGGATGTATTCGTCGACAATATAGGTAGGGGAGCCATACGTCTACAAACACATGGCTACAGTGCACTTCTATATAGAAAATAACTTCCTACGATTAATAACATCTCTCCTCTCAGTGAAAAAAGAAAACCACTCACCAAGAATTTCGACGATTCTAGAAATAGTCTCCTCATCTGAAACTTCTAACTAAACAAGTAGTCAGTGTAGATCAGATTGTTGGAGAAATAATCAGCCATCAGACGATTATAACCGCCTTCATGGTCTCTGTCGATGTACCTCCTACTATCGCGATAGCGATAGCAAGTGGTACAAGCTTCAGACTTGGCTTTCATACTGTGAGTCTATGATAATGCGGGCTTCTAACTCTTGCATTGCTAGATCTTCCTCTAAGAATCTGGCGACGAAATCTTCCAACGTATTGGTGGCCTCTTCTCTTCACTACATGTGTTTGAGCTAGAATTGGATGACATTTTTTAGGAAAAGATTTGGAAAGAATAGTAACGATCAATATGAGAAAGGGGTGGGATAGGTCAGAATATGAGGTAGTCTACTACAATGGCTAGTTTCGAAAAAAAATATTACAACGACTAGTTTCCAATGACTAGTTTCAAAAAAATATATTCCAACGACTAGTTTCCAAAAAGAATATTCTGACAACTTAAATTACCAGTACATGACTTTAAAGATACAAATATAAAAAAATTGATACATGAGATAGTCTACTCTTTGTTTGACTCTCGTTGAAGTTCGATATGTCCACCATCACCAATTTTGTTAACGCCTTAACAAGTGTGGTCTTTTTCTTCCTCTTCAACATCTCACGCAGGAAGGAAGTCGCACAATTTTCATGTGCTCTGTGTAAACCTTGACAAAGCAATCCATGTCTTTTTGGACATCTGGCAATTGCTTCTTGCTTTTCCCTTTGCACTTTTCCTTTGTAGCGTTGCGACCTTCTAGCCGTATCTCCTCCATAGTAACATCTCCTAGGTTCAATGAGGATACTCATGTCGACGTTAGGTTCTACCCCAGTTACATTGATTTCGAACGGCCATCCACCAGTGTTTCCAGACGAAAGAATAGCTCATCTCCTTCCTATAAAATTCACGTGTCTATGCCATCAATTAGTCATCCGAAACAACCACTAGCGTACACCTCCTTCAGCTATACCAAACACCGTTGAATTAAACAATTTTCTTGTTAGTTCATTACAATTGGTCTTTGCTCATCGTTGAAGTTTGATATGTCCGCCGTCACCAATTTTGTTAACGCCTTAACAAGTGCGGCCTTTTCCTTCCTCTTTGACATATCATGCAGGAAGAAGGCTGCACAGTTGGTCGTTTCCATGCAATCTATGTAAACCTTGATGAAGCAATCCATGTCTTTTTGTACATCCGGCAATTGCTTCTTGCTTTTCTCTTTGCACTTTTCCTTTGTGGTATCGCGACCTTCTAGCTATGCCTTCTCCATGGGAACATCTCCTGGGTTCAATGAGGATACTCATGTCGACGTAAGGTTGTGCCGCCCTTAGGTTGATTTCGAACGGTGGATACCGATGTTCCCAACCGAAAGAATAGCTCATCTCCTCCTTATACAATTCACATGTGTGTGCCATCAATTGGTCATCCGAAACGACTACTAGAGTACACCTCTTTCAACCTGCACCAAACACCATTGAATTAAACAATTTCTCATGTTAGTTCATTGCTAGTGGTCTTTGCAATGCTTAATTTCTGTTCTCTAATTTATTGGAATACTCTCGTATGTCGCTGCAACACTCGCCCAATACGTGTCACATGTTTTGTTATTCCCATCGATTGGATCGAGGGAATTACTTAACCACGCACTGATCTACATGATGATAAAATTAACTTGATGGCTTGCTTTACTCATGCGCGCCCCAGCCAAATCAAACGCTAGCTCGACTCTTACAAGTGTGCAATGCCGAGCCAGCAAAAGACACGCAAACGCATGAAGCAGCAGCAGCGGCTCATTTTTTGCGGGGCCCCACAAGGCGCGTGCCGAGCCAAGCAAGCTCTATTGGAGGGCAGCTTGACTCACAATCGCTTGTTTTGTGGGGACCACCATGTCTTGTCAAATGAAACGCGCACACCACCACTCGCTAACAAGTGGAACTAAACCTAGCAGGACCCACGTGTTAACCGAACAGTTGAATTCAAGCGTGTTCAACAAGGTGAGGATGGTGGGCCCCACAAAACGCGTTAGCCCACGTGCACCTGTGATACTTTGCCTTTCGCGCGTAACACATGTACCTGCACTCGAGGCACTGACAGGTGGGGCTAAACCGAAGAGGACCCGCTTGTTAACCACACTGTTAAATTCAGGCACGTTCGACGAGGCGAGGCGATGGGCCCCACAAAACACGAGCCCACACACGCCTACGACACCTCACCTGTCGCATATACCTGCAGCGTATATCTACACTCGAGACGCTGATAGGTGGGTCCTATTTTATTTTGGCCCACATATAGGCCTCTGCGCCTAATTTCTTTTTGAAATCAAGCCGTTGGAAATGTATTGGTGCACAATTACAAAGCACATAGTGCATGACAAGTGGGTGCAGGGCATAATTGGCCCACTAGTCAACCAATGTTTTTGGATTTTAATTGAATAATAATCATTGAAACTTTTTTAAAGCAAGCCAACATAATTTTACCATCATGCAAATCAATGCGTGGTTGAGTAATTCCCTTCATCCAATCGACAAGAACAACAAAAAATGTGACGTATTGGGCTAATATTGCAGCAACAAACAAGAGCAGTTCAAAAAATCAAATAAGTTAAATATTGCAAAGACCACTGGCAACGAACTACCAAGAATATTGTTCAATTCAATGATGGTTGGTGATTCAATGATGGTTGGTGCAAACTGAAAAAGGTTTACATTCATATGACCAATTAATGGCACAGACACGTGAATTGTATAAGAAAGAGATTGGGGTATCCTTTCATCTGGGCACACTGATGGATGGTTATTCGGGATCAACCTAAGTGGGGCAAAACCTATGTCAACACAAGTAAAAGATCAAGATTGAATGAACCCAATAGCCACACATCCTCATCCAATCGAGAAGATGTTACCGCAGAGGAGACATCACCAGAAGGTCACATCACCAGAAGGTCGTAACACCGCAAAAGACAAGCACAAAGGGAAAAACAAGAAGCAATTATCGATGTCAAAGAAGACATTTATTACTTCATCAAGATTCACGCAGAACGCATGGAAACAACTAACTATGCAGCCTCCTCCCTGTGTGACATAGAGGAAGGAAAAGGCCACACTTGTCAAAACGTTAACAAAATTGATGATGACAGATATATCTAACTTCAACAATGAGCAACTGAAGGAGCATGCAGCTGCGTTGAAGTATGTCAAAGATGAGCTCAATGAGCCAAATGAAGGGTAGACTATCTCATTGTATCAATTTGTATCTATAAAATTATGTACTAGTTAGAAACTAATCATTGGAATTTTTTTTTTGGGAACTTCGAATACTTTTTGGAATCTAAAAAGATAGTCTCAAAAGAAATATTCTTTTTGAAACTAGCTTATATACTCTAGCTTATATATTCTGACCCATCCCAAACCCCACTTCTCATATTCACCACTACTATTTCCAAATCCCTCTCCCTAAAAAATATCATTCCACTCATAGTTCAAGCACATGTATTGAAGAGGAATAGGCCATCAATATGTTGAAAGATGTTGTCGCGGGATTTTTAGAGGAAGACTCAACCATATAAGAGTTATAACACCCCATTATCATCGGTATGAAAGATAAGTTAAAAGTTTCTACGTCCCGACAAGACTGTCGTCATCGCGGTAGTAGTAGGTACATCAACAGAGACCGTGAAGGTAATCATAATCATCTCATGGAAGACTACTTCTACAACAATCCGATATACCCTGACTACTTGTTTCGCGGGAGATTCTGGATGAGGAGACTCCTCTTTTTTCAAATCGTGAAAGCTCCTAATGAGTGGTCTCACTTTTTCACTGAAAGGTGATATGATATTAATCATAGGAGGTGCACTGCAGCCATACATATGTCATACATATGTTGATGTATGACTTCCTTGCTGATGTTGTCGACGAATACGTCTGGATAGTGGAATCTACAGCAATCCATCACTTAGGAGCAATTTGTCTACAAGGAGTACCTCCATAAGCCCACCATTGAAGAATCTACCTCAACAAAGAAGTTCATGGTTTTTCAATGGTTTTTCAGAGATGCTGAGAAGCATTGATTGTATGCACTTAAATGAAGAAATTATCTAATAGCATAGAAAGAATTCACCCGCAAGAGTCCCTACTCTTATTCTAGATGCGGTCGCCTCCCAAGACCTTTGAAAGCATGCCTTCTTCGGTGTTGCTGACTTGAACAACGACGTCAATATGCCGAACTAGTCACCCTTGTTCACTGATGTTTCGAAGGGGCAAGCTCGCTAGATTCAGTACTTCACCAGGCAATACAACATGAGTACTATCTAGTTGATGGTATATATTTAGGATGGGCTGCATTTGTCAAAGACAATACCCTTACCCCAGACAGTTCAGGTTGTTCACATAGCATGAAAGAGTGAGGAAAGACGTCATGCGAGCTTTTGAAGTCCTATAATCTCTGGATAGCCACAGCAACTATTAGTGATGCTCAACCTTTGCAAAAATCATGCAAACATTTATCATCTTGAATAACGTAATAATTGAGAATGAGTGAGACTACGATAGTCCCCTCTGATTTCAACAATGATAAAGAGACATCTATCGTAACACCGCCTGCTTCCACAATGGCACTTCGTTTGCTTTCCCCGATGGACCCACAAGTGATACGGAGATCCATGACTAACCACTCCATGCGCAACTTAAGAGAGATTTAATTAAACACATTTGATAGCATTATGGAGATCATACCAACTAGTAATTGTGCTGTTGTATTTCTAGAATTATTAATTACTACATTTATGTTAAATTTTAATTTTCAATGTCCTAATATATTGAATCTAGTATGTTGAATTTCATGTTTCAATTTATGAATTTAATAAGAAAATTCATTTTCTTTATGTCAAATTTTTTATTTGCAATTCTTTACTTTTTTTTTTTAATTTCTTCAAATTATTTCAACTATTATCAATCATATATTACAAAAAACACATATCAATATAATCAATATTTTATATGTGAGGCAAAAAAAATAGTCTAAAAATCAAATCATTGAAGTACTTGACTCTTTACACGTGGACCCTGCCTAAAAAGCCTCTCTAAACACAAAGTATATTGGAGTGCTCGGCTCTTTGAAGAGACTTCACACGCATGGCACATAATATTCCCCTGAAAAACCTCCCTGCTTGATTCTCACATTAGAGATAGTCAAATGGATTAATCACATGGCTGCTAAGTCATCTTAATATGACAAATCAAATCACCCCAGCAGAGCACATTTGTTAACTAACCAAGCAATGAATTTACCACTCTTAACCAAAATGATGCAGCAGAATCAAATCACCCCAGCAGTAGATACCACCAACTTCAAAATTGGTCTAACATTTGATGGCTTGCTTTACTGCTTAATGGATTAATCACATAGCTGCTACATCATCTTAATATGACAAATGAAATCACCCCACCTGAGCACATTTGTTCACTAAACAAGCAATGAACTTACAACTCTGACCAAAATGATGCATTAGAATGTTTGCATTCCATTAGTGATGTAACATAATATCCTCAGACGTCTTAAAACTTTTTTTTCTATATTATGATATTTTTTTTATTGATTTGCATGTATTATTCAGAATATTTCCATGATTAAGTATAGAGTGGCCAGGGTTATATCTACTGGTACACAAGTACTAAATTTTTGTGTGGCTACTTTCATGAAAAGTTCTGTATCATCTTTTTAGGGTATCTACTGAATAATTAAAGAATACTTCCCATGAAAGTACAGTTTTATCACAAGTAAACTCAAGCATTCAATAGATGTCAGCCACTTCAGTGTGTCAGCCAATTATAACCATCACACACAGACCTTCAAATTTGATTGTTAGAAAAACACTTACCTCGACATTCTTTAGTTCAAACTCTGGACTATGGGCCAAGCATGAGTTCCCAAATGTCTCACATGATCCACTTGTTCCATTTAACCTACTCAACACAAGCAAGACATTATCATTGTTCTCCAAGAAGATGAGAAAAAGAGGTTTTTTTATATAGCATTATAGATAACATACAAATCTTCATCAAGACACAATGCAAAGTTTCCGCCACCTCCAAATGCCAGAACATCATTCAAGCACAAGAAGTAATACCTGTTTGCACCTGGACACGTTTCCACGTAAGCTTGTCAATAAAACAAAAGAACTTAAGTTCAAGCATTTTCAAATGATTGTCTTGATATATGCTGTTGTGGGTGGGTGAGCAACTACCAAAGAAAGATTTTTTTTTTTTCAATAACCCAAAAAAAATTGCAAAAATAACCACTTGCCTTTTTTGTGTTTTTGACCCACCACGTGTGCATATCGCAGCTCAAAATGGTCAAAATTGCAAAAATAACCACTTGCCTTTTTTGCGTTTTTTGACCCACCCGTGTGCATATCGCAACTCGAAATGGTCAAATTTGCAAAAATAACCACTTGCGTTTTTTGCGTTTTTGACCCACCATTTCGAGCTGCGATATGCACAAATGGTGGGTCAAAAACACAAAAAAGGCAAGTGTAAGTTATATTTGCAATTTTATTTTTTGTGGGTTATTTAAAAAAAATTCCCAAAAGGAATGAAAGTGTAGACCAAAAGGTTCTTAATCCTTTTCAATTGTATAACATTGGTCTAATAACTGGCATTTTAATATGCGAGGTATCTAAGCTTATGTTGTTGTGACAATTTAATTTGAGTGATCGAAAATTGATTTGCATGCTTACATAACTTCCAAGCTAACATTGGACACCACATGGTGTGCTAATTTAATTCAGCTTCTTAGCTGATATGGCCTACTAATGTGGATTTTTAAATTATATTTTAAATAACTTTTTAAAAAAATGTGAAAAACAGGAACATTTTTCATTTCAGAAAAATAAGGGAATCTTGGGAATCTTTAAAAAAATAGGTTTCCTTCCTTCATTTTGTTTTCGGATTATGTTTTCCTGATTTTTTTGGATTTTGGTTTTTATTCCTTTTTTGTTTGAGTTCTTTTGTAAAATATAATAGTCAAAAGTTTCATCTTTTAAAATGTTTACATGTGAAACTTTTATAGAACTTTTTCAATTATTTTAATACTTAAAACCTTTTTTTTACAATATAATAAAATATAACCTCACACCACATTTGTAGCACAATGCAATGTATGCATGAGGCATCATTTTCCCATCCACCCTAACTAATTTATTAAGGGCCTACTAGATTAGGTGGAAGTGTATGCATTTGCAGTACAAGGCAATGTATGCATGCAGCGTCATTTCTCATCGCCCTAACTAATTAATTGAGGGCCTACTAGATTACG
Source organism: Pharus latifolius (assembly GCA_019359835.1). Taxonomy (NCBI): domain Eukaryota; kingdom Viridiplantae; phylum Streptophyta; class Magnoliopsida; order Poales; family Poaceae; genus Pharus; species Pharus latifolius. Next base: position 49,415,844 of record CM033319.1, on the reverse strand, counting down.
TGGAAGTTGTTGGTCTAGGTGACATGATCAGAAAAGTTTGAAAGCCCTAATGCAATTAACTAATTACTAAATAACCACACACTTTCTATTTATCATCACAAATGCATTGGCTCTTTGCAAAGGAATCATGCCTGTATACCAAAAGGAAACTTTTTCTAGCATGTTTTCCGATGAGTACTACTTACCAGTTGGTCTGAAAAGTCTTGGTTCACCGTAAATTGTAGTGAATACGAATGTTTGATTGGTTCCCTGATCCATCAAAAATACAATTATAGCACAAACTGGATAAGGAAACATGAATTAGTGTATGTCAGTGTTTGGTTCATGACCAGAAGTTGCCGCAATTTTCCTTAGGCACACACCACAGGTGTGAATTAGTGCATGACTACAACTATGGCAAATTCATAAGTTTGTGTTGTTTGGTTGATTGGCCAAATTGGGTGTGGTATGCTAAGCTGACTGCTTACCAGACGATCAAATTGACCACCACAGAATTGCCACAAAATGATTGTTGCAAAACTCCCAGTAGTTGCCTAACATGTTGTGTCACACCAAACAATTGTTGTAAAACACCCAAAGTTGCCCAGCATGTTTTGGCACACCTAACTTATGTCAAAAACCAAATAACCACCTAACTAGGAGTGGCACACCTAACTCGAAGTGTGGTAATTTCTGGTTATGAACCAAACACGTTGGCAAAAGAAGCATGAAACAAGTTTTGCTAAGCTGACTGCTTACCAGACGATCAAATTGACCACCACAGAATTGCCACAAAATGATTGTTGCAAAACTCCCAGTAGTTGCCTAACATGTTGTGTCACACCAAACCATTGTTGTAAAACACCCAAAGTTGCCCAGCATGTTTTGGCACACCTAACTTATGTCAAAAACCAAATAACCACCTAACTAGGAGTGGCACACCTAACTCGAAGTGTGGTAATTTCTGGTTATGAACCAAACACGTTGGCAAAAGAAGCATGAAACAAGTTTTGCTGTGGCTGACCTGGTATTTTCGTTTCTCTGTAGGCTTCAAAGGACTGTTCAATAAACCACCAAATACTGCCCCTTGAATATCTCCAACAATCTAAGCAAAGAGGGGAATGAACTTCGGAACAAAGAACAAATTTCGAGAATTCAATGCTGCAACAGTGCAACTCTGCCAGAAGTAGCAATGCCTCAAAAAGGTGGTGGCAAGTAGTTTGTTAGACATACCAATAGGCATGGACCTTGAAGATTCTCACTTCTTCGAAGAAGTGTTCTCAGAGATATTCCATGCTTCCAAGTACTGCACTTTATTTGCCAAAAACAACAATAATGTATGTATGAAAAGATGGCAGTAAACAATGCATGCCTAGTGAAAAATATTGTAAGCACGGCATGCTGATTAACAGTTTACCTATAGAGCAATACCCAGTGGCATCCCTTTAAGGTGCCAGGAAGAGAAGACTGAAAGAACTCAAACAGGTTTGGAGATACAAATGCAGACTTTTCAGTTAGATAATAGAGAGAGCCTACAGAGTTTGAGATTGAAGTTTCTTCATTTCCATTTGAGTTATCCACAGATCTACATGACAGAAGGACTTGGTTGTTATGAGAATTCTCATTTCCTTCTTCTCTCTCACTTTCAGACCCAGACTCCTCACTCAATTCCAATGGTCGATCTTTCCATTTGAAATCATTCCCTCGCCATCGTTTAGGAAGAGATTCAGGAGGTAATGGCTTCATACATTCTGAACAAGGTGAACTTCTCTCATGTCCCGAGTGAGAGTTTGATGTTGGAAGATAAGACAACACATAAGATGATAATGAAGCTTTCTTGGGGGAAGCAAAATGCTCCGTTGAAAAGGATATTGCCTGAAAAACAATAGTTTATTAGAATATCACGAGCATATGATGTGCAACATAAATAGATCACAAATCAATAAAGAACTAAGCATTATTTACAAATGGATAATAACAAAATTATATGTGAAGCCCCTGAACCATCCACGCAAGTTGAATCAGTCCCTGAACTCAAATAGTTGAATCAAGACCATAAGGTCTCTGCAATTTACAGATTTAAGCCTTTAAATTCTATGTGACATGTCATGCTGGACATGTACTTGCTGACATGAATATTGATGATGATATGGCATTGTCAATGAAAATCAGTCTCTTTCTTATTCCCCTCATAATTTCTGTTGTTATTTTTAATCACTTACATTCATATTGCAGCAGTTAAAACAATGCAATTTACTTTGTGCTTTATGTGGCGTGAAGAAGGAACTTAATTTGAACTAAATTAACTAACTAACAATACAACATCAGGTCATATTGGCATGCCTCCCCAACGTGGCATGCTTTGCAGAATTGAAGAACTTAAAAAAAATCACATAAAACTTTAGGGGCTTGACTCAACAATTAGAGTTCATTAGCAAAATTCAACTTTGATGCTTTGATCAGGAGCCTCTAATAACCAGAATTTATCCAGTTCAATGCAGGGCTTGAAATCTCAGTTCTAGGAAAAATCCTGGAGCCCATGCAGTATGCAAGAAACCAGTCAGTTTTGCTGGTTTTCCACTCATCTTATTTTGTTCTTACTTTTTTTATCTGTATTTTCTTGAGTTTTGTGTTTACACATCTTTCTATCATCACTACCAGCTCCAGCTGTATCCTTCCAAAATATTAAAAAAACCACCCCAAAACCAGTGGGCACTGTAGCAAGTGAGCCTATCAGCAAAACCAGTAACTGACTGGTTTCCGCTGGTCTTTAGAACCATAGCTCAGGAAGCATCAAGATTTGAGAAAGCGCAAATCATACAAACATTGCAGGACTCTAAACAGAATATGATTGGCAATTGCAAGAAGTCTAATTACTGCAGTTCAAATGTCAATGGTTTGCACTGAAGAAGAAGGCGAGCTACTGTGTTGAAGCTATCTAGATTGCAATAAGAAAATTAACAAATCATAAGAACTCCGTAAAAATATAATGGGGAAATATCAGTTGCAAACCCTCAATTTGATGTAAATTTGTGTGAACTGTGTATGACCTCCCAAAAATTGACAAAAAAAATTGCTACATGTAGGGGGAGTGATGTCCTCTGACCTTGCAAAATTTCAAGATCAAACTCAATTGTATTATGAGAAATGAAAAGGGCAAATTTTGGCATGAATAGTGATTTTCTACTGTTCATCACTATTCATTTTTGTTGCTTGTCTTTTTTGCTTCTCCCAAATGTGATCAAGTAAGAAATTTTGCTGGGCTAGAACATCCCTCCCCCTACATACACTATTGAGAATTTTTGAAAATTATACACGGAGAAGGGAGGGGAGGGTGCACTAGATGTGCCACCAAATACAATACTTATTCCTTTAAGTTCACCAAGGGAGCAAGGACAGTTAATTTTGCTTCAAATTGGAGCTTACCGCCTACCATTTAACAATGCCTAAAATCAAAACCCTACATATTGGATTCTCCATTCAGCATTTCATGAGTCGAGAACATCATACCCAATGCTCTATTGGAACTATTGATGGAAAACTACCATTTCATATCTGATGGAAGTGAAACTGGAAGTACCTAAACTGTTGGTGAATTATCCAGTAAGTAGTCAAAAGAATAAAATATTATCATACATTTACAGAAACTTGAAACCATACATTTGATGATATTTTTTATAGACCAAACCATGTCAAGAAAAATGCACCCATCACTTATATATATGCATAGCTAGCCCATATTGCAAGTCACGTTGCACTCATTGGAGTAAAACGACAGTTGTCATACCCACAGATTAAATAGAATTATAGAGGAGAATGTGAACAAGCGTGTAGTATAAAATACAACAATGCCATGCTGAAAGTAGGGTTTCATGTTACAGAAATGAACAACGATAATAGTTGATCAACTTGCTTGAAGCTCTGACCCAGTAGCCCCACAAAGCACCTATATGGGCCTATTTGGATGGCCTGAGCTTTTGGTAAGTCCCATAAACCCACAATCTGAATAACCCTGCTTAAACTTCCCAATCAAGTTGATGCTTAAGCTTATATAAGAACCACAGATTAACTTTGTTTTTCCTTAAAAAACAAATAGGTTAACTTTTTGTTTAGAAGGACTTACGCTTTTGATGATTGGACAGTGAAGATTAAGCCAATCAAACAGGCCCAAGATTATTGAGTCCATTTTCATCCTTGTTTGCTCATCTGTCTGTATTTCCACCCTACAGATCCCCTCATCTTTCCTAACATAAGCTACATGAGTTGCACTGAACATCCTCACCTAGCACGCTATTGTTCAATCTGGTAGCAACTGCTAGAACAAAAATGGCATTTCCAATTCCTCAAGCCAACCTATCAATCCATCCACCCCATCAACAGTGCTGTCCTTTTTCCTAACATGTGGGCAATAGAACAAGTATCGCATTTTTTACACAAAATTGTGGCAGTCGAAAATTGGTAGGTTAGCAGTTAGCACTCTCTTCAAAAATGCACTATCTTTTGTGTTGAAAATTGCCGCGCAAACTTCCAAAGTAGGAGTTCAAAATGACATTGATATAAATGCTAATTTCGTCCCCTTTTAACTTTCACACCCGGTTCAGATTGGTTGAGTGTTTGTTCACTGTTAGATCAGTTTCGGTTCAGCTTCTTCTTACTTCTCTGAAGAAGAAGAGGTGAAGGTAAAAAAAAAAAAAAAAAAAAAGGGCTCTGGGTTAAGTCCTGCTTTTGTTTTGGTTTAGGTTCAGCACTGTTTTGTCCGGTTCAGCCTTCACTTTCATCTACCAAATCTGGTTTGGTATTTTTTCTGCTACAATTTCTCTCTGTGATGCTAGCTACAGCTGCACGTGCAACTCCTCTTTGCTGCAACTCTTCTCTGTGCTGCTTCATCTATTACTTGGAGTAAGTCAAAAGACAAATCTAGTTTGGTATTTTTTTCTGCTAGAATCTCTCTATGATGCTAGCTACAGCTGCAAGTGCAACCCCTCTTTGCTGCAACTCTTCTCTGTCCTGCTTCATCTATTAATTGGAGTAAGTAAAAAAACCAGAGAGTTTTCGGTTGTCCCAACCTGTTAATTGTGTCCCACCCTTGTGCAAGTCATAAACCAAAGGGTTTTCGGTTCTCCAACTTTGTGGAAGTCAAAAACCAGAGGGAACCCCTTATCTTCTCTTGTAAACCCAAGGGATTTGGCTACAAAGACAGAACAAAATTTAGATGGATCTTCTACGCCCTACTAAAACATTAACAGCCTAGGCACCATAAGCCTGCTTTCTATCCTACTAACTGACCAAGAAAATATTTTAAAGACTACTAGAGTGTAGAGGCTTCAATAAATGGTTGATCAAAATAGTATCCAAATCCACAATGCAAGCCGGGATAGATACTAAATGGGATGAGGAATGGTGTGCCTCCAAGCAGAGCATGAATCAAAGACTCTAATTAGAATAGAGCTAGAGAAATTACATTTCCGTGGTATCAAATTCAGTCTCTTTTTTGTTTAATGGCTCCTCTCATGACAAGCGGCAGACATCCTAGCATCACAAGAGTGATGGTGGTTGCATGGGCACAAGGAAAATAGAACATATATGCATTGTAATTACAATAGCTATTTGTTGGCACAAAATCGTAATTCGCTTAGCACAATGTCCCTCCATATGGCATTCAATTTCCAGCCACTCCCAAAACAATCAAAAAATTTTGTGCATATCATGGTTAGATGCAACATAAGCTCCCACATGCCCTCACAGTGAATCTCCTCTCTGCATAAACAAATTCTAGAACAAGAGAGTACGGTGTGGAATGTTTTAACTTTCAAATTGCAGTGAGAATAGGAAGTTTAATTTAAGTTTTTAAGTTCAAGCAATCTTTTCAACATGAACTGGAATCATGATTCCCAGGAAATCTTTACTACGATTCAAATTCATTGAAGACGGTAAACACTTCTAATCCCAAGCTATCTTTACTAAATAGACCACAAAACTATCAGAAACTATCCAAAATATACAATGTAGACCATTTCATTTCTAACACGGCATCGTTGCACATCTAAATTCATGCAAAGGGAGTTCAAATTAATAATCATAAAACTTCACTATTTATGAACTCCATTCACTCCACCCTCTCAAACACCATAGAAATGCAACACCGCAGCAAATAACACGTTGGCACATTACTGACAAAAAGCCAAACTCGTAGTGCAGGTTTGCACATACCGCGAGCTAATAATCTTCCACGTCCAAGGTCGCATCTTCCGTTTATAAACTAACAGTAGATCTAAAAAAAGAACAACAAAACTTCAAACAAGAGGAGCAATTGCCTCAACGAAATTATTAAAAAAAATAATTTTTTCACATCAAATTTTCGCCTCAATTAGAAAACCCCCACCTCCCCCAAAATCCACATTTTTTCGAACAAACGAAAAAAATTGAGGATCAAGCGTTTGCAAGATCCCAACTTTCCAGCGCCAACCCCCACCAAATCCCCTCCGAATAATAAAAAAGAACAAAAAAACAACGACATGTGAGACAAAACGAAATCAATCTCCACGCTCACCTGCGGCTCGGACGCGGCGGCAGGCGCCGGGGAGGAAGGGGAAGTGGGGGAGTCGGCGAGGAGGCGCGCGAGCTTCTCAGCCACCTTCTCCTTCCATGCCAGCATTGCGAAGTTGTGGTTGGCTGGACGGCGCCGCCGAAACCCTAACCCTAGATTTCTCGTGGGAGACGCCGGGCGCGTGCTTGGAAGGAGAGGATGCCAAAGAGAAGGTGGCGAGGAAAAAGGATTAATAGATGAGGGGTAAAAATGGAATTTTGGGAATATGCGCGTCAAGTAGGGGAATCGGCGGTCGGTCGGAGAGTAACGGTCGAGTACGGGTTTCCATTCGGTTTTTTTTTTTATTCGGTTCTATTTTTTTTGCTTTTTATTAATTTCGGTTCCATCCAAACCACAACCAAATTAACAAGTTTTTTTATAAATAATCCAAATTAAAAAATTAATTAAAAAATGACCCAAAGTTCACAAATTTTACAAAAAATAGACCTTTACATCAGTTTGTCAAGTACTGGGCACTCGACAAGTAACCTGTCGCGTGGAAATCGACTTAGAACTCGACAAGCCGCTTGTCGAGTGCCCAGAATTCGACAAAACTCTTGTCGAGTGTTGCTGCTCGAGAAATCTCTTGTCGAGTGCCCAACACTCGAGAAGCCTCTTATCGACTGCCCAACACTCGACAAATCACTTGCACTTGACCACCGGTTACACACTCGACCAGTTCACTCGATCAACCTCTTGTCAAGTGCCCTGTTGATGAGCATACGTATGCCCGATCTTCTGGTGAGATTGATAAATTCGGCTAAGACGCGTAACGACCTTGACGATCTGGCTACCAATAAGCAAGAGACTGGAAACCCGGCGATCGCTAAACCACCACGATGAAGCGTTATTAACCGTACCAAGACACAATCGACCTAATCACGAGGATCTGTTCATGCAGGCAACCGAAGAACAAGCAAGAACATAGATAGGAAATCTAAAATTGCGAATTAGATTAAGCACAAACGAGTTGGGGTTCAGAACTTGGTCCTGTTGGTCTAGCCGACAGAAGAGGAGATGAGGTAGTTTCACACAGTGGAGAACTAAACTAAACAAAACCCGAGGAAGAAGAGGGGGGTGGTGGCCATATATAGCAAGGATATGGCGGCCAGGGTAGGGACATCGGCCAGAGCACCCATGCCCACGCAACCCTAGGGATACCTGGGCCTACAGCCCAAGGTGGAGGTGGCGCAGCACCTGACAGGTTCTGTCCGCGGATTGTTTCATCGATTGCGGACGATCCAGAAGGAGTTTGTCCATATGCCCAAGCCCATTGGAAAGGTGTCGTCGTGGGCTTCTCCGTGAAGTACTCATTTGCCCTAAACGGACTCCGTACGTGGCCTGGACATTCGTTTGAAGTCGAACTGCTGCTGGATGGCCGAACCGGATTCATTGACGAATTGGGCTTGAACTTGGGCTTGACTTGATGCCTCGTGGGTTGCTCCGTATTGGGTGTGGCTTGCTGACCCTCCGGTATAGACAGTTTGAATGGTTAGGCACATGGATTCATGCCAACTCATCGTCTTCCTTGATCTTCTGACGATGTAGTGGAAGTAGCGAAAGTAGTGCAAGAAGTGAGAGGCGCTGTGTTCATGTCGGTGTTGGTGATATCCTCATCGCTTGTGCTCGACAAGGAACCTGTCGAGTGCCCAACACTCGGCAAGCTCCTGCCTCTCGTCACAACTCGGTCCCCCCTCTGTTGAGCTCATTTAACTCCTCTCCCACACACACACCTGAGGCTATCTCTCTCCCTCATTTCAATTTTGTCTCTTAGGTCTAGTAAATTACAACCGTTAAATTGATTGGTGTAGACGGGAAATTTGTAGAGGATTTTGAGTTCTTTGAAAGGAGGTAATTTTTTTTGAAATGCAATTACGTTTTTGTTAAATATGTTGATAATCACATAATTAGCAGTAATATAATATAGAAGAATTAGGGTTTATGTTTATGTGTGTAGGTATTATGGTTTTGTACATGTTTGTTTATGTGTATGTGTATGTGTGTAGCTATTATGTTTGTAGGATTTATATGATGTGCATGTTGTGTTTAGAAAGTAGATTTTTTTAAATGTATGTGTGTATGTTTTTAGGAATTATGTGCATGTGCATGTATATGTTTAAGAATTATGTGCATGTTTTATGTTTAGAAATTAGTTTTTTTAAATGTATATGTGTATATTTTTAGAAATTATGTGCATGTGTATGTTTTTAGGAATTATGTGCATGTTATATGTTTAGAAATTAGTTTTTTTTAAATATATATGTGTATGCTTTTAAAAATTATGTGCATGTGTATATTTATAGGAATTATGTGCATGTGCATGTGTATGTTTACGAATTATGTGCATGTTTTTTGTTTAGAAATTATGTTTTTTAATGTATATGCGTATGTTTTTGGGAATTATGTGTATGTTTTTAGGAATTATGTGCATGTGCATGTGCATGTGTATATTAGGAATTATGTGCATGTTTTATGTTTAGAAATTAGGTTTTTTAAATATATATGTGTATGTTTTTAGAAATTATGTGCATGTGTATGTTTTTAGGAATTATGTGCATGTGCATGTGAATATTTAGGAATTATGTGCATGTTCTATGTTTAGAAATTAGGTTTTTTTAATGTATATGTGTAAGTCGAAAGAAATTGTAATGTAGTCCAACAAAATTTTGGACAGATATAGTACAAATGTAATGCATCATTTGTTGTAGTAAAAATAATTTGTACTTAAAAATAATCAGTAAAGAAATTAATAAAACTACATAATTTAGTTGTAAGTATAGGGTAATTAGAGTAATTGAAGTAATTTAGGAAACTCTGATTTCGAAAACAGAACTGTGTTTGGTTTGAGGACTATTGGAGATGAATTTGATCTGCTTTCAGAAGGAAAATTTGTATAACATACATAATAATGCACATCTGTGCAGTCTGAATGCAGATTTGAACTAGTAGGAAGGAGTTAAAAGTTTTTGCTATAGAAAAGAATGTATTCATAAATTCTGAAAATACATGGATGCATGGTTGCCGAACTTAAAAAAAAGTGTTCATAGAGTTTGGGTTGTTAAACATAATGGTGTCATGTTTTTATGTGTGGGATGAATGTGTGTAGGAAATGAAGATTCTAGAAAAATTTTACATGCCATGCTTAGTTCACGAGGGGCAAAGCGGGGTTGATATGAGACGTTGCCAGTATGTGACGAGTGAGTTGAGCGTACATAAGACCTCATTCCTAGACGTGAATTTATAGATCCTGAATCTGTTCGGGAAGAGCCCTCATGAAGACATGGTTCTAATTGAATGGCTGATTGTAAGGAAGAGATAACAAGCCATACTGGATGCTGCGCGAAATAAAAGGGGACAAATCTTGGAGCTCTTATATTCAAAGAGTGAAAGACCCCTATGGCGGACTGCTCGGCCAGTTCGCGATATATGTGCGGTTCTGCAACATAGAACCAACAGAGCATGCGCTCGAGGGTGAGCCAAGCAACGTGTCCGGTCCTGCAATATTCAGGGTTAGCGAGTAGTCGAATGTATTCTGCCACACTCATGTGGATGTGTGAGAGGTATTGAATTGCCTTCAATCAATGTTCGATGAAGATGATTCGATAGACTCGGAGGCATCCGATGGCTCTGATGAGGATAATCTTGGTCCCCCGTTGGAGTGGCTCGATCATTCTGCATATGGTCAAGTTATGCTGCCAACAAATCAGGGTTCCAGGTGGTCTTTCGAGCAGGGTGGCATATAAGTAGAGCAAGAGTTTTAGAGCAAAAAAGATCTGAAGAATGCCGTGGTGAGCTGGTCTCTTGTAATTAACCAGCAATATCAAATCCCAACCTGACGAGGATTGACACCCGGGTCATTTCTAATAAACTTTTGGTTCAAGACAAGTTCGAACCAGACATGTACCTGGTGATGCGAACTCAAGCTATTCTGAGGGGCATCACCATGAGGTCGCAAGCTTTACGCGGTCAGACCGTAAGCCTTGCGCGGTCAGAAGTCCGTAAGCCTTCCGCGGTCAGAAGTTCGTAAGCTATACGCGAACTACACATTCGGGATATTGCGCGGTCAACCAATATCCCGCGGTCAGAACATCTGTCGATCAGGATACTTGGGATCTATCTATTTCGGTTGCCCGTACAACAGGATATTCTAAGTATCCCGAAGATTCCTACACGTGGAGAATCAACCGTCAGAAGGTTAACACATACAGTTATCCATGAATAACACGTGTTTAACCTGCGTGGAGGTTAAGAGCAGTTCCAAAAAACCGCATCCAACCGTCCATACAACCGTTTGATGCAGTTTCCTCTACATGGCACCCTTTCAAAAAGTACAAAAGGATGGCATGGAACATCAATGAGGAGAGATCAGAAGGAGAGAAGAAAATCATCCAAGTTAACCAAGTCTACAGCACACCTCATATAGCATTTTAATAAGTCTTCTTTGGCTTATCTTTGTACACTCTTACAGGAAAAATCCTCGCCTGTGAGGACTTTTTCCTCCATTTGTAAACCTTTTACCACACTTAGTGAAATCTCAACAGGACGTAGGGCTTTTACTCCCACCATCGAGGGCCCGAACCTGTCTAAACTCTCTGTGCTCCTGTTCACTATTGTTCAGCATACCTTCCCGAAGGGTCATCTTGAAAGGTCGCACAGTTATAAATTCTGCATAAGTTCGGCTGAGGACTCCGAGTCCGAATCGTCGACAGCTGGCGCCCACCGTGGGGCCTTTCTCAAGGCGTCCTAATTGAAATTCAGAGGTTCGCCGAAACATGACTGGAGCATATGATTCCGAGAACGATTTCGATCTCGAGGATTATGCCCATATACCCATGCCTTCTCCAAGCGATCCTGTTCCGATGGAAGAGGTAGAAGGCCAGAATCTTCCACAGGTTGAATCATCTCCCCAAGTCATGTTAATCGACCAGGAGGTAACTGGCACAAGGTCAGAACCCGCAGAGGTTCTTAATGTGCTAGGCGATGAATCCGGCCCGTCATACGATCCCGCTGAGGGAAAATATGATGGTGACCCTGAAGTTAGCCCAGGAAGGTTCGACCCTGATAACCTCCACCGTCTCTTTGATTTCGAGTCTGACTCGGAACAAACCGAGATGTTCTCCCCATCGACGACCTCTCTCCCTAGGCAGTTTGCTGCGTTGTCGGAGGAAACTCCCAATCAACAGGCTGCCAGGGAAGAACAAGATCGCAAACAGAAGGAGGAGCAAGATCTCGAGCAACAGAACAACGAACTACGCAGAACTGCCCTAGAGGCTCTTCAAGATGCGCAGGCTCGTTACGATGCTGCCCCGAGTTCTTCTCGACGGTCGCGTGGTCGTAGACGTGACCAGACTCCTTCCTTACCACCGGAGCATTTCCCAGTGGACGAAGAAACAGTAACACCTGGTGCCCCTAGGAGAAGTACCCATGGTCGACTGCGATCTATCGCGGAGGTCATGCGTAATTTTCCTCCTACGGTCACGGATGCGCAGAGACCGGCCTTTTTCAGGATCCTGGCGGAAAGACTGGACGAGGTCGCATCCGAGGCGACCCCAACAGCTTCTTCCCGCTCAGTGACACATCCCCGTGAACGAGATGGTCCTCATTTTGGCTCTGGCCGACGGAGTTACCCGCCACCTTTACCGTCCCGACAGGACAAATATCGGCGAATGCAGGACTCTCGTAGTAGGGATCGAGTTCCTGTTCACTCTCGTTTGGGACCTCGAGTAACCTCGCCATTAAGTGAGTTTGCTCGAAACCCGACCGAAAGTCGCAGGACGGTTCACGGTCCTTACGTTGGTTGCAAAGCTTTCTAGCCTGGCCTACGAGCAGTCGTTTGGCCCGATAAGTTTCGACCAGGGGCCATTGAGAGGTTTGATGGAACTCAAAACCCATCTGAGTTCCTTCAGATCTATATTACTGCCATCCAAGCAGCAGGAGGCGATGACAAGGTCATGGCCAACTACCTGCCAACAGTCCTCGTAGGACCGGCTAGAACCTGATTGTTCAATCAGCCTGAGGGTTCTATTTATAATTGGGAAATGCTATGCGATGCCATCCTCAGCAATTTCCAAAATTGTTACCAAAAGCCGGGTAAGGAGGACGACTTGCATAGACTGCGGCAAACTTCGACCGAAACGCTTCGGCAGTTTGTCAAGAGGTTTGTCGGGGTAAGAAATACCATCCCGAACATATCTGATGGCTCCGTAATCAGGGCATTTAAGCATGCCGTTCGATACCAGAGATTCACTGAAGACTTGCTCATCCACCCTCCTCGATCAGTGGCCGATCTGTTCGATATGGCTGATCGATACTCCGATGCAGCCGAGGCAGTCGAATGGAACCGAATGGTTGACAAGGGGGACCTACCGCCCCAACCAGGCTTCAAGGACGCCAAGAAAGAAGATTCAAGCAAAAAGCCGGAGTCTTCACCGGGTGGGAAGTCAAAAAAGTCGAAGAGGAACCGCTCTGGACAGTACCGTGAGGTCGCGGTCGCGGAGAAACCACCTTCGACCAAAGGTAATAAGTCTTCTTTTAAAAGTAAAACTGCTTCTGGTGGCCGGGATTCCGACCAGCCAGAAAAATCAACTAATCCGCAGGAAGGCAAAAGGTGGTGTTCACTCCACAATTCCGCAGGCCACGATCTCAAAAACTGTAGGAGTTGGTTGAAACAGCTAGATGATTTCTACCAAGGAGTTGGGCCAATGCCAACCTTACCGTCTAAAGAGCAGGCGTGCGGGGTTAGAGACGTCGATGGAGACGAAGAAATGGCTTACCAGGTACCTCAAAATCATGTTAATGTCATTTTCGGAGGTTCCTCCTCTTTCCTTTCCAAAAGGCAGTTTAAAACTTTTTGCCGAGAGGTTAACCAAATGGAGACATCCCTTGGTGAACCTCAATATCCCCGTTGGTCGGATATACCTTTGACGTTCAATCGCGCTGACTGTCCTGTGGGGCTAACTCGACCATTGAGGCTACCTCTGGTTATTACCCCAATCATCAGTAACGCGAGAGTCGAAAGGGTCCTGATTGACGGGGGAAGTTCCCTTGATCTTTTATTGGTCAAGACACTCGACGAGATGCAAATTCCTCGTTCGAAGATCAAGCCCATAATCCATCCGTTTTATGGGATAATCCCAGGCCCCTCGATGATGCCATTGGGACAAGTGGTCCTCCCGGTCACTCTGGGAGAACCAGATAATTTCCGAACAGAATTGGTTACTTTCGATGTAATCGATTGTGATTCAGCTTATAATGCAATCTTTGGCAGGCCGACTCTTGCTAAGTTCATGATGGCAACGCACTATGCTTATCAGTGCGGGAAATTGCCTGGCCCCAAAGGTGTCATTTCGGTCCGAGGTAGTCGCAACGTGGCGCTCACGTGCGACCGGCTATCTTTGGAGATGGTCGATCAACTTCCCCTCCGGGACGCTCAGGTCGCCACTGTCGCCACCGATGCGATCAGGGCTGCTCCTCGACCAGATGAGAAACTCAAACAAGTTCCCTTGTACCCAGATGACCCATCCAAGACAATTCGGGTTGGGTCAGCCCTGGATGACAAATAGGAACTCGACCTCGTTGCTTTCCTCCGGGCTAACGCAGATGTGTTTGCGTGGAAACCGTCCGACATGCCCGGTGTCCCAAGGGAAGTAATTGAGCACAGGTTAGCAATTCGACCTGGACAACGACCAATAAAGCAAAAGCTCAGGCGTTTTGCCACCGACCGACAGGAAGCCATCCGAGAAGAGTTAGACAAACTCTTACAAGCCGGGTTTATCCGCGAAGTGAATCACCCGGACTGGCTCGCCAATCCGGTCATGGTCCGCAAGTCAAATGGCAAGTGGCGCATGTGCGTCGACTATACTAGCCTCAACAGTGCCTGTCCGAAGGACGACTTTCCCCTTCCCCGCATCGACCAGCTGGTTGACTCCACTGCGGGTTGCGAACTGATGAGTTTTCTGGATGCCTACTCAGGATATCATCAAATTAGCATGGCAGAAGACGATGAAGAGAAAACTGCCTTCATCACCCCGTTCGGCACATACTGCTACGTCAGAATGCCGTTCGATCTCAAGAACGCTGGTTCCACGTACCAGCGCTTGATGCAAAAGACCTTTCTTTCCCAGATAGGGCGTAATCTCGAAGCATATGTAGACGATTTGGTTGTAAAAAGCACCAAAAGATTGTCTCATTTGGACGATCTTGCTGAAACCTTCTGTAACTTGAATCGCTTTGGAATAAAATTGAACCCGGAGAAATGTTCTTTCGGGGTTTCTTCAGGAAAGCTTCTTGGTTTCCTTGTGTGTTCCAGGGGCATTGAGGTTAATCCTGAGAAAATCAGAGCTATTGAACAAATGAGGTCGCCCTCGACCATGAAGGATGTTCAACGCCTGGCTGGTCGCATGGCGGCTTTAAGTCGCTTCATATCGCGATTAGGCGAAAGGGGACTACCTTTCTTTAAAGCCTTGCGGAAACATCATAACTTCACGTGGTCCGACGAGGCCGAAAAAGCGTTTCAGGAGGTAAAAACATATCTTTCTAGTCCACCGGTATTGGTGTCTCCTGAAAAGGAAGAACCATTACTTCTGTATTTGGCGGCCACCCCACACGCGGTCAGCGCAGTTCTGATCGCGGAAAGGGAAGGAGTACACAGACCCGTCTACTATGTGAGCGAAGTACTTCATGGTCCTAAGGCGCGCTACCCTGAGGTCCAGAAGATACTTTACGCGCTACTGATGGCTTCCCGTAAGCTACGACATTACTTTCAAGCACACAAGATCACAGTACCCTCCTCTTTTCCTTTAGGGGATATTGTCCGAAATCCAGAAAAATCTGGTCGAATCGCCAAATGGGCGGTCGAATTCGGTGCCTTCGAGATCCATTTCACCCCTCGCACGGCGGTTAAGTCTCAGGTTTTGGCCGACTTTGTGGTCGAATGGACCAACCCTGAGCCACCCGTGCAGTTGGCAAAGGAACTGGAGTACCCCGATTATTGGACAATGTACTTTGACGGCTCCCGTAGTTTTCAACACTCGGGGGCTGAAGTGGTCTTAGTTACGCCTCAGGGCGAACAGCTTAAGTATGTTATTCAACTACACTTTGTTGCCACCAACAATGCAGCAGAGTATGAAGGTCTTCTTGCAGGGCTCCGAGCAGCAAAATTCCTCGGAGTCCGTCGATTAGTGGTGAGGGGGGACTCACAGCTAGTCGTAAACCAGGTAAACAAGGAGTACAGCACCTCCGATGAGACAATGGCTCATTACCTGGGGGAAGTGAGGAGATTGGAAAAACACTTCAGTCACTTCGAAGTCCAATACGTCCCGCGAAAGGACAATATTCTCGCAGACCAATTATCCAAAATTGGATCCTCACGCTCATCCGCTCCGGCAGGAGTGTTCATTGAACACTTGGACCATCCTTCGATCATGACTTCGGTCGAGGATGATCCGGCAATAGCCTTCGTTGCCAACCTCGGTCAGGAACAAGATTGGACTCATCCATTGAGGGTCTATCTTGAACATGGGACCCTACCCGAGGACGAAACCAAAAGCGATCGATTAATTCGAAAGGCGCGTCTGTACAAACTCATAGATGGGGTTATGTACAGAAAGGGTACTCAAGGAGTATTCATGCGCTGCATATCTCAGGAGGAAGGAAAATCCCTCTTGAAAGAAATACATGACGGTGTATGCGGTGCACACGCGTCATACCGAACACTGGTCGGAAAAATTTTTCGACAGGGATTCTACTGGCCTTCGGCACTCGATGATGCCAAGTTTATGGTCAAGATGTGTCCACAGTGTCAGTTTCATGCAAGACAGGTTCATCAACCTGCTTATGCATTACAAACTATTCCTCTCGCATGGCCTTTCGCGATCTGGGGAATGGACATCGTCGGTCCTATGCCACAAGCGGTCAATGGGTACAAGTTTCTGTTCGTAGCCATTGACACGTTCACAAAGTGGATTGAGGCCGAACCAGTACGAAATATTACTGCATCAGCTGCACAAAAGTTCTTTCACAAGAACATTGTGGCACGATTTGGTGTTCCAAACCGTCTCATCACAGACAACGGTTCTTAGTTCGCTAGCGGTCTCTTCCTAGACTACTGCGATCAGATTGGGACTAAGGTGTGCTTTGCTTCCGTGGCACATCCAAAAAGCAATGGTGCCGTAGAACGGGCCAATGGGCAAGTATTGCAAGGCATCAAAAAACGTGTTTTTGATCGCCTCAAGACCCGCTCGGGGGCTTGGGCAGACGAGCTCTATACTGTTCTATGGGCACTACGGACTACCTCTAGTCGAGCCACCGGTGAGACACCCTTCCATTTGGTCTATGGGGCCGAGGCTGTGTTGCCTATGGAAGTCAGTATTGGATCTGTTCGCACGAATCAATTCGAACAGGTCAACCAATCCGAACAGCGATCGCAAGATCTCATCCTCCTGGAAGAACGGCGTGATCGCGCCCTGATCAAGTCCGCGGTATACTTGCAGGCTCTACGCAAGTATCACAGTAAAAAGGTGCGACCACGTGATCTCAACGTGGGCGACTTGGTTTTACGAAAAATTCAAGACCAGTCTAACCGCAATAAATTCTCCCCAAAGTGGGAAGGACCATACACTGTCGTCTCAGTGCCGCGGCCAGGGTCTGCGCGGTTAGCCATGGAGGATGGTCGGATTTTGTCCAATACTTGGAACATCGATCAACTTCGCAAGTTTTACGTGTAAGTATTCCAATCACTTTTTCCCTGTTCAATTAGCATCTTTTCATAAAAAGCATGTCTTGTTTTCATACAATGAGTGTTTTCTTTAAGCCCAAATTATACAAATTTGACCTGGGGCTGATCGCCGGCGGTTAGGTTACCACAGCATTTTTTAACCGGATTCGCTAGTCGATCTCATGATCACTTCCAAATAAGTCGCTCCTAAATAAGCCGTTTCTCAACGCACACGGGACTATCTGGCTTGTCTTCGGTCATCTGGGTGGCTACCAGTTCGCAATAAGGTTAAAATGTTACTTTAATCTTGACCATCGGCTTGAAGCGCATATCCCTGGTCATCATACTTATGTTTTCCCTCTGCTTAAAATACTAAGGCTCCAGTATTAACAAAACAGAGGCGGGGGCTAGAGGAATATACTTATAGTATGAAACTTATGATGTGAATATGCACTTTCTTTTAAAAAAAAATATAGTTTTACATACATTGCATGGTAATTACAATTGTTTGGTTACAAAAATAAGGATCATTCGATCCCCAGCTCAGTCAGGAGTTTATCTACTAGGGGCTGGACTTCCTCTATGACTGCATCGAGCAGCTCTTCACTCTCGACCTCAACCGGACCCACCAGTGCGTTCAGATCTGCATCTGGGCCATGGTGAAGTCGAACCCGGCTGAGTACGGCTGCTGCGGCTGATCGAACCTTGGTTCTGATCGCCTCTTCGCGTCGCCGTGTATCTCCAGGGAGATACTCAAGCAGTGAATCCGCCTGGGCAGTAAGCAGTGATGTCCAGTCATTTATACTGAGGTTGTCTTGCCTCAGTTCTACCACATCGGTCTTCAAAAGATCAGCCACGGCCTTTAGTTTTTCAAAGATCCGGAGGCTCAGTTCTTTGATTGCCCGATCGGTGTGGCGAGTCGAGGATTCAAGAATCTCCTTGTCTCGACTGAGCTGCGTAATTCGACCTGCTTGCGCTGTACAGAGAGAGAAGATTATTCGCATATTATGGATTCAAGTCTTCCTAGTCAGGAATCGGCTTACCAGCATTCTCTAATCGAAGTCTGTTGAGTTCAGTTTCTTGTTTCTTAAGCATTGAGACTGAACCGGCCACCTCCTTCTTCAAGAATGCAACCTCTCTGCAACAAAATCAAGGCAGTCACAACCAAGATATACCCATGTTAACCAGAGGGTAATGGTACTCACCTGCGCAAGCTATCGCGTTCTTTTTGAATGGCTTCTGTACTAGCCATCACAACACGTGAATGGCTTGTTAGCCAGGACAATCCCTGTGGCGTCAAAGAAGAAGGTCAAAGGTGTCCTAAGTATAATTCAGGCACGGAAGCAAAGTCTTATTATACCTTCATAAACTTTTGTAAAACGGCATCATTCAGTTCAGCGGGAATCCTCGCCAGAGCCTCCGACGTGCTCACTACAGGGATAGTAGGTGGGAGTGCCGGCCGGACGCCACCCCCAGAGACTACTGGTTGTGACCCGATCCCTGTACTTGTTTCACCTCCCGCGGTCCGGACGACTTCCTGAACCGCAGGAGCAGAGCGCTCTTCATTAGAGGCTCCCTCATCAGCCCTAATTTCAACCTCCCCAGTGGCGGTTGAAGGGTTAGGCGCTGTCTTCTTTTGCCTAACAGGAAGAATGGGTCAGGCAACTTTTATTTAAGATTACTGTCAAGTAAGAGCTCTTACCTTATTTGAAATCCCATTCGTTCCTGGGACTTCTGGGAAAATTTCCCTTGCGAAGGAGAGCCGTCTCCGGTTCTCGCCTTCCTTATGGTAAACAAGGCAGCACCCCCCTGGAAATGTCATGTTATAGGCATATTCTTAGGGAACAGGTAAAAACGCACGAAAAGATCTTTACCTGGGCCACCGGGCTAACTGGTGGGGCTGCATCTGAAGGCCTTGGTGATTCCAGAGTTGCTGGAACCATCATAGCTGGCCTTTGTTCATCCACCTCCTCCTCTGTCCGCAGAGGAGGAGGATTTTCCTCCCTGGAACCCCCAGTGGTCCCAGGGGGAAGCTCTCCTCCCTGTATATACATTAACTTGACAAATGTGCAGAAAGAGTCATAGAAGGAACGGCCGAAAAAGATTCCTTACCTTGGTTGTCCCTTCGACCAGGGAAGCAGAGATAATTGACCCTGAAACCTCGGGGGCTTCAGGAATTGGAGGGTTACCCGCGACCACAAGATTTTCGGTGGTCGCAGGATCTTCCACGACCACCTCCTCGGTAGTAGTGGTCTCTGCGGGGCGGCTTGGGGCATCGCTGGATGGAAGATCCGCGATCTTCCTCCTTCGAAGGATCAGAGGAACGTCATCCTCTTCCTCCTCGCTCCCCTCTCCCTGTACGACGAAGAAGTGATTCCATGTCGCGCCTGAAAAAGTAGCAGGAATGCGATATCTTACCGCAGTCTTTCTTGCGGGACGAGGAATGCTTCGTGAAGACCCCTCCCCAGGGTTTAGCTTGGTCTTCTTAGGGGCAGGACTCTTTGTCCTGGGTCTCTGAGAGACCTTCTTCACATTCTTCACCGTCGGCTTCTTCGGAGAGCCGACATTTTCACTTGGGAACGTCGCATCCGCAAACCTCCCTAGGAGCTGGTTCGCAGTCCATTACAAGGGATTAGCACTGGACACACACAAGACCTGCAAAGCCAAAGCTGAACAAGGAAATTACCTTTCGGCGCTCCTGTCTGAGGTCATCACCCGCGTGAATCAAGCTCTGCGGGCGAGGTGATTCCTTAGGACCCTCTACATCGGAATTGTAGGTCCTAAGGAGGGAGTTGGTCCGCCTTTCAATCTCGGATGAAGGCAGGACTGTTCCCAAACTCAAGTCAGAATTTGTACAATTCAAAAAGGAGAAAGTTCAGCACCAAAGAAATAAATACCTTGACTGTAGTCCAGGGTGCTATCACCCATGGACTTAATCTCCCACGCCGGATGAGCCCTTTCACGCAGAGGACTCACCCAGTTCTTCACAAAGTCTCGAATGATATCTCGAGCCGTCAATCCTTCATTGACCAAGTGAAGAATCACCTCGGCATGCTTCGAAAGCTCCGAGTTCATCGCCGGAGGAATGTCTAACTCGCTCGACTTCTCCGGTCGTGAGTTTTCAAACCATAAACTGCTTTCGGATGGTGGAGAGCAGTAGAACCACCTTTGGTGCCACCCATGCACAGAATCTCGTAGGGGTGGGGAGGGATACTCCTTTTTATCCCTCAGCCGGAAGTAGATGCATCCGGCGGCGTTGGTACTCTTCGACCACGCCGAAAAGTAAAATCGTCGGAAAAGATCCACGCTGGGATATATTCCGACGAAGGCTTCACAAAGGTGCTGGAATACTGCAAGGATCAGCATCGCGTTGGGGTGGAGGTTGATCAGTTCCCACCCGTAATGTTCAAGGACATCCTTAAGGAACCGACTCTCAGGGAATCGGAATCCGCAACGCAAATACTCCTCAAAAACCACCAACTCGCCTTCTTGGACAGTTGGGGTTTCTTGGTCCTTCTCCGCAGGTCGCCAGTTAATGAGCAGCCGCGGAGAAAGGATCTCCTCCTTCTCTAATGCCATCAGGCTCTCCTCAGAATGGTGAATGGATCTGCTCCTGGACGCCATCTTTGGTGTAGAATCAAAGGGGAAGCTGGCGATTTGGGGAAGATGAAGGCTGAAAAAGATGAGGGTTTTGAGCGGCGGGAATAATAAGGGTTTTTAGCTGTGTGGCTTCTTTGAGAAGACATCTGCTCTTTTTATAGACCCAAGGTGACGCATTAATGAGTAAACGGCTCATTTCAAACGTTCCATTGAATGCTTTATTCATTTCCCATAATGGATACTGTCTCTGATGGACCCGATAAAGTACTCAGGCGTCGGATCTGAAACAAAAAGACTTCTTTGTTTTGGAAACTGAAAGTGTAAAAGGACTGAAAAATTTTCAGTACTTTTCAGAGGACGTTTTTCCTTTTTATACTTTGAACATTTTATTCGAAAAAATCACGTAACCCAATTTTCAACGTACTGAAGTGTTTCTAATTGGGTTATGGTTTTATCGAAATCGTGTTTTAGGCTAAAACTTCGATTCTAATCGAAGTGACATCCTGACCGAGTCCCAACTCTGGTCGAACCTTAGTTCTGACCGCCGCTTTGAAACTGATTGCGGAATCAGGGCAGGTCGCGGTGCTTTTTTCTTAAAAGTGATTTTGATCGCAGAACTAAAAATTCCTGTGTATGAATGGTCGCGAACGTAAAGTTCATGGCTATATTTTTGCACAGAAGATGTGGAGAACATTTCATGAGAAATAAAGAACTTTTATTTCTTACATTCTTTACATACAAAAGGGATGCAGTCGATCAAAACATCGACTTGCTCCGAAAGAAGTTTACAAAGTTCCCCAAGGGACATGTTGTTGTCAGTAGGATCTACACTGACAACCCCCAGGGAACTAGCAACTACCCTAAGTCTATCTATATCGTCCCTAACAGCAGACGCACTATTGTCCCTAATCAAGTCAGAGAGTTCTCGCTGTTGCTGAGCGAAGTCCCTCTCTCGACGGAAATGGTGCGCCTCTTCTCGGGATCGATCAAGACATTCTGCTAAACGCAGAATCTTCGAGGCCATCTCCTCAGTCTTCTTCTCCAGGGTATTCTTCTCTTCCAGAAGGGTCTGTCCGGAAGGAAGAGATGGAGCAGCAGAAGGCTGATCACTGGGGCCTCCTACCTCCTACATTTTTGCAAAAGTTAGTCATACTAACTAAAATTATCAGCAAAAAAGGGAGAAGAATTGTTACCTGTCCCGGTGCATAACCCGTTGATACACCCATCTTGGGAGGAAGATCATCATATGGTGGAAGAGCAACCTCCCCAGAAGAAGATTGCTTCGCCAACCCAATATGGCAATCATCTGATCGAGGGATAGTCACCGCTTGCCGACCAGGATGTTGATCACCCAAAAGGATGGGGGAATTGGATGTGAAGGGATCTTTTCCTAAGGATAAAGGCCTAACTTGCCGAGAGGCATGAACGGGGAGGGTCAAAGGAACTGAAGGAAGAAAGAAACTCGCTACGTTCTTTACCTTTGTTCCACTGGAAGATCCTTCGTCAACCTTGGGTTTCTTCCTTAAGGGAGACAGGACTTCATTCGTTTGAGACCCTTGTTCGACAATTTCCCCTTCATCGCTCTCAATCTCGATGATTTCATGATCTACCATTGGGAGGGGTATGTGAAAAGGAAAGAGGCAGGATAACAAGAAAAAGAATTAGATGTGAGAGGGAAATTGTAGATCTTTACATGTCCAGGGGTCTGGTATTTATAGCCGCCTGGGTGACGGTTTGCATTCCAGACGCCTCGGGTTTTGCTAAAACATTTACAATTTTACCTCGAGATAAAAACAATTCTACGGCGCTATCATTGCCCGTCACGTAATGTCAGAACTCGTCTTGAAAAACCAACCGTTTTCACTTAGTGCGCCACTAAATGGAGAAGTTAAAGGGCCGGGTTAAAAATCCAATGCACGGTTTTGAAATTCGAACTTGTCTTGAACCAAAAGTTTATTAGAAATGACCCGAGTGTCAATCCTCGTCAGCTAGCCCATGGTAGGTTCGTGCCATGCGGCCGAAGGATGACATCGGTTTTGTGGTGACAAGAGTTACTAAGCACATACGAAGGCACTGGACAGGCACAGGAACATGACGTCCTTGTACGTCGGTAACATCATCCAGCCGGTTGTGCAAGAGAACATCTCCATAATGCCAAGAGAAATTATGAAGCAAGTGGCCGATGGTGTGGATACACTATACGGTATGCAAAGGTGTGGAGAGCAAAATAGAAGGCCATTGAGGGCATGTCGGCACATTCAACCATGTTTACAACAATGTAATGCGGTTGCTTCATAACATCAGTCAGACCAACCCAGGCACGTTGTCGACGATTGGGACTCGGGGTCCTTAATCGATCTTACACAGATTTGTGAGTAGGGAGTGAGACCTTTCAGGGTGTTTATCAGGTAAATTAAGGTAAGTATGAGTTGGTGACACACAGAATTATACAGGTTCAGGCCCTCAATAGATTGAGTAATAACCCTACGTCTTGTGGTGTTTCTACTATGTATAAGAGTGTTTACAGAGGAAGAGATGTTGCTACAGAGTATAATCAATCTCTCGCTATACTTCTTCCTATTGTCTATTGCTTGAGTTGTTCAAGTCTTTGATATCTCGTCCTCTGCTTCCTTCCCTCCTTTTATACTAAATGAAAGGATGCCAACGTGAAGCAGTTTGGACGGTTGCTAATATGCAGTTGCATAACTGCACTAATCTCTTCGCGAGTTAACATATGCGGTTATAGATAACCATACATCTTAACTCCTTGACGGTTGTCTTCACACGTGGGAGACGAAGTTATCTTTATCTCAGAAACGTGTTTAGTAAAGCTCAAACGCAACTAAGGTTAAAGGTAACCCTAAGGTCACGTTGGTCGCGCATAGCCTACGACCTTATGGTTGTGCAAGATCTGCGACCATAGACTGGTTCTACACCCGCGACCTTTTGGTATACAGTTGCTTCTGCGACCATAATGGCTGCTAAGGCACAGGTTTATGTATCATATCCGAAATATCTTGAATATGATATATAAATAACTAGCTCGGGTGATAATCCTCGTCAGCTAGCCCCCAAATTTGAAGCGATAAAAAGATTATTATAACTTCAAATTTAAAATTCATTGGATATAGTACCTGACGCTTCACCTTCTTCTGATGTAGTGTACACCGTGTGGTGGTTTATTTCCCAAGAAAATCTTTGGGTTTAACTTGACAGGTAATCATAAAGTCTTTTACTTCATTCTCGAGGCAAAACATAAGTGCGTTTAGGAGCTCGAGGCCACTGTGAGTGCGAACTATCGCCTCTGGGCTCTATAAATAGCGAAGCTCTTTAGTTCTAAGACTCACAAGTTTTCATTGGCTAAGTCTTTTAGAACTTCTTTTCATCTTTTTTCCTCACTTTTCATTCTCTACTCTCATCTTAATGGCGAACCGAGACTCCAAAAAGATTGTTGAGTGCGATGAGGAAGAAATAGAGATAGAAGACAATATTGAACAGGCTCTTCAGAAGGTAATTCTCTTATGAAACATCTATGTGAATAGTTTCTTTGCAGTTTGAGTATCTCCAAAGCAATGCATTTTGGAATTCTCAGATGTTCGATGATCCGACACCTTCGAAGAAGTGGTTTGGAGATGACGCAGAATCCTCCAGTGGAGCTTCATCCAAAAGGCTAATGGGTGCAGAGAACTGGGCTGCTACATTGCCCTCAGCACATTCTTTGCATCCAACTTCTGTTCTAACTTCAACACCTTCTTTGGATCCATCTTCTGGGGTGTTAGGTATCACTGCACCTGCAGTGCCTTTGCCACCAAGTCCCTTCCATGCTCAGCTTTTTCCACCCAGCCTATTACCCAGGTTATCATCTTTATCCTCTCTGCTTGTTACATATTTTTTGGAACTGACCCATACATGTACAGGAGGACAAGGTTCTCTGGGTTCTCATCGAACAGCTTGTTGAGATCCAGATTCTTCTGAGGGAGAAGTCTGCTTTGTGCTATGATGGAACTCGCGAAGAGGCACGCACGGCCCGCATAGAGAGGGATCTTGCTCGAGAGCAAGGGACCTATCTAATGCAATTAGGGATAACTGCTTCTTCGCAATAAAAGACAACGTCGATAGGCTGAGGGATGTCGCGGGTTCTCTTGGACCAGCTAGTGTTGATCCCACTAATATCAACCTGTCCCTTGGAGAACTTTGTAAATTACTTTCGGATCAGGTTGACGCTTTGGTCGCCTGCATCCCTTTTCTATGTAAAGAATGCAGGAATAAAATTCCTTTTCTTTACATCTTGACTCCTTTAATGATTACGTATAATCTATAATCATCAATTGGAGTTCTTTAAATTCTTTGTGCAAAAAATGGTTACAGGTAAATGCTTCTGTGACCAAAACATACACAGGTAATAAGTATTTTGTCCATGATCAAACCAGGACAGTACTAAGGTCACAGAATAGCATTGAGACTATAAGGAGCACTAAGGTCACAGAGTAGCATTGCTATCATAGATTGCACTGAGACCATGCATAGTACTGAAATCACAGAATTTACTCTGAAATCATAGGGTATTTAAAAATCGCAAAAATTCCCATATAATCACTTGTACCGTAGCCCCCGAATTCGAAATAAAATAACCTTTTAATTTCCAAAAAGATGCATTTTGTTTTGAGTTCGTTCAGGGTAACGATGTGGTTTCGGGTTCAATCCGCAAAAAACTCGTTACGAGGAATTATTAAAATAATGAGCATGGCAGGTAGTGGCCTTGGGTAGATAAAAGGAAAGGTACCTTACTTGAGAAGCTTCAGAAAACCCTCTTTTGCCTTAGCCACTCCGCTGCAAAAAACCCTCTTGGTGCACCTTTGCTCTCATCGCCATCAAAGCCTTCATCTTTCCAATGATTCTCACAATGATGGCGTCCTGGAGTCGATCAAACCATTACAATGTTGAGAGTTTGGTGGCGTTGGAAAAAGAGGAAATCCTCCCTCCGCGACTGCTAATCAACTGGCAGCCGTTGGAGAAACAAGAAAAACCCCCAACGTTCAAGAAAGTGAACTGGTAATTTTTGAAGAATTTCTGCGTTGTGGGTTCTGCTTGCCAGAAAGCAAATTTCTACAAGACGTATTGACGCACTTCGACTTGGGGTTGGTAAATCTTCACCCCAACGCTATCCTCATTTTGGCTGTCTTCCAGCATTTGTGTGAGGCTTTTGTGGGAGTATTACTGTGCATAGATCTATTTCGATGGTTTTACTTCTCAGCATGGTCAAAAAATCCCAGTGCAGCTGGGTGTGTGTACTTTCGCCTGCGGGAGAAAAAGAATTACCCCTCCTTCCCACTGCGTGATTCAGTACACGGATGGAACCAAAGATGGTTCTACTGCTCTACACGGGCAGAGAGCAACTTGTGGTTCGAGAACCGGTGGCCGGTGAAAAGCAGCGAAATGGACATCGTCCCAATGTTAGGTGCTGACTTGCAGAAACAAGCGCAAGTAATTCTTCAATTAGTCCGCCAGGGATTGATTGCGCGAGACATCATCCGCGACTTTGTGAAGAATAGAATAAGCCCTCTAAAGAAGAGGGAGCACCCTGCCTGGGAGATGCAGTCCATGGCAGATAATACCTTGGACTATAATAATGGTAAGTTTTTCTAGTTCACAAAATACGCATTACTATTGATGAGGAATGTCATACTGAGCAATTGCGGTTGTGAAATAGTTTTGTCCGTATTAGAAATTGATAAGAGGACAAACAGCCTTCTGAAGCCATATAATGCGGTGATAGAAGGAGCTCTAGGATAACCCCGTCCTCAGAGCTTAGTCAACAGTGGTGATGATTTGAGGCAAGAACGTCAAAAGGTAAGACTTCTTTTGGAAAGCTTGCTCAATGATGCCTGCTAATATCAAATTACTAACTATGAAATGATCGATGCAGCTGTTGAAGGGGCAAGTTATCAGGACAAAGCGTCCTGGGGATGATGTTGGACCTTCTGGGAGGCCAGCATCGAAGAGAATAAAAGTAATTTCTTCTAAAGCCAAAAAGATGAGGGAGCCAACCCCTGGAGCGTCCAAAGTAAAGACCGTAGGAGGGGATTCATCGAAGGCAAAGAATACTGTTGCAAAAACTGCTGCAGTAAGGTTTTCTCTTCCCCCTGTTATACCATGTACCAATAAGAGTCACTTCTTAATTGTACAGGGTGAGGGGAGCAAGGATGAGGAAGACAATGTTCCTCTCATCCGCTGAAAGAGGAGAGCGGTGAACCCTCTGGAGATTGACATTCTAGAGAGGCCATCCTCCCCCACCATCGCCAACATATTGTCCTCAATGGCAGAGGCACCTATTGAAGCAAGGGTTCTCATGGCGGCAAGAGAACTCACGATCACAAAGGAAGTTACCAGTCTTGCGGCCAGCGTTTCAAAAACCATGGTCACAGGAGACTCTGTGGCCGTAGTTTCAACAATTGCAGGTTTGGTGACACCTCCTTCAAACACCGAAGGAGTTGCTGTGGTAAGAACATCACATTTCATGAGCTTTTACTTCATTGCATATACTAATCATCTTTTGAATATGCAGGAAGGGGAATCTATTGTCCTGTTCAAGAAGAGGAGAACAAGGACAAGTCCTAATGATGCTGCAAACCACTTTCAGCAATTTCTTAGAGGTAAGTAAAAAACTTGTTTACCTTCTTTGAAATTGAGGATCTTAGGAATGTTCAGGTTTAAACAACAGGTTTTACTTTGTTTCAGGATCTGACCCAAATGGCTACCAAGTCAAAAGCTTTAGCAGAACAAATTGAGGTCGCACAAAAGGAGATCAACCGTCTACAATAGTAAGTATCCATACCTCATTTATACCAACTTGAACTTCATCTAAGTATAAAGATTGCTTTTCTGGTCGTAGAGAAAATTCTTCCTTGACAAAAAGCATGGCTGATCGACGAGGTCAGGAAGAAATTGCGGCCATGAGATTTTCTTCTATGGAGAAGGAACTCAACGAGGCGTAGTTAAAGCTTGCCTGTAAGTTTACTTTCGACCACAGGATGTTATTTCCTTACATGAACTGCTGTAATTTTGGTTACTTTGTTCATGTAGTACAAGAGGAACAGATAAATATTCTTTCTAAGGAAAAGGATGACTTCGAGCAGAAGTATGCCTAGGCTGAGACTCAAAACGGGAAACTTCGTGCAACCATTGAGCACCAAAGTGCAACCATAGAGTCATTCAAAAAGACGACTGACACTGTCTGCGAGGAGAGGAAAACTTTGAAGGCGACAATCTCAACCTGCAGCAGCATTCAGTCAGAAGTCTTTGAGAAACTGAAGATGGTTGTAGATTTGCTGAAGGCTGATATTGTCGATCCCCAAAAGGAGAACTTAAGTCTTAGTGAGTCATGCAAATTGGTTGCGGCTCAAGTTGAATGACTTCTCGCGTATCTTCCTAAAGATACAAAGTGGCAAGAAGAGGCATTGAAGACCAACGTAAGATCTGTAGCCTCTGCCATTTTGTGCAAATTAAGACATCACCACGGCCCAAATTTGGATTTGAATCCAGTGGTGGTAGATGCAGAATTCAAGAGTGAAGATCAGCTTGAGGCCATAATGGAAGAAGTCAAGCCTTTGGTTGAAAACCTCTTGAAAGAACTCAGGTTATTGTGATCTCATTATAATGAACAATGATCCTCTATTTGGATTGTACCTGCACATATACGATTATAGTAGAAAATATGCAGATGCATGCCTTTCACTTTTGGAAAAGATGTACTTAATTTCGTCTTATATTATGGCCATATCACCCTAGCCTCCTCCTAAGATCTACATACTGAAGGCATTGTATTATAATCTCAAGAGAAATATGGGTTAATGATGATCAAGAAATATCTAGTGAGTTTCTTATACGTTAAGAAAAGGTTTAGAAAGAAATGTCTCAACTAGATATGATCATCTGGTCACACCAATACTGATCTTAATATAATACCAAAGTTTATTACGAACTGGCAGCCCCTCGAATGATCAGAAACATACTAGTAAGTCCCGTATGCATTGAGGAACGGCTTATTTAGGGATGTCTTATCTAGATGCAACCATGAGATCGGCCAGCAAATCCAACTTTGTTACTATAATAAGATGATCATTGGCGGCCAGCCCCCGAGCCTAGCTTGGCAAAGGGAGGACAAAAGATAAGGATTTTGAACCATAACATAACACGACAAAAAGGTACATGTTTTTTTTAATGAAATCATGATAATTGGAAAGGAAAAAGGAATGGAAAAATCTTACATGTAAAACTTGTATAACTGATCTATATTCCAAGTATTGGACAAGATCCTTCCATCTTCCATGGTCAATCGAGCTGATCCTGATCGCGGCACTGAGACCACAATATAAGGACCTTCCCATTGAAGGGAGAACTTATTGTGATTAGATTGGTTTTGGATTTTTCATAAAACCAGGTCGCGCATGTGAAGACTACGAGGTCGCACCCTTTTACTGTGGTATTTACGCAGAGCTTGTACATATGCTGCGGACTTAATCAACGCCCGATCACGTTTCTCCTCAAGGAGGGTAATATCTTGGATACGTTGTTCATGTTGATCAGAATGATCAAATTGATCTACACGAATAGAACCAATACGAATTTCCGTAGGTAAGATAGTCTCGGCACCATATACCAGTTGAAAAGGTGTCTCACCCGTAGCTCGACTACAAGTAGTGCGTAGTGCCCATAAAACGGAGTAGAGTTTATCTATCCAAGCCCTCGAGCGTAACTTAAGGCGATCGAATACACGCTTCTTGATGCCTTGTAATATCTGCCCGTTGGCACGTTCAACGGCTCCATTGCTCTGTGGATGAGCCACAGATGCAAAGCACATTTTGGTCCCGATGTCATCGCAATAGTCCAGAAAGAGACCACTAACAAACTGGGGACCGTTTTCGGTAATAAGATGACTTGGAACACCAAATCGTGTGACAATATTCTGATGAAAGAATTTCTTCGCCGCAGCGGCGGTAATATTGCGGACTGGTTCAGTTTCAATCCACTTAGTAAACGTGTCAATGGTTATGAATAAGAACTTGTATCCATTAACCGCTTGGGGCATAGGGCCCACTATATCTATTCCTCAGACCACAAAAGGCCATGTTAAAGGAATAGTTTGTAAAGCATATGCAGGCTGATGAACTTGCTGTGCATGAAATTGACACTATGGGCATGTCTTAACCAAATGCATGGCAACATCAAGTGCCGAAGGCTAGTAAAAACCCTATCGAAATGCTTTTTTGACCAGTGTCTGATAAGATGCATGTGCACCACACACACCATCATGAATTTCTTTCAAGAGGGATTTACTTTCCTCTTGGGATATACAGAGCATGAATACTCCTTGAGTACCCTTTTTATATAAAATTCTTTCGATTATTTTATATAGACGCGCCTTTCAAACCAATCGATCACTTTCTGTTTCATCCTTGGGCAAGGTCTCATGTTCAAGATAGATCCGCAATGGTTGGGTCCAATCTTTTTCATGTCCAAGGTTGGTGACGTGAACTGTCACCAAATCATCCTTGACCAAAGCCATGATCGAAGGATATTGTAAGTGTGAACACTCCTGCCATAGCGGATGTGCGTGAGGACCCAATTTTTGATAATTAGTTTGCGATTATATTATCCTTTTGCGAAACAAATTGGACTTTGAAATGACTAAAGTGTTTTTCCAATTTCCTCACTTCTTCCATGTAATGACCCATTGTCACATCGGAGGTGCTGTTCTCCTTGTTTACCTGGTTTACGATTAGATGTGAGTCTCCCTTCACTACTAATCGACAGACTCCAAGGAATTTTGCTGCTTGAAGCTCAGCAAGAAGACCTTCATACTCTGCTGCGCTGTTGGTCGCAACAAAGTATAATTGAATGACATACTTGAGTTGGTTGCCCTGAGGCGTAATTAAGACCACTCCAGCCATCGAGTGTTGAAAACTACGAGAGCCATCAAAATACATTGTCCAATGGTCAGTGTATTGTAAATCTTTAGATTCTTGTGTAGGAGGGTCGGGATTAGTCCATTCGACCACGAAATCTGCAAGAATTTGAGATTTAACTGCGATACGAGGGGTGAAATGGATATCAAACGCTCCAAGTTCTACCGCCAATTTGCAATGCGACCAGATTTCTCTGGATTTCGCACAATATCTCCCAATGAAAAGGACGAAGGCACAGTAATTTTATGTGCTTGAAAATAATGTCGTAGCTTACGGGAAGCCATCAGAAGAGCATAAAGTAACTTCTGGACTTCAGGGTAACATTCCTTTGGTCCATGATGTACTTCACTTACGTAATAGATTGGTTGTTGTACACCTTCTCTCTCCACGTCTAGGACTGTGCTGACCGTGTGAGGGGTGGCCGCCAAATAAAGAAGTAATGGCTCCCCCAAATTTGGAGAGACCAGTATTGGCGGACTATACACATATGCTTTGACCTCTTGAAAGGCTTTTTCAGTTTCATCCAACCAGGTAAAACCATTGTGCTTGCGAAGAACCTTAAAGAAAGGCAATCTATGTTCACCTAGTCGTGATATGAAACGGCTTAAAGCCGCCATGCGACCTGCTAGTCTCTGGACATCCTTCATGGTCGAAGGAGATCTCATTTGCTCAATGGCCCTAATTTTTTTAGGATTAACCTCAATGCCTCTCGAACAAACAAGAAAACCCAAAAGTTTATCGGAAGAAACTCCAAAGGAGCACTTTTCAGGGTTTAACTTTATTCCAGGCTGATTCAAATTATAAAAGGTTTCATCAAGATCATCTATGTGATTAGAGCTTTTCAAACTCTTTACAACCAAATCATCGACGTTAGTTTCTAAATTACGCCCTAGCTGGGAAAGAAAGGTTTTTTGCATTAAGCGCTGGTACGTGGAACCGGCGTTCTTGAGACCAAATGGCATTCTGACGTAGCAGTAGGTGCCAAATGGTGTGATGAAGGCAGTTTTCTCTTCATCTTCTTCTGCCATGCTAATTTGATGGTACCCTGAGTAAGCATCCAGGAAACTCATTAGTTCGCAACCCACTGTAGAATCGACCAATTGATCGATGCGAGAAAGGGGAAAATCATCCTTCGGGTAGGCACTGTTTAAGCTGGTGTAATCGGCACACATGTGCCACTTACCATTTGCCTTTAGGACTATGACCGGGTTCGCAAGCTATTCAGGATAATCGACTTCACGAATAAATCCTGCCTTCTGGAGTTTGTCTAACTCCGACCGGATAGCTTCTTGTCGATCAACAGCAAAGCGTCTGAGCTTTTGCTTTATTGGTCGCTGTCCAGACCGAATTGCTAGCCTGTGCTCAATCACTTCCCTTGGGACTCCAGGTATGTTGGATGGTTTCCACACAAACACATCTGCGTTAGCCCGGAGGAAAGTAACGAGCTCGAGTTCTTATTTGTCATCCAAACCTGATCCAATCCGAATAGTTCTGGATGGATCATCTGGGTACAACGGAACCATTTTCAGTTTCTCATCTGGTCGCGGGGCAACTTTGATTGTATCTGAGGCCGTGGTCGCAATTTTAACATCCCGAAGGGGAAGCTGATCCACCAACTCCAGAGATAGCCGATCACCAGGATGGAGAACTAAGGGGGGGGGGGTGAATCGGTTTTCAAAAATAAATCTTAAGAGGCAAGCATAAGAAACAAGAGAGGGTACAAAGATGCTAGGGGTGCTCGGATATCTCAAATGTAGCTATCCCAATCATAGCACCACCTCTCTTGATATTCAAAAATCTCCATAAAAAAAGGAAAAAGAGAAACAAAAAGAAAGCAAGAAACAATCAATTACAAGTATTTAAATTGCGAGTATTTAAACAGACAATTGCGAGAATTTAAATTGCGAGTATTTAAACAAACAATTGTGAGAATTTAAATTATGAGTATTTAAACAAACAATTGCGAGAATTTAAACAAGAAAGAAAGAGAAGTTTCAATAACTTAAAAATATTCAAGAACCAAGAAAGGATCAAGAATACAAAAGTTTCAAAAGCTAAATACAATAGCCAAAAAACTCTCAAAGGGGCAAGTCTTCTCCCTAGCACTCCCCCTTCTTATATAGAGCTAACATCCACTTAGAGTAGTATCCACAACCAATGTGGGACTAAAATAACAGCTGGTGGAGGTTGGGCCCGAAGCCCAATTCGGCCCAACTCTCAACAATCATTTTTACAATTTTTGGATTTACAATTTCAGAATTACAGCATTTTCTGAACATTAGACACTAAAGCCGTCATAACTTCATCATCTGAACTCCGATTTTGATGTTCTTGGATCCGTTGGAAAGCGAGCTTCTAGCTCTACAAGTCTTCTGCTAACACCTTTCTGAGAACAAGTCTATATCAGTGCAAAATTATCTCTCCAATAGAACCTTTTGCATAAGCTTCCACTCGGAGTCCATAAACCATCTTGATGATTCCTTGGGCATCATGAGCACCACTTGTGCTCGCCATAATGTCATCACATTTCCACCTCGATGTTGAATAGCTCGCCACATGCCGGGAAGTCTCTCCCGTTCCGAACCCCGACCGGCAATCTCCACACTTCGACCGGCTCGAGCTACTTCAACAACCTCGGTGCAACACCATATCCGGGTGTTGGATTAGTCATGTAGAGCGTTCCCGTAAGTCTCTAGTACCTCTGGGATCTCTTGGACCAGTCGAGTCTCTGGCTCCTCTCTGAGCATTACTCCACTGCCCCATCCTTGCTGCAAGCGTACTATAACTCCGGTATACCTGCAACATGCACCAAAACCAAACAAACCCATCACATAGCACTGTTCACACATAATGACAACATAAACGAACACAAACAATTCAAAACATTGTCAAAACATACATCACTCAAGATTAGATAATCACATGGGGTTTACAATCTCCCCCTTGATGAGTGATTTGACAATTTTTGAATTTGATTAATTTGAATTTTGAATATAGAAAATGAAGCTCAAAAACATGGTCCAAAATATAGAAGAATGATAAATACACATGATCATGAAGATGATGCACAAGAGTGAGGAAATAAATAGATACAAGCAAAACTCCCCCTCAACCCAAAATGCATTCTTTTTCTCCCCCTTTGTCAAATTAATCATCAACGAAGCACGCCCTCCCTGTTAGATTATGCATGAATTTTCAAAAGGATACCAAGCATTGTTTTTGGATTTTTGAATGTTGCTGTGGTGAAAACGAAAAACATCAGTTTTGCAAAATATGCCCTTAAACCATGAAATGAAGTGTCAATAAACTTAAATCCATGCAAAGTGACCATAACTAGAGATAGCAAGATAGTAGATGAGTGAAATGAACTAAAACATTCTTGCAAAAATCACAAAATAGCTAGAATAAGAAAAATCAGGGCAATCCAAGCAATCACATGGGAAATACACACTTTGAGGTTCAAAATTGCTAATTTTCCACAAAGACACATACAAAGACCATGTTGAGAGAGAAATGCATTACTTACGCTAAGAATCAATGCAAACATGTGTCCTATGCTCCAAGTACAAAGTGGAACCAAAATCTTTGACTCAATTTTATTAAAATGCACATTTGAGCGATTATTTCAGCTCATTGCGGATTCGAAGCCGCTTATTGAGTTTGTATGTGGTTGAGACCACTTATTTGCAAGAAAAGACTATTTTTGAGCTTTCCAAACATGAGTAGCTTGCATCGATGCGAGCACCGTAGATTTGCGGTCCAGGTGCCCGATTTAATCAACTAACTCAAGGGCTCAAAATTGGACTAGAGAGCACAAGACTACATGAGAGCATAGGAATCAAAACAAAAGTTGTATATTTCAATTACATGGTGCAAGGCATGTGCAAAGAGAAGTTTCAACTTAATTGAAACAAGAAAATGCATATTTCCAGAAATTATTGCACAAATGCCCCTTATTGCTATAATTTAGCTAGAAGAGATAAATAACAAGTATGTGAAGCTCAAAACATTCCTAAACTATTAAGCAATCCTAGAAATGATAACTATGCATAAAAGTGGCATATTGAACACTCAAATCACAATCTAATAGGCATATAGAGCAAAACTACTCAAAAATTTAGAAAATTGCAGAATTGGGAAACATGCAAATGTAGGAATTTTACAAATGCAGAAATGTACACATGCAACAACTTCCCCCTCAACTCAACCCAAATGGATGAATGATGCCAAGTTCAGATCTAAGGTGAGCGAATCTAGAAGCATCAAGAGGTTTAGTAAAGATATCAGTTAACTGGTGTTCAGAATCGACAAAGTGTAATGCAATGTCACCCTTCTCTACATGATCTCTAAGGACATGATACCTCACATCTATATGCTTAGTGCGACTGTGCTGGACAGGATTTTTAGCAATATTTATGACACTAGTGTTATCACAAAATAGAGGTACATTCTCAATTTTTAGACCATAATCATGCAGAGTAGAGATCATCCAAAGTGAATGTGCACAACAACTACCAGCTGCTATATATTCAGCCTATGTTGTGGACTGAGCTACACAATTTTGCTTCCTAGATGACCATGAGACAAGTGAAGTGCCTAGGAAGTGGCAAGTGCCCGAAGTACTCTTCCTATCAACCCGGCACCCAGCAAAATCAGAATCAGAGAAACCCCTAACATCTTGTGTAGAGGAACAGGAATACCAAAGACCAAAAGTCAAGAGTGTGATGTAGGTACCTGAAGATCCTCTTTACTGCTTGGCGGTGAGATGCACGAGGGGATGCCTGAAAACGTGTACACAAGCACACAACAAACTGAATGTCTGGGCGTGAAGCCGTAAGATAGAGAAGGGAGCCAATCATACTTCGGTACTCTCGATCAGCTACGGGCTCTCCATCTAAATCAGGATTGAGCACAACTGTTGTACCCATTGTGGTTGCAATCGGCTTGCAATCCTCCATTTTGAAGCGCTTGAGGAGGTCCCGAGTGTACTTCGCCTGGTGCACAAAAGTTCCTTGCTTTGTTTGCTTGATTTGAAGCCCAAGGAAGTAGTTAAGCTCGCCCATCATGCTCATCTCAAACTCCCTACTTATAATCTCAGAAAAACTCGAAACAAGAGAGTGAGATGAACCCCCAAAAATGATATCATCCACATAAACTTGTACGAGAAGAAAATCATTACCATGCCTGAGGAAGAAAAGGGTTTTTATCAATTTCTCATTTGAAATCCTTTTTCCAACAAAAATGACTTCAAACGATCATACCAAGCACGTGGAGCTTGCTTGAGACCATATAAAGCCTTTGAAAGTTTGAAAACATGATTTGGAAAGTATGGATTTTCAAAGCCAGGTGGTTGCTTTACATAGATTTCTTCATTGATAAAACCATTTAAAAACGCACTTTTGACATCCATTTGAAAAAGTTTAAGATGTTTAGAAGCAGCAAATGCCAATAAAATGTGAATTGACTCAAGTCTAGCAACTGGAGCAAAAGTTTCATCAAAATCAAGACCCTCAACTTGAGAAAACCCTTGAGCGACTAAGCGAGCCTTGTTACGGACCACATGACCGTGCTCATCCTGCTTGTTTTTGAACACCCACTTGGTCCCAATGACATTATAACCAACCGGGGGTTCAACAAGCATCCAAACTTTGTTGCGCTCAAAATTATGCAACTCCTCATGCATGGCATTAATCCAACTCATGTCTGTGAGTGCATGGGTGACATCATGGGGTTCAAAAAAGGCAACAAATGTAGAAAAGCGACATGAGAGCTAGAAGCAGCAAACCGTGATCGTCTAGTCCTCTCATGTATGTTCCCAATCATTTGTTCCAAGAGATGCCTCTGAATGATGCGTCGTGGAACTGAAGGACCTGGATCAACGACAATAGGTGAAGTCACCTCAGGCTCAGGAGTGGAAGGAGAAAATCCAATGGGTAAAGGAGGTGATGCTGGCTCGTCTGGCTGAAGAAGTGGATGAGGAAGCTCTGGATAGATACTCTCGTCGTCATCATCATCCTCCACAAATATGCTATTAGATGTACCTATGGGACCTGAAATGTCTGATCTAGCACTAGGGCTAGTCTCATCAAAAGTAACATCACAGGATTCTACAATTGTACTAGTAGCAACATTGAGCACTCGAAATCCCTTGGAAGAAGCAGGATAGGCAAGAAAAATGCCATTAGAAGTGCGAGACTCAAATTTGTCCAAAAGACGCCTTTTCAAGATGAAACATTTGCAGCCAAAAACATGAAAATATGAAACACTCGGCTTGCGATCAAAAAGGAGTTCATATGGAGAGCGCTTCAAAACAGGTCTCAAAAACACCCTATTTGAGATATAGCATGCCGTGTTCATTGCCTTAGCCCAATACTTACGAGGTGTGCTATACTCATCAAGCATTGTCCTAGCCATCTCAACCAAGGTGCGGTTCTTTCTCTCCACAACGCCATTCTGTTGAGGGACGTATGGGGAGGAGAACTGGTGCTCAATACAAAACTCAGCACAAAAATCCGAGAAATGTGAATTTTTGAACTCAGTGCCATTGTCAGTGCGTATAGCTCGAATGGCACCTGATAGTCCATTAAGAAGCTTTTTTGCAAAATCCCGAAAAAGGCCAAACACCTCATCTTTGGAAGCCATAAAGAACACCCAAGAGTAGCGAGAGAAATCATCAACAATGACTAAACAATACCACTTTCCACCAGCAGACATGACATGGGCTGGACCAACAGTGTCCATATGAATTAGTTTGCCCGATCCCTCAGTCCTCACCTCAATGATGGGACGATGTGGAATGGCGACTTGTTTGCCATGCCGACATGGGACACACAAGGTTTAATCTTTGAGCAAGGAATTTGCATCTCGTCCAGTGCCTTGACCAATAATAGGTCCAAGGAACTGCCTCCGTCGATCAGAACCCTTTCAACTCTAGCATTGCTAATTATCGGAGTAATGACCAAAGGAAGCCGCAATGGTCGTGTGAGCCCCTTGGGACAATCGTCCCGGTCGAAGGTTAAGGGAGTTTTTGACCAACGAGGATATTGAGGCTCTCCAAGGGGAGCCTCAACTTTATTTACCTCACGGTAAAAAGTTATGAACTGACCCTTAGAAGCATAAGAAGAAGAACCACCAAAAATAATATTGACATGATTTTGGGGTACCTGGTAAGACATTTCTTCATCTCCATTAGTGTCTCTAACCTCGCAGGCTTGATCTTGCCATGGTATGGTTGGCATGGGTCCAATTCCTTGATAGAAATCATCCAATTGCTTCAACCAATTGTGACAGTTCTTGAGATCGTGTCCCGAAGAATTATGGAATGGACACCACTTCTTGTTTCCCTGCGGGTTAGCTTGTTTTCCCGAATGGTTGCTGTCGCGGCCGCCAGAAGGAGTTTTAATTTTAAATGGAAACTTATTACCTTTCCCTGGCTGCGGTTTGTCAGCAACTGCAACATCTCGGTATTGTCCAGCCCGATTCTTCTTGGACTTCTTGGATTTCCCGCCCGATGATGACTCTGGTTTCTTGCTAGAATCATCCTTCTTGTCATTTTTGAGACCTGGTTGAGGCGGCAGATTCCCTTTATCCACCATGCTATTCCATTCCACAGCCTCGGTCGCATTGGAATAGCAATCAGCCATGTTGAAAAGATCGGCTACTGAGCGAGGCGGATGGATAAGCAAATCTTCGGTGAATCTCTGATATCGCACGGCATGTTTGAATGCCCTGATAATGGAGCTGTCAGAGATGTTTAAAATGGTATTTCTTACTCCAACAAATCTCTTGACAAACTGCCGAAGAGTTTCTGTAGAAGTCTGGCGCAAGCGATGAAGATCATCTTCCTTGCCGGGCTTCTGATAACAATTTTGGAAATTGTTGAGTATTGCATCACACAACATCTCCCAATTATAGATCGACCCTTCCGGTTGATTAAACAACCAGGTCCTTGCTGGTCCTTCAAGAACCGTTGGCAAGTAGTTTGCCATCATGAGGTCATCTCCCCCTGCCGCTTGGATGGCAGTGATGTAAATTTGAAGAAACTCCGATGGGTTTTGAGTTCCATCGAATCTTTCAATTGTTCCTGGTTTAAACTTATTTGGCCAGACCACGGCATGAAGGCATGGTGAGAAAGCTTTACAACCAACATAGGAACTGTGAAGATGTCTGCGACCTTCCATATGGTCACGGGCGACATCACCTTGAGGAGATACACCTCGCGACCCCCAGGCGAGAATGGATTGGTACCCGATCCCGATCACAGGAACTTCCAACTTGCCTGACCTTGTCATACCGAATTGGCCTTGCTGGCAATCGATTGTGCCTCCCATGACTAGAGTGAGAATAATCTCGCTCATGGGAACGAATCATGGAACGGGATGACACCGTTGGAGTTGCATCAGATGCAACTTCGTCGAGCGTGTCCGCCAGGACTCTAGAAAAGGTTGTTCTATCCACATCTCCCAAGTCAGGAGGAGGATTACGCAGTGTATCTGCGATCGCACGAATTCGGTCTTGTGTGCTCCTTCTCGGTGCCATGGGAGTCACCGTCTCTTCAACCGCCGGGGGATACTCCGGGGCCAAAGAAGGTGTTTGGTCGCTCCTACGACCATGCGTATGATGGGAAGTGCTAGGACCGGGATCTCGAATAGCGGCATCATGACGAGATTGCACAAGGTGTAAGGCTTCCTTAGTGGCCCTGCGAACCTCGTCTTCTCGTTGCTCACGATACTGATCCTCCTTCTGTCTACGCTCTTGTTCCTCCCTGGCAATTTGCTGCTCAGGAGTTTCCTCCAATAGTGCAGCAAATTCTCGAAGAATCGAGGTCGCAGATGGGGAAAACATTCCTGTTTGTTTTGAATCAGATTCGAAATCAAAAAGGGATTGGAGATTGTTCGGGTCAAACTTACAGGGACTAAGCTCCAAATTACCATCATCCACATCATCTAGAGCGATGTGTCGTGGTACATATCCAGCCTCTAAAAAAAACATGAGGCATTTGTTCCATCTTCTTTGGTTTTTGGTCGACAAACATGACCAGAGTTGGAGAAGATGCACCCTCTGGATGTTCTTCAAGGACATCCTTGCGATCAACCTCTTCCATAGGAACGGGATCGTCAGGGGAGGGCATCTGAACATGGGCATAGTCATCGAGATCGAAATCATCCTCAGAATGACATGACTTACCAGAGCTCTTGATGAAGAAAAACCTTGAGAAAGGCCCCACGGTGGGCGCCAATTATCGACGATTGGGACTCGGGGTTCTTAGTCGATCTTACGCAGATTTGTGAGTAGGGAGTGAGACATTTCAGGGTGTTTATTAGGTAAGTTAAGGTAAGTATGAGTCGGTGACACACAGAATTATATAGGTTTGGGCCCTCAATAGATTGAGTAATAACCCTATGTCCTGTGATATTTCTACTATGTATAAGAGTGTTTACAGAGGAAGAGAGATTGGTATAGAGTATAATCAATCTCTCGCTATACTGCTTCCTAGTGTCTATTGCTTGAGTTGTTCAAGTCTTCGATCTCTCGTCCTCTGCTTCCTTCCCTCCTTTTATACTAAATGAAATGATGCCAACGTGAAGCAGTTTGGACGGTTGCTAATATGCAGTTGCATAACTGCACTAATCTCTTCGCGGGTTAACATATGCGGTTATAGATAACCATACATCTTAACTCCTTGACGGTTGTCTTCACACGTGGGAGAAGAAATTATCTTTATCCCGGAAACGTGTTTGGTAAAGCTCAAACACAACTCAGGTTAAAGGTAACCCTAAGGTCACCTTGGTCGTGTATAGCCTGCGACCTTATGGTTGCTCAAGATCTGCGACCATAGACTGGTTCTGCACCTGCGACCTTCTGGTATACAGGAAGTTGCTTCTGCTACCATAGTGGCTGCTAAGGCACAGGTTTATGTATCATATCCGAAATATCTTGAATGTGATATATAAATAACTAGCTCGGGTGATAATCCTCGTCACACGTTTGTGGATGTCTTCGATTAGCCGGTTGTACGTCGAGACAGTAGCCCCATAGAGAACACTCGAGTGCTTCATCGATTGTTCTGGTCATACTGCCAATGCATCGAGACATTTACTTATTGTCGAACAGTGATATGTGTGGATGGTACATTCTTGACTAGGAAGTACAAGGGCACGCTTCTCACTGTTGTTGCTGTGGATGGTAATGACCAATTGCTTCCATTGGCTTACATGATCGTTGAGTCAGAAAACACAGAAAGCTGGTTGTGCTTTCTGGTCAATGTGAAGCGAGCGGTTGTCGGTGATCGAGAGAAGGTCTGCATCGTATTGGACGGACACCGAGGGTTGCTCACCACCATTGAGGTAATGCGCAGGACCCAGATGCTCCGTACAAGTGGGAGGATGTGTGTAGCTATTGGTGCATGCAGCACATTGCAGCAAACCTTTTCACACAATTCCGCAGGAAACTGTTCATGGATCTTTTCAAGAGGATATGATCACAAAACCAATCGAGCAAGTTTCAGGCCGTGTTTGACAAATTGGAGACCTTGACTCTTAATTCCATGAGGAGGGCCACCAATGCGACCAGTGATGCAAGTGTTAGCAAATTCTCCTAATGGATTCAGGACAAGGACATCGAGAAGTGGTCCTTATTGCACGACGAAGATGGCGCGAGGTATGGGATAATGACCACCAACCTTTTAGAGGTGTGCAATTATGTGTTGAAGGGAGTGAAGTGTTTTCCGGTGATTGCTGTAGTGGAGATAACATGGTACCACACAGCCGAGTACTTCAACAATAGAAGCGTTGTGTAGAATCGAGGATGCCGACTAGAGGGGGGTGAATAGGAGGCTTTAAAAACTTCAACTTAAAACAACTTTTGCAATGAAAGAACAAATGAATTTATATTACACAATTAAAAGAGAAAGAGAAAGAGACAAACACAAAGATTTTTTCTGAGGTCTCGGAGACTCGCTCGGTCTCCCCTACTCCTCGTTGAAACACTCAAATGAATGAGTCTTGCTTCAATATCCACGAAGGATATTACTCACTAGTGGTTGCTCCTTGTCCGCTCCGGAAAGGCGAGCACCGATGCCTTTTACAATCTTGTCGAGCCTTTCTTACAATCTCTGAATAGGAGAGGTCAACGGCCACGCCACTAAACCGTCTAGGTGAGGGCGTTCACCAAGAGTATATGAGAGAATGAGGCTGCTGGTGTTAAAAACATCTGCTCAAAGCCTCCATTTATAGCCCAAGAAATCAAAAGAGCCGTTGGAGCTCGCAATAAAAGAAACAGTGCATACTGACAGTCAGCATGGCATGCCGACAGTCAGCATGCCATGCCGACAGTCAGCATGGGTCACGACCAGAAAGAAGTAAAATCTGGAGAAAACTCAGCTAGCCGTTTGATGTCAAAAAAGGAAATAAATCAGCACATATTGATAGTCAGCAACACATGCTGATAGTCAGTGTCCAAAATAACAGCTCGACAAAAATCACGGATAAAACTTTGCTAGCCGTTTGTGGTCATATATGGAAACTGACACCTCATACTGACAGTCAGCATCACATGCTGACAGTCAGTATCGACCACAAAAATGACCAGTTACAACAGAAACTCAAAACAATCAGCTCGAGGTTGAACCTCATACTGACAGTCAGCATGGAATGCTGACAGTCAGTATAGGTCAAAATATTTTAGTTCAAGAAAACATGCTCTCTGGACAATTGTCAGTTTAAACAGACTGACATTCATACTGACAGTCAGCATAGCATACTGATAGTCAGCATGAATAAAAACAGCCATAACTTTTGATCCAGAAAATACGATTTAAGAGTTTAATAGCTCGTTTGAAAGATAATTTAAAGAGCTATATTTTTGTCAACAGAAGTGATGAGGACATCACTCCTATGAATGCGTCAACTTCTCCAACACCGCTTGTGCAAGAACCAATTAAAAGGGCACGTGCACGTCAGCTAAATTACCAGTGAGCTCGTTCCTAAGTTTATGTGAAACTACCGTAGAGGGCGAGTTACTACGTAATGATATTGTTCTTGTACTTAGGAATCATGGTTTGGATCAGCGAGGATGTCACGATGCACCGAGACGAGCCAAGGTTCGAGTTGATCCCGAGATGGACGCTGGTTCGGACTGCAGCGACACGTCTATCTTCAAATGGACGCCCAGGCCACGTATGAAGTCCGTTTTCGACGTTCTACCACCTCACGGAAAGCTTAGGAGATAAGTTTTCCAACGCATCTGGTCCTGCTGCCGAATTCTTTCCAAGTCACTAAGAATCATCCAAACAATGCGCATGAGACAGAGTCAGACTGGTGCTGCGTCACCTCTTTTTGGGCCTTCGGCCCATGTATCTTAGTTAGGCAGCGACCTAAACCCTAGCCGCCGCCTGTCTCTCTCATATACATACTCCGTAGCCGTCACAGGGAGACTTGGGTTTTGCTTAGATTATTCTGCCTTTGCAGTTTCGCCGTAGATCGGTTTGTGGAACCCCAACTTGTGAGCTTAATTCAATTTGATTTGCAATTTCCAGATTGTTTCTTCTACATTTTTGCTTGTGCTCTCGATTCGCTTGCAGGAATTAGCCTTCTTGGCGTGGTCAACCGTGTCTTGGCATGGTTAATAACCAAAGGAGCAGTGGTGTAGCGATTTCTGGGTTCGATCAGTTCTGATCGGAAACCGGATCGTCAACGTTGAGATCTCCACCAAATCGACTTATCATCTACCTGACGGAAGATCGGGCACCCCGTGTTTCATCAAGTGGTATCAGAGTTAAGGTTGCCCGTCAGGTATCCCCTCTGTTCGTCGTTCATCTTCTACCTAGAGTCCAGAAAAAGCCAAAAAAAAAATTTGTGATCATAGTCTTTCGTTTTCCAAAGCACTTTGAGCCTTTCGCAATTTTCGTTTTCAGTTTTGTGTTGTTGAATTTGTGTCCGTGGTCATCGTCGTATTGCTGGTCAATTCATGTTCTTGGTCTAGTGTCGAATCTCAAATCCCAATCCTAAACCGAAACCAAATTCGAGTCGCAATCAGTTAGGATTTCCCTTTTGCGTTGCTGTTTTTCTAAAGACAATATCTTAGTCGTTTGAACACCAATTTGGGCAATTAAATATTCTAAGTTGTATCTCTCGAAGAGATCTACAACTTTGTTCATTGTACCAAATTCCAGAAACGCATTGGAAGTTAATCTGTTTCATCTCGGAGTAATATGTACATCCTATATTTCGGGGGCCATATCTCCTAGTTCCAAACCCCAAATTGGGTGTTCCATATATTCAAATTGATGAGAAAGAAAAGAGCTACAACTTCCTAGTTATAAGTTTTTGCGTTTGAGGTCTCTAAGAGCCCCAAATTATTATTGGACGTTTCTGCAGAGCATCTTTGCTAAATTGCCGAGAGTATTGTGATTGGTTTTGTGTGTAATTCTTAAATTTTGAGTTGTAATCCATCCTTTGTAACACTCTTGTGAAAAAAAAGAAAAAAAAAGAAGAAAAGAAAGATTAAGAAAAAAAAAGATTAGAAGTGCTTGCATCCTTTCATGTCCATCGCCTGTATCGATCACTTTGCTTGCTTGAACTAATTTTAGGAACGCGTATAGGCCAGCAAC
This sequence comes from Pharus latifolius, assembly GCA_019359835.1. Lineage (NCBI taxonomy): Eukaryota > Viridiplantae > Streptophyta > Magnoliopsida > Poales > Poaceae > Pharus > Pharus latifolius. The sequence goes on along the minus strand of CM033319.1, from coordinate 49,371,391 downwards.
TGTGACACGTACTTTGGACATTTATTCAGCTTTGTTATCTGATTTCGGTTATTGCTAATCCTTTGCTTATATACAATTGCCTTCCGAGCTCCACCTTCTTCTTATCAGAACAGGATTCAGCCTTGCAATCACCTCACTCACGCCCCATGGTATCACGAACCAGCCACCGGTTGTACCTTCTGCAGTGTTGGTAAGATCCTTGCAAGAGCGTGGTAAGACGCTTGAGGGCGAGTGAATCCACATACCACCACGTAGTAGTTTATAGGGATAATACTTTGTGTTATATTTGTTCTTACTAACGATGACAGGACCGCAAACCAGAGCTAGAGCTGCTGCTTAGGAGGATGACCTTCGTAAGCTCATTCTTGATATGAACGAGGCCCTCAACAAGAGCATCCAAGTGCTCACGGACAAGTTCACGAAGGACAAACAAGACAATCAGAACAGTATCGAGAGGCTAGATCGTCGTATCTCTGATCTTGCTGGTAGGGTGGAGAATGTGGAGAAACGACAACCTTCTAATGGAACAACGATCCAACAAGACAATGAAGTCGATGAGGAGTCCAATGGGGGTTCACCGCAACGACGCCGCCATGCGACGAGTTGCACGAGATGCACAATTACAGGAGCGACTGAGCCCCAATCATCAAGGTATGCGAGATAATAATGGTAACAATCACATTCGCAATGATGATCCTTTCGCTAAGGTTAAGTTCATCATACCTTCTTTTTCTGGTTTATATGATGCTGAAACATACCTAGATTGGGAAATGACCGTGGAACAAAATTTAACTCCCATTTAGTTCCTGAAATTCATCGAGTTAGACAAGCGACTAGTGAGTTCAAAGACGATTTTGTTTTAGGACTGCCTAGGACAAAGAGGGGGAGGGATAGCATTTTTGTTGTGGTGGATAGGTTTTTCAAGATGGCGCATTTTCTTCTATGCCATAAAAGCGACGATGCTACTCATATTGCCGATTTATTTTTCAAAGAAATTGTTCGCTTGCATGGTATGCCTTCTACTATTGTTTCAGATCGTGACACAAAATTCTTGGGCCACTTTTGGAGAACTTTATGGAACAAATTGGGGACCAAATTGTTGTTTTCTACTACATGTCATCCCCAAACTGATGGCCAAACGGAGGTTGTGAACTGCACATTGTCCACGATGTTGCGGGCTATTTTGAAGAAGAACCTGAAGCTGTGGGAAGAGTCTTCCTCATGTGGAGTTTGCTTACAACCGTGCACTGCACTTAACTACTAAGGTAAGTCCTTTTCAGGTAGTGTATGGTTTCAATCCTCGTGCTCCAATTGATTTGTTGCCTCTTCCATCATCTGAAAGGGTCAATCTAGATGCTACGAAACGTGCTGAGTTTATTCTGAAACTGCATGAGACAACAAAAGAGAATATTGAACGTATTGAGAGGATTGTTACCCGAGCTAGTTTAGATTAAATGCACGTCTGGTTCAAGACAGATTCGAACCAGGTGAGTGTCTGTTGATATGATCTCAGCTGTCATAGGAAACGCGGACGCATGGTCGCAAGATCTACGCCATCAGGCCACAGATAGTGCGCGGTCAGAAGCCCGTATGCGATGCGCGACAGAAGGTCGCAGATAATACGCGGTCAGATGACTGCGAGCTATACGCGGTCAGAATACCCTCGACCAGGAGACGCGGGGTTGCTTAGACCCTACAACAAGCATATCCCGAGTATCTCGAAGATTCCTCCACGTACGGAGACAACCGTCAGGAAGTTAATATGTGCAGTTATTCCTTAATTGCACGTGTTAAGCCTGCGTGGAAGTTAAGTGCAGTTACCAAAACTGCACCTGAGCAACTGTTCGAAGCCGTTATGCATTGGCGCCCTTTCGACCAATATAAAAGGGTGGGCTAATGCACTAGATGAGGATATGAGATAACAAGTCAATAGAAGCATTGGAACAAATCGACTAGCTTGCATAGGCTATTTTAGTAGTGTTTTACATAACCACACGGAAAAGATCTTCGCCTGTGATAAATTTTTCCACAACCTTGTAATCTTTTTTCCTATACGTAGTGAAATCCCAACAGGATGTAGGGCTATTACTCCCACCATCGAGGGCCCAAACCTGTATAAAATTCTCTGTGTTCCAATTGACTTTGGTTCATCATCCCTTCCCGGAGGGACACCCTAAAAGGTCTCACAACTCACAAAGTTCTGCATAAGTTCGACTAAGCACCCTGAGTCCGAATCGTCGACACGTATGAATGAAAGATATCGTATTGCTGGTAGTCATGGTAGAAAAGAATTGATATTTGCTCTTGGAGATCTTGTTTGGCTACACTTGCGTAAAGACCACTTTCCTAATTTAAGAAAGTCTAAATTGATGCCTCGTGCTGATGGTCCTTTTAGGATGCTAGAGTGTATAAACAATAATGCATATAAGCTTGAGTTGCCCGCAGCTTTCGGGGTAGCCCCACTTCTAACGTTGCAGATTTGCGCCCATACTTGGGAGAAGAAGATGAGCTTAAGTCGAGGACGACTCCAATTCAAGAGGGGGAGGATGATGAGGACATCACTCCTATGGATGCGTCAACTTCTCCAACACCGCTTGTGCAAGAACCAATTACAAGGGCACACGCACGCCAGCTAAATTACCAGGTGAGCTCGTTCCTAAGTTTATGTGAAACTACCGTAGAGGGCGAGTTACTACGTAATGATATTGTTCTTGTACTTAGGAATCATGGCTTGGATAGCGAGGATGTCACGAATCACCGAGACGAGCCAAGGTTCGAGTTGATCCCGAGATGGAGGCCGGTTCGGACTGCAGCAACACGTCTGTCTTCAAACGGACGCCCAGGCCACGTACGAAGTCCGTTTTTGACGTTCTACCAGTTCACAGAAAGCTTAGGAGATAAGCTTTCCAACGCATCTAGTCCCGCCACCGAACTCTTTCCAAGTCACCAGGAATCATCCAAACAGTGCGTGTGAGACAGAGTCAGACTGGTGCTGCGTCACCTCTTTTTGGGCCTTCGGCCCATGTATCTTAGTTAGGCAGCGATCTAAACCCTAGCCGCCGCCTGTCTCTCTCATATACATACTTCGTAGCCGTCACAAGGAGACTTGGATTTTGCTTAGATTATTCTGCCTTTGCAGTTTCGCCGTAGATCGGTTTGTGGAACCCCAACTTGTGAGCTTAATTCAATTTGATTTGCAATTTTCAGATTGCTTCTTCTACGTTTTTGCTTGTGCTCTCGATTCGCTTGCAGGAATTAGCCTTCTTGGCGAGGTCAACCGCGTCTTGGCACGGTTGATATCAATGGAGCAGTGGTGTAGTGATTGCTGGGTTCGATCAGTTCTGATCGGAAGCCGGATCGTCAACGTCGAGATCTCCACCAAATCGATTTATCATCTACCTGACAGAAGATCGGGCACCCCGTGTTTCATCAAGAAGCAAAAGCCAGATCTGCCTAGATCTTTCTAGAAAATGTAAAAACACTTCTGCTGCCAAAAATTCATCTAAAAAACCAAATCAAATCCAACCGAAAAGAATGCAATGCAGTGACCTAATAGTTTCTCGGTTTATGCTGGAAATATAGTGATGACTTGCAACCCCTCTTTATAGTACGGTTAAAATTAAAAACAAATTTCTAAACCGATCAAACTTCAAACACCGAGATCGGTAAAAATAAAAACAAATTTTTCCTTAGATCCTTTGCAACTTCAATCTTGCAATTTGCGTCTTGTCTTTATATTTTGCGACTTGTGCTTTACCTCTTTCGCATTGGGTTCATCTTGAGCATCTTGCATACCTTCCCAACAAAATTCTGTATCAAGTAGCTCAAAAAAACAATTAGTCTGAAACGCTTGTTTTCATTAATCATCAAAATCAGATCAGGTATAAAGGCCTAGATGCAACACATATGATCCCATGAGAATCTTGCCCGATGTTGTACAGTCCTACTTGACTGCTCACATAGATAAGGCCTAGAGGCACGAGGTGACAACAATAAGCAGGCTACACTGAATAATTCAAGTCCGCCTCTGGCAGAAGAACGTGAGCGATCAACTTAGGCCTGGATAGGTACACAAGGTCATTCGTGGGGATGTCTCTGAATGCACATGCAACAAACTGAAACTACTACACAAGCCCTGCTCGCATGTCCTTGCTTCATGTGCGACTGTTGGTGTGAGCCCAGTGCCTTACCTTTCGGAGTACTTCAATCTTGAAAACCTTTCTAAGACATGGAATGGCGTGTGGAGAGTTTTCATGACGCTTGGGGACTACAGAATTATCCCTGCGGGTGAGGTAACATGGATCCCAGATGTAAATCTTAGGTGAAAGGGTCCTAGGCAATGGAAGACATGCCAAATACATAACGACATGGATGAGTCGCAGACGGGCAACTCACGAGCTAGAAAATGCTCAATCTGCAAACAACCTAGGCATAGCAGGAAGGATTGTTTGAATGCACCCTGATCGACCTAGCTATGTTGTATGTGTTCGACGAAATCTTGTAATAACCTCGAGTACCATCGGCCGAGTTAGACTTGAGTTTGCAATTAGTCAAAACCTGATCAAATTTACAGGATGATTGTAATCTGTATGTTATTTTATTGTGCATTGCACATCTTAATGGTTTAATGGTTCATGTTGTATGTTACTTTATTTTCATGCTGTCTGTTATCTTCGTGTTGTATTTTATTTTTGTGTTGATGGTTTAATGGTTTAATGGTTCATTTTTGGACTAATGGATTAGAGTTGTCGTGGTATTACGAATACCCCAGCAGGTTTTGTGGAAGATCTTAACGAAGAAAAGACGACGCGAGCTGACCGTGCGACCGGTCCTCTCCCGTCGGGCAAACACAGCAAGTGACACGAAGGTTTATACAGGTTCGGGTCCCAGTGGGGGCCCTAGTCCTGTCGGCGTGCTCCCAACCGGAGTTGGCTAGGGGAGCTCTCTCGGGGGAGAGATGGCTCCGGAGCACACCTGTTTGATTGTCTATTAGAGTAAAAAATGGATTGTCCTCTTCACATGAGGTGTTACAAGGGCTTATATAGGCCCACAAGAAGCAAAAAGACTAAACTACCCTGCTCGCCACCATTGGATCGAGGGGCAGTGACGTCCTTCTTCCGGTCAGGAGCCTTGGATGCTTGACAGGTGTCTACCATTTCCCGAGACGCTTCCCGCGTGATCCTCATGTGACCCTGGACCTGGGGGCCTTGTCCCCAGGCAAAAGGCGGCTCCCGGGACAAGCCACCGGGGGGCCTTGTCCCCGGGCAAATGGCGGCGTTCGGGACAAGCCACTAGGGGGCCTTGTCCCCAGGCAAAAGGCCGCGCCTCTTACCTGGACTTGATCCCATGGAGATTTCCCCCAACAGCAGCCCCCCATGCCCTTCGGGGATGATGTTCGAGTCCCCGGGGGGGATGGTCCGTGTTACTGGGAACATCTCCTCCGGGACATATCTTCGGGACCGTGACACTTCGATTCCCGCACCAAGCGTTTATGGCTACGCCGTCGTTCATTAAGGCCTCATCTCGATGGGAGCGCGCCGTTCGGCCATAATGGCCGCTCGTGGTTTGAACCGACGACGCCTCGTTTCGCGCGCTTGTCCCTTCATTTCCCGTGTGCCGTTTGAATTGGGCGGCACGGATGCATCACGAGGAGCCACGTGGCACCCATCGGGGCCACGTTCGAGCCCTATAAATGCGGGCTTGAGGGACCCGGAGAAGTCACTCCAGCCCTCAATCCTCAAACTTCACTAGCGCTCTTAGCTCTCCCGGTAGCCCTCTCCCGGAAGCTCGGTCCCGGAAGCTCAGCCACCGAAAAATCAAGCCCCTCTCTTTCAGAACCTAAGCCACTGGAGGAATCAAATGGGACCCAAGGGCCGTGCTAAGGCTGCTGAGGTGCCTCCGGTGGAAGTCATCGCGGACTTCCTCTGGGCTCGGAGTTCACATCCGGGGAATTGGAGTCCCTTGTGGACCAGGGGGTGGTCGCGGATGGGGACATCCGGATCCCCTCGAAGAAGGTGCTCCCCGCCCTAGGCCCGAGAAGTGGTGGTCTTCGAGGCTTCACTAGTACGGAAAAGCTTTCTTCTATCGGTAAAAAACACCCTTTTACTATTGGTTTCTGTACCGATAGAGATAGACACGATAGAACAAGCCCGAACATTTTCTATCGGTAAATAACCGATAGAAGAACTGCACTATTCTATCGGCATCTTAGGAGTGTACCGATAGAAAATCCGTCGTAGTCTGACGTTTAGCGGCAGGTAAAGTACCAATCTTCTAACGGTTAATTATGAATTTACCGACAGACAAAATCTTAGTACTCTCCCGGTTGGAAATGAGTTTACCGATAGAAAAAACGATTGTGCTCTCTCGATTTTCGTATGAGTTCACCGGCAGGAAAAGTCACACTCTCCTAACGGTTAATTTTGAGTGTACCAATAGAAAAAATGACACTAGTCTCTCGGTTGTGTATGAGTTCACCGGCAGGAAAAGTAACATTCTTCTAACGGTTATTTTTTAATTTACCGATAGAAAAAATGATAGTAGTCTCTCGGTTGTGAATGAATTTACCGATAGAAATACAGTACAGATGCAATACAGTACATTCACATATACAGTACATTATTTACATTCACATATATAGTACAGATGCAATACAGTATAGATTGGATACACAATACAGTACAGATGCAAAGAAGGGTAAATTCACATATACATTGAACAGATTGACACATTAGACAGTTATTCACATTTATTCACATATATATGGACAAATACAAATTTCAATCCAATGTGGACATTTATTCACATGTACTGTTTATTCACATGTATATAAACAATCTATGCACAGAGTACACGAAAAAGAGAAAATTGTCATAGCGGATGGTTGGGCGCAACTTCCTCCATGACATATTGAGCCCAGATTTGTCGAAGATCTCTAATCTTTGCATTTTCGTATTGGTCTTTCGACATGGCGATCTGCAAGCATGTGTGAATACTGAGTAACTAACTTCCTAATTTAGAACGTGATACCCAATTTTCAAATTTGAGTTAGCTATCGATGCTTACCTGGGGAAATTGGGCAAAGTTTGTCTGCACTAGGTCATACATGTAGTGCAACACATAAAACCCGCATTCCCACGATTGCGGCTGCTGATGGCACTGAGATAATTGCATATGCGAAGACATGTTAGCTATTGTTTCCATAAACTAATTAAGCATAAACAAAAAGTCTTGTGAGTACCTCATATTCTTTCCAAGCTAGTAGGGAGCCCTGCGGTGCGGCATGCCTCCCTCCAGCGGACACATATTTATCAAAAGCCCTGCATTTCAGTTAGTATTGCCGGTTAGTGTATTATCATTAGCTAGTGAGGTGAAAATTTAAATCAAACATATAAGTTACTTACGCCTCCATATTCCCCTTGACCACATATTCGATCGATAATCTGTCACGCATCGAATCGAGGTAGTACACCTCGTTCCTCGGCGGACAGATCACGATGAGGATCCAGTGGCCCCTGCATTGTACGTAAAAGAGGACCGCTAGCTCAAAGTATATCTCAGATGTAACATACAAGATTGAGTTAAATTAGTATGAAATGCACTAACCTTTGGTGGTACGGCACCAGAATGAACTCCCTGTCCTGCTGCGCCATCAGCGCCTTGGATATGTACTGCTCAGCGTGCGCGGCGTCGTGCTCTAGCATCGTGAGGCTTATTTTCTCTGGGTCGAGGAAACCCACCTTGTCACACGCAGCCTCCGATGCTAGCCTGTACATGCACCTGCATGCAAAGGACGACATTAGTATTGCACAGAAAGTTACTACATTTCAAAAGAACTACAACAAGACAGAGGTAGCAAACAGAGTTAGAAAACAGCAATAAATAGCATCAGCAAACTCACAGGACTCCAGTCCGTATGATGGACATATCGAGCTCCCGCCAGTTGTAGAGGTCGAACAGATCCTCGTGTGCCACGGATATACTCCCGGGCTCATGGTGGAATTGCCTAGGCCTGTAGGGAACTAAGAAGTTCAGATTGCGCCGAGCTCGGTGTAGGTACCACTTGTGGAGGTCTCTGGTTGATCGATCCAATTTGCGCAAAGCTGCCTCCGACATGAGTGGGAACCCGTTCCTGAACCTCTCCGGCTGTCCCTGTCGCCCTTTTCCCTTGCCTTTGCCCTTGCCTTTTGCCGGGGACTGAGCGCGTACCTTCGAAGGCAAGGGCGAGGTGATGGCGGCTTTCTTCCGAGGTGAAGGCGTGGATGCGCTGGGTGGGGTCGAGGCCGTCTTTGATGTGTCCAGGGTCGCACGAGATCGGGCCTCATGCCCCGATCTGGGGGCGCAGTCCCCTGGTAGCCCGGCGGCAGGCCACTTCAATTAATGAGCACGTATGTTAGATTATACAAGTTGAGTATACTGAGTAGGATGTAATCTAAAATGTGTAGGATTTACCGGCTGTATTAGAAGACATTTCTTGGGCCACTGTACGTAGGAGCCCACTGCCTCAGCAAGTGTCTGCAGTTCCTCTGTTGGGACTGCCAACGGAGAATCGTTATAGCCCGGCATGGTCATGTCCACTTGTACCTTTGCAAACCCCAACCGCAGAGGTACGCAATGGACCCGGACATCCGGCCCAGACGGATATACGAAGCCGTGTCCAACCACTTCCTACCTGTCGTCTAGGTGATTCAGTATGATGCAACTCTCCGGCTTCTGCAAATTTGTAAATATTAAAACATGTTAGCGAAACAACTCTAACAGAATGGGAGTGGCATCAACTTAAGTGCACAGATGAAGGCTTGCAGTACCTCAAGTAGATCCACTGGATCCGCGAGGACCTTCGAAGCGCAACTGCTTATCCGACCCCGCGGGGTACCGTCGCCCTGGGGTTCCGCATCTGCACTCTTGGTCAGCAATGCATCTCTCAACCGTGCAAACTCTTCCCCCATTTGTGCGACCTCAGACTGCACCTCAGCCCGTATCTGATCGGAGAGCTCCTCCCGTACCACAGCCCGTATCTTATCGGAGAGCTCCGCTTCCTTTTCCTTCCAGGAGCGGGCCTTCTTCCTCGGTGGAGCCAGATCTGCGAAACCGGCCTTCCATGACACAATGGCTCCCACGGCCCGTGTCCGCCCGGGATGCTCCTTATTTCCTAGAGCCCGGGTGAGTATGTCGTTCTCCCTCTGTGGGGTAAACAATCCCTCCACTGCCTCCTTCTCAAAAGAGATCTGTTACATTTAAAGGTACCTTGTGAGACAAATTACCTTATATACACTTGTGCGCACATAGTTTACGAGGTTGGCCAACTTACCATTTGCCTCACAACCTCGACGTCCCCAGGGGTTGCGAACTGCACAGACCCCGTGGATGACACGGACCCCCTCCCCCTCCACCATCACTTGCACCTCTCATCCCGGATCTCGGAGAGCGGCAACTCAGGGGTGTCGATGACAGGATTTTGCTCGTCTTCCTTCTTCCACTGCTCCTCCTTCCCTGCATAGCCCCGGGATCCGAGCCGATGCGGGTGGTCGTTCCTCTTCTGGATCACCCTATTCTTCTCGCTAAGGGCCTTGAACTCCTCAGTCCCCTTCTACTTGGTGAATTCCTCCCATACCTCCTCCGATATGAAGGGGTACTTCTCGCAAGGAGATTTCCCCGCAGTGAGGAAGTTACTCACGAGCTAGCTCTTAAAGGTTTTCCATGTTCCGTTCATGTCCTTCAAGCAGGCCGTCCTAGGTGTATCGTCAGGGATGTTCCACTTAGCCTGTTTTCAAAAAATGCATGCAATTAATCACGAGTTAGTTAAACTTTAGTATAAGCCAAGAGAACGTGATTACGAAAGAGTTCAGCGATTTCAGTTAATTTAACCTTCACTTCCGCCCACAACCTATCCCTCTCATCTGCCGTCACGTCCTTCCAGCTCTGCACCGTGATCTTCACCCTTTCTTTCGCCAACGGCCCAACGTAGGCTGCGTACTTCCCAGCATTCTTTCCAATCGGCCTCCCAAATTGGTTGAACTCACAAGAAAGATCCGTGCATTTGGCCAAATGGCCCAACGTCGTTGCGCCTTGCCCCACCCTCTTGTGCTGGGATGTAACAGCTGCATCTTCAGTTACGTTGGGGTTGGCCCTAGTCGAACGACTAGTACCATCCGATGAAGACGACGACATGTCTTTCCCTACAAAACCATCAACAAACCATCAAAAATTTAATGGAAACACAAACCAAATCATTTTACAAAGAAAAAGGACCTATTTTAAATATTTTTTCCATCGGTAAACACAAATGCTACCATGCAATACAAGATAAGATTCTATTTCTCAGCGTTTTCATCTACACATTTTCATATAGGAAGCAGGCAACATATGGCAATTAATTCTTCTTGGAGTTCCATAACTCAGCCCAGGACTGGAGACTAATTAGGGCTGGAAAAGGGATGTCCGAACAAAATAATGGTAAAAGAAATACATGCATAAATTACTTCCTGACTGTTCAGAAATATTTTCTATCGGTAAACACATGATCTGCCGATAGAACATAACAATTTTTCTATCGGCAAACACGTGAGATACCGATAGAAAATAACAATGTTTTTTATATATGGAATTTTGTTGATAAGCCACTATTCACTGTTATCACATAACATTCTCAATGATTTTTTATACTAATATTCATGGGCCAGTATTATTATTTCACACGTAAATATGCACACAAGTATCTAAGTGCCACTGTGCATAATCTGACAAACCTAATGCTAATGGAATATAAAGATATTGAAGTAGCACAGAAAGTAGGTCACAACCAAAAAAGGAATAATATGGTCTATAGCATCCTCTGATGAGGACATCATACCTTCAGATACGCGCATTGAACCGGCCCTTGAAGGTCCCATAACAAGAGCTCGAGCACGACTACTTCCTCAACAGGAATCATGGAGAGGATCACCGCAGGCATGGAGACCAGCAAGGAAGCAAAGGAGGCCAAAAACCACGTCGAATTCGATTTGGAGGTGAAGCCCATCCGCAAGGAAGCAAAGGAGGCCAACAACCACGTTGAATTTGAGTTGGAGTTGAAGCCCATCCCGTCACCAATTCGAAGTTCGAGTCCACCTCCGAATCCAGGAGCAGTCTGCACTAAAATCGTTGCCCAGGACGCATACGGACTCCGTTTTTGACGGTTTTTATACCGTTGAAAAGCTAAGGAGATAAGCTTTCCAATGGAACTAGTCCCATGTCAAAATTCCACCGGAGCCAATGGGAATCGTCGAAACAATTCAGCGTCCAGAATCTGTCAGGGTGCTGCGCCACCGTCTTTGGGCCGTTGGCCCATGTACCTCGTTGGAGCCCATTAGGGCGCGTCCAGGGTTCCTTGGCCGACCCTAACACCTTATATTCAGTAGCCGTCATCTGAGTTAGGATTGGGTTTTGCTTAGATTATTCTGTCTTCGAATAGTTTCGCCGCTTGATCGGTTTGTGAGACCCCAACTTGTGAGATTAATCATTCGTATTTGCAATTCAGTTTGCTTTCTTCCGTGTTCTTGCTTGTGTTCTCGATTCGCAGCAGGGATAAGCCTTCTTGGCGAGGTCAATCACGCTCACGCGAGATTGATAACCAATGGAGTAGTGGTGTTGCGATTGCGGGGTTCAGATCGTGCCTGATTTGAAGCCGGATCGTTCTACGTCGAAGCTCCACCAATCGATCTATCACGTACCTTTTAGAAGATCCGGCACCCAGAGTCACATCACGTACTAACTCATCACATCTAGTTTGACTTTTCCCAAACTAATAGATGTGATGAAGTCCTGATGACTTGCATACAGGTAATGCAAAAGATAACCAAGAGATATGCATTTGAAACATATACATCGAAGACCCATCCACATTGCCATATATTCATACCAAGTGAGTAAAAATTCCCAACCAAACTAGTACGTACATTGCATGCCTCATGTCCTTTCAGATCCAAAGTTTTAATAGTTGTTCAAAAATATTTTCTATCGGTAAACACAAGAGCTGCCGATAGAGCAGACAAATTTTTTCTATCGGCAAATACAGGAGATACCGATAGAATATGTGTACGAACAACTCCAACATATAATGTGTATTACATGGCAGTTGTATACAATTGATCACACATACAGCAGTATAGATAAGTTAAAATCTCAAAATAGGTTCATTACAGCACTGGAACATATTATGTCAACCCTAATTTAAATCAACATTGCCTGCGGAATGTACATAATCTAACACAATAGGGAACCCTAGTGTAATTGCAAAACTCGAAGAATTAGTACGTACAAAACACTAGGATCAAATATGGAAGATGCTGGAAATAGAACGACGAATTAGGGTATTTACGGCGATCAGTGCTGGTGATGGAGAGGCGGTGTAGAACGCAGCAGCGGTCGGCGAAGGACGAAAATAAGAACCGGTGGCAGTGGTGAGCCAGTGTCCAGCCGGCGATCGTCGTGTGGGAGAGAGGAAGTGAGTGGTCACGGCGGAGGTTGTGGTTTTCTTCGCTCTCGAAGAGACGCAGTGCTCTAAGTTGGAACTGTTCGACTGGAGGGAAACTCAAGGGCTGTGTACGAGTAATAAAGTAGTGTATGACCTTTTCTATCGGTACAACAAAATAATACCGATAGAAAAAGTAAATTTCCCGGAAAAATATTTGAATTAGTGGATTCTTTTTTTTTATCGGTATAAATAATAAAATCCCGTGAGACCAATTTTCCCGAGAAATTTTTTTTAATTAAGTTCCTGAGATTATAGTATTGTGTTCCATTTTTCTATCGGTAAAAACAACAAAATACCGTCAGAAAATGAAAAGGTAGACACAATTTAACATCAAACAGACCGTGCTTGAAAGCTGCAGAATGATAAAGAAAGTGGGAAGATAGCCGGAAAATTGGAAAATTGACATCAAAAGAAATTGTTCATTCATTGTTGTTTTATCACTTAAAAAAAAAATTAAAACCCAAAATGCTAGGTCAAGGGGTGGTCTTAGCCCTGGCTGCATGTAGAATAGAGTCAGTTTGGCTTGCAGCCAGGACGCAGGACTCATCTAGCGACAAGTTGTCCCTAGGATCAACTACTACCGCGTCGAGAAGGCCTGTGACCTCCCTCAGCTTCGCTATGGTATCCTTCATAGTCAAACCGCAGCCAACGATGGTCATATCCGCGGCTTTCTTCTCGTCGTGAAGACGCCTCGTCCTCGCCCTATCATTGTCACCATCCGTCTTCATGCACTGAATACGCTGGAAGAGATCGTCAAGGTCAAGCCGTAGCTGAGTGTGCTTGTCCGTAAGGAGCTTGTGCTTGTCCGTAAAGAGCTTGTGCTCCTCCTGGAGGGCCCTCAGTTCGGCCTTCACTTTGCCAGTGTCTTCCACGGCTCCCATTCCCTGTGCAAAGCAACAGGTCAAGAATGTAGTGAACATGGATTAACAATACAGGGGTAAACGCAGGAGATTTAGAGTTCTTACCGGGGAGGGCGTGGCTGACGATCCCATGGAGGTTGCCATTGTGAAAGAGAAGATGAGGAGTCGAAGCGTTCGAGAATTAGAAAAACAAAAAAAATACCGCGACGCATGGCGAGGTACTTATAGAATTTCCAAGGCGACGCATGGCGACACGGTTGAGAATTCAAAGCGCCTGAGTATTGTTCTATCGGTACAAACAGAAAAAAACCGTCAGACAACAAATACCGTGAGACTAACGAATTTATTCTAACGGTACAATATAATAATACCGATAGAACAAGTAAACTTTTCGCAGTGAAACTTTTGAAGTGCCTGAAACACATTAAAGTAGCAGATGTCCTTTTCTATCGGTAGAAATAACAAAATACCGTCAGAAAAATTGATTTTTGGAGAGCTTAATTTGAAGAAGCAAGAGGCTGCGATGAGATTTTTGCAAGTGCTATTTGAAGGGAAGAATTAAGTATTTACAGGATAAAGGTACTGTACAGTTAGAACTCATGCTGTGGAGTAAAATTGAGATATATTAATGTTGTGAACTAGCTTATCATTAAGTTCTAAAGAAAAATGTACTGCCTGATGTATTAATGATAAGTTCCTCACCTTGCTGCAGAACTTGTGGGCTGTTTGCTTGGCATTTATCCCTGAAATAGAAATTAATTATCAATGGTTCTCAACCCATAATCCTTTTTCGTGGTCATCTCGCAGATACGTTGTTTCATCGATATCTTCAGTACAGATAGATTGAATGTCCTCTAAAAATGGAGGTATTTCATCAAATTGGTTATACTCCTCTTCGTCGACAACATCTTCGACCCCAACAATACGTCTCTTGCTGTGGAGGACAACATGCAAGTTTGGATTGGCCGGGTCAACGATGTAGAATACCTGTGTGGCTTGCTTTGCAAGTATGAATGGATCGTCTTGGTGTCCAACTCTACCAAGATCGACGAGAGTAAACCCGTAACTGTCAACTTGAACACCTCGAGGGGTTTCGACCCATTGGCATCGAAACAGGGGAATCTTAAGTAAACCGTAATCGAGCTCCCATATTTCGTCAATAGCACCGTAATATGAGTTCAGCGCCCTTACTGACTTGGCATCCTCGGAAATAGCAAACAGTGACACTCCGCTACATTGCGTGCTACTCTTGGCGTCTTGAGCTCTTGTGTAAAATGAATACCCATTGATGTCGTACCCCTGCCAAGTCCCTACAGTGAATCTTGGGCCTCTAGCCAACCATGTCACAGTTTCACTTACGGAGCCCTCGGCAGCTCGCGTGACTCTTTCTTGGATCCACTCAGCAAATTTCCTGTTATGTTCTCTGCTGATCCAAACGTCTGACTTCGAAGGATTCTGTGACCGTAACATTATCTTGTGCTCGTGTATGTATGGCTCGACCTCTGTCATGTGTTCTAAGACCCAAAAATGTGATTTTGCGTACACATCACGAGCGGGGACGATAGCTTTGAATCCAATCGTTCTGATGCCCTGAAGCCTACCCTCGTTACGACTGCCCCCCTTTGGGCTTTTCAGGGGGTCCCTGGCCCCCCGGTCGACGGGGGCGGGGGCCCCCTGGTTCTTCTTCCAGAGGTCGTCCTCCTCCCCTTGAGCGTACTTCTCAAGTACATTGAAGAGCTCGTCGGCGGAGGAGGGGCAGCTTCGGGAGAGTCTCCGGTGGAGCTACCCGAGGAGGATCCCTCTCTTGCATGCCTCAATGACTGTGGAGTCAGGGACGTGAGCTACTTTGCTCTTGACCTGAGCAAAGCGCTTGAAAAAGTTGTGGATGGTCTCCCCCGTCCTCTGCCGGACGGTGTACTGCTGCGAAGAATCTAGGGGACGCACATAGTTCCCCTGGAAGTTCGCGCAGAACTCGCATTTGAGCTGCGCGAAGGACTGGATGGAGCCGGCTTTTAGGTTGTAGAACCATGAGCGGGCGATCCCGATCAGGTATAGGGGGAAGACGTTGTACTGAACCGTCTTGTCCCCCCCAGCCGCCGAGATGGCTATGGATAGACCTACACAAATTCATAAAGGTCGGCCTCACCATTGTAGTATTCGATGTGCGGCGGGCGGTAAGGCCGCGGCCATCGAATGCACCAAAGTCTGTGGCACAGCGGCTGGTTAGCCCCTTCCACCTCCTAGGGAGAGTCCCGGTCGCTGTCCCCTTTGGCAGGGGACGCGCGCTCGTTGTCGGAGTCAGGGAGGGGACCCAGAGGTCCATCGGCATGGCGGTAATGCCGCTTTTCCTCCGGGTTGGTGGAGCTGACCTCCAGGACGACCGGGCGCTCCCCAGGGGCGGTTGGTTCTTCAGCGGGTCTCTTCCCTTGGCCAGAGCGGGAGTGAGGCTCTCCGCGTCCACGACCCTGGGGGAAGCTCCTCCGCAGACTTGGTGGTACACATTTGCTCAACCTCCTCCCGGGTGAAGTGGACTTGGTCCGCCGGGGGTGCCCTCGGGGGCGGTCCCAGGGGAGGAGGGAGCTCATGCGCTACAGCTACCGGCCCGGGTGCTACCGGGGCCGGTGAGGGGGAAACCCCTGTGGTGACGTCCGGAATTGGAAAGGGGGAAACCCCTGTGGCAACATCCGGAACCGGGGCACCGTTGAGGGGGGAGGCCCGCTGTGACGCGGGAGCTGCTGTGTCGACCGCCCCCGGTGCGGTAAACACGACCGGTGGGACGGGACTGGCTCCCGGCGCGGGGAAAGCCCCTGGCATGAAGTGGGCCCCCTTGTCCCGGGAAGAGACCCGGAGCAGGGTGACCCCCCGGTACAGCGAAGGCCCTGGGTATGAGATAACCCCCCAGCATAGGGAAGACTCCCGGCGTCGGGAAGGCTCCAGACGAAGGACCCGCCGGGGGAGGATATCCTCCAGTGGGATCGTACGGAGCGACCGGCCCTCCAGGGACCAGAAGGGCTGCCTGGTGAGCCATAAACGGGGCCATAGCACCTAGGAACAGGTACTGTGGCTGATAAATGGGGGCCGGCGGCCGTGCCAAGACGCGGAGCAGCTCATCCATAGAGTGCTGGGCGCGGAGCTGGCCCTCCACTAAGGTCTCAAGCAAGGTGTCCCGGGGAGCCGGGGAAACCGTCGGGGGGAGATTGGTCCCGGCCGAGGCGGCTGCGGTGGTCGCGGTCACCGGGATTGACCCGGAGGTCGAACCGCCGAAATTAACAGGGAAGGTGGGAGGCGGTACCTGGGTCTGGCCGCCTCCGGGCGGAAGTGCTGGGACGGTCGTGCTTCGGACGGGTGGCGTCGGGTCACCGGGAAGGGTGCGAGCGCTCGTTCTTGGGGGAGCCATGGCGATTCGTCACGAGTCCCCACGGACGGCACCAACTGTCGTGGTATTATGAATACCCCGGCAGGTTTTGTGGAAGATCTTAACAAGAAAAGATGACGCGAGCTGACCGTGCGACCGGTCCTCTCCGTCGGGCAAACACAGCAAGTGACACGAAGATTTATACAGGTTCGGGTCGCAGTGGGGGCCCTAGTCCTGTCGGCGTGCTCCCAACCGGAGTTGGCTAGGGGAGCTCTCTCGGGGGAGAGATGGCTCCGGAGCACACCTGTTTGATTGTCTATTAGAGTAAAAAATGGATTGTCCTCTTCACATGAGGTGTTACAAGGGCTTATATAGGCCCAAAAGAAGCAAAAAGACTAAACTACCCCGCTCGCCACCGTTGGATCGAGGGGCAGTGACGTCCTTCTTCCCGTCAAGAGCCTTGGATGCTTAACAGGTGTCCGCCATTTCCCAAGGTGCTTCTCGCGTGATCCTCACGTGACCCGAGACTGGGGACCCTTGTCTTCGGAAGGCGGTGCTCGGGACAAGCCACCGGGTGGTGCCCGGGACAAGCCACCGGGGGGCCTTGTCCCCGGGCAAAAGGCGGCACCCGGGACAAGCCATCGGGGGGGCCTTGTCCCTGGGCAAATGGCGGCGCCCGGGACAAGCCACAGGGGGTCCTTGTTCCCGGGCAAAAGGCGGGCCGCGCCTGTTACCTGGACTTGATCCCGTGGAGATTTCACCCAACAAGAGTTGTCACGGATATGGTCGGCGACGATAGAGATCTTCCAGAGCTACTCACCGGCATATATGATCATGGACATCACGGCCATATGTTGTTCGAGGGCCAGGACCTAGAGCCGCTTGTAGTCCATGCTCCCGTGGACTACTAGCCTCTCCATGAGGGCCACATTCCCATCCTTAGGGATGCAGGTTTATTGCCATTCACCCGTATGTTATAGATTGGTCAACATATCACGCAGGACAGGTCGTTGATCACCGCATTGGTAGATCAATGGTGTCCAGAGACCCACACTTTCCACTTCCACTGGAGGGAGATGACGATGCTGCTTGGTTTACCCGCTGAAGGGAATATAATATATTGCAGCGTAACTAGCAAGTAGGCAAAAAGATGTGACCATGTTGCTTGGTTTACCTGCCAGTGGACATCCCGTCATCCCCGGCCTACACGCATAGATTGGCGCATGTAGATGCACCTCCATATCAGTAACCACGGTGATGAGATCCCGGCATCCAAATGTGGTGTCCCCCATAGATTTCTGACATGCTACCATGTGTGCCCCCATGATGCCCCAGGTGTTGTAGTTCGATGTCATCTTTTTGCCTACTTGCTGGTTACGCTGCAGTATATTCTATTCCCTTCAACGCACGGTGACACTGTGTACACGTGGTTCATTCTACTGATGGAGAGTATCATTGATGCGGACCCAGGGGCTATTCCACATTACAATTGGGCGATAGCAATGTTATGTGCGACATACAGGGGGCTATGCGAGGCATGTTCCAGGACCTCGACCAGGTAATTGTTGTTCGCATGCCCTGTATTGCTGCAGCTGTGCTCATGGGAGCACTTCCCTGTTGGTTGGCTGCGTTTGGAGCAGCCCATCCATCCGTATAGTGCGCCAGTGGACTACGAGGATTGGGTTGATCGACCCACCATAGGAGCCCGTTGGTTGGGAAGTCGGCCTAGGTGGTCATCGCCAGCGGACTACTATGATTTACCGCTGCTACGTGGCGTACCAGGGAGAGTTTGATCTCCTGCTGGACACATGCGTTATATGGAGACCATGGACACCTGAGCACATATCTTAGATTGCACTGCATGGCATTTCCTCGCAGTGCACCGCGGGCCAGGACTGCTGGCTGACGTGCCAACACATGGTTTTCTCACATATAGTGGAGCCATATTTTCTGCAGATGGTGATGCGCCAATTCGGCTACACCAACAGATACCGCCCCCGCAAAGAAATCGACAACGCCGTCTCACATGGGAGATTCACATGTATGTTTGCAACATTTTCTATATCTCAGTTACATAGTGAACATTTCTTTATTTCTTCACATTTATGTGCATTGCATTACTTTTGGCAGACAAGCACGTAAAGGGAAACACTCGAACAACTGGCATAGCAAGAATGCCAAATGGGTCAATGAGTGGGAGGAGCACACAGTGACCGATGTTGTTGTGGAGGAGCGATCGTACGACCCTATGACGTACCATGCTTATCTTGAATGGTACGTGCCGCGCACCCGTACACGACTTGCTCGTGCGCCCCCACCTTCATCGACACAACTATCACATCAAGACGGTCTCCGATCAGTCCTTGATGTTGAGTTCCTAGGCCGGATCCATCATTCGGTATGTTCATGTTGACTGGATCCTTCTCTTATCTATTTTTTAGAGTTGCCACATTAATTTCGCATGTGCAGGTTGATATAGCGGTGGCCATCGAGAGGCAGACGCGTTCCTTGCTGTCCGGCCTTGCTTTGGGAGGACAACAATTTCAGATGAGGCTGCGTGGCGCTCTATGTTCCATCAAGACCGGAGCACCGTGACTCGTATCCGACCTGAGCTATGGCCAAAAGACAGACCCATCTGTTCCACACCAGAGAGGGGCCCGGTCACCTAGCCCGATGTCAGCTAGGCCTAGCCTGAGTGCTACTCGATAGAGCATTTCATCAGTAAGGCCCAATCAGCGTGGCACATTGTCCACTTGGGGAGGTGACGTACCAGGTTTGTCCACTGGCCCATCTCGGCTTCGTCGTTCATCATCGATGCACACTGCTCGACGCGGAGATCTTCAGATAGGAGGCTCATTGAGACATCGCACTCTTGCTTCAGATGACTCTGACGATGAGGATGACATTCGTCAAGCCCAGGACTCTACAAGTAGGGCGTTAGCAGAGCAGCTTGCGGCTGATGAGTCTTGGGACCAGACTCGTATTAAGCAGATAGGCCTGGGATACACAGTAACTTGGGGGGAGCCTGTCCACGACGAGATGTATCAACATGGTGATCCTGACTTGTACGCTCAAGAGGGGGACGAGGTCGAGTCGGTAGCACATCAACGAGTCGGTAGCACATCAACGAGACAACGAGGACTGGGTCTCAAGCATGCTAGGGATACAAGACCCTCATGTGCATTAGTACTACCCACCGGATGAGTTACCGCCGAGCGAGATCGAAGATCCCCTTCCACCGACACAGCCATCTCAGGGCCATGCAGATATTGAGCGGCATGGTCCTTCTACTTCAGCTGGGCGGCTATCAAATGTGCCACCTGATCCATATTTGCCATTGCCTTTTCAGAGAGATAGGCATGGGCATAAGAGGGGTCATCCGAACCCATAGTGAACATGTACTAACACCTTTATTTTTTCAACTTGTTATATAATTTATTTAGTAAATACATTATTTTCTGGATTAAATTGTGATGGGTCATTTTGAGATATGTAACTCCGATTAATGATCCGTTTATGGCGATCTTATTGTTTTGAATGCATAGTTCGAATGGTCAAAATGAATCGTCAATCTAAGTTACAATTTAAAAGATATGAATGTCGAAATATTCCAAAAATCCGGTATGAAATATAAAACAGTCGAAACACCTGTTAAAACTCCCAAAGTCATGCTTGTCGACCTTGTAGCTTTCTGTGAGAACATCCTGCCCGAGTTTTCATGTCAACTTTTCATCTTTTAAGCGTTGCGTTTGATAAGTGCTAACTTGGTAGCACTTTTACCATAGGTTTAATATTGAAAACATGCAAAATCATGCTTAAAAATCCTTTGATGCGACATTTTATGTGTAAAATTTGATTATTTTCACAAATTTCTTTCACGGTTGTGTTCATCATGTTTTAGGGATCAAACCCTCCAAATTTGAGGCAGTTTTGACCACATTTGAGCTCGAACGACAAAGAAACACAACTGGAGAAACAAAAGACTCCTGGTCGAAGTTGAATTGGTGGGTAAAGAATCTTATCCATACGAAACAGGATGAAAAAAGACTTGTACTCAAAAAAAGACTCCTGCTCGAAAAAGAGATTTGGTTGAATACAAGCCGGTCGAAAAGATCCCCACTCGGTTTCGGCTACGCCACGTGTCTGGTCGTAATTGCGCCACGGTTGTGATCGATTCGGTTTCGACCATGATGTGCGTGTGGCTACGATTACGCCACATGTCCCGGTCGTGTTCGAATTGGACTCCTCGGCTTGGTTTTGATCGGTTTTAATCCAAACCGGTCGTTTTGAGCCAAGATTGACCAAGACTGGTCGTAAGTTGGCCGTTTTGAAGCGGGTTTGATCCAAACTGGTCGTTTGTGAGCCGTTTTGATCCGGTTTTGACTCAAACTGGTCGGGTTTGGTTGTTTTTAGCTAGATTTGGTCGGTTTTGGTGGTATTGGGTCAGGACTGGTCGAATTTGGTCGGTTTTGACTCAGATTTATCCGTTCTCGCACAGTTTGAAAGCAAACTTTGTCTCCTGCACGTCAAGGAGTTATTTTTGGACATGTTCTGATGAGACAGTGACCCGATCTTCCGATAGGTTTGATTAATCGACTTGTGGACGTTGGCTTTTTTGGGGCTTCCAATCAGCGAATCATCACCTCGCAATCGCTACACCCGCACATCTCGTCGTTATCAACCACGCTCGTACACGGCTGACCTTACCACAAAGGTAATTGTTTCTGCAACAATCGAGAAATTCACAAGAACAAGGAAGAAGCAATCTGGAATTGCAAATAAAGATGAAACACACGAGTTGGGGTTCCACATACCAACGCAGCGGCCTAGTCGGTCCGGTGCAGAGGCGAAAAGAATCTACAAAATGTCGTGTAGATGCGATCTAAGCAAAACCCACCTGTTTGTTATGGCTAAGGGAAGTATTTGAGGGGTACACAACCCTAGGGACGCGCCCCTAATGGGCTCTACTTGATACAAGGCCCATCGGCCAAAGTTAAGGTGGTGCAGTACCATTTCCAGGAAGGAACGCGGACTCTTTCAACGATTGCGGCCGGCTCAGGTAGATTTTGGAAGATGAGGCTAGATCTGTTGAAAAGTAGACTTGATAAGCTTTCCATGAAGTCCAAGAACGTCCAAAACGGAGTTCGTATGAGGAAGTTACAGCCATTTGAATTCAGTGCTATAGCAGCAGTCCGAATCCGAATCCAGCTCGAACCCAACTCAAAATCTAGCTACCCTTGGGCCCAAAGTGACGCGGGTATCTTGTGGAAACGTTGATGAAAGTATGGGGCGGGTGGTTGCAGGTCTAAGCCCATGTCTGGCTTCACTTGTGGCGCCATGCATCCCTCCTTGATCAACCGAAAGGTGATGTCTTGAGGCAGCACTTGCCGAGTTCCTCTCTTCCCCTACTCCCGCGTTCTTGATCACAAGTAGATCACAAGAGTTAGGTAGTAATCCATTCTGAAAATCCAAAGTATTAAACCCGAGGAAAGAGTCACCCTGATACTTTAGTTGTCGTGCCCGAGCTCTAGTTAAAGGTCCAAGTAATTGTTCCGGTTCAGCTTCATCTAAAAAAGTAGTCGTGCGTGTATCCAAGGTTGTTATGTCCTCATCACGTTCACCTGTGTACTATAAATAGAGAACCTTTTGGCTCAACTTGGCATTCTTTCTTTAGGTTTAGTAGTAGTTTTTTAGCTATTTTTTAGTTTAGTTTTAGTTTAGAGCCCCCTTCTCTATTTTTATTGCTTTTGTAAGTCGGCAAGGACGGTAACTTCAATTTTCAAGCAATCAAGTGAGTTTTTATTTTAATTGTTATTCTTATTTCTGTATTATTATGGCTTTTAGTGAGTAGATCCCCTCTAGGGTTAGGGATGACCTAATCCTGATGGCGTGATTCTTCCTCGGTCTTTATTTCAAGTTTTGGAGTAATTTCATGATGTTTTCTTCCTCCAAACCCTAAATTCTTGTTTTGGCAACAAACGAAACAGTTGAGCCTTAGCAAGAATTTAGGGGAGTTCTTGAGTCCTTAGCGTTTTGACGCGGGATCCTAAACAAGAGAGAGGCTCTCGCTAAACATGATAGTGGAAGTGATCCTCTGACTGTTGACCCAACGCCCCGAACTGGAAACTTAATTCATCTTGAAAAACAATTGAATTTAACTTACAATCCTTGGACCTTGGATAGAATTACGCCGGATGGTTATGGAATTTCCGCAGCCCTAGATTTTCATTCTAGCTGCAAACCCTAGATTGATAGAGTTAGTTGTAGAAAAACAACCCCAAAACTCATTTAGACTTAATGAGTGATCCATTAAGATAGAAAGATGAATACGCTTCTTCCTCGTGGAATTCGACCCTCAAGTGCTCAACGTTCAACCGTTCACTTATGGTTATTACACAATCACGACCCTTTTGGTTGTGATCAGTGTCAAAAAAACCTGCAGAATTGAGTTGTCTTTTCCATTTTCTTGACTTTACAACTTTTCAAGACAGAAAGCAGCCCGAGTTGTCACCTCAACTTGTTCATCTTTTCACCTTTCCATCATAAAATGTCGTGCCCAAAAAAAAAAGCCTCTCCACCGTTTCATAAGTCTCTGCCTATGGCCTACAAATATGAAGTGTATCCCCCTCATTTTCGCACTTAACCTATCTACTTCCTCATAACACACTCACAAGTAATTACTCCTTGTCTAATCTTACGGCTGCTTCTAGTTCATCCTCCGGAGAAATCAAGGATGAAGATATGGAGCTATATGAGCTTACACCACATTGCCACTGCAACAAGATGCGCATGGAGCACATGTCTGCCGATTAATGGTCACTCCGAATGAGGTTCTACGTTTGCGCGATGTCCAAGTACCCTTGGTGAACTGATGTGAGTACTCTACTATTGTTATCGGTCTCTTCTACACTATTTGACCTATTGATTTATCACATGTGTTCCTCAGATTTACGAGCGCAAGTGCAACTTTGTTTAGTGGATTGATATCGAGATGGCACAGGAAGCCAAGGAACGCGTAAAGTTTCTACAAGAAGTAAAGGCTCGCCGCAGGAGCTTTGGTCTCGCAGAGAACTGGGGTTCGGATGAGGTCGACCCATACTGTGAGGCCGAATGGTGTTTCACACCAGGCCAACTTACGGAGGAACAAAGATTGGAGCGCTGTCGCAAAGCTAATCGTACTTTGAAACCGAAACCAAAGCCTCATCACAACTTTCCTTGTCGTTGGCCTTTCTAGATGATTTCCATGCTTAATTTCCTTCAGTGTTGCTCGCTTACTGATGTACTTTCTCCATTTTTAATAGTATATCTCCATTTAACTACATGCGTACGCGCTAGGCAACTCTCACTATATATACCTCGGTCAAATCATCATTCTATGTGCACTTTAGAGTCTTATCTTACCACTTGATTTAGAGATATATTCTTTCGATTAGAGGTGATAGTTAGTGCATATTTCCAATTAAGTGCTAATTGGATTACCACAACCATTAAATCACAAAATTATCATGAAAAATTCTCAAAACAATTTGTATAATATTCCTATAAATCATGAAAAAAATATTTATGACAGAAATAAAATTGGAAAAAAGAGAGGAAAAGACAAAAATTCACTATCCATAATAAATTCTCTATTTTTTCTTTTGTCTTTGTCTCTGGTCGAGCTTGACGACTTGTCAAGTGCTGGGCACTCGACAAGCATCTGGTCGTGTTTTGGCAACTCGACCAGTGGCTTGTCGAGTGCCCAGCACTCGACAAGTTGATTTCGATACGACAGGTTGCTTGTCAGTCTTGGGCACTCAACAGGCTGATGTGGTGGTCTATTTTTGTCAAATTTGCGAACTGTGGGTCATTTTTGTAATTAATTTTTTAATCTGGGTTATTTATAAAAAAACTCCCAAATTAACCGAATTATAATTTAGTTTTGTTTTAACTATTATCAAATAAAATTCAATTCAATAAATACTAAATTTATTAAACTAGTATTCTTTCATATAGATGATGTAATAATTTTAAAACAAAGTTTAAATAATAACATATTATAATAGCAAAATGCACTATTTATACTTCTTATACTCTCATAATCAAAGATTTATTCAACAAAATTATATTTTTATCATTGAAAATAATATGCTAATTAAATAGTATGTAATTCATTGAGGGAAATGAAAGATAATTTGGTAAGTTTGGTATTTTGGTTTTTCTGGTTCGATTATTTCAGTTTTACAATAGTTTTATTTTTGAAAATGAAAACTAAATTAAATAATGAATACCAAATTAACCAAAAATTTTGTTTAATTTAGTTTGACTCGGCTCAGTTATTTTGGTTCTGTGAGTTTTTGTACATCCTAAAGGCAAATGTAGGTTGTTGGTGCAAACCAATATATTTGACCTGACCTCAAATCGGTCCACATGAGACTAGGGTTGAAAACGGATCTAGATCCTCCCGGTCCGGACCGGTCGGATCCGGATACGGAACCTATCGGCTCGGATATTTTTGGATCCGGATACGAAACCTATTGGATCCGGATAATTTTTATTCGGATACAGATTTGGATCTGGTTCGGACGATATCCGACGGATCCGGCTACGGATCCGGATATCCGAAACTATGCTTATCTGGATATCCGAATACTCCGGAGGCCCAGGCGCCCAGCCCAGCCTAGCCGCCCGCCTCGCCCCTCCTCTCACCGGCACCAGCAGCCCTCCTCTCACCGCAACGACGCCCGCCGCACCCGTCCTACTCACGCTGTTCGTCGCCTCGCCGTCCGCCGTCCACCGTCCACCGTCCCGCCCTCAGCCCTCTTCTCGCCGTCCGATGTCCTGCCCTCACTCAGCCCTCCTCTCGCCACTCCATCGCTCGACGGCCGCCCGTCCTCACGACCCTCCTCCTCTCGCCGCCTACTGCCCCGCCCCTCCTCTCGCCCGCTAGTTGCCCGTCCGTTGCGCCTCCGCCCCGTGCACCGCCGCCCCCGATCTCGCTCCGCCTCCAAAGCCGCCGCCACATCCCACTCGCCACTGCCTCCTAGCTCTCTCATGCCTCACTCGCACCACTGATCCGAGCTTGATCCGCTCGGATCCAACCCCAACGCCACTGGTGAGGTCTCCAGTACCTCCATGCCAACGTCATGCGCCATCAACCACCACTCCGGCGCCGTGAAAACCTCGTCCTCAACGGCGACTTCGACCGCAGCAACCTCCTCGACGCTTCGACCAACTCCACTGCATCAACCACGGCCAGCTCCAGCTTCATCTACTTGGGTCATCTACACCACAACCCAGAAACCAAGAACAACAACAAACACTATGTGATTATCCCCTTTTCCTCTCCTTTCTCTTGGGATTGAAATGTGTGTATGCCTCCTGAACTGAGTCCTGCAATGTGATGATCAAAATTCTGAAATTGAGTTGAACAAGATTCATTCTGATCTAAATTTTATTCAGTTTGGCTGCTGACTAGTGAACCACTCAGAGAAAGTCATGAGATAGTGTTGATGCATTTCAATTGATTCTTTGCTTTGCCTCTTGAAAATTATATTGGCTGATGAGATGCTGGATGATGATTGTGGTTTCTTTGATTGAACTGTATGATTGTGCTGTTATTGTCAACTCTACATTGTTGGCTTAGTGCTTATTGCCTTGAATTGAAAAAGGTTCCTCACTAGGTGAAGCCAGCATCTGCTTCTTCTCAATATTGTTCCAATTTGCATTGAACTGTAGTCTATCTTAAATTGAATTGCATTTCTGAATTGATGTGATTTCCTGCTGTGCTGAATCTAATTGCAAATTGATATGGATTGTGATTTTTACAAAGTTGGTTGCTTGCTGTTGAGTTGTCGAGAGGAGTTGGTTGGGCTATAGTGTTTACTTTGTACTTGTGATTCGTTGATACTTGCCGTAGATTGCGATGCCTCGCGCGCCACCAATACACAATTTCTTTTTTCGCTGGTATTACGAAACGCTAGTCTAGAACGAACACTAGTCGCTTGTCAAGGCGATCACCTCTCTCTTTCTTTGCATTCTTCTGACATCTTCTCTCTTTCGTTCATTCGATTTATTTTCATTTGCCATCGATTTAGTTTAGTTTACACGTTTCACTTCTCTAGTCCCTGTGGAAAGAACGGCTGAATACTCGCCTACTGCATCGTCATCGTTCTCTTGCGAGACGGTCTAGGCCTGTATCAATTTTTGGCGTCCTCTTGCCGCCGTCCGCCCTGCCCCTCCTCTTTACTGCCCTCCTTTGGATTTTTGAGAGATTCTTCATCGATCTAGTGGAACCCTCTCTAGCTATGCGTGAGTTCTTTTTTGATGTGTAATATGACAAAGCACTGCTCCGGAGTTCTTTTTTGATGTTCAAAATCAGAACCTCCCCAGTGTAAAAGGAGCTTCTTTTGAGTCTCTTCATTTTCTTAATACTCTAGTATTAAGATGTCTGTTTTTGAGGCTCTTCGTTTTCAGAACCTCCGAATTTTGAACCATGTATTTATGTGATGACTGATGTCTGATTGAACTTTGAACTATATCTATGTGATGGATTGATGGTTTATTTGAATTTTGAACCATGTATTTATGTGATATGTCAACATATGTATGTGTGACTATGTATGCAAAAGTTTAATTTATGTGATGGACTGTGTAAATTTTATAAATGTGCTAATCAATTCAATCATTTATGTGCTTTAATCGATTTTGGACATACAGTTTGTGGGGTATCAATGTTCCGATCATTATCTGTAACCGTATCTGTTTCGACCCGTATTCGTATCCGATACTATCCATATCTGTATTCGTGTCCGGGCTATCCGTATCCGTATCCGGATCCAAAAAAAATACGGATACGGATATGGTTCAACCATTTTCCGATCCGGATCCGATCCATTTTCATCCCTACATGAGACTAGTCGGACTTGGTCTTGCTAGGCCAAGATTAGGTCTCCTGGGTTTGGATGTCCTTACACTTGGCTCAAGGTTAAAAGGATACCCAGTTTTAACCTTGAGCCGAGTCCGACTTGACCCAAATTTTTGAATATGTTGCATCTATGTCCTAAATTCTTGATTTTAATGATTAATGACAACAAATTACTTGTACTAACATGTTTGCTAAGTATGCTTCAGGTTAAAAGTCCGAAAAGATCATCATAGATGAATTTATCAACGTCTTGGCTAAGTTAATGAGCCTCTCAAAGACGACTAGGCAAAAAATAAAGATGAAGGCCATATTTTCTATATATTACCAATTTTGAAATGTGGAGACGTTCGGATTTATTGAAATTTATTTTTTAATTTTAATTATACTATAAAGAGGAGTTGGAAGCTGATAGTTTTGAGGTATTCTAATATGGAAGCTCAAATTAAACACATGCATATACATCTCACTAGAATTTGCATATTCAGTTTTTCATTCCAGATCAGAAACTGAAATTCTTTCAGTGGACCACATGTCTGCTGGTCTAGGACTAGACGTTCGGCCCTTGTCTTCTCAGCCCAGTAACTCACAAGACATCCGTTGACTATTTTCCTCTAAAGTTGTCTTTGACTGGACGATTGATGAAACTTTGGTCATACATTCGGTACCCAACTTCTAGCTCCAGCAAACAAAGGACGTCCAATGGCTTTGTTATGCAATCTCTTTCTTTGATGGAACGTCTGCGTATGTGTGGTGGTTCAAAAAATTTTTAGCTTTGCTAGTTTCAGTTCCAACTTTTGAATCTAAGAATTTTTTTTGGACCAAATGCCCTATGGTCTAGAATTAGACGTCATACGGTTTACAAAATGGCTAAATTTTCTACTGTTGAGATGTGCCCATTGAGGTCACCGGATGTCTAATGATCTAAGATCAGACGTTCAGTGAAATGTGGCAATTTTTTCCAACAGTTATTTTTTATGTTTGAGCTATAAAAACACCTCCACCTAGTTGCATTTACATCCTCTAAAGATCAAGTAACCTCCAAAGCTTTAATTCCACATTGGAGCATTTAATGTGTATTCTAGTGAGCTCTTGCATTCATTGAGTTGAAAGGCAAATCTATTTGTTCCTTCTCAAGCATTTGAGCTTCCTAACATTTGAAAACTTGAAGTGAAGAGTTTTCGACTTGTTACTCTTGGTGGTTGCTGCTACCTAAAAGGTCGTCGAAGGATTGGTAATGTCTCCGCTGACAAAACTTGTCGGAGGGGCTTGACATGATTGTGAAGGTTTAGTGCTCACCTATTCGGAGAGAAAGAGCAATCCTAATGAAAACTGAAGCAACACTCATGAGAGTAACGTTTCAACAAGGAGTAGTGGAGATCAGTGAATCTCTAATAGTTTGGGATACATCGTTTATGTCCATTTCATTGTCTCTTTCTTACTTTGCTCATTTCATTACTTAGATTTCCTTCATATATTTGCTTGTCACTATAGGTTGCAAAACTTGTTTGAGCACTTGATCACTTGACCCTTAGTGTGATATTGGCTTGTGTATGCAAAAACTTGATTTTTCTTTCATACTTGCAAAAAAAAAAAAAAATTTTTTAGCCAAAAGTATTTTAAAAGTCTCCTAGTCATCCTCTCTAATCGGACTCCTCAATCTACCGAATATGGTATGTTAAAATCCGCTCAGCCTAGCTAGCACAACATGTTTATTGGGTTGGATCAGACCAAGCTCTAATTGGCCCAATATGATCAGGCTTTTGCCAAGCAACCGAATATAATCGGGCCTATGATATATTGTATAGAAAATAGAGGACATATAATATATATATACGAAAAGACGGCGGGCCTAACCGGGACAGCAGGGCTCTGATATCAGGAAAGTACCCAGGCACAGGTCTGGTCTATGTGGACAAGGTAAGGCTAAGATAATGGTTCTAACATAGCAATGGAGATATGAGAAACACTATTGCTATTTTCAAAAACCAAGGATGAAAACCTAAAGTAATGCAAAGAAAGAAAACAAAGAAATATTAAACATGTAATGCAAATAAAGAAGATAAATACTAAATATGCAAAAGAAAGAAGATAAACAGTAAATCACATAACAAAAGTAATAATATAAAAATAGTAAACTAAAACAAGAAAGCAAAGAGATAATAAGAACAAAAATATACAAAAAGGACAATAATATTAAGAAAGCATGATACTTACAAAGGCAGAAGGTGAGTGCTTCTGCTACCTTCACGCATGTAAAAGTCCACGTTCAAGTTCAGTACATGCGTTCAGTTCAGTACATGCATTCAAGTTTAGTACAAATTTTACACACTACGACTCTCTATATAGAGTCTTTATTTAGTGCAAGCCTATTTACAATACTACTTAGATTTTATTTACAAGTGAAGTGGAAGTTGAGGTGGAAGTGGAGTGGAAATGGGATGGAAGAGTGTTGTAGATGAGTGTGTTGTGTGTTCTCTTCCAACTTGTGTGCTTGTTGCAACTTGTGTCTCCTCCTTTTATAGAGGTCTTGGGGTGTATGTAGATCCATAAGAAGGACTCTTTCAATAGTGTCTTCATATAATTTTGTCTTTTTGAATAGTATTGTCATATAATTTGTCCTTGTTGTCTTCAAGTGGAGTGCCTTTTGACTCCTATGTCTTGTCAAGGTTGTCTTCAAGTAGAATACCTTTTGATTCTTACATCTTGTCATGTTTCCATTATTGATGTGTCTTGGAATATTTTAGTCTTCATGAAAGAATATTTCTTCTTCATCTTCAGATGGTTGAGCTTGATTTCCTTGATAATAACATTCGTCTGGAGGAAACCAGTTTTCTAGCCATCTCACCATGGCTCTATAGTTTTGCAATGTATTGTTGTCGTCGTTATATTCTAGTCTCACGATATAATGAAGATTTTTGGTTAACCGAATATCTCGATTAACAAATATCCTCATTATTTGCTTCTGGAAAATCATTTCATAATCATGATCTATCTTGACATACTGCTCGAGTTCAGAGGATTCCATCCAATGCCTCCATGCTTTGTGGATTTTTTCATATGGTTGGTTCAGTATTTCTTTGTCTTCTTCTGTCAAATCATATATTTCTCGAAGCGAGCTATCAAATTTTCCTTTTAGCACACAAATGTGATGACTTGCCGACCTCAAGGGCTGCTGAACTTTGGGGGAACTGAGCGAAAGAATATTTTGTAGCGACCCCGAAGATCACTTATATTTTCACAAATTCTTTTTACTACAAATCCAAGATTGGATTGTAGTATTTGATCTAGCGTTCCATAAACAGCCCGCAATAAACCTTGATCTAAGAGAGTTTGGAGAGAAATAGTTTCTCTATATGGACCTATCTCCAAACCTCTAAAATGTTTTAAATCTATCTCCGCCCTTAACACCAAAAAGCGGTGTTTTGGTTGGAAACAAATAGTTGTATCTATGATAAAGAGAGGAATAATCTCTTTGTATAGAGTTATCCCATGGGGATCCTCTTTACCCAAATAAATATCTAGAAAATAATCTTGAAGTCCAATAAAGACTCCCAATTGTCTTTCTTCAAATTTTCTCTAGATTAAATCTACAATGTCTTTACTGAAGTAAGACATCTCCTCATCTATTTTCAAGCTTAATCTAGGAATTAAACGTTCAATTGCAGAGTTATGCATGATCTTTTGATGTTTTATTATACCCTTATTATATGTTAATCTATCTATAGGGAATGCTTTAATAGATGTAGGTTGAATGTATGAGTGCAAATTTGATGATCCTACATGCTTACTAGTATGAGGTGACTGATCTATAGAAATTTTCTATGATCTAGATGCATGATCTTCTGGGCTATATTCTCTACATGTGGATGCAAAGTAATATGCCAATGCATTGAGTGCTGAAGCCTTCTCTGAAGCAGATCTAGATTGCCAAATCAAGTTTAGCAACCCTTGTTGTATCTTTGTAGCAGGAAAATTATGATTAAAGTAGCTTTGTCTCCCTTGAGAAGGCAGTGGCAGGTTCCATGTGTTGAATTTCATCAAGTGATTGCCTTCTGGCTTCTCCATTTTCCTGAAAAAAGGATTATCTTGATGATCTATAGATATATTTTGGACAAAATTCTCTTTGCAAGAAAAGGCTTTGTCCATATGATCTAGAAACATTTCTTCTGGCTTGGAGCAGAAGTTCATCTCAGCCCATTTGCCTTTTATTTTAAATTGAATACTACTATCAGTTACCAAAAATGGTCTGATAGCTGAAAGAAATGGTGTCCCTAAGATAACACCTTGTTTGAGATCTTTTACTAATAAAAAAAGGTTTTGATGCAGACTCCCGAGATGCAAACATAAATTTCAGGAATCCTATAACTCACAATCATAGGATCACCATTGGCTACATTTACTTTGTGTGCAGTTTTCTCAAAATATTTTGAGGGAAATATTCCTTCCCTGATACAATTTATATCAGCTCCTGAATCTAACAAAGTTTTATGTTTAAAGGCATAACCATTAGGGAATTTATATAAGACTTCTGCATGCCATTTTTGTTTGAAATATTTTTCAATAGAACCAATAAAGTCTCCATCATTCTCTTTAAGCTCAGGCTCTATATCAGGAATATTTTTAAGATTATTTGGTTTGTGAGATTCTAAAATTTGAATTTTTATTTTAAGATCAAACAATTCTTTTCTGAGAATATTTTGTTCTTGCCAAAGATCCTCAATTAAAAGTTTCTTACCAATCCCTCTAGAACTCCTGATCGTTTGAAAGACCTCGTCAATAGTGAAGAACTCATTATTTTGGTTTGATCTTACCTCAAGATCTTTGTTTCCACTGATCATGGAAATATATTTTTCAAGCTGACTTCTCTTTTCTTCAGAATCCTGAATTGAATCAATTGTATCCAAAATAAATTGCTCAAAACTTGTTAGGACCAAAATACTTTCTTTAGATTCTTCTTCCGAAATATCCTGCTCACAACAAGAACATTCACTATTTTCACATCAATTTATATCAGAAGTATAGTCAGCCTCTGAATCAATGCTATTTAGAATTTCTCCCAATTTTCCTTTAACGTCCTTGGGATCTGATTCAAGCAAAGCTTGGATTTTCCTTTTAAAACCATTCTTGTAACATCTGTTGGTAGTATGACCCTTTTCCCCACACTTAAAGCAAATAATATCTTTGTTTTTATCTTCTCTGGTGTGGATCTTTTTATGTTTTCTTTTCCTAAATCTGTCATTCTTTGGGTGCCTACTATTGAAGTTTTTACCTGATTTTTCTTTTTTCATAAAGATCTTGTTGGAAACCAAACTGATAACAAAAATCCCCTAGTTCTCTTTTTCCCAACATTTTTTGTCTTTTAAGTTGATCCTTAATTTTGAGATCATTACAAAGATCAGCCCCAACAAGCTGAATCTTTTGAGTGATTCTTCCAATATCTAGAGACTAATAGTTGAGACTACCTCCTCCTTCTTTTCTTAACAAATTTCTTCTTTTTTCAGCAAATAAGGGAGGTAGGCCAGAGATATACTTTTCTTTCCAAAATTCTTGATTGGGGTCAGGAAGAGTATGGGGTTTTGATAAGAATGTGTCTTTGTACCTTCTAAAATCTGACATTGTTTTGCACCTCAAATTGATCAGTTGTTCTCTAGTATTTTCGTAGATATCATCGTAGTTTCCAGAAAAATAATAGACAATATTGAATAAGAGGGTGGTAATGGCATCGGAGGGATTACTTGGCAAAGCATTACATTCTGGATCAATCTTAATTGTCCCTAAGATGTTTTCCTTTTGCTCAAGAGTAAGATAATGATCCCACCAATCTCTAAGCTGACCAGAGAATCTTGTGGCAATCATGCCTGCTACCTGTTTATCATTGTTGCCATTGACCCTACAGGCATTGGCGTACATAACCATTTGATGACAAAGGGTAAATATTTGATATTCGGTTAGACCATCAAGATTCCATTCTACAATTTCTTTTTCACTAAAAGAAACCATAGAACTAACCAGAGGCATTTCTTCAAACTGCAAATATGCAAAGATTGGTCTAGGATAATAATTTCTCGTCCTAGAAGTGAGTGTGACAGGTTTAAAGGCTGAAATCTTGTTTACTAATTCATTCTTATTTTCAACTTCACCATCAGAAATATGATTAATATTTTTGTAAACTTTATTCTGCTAGTTAATTCAGAGATAAGATCTTGTGAGCCAAAAGCCTTTTTCTTTCCTAATTTGGTATTAGGATCTAAACTTTGAGGAATGAAAATAGGTAAAGCTGAATTTGAGCTAGAAGGCATATTAACCTTTATCTCAGGTTTATTTTGTTTGCTACCTTCTACCAAAATATTTTCAATCCTATCAGTTTGTTTTCCCAAAGCATGCAGGGAAACATTTGCAAAATTTTGTTGTTCCATAAAATGACTAATATGCTCTGTCCTGGCAGGCTCTACTGAAGAAGTTTTGTTCATAACCTTAAGGGGACAGGCTTTGATACTCTCAGATATCTGAACAAATTCAAAAGGTGGATGGACTGATTCCACCACTTCTCCACTAGGGGTCTTCCAATCAGTGGAATCCCTTTTGATAACTGAGACTTGCTCTCTTTTCTCAAACAAATAATCTTTTACGTGAATCCAGAAGGAATCTTCATACCAGCCGAAGAAGAATATGTTTCTCTTTTGTTTCATGATATCAGCATACCAAATCACAAGTAGGACTTGTCCCTTCTCCCTCTCCCTCATGAGCCGTTCTACCATCAAATCACAAGTCCTAGTTGACTTCGTGGTGGAATTGACCCCCACCTCCGGGATGGAGGGAGAGACTCTCGCCGAGCGACCCCGGCGCTACGACCATTGGATGCACATGTTCGATGGCTCCTTGTGTCTCGACGGGGTCGACGTGGGGGTAGTCCTTCGTAGCCCCGAGGGAAGGGCGCTGGAGTACGCGGCAAGGCTCGAGTACCCTGCTACGAACAACATTGTCGAGTACGAGGCCCTCCCTAGGGTTGCGCCTTGCGCACTCCCTGGGGATCCGCCACCTCCTAGTCAAGGGAGACTCCCAACTCGTGGTTTGCCAAATGGACAAGTCCTACTTGTACCATGACACAAACCTGAGCCTCTACTTGGGGGAGGTGCGCAAGATGGAGAAGTACTTCGATGGCTTGGAGGCCCGACATATCTCCCAAAGGAATAACAACCGTGCTAACACCCTGGCCTGGGCGGCCAGCACCCGCGAACCTCTTCCCGGGGGCGCCTTTCTGGAGATCATCGCGAAGCCCTCGGTGATCCCTCCGGGCGCGGACCCTGAGTCTCGTGACCCAGAGGTCTCTGAGATCGTCCGAGCCGTGTCCTGGATGGATCCTCTCGTCTCCTTCATAAGGGGGGAGGGGGAGTTTCCCAGTGACACCGAGGCGAAGCGCCTCCGTGCCAAGGCACGGGTGTATCTCCTACTGGAGGGGAAGCTCTATAAGCGGGGGGCTTCCGCCCTGCTCTGCTGCCTCCCGCGAGCAGAAGGACTTCGGCTCCTTGAGGACATCCACTCGGGGAGCTGCGGGTCTCACCTAGCCTTACGGGTAGTCTCGGTGAAGGTCTTCCGCCAAGGCTTCTATTGGCCTACAGTGGTCTGAGATGCACGAGACCTTGTCTCTGCGTGTGAGGCTTGCTAGAAAATGGCGAAGGACACCAGACTACCCTCTGCGATGCTGCAAACCATCCCCATCACTTGGTCCTTCGCGTGTTGGGGGATGGACCTCCTTGGTCCTTCCCCCCAACACCTGGTGGCTACAAGTATGTGGTAGTCGGAGTGGATTATTTCTCCAAGTGGGTGGAGGCTGAGCCCTTGGCCAGCATCACCTCCTGCACGGTACAGCGGTTTTTCTGGAAGAACATCGTATGTCACTTTGGGGTCCCCCAGGAAATCACCGTCGACAACAAGACCCAATTCAACTCGGCGTATTTTCGGGAGTTTTGCGAAGGCTTGGGGGCTGCCCTCCACTTCGCTTCCATAGCTCGTCCCCAGAGCAACGGAGCTGTCGAAAGGGTCAATGGCGTAATCCTACAGGGATTGTGCGGGCGACTCGAGCAGACCGCCTCCAGGCGGGGCGCATGGGTGGAGGAGCTCCCGAGCATCCTCTGCTCCATGCGCACGACCCCGAGCCGAGGAACAGGGCGTATGCCCTTCTCACTCGTGTACGAGGCTGAAGCGGTCCTCCCCTCGGAGATCGGTTTTCGATCGCTGTGGGTCGAGCTCTTAGACAGGGCTATGACCGCAGCATACCAAACCAATGAAGCGAACCAGTGATTGGAGATCGACCTCGTCGAGGAAGAGTGCGACTGAGCACTCTTTTGCCACACCATCTACAAGCGTGAAATGGCACACGCGTACAACCAGCGCGTCCATGAGAGAGCTTTCCGCCTTGGGGACCTAGTCCTCAAGCGCGTGACTGACCCCAGGCCCAGGGAAAACTCTCCCCCAAGTGGGAGGGCCCATACAAGATCTCTTCGGTCTTGGGCTTGGGGGCTTACAAGCTCTCCAACCTCAAAGGTCAGGAGCTGAAGCATACTTAGAACGTAGACTTGCTTCGCAAGTTTTACATCCAGCCTCTGGGCTTACTCCCTCCCCCGTCACGACTTCGTAGGGGGAGACGCTGTATTCACCATTCCCTCCCCCGCCGCGATTACGCAGGGGGAGGCGTTGTATTCACTGTTCCCTCCCCCACGGCGGTTTCATGGGGGGAGGCGTTGTATTTCAATTTCTATCAATACAAATGGTTTTCTTTTTTTTTGTTCAACTAAAAATTCTTGCAGAATCTTGACTTACCATCTCCAAGGCGATGCCCTCTGTGAGGATGCCCTCCTCGTGAGGATGCCATCCCCGGAAGGACGTAGGCTATCGCAGCCTAGAAGTCCCTACGACGGGAGCCCCCGCTCCCATAGGGGGCTTACAGTAACCCATCGTGGACTGAGGGGGTAAGCGGCAACCCAGTTCTCATGAACTGCGATAGCGAGTCATTTTGAGAGACTAGTCCCCCCTCAAATACTGTACAACCGCGACTGAGTCACAGAACCCTCCTCTGGGAGTGGCTTTATCCCTTTGTGGGCCTTGGGCTCATCCTCCTCCGGGAGTGGGCTTCCCCCTCTGCAGGTCATGGGATTCTCGGTTCTCGGAATTCTCGATTATCTCCAGAATTTTTTCGACTGGGAAATTCTTGCCCGGCTCCCCGTTCTCACGGCAACCGGGGGAACTTTTTACCGGTCTTCAGCATTTTTTCGATCGGGAACTTCTTGATCGGCTCCCCGTTCTCACAGTGACCGAGGGAACTTCTTACCGGTCTTTGGAATTTTATCGACTGGGAACTTCCCGCCCGGCTCCCCGTTGTCACGGCGACTGGGGGATCTTTTTATCGGTCATCGGCATTTTTTGATCGGGAACTTTTTTCCCGGCTCCTTGCTCTCACAGCGACTGCGGGAACTTCTTATTGGTCTTCGGAATTTTTTTGACCTGGAACTTCTTGACCGGCTCCCCGTTCTCAG
This sequence comes from Pharus latifolius, assembly GCA_019359835.1. Lineage (NCBI taxonomy): Eukaryota > Viridiplantae > Streptophyta > Magnoliopsida > Poales > Poaceae > Pharus > Pharus latifolius. Next base: position 49,334,223 of record CM033319.1, on the reverse strand, counting down.
GGCAATAAGGAGAATTTCTTCCCAGACTTTGGAATTCCTCGACTAGGGTAATCCATGGCCAAGTCTAGTTTCTCGACTGGCTCATCGTTTTCACGACGACCGGGGGAAATTTTTGACAGCCTTGGAATTTTTCGGTCGGGTAAATTCATGGTCGTGCCTCGGAACTTTCGACCGGCTCCCATTTTCACAGCGACCGGGGAAATTTTCACTCTTATCCCTCTTCGACCAGGGGCTATGTGACCCCGGTAGTTATCAGCGTCCGGGACTTCCCTGGTAGTCCTCCGGGATTTTTCCCGGTAGATGTCCAGGGGCCTTTTGTTCCTTACTGATAGCGCGCGGAGCCAAGCTGCACCCCGCTGTGGGGGGGGGATAACTTGGGCCCGGACAGGAGATGATAACTTTCAAAAAATTTTGAGGACAATTTCAGAGAATGTCGAAGACATTGCAAACAAGCAAGCCCAAACTTTATTGACAAAACATTTAATCGGGGACAACCCCCCCCCAGCGGGTTAAGGTGTTCCCAGGGTAGCAATGCCCGGACATATACAAGATACAACCCCAGTGGGTTAAGCTCCCACGGGAAACTACCCCGGAGGACAACCCCCTCCGGTGGGCAACTACACCTAGTAATCCTGGAGGCCTTTCTTGAGCTCCCGGGAAATATCCTTGTACAGGCACCTGACCCTCCATTGGGCGTATCTGAAGCAACGGGACCCTCCGGGACCCCCGCTTCGGAAGAGATAGCTCAGCGCGACAATTGTCAAAGTTGTCCAAGTGCCACGCCGGGAGCCACGGCAACTGAATCGGCAACCGGGGAGCGCTCTCCGGCACTCTCCCGAAGGAAGGCTCGGGGGCTGGGCAATCGGCGCGCCCTCCGGCAGTGAGGCTAAACAGGGTTAGAGCCACTTGGGCCTCCCCTGGGCTATGCCACCCGGGGCTCGAAAACTCCTCCTCGGGAGTGAGCTCCCGGGCCACCGGGGAGCCCTCGGGCCGCACCACCCGGGGCTCGAGAACTCCATCTTGGGAGTGAGCCCCCGGGATGCCTACTTACGATAAGACAAAAGACTTACCAAAAATACCTTTTCATTTAATTGTGAAAGGATTTACAATTTCTCTGGGGCTTTCTCTAAGAAGCTACTGGGAGCAAAAACCTAGAAAGCAAGAAGCCTAACTAAAAGGCTGGGGGGGAGCTCATACTTGCCCGTTCTTGTCCCCTCGGGGGAACCTCCGCTGCTGTCGACGCCGTCGCCGGGGGCGCTCCGTCCGGGTTCATCGCCCCAGTGACCCGGTTGAAGAGAACCCCGGCCAACTCCTTGAGCCCCTGTCGCCAGGCCTCGAAGTAGCCGGGGATGGTCCGTGGAATCAGCTCCCCAATGACCCAGGCGCCCACTCCGCATTGCTCATTGAGAGCGGCCGCGAGAGCGATCGCCGGGATGGCGAGGCCCCGGGCCCGGACATCGGCGGCCACTGAGATCAAAGAGACCTGTGTATCATGGAAATACGCAGCCTCTTGAATCGACGATGGCACCAGGTTGGGGCTGCTCCCCGATCCGAACTCGACCCGAGCCCCTCGAGGGCCGAGCAGATCATCGTCCCGCCGGTGGTCACCGTGGCGGCGCCCAAGGCCTCCGCCTCCTAGAGAGCTTGCCTCTCCATGCGTGACACCCTCCAGAGCCAGGAGGCGGCGTCTTCTCGGACCGCTCGGTGAGCGTGGCCTCCTTGGCCGCTGCCAAGTCCCCGAGCGCCTTCTCCTTTTCGGAGCGCTCGGAGGCTAGGGTCTCCTTGGCTGCCCGGAGGAGCTCGTACACCCGGGCCTGGAAGTCCCGGACCGACGTGATGGCCTAAAACGAGGGAAGGGTTAGGCGATCTACAAAGACCAAGTGAAGAGCCTGCACGAGCTGTACTTGCCCAGAGTCCGGAGGAGAGGATCCCCTCGTAGCCTCCCCTTGGCGTGTCCCGGGGAGACCCCAGCCGGGGGACCTCCCTGCTCGTCGCGATGACATCGTCCGAGCCCCTGCTGCTGGAGGAGTTGGATAACAGGTACATTGTGGGGCCTGGGACCTGGGGCAGATGAAGAGCCCCTTGCCCTTCCCGGGCGGGAGGGGCGCCGAAACCTCCGGGGGAGGGGCTCTGGGGCTGTGAAGGATGCCATCAGGAGGGCCCCCCGGGGTCTTGAATCGGACGGAGCCCCCCCATGCCGCGGTTGCCAGCGGGTCTCCGGAGATGCGAGCGGGGGAGAAGGGGTCGGAGTGTACATCTCTAAGTCCGACCCCTGTCCTTCCCCAGCCACCACTTCCCCGAGATGGTCGGTGCCAGGGGAGATGGGACGGGACGGTGACGAAGCCGGGCCGCCTGGCCTGGAACATCCCGCCTTCGGAGACGTCGTAGCCAGGGGCACCGGAGGCATTGCCGAGGAAGTGACTGGTGCGTTCGCCAACGTCTTCATTGTCGCCTTCGCCGGAGTCTTGGTGGAAGTCCCCGCCGAGGAGCCCGGGGCGTGCGCCCGGGCCTTCGCGGGACTCTTTTGCGCTCGGGCGCACTTTGGAGGCCCCCCAACAGCCTCCTTCCACCTCTTGTGCAACCCCGGGGTGGGGAGAGGCTCCCGGGCGGGGAGTTGAAGCCCGAAGGCCTCCGCTATGAGGTTCCGGGGAGGACCCTCCCCAATGACGCGCACGATCCACTCGTGCTCGTCCTCGTAATATCTCCCGGGGAGGAGGATCGCCACCTCCCGGGAGCGGTAGTAGGATAGCCGAGATTCTCCCTCTAGGGATTGAGTCCAAAAACAAACGTTGGGCCACCGTCGTCCGGGGCGGGTGGTGAGTTGCGCCGAATCCCGTCCCCCGGCGCAGGCTGAAAGGCGCCACCCGGAGGAGCATTTGCTCCTCGGCAAGGTCCCTCATGGACCACCGGAGCCGGGTCTCCACCATCTAGGTCAGGAGGTCCATCTCCCCCTCAGTCCACTCGGGGGCCGCCGGGCCGCCCGCCCGGTTGTAGGTCGACGGCTTCGGGGAGTAGGTGACCTCCGGGTCATCTACCCAGAGGTAGAACCACCTCCGGAGCCAATCCCCCCAGTGGTCCCGGGAGGCTTGCACCGGGTACTCGTTCGTGCGGCCCGGCAGGAGCTACATCATCACCGAGCCAAATCCGTACTTGGGGCCGCCTTTCATCACTAGCGGGCCCCTTGCCGATGGCTCGTAAAAGTACCGGAGGAGCAGAGAGTTGCCTTCTCCCTGGTGGCTGTTTCACACAGCCATATGAACAACCCAATCCGGACGAGGGTGTTTGGGGTGAGGTGGTTGAGGGAAGGGCGATACTCCCAGAGAAACACCCGGAGCAATGGATGCACCGGGAGCCGGAGGCCCGCCTCCACGAAAGCCTCAAAGGCCACCACCTCCCCTTCCTGAGGGCTCGGGGCCTGCTCCTTCGGCCCGGGGATCTGGATGTCCCCGATGGCGAAGTATTTCCGCTCTAGCAGGCCCTCGAGGTCCTGCGCGGAGAACTCGGTCGTGCCAAGGAAGTCTGGGGTCACCTCATCCAGAGGCAGCTCGAACACTTTGGCTCGACCCTTCGGTGCCATCGTGGTGTAATGGAAGTTTCCGGGGAAATTTTCTACCAGGAAATCAATCTTCCGGGGGAGCGAGTTTCTGGAGTTAGAAAAAATGAGTGTCTGGGCCAAGGCCCCTCCCCCTATTTATAAGCGACGGAGGGGGCCTCACATGGGTGCCACGTGTCCCCAGATCCATCTGGGCCGTTGATTCAAACCGTCACGCGGATATCGAAGGGCCGCGCGAGGATTGAGACACCGTACGACGCGCGCACGAATCGAGGGCTCACGCGGGTAAATAGTCCAGGAGCCGAAGCGTCACATGTGGCTCGAGGTGTGTCTCGGAAGGCGAAGCATCACCCGGGGCCAAGTTTTACTCATATCCTCCAGGGACACCATGTGTCCTCGGGGGTCTCGGGGGCTGCTGTTGGGGGAAAATCCCGGATGCTTCCCGGGAAAAGTCCCGGAGGGCTCTTGTGGAAAATCTCAGAGGGCCACCGGGCAAAACCTCGGAGGGCTACCGGGCAAAGTCCCGGAGGCCTTATGTGGAAAATCCCAGAGGGCTACCGGCCAAAGTCCTGGACGCCTCCCAAGAAGAGCCATGGAGTTCTCTTGTAGAAGACCACGGGCATCTCTCCAAGCCCGGGACACCTCCTGTGGCAAACCCCGGACGCCTCCCATGAGATATGTAACATCCTGAGTTTTGGGGTGAAAAGTTTCTTTCTTAAAAATCATGCATGCATATGTCTCTTCTAGATCAACCAAATCAGCCTCAGCTTTATTCTGTTCTAGCCCTAAAATCTCCAAATCAATCCTGTGACCCCAAGTCAAGATCTGACTTTCCAGATTTGATCTATCAGTTATCCTAAACCTAAAAACCTTCAGAATCCAGATTCAATTCCATCTCTAACTTCCAGATTTTTCAACTCCTTTCTGTTTTCGAAAACAGAATATCTTTTACCCTAAGTTTCAGAAATCCAGATTTAATCAAAATCTGAGCCAAGTTCAGACCAGATTATTCTTGGATTATGATCAAGGGTATGCCAATACCTTAATCCAAAAAGTTGGCAGCCAGATTTTACCATCTGAACCTTTTTCGCAAATCAGTCCAAGAGTATCGCAGATCAGTCCTTTTTCCAGATTTTCCAAAAGCCTAAAAAGCTAAAATGCTGCAAATCATCTCCAAATTCAAATCTGATTCAGGGAACACCTCCCAAATGCTTGTCAACACAAATTCTTCTTTTATGAGTATCTCAAAATCAAACCCTAAATCCCAGAATTCGAAATCAATTGAAATTCAGATTTTAATTACCCTAAAATACCCTATTTTCAGTTCATATCAAAAATCATCCAATCATTTCAAATTTTATCTTCAATCTGTGCCAAATCATCTGTTGAATCAAGTTTGCCAAATCAGCAGAATCAAAATCAGATCAAACCTTCCAAATCTCCAGAATTACAGATCAGTCCAAATCAAGAATTGGAAATTGCAAATGAATCCAGATTCGACCAGCAGCTGCTGTGCACGACCAGAACCTCGCCGTGCGTTTGCGCCGCGCTTGCTTGCCGCCGGCCACGCCTCGCTTCGCCTGAGCTCGTGCTCACTTGAATTTGCATGTGCACACGCGTCCACGCCCCAGCTATCGCCGTGGCAATGCCGTTGAACAGCTTGCTCCCGTGCGCGACCGTTGTCAGCAACTCTTCTCCACGTTGCTGTGCTTTGCCAGCCCTTGTCGCCACTGCCTTGCACCGCCCAACAGCATTGCGTCCCGATGAAGCAATAGTTTGATCAGCAGTCACCTCGCCTGTGCGCCGTCGCGTCACCGCTCGCCGTTGTTGCATCTGCGCCCGGCAAATCAAATCACTGGCACCAATTTATTGCTATTACTTCCTTGCAAGCATCGCCCTCTGGTCTATATAAGCAGCCATATCTTGTGTTATCCTCCCTTCACCAGGACTTAGCCAAATTTCCAAATCTCCTCGCCGTCGTCTTCTTCTCCGGCGAGTCCAGATTGAGGCCTCACGGTGCCAGCACGCCCTGCTGCACCTCTCACCGAATTAACAGCACCAGAAGGTATAGCTCATCTCCCTCATCGTGCTGTACCATCTAATTGAATTATCTTGCATCCAGTCGCCGGTGATCACCGGAAAATCTCGATTGCCCTATTCCGGCAATGCAGGCCAAATTACTTCGAATCAACTCTCGAACTTGTGAAGAAAAATGATCAGTGAACCTTTTGAAGCAAGCCTATGCATCAATATCTCCAGATTGAGCTCGAATTGAAGTTTTCCCCAATTTTGAGCTTCTCCAGAAACCGGCGATCGTCGCCAGGCCACACTGGCCATCCTCCGACCAAATTGATTGTGCAGATAGTTTTCTCTTACCCTTCTATCACTCCTCAAGCTTGGAATTGAGTTCTTTCGGCCTGTATCAAAAAGCCCCAAATCTGATGTCATCTTCTCCGGCGCAGTTCACTGGAAATCCTTTCCCTGCCGTTTCAGCTTCATCCACTTTGTCATTCAGGTGTGTCTCAACTTCCTGAGAATATTTGTCTTCTAGCTCGATCTCTGAAACTGCCCAGAATTCAAGTTATAGCCATGCCAAGATTTTTGTCCAGTGGCTTCATTGTGCCGTGTCGCCACCACACTTCTCCTTTGAATTTCATCATCTTCCAGCCATTTTCAGCTTTGGATCCTGTTGAATGATTTGTTCCTGTTATCAATGCCTACCTCCCAGACAAAGTGGTGCATCATTTGGAGCCCTAGATCAAAAGTTATGCCAGGCCCTAGTTTCTGGCCATGTCAAGATCAATGCCAGACTATGTCAGTCAGTGGCATTAGCCCTTTTCACTCCTTTCCAGATGTGCATTTTGGGCATAACTTTGTCCCTTAGATTCCTGAGGTTGTGATCAGCATTTTCTTCTTCTATCACAACTTGATTTGATCCCTTGAAATGCATGTTATGCTAAACCCTAGCTTTTGACACTATCTCAGTGCATGCCAGCCAATGGCATTGGCCTTGTTTACCCACTTCTGATTGTGCAATTTGAAAACCACTTTGTCCACTGAATTTATAGAGTTATGATCTACATTTTCTTCTACTGTCACAACTTGAGATAAGCTCTTTAGTTTTCCTTGAAGTTATGTCAGATTCTTGATCCGAATGTCAATCTGCTGACATTCACTGTTTTTTATCAAACCAGCCACAAAACTGATGTTCTTATTGTAACCTTGAGATCCTAAGAGCATCTAACATCCATCCTTAGCCAATTCCTTGAAACCCTAGATCTTGGCTCAGTTCAGCTTGCAATCTCAATTATCTCCAGTATCGTTCAATCTTTCTTGTTGAGCATATCTGCATATAGATCCTAAATCATTTTAATATATAAGTAATATTTGTGTGTATTGTTTGTTTGTCGCCAAGCAGATCCAGAAATCAAGTTCGAGGACTTCGCTGTTGATCCGTCATCAACTGCTGTTTCTTACGACGCGGAAGGCAAGTCATATCCTTGGTCATCTTGAACCTATATTTTAAATGTTGCTAAAACATAACCTTGAATATAGATAATATTGCATGAGAAAGATTGAGAATGGTTGATTTATGAATTGGCAGTACTAGACTGGTTATCTATGAAATGTGAAATAAACAAGTTTTGAGCCATGAATTATTATATATGTATATACTTATATTCATGAAATAAAACCCCTAGCCGTGACCAGAAAAATGGTATGGATGGCGGTAGCACTGGAGGTGCTAAACTGCGAAGGAATGCAGGCACTGAAGGTGCAGGGTTGTGGATGGTCTGGTCACTGGCATATAAGGACTAGAACCTTGTGTTGTGCGTCTAGTGGCATGAACAACGTGCTAACCGCAAGCCTGGTATGGGACAGGCCTGAACAAGTACTTATGTGGATCGCACATGACACCCCTGCTGGAATTGTGTAGTGATGCACGTTTGGGCATGGAGGACGGCTCCCACACATATCACTGAAGGTGATCAAGCACGTTGATCCAGTAATGGAAATATATGAAGGGGTGGAGGTTAGGGTACAGCCTACCACAACTGTGTCTCACGGAGAGCCACAGGGTCAGGGGTGAATTGTGAGTGATACATAACAAAAGTTCTTGTTATTTCCACCTTGCCGCTCACAATATGAAGTGAGTCAGGGGTCTAATCATTTTGATAGGATGGGCTTGAAAGTGGAATATCTTGCGGGTAAATTGGTACCTCTCTGCAGAGTTAAAAACGTATTCGAATACTCCGAGCTCCCGGGTTTATAGGAGTCTGCTGCGGTGGATTAAATCCACAGGGTGTGACACAAGTATTATTTTCTAAATAAAATGTGTTAAATCAAGATTACCCAAATGACATGTGTTGTCATGATAAGGAGTGCTGCCATGGGCTGTCGTGTGTCGACGTGTCGCGGTAGTGCTATAATCTAGTGAACATGAATGATGATGTTATATTATGAAAGGTGCTGCCATGATATGAGGTATGGAAGTAAAAGATTATTTTATAAACAACCATAATTCTTGACTAGTCTAGGTTCATATCATCACTACTATATGTATCTACTGTTACCTATGACTTGCTGAGTACGTAAGTGCTCACCCTTGCAACCTACAAATCAGTAGATGGAGCGTTCAATGATCAAGATGAAGGCGTGGAGAACTTCTTGGATCCAGAAGGAGGAGCGTCAGTCCCGTCTTTGCCCTGATGTGTGTTGTTCTGCCGTCCACTTCTCTTTGTGGGTGGGTCACCTATCTTCTGCTGTGTAGATGTTATTTTGCTAAACCTTGAATGCCGTGAAGGCATTGTAATCTCCTTATGTAATATCAAGGCCAGCAGGCCACACTGCTTAACTATTTTGTAAGTTACTCTGTTGCAATGTGATATACTCCTGTGCTTGACTTATCCTGGGAAGTCAAGGGTATGTGTATGCTATGCATATATGGGACTAGCTGCAGCGAGCTATGTCTCTACAGGAGTAGTCATAGTCCCAGTTTCGGGGCGTGACAAGATATCACGAAGGCCTCCCAGGAAAAGCCATAGAGGTCTCCTGTAGAAGACAGTGACAAACCCAGACGTCCACTGGGAAAAATCCCAGACGTCTACTGGGAAAAGTCCCGGAGGACTACCGGGGAAAGTCCCGGACGATCTTCGTGAGAAATCTCGGACGTTCACCGGGAAAAATCCCGAACGTCTACTGGTAAAAATCCCAGGAAACTACCAGGGAATGTCCCGGACATCCTCCGTGAGAAATCTCGGACGTTCTCCTGGAAAGGTCACAGAGGCCTCTCGTGCGAGGGCACGCGAGGTCACGTGCGGGTGCAATCGAGAGCGCCTTGGGAACTAGCGAGGACACTTGTCAAGCATCCAAGCCCTTTGGCCGGTGAAATGGTGTCAACACCCTTCAATCTGACGGCCGTAGCTAGGGATCTTTAGTCTTTTGGCATGTTTTGGGTCCTATATATATCCGCCTTGTACCTCATATGTAACCAATTCCAACTGATTTTATCATACTCAAACAACAGGCTCCCTTGGAGACCTCTCTCCCCGGGAGAGTACCTCCCCAGTGGACTCACGTCCGGAGGTTTCCAATAGGACTAGGGCCCCCACCGGGACCCGAACCTGTATAAAAATCACCGTGTCAATTGCTGTGTTGCCCGGTGGGAAGTGACCGGTCGCTCGGTCAGTTCGCACCGTCGTTCCCGTTTCAAGTCTTTCTGTGAAACCTGTCGATGGTATATTTTATACCACAATAAGACATATATTGGAGAATATAATGTTGGATAGACCCATTTTGAGACACTATTTGGATTTTTCATTTAAGTGTCACCAGTTGATCTCAAATAATGTTTGTGATTGATCCTTAGACCTGAGACCATCATAGTTTCCTACATGTGCAGTAATATATTTTGATATTACCAAACGCTACTTTTACTAATTGAGTGGTAATAAAGGTAATATTAAGGTATGCTATGAGCCATATGGAGGAATGTGAATGATTAAGATGGAATTTGCATCTCTCATATAATGAGAGAGATATCTCTGAGCCCCTTGATATAGATGAATTGAAAAGTGTATGGCCATGCCGTTCGTGGTTGAGTGTCAACTACGGGAAGATCAGTTCACTATGAGATCGAGAAAGGATTGAACTATGCAAGGGTGGCACATTTTCTACCTTGGGTTTAATCTAGTGTTGTATGGCAAGAGGATCAACATGAAGGCAATATATAGGTTCATTGATCTTCGTGTGTATTTGGATGGTCGTTATGTCCTGCTAGGGACCACTACCGACTTACAACGGGTAGTTATTTCTGGGTCATGACTAAATATGCATAAACGTACAGGGTCACACACTTAATGGGTTAGAATAATGCAATTCAGATTAAGTCTATCATGGGTTGGGGTTTCCGTATCAGATTCAGAGACTTAACATTAGACCCCTTATGCATTCGGATTGGGTTTATTATGGGGTTTTTGTATCAGACTCAGAGATCTAATGTTAGACTCTTTCTGCATTCGGATTGGGTCTTTTATGGTGTTTTCATATCAGATATGGAGACATAATATTAGACTCCTCCTGCAGTTCGGATAAGATTCGTATCACATCAGGAAACCTAATATGTTAGGATTTCTTCTGTAAGGCTCTATATAAAGAGAGGTATGATGGACTTTGAGAACATCACGAAAACCATAGTTGCCATCTCCTCTAAAGTAATAGCCTCTAAACCCTTGTCGTGCGCGTTGGTGCTAGCACACCATCGTACGACGTTCCATCCCGGTACGTGTGAATACCGGTAGAGGTGCTACTGCAATCCATGAGCAGTAACTGTCATCTACATCCGCTGATTAGGACAATCCGTGAACGGTTGCTGTGTACATTTGATCACTTCACCAAATCTACTTCTGCTGTTGGTAACAATGTAATCTATGGTCTATTACTTGCAGCTTTCGAGTAAAATTTTTTGAAATTCTACTAGCATAGCTTACTCGGTTTCCTATAGTGGTATCAGAGCCATCATGTATAGTATTAGATCTGGATTAATAACATATATGTGATAAATGAAGTTATAGTAGACTAGATCTACTAGTTTATTCAATCTGTTACCATATAAGTTTCGTTATACATGTTCATTTTGACATCCAAGTGTTGTGATGAACTGGTTTTTGGCCGACTTTGATATGAACTGCTGTCTGATGATCCTAACATGGTCTAGAGGGAGATGATGTTAGGGTTTATATATATGATGATAGTAGAATTGCCAGAAACATATGGTTATAGATTGGATCTTCTAAACCATATGTGTATAGATTGGATCTACATATGACATTAGCTGCCTATTCTGGATATTCATATTAGAGTTAATATGATTGGCATAAGGGGATTTAAACCAATTGGATTGGTTCAAAAATTTGATTAATTTGAAAAAATATTAATATTTTAGTTTCAAAAGAAAAAAAGATTATACTTGACAACCAGAAGCGGTCAACTTTGGTGTCTAAGGAAAGAACACATTATAAGGTTTTTCTTAATAAGCCCCGCTCAGCGGAACGCTTTCCTTCATGGTGTGAGCGAAAACAGTCGTGGTCTTTCCTGGCCAAGGTTACTGCCAACATAAGTTAAATATAGTTGAAGTTGCGCCTATTAGATTATCTAGCTGATGGTTATTTTCGTGCATATGGATTTTTTGCCATGTTTTAATCCCTCATAAAAATTAAGTGTTTATTATGCCCTTCCAATTGCTGCACCTATCAAGATTTTGATCGTTGCTTGGTGGGCCTTACAAATCAGGGCACCATCAATTATCTTAATAAGGCAGGATGTGTGTTGGACACTCATAAGCATAGAATTGGTTTAACTTAACAAGGCCATCAAAACGGTTTTGGGCTTTGGGGCATGGTGTTGGGAGCCATGGTATGGGATGACACCCAACAAACAAGACTTATATATGATATAATTAGTAAGGAGTTGCTTACCTAAATAACTAGGTTTCTAACAGTGATGCCAAAGCTCACTAGAACTTAGTGAAATATGGATCTTGGCCTAATATATATACTTCTTGAGGGATTTTTCTTCTAAAATATATAGTTGGTACATCTTTTATTGAATTGTTTAATAAAAGGATTTTCATAAACATAATGCTAAAGTTTTGCATTTCTTTACTGTTGTAGACCATGGATAGTGGTAGCTCCTCAAACAATTTCAGTTTGTGATTTGTCCTAAATAAAGAAAAGCTCAATGGAACAAATTTTATTGATTGGTATAGAAACTTGAGAATTGTTCTCAAACAGGAGAAAAAAGACTATGTTCTAGAGACTCCAATACATGATGAACCAGCCGCTAGTGCTCCACATGCTCAAAAGGATGCTTACAAAAGGCATACTGATGACGCACTTGATGCTAGCTGTCTAATGCTAGTCATTATGAACTCTGAGCTTCAGAAGCAATATGAGAACATGATAGCTTATGACATGGTTGTGTCTCTTAGAAACTTATTTGAGGAGCAGGCCAGGGTGGAAAGATATGAGGCTACCAAGAAATTGCATGATTGCAAGTTGGCAGAAGGGAGCTCGGTCAGTCCTCATGTGATCAAGATGATTGGTTATATTGAGAATTTGGAAAAGCTTGGTTTTCCCCTCAGCCAAGAGTTGACTACTGATATGATTCTCCAATTACTCCCTCTGAGCTATGACCAGTTTGTCATGAACTATAACATGAATAATCTAGAGAAATCATTGACCGAATTGCATGGGATGCTTAAAACAGCGAAATAAAACATTAAGAAAAATCCAAATAATGTAATGATGGTTCAAAAAGGAAAAAGCTTTAAGAAGAAGGGCAAGGGCAAGGCTAAGGAAAAAGGTAAAGCGCTAGAAAGGTTCTCTAGTGCTAAACCTAATTCCAAAGGAAAGTCCAAACCAGGTGCCACCCCTACTACTGAATGCTTCTATTGCAAGGAATCTGTCTATTGGAAGAGGAATTGCAAGAAGTACCTAGAATATCTAAAGAAAAAGAAGGAAAGTGAGACTCCTTCAGGTATATATGTTATAGAAGTTCATTTAGCTACTTCTCCTTCTGACTCTTGGGCATTTGATACCGGATCGGTTGCTCATATTTGCAATTCGATGTAGGGGCTCAAAAGGAGTAGGAATTTGGCTAAGGGTGAGGTTCAACTTCGTGTTGGCAATGGAGCAAGAGTTGCGGCCTTAGCTATTGGAACTTTTATATTAGCTTTACCTTCAGGATTAGTTTTTGAACTTAATAACTATTATTATGTTCTTGCCATAAGCAAAAACATTGTATTTGTATCGTGTTTGGACACGCTGGGTTATGAATTTAGAATAAAGAACAACTGTTGTTCCTTCTATTTAAATGATATGTTTTATGGCAATGCCTCATTGGAGAATGGGCTTTATAAACTAAATCTTGAATTACCTGTCTATAACATATGTACTAAGAGGCTTAGGCCCAATAATTTGAATCCCACATTTATCTGGCATTGTCGTTTAGGCCATATAAATGAGAAATGCATCATGGAACTCCTGAAAGATGGTCTTCTAGACTCATTTGATTTTCAATCATTTGATATGTGTGAATCTTGTTTAGTTGGCAAAATGACAAATGCACTTTTCACAGGTGAAAGTGAAAGGGCAAGTGACTTATTGGCTCTTGTTCATACTGACGTATGTGGACCATTAAGTTCAACAGCTAGAGGTGGTTTTCAGTACTTCATAACTTTTACCGATGACTTTAGTAGATATGGATATGTCTATTTAATGAGGCATAAATCTGAAACTTTTGATAAATTCAAGGAATTTCAAAATGAAGTACAGAATCAACTTGGCAAGACAATCAAAACCCTACAATCTAATCATGGAGGGGAGTATTTGAGCCACGAATTTGGTGATCATCTAAAACAACACGGAATTGTTCCACAATTGACCCCGCCGGGAACACCTCAATGGAATGGTGTGTCAGAATGACGAAACAAGACCTTGTTGGACATGGTTCGGTCAATGATGAGCCAAACTGATCTTCCATTGTCCTTCTGGGGATATTCTTTGGAAACAGCTGCGTTCACATTAAATAGGGCTCCATCAAAAGCCGTAGAAAAGACACCATATGAGATATGGAATGGAAGGTGTCCCGGGTTGTCTTTTCTTAAGATTTGGGGTTGTTAGGCTTATGTAAAATGTTTAATGTCTGATAAACTTAAATCCAAATCAGATAAATGCTTCTTTGTGAGATATCCTAAGGAAACAAAAGGATATTACTTTTATAATCGAGAAGAAAACAAAGTGTTTGTTGCCCGAAACGATGTCTTTTTGGAGAAAGAGTTTCTCTCAAAAGGGGAAAGTGGGAGCATAGTGCAACTTGAAGAAATTTGGGAACCGCTGGAAATTATTTTAGCACCCACTAAAGCTCAGCAAGACCTACAGAATAATATACAAAATGCAGGACAAGCACCGGTTACACGTAGGTCTGAAAGGGTATGTCACGCACCTGAAAGGTACTTGTTCCTTACAATGGAGTAGCGTGAACTATTATTGCTAGACAATGATGAGCCCAAGACTTACGAAGAAGCGATGATGAGCCTGACTCTGACAAATGGCTTGAAGCCATGAGATCCAAAATTGAATCCATGTATGAAAATCGAGTCTGGAACTTGTTTGATCTTCTTGATGCTATAAAAACCATCTAGTGCAAATGGGTTTATAAGAAAAAAGATTGACATGGATTATTTGCAAAAGGTTTCAAGCAAATTCAAGGTGTTGATTATGATGAAACCTTTTTGCTCATTGCTATGTTAAAGTCAATCAGGATCATCCTAGCTATTGTTGCCTATTTTGATTATGAGATATGGTAGATGGATGTCAAAATGGCTTGCCTAAATGGAAACCTAAGTGAGGATGTGTATATGGCACAGCCTAAAGGTTTTGTCGATCCAGAAAATACTGGAGAAGTATGCAAGCTTCAGAAATCCATTTATGGGTTGAAGCAAGCATCTCGGAGTTGGAATCTTCGTTTTGATGAAGTTGTCAAACAATTTGGCTTCATAAAAAATGAAGAGCTTTGTGTTTACAAAAAGGCAAGTGGGAGTGCACTTGTTTTTGTGGTCTTACATGTGGATTACATACTTCCGATCGGCAATGTTATTCCTATGCTTGAGTCAGTGAAGTCCTCATTGAAAAGTAGCTTTTCTATGAAAGACTTAGGTGAGGCAGCATATATTTTGGGTATTAAGATATACCGAGATAGATCTAAAAGGCTGATTGGATTAAGCCAAAGTACATATGTTGACAAAGTGTTGAATCGATTCAACATGTAGGATTCCAAGAAAGGTTTTCTGCCCATGTCACATGGCATTAGTCTTAGCAAGAGTCAATGTCCTTCGACATGTGATGAGAGGGACCGAATGAATAAGATTCCATATGCTTCTGCTATTGGGTCTATGATGTATGCCATGTTTGTACACGCCCAGATGTCTCCTATGCTCTAAGTGTTATGAGCAGATACCAATCAGATCTAGGTGAGAGTCACTGGATTGCTGTAAAAAACATCCTTAATACTTGAGAAGGACTAAGAATGTGTTCTTGGTTTATGGAGGTGAGGAAGAGCTCATTGTTAGTGGTTACATCGATGCTATCTTTCAACCGACAAAGATGATTTCAAATTGCAATTTGGTTTTGTGTTTTGCCTTAATGGAGGAGCTGTAAGCTGGAAGAGTTCCAAGCAAGAAATTGTCACTGATTCTACAACAGAAGCAGAGTACATTGCTACTTTTGAAGCTGCTAAAGAAGCCATTTGGATTAGAAAGTTCATCTTTGAACTTGGTGTGGTTTCTAACATTTCGAGCCCAGTGGATCTCTATTGTGATAATAGTGGAGCCATTGCGCAAGCCAACGGACCAAGGTCTCATCATAAATCCAAACATATACTCAGGCGTTATCACCTCATCTAAGATATCGTGAATAGAGGTAATGTAAAGATTTTCGAAGTGTCCATAGATTTGATGTTCCTGATCCATTGACAAAGCCTCTCCCACAACCAAAGCATGAGGTGCATACTAGAGCAATAGGTATTAGATACATTTGTGATTGACTCTAGTTCAAGTGGGGGATTGTAGTGATATGTTTGAGAGAAAATTATAGAGATGTATTTGTCTTTCTTATATTTATGAACATTTGAATAATATGTTATTTTATTTTTGAATAAATTATCATCTTAGTTCGATCATCAAGTATGGGACTTGTTCGTGAAACTCTAAATTTATTTGATGATATTATTCTATAAAATCCTTGATCTATTATCTTTAAATATGATATTATTGATTAATGGATTAGCACTTGTATTGATTGATGGTCATGTTTCACGGACCATGGATATAAGATGTCAAATTAATAATGTGGATATATATTGGAGAATATAATGTTCGATAGACTATTTTGAGACATTGTTTGGATTTGTTATTTAAGTGTCACCAGTTGATCTCAAATAATGTTTATGATTGTTTCTTAGACCTAAGACTATCATAGTTTCCTACATGTGTAGTAGTATATTTTGATATTACCAAACGCTACTTTTACTAATTGAGTGGTAATAAAGGTAATATTCGGGTATGCTATGAGCCATGCGGAGGAATGTAAATGGTTAAGATGGAATTTGCATCTCTCATATAATGAGAGAGATATCTTTGAGCCCCTCGATATAGATGAATTGAGAAGTGTATGGCCATGCCGTTCGTGGTTGAGTGTCACCTATGGGAAGATCAGTTCACTATGAGATCGAGAAAGGATTGAACTATGCATGGGTGGCACATTTCCTACCTTGGGTTTAACCTGGTATCATATGGCAAGAGGATCAGCATGAAGACATTATATAGGTTCGTTGATCTTGTAGGACCGAGGATGCCTACTAGAGGGGGAGAGGGTTTGAATAGGAGGCTTTTAAAAATTCTTTTCAACTAAACACTTTTTGCAAGATGTTTAGGATAACCTAGATTTTGCAAAGGGTTTATTAACAATATAACATCTAGTTGCAATTAATCAATAAGGAATACACAATACAACATGCAACTAGAGTAATTCAAACAATTGTGTCAAGGTAAATATGAGTTGTATAAGAAACAAACAATTGACACAATAATTTTTTACCGAGGTCTCAGAGACTCGCCCGGTCTCCCCTACTCCTCGTTGAAGCACTCACGCGTGAGCCTCGCTTCTATATCCACGAAGGATATCTCCACTCGGGTTGCTCCTTCTCCACACCGGATAGGCGAGCACCAAACCTTTCACACTTGTTTGGCGGCCTCTCCAACAAACTTCAACCGGAGAGATCACGACTCTCCTCCAACACCGTATAGGTGAAGGCGATTCACCAAGAGTAACAAGTCGATCACGCTCACTTGAATTAAAAAATCTTCGCGAGCCCCATTATAGCTCACTGATAGGCATTCCATAACCGTGAGGACAGTCTCAAGATTGTGTCCTCGCCTGTTGAAGCGCTCCTGTAGCTCCTGTTTTTCTACTTGGAGAGTTCTACACAAAGCAGACTTCTCCCTCAGAAGAACCTGGATCTCAGCAAGTTGTTCACTGAGGACCTAGAGAGCCTTTTCCTCCTGTGCATACATGGGTCAGTTGCAGAATTATGTATCAAGGAGAGAGGGTAAAGATAATAACCTGGGTTGCAGGCTAGGTGGCAAAAGCTGAGGATGGAAGAGGACTTGGTGACAAAGGCACTGTAGGTGCAGTGACACCTAACACCTCAGAAGTTGGATGCAAAGAAAGTGCTGAGGGTAATGTGGCAACCCAGTCCTCGGTTCCCATTAGCTTTTTGGATGAAGCTCCACTGGATGATCCTGCATCATCTCCTGACCGCTTCTTTGAAGGTGTCGAGTCCTCGAACATCTAAAGAATTCCAAAATGCATTACTTTGGAAATACTTAAAACACAAAGGAAAGATTTACGCAGATCCCTTAGAAGAGAATTACCTTATGAAGAGCCTATTCAATCTTGTCTTCTATCTCTATTTCTTCTTCGTCGCTCTCAACAATCTTTTTGGAGTCTCGGTTCGCCATTAAGGTGAGAACAGAGAAAAATGGAGTAAGAAGATGAGGAGAAGTTCTAAAGACTTAGCCAATGAAAGCTTGTAAGTTACATAACAAAGAGCTTTGCTATTTATAGAGCCCAGAGGTGATGGTTCGTATTCACAGAGGCCTCGAGCTCCTAAACACACTCACGTTTTGCCTCTAGTATATGGTAAAAGACTTCATGATTACTTGTCAAGTTAAACCTGGAGTTTTTCTTGGGAAACAAACCGCCACACGATGTATAGTACAACAGAGGAAGGTGAAGCGTCGGGTACTGTATCCAAGGATTTTTAAATTTGAAGTTATAATCTTTTTATCACTTCAAATTGTGGCTAGCTGACGAGGATTATTACCCGAGCTAGTTATTTATTTATTGAATATATCATATTTAAGATATTTCAGATATGATATGTGAATCTGTGCGTTAGCAGCCATTATGGTCGCAGAAGCAACTTCCTATGTACTTGAAGGTCAAGGGCGCAGTACCAGCCTATTGTCGCAGAACTTGCGTGACCATAAAGTCACAAAACTTGCGCGACCATAAGGTCGTAGGATATGCACGACCAAGGTGATCCAAGGGTTACGTTTAACTTGAGTAGTATTTGAGCTTTTAATCTTTGTTCTAGGGTAAAGATAACTTCTCCCACGTATGAAGATAATCGTTGAGGAGTTAAGATGTGCGGTTATCCGTAACTGCACATGTTAATCGGCGAAGAGATAAAGATTAAATTGCAGTTATGCAACTGCATCTTAGCAACCGTCCAAACTCCCGAACTACTTCATGTTGGCATCCTTTCAATCAGTATAAAAGGAGGTAAGGAAGGACAAGATAGGGCCAGATTTTTAAAGATATCAAAGGATATCCATAGATAATAGATAGAAGCATTGAGAGAGATTGTCAACCTCTGTAACAATCTCTCCTTCCCTATAAACATTCTTATACATAACAGAAACACCACAGGACGTAGGGTTATTACTCAATCCATTGAGGACCCGACCTGTATAACTCTGTGTGTCTCCAATTCATACTTACCTTAACTTACCTGATAAACACTTTGAAAGGTCTCCACTTCTTACTCACAAATCTGCGTAAGATTGACTAAGGACCCCGAGTCCCAATCGTCGACAGCTGGTGCCCACCGTGGGCCTTCCTCAAGGCATTTCCTTCATTAGGAGCTCTGGTAATGTCGTGGTATTGCGAATACCCCGACAGGTTTTGAGAGTGATCCTAGCGAAGATTACGCGGCGCGGGTTGACCGGATGACCGGTCCTCCCCCGCCGGACAAGCACAAAGAATGACACACGGGTTTATACAGGTTCGGGTCCCGGTGGGGGTCCTAGTCCTGTCGACGCGCTCCCGACCGGAGTCGGCTGGGGAGGCTCTCTCCGGGGGAGAGGCTTCCGGAGCACGCCTGTGAGTTTAGCTATTCCAATAAATAAAATCGATCGATTACAACAGAGGGGTACAAGGGCTATTTATAGCCCCCAAAAAGCAGCAAAAAACCTAAACTACCCCGGAAGCCACCGTTGGATTGAAGGGCAGGACCGTCCTTCTCCCGGTCAAACGCTTTGGATGCTTGACAGTGGTCGCTAGTTCACGAGGTGCTCCTCGCGTGACCTGCACGTGATAAACAGTTCAATACTTTACCTTTAGGAGGGTGATGAGGCCCGGGACGGCGCCGGAGGCCATGTCCCGGGAGCCAAAAGGCGGCGCCCGGGGAGGCCCCGGAGGCCACGTCCCTGGGCAACTGGCGGCGCCCGGGAGGGCACCGGAGGCCACGTCCCGGGAGCCAAAAGGCGGCGCCCGGGGAGGCCCCAGAGACCACGTCCCCGGGCAAATGGCGGCGCCCGGGAGGGCACCGGAGGCCACGTCCCGGGAGCCAAAAGGCGGCGCCCGGGGAGGCCCCGGAGGCCACGTCCCCGGGAAAATGGCGGCGCCCGGGAGGGCACCGGAGGCCACGTCCCGGGAGCCAAAAGGCGGCGCTCGGGGAGGCCCCGGAGGCCACGTCCCCGGGCAAATGGCGGCGCCGGGGAGGGCACCGGAGGCCACGTCCCGGGAGCCAAAAGGCGGCGCCCGGGGAGGCCCCGGAGGCCACGTCCCCGGGCAAATGGCGGCGCCCGGGAGGGCACCGGAGGCCACGTCCCGGGAGCCAAAAGGCGGCGCCCGGGAGGGCACCGGAGGCCACGTCCCGGGAGCCAAAAGGCGGCGCCCGGGGAGGCCCCGGAGGCCATGTCCCCGGGCAACTGGCAGCGCCCGGGAGGGCACCGGAGGCCTCGTCCCGGGAGCCAAAAGGCGGTACCCGGGGAGGCCCCGGAGACCACGTCCCCGGGCAAGTGGCGGCGCCCGGGAGGGCACCGGAGGCCACATCCCGGGAGTCAAAAGGCGGCGCCCGGGGAGGCCCCGGAGGCCAAGTCCCCGGGCCAGTGGCGGCGCCCGGGAGGGCACCGGAGGCCGCGTCCCGGGAGCCAAAAGGCGGCGCCCGGGGAGGCCCCGGAGGCCACGTCCCCGGGCAATCGGCGGCGCCCGGGAGGGCACCGGAGGCCATTTTCCGGGAGCCAAAAGGCGGCGCCCGGGGAGGCCCCGGAGGGCACGTCCCCGGGTAATCGTGACACATCTTACCTGGATTTAGTCTCTCGGAGATTTCCCCCGACAGCAGCCCCCCATGCCCGCCGGGGACGATGCTCGAGTCCCCGGTGGGTATGGTTCATGTCACCGGGAAGATCTCCGGGCCAAGCTACCGGAGCCGCGACGCTTCGGTTTCCGTGCCCCACACTTAAAGCAGTGCCGTTTCGCCATAAATGCGCGCGCGGTTCGAACCGGCGCCTCGATTCTTGCGCCCGTCCCTTCATTTCCCGCGCATGGTTTGAACTTCTACGGTCCAGATTGATCCGCGGGTGCCACGTGGTGTGCATCTAGACCACGGCCCGCCCCTATAAATAGGGCCTTGGGGGGCCCGGAAGCTCATTCCAAATTCTCAGCCCCAACGATCTTTGCTCTCCCGGTAGCCCTCTCCCGGTAGCTTTTTTCGGTAGCAGGCGTCCGGGAGTTTCTAGTAGTAGCCTCCTGCAAAGTTAGCCACCAAGAAGAAAACTAACCTCATGGCACCCAAGGGTCGAGCGAAGACCACGGAGGTGCCCCCGGAGGAAATCCCCTCGGATTTCCTCTGGGCGTCCGAGTTCACGGCCGAGGACGCCGAGTCCTTGGCCGAGAGGGGCATCGTTGCGGCCGGGGACATCCGAGTCCCGGTGAAGAAGGACGGAGCCCCCCGCCCCAGGCCTGGGGAGATCGTGGCCTTCGAGGCCTTCATCGAGGCGGGGCTCCGGCTCCCGGTGCATCCCATGCTCCGGGAGTTTCTCAAGGAGTACGGGGTGGCTCTCAACCACCTCACCCCGAACGCGCTGGTCCAGATGGGCCTCTTCATTTGGCTCTTCGAGACAGCGACCGGGCGGGAGCCCGACCTTCGCGCCTTCCGGTACTTCTACGAACCGGCGGCGCGGACCTCCCACCTGGTGAAGGGGGGCCCCAAGTCCCCTTTCGGTTCGGTAATGGTCCAAATGTTGCCAGCCCGGGTAATCGACTACCCGGCGGCGGCCTCCCGGGACCACTGGGGGGATTGGGTCCGGAGGTGGTTCTACCTCCGGGTCCGAGACGACGCGGTGGTGTACGCCCCGGAGGCCCCCACCTACAGCCGGTCGTCCGCACCGAAGCCGCCGGTGTGGACGGACAAGGAGTACGAGCTCCTCGGCAAGGTGATCCTCTCCTAGAAGACCCGCTCGATGCGGGACGCGGCTGAGGAGATGGCTCTCCTCCGGATCTCCCCCTTCACCGGCGGGAAGAGGGGGATCGGCATGGGCCCCGAGCAGCGGCCCCCGGTGAAGTCGATGACGCGACGTAAGCCCCGGGAACCCGCTGCATTCCTCTTACAAAATTTTAATGAAATTGACTAACTCTTTACCTCTTGCAGTCCGGCCGTACCCGGCGGCGCGGGAGAAGGCGGAGAACCTCTTGGGGAGGTACTTCGCGGATGAACACGAGCGCGTCGTGTGCGCCGTGAGCGAGGGCCCCCCCAAGAACCTGGTAGCGGTGGCCTTCGGGTTAAAGCTGCCGGAAAGGAAGCCTCTCCCCACCCCCGGGTCGCATAAACGGGGGAAGGAGGCGTCCGGGGGCTCGGAGCCCAAGAAGGCCCGGGTTCAGAAGACCCCCGGCCCATCGACGACGGTGGCGGCGACACCGGCGAAACCCCGGGACGAGACCCCCGAGGGCGAGCGTACCCGGGCACCGTCTCGGAAGGAGGCAACGCCTCCCCCCCCGAAGGGCCCCGTCGAGGCGCGGGGGAAGGAGGCGACCGCGGGTGGGGCGGCGTCCGACTCGACTAACTACGCCCCGTCGCCGCTCGCGGTGGAGCTCCTCCCGCCCCTTCCGGCTTCTCTGGAGCCGGAGAGGCTGGAGGTGAGATTCGCGGGGGCCTCGCCCCCGCGGGTCTGGCCGGTGGACGAGGGGGGGAGCCCCTCGGTGTACGAGGTTCCTCCGGACGAGGGGGCCCCGAAGACCTTCCGGCCCGGGGCAGGGAAAGGCTTGATAGTTCCCCCCCGGGCGGAGGCTCCCGCCGAGAGCTCCTCGGCCACGTCTTCGGGGGGCACAACCTCGTCGACGAAGACGCCGGCCGCACCGGCGGTTCTGGGCGGGAGACCCCCTTGCTCCCCGCGGGGGAGGTAGCCCGCTTCTCGGAGGGCCTGCACACCCGGAAGGTGCAGGCCTTCGTCGCGGGAGGGACGCGCCATGAGCGTTTCGAGGGGCTTCAGTCCCTCGGGGCCCAGGTAACCCGTCGATAACACCTTCGCTTATCCCCTGCACTTTGAAATTTTTCTAACTCTTATGTATTTTGTAGGTGGCAGCTGTTACCTGGGGCCTTGAGCAGCAGGTCGCCCGGCTGCTTAAGGAGACGGAGGGCCGGGCCGCAGCCTCTGTAGGGCAGCACGAGGAGGCCCTCCGGGAACGCGACGAGGCGCTCGCGAAATTGACCCGGGTCCGGGCCCAGGTTCACATTTCCGAGGCCATCAACGCCCGCCTCCGGGAGGAGGCCAAGGCGAGGGAGGAGGCGCTTCGTGAGCTCGAGAGCTCAAGCGTCCGGGCGGTGGCGGACGCGGGCCGCTCCGTCCGGACGGCCCTCGAGGGCCTTGGCGTAAGCCTCGGCTCCGGGAGCAGAGAGGTGCCACCAGCGACCCTCGCGGAGGCTGTGCGTTTCCTTAACGCATAGGTCTCTGCCATCCCGGAGGCTGCCGATGTTCGGGCGCGGGGTCGGGCGATCCCCGTCGTCGCGGCCGCTGCGGGGCTCGTCGAGTTCCGGGGGGTCGGCGCCCGGGCGATCGGGGGCCGCATCCCTCGAAGCTTCCCGGACTCCTTCGAGCCTTTGCGCCGGGAGGTCGAGCAGCTCGCCGGAGGGTTCTACGACCGGATCATCCGGGCGTGGTTCCCGGCTCCGGCGCCTCCGGCAGGAGACGCCCCAGCCCCGGCCTTGGAGGAAGCCCCCCGGGGGGAGGATGCTAATGAACATGTATGAGCCTCCCCCCGGGTCTTAGCTAGGGCCCTTTTTTGTTTTAGGATTTTTTGATTCCGGTAGCTTCTTAGAAGAAGCCCCGGGCACTTGTACATAAAAATTTTTAATGCAATGAAGTTAGAATTTTTCTAAGTCTTTGAATTGAACTTACTGTTACCAGGGTTCCCGGGAGGTTGCTCCCGGGCGAAGGTCCGGGAGGGACTCCCCGGGGGACGCCCAAGCGGCTTTAATTTTGCTAAGCCTTATCTCCGGGAATCGCAGCGAGGATAGTGTCCGGGAGCCGATCCGGTTGAGGTGGCGCGCGGAGTGGCACTTGGACAATTTTGATAATCACCGTGCCAAATTGTCCCCTCCACGACCGGGACTCCGGATGATCCCTCCCCTCCGGATACTTCCACCGGCGGGATACGAGTTCTGGCCTGAAGATGTGCTTCGGGACGCTCGGCGCCGCGTACGGGCGTTGTATCGGGACCTGACCCGGGAGCTAGCGGAGAGCCTCCGGGAGTATTAGGCGTAGGAGCCTTAGGGCTTAGAGAATCCCCCGGGCTAGAACCCGGGTTGTATCATTTCCGAAGCCCACCGGAGGGGGAAGATGTCCTCCGGGTTTGCTGATCAATAAAGCGTCGTGTTGTTGTTTCCTTTTACTGCGCCTCTTTTATTTTTTCTTCTTGGATGGTCTGGACGACTCATCTTAACAAGGATGAGCTAAGTTTCCTCGTGGGCGGTGTGGTCGACACCCGGGGGTTCCTTACCCCCCCCCCCCCCCCCCCCCGCCCACAGCAGGCCGGAGGATAACTCCGCGCGCTGTGGGGGTAACAAGGCCCCCGGGATAGAAGTTACCTGTAGCATAGGAAATTTTCTAAGTTAGAAAATCTTAAAGCGAGGTTTTCAAGGAGAAGACCTTCCGGGAGATAATCATCCAGTCGCCGTGAGAACGGAGAGCCGGGAATAAGGCCTTAAGCGGAAGGAATGTCCAAGAGAACCCGATGGGATTTCCAGAGGCGAGCTTCCTGGGAGACACTCGTCCGGTCGCCGTAAGAACGGGGAGCCGGGTATAGGGTCTTCGGGGAAGGAAATGCCCGAGAAATCCGACTTCTCCGAGAGACAATCGTCCGGTCGCCGTGAGAACGGGGAGCCGGGAATAGGGTCTCTGGGAGGCATTCATCCGGTCGCCGTGAGAACGGGGAGCCGGGAATAAGGTCGCTTGGGGACCAATCGTCCGGTCGCCGTGAAAACGGGGAGCCGGGAATAACGTCGACTCCCGGAGGAGGAAGATAGATACAATCAGGCCGCAAGGGGCTGATCTTCCGGTCACCGTGAAAACGGGGAGCCGGGAATAACGTCGACTCCCGGAGGAGGAAATGCCCAAAGACGGGACTTGAGTGTTTGGGCAGGGGACTAGTCTCCCAAAGTGACTCGTTACCACGGCCACTGTGACCGGGTTGCCGCTTACACCCTCAGTCCACGAGGGCTGATCGTAAGCTGCCCTACGGGAGTACAGGCTCCGTTGTAGGGACTTGTTGGGGCTGGCCCACTTCCTCGCGGGGAGGGCATCCTCACAAGGAGGGCATCCTGCGGGGAGGGCATCCTCTCGGGGAGGGCATCGCCGCTAGGGGCGGTAATGAGAAAGACCTGCAATGTGACAGTTTGCAAAGCAAGACCTATGTATTGCTAATGAAATGAAGTACAGGGCCTCCCCCTGCGAAGCCGCGAAAGGGGAGGAAAATACAGCGTCCCTCCTCCCCCTCCGGCGTGAACGCCCCGGGGGAGGGGACATGCCCGTAAGGCTAAACATAGAACTTGCAAAGTAAACGCAAGTTCCACGTGTGCTTCAGCTCCTGCTCTTAAAGGTTGGAGAGCTTGTAAGCCCCCGAGCCCAGGACTGCAGAGATCTTGCAGGGGCCCTCCCACTTGGGGGAGAGCCTACCCTGGGCTTGGGGGGCCTAATGCGCTTGAGGACAGGGTCCCTAAGGCGAAAGGCCCTCAAGCAGCGACGACCGGGACCGGAAAGGGGGAAGCCCCTGTGGCGAAGACTGAAATCGAAGTGGAGGGGGCCCCAGTGGCCTCGACCGGAACCGGGAAGGGAGCAGGCCCTGTAACACCCGGGACCAGCGAGGGGGGAGCCCCCGCGGCGACGTCCGGAACCGGGGAGCCCATGCGGGGGGAAGTCCATTGCGGCACGGGGGCTGCTCTGTCGACCGCCCCCGGTGCGGTACACGCGACGCGGGGGGCGGGACTGGCTCCCGGCGTAGGGTAAACCCCCGGCATGAAGTGGGCTCCCGGCCCCGGGAATAGGCCAGGAACGGGGTACCCCCTTGGTGCCATCGAAGTGCCTCTGCATCTTTTGCATCTGCAAATAAAAGACTAGAATTTGCGTTATGGCACAGGTAAGGCCCGTGCTTTTGGTGAAATATGGGCTGAGAATCTCCCTTCAGTTGGAGGCGTCGGATCCCCGGGGAACGCACGTGGTGCGACCTGAGGAGCAAAGCCTCGTACTTGGCGGCACTGCTGGCCCCGGGGACAGCAGGACCTTCCGGAGGCCCCCTTCCGGACGCGGTTTGAGGGGGGGGCCTCCCGGGGGGTATTGCCGCGACGTCTGGTTCCAGGGGGGAGGCCTCCCCCCTGGGCGCCTCAATAATGTTGATGCTTCCGATCGTGGCGGCTGCGCGCTCATACAGAGCACGGGCCATGTCTTGGTCTCCCCGGACGTTGATCACGCCATGCGGCCCGGGGATCTTCATGCAAAGGTAGTTTTGATGGGTGGCAGCCCCCAGCCGGTTGATGGTGGTCCTCCCCATAATCGCGTTGTAGGAGGAGGGGAGGTCTACTACGTCGAAGCGGACCAGCTCGGTCCGGTAGTTCTCTGGGGCGCCGAAGGTCACAGGAAGATCTACCTTGCCCACGGGGTGGATCGCCTTCCCCGGGACAAAACCTTGTAGGGGCCCGGCTGCGGGCTGCAGGAGCTTCTCATCCACCTGCATCTCTTTGAAAGCCTTCAGGAATAGGACGTCGGCGGAGCTCCCACTGTCCACAAGGATGCGTGCCAGGTGACAGTTGTAGATTGTCGCGGAGACAATGAGCGCGTCGTCGTGGGGGAAGCGAACCCCCCGCGCGTCTTCTGCCGTGAAGGTGAGGGGGACGTCCGACCACTTTGGTGGCGGGGACGTGTGTAGCACCCCCACAACCTTAACTTCACGCGCGTACTCCTTACGCTGGCGCTTGGAGTCCCGCCCGGAGGCAGACCCTCCCACGATGACGTTGATGCGGCGCTGAGAGGTCTGGAAGGGGAGAGCTTCTGAAGGCTCCCCCTCCTGTGCCTGCTCACCCCCCGCGGGAGCGGGAAGGGCCGGAACAGCTGGCCGAGGGAGCAAGGAGGCCGGAGTCTCCCCCCCCTGCCCGCGCTGGTCGAGGAATGCCGCGAAGTGCTGCAGTAGTTGGTCGCAGTCTCGGGTAGCGTGGGTACTGGACCCGTGGAAGCTGCACCACGGTCCTTCCCGCCTTCTCCCCGTGGGGCCTTCCCGGCCGTGCGAAGACTGTCCTCCCCCATGGCCTTTTGGCATGGGGAAGGGGCGGTTGCCCCTCGGGGGGTCGCGCGAGCCGCCTCCGCCCTCGAGGACAAAAGTGTCCCGAGGCCGTGGCTCGTTATGCCCCCCCTGTCGGGGGCGTTTGGGGGGATCCCTGGCCCCCCGGTCGACGGGGGCGGGAGCCCCCTGGGTCTTCACCTAGATATCGTCTTCCTCCGCCCGAGCGTACTTTTCGAGCACGTTGAAGAGCTCGTCGGCGGAAGAGGGGCAGCTCCGGGAGAGCCTTCGGTGGAGCTCCCCCGGGAGGATGCCGCTTTTGCAGGCTTCGATGACCGTAGAGTCGGGGACGTGGGCCACTTTGCTCTTCACCTGGGCAAAGCGCTTGAAGAAGCTTCTGATGGTCTCCCCAGCCCTCTGCTGGACAGTATACAGCTGCGAGGAGTCCAGGGGACGCACGTAGTTCCCCTGGAAGTTGGCACAGAACTCCCGCTTGAGCTGCGAGAAAGACTTGATGGAGCCGGCCTTCAGGTTGTAAAACCAGGAGCGGGCAATGCCGGAGAGGTAGAGGGAGAAGACGTTGCACTGTACTGTCTCGTCCCCCCCGGCCGCGGAGATGGCAGTGGAGTAGACCTGCACGAACTCGTAAGGGTCTGCCTCACTGTTATAGTGTTCGATGTGTGGCGGGCGATAGGGCCGCGGCCACTGGATACTGCGAAGCCTTCGGCACAGAGGCTGGTTAGCCCCCTGCACTTCCCGGGGAGAGCCCCGGTCGCTGTCTTCTTTCACGGGACCTTCGTTGTCTGAGTCTGGAAGCGGTCCGAGAGGTCCGCCAGAATGGCGGTGGCGACGCTTTTCCTCCGGACCGGGACTGAGTTCCCGGACGTCTGGGCTCTCCGCCGGAGAGGTTGGCTCTTCAGCGGGTCTCTTCCCCCGGCCCGTGCGAGAGCGAGGCTCCCCGCGCCCGCGGCCGGGGGGAAGTTCTTCCCCGCGCTCTGGTGAACGCATTCGCTCGACCTCCCCCGGGGCGAAACGGACCTGTCCCGCCGAGGGAGGGAGCTCGTGCGCTGTAGCTTCCGGAGCCGGTTGGGGCAAGCCCCCTGCGACAACCCCCGGGACCGGAAAGGGGGAAGCCCCTGTATCATCCGGAACCGGGGAGGGGGCGCCCACGGCGACGCCTGGAATCGAAGTGGAGGGGGCCCCAGTGGCCACGACCGGAACCGGGAAGGGGGCAGGCCCTGTAACACCCGGGACCGGCGAGGGGGGAGCCCCGGTGGCGGCGTCCGGAACCGGGGAGCCCATGCGAGGGGAAGCCCGCTGCGGCACGGGGGCTGCTCTGTCCACCGCCCCCGGTGCGGTAAACGCAACGCGGGGGGCGGGACTGGCTCCCGGCGCAGGGTAAACCCCCGGCAAGAAGTGGGCTCCCGGCCCCGGGATCAGGCCGGGGACGGGGTACCCCCCTGGTGCCACGAAGGGCCCTGGCATGAAATAACCTCCCGGCACCGGGACGGGCCCGGGTGCCGGGAAGGGCCCAGGCGTGTATCCCGCAGGGGGAGGGAACCCCCCGGCAGGATCATACGGGGCGGACAACCCCCCCGAAGCCGGAGGGGCCGCCGGGTAACCCATAAACGGGGGCATGTTCCCCGGATATGGGTGCGACGCAAACGTGGGGGCCGCAGGCCGCGCCAACACGCTAAGGAGCTCGTCCATAGAGCGCTGGGCGCGGAGCTGGCCTTCCACGAGAACTTCGAGCAGGGCGTCCCGGGGAGCCGGGGGAGCCGTCGGGGGGACGCTTGTCCCGGCCGAGGTCCCCGTGGTCACCGGGAACGACCTGGAGGTGGAAGCACCTAAGTTAAGAGGATAGGAGGGAGGCGGTACCTGGGCCAGGTCACCTCCGGAAGGGACCGCTGGGACAGCAGTGTCCCGGGCGGACGGCGCCACCGGGAAGGGTGCGAGCCCTTGTTCTTGGGGGAGCCATGGAGTCTTGTCACGAGTCCCTACGGACGGCGCCAACTGTCGTGGTATTGCGAATACCCCGGCAGGTTTTGGGAGTGATCCTAGCGAAGATTACGCGGCGTGGGTTGACCGGATGACCGGTCCTCCCCCGCCGGACAAGCACAAAGAATGACACACGGGTTTATACAGGTTCGGGTCCCGGTGGGGGCCCTAGTCCTGTCGACGCGCTCCCGACCGGAGTCGGCTGGGGAGGCTCTCTCCGGGGGAGAGGCTTCCGGAGCATGCCTGTGAGTTTAGCTATTCCAATAAATAAAATCGATCGATTACATCAGAGGGGTACAAGGGCTATTTATAGCCCCCAAAAAGTAGCAAAAAACCTAAACTACCCCGGAAGCCACCGTCGGATTGAAGGGCAGGACCGTCCTTCTCCCGGTCAAACGCCTTGGATGCTTGACAGGTGGTCGCTAGTTCCCGAGGTGCTCCTCGCGTGACCTGCACGTGATAACCAGTTCAATACTTTACCTTTAGGAGGGTGATGAGGCCCGGGACGGCGCCGGAGGCCATGTCTCGGGAGCCAAAAGGCGGCGCCCGGGGAGGCCCCGGAGGCCACGTCCCTGGGCAACTGGCGGCGCCCGGGAGGGCACCGGAGGCCACGTCCCGGGAGCCAAAAGGCGGCGCCCGGGGAGGCCCCGGAGACCACGTCCCCGGGCAAATGGCGGCGCCCGGGAGGGCACCGGAGGCCACGTCCCGGGAGCCAAAAGGCGGCGCCCGGGGAGGCCCCGGAGGCCACGTCCCCGGGAAAATGGCGGCGCCCGGGAGGGCACCGGAGGCCACATCCCGGGAGCCAAAAGGCGGCGCCCGGGGAGGCCCCGGAGGCCACGTCCCCGGGCAAATGGCGCCGCCGGGGAGGGCACCGGAGGCCACGTCCCGGGAGCCAAAAGGCGGCGCCCGGGGAGGCCCCGGAGGCCACGTCCCCGGGCAACTGGCGGCGCCCGGGAGGGCACCGGAGACCTCGTCCCGGGAGCCAAAAGGCGGTACCCGGGGAGGCCCCGGAGACCACGTCCCCGGGCAAGTGGCGGCGCCCGGGAGGGCACCGGAGGCCACATCCCGGGAGTCAAAAGGCGGCACCTGGGGAGGCCCCGGAGGCCAAGTCCCCGGGCCAGTGGCGGCGCCCGGGAGGGCACCGGAGGAAATTTTCCGGGAGCCAAAAGGCGGCGCCCGGGGAGGCCCCGGAGACCAAGTCCCCGGGCTAGTGGTGGCGCCCGGGAGGGCACCGGAGGCCGCGTCCCGGGAGCCAAAAGGCGGCGCCCGGGGAGGCCCCGGAGGCCACGTCCCCGGGCAACCGCCGGCGCCCGGGAGGGCACCGGAGGCCATTTTCCGGGAGCCAAAAGGCGGCGCCCTGGGAGGCCCCGGAGGCCAAGTCCCCGGGCTAGTGGCGGCGCCCGGGAGGGCACCGGAGGCCGCGTCCCGGGAGCCAAAAGGCGGCGCCCGGGGAGGCCCCGGAGGCCGCGTCCCCGGGTAATCGTGACACATCTTACCTGGACTTAGTCTCACGGAGATTTCCCCCGACAGGTTAGTCATGTCTGGGGCATGCGATTCCGGGAGTGATTTCGATCTCGACGACTATGCTCATATTCAGATGACTTTTCCCAACGACCCCATTCATCTGGAAGAGGTCAACAACGAAGACGTCCATGAATCACATCCAGAGGGTACATCTTCTCCAACTTTGGTCATGTCTGTCGACCAAGAGACAGAGAAGAAGGATGTTTCCCCTCTTGTGAATCCTGCCACATCAAAGGCTGAGTATGTGCCACAACACGTTATTCCAGAAGATGTGGAGGATGAAAATCTTGAGTTTAGTCCTGGAAAGTTTGATTCGGACAATCTCAAATCCCTTTTTGATTTCGAATCTGATTTGGAACAAAGAGGAATGTTTTCCCCATCTGCAACCTCGGTTCCTCGAGAATTTGCTGCGCTATCGGAGGAAATTCCTGAGCAGCGAATTGCTAGGGAGGAACAGGACCATGAACAACGAGAAAGCGAGGTTCATAAGGCCATTCAGGAAGCCTTACGCCTTGTGCAATCTCGCCACGATGCCGTTGTTTGAGATCCCGCTCCTAGCATTCCTCGTTATCCGCATGGTCGCAGGCGTGACCAAACGCCTTCCTTGGCCCCAGACTATCCTCCGGCTATTGAAGAGACGGTAACTCCTATGGCACCCAAAAGGAGCACACAAGATCGTATTCGTGTAATCACAGATACACTATGTAATCCTCCTCCTGGCATCGAAGATGCGGATAGAACAACCTTTTCCAGAGTCCTTGCTGACATGCTTGACAAAGTTGCATCTGACGCAACTCCAACGGTGTCGTCCCACTCCATGATTCATTCCCATGAGTGGGGTTATTCTCATTCCAGCCATGGGAGGTGCAATCAATGGCCAGCAGGGCCGATTCGGCATGACAAGGCCAGGTGAGTTGGAAGCTCCCGCGATCAAGATCGCGTACCAGTCCATTCTCGCTTGGGGCCGCGAGGTGTATCTCCTCAAGGTAATGTTGCCCGCAACCATATGGAAGGTTGCGGTGACAGACATTTCCGCAATTCCTATGTAGTTGGTAAAGCTTTCTCATCAGGCCTCTGTGCTGTGGTCTAGCCAAATAAGTTTAAACCAGGAACGATTGAAATGTTCGATGGAACTCAAAATCCACCAGAATTTCTTTAGATCTACATCACTGCCATCCAAGCGGCAGGGGGAGATGACCGCGTGATGGAAAATTACATGCCAACGGTTCTTGAAGGACCAGCAAGGACCTGGTTGTTTAATCAACCAGAAGGGTAAATTTATAATTGGGAGATGTTGTGTGATGCAATACTCAACAATTTCCAAAATTGTTATCAGAAGCTTGGCAAGGAGGATGACCTTCATCGCTTGCGCCAGACTTCTACAGAAACTCTTCGGCAGTTTGTTAAGAGATTTGCTGGTGTGAGAAATACCATTCCTAACATCTCTGACAGTTCCATTATCAGGGCATTTAAACATACTGTTCGATATCGGAGATTCACTAAAGATTTACTTATCCATTCGCCTCGATTAGTAGCCGATCTCTTCGACATGGCTGATCGTTATTCCGATGCGGTTGAGGCTATGGAATGGAATAGAATGGTGGACAAAGGAAATTTACCGCCTCAGCCAGGTCTCAAGAACGACAAGAAGGATGATTCTAGCAAGAAGCTGGAGTCATTGTTGGGCGGGAAATCGAAAAAGCCCAAGAAGAATCAGGCTGGACAATATCGAGATGTCGGTGTTTCGAAAAACCACTGTCGGGAAAAGGTAATAAGTTTTCATTTAAAAATAAAACTCCTTCTGGTGGCCGCGACAGCGACCATTCAAGAAAACCGGCTAACCCGCAGGGAAATAAGAAGTGGTGTCCACTGCACAAGTCTTCTGGACATGATCTCAAGAATTGTCGCAACTGGTTGAAGAGCTTGGAAGACTTCTACCAGGGAACTGGACTCATGCCGACCATGCCACGGCAAGATCAAGCCTGCGAGGTTAGAGACCTTGATGGAGATGAAGAAATGTCTTACCAGGTACCTCAAAACCATGTCAATATTATTTTTGGTGGTTTTTCTTATGCTTCTAAGCGTCAATTTAAAACTTTTTACTGTGAGGTAAATAAAGTTGAAGCTCCCCTTGGGGAGCCTCAATATCCTCACTGGTCAGAAACTCCCATGACCTTCGATTGGGACAATTATCCCAAGGGGCTTACACGACCATAGTGACTTCCTTTGGTCATTACCCCTATAATTAGCAATGCTAGGGTTGAAAGGGTTCTGATTGACAGAGGCAGTTCTTTGGACCTATTATTGGTCAAGGCACTTGACGAGATGCAAATCCCTCGCTCAAAGATTAAACCCATAATTCATCTGTTTTATGGTATAATTCCTGGTCCCTTAATGATGCCGATTGGACAAATTGTGTTATCGGTAGCATTGGGAAAACCAGATAATTTCTGAACAGAATTAATTACATTTGATGTAATTGATTGCGATTCAGCATATAACGCTATTTTTGGCAGGCCAACACTTGCTAAGTTCATGGTGGCGACGCATGTTTCTTATCAATGCATCAAGCTACTAGGCCCAAAAGGTGTGATTTCGGTCCGAGGCAGCCAGAATACGACTCTTACTTGTGATCGGTTATCTCTGGAGTTGGTGGATCAACTTTCCCTTCAGGATGTTCAAGTTGCGACCACAACCACATATGTGATCAAAGTTGCCCCGCGACCAGATGCAAAATTGAAATTAGTTCCATTGTACCCAGATGATCCATCTAGAATATTCGGATTGGATCAGGTTTGGATGACAGATAGGAACTCGAGCTCATTACTTTTCTCCGGGCTAACGTAGATGTGTTTGTGTGGAAACCATCAGACATGCTTGGAGTCCCAAGAGAAGTGATTGAGCACAGGCTAGCTATTCGGCTTGGACAATGACCAAAAAACCAAAATCTCAGACGCTTTGCTATCGACCGACAAGAAGCCATTCGTGTGGAGTTAGACAAACTCCAGAGAGCAGGATTTATCCGAGAAGTCGATCATCCTGCATGGCTCGCAAACCCGGTCATGGTCCTAAAGTCAAATGATAAGTGGCGCATGTGCGTCGATTACACCAGTCTAAATAGTGCCTGCCCGAAGGATGATTTTCCCCTTCCTCGCATTGATCAGTTGGTCGATTCTACAGCGGGTTGCGAACTGATGAGCTTCCTGGATGCTTACTTAGGGTACCATCAAATTAGCATGGTAGAACAAGATGAAGAGAAAACAGCCTTCATCACACCATTTGGCATTTACTACTACATCAGAATGCCATTTGGTCTCAAGAACGCCGTTCCACGTACCAGCACTTGATGCAAAAGACCTTTTTTTCCTAGTTAGGGCATAATTTGAAAGCTTACATCGATGATTTGGTTGTAAAGAGTTTGATAGCTCTAGTCACATAGATGATCTTGCTGAAACCTTTTGTAATTTGAATAAGCATGGAATAAAGTTGAATCTTGAAAAATGCTCCTTTGGAGTTTCTTCTGATAAACTTTTGGGCTTCCTTGTTTGAACATGAAGGATGTCCAAAGCCTAACAGGTCGCATGGCGCCTTAAGCCGTTTCATATCGCGACTAGGCGAACGTGGATTTCCTTTATTTAAGGTTTTTCGTAAGCACAATGGTTTTACCTGGTCAGATGAGGCCGAGAAAGCCTTTCAAGAGGTCAAAGCATATTTATCTAGTCTTCCTGTACTGGTCTCTCCAATTTTGGGGGAGCCATTACTCCTTTACTTGGAGGTTACCCCTCACGCGGTCAGCATAGTTCTGGTCACGGAGAGGGAAGGTGTACAGTAACCAATCTATTATGTAAGTGAGATACTTCATGGACCAAAGGAGTGTTACCCTGAAGTCCAGAAGTTACTTTACGCTCTTCTGATGGCTTCCCGCAAGCTATGACATTACTTTCAAGCACATAAGATTACTGTGCCTTCGTCCTTTCCAATAGGAGATATTATCCAAAATCTGAAAAAATCTGGTCGCATTCGAAATGGGCAGTGGAACTTGGAGCTTTTGACATCCATTTCACCCCTCATGTCGCAGTTAAATCTCAAATTCTTGCAGATTTTGTGGTTGAATGGACTAATCCCGACCCTCCTACGCAAGGATTTGTAGATTTACAATGCACCGACCATTGGACGATGTATTTTGATGGCTCTCGTAGTTCTCAACACCCGGGGGTTGGAGTGGTCTTAATTATGCCTTAGGGAGACCAACTTATGTATATCATTCAACTACACTTTGTTGCGACCGACAACGCAGTAGAGTATGAAGGTCTTCTTGTTGGGCTCTGAGCAGCCAAATTCCTTGGAGTCCGTTGACTAGTGGTGAGGGGAGACTCACAATTAGTCATAAACCAAGTAAACAAAGAGTACAGCACCTCCGATGAGACAATGGCCCATTACTTGGACGAAGTGAGAAAATTGGAAAAACAATTCAGTCATTTCAAAGTCCAATTTGTTCTGCGAAAGGATAATATACTCGCAGACCAATTATCGAAAATTGGGTCCTCACGTACATCCACTTTGGCAGGAGTGTTCATTGAACACTTACAATACCCTTCGATCACACCTTCGATTGAGGATGATCTAGTGACAATTCACGTCGCCGACCTTGGACATGAAGAAGATTAGACCCGACCATTGTGGATCTATCTTGAACATGGGACCTTACCCAAGGATGAAACTGAAAGTGAGCGGTTAGTTCGAAAGGCGCGTCTATATAAAATAATCGATTGAACTTTATATAGAAAGGGTACTCAAGGAGTATTCATGCACTGTATATCTCAAGAGGAAGGTAAATCCCTCTTGAAAGAAATTCACAACGGTGTGTGTGGTGCACATGCATCTTATCGGACGCTGTCGGAAAGGCTTTTTGACAGGGTTTTTATTGGCCTTCGGCACTTAATGATGCCATGCATTTAGTCAAAACATGCCCACAGTGTCAATTTCATGCACGGCAAATTCATCAGCCTGCATATGCCTTACAAACTATTCCTCTAACTTGGCCTTTTGCGGTTTGGGGAATAGATATAGTGGGTCTTATGCCCCAAGTGGTTAATGGATACAAGTTCTTATTCGTAGCCATTGATACGTTTACTAAGTGGATTGAAGCTGAGCCAGTCCGCAATGTTGCCGCCTCTGCGGCTAAGAAATTCTTTGATAAGAATGTTGTAACACAATTTGGTGTTCCAAGTCGTCTTATTACCGACAACGGTTCCCAATTCGTTAGTGGTATTTTTCTAGACTATTGTGACGATATCAGGACCAAAGTGTGTTTTGCATCTATGGCTTATCCACAGAGCAATGGTGCCGTTGAACGTGCCAATGGGCAGATATTACAAGGCATTAAGAAACGGGTTTTCGATCGCCTTAAAATGCGCTCGGGGGCTTTGGTAGATGAGCTCTACTCCGTTCTATGGGCACTACGCACTACATGTAGTCGAGCTACGGGTGACACCTTTTCAATTGGTATATGCTGCTGAGGCTGTCTTACCTACTGAAATTCGTATTAGTTCTATTCGTGTAGATCAATTTGATCATTCTGATCAACATGAACAACGTGTCCAAGATATTACCCTCCTTGAGGAGAAATGCGATCAGGCGTTGATTAAGTCTGCAATATATTTACAAGCTTTGCGTAAATACCATAGTAAACGGGTGTGACCTCGTAGTCTTCACGTGTGTGATCTGGTTTTATGAAAAATTCAAAACCAGTTTAATCGCCACAAATTCTCCCCTCAGTGGGAAGGCCCTTATACTATGGTCTCAGTGCCGCGACCAGGATCAGCCCTATTGGCAATGGAAGATGGAAGGATCTTGTCCGATACTTGGAATATAGATCAGCTATGCAGATTTTATGTGTAAGTTTCTCCATTTCCTTTTTCCTTTCAATTAGCATGATTTTGTTAAAAATAACATGTACCTTTTTTCGCGTTACATTATGGTTTAATTCATGACCTTTGTCCTCTCTTTATCAAGCTACGCTTGGGGCCTAGTCGCCAATGATCATCTTATTATAGTAACCAAGTTGGATTCACTGACCGATCTCATGGTCGCATCTAGATAAGACATCCCTAAATAAGCCGTTTCTCAACGCATACGGGACTTACTAGTATGTCTCTGATCATTCGAGAGGCTGCCAGTTCGTAAGAATTTTTGGTATTATATTAAGGTCAGTATTGGTGCGACCAGATGATCATACCTAGTTGAGACTTTTCTTTCTGAACCGTTTCTTAACGTATAAGAAACTCACTAGGTACTCCTCGATCATATTTAACCCATATTTCTCCTGAGATTATAATACAATGTCTTCAATATGTATGATCTCAGGAGGGGGCTAGGGGAATACGGCCATAATATAAGACGAGATTATGTACATTTTTTTCCAAAAGTGAAAGACATACACATCTGCATATTTTCTATCATAATTGTATGTTGTAGGTACAATTCACATAGAGGATCATTTTTCATTACAATGCGATCATGATAAGTCAAGTTCTTTCAATAAATTTTCAATCAAGAGCTTGACTTCTTCCATTATGGCTTCAAGCTGATCTTCACTCTCGAATTCAGCATCTCCCACCATTGGATTCAAATCCAAATTTGGGCCGTGGTGATGTCTTAATTTGCACAAAATGGCAGAGGCCGCAGACCTTACGTTGGTCTTCAATGCCTCTTTTTGCCACTTTGTATCTCAGGAATGTACTCGAGAAGTGATTCAGCTTGAGCCGCAACCAACTTACAGGATTCGCTAAGGCTTAAGTTGTCCTTTTGAGGATCCACAATATCAGTCTTCAGGAAATCAACAACCATCTTCAATTTTTTGAAAACTTCTGACTGAATACCGCTACAGGTTGAGATTGTCGCCTTTAGGGTTTTCCTCTTCTCGCAGACAGTTTCAATAGTTTTTCTGAATGATTCAATGGTTGCACGTTGATGCTCAATGGTTGCACGAAGTTGCCCGTTTTGAGTTTCAGCATGGGCACACTTCTACTGGAAGTCATCCTTTTCCTTAGAAAGAACACTTATCTGTTCCTCTTGTGCTACATGGACAAAGTAATGAGATTACAACAGTTCATGTAAGGAAATAATATCCCTTGGCTAAAAGTAAACTTACAGGAAAGCTTTAACTGCGCCTCATTGAGTTCTTTCTCCATAAAAGAAAATTTCATGGCCGCAGTTTCTTCTTGACCTCATTGATCATCCATGCTTTTCGTCAAAGAAGAATTTTCCCTACGACCAGAGAGGTTATCATTGTGCTTGGATGACGTTCAGGCTGGTATAAGCAATGTATGGATACTTACTGTTGTAGATGGTTGATCTCCTTTTGTGCGACCTTAATTTGTTCTGCTAGAGCTTTCGACTTGGTCGACATTTGGGTCAGATCCTGAAACACAGTAAAACCTGTTGTTTAAACCTGAACATTCCTAATATCTTCAATTTCAAAGAAAGTAAAAAGTTTTTTACTTACCTCTAAGAAATTGCTGAAAGTTCTCTTCAGCATGCTCTAGAGTTCATTTGAAGGTTGAACCACGAGACTAGTCCTTTCCTTGACAATGGGAGCGGCAAATGTTGTTTCTTGCTGATTTGCTCCTGCGATCGAGACATATAGTGTGGTTTCCATCTGATTGGATTTGAGATCCGCAATTATTTCTTCCACAATGGTTTGAGGAGCCGTCTCAGCTATTGTGCTTGTGCCTGCATTTCTCGCAACCTCCACGGTAGGTGTTTCACTGGGTTTCAGTGGAGTCGGCAGAGTGCTAGGTGCAGGGTTCTTGGAAAAATCGCAATTTGCAACATTGCTGATTTCAAAATCAGGATTTGGTAAGATGTGGTATCCTTACCTGATTCAAAGTCCCATTCGACTTTTGGGGTTCGGTGATGTGCTCCTTGGAGAAGGAGCGCGCTAAGCGACCCTGTTGCGGTGTCATCAGGGCTCATCCTTGTTTTCCTCTTTTTGAACAGGACAGTAGACTCCTCTTCCTGCATATTCAAAAGACGATTAATATATGCAATGGAGTAAAAGTCATGGAGTATGATGTTCTTACCGCAATAGCTCCTTCTGCGTTTGAAGGAGGTGTCACCAGATCTGAGGCTGTTGAAACTATGGCCATGAGTCTTCCGCGACCATGGTGGTGGAAATTCTGGCCTCAAGACTCTCAACTTCCTTGGTGACTACGAGTTCTCCCGCGGCCATCAGATCCCCTGCCTGAATAGCTGTTTCTGCCATTGAGGACAGTATGTTGGCAATGGTAGGGGAAGATGGTCTCTCTGGAATGGCAATCTCTAGAGGGTTCACGACTCTTCTTTTTCGGCGGATTAGAGGAACGTCATCTTCCTTATCCTCGCTTCCCTCACCCTATACGATTAAGAAGTGACTCCTATTCGTACATGGTATATCAGGGGGAAGAAAAAACATTACCGCAGAAGCTTTCGTGGTGGTTTTCTTTGCCTTCGATGAAGTCCCTCTTATGGTCTTGGATGTTCTGGGGGTTGGCTCCTTCATATTCTTGGCTTTAGAAGAGATAACTTTTACTCTCTTCGATGCTGGCCTCCTAGAAGGCCCAACATCATCCCTAGGACGCTTTGTCCTGATAACTTGCCCCTTCAGTAGCTGCATCATTTCATGATTCGTGATTTGATATCAACAGACATTTATGGACAAGTTTCTCAAAAGAAGGCTTACCTTTTGACGTTCTTGTCTCAAATCGTTGCCGCTGTTGATTAATCTCTGAGGACGGGGTGAACCTAGAGCTCCTTCTGTCGTTGCATTATATGACTTCAGAAGGCTGTTTGTCCTCTTCTCGATCTTTGATGAGGACAGGATTGTTTCACAATTGTGGTTAGTATGACATCGATCATCAGTAATTTCGCATATTTTGTGAGCAGATAAACTTACAATTATTATAATCCAGGGTGTTGTACGCCATGGAACACACCTCCCAGGCTGGATGTTCCCTCTTCTTCAGAGGGCTCATCCTGTTCTTCACGAAGTCTTGGATGATGTCTCGTGCAGTCAATCCCTCACGAACTAAGTGAAGAATCACCTGGGCTTGCTTCTGTAAGCTTTGGCCTAAGATAGGAATAGCGTCCATCTCGCTGGTTTTTCCTGGCCATCGGTTCTCGAACCAGAGGCCGCTCTCCGCTGGTGTAGCGCAGTAGAACCATTTTTTGGTTCCATCCATGCATAGAGTTTCACAGTGTAAAAAAGGGGTAGTCTTTCTTCTCCCTCAAGCGAAAGTATATGCATATTGCAGAATTGGTGCTCTTTGACCATGCGGAGAAATAGAACCGCCAAAAAAGATCCACACTTGGTAACACCCCAACAAATGCTTCGCAAAGGTACTGGAAGACAGCCAAGATCAAAATAGCATTTGGGTGAAGGTTTACCAGTTCCAGATCAAAATGTGCCAGAATATCCTGTAGGAACTTGCTTTCTGGTAGGCGGAATCCACATTGTAGAAAGTCTTCAAAAATTACTAGCTCATTTTCTTGTACATTTGGAGTTTCTTCTTTCTCCCCCATAGGTTGCCAGTTGATCAGTAGTTGCGGGGGAAGGATCTCCTCTTTCTCCAATGCCACCAAACTCTCACTGTTGCAATAACTCAATCAGCACCAGGATGCCATTGTGATCCAAATCTTTGCAAAAAGATGAGGGTTTTTCTGGAGGCGGAGTTCACAATGAACGAAGAAGAGGGTTTTTTGCGGCAGAGTGGCTAATGCAAAAGAGGGTTTTCTGAAAGCATCTCAAGAAAGGTACCTTCCTTTTATCTATCCAAAGCCACTACCTACTGTGTTCATTATTTTAATGTTTCCTCATAACGGGTTTTCCACGAATTGAACTTGAAACCATACCATTAACTCTGGTGGAATTTGAAACAAAATGCATCATTTTTGGAAATTAAAAGGTCATTTTATTTCATATTTGGGGCTACGGTACAAGTAATTATATTGGAATTTTTTGTGGTTTTAATGCCCTATGATTTCAGGGTAATCACATAATTCTAGTGCTGTTATGATCTCAAAGTAATTCTGTGCTCTCAATACTATGGATGATCTCAGTACAATCTATGGTTGCAATGTTATTCTGTGACCTTAGTGTTCCCTATGGTCTCAATGTTATTCTATGACCTCAGTACTGTCCTGGTTTACTTATAGACCAAGTATTTATTACCTGTGGATGTTATGGTTGCAGAGACATTTACCTGTAACCATTTTTCACGCAGAGATATTTATTCAAGAATTCCAACTAATGATTATAGATTATATGTAATCATTAAAAGAATTCGAGATGTAAAGAAAATGAATTTTGTTTCTTACATTCTTTACATAGAAAAGGGATACAGGCGACCAAAGCGTCAACCTGATTCGAAAGTAATTTACAAAGTTTTTCAAGGGACATATTGACATTAGTGGGATCAACACTAGTTGCCCCAAGGGAACCCGCGACGTCTCTTAACCTATCAACGTCATCTTTTATTGAAAAGAAGTAGTTGTCCCTAATTGCATTAGAGAGGTCCCTCTGATCTCGAGCAAGATCTCTCTCTCTATGCGGGCCAACTACGCCTCTTCGCGAGCCCCATTATAGCTCACTAACAGGCATTCCATAACCGTGAGGACAGTCTCAAGATTGTGTCCTCGCCTATTGAAGTGCTCCTGCAGCTCCTTTTTTCTTCTTGTAGAGTTCTACACAAAGAAGACTTCTCCCTCAGAAGAACCTGGATCTCAACAAGCTGTTCGCTGAGGACCCAGAGAGCCTTATCCTCCTGTGCATACATGGGTCAGTTACAGAATTATGTAACAAGGAGAGAGGGTAAAGATAACAACCTGGGTTGCAGGCTGGGTGGCAAAAGCTGAGGATGGAAGAGGACTTGGTGACAAAGGCACTGCAGGTGCAGTGACACCTAACACCTCAGAAGTTGGATGCAAAGAAAGAGCTGAGGGTAATGTGGCAACCCAGTCCTCGGTTCCCATTATCTTTTTGGATGAAGCTCCACTGGATGATCCTGCATCATCTCTAGACCGCTTCTTTGAAGGTGTTGAGTCCTTGAACATCTAAAGAATTCCAAAATGCATTACTTTGGAAATACTTAAAACACAAAGGAAAGATTCACGCATATCCCTTAGAAGAGAATTACCTTCTGAAGAGCCTATTCAATCTTGTCTTCTATCTCTATTTCTTCTTCGTCGCTCTCAACAATCTTTTTGGAGTCTCAATTCGCCACTACGATGAGAACAGAGAAGGAGAAATGGAATAAAGAAAATGAGGAGAAGTTTTAAAGACTTAGCCAATGAAAGTTGTAAGTTACATAACAAAGAGCTTTGCTATTTTAGAGCCCAGAGGCGACGGTTTGTATTCACAGAGGCTTCGAGTTCCTAAACGCACTCACGTTTTGCTTTGAGTATATGGTAAAAGACTTCATGATTACTTGTCAAGTTAAACCCTAAGTTTTTCTTGGGAAACAAACCTCCTACGGTGTACAATACAACAGAGGAAGGTGAAGCGTCAGGTATTGTATCCAAGGATTTTTAAATTTGAAGTTATAATCTTTTTATCACTTCAAATTTGGGGGCTAGCTGATGAGGATTATTACCCGAGCTAGTTATTTATTAATTGAATATATCATATTTAAGATATTTCGGATGTGATATGTGAATCTGTGCGTTAGCAGCCATTATGGTCGTAGAAGCAACTTCCTGTGTACCAGAAGGTCACGGGCGCAGTACCAGCCTATGGTCGCAGAACTTGCGCAACCATAAGGTCGCAGGATATGCGCGACCAAGGTGATCCAAGTGTTACGTTTAACCTGAGTAGTGTTTGAGCTTTTAATGTTTGTTCCAAGGTAAAGATAACTTCTTCTCCCACATATGAAGATAATTGTTGAGGAGTTAAGTATCCATTCCTTCCTCTGCGGGATTCGGTGCACGGGTGGCATCATAAGTGGTTTTACTGCACCCCTCCGTTGGAGAGCGGACTTTGGTTCGCGAACACCCGACCAGAGAAGGATAGTGAAATGGACTCTATTCCTTCTCTAAGTGCAGAATTAGAGAAGAAAGCTCAAGCTATTCTTTACCTAGTCCAACAGGGATTAACTACGCGTGACATCATCTGCGACTTCGTAAAGAACAGGATGAGCCCCCTGCATGAGAGGGAACATCCGGCTTGGGAAGTGAAGTCCATAGTGGACAGCACTTTAGATTACAATACAGGTATGTCCTCTGGTTTACAAAATATGCAATTTTACCGATGAAGGATATCATATCGAGTAATTTTGCCTTTTTGCAACGCAGTTCTTTCTTTGTCCGAGATTGAAAAATGGACGAACTACCTTCTGTGGTCGTACAATGCTACGGCAGAAGGAGCTAAAGGATCGCTTCGCCCCCAGAGCTTAATAAATGCCGGCGATGATCTTAAACAAGAGCGTCGAAAGGTACAATCTTTTCCAATGAGCTATGTCGCAAACTGTCCATTGGACTTGTATTACCAAAGCATTTTTTTTTAACAACACAGCTGCTAGAAGAATCTCTGGGACGAAGCGTCCAGGTGATGACGTTGGACCTTCTGGGGGATTATCCGTGAAGAAGGCGAAGAAAACCCCCTCGAAGCGCAAGATGAAGGAGCCTGCTCCCGAAAAGCCTAAGAAGATCTTGGGAAGGGATTCTTCACAAAGGAAAACTATGGCTGTGAAGAAAGCTGCGGCAAGATTTTCTGTACCCCCCCGTATTCCCAAGTACGAGTGGAAATTACTTCTTAGTCGTACAGGGTGAGGGGAGTGAGGATGAAGAAGACGATGTCCCTCTCATTCGTCACAAAAGGACATCGACCGATCCTGATACTGCTGGAACCTTGTCCTTGACGACAGGAACAGGAACAGCAACACAGGGCCCCGTGACTACTAATGATCTTGTGGTTACGGATGAAACCCCTGTACCTGAGGCTTGTGAAGCCCCAGGGCTAACAATTCTTCCCCTACTAATGGAGGGAGCGACCGTGGTAAGAATTCTCACAGTCTTGTATTTTTTCATCTCTCTGCATATACCCATCGAATTGTGTACATACAGGGAGAAGAGGAGACTGTCCTGTTCAGGAAGAGAAAAACAAGGACAGATGAAGATACTTCCCCAGGAGCACCCAGTGGGCTTCTTTCGCCCAGGAGCTCATCATTGAAACCCAAGTCATGGATGGGGTTTTGAATAAAGTGAGAATTTCCCCTATTGATACTTCGATGTGATCAACAGGAGACATTCTGAATCACGATTTGCTTGTTTGTTTTTTTTAGGCGCAGGGATCTTACGCTCAGTACTCCGGCGACCTTAATAAGCCTTGGTGCAACATCTGCCGCAGAGGTTGCGGGTGAACCAAATTCTGCTCCCATGGCCGAGGAAATTCCTCAGGCCATTGTGAAGGAAATAGCAGTGGAGACCCAATCCCAAGAGATGGAAACCGCAGTCCCGACCACAGATGAGGATCAGCAAGAAAGATCATCTACTGTTCCTGTCATGGAAAAAACAAGTCTTGAGGCTTGACCTCACGCTAATTTGAGAGCAGTTCATTCAGTGATTATATAGAGGTATGTAGAACTCTTTTTATTATTTTTGAGTTCGCAGAAACTTAGGAATATTCAAACTTCTAAGAGCAATTTCTTATCGTGTTCCAGGACTTGACCCGGGTGGCGACCAGATCGATGGCTGTAGCAAAGCATATCGAGGTCGCGCAACGAGAGATCAGCCGACTACAACAGTAAGTGAGATGCATCTTATTTTCCTGAATTCGCGTCTAAGTTTAAC
Organism: Pharus latifolius; assembly: GCA_019359835.1. Taxonomy (NCBI): domain Eukaryota; kingdom Viridiplantae; phylum Streptophyta; class Magnoliopsida; order Poales; family Poaceae; genus Pharus; species Pharus latifolius. Next base: position 49,290,156 of record CM033319.1, on the reverse strand, counting down.
GATTGTTTGCCTTGTTATAGAGAGAACGCCTTTCTGAACAAGAGCCTGGCTAATCGGGAAAATCAGGAGGCAACAGCAGTTGCCAAGATTTCCTTTATGGAGAGGGAACTCCAAAAATCACGATTGCAACTCTCCTGTAAGTATACTTCGGACCAGAAGAAATAATCTTGTTGTATGAACTGTTATAATAACTGCTTACTGCGTTCATACAGCGCAAGAGGATCAAATAAGCCATATTTCAAAAGAGAAGAAAGACCTCCAAGCGACCATTGAGTTACAAAACTCGAAGATTGACACTATCGGCATGGAGAACAAAACCTTAAACACAACAATTTCATCTTGCTGCAGTGCTCAACTGAACATCTTCGAAAAGCTGAAGATGGTGGCAACTTTGCTAAAAGCGGATGTGGTCGAATCACAAAAGGATAATCCAAGCTTTAGCGAGTTAGCCACATTGGTCGTGGCTCAGGCCGAATCACTTCTTGAGTATACAAGGTGACAAGAAGAGGCAATGAGGGCAAATGTGCAATCTGTAGCCTCCGCCATCCTCTGCAGACTCCGTTTTTACCACGGCCCTGATCTTGATCTGAAACCGGTGGTAGGAGACCCAGAGATCGAGAGTAAAGAAAAACTCGAAGCCATATCGGAGGAAATGAAACCTCTGGTAGATGATCTTTTAAAAGAGTTAGGCTTGTTTTGATTATTGATATAACAATTTTTGTACCTGCAAACATGTGTTTATACAATGCATATGCATGCCTTAAATTTTGAAAAAGAATGTACTTTTCTTCATCTCGTGTTATGACCATATTCCCTTAGCCCCCTCCTGAGATCATAAGTACTGAATACTTTGGTATTATAATCTCAGGAGAAAATATGGGTGTTTTGATGATCAGAAATATCTAAGAAATGTTTTAAGTTAGATACAATCATCCGATCATACCGATACTGACCTTAATACGACACCCGGCCATATTACAAACTGGCAACCACTTGAATGATTTGGAACATGCCAGTAAGTCCGTATGCATTGAGAAACGGCTTATTGAGGGATGTCTTATCTGGATGTGACCATGAGATCGGCCAGCAAGATGATTAATGGTGATCGGGCCCTGAGTAAGGCTAGTTATAGGTATGGCTAATGAAGAAATGAACGTAACATGAGTCGAATAAAAGTACTCACGAATTTATATCAAACCATGCTAATTAAACAGGAAAAGAGATTGGAGAACTTACACATAAACTTGCGTAGTTGATCTATGTTCCAAGTATTGGACAAGATTCTGCCATCCTCCATTGCTAACCGAGCCGATCCTGGTCGCGGTACTGAAACAACAATGTAAGGGCCTTCCAACTGAGGAGAGAACTTATTGCGGTTAGACTGGTTTTGTATTTTTCATAAAACCAAATCACCCACGTGAAGATGCCGCGGCCGCGCCCTTTTGCTATGAAATTTTTGCAAAGCTTGCAAATATACCGCTGATTTTATCAGCGCTTGATCACGTTTTTCTTCGAGGAGGGTTAAATCCTGGGTACGTTGTTCGACTTGATCAATCTAATTGAATTGATTTACTCGAACAAGACCAATACGAATTTCCATGGGCAATACCGCCTCAGCGCCATATACCAATTAGAAAGGTGTCTCACCGGTGGCTCGACTACAAGTAGTACATAGTGCCCACAGAACGGAGTAGAGTTCATCTACCCAAGCCCCCGAGCGCATCTTAGGGTGACCAAAAACACGTTTTTTGATGCCTGTAATATCTGCCCGTTGGCATGTTCTACGGCACCATTGCTCTGTGGATGAGCTACAGAAGCAAAGCACACCTTAGTTCTAATATTGTCGCAATAGTCCAGAAAGAAACCGCTAGCGAATTGGGAACCATTATCAGTAATGAGACGACTTGGAACACCAAATCGAGTGACGATGTTCTTACGAAAGAACTTCTGTGTCGCAGCAGCGGTGACATTACAGACTGGTTCAGCCTCGATCCACTTCGTAAATGTGTCAACAGCTATGAACAAGAACTTGTACCCATTAACCGCTTGTGGCATAGGACCCACAATATCTATCCCCCAGACCGCAAAGGGCCACGTTAAAGGGATAGTTTGTAAGGTATATGCGGGCTGATGAACCTGTCTTGCATGAAATTGACACTGAGGGCATGTCTTGACCAAGTATTTTGCATCATCAAGTGCCGAAGGCTAGTAAAAACCCTGTCGGAAAGCCTTCCCGACCAGTGTGCGAAATGACATGTGCGCACCACATACTCCGTCATGTATCTCTTTCAAGAGGGACTTACCTTCCTCTTGAGAAATGCAACGCATGAATACTCCTTGAGTACCCTTCCTATACAAACCACTTCTATAAGTTTGTATAAGCGCACTTTTCAAATCAACCGATCTCTCTCGGTTTAACCCTTGGGCAAGGTCCCACATTCGAGATAGACCCTCAATGGATGGGTCTAATCTTCTTCATGTCCAAGGTTGGTAACGCAGACTGTTACCGGGTCATCTTTGACCGTAGTCATGATCGAAGGATGTTCTAGGTATTCGACGAACACTCCTGCCGGAGCAGATGTACGTGAGGATCTAATTTTAGATAATTGGTCTGAGAGAATATTGTCCTTTTGCGGGATGTATTGGACTTCGAAATGACTGAAGTGTTTTTCCAATCTCCTCACTTCCCCCAGGTAATGAGCCATTGTCTCATCGGAGGTGCTGTACTCCTTTTTTACCTGTTTTACGACCAGCTGTGAGTCTCCCCTCACTACTAATCGACGGTCTCCGAGGAATTTTGCTTCCCGGAGCCCTACAATAAGACCCTCATATTCTGCCGCATTGTTGGTTGCAAAAAAATGTAATTGAATGACATACTTGAGTTGGTCGTCCTGAGGCGTGATTAAGACCAACCCAGCTCCCAAGTGTTGAAAACTGTGAGAGCCATCAAAATACATCGTCCAGTGATCGGTGTATGATAAGTCTTTAGATTCTTGCATAGGAGGGTCAGGGTTAGTCCATTTTACCACAAAATCTGCAAGGATCTGAGACTTAACTGCCGTCCGAGGGGTGAAATAGATGTCAAATGCTCCAAGATCCACAGTCCACTTCGCAATTCAACCAGATTTCTCTGGGTTTCGAATGATATCTCCTAATGGAAAGGACGAGGGCGCTGTAACTTTGTGTGCCTGAAACTAATGTCGTAGCTTGCGGGAAGCCATCAGTAGTGCGTAAAGTATCTTCTGGACCTCAAGGTAGCGCTCCTTAGAACCATGAAGTACTTCGCTTACGTAACAGACGGGTTGTTGTACACCCTCTCTTTCTGCGATCAGAACTGCACTGACCGCGTGAGGTGTGGCCGCCAAGTAAAGAAGTAGCGGTTCCCCCGTAGTCAGAGAAACTAACACTGGCGGACTAGATAAGTATGCTTTAACCTCCTGGAATGCTTTCTTGGTTCATCCGACCAGGTAAAACCATTGTGTTTTCGGAGAGCTTTGAGAAAAGGTAGTCCTCTTTCGCCTAGTCGCGATATAAATCGACTTAAGGCCGCCATGCGGCATGCTAGGCACTGGACATCCTTCATAGTCGAAGGAGACCTCATTTGCTCGATGGCCTTGATTTTTTTGGGATTAACCTCGATTCCTCTATAACAAACAAGAAAGCCTAGAAGTTTACCAGATGAAACCCCGAAAGAACATTTTTTTGGGTTTAACTTTATTCCAAATCAGTTTAAATTACAGAAGGTTTCAGCAAGATCATCCAAATGAGTCAAGCTTTTTAAGATTTTACAACCAAATCATCCACGTAAGCTTCAATATTACGCCCCATCTGGGAAAGAAAGGTCTTTTGCATCAAGCGCCGGTACGTGGAACTGGCGTTCTTGAGACTAAATGGCATTCTGACGTAGCAAGGTGCCAAATTGTGTGATGAAGGCAGTCTTTTCTTCATCTTCTTCTACCATGCTGATTTGATGATACCCTGAGTATGCATCCAGGAAGCTCATCAGGTCGCAACCCATAGTAGAGTCGACTAACTGATCGATGCAGGGAAGGGGAAAGTCATCCTTCAGGACAGGCACTATTTAGACTGGTGTAATCGACGCACATGCGCCACTTACCATTTGACTTGTGGACCATGACCGGATTTGCGAGCCATTCTAGATGATCGACTTCGCTAATAAATTCGGCCTTTTGGAGTTTCTCTAGCTCCGCTCGGATAGCTTCCTGCCCATCAACAACAAAGTTTCTGAGCTTTTGCTTTATTGGTCGCTGTCCTGGTCGAATAGCTAACCTGTGCTCAATTACCTCCCTTGGGACGCAGGGCTTGTCGGATGGTTTCCACGCAAACACATCTGCATTAGCTCAGAGGAAACTAATGAGTTCAAGATCCTATTTGTCATCCAAGCTTGATCTAATCTGAATTGTTCTGGATGGATCATCTGGGTATAATGGAACTAGTTTCAGCTTTTCATCTGGTCGAGGGGCGGCCTTGATCGTATCCGCAGCTGTGGTGGTGATCTTGACATCCCAGAGGGCAAGTTGATCTACTAGCTCCAGGGATAACCGATCGCAAGTCAATGCCACATTGCGGCTGCCTCGGTCCGAGATAACACCTTTGGGGCCAAGTAGCTTGCCGCACTGATAAGCATAGTGTGTTGCCATCATAAATTTAGTGAGAGTTGGCCTGCCAAAAATTGCGTTATAAGCCGAATCACAATCAATTATGTCGAAAGTAACCAATTTTATTCGGAAATTATCCGGTTCACCCAGTGTCACTGGGAGCACCACATGTCCTATCGGCATCATCGAGGGACCAGGAATTATCCCATAAAACAGATGAATTATGGGTTTTATTTTCGAACGAGGGATTTGCATCTCGTCCAATGCCTTGACCAATAAAATGTCCAAGGAACTACCTCCGTCGATCATGACCCTTTCAACTCTCGCATTACTGATAATTGGGGTAATGACCAAGGGTAGCCTTAATGGTTGAGGAAGCCCAATGGGATAGTTAGAGCGATCAAATGTCAAAGGAGTGTCCGACCAACGGGGGTATTGAGGTTCGCCAAGGGGAGCTTCTGCTTGGTTCACTTCTCGGTAAAATGTTTTAAACTGACGTTTAGAAACAAAAGAGGAGGAACCTCCAAAAATAACATTAACATAATTATGAGGTACCTAGTAGGACATTTCTTCGTCCCCGTCGGCGTCTCTAAGCCCGTAAGTCTGCTCTTTCGGTGGCAAAGTTGGCATTGGTCCAATTCCCTGGTAGAAGTCATCTAATTGCTTCAACTAGCTCCGGCAGTTCTTGAGGTCGTGTCCCGGAGAGTTGTGGAGCGGACACCACTTCTTGCTTTCCTGTGGGTTAGTCGGTTTTTCTGGCTGGTTGGCGTTGCGGCCGCCAGAGGCAGTTTTATTTTTGAATGAAAATTTGTTACCTTTGGCCGGCGGAGGCTTTTCTGCGACTGCGACCTCCCGGCACTGTCCAGTTCGATTATTTTTAGACTTCTTCGATTTCCCGCCTGATGAAGACTCCGGTTTCTTGCCTATATTCTCTTTTTTCACGTCCTTGAGACCTGGTTGAGGTAGTAAATTTCCCTTATCCACCATCCTATTCCACTCAACGGCCTCGGCTGCGTTAGAGTAGAGATCAGCCATATCAAAGAGATCGGCTACTGACCGAGGGGGGGTGGATAAGTAGATCTTCTGTAAACCTCCGATATCGAAGGGCGTGCTTAAACGCCCTGATAACGGAGTTATCGGATGTGTTTGGGATGGTTTCCTCACCCCGACGAACCTTTTGACAAACTGGCGAAGAGTCTCCGTAGAGGTTTGTCATAGAAGATGAAGATCGTCCTCTTTTCCAGGTTTCTGATAACAATTATGGAAATTGTTGTGGATGGCGTCGCACAATATTTCCCAGTTATATATTGAACCCTCGGGCTGATTGAATAGCCAGGTCCTTGCTGGTTCCTCAAGGACCCGGCAAGTAATTGGCCATGACGCGATCATCCCCACCCACTGCTTGGATAGCGGTGATGTAAATTTGAAGGAACTCCGACGGATTCTGGGTCCCATCAAATCTCTCAATTGTTCCCGGCTTGAACTTATCTGGCCAGACGACTGCACGGAGGCCTGGCGAGAAAGCTTTACGACCAACATAGGAACTGTGGAGAGTTCTCCGGTTTCTGACCTGACCACGGGTGATTTCACGCAATGGGGATGCGCCACATGGTCCCAAACGAGAATGGACAGGAACTCGATCCCGATCACGAGAACTTCCCACTCATCTGGTTTTGTCGTGCCGAAGTGATCTGGATGGTAGTCGATTACGTCTACCATGACTAGAGTAAGAATACCCCTTTTCGTGGGAACGTATCGTAGACCGGGAGGAAGCTGTAGGGGTTCATCGGATGCGACCTCATCCAGCTTCTCTGCCAGAATCCTAGCAAAAGGCGATTTGTCCGCGTCTGTGAGGGCAGGAGGGAAATTACGCAAGACTTCCGCGATAGATCGAAGTCAGCCATGCGTACTTCTCCTTGGTGCGCCAGGTGTCATTGTTTCTTCATCCGCCAGTGAATATTCCGGGGGCAAAGAAGGCGTTTGGTCGCGCCTACGACCATGTGGGAGACGGGAGGAACTAGGAGCGGCGTCATAACGAGATTGCGCATTTTGCAAAGCCTCTAGAGCTGTTCTGCGGAGTTCTTTATCTCGTCGCTCGCAGTCTTGATCCTCCTTTTGCCTACGTTCCTATTCCTCCTTTTGTCTGCGCTCCTATTCCTTCCTAGCAATCTGCTGATCGGGAGTTTCCTCCGACAAGGCAGTGAATTCTCTGGGGAGCAAGGCCGCAGAAGGAGAGAACATCCTTGTTTGTTTCAAGTCGGACTTGTAATCAAAGAGAGAGTGGAGGTTGTCAGGATCAAACCTCCCCGGACTGAGTTCTTGGTCACTATCATCCCTGTCCTCGACGGGGGTGCATGGTGACCGAGACTCGATTTCCAATATGGTGGAACTGACATTAAGTTCCGGACCTATCTCTTCCATCCCCTGGTCGACGGACATGACCTAGGTGGGGGAAGACGTGTCCTCCTGACGTTCCTTTGGAATGTCTTCGCAATTGATCTCTTCCACTGGAACGGGATCGCTGGGCGAAGGCATTCGTATATGGGCATAATCGTCGAGATCGAAGTCATTTTCGGAGTTATATGCCCCAGACATGGCTCACCGAACCTCCGGATGAAGGGAAAACACCTTGAGAAAGGCCGCACGGTGGGCGCCAGCTGTCGACAATTTGGACTCGGGGTCCTTAGTTGATCTTATGACGACGTGCTCATCGTCTCCACCACCGTCTACAACTGCCAGCTGGCGTGTATCCTCATCGACGGTGAAAGCTCCGCCGACATCTTGTACCTGAAGGCATTCAGGGAAATGAAGGTTGATGAAAAGTTGCTGCAGCCCGCAGCCGGGCCCTTGCAGGGCTTCGTCCCCGGGAAGACCATCTACTTGGTGGGGAAGGTCGATCTCCCCATGACCTTCGGCGCCCCAGACAATTACCGGATGGAGATGATTCGTTTCAACGTAGCGAACCTCCCCTCTTCGTACAACGCAATTATGGGGAAGACCATGATCAACCGTTTGGGACGGCGATCCACCAGAGCTATCTCTGTGTGAAGATCCCTGGGCCTCACGGTGTGATCACCGCCCGAGGCGACCAGGACGTGGCCCATGCTCTTTACGATCATGCCACTGCGACGATTGGAAGTGTCAACTTGATCAAAACCCCGGGGGGAGAGAGTTCCCCCCGGTCTCGGACGCCCCGGTCGTCCCCTCCGGGAAGTTTCCCCTGAAACCATGCCCGGAGGGGGACCTCTAGAAAGTCCAACTGTCCCCAGAAGACGGGGAAAGGATCATCAAGACCGGGGCAGACCTCTCCGAGGAGCACGAGGAGCAACTCATGGCCTTCCTCCGCAAAAACTCTGATGTCTTTGCATGGAGACCCGCTGACATGCGAGGCATCACCCGGGATGTTATCGAGCACAATCTCGCTGTAACGCCCGGCCACCCCCCGGTCAAACAGAAGTTGAGGAAGCTCTCCCTTGAACACCAAGAGGCTATCAAGGCTGAGATCGCCAGGCTCTAGGAGGCACGGTTCGTTCGGGAGGTCTTACACCCCGAATGGTTAGCGAACCCTGTCCTTGTGAAGAAGTCGAGCGGCAAGTGGAGGATGTGTGTGGACTTAACTGACCTTAACCGAGCTTGCCCAAAAGACAACTTCCCACTCCCATGAATCGACCAGCTGGTTGATTCGACCGTGGTGTGTGAGCTTATGAGCTTCCTCGACGTGTATTTGGGCTATCATCAAGTCCGGATGGCTAAGGAGGACGAGGAAAAGACGAGTTTTATAACTCCCCTCGGCTCCTTTTGCTACGTGCATATGCACTTCGAGCTGAAGAACACTGGAGCGACCTTCCAGCGCCTCATGTCACTGGTCTTCAAGGACCAGATCAGCCGCAACATAGAGGTCTATGTTGATGACGCGTTCATCAAAAGCCTCTGCGCGACTGCCCACATCGACGACTTAGCGGAGACCTTCCGCAACCTCTGCGAGTACGGGTTGAAACTCAACCCGGAGAAGTGCACCTTTGGCGTACGCGGGGGGAATCTACTTGGCTTCCTCGTATCCCTGCGGGGCATAGAGGCCAATCCCAAAAAATTCGGGCCCTGCTGGACATGCCCCCGCCTCGCTCTGTGAAAGACGTACAACGGCTTACCGGCCGCTTGGCCGCGCTAAGCCGCTTCGTCTTGCTGTTGGGGGAACAAGGCCTCCAGTTCTTCAAAATCCTCTGGGGCCTCGAGGGGTCCAAGTGGACTCTTGAGGCCCAGGTGGCCTTCGATGAGCTGAAGAAATACCTCATGAGCCCCCCAATGCTCGTGAGCCCATCCCTGGAATAGCCCCTGCTCATTTACCTTGCCGCGACCCCGGTCGCTATAAGCGCGGTGATGGTGAAGGAGTAGGACGGGCAGCAGCGCCCCGTGTACTACGTGAGCGAAGCCCTCCAAGGGGCTAAGACGCTGTAAATGGAGGTGGAGAAGATTTGCTATGCCCTCCTCATGGCATCCTGGAAACTCCGCCATTACTTCCTAGGGCACCCCATCACAGTCCTGGGGGAGGTGCTGCGAAACAAGGAGGCCATCGGCCAGATTGGGAAGTGGGGAGCCGAGCTCGCTCCCTTCTCCCTCTCCCTCACGGGCCGTTCCGCCATTAAATCACAAGTCCTTGCTGACTTCGTGGCAGAATGGACCCCCACCTCCGAGATGGAGGGAGAGACTCTCACTGAGCCACCCCAGCACGATGACCATTGGACGGTCATGTTTGATGGCTCCTTGTGTCTCGCCGGGGCTGACGCGAGGGTAGTCCTCTGAAGCCCCGAGGGAAAGGCGCTGGAGTACTCGGTGAGGCTCGAGTTCCCTGCTACGAACAACATTGATGAGTACAAGGCCTTGCTCCTGGGGCTGCGCCTTGCGCGCTCCCTGGGGATCCACCACCTCCTAGTCAAGGGAGACTCCTAGCTCGTGGTTTGCCAAATGGACAAATCCTACTTGTGCCATTACGCAAACCTGAGCCTCTACTTGGGGGAGGTGCGCAAGATGGAGAAGTACTTCGAGGGCCTACAGGTCCAGCATATCCCCCGGAGGGATAAAAACCATGCCGACGCCCTGGCCCGGGCAGCCAGCACCTGGGAACCTCTTCCCGGGGTCGCCTTTCTGGAGATCATCGCGAAGCCCTTGGTGACCCCTCCGGGTGCAGACCTTGAGTCCCGTGACTCGGAGGTCTCTAAGATCATCCCGGCCGCGTCCTGGATGGATCCTCTCGTCTCCTTCATAAGGGGGGAGGGGGAGCCTCCGAGCGACACCAAGGTGAAGTGCCTTCGTGCCAAGGCACGAGCTTATCTCCTATTGGAGGGGAAGCTCTATAAGCGGGGGAGGGGGGGGCTTCCGCCCTGCTCCGCTGCCTCCCGCGAACAGAAGGACTTTGGCTCCTCGAGGACATCCACTAGGGGAGCTGTGGGTCTCACCTAGCCCCACGCGTAGTCGCGGCGAAGGTCCTCTGCCAAGGCTTCTATTGGCCTATAGTGGTCCGAGACGAGCCTTGTCTTCGCATGAGAGGTTTGCCAGAAAATGGCAAAGGGCACCAGACTATCCTCTACGATGCTGCATACTGTGGGACCGTCATTTGAGGAATCCAGTGGCAACCACCCAGGTGGGTTGCACTCAGAAAGGTACAACGAAAACTCAAAACAACAACATAATTACATAAACTGTAGGAGAAGTAATTAAACAAGTACAAGGTCACAAGGACCAATATTACAATAACATAACACCAAGAATGACGTTTAGTAGAGTTGTTACAAAAATAGTGAGTTTCTCAAAGCAAGAGTTATCATGGTACCGAACATAGAGAACAACATAGAAAGCAACAACGAAGATCTTTGCTTCAATTAGCAGCAGCTGAGGAAGGGCTTTCTCCACATCTGACTCAACTCGGTGCATGACCCTCCTAGAATGAAGATTCATCTGGAGCGTTTCCCTCTTTTTCATGGTACTCATAACCAAAAGAATCGGGATCGACAAATCCCTCTTTTGAAGTTGATTAAAAGGCAAGGGTGAGCACGCTTTTACATGATGCTCAGCAAATCTCATTACAAGAATGCAGATATACAGATGAGGGGTTCTCAAGAGATGAGGTCTTTGTTTTATATGTAAGAATAGAATAGATTCTCATTCTTGGGTTGTAAGAAAAAGGGATTTTAGCTTTTAAAAGCGATACTTTGAAATCTTAAATTATACTTTAGAAAATGCTAGGTATGATGATCTCCCATGAGACATCACTTTTATTAACCCATATTCTATAAATATTCCAAAATTTACTTGTGCTGAACTACATGGATAAAAATCCACCGCGATAAGACTCCATGACCAGGGAGTACAGAGTATCCGATACTTCTTTTACACTTTGCAAGGGTGTACCTCTTTTTAAATCCACTTCTTCACTCGACTTTCAAGTCAGGCCAACTCCATGCGACTTTTACGCATGTGAAAAGGCCGAGATCACACAACGATTTTGCAGTCCAGTATTAACAGTATCCCTGCCCGGTAAATAGACAATTAAGTCTAGAATACTATTGTGGGTCCTCCCCACTGCCTTTCTTCCTAGCCTTGGCCTATGTCCTCGCAAGACATATGACCTATGGGTTGTAGTTGAGCACGACTCAATCCAGGCTTAGGGCGACTTCCGTCCTTACACCTTATCCTCTCATTATTTTTCTGATCTCACACCACTCATGGCCATTTGTGGCCCACCTTTGGAGATCCACAACAATCCTTTCAATATCCCCTCTTCAACACCTTTCTATCATCAGCTTTTCTTGGATGATCAACTTTCTGGGGTAAGGCGCACACTTCCACGTCCAAATCTACTCCAAAGCTTGGAAATCATCTTCACCCTCTCTTGTTGGTCGTTATGTCTTTCAAAACTAATCCATGCATGTGCAGGAGGAGAAAGCTGCCTTGTGCAGAACTCTCCAAGAAGAAATAGAGGCGCTGGAGAAGCTTTCTGAGGGGATGTCTTCTGCCATTCTGCACTTGGCAAAGTGCTATGAGGGTTCTCGCGAAGAAGCGCACAGGTTCCGGTCGGAGAGAGATTACGCTCGGCAGCAACGAGAACTCTCCGATACAATAAGGAACAGCTGCACTCCTTTGATGAGAGGTGATGTAGATAGGCTTAGAGCCATTGCTAGTTCTCTTGGGTCGGCCAGTGTAGATCATACTGATGCCAATACGTCCCTATGAGAACTTTGTAAATTACTTTCAGATCAGGTCGACGCTTTGGTCGCTTGTATCCCTTATGTATGCAAAGATTGTAAGAAATAAGAAATTTCTTTTCCATATATATCTGGCTTTTCGATTGATTATGTAACTGATAATAACCAAATCATGTTCTGTGTGAAAATGTTAACAAGAAAATACTGCTGCAATCAAGATGATTTCTAACTCAAAACCGTCTCTGATAGTAACATTACAGACGGTTTTAATTTCAGGACCGACTGTAATACTCTCAACATTCTTTGAACATCCACAGGTCGACATATATATACAACAAATATGAAAAAAAAGATAAAACCAAATAGTCTCAACGTTGATTTTTTTAAATACTAACATTGAAAATAAGATAGAACCAAATATGAAAAACAAGTGGAACAATTCAACTAGTCGAACGTTTCGACTGTAAGCAATCCAGGATATTATAGACGGTTCGGACCTCATCACCGTCTGTGATAGTAGAGCAGAGTGTTGATTTTATAATTATCACAGATGGTTCTGAGTAAAAACCGACTGTGATAATCACAGATGGTTCTGAAGTAAAAACCGACTGTGATAGTAAAGCGGACGATTTTGATCTCAGAACTGTCTGTGATATTCTAATTATCACCGATGGTTTAGATGTCAAAACCGTCTGTGATATTTTTATCATAGTTCTACACAAATGCACTGATATTACGGACAGTTTAGTAGAGTGAAACCCGTCAGTGATATTCTGTTCTTAAAAAATGCACTTATATTACTGACGGTATTATATAGAACCGTCTGTATTGAACCTGGTATGGTATAAAAGGTCTTTTGGCGGATGTTTTGAGCTACTCCCACAATCTTGCTCGACATACTGTCCAGTTGGAAGAGATTTGGGGCAAGGAAGAGCAATATCTCGAAAGGGGAGCATTTGGGGCAACAAATTTGAAGATCCAAGGTTGGTACTTTGTCCTAAGGCATACACATTACTTCATTCGATCTCCATTGATTGACCAAATTAGAGCGAGAGGGAGGGGAAGCTACAGTAGCAAACCCTATTTGTAACTCATTTTCGACCTGTAGCTATTTAATTGCTCTATGATGTGTGTTATCCACGCCCCCAACTAATTGCTTGTAGTCGAAGAGTAGTTAACTAGTTATACCACAAACTCCACATCAAACACTAGCTAGCTAGATTTATAATTTATTGCGTGTCGAACGTACATAGAGTGTTACTAATAGCATGTGCATGAATTTAATTAATTGCAGATGGTCCATCGAGACTGGATGTATAATGACAACCGAGTGAGTGAGGAATACATGAAAGGTGTTTTATATTTCCAAAAGGTTTCTAAGCAAGACATGGTGAAGAAGGGTTTACCATATAAGTACTGTCCTTGCGTAGACTGCCAGAATCTTAAGATGTTCACCAACTCATCTCAAATTGTCGCCCACTTGATCCCACGTGGTTTCAAAAAGGGGTACACGTGTTGGGTCCACCATGGAGAAGAGCCAACTGCAGAAACAAGTGCCACTCAGGTTGACGAATAGGACATGTCGGATCCCAACAACAACTTCGATGAGGATATGCCAGAGGACGAAAATTTAGATGACATGTTGCGTGATGTGGAAGGAAATTACAGTGAAAGGGAGTTTGGCAAATTCAAGCGCTTGATTGAGGACTCAGAAAAGCCGTTGTTCCCTGGTTGCAAGTCGAAGTACACAAAGTTGGCCTATGTGCTTAAACTGTTAAAATTGAAGGCAAGCAACAGCTGGACCGACAAGAGTTTCACGGCACTGTTGGATCTTTTGGCGGACATGCTCCTGGAAGGAAACGAGTTGCCAAAAAACACCTACCAAGCGAAAAAGCTGTTGTGTCCTTTGGGAATGGAAGTAGAAAGGATACACGCGTGCCCTAATGATTGCATCTTTTACCGTAACGACTACAAGGATATGCATGTTTGTCCGGTGTGCGGAGCATCCCACTATAAGCATAAGGACCGAACCGACGATGGCGACTGCGCTGAGATAAAGCAAGGACCTCCTGCTAAGATGTTGTGGTATTTGCCCATCATTCCCTGCTTGCAGCGTTTGTTTGAAAACTGTAAAGAGGCAAAATTATTGCGTTGGCACTCGGAAGACCGGAAGAAGTATGGAAAGCTGAGACACCCCGCTGATTCTTCACAGTGGAGAAACATCAACAGGGAATTTGTTAACTTCGGAGCGGAATTGAGGAATATAAGGTTCGGGTTGAGTACCGATGGAATTAATCCTTTTGGTAACATGAGCAGTCGGCATAACACTTGGCCTGTTCTTTTGTGTATCTACAACCTTCCTCCTTGGTTGTGTATGAAGCGCAAGTACATCATGATGTCTCTACTTATCTCAAGACTAAAACAACCTTGAAACGATATTGATGTGTACCTAGCACCATTGATAGAGGATCTCCTAACAATGTGGAACCGAGGGGTGCAGGTATGGGACGCATACAAACGAGAGACCTTCATCCTACGTGCTATGATATTCTGCACCATCAACGATTTTCCTGTCCTTGGAAATTTGTCGGGCCATACTACGAAAGGAGCCAAAGCCTGTCTCCACTGCGAAGATTAGACTGAGAGCGTGTGGCTGAAGAATTGCAGGAAAATAGTGTACATGCGTCACTGTAGGTTTCTTCCGAAGAATGACGAGTATCGTAAGAGGAAGAGGGAATTTGACGGCCACAAGGAAGATGGTTCAGCCCCGAAGTCTACGTGCAGGAAAGAAGTTTACTCACGGGTGAAGGACATAGACGTTGTGTTTGGAAAGGGTCATAAATTGAAACCCCGCATGAAGAACACTTGGAAGAAGAGATCGATATTTTGGGAATTACCGTATTGGGAGCATTTAGAGGTTCGTCATTGCATTGATGTCATGCATGTGGAGAAGAAAGTTTGCGACAGTTTAATCGGCCTATTGCTGGACATTTCAGGGAAGACAAAGGATGGCGTCAATGTGCGGCGTGACATGATCGAAATGAAAATCAGGCCCGAGCTAGCACCGAGAGTGGACGATAAAGGCCGTATATACCTCCCCCCAGCATGCTACACTTTGTGCAAGGCTGAGAGGACAGAACTCTGTAAGTGTCTCTATGGTGTTAAAGTTCCATCGGGTTAGTCCGTAAATATGAAAAAGCTTGTGTCCATGGGCGATTTGAAATTGCTGGGTATGAAGTCTCATGATTGTCACGTGTTGATGACACAAATGTTTCCTGTTACCATCCAGAGTATTCTGCCGCATAAGGTCAGAGAGACAATCATGAGGCTGTGTTATTTCTTCAATGCAATTTCTTGCAAGGTCATTGATCCCGATAGACTAGATTCTCTGCAGAGGGAGGTGGTTCAAACTCTCTGTCAGCTTGAGATGTATTTTCCTCCGTCGTTTTTTAATATCATGGTCCATCTCACCGTCCACCTTGTCAGAGAAATCAAGATATGTGGACTCGTGTTCCTACATTATATGTATCTATTCGAGAGGTACATGGGTGTACTTAAGGCCTACATGAGGAATTGGTCTTGGCCCGAGGGTAGCATTATCGAAGGTTATGCAGCGGAAGAGGTTGTTGAGTTCTGCGTCGATTACATGGCCGAGGTAGAAGCAATAGGGGTTCCTGTGTCTCATCACGAGGGGAGGCTTGATGGTGTTGGCACTATTGGACGGAGAGCCATCAGTCCTGATTTTGATATGTACTTGAAAGCTCATTTTTAGGTCTTGCAACACATGACGGAGGTGTCTCCGTACATCGATGAGCACAAGGAGGTGCTACGACAAGACAATCCTCGTCAATCTAAGGTTTGGATCACGGGACAACATAACAGTCAATTCAACGCGTGGATGAAAGTGCGAATCACCGGAGAGTCCAAAAGTGAGAACCTTAAATGGTTGGCAAAAGGGCCCACGTTTACGGTACAGACATGGCAGGGATACGACATCAATGGGTACACATTTTACATGAAAGCTCAAGATCGAAAGAGCATTGCGCAAAATAGTGGAGTGAGCGTAGAAGCTTTCCATGAGGAGTTCACCGAGACAGGCCCAACAAGGGTAGTATGTGGATTAAACTTGTACTACGGGTTCATTGAAGAAATTTGGGAGCTCGATTACATACTGTTCAAGATTCCCCTGTTTCGATGCCGATGGGTCCAAATCCCACAGGGTGTGAAGGTTGACAGTTATGGTTTCACTTCTGTGGATCTCGATCGAGTTGCTTATAAAGATGAGCCATTCATACTTGCGAAGCAAGCCATTCAGGTCATTTATGTCACTGACCCGGCCTATAAGAAGTGGCACGTCGTCCTTCATGGCAAGAGAAGGATTGTTGGAGTTAAAAATGTCGTAGACGAGGAGGAATACAATCAATTTGATGAGATGCATCCATTTGGAGATGGCGTACAGGTTGATACTAAAGACACCGACGAAACCAGTTACGTGCGTATGGATCACCAGGAAGGGTTATACTTTAAAAATAATCAACCGTACGTCCTTATCTCTCTGTTTCCATCGGTATAGCTTATATATCTCCTCTAATTCTCGTCTTTGCAGGGCCGCGGCAAGTGGAAAGTTGAGGATAACATGGTTGTGTATGTGGAAATTATCGGTCAAAGTCACCATTTGTATGTAACATTTATTTGAGCATGCTCCATATTGTATGTTAAATTTATTTGAGCATGCTCCACATTGTAACCAATTTTCGGATCTACATTGTAACCAATTTATGGAGCATTTGGACTCCATTTGAAATATCTGAGTGTTCATTTAAAACAAGTTTTCGACCATTAAGAGTTGCAGGGCTACAGAGTTACTGGAGAGATTATCATACACGGTTATGAATTATCACAGACGGGTATGAGTTTAGAACCGACTGTGATATTCCCAACAGTGTCCGACGCTTCGAGTTCTTAACGTGAATTCGTGCAGTCACAGTCGGTTCTCAAGTGAAAACCGTCTGTGATAAATGAGTACCACAGACGGTTTTAAACTCAAAACCGTTTGTGATAACCTCTCTAGAGATTATCACTATGGAGATTATCACAGATGGTTTTGAGTTGAGAACCGACTATGATAATATTATCACAGACGGTTGTGAATATAGGACTGACTGTGATATTTCCAACAGTGTCTGACGCTTCGAGTTCTTAACGTGCATTCGTGAAGTCACAGTCGGTTCTCAAGTCAAAACCGTCTGTGATAAATGAGTATCACAGACGGTTCTAAACTCAAACCGTCTGTGATAACCTCTTTAGAGATTATCACTATGGAGATTATCACAGACGGTTCTAAACTCAAACCGTCTGTGATAACCTCTCTAGAGATTATCACTATGGAGATTATCACAGACGGTTTTGAGT
Organism: Pharus latifolius; assembly: GCA_019359835.1. Classification (NCBI taxonomy): domain Eukaryota; kingdom Viridiplantae; phylum Streptophyta; class Magnoliopsida; order Poales; family Poaceae; genus Pharus; species Pharus latifolius. The sequence goes on along the minus strand of CM033319.1, from coordinate 49,272,926 downwards.
TGAGAACCGACTGTGATAATATTATCATAGACGGTTGTGAATATAGGACCGACTGTGATAATATTATTACAGACGGTTGTGAATATAGGACTGACTGTGATAATCTCTACTCGGTACATAGTTCAAGGCGGGCTTTGTCCCGCTCATTTTCAGCCACTGTTTGCCCTAGCTCTCTCTGCCCTTGCACCGTCCGTCACGATCACCTCCATCGCTTCCCCACAGTCCGGCGCGATCACCTCCATCTCCTCCCCACCGTCTGTCGCGATCACCTCCGTCGCCTTTCCACCGTCAAGCGCGATCACCTCCATCACCCTCCCACCTTTCGACACGATCACCTCCGTCGCCTCCCCATTGTTTCTGTCATTCTTGGTTAATTATAAGTATATGGGTTTTGTTATAGAATTATTAGTTTCAGATTTACTTAAATTGTTCTCTCTTTCACTTATGTTAGGAACTGATATGTCTGGTGACGAAATGCACCACTCGGGGATTCAGAGTGACCTCGCTGGCGATGAGACACCTGGTTTGGAGGTCGCCGCGTCCAACGTGACCCAATCGCAGAAGAGAAAGGGGCAAGGCAGGACGACATGCGCGCGTCTCGACAAGTGGGAAAAGCAGCACGTACAGTTCGATGACAATGGAGTGCCGGAAGCTCCGAAAAAACTTGTCGGTCAGTACCGCTCACTATGCGGCAAAGTGGCAAGGGAGCGGGTGCCCATCACCACCTCCGACTGGGGTCAAGTGCCCCCAGAGTGCAAGGATACGCTGTGGGAAGAAGTGTAGGCGGTGTTTCACATTCCCGAGGATCACCAGTTCACCGTCCGCCGAAGGGCACTTATGTCAATAAACAAGGCGTGGAGGAACTTCAAGAGCAAATTTGTCAGGCACTATATGAAGGAGTCGAAGACCCCCTTCAATGACTACCCTTTCGTGACTCCCGAGGCATGGCAGCAGTTCATGGAGATGAAGGGCAAGCCTGAGTTCCAGGAGCTTAGTGCCAAGGGCCAGGCTAACCAGGCCAAGAATACCCACCCACACAGACTAGGCACCGGTGGGTATGTTGGGAAGAAGGCGTTGTGGAGGAAGCAGGACGAGGAGGCTTCGCAGTCTTCAGCCGACGGTCCTTATGCGGGCATAACGGACGTGTGCGCCCGCAATTGGTGCCGAGCAAGATCGACGATGACCTCCTCCGGAAGTGTCTCTGTGAATAACCCTGTGGACAGGGAAGTGATCGACCGGCTGGTAAGATTGTACGATCACTTACTATCCTCGTAACACGCATGCAATTGGTTGTATTCCTAAGTTCTCCTCTTGTAGGTGACGCTGAGTGCCCAGGCGGCATCCGGGGAGTTCAACCCGAGGAGGGACAGGGATATCCTCATAGCGGCGCTCGGAAACAAGGAGCATCCAGGCCGCGTGCGCGGCCTCCGTGCCACTGTGCCTTGGAGGGATGGTTTCCCTGATAATAAGGAGGCGGCTAAGAGGAGAAAGAGATTCCACAAAGCCCGCGATGAACATCTCAAGGAGGAGATGCGGTCGGAGTTCGCTGCTCGGGACAAAGCACTCCTGCAGCAGTTGGCGGAGATGCGGTCCATGTATGACGAGCTAAGAAAGGCGACCCAGGGCACCCCCTTTGTAGCAGCGGAACTACCGAGCCCCATTCTTGTCCACCGCAGTAGCTGCGCGTCTGTGCTGGGGTCTTCACAGACGGAGCCCTCTCCAAAGTATCTGGTGGACTTTCTGCAGGTAATGACCATTTTTCTATGTTAATTCATTCGAAAGTGAAAAGCAGTGAAATTCAATATGTTAATGTGCACTGTTTGTAGGAACCCGCCTCCTGCAAGCTTATGGTGCTGGCTGGTCTCTTCCCGATCGAGGCTGCCAGTGGGATGGCGCAACCATGCACGGCGGGGGCCACAATCCACGGTGTCCCTCTATCTGAGGGTTTTGTACAGTTCTAGGTGGACAGTGTCTCCGACCATTGCAAGGGTTTTCCATTGGAGAAGCAGCCGAACGACGAGATTAACACTCTCGGGGATGCGGTGCACACGTTCGTGCAATGGCCCAAGAAAGACATAATCCTGGATGAGGTAATTCCCCCACCAGTTTCATAATTCGTACTGTAATAATAGCCCTCGGAGTTAGTGTCCTAATACGTAGGTTCTTACATCACAGACCGACACTCGGCCTACTAGCCAGTTGACCCCTCCGAGAAGCCAACCAACGGGTTCGATGATGAAGCTGACTCCGACTAGGAGGCAGCCATTCAAGAAGCTGGCTAGTAGGGGCAAAGCAAAGAAGAGCCCGGCGAAGGAGAGTGAGAAGAGTGCGCCAGCTCTCATGCTGTTCGCTCTGGGGATGCCCATGGCCTCCGATGCCGCAATTTCTACCATGGGGATAGCATGCCAGAGCCTGCATGGATGGTACATGAAGAGGACAAACCAGACCAGGACGTAGCGTCCGACGCACATCATGGTCAAGTACACCGTGGCAGAGTTCCATAACGACGTTGGGACCTACCCGGTGACCTTCGAAGACCTGCACAATTTGCTCAACAAAGATGCGCTCGACGTGTCAATCCTACGGTCTTGGGTGCTGTAAGTATCCTACTATCCTACGCCTGTTCGTGCATATACGGATATATGTCATTTATTAATTGGTTACTTCCGCGCAGCTGCATGACCAGCTGTGCCACATCTAAGCGCAAACCTGTTGGTTTCTTGGACCCCCAGATGGTCGCTGAGGTGATGTTTAGGACCGACGTAGACTTCGTTGTCGACTACATCAAAAGAGGGTTGCTTGCTTAGGTCGACAAGGAGTACATACTTGTACCCTACAACCAGAGGTGAGTGCTTTCATCAGTACTTCACCCGTAGATTAGTGTCTCCATTTGCACACCCCCAAACTTAGATTAAATTATTAATTCTTTACGTGTAACATGTAGCCACCACTGGATCCTGCTAGTACTTATTCCGAAAAGGAACAAGGTGTTCTACCTTGATTCATTGCACAGGAAAGGGTACGAGTATTGCGGCGCACGAGATGTATTCGAAAGGTTATGATATTCATGTGGACCTGTCTTGCATCTAGATTTATTGTCCTCAAATTGTCAATTTCAAATATCCTCAAACTGTCAATTTTGACTATCTGCAGGGCTTTCACGAACTACTTTGCCGAGGGAGGGCGACAACACGAGCGGCGAGCTGATAAGTTTCAGTGGTTACAATTTTCGGTACAAGTTTCAACTGGCATCTATTTTACTTTATAACATGTCCCCAGCTAACTCTCGGTTTGTAAATTGGCAGTGCCATCAGCAGCTGGACGACAATACATGTGGGTTCTACGTGATACTTCGGAAAGCTTTGACCCTCGGCAAATTGGTATTGTTTGAGGGATGCTCGCTGAGTTTTTCCTTATGGAGGTCATATCAACCAAGGGGAAGTTTAGGGACCCGCAAGGTTCGTATTAGTGCGGCCTTACATTTAGTTGTACATCTAACATACTGACTTTAATTGTCGATTACATTTATTTGTTCAATCTCAATTGCACATATTTCTGAGTTCTGTGCTGTATATATGAAATGCTCTGAATTGCACATATTTCTGAGTTCTGCGCTGTATATATGAAATGCTATTGTACATGTTTCTAAGTTGTGTGCATGTATGAGGCTGTATATATTTGAGTACTGTGCATGTATGAAATGAACTGTATATATGAAAAGCTATTTGTACAGAGGACATGTCTAGCATGATTCCTGAGGCTAGCCACAAAAAAAAGAAATTTATTAAAAATAATATTAATATGCACAGACGGTTTTGATCTTACAAACCATCTGAGATTATAACCATCGCCGATAATGACACTATCACAGATGGTTTTGACTTCAAAGCCGTCTGTGATACTCTTACTACACAGACGGTTCTGATATTACAACCGTCTGTGATAAGGACACTATCACAGAAGGCTCTGAGATTATAACCGTCCTCGCAGATGGTTTTGATCACAGACGGTTCTGATGTCATAACCGTCTGTGATAAATGAGTATCATAGACGGTTCTGAGGTCATAACCATCTCTGATAATGTGAGTATCCCAGATGGTTTTGACCTCAAAGCCGTCTGTGATACTCCTACTACACAGATTGTTCTGACATTACAACCGTCTGTGATAAGGACACTATCACAGACGGCTCCGAGATTATAACCGTCACCGATAATGACAATATCACAGATGGTTTTGACCTCAAAGCCGTCGCTGATAATGTGAGTATCACAGACAGTTCTGAGGTCATAAACGTCTGTGATAATTGAGTATCAGAGACGGTTCTGAGGTCATAGTTGTCTCTGATAATGTGAGTATCCCAGATGGTTTTGAGGTCAGAACCGTCTACGATACTCATATTATTACTGACGGTTCTGAGGTCATAACCATCTGTGGTAGTATGAGTATCTCAAACGGCTTTGATGTTATAACAATCTGTGTATTAAGAGTATCACAGATGTTTCTTATGTTATAACAGTCTGTGTATTATGATTATCACAGATGGTTTTGATCTTATAACAGTTTGTGAAAGGAAAAATAATAGACGGTTCAAAACCGTCAGTGATAGTACTTGATTATCACTGATGGGTCAGAACCGTCTGTGATGACTGTTTTGACCCGACTGTGATAATGAATTCTGTAGTAGTGTCAAGATTATATGTTAAATGCTAAATAGTCACATGTGAGAAAAGTACGTTCAAAACCCCTTTTGTGAAAGAAAATGTGATTGGAATCGATAGTGAGGATGGTTTGATTGGTCGGTGCTGTGTGTGCATTGGGAATGTGAAAGACTCCTCACTAAAGATTCATAAGGACCAGAACCTTGTGTTCGACTTCTATGCGGCATGAAAGACGTAGTAACCACTTGTCCGGTATGGGACGGGCGCAACATAGTAGCTTTCTCGGTATTAGCTTTTCCCTGCAATGGTTGCCGGTCCAGTTTCTCGAGAGGAAACTGGTGGGCCACAGAGGGCCACGAGTGATGTGAGCTAATGAGTGAATCAGGCGTATTGAAGGAAGACACCCTACGCCAGGATTCCGAGTCGTGCGCGGCTGGATCCATAGGCTATGTGTCTTGCGGGACATTAGGTCAAGGCTTGGAATAATTGGCTGTGGGGAGTACCCGCAACGGTAATAAGGACTAGAATGTCTATTTACTGGGCAGGGAATTGTTAATGCTAGGATTGTAAATTGTTGTGTGATCTCGGCCTTGTCACATGCGTAAAAGTTGCATGGAGAGGTACCGACTTGAAAGCTAAGTGATCAGTGGATTAAAGTGGTACACCTTTGCAAAGTTATAAAAAGTATCAGATACTCTGAGCTCCCAGGTCATGGAGTCTGCGCCGGTGGATTCTATCCACGTCGATGCAGCACAAGTAGCTTTTGGGAAGGTATAATATTGATTGAAGTGGTGACTCATGGAAGACCACCACGCATAACATTTTCTGAAAATCTAGTTTAGGATTTTAAAAGCCCCGCTTTTTGAAAGAAAAACCTTTTCTTCAAAATTAAGAGTGAAAATCTAGTCTATAAACCAAAGAGCCCATCTTTTGGAAATTTCCCCCTCATCTATGTACCTGCATTCTTATTTGAGACTTGTTTTGCACTATGTGGACAAGGTTTTCACCCTTGCTTTTACAAACAATTTAGAGGAAGGATTCATTGATCCCGAGTCCTACGGTCTTGAACCCAATATGGAAGAACATGAAACCATCCCCGAGGATCTAGCTTACTAGAGGGTCACTTACCAAGTTCAGTCCGATGTGGAGGAAGCCCATGCAACACCGCTGCAGTTGAAGATGAAGATCGTTGAAGCCCTTTTGCTTGTTGTTGTTGTTTTATTTAGTACCGACCTTTGCGTCGAAGAAAACTCCTTAATTTTGTATCAACACTATTTGCGTCATTTTGGTGCTATGTTATTGTAATGTTGGTCCACGTGATCAGCACTTATTTTAATTTCTTGCATTGCTTTATAATGTATCTTGTTGTTGTGAGCTTGCAATGTATCATTCTGAGTGCAACCCACCTGGGCAGTTGCCACCGGATTCCTCAAGTGAGGGTCCCACAGCTGCTCCCCGATCCGAGCTCGACCCCGAGCCCCTCGAGGGCCGAGCGGATCATCTTCCCTCCGATGGTCACCGCGGCGGCGCCCGAGGCCTCTGCCTCTCGGAGAGCTTGCCTCTCCGTGCGCAACTCCCTCCGGAGCCGGGAGGCGGCATCTTCGACGACGGCAAGCTGCACCCGTGTCGTCTCCAACTCCCCGAGCGCCCGGTCCTTCTCGGACCGCTCATTGAGCGCGGCCTCCTTTGCCACCGCCAAGTCCCCAACCACCTTCTCCTTTTCGGAGCGCTCGGAGGCTAGGGCCTCCTCGGCCGCCCGGAGGCGCTCAGAGACCCAGGCTTGGAACTCTCGGACCAAAATGACGGCCTAAAATGAGGGAGGGGTTAGGCTATCTACAAAGACCAAGTGAAGAGCCCGCACGGGCGGTACTCACCTGGAGTCTGGAGGAGAGGATCTCCTCGTAGCCTCCCCCCGGCGTGTCCCAGGGGGACCCCCGCCGGGGGTCCTCCCAGCCCGTCGCGACGACGTCGTCCGAGCCCCTGCTACTGGAGGAGTTGGACGACAGGTCCATCGTGGGGCCCGGGACTCTGGGGCGGATGAAGAGTCCCTTGCCCTTCCCGGGTGGGAGGGGCACCGAAACCTCCGGTGCGGTGAAGGACGCTATCGGGAGGCCCCCCCCCCCCGCGTGGCGGTTGCGGATGGGTCTCCGGAGATGCGAGTGGGGGAGAAGGGGTCGAAGCGTACATCTCCTAGCCTGTTGGCCCAGAACATCCCGCCTTCGGAGACATCGCTGTCGGGGGCACCGGAGGCGTTGCCGAGGAATTGGCCGGCACCTTCGCCGGCGCCTTCGCCAGCGCCTTCGCCGACGTCTTGGCGGAAGTCCCCACCGAGGAGCCCGGGGCATATGCCCGGGCCTTCGCGGGACTCTTTCGCGCTCGGCCGCGCTTCGGAGGCTCCCCGGCCACCTCTTTCCCCCTCTTGTGCGACCCAGGGGCGGGGAGCTGAAGCCCGAAGGCCTCTGCTATGAGGTTCCGGGGAGGACCCTCCCCAATGACGCGCACGATCCGCTCTTGCTCGTCCTCGTAATATCTCCCGAGGAGGAGGATCGCCACCTCCTGGGAGCGGTCGTAGGACCAGACTGCAAAAGGAGAGCAAGTGAGGTTAGCCGAAATTCTCCCTCTGGGGATTGAGTCCGAAAACTTACGTTGCGCCACGGTCATTTGGGGTGGGCGGTGAGTCACGCTGAATCCCGTCCCCCGGTGTATGCTGAAGGGCGCCACCCAGAGGAGCGCTAGCTCCTCCGCAAGGTCCCTCAAGGACCTCCAGAACCGGGCCTCCGCCACTCGGGTCAGGAGGTCCATCTCCTCCTCGGTCCACTCGGGGGCCGCCAAGCCACCCGCCCGGCGTTAGGTCGACGGCTCTGGGTAGTAGGTGACATCCGGGTCATCTAACCGGAGGTAGAACCACCTCCGAAGCCAATCCCCCCAATGGTCCTGGGAGGTTTGCACCAGGTACTCGTCTGTGCAGCCCGGTAGGAGTTGCATCATCACCGAGCCAAATGCGGACTTGGGGCCGCCCTTCATCACCAGTGGGCCCCTTGCCGATGGCTCGTAAAAGTACCGGAGGAGCCCGAGAGTCACCTTCTCCCCGGTAGCTGTTTCACACAGCCATATGAACAACCCCATCCGGACAAGGGTGTTCGGGGTGAGGTGGTTGAGGGAGAGACGGTACTCCCGGAGAAACTCCCGGAGTAATGGATGCACCGGGAGCCGGAGGCCCGCCTCCACGAAGGCCTCAAAGGCCACCACCTCCACCTCCCCATGGCTCAGGGCCTGCTCCTCTACCCGGGGATCCGAATGTCCCTGATGGTGAAGTATTTCCGCTCTAGTAGGCCCTCGAGGTCCTGCACGGAGAACTCAGTTGTGCTGAGGAAGTCTGGGTTCACCTCCTCCAGAGGCAGCTCGGATGCTTTGGCTCAACCCTTCGGTGCCATCGTGGTGTAATGGAAGTTTCCATGGAAATGTGCTATTGGGAAATCAAGCTTCCGGGAGAGCAAAAGTGCACTTTTGGGGGAGCGAGTTTCTGGAGTTAGAAAAAATGAGTGTCCGGGCCGAGGCCCCTCCCCCCTATTTATAAGTGACGGAGGGGGCCTTGGATGGGTGCCACGTGTACCCGGATCCATCTGGGCCATCGATTCAAACCGTCGCGCGGAAATCGAAGGGTCGCGCAAGGATCGAGGCGCTGTATGGCGCGCTCACATGAATCGAGGGCTCGTGCGGATAAATAGCTCGGGAGCCGAAGCGTCGCGCATGGCTCAAGGTGTGTCTTGGAAGGCGAAGCGTCACCCAGGGCCAAGTTCTACGCATACCCTCCGGGGAACCATGTGTCCCTAGGGGTCTCGGGGGCTGCTGTTGGGGGAAAATCCCGGACGCTTCTCGGGAAAAGTCCCAGAGGGTTCCTGTGGAAAATCCCGGAGGGCTATCGGCCAAAGTCTCAGAGGCCTTCCATGGAAAAACCCAGAGGGCTACCAGGCAAAGTCGCGGAGGCCTTCCGTGGAAAATCCCGGAGTGCTACAGGGCAAAGTCCCGGATGCCTCCCGGGAAGAGCCGTGGAGGTCCCTTGTAGAAGGCCATAGGCATCTCTCCAAGCCCCGGACACCTCCCGTGGCAAACCTCGGACGCCTCCTGTGGGATATCACGGAGGCCTCCCGGGAAAAGCCACGGAGAACTGTCATAGAAGACCACGGCATCTCTCTAAGCCCCGGACGCCTCCTGTAGCAAACCCCGGACGCCTCCCGTTGAATAGCACGGAGGCCTCCTGGGAAAAGCCATGGAGAACTATCGTAGAAGACCACGGGCATCTCTCTGAGCCCTGGAGACCTCCTGTGGTAAACCCCAGATGTCTCCCGTGAGATGTCACGGAGGCCTCCCGGGAAAAGCCACGGAGGTCTCCTATAGAAGACCGTGACAAACCCCGGACGTCCACCGGGAAAAATCTCAGACGTCTACCGGGAAAAGACCCGGAGGACTATTGGGGAAACTCCCAGGTGATCTTTGTGAGAAATCCCAGACGTTCACCGGGCAAAATCCCGGACATCTACCAGGAAAGATCCCGGTGAACTACCGGGGAAAGTCCCGGACGTCCTCTGTGAGAAATCCCAGACGTTCTCCGGGAAAGGTCATGAAGGCCTCTCATGCGAGGGCACGCGAGGTCATGTGCGGGTGATGTCAAGAGTGCCTCGGGAACTAGCGAGGACACTTGTCAAGCATCCAAGCCCTTCGGCAGGTGAAATGGTGTCAACGCCCCTCAATCCAATGGCTGTAGCTAGGGCTCTTTAGTCTTTTTGCATGTTTTGGGGCCTATATATACCCCCCTTGTACCTCATTTGTAAGCAATTCCAACGGATTTTATCACACTCAAACAATAGGCTCCCTTGGAGACCTCTCTCCCCAAGAGAGTACCTCCCCAATAGACTCGCGTCCAGAGGGTTCCAACAGGACTAGGGCCCCTACCGGGACCCGAACTTGTATAAAAATCACCGTGTCAATTGCTGTGTTGCCCGGTGGGAAGTGACCAATCGCTCGGTCAGTTCACACTGTCATTCCCGTTTCAAGTCTTTCCGTGAAACCTGTCGGTGGTGTATTTTATACCACGACAAAGACTTTCCTCTCATTGTAATTTTTCAATGGAAACGGAAATTCTTTGATGTATCGAACTTTATAACATGCAAATACATATAACTAATAGAAAAAAATGCAAATGCATGCTTAACAGAATAACCAAAAACATACTTAACTTCCAACAAAATGTTATAATTATATTCCCCTAGCCCCCTCCTGAGATCACTAATACTGAGGATACAGTATAGTAATCTCAAGATAAGAAATATGCACAAAAAGGCAATGAATAGCGAGACTCTTATGCGTTGAGAAACGGCTTAGAGAAAAGAAATCTCAACTAGAGTTTATCATGAAGTCGCTAGAATAAACAACTTAATATAAATGCCAAAGCTTTTTGCAAATTGATAGCCACCCGAATGATCAGAAACATGCTAGCAAGCCTCGTATGCGTTAAGAAACGGCTTATTTAGAGATGTCTTATCTAGATGCGATCATGGGATCGGTCAGTGAATCCACTTTAAACATCACAATAAGATGGTAATTTGCGATCAACCCCCGAGATTAGCTCAAGAAAAATCAAGGACAAAAAATGGGAACACAACCATAACAAAAAGTGAAAAAAGTACTTTATTATTAAAGGAAATGTGCTAATGGAAAAGGGAAACAAAAATAGGAAAACTTACACATATAATTGATTCATATTCCAAGAATTGGATAAGACCCTTCCATCCTCCATAGCTAATCGAGCCGATCTTGGTCGCGGGATTGAGACCACAGTATAAGGACCTTCCCACTGAGGAGAAAACTTGTTGCAATTGGACTGATTTTGGATTTTTCTTAAAACCAAGTCGCCCACGTGAAGACTATGTGGTCGCACCTTTCTACTGTGATATTTACGCAAAGCTTGTAAATATGCAGCAGACCAAATCAATACTCGATCACACTTTTCTTTGAGAAGAGAAAGCTCATCTTCCCAGGCATCATTTTGATTACCAATATCTAAGTGACTTAGGCGAGCCGAACCAAGTTGTATTTCAACCGATAAGACAGCTTATGCACCAAAAACCAGTTGGAAAGGCGTCTCACCTGTAGCTCAACTGGATGTGGTACGTAACGCCCATAATACAGAGTAGAGTTCATCTACCCAAGCCCTCGAGCCTAACTGAAGGCGATCGAAAACACATTTCTTAATGCCTTGTATTATCTACCTGTTGGCATGATTGACTGCTCCATTACTCTGTGGATGAGCAACAGATGCGAAACATACTTTGGTCCCAATGTTGTCACAATAATTAAGAAAAGACCACTAAAAAACTGGGAACCATTGGTAATGAGATGACTTGGAACACCAAATTGTGTCACTATGTTCTTATGAAAGAACTTTTTTGCTGCAGCGGTGGTAATATTTCGGATTGGTTCAGCCTCAATTCACTTGGTAAATGTATCAATGGCTACAAACAAAAACTTGTATCCATTGACTGCTTGAGGCATTGGTCCTATAATATCTATCCCCCAAACGGCAAATGGCCAAGTTAAGGGAATAACTTGTAAGGCATATGCTGGCTGATGAACTTGCTGAGCATAAAATTGACACTATGGGCATGTCTTGACCAATTACATGGCATCATTAAGTTCCGTAGGCTAGTAATAACCCTGTCAAAAAGCTTTTCCGACCAGCGTCTGATAATAAGCATGTGTTCCGTATATGCCCCCATGTATTTCTCTTAGAAGGGATTTACCATCTTCTTGAGGAATAAAATGCTGAAGTACTCATTGAGTTCCTTTTCGGTATAAAGTTCCCTCAACAAGTTTGTACATGCGTGCTATTCTAACTAACTGATCACTGTCGGTTTCATCCTTAGGCAAGGTCCCATGCGCAAGATAGATTCTCAATGGATGGATCCAATCCGCTTCTTGCTCTAAGGTGGCGACGTTAGTCATCGCCTCTGACCCTTCATTGATAGAAGCAGATTTTAGGTGTTCAACGAACACTCCTGCTAGAGCGGATGTACGTGAGACCCAATTTGATAATTGGTTTGCAAGAATATTGTCTCTTCGTAGAACGAATTAGACTTCGAAATTACTAAAGTGTTTTTCCAATTTCCTCACCTCGTCCAGGTAATGACCCATTGTCTCATCAGAGATGTTGTACTCCTTATTTACCTGGTTTACGACTAACTGTGAGTCCCCCCTCACCACTAATCGATGAACTCCAAGGGATTTGGCTGCTCGAAGCCCAGCAAGAAGACCTTCATACTCTGCCACATTATTGGTAGCAGCAAAGTGTAATTGTATGACATGCCAGAGTTGGTAACCCTGAGGTGTAATTAAGACCACTCTAGCCCCCGAGTGTTGATAACTACGAGAGCCATCAAAGTACATCGTCCAATGATTGGTATGTTCTAAATCCATAATTTCTTGTGTAAGTGGTTCGGGATTAGACCATTCGACCATGAAATCTGCAAGGGTTTAGGATTTAATTGCTACTCGAGCAGTAAAATGGAGATCAAAAGCTCCAAGTTCAACTACCCACTTCGCAACTCGACCTGTTACTTCTGGATTCCAGAGAATGTCCCCAAAAGGAAAGGACGAAGGCACGAAAATCGTGTGCGCTTGAAAGTAATGTCGAAGCTTTCTAGAAGCCATTAAGAGAGCATAAAGTAGCTTTTGGACTTTAGGGTAACTCTCCTTTGGTCCATTAAGCACTTCACTTACATAGTAAACTAGTCGTTGCACTCCCTCCCGTTCTGCAACCAGCACTGCGCTGACTACATGAGGAGTAGCAGCCAAGTAGATTAGTAAAGATTCTCCCTTAATAGGGGAAATCAACACCGGAGCACTGGTGAGGTATGCTTTCACTTCTTGAAAGGCTTTTTCGGCTTCATCCGACCATCAGAAACCATTGTGCTTACGTAGAACCTTGAAGAAAGGTAAACCACATTCACCTAACCGTGAAATGAAATGACTTAAGGCCGTCATTCGACCGGTCAGGCTTTGTACTTCCTTCATAGTCGAAGGGGATCGCATTTGCTCAATGGCCCAAATTTTTTCCGGGATTAACCTCAATGCCTCTTGAACAAACAAGGAAACCTAAAAGCTTACCTGATGAAACCCCAAAAGAGCACTTTTCAGAATTTAACTTTATTACATGTTTATTCAGATTACAAAAATTTTCAGCAAGATTATCTATATGAATAGAGATCTTAAGGCTCTTGACAACCATATTATCAACATAAGCTTCTAAATTACGCCCTAATTGAGAAAGAAAGGTCTTTTGCATCAAGCACTCGTACGTGGAACCAACATTCTTGAGCCCAAATGGCATCCGGATGTAACAGTAAGTACCAAATGGGGTGATGAAGGCAGTTTTCTCTTCATCTTCTTCTGCCATGCTAATTTGATGGTAGCCTGAGTAAGTATCCAAGAAGCTCATCAGTTCACAACCTGCTGATGAATCCATCAATTGATGATACGGGGAAGGGGAAAGTCATTCTTCGGGCAGGCATTGTTCAAACTGGTGTAATCAATGCACATATGCCACTTACCGTTTGATTTCAGGATCATGACCGGATTCGCGAGCCATTCAGGATGGTTGACCTCACAAATAACACCAGCCTTCTGAAGTTTGTCTAACTTTGAACGTATAGCTTTTTGCCGATTAGGAGCAAAACGTCTGAGTTTTTTCTTTATTGGTCGCTGTCCAGGCCGAATTGCTAGCCTGTGCTCAATTACTTCCCTTGGGACTCCAGGCATGTTTGAGGTTTTCCACACAAACACATTCACGTTAGCCTGGAGGAAAGTAATGAGCGTTAGTTCCTATTTGTCATCCAGATTTGACCCAATCCAAATGGTTCTAGATGGATCATCTGGGAACAGTGGAACTAGCTTGAGTTTTTCTTCTGATCGTGGGGATCCCTTGATCGTATCTGGTGCTGAGGTCGCAACCTTGACATCCCTTGATCGACCAATTCCAGAGAGATTCGATCACAAGTTAGAGCCGTATTTTGACTGCCCCTGAGTGTGATGACACCATGAGGACCTAGCACCTTGACACATTGATAAGCATAGTCCATCGCTGCCATGAATTTAGCAAGTGAAGGCCTACCAAAAATGGCATTATAAGCTGAATCAAAATTAATTACATCAAACATAATTAATTCTATTTGAAAATTTACTAGTTCTCCAAGTGTTACTGGTAACACAATTTGTCCAATCGATAACATAGAAGAGCCAGGAATTATCCCAAAAAAGGGTTGACCACTGGCTTTATTTTTGAATGAGGGATTTGCATCTCGTCAAGAGTCTTGGAAAAAAGTAGGTCAAGAGAACTTCCTCCATCAACCAATATTTGTCCTACCTTAGCATTGCTAATGATAGGGGATATTACCAGAGGGAGGCACTGAGGTCGCGTCAATCCCTTAGGGAAATATCCCCGGCTAAATGTCAGGGAAATCTCTGACCATCGTGGAAACTGAGGCTCTCCTAAAGGAGCTTCAGTACTGTTTACCTCATGGCAAACAGTTTTAAACTGACGCTTAGAAAAATAAGATGAAGAACCACCAAAAATAACATTAACATGATTGTTAGGTACCTGATATGGCATGTCCTGATCTCCATTAGCTCCCTTATTTCCACTGGCTTGTCCTTGACCTGGTATTGTGGGCACGAAAGTTTTACCTTGATAGAATTCATCCAGCTTTATTAACTAGGTTCGACAATTCTGGAGGTTGTGGGATGAAACGTTGTGCAATGGGCACCATTTCTTCACTCCCTGCGGTTTAGTTTGTTTTTCTGTCTGGTCGCTGCAACCAGTAGAAGAAAGTTTATTACTCTTAAGTGGAACCTTCTTACCTTTCCCTTGAGGTTTCTTGTCGATGATAGTGACATCTCGGAATTGGTAGGTTCTGGCTTCACTAGCACAGGAATGCAGTCTACTAACCCCTATCTTCTAAGGGTTATTCGTGATCTAGAAGAAAACCATTAGTATACATAGTGCGGAGTGGAGAAGGGCATTTGTAGGCATTTTAACTAACAGTTTCGAAGTAAATTACCGTTAGAAATACCGGCATGATTTTTTCTAACGGTTCTTTATATATTAACCGTTAGAAGAAATATATTTATACTAACGGTTTTATTTTGAGAATTGTTAGAATAGATTTGATTTTATTCTAATGATTTTTTATATATTAACCGTTAGAAAATATACTTATACTAACCTTTTTTTGTTTGAAACTGTCAGAAGAAAGCAATGATTTAATAAATAGCTTCCATACTTATACTAATAATTTTTTTGTTTGAAACCGTTAGAAGAAAGTAGTGATTTAATAAATAGCCTCCAAACCCTAGATCTACAATCACACTTCGCCCTCTGTGTTTTGTCTTCTCCCTCTCCCCACTTTGCCGCCTTCCTCGCCACTCGCCGCCCACATCTACACCCGCCACCGCTCTCCCTTTTTTCCTCCTCCTTCCTTCTTCTTCTTCTCCTTCTTCCGCCTTAATTGCTCACGCCACCCCCCAAATCCACTCCTACGCCTGTGCCGATCCCGTGCACGCCTCTGTCCCGTGCTGTTGCCTCTACCCCGCGTGCGCCGCCGCTTGGATCCGCGCCACCTAGATCCGCGCTGCCACTGATCTCGTTGTGCACTGTCGCCTCTCGCGCCCGCACCACCTCCTCTCTCTTTCTTCTCCTTCTTCCTTCTTCCTCCTTTATTCTTCTTGCTCTCTATTTCTTCCATTGTCCCTGCTTGACCATACCACCACAGCTTCATCGGGCCACTGCCTTCGCCCCGCCTTCCACGCCACCGCTCCTCTTCTCTCCCTTCTCTCTCTCTCTCTCTCTTTCCGGCCACGTCCAGTTTGTGTCACCACTGCAGCTCAAGCCCTAGCCCACGGCCGTAGCTCCAACACCCATAGCTGCGACGACAACCTCCTCGACCATGACCACATCCTGTGGGCCGATCTCGCTGCCAGCACCACTTCTCACCTTCACCGATTGCTCCACGCAAGTGAGCTCCATCCTCTGCATCAACAATGTTCTGTTTTTTGTTTTCTTTTTAAAAGAAAGTTATGGGTTTGGATTGTTTCAATGTGCAGCTATAGTTGGAATAGATGTTGTTTTTAGCAATGTCCTCACTGTCCATTTGGTTTAAGGTTGCAATTCTTTGTTCCAACTGAATTGAAAGAACTAAATAATCAAACCTAAAGTCAGGAATGGTTTAAGAACTCGGTGTGTTCTGTAGGGCACCAAATTGATTGCTATTGTGAGATATGTAGGAGGCATCAGATAATTGCAGTCTTGCTTTTTCAAAAGAAAAAGAAAAGTTAAGTGATTGCAGCCTTTTCCAATGAATAGTACAATGTGGTGATACTGTTGGAGGATGGTGCTCAGATGTGCAGTACATATGATGCAGTGTGTACATGAAGAATAGACAATCTTATGCATCAAAGCAGTGAATTATCATGTATTTTCATCGTGTTTTTGCTTCAATGTTACCAAGTTTTTCTCAGATCGGGGCTTAGTTCTTGGTCTTTGCTTGTTGCTATTGCTTTCACTGATTAATTTGATCAAGTATGGTGGTGTGTGGTGGGTTCTTGTTGCGGTAGATGAATCTTGGGTCTGATTCGTGAAATCTAACTGAATTTAAGAAAGAATGGAGGGTAATCTAGTTGCGCATCTGTTGGTTCTTGATTTCATTGGAGGAAATCCTGATCGGTCTAAAATCTTGTTCTTTTATCATGAACAGCCAGATTTTTAGAAGTTTTTGGGTGCGTATTTTGATCTGTATTGTGTGTATGTTTGAAGCAAACTTAATCGTTTTCTGAAGCTATTGAATTTGGTATTTTTCCATTTTTTAGTTTTGTAGTTTTGCTTTTGTGTTGGATGTTTAGTTGAATGTATGGATTTTTTTAGCAACATAGTTGAATGTATGGTTATGAAGTTCAGTTAATTACCATACGGTGGCATCCAAATTTCAAGGGGGTTTCTATAGTATTCCTAAAGATCGGTGGTTTGTTTAACTTAGTAGAATGATAAAGGGGGTTTCTATAGTATTCTATCATGATGACATTTGATTTGGAGTGTCACCGTCCCATCTTATTTGTTGGCTTTGGTGTAGTGACAAATGAGCTAATATGTTTGGTTGGTATATTCACAAAAGCATCTTGTAGCTTATATTTGAGGTGAGATCTGATCCAAGCATGCTTCACCTTAAATGTTATATCGATCGATTGATAAAGCTGGTGTTTCTAATAAGCCTCTTGGGAAATTTCTCCCAATGTGCTGGCTCCTTGCTAGGCTATGGAGTTTTCAAAAAGAAAAGAAAAGAAAAGAAAAACCCCAACGTAACTAGTTTGCAATATCATTGTCCGGAAGGACTCTATATTCAGTTACTATTGGCATTTAGTTATAGGGATAACTTTTAAATCATTTTTTCCCTTTAAGTTTGTGTTTTAAATTTTAAGTCTCAATAATTTCTGAGTTTATGCTCTGCTTCAAAATGTGTTTCTTTTAGTACTCACTTGATTAATATAACTAGGTGGTGAACACTAACACAATATCAGAATGTCATGACACTTACATAAATTAATATTGCTTTGGAGTTTCTAGAACTGGAACAGGCTTGGAAACTCATATGGTGATGTCAACATGCTTTGGTGCTAGGACATTATTCAATGTTCAAGAATGTTAGGAGGGTGAATGATTCACGTAGTGTGATTGCAAATTATTGGTCTAAACCCATTATTCCTTTAATTGACTGCAGATGTCACTTTTTTTGACCAATCCACCATATTTGTACTCTTGTTCAAGGAGATGGTATTCTTGCACCTCTTTTTCATTGTACTTTCAGTTCTTACAGATGAAAGGTTGCTCCAATGTTTGGTATATGTTTGATTGGTGTCCCAACTTACCCCTACAATTTTTGGTCATACCTTGCTATTTTGGCTTATGTTTGGTTTGTGGCCATAATTTGGCAAGATTTGACTTGATTCTTGCTAAATTTTTAGCAAAAGTTGTGTATGGGGTAGGCATTTGAGCTAGTTTCCTATTCAATTTGCCTTGTTAGGATACTTCTGGTTGATTCTTCAGTGGTGTGATTATTAATATTCTACACCTGTTAAAGAAGAGTAGAAGACTGTAGAAATTGTATATTTGGCTAACTATCATTTATTTGAACTGAACATCAATGGAAGGCTTTTGAATGTAAACAAGGCAGCTCCAGAGGTTCTCGTGTGGAGAGACCTCTCCGACAATTTGGGTCTGCTTTCAGGATTTATGTGCAAAATTGAGTGATTATTTTTCTAGTGTTTTTTAACACTTCAGACTTTGTTTTCTAGATGAAAATCTGTCGACAGACTGTACCTTGAAGTTGGATGAATTCAAATATTTGTTTTCTTATATCCTTAAATGATGTGTTGAGCCTCTGGAGGAACTTTTTTTTTTTAGTTTTGTGCCTTGTTTAGTGAATGATTAAATCGATATAAATTACTACAAAAATGTTGTCTTCTAATGGTTTCTTACTAAGAACAGTTAGAAAAGAGCACTCTTTTCTAATATTTCTTAGTAAGAAACCATTAGAAAAGGTTTTTTTTCTAACACTTCATTATTAAAGAATCATTAGAAAAGGTATTCTTTTCTAATGGTTCATTACTAAAGAACTGTTAGAAAAGAGTACCTATTCTAACGATTCATTACTAAAAGAACCGTCAGAAAAGAGTACCTTTTCTAACGATTCTTTTAGTAATGAACCGTTAGAATATGTACTCTTTTCTAACGGTACCTTTTCTAACAGTTCATTACTAAAAGAACCATTAGAAAAGAGTACCTTTTCTAACAGTTCATTACTAATTGCTCAATTGTTCCAGATTTAAACTTATCTGTACACGTAGCCCTGACGAGAAAGCCTTACGACCTACATACGAGAGATGTGGTTGTGGATCATCACGACCTCCATCAAGGTCACAGAAAGAGTCAGCTTGTGGCCCCAAGCGTGAACGCACCGGTCCACGCTACAGCCACAGGAAGAATCTACCTATGGCCCCAAATGTGAATGTACCGGTTCATGATGAAGGTCACTGAGATTACCTGTTCGTCGGGTTTGGCAATATCGGGCTGACAATGTGTGTCCATGTTGTCCCTGGCTCAAATGATAACTGTCCCGCTCTCATGAACGAGTTACTGATCGTGGGGATGATGTTGGAGTTGCAATAGTTGCTACCTCATCGAGGTTATCCACCAAAATCCTTGCGAACAGCGCTCTGTCATCATTCGCTAAATTAGATGGAGGATTGTGAAGAGTTTCTGCAATCACATGAATTCATTCCTGTGTACTCCTTCTGGGTGCCATAGGAGTTATTTTCACCTCATCCACTGGAGAACAGGCTGGGGCTGATAGCAAAGTTTGGTCCCACCTATGACCATGGTGATGTCGCAGACGAGAAGGTCTAGGGGTAAGGTCGCGATGTGGGACCCTCATTTGAGGAATCCGGTGGCAACCACCCAGGTGGGTTGCACTCAGAAATGGCACATTGCAGCTCACAACAACAAGATGCATTATATAAAAATGCGAGTAATTAAAACAAGTGCTGATCACAGGGACCAACATTACAATAACTTAGCGCCAAAATGACGCATCTAAATGTTGATACAAATTAAGGAGTTTTCGACACAAAGGTCGCACAAAATGAAACAACAATAATAAGCAAAAGGACTTCATTAGTCTTCTTCTTCAGCAGCAGCGGTGTTGTATGGGTCTTTTTCCACATCGGACTCCACTTTGGTACGTAACCCTCTAACAAGCTAGGTCTTCAGTTTCTTCTTCTTGTTCCAAATTGGGTTCAAGACCGTAAGATTCAGGGTCAACGAATCCTTCTTCTAAATTTGTTTGTAAAAGCAAGGGTGAGCACGTTGTCCACATGGTGCTCAACAAGTCCCAAATGAGAATGCAAGTATATTTAGATGAGGGGGAATTTCTCAAAGAATGGCTCTTTGGCTAATTACATACAAATGGGATAGATTTTCACACTTAGTTTTAAAGAAAAGGTCTTTATTTTCGAAAGCAGTGCTTTTAAAACCCTAAGCTAGATTTTCAGAAAATGTTGTGTGTGGCGGTCTTCCATGAGTCACCACTTTATTCAGATTTTGTGAAAAACTTTTCAAAAGCTACTTGTGCTGCATCGACGTGAATAGAATCCACAGTGCGCAGGCTCCATAACTTGGGAGCTCAGAGTATCCGATACTTTTTAAACTTTGCAAAGGTATACCACCTTAATCCACTGATCATTCGGCTTTCAAGTCAGTACCTCTCCATGCGACTTTTACGCATGTGACAAGGCCGAGATGACACAACAGTTTACAGTCCTAGCATTAACTATTCCCTGCCCGGTAAATAGACAGTTACGTCTCAACTACCGTTGTGGGTCCTCCCCACTGCCTCACTTCTTAACCTGGGTCTATGTTCTCGTAAGACACATAGCCTCTCTTGATTACAGCCGCGCACGACTTAATCTAGCATAGGGCGTCTTCCTTCTTTCCACCTTTTCCTCTCATGATTTTTCTGAACTCACATCACTCATGGCCCTCTATGGCCCACCAGTTCTCGCAAGAACCGGACCGACAACCATTGCAGGGAAAGGCTAATACTAAAGAAAGCTACTAAGTTGCGCCCGCCCCATAACTGGGCAAGTGGTTGGTACGTTTTTCATGCCGCATAGAAGCACAACACAAGGTTCTAGTCCTTATGAATCTTTAGTGAGCAGTTTTTCACATTCCCAGTGCGCACACAGCACCATCCAATCAAACCATCCTCACTATCGATTCCAATCACATTTTCTTTCACAAAAGGGGTTTTGAACATGCTCTTCTCATATGTAACCATTCAACATTTAACATATAATCTTGAGCATAGCATAGCATAAGCATGATATTCTAGGGTGACAAGGGTGCATGGATATTCAATGCAAAAGGGGCTTTACAGTTATTTAGGTCATATCTAATCATTTCATTAAAACATAGCTCTTATTTGAATCTAAGGCATGCATATACTTGAAAACAGTTAACATACTTCATTTCAAAATATTAGGCTAGACATGATCAAGGGTTTGAGACTTGCCTTGCAGTGATGGGTCTAGCTGCTCAGATGAATCCTCGAAGATCTCTTCTGTTCCTTCAACCTCTGGTTGCACGGCGGACACAAACAACACATACACACTATATAAGCACACAAGTACTAGAAAATAATATGTAAATATATCATGCATGCAGGGGTAAGGGTTTGGACAAGGTCACTTGATATTGATCGAAGAG
Source organism: Pharus latifolius (assembly GCA_019359835.1). Lineage (NCBI taxonomy): Eukaryota > Viridiplantae > Streptophyta > Magnoliopsida > Poales > Poaceae > Pharus > Pharus latifolius. The sequence goes on along the minus strand of CM033319.1, from coordinate 49,251,903 downwards.
ATGGGCTCAAAAGGACTTGAATGTCGAAGGGCTGACATTCGGCTCATGGCTTGACATAGCCCTAAATTGGTTCTAGGTCTATTTTCTGGAGATGTGACAGTAGAAATTATTGTAGAACATGGCTCGAAAGGCTTAGTGGACAAAGTGGCATTTCAATTGCTCAAATGTAACAGGTCTAAATCATCCAATGCCACTGGTGGACATGCACTGACATAGTGCTGGACATGGCCAGAAACTAGGGCATTGCATAACTTTTGACCTAGGGCATCAATTGATGCACAACTTTGTCTGGGGGTTAGGCCTTCATAACAGGAACAAATCACTCAACAGGTTCAAGGGCAGAAAGTGGCCGAACGGCGATGAACGGCGTCGATGAACCACGGTGGCGACACGACACAGACATGGTTCTGGACAAAACTTGGCATGATCATAGCTTTTGATCTAGGCCGAGTCAGGGTTCGAGCCAGTGGAGTAAAATACTCAGGGGGTTGAGGCCTAGCTAGATGACAAGGTTCATCAGCTGGTTCGGATGGAAAACAAACTCCGGTGATCGGAGTCGAAGACAAAGGCACCGATTTGCGCATTTTTGTTCCAGGGCGTTTGAACTCAATTCCACGCTCGGGAAGCATCTAGGGGTCATCACGAAGCTACTGGTGTGCTCAATTTTGCCAGGGAATGGCTGGAGAAGCATGGCGGCGTTCTCCGGCGAACTGCCGAGGCTCGAATTTGGGGATTCGATGCTCGGGGCAAAATTGATGATTTCAAACTTGCAGGCTTACTCCTCCTAGCTTACTGATCACTTTTCTCTACTAGCACGAGGATCAATTTGGCTTGAATCACTCGGCATTAGGGGAACAGGGCAACAGGCAATCTCGGTGATCGCCGGCGCTAGGTCTCGTCGGAGTTCAATTAATTGCTATGAAACGTACAGGGGAATGAGGGAAGCTTACTGGTGGCCTTGGTTTGGAGTGGGAAGCAACGGTCGAGGCTGGCACCGTGAGCTCCAGAAGCGGCTCGTCGGGGAAGAAGACGAAGGCGAGCTCTGGTGCTAATGCTACGGGGTTTCTAGTGAGCTTTGGTGCGAAGTGAAGCACTGGCGAGAGGGGGCTTTATATAGCTGTGGGGTTGAGTCCTCGGGAGCGGCAGCAAATCGACGGGGAGATGCTCTCTGGCGCCGGAGCGGTCAGCGAGGCGCATTGGGACACGGCGGGAGCTCTGCCAGAGACGGAGCATCACGCGAAATCTGGATTCGTCAGGACGACGGGATGGCGAGCTTCGGCATGGCAACCATGTGGCAGCAAAGTTCTGACAATGGCAGGCACGCGCGCGCGAACGGTGAAGCTACGGTCTCCGGTCATCACCACGGTGGCGTTCCTTGGTGCGATGCGAGCACGTGCGGTCACGTGGGACTTGGCCGTTGGCGGAGGCACAACTAGCTGGCGGTGAAGGCCACGGTAGTTCACGGCGAACGGTGGCAGCAACCGCGGTCGAACATCCTCAGGTCGTGGTCGTGCACGCGGGCTCCGGTCGTGGTCGAAGAAAAGAAGCCAGGGACTAAACCGCGAGGAAAAAGGGCTGATTTGTGAGGTTTGGACTGAATTGCGAAGGTTCTTCTCAGGATTTTGGACTTGATTGCAATTTTTGAAATCTAAGGGGCTGATTTGCAATCTGATCTTGCAGATGAGTATTACCAAAATACTTGGACTCATCCAATAGGGAAAATGGCAAAATCTGTTAAGATCTGAGGGTTTCGACAAAAATCAAAAACAGGGTAAAATAGGGTAATTAGGGTTTGGCATTTTTGTCGGGGCTGAAACTAGGGTTTCGGTTGAGATTTTTGAGTTCTTCTAGAAGGGAAAAACGTTCAGAAAAATAAAAGGGGGACAACCATTTGATCAAATTTGAATTTGGAGATCATCTGGGACTTTTAGCCTTTTTGGGCTTTTTGAAATTTCTGAAAAGGACTAAACTGAAATACTTTTGGACTGAAATGTGAAAATGATCTGGGAGATGAAGTTTAGGTGCCAACTTTTTAAGTTAAGGTAGTGGTACACCTAAGATCAAAATAGGGTTGAGACATCAGGGATTTCAAAGAAGATATGCTGACTCGTGAGCAGAAAAGATAGCAAAAACAGGGATGTTACACGCGAGTTGCGATATCATGGTGAGATTGCGCAAGTTATAGAGCTTGCTCTGTGACTTTACGAACCTCGGCCTCTCGCCACTCAAGAGCTGCATTTTCTTCCTGTTTGTGCTCTTCTTCTTCTCTGGCTACATGTTGCTCAGAGGTTTCCTCAGAAAGCACAACAACTTCACGGGGAGTTGAGTCCGCAGATGGGGAGAGCATCTCCTCATCTTGATCAGACTCGAAATCAAAAGATGGAATTCAAGTTATTTGAAGCAAATCCTTCTAGATTGAATTCAAGTTCCTCATCTCCCACATCAACTGGGGTGATGGTTTTGGCACATATTCACCTCGTTCTGTAGCCCTAGAGACTATAGAACTGTAAAGGTGACTAACTCGGGTTATAATCCTCGTCAACCACTAACAAATTGGGATCCATTGTCGGTAATGAGGTGACTTGGAACACCAAATCATGTTACAATGTTATTATGAAAGAACTTCTTCGCTGTAGCGGCGGTAATGTTGCGGATTGGTTCTGCTTCAATCCATTTGGTAAATGTATCAATGGCTATGAATAAAAACTTGTATCCATTGACCGCTTGAGGCATAGAACCCACAATATCTATTCCCATACAGCAAATGGCCAAGTTAAGGGAATAGTTTGTAATGCATATGCTGGCTAATGAACTTGCCAAGCATAAAATTGACACTGCAGGCATATTTTGACCAATTGCATGGCATCATTAAGTGTCGAAGGCCCATAATAGCCTTGTCGAAAAGCTTTTTCAACCAGCATCCTATTGGATGCATGTGCACCACACATGCCTCCATGAATTTCTCTCAGAAGGGTTTGTCCATCTTCATGAGGTATACAATGCATAAGTACTCCTTGAGCACCATTTCTATACAAGGTTCCTTCGACCAGTCTGTACATGTGTGCTTTTCTAACTAACCAATCAGCTTTGGTTTCGTCCTCAAGCAAGGTCCCATGTGCGAGATAGATCCTCAATGGTTGAATCCAATCCTCTTCATGCTCGAGGGTGGCGACGTTAGTCATCGCCTCTGGTGCCTCTATGATTGAGGGCTAATTTATGATCTGGGAGGATCTTCAAGTCCTGATCGCATACGGATTCGCGACCAAGTCCTAATCGCATACGGATTCACGACCATGTCCTGATCGCATATGGCTTCGCGACCTTAACCGTGTTCGGAAAGGTTTCGCGACCATGGATTGGTTCGCGACCATGAAAAGGAATTTGTTCTTTGTTCAGAATTGTAATCCGATCCGAATATATATAACTAAGCTTATCTGTTTAGGATTAGTTAGTTCGTTATATGAGTCTAATACGTTTAGGTTATTAAGTCTGATATGTACTCATACGATTGGACTATAAATACTTTGTAATAGGTCTAGTTTAGATCATCGGAAAAAGTCATAAAACTTATTTGAGTTTTAAACACTTATAGTTCCTTCGACGTAGGCAAGTGTGCCTAACATTCGACGTGTAAAGCCCTCTTTGAAATAAAGAGTTGTGCAATTACTCTGAGCTGTGTTTTCAATCAACCTTTGGGTTTCGGTATTTTCGAGTAAGATCCCGTTATTCCGCATATTAGAATCTGGGCGAGCCTAGTGCGAAAACCAAGGCTAGGTCTCAAACGGATCAAGTTGGTATCAGAGCAACTTTCCTATCCTGTGGATGGTGAAGACTCGCCAGGGTTACAAAACTTCCGGCGAAACTCCAGGTGATCAATTGACGGTTCCTACAGCCGCGTCTCCGACAATGTCTGAAGATACATCCGTTCAAGCTAACCTAGCCGAACAAGTGGCTAAGCTCTCCACCGACATGGAAACCATGCTTGCTTGGATTAAGCAGCAGGCCATGATTGTACCTCCTGAAGTAGGGAAGGTTATGGGTGAGACGACTGGTGAAGACTTGCGTAGGGCAGACGAAGATGAAGAAGAAGGCGACCACAAGACCGACGACCTCGCCAACACCTCCTTAGCTGTCGGATCTTTTAAGGTCGACGCTAAGATTGATATACCCATATATGATGGGGTGATCGATGCCGAGAAATTGGATTCCTGGATCGACCAGCTTGAGACCTACTTTGACCTGAAAGGGTTTAGTAGCGCTCAAAAGGTGAAGTTCGCACCTTTGAAGATGAAGGACCACGCCAAGACATGGTGGAAGGCCCTTGTCGCCAGTGGTGAAGCTGACGACCCTGCGTGGGGTCAATTCAAACGACTTCTGCGACAAGAATTCTATCCGATGGGTTACCTTGAGGAGAGATGGGAGTGTTGGCACAGATTGTACTAACGGCGCGACCAAACCGTCCAAGACTATACGACAGAGTTTCGGCGACAAGCAATGGTCATCGGCATCTCACTGTCCGATCCTCTGGTATTTCGGAAGTACACATCTGGACTTCAGAAATCGATCAGTACTAAGCTAAGTCTGTTCGGTGTCCAAGACATCGCGACTGCTAGCACAACTACTATGGCGATCGAGAAGAAGAACAAATCCCGCAACAACAAAAGCACGAAGGAAACTGCGACCTTGACAAAAAAAAAGCCGAGTTTGAATTGACCCCACGGGACATACCAAGGACAAATGCTACAAGCTTCATCCTGAATTTCGATCAAAGAAAAATGGACCAGGGAAAAGAACAGCCACGGCTACTACGACTTCACCCGACGAAGAAGTTGTCCGAGTGAATTTGGTTAATGAGGCGGATACGACCTTGTCTCTGATGGCAATGCCGAAGGAGAAGGGTTCAGATCCACCGAACGACCATCACCCAACGGAGGACTTGTTCACCATCAACATCCAAGTGAAGCACAAAGTGGTTGCAATGATATTTGATCCCGGAAGTCAAAAGAATCTGGTCTCCGCTGGACTGGTTCGACGACTTGGTTTGCAGAAGACTCATCATCATCGACCATATCGTCTGGGATGGTTCACTTTCGACGTGAATCAGCAAATCAAGAGTCAGTGTACTCTAAAGTTTGCAATATTTGCTCGTTACATCGATGAGGTTCAATGCGATGTCATCCCCATCGATATTTTCCAAGTGATTTTTGGAAGTCCGTTCTTGTATGATCGTGATGCCCATTACCACCGAAGAGCTCAAGAATACGACCTCACAAAGAATGGGACGAAATTCATCATCATCAAAAATGACCACGTCGACACCAAGAACTTGTTGATAGCAAATCAGGCGAAACAGATTGTCAATGCATGTTCAAAGTGTGTGCTGAGCGTGATGCGTCCAATTAGCCAAGAGGATTGTGCTGCATCGAGTATGGAAAGTGGTGGTTGTTTAGCAAGCTTGCCAGAAGAAAACAACGCGCTATTCGCAGAGGTATATAGTCGATCACCACAACGACTAGTCGAAAATGACATGCAACTTGTCTCTATGGTGCCACTATTCAAACTTTGCAATCCTAGCTTTGGGATCGGTGATGGTATCAACCTCGACAAGGGGAAGGCTATCCGCGAGTAGCCAAGGCAACAATCCATGACGGAGGTGCCAAGCTCCATGAGCACCTATCCATACATTCGATCAGACGATTGTAGCATTGCTCATCATGTGTTCATTCCAAAACTCCCAATCGGTCTCTACATCTTCACAGTTGGTCACCAACGGGTGTTGGCTCCTTCTCAATAGGGGAGTCATGATCCGGGAGGATCTCAGGTCGAGTTCGCAACGGATTCGCAACCACGAAAAGGTTTGCGACTTTGGAAAGGTTTGCGACCTTGGGAAGGATTCAAACTCTTCGAGCCTTCAATGCTGGATGATGAGCCAGATACCATAGTACCATCTGTTGAAGACTTGGTCTATCAACAAGATGAATCTCTACGTGAAGATGTGATTCTGGAGAAGAAGGTGACTACCACCCGCAGTGGCACCAAGGAGACTTTTCAAATCGGTCGGAAAGATCAACGAGCACATGCGGCAAAGTGGTACACCAAAGAACATGGACAAGCCCAATTTTCACATCTCCAGTTTGATCGAGAGGTCTCAACAGGGGTTGACTCCTTCTCAACAAGGGAGTCATGATCCGAGAGGATCTTCAAGTCCTGATCGCATACGGCTTCACGACCTTAACCGTGTTCAGAAAGGTTTCACAACCATGGATTGGCTCACGACCATGAAAAGGAATTTGTTCTCTGTTCAGAATTGTAATCCGATCCGAATATATATAACTAAGCTTATCTATTTAGGATTAGTTAGTTGGTTATATGAGTCTAATACATTTAGGTTATTAAGTCTGATACGTACTCATACGATTGGACTATAAATACCTTGTAATAGGTCTAGTTTAGATCATCGAAAAAGTCATAGAACTTATTTGAGTTTTAAACACTTATAGTTTCTTCGATGTAGGCAAGTGTGCCTAACATTCGACGTGTAAAGCCCACTTTGAAATAAAGAGTTGTGCAATTACTCTGAGCTGTGTTTTTGATCAACCTTTGGGTTTCGGTATTTTTGAGGAAGATCCCGTTATTCCGCATATTAGAATCTGGGCGAGTCTAGTGCGAAAACCAAGGCTAGGTCTCAAATGGATCATTTTAAGTGCTCAATGAACACTCCTGCTGGAGCAGATGCACGTGAGGAACCAATTTTCGATAATTGGTCTGCAAGAATATTGTCTCTTCGTGGAACGAATTGGACTTCAAAGTTTTTGAAGTATTTTTCCAATTTCGTCACTTCATCCAGGTATAGAGCCATTGTCTCGTCAGAACAGCTATATTCCTTATTCACCTGGTTTACGACTAGTTGTGAATGTCCCTTCACCACTAATTGATGGACTCCAAGGGATTTGACTGCTCGATGCCCGGCTAGAGGACCTTCATACTCTGCTGCATTATTGGTAGCAACAAAGTGTAATTGTATGACATACTGGAGTTGGTCGCCCTAGGGTGTGATTAAGACCACTCCAGCCCCTAAGTGTGAAAAACTACGATAACCATCAAAATACATCGTCCAATAGTCGGTAGTTGTCAAATCTGCTGGTTCTTGCACAAGTGGTTCGGGATTACTCCATTCGTCCACAAAATCTGCAAGAATTTATTTAATTGCTACTTGAGCAGTGAAATGGAGATCAAATGCTCCAAGTTCTACTGCCCACTTCGCAACTCGACTAGTCGTTTCCGGATTTCAGAGAATGTCCCCTAAGGGAAAGGACGAGAGAACGGAAATCTTGTGTGCTTGAAAGTAATGTTGCAGCTTTCGAGAAGGCATTAAGAGAGTATAAGGTAATTTTTGGACTTCAGGGTAATGCTCTTTTGGTCCATTTAGTACTTCATTTACATAATATACTAGCCATTGCACACCTTCTCTTTCTGTGACCAAAACCGCACTAATCGCGTGAGGAGTAGTAGCCAAGTAAATGAGTAATGGCTCTCCCATGATCGGGGAAACCAACACTAGAACACTTGATAAATATGCTTTTACTTCCTGAAAGGCTTTTTCGGCTTCATCCAACCATTGGAAACCAGTGTGTTCATGTAGAACCTTAAAGAACGATAATCCACGTTCGCCTAACCGCGAGATGAAATGACTCAAGGCCGCAATTCGACCTGTTAGGCTTTGTACCTCCTTCGTTGTCGAAGGAGATCGCATTTGCTCAATAGCCTGGATTTTCTCGAGATTAACCTCAATGCCTCTTGAACAAACAAGGAAACATAAAAGTTTACTAGAAGAAACTCCAAAAGAGCACTTTTCAGGATTCAACTTGATTCCATGTTTATTCAAATTACAAAAAGTTTTAGTGAGATCATTTACATGACTAGAACTTTTCAAGCTTTTTACAACCATATCATCAACATAAGCTTCTAAATTACACCGTAATTAGGCTAGAAAGGTCTTCTTCATCAAGCACTGATACGTAAACCAGCATTCTTGAGCCCAAATGGCATCCTGACGTCTTAGTAGTAAGTGCCACATGGTGTGATGAAGGCAGTTTTCTCTTCATCTACTTCTGCTATGCTAATTTGATGGTACCATGAGTAGGCACCCAGGAAGCTGATCAGTTCGCAACCCGCAGTTGAATTGACTAATTGATCGATGCATGGAAGGGAAAAATCATCTTTTGGGCAGGCATTGTTAAGATTGGTGTAATCGACGCACATGCTACTTACCATTAGATTTCAGGATGGTCCACTTCACGAATGAAACTAGCCTCCTGGAGTTTACTTAACTCCAAACGAATGGCTTCTTGTCGATCAGGAGCAAAGCATCTAAGCTTTTGTTTTATTGGTCACTATCTAGGCCGAATTGCTAGCCAGTGCTTGATCACTTCCCTTGGGACTCCAGGCATGTTGGATGGTTTCCACACAAACACATCTGCATTAGCTCGAAGGAAAGTAATGAGCGCAAGTTCCTATTTGCCGTCCAGCCCTGACCCAATCCGAATGGTTCTATAGAGATCATCTGGGAATAAGAGAACCTATTTGAGTTTTTTGTCTGGTCGGGGAGTTACCTTGATTGAATCTGGTTCCTTGGTCGCCACCTTAACCCCCCGGAGGGGAAGTTAGTCAACCAATTCCAATGATATGTGATCACAAGTAAGAGCCGTATTTTGACTACCTCTAACTGTGATCACTCCTTTTGGTCCTGGCACCTTGACGCATTGATAAGCATAATGCATTGCCGCCATGAACTTGGCGAGCGAGGGCCTACCAAAGATTGCATTATAAGTTGAATCAAAATCAATTACATCAAAAGTAATTAACTATTCGAAAGTTCTTTGGTCCTCTGAGTGTTACGGGCAATACAATTTGTCCGATGGGCATCATTGAAGGACCAGGAATTATCCAAAATTGGGTGAACCACTGGTTTGATTTTTGAATAAGGTATTTGAATCTCGTCAAGTGCTTTTGCAAACAATAGGTCGAGAGAGCTTCCTCCATCGACCAATACTTGGCCTATTTTAGCGTTGTTAATAATGGGGGAATTACCAGAGGAAGTCGCCGTGGCCGCGACAATCCTTTAGGGCAATCTTCTCGGTTAAAGGTCGGGGAAGTCTCTGACCAGAGGGTAAATTGAGGCTCTCCAGGAAGAGCTTCATTATTACTTACCTCCTGGTAAACAGATTTAAATTGGTGCTTAGAAAAATAAGACGAAGATCCACCAAAAATTATATTAACATGATTATTTGGTACCTGGTATGGCATGACCTCATCTCCAGCAATGTCCTTAACTCCACAGGATTGTCTCTATTCTGGTATAGTTGGCATAAGCGCATTACCTTGGTAAAAATCCTCCATGCGCTTCAACCAAGTGCAACAATTCTTAAGGTCATGTCCAGAGACATTGTGCAACGGACACCATCTCTTACTTCCCTGTGGGTTAGTCTGTTTGTGTGCATGGTCGCTATTGCGACCACCAGAAGGAGGTTTATTATTTTTGGATGGAACTTTTTTATCTTTTTCCTGTGGTTGCTTATCCATGATCGCGACCTCTCGGAATTGGCCTGCTCTATTCTTCTTAGACTTCTTGGACTTTCCACCGCAGATGATTCAGAATTCTTGTTTGAGACTAGGTTAAGGAGATAAGTTACACTTATCCACCATCCTATTCCATTCCACAACCTCAGCCGCATCGGAATATCAATCAGCCATATCGAAAAGTTTGGACACTGATCTTGGCAGATGGATGCTTAAATCCTCTTTGAACCTTCAGTATCGAATGCCATGTTTAAAGGCTCTAATAACCGAAGTATCAGAGATATAGGGAATGGTATTTCTCACTCCTACAAATCTCTTAACGAACTGCCGAAGAGTCTTAGTCGAAATTTGGCGTAGACGATGAAGATCATCTTCTTTCCCAGGCTTCTCATAGCAGTTTTAGAAATTGTTGAGGATTACATCACACAACATTTCATAATTGTAAATTGATCCTTCTGGTTGATTAAACAACCAAGTTCATGCCGAACCATCAAGAACCATTGGAAAATAATTTTCAATAACCCTTTCATTTCCTCTTGCCGCTTGAATGGCAGTAACATAAATCTCGAGAAATTTAGATGGATTTTGAGTCCTATCAAATCTCTCGATTATGCCAGGCTTGAACTTATCAGGCCAGACCACGTTTCGTAGTCCTGGCGAGAAAGCCTTACTACCCATATATGAAACACGTGATTGTCGATCATCGCGACTATCGCCTTGGTCGCATAAAGAGTTAGCCTAAGGAAAATCGAGACGTGGTCCCGAGCGCGAGCGCACTGGTTCACGGTTACAGTCGCGAGAATTACCAATTCATCGAGCTTTATCATGTCGAGCTGATGTAGTGTGTATACGATTATGTCGTTGTCGACGATTGGGACTTTCGTCCTTAGTCGAACTTATGTAAATATTAAAAAATAATATGGAGCCAATCTAGGGTGACTCTCAGGTAAATTATGGTATCTATGTCAGAGGAAGAAAGGAATTTATACAGGTTCAGGCCCTCTGATGATGAGTAATAGCCCTACGTCCTGTTGAGATTTCACTATGTAAAATGTGGATTACAAGAAGAGAATCAAGGATGTTCTTAGGTAAACTAAGAACAATCTTGTATTCTTTAGCTTATAGTTAATGTAAATCTACTATGGCTAATTCTAAAGTGTTGTATCTTGAATCTCTTGCTTGCTGTCCCCGATCTCTCCCGGCGATCCGCCTTTTATAGCTAGTTTCTTGACTTCGGTTACGGGAATGAATGGTCGTCGAGAGGTAAATGTGCACCAAACCATAATGTGTAATTATGTCAGGTCATTAGTGCTTTATTACCTTCTTAACGGTTATAAGGAACTTAAAACATTCAGATGGCAGTAGTGGAAGAATGGCTCATCTACTGTTTATATGATTCAATGAAACTATTCATATAACCGTCAGTCGTCTTAGCTCTCTAGTAAACCATGGTCGCATATTAACTATGATAATACACAGTCTTCACGACGTGAGCGACAACGAGAAAATATCTCCATGTCCGCAATATTCGTGAGATCATAGTCTTTTGTGACTTCGGGGTTTGTGGATATCTAAAGACTACAGCACCCGTGACATCACAAGTCGAGACCATGGAATGGGTGGTGTCCAGTACATCTTGGATTATTCTATTGTCTCTCTCTTAGGTGCCTAAGACCATAGAGACATAATAATCTCGTTCTTTAGCCCTGGCGACTATAGAACAACAAAGGTGACTAACTCGGTTTATAATCTTCGTCAGCTAGCCCCCGAATTTGAAATAACAAGTGTTATACTTTGTTATTTTAAATTCAATCACTTTGCAAATTCAATTATACATATTCCGACGTTTCACCTTCTCCTATAACAAAAATACATTACCTTTTTTCACCATGTGTTGCTTCGTTTCCCAAGAAGATCTTTGGGTGCATCTTTGACAGGTCATGATAAAGTCTGTTGCTACAGCTCGAGACAAAACTTAATGCATGTTTTAAGAACTTGAGTCTTGATAACACGAACTGTCGCCTCTGGGTTTTATAAATACTTAGGTTTTATGTTCTAAGATTTCAAACTTTCACTCGTTAAGTCTTAGAACTCCCATTGTCTTTTCCCCTCTGTTCTTGTTCTAATGGCGGGCCAAAGTTCTAAACAAGTTGTTGAGAGTGATGAAAAGGAAATAGAGATAGAAGATAGTCTTATGCATGCATTTCAAGACGTAACTCTTCTTTTGAAGAATCTGCATTGATCTTTCTTCTAATATGGAGTTTTTCAAAATAACACTTTTTGGACCTCTTTAGGATCTTGAAGGTGCAACTACCTTAAAGAAGTGAACAAGTGATGACATTGGATCATCTAGTGGGTCCTCATCAAAGAAACTAATTAGTTACGAGGAGTTAGCTGCCACCACTTCTCAAAACATGGTGTCATCCCCTTCTGATCAAAGCGATTATGATAGAAGGAAGGAGATTGACAACATAAATCTTTGATTTTAGGGTCTTTTTTACCATATCATTCTGAATCAAAGTTGAGGTATTGATTATCTCAGTAATTAATCTATTTAATTAAGAAATAACTCACTTTAATCGAATATACAGGACAGATGGTACTGTTCTTGTACCAATCCCTTCGGTGGTCCAACCAGCATCTGCCTCTAAGGTAAGTATTTTTTTTTCCTCAATTCCTGAATGCGACCTGGATTAAACATTTTGTCTGTAGGAGGACAAGGCATTGTGGGTTCTCAGCGAACAACTTGCTGAGATCCAGGTTCTTCTTAGGAAGAAGACTACTTTATGCAGATTTCTCGAAGAAGAAAAAGAGGAGCTTGAGGAGCGCTTCATCAGGTGAGTACTCAACCTCAATACTGCTTTCAAGGTCGTTGAGCGCATGAGGGAGAGTCATAATAGGGCTCGTGAGGATGCAAGATTGGTTCGCCAAGAGAGAGATCTCGTGCAAGAGCAAAGGGATCTCTCTAACGCGATAAGGGCCCACTGTTTCCTCATAATAAAAGACGACGTCGAAAGATAAAGGAACGTCGCTAATTCTTTTGGGGCAGCTAGTGTTAATCCTATTAGCAATAACTTGTCCCTTGGAGAACTTTATACTTTACTTTTAGATCAAGTTGACTCTTTGGTCAAAGTACCCCTTTCTTGTGTAAAGACTGTAAGAAATAAAGTTACTTCCTTTACACTAAGAGCTTTAGTTTGGAATGTTTATGATTATGTATAATCTATAATCATTATAATATCCAATTTATATCTTTGCTATCAACAACGATTGCAGGCAAAAATTCTCTGCAAGAAAAAATAACCACAGGCAAATATATCTCTGTGACCATATCATTCACAGGAAGTATAACTATAACCAAGGTCGCGACAATAAGAAATCGAGACCATAAAATTCCTGGCAATAGTATGAGTGACTAACATTTAGCCTCTGAATTTGAAACGAAAATTTTTTTTCGGATTTCAAAAATATTCATTTTCGTTTCAGATTCCAATAGGTCCCAAGAAGGACTTTGGGTGCGCCCGTCAAATCCATCATGGGACACATTTAATGCTAGATACGGGTGTAACGCAACCTACAGTGTCCAAAGTCTCAAAAAACCTTGCCTTTGCAAACTTCGCCGCGTTACGCCGCCAAAAACCCTCGCCTTCCAAAACCCCTCTTCCTTCAATCTTGGATCAAATGGCATCCTGGAGCCGATCCATCTTTTATGATAGTGAGCATCTAGAGAGTTTGGAGAAAGAAGAGATTTTGCCTTCGAGGGAACTAATTCCCTGTCGGTTGACCGAGAAGGAAGAAACACCAATCATTCAGGAAAATGAACTAGTGCTTTTTGAGGATTTCTTGCATTGTGGATATCGTTTACCAGAAAGTGAATTCTTCCTCAACATCTTGAACCATTTCGGGCTTGAACTGGTAAACCTTCACCCCAACTTTGTGTTGAGTTTGGCCATTTTTCAGCACCTGTGTGAAGCTTTCATTGGGGTTTTGCCGAGCATCACCTTTTTCTGCTGCTTCTACTTCTTGGTATGGTCCAAAAGCACAAATGCTGCTGGATGCGTCTACTTTTGCTTGAGGGAGAAGAAAGATTACCCTACCATCCCGCTGCATGATTCTGTCCATGGCTAGAATCAGCGATGGTTTTACTGTAGCACTCTTGAAGAAAGCAGCCTCTAGTTCAAAAATCGTCAGCCAGAAAAAAGTAACAAGAAGGATTCTGCTCCTGATCTCAATGAAGAGCTGCAGAAACAAGCCTACACAATCCAACATTTGGCACATTAAGGCTTGACAGCTCAGGATGTGATCCGAGACTTTATCTTAAATCGGATTAGTCCCCTTAAGAAGAGGGTGCACCCCGCTTGGGAGGTGCGCTCTATGCAAAATGGAACCTTGGACTATGAGCAAGGTAAAGTCTTTTCTTGTAGATTGGAAATTTATCTTCAATCTAGCTGTGCTTAGTGTATGTTCAAAATAGGTCTACTTTCTTCTGAGGTCGATAGTATAGCGAACGCTTTGTTGAAGTTGTTTAATCCGACCATATAAGGTGACGTGAACGTGTCAAGGCCGCAGAGTCTAGTCTATGGCAGCGACGAATTACTACAAGAACGACAAAAGGTAAAATCTCTTCCGACAAACCTGCATATATATTTTAAACAATAGTAATCAAAGGAATTCATTTTGTTGTAAATAGTTGCTTCTAGGCCAATCAATTGGAACGAAAAGGAGTATTGATGATGTTGGGATTTCTGGGGGTCCTTAAGCCAAGAAGCTGAAAAGAACTCTGACGAGGATTATTACCCGAGCTAGTTATTTATTTAGTATATCATATTTAAGACATTTTGGATATGATATGTAAAACTGTGCATTAGCAGCCACTATGGTCGCAGAAGCAATTCTCTGTATACCAGAAGGTTGTAATCACAGTACCAGCCTATGGTCGTAGAACTTGCACGACCATAAGGTCGCAGGCTGTGCGCAACCAAAGTAATCTAAGGATTACATTTAACCTGAGTAGTGTTTGAGCTTTACCAAACACATTCCTAGGATAACTTCTTCTCCCACGTGTAAAGACAACTTCTTCTCCCACGTGTAAAGACAACCGTCAAGGAGTTAGGATGTTCGGCTATCTATAACTGCATGTGTTAACCGGTGAAGAGATCAGTGCAGTTATGCAACTGCATATTAGCAACCGTCAAAACTGCTTCACATTGGCATCCTTTCATGTAGTATAAAAGGAGGGAAGGAAGTAGAGGACGAGGGATTGGAAGATAGATATCAATAGAGATATATCAGATATATCAAGCAATAGTTTATAGACAGAAGTATAAAGAGAGATTGTCAACCTCTATAACAACCTCTTCTCTCCTGTAAACATTCCAATACATAGTAGAAGCACCACAGGACGTAGGGTTATTACTCAATTTGTTGAGGGCCCGAACTTGTGTAATCTCATGTGTCACCAACTCGTACTTACCTTAACTTACTTGATAAGCGCCCTGAAAGGTCTCACTCCCTACTCACAAATTTGCGTAAGATCGACTAAGGACCCCGAGTCCCAATCGTTGACAGCTGGCACTCACCATGGGGCATTTCTCAAAGTGTTTTCTTCATCAGGAGCTCTAGTAAGTCATGTCCGGGGCATACGATTCCGAAAATGACTTCGATCTCGATGATTATGCCCAAATTCAGATGCCTTCGCCCAATGACCCCGTTCCAATGGATGAGGTCGACGGTGAGGACATCCATGAATCACACCCAGAAGTTACATCTTCACCAACTCAGGTCATGTCTATCGACCAAGGGACGGAGAAGATATATGCTTCCCCTCATGGGGAACCCACCACATCAGAGGCTGAGTACGTGCCACAACACGTCATCCCGGATGATGTAGAGAATGACAACCTTGAATTTAGTCCTGGAAAGTTTGATTCGGACAAACTCAAATCCCTTTTTGATTTCGAATCTGATTTGGAACAAGGAGGAATGTTTTCCCCGTCTACAACCTCAATTCCTCGAGAATTTGCTGCGCTGTCAGAGGAAACACCCGAGTAGTGAATTGCCAGGGAGGAACAGGAGCGTAGACAAAAGGAGGATCAGGTCCATGAACAACAAGAAAACGAAATTCGCAAGGCCACTAAGGAAGCCTTACACCTTGCATAATCTCACCACGATGTCGTTGTTCGAGATCCCTCTCCTAGCACTTCCTGTCATCCGCATGGTCGTAGGTGCGACCAAACACCTTCTTTGGCCCCGGATTATCCTCCGGTTGTTGAAGAAAAGGTGACTCCTATGGTGCCCAGGAGGAGTACACAAGATTGAATTTGTGCCATCACAGATACCCTGTGCAATCCTCCTCCTGGTATCGAAGATGCGGATAGAACTACCTTTGCCAGAGTCCTGGTGGACACACTCGACAAAGTTGCATCTGATGCAACTCCAACGGTGTCGCCCCGTTCCACGATTCATTCCCATGAGCGAGACTATTCTTACTCTAGTCATGGGAGGCGCAATCAATTGCCAGTAGGGCCAGTTCGGCATGACAAGGTTAGTCGAGTTGGAAGTTCCCACGATCGAGATCGCGTGCCAGTCCATTCTCGCCTGGGGCCGCGAGGTGTATCTCCTCAAGGGAATGTCGCCCGAGACCATATGGAAGGTCGCGGACATTTCCATAGTTCTTATGTTGGATGTAAAGCTTTCTCACCAGGCCCCCATGCTATGGTCTAGCCAGATAAGTTTAAACTAGGAACGATTGAAAGGTTCGATGGAACTCAAAATCCATTGGAGTTTCTTCAGATCTACATCACTGTCATCCAAGCAGCAGGAGGAGATGACCGCGTAATGGCAAACTATTTGCCAACGGTTCTTGAAGGACTGGCAAGGACCTGGTTGTTTAATCAACCGGAGGGGTCGATCAACAATTGGGAGATGTTGTGTGATGCAATACTCAACAATTTCCAAAATTGTTATCAGAAGCCTGGCAAGGAAGATGATCTTCATCGCTTGCGCCAGACTTCCACGGAAACTCTTCGGCAGTTTGTCAAGAGATTTGTTGGAGTGAGAAATACCATTCCTAACATCTCTGACAGTTCCATTATCAGGGCATTCAAACATGCCGTTCGATATCGGAGATTCACCGAAGATTTACTTATCCATCTGCCTCAATCAGTAGCCGATATTTTTGACATGGCTGATCGTTATTCTGATGTGGCCGAGGCCGTGGAATGGAATAGGATGGTGGATAAAGGGAATTTGCCGCCTCAACCAGGTCTCAAGAATGAAAAAAAGGATGATCCTAACAAGAAGCCAGAGTCATTGATTGGTGGGAAATCAAAAAAGCCCAAGAAGAATCGGGCTGGACATTACCAAGATGTCGTCGTTGCTGACAAACCGCTGCCAGGGAAAGGTAATAAGTTCTCATTTAAAAATAAAACTCCTTCTGGCGACCGTGACAGCAACCAGTCAAAAAAATCGGCTAACCTGCAGGGAAATAAGAAGTGGTGTCCATTCCACAATTCTTCTGGACATGACCTCAAGAACTATTGCAATTAGTTGAAAAGTTTGGAAGACTTTTACCAGGGAATTGGACCATGCCGACCAAACCATGGCAAGATCAAGCCTGTGAGGTTAGAGACGCTGATGGAGATGAAGAAATGTCTTAATAGGTACCCCAAAATCATGTCAATATTATTTTTGGTGGTTCTTCTTGTTATGAATCTAAGCGTCAATTCAAAACTTTTTACCATGAGGTAAACAAAGTTGAAGCTCCCCTTGGAGAGCCTCAATATCCTCGTTGGTCGAAAACTCCCTTAACCTTCGACCGGGATGATTGTCCCAAGGGGCTCACACGACCATTGCGACTTCCTTTGGTCATTACCCCTATAATTAGTAATGTTAGGGTCGAAAGGGTTCTGATTGACAGAGGCAGTTCCTTGGATCTGTTATTGGTCAAGGCGCTGCATGAGATGCAAATTCCTCACTCAAAGATTCAACCCATAATTCACCCATTTTATGGAATAATCCCTAGTCCCTCAATGATGGCGATTGGAAAAATTGTGTTATCGGTAACATTGGGAGAACCAGATAATTTCTAAATAGAATTAATTACATTTGATGCAATTGATTGCAATTCGGCATATAATGCTATTTTTGGCAGGCTAACACTTGCTAAGTTCGTGGCAGCGGCGCCTTACGCTTATCAATGTGTCAAGCTACGAAGCCCAAAAGGCATCATTTTGGTCCGAGGCATCCGGAACACGGCTCTTACTTGTGATCAGCTATCTCTGGAGTTGGTGGATTAGCTTCCCCTTCGGGATGTTAAAATTGCAACCATAGCTTCAAATATGATCAAAGTTTCCCCGCAACCAGATGAGAAACTGAAGCTGATTCCATTGTACCCAGATGATCCATCCAGAACCATTCGAATTGGATCAGCTCTGGATGTAAAATAGGAACTCGAGCTCGTTACTTTCCTCTAGGCTAACGCAGATGTGTTTGCGTGGAAACCATCCAACATGCCTGGTGTCCAAGGGAAGTGATTGAGCACAGGCTAGCTATTCGGCTTGGACAACGACCAATAAAGCAAAAGCTCAGACGCTTTGCTATCGACCGACAAGAATCCATACATGTGGAGTTAGACAATCTCCAGAAAGCAGGATTTATTAGAGAAGTCGATCATCCTGAATGGCTCACGAACCCGACCATAGTCCTAAAGTCAAATGGTAAGTGGTGCATGTGCATCGATTGCACTAGTCTAAACAGTGTCTGCCCGAAGGATGATTTCCCCCTTCCTCCCATCGATCAGTTGGTCGATTCTATAACAGGTTGCGAACTGATGAGCTTCCTGGATGCTTACTCAGGGTACCATCAAATTAGCATGGCAAAAGAAGATGAAGAGAAAATTGCCTTCATCACACCATTTGGCACCTACTGCTACGTCAGAATGCCATTTGGTCTCAAGAATGTCGATTCCACGTACCAGCGCTTGATGCAAAAGACCTTTCTTTCCCAGTTAGGGCGTAATTTAGAAGCTTACGTCGATCATTTGGTTGTAAAGAGTTTGAAAAGCTCTAGTCACATAGATGATCTTGCTGAAACCTTCTATAATTTGAATAAGCATGGAATAAAGTTGAACCCTGAAAAATACTCATTCGGAGTTTCTTCTAGTAAACTTTTGGATTTCCTTGTTTGTTCGAGAGGAATTGAGATTAATCCTAAAAAAACAGGGCCATTGAGCAAATGAGATCCCCTTCGACTATGAAGGATGTTTAGAGCCTAACAGGTCGGATGGCGGCTCTAAATCGTTTCATATCGCAACAAGGCGAACGTGGATTGCCTTTCTTTAAGGTTCTCCGTAAGAACAATGGTTTTACCTGGTCGGATGAAGCCGAAAAAGCCTTTCAAGGGGTCAAAGCATATTTATCTAGTCCGCTAGTACTGGTCTCTCCAAATTTGGGGGAACCATTACTGCTTTACTTGGCAGCCACCCCTCATGCGGTCAACGCAGTCCTGGTCACGGAGAGAGAAGGTGTACAATAACCAATCTATTATGTATGTGAAGTACTTCATGGACCAAAGGAGTGCTACCCTGACGTCCAGAAGTTACTTTACACTCTTATGATGGATTCCCGTAAGCTATGACATTACTTTTAAGCACATAAAATTACTGTGTCTTCGTCCTTTCCATTGGGAGATATTATCTAAAATCCAGAGAAATCTGGTCGCATTGCGAAATGCGTAGTGGAACTTGGAGCATTTGACATCCAGTTTACCCCTCGTATCGCAGTTAAATCTCAAATTCTTTTAGATTTTGTGGTTGAATGAACTAATCCCGACCCTCCTGCGCAAGAATATAAAGATTTACAATGCACTGACCATTGGACGATGTATTTTGACGGTTCTCGCAGTTTTCAACACTCAGGGGCTGGAGTAGTCTTAATTACGCCTCAGGGAGACTAACTCAAGTATGTCATTCAATTACACTCTGTTGCGACCAACAACGCAGCAGAGTATGAAGGTCTTCTTGCAGGGCTTCAAGCAGCAAAATTCCTTGGAGTCCATCGATTAGTGGTGGGGACACTCACAGCTAGTCAAAAACCAGGTAAACAAGGAGTACAACACCTCTGATGAGACAATGGCTCATTATTACTTGGAGGAAGTGAGGAGATTGGAAAAACACTTCAGTCATTTTGAAGTACAATTTGTTCTGTGAAAGGATAATATACTTGTAGGCCAATTATCAAAAATTGGGTCGTCACACACATCCGCTCCGGCAGGAGTGTTCATTGAACACTTACAATACCCTTCGATCACGACTTCGGTCGAGGAAGCTATGGTGACAGTTTATGTCGCCGACCATGGACATGAAGAAGATTGGACCCGTCCATTGCGGATCTATCTGGAACATGGGACCTTGCCCAAGGATGAAACCAAAAGTGATCGGTTAGTATGAAAGGCGCGTCTATATAAAATAATTTATGGAGTTCTGTATAGAAAGGGTACTCAAGGAGTATTCATGCGTTGTATATCTCAAGCGGAAGGTAAATCCCTCTTGAAGGAAATTCACGATGGTGTGTGTGGCACACATGCGTTTTATCGGACGCTGGTTTGAAAAGCTTTTCGACAGGCTTTCTATTGGCCTTCAGCACTTAACGATGCCATTCATTTGGTCAAAACATGCCCACAATGCCAATTTCATGCATGGCAAGTTCGTCAGCCTGCATATGCTTTACAAGCTATTACTTTAACATGGCCCTTTGCGATCTGGGGAATAGATATAGTGGGTCCTATGCCCCAAGCAGTTAATGGATACAAGTTCTTGTTCGTAGCCATTGATACGTTTACTAAGTGCATTGAAGCTGAACCAATCTGCAATGTTACTGCTGCTGCGGTGAAGAAATTCGTTCATAAGAATATTTTAACATGATTTGGGGTTCCAAGTCATCCTGACAACAGTTCCCAATTCGTTAGTGGTCTTTTTCTAGACTATTGTGACGATATTGGGACCAAAGTGTGTTTTGCATCTGTGGCTCATCCATAGAGTAATGGAGCTGTTGAACATGCCAATAAGCTGGTATTATAAAGAATTAAGAAACGGGTTTTCGACCACCTTAAAATGAGCTCGGGGGCTTGGGTAGATGAACTCTACTCTGTTCTACGGGCATTACGCACTACATGTAGTCGGGCTACGGGTGAGACACCTTTTCAACTGGTATATGGTGCCGAAGCTGTCTTACCTATGGAAATTCATATTGGATATGTTTGTGTAGATCAACATGAACAGCGTATCCAAGATATTACCCTCCTTGAGGAGAAACACGATCGAGCGTTGATTAAGTCTACAGCATATTTACAAGCTTTGTGTAAATACCACGGTAAATGGGTGTGACCTTGTAGTCTTCACGTGGGCGACCTGGTTTTACGAAAAATCTAAAACCAGTCTAATTGAAACAAATTCTCCCCTCAGTGGGAAGACCCTTATCTGTGGTCTCAGTGCAGCAACCAGGATCAGCCTAATTAGCAATGGAAGATGGAAGGATCTTGTCCAGTACTTGGTACATAGATCAGTTACATAAGTTTTACGTGTAAGTTTTTTTCATTTCCTTTTTTCTTTTCAATTAGCATGATTTCGATAAAAATAACATGTACCTTTTGTTGCGTTACATTATGCTTTAAATCCTGACCTTTGTCCTCCCTTTGCCGAGTTATGCTTGGGGGGCTAGCCGCCAATGATCATCTTATCATAGTAACCAAGTTGGATTCATTAGCCGATCTCATGGTCGCGTCTAGATAAGACATTCCTAAATAAGCAGTTTCTCAATGCATACATGACTTACTAGTATGTTTCTGATCATTCGAGGGATTGCCAGTTCGTAATAAACTTCGGTATTATATTAAGATTAGTATTGGTGCGACTAGATGATCATATCTTGATGAGACATTTCTTTCTAAATCGTTTCTTAACGTATAAGAAACTCGCTAGATACTCCTCGATCATCACTAACCCATATTTTTTCTGAGATTATGATACAAATGCCTTCAATATGTTTGATCTCCGGAGGGGGCTAGGGGATACGACCATAATATAAGACAATATTAAGTACATTTTTTCCAAAAGTGAAAGGCATGCATCTGCATATTTTCTACTATAATTGTATATGTGCAGGTACAATTCAAAATGAGGATCATTGTTCATTACAATGAGATCACGATAAGCCAAGTTCTTTCAAGAAGTTTTCAACCAAGGGCTTGACTTCTTCCATTATGGCTTCAAGTTGATCTTCACTCTCGAATTCTGCATCTCCCACCACTGGATTCAAATCCAAATTTGGGCCGTGGTGATGTCTTAATTTGCACAAAATGGCAGAGGGTACAGATCTTGCGTTGGTCTTCAATGCCTCTTCTTGCGGCTTTGTATCTTCAGGAAGGTACTCTAGAAGTGATTCAGCTTGAGCCGCAACCAATTTGCATGATTCATTGAGGCTTAAGTTCTCCTTTGAGGATCAATGATATCAGCCTTCAGCAAATCCACAACCATCTTCAGTTTTTCAAAGACTTTTGACTGAATGCTGCTGCAGGTTGAGATTGTCTCCTTCAGGGTTTTCCTCTCCTCGCAGACAGTTTCGGTCGTCTTTTTGAATGATTCAATGGTTGCACAAAGTTTCTCATTCTGAGTTTCAACCTGGGCACACTTCTTCTGGAAGTCATCCCTTTCATTAGAAAGAATGCTTATCTGTTCCTCTTGTATTACATGAACAAAGTAATGGAAATTACAGCAGTTCATGTAAGGAAATAACATCCTTTGGTTGAAAGTAAACTTACAGGCAAGCTTTAACTGCGCCTCGTTGAGTTCTTTCTCCACAGAAGAAAATCTCGTGGCCGCAGTTTCTTCCTGATCTTGTTGATCAGCCATGCTTTTTGTCAAGGAAGAATTTTCCCTATGACCAGAGAGGCAATCATTATACTTAGATGACGTTCAGGCTAGTATAAACAAGGTATGGATACTTACTTTGTAGATGACTGATCTCCCTTTGCACGACCTCAATTTGTTCTGCTAGAGCTCTTGATTTGGTCGACATTTGGGTCAGGTCCTGAAACATAGTAAAATTTGTTGTTTAAACCTGAGCATTCCTAAGATCCTCAATTCCAGAGAAGGTTAAAAAATTTTTTACTTACCTCTAAAAAATTGCTGAAAGTGGTCTTCAACATGCTCTCGGGTTCATTTGAAGAGTGAACCATGAGACCGGTCTTTTCCTTGACTACAGGAGCAGCAAATGTTGTTTCTTCTTGAATTACTCCCGCAGTCAAGGTTGCGGTTTCCATCTGATGGGATTGGAAATCCACAGTTATTTCCTCCACAATGGCTTGAGGAGCCATCTCAGCCATTGTGCTTGTGCCTGCATTCCTCGCGACCTCCGTGGTAGATGTTGTGCCGGTTTTCGGTGAGGTCGGCAGGGTACTAGGTGCAGGGTTCCTGGAAAAATCATAATTTACAAGGTTTTTGGTTTCAAAAACAGGATTTGGTAAGACGTGATATCCTTACCTAATTTGAAACCCCATCCGACTTTTGGGTGTCGGTGATGTACTCCTGGGAGAAAGAAGCGTGTTGCGCGCTCCTGTTGCAGCGTCATCGGAACATGTCCTTGTTCTTCTCTTCTTGAACAGGAAAATAGACTCCTCTTCTTGCATATTCAAAAGATGATTAATATATGCTATGGAGTAAAACTCATGGGATGTGATGTTCTTACCACGACAACTCCTTCGGTGCTTAAAGGAGGTGTCACCAGGCCTGAAGTTGTTGAAACTATGGCTGCAGAGTCTCCTGTGACCATGGTTGTTGAAATGCTAGCCTCAAGGCTGATAACTTCCTTCGCGACTGCAAGTTCTCCCACGGCCATGAGATCCCTTGCCTCAACAGCTGTTTTCGCCATTGAGGACAGTATGTTGACAATGATGGGGAGGATGGCCTCTCTGGAATGTCAATATCCAGAGGGTTCACCGCTCTTCTCTTTCGGCGGATGAGAGTAACGTCGTCTTCCTCATCCTCGCTCCCCTCACCTTGTACGATTAAGAAGTGACTCCTATTCGTACATGGTATAACAGGGGGAAGAGAAAACCTTACCACAGTAGTTTTCTTCGCCTTCGATGAAGCCCCTCCTATGGTCTTTACCTTGGACACTCCAGGGGTTGGCTCCTTCATCTTTTTGGCTTTAGAAGAGATGACTTTTATTCTCCCAGAAGGTCCAACATCATCCCCAGGACGTTTTTTCCTGATAACTTGCCCCTTCAGTAGCTGCATCATTTTCATGATTTGCGATCTAATGATTGAGATCAACAAACATTTATGGACGAGTTTTCCAAAAAAAAGCCTTACCTTTTGGCCTCCTTGTCTCAAATCGTCGCCGCTGTTGATCAATCTCCGAGGATGGGGTGATCCAAGAACTCCTTCAGTCATTGCATTATATGGCTTCAGAAGGCTGTTTGTCCTCCTATCAATCTCTGATACGGACAATACTGTTTCAAAATCACAAATTATTCAGCATGACATTGATCATCAGTAATAACGCGTATTTTGTGAAGAAGGAAAACTTAGCATTATTATAGTCCAGGGTATTATCTGCCATGGACTGCACCTCCCAGGCAGAATGCTCCCTCTTCTTTAGAGGGCTTATCCTATTCTTCACAAATTCGCGGATGATGTCTCACGCAGTCAATCCCTGGTGGACTAAGTGAAGAATTACTTACGCTTGTTTCTACAAGTCAACGCCTAACACTGGGGCGGTGTCCATTTTGCTACTTTTCACCGGCCATCGGTTCTCAAACCACAAGTTGCTCTCCGCCGATGTGGAGCAGTAGAACCATCTCTGGTTCCATCCATGCACAGAATCGCACAGTGGGAAGGAGGGGTAATCCTTTTTCTCCTGTAGGCGGAAGTATACAGACCCTGCTGCACTGGGACTTTTCGACCATGTTGAGAAGTAAAACCATTGAAACAGATCTACGCACTGTAATACTCCCAAAAAAGCCTCACATAAATGCTGGAAGACAGCCAGAATGAGAATAGCATTGGGGTGAACATTTACCAGCCCCAAGTCGAAGTGCGTCAAAACGTCTTGCAGAAATTTGCTTTCTGGCAAGTGGAATCCACATCGCAGAAAGTCTTCAAAAATCACCAGTTCACTTTCTTGGATGTTGGGGGTTTCTTCTTGTTTCTTCACCGGCCGCCAGTTGATCAGCAGTCATGGGGGGAGGATTTCCTCTTTTTCCAACGCCACCAAATTCTCAACATCATAGTGGCTTGATCGACTCCAGGACGCCATTGCGATGAGTATCTTTGGAAAGACAAAGGCTTTAATGGCGATGAGAGCAAAAGTGAACATTGAGGGTTTTTTGCGGTGGAGTGGCTATTGCGAAAGAGGGTTTTCTGAAGCTTCTCAAGCAAGGTATCTTCCTTTTATCTGCCCAAGGCCACTACCTGCTGTGTTCATTATTTTAATATTTCCTCATAACGGGTTTTTCACAGATTGTACCCGAAATCATATCGTTAACCCTAGTGGAATCTGTAACAAAATACATTTTTTTGGAAATTAAAAGGTCATTTTATTTCACATTCGGGGGCTACGGTACAAATAATTATATGGGAATTTTTTGTAGTGTTGATACCCTATGATTTCATGGCAATCTCGTAATTCCAGTATTGTTATGGTCTCAAAGTAAATTCTATGATCTCGGTACTATGCATGGTCTCAGTGCAGTCTGTGATCACAATGCTATTCTGTGACCTCAGTGCTTCTCATGGTCTCAACGCTATTATGTGACCTTAGTACTGTCCTGGTTTGATCATGGACAAAGCATTTATTACCTTTTATTACCTGTGGATGTTATGGTCGCAGAGACATTTACATGTAACCATTTTTCACAAAAAGATATTCATTCAAGAATTCCAAACGATGATTATATATTATGCGTAATCATTAAAAGAATTCGAGATGTAAAGAAAAGGAATTTTATTTCTTACATTCTTTACATAAAAAAGGGATGCAGGCGACCAAAGCGTCAACTTGATCTGAAAGTAATTTACAAAGTTCTCCAAGGGACAGGTTGATATTAGTGGGATCAACACTAGCTGCCCCAAGGGAACTAGCGACATCCCTCAGCCTATCGACGTCATCTTTTATTGCGAAGAAGCAGTTGTCCCTAATTACGTTAGAGAGGTCCCTCTACTCTCGAGCAAGATCCCTGTCGTGGTATTGCGAATACCCCGGCAGGTTTTGAGAATGTTCCTAGCGAAGATTACGCGGCGCGGGTTGACCGGATGATCGGTCCTCCCCCGCCGGACAAGCACAAAAAATGACACACGGGTTTATACAGGTTCGGGTCCCGGTGAGGGCCCTAGTCTTGTCGACGCGCTCTCGACCGGAGTCAGCTGCGGAGGCTCTCTCCGGGGGAGAGGCTTCCGGAGCACGTCTGTGAGTTTAGCTATTCCAATAAAAGAACCGATCCCTTACAACAGAGGGGTACAAGGGCTATTTATAGCCCCAAAAAGAAACAAAAAACCTAAACTACCCGGAAGCCACCGTCGGATTGAAGGGCAGGACCGTCCTTCTCCCGGTCAAACGCCTTGGATGCTTGACAGGTGGTCGCTAGTTCCCGAGGCGGCCCTCGCGTGACCTGCACGTGATAAACAGTTCAAGACTTTACCTTTAGGAGGGCGATGAGGCCCGGGACGGCGCCGGAGGCCAGGTCCCGGGGGCCAAAAGGCGGCGCCCGGGGAGGCCCCGGAGGCCACGTCCCCGGGCCAATGGGGGCGCCCGGGGAGGGGCCAGAGGCCACGTCCCCGGGCAAAGGGCGGAGCCCGGGCCGGCACCGGAGGCCGCGTCCCGGGAGCCAAACGGCGGCGCCCGGAGAGGGGCCGGAGGCCGCGTCCCCGGGCAAATGGCGGCACCCAGGACGGCACCGGAGGCCGTGTCCCGGGAGCCAAACAGCGGCGCCCGGGAGGGCACCGGAGGCCGCGTCGCGGGAGCCAAACGGCGGCGCCCGGGAGGGCACCGGAGGCCACGTCCCGGGGGCCAAAAGGCAGCGCCCGGGAGGGCACCGGAGGCCACGTCCCGGGCGCCAAAAGGTGGCGTCCGGGAGGGCACCGGAGGCCACGTCCCGGGGGCCAAAAGGTGGCGCCCGGGGAGGGGCCGGAAGCCAGGTCCCTGGGCAAATGGCGGCGCCCGGGACGGCACCGGAGGCCACGTCCCGGGGGCCAAAAGGCGGCTCCCGGGAGGGCACCGGAGGCCACGTCCCGGGGGCCAAAAGGCGGCGCCCGGGGAGGGGCCGGAGGCCACGTCCCCGGGCAAATGGCGGCGCCCGGGATGGCACCGGAGGCCACGTCCCGGGGGCCAAAAGGCAGCGCCCGGGAGGGCACCGGAGGCCACGTCCCGGGGGCCAAAAGGCGGCACCCGGGGAGGGGCTGGAGGCCAGGTCCCCGGGCGATCGTGACACTTCTTACCTGGACTTAGTCCCGCGGAGATTTCCCCCGACAGTAGCCCCCCATGCCCGCCGGGGACGATGCTCGAGTCCCCGGTGGGTATGGTCCAGGTCACCGGGAAGATCTCCGGGCCAAGTCACCGGAGTCGCGGCGCTTCGGTTTCTGTGCCCCACGCTTAAAGCCGCGCCGTTTCGCCATAAATGCGCGCGCGGTTCGAATCGGTGCCTCGATTCACGCGCCCGTCCCTTCGTTTCCCGCGCACGGTTTGAACTTCTACGGTCCAGATTGATCCGTGGGTGCCACGTGGCGTGCATCTAGACCACGGCCCGCCCCTATAAATAGGACCTTGGGGGGCCCGGAAGCTCATTCCAAATTTTCAGCCTCAACGATTTTTGCTCTCCCGGTAGCCCTCTCCCGGTAGCTCTTTCCGGTAGCCCTTTCCGGTAGCAGACGTCCGGGAGTTTTTAGTAGTAGCCTCCTGCAAAGTTAGCCACCGAAAAAGAAGACTAACCTCATGGCACCCAAGGGTCGAGCGAAGACCACGGAAGTGCCCCCGGTGGAAATCCCCTCGGATTTCCCCTGGGCGTCGGAGTTCACGGCCGAGGACGCCGAGTCCTTGGTCGAAAGAGCATTCGTCGCGGACGGGGACATCCGAGTCCCCGTAAAGAAGGATGGAGCCCCCCGCCCCAGGCCCGGAAAGGTCGTGGCCTTCGAGGCCTTCCTGGAGGCGGGGCTCCGGCTCCCGGTGCATCCCATGCTCCGGGAGTTTCTCAAGGAGTACAGGGTGGCTCTCAACCACCTCACCCCGAACGCGCTCGTCCGGATGGGTCTCTTCATCTGGCTCTACGAGACAGCGACCGGGCGGGAGCCCACCCTTCACGCCTTCCGGTACTTTTACGAACCGGCGGCGCGGACCTCCCACCTGGTGAAGGGGGGCCCCAAGTCCCCCTTCGGTTCGGTGATGGTCCAAATGTTGCTGTCCCGGGTAATTGACTACCCGGCGGCGGCCTCCCGGGACCACTAGGGGGACTGGGTCCGGAGGTGGTTCTACCTCTGGGTCCGGGACGATGCTGTGGTGTACGCCCCGGAGGCCCCCACCTACAGCCGGTCGTCCGCGCCGAAGCCCCCGGCGTGGACGGACGAGGAGTTCGAGCTCCTCGGCAAGGTGATCCTCTCCAAGAAGACCCGCTCGATGCGGGACGCCGCCGAGGAGATGGCTCTCCTCCGGATCTCCCCCTTCACCGGCGGGAAGAGGGGGATCGGAATGGGCCCCGAGCAGCGGCCCCCGGTGAAGCCGGTGACGCGACGTAAGCTCCGGGAACCCGCTGCATTGTACTTACGAATTTTTAAGAAATTGACTAACTCTTTACCTCTTTCAGTCCGGCCGTACTCGGCGGCGCGGGAGAAGGCGGAGAACCTCCTAGGGAGGTATTTCGCCGATGAGCATGAGCGCGTCGTGCCTGCCATGGGGGAGGGCCCTCCCAAGAACTTGGTGGCGGCGGCCTACGGGCTGAAGCTGCCGGAGAGGAAGCCTCTCCCCACCCCCGGGTCGCACAAACGGGGGAAGGAGGCGGCCGGGGGCTCGGAGCCCAAGAAGGCCCGGGTTCAAAAGACCCCCGGCCCATCGACGACGCCGGCGGCGACACCGGCGAAGCCCCGGGACGAGACCCCCGGGAGCGAACGTGCCCGGGCACCGTCCCGGAAGGAAGCAACACCTCCTCCCCCGAAGGGCCCCGTCGAGGCGCGGGGGAAGGAGGCGACCGCGGGCGGGGCGGCATCCGACTCGGCGAACTACGCCCCGTCGCCGCTCATGGTGGAGCCCCTCCCGCCCCTTCAGGCTTCTTTGGAGCCGGAGAGGCTGGAGGTGTGATTCGCAGGGGCCTCGCCTCCGCGGGTTTGGCCAGTGGATGAGGGGGGGAGCCCCTCGGTCTATGAGGTTCCTTTGGAGGAGGAGGCCCCGAGGACCTTTCGGCCCGGGGCAGGGAAAGGCCTGATGGTTCCCCCCCCGGGCGGAGGCTCCCGCCGAGAGCTCCTCGGCCACGTCTTCGGGGGGCACTACCTCGTCGACGAAGACACCGGTGACGCCGGCCGCGTTACCGGACCTTGAGGTCCGGGGACCCCCCGCCGGCCGAGCTGGCGGCGCCGGGCGGGAGACTCCTTTGCTTCCCGCAAGGGAGGTTGCCCGCTACTCGGAGGGCCTGCATACCCGAAAGGTGCAGGCCTTCGTCGCAGGAGGGACGCTCCATGAGCGTTTCGAGGGGCTTCAGTCCCTCGGGGCCCAGGTAACCCGAGTCGATAACGCCTTCGTTCATCCCCTCTTTTAGTCTGGCCGTACCCGGCGGCGCGGGAGAAGGCGGAGAACCTCCTTGGGAGGTATTTTGCCGATGAGCACGAGCGCGTCGTGCGCGCCGTGGGGGAGGGCCCTCCCAAGAACTTGGTGGCGGCGGCCTACGGGCTGAAGCTGCCGGAGAGGAAGCCTCTCCCCACCCCCGGGTCGCACAAACGGGGGAAGGAGGCGGCCGGGGGCTCGGAGCCCAAGAAGGCCCGGGTTCAAAAGACCCCCGGCCCATCGACGACGCCGGCGGCGACACCGGCGAAGCCCTGGGACGAGACCCCCGGGAGCGAACGTGCCCGGGCACCGTCCCGGAAGGAAGCAACACTTCCTCCCCCGAAGGGCCCCGTCGAGGCGCGGGGGAAGGAGGCGACCGCGGGCGGGGCGGCATCCGACTCGGCGAACTACGTCCCGTCACCGCTCATGGTGGAGCCCCTCCCGCCCCTTCCGGCTTCTTTGGAGCCGGAGAGGCTGGAGGTGAGATTCGCGGGGGCCTCGCCTCCGCGGGTTTGGCCGGTGGACGAGGGGGGAGCCCCTCGGTCTACGAGGTTCCTCCGGAGGAGGAGGCCCCGAGGACCTTCCTGCCCGGGGCAGGGAAAGGCCTGATGGTTCCCCCCCGGGCGGAGGCTCCCGCCGAGAGCTCCTCGGCCACGTCTTTGGGGGGCACTACCTCATCGACGAAGACGCCGGTGACGCCGGACGCGTTACCGGACCTTGAGGTCCGGGGACCCCCCGCCGGCCGCGCTGGCGGCGCCGGGCGGGAGACTCCTTTGCTTCTCGCGAGGGAGGTCGCCCGCTACTCGGAGGGCCTGCATACCCGAAAGGTGCAGGCCTTCGTCGCAGGAGGGACGCTCCATGAGCGTTTCGAGGGGCTTCAGTCCCTCGGGGCCCAGGTTACTCGAGTCGATAACGCCTTCGTTCATCCCCTGCACTTTGAAATTTTTCTAACTCATGTATTTTGTAGGTGGCAGCTGTTACCTGGGGCCTTGAGCAGCGGGTCGCCCGGCTGCTTAAGGAGGCGGAGGGCCGGGCCGCGGCCTCCGTAGGGCAGGGCGAGGAGGCCCTCCGGGAATGCGACGAAGCCCTCGCGGAATTGACCCGAGTACGGGCCCAGGTCCATCTTTCCGAGGTCGTCAACGCCCGCCTCCCGAAGGAGGCCAAGGCGAGGGAGGAGGCGCTCCGGGAGCTCGAGAGCTCGAGTGTCCGGGCGGTGGCGGACGCGGGCCGCTCCATCTGGTCGGCCCTCGAGGGCCTTGGAGTAAGCCTCGGCTCTGGGAGCAGGGAGGTGCCGCCGGCGACCCTTGCGGAGGCTGTGCGTTTTCTCAACGCACAGGTCTCCGCCATCCCGGAGGCTGCCGACGTTCGGGCGCGGGGCCGGGCGATCCCCGTCGTCGCGGCCGCTGCGGGGCTCGTCGAGTTCCGGGGGGTTGGCGCCCGGGCGATCGGGGGCCGCATCCCCCGAAGCTTCCCGGACTCCTTCGAGCCTTCGCGCCGGGAGGTGGAGCAGCTTGCCGGAGGGTTCTACGACCGGATCATCCGGGCGTGGTTCCCGGCTCCGGCGCCTCCGGTGGGAGACACCCCAGCCCTGGCCTTGGAAGAAGCCCCCCGGGGGGAGGACGCCAACGAACATGTATGAGCCTCCCCCCGGGTCTTAGCTAGGGCCCTTTTTTGCTTTCTTAGGATTTTGATCCCGGTAGCTTCTTAGAAGAAGCCCCAGACACTTGTACAAAATGATTTTGAATGCAATGAAGTTAGAATTTTTTCTAAGTCTTTGAATTGAATTTGCTGTTACCAGGGTTCCCGGGAGGCTGCTCTCGGGCGAAGGTCCGGGAGGGGCTCCCCGGGGGACGCCCAAGCGGCCTTGATTTTGCTAAGCCTTGTCTCCGGGAATCGCAGCGAGGATGGTGTCCGGGAGCCGGTCCGGTTGAGGTGGCGTCCGGAGTGGCATTTGGACAACTTTGATAATCATCGTGCCGAATTGTCCCCTCCGTGACCGGGGCTCCGGATGATCCCTCCCCTCCGAATACTTCCACCGGCGGGATACGAGTTCTGGCCTGAAGATGTGCTCCGGGACGCTCGGCGCCGCGTACGGGCGTTGTACCGGGACTTGACCCGGGAGCTAGCGGAGAGCCTCTGGGAGTATTAGGTGTAGGAACCTTAGGGCTTAGAGAATCCCCCGGGTTAGAACCCGGGTTGTATCGTTTCTGAAGCCCACCGGAGGGGGAAGATGTCCTCCGGGTTTGATAATCAGTAAAGCTGTTGCTGTTTCCTTTCATTGCCTCTTTATTTTCTTCTTCTTGGATGGTCTGGACGACTCATCTTAACAAGGATGAGCTAAGTTTCCTCGTGGGTGGTGCGGTCGACACCCGGGGGTTCCTTATCCCCCCCGCCCACAGCGGGCCGGAGAATAGCTTCGCGCGCTGTGGGGGTAACAAGGCCCCCGGGGTGGAAGTCACCTGTAGCATAGGAAATTTTCTTAGAAAATTTTAAAACGAGGTTTTCAAGGAGAAGACCTTCCGGGGGACAATCATCCGGTCGCCGTGAGAACGGGGAGCCGGGAATAAGGCCTCATGTGGAAGAAATGTCCTAGAAAACCCGATGAGATTTCCGGAGGCGAGCTTCCTAGGAGACATTCGTCCGATCGCCGTGAGAACGGGGAGCCGGGAATAGGGTCTTCGGGGAAGAAAATGCCCGAGAAATCCGTGACTTCTCCCAGAGACAGTTGTCCGGTCGCCGTGAGAACGGGGAGCCGGGAATAAGGTCGCTGGAGACCAATCGTCCGGTCGCCGTGAAAACGGGGAGCCGGGAATAACGTCGACTCCCGGAGGAGGAAGATAGATCCAATCGAGCCGCAAGGGGCCGATCATCCGGTCGCCGTGAAAACGGGGAGCCGGGAATAACGTCGACTCCCGGAGGAGGAAGATAGATCCAATCGAGCCGCAAGGGGCCGATCATCCGGTCGCTGCGAAAACGGGGAGCCGGGAATAACGTCGACTCCCGGAGGAGGAAGATAGATCCAATCGAGCCGCAAGGGGCCGATCATCCGGTCGCCGTGAAAACGGGGAGCCGGGAATAACGTCGACTCCCGGAGGAGGAAGATAGATCCAATCGAGCCGCAAGGGGCCGATCATCCGGTCGCCTTGAAAACGGGGAGCCGGGAATAACGTCGACTCCCGGAGGAGGAAGTGCCCGAAGACGGGTCTTGAGTGTTTGGGCAGGGGACTAGTCTCCCAAAGTGACTCGTTACCACGGCCACTGTGACCGGGTTGCCGCTTACACCCTCAGTCCATGAGGGCTGATCGTAAGCCGCCCTACGGGAGTGGGACTCCCGTTGTAGGGACTTGTTGGGGCTGGCCCACTTCCTCGCGGGGAGGGCTTCCTCGCGGGGAGGGCATCCTCGCGGGGAGGGCATCGCCGCTAGGGGTGGCAATGAGAGAGACCTGCAATGAGAGTTTAAAAAGCAAGTCCTATGTATTGCTAACAAAATGAAGTACAAGGCCTCCCCCTGCGAAGCCGCGAAAGGGGAGGAAAATACAGTGTCCCTCCTCCCCCTCCGGCGTGAACGCTCCGGGGGAGGGGACAGGCCCGTAAGGCTAAACATAGAACTTGCGAAGTAAACGCAAGTTCCACGTGTGCTTCAGCTCCTGCTCTTGAAGGTTGGAGAGCTTGTAGGCCCCCGAGCCCAGGACCGCAGAGATCCTGTAGGGGCCCTCCCACTTGGGGGAGAGCTTACCCTGGGCCTGGGGGTCCGTCACGCGCTTGAGGACAAGGTCCCCAAGGCGGAAAGCTTTCTCACGCACGCGCTGATTGTACGAGCGCGCCATTTCTTGCTCGTAGATGGCGTGGCGGAGGAGCGCTCAGTCGCGTTCCTCCTCCACGAGGTCGATCTCCAGACGCTGGTTGGCCTCGTTGGCCTGGTACGCTGAGGGCGTAGCTCCCTCCAGGAGCTCAACCCGCAGTGACCGGAAGCCAATCTCCGGGGGGAGGACTGCCTCCGCCCCGTAGACCAGGGAGAAGGGAGTACGCCCCGTCGCCCGGGACAGGGTCGTGCGCATGGAGCAGAGGATGCTAGGGAGCTCCTCTGCCCATGCACCCCGCTTAGAAGCGGTTTGCTCGAGTCTCCGGCGTAACCCCTGTAGGATCATGCCGTTGACCCTCTCGACAGCCCCATTGCTCCGGGGATGGGCCACCGAGGTGAAGCGGATGACGAGCCCCAGGCCTTCGCAGAATTCCCGGAAATAAGCCGAGTCGAATTGGGTTCTGTTGTCCACGGTGATTTCCCGGGGGACACCAAAACGACATATGACGTTTTTCCAGAAAAACCGCTGAACGGCCCGGGACGTGATGCTGGCCAAAGGCTCCGCCTCAACCCACTTTGTAAAATAGTCGACTGCGACTACCGCATACTTGTATCCCCCGGGCGCTGGGGGGAAGGGCCCTAAGAGGTCCATCCCCCAGCGCACAAAGGGCCAAGTGATGGGGATCGTCTGCAGCGCTATGGGGGGGAGGTTCGAGCCCTTGGCCATCTTCTGGCATGCCTCGCACGCGGAGACAAGGTCTCGCGCGTGGCGCATGACCGTGGGCCAGTAGAAGCCCTGCCGGAGGGCCTTGGCCGCGATGGCGCGCGGGGCTAGGTGAGAACCACAGCTCCCCGCGTGGATGTCTTCAAGAAGTTGAAGTCCCTCCGGCCGGGGGAGGCAGCGCAGGAGGGCGGAAGCCCCCCGCTTGTAGAGCCTCCCCTCCAGCAAGAGATATGCCCGGGCTTTAGCCCGGAGGCGTTTAGCCTCGGTCTCACTAGGAGGGTCCCCCTCCCCCTTGATGAAGGAGATGAGGGGGTCCATCCAAGACGGAGTCCGGGTGATCTCGGCGACCTCCGGGACATGAGGCTCGTTGCCCGTGCCCGGGGAGGCCACCGAGGGCTTCGCGATGATCTCCAGGAAAGCCCCCTTGGGGAGCGATTCCCGGGCGCTTGCCGCCCGGGCCAAGGCGTCGGCCCGGTCATTGTCCCTCCGTGGGATATGCCGGGCCTCGAGGCCGTCGAAATGCCTCTCCATCTTTCGCACTTCCTGCAAATAAAGACTTAAGTTTGCGTCATGGCACAGGTAAGACTTGTCCACTGGGCAAACTACGAGCTGAGAATCTCCCTTGACTAGGAGGCGCCGGATCCCCAGGGAGCGCGCGAGGCGCATCCCGAGGAGCAAAGCCTCGTATTCGGCGACGTTGTTGGTTGCGGGGAACTCGAGCCGTGTGGCGTACTTGAGTTCCTTCCCCTCGGGGCTCCGGAGGACTACTCCCGCACCAGCCCCAGCGAGACACAGCGACCCATCGAACATAAGGGTCCAATAATCACTGCGTCGGGGTGGCACAGGGAGATCTTCGTCCCCAGACCCAGAGGCGGGAGTCCACTTTGCGACGAAGTTGGCGAGGACCTGCGACTTGATGGCGGAGCGGCCGGTAAGGGACAGGGAGAAGGGGGCGAGCTCGGCCCCCCACTTCCCAATCCGGCCGGTGGCTTCCTTGTTCCGCAGTACCTCCCCAAGGGGAAGGGACGACGGGACGGTGATGGGGTGCCCCAGGAAGTAATGCCGAAGCTTCCGGGATGCCATGAGGAGGGTGTAGCAGATTTTCTCCATCTCCGTGTACCAAGTTTTGGCCCCTTGGAGGGCCTCACTCACGTAGTACACCGGACGCTGCTGCCCTCCTTGCTCCTTCACCAAGACCGCGCTGACGGCGACAGGGTTGCGGTGAGGTAGAGGAGCAAGGGCTCTTCCGGGGACGGACTCACGAGCATTGGAGGGCTCGTGAGGTACTTCTTGAGGTCGTCGAACGCCTCCTGGGCCTCGGGGGTCCAGCGGAACCCCTCGAGCCCTCGGAGGATCTTGAAGAACTGGAGGCCCCGCTCCCCTGACCGGGAGACAAAGCGGCTGAGTGCGGCTTGGCGGCCGGAGAGCCGCTGGACATCCTTGACGGAGCGCGGCGGGGGCATATCTAGGAACGCCCGGATCTTCTCGGGGTTTGCCTCAATGCCCCGTTGGGACATGAGGAAACCTAGGAGCTTCCCCCCGCGCACCCCGAAGGCGCACTTCTCTGGGTTGAGTTTGAGCCCGAATGCGCGGAGGTTACGGAAGGTTTCAGCCAGGTCGTCGATGTGGGAGGCTGCGCGGGGACTCTTGACAACCGCGTCGTCTACGTAGACTTCAACGTTGCGGCCGACTTGCTCTTTGAAAACCAGTGCCATGAGGCGCTGGAAGGTCGCCCCCGCGTTCTTGAGCCCGAAGGGCATATGGACGTAGCAGAAGGTTCCGAGGGGAGTAATAAAACTCATCTTTTCCTCGTCCCCTTCTGCCATCCGGACTTGATGGTAGCCAGAGTAGGCGTCTAGGTAGCTCATGAGCTCGCACCCCGCAGTGGAGTCGACGAGCTGATCAATCCGCGGGAGCGGGAAGTTGTCTTTGGGGCAGGCGCGGTTAAGGTCGGTGAAGTCCATGCACATCCGCCACCTGCCTGTTGATTTCTTGACGAGGACGGGGTTCGCGAGCCACTCGGGGTGCAGGACCTCCCGAATGAACCCCGCCTCTCGGAGCCGGGTGATCTCCGCCTTGATTGCCTCTTGGCGCTCGAGGGAGAGTTTCCACAGCTTCTGTTTGACCGAGGGGTGACCAGGGGCCACTGCGAGCTTGTGCTCAATGACCTCCCGGGCGACGCCCCGCATGTTTGACTGTTTCCACTCAAAAACATCGGAGTTTTCGCGCAAAAAAGCCGCAAGTTGCGCTGCGTGCTCCTCGGGGAGCTCCGCCCCGACCCGGACGGTTTTGTCTTCGTTGCCCGGG
Organism: Pharus latifolius; assembly: GCA_019359835.1. NCBI lineage: Eukaryota > Viridiplantae > Streptophyta > Magnoliopsida > Poales > Poaceae > Pharus > Pharus latifolius. The sequence continues at coordinate 49,215,692 of CM033319.1, read as the reverse complement.
GACAGCAGGACCTTCCGGAGGCCCCCTTCCAGATGCGGCTTGAGGAGGGGCCTCCCGGGTGGTGGTGCAGCAGCATCTAGTTCCGGGGGAGAAGCCTCTCCCCCGGGCGTCTTTATGAGGTTGACGCTTCCGATTGTGGCCGCAGCGCGCTCGTATAGAGCGCGGGCCATGTCTTGGTCTCCCCGGACGTTGATCACACCATGCGGGCCGGGGATCTTCATGCAGAGATAGTTTTGATGGGTGGCAGCCCCCAGCCGGCTGATTGTCGTCCTCCCCATAATCGCGTTGTAGGAGGAGGGGAGGTCCACTACGTCGAATCGGACCAGCTCGGTCCGGTAGTTCTCCGGGGTGCCGAAGGTCATTGGAAGATCTACCTTGCCCACGGGGTGGATTGCCTTCCCCGGGACAAAACCTTGCAGGGGCCCGGCAGCGGGCTGTAGGAGCTTCTCATCCACCTGCATTTCTTTGAAGGCCTTCAGGAATAGGACATCGGCGGAGCTCCCGCTGTCCACCAGGATACGGGCCAGATGGCAGTTGTAGATGGTCGCGGAGACGATGAGCGCGTCGTCGTGGGGGAAGCGAACCCCCCGCGCGTCTTCTGCCGTGAAGGTGAGGGGGATGTCCGACCACTTCGGTGGCGGGGACGCGTGTAGCACCCCCACAACCTTGACCTCGCGCGCGTACTCCTTACGCTGGCGCTTAGAGTCCCGCCCAGAGGAAGATCCTCCCACGATGACGTTGATGTGCCGCTGCGAAGATTGAAAGGGGAGAGCTTCTGAAGGCTCCCCCTCCTGTGTCTGCTGACCCCCCGTGGGAGCGGGAAGGGCCGGAACAGCTGGCCGAGGGAGCAAGGAGACCGGAGTCCCCCCCCCTGCCCGCGCTGGTCGAGGAAGTCCGCGAAGTGCTGCAGCAGCTGGCTACAATCTCGGGTAGCGTGGGTATTGGACCTGTGGAGGCTGCACCATGGTCCTTCCCGCCTTCTCCCCGCAGGACCTTCCCGGCCGCACGAAGACTGTCCTCCCCCGTGGCCCTTCGGTTTGGGGAAGGGGCGGTTGGCCCTCGGGGGGTCGCGCGAGCTGCCTCCGCCCTCGAGGACAAAGGTGTCCCGAGGCCGTGGCTCGCTACTCCCCCCTTGTCTGGGGCGTTTGGGGGGATCCCTGGCCCCCCGGTCGACGGGGGCGGGAGCCCCCTGGGTCTTCTTCCAGATATCGTCTTCCTCCGCCCGAGCGTACTTTTCGAGTACGTTGAAGAGCTCGTCGGCGGAAGAGGGGCAGCTCCGGGAGAGCCTTCGGTGGAGCTCCCCCGGGAGGATGCCGCTTTTGCAGGCTTCGATGACCGTAGAGTCGGGGACGTGGGCCACTTTGCTCTTCACCTGAGCAAAGCGCTTGAAGAAGCTTCTGATGGTTTCCCCAGTCCTCTGCCGGACAGTGTATAGCTGCGAGGAGTCCAGGGGACGCACGTAGTTCCCTTGGAAGTTGGCACAGAACTCCCGCTTGAGCTGCGAGAAAGACTTGATGGAGCCGGCCTTCAAGTTGTAGAACCAGGAGCGGGCAGTGCCAGAGAGGTAGAGGGGGAAGACGTTGCACTGTACTGTCTCGTCCCCCCCGGCCGCGAAGATGGCAGTGGAGTAGACCTGCACAAACTCGTAAGGGTCTGCCTCACCGTTATAGTGCTCGATGTGCGGAGGGCGGTAGGGCCGCGGCCACCGGATGCTGCGAAGTCTTCGGCACAGGGGCTGGTTAGCCCCCTGCACTTCCCAGGGAGAGCCCCGGTCGCTATCTTCTTTCACGGGACCTTCGTTGTCTGAGTCTGGAAGCGGTCCGAGAGGTCTGCCAGAATGGCGGTGGCGACGCTTTTCCTCCGGACCGGGACTGAGTTTCCGGACGTCCGGGCTCTCCGCCGGAGAGGTTGGCTCTTCAGCGGGTCTCTTCCCCCGGCCGGTACGAGAGCGAGGCTCCCCGCGCCCGCGGCCGGGGGGGAGTTCTTCCCCGCGCTCTAGTGAACGCATTCGCTCGACCTCCCCCAGGGCGAAGCGGACCTGTCCCGCCGAGGGAGGGAGCTCGTGCGCTGTAGCTGCCGGCCCGGATGCTTCCGGAGCCATTTGGGGGGAGCCCCCTGCGACGACCCCCGGAACCGGGAAGGGGGCAGGCCCTGTAACACCCGGAACCGGCGAGGGGGGAGCCCCCGCGGCGACGTCCGGAACCGGGGAGCCCATGCGGGGGGAAGTCCGCTGCGGCACGGGGGCTGCTCTGTCAACCACCCCCGGTGCGGTAAACGCGACGCGGGGGGCGGGACTGGCTCCCGGCGCAGGGTAAACCCCCGGCAAGAGGTGGGCTCCCGGCCCCGGGAACAGGCCGGGGACGGGGTACCCCCCTGGTGCCACGAAGGGCCCTGGCATGAAATAACCTCCCAGCACCGGGACGGGCCTGGGTGCCGGGAAGGGTCCGGACGTATATCCCGCAGAGGGAGGGAACCCCGCGGCAAGATCATACAGGGCGGACAACCCCCCGGAGGCCGGAGGGGCCGCCGGGTAACCCATAAACGGGGGCATGTTCCCCGGATACGGGTGTGACGCAAATGTGGGGGCCGGAGGCCGCGCCAGCACGCTAAGGAGCTCGTCCATAGAGCGCTGAGCGCGGAGCTGGCCTTCCACGAGAGCTTCGAGCAGGGCGTCCCGGGGAGCCGGGGGAGCCGTCGGGGGGAGACTGGTCCCGGCCGAGGTCCCCGCGGGCGCCGGGAACGACCTGGAGGTGGAAGCACCTAAGTTAAGAGGAAAGGAGGGAGGCCGTACCTGGGCCAGGTCGCCTCCGGAAGGGACCGCCGGGACAGCAGTGTCCCGGGCGGACGGCGTCGGGTCTCCGAGACCCGGATCACCGGGAAGGGTGCGAGCCCTTGTTCTTGGGGGAGCCATGGCGTCTTGTCACGAGTCCCCACGGTCGGCGCCAACTGTCGTGGTATTGCGAATACCCCGGCAGGTTTTGAGAATGTTCCTAGCGAAGATTACGCGGCGCGGGTTGACCGGATGACCGGTCCTCCCCCGCCGGACAAGCACAAAAAATGACACACGGGTTTATACAGGTTCGGGTCCCGGTGGGGGCCCTAGTCCTGTCGACGCGCTCCTGACCGGAGTCGGCTGGGGAGGCTCTCTCCGGGGGAGAGGCTTCCGGAGCACGTCTGTGAGTTTAGCTATTCCAATAAAAAAACCGATCCCTTACAACAGAGGGGTACAAGGGCTATTTATAACCCCAAAAAGAAGCAAAAAACCTAAACTACCCCGGAAGCCACCGTCGGATTGAAGGGCAGGACCGTCCTTCTCCCGGTCAAACGCCTTGGATGCTTGACAGGTGGTCGCTAGTTCCCGAGGCGCCCCTCGCGTGACCTGCACGTGATAAACAGTTCAAGACTTTACCTTTAGGAGGGCGATGAGGCCCGGGACGGCGCCGGAGGCCAGGTCCCGGGGGCCAAAAGGCGGCGCCCGGGGAGGCCCCGGAGGCCACGTCCCCGGGCAAAGGGCGGCGCCCGGGCCGGCACCGGAGGCCGCGTCCCGGGAGCCAAACGGCGGCGCCCGGGGAGGGGCCGGAGGCCGCGTCCCCGGGCAAATGGCGGCGCCCGGGACGGCATCGGAGGCCGCGTCCCGGGAGCCAAACGGCGGCGCCCGGGAAGGGGCCGGAGGCCGCGTCCCCGGGCAAATGGCGGCGCCCGGGACGGCACCGGAGCCGCGTCCTGGGAGCCAAACGGCGGCGCCCGGGAGGGCACCGGAGGCCACGTCCCGGGGGCCAAATGGTGGCGCCCGGGAGGGCACCGGACGCCACGTCCCGGGGGCCAAAAGGTGGCGCCCGGGGAGGGGCCGGAGGCCAGGTCCCCGGGCAAATGGCGGCGCCCGGGACGGCACCGGAGGCCACGTCCCAGGGGCCAAAAGGCGGCGCCCGGGAGGGCACCGGAGACCACGTCCCGGGGGCCAAAAGGCGGCGCCCGGGGAGGGGCCGGAGGCCAGGTCCCCGGGCAAATGGCGGCGCCCGGGACGGCACTGGAGGCCACGTCCCGGGGGCCAAAAGGCGGCGCCCGGGAGGGCACCGGAGGCCACGTCCCGGGGGCCAAAAGGCGGCGCCCGGGGAGGGGCCGGAGGCCAGGTCCCCGGGCGATCGTGACACTTCTTACCTGGACTTATCTCTATAAAGGCCGACCGTGCCTCTTCGCGAGCTCCATCATAGCACTCTGCCAGACACTCCATAACCGTGAGAGTAGTCTCAAGGTTATGTCCTCGCCTGTCGAAGCGCTCCTGCAGCTCCTCTTTTTCTTCTTCGAGAGTTTTGCACAAAGCAGACTTCTCCCTCAGAAGAACTTGGATCTCAGCAAGCTGTTCGCTGAGGACCCAGAGAGCCTTGTCCTCCTGTACATACATGAGTCAGCTCCAAAAATATGTAACAAGCAGAGAGGATAAAGATAATAACCTGGGTCACAGGCTGGGTGGAAAAAGCTGAGCATGGAAGGGGACTTGGTGGCAAAGGCACTGTAGGTGCAGTGATAACTAACACACTAGAAGATGGATGCGAAGAAAGGGTGAAGGTAGAACAGAAGTTGGAAGCAAAGAAAGAGCTGAGGGTTATGTGGCAGCCCAGTTCTCTGCTCCCATTAGCCTTTTGGATGAAGCTTCACTAGAGGATTCTACGTCATCTCCAAACCACTTCCTCGAAGGTGTCAGGTCTTCGAACATCTTGGAATTCCAAAATGCATTGCTTTGAAAATACTCAAACTACAAAGAAAAGATTCACACAGATGTTTTAGAAGAGAATTACCTTATGAAGAGCCTGTTCAATCTTGTCTTCTATCTCTATTTCTTCCTCATCGCTCTCAACAAACTTTTTGGAGTCTCGGTTTGCCATTAAGATGAGGTAGAGAAGGAAAAGTGAAGTAAGAAGATGAAAAGAAGTTCTAAAAGACTTAGCCAAGGAAAACTTGTGAGTCTTAGAACTGAAGAGCTTCGCTATTTATAGAGCCCAGAGGCGACGGTTCGTATTCACAAAGGCCTCGAGCTCCTAAATGCACTGATGTTTTGCCTCGATTATGTGGTAAAAGACTTCATGATTACCTGTCAAGTTAAACCCAGAGTTTTTCTTGGGGAAACAAACCGCCACATGGTGTACAGTGCCACACGGTCCAATGATTTTTAAATTTGAAGTTATTATCTTTTTATCGCTTCAAATTTGTGGGCTAGCTGACGAGGATTATTACCCAAGCTAGTTATTTATTTAGTATTGTCACGCCCCACCTTGGGGACCACGACTACTCCCGTGGGGACCCAACTCACTGCAGCTGGTCCCATACATGCATACCATTGACTTCCCAGGATAAGTCAAGGACAGGAGTACATTGCAGCAGAGTAACTTACCAAATATTTTGAGCAGTATGGCCTGCTGGCCTTGGTACAACATAATGGATTACAAAGCCATCATAGCATAAATAAGTCTGGTTAAAGCAAAATAACAACTACTCGTCGAAAGCTAGGTGAACCCCAACAACAAGAAGTTGAAAGCAGAACAACACTCTTCAGGGCTCCGGTGGAACTGGCTCTCCACCTTCTGGATCCAAGAAATTCTCCAGGCATTCATCTTGATCAAAAGCACTCCATCTATCGGTTGATAGATTGCAAGGGTGAGTACTTATGCACTCAGCAAGTCATAGTGTACAAGAGTGTATACATATAATAGTAATGTGATAACCTATGCTAGTAAAGAAGTGTGGATGGTTGTAAAATAGTCTTTTCTTTTATATCTCATGGCAGTACTTTTCATAACATAGCATTGCTATTCATGTTACAACTATTAATAGTACCACGGCGACACGTTAACACACGACAGCCCACGGCAGCACCCCTTAATATGACAACACATGTCATTCTTGTGTAATCTTGACTTATCAAATTTTACTTGGAAAATATACTTGTGTCACATCGACATAGATTTAATCCACCACAACAAACTCCTATAGACTCGGGAGCTCGGAGTATTCGAATACGTTTTTAACTCTGCAGAGGGGTACCAATTTACCAGCAAGATATTCCTTTCATGGCCATCCTATCAATATGATTAGACCCCTCCTCACTGCATAGTGTGAGTGGCAAGGTGGAGATAACAAGAACTTTTGTCATGGTTCACACACAATTCACCCCTGACCCTGTGGTCAGACTACCAGACCAAACCACAGTTGTGGCGGGCTATACCCCCACCCCAAACTGCATCTTCCCATTACTAGGTCAGCATGCATCACATCCAGTGATATGTGTAGGAGCCGCACTCTGTGCCAATCATGCACCACTTTCCATCTCATGCAGGGGTTTCATGTGCGATCCGCATATTTACTTGTTCAAGCCTGTCCCATACCAGGCTTGCAGTTAGTATGTTTTTCATGCCACTAAACGCACAACATAAGGTTCTAGTCCTTATATGCCAGTGACCAGACCATCCACAGCTACGCACACCCAGTGCCACCACCATTCCATACCAAACTCCGGTCACGGCTAGGGTTCTATTTCATGAATATACATATATACATATATATTAGTTTGTGGCTCACTACTAGATCATTTCACATTTTATTGGCATCCAGCCTAGTACTGCCAAATCATATCTCAACCATTCTTTCACATGCAATACTACTTATATTCAAGGTCATATCATAGCGATTCATGAAATATAGGTTCAAGATGTTCAAGAATATGACTTGCCTTCCGCGTCGTAAAAATCAGATGATGGTGTCGGGTCGGCGGTGAAGTCCTCGAACTCTGCCTTTGGATCTACTCAGCAACAAATCAAACACACAATGATTACTAGATATATCAAAAATGTTTTATGATCTATAAGTAGATATGCTTTAAAAGAATAATTGAACGATGCTAAAGTCGATTAAGCTTGCTGACTGAACTTAGTCGAAACTCTAGAGTTTTATAGATTCTAGGCTGAGGTTGGATGCTGGAGGTTGTTAAGGTTCCAAGACATGAGGTTCGACTTCCAGTTCACAGCTGGTTTGCTCAAAAACAGCGAATGTCAGCCGATTAACATTCGGTTCGTGGCCTGACAACGTCAAAGAATGACATAGGTATGGTTTAGTGGATTTCCAGTTGACAAAACTGTTGCATCTAGGCCCTTTTATGTTGATTTTGATTATTGATGACATTAAGTGTTTTGGACTAACCTTGTCTTTGAGCTATTTCTATGCAGAGCTATTTCTGTAAAGTCTGCAAGTGATCCGGGAAGATTTGCAGGTCACAGGTCCAAAGTCGCAAGCGCAAGGTCGCAATGTTGGCTGTGGTCACAGTTAAAGGTTGGAAGTCAAGGTCGCAAGTGCAAGGTCACCAAAACGAAAGTTGCAAGGATTAAAGATGCAAAGGATCTGAGGTAATATTTGTTTTATTTTGACCGATCTCGGTGTTTGGAGTTTGATCGGTTTAGGAAATTATTTTTTAGTTTTAACCGTACTATAAAGAGGGGTGGCGAAAGTCCTCTCTTTATCTCCAACACAAACCGAGAAACTTAGGTCATTGCATTGCATCATTTTGGTTGGATTTGATTTGTTTTTGGTTTGAGAGATTTGGATTTTCAAATGATTTTTTGACAGCAGAAGTGTTTTTCATTTTTCCAGAAAGATCTAGGTAGATCTGGTTTTTGCTTCTGTTGACAAAAATGTAACCCTTGAAATTATCTTTCAAACGAGCTATTAAACTATCAATTTAGATTTCTGGATCAAAAGTTATGGATGTTTTTAACGGACTGTCAGTTATTTGGTTTTTCAGTTTAGTTTTTGACAGCAGAATATTTTTTGCATTTTCTGGAAAGATCTAGAGAGATCTGGCTTTTTCTTCTGTTTACAAAAAGATAGTCCTTTAAAATATCTTTCAAATGAGCTATTAAACACCTCTTTTGGATTTCTGGATTTAAAGTTATAGCTGTTTTTGTTCAGACTGACTGTCAGTTTGCTGAACTGACTGTCAGTTTGAATGTCAGTTTGTGCTAACTGACAATTGTCCAGAGAGTGTGTTTTTCGGGCCAAAAATTTTTGTACTAAACTGACTGTCAGTATGCCCATGCTGACTGTCAGTTTGGGTTTCGACCACAACTGTTTTTATCTGAGTTTCTATTTGATCTGGTCGATGTTTTGGTCGAACTGACTGTCAGTTTGCATAACTGACTGTCAGTTGTGGGTTTCAGCTTTCCTGTTTTGGCTGCAAACGGCTAGCTATTTTTTATCCGTAAATTTTGTCGGCCGTTGTGCACTAAACTGACTGTCAGTTTGCATAACTGACTGTCAGTTTGGGTTGCTGATTTTCAGCCCTAGCTCCAACGGTTCATTTGCTTCTTGAGGCTATAAAAAGGGGCTTTGGGCATAAGTTTTCTACAACAAGCAGTCTCCTCTCATATACACTCTTGAGCTCTAGTTTCATATATAAAATCTTGATCTTTTGATCAAGTCGAGTGCTTTTCGATCCACCGAGAGCTTCAGTTCTTTTGTTTTTGCATACACTTAGTTTCTCGGTGCGTGTTTGGAGGTCTAGAGAAGACCTCGCTGCCTGTTACTCTTGGTGAGCGCCCTCACCTAGATGGTTCGGAGGCGTGGCCGCTGATCTCTCCGTTCGGAGATTGTCGGAGAGGCTCGGCAAGTGTGTACAAGGCATCGGTGCTCGCCTTTCCGGAGTGGACAAGGAGCAACCATTAGTGATAATATCCTTTGTGGATATTGAAGCGAGACTCAAGTGATTTGAGTGCTTCAACGAGGATTAGTGGAGACTGGGCGAGTCTCCGATACCTCGGTAAAAATCATTGTGTTCGTTCTCTTTTCCCTTTGCTTATATTATTTGTTCTTTATTTGCTTTAAGTTTTTAAGCTTTAAAAGCCTCCTATTCACCCCCCCCCTCTAGTCGGCATCCTTGATCCAACACGTGGTATCAGAGCTTGGTCTCTCGATTCATTAGGCTTTACCGCCTAGAGAGAGGATGTCGTCAAGTAGAGATTTTCTTCTCGGTCATACCGGTCGTGCGCCTATCTTTGATGGGACAAACTATCCTTATTGGAAAGTGCGCATGTCGGTATTCCTAGAAGCAATGGGGCTTGATGTATGAGATATTGTTAAACTCGGCTTTACTCCTCCGGTTGATCCGGCAAGTCAGTCTGAGGACGATAGGAGAAAGTTGCATTTAAATGCCCGTGCAAAAAATGCACTCTTTGCCGGTTTATCTTTGAATGAGTTCAACCGTGTGAGCAATCTCACGACTGCTCATAAGGTTTGGACTACCCTTGAAGAAATTTACGAGGGCACTACAAAGGTTAAAGAGGCAAAATTGCTAATGGTGAGGCAAAAATATGAGACATTCACCATGTCATCAACCGAGTCCGTGGATTCCATGTTTACTCGGTTAAATAACATTGTGAATGAACTCAAGGGTCTTGGTGTTGTTTTTACTGACCTTGAGCTTGTGAGAAAGATGCTTAGGGCCTTGCCGGAAAGCTTCGACACCTTGGTCACGGTTCTCACAAACTCCGATCTATCGACCACAACACCAACCGATCTTTATGGGAACCTCATCACCCATGAGATGCACAAGAAGGAGAAGAAGGAAGCGGCCGAACCCACGGAGACGAAGAAGAAAGCTTTGGCCTTCAAAGCTAATGCAAGGAACGATTCAAGCGAAGGCTCCTCCGATGAAGACCTCGCACTTATGGTAAAGAACACTCAAAAACTTCTTCGCAGGTTACATAAGAAAGGTGTCAACATTGACACACGACCAAAGGGGCAAAAGCAAAACAACTTCAAAGACATCATTTGCTATGGATGTCATGAGAAGGGACACATAGCATCAAGATGTCCAAACAAGAACAAGGCGTGGAACAAGAAGAAGAAGTTCTTCAAGAAGAAGAATGAAGAAATCAAAGAAGCTTGTTTTGGAGAATGAATGTCCGGCGGAGAGAGCTCCGACTCCGACTCCGACAACGAACGAAGTTGCTCCAAGAAGATGGCCGGACTAGCTCTCGGCAACAACACTTCATCCATGTGCCTTATGGCCAAAGGCGATGAAAAGGTACACTCCAATGATCCATCATATGATGATTTAGTTGAGATGATAACTGAATTAAATGAAGTTTTTGGAAAAACTAAGATGAAGTATAAGGCGCTTAAGGAAGAGCATTCTTCCCTACGTGCTCAATACTCTGAACTTAAAGATTCATATGAAAGCATGCTTATAAAAGATGTTACAAATGCTTCATCTAAGGTAGATGCTTCAACTTCATGTAACTTGAATGAATCTCCCTCTAGTAGTCATCACACTCCATGTGTTTCAAATGACAACATCTTAAATGAAAATAATGTACTTAAGGCACAAGTTGAAAAACTTGGAAAAGGCTTAGAAAATTGCTTTAAAGGTAAAGTATCTCTTGATCTAATCCTTAGTAAACAAAGATGTTCTTTTAGAAAAGAAGGATTAGGATATTTTCAAAAGAAAGGAAGGAAACAAAATTCTAAAACTATATTTGTTAAAGCATGCAACACATTTTGTCATAAATGCCATGAAACCGGTCTTTCACATGAAGCATGTCCCTTAATGACTCCGAATTATTTTGATACTTGCTACATGCTTCAAAAGTCGAGAAAAGGTTATGCTATAGCAAAGTATGTTGGTGCACCCATGTTAAACAAAAAGAAGAAATCTATTTGGGTGCCCAAAGCTTTGATTGCTAACATTGAAGGACCCAAAAAGGTTTGGGTACCTAAAAGAACTTAATTCTTTTTATGCAGGTGAACTACAAGACCGGTGGGAGGCATTGGGTGCTAGATAGCGGATGCTCCGAACACATGACCGGTAACAAGAAGTTGTTCACCTCAATAGAAGACAACTCAAGCGAGAACCAAAAAATTACCTTTGGCGACAACCGTCAAGGAAATGTGGTCGGCTTGGGTAAAATCGCAATCTCAAATGATCTATCTATTTCAAATGTTTTATTGGTTGAATCTCTAAATTTCAATTTGCTTTCCGTTGCACAAATTTGCGATTTTGGTTTTAGTTGCACATTTTTCCCAAAAGAAGTTTTGGTTGAAAGTTTAAAAGATAAAACCTTGATCTTTAAAGGCTTTCGTTTTGGAAATCTTTATTTGGTTGATTTTCATTCAAAAGATGCATCTCTTTCAACATGTCTTGTCTCTCAAACCTCAAAAGGTTGGCTATGGCATAGACGACTTGCACATGTTGGAATGCATCAATTGAGAAAACTTTTAAAACGTGATTTGGTTGTTGGCTTAAAGGATGTGAATTTTGAAAAGGACAAACCTTGTAGCGCTTGTCAAGCGGGCAAGCAAGTAGCTACTTCACATCCAACTAAGCGCATTCTTTCGACTTGCAAACCTTTGGAACTTCTTCATATGGATTTATTTGGACCTTCCGAGTTCCAAAGTATCGGGGGTAGCAATTATGGTTTTGTGATTGTTGATGATTTTACTCGCTATACTTGGGTTTTCTTTATTTCTCAAAAATCTGAAACCCCCGATGTTTTCAAAAGTTTTGCAAAACGTGTTTCTACTGAATTCGAATTATCCATCAAGAAAATCCGTAGTGATCATGGTGGAGAGTTCGTTAATTCAACTCTATTTGATTTTTGTGACTCTCTTGGAATCAAACACGAATTTTCCACATCCTACACTCCACAGCAAAATGGAGTTGTTGAAAGGAAAAATCGAACACTTATAGAAATGGCAAGAACTATGCTAAGTGAGTATGATACTCCTACTCGCTTCTGGGCTGAAGCCGTGCATACCGCTTGCTATTCTATAAATCGGCTTTATTTGCATCCTCTTCTGAATTTGACTCCTTATGAACTTCTTGTTGGGCGCAAGCCAAATATTTCTTATTTCCGAGTCTTTGGTTGCAAATGTTATATTCTTAAGAAAAGAAATTTTGGTGGAAAATTTCAAAGAAGAGTAGATGAAGGCTTTCTAGTCGGATACTCCACCACTAGTAAAGCTTATCGTGTTTTTAATAAAAATACAAGTTGTATTGAAGAATCGGGTGATGTCGAATTTGATGAAACTAATGGCTCACAAAAGGAGCAAGTATCTCATGAAGTTTCAGGTGAAGATCTTCAAGAAGCAATGAAGAACATAACCATTGGAGACATCAAGCCAACAGAGGAAGATCAAGAAGATGATGTTAATATTGAGAATGTTGATCAAAATGTATCAACATCTCATGTTAATCTTCCAGAACAAGGTCAAGATGAAGCAGTACAAGATGAAGAACCAAGGCAACACCAAACCATCACCAAGGATCACCCTCTAGACCAAATATTGGGTGACGTCAGTAAGGGTGTTCAAACTCGATCTCATATTGCTGCATTTTGTGAACATCATTCATTTGTGTCTTCTTTAGAACCCAAACATGTTAATGAAGCTTTAAATGATCCTGATTGGGTTAATGCCATGCATGAAGAACTTAATAACTTTGCTAGAAATGAAGTTTGGACTCTAGTAGAAAGACCAAAAGATCATAATGTTATTGGAACAAAATGGGTTTTCAGAAATAAGCAAGATGAAAATGGTGTTGTAATCAGAAACAAAGCTTGTCTTGTTGCTCAAGGCTTCACTCAAGTCGAAGGTTTAAACTTTGGTGAAACTTTTGCACCGGTAGCAAGACTTGAAGCTATTCGCATTCTTCTTGCTTATGCATCATGCTTTAATATCAAACTTTTTCAAATGGATGTAAAAAGTGCTTTTCTAAATGGTGAAATTTTTGAACTTGTATTTGTTGAGCAACCTCCCGGTTTCGAAGATTCTAAATTTCCAAACCATGTATTTAAATTGTCGAAAGCTCTCTATGGTCTCAAACAAGCTCCTCGAGCCTGGTATGAGCGACTTAGAGACTTTCTATTATCAAAAGGTTTTAAAATTGGGAAGGTTGATACAACTCTCTTTACAAAAAAAATTGAAAAAGACTTGTTCATTTGTCAGATATATGTTGATGATATTATCTTCGGATCTACTAATGAACATTTCTGTCATGAGTTTGGAGAGATGATGTCTAGGGAGTTCGAGATGTCCATGATTGGTGAGCTGAGCTTCTTCCTCGGTTTACAAATCAAGCAACTCAAGAACGGGACGTTCGTGAGTCAAACCAAGTACGTGAAGGACCTGCTCAAGCGCTTTGGGATGGAAGACGCCAAGCCAATCAAAACTCCCATGGCGACAAATGGACATTTGGACATGGACAAAAGCGGCAAATCGGTTGATTCTAAACTGTATAGGTCTATGATTGGTAGTCTTTTATATCTCACTGCATCTAGGCCTGATATCATGTTTAGTGTGTGCTTATGTGCTAGATTTCAATCTGATCCTAAGGAATGCCATTTAACTGCTCTTAAAAGAATCCTTAGGTATTTAAAATGTTATCCCAGTTTAGGCCTTTGGTACCCTAAAGATGCAAATTTTGAGTTAATTGGGTATTCGGATTCTGATTATGCTGGGTGTAAGATTGATCGTAAAAGCACATATGGTAGCTGTCAGCTGTTGGGGAGATCATTAGTATCATGGTCATCTAGGAAGCAAAATTCTGTAGCTCTCTCCACAGCTGAAGCTGAGTATGTGTCTGCAGGCAGTTGTTGTGCTCAATTGTTGTGGATGAAGCAGACATTTTTGGATTATGGGATTATATTTGATAATGTGCCACTATTATGTGATAATGAAAGTGCCATTAAAATTGGTAATAATCCTGTTCAACATTCTAGAACTAAGCATATTGAAATAAGGCACCATTTTATTAGAGATCATGTGGCAAAAGGAGATATTGATGTGAATTATGTTAGAACTGATTTGCAACTAGCAGATATCTTCACTAAACCCCTAGATGAATCAAGATTTTGCTTTTTAAGGGGTGAACTGAACATTATTGATATATCAAATGCTAGTTGATCTAAAATAAGTGTATGATCTTTCTTGTCCTCCCACCTTTTTGTGCTTGATGACAAAGGGGGAGAGATTCTTGAGTTTCTTGCTTCATTATTGTCATTGTTTATGCTTAGGGGAGAGATTGGGGAGAAAGATTTTTGAGATATCTCATGATCTATTATTATAAATTCATTGAAAGATTTTTGAGATATCTCACGATCTATTATTATAAATTCATCATTATAGATTCATTCTCAAATTTCAAATGACTCATATGGGTATGTACATATGCATGCATTTAGGGGGAGTTCCTGAATATCTGTTAATTATGCATGTACTTAGGGGGAGTCATTTGATTTTATTCATTTAAACACTTGTTGTCATCAATCATCAAAAAGGGGGAGATTGTTGCATCTAGGCCCTTTTATGTTGATTTTGATTATTGATGACATTAAGTGTTTTGGACTAACCTTGTCTTTGAGCTATTTCTATGCAGAGCGATTTCTGTAAAGTCTGCAAGTGATCCGGGAAGATTTGCAGGTCACAGGTCCAAAGTCGCAAGCGCAAGGTCGCAATGTTGGCTGTGGTCGCAGTTAAAGGTTGGAAGTCAAGGTCGCAAGTGCAAGGTCACCAAAACGAAAGTTGCAAGGATTAAAGATGCAAAGGATCTGAGGTAATATTTGTTTTATTTTGACCGATCTCGGTGTTTGGAGTTTGATCGGTTTAGGAAATTATTTTTTAGTTTTAACCGTACTATAAAGAGGGGTGGCGAAAGTCCTCTCTTTATCTCCAACACAAACCGAGAAACTTAGGTCATTGCATTGCATCATTTTGGTTGGATTTGATTTGTTTTTGGTTTGAGAGATTTGGATTTTCAAATGATTTTTTGACAGCAGAAGTGTTTTTCATTTTTCCTGAAAGATCTAGGTAGACCTGGTTTTTGCTTCTGTTGACAAAAATGTAACCCTTGAAATTATCTTTCAAACGAGCTATTAAACTATCAATTTGGATTTCTGGATCAAAAGTTATGGATGTTTTTAACGGACTGTCAGTTATTTGGTTTTTCAGTTTAGTTTTTGACAGCAGAAGAATTTTTGCATTTTCTGGAAAGATCTAGAGAGATCTGGCTTTTTCTTCTGTTGACAAAAAGATAGTCCTTTAAAATATCTTTCAAATGAGCTATTAAACACCTCTTTTGGATTTCTGGATTTAAAGTTATAGCTGTTTTTGTTCAGACTGACTGTCAGTTTGCTGAACTGACTGTCAGTTTGAATGTCAGTTTGTGCTAACTGACAATTGTCCAGAGAGTGTGTTTTTCGGGCCAAAAATTTTTGTACTAAACTGACTGTCAGTATGCCCATGCTGACTGTCAGTTTGGGTTTCGACCACAACTGTTTTTATCTGAGTTTCTATTTGATCTGGTCGATGTTTTGGTCGAACTGACTGTCAGTTTGCATTACTGACTGTCAGTTGTGGGTTTCAGCTTTCCTGTTTTGGCTGCAAACGGCTAGCTATTTTTTATCGGTAAATTTTGTCGGCCGTTGTGCACTAAACTGACTGTCAGTTTGCATAACTGACTGTCAGTTTGGGTTGCTGATTTTCAGCCCTAGCTCCAACGGTTCATTTGCTTCTTGAGGCTATAAAAAGGGGCTTTGGGCATAAGTTTTCTACAACAAGCAGTCTCCTCTCATATACACTCTTGAGCTCTAGTTTCATATATAAAATCTTGATCTTTTGATCAAGTCGAGTGCTTTTCGATCCACCGAGAGCTTCAGTTCTTTTGTTTTTGCATACACTTAGTTTCTCGGTGCGTGTTTGGAGGTCTAGAGAAGACCTCGCTGCCTGTTACTCTTGGTGAGCGCCCTCACCTAGACGGTTCGGAGGCGTGGCCGTTGATCTCTCCGTTCGGAGATTGTCGGAGAGGCTCGGCAAGTGTGTACAAGGCATCGGTGCTCGCCTTTCCGGAGTGGACAAGGAGCAACCATTAGTGATAATATCCTTTGTGGATATTGAAGCGAGACTCAAGTGATTTGAGTGCTTCAACGAGGATTAGTGGAGACTGGGCGAGTCTCCGATACCTCGGTAAAAATCATTGTGTTCGTTCTCTTTTCCCTTTGCTTATATTATTTGTTCTTTATTTGCTTTAAGTTTTTAAGCTTTAAAAGCCTCCTATTCACCCCCCCCTCTAGTCGGCATCCTTGATCCAACAAAAACAAGTTTAGCTTAAGGCACTGGGTGCAAATTGAAGCAAGACAACTAATTGACAAACTGGTTTTACAAAAAAGCCCAGAGAATCAAAGAATTTGCAGTTAAAACCCTTGTACAGAGAAATTGAATGCCAGTGCACTGCTGGTTTCTAGGTTTGTTGGGGGAAATCTCCGCCTGATCAAACCCGGTGATTAGCACCAGGCGCCGCCTTTTGCTCGGGGACAAAGGCCCTGGCGACCCTGTCCCAGGCGTCTCCTTTTGGCCGGGGACAAGGGTCCCGGTGACCCCGTCCAGGGCGCCGCCTTTTGGCTGGGGACAAGGGTCCCGGTGACCCCGTCCTGGGCGCCGCTTTTTGGCCGGGGACAAAGCCCCTAGTGACCCCTGTCCCGGGCGCCACCTTTGGCCCGGGGACAAGGGCCACGGGACCCCGTCCCAGGCGCCACCTTTAGCCCGAGGACAAGGGCCCCGGTGACCCCGTCCTGAGCGCCGCCTTTTGTCCGGGGACAAAGGCCCCAGTGCCCCTATACCGGGCGCTGCCTTTGGCCCCGGGACAATGGCCCTGGTGACCCGTGTCCCAGGCGGCACCTTTTCCCGGGGACAAAGGCCCCGGTGACCCCTATCCCGGGCGCCGCCTTTGGCCTCGGGACAACGGCCCTGGTGACCCCTGTCCCAGGCGCCGCCTTTTTCCTGGGGACAACGGCCCGGGGCGCCGCCTTTGGCCCGGGGACAATGGCCCCAGTGCCCTTGTCCCGAGTGCCGCCTTTGGCCTGAGGACAACGGCCTCAGTGGCCCCGTCCCGGGCGCCGGGTCACGCAGGGATCACGTGAGGAACGCCTCAGGAATCTATGAGGACACTTGTCAAGCATCCAACCCCCCTGGTCGGAAGAAGGACGTTGGTACCCTCAATCCAACGTCCGCAGCCGAGGTAGTTTAGTCTTTTTGCTTCTTTCGGGCCTATATATGCCCTTGTGTGCCTCTCTTGTTACCAAGGACAATTCATTTGCATCAATACACAAAAACCAATAGGTGTGCTCTGGAGCACTCTCCCCGCGAGAGAACTCCCCTAGCCGACTCAAGTCGGGAGCATGTCAACAGGACTAGGGTCTCCACTGAGACCTAAACCTATATAAATCCCCATGTCATTCTTCGCGTTTGCCCGACGGGAGAGGACCGATCACGCGGTCAGCTCGCGTCATCTTTTCTTCGCTAGGAACCTTCGTAAAACCTGCCGAGGTATTCGTAATACCACGACAGTTTGGCGCCGTCCGTGGGGACTTCTAAACGAATCGCCATGGCTCCTCTGAGAACAAGGGCTCAGGCCCTACCCGGTTATGCCGGTCCCAGCTACCCGGTGCCACCTCCTTGAGACACGACCGCCTCGGCGCTTCCGACCGGATGCGGTCAAACCCAAGTATCACCTCTCACCCTTATGGTTATTTCCGGTGGACAGACTTCTAGGCCCAGCCCGGTGACCGTGGCCACCTCGACAGGGACCAATCTCCCCCCGACTGCGCCCCCGGCTTTCAGGGACGCCTTGCTCGAGGCTCTAGTCAAGAGCCAACTCCGTGCCCAGCGCTCCATGGACGAGCTGCTCTGCGTCTTGGCGCGGCCGCCGGCCCCTGTCTATCCGTCACACTATCCATTCAAGGGGGCTCTGCCCCCGTTTACGGGGTACCCGTGGTCCCTCCGGTTCCCAGAGTTCCGACCGCCACCGGGACCTATGACCAAGCTGGGAGTTACGTCCCCCCGGCAGGCCCTGCACCCCATGTGTTCCCTGCTTCGGGGGCTCCCCCGGCCCCAGGGGTTAACCCCATGCCCGGGGCTTTCCCGATGCCGGGAGCTTATCTCGCACCGAGGACCTTCCCAGGAATAGGGGCTCATCTCACACCGGGAGCTTTCCCCGCGCCGAGAGCCGGTCCCGCCTCGTCGGTCGCATCCGCCGTGCCGGAGGCAATCCTTGGGCGAAGGGGGTCCGATATGCCCGAGATGACCTCCACGCCACCGCGGGACCTCCCCCGCGAGGGACCCCCCTCTTCGACTCTACACGTCAATGCGGGGGTCCGTCCGGTGGTGGATCTCTCCCATGCGCGGTAGCACCTTCCAGGCCGGGAACAGCCGCGCATGAGCTCCCTCCTCCCCGGGGCCGCCCCCAAGGGCTCCCCCGGCTGATCAGGTCTGCTTTACCTGGGAGGAGGTTGAGCGAATGCGTACCACGACATCCGGGGAGGCTCCCTCTCAGTACCGATCGGAACTCCCCTCGGCTCGCAGCCGCGGAGAGCCACGCACTTGTCCTGATCAGGGGAAGAGACCCGCTGAAGAAGCGACTGCCACTTCTGAGGGATACCTGGACGTCCATGAGGTTAGTTCGACCAACCTAGAGGAGAGGAGACGTTATCGTCACACTAGCGGACCGCTTGGACCCCTCCCCGACTCCGACGACGAACGCGCATCACCAATTAAAGGGGATGACGACCAAGACTCTCCCCGGGAGGTGGAGGGGGCCAACCAACCATTGTGCTGCCAACTCCGGTGCATCCGCTGGCCACGACCCTACCACCCACCACACATCGAGCATTACAATGGTGAGGCCGACCCTTATGAGTTTGTGCAGGTGTACTCCACGGCTATTTCAGCGGCTGGGGGGGATGAGACGGTGCAGTGCAATGTCTTCCCCCTCTACCTCACCAGGATTGCTCGCTCATGGTTCTACAACCTTAAGGGTGGCTCCATCAAGTCTTTCACGTAGCTTAAGCTTGAATTCTGCGCAAACTTCCAAGGGAACTATGTGCGTCCCCTGGACTCGTCCCAACTCTACACCGTCCGACAGAGGACGGGGGAGACCATCCGCAGTTTCTTCAAGCGCTTCGCTCGGGTTAAGAGAAAAGTTGCTCACGTCCCCGACTCCACAATCATCGAGGCGTGCAAGAGTGGGATCCTCCTCAGGGAGCTCCATCGGAGACTCTCTCGGAGCTGCCCCTCCTCTACCGACGAGCTCTTCACCGTGCTTCAGGAATACGCTCGGGCCGAGGAGGATGACCTCTGAAAGAAGAACCAGGGGGGCTCCTGCCCCCGCTGATCGGGAGGCTAGGGATCCCCTTTAAGCGTCCCAGAAGGGGTAACCGCAGTGAGCCACAGCCTCAGGACACTTTTGTCCTCGAGGGCGGAGGCTGCTCGCGCGATGCCCCCAAGGGAACCGCCCGTTCCCCAAGCCTAAAGGTCGTGGGGGGGGCGGGCAGCCGTCCCGCGACCAGGAAGGTCCCACAACGGGAGGCAAGGAGAGCACAACCAGCTTGTGGTGCACCTTCCACAAGTCCAATACCCACGCTACTCGGGAATGCCACCAACTTCTTAAGCACTTCGCCACATTCCTCGACCAGCGTGGGCAAGGGGAGGGAGTCCTGCCTCCTTACCGCCTCAACCATCTTTGCTAGCTCTTCCCGCACCCTCCGGGGAGCAGCAAGGACACGCACGAGAAGGGGGGCTCAGCTGAAGGGCTCCCCTTCCAAACCTCCCAGAGGCGCATAAACGTCATTATGGGAGGATCCACCTCAGGGCGAGATTGTAAGTGCTAGCGCAAGGAGTATGCACGGGAGGTAAGGTTGTGGGGGTGCTACACACGTCTCGGCCACCGAAGTGGTCAGACGTCCCCCTCACCTCTACAACGGAAGACGCGCGTGGGGTTCGCTTCCCCCATGACGACCGCTCATCGTCTCCACCACCGTCTACAATTGCCAGCTAGCGCGCATCCTCATTGACGGCGGGAGTTCCGCCGATGTCCTGTACCTGAAAGCATTCAGGGAAATGCACATCGATGAAAAGCTGCTGCAACCCGCGGTCGGGCCCATGCAAGGCTTCATCCCCGAAAAAACCATCCATCCGGTGGGGAAGGTCGATCTCGGCATGACCTTCGGCTCCTCGGACAACTACTGGACCAAGCTGGTCTGGTTTGACATGGTGGACCTCCCCTCTTCTTACAACACCATCATGGGGAGGACCACTATCAATCGTCTGGGGGCCGCAATCTACCAGAACTATCTCTGTGTGAAGATCCCCGGGCCTCGTGGTGTGATCACCCGAGGTGACCAGGACATGGCCCGCGCTCTTTATGGTCGGAGGCCCCCCTGCCACCAGCCGGCTCCTTCCCCTGGGCCTCTCCGGAGGCCTCGAGAAGGCGCGCGAATTCTTGCGCCTCCACCGCCCCCCTGGAGTTTTCTTCCGGGGGGTGGCGTCACCTCGCGCCAGGAAGGCGCTCATACGCGCCCCGACCCGGGGGTGGCGTCCCGGGCCTTCATGGGCGTGGAACCCGGTGTCGTTGCTGGACCGGAGGCCTTCTGAGCCTTGGCACGCTTTGTCTCAGAACCCTCGACGGCCTCCTTCCCCCGCTTGTGAGAACCAGGGGTCAGGAGAGGCGTCCTCTCCGGCAGCCTTATCCCAAAGGCGTCGGCCACCAAGTTCCGGGGAGGACCCTCCCCGATGACGAGCACAATACGCTCGTGCTTGTCGACGTAGTACCTCCCGAGGAGGTTCTTTGCCTTCTTCTGGGCAGCAGGGTATGGTCGGACTACAAAAGTGAAGAGAGTTAGCAAAATTAACAAAAAACGAAGAAAGTCGCCGGGAGCTTACGTCGGGTCACCAGCTTTTGCGGAGGCCACTGCGCCGGGCACATTCCGATCCCCCTCGTCCCGTATGAGAATGGGGAGACCTTTAGTTACGTCAGCTCCTCGGCGACGTCCCTCATGGAACGGACGCCCCGGGAGCCAACCACCTGGCTGAGGAGCTTCAGCTCATCCTCGGTCCACACCGGGGGCTTGGGGGCGGACGACGGCTGTAGGAGGGGGGCTCTGGTGAGTAGGTCACCTCGGCGTCCCGGACCCGGAGGTAAAACCACCTACGGACCCAATCCCCCGAGTGGTCCCGGGAAGCCACCACCGGGTACTCATGCACCAGTGACGGCAGGAGCGGTATCATGACGGAGCTGAACGGGGACTTCGGCCCTCCCTTCACCAGATGGGAGCTCCTCACTGTCGGCTCATAGAAGTACCGGAACAACTGGAGTGTCGGCTCCCATCTGGTGGCTATCTCGAATAGTCAGATGAAGAGCTCCATCCGAATGAAAGCATTCGGCGTCAGGTGGTTGAGCGCCACCTCGTATTCCCGCAGAAACTCCCAAAGCAACGGATGTACCGGGAGCCGAAGCCCAGCCTCGAGGAAGGCCTCGAAGACGACCACTTCTCTGGGCCTCGGGCGGGGGACGCCATCCTTCTTGGAGGGGATCCGGATGTCCCCGTCCGTGACAACCACCCGGTCCACGAGGGACTCTAAGTCCCCCTGAGTGAACTCGGAGGCCCAGAGGAAGTCCGCGGTGACTTCCTCCGGAGGCACGTCGGCGGCCTTGGCGCGACCCTTGGGACCCATTGTTTTTTCCGGTGTCTTGGGCTCTTAAGGGGACTTAGGCTTAGGTTTCTGGAGGCTAGGCTTCCGGGAGAAGGCTACCGGGAGAGCTTAGGGCACCGGTGGCGTTTGAGGAATGAAGGTTCGAATAACTTCTTCGGGCCCCTCGAGGCCCTATTTATAGGACTCTAATGTGGCCCCGATGGGTGCCACGTGGCCCATCGTGGGGAATCCGTGCCACTCAATTCAAATGACGCGTGTGAATCGAAGGGGCGGACGCGAGAAATGACGCATCGCCAGTTCGAACCGCACGCGAGCAATATGGCCGAGCGGTGCACTCCAATCGAGACTGGGGGCGACATAATGACCGATGGCACTGCCATAAGTATCTAGCGCAAAGATTGAAGCGTCAACAAGACACCGAAAATCTATCCCAGAGGAGATGTTCCCGGTGGTGTGAGCCATCCCCTGCGGGGACTCGGACAGCGTCCCCGGAGGACATGGGGGGTTGCTGTTGAGGAAAATCTCCACTAGACCAAGTCCATGTATGAGGTAGGGCCCCCGGTGACCTCGTCCCGGGTGCCGCCATTTACCCAGAGACACGGCCCCCGGTGACCTCGTCCCGGGAGCCGCCATTTACCCGAGAACAAGGCCCCCAGTGACCTCGTCCCGGGTGCCACCATTTACCCGGGAACAAGGCCCCCAGTGACCCCGTCCCGGGCGCCGTTTTCCCGGAGACAAGGCCCCCGGTGACCTCGTCCCGAGCACCGCCATTGACCCGGAACAAGGCCCCTGGTGACCTCATCCCAAGCGCTGCCATTTACCCGGGAACAAGGCCCTCGGTGACCCCGTCCCGGGCGCTGCCATTTTCCCGGAGACAAGGCCCCCGGTGACCTCAACCCGGGTGCCACTATTTACCCTAGAACAAGGCCTCCGATGACCCCGTCCCAGGCGCCGCCATTTACCCGGGAACAAAGCCCCAGTGACCCCGTCCCGGGCACCGCCATTTGTCAGGGGATAAGTCCTTCGGCGCTGAGTCACGTGAGAATCACGCGAGGAGCACATCGGGAACTGGCGAGGACACTTGTCAAGCATCCAAGCCCCCTGGCCGGAAGAAGGACGCTAGTGCCCTTCGATCTGACGGTTGCGGCTGTGGTAGTTTCATCTTTTTGCATCTTTTGGGCCTATATAAGCCCTTGTACCCCTCTCATGTAACAGAGGACAATTCATTTTTACATCAATACACAAAAACCAATAGGCGTGCTCTGGAGCACTCTCCCCACGAGAGAACTCCCCCAGCCGACTCAAGTCGGGAGCACGTCGACAGGACTAGGGTCTCTACTGAGACCTAAACCTGTATAAACCCTCGTGTCATTCTCCGTGTTTGCCGACGGGAGAGGACCGGTCATGCGGTCAGCTCGCGTCATCTTTTCTTTGCTAGGAACAACCAAAAAACCTGCCGGGGTATTCGTAATACCACGACAAGCATCAACATGATAAAAGCCTGGGGGGGAGGACTCTGTCCCGGCGTCGGGCACCACAGCAGTCCCCTCCAGAAGGTCTCCCCCCAAACCGCGTCCAGAGGGGGACCTCTGAAAGGTCCCAC
This sequence comes from Pharus latifolius, assembly GCA_019359835.1. Taxonomy (NCBI): domain Eukaryota; kingdom Viridiplantae; phylum Streptophyta; class Magnoliopsida; order Poales; family Poaceae; genus Pharus; species Pharus latifolius. The sequence goes on along the minus strand of CM033319.1, from coordinate 49,192,567 downwards.
AGTCCCCAGATGATGGGGGCAGGACTGTCAAGATCGGGGCGGACCTTTCCGAAGAGAACGCGAAGCAACTCGCAACTTTCCTCTGTGAGAATGCTGAAGTGTTCACATGGAAGCCCACCGACATGCAGGGCATCGCCTGAGAAGTCATCGAGCATAAGCTCGCTATGACTCCCGATCACCCCCCGGTTAAACAGAAATTGAGGAAGCTCTCCCTTGAATGCCAAGAGGCTATCAAGGTCGAGATCACCAAGCTCCGAGAGGCAAGGTTCATTCGGGAGGTCTTGCACCCCGAATGGCTGGCAAACCCCGTCCTCGTGAAGAAGTCGAACGGCAAGTGGCGAATGTGCGTGGACTTCACTGACCTTAACCGCGCTTGCCCAAAAGACAACTTCCCACTGTTGCGGATCGACCAACTAGTCGATTCGACCGCGGGGTGTGAGTTGATGAGCTTCTTGGACGCGTATTCAAGCTATCACCAAATCCGGATGGCGGAAGAGGACGAGGAAAAGACGAGTTTTATAACTCCCCTGGGGACCTTCTGCTACCTCCATATGCCTTTCGGGCTGAAAAATGCTGGAGCAACGTTCCAGCGACTTATGTCACTAGTCCTTAAAGACCAAATTGGCCACAACGCCGAAGTCTACGTCGATGACACAGTCATCAAAAGTCTCCGTGCGACCTCCCACCTCGACGACCTAGCGGAGACCTTCCGCAACCTCCGCAAATATGGGTTAAAGCTAAACCTGGAGAAGTGCACCTTTGACGTATGCGGGAGGAAGCTCCTTGGCTTCCTCGTGTCCTAGCGGGGCATAGAGGCCAACCCTGAAAAAATTCGGGCCCTGCTGGACATGCCCCCACCGTGCTCCATCAAGGACATACAGCGGCTGACCGGCCGTATGGCCGCGCTAAGCCACTTCGTCTTGCCATCGCGGGAACGCGGCCTTCAATTCTTCAAGCTCCTCCGAGGCCTCGAGGGGTTCCGGTGGACCTCCGAGGCCCAGGCGGCCTTCGACGACTTGAAGAAGTATCTCACGAGCCCCCCGATGCTCGTGAGCCCATCTCTGGGGGAACCTCTGCTCCTTTACCTCGCCGCGACCCCGGTTGCTGTAAGAGCGGTACTGGTGAAGGAGCAAGATGGGCAGTAGTGCCCCGTTTACTACATGAGCGAGGCCCTTCAGGGGGCCAAAACTCGGTACACGGAGATGGAGAAGATTTTCTACACCCTCCTCATGGCGTCCCGGAAGCTCCGTCACTACTTCCTGGGACACCAGATCACGATCCTGTCATCTCTCCCCTTGGGGGAGGAGCTGCGGAATAAAGAAGCCACCGGCCGGATCGGAAAGTGGTGGACGTAGCTCGCTCCCTTCTCCCTCTCACTCACGGGCCGTTCTGCCATCAAGTCACAAGTCCTCGCTGACTTCGTGGTGGAGTGGACTCCCACCTCGGGACGGAGGGGCAGAGTCCCCCCAAGTTGCCTCGGCACGACGACCATTGGACGCTCTTTTTCAATGGCTCCTTGTGTCTCGCTGGGGCCAGTGGTCCTCTGAAGCCTCGAGGGAAGGGTGCTGGAGCACGCTGCGAGACTCGAGTTCCCCGCCATGAATAACGTCGCCGAATACGAGGCCCTGCACCTGGGGCTGCACCTTGCGCGCTCCCTGGGAATCCACCACCTCCTTGTCAAAGGAGACTCTCAGCTCGTGGTTTGCCAAATGGACAAGTCTTACTTGTGCCATGACGCCAACCTAAGCCTGTATTTGGGGGAGGTGCGCAAGATGGAGAAGCACTTCGAGGGTTTGGAGGCCTGGCATATCCCCCGGAGGGACAATGATCGGTCCAACGCCTTGGCCCGGGAAGGCAGTGCACGGGAAACTCTCCCCAGGGGCACCTTTTTGGAGTCATCGCGAAGCCTTCGGTGACCCCTCCGGACGTGGACCATGAGTCCAGCGCCCTAGAGGTCTCCGAAATCGCGTGAGTGACATCTTGGATGGATCCCCTCATCTCCTTCGTAAGGGGGGAGGGGGACCCTCCTAACGAGACCGAGGTGAAACGCCTCCGTGCCAAGACAAGGGGATACCTCCTCCTAGAGGGGAAGCTATACAAGCGAGGGGCCTCCGCCCTGCTCCGCCGCCTCCCGCAGACAGAAGGACTTCAACTCCTCGAGGACATCTACTCAGGAGCTGTGGGTCCACCTGGCTCCATGCACGATCGCGGCCAAAGTTATTTGCCAGGGCTTTTATTGGCCCACAGTGGTCCGCGACGCGCGAGACCTCGTCTCCGCGTGCGAGGCCTGCCAAAAGATGGCAAAGGGTTTCAACTAGCCCTCCACAGCGCTGCAAACCATCCCCATTACTTGGCCCTTCGCGCGCTGGGGGATGGATCTCCTAGGTCCCTTTCCCCCGGTGCCCGGGGGCTACAAGTATGCGGTGCTCGCAGTGGACTACTTCTCTAAGTGGGTGGAGGCTGAGCCCTTGACCAGCATCACCTCCCGAGTAGTGAGCGGTTTGTCTGGAAGAACATCGTGTGCAGCTTTGGGGTTCCCCGGGAAATCACCGTCGACAACGGTGTAGGATCGAGGATGCCGACTAGAAGGAGGCTCTAAAACTTTTCAATTAAAAACAACTTTTGCAAAGAATAAGAGCAAAAACAATATAGCATAAATAAAAGAAAGAGAGAAGAAGAGGGACTCGGTGTCCTTAGTCGAGCTTATGCAAATTTATGAGTTGCAGGACCTTTCAGGGCGCTCCTCCAGGAAGGTAGGATGAATCAAGTCAGTAGAGGGAAAAAATATTTTATACAGGTTGGGGCCCTCGATGGTGGGAGTAATAGCCCTACGTCCTGTTGTGATTTCACTATATCGAATAAGATGTTTTACAATAGGGAAGAAGAGATGATCACAGGCGATGATCTCTTCAATGTTAGTGTCTATCTAACTATATCTAAGTCTTTAGGTTTGTTGAATGCCTGGTAGTACTTGTATGCTTGACTGAATTATCCACCGTCCTTTAGAACGTGCATTGACTACCTTTTTATACTGGACAAAAGGGCGCCAATGCGAAACGGCCTTGGACAGTTATTAGGATGCAGTTTCGTTAACCGCAATTAACTTCCACGCAAGCTTAACATGTGCAATCAAGGGATAACCGCTCATGTTAACCTCCTGACTGTTGTCTTCATACGTGGAAATATCTTCGTGATTCTCGGGATATGCCCATTCAAAGAGTTAGGCCTTCCCGGATTATCCTGGTCGCAGATAATCACCAACCCTCTGACCACGCACCATCCGCAGTTTCCTGATCGCGCACTATCTGCAACCTCATGATCGCGCAAGGGCTGCGACCATGAAATATCTCTATGTCCGCGCCCTTTAGGTCGTCTGAGACCATAGTGATGGACTTATTGACACACGTCTAATCTGATTCTATCTTAAACCAAACATGGAATACTTTGAACTAGCTCGGGTGATAATCCTCGTCACAAGAATTTTTCCCAAGGTCTCGGAGACACGCCCGGTCTCCACTACTCCTGGTTGAAGCACTCAAATGAATGAGTCTTGCTTCAATATCCACGAAGGATATTTCTCACTAGTGGTTGCTCCTTGTCCACTCTAGAAAGGCAAGCACCGATGCCTTTTACAATCACGCCGAGCCTCTTCAACAATCTCCGAACAGAAGAGGTCAACAGCCACGCCACCAAACCGTCTAGGTGAGGGCGTTCACCAAGAGTAATAAGCTACAAGGTCTCTTCTAGACCTCCAACAAATACCGAGAAACTTCTAAGAATGCAAATGATGCAAATGAATGCTCTCAGAAGATCTCTCTCAATCACACTGAATGATACTTGATCAAAAGATCAAGATTTATACACTTGGGCTCAAGTGTATATAAAATATATCTCTTGGCTCTTAAAAAAAACTGCTCAAAAAATTGTTTATAAACAGTGATCAAAATCTGCCCAATTGTGTTTATAAAACTGATCAAAATGTGAACAGAAACTTCTCAAAAATCTTTTCAAACACCGTTTAAAAACTGCTCGAAAATGTGAACAGAAACTACTCAAAAAATGGTTTTCAAAACTGCTCAAAAATAGTAGAAAAAATCTGCTCAAAAGTGTTTTAAAAACTGCTCAAAAACAGTAGCAAAAATCTACTCAAAAGTGTTTTATGAACTGCTCAAAGAGAAATCTACCCAAAAGTGTTTATAAAAAAACTGATCAAAAACTGCTCAAAGACTCCTCAAAAGTGTATAGAAAATATAGCTCGAGATGTGTATGAGAATGTGGCTCAAGGATGATCTAAATATTGCTCAAAACACCTGTATTTATAGCCCATCCTCTCAACTAGCCGTTGTGGTCGAAAAAGAAAGAAATCAGGCCAGCTAACAGCCAGTTTCGACCTCTAACGGCTAGTAAATAGCCGTTGGAACCTCTGGTCGAATGAACAGTGTTACTGGTCGAATGAACAGTGTTACTGGTCGAATGAACAGTGTTACTGGTTGTATGAACAGTACTTGGTCAAATAAACAGCACTCGGATGACCAGTTTCAGTTCCTCTTTGAGATTCTTGACCAAGATTGTGAAGGAATGCGAATGCAACATATGACCTAAGAGTCTTAGTTTTTACCAGAACTAAAAGAGATTTTGCAACCCCTCTTAATAGTACGGTTTAAACTAAAAAAGAATTTCTTATAAAATCTAGTCAAACTTCAAACTCCGAGACCGGTTGAATAAACAAGCACTTACGTTAGGTCTTTGCTGCTTCCTTCTTGGAAACCTTGTGCTAGCGATCTTGGTTCGCGATCTCGGGCAACCTTGGGTGACACTGTGACCTCACACTTTGCGACCTTGGCTCGCGATATTGGCTCGCGATCTCGGGCAACCTTGGGCGACACTGCGACCTCGCGCTTTGCGACCATGGCTCGCGACCTTGCGCTTTGCGACCTTGGCTCGCGACCTTGCGACCTAATCTTATTGATTATACTAAGGGCAAATAGTTTAGTCTAAGACACTTGTTGTCATTTATCATCAAAATCAATATTAAGGGCCTAGAAACAACAAACGGGAACCAGTTTGACTCCGCGTACTTTCGGGAATTCTGTGAAGGCTTGGGGACTATCCTCCATTTCGCCTCTGTAGCTCACCCCCAGAGCAACAGAGCCATCGAAAGGGTCAACGGCGTGATCTTGCAGGGGTTACGCTGTCGACTCGAGCAAGCCGCCTCCAGGTGAGGCGCGTGGGCAGAGGAGCTTCTGAGCATCCTCTGTTCCATCCGCAAGACCCCGAGCCTGGCGGCAGGGCGCACGCCCTTTTCGCTCGTGTACGGGGCTGAAGCAGTCCTCCCCTCAGAGATTGGCTTCTGGTCGCTGCGGGTCGAGCTCTTATAGACGGAGTCGCAACCACAGCGTACCAGGCCAATGAAGCAAATCAACGGCTGGAAGTCGACCTCGTTGAGGAAGAGCGCGACCGAGCGCTCCTTCATCACGCCATCTACGAGCGCGAAATGGCATGCGCATACAACCAGCGCATCCACGCGAGATCTTTCCACCTTGGAGACCTTGTCCTCAAGCGTGTGACTAACCCCCAAGCCCAGGGCAAACTTTCTCCCAAGTGGGAAGGCCCGTACAGGGTCTCTGCAGTCCTAGGCTCGGGGCTTATAAGCTCTCTAACCTCCAAGATCAAGAGCTGAAACATACATGGAATGTAGGCTTGCTTCGCAAGTTCTATATCTAGCCTCCGGGCTTACTCCCTCCCCCGTCGCGACTTCGCAAGGGGAGGCGCTGTCTCCCCCGCCGTGGTTATGCGGGGGCAGACGTTGTATTCACTCTTCCCTCCCCCACCACGGCTTTGCGTGGGCAGGCGTTGTATTTCAAGTTTTATTAATGCAAATGGTCTTTTCTCCGACTTGAACTTATTGCAGATTCTTGCTTCACCGTCTCCTAAGAGGATGCCCTCTCCTCGAGGAAGTAGGTTATCGCATAAAAGTCCCTACGACTAGAGCCCCGCTCCCGTAGGACGGCTTACAATGACCCCTTGTGGACTGAGGGGGTAAGCGGCAACCCAGTCCTCAAAGACTGCGGTAACGAGTCAATTTTATAGACTAGTCCCCCCTCAAACACTCAGACCCATCATCAGGCTTACCCTCCTCCGGGAGCAAATTGTCTCAGTGAGACACGAAATTCTCGGCCACCTAAAAATTGTTTACCTGGCTCCCCTTTCTCACGCTGACCAGAGGATTTCTTACCGGGATTTTTAGAAATTTCCCTCCTGGAGGGCATTTACCCGGCTCCCCGTTCTCACGGCGACTAGAGGATTTCTAACCGGGATTTTCAAAAATTTCCCTCCCAGAGGGCCTTTACCCGGCTCCTTGTTCTCACGGCGACCGGGGGATTTTCCCACCGGGGGAAACTTTTGTCGGTCCCCAGAATATTTTCAACTGGGAAGTTTGACCGAGGATCCCGTCCCTCTGGTGGTTTTTAGCGTCCAGGACTCTCCGCCCCTTACCCACAGCGCGCAGAGCCATGCTGCATCCCGCTGTGGGCCGGGGAGGGAGGCTTGTGCCCGGAAAAGTGAATACGTTTGTAAAATTTCGAAGACAGGAAAGTTTGAGAAACGAAAAAACTCAAATAACTTTATTGATACATTTGACCGGGGGACACCCCCCCCCCTGTGGGAAGTCGATACAACATGGCAGCACGGGACAAACCCCCCGGTGGGCCTAGACGCCCCTGGAGAAACTACTCCGGAGGACAACCCCCTCCGGGAGGTGGCTACATCTAGTATTCTCGAAGGCCCTGTGAAAGCTCCCGGGAAATGTCCCGGTACAAACTCCTTATGCGTCTCTAGGCTTCCTTAAGCCAGCTCACGAGCCAGTACTCATAGCCGGCAGGAGGGCATATCCGGAGCGGGGGGACTCTTCGGGCCCCCAATCTCGGAGGAGGCAACTCAGCGCGGTTGTTATCAAAGTTATCCAGATGCCACCCCAGAAGCGAGTGCTGTCGGATCGGCTCCCTGGGAGCATCCTCACTACTACCGCCGGTGGCAAGACTTCACAAAACTAAGGCCGCTTGGGCGTCCCCCAGGTGATACCCGCCGGAGCCCGGGAGCCCCATCTCCAGAGCGGCCCCTTGCCCCACCGGGGCACCCCTCAAGACAAAGCGCTCAACTCTGAGGAGCCCTGCCCCGGGAGCAACCTCCCAGGGCGCCTGATAAAATTGAGCCAAGACTTAGCAAAAAATCTGTTTCATTTCATCGAAGCAAAAGTTTTGTACAAATCTCCGGGGCTTCATCTAAGAAGCTACCCGGAGCAAAAATTCTAAAAAGCAAAAAATGACCTATCTAAAAGCCTGGGGGAAGGCTCATACTTGATCATTGTTCTCCTCCCCCTGGAAGGTCTCCTCTGCCGGAGCCGCGGTGTCTGCCCTCAGGGGCGCCGAAGCCAACCCGCACCCGGACGATCCGGTCATAGGAGCCCCCGGCGGGCTCCTCCACCTCAGGGGCGCCGGAGCCGAGAACCGCACCCACACGATCCGGTCAAAGAAGTCGGGGAAGCCTCGGGGGATCCGGCCTCCGATCGCCTGGGTGACGGCTCCCCAGAGTTCCACAAGTCCCACAGCGGCGGCCACCACTGGGATCGCCCGGCCCCGGGCCCGAGCGCCGGCGGCCTCCGGGATCATGGAGACTTGCGCGTTGAGAAAACGGACAGCCTCCGCGAGTGTCGCCGGCACCGCGCCGAAGCCACCCCCCAGGGCCAAGGCTCACCCAAAGCCCCTCGAGGGCCGAACGGACGGAGCGGCTCGCCTCCACCACCACCCAGGCGCTAGAGCCTTTGAGCTCCCAGAGGGCATCCTCCTTCGCCTTGGCCTCCCTCCTAAGCCGGTCGTTGGCATTCTCCGAGGAGTGGAGTTGAGCCCGAACCCAGGCCAACTCCTGGAGCACCTCGTCCCACTCCTCGCAAAAGGCAGCAGCCTTCCCCTCCGCCTCTTACAGCACCTTTTCGAAGTGCACCTCTATGCCCCGGGCAAGGGCCGCCCCCTATAAACGCGAAGGTTATTCGAAGCCAAAAAGAGTTAGTGAAATTCTCGAAAGAAAGTGGCCGGACGCTCTGGGAACAAACATGGATGTGGAGCGACTGCAGCTCGCTGCACCAGTCGCCGAGCGTCCCTTGCAAGACGTACTCCTTCACCTTCCGGGTTTGGAGTCCCTTGGTGAACCGGAAGACCTCGCCCGTGGACAACAAGGGGGTCTCCCTCCCGACGGCTCCAGACCTGTCCCCGCTGGAGGGCCCCCTTACAAGGGTCGCGGGGGTGATATGGACCGATGTGGCACCGACCGCAGTCCTCGCCACCGCAGACCCGGTCTCCGAAGAAGAGGTGGAGGACGAGCTCCCCAAGGGAACGCCGTCTTGAGGGGGATCAGGGGCCCCCGGGGGATCACGCAAACCGACGGACTCACCGCCTCGTCCACCGGCCACTCCACGTGCGGAGGGGAGGCCTCCGCAAAGCGCACCTCCGGGCGCTCTAGTTCCGTTGGCTCAGGAACCACCAGAGGTAGTCATCGGGGACAGCGAGGGGTTGTAGTTTGCTGAATCGGACCACCCTCCGTCACCGGCCGCCTCCTTCCTCCCAACCTCACCGGAGGCCTCGAGGAGGCGCATGAACTCTCTCGTTCCCACCGCCCCCCCGGAGAGCTCCTCCTCCAGGAGGGGCGGTGTCGCCCCACACCTAGGGGGCGCTTGTGCACGCCCCGACCCGGGAGCCGCCCCCCGGGGCTTACCAGACGTGGAGCCCAGTGTCGTCGTCGGGCCGAGGGCCTTCTTCGCCTTTGCGTGCTTCGGATCAAGGCCCCCGGTGGCGTCTTTCCCCCGCTTGTGGGAGTCAGGGGTCGGGAGAGGGGTCCTCGCCGGTAGCCTCAGCCGAAGGCTTCCGCTACCAGGTTCCAGGGAGGACCCTCCCCGATGACGCGCACGACGCACACGTGCTCATCGGCGTAGTACCTCCCGAGGAGGTTCTCCACCCTCTCTCGGACTGCTGGATACGGCCGGACTACAAATACGAGAAGTGTTAGCGAAAATAAAAAAAATCGAAGTGGGTTACAGGATACTTACGTTGAGTCACCGGCATCTGCGGAGGCCACTACGCTGGGCACATTTGATCCTCCTCCTCCTGTGTGAGAAGGGGGAGAGCCTGAGGAGTGCCAACTCCTCTGTGGCGTCCCTCATCGACCGGGCGCCCCGGGAGGCCACCATCTTGCCGAGGAGCTTCAACTCCTCTTCGGTCCACACCGGGGGCTTGGGGGCTGATGACCGGCAGTAGGAGGGGGGCTCCGGGGAGTAGGTCACCCCGGTGTCCCAGACCCGGAGGTAGAACCACCTCTGGAGCCAGTCCCCCCAGTGATCGCAGTAGGCCGCCACCAGGTACTCCTCCACCCGGTACGGCGGCAACTGCATCATTGAGGACCCGAAGGCGAACTTCGGGCCCCCCTTGACAATATACTAGCTCCTCGCCGCGGGCTCATAAAAGTACCAGAGCAATCAGAGTGTCGGCTCCCGCCCGTTGGCTGTCTCGCATAGCCAGATGAAAAGGCCCATCCGGACGAGGACATTGGGCGTCAGGTGGTTGATCGCCACCCCGTACTCCCGGAGGAACTCCCGGAGCAACGGGTGCAGGAGAACCGGAGGCTGGCTTCGAGGAACGCCTTGAAGACGACCACGTCTCTGGGCCAGCGACGGGGTGTAGTCTCCTTCCTCGGGGGTATCCGGACGTCCCCGTCCGCGACGACCCCCCAGTCCACGAGGGACTCCGAGTCCCCCGAAGTGAACTCGGAGGCCCAGAGGAAGTATGCTGTGACTTCCTTTGGAGGCACGTCGGTGGCTTTGGCGCTGCCCTTGGTGGCCATCTCAGTTCCGGTGGCTGTCTGGTGTCTAGGTTTCTGGGGATCTAAATTCCTGGGAGCTAAGTTTCCGGTGCCTGGTGGGAAATTTGAGATTTGAAGTTTCGAATGTGTCCTCTTCGGGCCCCTCGAGGCCCTATATATAGAGCCCAAACGCGGCCCCGATGGGTGCCACGTGGGCCCTAAGGTTAAATCCAAGCCGTCCATTTCAAATGGCGCGTGCAAATCGAAGGGGCGCGCGGGAAACAACGCATCGGTGGTTCGAACCGCGCGAGGCCATTATGGCTGACGGCGCACGACAACCGAGGCTAGCAACATCATGATGATGGGCGGCACCACCATAAGTGCTTAGCGCAAGGACCGAGGCGTCGGCGAGACACCGGAGATCCTTTCCGGGGGAGATGTTCCCGGTAGTGTGGACCATCCCCTCCGGGGACTTAGAGAGCGTCTCCGGAGGACATGGGGGCTGCTGTTGGGGCAAATCTCTGCCCGATCAAACACGGTGATTAGCCCCGGGGACAAAGGCCCCGGTGACCCCATCTCGGGCACCGCCTTTTGCCCGGGGACAAAGGTCCCTGTGACCCCATCCCGGGAGCCGCCTTTTGCCCGGGGACAAGGGCCCCGGTGACCCCGTCCCGGGTACCGCCTTTTGCCTGGGGACAAAGGTCCTGGTGACCCTGTCCTTGGCGTCGCCTTTAGCCCGGGGACAAGGGCCCCGGCGACCCGGTCCCGGGCGCCGCCTTTTTCCCAGGGACAAGGGCCCCAGTGACCCCAGCCCGGGCGCCACCTTTTGCCCTGGGACAAGGGCCCAGGTGACCCCATCCTGGGCACCGCCTTTTGCCCGGGACAAAGCCCCCAATGACCCCTGTCCCGGGCACCGCCTTTGGCCCGGGGACAAGGGCCCCAGAGACTAAGGTCCCCGGCGACCCCGTCCTGGGCGCCACCTTTTGCTCGAGGACTAAGGCCCCGGTGACCCCTGTCCCGGGTGCCGTTTTTTGCCCTAGGACAAAGGCGCTGGTGCCCCTATCCCGGGCGCCGCCTTTTTCCCGGGAACAATGGACCTGGTGCCCCTGTCCCGGGCGCCGCCCTTGGCCCGGGCACAACGGCCCCGATGACCTATCCCGGGTGCCGCCTTTTACTCGGGGACAACGGCCCCGGTGCCCTTGCCTCAGGCGCCGCCTTTGGCCCGGGGACAAGGGCCCCGGCGACACCATCCCAGGCGCCGCCTTTTGCACGGGGACTAAGGCCCCGATGAGCCCTGTCCCGGGCGCCACCTTTGGCCCGGGGACAAAGGCCCCGGTGGCCCCTGTCCCGGGAGCCGCCTTTTGCCCGGCAACAAGGGCCATCTTGGTGCCGCCTTTTGCTCGGGACAAAGCCCCCGATGACCCCTGTCCCAGGCGCCACCTTTGGCCTGGGGACAACGGCCCCAGCAACCCCGTCCCGGGCACTGCCTTTTACCCGGAGACTAAGGTCCCCGGCAACCCCGTCCTGGACACCGCCTTTTGCTCAAGGACTAAGGCCCCGGTGACCCCTGTCCCGGGTGCCGCCTTTGGCTCGGGAATAAAGGCCCCGGTGACCCCTGTCCCGGGCGCCGTCTTTTTTGCCTGGGGACAAAGGCGCTGGTACCCCTATTCCGGGCGCAGCCTTTTGCCCGGGGACAACGGACCTCGTGCCTCTATCCCGGGAGCCGCCTTTGGCCCGGGGACAATGGCCCCGATGACCCCTATCCCGGGTGCCACCTTTTGCCGGGGACAACGGCCCAGGTGGGGGACAAGGGCCCCGGTGACCCCGTCCCGGGCGCCGCCTTTGGCCCGGAAACAAAGGCCCCGGTGACCCCTGTCCCGGGCGCCGCCTTTGGCCCGCGGACAACGGCCCCGGTGACCCCTATCCCGAGTGCCGCCTTTTGCCTGGGGACAAGGGCCCAGGTGGCCCCGTCCCGCGCGCTGGGTCACGCAAGGATCACGTGAGGAACGCCTCGGGAATCTGCGAGGACACTTGTCAAGCATCCAACCCCCCTGGTCGGAAGAAGGACATTGGTACCCCTCAATCCAACGTCCGCAGCCGGGGTAGTTTAGTCTTTTTGCTTCTTTCGGGCCTATATATGCCCTTGTATCCCTCTCTTGTAATCAAGGACAATTCATTTGCATCAATACACAAAAACCAATAGGCATGCTCTGGAGCACTCTCCCCGCGAGAGAACTCCCCTAGCCGACTCAAGTCGGGAGCACGTCGAAAGGACTAGGGTCTCGACTGAGCCCTGAACCTGTATAAATCCCTATGTCATTCTTCGCATTTGCCCGATGGTAGAGGACTGATCACGTGGCCAGCTCGCGTCGTCTTTTCTTCACTAGGAACCTTCATAAAACCTGCCGAGGTATTCGCAATACCACGATAAGGTTTAGCGCGTCTAGATAGACCGCGCGTGTGTTCCTTCACCAACCTTGTCAAATGTGTAGGTGAGGTTACAAGGATGTTGCTGGTGAAGTTAATTGGGAGATGGTGGCCGGACGACGGCGAACAGTGAGATTGAAGTCGTTGGCTTTGAAGACTCAAGATGAGCTACGGTGACATAGCACAAGGATCGCTGGAACATGAAATTAATCGAGGTCTTTTGCTTCTGATGGTGCTAGAGAGAGGAATCAGATGGCAAAGCTGGTTTGGGGCTCGCTGGCATTGACATCGGACTTGAAGACGACGGCGGAAAGAGGCGCCGATGATCTAGAGAAATTTTGGTTAATTGGGCTCTACTACACCATCTATGAGACACAGGCAGTGAGAAGATGTAGCCAATTTGGCCGAAGATAGGGTGGAGCGAGCCGGCGACGTGAACTGATCTCGACGGCGTGCGAAGAAATGAAAGACTTCAAATCACGGGCTAAATTCAAATTTGAATTGAATAGGTTTGCTTAGAATACTCTAGTGATCATTTAGTTCTACAGGAGGGGAGGCTAATTTTGGCTGCAAGGGGGTGAGATAGCTGGAACATGCCAATTTGAATTTTCAGCTATCACCGGCGATGAGGTTCACTGGAGACAAATTGGTTGCTAAGATACAAGAAGATGAGTACCATGAACATACCAGTGAAATCAATTTGAAGGTTGGAGTTGAGAATTGCTTTGGCATTGTTCACCTCCTCAGCGGCTCACCGGAGAAGAAGAAGAAATGAGAACAAGGTAGATTTAATGGCTAAGGAAGCTCTGGAGAGAAATGGTGAAGGTAAAGCTGGTCGTGGGCAGCTATAAATAGGCATGGATGGAGATGGCGAGGTTGGAGGCAGTGAAACTTGTGCCAGCGAAGCGGTTGGTCGAAGCAACGGCGACATTGATGAGACGACGACAGTGGCTCTGCAACTGCATCAGGTGATCGGCTCATTGGAACTTGGCATTGGTCAGTGCAAGGCGGAGGCAATGAAGCTGGCCCGGCGTGGCTACATGGTGCAAGGTTTCTGATAGGGTTGCTGCTGGTGCGCACGCGCGGCTGCTGCTGGTCGCCGATGCTGCCACCGGGATGGTTCTGGCGTGGACACGTGCGCACATGCAGGTACAAACAAACACAAGTACAGGCGAAGGCAGGCGGCGAAGAAACACGGCGAGGCTCAGAGCAACAATGTGCCAACTGAGGAAATCTGAATTTCCGACTGAGGAAATCTGATTTTCAGACTGAAATGCAATTTCGAAAATTTGGTTTGGACTGATTTGCAATTTTTGAGAAATAGCTGATAGGGTTGAATTTGGCTTCACAAATCTGATAAAATTTATTCAACAAATGGTTTGAGAGAAAATTTGATAAAATCTGGAAACTTTTGATCAAATTTGAACTGAAGCGAAAATAGGGTAATTAGGGTATTTAGAATCTAGGTTTTGCCGAAGTCAAAAATCTGGGATTTATGATAGGATTTTGAGATCCTCATAGAAGAAGATTTTGTATTGAATAGTGTTTGGGAGGTATTCCCTGAAGTAGATCAAGATTTGGAGTTGGTTGAGGTTTTCAGTCTTTCCAGGCTTTTGGAAAATATGAAAAAGCATCAATTGCAATACTTTTGGACTGAATTGCGAAAGTGGTCTAGATGATGGAATTTGGCTACCAACTTTTTGGATTAAGGTATTGGCATACCCTTGATCATAATCCAAGAATAATGTGGTCTGGATTAGGTCAGGATTTTGATTAAATCGGAGTTTTGAATCTTAAGGTATTTAGGGTAATTAGGATATTCAATTAATTCTGTTTTCGAAAACAGATTGAGATTGATAATTCTGGGAGTTAGAGATGGAATTTGATCGGGCTTCTGAAGGCTTTTATACTCAGGATAAATAGTAGATCATATCTGGATAGTCAAATCTTGATTTAGATTTGAAATGGAGGTTTTAAGATTTTTGGGCTTAGAGAAGGATGAATCTAAGCTGATTTTGCTCATCTTGGAGAGACATATGCATGCATGACTTTTTATGAAAAAGAATTTTCACCCCTAAACCCAGGGTGTTACATATATCATATTTAAGACATTTCGGATATGATATGTAAAACTATGCATTAGCAGCCACTATGGTCGCAAAAGCAATTCTCTGTATACCAAAAGGTTGCAGTCACAATACCAGCCTATGGTTGTAGAACTTGCACGACCATAAGGTCGCAGGCTGTGCGCGACCAAAGTAATCTAAGGATTACATTTAACCTAAGTAGTGTTTGAGCTTTACCAAACACATTCCCAGGATAAAGATAACTTTTTATCCCATGTGTAATGATAACCGTCCAGGAGTTAGGATGTGCGATTATCTATAACTGCTTGTGTTAACTGGCAAAGAGATCAGTGCAGTTATGCAACTGCATATTAGCAACCGTCCAAACTGCTTCACGTTGGCATCCTTTCATTTAGTATAAAAGGAGGGAAGGAAGCAGAGGACGAGGGATCGGAAGATAGATATCAATAGAGATATATGAGACATATCAAGCAATAGTTTATAGATAGAAGTATAAAGAGAGATTGTCAACCTCTGTAACAATCTCTTCTCTCCTGTAAACATTCCAATACATAGTAGAATTACCACAAGACGTAGGGTTATTACTCAATCCATTGAGGGCCCAAACATGTGTAATCTCGTGTGTCACCAACTTGTACTTACCTTAACTTACCTGATAAGCGCCCTAAAAGGTCTCACTCCCTACTCACAAATCTGCGTAAGATCGACTAAGGACCCCGAGTCCCAATCGTCGACAAACTCCTTCCAAAGGGAATGGTCAATCATCAATGGGGAAATCGGTAGCCCCCAGCAAATCCAAAAAGGCCACAAAGGCAACTTCGTCCAGGGCCGTTAAACCAAGTTTAGCGGCCAAAATAGTAAAATTACTTTGCCCTCACATTTCTCCAGGTACACTTGGAAATTATCTCTTAATCGTACAGGGAGAAGTAAGCGAGGAGGAAGAGGATGAAATCCCCCTCATCTTGCAGAGAAAATGGCCTGTTGAACCTTTGAAGAAAACATCTAAAAAGATGTTCACCTCACTGTTATCTCCTGGAAGTGAGGCAATGAGTTCTATTGGACTCAACTTCAGGTAACAGATAATTTCTTCGTTTAGTTGTGTGTGAATACAATCTAAGTTATTCATAACTTATGCAATCATAATGTATGTTCAGGGCAAGTCCCACTCCCATACAATCGACTTCAATTCTTGAAATTGAAGCAAGTATGGTTGAGGAAACTATGACTGCTATGGTGGAAATTCTGGCCATAGGATGTGTTGCAGGTACATCTGTAGTACATGATGTGACTATATCCACTGAGGTTCCCATCATTAACAAGGTCGTGCAAGAAGTTGAGACCTTAGCACTTGTTAATGATGAAAGCACTGATGTCGCGACTGGTCCTGTGACCATGGGAATGGAAAACCAGCCTGGGACTGCATTTGTTCCCATGGTCGCAGAAGCCCTCCCTCCCCCTGAGCAAGGAGAAGAGAATGTGGAAACCACGGATCAGCCTACTGACATTCGTTGTTCTGTGTTGGAAGTAAGCCTTCCAATTGCTAAGCAGGCGCAAGATGACTTGAGATCTGAGATTATGCTCAAAGATCTCGTAGAGGTGAGTAAATTTTTACTCAGTACATCTTATTATTGTCTCTGAGAAATATCTTCAGAGGTTTTGTTTTGCCTGTAGAATTCTGCTCGGCATTCAACCTTGGTGAATTGGCTAGTAGAGCAATTCAAGGTCACACAAGCAAAACGCAACCAATTAGAATAGTAAGTTTTTTGCTCTAATTTCATTCCCTTACGAATTAGAATGAAACTTCCTGTTGTTGCAGGAAAAACTCTGCTTTATCAGAAGAGGTTGCTAAAGAACACTCCGAGAAGGAGACAGCTGTAATTAAGCTTTAGAGGAAAAAGAAAAGCTACAACTTGACTTTGATCGTAAGTTCATTCTTGCAGAATCAGGTCATTGCGTTTCATGAACTGATCAAATTATCCTTTCTTCTGGCTAGGTCAAAGGGAAATAAACTCCAAGTTGACCAAGGAGAAAGAAGATTTCGAAGAGAAGTATATCCGTCGAGGACATAGTCTCGAAAAACTTCACAAACTGAACCAGAAGATTATGGAGAGAGAGAGAGCCCAGAATGATATAAAGAATCTTGAAGAAGAAAAGAATAATCTGGAGAATATCATTCAGAATTGCACTATCATGGGCCAAGCTTCTCTTGAGAAATTAAAATAAGTAGCAGACTCAACTGAGGCAAAGATTATTGATCCTGAAATGGATAATATTTCACTCAAAGAGTCTTGTGCTTTGGTCATAGCTCAAGCTAACTCTCTGGTTGACAACATCCCCGAGTTCACGAAGAGATACAAGGAAACAGTCAAGACCGACATTGGTATTGTTGCTTCTTCTATCTTGTGCAAGCTCAGACATCGCCACGGGCCGAAATTGGATCTTAACTCAGCAGCGGAGGATGTCACCTTTGAGAATGAAGAGCAAATGAAGGCGACCATAGCTGAGGTCAAGCCCATAGTTGAAAAACTATTAAAGAACCTCAAGCTTACATAAAGTTTGCCTCCTCATTGTAAATATTTATTTTGATAATGGAAATAGGAATTTTTTGTGGTATTAAATTACCTGCAAACAAGTATATGGAAAATGCAAATGCATGCTTTAACAAAGTTTAAAACCATGATAAATTATAAACTTTATGTTATAGTTATATTCTCCTAGCTCCCTCCTAAGATTACTGATGCTGAGAATACAGTATAGTAATGTCGGGATAGAAAACATTGCTAGCCAGTTTCTTATGCATTGAGAAACGGCTGAAAAAGAAAGGCCTCGACTAGAATGTATTATGAGATCTCAAGAATAACCAACTCAAAATAAATGTCAAAGCTTGTTACGAACTAACAGCCACCCGAATGATCAGAACATATTAGTAAGTCTCGTATGCGTTGAGAAACAGCTTATTTTGAGATGTCTTATCTAGATGTGACCATGAGATCGATCAGTGAATCCACTTTAAACACTGTAATGAGATGATTATGTAAGATCAACTCCAAGATTAGCTTGAAGAAAAACAAAGGACAAGAAATGAGAATACAAGTCTAACAAAGAGTAAAAGAAAAGTTTTTATTATTAAAGAAAACATGCTAATTGAACAGGAAAATGGTAATAGGAAAAACTTACATATAAAATTTATGCAATTGATGTATATTCCATGAATTGGATAAGATCCTTCCATCTTTCATAGCTAATCGAGCTGATCCTGGTCGCAGGATGGAAACCACAATATAAGGACCTTCCCACTGAGGAGAGAACTTATTGCGATTTGATTGGTTTTGGATTTTTCTTAAAACCAGATCGCCCACATGAAGACTACGTGGTCGCACCTTCTTATTGTGATACTTACGCAAAGCTTATAAATATGTAGCGGACCTAATCAAGGCTTGATCACACTTTTCGTCAAGAAGAGAAAGTTCATCTTCTTGAGCATCACCTTGATTATCAATATCCAAGTGACTTAGGCGAGCTGAACCAAGTTGAATGTCAATTGTTAAGATAGCTTCTGCACCAAAAACCAGTTGGAAAGGCGTTTCACCCTAGCTCGACTGGATGTGGTACGTAATGCCCACAAAACTGAGTAGAGTTCATCTACCCAAGCCCCCGAGCGTAACTTAAGGCCGTTAAAAATTTGTTTATTGACACCCTATATTATTTTCCTATTGGCACGTTCTACTGCACCATTGCTCTGTGGATGAGTCACTGATGTGAAATAGACCTCGGTCCCAATGTCATCCCAATAGTATGAAAAAAGAACACTGACAAATTGTGAACCATTGTCGGTAATGAGACGACTTGGGACTCCAAATCGTGTCACTATGTTCTTATGAAAGAACTTCTTTGCAACAGCAGCAGTAATAATGCGAACTGGCTCAGCTTCAATCCACGTAGTGAATGTATCAATGGTTATGAATAAAAACTTGTACCCATTGACAGCTTGAGGCATTGGCCCTATAATTCAATTCCCCAAACAGCAAATGGCCAAGTTAAAGGAATAGCTTGCAAAGCATATGCTGGCTGATGAACTTGCCGAGCATGAAATTGACACTGTGGGCATGTCTTGACCAACTGCATATCATCATTGAGTGTTGTACGCCAGTAAATACCCTATCAAAAAGCTGTTCCAACTAGTGTGCGGTAAGAAGCATGTGTTCCACATATGCCTCCATGCATTTCGTTTAGGGATTTGCCATCTTCCTGAGAAATACATTGCATCAAGACTCCTTGAGTGCCCTTTCTATATAAAGTTCCCTCAATGAGTCGATACATGCGTGCTTTTCTAACTAACCGATCACTGTCAGTTTCATCTTTAGGCAAGGTCCCATGCGCAAGATAGATTCCCAATGGATGAATCCAATCCGCTTCTTGCTCTAAGGTCGCGACGTCAGTTATCGCTTCTGACCCTTCTTTAATAGAATGGATTTTAAGTGCTCAACGAACACTCCTGCCGAAGCGGATGTACATGAGGACCCAATTTTTGACTATTGGTCTATGGGAATGTTGTCTCTCCCGGAACGAATTGGACTTCGAAATTATTGAAATATTTTTCCAATTTCCTCACCTCGTCTAGGTAATGACCCATTGTCTCATCGGAGATGCTTGTTTGATGAGTTTTTGTAATTTGTCATAAAAAGTCCCTGTGATCAAAAGAATTAAACTAGTCAAAAAGATCACAGCATTGGTCAACAGGAGCTTGCAAACTAACCTGGTCTTTAGCCTCTTGTCTATGGTCCTTGTTCGAAATGATCTATGGTCTATGGGCTTTGGGCTTTGGTTGCAGGTCTATGGTCTCGGTTCTCAAGCCTCTAGTCTCAGACCTCTGGTCGCAGGACTATAGTCTCGGCCCCCGAGTCTCAAGCCTCTGGTCTCGGACCCCTGGTCGCAGGTCTATGGTCTTAGACCCATAGTCGAAGGTCTATGGTCTCGGACATATGGTCTCAAGCCTATGGTCTGTGGTCTCGGACCCCCAGGTCTCATTCTAAGGTCTCGAACCCATGGTCGCAGGTCTATGGTCTCGGACTCCTAGTCTCATTCCATGATCTCGGACCTATGGTCTCAAGCCTATGGTCTGTGGTCTCAGACCCCCATCGTCGCAGGTCTATAGTCTCAGACCTATAGACTCAAGCCTATGGTTTGTGGTCTCGGACCCCTTGGTCTCATTCCATGGTCTTGGACCTATGGTCTCAAGCCTATGATCTCATTCCATAGTCTTGGACCTATGGTCGCAGGTCTATGGTCTCGGACCTATGGTCTCAAGCCTATGGTCTGTGGTCTCAGACTCCCACGGTCGCAGGTCTATGGTCTCAGACCTATGGTCTCAAGCCTATGATCGTGGTCTCGGACCCCCTGGTCTCATTCTATGGTCTCGGACCTATCATTGCAGGTCTATGGTCTCGGACTCCTGGTCTCATTCCATGGTCCCAGACTTATGGTCTCAAGCCTATGGTCTATGGTCTCGGACCCCATGGTCACAGGTCTATGGTCTCGGACCTATGGTCCAAGCCTATGGTCTGTGGTCTCGAACCCCCCGGTCTCATTCTATGGTTTCGGACCCATGGTCGCAGGTCTATGGTCTCGGACCCATGGTCGCAGATCTATGGTCTCGAATCTCGGACCTATGGTCGCAGGTCTATGGTCTCAGACTCCTGGTCTCATTCCATGGTCTCGGACCTATGGTCTCAAGCCTATGGTCTGTGGTCTCGGACCCCATGGTCGCAGATCTATAGTCTCGAACCTATGGTCTCAAGCCTATGGTCTGTGGTCTTGGATCCCCTGGTCTCATTCCATGGTCTCGGACCTATGGTCTCAAACCTCTGGTCACTGGTTTAAAGATGATTTGATTTCAACCTGGCCGAGTCACTAAGACCCTTTAATGGTTCGAAATCTAAACAAAAGGAAAAAAAGATTGTTTCCTTTTGTTTAAGGAATAATCTTTTGTATCTATTTCTTAGGGGATAATCTTTTTGGTATCCTTTTATTTAAAAATAATCTTTTAAAAAAGGAAGTATATTGCCCATTTGAAATCAAATCCCTTGATTGTCTCTGATTGCATGCAACACAAGGGCCTTATAAATAGAGAGGTGCACAAACACACAGGAGAACACACACAAGGGACAACCAGGCACAAGGTGGAGGCACGAGATGTAGACACAAGTGCTCAGGCAAGGAAGACAAGACAAAAGAGGGAGCCTCTCTGTTCAACAAAGGCCCTTCTCCTTGCCGACTCTGACGATGATCATGGCTAAGTTTTATTTATCCACATAGGCATAAGCATGCATCATACGTCATGCATCAAAGATGGAAGCCTTGTCTTCAATACCCGTGCTAGCATGCTCATCTTTTGATCAGAGATCAAACCCCACCAAAGTCGCCGTCGATCAAAGATCTGAAAGTTATTTACTTTCGATCAAAGATCAAGATGCCACCAAGGTCCCAGTTGATCGAAGGTCCAGAAAATGGCATGCTCAACTTTTCTATCAGAGACCAAACCCCACCAAGCTCTCTGTCGATCAAAGATCTGAAATTAGTTTACTTTCGATCAGAGATCAAGATGCCACCAAGGTCCCAGTTGATCAAAGATCCAAGATTCACAGATTCACGGGAGTAGATCAATGATAACTTCTAATCCAGAAGCCCGATCGACCCCAAATTTTTATGAATAATAGAGGCCTCCATGCCTAATCTCTCCACTAATTTTCAAGTCGATCAGAGACCGCTAAGGTCCAATTCAACCAGAAGAGGTGTTCTATCTAGAAGCAAATCCAGCTTGTGTCATGGGAGATAGATCGATGATAACTTCTCATCCAGAAGTCCGATCGACCCCAACATTTTATGCAAAGTAGAGGACTTCGTGAGAAGCCTCTCCACCAAATTTCAACTCAATCCAAGATCTCGAGATGTCCAATTCGACCAGAAGAGTTGTTCTATCCAGAAGCAAATCCAGCTTGTGTCATGAGAGATAGATCATTGATAACATTTCATCCAGAAGTCCGATCGACCCTAAATCTTTTTGGTGAATAGAGGACTCTATGGGAAACGTCTCCACAAAATTTCATGTCAATCAGAGACATCTAAAAGGCCAATTTGACCAGAAGAAGTGCTCTATCCAGCGGCTTATTCACTTTGTCCCACGGGAGAAGATTGATGATAACTTCTGATCCAGAAGTCCGATCGATCCCAAAGTTTAATGTAGAACTGAAGGTTTATACTGAAGTAATTTCTCCAAGTTTCAAGCCAATCAGATGCTAGAAAGGCTCCCATCCAAGTAATCGAAGAGGAACTACTACAATGATTATCATGTCTGAAGCTGTCAAGACAAGTCGAAATCCTACTAAGTCCTTGATGGATATTCCAATAGGCTGTCTACCATGCAATATACTTTTCCAGAAGCTAAGGAAGTCAAAAGTATTATCACAAGTCATCCATCCATAATTTACATGTTGTTGGGTACTGATGAGGCAAAGGCGACATGCTTTTTGTCCGTGACTGACGAAGCCGAACACCATTTATGCCGGGTACTGATGAGGCGAAGGCATCCATTTGTTCGCGACCGACGAGGCTGAACAACCCCCTGGCCGGGCACCGACGAGGCGAAGGCCACATTTTTGTGATAACACCATAGACTGACGAGGCTATAGATTGGCATATTTGCATGCATGGGCATCCGCATTGCATTTATTTATCAAGGGCAAAGTTATTTTGAAGCTTGAAGATGACGACCATTAGCACAGCTTAATCAGAGGTTTTCTGCAGACTTGTTCTGCAGATGTAATTAACCAGGAGCTTTTCAAAAGACCTGAGGAACCATGTACCCTGCAATCTCCTGAAGTCAAGATGTACTTTTCTTGGCACAATGAGAACTTGTAAATCCCAAAGGGACTTGTAACTTATAATTCTTTTCAGAATTAATGAAGTGCATTGTTTCCTCTATGATTTTATATTATATGTTCTCTTATGTGTACACTTATGTATACTGGCACGCCCGCACCAAAAAGGGGGCCAAAATTTCCTCAAAGAGAGATCTCCCGGAGAAACAAAATAGCACGCCTAGTGGGGCGTGGTTCTCCTCTCATCTTTGCTGTGCTCCGATGGTCATTTGACTCGCTTCCACATGCCCTCTGTCTTCCATCTATCATGCATATGGCTGCTCATCTATGTAGTGCCTGCATAATATATGTGATGATGCATAAGTTGATCAAGGAACTCCTTTTTGCAGGTGAGTCCTTCCTCAACAAACTTGCTCACACAGCCGAGGAAGTTCTGATGGTTCAGTTTGGGACATTACCCCCAGTGGCAATCTTTAAGTATGGCTACACGACCTACTTCCACCAAACTCAAGAGCCTGTGGAGTTCCAGGCAACGGAGTCAACAAAGGCACATAAACGTGCCTCTGCTAAAGCCAAGAAGGAGAGTCGCGCCTTGATGGTAGAAGCACGCAACCTTCAAAATAATGTTGTCGTCGTTGACATTCATGGCGATGTACAAACTGCTCAACGGCTTTGTCAACAAGCCACTAATAGGCAGCATCATGCCACTTCTCTTTGCGTGGATGCTCCGCTCATCGGCCCTGCACTACCTACTCCAGGTGTGCAACGCACTGAGGTTGAGTTATTCAATGCACTAGAGAATGCCTCCTATACTCTACGGAGGCAAATGTCGTTTGCTCGTCATGCCTTTAATCCTAATAGGCTGCGGAACCTTAGAAGGAAGTACCGCAAGGTGAGTACCTTGCAGGAGCAACTTGGTGCCCGCATCGCCCGTGTTGCTATTCTTCAAGAGGACTGGTCGCTCGGTGCGAGTGATCTTATTGATAGGACTTGTCGCTATCCTTACATAGTGACGCCGCCGTATGACTTGTTCCTTGAGGAATGGGTTATTCGGAATGGCAAGGTGAAGGATTTACTAAGACTTGCCATCATGAGGGAATTCTGGAGGTGCCATTCGACCAAACGAGCAAAAATGCCTGGTCCAACGAGTTATTTTACCCCCAAGGTTAAAGTAACTAGTTGGGAGTCATGCTTCCATGTTTCTACAGAAGCTGGCCCATCCAATACTGATAACAAGTTTGCAGTGTTGTCGAATGAAGTACCCGCTCCAGGTGCTGACGAAGTACAACAACAACTCCAACAACTACAAACCCAAATGAAGAGTCTGCAAGAGTGGATGAGAGGTCATGACATGCCTAACTCTTCTTCTCGGTTTAGAAGGAGTTTGGAGCATGACACCTCAAGACATTGTCCTCAGCATATGCACCAAACTTGGGCGCCTCGTCAAAGGCCTTCACCTACATCGACTTACCAACCTAGACAAGCAACGCTTCCACCCCGTTGGAACCAGTGGTCTCGTCAGCCCGAGCAGTCACCACATGTCCAGCAACAATGGCGTATGCGGATTCCTTCACCTACATCGACTTTATCTCGGCAAGGCAGGGGCTCTTTTCAAGCACCTACTTCGCCTAGAAAGCAAGTCGACTTGCCATCTCAAGCAAGACGCACTTGGATGCCTCCTTCTCAGGCTCCTCCTCTTCTTCCAAAGCCACCTGGCCTACCCAAGGCCCCTCATTTCCCTACATTCAATCAACGCAAGCGTGATCGGCGTAGGAGGAACCGTCGCCTATTGCACCAAGAGTTGGAGGATCTTGTACTAAAAAATGTACAAGTTCGTGTCCGGCCCGATGGCAGCATCTGTCCCAATGATGAAAACATTATGTTTCGCATCTCGCCAACGCTAGAACAGAGTCAAAGGTATCAGTACCTTCTTGACCATCTAGCTCCAAGGCGGCACCATGATCAGCCAACTGGAGATGTGCTAAGCCCAAGCGAACAAAAGGAGAAGGTATCATCTCTGTCATCTCCTTTACCCTTTGCAGGAGTCCCCAGGCAAAGGCGACTGCAATCAGTCATTCTTTCCCAGGGAGCCGTGCAAGTTCAGGCCCCTTCAATCGCTACAAGACAAGAAGTAAAGCCAGTAAATGATGTCTTCATGAAGGAAGCATCACCAGAAGCTTTGGTGACTCCTCCCCAAAAGGCTATAGAAGCTCTTGCACCAATAACTGAGGTGTCAAGTACCCAAGAAGATACAATGGTTTGTGGGATCGTGACGTCTCAACCCAAGGGTGATGCTGACTCTAACTGGAAGCCTCCTCCTGTTACTCAAGAGTTCTCATACCCTTCGGATGAAGAGATAGTTCCGAACCCGAAGCCTATTGCATTCTTGCCATGCTCAGGAGATGATCATTCTTGGCCTAAGTCCACCAAGGGTCTGCAAGACGCATCAACATCAACAAAAGAAGCAGTGACAAAAGTCCCTTGCCTTCCTGTTACTTCCGAATAGGGTGTTGATAAGGGGCAGTCTTCTCGTCCTTATGTTGATATTATGTCCCGTCTTCCAGAGGATCCTGCACAATTGCACGAGGTTGCAAACCGACAAGGCATGGAGACCCGCTTGAGGATAAGGGCACGTCAGAGATCCTCGAGTTCTACAACTGAAACATTACAAGAAGATATTGAGTCTGACGACAAAAGAGAGTCTTCTAACTCCGAGTCAACCTCTCTACAATGACTCCCTTCTTCGCCACACTATTCCGATCTTGCTCCTTCCATCACTTCTGATGAAGAGCAATATCCTGGAATTGGTATTGGTGATGACAACACCGCTCCAGTTCACATGGCTATAGGTCAAGGCGGTCTAGGCGATAATGCTAATGAAGAGCAAGGAGCAGACGCTGTCGATCCCGCTACACTCGATCCTTCAGTGCGTCATGCTCTTGAAGAACGAGACCGTGAGTACAAGAAGTTGTTTGGCGAATTGGGAGCGAAGTTTAATCGTTTGGTTGAAGCCTTGCCAAATTCTAGTCATGGAGCAACTTCATCAGATCCGCCCCAACCAGTTATTGATCCTCAAGTAGCAGAGTTGGAAGCTGCTAGACAAGCTCGCCCTGTAGGCAGTGTTGAGCAACACGCCACAGCTGCGGGCGCTTCACCTCTCTTTTCTACTCCTACCATGGCTGCAAATGCCACACCAACACCTGCTGCGCTGAAGGATTGCCACAACTATGTGGAAGACTTGATAAACCGAAGGCTGAAGCAAATCACGACCGAGAAGCTCCTCAGACTTTATGAAGCATGGCATGACCTAGTACCCTTCCCGTCTGGGTGGCATTCACCTAAGTTCCATCAATTTGATGGAACCGGTGATGCGAGGGAGCACTTGGCCTACTTTGAAGCAGCTTGTGAAGATACTGCTAACAATCCATCCCTTCTTCTAAGGCAGTTTTCAGGGTCATTGACTGGCTTTGCCTTCCATTGGTACAGTCGTCTTCCAATTGGATCTGTCCGCGATTGGATAGGCATGAAGAAACTTTTCAAGACACACTTCGTGACCATGCAAAAAGATATTTCAGCTTTGGAGTTGTCCCAAGTCAAGCAGAAGCGTGATGAGAAGATTGATGACTTCCTGATCCGTTTCGGCGACAATTATGTTCGTCTCGCTAGAGAAATGCACCAAGAAGAGGCCATTCGCATGTGTGTCCATGGGATGCAACAGCATTGGTCTATTGAAGCTTCAAGGCGTGAGCCCAAGACCTTCAGCACTTTGGGCATAGCAGTAGTAGCAACCAAATTGGAGTTTGAGAAGTCGCCACAGAACATGGAGCTTTACAAGAATGCTGGCCATGCTGATAATTCAAGAAGATTCAACTCGGCAGCCAAGCCTCCCAGCACTGGAATCAAGGCCAAGGCACCGGCTGAATCCCACAACGTTGTGCACACACCTACTGCACATTATAATGTTCCAACATTGGGTTCAAGGCATGAACTCACACCAAGACAGCAGCGCCCGACTGTTCAGCGCCCAACCATTCAAGAGCTGTTAAAGAAGCAGTACATATTCCGCCGAGAGATGGTGAAGAAGTTCTTTGATCAGCTGATGGCGCAACAGGCCTTGAACCTTCCTGAGCCGAGAAGACTTGATCAAGTGGGGATGACAGACAATCCTTTATATTTCCCGTACCATAGGTATGTTGGGCATACAATTGAAGATTGTTTTGCCTTCAAGGAGTGGCTTCAAAGGGCGATTGATGAGAAGCGGCTTGCTTTAGAGCCCCAAGCCATCAATCCTGACTATCATACTACAAACTTCACAACTATCTGTAAAGGTCCTCCATCCATTCAAATAGATGATGAAGACGGAAGCTTTTGGTTGCCACTTGAGCAAGTAGAGCACCAACTAGCCAATCGTTGGCCGGTTCCAACTCTTTCCAAACAGGGAGGAAGACCATGTGAGATGATGGAACAAAGACGGCCATGACGCAAGCTTCAAGAGCGAACTCTGGATCATGTTTCCACCGCGATGATCAAATCACAATCAAGACAAAGACAACCCGACCCAAGTCGTCGACTCATGCCACCAAGATTTGTCCCTTTATCAGAAGGAGACGAATCTTTCCCTCAACCGAGCCGCATTCTTCCTACTTTGGCACAGTTCTTGCCTAAAGGTTGGGCGCAATCCTCTGCACCAACTAGGGCAACTGATTACAAAATACCTTCACCTTCTTTAAACATTGCCTCATGCAATGTGATTCTTGCAGGTTACAACTCCAATACATTTGACTCGGAGGAGATATTCACGGCGCAAGAACATGAAGTACTTCGTACTGACGTTTTACCTACATAAGTTCAAGTTGAAGAGGTCAACATGAACCCGCGAGGAGGCAAGGCCTGTCTTGAACCTCTCAAGTCTCGGTTGTACAGAGAAGAAAGAGAGAAGGCCTTACTTAACAAGGCTTTCAATGTACCAAGTGGCCCGCCAGATGTTCGTGCAACTGAAGAGGAGAAGCAAGCGCAGCAAACAATTGATTATAATATCATTGCACATCTAAACCGCATTCTTGCACTCTTGAGTGTGTATGATGCTTTAATATTGGTGCCCGATCTTCGGCAGGCCCTTATTAAAGCGCTACAAGCTCTTGAGTTGTATGAAGTGCAATGGCGAAGCACCGTCTTCTTTGCAACGCTGCCAACACAAATGAGATCACCTTTTCTGATGAAGACAAGGTTATAGAGAATGAAGATCACAACCGCCCTCTCTACATAGAAGGGAACATTGGAAATGCCTACCTCCGACGAGTCTTGGTTGACCCATGATCCTCTGTAAACATCCTTCCAATTGGAAGTTTAACTCGTGCGGGTTTCTCATTTGAAGACTTGGAGCCCACAAATGTGATGATATGTGGCTTCGACAACCAAGGAAGAGCGTCCATGGGGGCAATTACCTTGAAGCTCCAAATGTCAACTTTCAGTTTCAAGGTGCGGTTCTTCATCGTAGAAGTGAATACCTCCTACTCCGCACTATTGGGGACACCTTGGATACACAAGTATCAGGTAGTTCCATCAACTCTACATCAGTGTCTCAAGTTCATAGACGGAAATGGAGAGCAGCAGAGGATTGTTGCCAACAACAATCCATACACCTTCCAAGAATTGCATCTCGCAGATGCGAAATATTATTTCCAAGTGAAGTTCCCGGGAAGCAGCAAGGAAGATCGACGCCATCTATAGATGCTCTATTCGCGCCAAGTTCAACTCTTCATACACAAGCAAGGTTCCTCATTGCGCCATCCCTACCTGCCAGAAAGAGGGAGTTTGTAAAGCGCGCCTATAGGGGCAGGGATTCCAGTTGCGAAAAATCATTCGCAGCTGTCCCTTACTTATATGGCCCTTCAACCCCATCAGCCCCGCGGAAGCAAGATCCTGTTGCTCCATTATTATTAAAGGCGGGAGCTGCTCCTTCTCCTTCTTCTGCACCTATGTTGCTAAGGTCAAGAGTGGAAACATCACCAATGCTCCTTACCTCAAGTTTAAAGGAAGCCAGCCTGGCTCCTACTTCTTCATCCTTTATTTCTTTAACTAGCAAAAATGTTGCAGGTGCTCTGGCAAATTGCAAGACAATTGTGTCCCAAGATGAGTCCTCGTCTCCTTTCATATTTGATACATATGGAAAGCCGGGAGCACAAAAGGCTTTCACACGAAACAAAGGATTCGCCAAAAGGAGCATAAATCAATTCAAAAAGGTAGCGACGAGTGCTACTTTCAAGCAGCCTCCATCGCGCCATACATCTGTGACAACACCATTGGAAGTCTGGCATGTCCCGAACCCAAATGACTCTACTTCACCCACCATATTCTACAAAGTTCCAAAGAAGCAAGAGTATGATTCCATCGTTGAACAGCCTAGTACTTCCACTAACCCCGAAGTAGCTTTGATTGCCATGAAGGCTGAGCCCCGAATGGCCAATCTGCTCACAAGGGCTGGAGTGAAGCTGGAAAGAAATCAAAGGTTGCCACCTCCTCCTGCAATCTGTGAAGAATGGTGGGAGAAATCAGAAAAGCTCATCCGAAAAGGGCACAAGTCTCGTGACCTCCACCCAAAGTATGGCTTGGGCTATGCCAAACCTGACAATGAAGATGATGAAGCTGATGATGCACAAAGAGTCACATGTCATACCATAGTGACTAATGTCAGCCCACAAAGTCATTAGGATGAAGATAAGCAACATCTCTTGGCTAGAATACATGAAGCAATGCCTTTTGAACATGGAGAAGTGCTAGATGCTACACGTGCACCTCAACAACTCGAAGATGGAGGGCAACTCACTATTGATGAGCTTGTAAAAATCAACTTGGGAAGTGAGAAGGATCGGCGTCCCAACTTTATCAGCGCGACCCTCATGCCTGAAGAGCACAAAAGTTTTCGAAGCTTCTTAATGGAGTACAAGGATTGCTTTGCTTGGTCTTATAAAGAGATGTCGAGGCTTGACCCTCGTGTCGCCACGCATAAGTTGGCGATTGATCCGCAATTTCACCCTGTAAAGCAACATCCAAGACGTTTCCTCCCAGAGCTACAAGAGCAAATTGTTGCTGAGGTGGATAAGCTAATCATAGCTGGCTTCATCAAAGAGGTGCAATACCCACACTGGCTGGCTAATATTGTCCCGATGCGAAAGAAGAATGGTCAGGTTACGTGTTTGTGTTGATTTTAGGGATTTGAACCAAGCTTGTCCAAAAGATGACTTCCCCTTGCCCATCACGGAGATCATCATTGATGCCACTACGGGCTATGGTGCTCTCTCTTTCATGGATGGATCGTTAGTATACAATCAGATCAAGATGGATGAACATGATGCCATTGATACCGCCTTTCATACGCCAAAAGGGAATTTCTATTACACGGTGATGCCCTTTGAATTGAAGAATGCTGGTGCCACTTATCAGCGAACCATGACATCCATCTTTGATGAATTGATTCATCATTCAGTAGAATGCTATGTCGATGACCTAGTGGTGAAGACTCGGGAGCACGAACATCATCAAGATGACCTCCGCGTTGTCTTTGAAAGGCTTCGCAAACACCAACTAAAGATGAATCCTCTCAAGTGTGCACTTGCTGTCCAGTCTGGAGTCTTCTTAGGGTTTATTGTGCACCACCGCGGCATTGAGATTGACCCTAAGAAGATCAAGGCAATTCTACATATTCCCCCTCCAAGGAACCTGAAGAAGTTGAAATCACTTCAAGGCCAACTTGCCTATATACAGTGTTTTATTTCTAGCCTCTCAAGTCGCATCCAGTATTTCACCAGGTTGATGAAGAAAGGAGTGGAATTTGAGTGGGATGAGCAGTGTCAAGATGCTTTCAATAGCATTAAGGAATACTTGCTCAATCCACCCATCTTGTCAGCACCAATCAAGGGACGGCCTCTCATCCTCTATGTAGCTGTGCAATCTAACTCATTGGGTGCACTTCTTGGCCAGCATGATGATGAAGGAAAAGAGGTGGCATGCTATTATTTGAGCCACACCATGGCAAGTGCTGAACACAATTATTCACCATTTGAAAAATTGTGTTTAGCCCTTATCTTTGCTTTGAAGAAGCTACGGCATTATATAGTATCACATTAGATCGAGCTCATTGCAAGAGAAGATCCAGTGAAATACATATTGAGCCAGCCAGTTCTCATGGGGCGACTCGGTAAATGGGCCCTACTCATGATGGAGTATGATATCACTTATGTCCCGCAGAAGGCAGTTAAGGGTCAAGCCTTAGCTAATTTTCTCGTGGCACATCCTATGCCGGACGATTCTCCGTTGGTCATCGACTTGCCTGATGAAGAAGTCTTTACCTCTAACATGAAGGAATGGGAGTTGTACTTCGATGGTGCCTCTCGAACTAAATTAGACCCTGATGGCATGCCAAGAAGGCGAGCCGGGGTAGGTCTCGTATTCAAGACACCAGAAGGTGGGACGATACACCATTCTTTTTCTCTCTTGAAGGAAGAATGTTCAAATAATGAAGTTGAGTATGAAGCACTTATCTTTGGCCTATTATTGGCACTTTCATGGATATTCGTTGTCTCCATGCATTCAGTGATTCTCAACTTATTGTGCGCCAAGTCAATGGCATTTATGAAGTTCGAAAGCCTGAACTAATGCCATATCATAAAGCAGCACGAAGACTAATGAAGAAATTCGAGCGTATTAAGATTTCTCATGTGCCTCGAAGTCAAAATGCATCAATTGATGCTTTGGCAAAACTTGCTGCAGCAGTTTCTCTTCCAGATGGAGAGTCCGCGCAAGTCGTCATTGAAGAAAGGTGGTTGCTACCTACGGTTTTGGAGCTCATCTCAGAAGAAGCTGAAGTTGACACTGTTGTCACTTCCAATGTTGAAAAGGAAGACTGGTGTAGACCTTTCCTTGATTATTTCAATCATGGTACCCTACCCGATGACCTTGTGAAGAGGCGCCAGCTACAACGACGACTACCAACATACACATACAAGTTGGGGATTCTATACCGGCGGTCTTTTGATCAAATGCTCCTTCGATGTATTTCCCGAAGAGAAGCCGATAAAGTTCTGCAGGAAGTTCACCACGGGGTTTGTGGTGGCCATCCAAGTGGACCAAAAATGTACCTTAAACTTGCTGGTTACTATTGGCCCAGCATCATGGCTGATTGTCTCAAGGTGGCCAAGTCTTGCCATGATTGTCAAATACATGGTAATATCAAGCATCGACCACCAGTTCCTCTTCATCCCACTATCCCTTCATGGCCATTCGACTCCTAGGGCATTGATGTCATTGGTCCCATTGAGCCTCCTTCATCCAGGGGACATCGTTTCATTCTTGCGGCAACTGATTATTGCTCCAAGTGGGCGGAAGCAATCCCATTGCGGGAAGTGAAGTCTGACAACATTATTGACTTTCTAGAGCGCAACATCCTTTACCGCTTTGGGATACCTCACCGCATCATCTCTGACAACAGAAAAGATTTCAAGTCACAGAAGATCTATAATTTTGCAGCAAAGTACAAGATCCAATGGAATTATTCTACCGGGTATTATCCTCAAGCCAATGGATTGATTGAAGCCTTCAACAAAACATTAGGCAAGATCTTAAAGAAGACAGTCGGAAGATACTGAAGAGATTGGCATGATCGTCTTTTTGAGGCATTATGGGCTTATCGTGTCACAGTGCGCACTCCAACACAGGAAACACCCTATTCCTTAGTGTTTGGGAGTGAAGCCGTGTTGCCATTAGAGGTTGAGATTCCCTCATTAAGAATCTCTCTTCAAGAAGAACTCACACATGACGAATAGATTCGACTTCGTTTTCAAGAGCTGGATGCCTTGGAGGAAAATCGTCTTCATGCACTCCAAGATATTGAGTAGTACCGTCAAAACATGGTACGGGCATATGAAAAGCTTGTCAAGCCATGTGTCTTTAGGAAAGGCGAACTCGTACTTGTTCTTCGACGCCCCATTGTAGCCACTAGCAAAGTTAAAGGTATGTTCAAGCCTAAGTGGGAAGGACCGTACATCATCGAGCAATCATATGTGTAGGATCAAGGATGCCGACTAGAGGGGGGGTGATTAGGAGGCTTTTAAAATTTCTTTTCAATTAATCAATTTTAAAGAATAATTGAGAGACCTAAATTATACAATGAGGCTTAAAACAATTCAATCAACTAGTTGCATTCAACCATATGAAATATTTAACAATACATGCAACAATAGTGATATAAGCAATTGTGTCAAGATGAATATAAAGCAAATAAGAATTATGCAATTGACACAATATTTTTACCGAGGTCTCGGAGACTCGCCCGGTCTCCCCTACTCCTCGTTGAAGCGCTCTCTCGGAGCCTCGCTTCTATATCCACGAAGGATATCTCACTAGGGTTGCTCTTCTCCACACCGGATAGGCGAGCACCACACCTTTCACAATCTTTTGCCGGCCTCTCCGACAAACTTCAATTGGAGAGATCTCGGCTCTCCTCCGGCACCGTCTAGGCGAAGGCGATCGCCAAGAGTAACAAGCCGGATGCGCTTTCACTTGAATCAACCAAGTGCTAGAAGCTCAATGATGCAAATGAGATGCTCAACACTCTAGCACTAGCAATCTAATGGAGATGAAGTGCACTAAACACTCACACAATCTCCCTCAAGCTCTCTCTCAAATCTACTCAAGATTTGGGCTCAATTCTAACCTCTAAATGCAATAACTCAAATGCAAATCAATTGGCTAGGTTTTCAGCTGAAGAATGAACTCTTTGAGCACCCAAAAATGAAGCCAAACACGAAGTATTTATAGCCTCAACGAAAAACTAGCCGTTTGCAAGAAACCGGGCCAAAAGTTGTACAGGCCGGACATTGTCCGGTCACTTCAGACACTGTCCGGCCAGTACAAAAATTTCAGCCGTTGCAAACGTGTCAGTGACCGTTGGGCGAAATTTGTGAAGGCCGGACGGATACCATTTGTCCGGACAAAACGTCCGGACAGATGGATATGTCTCTGTTAACTCTCGGCTCAAAAAAACTTGTACAGGCCGGACAATGTCCGGTCACTTCAGACATTGTCCGGCCACTTCGGACAGATAGCCCCGGACGGATGCATTTGTCCGTTTCATTTCTTGGCTCAAAAAATTTGTACAGGCCGGACAATGTCCGGTCACTTCAGACACTGTCCGGCCACTTCGGACAGATAGCCCCGGACGGATGCATTTGTCCGGCCACTACACACTGACAGTAAAACATGCATAACTTTTGATCCAGAGATCCGATTGAGGTGATTTTTGGCTTGTTAGAAAGATAACTCAGAGCTCTACAATTTTGTCAACAGGAGAAAGACCTAGAAAGGTCTAGAAACTTCTAGAAAACTCAGAAACTTTCCTGCTGTCAAAATGTTCAAGCCAAAATCATCTCAAATGCAATTTTAAAGTATTTGCACATACGGATTTGCCGTTTTCTCGTGGATGTGATTTGTGTCACTTAGCAACGACCACGACCACACAGGTCTTGACATCCGATCGAAAACATGTGGTCGATAGGGTTTGGTCGAGCGTACGCAAGCGAGTCGAAGACTGGTACGACCAATCCGAACTCCTACGACCACGCCCAAACCCTAAACAGAAAGCCGCCAAACAAGCGACACGACCACAACCACGTATCAACACTGATACGATCAGAATATGCAAATACGACCATGACCAGCACTAGATAAATAAACCAATTTAAACAGCTGGCGATCACGACTAAGTGCAGTTTTCAAAACATTTAATCTAATGCACATGAACTACACTTAGACTCACTAGCAATGCAAGATGCTAGTGCAAGATGATATGAATGCATCTGAGCTTCCGCACTAGATAGATTCAAGCTACTAGTTTCCGACCCCTCTTAATAGTACGGTCAAACTAGTAAAAAGAAACCTATCAACCCGGTCTGTCTCCAAACACCGAAACCGGTAAAACCCTAAGAAAACAATCCTTAATCTTGGATTTTACCTTAGGTAAAGTTCGACCTCGTGAAATTCGACCGCTCGACGCTCGTCATCGCAAAGCTCGATCTCGTTAAGCTTGACCACGCGAAGCTCGACATCTCGACACCTGTCTTCGCAAAGCTCATCCTCGCTAAGCTTGACCTTGCTCGGGATGTCTCATATTGTCTTCATCCTCTTCACGCCCTTGCTTGTTTTCATCCTGCAATCATTCTGAGACTAGAACATATACACTCAATGCGCAAACGATCCATACTACTCAAGTTATGATATCAATCAATATGGATGACTAACATCATGAGCTCTCTCTCAGTCATACATAGAGATATCAAATCCAGAACACGGAGTCATCAACCTTTTGCACAGACATGGATAACTAATCATCCTGAGCTCTCCCTCAACATGTGCATCGATATCAAATCCACAACTGAAGTCATCAACCTCAAGATTTAACATATAACATCTAGATCAATCAATTAGCACAAGCTTGATGCAACCACCGAGCTCATCCTCTACATATGCATCAATATCAAACCCGCAATCGAGGAAAACATCCAATTCAGGGTTTACCAATAATCAATTCAATTTACTTGTGCTAAATCAGGATTTATATAAATTGTCATTTAATCATCAAATCTGATATCTTCAGATTAACTTTAATCATCATGGATTTATCCAAAATATCATTAATCATCAAAACCTAGATACTAAGATCTACCTAGATCCAACAATATGATGGTGGTGCGTATCAACTTATTGATCAACAGGGGAACCACCCAATGCCTCCCATCAATGGCAGGTTCCTGAAGAAATACTTTGCATAATTGTGCCTTTGGCATGATCTTCCCACCCCTGCTTTTCTTTCTTTTCACCCTTTTTACTTTTAGTTAAGTTTTTTTTTGGGGTTAAAAAAAAGCTTTTCAAAAAAATGTTTTCTCTTACTGGTGTCAATACCCAACAATGAAAGGTTTTCTCTGACTATGTCAAGCCAATCGCCTTGGGTTTTGCGGCTGAAGGATTCATGTACTGAGCAAAGAGTGAATCAACTTGGCTTTATTTGCAATAGAATGACCTCTACACAAAGCACATAGCAAGTGCAAAGTATGTGTAACCAAGGGCAGTAGGAGGCTAATTCATGTCCTATCTGAAGCAACCAGTTCACTATGTACTTTGGTATCCAATGCCTCTCTTTAGATCCATGGAGACATCAAGCCCTTGGAGAAACTATAAGATGAAGAGTAGGAAAGGGCTACTTGACTCTGCATAAGTCATAGTTCAATGTGCAGCCACTTGCCACTCCTGTGAGGCGTAAAAAAGGGTTTTTTTTTTAAAAAAAAGTTGAAGCCTGCGGGGATTATTTAGTCACTCAAGATGTGGAGTGGCTACCTTTGAAGTCTCAAAGCAAAGAAGCACCAGTCAAAGAAAAATAAAGAAGCAAGCCTCAACGGGGCAATTTCTCAAAAGAAGCTTCCAAGAAATCTCAAGAAGTACCATCAAGAAATCCTCCAATAAAGCAATGGAGAGAACCATCCACCATCATTGGCAAAAGTAAGCAAAATTATAGCAATCCTTTCACCCTACAAACCCTCCAGCTATTCAAGTCAAAACAGCCATACCTATGACTCCCGATTCGATGAAGTCAGTGCAAGGTGTGTGAAGTCTTGGTAATCTCTAGCAGAAGAGAAAGACTTGAGGAGGTTCCTACTGCCTTTAGTGACTTTTACTAAAGCACTATGCTACCTACACATCTTCACGAGAGAATGAAGTTGTAAATGAAGTTCATCATGGACATTCGATGGACATTCGATGTCTTCAGAATAGTGAATCCTTCAGAGGCTCTATCTCGGGATGATATCCATGGCTTGACGTTTAAAGAAAAGTCGATATTTCAAAATAAAATCTCTTTTGGGAAGGTTTTGCCTCAACATTTTTAAATAAAGAAGTATTTTGCCTTTCTAAAATCAAAGTCTTTGATTTTGGGAAGGTTTTACCCCAATGTTTTAAAGAAAGATGCCTCTTTTCCTTTAATCATTTTAAAACAAAAATTTTCTGTGATGATTTTCCCCAACATTTTAGAGAAAGATGTCTCTTTCCTTTCTTTAATATTCTATTTCAAAATCAAAATCGTTTATTGGAGGGTTTGCCCCAAAGTTTTAAAGAAAGATGTATTTTCCTTTCTTTAATACTCTTTATTTGGGAAGGTTTTACCCCAAATTGCTTAAGAAAGATGTGTTTTTCCTTTCTTCGATACTCTTGGTATTGGGAAGGTTATACCCCGATTCTCTAAAGAAAGATGTTATATTCCTTTCTTTAATGCTCTTTCTGAAGGGAAGGTTTTACCCCAACACTTCAAAGAAAGAAGTTGTTTTCCTTTCTTTGATATGCAAGTTAACATTACCAAAGTTAGTTCTGAAGATGGCCATGAAATGCCTTGACCAAACAAAGTTGGCACTGTAACCATTGATGGGAGCAGTGAAGCATACCAGTGCGGTTCATGTAGATCTGTGAAACCCTTCAACTCCACTGGTTGGCTTCGTGGTGGAAAAACGAACGCAGTGAAGTTGATAAAAGGCCTTGGGTTGTGGCATGGTTCTTCGCCATAACTTAAGAAGAATGGGAGCAGTGAAGCATGCCAGTGCGGTTCACGTGGATCTGTGAAACCCTTTAACTCTATTGGTTGGCTCTGTGGTTGCAGACGGACGCAGTAAAGTTGATAAAGCACCTTAGGTTGTGGCATGATTCTTCGCTATGACTTAGGAAGACTAATGGCGGTGGATTATTTTGATGAAACTATAAATTCCTCTCGCTGGTCGGCACCGTGGCAGTTATGCGGACGCAGCAAAATTTTGTCTCTTTAATTATTGCATGGTTTCGCAAATGACTAAAGATACGCATGTTTAAACATAAGTGTTGAGTATTTTTGCTCGCTTTATGTTTCTCTTTTTCATACTTGAGGAGAATCATGATTAGGTCATGGCCTCCAATGATTGTTTCTTTTTGGGATACGTGGTCCTATAGCATTAAAAAATAATAATAAGTGA
Organism: Pharus latifolius; assembly: GCA_019359835.1. Lineage (NCBI taxonomy): Eukaryota > Viridiplantae > Streptophyta > Magnoliopsida > Poales > Poaceae > Pharus > Pharus latifolius. The sequence goes on along the minus strand of CM033319.1, from coordinate 49,155,289 downwards.
AGGATGCATGGACAGCATGGATAAAAATGATGAAATGATCTTATTGAAGGAATTAAGGAGATTACATGAAAGGATGTATGCCTAAATGCCCAAAAAAAAACTAGAAAAAAAGAGGTGCACGACAAATGCCCCATGAAATCAGGAAATCAGGTCTTTCTACACTTTTCAACTTTGCAGGACTGAATAAAAGATATCATTGATTGAAGTGATCTAGGAAGCCCGGAATTGCTCTCTTCCTTTGCCACTCGAAGGCGCTCTTCAATTTCCTTCAAGCGAGCTTCTCCTTGGTCATCTTTACTTTTCATGGGGGAAAGAGAAGAGTTGATTCTTTCAACACACTCGTCACGATCACGCCGACATTTGGCAATTGATTCCTCCATATCATTAATGGACTTTAACTCGGTCTCCAAGTCCGCAATCAAAGTCAGGCATTCTTTCTTGGACTTTTGGTTTTCTGATTCCTCTATTTGGAGGATTGCGTCGGTTTTATCAATGATCTTATGAACTTCTGAAGAAGGGTAATGGAACTGACGGGATGTTCCAAGTACTTTATTCATGAAGTCTCTATCACCCTTAAGTCTGGAAATCTTGAAATGATCAGCTTCATCGAGAAGACTATCTCTAAGATGTCTTAACGCCTTCATCAACCCTAAGAGATGGGGAGGAAGTTCTTCATCAACTCCAGCGAAGAATTTTTCCCAACTCTGTAAATCCTCCTCTATCTCAGAGATGAGGGCACCTTTATCCAATGGGGAAGCATCAAGTAACTCTTGTAATTCTTGGAGGTCATGTCACACATACCCTACAAGACGGCGATCCAAAATCAGAGAAGTATAATTTTTTCGGAACAGGATTGGCCTGGCGGTAGAGTCGCGCAATGAAGGGGTAGTCGGTAGAGGTACTACAAGGTTCATCTGCCCAGCATATTCATCAAGTGTAGTGATGGGATTGGAAGAAGTAGGAGGCGCTTCGAAGTTGACACCAAAAATTTGTGTATGCTTCTTTGCTGTAGCCTCCACCATGTCTGTTTGCTCTTTCAATTTCTTCATGGATATATTCAAAGGACTTTCATAGCCTAAAAGAATGAGAATTAGTGAAAGAGCATTTAAAAAAAGGGAAGAGAGAGAGAGAAGGAAGAAATCTGTTATACTTACTTGGAGCCCTCAAGCAAGTTTTCTTGAGAGGACTTCCTTCTTGATTATTCTCGTGAAGGGTTGGTTGTTCTTCCTTGCCATTTTGGTTCGTTTCACTTGAAGTGTCGGCTCGAATCAGCGAATGCTTCCGCTTCAACGCCTGGGGAGCAATCACGCTACTAAGCAAGCCCGTGTCCCCTTCAAGGGTGATCAGTGTAGTCACCTCAGGAGAAGCTAGAAGAAATTCCAAACAAAAGAATTTCAATCAAAAAGCAGCAGCAAGAACAAATTGCAAAGGGAAAATAAATTCTTACCATGGGAGAGTTCCAGAACTTTGCTCTTTGTAGGATCATGTCATTCTTTAGATGATATGAAGAATTTATTAACATCCCACAAGAAGTCAAAAGCAGTGGTACACCATAAGGCATATTTGTAGGATTGCTTCATAAGCCGACGGCATGGTTGAAGATCAAACCCGTGTCCTTGTGGCTGCCAATAAGCAAGATGCCTTCTTCGTAATATTTCTATGATTTCTTCCCTTGTGTTTGTCAGGTACTTTGAGAATTGCAGAAGAGGAGTACCTCCTAGATCCTCCATAAAGAAGTCAGGAACATCTTGATCACAACCATGCATCCGGGCAAATCGATGGGGACAATAGACAAGGTTGTCATAATGTTGACAACGTCGATGTTTCACAGCTCCTACACTGGAGTTGACCAACATGTCTATGTCTTGCATGCGTATGAGCCTATCACCATTTGAGTTTTGTCGGCAGTCGTCGAGCCATATGGCAGAACCTGATGAAGGAAAGCGCATCGAGGACTTCCCAAGGAAGCTCAGAGAAGACAAACAAGTCTTGTCCTTCACCAAATCCAAGAAAAGGTGGTGTGCTGCGTGCAGGTCAAGCTCTATGGAGGTGATCCTCCAAGCCTCCATGATGAAGGGTGGAACGTGAGATAAACGAGGATTGAGAATTCTCGACATAGGAGGACAAACCTTCCAGTATGAAGTAAACCAAGCCATGATGAAGTGCACAGGAAGTGGAAGCTCATACTCGCTTATCGGCTTTGATCCCTTCATCACAGCATCACAAATGTCATCAAGGAAGCGATACAGATGCGCCAAGCTCACCACTCCTATTGCACGACGTATACCCTGCGCAATACTTGAAGCAGTGGAAAAGACCTACGGGCGAATGTGAGTTCCCATCTCTAAGGGAACGCAGTATGTACATAGGCAAGCAGCAATGAAGGCAACACGGTATAGTTCTCGATCATAAGGTCTTTGATATTGAAACAACGCCTGCCTAAGAGAAGCCGACCATAGCCCATTTACTTCAAGAGTCTTGAAATTCAATCGTTTGAGTAAAGGGTCCTTCGGATCAGCGTGAAGGTCTAACGGGATCTTGTCCTTTTTGCTAGTCGGGTGGTGCACACTCCCTCCCAAGAATGTGCCTACCCATTCGGGAATAGATACTGTTGTATACCTTGTCTTCTTCCCCTTTGAGCATAATTCAGCATACACAGCATGAAGAATTTTTACTGTACCTTGGACTGAAGATGGAGGAGGAATGTATTCTTCATAAGTCCGCCCGGAAATAGGGATCCCCAAGCCATCATATACAGTATAGAGGGGGTACCCCATCTCTCCAATCTCGGTAGCAAGCGTGTGCCCCTCTGTGTTCCAAAAAGTCAAGTATACCATGAGTAGGGGCTGGTTGATCGGCACTAGGTACAATGAAGCCAACACTCCATGATAGATTTCAGCTTTCAGCAGCATGGCTCTATCCTCTTCATTTTCCAGCATCATGCGAGTCCACACTAGTAACCTTGGGCAACTAGGGACTTCCAAACGAAGATGAGGTGTTTGATTAGCGACCCATTGCTTCTCCAGCGTGCGAATGAACTCTTGAGCCAAGGTACGAAGAGGAACTGTTGGTGCGTTTTTTATTACAGGTTCCAAGACGCAAAAAGATGATTGCGCCTCCATCTCAACGCGTGATCCTGGACCACTTTGCAAACCAGAACTACGATAAACTTTGCTTGTGAGTTTTTGTGGCGGCGTAGGAACTTGAAAGGAATGAAGTGCAGGAGTAAGATTAACGGCAAGTTGTTCAGTACGGGCAAGCTTCATCATCTTCACCACTTTGGTGATGCAGTCTTCAATTTCCTCCATCACGAACTCATCTTCAACATTGATGGATTTCTCACCATAGAAGTCATATTCTGCTTGCCAAAATAGTTCTTCCTCATGATTTAATTGATTGGGCTCGTTCAAGGTGAGTGGAGCTTTACCCTTGCTTGTTCCCTACAAAGCCTTGCCCTATAAAGTGTATTAGGCCACACAAAAAAAAGAAAGAGAGAAAAAAAAGAGAAAAGAAAAAAAAATCATCATTTCTCTGTAGTAAAAAAAAAGGAGCCTCTCAATAATCAGAATATTTCAAATGCTTACCTTTTGGGAAGAATTTGAAGATCCTCCTTGGTCTTTCTTGGTGCATTTGTCGTCAGAATTCCTCATATCGTCGTGAAGATGAGGTTGATAAAGAAGCGTCCGAACAAGTTTTTTTATCAAAATCTCTCGAATTTCGAACGAGATTGATCTCTATGAAGCAAACCCAAGGGATAACTATTTTTGAGGCCTTCTCAGATATTATGCAAAAAAAAAAGGTCATCTCTCTGTAAAAAAAATAAAAAATAAAAAAAAGAGAAGAGACCATTTGTAAGCAATTACCTTCGGGTATTGTCCCCTTTTGCTTTGATGACAAATTGCATACAGAACTTGATTATTTATAGCCCTCCACAAGGGAAATCCTCATATGATATAGGAAAGGACCTAGTCCAAATCAAACACAAAGTCATGGTTAAAACGGGTTTCGGGACCCATATTACCATAACTAGGTTCCTGGTCAAACTTGGTCAAGACTCCTTTCCAAAAAAAACAAAACAAAACAAAACAAAACGCTCAGTAGTTCTTGTTGCTTTGCACATGAACTCAACTCAGCGAGGGGTATTTGTTTGATAAGTTTTTGTAATTTGTCATAAAAAGTCCCTGTAATCAAAAGAATTAAACTAGTTAAAAAGACCACAGCACTGGTCAAAAGGAGCTTATAAACTGACCTGGTCTATAGCCTCTTGTCCATGGTCCTTGTTTGAAATGATCTGTGGTCTATGGTCTTTGGGCTTTGGTTGCAGATTTATGGTCTCGGGTCTCAAGCCTCTGGTCTCAGACCTCTGGTCGCAGGACTATGGTCACGGCCCCCGGGTCTCAAGCCTTTGCATGGTCTCAGACCCCTAGTCGCAGGTCTATGGTCTCAGACCCACGGTCGGAGGTCTATGGTCTCGGACCTATGGTCTCAAGCCTATGATCTGTGGTCTCGGACCCCCTGTTCTCATTCCATGGTCTCAGACCTATGGTCTCAAGCTTATGGTCTGTGGTCTCGGACCCCCAGGCCTCATTCTATGGTCTCGGACTGATAAATCTCATATTTGTGCTTATTTTCTAGATATTTTCCCCTTATTCATGCTCATTTTAGTCATAAAGATCTTCAAATACTCAAATATATTTGTATTGGTTGTCGTTCAACCTCGACAGTGTGTTTTGTTTATTTTAATCACAGGTCGACACATTCGGGCAATTTATGGCTGAATGGATGAGTTTCATCGACTGGATCTGGTGAACGGACGATTCCGTATAGAAGTGCGCGTCGCTACGAACGCATAGGAGCTGACCGCGTCAAAATAGGTCTCCGGAAGTCCAGAACAACCAAACCTAGTAGCCAAGAGCCAGTTCACAATTTCTTCAAAAGTTGAAGACTTTTCTACAAAAATACCAAAACCATAAAAAAAATAAAACCTCAGCCGCCACAGTTCTTCCTCGGCCTGGTACATACCCACAAATCCTCTTCTTCTCTCCCAACCCCGTCTAGCTTGCCGCCGACGGCCAGATCCACATCTCCGATAAACCGTCGGTCTTCTTCCCAATTACTACCTCCCCTTTTCTTCCTCTTCTCCCCCTCCGATGAGCCGCTGGTCTGCTCTCTCCCTTCATCCTCTCTCACCACATATCGTCCGCCCTTCTCCCTTTCGTCTTCACTGCCGGCGCGCTCCCTTTTCTTTCCTCTCGTTTCTATTTCTTCTCCTCCCTTCTCCTACTTCCTCGCTGTTTCCTCTCTCCCCTCTTCTTTTCCTTCCTTCCTCCTTTTTCCTCTCCTCTTCTCTCCTCCTCCTCCTCCTCCCTCATTCTTCTTCCTCCCCATTTCTTCACCTCAAGCCACAAATCAGGCCGATCTGGCCATCTCGCCACCGCGCCGACGCCGGAGCCGTTCCTCCACCGCCTCTCCACGTCGCGCGCCGCCAGCCCGACGTCCACGCCCTCGCGCCGCCGTCGATCTCGCCGATCCCGCCGTATCCGAGCCGCCGGCGGCTCCCTCAGTCTTCACCCAATCCGCGTGAGCCCGCGCCTCCACAGCATCTCCTCCCGCCAGATCTGGGCCTCACCTGAGCCGCCACCACCGGACCACCACCGCGCCACCGAGCTGCGCCTCCGTCCCGAGCCACACCTCCACAGCGCCGCCACCAGCTGCGCCTCGGACTTCTTCCTCAGCCACTCCGGTGCCTCGTCGACCTCAGCCTCGCCGGCGACTTCCACAACCTTGTCGACCTCCAGAGAGCACAACATCATCTTCAGCAAGCCACATTTTTGGTCCAATCCTTGTCAACACCTCAGTTCGTGAATTCTGATGAATTGAATGTCTGTATGAAGTTTGATTGTTTGTAAATGTGATGCATTGAAGGTATTTCATATCTAGTAGGAGAATCCTCAATTCAAGTAAATTGCTCTAAACATGGCTGTTCATTCATGCATTATCTGAATACAATTCTGTGTTGAGTGATTACTTCAATTACCTAGTGAACTTGATATTTCTCTTGTCCCCTGTCATGAACTGAAATGCCTGTCGCTTGTGGTTCAATCCAGTTGATCTTCTTGTTCCTGCGTTTGTCAGTTGACTGCATTCACTAGCTGCAGGTTGTTTTGGTGATTTAATTTGATCAGTTTTTGGAGTTCTTTGTATATCTTATTGTCTCCAGTAATTGTCCCTTATTGCCTTAGTTGCTGAGAAGTAAGGTTGTGAGGTAAGAACTGGGGTGATCATGACCTGATTTTGGAACCTCGAGTTCTAGAGCTAAATTCCAATTATTCTTGATTTGAAGTCCTTTTTGCACTAAATTGTATTATGTAAAATTCAATTGATAGAGAGAGAGAGGATTGGGGTAATTGAAGACTGATTTCAATTTATTTTCAATTCTTATTCATTTGTTTGTATGCTTCAGGTTGAAGAGCTTGCTTATCTTAAAGTGTTGTGTGGTTGATTTGTATCGAGGCTCGTTAAAGTCGTTAGTATTTATTTTTGTACCATTGTTTCGTTGACTTGTGCAGTGATTAGTAATCAATAAACATTTATGCCTTCTTTCATTAGGTCTCTTCTTGATTATACTGAACATTGCACATATTTACGATCATTGTACAACTTTAAACAGTAATGGCCAGTCGCGAGACATCCACCTCTTTCTCTCTTTTCTTTCTTCTGATATTCTCTCTGTCTTTCTCTCTGCTGATTTTGTTTTAGTTTCTTATCCATCGATTTAGTCTAGTTTTATACGTTTTGCATCTCTAGTCCCTGAGGAAAGAATGACAGAATACTCGACTCACTGCTCCATCTTCGTTCTCTTGCGAGACAGTCTAAGTCGGTATCACGGACCCATGGTCGCAGGTCTATGGTCTCGAACCTATGGTCGCACGTCTATGGTCTCGGACTCCTGGTCTCATTCATGGTCTCGGACCTATGGTCTCAAGCCTATGGTCTGTGGTCTCGGACCCCCATGGTCGCAGGTCTATAGTCTCGGACCTATGGTCTCAAGCCTATGGTCTATGATCTCAGACGATCTCGGACCCCTTGGTCTCATTCCATGGTCTCGGACCTATGGTCTCAAGCCTATGATCTCATTCCATGGTCTTGGACCTATGGTCGCAGGTCTATGGTCTCGGATTCCTGGTCTCATTCCATGGTCTCGGACCCCATGGTTGCAGGTCTATGGTCTCGGACCTATGGTCTGTGGTCTCGGACCCATGGTCGCAGGTCTATGGTCTCGGACCTATGATCTCAAACCTATGGTCTCGAATCTTGGACCTATGATCACAGGTCTATGGTCTCGGACTCCTCGTCTCATTCCATGGTCTTGGACCTATGGTCTCAAACCTATGGTCTGTGGTCTCGGACCTCCATGGTCGCAGGTCTATGGTCTCGGACCTATGGTCTCAAGCCTATGGTCTGTGGTCTCGGACCCCTTGGTCTCATTCCATGGTCTCGGACCTATGGTCTCAAGCCTATGATCTCATTCCATGGTCTTGGACCTATGGTCGGAGGTCTATGGTCTCGGACTCCTGGTCTCATTCTATGGTCTCGGACCCCATGGTCGCAGGTCTATGGTCTCGGACCTATGTCTCAAGTCTATGGTCTGTGGTCTCGGACCCATAGTCGCAGGTCTATGGTCTCGGACCCATGGTCGCAGGTCTATGGTCTCGGACCTATGATCTCAAGCCTATGGTTTCGAATCTCGGACCTATGATCACAGGTCTATGGTCTCGGACTCCTGGTCTCATTCCATGGTCTTGGACCTATGGTCTCAAACCTATGGTCTGTGGTCTCGGACCCCCATGGTCACAGGTCTATGGTCTCGGACCTATGGTCTCAAGCCTATGGTCTGTGGTCTCGGACCCCCTGGTCTCATTCTATGGTCTGGACCCATGGTCGCAGGCCTATGGTCTCGGACCCATGGTCGTAGGTCTATTGTCTCGAATCTTGGACCTATGGTCGCAGGTCTATGGTCTCAAACTCCTAGTCTCATTCCATAGTCTCGGACCTATGGTCCCAAGCCTATGGTCTCAGACCTATGGTCTCAAGCCTATGATCTGTGGTCTTGGACCCCCATGGTCGCAGGTCTATAGTGTCGGACCTATGGTCTCAAACCTATCGTCTGTGGTCTCGGACCCCCTGGTCTCATTCCATGGTCTCGGACCTATGGTCTCAAACCTCTGGTCACTAGTCTAAAGATGATTTGATTTCAACCTGGCCGAGTCACTAAAACCCTTTAATGGTTCGAAATTTGGAAAAAAGGAAACAATCTTTTTTGTATCCTTTTGTTTAAGGAATAATTTTTTTGTATCTTTTTTTTAGGGGATAATCTTTTTGGTATCCTTTTATTTAGAAATAATCTTTTTAAAAAGGAAGCATATTGCCCATTTGAAATCAAATTCCTTGATTGTCTCTGATTGCATGCAACACAAGGGCCCTATAAATAGAGAGGTGCACAAACACACGGGAGAACACACACAAGGGACAACCAGGCACAAGGTGGAGGCACGAGAGGTAGACACAAGTGCTCAGGCAAGGAAAACAAGATAAAAGAGGGAGCCTCTCTATTCAACAAAGGCCCTTCTCCTTGCCTACTCTGAAGATGAGCTCATCTTTTGATCAGAGATCAAACCCCACCAAAGTCGCCGTCGATCAAAGATTTGAATGTTATTTACTTTCGATCAAAGATCAAGACACCACCAAGGTCCCGGTTGATCGAACATCCAGAAAATGGCATGCTCATCTTTTCTATCAGAGATCAAACCCCACCAAGGTCGCCGTCGATCAAATATCTGAAAGTGGTTTACTTTTGATCAGAGATCAAGATGTCACCAAGGTCTCGGTTGATCAAAGATCCAAGATTCACGGGAGTAGATCGATGATAACTTCTAATCCAGAAGCCCAATCGACCCCAAATTTTTATGAATAATAGAGGACTTCATGGCTAATCTCTCTACTAATTTTCAAGTCGTTCAGAGACCTCTAAGGTCCAATTCGACCAAAAGAGGTGTTCTATCTAGAAGCAAATCCAGCTTGTGTCATTGGAGATAGATCAATGATAACTTCTCATCCAGAAGTCCGATCGACCCCAAATTTTTATGAAGGGTATAGAACTATGTGAGAAGCCTCTCCACCAAATTTCAACTCAATCCAAGATCTCGAGATGTCCAATTCGACCAGAAGAGTTGTTGTATCCAGAAGCAAATCCAGCTTGTGTCATGGGAGATTGATCATTGAAAACTTTTCATCCAGAAGTCCGATCGGCTCCAAATTTTTATGAAGAGTAGAGAACTTTGTGAGAAGCCTCTCCACCAAATTTCAACTCAATCCAAGATCTCGAGATGTCCAATTCGACCAGAAGAGTTGTTCTATCCAAAAGCAAATCCAGCTTGTGTCATGGGAGATAAATCATTGATAACTTTTCATCCAGAATTCTGATCGACCCCAAATGTTTATGGTGAAAAGAGGACTCTATGAGAAATATCTCCACCAAATTTCATGTCAATCAGAGACCTCTAATAGGCTAATTTGACCATAAGAATTGCTCTATCCAGTGGCTTATTCATTTTGTCCCACAGGAGAAGATTGACGATAACTTCTGATCCAGAAGTCCGATCGATCCCAAAATTTTATGGAGAACTGAAGATTTATACTGAAGTAATTTCTCCAAGTTTCAAGCCAATCAGAGGCTAGAAAGGCTCCCATCTAAGTAATCGAAGAGGAGCTAGTGCAGTGATTATCATGTCTGAAGCTGTCAAGACAAGTCGAAATCTTACAAAGTCCTTGATGGATATTCCAATGGGTTGTCTACCATGCAATATACTTTTCCAGAAGCTACGGAAGTCAAAAGTGTTATCACAAGCCATCCATCCATAATTTACATGTTGCTGGGTACTGATGAGGCAAAGGCAACATACTTTTTGTCCGTGACTGACGAAGCCGGACACCATTTATGCCAGGTACTGATGAGGCAAAGGCATCCATTTGTTCGCGACCGACAAGGCCGAACAACCCCCTGGGTGGGCACCGATGAGGCGAAGGCCACATTTTTGTGATAACACCATAGACTAACGAGGCTATGGATTGGTATATTTGCATGCATGGGCATCCGAATTGCATTTATTTATCAAGGGCAAAGTTATTTTGAAGCTTGAAGACGACGACTATCAGCACAGCTTAATCAGAGGTTTTCTGCGGACTTGTTCTGCTGATGTAATTAACCAGGACCTTTTCAAAAGACCTGAGGAACCATGAACCTTGCATTCTCCTGAAGTCAAGATGTACTTTCCTTGGCACAATGAGAACTTGTGAATCCCAAAGGGACTTGTAACTTATAATTCTTTTCAGATTTAATGAAGTGCATTGTTTCCTCTAAGATTTTACATTCTATGTTCTCTTATGTGTACACTTATGTATACTGGCACGCTCGCACCAAAAAGGGGGCCAAATTTCTCGGAAGAGAGATCTTCCCGGCAAAACAATGCTGTACTCGTTATTTACCTAGTTTACGATTAACTATGAGTCCCCCCTCACTACTAATCGATGGACTCTAAGGGATTTGGCTACTCGAAGGTCAGCAAGAAGACCTTCATACTCTGCTTCGTTATTAGTAGCAGCAAAGTGCAATTATTTGACATATCGGAGCTTATCACCCTGAGATGTGATTAAAACTACTCCAGCCCCCGAGTGTTGATAACTGCGAGAACTATCAAAATACATCATCCAATAGTCAGAATTATCCAATCTACCGTTTCTTGTTCCTGTGGTGCAGCATTAGACCATTCGACCACAAAATCTGCAAGAACTTGGGATTTAATTGCTACTTGAGCAGCGAAACGGAGGTCGAAAGCGCCCAGTTGAACTACCCACTTCGCAATTCGACCTAAGACTTCCGGGTTCCAGAGAATGTCTCCTAAAGGAAACGATGAAGGCACATAAATTGTGTGGCTTGAAAGTAATGTCAAAGCTTTCTAGAAGCCATAAATAGAGCATAAAGGAGCTTTTGGACTTCAGGGTAATGTTCCTTTGGTCCATTAAGCACCTCACATACGTAATAAACTGGTCATTGTACTCCATCTCTTTCTGCGACCAAAACTGCATTGACCGCATGAGGAGTAGTAGCCAAATAGATGATCAACGTTTCTCCCTTAACAGGGGACACCAACAATGGAGCACTAGTGAGGTATGCTTTCACTTGTTGAAAGGCCTTTTGAGCTTCATCTGACCATCGAAAACCATTGTGCTTACGTAGAACCTTAAAGAAAGGTAAACCACGTTTTCCTAACCGCGAAATGAAACTACTCATAGCCGCCATTTGACCGGTTAGACTTTGCACTTCCTTCGTAGTCGAAGGGGATCGCATTTGCTCAATGGCCCGAACTTTTTCAGGATTAACCTCAATAATGCCTCTGGAACAAACAATGAGGGCTGCCACCAAAGCGCGGGATTGAGGCACCTTACTGCACAAACCCGGAGGAGACTAAGGAAATTCAGCACCAAGTTCAAGAACTTCTGGACAAAGGTTATGTAAAGGAAAGTCTTTCTCCTTGTGCTATTCCGGTTATTTTAATTCCAAAGAAAGATGGTACTTGGAGAATGTTCGTTCATGGTAGAGCTATAAATAATATCACTGTTAGGTATAGACATCCAATACATAGACATGATGACATGCTCGATGAACTTAGTGGTTCTACCATATTCACAAAGATTGATCTCTGTAGTGGCTACCATCAGATTCGAATGAAAGAGGGCGATGAATGGAAAACAACATTTAAAACTAAGTTTGGTTTATATGAATGGTTAGTCATGCCCTTTGGTTTAGCCAACACACCTAGTACTTTTATGTGACTTATGAATCATGTTCTTAGAGAATTCATTGGAAAGTTTGTCATAGTATACTTTGATGATATCTTAATTTATAGCCGAACTTTAGAAGAGCACATAGAACATATACAATGTGTGTTTGCTTGATCCGGGAGGATCTCCAAGTCCTGACCGCATACGGCTTCGCGACCAAATCCTAATCGCATACGGCTCCGCGACCATGGATTGGTCCGCGACCAGGAAAAGGAATTCGTTCCCTGTTCGGAATTGTAATCCGATCCGAATGTGTATAACTAAGCTTATCTGTTTAGGATTAGTTATATGAGTCTAATACGTTTAGGTCTCTAAGTCTGATACGTACTCATACGATTGGACTATAAATACCTTGTAATAGGTCTAGTTTAGATCATCGAACTCAATCGAAGAGTCATAGAACTTATTTGAGTTTTAGACACTTATAGTTCCTTCGATGTAGACAAGTGTGTCTAACGTTCGACGTATAAAGCCCTCTTTGAAATAAAGAGTTGTGCAATTACTTTGGGTTTCGGTATTTCCGAGTAAGATCCCGTCATTCCGCATATTAGAATCTGGGCGAGCCTAGTGCGAAAACCAAGGCTAGGTCTCAAACGGATCAAGTTGGTATCAGAGCGACTTTCCTATCCTGTGGATGGTGAAGACTCGCCAGGGTTACAAAACTTCCGGCGAAATTCCAGGCGATCAATTGACAGTTCCTACAGCCGCGTCTCCGACAATGTCTGACGATACCTCCGTTCAAGCTAACCTAGCCGAAAAAGTGGCTAAACTCTCCACCGACATGGAAACCGTGCTTGCTTGGATTAAGCAGCAGGCCATGATTGTACCTCCTGAAGTAGGGAAGGTTATGGGTGAGAAGACTGGTGAAGACTTGCACAAGGCAGACGAAGATGAAGACGAAGGCGACCACAAGACCGACGACCTCGCCAACACCTCCTTAGCTGTCGGATCTTTTAAAGTCGACGCTAAGATTGATATACCCATATATGATGGGGTGATTGATGCCGAGAAGCTGGATTCTTGGATCGACCAACTTGAGACCTACTTTGACCTTAAAGGGTTCAGTAGCGCTCAAAAGGTCAAATTTGCACCTTTGAAGATGAAGGACCACGCCAAGACATGGTGGAAGGCCCTTGTCGCCAGTGGTGAAGCTGACGACCTTGTGTGGGGTCAATTCAAACGACTTCTGCGACAAGAATTCTATCCGATGGGTTACCTTGAGGAGAGATGGGAGCGTTGGCACAGATTGTATCAACAGCGCGACCAGACCGTCCAAGACTATACGACAGAGTTTCGGCGACAAGCAATGGTCATTGGCATCTCACTATCCGACCCTCAGGTATTTCGGAAGTACACATCTGGACTTCAGAAATCGATCAGTACTGAGCTAAGTCTGTTCGGTGTCCAAGACATTGCGACCGCGAGCACAACTGCTATGGCGATCGAGAAGAAGAATAAATCCCGCAACGACAAAAGCACGAAGGAAAATGCGACCTCGACAAAGAAGAAGCCGAGTCCGAAGAAGAACGCTTCAAAATCGGGCACGGGTGCCTTTTGTGAAAATTGTCAAGTCGCGGGACATACCAAGGACAAATGTTACAAGCTTCATCCTGAACTTCGACCAAAGAAAAACGGACCAGGGAAAAGAACAGCCATGGCTACTGCGACTTCACCCGACGAGGAAGTTGTCCGAGTGAATTCGGTTAATGAGGCGGATACGACCTTGTCTTTGATGGCAATGCCGAAGGAGAAGGGTTCCGATCCACCGAACGACCATCACCCAACGGAGGACTTGTTCACCATCAACATCCAGGTGAAGCACGAAGTGGTCGCAGCGATATTCGATCCAGGAAGTCAGAAGAATCTGGTCTCCGCTGGACTGGTTCGGCGACTTGGTTTGAAGACAACCACACACCCGCGACCATATCCGCTGGGTTGGTTTACATCCGACGTGAACCAACAGATTACGAGTCAGTGTGTGTTGAAGTTTGCGATCTCTGCACGATATATCGATGAGGTGCAATGCGATGTTGTCCCTATCGATATCTGTCAGGTGATCTTTGGGAGTCCGTATCTGTATGATCGAGACGCTCACTTCCATCGGCGAGCGCAAGAGTACGACCTCACCAAAGACGGAGTTAAGTTCGTGATCAGTAGAGACGTCCACGTCAACACTTCGAACTTGATTACCGCAAATCAAGCCAAACGAATTGTTAATGCATGTCACAAGTATGTGCTTGTCATGATTCGACCCATTGCTCAAGGTGAGGGTACTCGGTCAGCATTGTCGCTGGCGTGCCGAGAGGATTCTGGTCGTTTGTCGGGACTGCTGGAGAAATACAGTGATCTGTTCGAGACTACCCAGGGTCGTCCGCCGAAACGTCCAGTCGAGTACGAAATTCAGCTTGTCTCCGATGCGACACTGCCCAATCTGAGTATGTATCGCAACTCAGTATTGGAGAATGAAGAGATCAAGAGACAACTTGGTGAGTTGCTGAACAATGGTGTCATTCAACCGAGTAGTTCACCTTGTGGATCTCCTGTGGTGTTAGTACCAAAGAAAGATGGGACTTGGCGTATGTGCATCGACTATCGAGCACTGAACAAGATCACCATCAAGAACCGGTACCCCCTTCCTCGTATTGATGACCTGCTAGACCAATTGAAGCATGCTGTTGTCTTCTCCAAATTGGATTTTAAGTCAGGATATCATCAAGTCAGCATCCGAGAGGAGGATACATGGAAGACCGCGTTCAAAACACGGCAAGGTCTGTTCGAATGGCTGGTCATGCCGTTTGGTCTCTGCAATGCCCTGGCAACTTTCATGCGTCTTATGAATGACGTGTTGAGACCGTTCATCGACGACTTTGTGATCGTGTATCTCGACGACATATTGGTTTATAGTTGTTCGTGGGATGAGCACCTCATTCATGTCGAAAAGGTGTTCGAACAGCTTTGGCAACATCGACTTCGCCTCAACCGTAAGAAGTGCGAGTTCGGTCAGCAAACTCTACTTTACCTCGGATTCATAATCGGCAACGGTACGTTGCAAATCGACCCGGACAAGGTCAAAGTGATTCGCGAATGGCCGCGACCGCGAACAGTTACGGATGTGCGTAGTTTTGTGGGAGCATGCCAATACCTTCGAAAGTTCATCCGACACTTCTCGATTATGGCTTCTCCGTTGCATGCATTAACCAGGATCGATCAGAAGTTCGAGTGGACAGGGAAACATGAGGACACGTTTCTCTTGCTGAAAAGGAAGATCAGCGAGGCGCCTGTGTTAGCTTTGCCGAATCTCCAGAAACCGTTCGAGCTAGAAACCGATGCCTCAGGTTATGCGATGGGCGCAGTGCTCATGCAAGAAGGTCGACCAGTGGCATATCACTCCGAGTTATTCCAGGGAGCTCAGAAGAACTACCCGACTTTTGATAAGGAGTTATGCGCACTGCATCAGGCCGTGAAACATTGGCGGTGTTATCTTTTGGGTAAAGAGACGGTTGTCCACACCGACCATCAACCGTTGCAATATTTGCAAACTCAATCCAAGCTACAGCAAGCTCGGCACATGAAGTGGATGTCGTATCTGCAGCAGTTCAATCTGGTGATTAAGTACAAGAAGGGCGTCCAGAACAAATTGGCGGACATGTTGTCGCGACCACCAGTTATGGCCCTCTGTTTATCAGCATTCATGCAGATCGAGCCTTCATGTCATGATGACTATGCCACTATGTACAGTGAAGATCCTGTTTTCCAAACAGTACTGACTGAGCTCGAAATAGGAAAACCTACAGAGTTCGTTCGTCGAGAAGGACTCTTGTACAAGGGCAATTTACTTTGCATACCTCGTGGAGCACCTCGAACTCAATGGATGCGAGAAGCGCATACATCGAAGGTAGCTAGTCATTTTGGGGTTACAAAGACGTTGCAAAATCTTCACCGGCATGTGTTTTGGCCGCGTATGCAGCAAGATGTGGCTAGTTTTGTTCGAGGCTGTGGTCTCTGCAGCATCTCGAAACTGGCAAACCGAAAATTAGGTTTGTACACTCCTTTGCCAGTTCCATCGCGACCATGGGAAAGCATATCTATGGATTTCTTGGGAGGATTGCCTAAGACCCGACGTGGCAACGACTATCTATTCGTGGTCGTTGATCGGTTCTCCAAAATGATTATTCTTATACCTTGTCGGAAGACTATCACGGGAGAAGAGGCAGCTCGGGTATTCTTTCAACACGTTTGGACACACTTCGGATTGCCGACTTCTATTGTGTCTGATCGCGATACCCGGTTCCTTAGTCACTTCTGGCGATCGCTCTGGACGATGATGGACACCAAGCTGAAGAGGAGTACTGCTTTTCATCCGCAAACTGATGGTCAAACCGAGGTGGTTAATCGCACAGTTGTTCATCTTTTGAGAGGATATAACTCGAAGCACCCGAAGACCTGGGATGGAAGCATACCGTACCTGCAATTTGCTTTTAATCGAGCAGTGCATGGTTCGACTGGAAAGTCACCGTTTGAGGTCTGTTTAGGATTTCTACCACAGAGTCCATTCGACATGGAGTTTGTGATCCCTACCTCAGCACAGAATAGCAAGGAAGCATCTGATCAGGATCGAGCACAAAAGTTCCTGGAAGGTATTCAACGACTCCATCGTGAGGTTGAACAGAACTTGCTGAAAGCTCAACTCAAGTACAAGGCGCGACATGATCGGCACCGAGTTGATGTGCAATTTCAAGAAGGTGATATGGTATGGTTACATTTGAGTAAGGAGAGACTTAAAGGTGAAGGTAAGAAGCTCAAACCCATTCGTTATGGTCCTTTTCGGATTTTGCGGAAAGTGGGTAATAATGCTTGTCAGCTCGAGTTACCTCCATACATGGATATTTACTCGGTTGTTAATGTTGAGCACCTCAAACTGTTTGAGCCTTCAATGCTGGATGATGAGCCAGATACCATAGTACCATCTGTTGAAGACTTGGTCTATCAACGAGACGAACCTCTACGTGAAGATGTGATTCTGGAGAAGAAGGTAACTACCACCCGCAGTGGCACCAAGGAGAATTTTCGAATCGGTCGGAAAGATCAACGAGCACGTGCGGCAAAGTGGTACACCAAAGAAGATGGACAAGCCCAATTTCCACATCTCCAGTTCGATCGAGAGGTCGCAACAGGGGTTGGCTCCTTCTCAACAAGGGAGTCATGATCCGGGAGGATCTCCAAGTCCTGACCGCATACGGCTTCGCGACCAAATCCTAATCGCATACGGCTCCGCGACCATGGATTGGTCCGCGACCAGGAAAAGGAATTCGTTCCCTGTTCGGAATTGTAATCCGATCCGAATGTGTATAACTAAGCTTATCTGTTTAGGATTAGTTATATGAGTCTAATACGTTTAGGTCTCTAAGTCTGATACGTACTCATACGATTGGACTATAAATACCTTGTAATAGGTCTAGTTTAGATCATCGAACTCAATCGAAGAGTCATAGAACTTATTTGAGTTTTAGACACTTATAGTTCCTTCGATGTAGACAAGTGTGTCTAACGTTCGACGTATAAAGCCCTCTTTGAAATAAAGAGTTGTGCAATTACTTTGGGTTTCGGTATTTCCGAGTAAGATCCCGTCATTCCGCATATTAGAATCTGGGCGAGCCTAGTGCGAAAAACAAGGCTAGGTCTCAAACGGATCATTGCTATTTTGAGAGAAGAGTGCTTATATGCTAACCTTAAAAAGTGCACCTTTTGCACAGACAAGATTGTGTTTCTTGGCTTTGTTGTTTCAGGAAATGGAGTTGAGGTGGATGAGGAGAAAATCAAAGCCATTCGTAACTGGCTACCTCCACGGAACGTAACTAAAGTGAGGAGCTTTCTAGGACTCGGGTTTCTACCACCTGTTTGTGACAGATTTTAGTACCATCGCTACCCCAATTAATGAATTAACGAAGAAGGAGGTTCCTTTCATTTAGGGGCCGGCTCAAGACCAAGCATTCCACGAGTTGCGAGATAAGCTTACATCGGCACTACAACTAGCACTGCCGGATTTTGGTAAGATGTTTGAAATTGAATGTGATGCAAGTGGTATAGGTATTGGTGGAGTGCTTATGCAAGAAGGTAGGCCAATTGCTTATCAGCAAGAAACTAAGTGGTCCAACACTTAATTATTCAGTTTATGATAAGGAATTGTATGCATTAGTGCATGTGTTGGAAACTTGGCAGCACTACTTATGGCCTAAAGAATTTGTTATTCATTCTGATCGTAAATCACTTAAATATCTTAAGGGTCAATTGAGACTGAACCGTAGACATGCACGTTGGAGTGAGTTAATTGAATCCTTTCCGTACAATGTTAAATATAAGAAAGGGAAAGATAATGTTGTAGCGGATGCATTGTCTAGGTGACATACTTTTCTTAATCATCTGGATGCTAAGGTGTCGACGATTCGGACTCGGAGTCCTCAGCCGAACTTATGCAGAATTTGTAATAGTGAGACCTTTCAAGATGACCCTTCGGGAAGGTATGCTGAACAATGGTGAATAGGAGCACAGAGAATTTAGACAGGTTCGGGCCCTCGATGGTGGGAGTAAAAGCCCTACGTCCTGTTGAGATTTCACTAAGTATGGTAAAAGGTTTACAAGTGGAGGAAAAAGTCCTCACAGGCGAGGATTTTTCCTGTAAAAGTGTACAAAGATAAGCTAAAGAAGACTTATAAACATGCTATATGAGGTGTGCCGTAGACTTGGCCAACTTGGATCTTTTTTTTTCTGATTGATGCTTCATGCCATCCTTTTATACTGCTTGAAAGGGTGCCATGTGAAGAAAAAACTGCATCAATCAGTTGTACGAACGGTTGGATGCGGTTTTTGAAACTGCTTTTAACCTCCACGTAGGTTAAACACGTGTTATTTATGGATAACTGTACGTGTTAACCTCCTGCCGGTTGATTCTCCACGTGTAGGAATCTTCAGGATACTTAGAATATCCTGTCGTATGGGCAACCGAATAGATAGATCCCAGGTATCCTGATCGGCAGATGTTCTGACCGCGGGATTCGGCTGACCGCGTAATATCCCGAATGTGTAGTTCGCGTATAGCCTACAAACTTCTGACCGCGCAAGGCCTACGGTCTGACCGTGTAAAGCTGTGACTTGATCGCGTAAAGCTTGCGACCTCGTGGTGATGCCTCTCAGAATAGCTTGAGTTCGCATCTCCAGACACATGTCTGGTTCGAACCTGTCTTGAACCAGAAGTTTATAAGAAGTGACCCGGGTGTCAATCCTCGTCATAAGGTTTTGGGGTTAGAGAGTATAAAAGACTTGTATGCTACTGATGTGTTCTTTTCTCAAACTTATTCCAAGTGTGGCGAAGGAAAAGGATGGGATAAGTATCATTGGCATGATGGTTTCTTATTTCGAGCTAACAAATTGTGTATTCCAGATTGCTTAGTTCGATTACTCTTATTGCAGGAAGCTCATGCTGGCGGCCTCATGGGTCACTTTGGTGCTAAAAAGACAGCGAGCATGCTGGCCAATCACTTCTTTTGGCCAAAGATGCGGTGTGACGTTGAGCGCTATGTGCTGAAATGCGTGCCATGTCGCAAAGCTAAGTCCCGCCTAATCCCCATGGTTTATACACACCTTTACCTATTCCTAATGTTCCGTGGGAAGATATCTCTATGGATTTTGTGCTAGGATTGCCACAGACTAAGATGGGGAGGGATTCGATATTTGTGGTAGTTGATCATTTTAGTAAAATGGCGCATTTTATTCCTAGTCATAAGAGCGACGATGCTTCACATGTTGATTTATTTTTCAGGGAAATTGTGTGTCTACATGGTGTTCCAGAGACTATTGTTTCGGACCGCAACACGAAGTTCCTAAGCTACTTTTGGAAGACGTTATGGGGTAAACTTGGTACAAAGCTGCTTTTCTCTACTACATGTCACCCCCAAACGAATGGACAAATTGAGGTTGTGAATCGTACACTTTCTATGATGTTGCGAGCTATTCTTAAGCGTAATTTGAAGATGTGGGAAGAGAGCCTTCCGCATGTGGAATTTGCTTATAACAGGGTGGTACATTCTACCACAAAATTCTACCCATTTGAGATTGTTTATGGATTTAAACCTACTGCTCCCATCGATCTTTTGCCTTTGCCATTGCATGAACGAGCAAACATGGATGCTAGTAAGCGTGCTGATTTCGTTAAGAAGATTCATGAGACAACGAAGGCAAATATTGAGGAGATGACCAGGAAGTACATGTAGGGAGCAAATAAAGGACGAAAGAAGATGGTGTTTGAACCAGGAGAGCTTGTTTGGGTGCACCTGCGAAAAGAACGTTTTCTGGAGTTACGCAAGAGCAAGTTGCAACACCGCGGTGATGGTCCTTTTAAAGTGCTAGAAAGAATCAATGATAACGCCTACAAGATAGAGCTACCAAGAGATTATGGTGTAAGTGCTACATTCAATGTCGCTGATTTATCCCCAATTTTTGGAGAGCTAAGCGAGTCGAGCACGACTCCTTTTGAAGAGGGGGAGGATGATGAGGACATCCCAAGGACATATACACTTTCACGAATAGCACCTATGTATGGTGATGCTACACATTCACTTGGTGATTCTAACTCAAAGAATTCAAAGGAAACATACCATGGTCCAATTACACGCAGTCGTGCTTAACAAATCCAAAACCAGGTGAAAGCTAACTTCAGTTTAATTTTTTATTTGAACAACTTAGCGGTGCTCCCACTATGTTCTTCTTTTGTGTTACTTAGGTACATGGGAGAGGAACCAATGCATAAGAGTTTTAGCTAAGAGAAGAGGAGCTGCTATACACTTGTTTGCGTGCGGTTAAACCAGCCCAAGATGGATTCAACTAATATGGTTTCTATGCATCTAGAAGGAACTAGCATGCCCCACATGCAGGCTGAAACAAATGAGGAGGTGTGCTGCATGCGCAAGGAAGGAAAGGCTACCCATATTTGTCTCCCACATATGCATGAAGAAATACATGTGCTGCCCAGTTGGTTCCACTTCTACACGTGCATACAAAAAGTTAATTAAGCAAATTAAGGAAAGATTAGGCATGCATGCAAGCCAGCCATGTTATCTTTTTCAAGTAGGAAAGGATAACCAAAATTCTGTTGTGTGAATATCTTTTTCCATCTATTCCTTAGGATATATACGGATGCTATATGTGGGCTGTGACCAGGCATGAATATTGGAGATTATTTTGGTTAGACACCATATGATTTTTATAAGAACCAAGAGAGAGTTCTTGCTGCCATGTTTTTGTGATTTCTCATGAATTGCACCTAAATAGTGCTACTGCGCCTTTGAGCGCCGTTTGTGTGGGTTAGTTTTTCAGTTTGTGGACTAGTGATTGTTCGGATAGCAGGCTACGGTTGGTTTCCTCATCGTTTGGTTACAATTCCACCAAGTTATCCAAGAATCCTATGCCGTGAAGATCAGAAATCCCGTGTACCGATTTCTCATGAAGTTGGTGCTTATCAACAAGAGTCCTTCTGACCGTACAAACTCTGTAGGTTTCCCTATTCGAGCTCAACCAGTGTTGATAAAAAATTAGGATCTTCACTATACATTGTAGCATAGTCATCATGACATGAGGGCTCGATCTGCATAAACGCTAATTAGCAGAGGGTCGTAACTGGTGGTCATGACAACATGTCAGCCAGTTTATTGTTTACGCCCTTCTTGTACTTAGTCACCAGATTAAACTGCTGTAGATACGACATCCACTTCATATGTCGAACTTGCTGTAGCTTCGATGTAGTTTGCAAATATTGCAAAGGTTGGTGGTTGGAGTGGACAATAGTCTCTTGACCCAAAAGGTAACACCGCCAATGTTTTATGGCTTGATGCAGTGCACACAACTCCTTGTCGTAAGTTGGATAGTTATTCTGAGCTCCCTGGAATAACTCGGAGTGATATGCTACTGGTCGACCTTCTTGCATGAGCACTAGGCCCATTGCATAACCTGAGGCATCGGTTTCTAGCTCGAATGGCTTCTGGAGATTCAGTAAAGCTAGGACAAGTGCTTCACTGATTTTCTTCTTCAACAAGAGAAACGTCTCTTCATGTTTTCCATTCCACTCAAACTTCTGGTCAATCCTGGTTAATGCATGCAACGGAGAAGCCACAATCGAGAAGTGTCGTATGAATTTTCGAAGGTACTGGCATGCTCCCACAAAACTATTGACTTTTGTAACAGTTCGTGGTCGAGGGCACTCTCGAATCACTTTTACCTTATTGGAGTCGATTTGCAATGTACCCTTGCCGACCATGAATCCCAGTTAAAGTAGAGTTTGCTGGCCGAACTCACACTTTTTATGGTTAAGGCGAAGTCGATGTTGCCGAAGTTGTTCGAACACCCTTTCCACATGAACTAGGTGCTCGTCCCACGAACGACTATAGACCAGTATGTCATTGAGGTAAACGATGACAAAGTCATCGATGAACTGTCGCAATACGTCATTCATAAGACGCATGAAAGTAGCCGAGGCATTGCAGAGCCCAAATGGCATGACTGGCCATTCAAACAGACCTTGTCGCATTTTTAATGCGATTTTACAAGTATCCTCCTCTCAGATGCTAATTTGATGATACACTGATTTTAAATCCAATTTTGAGTAGATAGCAGCATGCTTCAATTGATCTAATAGGTCGTCAATACAAGGAAGGGGGTACCAGTTCTTGATGGTGATCTTGTTCAGTGCTCGGTAGTCGATGCACATATGTCAAGTCCCATCTTTCTTTGGTACTAACACCACAGGAGATCCATAAGGCGAATTACTTGGTTGAGTGATTGATGTGACACGGGCGGTCCGATCTTTCGATGAGAACAAGAACTATCGATTTATGAAGATGACTCTCACGATCCGGCTACCAACCGTACACGACTGATACGCCCTGGCAATCGCTGAACCAACTTCGGATTGTTATCGACCGAACTAGAAGCACGATCGACCTGATCACGAAGATCTATTCCTGCAAGCAATCGAAGAACAAGCAAGAACAAGATAAACAAGCAATCTGAAATTGCAAATATAGATTGAATCACGAAAAAGAGTTGGGGTTCCGAATACAGATATTGATGTTGATCTAGCCGACCAAGAAGAATATCTCAATAGCTTCACGAAGGAAAGACTATGACTAAACAAAACCCGTGGAACCCTAATGGTTCAGTATGATTATATAGAGGAGGTAAAAGAGATCGGTGGACAGGTAAGGAAACCTGAAACCGACATGGACTCCTTCCCTACTCGGACTCGAACTCAATACATGGGACTTGACCCAACCAAAAAGGTGACGCAGCACCGACTCGGTCCAAACAGAATCTGGTCGAAACTTATTTTGTCAATTTCCAGCTATACAGAAGGAATTTGGATGTGCCACTAGATCCATTGGAAATATCTCGTCGTGGGCTTCTCCGTGGACTATAACAATGTCCCAATCGGACTTCGTATGAAGGAGTTATGATCGTTTGAAGGTAGGCTGCTCCTGGATGGCCGAACCGGACTCTAACTCGAATTCATCTCGGACTCCAACTCGACTTGGACTCCTTGATGGTCCTTGCATCCTTGCTGGTCCTCTCCATTGTTCCTAAGCACAATATTATCACTATTAGATAGTAAACTATTCTCAAAACCATATATATATAAACTTAGAAACGAGTTCACCTGGCAATGCAACAATCGGGCTTTGCTACGCGTTATTGGTCCTTGTGTAACAAGCGGAGGAGTGCGTGTATCCGAATAAGTGATGTCCTCATCATCCTCCCCTGCTTGCATTTGAGTCGTCCTCGACTCAAGCTCATCTTCCTCACCCAAATATGGTTTCAAATCTGCAATGGGAAGGGTGAAGGCTATATATAACAGGGGTGGTGGCCAAGGAGGTGGACGTGAGACCCTAGGGGTACATGGGCCTTGGGCCCAAATTAGAGGTGTCACAACACCCGGCAGAATCTGTTTGCGAATTGTTTCATCGATTGCGGGCGTAGTGAATGGCTCAGCACATGGATTCATGCCGACTCGCCGTTCTCCTTGATTTTCTCATGGCGGCGTGGAAGTAATGGAAGGAGGAAGCCAGATTCGGCTCCAATCTATGAGATATTGGGCTGTTATTGACGACGGTGTAGAGTTCGGATCTAATACGTCTGTTTCGGTATTTTCATCATAACTCTTTCATCCGGACTCGTATTGGGATAAACTTATACTTTTTGGAATCATTGCGAGAAATACCACAAAAAGTTAGTTGGGGTAATCTTCAAATTCGGCTGTTTTTATCACGCTAAAATTTGAGCAAAGTTAGTTGTGTAATTTTCAAACTCTAATCCATCTCGGATTCAAATTGCTCAAACTGAGACAGCTTCAGTAAAATGGCCATATCTTTGGATTCCCAACTCCGTTTTTGACGTTCTTGTACTTTTTGGAAAGATAAAAAGATCCTCTACAACTTTTCAGTTGGATAGAACTTCAGATTCGGAGTTTTTGGAGCCCAAAATTGATAAACAACATTTCTATCTTAGTTGTGCAATCGAAAAGAAAAAGACAAAGTGCAACAAAAGCCGCATTATTCATAAAAAAAAAGAAAAGAAGTAAGAAAAAGGCACGTGAAAAAAAAAGAGAGCCGCACAAAAAAAAAGAAGAGAGAGAACAAAATGTGTGTAGCAAAAGAGAAGAACTTTCTGTGGTGTATCTTTTGGTTCTAGTTTTTTGTGTTGCTAGTTGCTTGCTTGAGCTAGGTCTGAGTCTAGGCTAGTCCAGCACATTGACTATTACTTTGGACTAATTTTCAATCTTGCATTATTGATCTTGAATTGTTGCTACACATATAATAGCCTGTCCAAGCTCCACCTTCTACCGACATACAGGTACTGATCGCTTGCAATTGCTTTATCTAATCTTTGGAGCGTTTGAAAACCGGTACTAGCGGCCGATCACCACTTGCTGCTTGGTAAGAATCGGTAAGAGCTTGATAAGAAGCTTGAGTGTGAGAGAGTTTGAGCCACCTACACCTAGTAGTTCATAGGAAATATATACTACTCGTGTATTTTTCTTGTTTTCTACTAACAATGATAGGTCATAGCTCCCATCGTCATATGAAGAAGTATGACATATTTGCTCCACCTCCTCCGAGAGATATGTTTGATGACTATGATGCAGAAGATGCTTATCTCGACTTGAAATATTTGAGACAAGGTAAAATGAAGGTAAAAGAGTACTATAAGAAATTTAAAACCTTGTTACGGCTAAGTGGATTAAACGAATGTGAAGAGGCAATTGAAAATAAATTTTTGAAAGGACTTAATGAGGAGATTCGTGATATTCTTGTCAATGAAACATATAGTTCTTTCTCCCAATTGTTTAAATGTGCTTGTAGAGCTGAACTTAAGTTTATTGAATCCTTAAATGAATTTCTAGCCTCTTTAGATGTGCCTGTTGTTGCATCTACTCTTGGAGCTAACAATATGCAGGAAGACAATCATTGCCGAGAGAAGGAGGATAAAGAGGAGCACATGAAGAAAGAAGGGATCATTGCTTTGAGCAGAGAGCATACCATCAAAGCTACACGTACATCAATTGATGAGGCCTTGGAAGGTAATGAAAAAGGTGATGCACTTGCTCAATGTGAGAATACTTGTGATGATATAAAATTGTCCACTACTCATGCTATTGTAGAACAATCATTAGTGCAACCCATTGTAAAATTTCCTTTGTCACAAAATGATTTGCTTGCTATTACTTGTGATAAAGAAGAGTTGTGCGATAATGCTTCACTTATATCAATACCACAACTATTGAAAGAACATGTAACTTCTGTTTTAGAAACCAATTCTTATGTTAATAAAAGACATGTTCTTCACAATGTGAGAGAAACAGATGAGTTCAAATTGATGTCTTCATTAAATACTTTAGGTTACATTGAATTCGATATTCTATGTGATCTAGACACTTTAAAGGAGAAATTTTCTCAACATTCTGATTTGCCATGTTTATATAAACATAATTTTCATGTTATTGGCAAATATCATAAAGGAGAGTATATGGTGCATCGAGTATATGTTCGTTCAAATCTAGAGCCTCCTTTTGCTGTGGAAAAATTTAACAAACCAGAGGATGATAATAGTGCTAGTTATGTCATGTTCACCTCATCTAATTTTGAGTCGAAAGATGTGCATGTTTCTTTGCCTCGTATTGGTACTAACCTTTTGCAGGAGATTATGCTTGAGTCGAGGACGACTCAAATTCAAGAAGGGGAGAATGATGAGGACATCATTAGCTCGGTTATGAACAAGGCTCGATCCACTCCTTCCATTACTTCCACGCCGCCACGAGAAAATCAAGGAGAACGGCGAGTCGGCATGAATCCATGTGCTGAGCCATTCACTACGCCCGCAATCGACGAAACAATTCGCAAACAGATTTTGCCGGGTGTTGTGACACCTCTAATTTGGGCCCAAGGCCCATGTACCCCTAGGGTCTCACGTCCACCTCCTTGGCCACCACCCCTGTTATATATAGCCTTCACCCTTCCCATTGCAGATTTGAAACCATATTTGGGTGAGGAAGATGAGCTTGAGTCGAGGACGACTCAAATGCAAGCAGGGGAGGATGATGAGGACATCACTTATTCGGATACACGCACTCCTCCGCTTGTTACACAAGGACCAATAACGCGTAGCAAAGCCCGATTGTTGCATTGCCAGGTGAACTCGTTTCTAAGTTTATATATATATGGTTTTGAGAATAGTTTACTATCTAATAGTGATAATATTGTGCTTAGGAACAATGGAGAGGACCAGCAAGGATGCAAGGACCATCAAGGAGTCCAAGTCGAGTTGGAGTCCGAGATGAATTCGAGTTAGAGTCCGGTTCGGCCATCCAGGAGCAGCCTGCCTTCAAACGATCATAACTCCCTCATACGAAGTCCGATTGGGACATTCTTATAGTCCACGGAGAAGCCCACGACGAGATATTTCCAATGGATCTAGTGGCACATCCAAATTCCTTCTGTATAGCTGGAAATTGACAAAATAAGTTTCGACCAGATTCTGTTTGGACCGAGTCGGTGCTGCGTCACCTTTTTGGTTGGGTCAAGTCCCATGTATTGAGTTCGAGTCCGAGTAGGGAAGGAGTCCATGTCGGTTTCAGGTTTCCTTACCTGTTCACCGATCTCTTTTACCTCCTCTATATAATCATACTGAACCATTAGGGTTCCACGGGTTTTGTTTAGTCATAGTATTTCCTTCGTGAAGCTATTAAGATATTCTTCTTGGTCGGCTAGATCAACATCAATATCTGTATTCGGAACCCCAACTCTTTTTCGTGATTCAATCTATATTTGCAATTTCAGATTGCTTGTTTATCTTGTTCTTGCTTGTTCTTCGATTGTTTGCAGGAATACATCTTCGTGATCAGGTCGATCGTGCTTCTAGTTCGGTCGATAACAATCCGAAGTTGGTTCAGCGATTGCCAGGGCGTATCAGTCGTGTACGGTTGGTAGCCGGATCGTGAGTCATCTTCATAAATCGATAGTTCTTGTTCTCATCGAAAGATCGGACCGCCCGTGTCGCATCAATGATGCCATCATTCAACAACTCACCAAGTTGTCTTTTGATATCTTCATTTTCCAATACTGAGTTGTGATACATACTCAGATTGGGAAGTGTCGCATCAGACACGAGCTAAACTTCATGCTCGACTAGATGTTTCGGTGGACGACCCTGGGTACTTTCAAACAGATTACTGTATTTCTCTAGCAGTCTCGAGAAACGACCAAAATCTTCTCGACACATCAACGACAACGCTGCTCGAGTACTATCACTTTGACCAACTTGTCGAATCATAACAAGCACGTATTTATGATATCCATTGACGATTCTTTTGGCCTGATTTGCCTAATCAAGTTCAAAGTGTTGACGTGGATGTCTCTACCGATCACGTACTTAACTCCGTCTTTAGTGAGCTCGTACTCTTTCGCTCATCGATGGAAGTAAGCATCTCGATCGTACAAGAACGGACTCTCAAAGATCACCTAACAAATATCGATAGGAACAACATCGCATTGAACCTTGTCGATATATCGAGCAGAGATCACAAATTTTAACACACACTGACTCGTGATCTGTTGGTTCACGTCGAATGTAAACAAACCCAATGGATACAGTCGCGGCTGTGTGGTTGTCTTCAGACCAAGTCGTCGAACTAGTCTAGCGAAAACCAAATTCTTCTGACTTTCGAGATTGAATATTACTGCGACCACTTCGTGCTACACCTGGATGTTGATAGTGAACAAGTTATCTATTGAGTGATGGTCATTAGGTGAATCCGAACCTTTCTCCTTCAGCATTGCCATCAAAGACAAGGTCGTATCCGCCTCATCGACCGAATTCACTCGGACAACTCCTTTTTTGGGTGGAGCCGTAGTAGCTGTAGCTGTTCTCTTCCCTGGTCTGTTTCTCTTTGGTCAAAGCTCAGGATGGAGATTATAGTAGTTATCACAAGAGATGCTCGTACTAGACTTCGGAGTACTCTTCTTCGGACTCAACTTTCCTTTTGACGAGGTCAAATTCTCTTTCGTGCTCTTGTCGTTGCGGGATTTGTTCTTCTTCTCGATCGCCATAGCAGTCGTGCTTGCATTAGGGATGTCCTGGACACCGAACAGGCTTAGCTCAGCACTAATCGATTTCTGAAGTCCAGATGTATACGTTCGGAAAACTTGAGGATCAGAGAGGAAGATGCCAATGACCATTTCTTGTCTCCGGAACTCCGTCGTATAATCTTGGATGGATTGATCACGCCGTTGGTATAATCTATGCCAACGATCCCATCTCTCCTCGAGATAGCCCATCGGGAAGAACTCTTGTCGTAAGAGTTGCTTGAATTGTCCCCACGTGAGGTCGTCAGCTTGACCACTAGTGACAAGGGCCTTCCACCATGTCTTGGCATGGTCCTTCATCTTCAAATGTGCAAACTTCACCTTTTGAGTGCTACTAAACCCTTGTAGGTCAAAGTAGGTCTCAAGCTGATTGATCCAAGAATCTAGCTTCTCAGCATCGATGACCCCATCATATATGGGTATGTCAACCTTAGCTTCGACCTTGAAAGATCTGACAGCTAAGGAGGTGTTGGCGAGGTCATCGGTCTTATGGTCGCCTCAGTCTTCATCTTCGTCTGGCCTGCGCAAGGCTTCACCAATCTTCACACCCTTAACCTTGCCTTTTGAAGCATCAACTTCAGAAGGTACAACCATGGCCTATTGCTTAATCCAAGCAAGCACGGTTAGCTTGAACGGAGGTATCATCAGACATCTTCGGAGAAGCCACTGTAGGTACCGTCGATTGTTCACTTTCAGCTGCAAGAGTTTATTGCAGAGTTTTGCCTGAGGTTTTGTAACCCTGGCGAGTCTTTACCATCCACAGGATGTCGCGCCCCGAGACTGGGACAACGACTACTCCTGTAGAGACCTAGCTCGCTGCAGCTAGTCCCAAACTACAAACCTTTGACTTCCCAGGATAAGTCAAACACAGGAGTATATTACATTGCAACAGAGTACTCACAAAATAATAAGCAGTGTGGCCTGCTGGCCTTAATATTACATAAAGAGGATTACAATGCCTACAAGGCATTCAGGGTTTAGCAAAATATTTAACTACGCAGCAGAAGATAGGTGACCCTCCCACAAAAGAAGTTGACGGCAGAACAACACACTTCAGGGTTCTGGCGGAACTGATTCTCCTCCTTCTGGATCCATGTAGTACTCCGTGCCATCATCTTGATCAAAGTAGGCTCCATCTATTGAGTTGAATGTTGCAAGGGTGAGCACTTACGTACTCAGCAAGTCATAGGTAAGAGTAGATACATATAGTAGTGATGATATGAACCTAGACTAGTCAAGAATTATGGATATTTGTAAAATAATCTTTTCCTTTCTCATCTCATCTTATGGCAGCACTTTTTATAATATAACATCATCAATCATGTTCACTAGATTATAGCACTACCGCGACACGTCGACACACGACAGCCCACGGCAGCACTCCTTATCATGACAACACATGTCATTTGGGTAATCTTGATTAAAACATATTTTATTTAGAAAATAGTACTTGTGTCACACCCCGTGGATTTAATCCACCGCAGCAGACTCCTATAAACCCGGGAGCTCGGAGTATTCGAATATATTTTTAACTCTGCAGAGAGGTACCAATTTACCCGCAAGATATTCCACTTTCAAACCTTTCCTATCATAACAAAATGATTGGACCCCTGACTCACTTCATACTGTGAGCGGCAAGGTGGAAATAACAAGAACTTTTGTTATGTTTTACTCACAATTCACCCCCGGCCCTGTGGCTCTCAGCGAGGCACAGTTGTGGCAGGTTGTATCCAAACCTCCACCCCTTTGCTTATTCCCATTACTGGGTCAGCGTGCTTGATCACCTTCAGTGATATGTGTGGGAGCCGCGCTCCGTGTTTATCGTGCATCACTACACATCTCATGCAGGGGTTTCATGTGCGATCCACATAATTACTTGTTCAGGCCTGTCCCATACCAGGCTTGCGGTTAGCACGTTGTTCATGCCACTAGACGCACAACACAAGGTTCTAGTCCTTATATGCCAATGACCAGACCATCCACAACCCTGCACCTTCAGTGCCTGCATTCCTTTGCAGTCTAGCACCTCCAGTGCTACAGCCATCCATACCATTTTTCTGGTCACGGCTAGGGGTTTTATTTCATGAATATAAGTATATAGATACATATAATAGTTCATGGCTCAAAACTTGTTTATTTCACATTTCACAGATAACCAGTCTAGTACTGCCAATTCATAAATCAACCATTCTCAATCTTTCACATGCAATATTGCCTATATTCAAGGTTATATTATAGCAACATTTAAAATATAGGTTCAAGATGACCAAGGATATGACTTGCCTTCCGCGTCGTAAAATACAGCAGTCGATGACGGATCAACAGCAAAATCTTCAAAGTCAGCTTCTGAATCTGCTCGACGACAAACAATCACACAATAATTACTTATAATATTTAAAATGTTTTATGACTTATATGCAGAAATGCTTAACAAGAATGATTGAACTAAACTGGAGATAAATTGAACTGCAAACTGAACTGAGTCGAGATTCTAGGGTTTCAAGGAATTTGGGCTAAGGATGGTGATTAGATAATCTTAGGGTTTCAGGTTTACGATAGGGATAACAATTTTGTGGCTGGTTTAATCAAAACAGCGAATGTCAACAGATCGACATTCGGATCAAAGTTTGGACATAGCTTTTAAGAAAAGCTAGAGTGCTTATCTCAAGTTGTGGTAGTAGAAGAAAATGTAGATCACAACTCTAAGATTTTGGTGGACAAAGTGGATTTCAAATTACACAACCAGAAGTGGGTAAACAAGGTCAATGCCACTGGCTGGCAAGCTCTGGCATAGAGCTGACAATGCCAAAAACTAGGGCTTAGCATAACTTTTGATCTGGAGCTCCAAATGATGCACCACTTTGTCTGGGAGGTAGGCTTGAGTAACAGGAACAATTAAGTTAACAGGATCTAGGGCAAGAAATGGCTGGAAAGCATGAAATTTGAGGATGAACAGAGATGAACTGGCTGCACTGGAGCAGTTCTGGACACAAACTTGGCATGGCTATAACTTCCAATCTAGGCCGATCTAGGTGTCGGGCTAGAAGACAAAAGTGTTCAGGAGATCAAAGCACACACACTAGACAAAGTTTCGAGGGCTGACATGGCTGGAACAAGCTTTTCCGGTCATCGGCGCCGAAGAAGAAACTCTGGATTTGGGGGTTTCTGCTACAGGCAACAAGAACTTAATTCCTTGCTTGGAGAGCATCTAGGAGGTATAGGGAAGCTTCTGGTACAATTGTATTGGCCGGAGGATCACTGGAGAAACCTGGCGACGATCGCCGGCGACTGGTAGAGCTTGAATTTGGGGATACCTTCGATTCGAGCTCAACCTGGGGATCTGGATGCTTAGGCTTGCTAATTAGAGCTCACAGATCAATTTGCTTCACAGGATCGAGGGCTAATTCGAAGTGATTTGGTCTGCATTGCCGGAACAAGGCAATCGGGAATTCCGGCGATCACCGGCGACTGGATGCAATACAACTCAATTAGATGGTACAGCACAATGAGGGAGATTAGGGAAACTTACTGATGCGGTTAATTTGACAGAAGGTGCTGCGTAGTGTGCTGGCACCGTGAAGCTCTTCGACAGCTCGCCGGAGAAGAAAACGAAAAGAGCAAATTCTGGAACTTGGCTGGTTTCTGGTGAAGTATGGAGGGAGCTACTGAGCACAGGAGTGCTTAAATAGGCCAGGCGAAGCTTGCAAGGAGGAGACAACGAAGTAATTGGCAGCTGAGATGAGATGGATTGCGTGCTGAGCATCAGCGGCGAAGACACAGCGAAGAACGGTGATTGCGACGGCGACAGGACTGCAACTGTCCACATTGTCGTTCATCGGGACTTTGCAAAGATGGAGCAAGCGGTGGCGACAACAACTGGCGCGGCAAGGCAACGTGGCGATGGATTGCTGACAAAAGTCACTGCTGGTCGCGCGGGGAAGCAGGCGCTTGTCGTCGACGTTGCAGCGACGCTGCCACGGTGACGGCTGAGGCGAGG
Source organism: Pharus latifolius (assembly GCA_019359835.1). Classification (NCBI taxonomy): domain Eukaryota; kingdom Viridiplantae; phylum Streptophyta; class Magnoliopsida; order Poales; family Poaceae; genus Pharus; species Pharus latifolius. The sequence goes on along the minus strand of CM033319.1, from coordinate 49,122,709 downwards.
ACACGTGCGCAACAGCATGCACGATCAAGTTGCAGGCGAAGCTTCACCGGCGGCGAACGTGCACGGCGCAAGGAAACCACGGCGAGCCCTGGTCGTGTACAGCAAACGGCCTAGTCGAATGCTGCTGTTGCCTTGGTCGAAAATGGATTCATTTGAAATTTGCAATTCTTGATTTGGACTGATCTGTGAATCTGATGATTTGGAAGGTTGGAGTTGAATTTGATTCTGCTGTTTTGGTAATCTTTATTCAACAGATGATTTGGCAGAGATTGAAGATAAAATTTGGCACATTTGAATAGTTTTTGATACAAACTGAAAATAGGGTACTTTAGGGTAAAATAAGATTTAAGTTTTGTCGATTTCGAATTCTGGCATTTAGGGTTCGATTTTGATATCTGCACAGAAGAGAAACTTGTGGCAAATAGCATTTTGAGAAGATTTGCCAAAGAGATTCTGAATTTGGAGTTAATCTGGAGATTTTAGCCTTTTTGGGTTTTCAGATATCAGATAAGGACTAATTTGCGATAACTCTTGGACTGATTTGTGAAAAGAGTCTAGATGGTAGAATCTGGCTGTCAACTTTTTAGATTAAGGTATTGACATACCCATGATTATATTCCAGGAATAATCTAGTCTGAACTTGGTCAAGATTTTGATTAAATCTGCACTTCTGAAACTTAGGGTATTTGGGTAATATAAGGTATTTCTGTTTTCGAAAACAGAAGAAGTTGATAAATCTGGAATTTAGAGATAGAATTGGATCTAGGTTCTGAAGGCTTTTAAGTTCAGAGTAACTGATAGATCACATCTGAATAATCTGATCTTGATTTGAGATCACAGGATAGATTTTAGAGATTTTAGGGCTTGAGATAGAAACTGATCTGGCTATTACTATAGATACATGCATGCATGCTATTGATGAAAAAGGAAATTTTCACCCCTAACTCAGGGTGTTACAGATCTACCCTCCTTAAAGAAATCTCGCCCCGAGATTTACCTAAGACAGGGAAAGATAAGGATAGGTTTGCTTAAGATCTTCTTCCTTCTCCCAAGTAGCCTCTTGCTCTGAATGATTCTTCCATTGAACTTTACACAATCTGATTTTCTTCCTTCTGAGCTGACGTTCATCAGTGGCTAGGATTCTGATTGGGTGCTCAAGATAAGTAAGATTCTTCTGTAATGGCACACCTTGTACATCTATATGGTCAGTAGGTTCCTTCAAACATTTCCGGAGCTGAGAGACATGAAACACATCATGCACTCTTGCTAATCCTACAGGTAATTCCAATTTATATGATACTTCTCCCTTTCTCTTGATTATCTTAAATGGTCCAATGTATCTTGGAGATAACTTTCCTTTCACTTGGAATCTTTGTAATCCTTTGAATGGTGTGACCTTGAGATACACAAAATCTCCTGGTTCAAATGATAATTCTCTTCGTCGTTTATCTGCATAACTCTTTTGTCGTGATTGTGCTGTTTTCAACCTTTCCCTGATGAGTCTGACATGAGCTTCTGCTTCTTCTACTATCTCTGGTCCTATGACTTTTCGTTCTCCTGGCTCATTCCAATGCAATGGAGTTCTGCACTTACGTCCATATAAAGCTTCAAATGGTGCCATCTGTATACTAGCTTGATAACTGTTATTATATGTAAATTCTGCAAATGGTAAACATTTGTCCCATGATGTTCCATAATCTAGTATACAAGCTCTTAGAAGATCCTCTAGGATTTGGTTGACTCTTTCTGTCTGTCCTCCCGTCTGTGGATGATATGCAGTACTGAAGTCCAACTGGGTTCCTAGGGTTTCATGCAGTCTATTCCAAAATTTGGAGGTAAACTGTGTTCCACGATCTGAGACTATGTTCTTAGGAATACCATGTAATGCCACTATTCTTTGCATGTATAACTCTGCTAATTTACTGCCATCATAAATCTTTTTGACCGGTATGAAGTGAGCTACTTTAGTAAGTCTGTCCACAATAACCCATATGGAATCATATCCTCCTTGAGTTTTAGGTAATCTTGTAATGAAATCCATACCAATTTCTTCCCATTTCCATAATGGTATTGGTAGAGGTTGTAGCTTTCCTGCTATTTTCTGGTGTTCTGCTTTAACTCGTCGACATGTATCACAGTTTGCAATATACTCTGCAATATCTCTCTTTATATTATCCCACCAGAATCTGGTCTTCAAATCTTGATACATCTTTGTGTTACCAGGGTGTATTGAGTATGGAGTTTTATGTGCTTCATGGAGAATTATTTCCTTAAGATCTGCGTTTTGAGGTACACAGATTCTTCCTCGATACCATACAATCCCTTGGTTATCTTCAGTAAAGCCTTGAGCCTTTCCTAACTTGATTCGACTCTTGATCTTACAAATTTCTTCATCTTCCTTCTGGGCATTTCCTATCTGTTCTTCAAGTTGAGATTTTATTGTTAAAGTAGCTACCGTTCCCTGCGGTACTATTTCCACTTGATGATTCTGCAACTCTTGTTGTAGGTAAGGGTTCTTCAACATAACCATTCCTTGTAGGTTGTAAACCTTTCTGCTTAGGGCATCAGCCACTACATTAGCTTTCCCTGGATGGTACTGAATACTAAGATCATAATCTTTGATCAATTCCAGCCATCGTCGTTGACGCATGTTGAGCTCCGTCTGTGTGAAAATATACTTGAGGCTTTTATGATCTGTAAAGATCTCACACTTACACCCAATGAGATAATGCCGCCATATTTTTAAAGCATGTACTACTGCTGCTAACTCCAAATCATGGGTCGGATAATTTTCCTCATGTGGTCTCCATTGACGTGAAGCATAAGCCACTACTTGACCTTGCTGCATTAACACATAGCCTATTCCTTGCTTTGAAGCATCACAGTAAACTACGAAATCTTCTTTGCTGTCTGGTAAGGTGAGGACTGGTGTTGTTGTCAATTTCTGCTTTAGCTTCTGAAAACTCTCCTCGCACTTGGTGGTCCATTCAAATGCAACATCCTTCTTTAGCAGGTTCGTAAGAGGTTTGACAATTTGGGAAAATCCTTCAATGAATCTTCTATAATACCGTGCTAATCCCAAGAAACTTCTAATCTCTGAAACTGAGGTAGGTTGCTTCCACTCCTTGATTGCAGAGATTTTAGCTGAATCCACTGAAATTCCTTCTACTGTCAACACATGTCCAAGAAATGAAATTCTTGACATCCAAAATTCACATTTGTCAAACTTGGCATAAAATTGCCTCTCTCGTAGCCTTTCCAAGACTAGGTGTAAGTGTTGCTCATGTTCTTCCGTACTCTTGGAATATATCAGAATGTCATCTATGAATACTATGACAAACTTGTCAAGAAAATCCATAAATGTACTGTTCATGACATTCATGAATGCTGCCGGAGCATTGGTCAAGCCAAAAGGTACTACTGTAAACTCATATAAACCATATCTGGTAGTGAAAGCAGTCTTCGGTATATCTTCTTTCTTGATCTTCAGCTGATGATATCCAGATTTCAAATCTATCTTGGAAAATACTTTGGCTCTTCGAAGCTGATCGAACAAGTCATCAATTCTTGGTAATGGATACTTGTTTTTAATAGTGACTTCATTCAAAGCTCGGTAATCTACACACATTCGTAGAGTTCCATCTTTCTTTCTCACAAAAAAAACTGGGGCTCCCCATGGCGAAGCACTGGGTTTGATAAATCCTTTGTTTTCCAAGTCTTTGAGTTGATTCTTGAGCTCCTCCAAATCTGTAACTGGCATCCTATAGGGACGTTTTGCTATAGGTGCTGCTCCTGGTTTAAGCTCAATACTGAATTCTATTTCTCTGTCAGGTGGCATTCCCGGAAGTTCTTCTGGAAACACATCAGAATATTGTTGTACTACAGGCACTTGTTCCAGGCATAACTTTTGCAATGCTTGAATAGATCTTAGCGGTTTCTTGACTGATGATCTTTCTGCATAAAATAGAACTCTCTCCCCTTGGCTACTGACAAGACTAAGGTTTTTCTCTTCACAATCTACTAGACCTTTATGTTGGGATAACCAATCCATTCCCAAAATAATGTCTAGACCTTGCAGTTCTAGAACTAGTAGATTTGCCTCAAATTCTACCCCTTCTATATTAAAAGTTACATTTGGGCAGATCGAGTAAACAGATAATCTAGCCCCTGGAGTTTGTATAACCATAGAGTACTCTAGTGGTACTTGATCTATATGCATTTCAACTTCAGATGCAAATGCTTTTGACATGAATGAATTTGTAGCACCAGGATCAAACAATATTAAGGCAGATGCAGATTGAATCAGAAATCTACCTAGAAGAATGTCGGTGGCGTTGCTCGCTTCTTGAATTGAAGTATAGTTTAATCTTCCTCCTTGGGTTGCAGTTGGTGCTCTACCTCTTCCTCTTCCTCGATTAGCCATGTTTCCTCCTCTTCCTGCTGAATTTCCTCTAAAATTCTGCGATGGTGATGCTCTGGTAACTACTGGCTGTGTTCCTGCCTGAGATCTGGCAATGGACATCGGAAGTTGTATCCAAGGACAGAATTCTTTACGGTGCCCACGCTGTCCACAATGATAACACTCAACACGAGGATGAGGGCAATCCTTCTGAGAATGATTTCCTCGGCAGTTGGGGCACAATGTCGTTGCTGGTCTGGGATTCTGATAAGATGGTCGAAAGTTGGGAGTGATAGAAACTCTTCCTCTGATTGGATTTGGCTGTGGTCGTGTTTGCTGGAACATCCTCCTCTTTCGGCTTTCTTCCCCCATATTCTTCTTTTCTTCTACCTTTAAAGCTCTGTTCACTAGGGTTTGAAATTCTGTAAGTTCATGAGAAGCAATTTGATACTGTAGATAGTGTTGAAGTCCTTCTATGAAGCGCTCTATCTTCTTCTCTTCAGTATCCACATCTCCAGGTGCGTATCGAGCCAAATGAGTAAATTGGTGTAGATACTCAGTAACTGACTTACTTCCTTGAGTTAAATTCCGAAATTCCCGACGCTTAGCTGCCATAACACCAGTAGGTATATGAAATTTCCGAAATTGATCCTTAAATTCCCTCCAAGAAATATTATCTTTATCAAGATGGGCTTCCTGGTAGTTCATCCACCATGCGGCTGCAGCTCCTGATAACTGATGAGATCCAAACAAAACTTTCTCTCGTTCGCTGCATCGAACTGTGTCTAGTTTCCTCTCGATATCCCGTAACCAATCATCGGCAACCATGGGATCGGTCGCACTAGAGAATGTTGGTGGACGGGTCTTTTGGAAATCTGTTAATCTTGCTCCTACAGCAGAAGTAGTTCCTTCTGTTGTTCCAGTAGGTAGTTTCTGAACTATCTGGGCTAACAACTGGGTATGAGCTATCTGAGCTTCCTGTCGACTTTTCTCCATTGACAACAGAATTTCCTGAAGACTGGGTTGTTCATTCTGAGGTGGATTGGAACTCTGAGATCCTTGCTGAAACAAAGGGTCTCTTGTCATAGTTTCTTCTTCCTGTGGAGTCTGACCTATATCTTCTCTTCCACTTTGAGATCTCCTTCTGGTGTCAACCATGGTGGCTCTGAAAAAGTTTAGACGGATCTAACTAACTAAGGCCAACTAGGACAGCAATGCAGAAATTAATGCAACTACTTTAATGCATAAAATTACTTAGGCTATTAGCCATAATACACAAATTAACCATTGCAAAAGCAACAGTGATTCACAAAGCTATCAAGAGCATCCACTAGCTCTGTCTACACCAACCTCTAAGATACTCTGAAACAACAGAACGCACTCTCACAATCTTACCGAATTTTAGAAAATCCAAATAAAATTTTGAAATGAAGGTTTTCAAGAGCTACAAAGCTCATTATTTTTACCAAAATAAAATTTCCACAAATAGTTTCTAAATAAATTACGTCTTCCTGGCACGGCCAATTTCCTAAAGGTGTCGTCCTACAGTCAAGTTCTCATGTTGCTCTGATACTAACTTTTCTTGTCGCGCCCCGAGACTGGGACAACGACTACTCCTATACAGACCTAGCTCGCTGCAGCTAGTCCCAAACTACAAACCTTTGACTTCCCAGGATAAGTCAAACACAGGAGTATATTACATTGCAACAGAGTACTCACAAAATAATAAGCAGTGTGGCCTGCTGGCCTTAATATTACATAAAGAGGATTACAATGCCTACAAGGCATTCAGGGTTTAGCAAAATATTTAACTACGCAGCAGAAGATAGGTGACCCTCCCACAAAAGAAGTTGACGGCAGAACAACACACTTCAGGGTTCTGGCGGAACTGATTCTCCTCCTTCTGGATCCATGTAGTACTCCGTGCCATCATCTTGATCAAAGTAGGCTCCATCTATTGAGTTGAATGTTGCAAGGGTGAGCACTTACGTACTCAGCAAGTCATAGGTAAGAGTAGATACATATAGTAGTGATGATATGAACCTAGACTAGTCAAGAATTATGGATATTTGTAAAATAATCTTTTCCTTTCTCATCTCATCTTATGGCAGCACTTTTTATAATATAACATCATCAATCATGTTCACTAGATTATAGCACTACCGCGACACGTCGACACACGACAGCCCACGGCAGCACTCCTTATCATGACAACACATGTCATTTGGGTAATCTTGATTAAAACATATTTTATTTAGAAAATAGTACTTGTGTCACACCCCGTGGATTTAATCCACCGCAGCAGACTCCTATAAACCCGGGAGCTCGGAGTATTCGAATATATTTTTAACTCTGCAGAGAGGTACCAATTTACCCGCAAGATATTCCACTTTCAAACCTTTCCTATCATAACAAAATGATTGGACCCCTGACTCACTTCATACTGTGAGCGGCAAGGTGGAAATAACAAGAACTTTTGTTATGTTTTACTCACAATTCACCCCCGGCCCTGTGGCTCTCAGCGAGGCACAGTTGTGGCAGGTTGTATCCAAACCTCCACCCCTTTGCTTATTCCCATTACTGGGTCAGCGTGCTTGATCACCTTCAGTGATATGTGTGGGAGCCGCGCTCCGTGTTTATCGTGCATCACTACACATCTCATGCAGGGGTTTCATGTGCGATCCACATAATTACTTGTTCAGGCCTGTCCCATACCAGGCTTGCGGTTAGCACGTTGTTCATGCCACTAGACGCACAACACAAGGTTCTAGTCCTTATATGCCAATGACCAGACCATCCACAACCCTGCACCTTCAGTGCCTGCATTCCTTTGCAGTCTAGCACCTCCAGTGCTACAGCCATCCATACCATTTTTCTGGTCACGGCTAGGGGTTTTATTTCATGAATATAAGTATATAGATACATATAATAGTTCATGGCTCAAAACTTGTTTATTTCACATTTCACAGATAACCAGTCTAGTACTGCCAATTCATAAATCAACCATTCTCAATCTTTCACATGCAATATTGCCTATATTCAAGGTTATATTATAGCAACATTTAAAATATAGGTTCAAGATGACCAAGGATATGACTTGCCTTCCGCGTCGTAAAATACAGCAGTCGATGACGGATCAACAGCAAAATCTTCAAAGTCAGCTTCTGAATCTGCTCGACGACAAACAATCACACAATAATTACTTATAATATTTAAAATGTTTTATGACTTATATGCAGAAATGCTTAACAAGAATGATTGAACTAAACTGGAGATAAATTGAACTGCAAACTGAACTGAGTCGAGATTCTAGGGTTTCAAGGAATTTGGGCTAAGGATGGTGATTAGATAATCTTAGGGTTTCAGGTTTACGATAGGGATAACAATTTTGTGGCTGGTTTAATCAAAACAGCGAATGTCAACAGATCGACATTCGGATCAAAGTTTGGACATAGCTTTTAAGAAAAGCTAGAGTGCTTATCTCAAGTTGTGGTAGTAGAAGAAAATGTAGATCACAACTCTAAGATTTTGGTGGACAAAGTGGATTTCAAATTACACAACCAGAAGTGGGTAAACAAGGTCAATGCCACTGGCTGGCAAGCTCTGGCATAGAGCTGACAATGCCAAAAACTAGGGCTTAGCATAACTTTTGATCTGGAGCTCCAAATGATGCACCACTTTGTCTGGGAGGTAGGCTTGAGTAACAGGAACAATTAAGTTAACAGGATCTAGGGCAAGAAATGGCTGGAAAGCATGAAATTTGAGGATGAACAGAGATGAACTGGCTGCACTGGAGCAGTTCTGGACACAAACTTGGCATGGCTATAACTTCCAATCTAGGCCGATCTAGGTGTCGGGCTAGAAGACAAAAGTGTTCAGGAGATCAAAGCACACACACTAGACAAAGTTTCGAGGGCTGACATGGCTGGAACAAGCTTTTCCGGTCATCGGCGCCGAAGAAGAAACTCTGGATTTGGGGGTTTCTGCTACAGGCAACAAGAACTTAATTCCTTGCTTGGAGAGCATCTAGGAGGTATAGGGAAGCTTCTGGTACAATTGTATTGGCCGGAGGATCACTGGAGAAACCTGGCGACGATCGCCGGCGACTGGTAGAGCTTGAATTTGGGGATACCTTCGATTCGAGCTCAACCTGGGGATCTGGATGCTTAGGCTTGCTAATTAGAGCTCACAGATCAATTTGCTTCACAGGATCGAGGGCTAATTCGAAGTGATTTGGTCTGCATTGCCGGAACAAGGCAATCGGGAATTCCGGCGATCACCGGCGACTGGATGCAATACAACTCAATTAGATGGTACAGCACAATGAGGGAGATTAGGGAAACTTACTGATGCGGTTAATTTGACAGAAGGTGCTGCGTAGTGTGCTGGCACCGTGAAGCTCTTCGACAGCTCGCCGGAGAAGAAAACGAAAAGAGCAAATTCTGGAACTTGGCTGGTTTCTGGTGAAGTATGGAGGGAGCTACTGAGCACAGGAGTGCTTAAATAGGCCAGGCGAAGCTTGCAAGGAGGAGACAACGAAGTAATTGGCAGCTGAGATGAGATGGATTGCGTGCTGAGCATCAGCGGCGAAGACACAGCGAAGAACGGTGATTGCGACGGCGACAGGACTGCAACTGTCCACATTGTCGTTCATCGGGACTTTGCAAAGATGGAGCAAGCGGTGGCGACAACAACTGGCGCGGCAAGGCAACGTGGCGATGGATTGCTGACAAAAGTCACTGCTGGTCGCGCGGGGAAGCAGGCGCTTGTCGTCGACGTTGCAGCGACGCTGCCACGGTGATGGCTGAGGCGAGGACACGTGCGCAACAGCATGCACGATCAAGTTGCAGGCGAAGCTTCACCGGCGGCGAACGTGCACGGCGCAAGGAAACCACGGCGAGCCCTGGTCGTGTACAGCAAACGGCCTGGTCGAATGCTGCTGTTGCCTTGGTCGAAAATGGATTCATTTGCAATTTGCAATTCTTGATTTGGACTGATCTGTGAATCTGATGATTTGGAAGGTTGGAGTTGAATTTGATTCTGCTGTTTTGGTAATCTTTATTCAACAGATGATTTGGCAGAGATTGAAGATAAAATTTGGCACATTTGAATAGTTTTTGATACAAACTGAAAATAGGGTACTTTAGGGTAAAATAAGATTTAAGTTTTGTCGATTTCGAATTCTGGCATTTAGGGTTCGATATTGATATCTGCACAGAAGAGAAACTTGTGGCAAATAGCATTTTGAGAAGATTTGCCAAAGAGATTCTGAATTTGGAGTTAATCTGGAGATTTTAGCCTTTTTGGGTTTTCAGATATCAGATAAGGACTAATTTGCGATAACTCTTGGACTGATTTGTGAAAAGAGTCTAGATGGTAGAATCTGGCTGTCAACTTTTTAGATTAAGGTATTGACATACCCATGATTATATTCCAGGAATAATCTAGTCTGAACTTGGTCAAGATTTTGATTAAATCTGCACTTCTGAAACTTAGGGTATTTGGGTAATATAAGGTATTTCTGTTTTCGAAAACAGAAGAAGTTGATAAATCTGGAATTTAGAGATAGAATTGGATCTAGGTTCTGAAGGCTTTTAAGTTCAGAGTAACTGATAGATCACATCTGAATAATCTGATCTTGATTTGAGATCACAGGATAGATTTTAGAGATTTTAGGGCTTGAGATAGAAACTGATCTGGCTATTACTATAGATACATGCATGCATGCTATTGATGAAAAAGGAAATTTTCACCCCTAACTCAGGGTGTTACACAGGACAAGATAGTTGCTCTGATACCAACTTGATCCGATTGAGATATAGACGGGTTTCGACTATATTTGACCAGATGCTAAATATGCGGAATAAGGGATCTTACTTAGAATTACCAAAACCCAAGTGATCGAAACACAGTTCAAAAGATAGCACAACTCTTTATTGAAAAGAGAGATCTTGTACACATCGAACGTTAGGACACACTCACCTACGTCGATCAATGAACTATAAGGTCTATGCCTATGTGTTTGATGATCAGGTAGATCATAGTTAGAATCCTTTCCGTATTCGATCTGAAGATCCACCTGGATTAGCCAGCTTACAAAAGCAGGAAAAATAGAGAAGGGGCTCTACTAAGAAAAACTACTCAAAACTACCTAAAAAAAGGATAAAAAGTGTTTCTACTTTGAGCCAAAAGCTTCTCTATTTATAGTACATGAGTTAACGTGCCCAAAAATAACTCCTTGACGTGCAAACAGCAAAGTTTGGCTTCAAACGGCACAAGAACGGATAAATCTGAGTCAAAACCAACTAGATTCGACCAGTAAAGGCCTCCAAAACTGAGTCAAACATGACCAGTGGCACGTGGCATGATCCTGGAAAAACACATGTCGAAAACAAATGGCCAAGCAGTTGTCGTGGTTGATCGAGACTCTTGTCCTGACGTGTTCGAACAGGGCTTCTCTTGGCCGAAGTGTATTCACTACTACAAAAATGTTGTGTACTAACGGTTCAAAAACGTCTATACAAACAGTTCTCCAACCGCTAGTGATCAGCATGATAGAACAAGCCAAGAACTACTCTAACAGTTTGAAACAGTCAGAATAGCTTACTATATTATAATGGTTCTTAATTTGATACCAGGATCTAACGGTTCTTAATAATAAACCGTTAGAATATATTAATATATTTTAATGGTACTTATTACTAAATTGTTAGAATATCTTACTATATTCTAACGGTTCTTATTATTGAACCATTAGGATAGCTTAGTATATTGTAATGGTTCATTCTTAATAACCGTTAGAATATTACACTATATTCTAACGGGTGTCGACGATTCGGACTCGGTGTCCTTAGTCAATCTTATGCAGATTTGTGAGTTGGATGTGAGACCTTTCAGGGTGTTTATCAGGTAAGTTAAAATAAGCACAAGTCTGTGACACACGGAATTATACAGGTTCAGGCCCTCAATAGATTGAGTAATAGCCCTACATCCTGTGATAATTTCACTATGTATAGGAGAGTTTACAAGGGAAAGGGAGATTGTTACAAAGATTGACAATCTCTCTTTGTACTGCTATCTATTGTCTATCACTTGAGTTGTTCAAGTTTTTGATCTATTGATCGATGCTCTGGCTTTGTTTCCTGCTTCTGTACATCTGTCATCCTTTTATACTGAATGAAAGGATGCCAACGTGAAGCACTTTGGACAGTTGTTACTATGCAGTTGCATAATTGCACCGATCTCTTCGCCGGTTAATACATGCAGTTATAGATAATTGCACATGTTAACTCCTTGACGGTTGTCTTCATATGTGGGAGAAGAAATTATCTTTATCTTTGGAACGTGTTTGGTAAAGCTCAAACACACTCAGAACATCTTGCTCGCGCATAGCCTACGACCTTATGGTCGCACAAGATCTGCGACCATAAACTGGTTCTTCTCCCGCGACGTTCTGGTATACAGGAAGTTACTTTTGCGACCATAGTGGCTGCTAGGGCACAGGTTTACATATCATATCCGAATTATGTTGAACATGATATATTTAAATAAATAACTAGCTTGGGTGATAATCCTCGTCAGCTAGCCCCCAAATTTGAGGAAATAAGAAGATTATTACTTCACATTTTTAAAGATTATTGGATACAGTACCCGACACTTCGCCTTCTTCAGTTGCACTGTGCACCACACAATGGTTAGTTTCCCTAGAAGAACTTCGGGTTTATCTTGACAGGTAATCATGAAATCTTTGACCATTTAATCGAGGCAAAATGTTAGTGCATTTTAAGATTTTGAAGCACGTGTTGAATACGAATTGTCACCTCTGGCGCTTATAAATAGCTAAGTTCTTCGGTTTCTAAGACTCACAAGTTTCCACTTGCTAAGTCTTTAGAACTTATTTTCATCCTCTCCTTTGTCCTCGTCTTCGATGGCAAACTGAAACTCGAAACGAGTTATAGAGAGCGATGGAGAAGACTCAAATGTTGAAGAAACCATTGCTGAGATGATCCAGAAGGTAACCTCCCTTCGAAACATCTATTCAAATCCTCATTCTTTTTAACAAACTTCTTTAGAGCAATGCATTCTGAAATTCTTTAGATGTTTGGTGATTCTTCATCTTCGAAGAAGCACTTTGGGGACGATGCTGGATCCTCAAGTGGAACTTCTAGCCTGCACCTGTCTGTGGGTGTATCAACGGCCATCGGGCCTTCAGTGTCTTTAACACCAAATTCCTCTGGACAAAGGTTTTAAGACTATTGACATTTCCTCTTAACTGAATTGTATAGTTAAGTATGGCACAACTTCATTTTGAAAATGCACGGACATTGGTACCATTCTGGAGCCAATTCCTTCAGTTTCCCAACCATCTGTTGCCTCGAAGCTAAACATCACCCTTGACCTTGTTAAATATATCCTGCGACTAATTCTTGATCTTACAGGATGAGAAGGCTTTGTGGATCCTCAGCGAACAACTTGCTGAGATCCAGGTTCTCCTTGGAGAGAAAACTACTTTATGAAAAACCCTCCAAGAGGACCAGGAAATTCTGGAGATGCGCCTTGCCAGCCGAGAACGCTATCTCAGGACCACCTTGACAGTGATCGAGCGTTTGACAGAGAGTCTTCAGAGAGCGTGTCAAGAAATAAGGCTAACTCGTGAAGAGAGGGATTATGCACAAGAACAAAAAGACCTCTCCGACGCGATCAGGGCTCATTGTTTTACCTCTGTGAGAAGTGATGTTGACAGACTTAGGGACGTCGCGGACTCCCTTGGAGTAGTTAGTGTTGATCCTTCCAACATTAACTTAGCCCTAGGGGAACTTTGTAATTTGCTTTTGGATCAGGTCGACGCTTTGGTCACCTGCATCCCTTTTCTGTGTAAGAATGCAAGAAATAAAATCCCTTTTCTTTACATCTTGACTCCTTTTTTAATGATCATGTATAATCTATAATCATCAATTGGAGTTTTTAAGTTCTCTGTGTGAAAAATGGTTACCGGTAAATACTTCTGCGACCAAAACATACACAGGTAATAAGTATTTTGTCCATGATCAAACCAGGACCGCATCGAGATCACAAAATGGCATTGCGACCACAAGGAGCACTGAGGTCATAGAATAGCATTCACTAGTACAGAAATGCAGTCTACTAACCCCTATCTTCTATCGGTTATTAGCGATTTAGTAGAAAAACGTTAGAAAAGGTGCCTCGCAGTCTAAAAGGCATAAGGGAGGTATTTTTCCTATCGGTTTGTAAGGAACTTACCGTTAGAAGAAGTAGAATGATTTACTCTAGCAGTAATGAACATATTTACCGTTAGAAGAGATGCATAAGTACGACGGGAGGATGTTGTGTACCGTTAGAACTGGTCGACTTCTACAAATAGTTTTATTCTATCGGTACAGTATTTATATACCGTTAGAATATATCACAAATTCCTATCGGTATCCTATTGTGAACTGATAGAATAGTTCGTTTGCTACAAATAGTTTTATTCTATCGGTACTGTATGTTTATACCATTAGAATATATCACAAATTCCTTAGAATTGTTCGTCTTCAAATAGTTTTATTCTATCGGTAATGTATGTTTATACCATTAGAAGATAGTACAAATATCTTAGAACTGTTCACCTTCTACAACTAGTCTTATTCTATTGGTAATGTATGTCTATACCGACAGAATATGTACAAAAATTCCTATCGGTAGGATGTAGTGTGCCGGTAGAACCGTTCTCCTTCTACAAATAGTTTTATTCTATTGGTAATGTATGTTTATACTGACAGAATATCTCCAAAAATTCCTATCGGTAGGATGTAGTGTGCCGATAGAACCATTCGCCTTCTACAAATAGTTTTATTCTATCGGTAATGTATGTTTATACTGTTAGAAGAGATCTCAAATTACTAATGGTAGGCGGTTGTGTACCGATAGAACTGATCTAGTTCTATAAATATCCGGGTATGTCTCTTTCATTCGAACAGTTCATCGGGTGCTCGTAGCCCTAACCCGTAAGCTCCATGGACGGCCGGCGCACCTCTACCGGCGACTGTTGCACCTCCGCACCTCCATCGACGCCCACTAGATTTTGGCATGGCAAGCAAGGCACGTAAAATTTCGGCAATATTGTTAGATTATTCTAATCCGATTATGGCAATTATCCTGCAATTTTTGTATCCTTCATTTTGATGTGTCTTCTTTTCAATATGATTATGTACGGTGTCTTGTTCCTGTTTTTTATTAAAATAACTAAATAATATCACTGTGGGACAGATAATGTTCAATTGCTTGCTGATCCTATCAAATGAAGAAAATTATCAGGATATATTTGCAAGACAAACGCTATCTAACATAGTGAAATGCCAATAAGAGTATAAATGTAATATCTTCATCTCTCAGTAGGTTGCTCAATGCCAACTTGGACTTAGTAATAATTGAAATTGAAAGATCATGAAATTGAAAATGAAATTGAAAGATCATGAAATTGAAATTGAAATTGAAGTTGAAATTGAAATTGAAAGAACATGAAATTGAAAGATCATTAATGTCAAGATATTTACAAATATCATGAGATACACAAATATCTTGATCTTCTCTGTAGGTTGTTCAATGCCAATAACATAGTCAAATGCCAACTAGCTTGCTCAATGATCAAGTGCATGTAAAAAGTTCATTAAATAATTAATATATGTATATTGGCAAGGTAATTTCTTCTGATGAAATAGAGTAGAAATGTAATATCTTGATCTCCAGTTGCAAGTTGATGTTACTATGACGAAGCACAACCTAACCTTCAGTTGGTAGTCTTTCTCAGATCGTCATTTAGGAAACAGTAAACAATCTTAATTTGCTCTAGAATACCTATTTATGATCTGTGCAGGTCCTTGGATGATGCTCATGAGGGGCAACGTATTTCACGGTTCTTCATCGTAGTACGCTGCCTACATTGGCTTGTTGGCGAAAGAAACGGTGAAGATCACCGTCGAGAGCTGGAAAGAAATGGTGAAGGTCACCGTCGAGACCTGGACAAAAACAGTGAAGATCACCGTCGAGAGTTGGAAGCACGTGAAGGGCGAGATCTTGGTTGGCTCGGTCGAGAAGATCCTCAAGCCCGGCGTGTTTTTCAAATCAGGACCTATAGAAAGCATATTACATTTGTATTGTGTTTCATCCATTTTTTTTGCATGCACCAGCTTGTGGCCAGATGCTTACCTGCTTGGAGAAGAAGAATTGTTGTCATTTGCATAGCCATTCTTTTTGTTAATGGAGTTGAGTTGAGTTGAGTTGATTGAGTCTGAGTCCGAGGAAATCACCAATACAAATGTAACTCGACGACAGTTCCAGCTTCTTGGGCGTGTTTGAACTGAACTCCTATGGTTAAGTCCAATGTGGTTCAGACATTTGTTGTTTTGGATGAATAGATTTGTGATGTATTAGGTCTAACTTGTAGTCGGTAGTTGCATTGTCGCAACTTGCAAAGGCTCTCTTTTATGTAAAATGTATGGGCCACTGGGTCCTCGTGACGATATGTTGTTAATTTCAGACGTGACTTTTCTAATATACATCGAATGTGTGAATTGTTGTATTTGTATATTGTTGTATATTTGTGTATCATGTATTGCTATTTGGGACATGAACTTGAATGTGTACATGGGAGTATTTGTGTATTTAATTGTATTGGTAGGTAGGTGTGTATTTGTACTGCTGTTTCAGACATGCACTTGAATTTGTGAACTGGCATGTGTATATTGTTGCATCTAGGCCTTCATGCCTAACCCTAATTTTGATGATTAATGAAAACTAAGTGTTTTAGACTGACTGTGTTTTTGAGATTGTTTGATATAGAGCTCCGTTGGGAAGATAGTCAAGATGAACAAGACGAACCCAACACAAAAGAAGTAAAAGCACAAGTCGCAAGGAATGAAGTCAAGACGCAAATCGCTAAAGCCCAAAAGACCGAAGGTAACATTGTCTTTATTTTTTTTTACCGATCTCGGTGTTTGGAGTTGATCGGTTTAGGAAAATTGTTTTTAGTTTTTAACCGTACTATAAAGAGGTGTGGCAAAAGTCCTCTCTTTATCTCCAACATAAACCGAGAAACTTAGGTCATTGCATTGCATCTTTTTGGTTGGATTTGATTTGAATTTGGTTTGAAAGATTTGGATTTTCAGTTGAGTTTTTGACAGTAGAAGAGTTTTTCAAATTTCTAGAAAGTTCTAGGCAGATCTGGTTTTTGCTTCTGTTGACAAAAATGTAGCTCTTAAAATTATCCTTCAAACACGCTATTAAACACCTCTTTTGGATTTCTGGATTTAAAGTTATAGCTATTTTTGTTCAGACTGGCTGTCAGTTTGCTAAACTGACTATCAGTTTGAATGTCAGTTCAGTTAAACTGACAATTGTCCAGAGAGGGTATTTTTTGGGCTGAAAACTTTTGAACTAAACTGACTGTCAGTTTGGTATAACTGACTGTCAGTCTGGAGTTCGACCTCAGTTGTGTTTATTTGAGTTCCTATTTGATTTGGTCGCTTTGTGGTCGAACTGACTGTCAGTTTGTTAGACTGACTGTCAGTTGCGGGTTTCAAGTTTCCATATATGACCACAAACGGCTAGCTATTTTTTATCCACAAATTTTGTCAGCCGTTGATTCTGGAACTGACTGTCAGTTCCTCATACTGATTGTTAGCTTAACTGATTTGTTTCCTTTTTCGACAGCCAATGGCTAGCACTGTTTTCTCCGGATTTTTCTTCTCTCTGGTCGTGACCTAAACTGACTGTCAGTTTGAACTGCTGATTTTCAGCTCGAGCTCCAACGTCTCTTTTGAGACTTGAGGCTATAAATAGAGGGCTTGAGCATTTGTTTTGTAGAACAAGCAGCCTTCTAGTCATATTCACTCTTGAGCTTTAGCGTTTTATACAAATCTTGATCTTTTGATCAAGTTGAGAGCTTTCTGATCCACCGAGCATTTCAGTTCACTGCATTTGCATACTTGTAGTTTCTCGGTGCGTGTTTGGAGGTCTAGAGAAGACCTCGCTGCCTATTACTCTTGGTGAGCGCCCTCACCTAGACGGTTCAGAGGCGTGGCTGTTGACCTCTCTAGTTTGGAGATTGTTGGAGAGGCTTGGCAAAAGTGTACAAGGTATTGGTGCTCGCCTTTCTGGAGTGGACAAGGAGCAACCACTAGTTGATAATAGCCTTTGTGGGTATTGAGGCAAAACTCAAGTGACTTGAGTGCTTCAACAAGGATTAGTGGAGACTGGGCGAGTCTCCGATACCTCGGTAAAAATCGCTGTGTTCGTTCTCTTCTCTTCTTGATCATATTGTTATTTGATTTTGCTTTTATTTTAAAGTTTTTAAAAGCCTCCTATTCACCCCCTCTAGTCGGCATCCTTAATCCTATACGTGGTATTAGAGCGTGGTCTCTCGATTCATTAGGCTTTACCGCCTAGAGAGAGGATGTCATCTATTGATGGTTTTTCTCTTGGTCATACCAGTCATGCGCCGATCTTTGATGGGACAAATTATCCCTATTGGAAAGTGCGCATGTCGGTATTCTTAGAGGCCATGGGGCTTGACGTATGGGATATTGTTAAACTCGGTTTTACTCCTCCGGATGATCCGGCAAGTCACTCTGAGGACGACAGGAGAAAACTGCATTTGAATGCCCGTGCGAAAAATGCACTCTTTGCGGGTTTGTCTCTAGACGAGTTCAACCGTGTAAGCAATCTCACAACTGCTCACAAGGTTTGGACCACCCTCGAAGAAATTTACGAGGGCACAACTAAAGTCAAAGAGGCAAAGTTGCTTATGGTGAGGTAAAGATATGAGACATTCACCATGTCATCAACTGAGTCCGTGGACTCTATGTTCACTCGTTTGAATAATGTTGTGAATGAACTCAAGGGGCTTGGAGTTGTTTTTACTGACCTTGATATTGTGAGAAAGATTCTTAGGGACTTACCTGAAAGCTTCGACACTTTGGTCACGGTACTCACAAACTCCGATTTGTCAACCACAACTCCAACCGATCTCTATGGGAACCTCATCACCCATGAGATGCACAAAAAGGAGAAGAAGGAAGCAGCCGAACCCTCGGATACGAAGAAGGCGGCATTGGCTTTCAAAGCCAACGCAAGGAACGATTCAAGTGATGGCTCCTCCGACGAAGATCTTGCACTCATGGTAAAAAATACTCAAAAACTTCTCCGCAGGTTGCATAAGAAGGGTGTCAACATTGACACACGACCAAAGGGACCAAAGCAGAACAACTTCAAGGACATCATTTGCTATGTATGTCATGAAGAGGGACACATAGCTTCAAGATGTCCAAACAAGAACAAGGCATGGAACAAAAAGAAGAAATTCTTCAAGAAGAAGAATGAAGATACCAAAGAAGCATGCTTTGGAGAGTGGATGTTGGGCGGAGAAAGCTCCGACTCTGACCCTGACGATGAAGGATGCTCCAAAAAGCTAGTCGGACTAGCTCTCGGCAACACTCCATCCCTTTGTCTTATGGCCAAAGGCGATGAAAAGGTACACTCTAATGATCCTTCATATGATGATTTAGTTGAAATGATAACCGAATTAAATGAAGTTTTTGGAAAGACTAAAAAGAAGTATAAGGCGCTTAAGGAAGAACATTCTTCCCTACGCGCTCAATACTCAGAATTGAAAGATTCATATGAAAGTTTGCTTATTAAAGACATTACTCATGCTCCATCTAAAGTTGATGTATCCACTTCATGTGATTTAGATGTTTCTCCTTCTAATAGTCATCATATTCCATGTGCTTCAAATGATAATATCTTGAATGAAAATAATGAACTTAAGGCACAAGTTGAAAAGCTTGGAAAAGCCTTAAAAAACTGCTACAAAGGCAAAGTATCTCTTGATCTAATCCTTAGTAAACAAAAATGTTCATTTAGAAAAGAAGGATTATGATACTTTCCGAAGAAAGGAAAGAAACCTGTCGACGATTTGGACTCGGGGTCCTCAGCCGAACTTATGCAAAATTTGTAATTGTGAGACCTTTCAAGATGACCCTCCGGGAAGGTATGTAGAACAATGGTGAACAGGAGCACAGAGAGATTTATACAGGTTCGGGCCCTCGATGGTGGGAGTAAAAGCCTTACGTCCTGTTAGAATTTCACTATATGTGATAAAGCTTTACAAACTAGCGGGGAGAAACCTTCACAGGCGAAAGTCTCCCCTATATAAGTGTACAAAAAGGAGCTATAGGAGACTTGTAAGTATTGTCTAATCTAAGCCGTAGGCTTGGCTGTTTGAGTGGTAGAGATATCTTATATCTCACTTATATCAGGAGTCTTGTTCTTCCAAATGTCTTGGATTCCCCCCGTTTGATGTACTTTGCCACCTTTTTATACTGATTGAATGGGTGCCAAATGAAGAAAACTGCATCAAACGGTTGGATGCGGTTTCTGGAGAACCGCTGTTAACTTCCACGGAGGTTATTATCACGTGTTAATCATGAATAACCGCATATATTAACCTCTGACGGTTGGTCTTCAACGTGGAGAAATTCTCGGGATGCTTGGAATATCCTGATATAAGGATAACCGAATAAACTCCAAGCACCCTGGTCGAGAACGTTCTGACCGCGGAATGTGGGCTGACCGCATAACATCCCGGACATCTAGTTCGCGTATAGCATACGAACTTCTGACCGCACAAGGCTGTCGGTCTGATCGCATGAAACCCGTGACCTGATCGCGCAAAGCTTGCGACCTCATGGTGATGCCCCTCAAAATGGCTTGAGTTCGCATCGCCACATATGTCTGGTTCGAACCTGTCTTGAACCAAAAGTTTATTAGAAGTGACCCGGGTGCCAATCCTCGTCAGCTAGCCCCCAAATTCGAAGAAAACGAAGAGACGTGTTTATTTCGAATTTTAAAACCATGCATTGGATTTTTAACCCGACTCTTCAATCTTTCCACTTAGTGGCGCACTAAGTGAAAACGGTTGGTTTCCCAAGATGGGTTCTGACATTATGTGACGGGCAATGATAGCGCCGTATAACTGTTTTTATCTCGAGGTAAAATTGTAAATGCTTTGACGAAACCCGAGGCGTCTGAAATGCAAACTGTCACCCTGGCGGCTATAAATACCAGGCTTCTGGATTTTGTAAAATTTCACAATTTCCCTCCACGCCTAAGTCTTTTCTTACTATCCTGCCTTCTTCCTTTTCACATACTCCTCCCAATGGCAGATCACGATATCATCGAGATTGAGAGTGATGAAGAGGAAGTTGTCGAACAAGGGTCTCAAACGAATGAAGTCCTGTCTCCCTTAAGGAAGAAACCCAAGGCCGACGAAGGATCTTCCAGTGGAACAAAGGTGAAGAATGTAGCAAGTTTCTTTCTTCCTTCAGTTCCCTTGACCCTCCCCGTTCATGCCTCTCGGCAAGTTAGGCCTTTGTCCTTGGAGAAAGATCCCATCACATTCAATTCTCCCATCCTTTTGGGTGATCAACATCCTGGTCGGCAAGCGGTGACTATCCCTCGATCAGATGATTGCCATATTGGGTTGGCGAAGCAATCTTCTGATGGGAAGGTTGCTCTTCCACCATATGATGATCTTCTTCCCAAGATGGGTGTATTAACGGGTTATGCACCGGGACAGGTAACAATTCTTCCCCCTTTTGCTGATAATTATAGTTAGTGTGACTAACTTTTGCAAAATGCAGGAGGTAGGAGGCTCCAGCGATCAGCCTTCTGCTGCTCCATCTCTTCCTTTCGGACAGACTCTTCTGGAGGAGAAGAATGCCCTGGAGAAGAAGACCGAGGAGATGGCCTCGAAGATTCTGCGTCTAGCAGAATGTCTTGATCGATCCCGAGAAGAGGCGCACCATTTCCGTCGAGAGAGGGACTTCGCTCAGCAACAGCGAGAACTCTCTGACTTGATTAGGGACAATAGTGCGTCTGTTGTTAGGGACGATGTAGATAGACTTAGGGTAGTTGCTAGTTCCCTGGGAGTTGCCAGTGTAGATCCTACTGACAACAACATGTCCCTTGGGGAACTTTGTAAACTTCTTTCGGAGCAAGTCGACGTTTTGATCGACTGTATCCCTTTTGTATGTAAAGAATGTAAGAAATAAAAGTTTCTTATTTCTCATGAATATCCTTCACATCTTCTGTGCGAAAATATAGCCATAAACTTTATGTTTGCGACCATTCATACACAGGAAACTTTAGCTCTGCGATCAGAATCGTGTTTAAGAAAAAAGCACCGCGACCTGCCCTGATACCGCGATCAGTTTCAGAGCCGCGGTCAGAACTAAATTGCGACCAGAGTCGGAACTCGGTCAGACTGTCACTCCGATTAGAATCGAAGTTTTAGTCTAAAACACGATTTCGATAAAAACCATAACCCAATTAGAAACATTCCAGTACTTCAAAAATTGAGTTGCATGATTTTTTCGTAAAAAATGTTCAAAGCATATAAAGGAAAAAACGTCTTCTGAAAAGTACTGAAAATTTTTCAGTCCTTTTGTACTTTCAGTTTCCAAAACAAAGAAGTCTTTTTGTTTCAGATCCGACGCCTGAACACTTTATCGGGTCCATCAGAGACAGTATCCATTATGGGAAATGAATAAAGCATTCAATGGAACGTTTGAAATGAAACGTTTACTCACATTAATGCGCTGCCTTGGGTCTATAAAAAGAGCAGATGTCTTCTCAAAGAAGCCACACAGCCAAAACCCTCATCATTCCCGCCGCACAAAACCCTCATTTTCTTCAGCCTTCGTCTTCCCAAAATCGCCAACTTTCCCTTTGATTCTCCACAAAAGATGGCGTCCTGGAGCCGATCCATCCACCATTCCGAGGAGAGCCTAGTGGCGTTAGAGAAGGAGGAGATCCTTCCTCCGCGGTTGCTTATCAACTGGCGGCCTGCGGAGAAGGACCAAGAAACTCCAACCGTCCAAGAGGGCGAGTTGGTGGTTTTTGAGGAGTACCTGCGCTGCGGGTTCTGATTCCCTGAGAGTCGGTTCCTCAAGGATGTCCTTGAGCACTATGGGTGGGAACTGATCAACCTCCACCCCAACGCGATGCTGATCCTTGCGGTATTCCAGCATCTTTGTGAAGCGTTCGTCGGAATATATCCCAGCGTGGATCTTTTCCGGCGATTCTACTTTTCGGCGTGGTTGAAGAGCACCAACGCCGCCGGATGCATCTACTTCCGGCTGAGGGACAAAAAGGAGTATCCCTCCCCACCCCTGCGAGATTCTGTGCACGGGTGGCACCAAAGGTGGTTTTACTGCTCTCCACCATCCGAAAGCAGTCTATGGTTTGAAAACTCGCGACCGGAGAAGTCGAGCGAGTTAGATGTTCCTCCGGCGATGAACTCAGAGCTTTCGAAGCATGCCGAGGTGATTCTTCACTTGGTCAATCAAGGATTGACGGCTCGAGACATCATCCGAGACTTCGTGAAGAACCGGGTGAGTCCTTTACGTGAAAGGGCTCATCCGGCATGGGAGATTAGGTCCATGGCGGATAGCACCCTGGACTACAGTAAAGGTATTTATTCCTTTGGCGCTGAGCTTTCCCATTCTTGAATTGTGCAAATTCTGACTTGAATTTGGGAACAGTCCTGCCTTCATCCGAAATTGAAAGGCGGACCAACTCCCTCCTTAGGGCCTACAACGCCGATGTAGAGGGTCCTAAGGGATCGCCTCGTCCACAGAGTCTGATTCACGCCGGCGACGACCTTAAACAGGAGCACCAAAAGGTACATTCTCTATCCGGCCTCCATTTTTTAGATCTTATACATGTCCCGCGTTAAACATTTCCATCTAAAATGTGAATCAGCTCCTAGGAAGGTTCGCCGAGACGACTTTCCCAAGTGAGAACGTCGGCTCTCTTGGGAAGCCAACAGTAAAGAACGTGAAGAAGGTCTCCCAAAGACCCAGGACTAAGAGTCCTGCCTCCAAGAAGGCCAGACCGAATCCCGGGGAGGGGTCTTCACGGAGCGTTCCTCCTACTGCAAGAAAGACGGCGGTAAGATATCACATCCCTTCTGTTTTACCAGGCGCAGATTGGAATCACTTTTTCGTCGTACAGGGAGAGGGGAGCGAGGAGGAAAAGGATGATGTTCCTCTGGTCCTTCGGAGGAGGAAGATCGTGGATCTTCCATCCGGCGATGCCCCAAGCTGCCCCGTAGAGACCATTGTTACCGAAGAGGTGGTCGTGGCAGAACCTGCCACTGCGGAGAATCTTGGGGTCGCGGATGACCTCCAAGTTCCTGAAGCCCCCGAGGCTTCAGGGTTAATTGTCTCTGCTTCCCTGGTCGAAAGGACGACCTCGGTAAGGATTTCTTGCAGCCATACTTCCTTCTGTATACTTTGACGAGTCAATGTTTATACAGGGAGGAGAGCTTCTCCCTGCCATGCCACTACCGCGAGTCCTAGGGAGGAAAATCCTTCTCCTCCGCGGACAGAGGAGGAGGTGGTTGAGCAAAGGCCGGTTACGGCGGCTCCAGTGACCCTGGAGTTGTCAAGGCCTTCGGATGTAGCCCCACCAGCCAGTACGGTAGCCCAGGTAAAGACCTTGCTTTTTGTCTCTATCTTTTTCTTAGAAATATGCTTATAGCTGAACATATCCAGGAGGGAGCTACCTTGTTTGCCATGAGGAAGGCAAGAACTGATGATAGTTCTCCTCCCCAAGGGGAACCTTCCCAGAAATCCCAGGAGCGAATGGGATTTCAAATAAGGTGAGAACCTTAAACTGGCAATAATCTTAAACAACAACTGCTCAAATTGTCTTTCTTGTCAGGCAAAGAAAGACGGCCCCCAGCTCTTCAACCGCCTCCGGAGGGGTTGAAGCAGTAGCTAGTACAGGAGCTTCCAACGAAGAACGCTCCACCCCTGTGGTCCAGGAAGTCGTCCAGACCGCAGGGGAAGGAATAAATGCAGGGACCCAGTCACAACCGATGACTACTGGGGGTAGCGCCCAGCCGGCACTCCCACCAACTGTCCCTGTAGTAAGCGCATCCGGGGCTCTAGCGGGGATCCCCGCTGGAATGAATGATGCTGTCTTACAAAAGTTTATGAAGGTATAATAAACCTCCATTCTCGTGCCTGAATTGTACTTAGGACACTTTTGATCCTCTTCCTTGGCATCACAGGGATTGTCCTGGCTAATAAGCCATTTGCACGTTGTGATGGCCAGTACAGAAGCCGTTCAGAAAGAACGTGATAGCTTGCGCAGGTGAGGACCATTACCTTTTGGTTTGTATGGGTGCATTTTGGTTGTGACTGCCTTGATTTTGCTGCAGAGAGGTTACATTTTTGAAAAAAGAGGTGGCCAGTTCAGTCTCAATGTTTAAGAAACAAGAAACTGAACTCAACAAACTTCGATCAGAGAATGCTGGTAAGCCGATTCCTGATTAAGAAGACTTGAATCCATAATATGCAAATAATCTCCTCTCTCTGTACAGCGCAAGCAGGTCGAATTACGCAGCTCAGTCGAGACAAGGAGATTCTTGAATCCTCGATTCGCCACACCGATCGGGCAATCAAAGAGCTGAGCCTCCGGATCTTCGAAAAACTGAAGGCCGTGGCTGATCTCTTGAAGACCGACGTGGTAGAACCGAAGAAAGACAACCTCAGCTTAAGTGACTGGACATCGCTGCTCACTGCCCAGGCGGATTCACTGCTTGAGTATCTCCCTGGAGATTCACGGCGACGTGAAGAGGTGATCAGAACCAGGGTTCGATCAGCCCCAGTAGCCGTACTCAGCCGGGTTCGACTTCACCATGGCCCAGATGCAGATCTGAGCGCACTGGTGGGTCCGGTTGAGGTCGAGAGTGAAGAGCTGCTCGATGCAGTCATAGAGGAGGTCAAGCCCTTAGTAGATAGGCTACTGACTGAGCTGGGGATCGAATGATCCTTATTTTTGTATCTAGACAATTATGTATAATGCAATGTATGTAAAAAATCATTTTTGACAGGAAGTACATATTTTGCATTTTTATAATATGAATTCCATACTATAAGCACATCCCCCCTAGCCCCCGCCTCTGCTTATGAATACTAAAGCCTTAGTGTTATAAGCAGAGGAGAAAACATAAGCGTAACGACCAGGGGTGTGTGTTTTAAACCAAGGTTCAGGATCAATGTAACGTCTAATCTTATTGCGAACTGGTAGCCACTGAGATGACCAAGGACTTACCAGATAGCCCCGTATGCGTTGAGAAACGGCTTATTTAGGAGTGACTTATCTGTAAGTGGTCATGAGATTGACCAGCGAATCCGATTAGATTGTTGTAATGATCTGACCGTCGGCGGTCAGCCCCCAGGTCGAATGCATTTGATACGGGCTTAAAGAGAAAAACTCATTGTATGAAAGAAAAATATATTTTGTTTTGGCAAACGATGCTAATTGAACAGGAAAAAAGTGATTGGAATACTTACACGTAAAACTTGCGAAGTTGATCGATGTTCCAAGTATTGGACAAAATCCGACCATCCTCCATAGCTAACCGCGCCGATCCTATCCGCGGCACTGAGACAACAGTATAAGGACCTTCCCATTTTGGGGAGAATTTGTTGCAATTAGACTGGTCTTGAATTTTTTCTAAAACCAAGTCGCCCACGTTGAGATCACGTGGTCGCACCTTTTTACTGTGATACCTGCGTAAAGCTTGCAAGTATGCCGCGGACTTAACCAGGGTGCGATCACGCCGTTCTTCTAAGAGGATGAGATCTTGCGCCCGTTGTTCGGACTGATTAATCTGTTCGAACTGATCTGTCCGAATAGAACCAATACTTACTTCCATAGGCAATACTGCCTCGGCCCCATAAACCAAATGGAAGGGCGTCTCACCGGTGGCGCGACTAGAAGTAGTCCGTAATGCCCATAGAACGGTATGGAGCTCATCTGCCCAAGCCCCCGAGCGGGTCTTAAGGCGATCAAAAACGCGCTTTTTAATGCCTTGTAGTATTTGCCCATTGGCTCGTTCTACGGCACCATTGCTTTGTGGATGGGCCACAGAAGCAAAACACACCTTGGTCCCAACCTGATCGCAGTAGTCCAGGAAAAAACCGCTGGCGAACTGAGAACCATTGTCTGTGATGAGACGGTTTGGAACACCAAATCGTGCCACAATGTTCTTATGGAAGAATTTTTGTGCGGCTGATGCAGTAATATTTCGTACTGGTTCGGCCTCAATCCACTTTGTAAATGTGTCAATGGCTACGAACAGAAACTTGTACCCATTGACCGCTTGTGGCATAGGACCGACGATATCCATCCCCCAGACCGCGAATGGCCATGCGAGAGGAATGGTTTGCAACGCATAGGCAGGTTGATGAATTTGCCTTGCGTGGAATTGACACTGGGGACACGTCTTGACCATATACTTGGCGTCATCAAGTGCCGAAGGCCAGTAGAATCCTTGTCGAAAAGCCTTTCCGACCAGTGTACGATATGACGAGTGCGCACCGCATACACCGTCATGTATTTCTCTCAAGAGGGACTTTCCTTCCTCCTGAGATATACAACGCATGAATACTCCTTGAGTACCCTTTCTGTACAAAATCCCATCTATGAGTTTGTACAGACGCGCTTTTCGAATTAACCGATCACTTTCGGTTTCGTCCTCAGGTAGGGTCCCATGTTCAAGATAGACCCTCAATGGATGAGCCCAATCTTGTTCCTGACCGAGGTTGGTAACGAAGGCTATTACCGGATCATCCTCGACTGAAGTCATGATCGAAGGATGGTCCAAGTGTTCAATGAACACTCCTGCCAGAGCGGATGAGCGTGAGGACCCAATTTTGGATAATTGGTCTGCGAGAATATTGTCCTTTCGCGGGATGTATTGGACTTCGAAATGACTGAAGTGTTTTTCCAACCTCCTCACTTCCCCCAGGTAATGAGCCATTGTCTCATCGGAGGTGCTGTACTCCTTGTTTACCTGGTTTACGACCAGCTGTGAGTCTCCCCTCACCACTAATCGACGGACTCCGAGGAATTTTGCTGCCCGGAGCCCTGCAAGAAGACCTTCATACTCTGTTGCATTGTTGGTCGCAACAAAGTGTAGTTGAATGACATACTTAAGCTGTTCGCCCTGGGGTGTAACTAAGACCACTCCAGCCCCCGAGTGTTGAAAACTATGGGAGCCGTCAAAGTACATTGTCCAGTAATCGGGGCATGAGGCCGGATCTCGTGCGAACCTGAACACAGCAAAGACGGCCTCGACCCCAGCCAGCGCATCCACGCCTTCACCTCGGAAGAAAGCTGCCATCACCTCGCCCT
Source organism: Pharus latifolius (assembly GCA_019359835.1). Classification (NCBI taxonomy): domain Eukaryota; kingdom Viridiplantae; phylum Streptophyta; class Magnoliopsida; order Poales; family Poaceae; genus Pharus; species Pharus latifolius. The sequence goes on along the minus strand of CM033319.1, from coordinate 49,095,039 downwards.
TTCCTTCGAAGGTACGCGCTTAGTCCCCGGCAAAAGGCAAGGGCAAAGGGCGAAAGGGACAGCCGGAGAGGTTCAGGAACGGGTTCCCACTTGTGTCGGAGGCAGCTTTGCCCAAATTGGATCAATCAACCAGAGACCTCCACGAGTGGTACCTACACTGAGCTCGGCGCAATCTGAAGTTCTTAGTTCCCTACAGGCCTGGGCAGTTCCACTGTGAGCCCGGGAGTATATTCGTGGCACACGAGGATCTGTTCGACCTCTACAACTGGCGGGAGCTCGATATGTCCATCATACGGACTGGAGTTCTGTGAGTTTGCTGATCCTATATATTATTGTTTTCTAACTCTGTTTGCTAACTTTGTATTGCTGTAGTTCATTTGAAATGTAGTAACTTTCTGTGCAATACTAATGTCGTCCTTTGCATGCAAGTGCATGTACAGGTTAGCATCGGAGGCTGCGTGTGACAAGGTGGGTTTCCTCGACCCAGAGAAAATAAGCCTCACGATGCTATAGCATGACGCCGCGCACGCTGAGCACTACATATCCAAGGCGCTGATGGCGCAATTGGACAGGGAGTTCATTCTAGTGCCGTACCACCAAAGGTTAGTGCATCTCGTACTAATTTAACTCAATCTTGTATGCTATACCTCATATATTTTGAGCTAACAGTCCTCTTTTATGTACAATGTAGGGGCCACTGGATCCTCATTGTGATCTGTCCGTGGAGGAACGAGGTGTACTACCTCGATTCGATGCGTGACAGATTATCAAATGAATATGTGGTCAAGGGGAATATGGAGGCGTAAGTAACATATATGTTTGATTTAAATTTTGACCTCACTAGCTAATGATAATATATTAACCGGCAATGCTAACTAAAATACAGGGCTTTTGAGAAATATGTGTTCGCTGGAGGGAGGCATGCCACACCGCAGGGCTCCCTACTAGCTTGGAAAGAATATGAGGTACTCACGAGACTTTTTGTTTATGCTTAATTAGTTTATGGAAACAATAGCTAACATGTTTTCGCATATGCAATTATCTTAGTGCCATCAGCAGCCGCAATCGTGGGAATGCGGGTTTTATGTGCTGCGCTACATGTACAACCTAGTGCGGACAAACTTTGCCCAATTCCCCCAGGTAAGCATCGATAGCTAACTCAAATTTGAAAATTGGGTGTCACGTTCAAAATTAGGAAGTTAGTTACTCAGTATTCACACATGCTTGCAGATCGCCATGTCCAAAGACCAATATGAAAATGCAAAGATTAGAGATCTCCGACAAATCTGGGCTCAATATGTTATGGAGGAAGTTGCGCCCAACCAACCGCCATGACAAGCTTTTCGCTCACTTGTTGTCAATTTTCTCTTTTTTGTGTACTCTGTGCATAGATTGTTTATATATAGTCTTATTGGTTAGTATTTGTTCATATTGGATTGCAATTTGTATTGGTTCATATATATGTGAATAAATGTGAATAACTGTCTAATGTGTCAGTCTGTTCAATGTATATGTGAATTTACTCTTCTTTGCATCTGTACTGTATTGTGTATACAATCTATACTGTATTGCATCTGTACTGTATATGTGAATGTACTGTATTGTGAATGTAAAGAATATACTATATTTGTGAATGTATTGTATTGCATCTATACTGTATTTCTATCGGTAAACTCATCTACAACCGAGAGAGTACTAAGGTTTCTTCTATCGGTACACTTGTAATTCACAGTTAGAAGAGTGTAACTTTTCCTGCCGGTAAACTCATACACAACCGAGAGAGTACTAAGGTTTTTTCTATCGGTACACTCTTAATTAACCATTAGAAGAGTGTAACTTTTCCTGCCGGTAAACTCATACACAACTGAGAGAGTACTAAGGTTTTTTCTATCGGTATACTCTTAATTAACCGTTAGAAGAGTGTAACTTTTTCTGCCGGTAAACTCATGCACAACCGAGAGAGTGCTAAGGTTTTTTGTATCGGTACACTCTTAATTAACTGTTAGAAGAGTGTAACTTTTCCTGCCGGTAAACTCATACACAACTGAGAGAGTACTATCCTTTTTCTATCGGTAAACTCTTTCACAACCGTCAAGCTAGAATGGTTTTTCTACCGGTTTTCACCTAAAATGCCGTTAGAATAGTTTACTTCTTCTAACGGCTATTTACCATTAGAAAATGACCTGTCTTGTTCTATCGTGTCTATCTCTAACGGTACAAAAACCGATAGTAGAAGGCTATTTTTTAGGATAGAAGAAAGCTTTTCTGTACTAGTGATTGCGGCCATACATAGTACTAAGATCATAGAATAGCATTGCGACCATAATAGTACTGGAATTACGAGATTAGCCTGAAATCATAGGGTATCTAAACCACAAAAAGTTCCCATATAATTACTTGTATCATAGCCCCCCGAATTTGAAATAAAATGACGTTTGGATTTCCAAAAAAAGGTGCATTTTGTTTCAAATTCCATCAGGATAATGATGTATTTTCGGGTTCAATCCGTGAAGGACCTGTTATGAGGAATTATTAAAATAATGAGCACGGCAGGTAGTGGCCTTGGTCAAATAAAAGGAAAGGTACCTTAAGTGAGAAGCTTCGGAAAACCCTCTTTTGCCTTAGCCATTCCGCTACAAAAAACCCACTTGGTGCGTTTTTTCTCTCATTGCCATCGAAGCCTTCATCGTTGCAACGATTCTTATTACAATGACGTTCTGGAGCCGATCAAGCCACTATAATGTCAAGAGTTTGATGGCACTGGAAAAAGAGAAAATCCTTCCCCCGCAACTGCTAATCAACTGGCAACCGGCAGAGAAGAAAGAAGAAACCCCAGATGTTCATGAAAATGATCTGGTGGTCTTTGAAGAGTTCTTGTGATGCGGATTTCGCCTACCAGAAAGCAAGTTCCTTCAGGATATCTTGGCACATTTTGGGCTGGAATTGGTAAATTTTCATCCCAACGCCATCCTGATTCTGATGATTTTCCAGCATTTATGTGAAGCATTCGTCGAAGTATTATCAAGTGTAGATCTTTTCCGACGGTTCTACTTCTCAGCATGGTCAAAAAGTGCCAATGTTGCAGGATGTATATATTTCTTCATAAGGGAGAAGAAAGATTATCCCTTTCTCCCTCTGCAGGACTCTGTGCATGGATGCAACCAAAAATGGTTCTACTGCACTCCTCCATCAGAGAGCAACCTTTGGTTCGAGAACCAACGACCAGAGAACAACAACGAAATGGACACTGTTCCTATCTTGAGCCAAGAGTTACAGAAACAAGCTCAAGTAATTCTTCACTTAGCTCACTAAGGGTTAGCTGCACGGGATATCATCCGTGACTTTGTGAAGAATAGGATAAGTCCTCTAAAGAAAAAGGAACATCCTGCCTGGGGGGTGGAATCCATGGCAGACAACACCCTAAATTATAATACTGGTATGCTCTTCGATCTACAACATATGCAAATTTATTGATGAGAGATACCATACCAAGTAATTTGCCTTTGTGACGTAGTTCTGTCCTTATCCGAGATTGAAAAAGGACAAATGGCCTTCTGAAGCCATATAATGTGGCGACAGAAGGAGCTCTAGCATCACCCCATCCTCAGAGCTTGATCAACAGCGGTGACGATCTGAGACAAGAACGTCAAAAGGTAAGACTTCCTTCGAGGAACTTGTCCATAAACGTCTGTTGATCTTAATCATCAAAACACAAATTCTGAAATGATGCAGCTGCTGAAGGGGCAAATTATCAAGACAAAATGTCCGAGTGATAACGCTGGACCTTCTGGGAGGCCAGCATCGAAGAGAATAAAGGTTATCTCTTCTAAAACCAAAAAGATGAAGGAGCCAACCCCTAGAACATCCAAAGCGAAGACCAAAGGAGGGGCTTCATCAAAGGCAAAGAAAACTACCGTGGAAACTACTACGGTAAGGTTTTCTCTTCCCCCTTGTTATACCGTGTACGAATAGGAATTACTTCTTAATCGTACAGGGTGAGGGGAGTGAGGATGAGGAAGATGACGTTCCTCTTGTCCGCCGAAAAAGAAAGGCGACGAACCCTCTGGAGATCGACATTCCAGAGAGACCATCCTCTCCCACCATCGCCACCATTATGTCCTCAATGGCAGAGGCAGCTATTGAGGCGGAGGATCTCGTGGCCGCGGAAGAACTCGTGGTCACGAAGGATATTTCCAATCCTAAGGCCAGAATCACCACACCCATGGTCGTAGAAGACCCTGTGACCAAAGTTGTAGCGGCCTCAAATCCGGTGACATCTCCTTTGAACACCGAGGAAGTTGCTATGGTTAGAACATCACATTTCATGAGCTTTTAATTCATTGCATACACCAATTGTCTTTTGAATATGCAGGAAGGGGAAGCTACTGTCTTGTTCAAAAAAAGAAGAACAAGGACAGGTTTTGATGACGCTGCAACAGGGGCGCACAGTGTGCTTCTTTCTACCCAGAGCTCATCACCGAAACCCAAAAATTGGATGGGGTTTTGAATCAAGTAAGGATATCATGTCTTGTCAAATCATGTTTTTAAAAACCAAAGATGTTAAAGATCGTCACTTTTTCAGGAATCCTGTGCCTAGCACCCTACCGGCCTCACCGAAAATTGGCGCAACATCTACCGTGGAGGTCGCAAGGAACACAAGCACAAGTACAATGGCTGAGGTAGTCCCTCAGCCCATTGTGCAGGAAATAACTGCAGATCTTCAATCCGATCAGATGGAGATTGCTACATCAGTCTCGACAATAGGAGCAAATTAGCAGGAAACCACATTTGCTGCTCCTGTTGTCAAGGAAAAGACTGATCTCTTGATTGGCTCTTCAACTGAAACCGTGGGCTCACTGAAGACCACTGTCAACGACCTTTTAGAGGAAAGTGAAAAACTTATTTAACTTCTTTGGAATCGAAGATCTTAGGAATGTTCAGGTTTAAACAACAGGTTTTACTGTGTTTCAGGATCTGACCCAAATGGCGACCAGGTCAAAAGCTCTAGTAGAACATATTGAGGTCGCGCAAATGGAGATCGGCCGGCTAGAATAGTAAGCATCCATATATTGCTTATCCTGAACTTCATCTAAGTATAACGATTGCCTTTTTGGTCGCAGGGAAAATTTTTCCTTGACAAAGAGCATGGCTGATCGGCGAGATCAAAAAGAAATTGCAGCCACGAGACTTTCTTCTATGGAGAAAGAACTCAACGAGGCGTAAAGCTTTCCTGTAAGTTTACTTCCAACCAAAGGGAGTTATTTCATTACATGAACTGCCATAATTTCGATTACTTTGCTCATGTAGTACAAGAGGAACAGATAAGCACTCTTTCAAAAGAGAAAGATGACTTCCAGAAGAAGTGTGCCCAAGCTAAAACTTTGAACGGGCAACTTTGTGCAACCATTGAATCATTCAAAAAGACGACCAACACTATCTGCGAGGAGAGGGAAACCCTGAAGGCAACAATCTCATCCTACAGTAGCATTCAGTCAAAAGATTTTGAAAAACTGAAGATAGTTGCAGATTTGCTGAAGGATGATATCATCGATCCCCAAAAGGAGAACTTAAACCTCAGCGAATCATGCAAACTGGTTGCGGCTCAAGCTGAATCACTTCTCAAGTATCTTCCTGAAGATACAAAGCGGCTAGAAGAGGCATTGAAGACCAACACAAGATCTGTAGCCTCTGCCATTTTGTGCAAATTAAGACATTATCACGGCCCAAATTTGGATTTGAATCTTGTGGTAGGAGATGCAAAGTTCGAGAGTGAAGATCAACTTGAAGCCATAATGGAAGAAGTCAAGCCCCTGATTGAAAACCTTTCGAAAGAACTTGGCTTACTGTGATTTCATTGTAATGAACAATGATCCTCCATTTAAATTGTACCTGCATATATACAATTACAGTAGAAAATATGCAAATGCATGCCTTTCAATTTTGCAAAAGATGTACTTAATTTCATCTTATATTATGGCCATATTCCTAGCGCCCTCTTGAGATCATACATACTGAAGGCATTGTATTATAATCTTAGGAGAAATATTAGTTAATGATGATCAGGGAATATCTAGCGAGTTCCTTATACATTAAGAAACGGTTTATAAAGGAATGTCTCAACTAGATATGATCATCTGGTTGTACCAATACTGACCTTAATATAATATCGAAGTTTATTATGAACCAACAGCCCCTCGAATGGTCAGAAACATACTAGTAAGTCTCTTATGTGTTGAGGAATGGCTTATTTAGGGCATCTAGATGCGACCATGAGATCGGCCAGCGAATACAACTTGGTTACTATAATAAGGTGATCATCGGTGACTAGCCCCCGAGCATATCTCGATAAGAATGGGACAAAAGAATCAAACCATAACATAATGCGAAGAAAAGTACACGTAATTTTAACAAAATGATGCTAATTAAAAGGGAAAAATGAAATGGGAAAAACTTACACGTAGAACTTGCGTAACTAATCTATGTTCCAAGTATTGGACAAGATCCTTCCATCTTCCATTGCTAACCGGGCTGATCCTAGTCGCGGTATTGAGACCGCAGTATAAGGGCCTTCCCACTGAAAGGAGAACTTTTTACGATTAGACTGATTTTGTATTTTTCGTAAAACCAAGTCGCCCACGTGAAGACTACGAGGTCACACCCGTTTACTGTAGTATTTACGCAAAGCTTGTAAATATACCGCAGACTTGATCAACGCCCGATCGCATTTCTCCTCAAGGAGGGTAATGTCTTGGGCATGTTGTTCATGTTGATCAGAATGATAAAATTGATTTACACGAACAGAACCGATATGAATTTCCGTAGGTAAGACAGCCTCGGTAGCATATACTAGTTGAAAAGGTGTCTCACCCATAGCTCGACTACAGGTAGTGCGTAGTGCCCATAGAACGGAGTAGAGTTCAGCTACCCAAGTCCCCCGAGCGCATTTTAAGGCGATCGAAAACACACTTCTTGATGCCTTGTAATATCTGCCCATTGGCACGTTTGACGGCTCCATTGCTCTGTGAATGAGCCACAGATGCAAAGCACACTTTAGTCTCGATGTCATTGCAATAGTCCAAAAAGAGACCACTAATGAACTGGGAACCATTGTTGGTAATAAGACGACTTGGTACACCAAATCGTGTGACAATATTCTTATGACAGAATTTCTTTCAAAAGGGATTTACCTTCCTCTTAAGGTATACAGCACATGAATACTCCTTGAGTACCCTTCCTATATAAAATTCCATCGATGATTTTATATAGACGCGCCTTTCGAACTAACCAATAACTTTCAGTTTCATCCTTGGGCAAGGTCCCATGTTTAAGATAGATTCGCAATGGTCGGGTCCAATCTTCTTCATGTCCAAGGTCGGCGATGTGAACTGCCACCAAATCATCCTCGATCGAAGTCATGATCGAAGGGTATTTTAAGTGTTCAATGAACACTCCTGTCGGAGCGGATGTGCGTGAGGACCAATTTTTGATAATTGGTCTATGAGTATATTATCCTTTCACGGGACAAATTGGACTCCGAAGTGACTGAAGTGCTTTTCCAATTTCCTCACTTCCCCCAGGTAATGAGCCATTGTCTTATCGGAGGTGTTGTACTCCTTGTTTACCTAGTTTACGATTAGCTGTGAGTCCACTACTACAGAAATGCAATCCACTAACCATATCTTCTTACAGTTATAAGCAATCTGGGAAAAATCAGATAGGGTACGACGACAGTGGTGGAGAAGAGACTTTGTACTATCGGTTATGTTCTGGTGTACCGTTAGTGAATAGCAAACAATTATTACTATCGGTTATTACTGTACCAACCGATATAATAGAGGAAATTGTACTATCAGTTTGTCTTTCGTAATTGATAGTGAAATTTTGGAATTTTTACTATCGGTTACTACTGTATCAACCGATATAATAGAGTAAATTTTACTACTGGTTTGTTTTATATAACCGATAGTAAAATGACGTCATATAAACTAATGGTTATGACAGTGGGGACCTTTAGAAGAGAGTAAAGTTTACTATCGGTTGTGGTTTTAAACCGATAGTAAAATTGCACAACTTATCTTGACCCCTGCTCTGCATCCTCGATCATTTCTACTGTACGTGCATCCACGCTCCAAGGTAGAGTGATCTGGAGAAGCTAGCTGGGAGGTTGATAATTTTATCCCCCTCGGTATTGTCATCTTCTCATCACCTCTCTCTCTCTCTCGATCACTCTTTCACACTCTCCCTCTCCCTCTACCAATTCATTAAACTAGATGCATGTAGCTCCAAACTAGGAGGCTAGGTTGGCTAGCGAGCTATAGCTTGCTGAAGTTAAGCTAGGAATGATTTATGACTGAAGTTAATAAGCTAGCTAGCTGGCTCTTTCAATTAATGCATCAAGTTAGGGTTTCATATATCCATTAATGTAATTAAGTAGCTTATACATATGGCCTAATTGATGATGTTTCATGCATGTATGCCCTGAGTCATTAATTATTTATTTCAATTTGTCAATTTTGTGAAATAATTGTAGATGGACCGAGAATATTGGATGTATGGAATAAAACGTACTACTGTTGAGTATTTGGAGGGTGTGAATGGGTTTATTAAATTTGCTAAGCAAGAAAAGGAGAAGGGAGAGAAAGATATGCATTGTCCTTGTATAGATTGTATGAACTTAAAGAGGTTCGGCAACTTTGATCAGATTAGGATTCAGTTGATTTGTCGTGGTTTTAACGCACGCTATACCCGTTGGATATGGCATGGTAAAGATCTTGAGGAAACGAGCACCGCTACCACTCAGCAGGACCCGGAAGTGGATTGCATTAATGATGATCATCAGAACATTGATAATGTTCATTCGGATGTGCATGTAGATGACGACAATTTAAATGAAATGTTACGTGATGTAGAAGATTACAGCGAAAATGATTTTGGTAAATTTGAGAAATTAATTGTTGATTCTGACAAGCATTTGTTCCCCGAATGTACAAAATTTACAAAGTTGTCTTCTGTGTTGAGATTATATAACTTGAAGGCAAGCAGCGGTTGGAGCGATAAGAGTTTCAGGGTGCTATTAGATCTTTTAGCGGACATGCTTTCAGAAGGAAATGAGTTACCAAGATCGGTTTACCAGGCCAAAAAACTATTGTGTCCGTTGGGAATGAAAATCAAAAGAATACATGCATGCCCAAATGATTGTGTTCTGTACCGTAACGAGTATGAGGATTTGCATGTTTGTCCAAGATGCGGTGCATCGCGGTATAAGCATGGGGACCGAATTTATCACAATGGATGTGATGAGGTAAGAAAGGGCCTCCAGCCAAAACTGTGTGGTATTTGCCTGTGATTCCTAGATTGAAACGGCTGTTTGCGAATCCGAAAGATGCGAAGTACTTGTGTTGGCATGTTGAAGGTCGGAAACAAGATGGAAAACTAAGACATCCAGCTGATTCTATTCAATGGAGAAACATTAACAGAACATTCGGTGAGTTTGGCGGCGAAGTGAGGAATATAAGGTTTGGGCTGAGTATGGATGGTATGAATCCACACGGAAATATGAGCAGTCGGCATAGCACTTGGCCGGTTCTTTTATGCATCTACAATCTTCCTCCTTGGTTATGTATGAAGTGCAAGTACATCATGATGTCGTTACTAATTTCAAGACCCAGACAACCCAGGAATGATATTGATGTGTTTCTATCACCATTAGGCGAGGACTTACATAAATTGTGGAGTGAAGGGGTGCGGGTGTGGGATGCACATAAGAGAGAGAATTTCATGTTGTGAGCCATGATATTTTGCACCATAAATGATTTCCCGACCTACGGAAATTTGTCAGGGTATAGTACGAAAGGAGGCAAGGCTTGTCTTGTTTGCCTGGATGAAACTGAAAGCATGTGGTTACCGAATTGCAGAAAAACAGTGTACATGGGTCACCGCAGATTCCTTCCGATGCATCACGCCTACTGTAAGAAGAGGAAGTCATTTAATGGGAAGCCTAAGAAAGGATCAGCCCCAGTGTTTGTGACTGGTAAGGAGCTTTACTTGCGCATGAAGGACATCAAAGTTGAGTTCGATAAATGTTCTAAACCTCCAGGAAAAATGTTTGGAAGAAGAGATCGATTCTTTGGGATCTGCAATATTGGGAGCACTTACAAGTTCAACATTGCATTGATGTCATGCACGTAGAGAAAAATGTTTGTGACAGTTTGATTGGTTTGTTGTTGAACATTCCGGGAAAGATGAAAGATGGCATCAACGTTCTCCGTGACATGCTCGAAATGGGCATAAGGACTGACCTTGCACCGTTGGAGAAGGGAAAGCATACATACCTCCCCCCGGCCTGCTATACTTTGTCAAAATGAGAAAAATAGAACTTTGTCAGTGCCTATATGGTGTCAAAGTTCCATGCGGGTATTCTGTGAACTTGAAAAAACTTGTGTCCATGAAAGACTTGAAACTGGTTGGTATGAAGTCCCATGATTGTCATGTACTGATGTCACAAATGCTTCCCATTGCTATCAGAGGCATTCTCCCAGTCAAAGTCAGAGAGACAATTACAAAGCTATGTTATTTCTTCAACACAATATCTAGCAAGGTAAGTGTGTACTCCTAGCAAGTTAATTAGCTCCATTCATGGAACTTGCCAGATTTTTTGGATCTGAATATTTGCTGCAACTATGTCCTTGCAGGTAATTGATTTGGATGGACTGGATGATTTGCAACGCGATGTGACTACAACTCTTTGTCAGTTGGAGATATATTTCCCTCCATCTTTTTTTGATGTTATGGTCCATCTAATTGTTCACCTTGTCGGAGAAATTAAGTTTTGTGGACCCGTGTTCCTACGCTACATGTATCTATTTGAGAGATTTATGGGGTATCTTGAAGGGATATGTAAGGAATCGACATCGGCCTGAGGGTAGTATCATTGAAGGTTATGCCGCCGAGGTGGTGATTGAATTTTGCACCAACTATATGGCCGGGGTTGACCCAATTGGCGTTCCTACGTCCCAGCATGAGGGCAGGCTTCAGGGCATTGGAACGATTGGATTCAAAGCAGTTGTCCCCTCTAGTGATATGTATGCAAAAACCCATTTTTGGGTCTTATAGCACATGACGGAGGTGGAGCCATACATACACGAGCACCAGGAAATGTTACGAAAACAGAATCCTTCGAAGCCAGAGATTTGGGTCACCAGAGAACATAACAGGAAGTTTCCTGGGTGGATCAAAAATAGAGTCCTACTAGCTTCTGAGAGCAACGTAGATGAAGTTGTTACATGGTTGGCCAGAGGGCCTAGATTTACTGTAGGGACTTGGCAGGGGTATGACATCAATGGTTATTCATTTTACACAAGAACTCAGGATGAGAAGAGTACTATGCAATGTAGTGGAGTGACACTACTTGCTATTACAAGGATGCCAGAGCAGTAAGGGCACTCAACTCATATTACGATGTTATTGAGGAAATATGGGAGCTCGATTACATATTACTTAAGATTCCTTTATTTGATTCCAATGGGTCGAAATCTCTCGAGGTGTTAAAGTCGACAATTATGGGTTTACTCTCGTCGATCTCAGTAGAGTCGCACACCAAGACGATCCATTTGTACTTGCTGAGCAAGCCACACAGGTGTTCTACATCGTTGACTCAGCCAATCCAAAGTTGCACGTTGTCCTTCACAGTAAGAGACGTATTGTTGGGGTCGAAAACGTTGTGGATGAAGAAGAGTATAATCAGTTTGATGAACTACCTCCATTTTTAGATGGAATTCTTCAATCTGTCCCTACCGAAGATATTGACGAAACAAGTTACCTGTAGGACGACCACGAAGAAGGATTATGGGTGGACAACCATTCTTGACTAATTTGCAATATGTAAGTGACGTATATTACTTGGAGCTTTAATTGAAGAATTAATATAAATACTGATCATATTGTGAAAATTGTGATTATTGTGGTTATGTACCCAGTCATGTGCTTGTTCATTGTCAAATCATTTTTCACAAATTCTTTGGGAAAACATACGTGAGGCATTGAGAATCATTTCTGCAAATTTTCATTTCAATTGGACTTGATTTGAGCAATAATTGATTCTTTTCACAAATCGATATGAAAACTGCAAAGTTCAGATTCCTCGTGGTTTTTGGCTGATTTGTCATTTTCATATCTGCATCTTGATTGGCTATTCGAAGAAAGTTTCTATATGCATGATTCTTTATGGTCCATGATTGGTCTTTACTGTTAATTTATTTCAAAATTATTGGAAGTCAATTGCATGGATTTTCAGGTGTCTTTACAAGTGCAAAATGATTTACTCAAACACACCTGTAACTGTTCTTAGGAAAAACCCTAAGTACTAGTGCCATTGTATTGTACTATCGGTTTTAATTGCCAAATCGATAGGTAATTGATAACTTATATCAGTTTCTTTTTTCCAACCGATAGTACTAGACTGTCATTGTGTTGTTTATGCATGATTCTTTATCTTCCATGACTGGTCGTTACTGTTAATTTACTATTGGTTTATATTAACCATCCGATAGGAATTTTAATATCTGATATCGGTTACTTAATTTTAACCGATAGGAATATCAATACTCTGATATCAGTTACTTTACTATCGGTTTTAATTGCACACCGATAGGAACCTTAGTGTCTTATATCGGTTTCTTATTTTTAACCGATAGTACATACCTCTATATTAGGATAAACCCACTAGATGTTCCCTCCAGTCCAACCGAACACATTTCCAAATAAGTGTGTACTCGCGCGCGGAAAACCCTAGCCTCCCCGACGTTCCCTTTTTCGCTCCTACACCACCATTGCTGCTCGCATTTGGGTTCTCCACCACCGCCGGCCACTGCATCGCGTCATCGTAGGCCACTCCACGAACTATAAGTGTTCTTGACCAACCCGATTAGAATTGATCTTGCCGCTCGCATCAATTTCTTAAATTGATATCGAATTGTTCATATGTGATTCAATATATAACAAATATATAACTAGATGAAAAGTGCATGAATTACAAACTTGATAGATATGAGAATTACAGAGTTGATTAACATCACTAAGAATATTTCGTTACATAGTCGTCCATTATCGGTTTTAATTGTCAAACCGATAGGAAAATCATATCTTTGAGTGCACGATCGCTATATCGGTTGCTTATTTTGAACCAATAGTACAAGACCCTAATCAGCCACAAAACCATGAGAAGTCTGAATTTTCTGTTAATTATTTCCCATTTTCTAATTGTCATCTGAAATTTTGGTTCATTTAAATTTCCTAAAAAATTCTTTATTTTTCTTGGCTATGACATTAGATTTGCTTAGAGTCTTAAGAGATTTGCCTGAATGTTAAAGATTAACTTGTTTAGTTTGTGATGAGCTAATAAGACATTGATGCTTATAAAAACTTATAAAAAACTTGCAAAACAATGATCAATAATTCCCCAGGCTCAATCCTACCATTGATGCTTGATCTAAAACCTATCTACTTCTGAACTGCACCATCGATTGTATGGGTTTTGCATAAAGAAAAATTTATGCATAATGTTGCTCATTACAGTGGTGCATTCATGGGCGCCCCTCCTGCAGAGAGACTAGCATAGTTTGCACTACTAATCTTATCTATTATCCAATTTTGTGTAAAAAGTAGTGGCTTTTTCTTATTTTTCTTAGGTACTCTGTAGCATGCTGGGAGTTTTTGTTGTATGAACTTTAACCTAGTATACCCCTTTTTGTTTCAATGAAAATATGCAGTTGTACTGCATGTTCTAAAAAAATTTCTATTATCCAATCTATGCAAGTATGGCTCTATGAAAGAGCCAAATGTTTTTCGGGTCAAAGCAAGTTTTCCGGTGAGATTCAAACACCCATAAGTTTCAAATTGAAACTCTTTTGAGAAAGTTTTCAATTTCGAACTTCTTCGGGTAATAGATTTTGATTAGAACTTGAAACTGATTTGGTTAAAAAACAAGATAGTCGAAAGCCTCTAAAAACCTTTTAAATACATTTTGAAGACCATGTTGATAGGAATTGATGATTTTTGGCCTTTTGAATGAAAATTTGACATTTTAACAAAAAGAGGTGGTTCATCATTGCCATTCCATTTTAGTTATGAATTTTGTCATGTACCTTTCTTCATATCAATTGATAGTTTGTTCACGGAATTTTAGGTAAAGCCATGTCGGTATATTCCTCGTCTGATAGTAGTGATTCGAGGAGGGCCAACGTAGATGACACTGCTTCGTCCCAGCGCAAGAGGAAGGCGTGAGGTGCGGATCTTTCATGTGAGTTCAACCAGTTCGGAGATCGATTGGGAAGAACGCCGGCCAGTATGCTACCTATGTTGGTTTGTTGGCGAAGGAAAGGGTGAAGATCACCATCCAGAGCTGGAAGGATGTTAAGGCCGACGAGAGGGATAGGCTGTGGGCGGAAGTGAAGGTAAAATTAATCAAAATCCCTAAACTCTTAAGTAATCACATTCCCTTGGTTTATCCCAGAGATTAAATAAGTCCTGCTTATATGCGCCATTTGAAACAGGCCAAGTGGAACATCTCCGATGATGGTCCCAAGATAGCTTGCTTGAAGGACATGAACAACACATGAAAAACCTTCAAGAGCGTCCTCGTCAGTATCTTCCTCGCTAAAGGCAAATCTCCATGCGAGAAGTACCCCTTCATAACGGAGGAGGTATGGGAGCAATTCACCCAATAGAAGGGGACCCCTGAGTTCAAGGTATGTATGCTTCCTTTGATTGGTTACACCGTTGTATGGAGTAACCAACGGTGCATTAATTTTCTTGTTTCTGGTACGAAGGCCCTTAGCAAGAAGAACAAGGCAATCCAGAGGAGGAACGACCACCTGCACCAGCTCGGCTCTCGCGGCTATGTGGGGTCGAATTTCATAGACTCCCCTGACCTGCCGCTCTCCGAGATCCGCAATCCGCGATGCAAGCACTGGTGGCTGGCCAGAGGAACCGTGTCATCCACGGGGACTGTGGAGTTCCCAAACCCCAGGGACGTCGAGGTCGTGCAGCGAATCGTAAGTTGGCTAACTTCCTGGTCGGAATCATAGATTGTGGTAGGAAAAACTATGATCACTCGTGTGTGCACAAGTTTGTATATATTTTTTACTCACAATGTAGAGCTTTGAATGTAACAGATCTCTTGCTTGAAGGAGGCGACCCAGAGATTGTTCACTCCACATAGGGAGAACGACACCCTAACCCGGGCTCTAGGGAACAAGGGGCATCCAGGGCAGACGTGAATTATGGGGGGGTGTGGTGCCATGGAAGGAAGGCTTCTCGGAGCCCGGGCAAAAGGTGAAGAAGGCTCGTAGCTGGAAGGAAAGGGAATCGGAGCTGTCTGAGAAGATACAGTCAAATGTGATTGCACAATTCACGGACATGTTCGCTCAACTGAACGGGAAGTATGAACACCTCAACCGAATTGTGCAGTCCAAGGGTTTAGACCCAGCTACCGAGGTCAACACTGGTAGGCTGAGTAGTTGCAGCTCGAAGGTTCACGTGGATCCGGTGGACCTAATTGAGGTATTGCAACTCTTAAGCTATATATATATGCAGTTCAGTTGATGCTACTCCCGTTACGTTAGAACTTTTTCACTAACATGTTATAATTGTTGCAAATTGCAGAAGCTGGAGAGCTGTAGCCTATTGATCAACATAGGCGACAACCCTGTAGTGGTTGCACACAGGGTCGTATATCAGTCTTGGGAGGATGTCCGGATCCACTGCGTACCTCTAAAGCCTGGGTTTGCAAAGGTACAGGTGGACAATTGACGAGGCATTGGGCTCGTACATACAGTGGCCCAAGAAGGGTGTTAGACTATAGGAGGTAAACCCTACCTATTCTAGCTTACAACTCAGTTAATGTACTCAATTTGCAAAATCTAACTTACGCTTTCTTAACTTAAAGTGGACGATGGATGCCAGCGCACTTCCTGAGGACCCCACCCCTAGCACAACGCATGATCGAGCTCATTCGGGCCCCATGCCTCCTCCAACGGCCTCGAACCCACCCAGAGGATGCACACCTCCTCGGAAAGCCCCTTCGCCATCAAATGAGGCCGGCGGCAACGCGCCCCAACCTTCGAAGGTATACACTCGCTCCCCGGCCAAAAGCAAGGGCAAGGCCAAAGGCAAGGCGAAACAAAGCCAGCTAGGTACGTTCAAGAACGGGTTCCCACTCGTGTCAGAGTACCTTCTGCGCAATATGGATCAGACAACCAGAAGTCTCCACGAGTGGTACCTGACCCGGTCTAGGCGCCACATCAACTTCTTAGTTCACTTCAGGTCAGGTCATTTTCACCGTGAGGCCGGGAGCATATCGGTGGTCCACGAGGATTTGTTTGACCTCTTCAACTGGCAGGAGCTTGATATGTCCATCATATGGACTGGAGTCCTGTGAGTTTACTGATCCTATATATATGTTGTCGCAGTTCATTTCATAAATCTAATCACTTTATATGCACTACTTACTAATGTCTACTTTGCATCTAGGTGCATGTATAGGCTGGCGTCGATGAGGGCATGTGACAGGGTGGGTTTCCTCGACCCAGACAAAATAAGCCTCACGATGCTAGAGCACGACCAAGCACATGCGGAGGAATACATATCAAGGGCACTACTAGCGTAGTAGGACCGAGAGTTCATTCTTGCACCGTACCACCAAAGGTTAGTGCATTTCCTACTAATTTAACTCATTCTTGTATTTACGCCTAACATATACATGAAACGGTTCGCTTTTATATACAATGTAGGGGCCACTGGGTCCTCATCATCATTTGCCCATGGATGAATGAGGTCTATTACCTTGATTCGATGAGCGACAAGGTAGCGCATGTTTTCACCCTCACGTGGCACATAGATGCGTAAGTAACACAGCTAAGTTAAATTTTGCTCTGACTAGATTAATGATAACATATTAACCGGCAATGCTAAATTAAATACAGGGCTTTCAAAAATTATACTACTGCTGGAGGGAGGCATGACGCGTCGAAGGGCACAACAATTTCTCGGAAAGAATATGAGGTAATTAATTATATGGATGGAACTACTCATGATGAGTCTTTTAATTTATGCTTAATTAGTTCTTTCGAGTTAATGTGGGTTTATGTCTTTGCATATGCAACTATCCCAGTGCCATCAGCAGCCACAATCGTGGGAATGTGGGTTCTATGTCATGAGGTTTATGTATGACCTGATCAGGACAAACTTTGCCCAATTCCCTAAGGTAAGCATTTTTCCTGACTCAAAGTAGAACATTGGATGTGACGTACGTTCCTAACTTCACACACGCATGCAGAGCGCCATGTTGAAAGACCAATACGAGCTGCCTCAGTTAAAGGAGCTGCGACAAATTTGGGCTCAATATGTGATGGATGAAGTGGCTATCAACGATCAATCGTAAATGACTTGTATATGTAATATACATTGAATGTGTTAATTGGTGTATGTGTGTATTTGTATTGGTGTATTTGTGAATAAACTCAATATGTGAATAATTAGATTCAATCTGTTCAAAGCATGTGTGTATCTTTGTATTAGTGTATTTGTGAATAAATTCAATCTCTGAATAATTAGATTCAATCTGTCCAATGTGTGTATCTCTGTATTGCTATATCTGTTAATGATCCTTTGTAATACTATCGATTCATATTCTACAACCGATAGAAGAAAGTTTCCAGTACTAACCATGTCGAGTACCTAACCGATATAAAAAACTATACAGTACTATCAGTTTCCAGTTTATAACCGTTACAAGAAATATAACATCACTATCGGTTGAGTTCACTGAGCCGATAGAAGAAATTATCATTCGCGATTAGTGAACGTTGGAAATGTAGGTACTTTACTATCGGTTTGCAACCAATAGAGTTGTGCTACATTTCTTCTATCGTGTCGATCACTAGCGGTAAGAAAACCGATAGTAGAGGCGATTTTAAGCCGATAGTGAAAAGCAATTCTGTAGTAGTGGTCTCCCCTCACCACTAATCGACGGACTCCAAGGAATTTTACTGCTCAAAGCCCTGCAAGAAGACCTTCATACTCTACTAAGTTATTCGTCGCAACAAAGTGTAATTGAATGACATACTTGAGTTGGTCGCCTTGAGGCGTAATTAAGACCACTCCAGCCCCTGAGTGTTGAAAACTATGAGAATCGTCAAAATACATCGTCCAATGGTCAGTGCATTGTAAATCTTTAGATTCTTGCGCAGGAGGATCGGGATTAGTCCATTCTACCACGAAATCTGCAAGAATTTGAGATTTAACTACGATACGAGGGGTGAAATGGATGTCAAATTCTCCAAGTTCTACTGTCCATTTCACAATGCGATCAGATTTCTCTGGATTTCAGATAATATCTTCCAATGGGAAGGATGAAGGCACAGTAAGTTTATGTGCTTGAAAGTAATGTCGTAGCTTACGGGAAGCCATCAGAAGTGCGTAAAGTAACTTCTGGACCTCAGTGTAACGCTCCTTTGGTCCATGCAGTACTTCACTTATGTAATAGATTGGTTGTTGTACGCCTTTACTCTCCGCGACTATGACTGCGCTGACCGTGTGAGGGGTGGTTGCCAAATAAAGGAGTAATGGCTCCCCCAAATTTGAGAGACTAGTATTGGCGGACTAGATAAATATGCTTTGATCTCTTGAAAGGCTTTTTCGGCTTCATCTGACCAGGTAAAACCATTGTGCTTGCAAAGAACCTTAAAGAAAGGTAAACCGCGCTCGCCTAGTCGCGATATGAAACGGCTTAAAGCCGCCATGTGACCTGTTAGGCTCTAGACATCCTGCATGGTCGAAGGAGATCTCATTTGCTCAATGGCCTTAATTTTTTCAAGATTAACCTCAATTCCTCTCAAACAAACAAGGAAACCCAAAAATTTGCCAGAAGAAACCCTGAAGGAACATTTTTTAGGATTAATCTTTATTCCATGCTTGTTCAGATTACAGATGGTTTCAGCAAGGTAATCTATGTGACTAAAGCTTTTCAAACTCTTTACAACCAAATCATCAACGTAAACTTCTAAATTACGCCCCAACTGGGAAAGAAAGGTCTTTTACATTAAGCGTTGGTACGTGGAACCAGCGTTCTTGAGATCAAATGGCATTCTGATGTAGCAGTAGGTGCCGAATGGTATGATGAAGGCAGTTTTCTCTTCATCTTCTTCTGCCATGCTAATTTGATTGTACCCTGAGTAAGCATCCAGGAAGCTCATCTGTTCGCAACCCGCTGTAGAATCGACCAACTGATCGATGTGAGGAAGGAGAAAATCATCCTTCGGGTAGCCACTATTTAGGCTGGTGTAATCGACGCACATGCACCACTTACCATTTGAATTTAGGACAATGACCGGATTCGCAAGCCATTCAGGATGATCGACTTCCCGAATTAATCCTGCCTTTTGGAGTTTGTCTCACTCTGATCGGATGGCTTCTTGGTGGTCAACAACAAAGCGTGTGAGCTTTTGCTTTATTGGTCGCTCTCCAGGCCGAATTGCTAGCCTGTGCTCAATCACTTCCCATGGGACTCCAGGCATGTCGAATGGCTTCCAAGCAAACACATCTGCGTTAGCTTAGAGGAAAGTAACAAGCTCGAGTTCCTATTTTTCATCCAGACCTAATCCAATCCGAATGGTTCTGGATGGATCATCTGGGTACAATGGAACTAGCTTTAATTTCTCATATTGTCACGGGGAAACTTTGATTGTATCTGAGGCTGTGGTCACAGTTTCAACATCCCGAAGGGGAAGCTGATCCACCAACTCCAAAGATAGCCGATCACAAGTGAGTGCTGTGTTGCGGCTGCCTCGGACCGAAATAACGCCTTTGGGGCCTGGTAGCTTGACGCATTGATAAGCATAATGCGCTGCAGTCATAAACTTAGCAAGTGTCGGCCTGCCAAAAATAGCATTATATGCCGAATCGCAATCAATCACATCAAATGTAATCAACTCCGTTCGGAAATTGTCTTGTTCTCCCAATGTAACCGGTAACACAATCTGTCCAATTGGCATCATTGAGGGACCAAGGATGATTCCATAAAACGGATGAATTATGGGCTTAATATTTGAGCGAGGAATTTGTATCTCATCCAGTGCCTTGACCAATAACAGGTCCAAGGAACTACCCCCGTCGATCAGAACTCTTTCGACCCTAGCATTGCTAATTATAGGGGTAATGACCAACGGAAGCTGCAATGGTCGTGTGAGCCCCTTGGGACAATCATCCCAGTTGAAGGTTAAAGGAGTTTTCGACCAACGAGGATATTGAGGCTCTCCAAGGGGAGCCTCAACTTTATTTACCTCGGGATAAAAAGTTTTGAATTGACGCTTAGAATCATAAGAAGAAGAACCACCAAAAATAATATCGACATTATTTTTGGGTACCTGGTAAGACATTTCTTCATCTCCATTAGCATCTCTAACTTCGTAGGCTTGATCCTTTTGTGGTATGGTCGGCATGGATGCAATTTCTTGATAGAAATCATCCAATTGCTTCAACCAATTGCGACAATTCTTGAGATCATGTCCCGAAGAATTATGGAATGGGTACCACTTCTTGTTTCCCTTTGGGTTAGCTTGTTTTCCCGAATGGTCGCTATCGTGGCCGCCAGAAGTAGTTTTACTTTTGAATGAAAACTTATTACCTTTCCCTGGTGGTGGTTTTTCGGCGACGACAACATCGCGGTACTTTCCAACCCGATTCTTCTTAGAATTCTTAGATTCTAGCCAGATGATGATTTTGGTTTCTTGCTAGAATCATCCTTTTTGTCATTTCTTGAGACCTGGTTGAGGCAGCAAATTTCCTTTATCCACCATCCCATTCCATTCCATGGCCTCGGCCACATCAGAATTGCGGTCAGCCATGTCAAAGAGATCGGCCACTGACTGGGGTCGATGGATAAGTAAATATTCAGTGAATCTCTGATATCCCACAGCATGTTTGAATGCCCTGATAACAGAGTTGTCAGAGATGTTTGGAATGGTATTTCTCACTCCAACAAATCTCTTGACAAATTTCTGAAGAGTTTCCATGGAAGTCTGGCACAAGCGATGAAGATCATCTTTCTTGCCAGGATTCCGATAACAATTTTGGAAATTGTTGAGTATTGCATCACACAACATTTCCCAATTGTAAATTGACCCGTCTAGTTGATTAAACAGCCAGGTTCTTGCTGGTCCCTCGAGAATCGTTGGCAAGTAGTTTGCCTTTATGCGATTATCTCCTCCTGCCGCTTGAATGGCAGTGATGTAGATTTGAAGAAACTCGGATGGGTTCTGAGTTCCATCAAACCTTTTGATCGTTCCTGGTTTAAACGTATCCAGCCAGACCACATCCTGGAGGCCTGGCGAGAAAGCTTTACAACCGACATAGGAACTGCAGAAATGTCCGCGACCTTCCACATGGTCGCGGGCGACATCACCTTGAGGAGATACACGATCTCGATCGCGGGAATGGACTGGTACACGATCTTGATCGGGGGAACTTCGAACCCGCCTGACCTTATCATGTCGAACTGGCCCTGTTGGTAAATGATTGCGCCTCCCATGACTAGAGTGAGAGTAACCTCACTCATGGGAGCGTATCATAGAGTGGGACGATGCCGTCGGAGTTGCATCAGATGCAAATTCGTCAGGAGTATCTGCTAGGATTCTGGCAAAGGTCATTCCATTCGCATTTTTGATATCAGGAGGAGGATTACACATGGTATTTGTGATAACACGGATTCGATCTTGTGTACTCCTAGGAACCAAGGGTGTCACCGTTTCTTCAACCATCGAGGGATAATCTGGGGCCAAAGAAAGTATTTGGTCACGCCTGCGACCATGCGGATGACGGGAAGTGCTAGGAGGGAGATCTCGAGCAGCAGCATCGTGACAAGATTGCGCAAGGTGTAAGGCTTCCTTAGTGACCCTACGAATCTTGTTTTCTCATTGCTCGCGATCCTGATCCTCCTTTTGTCTTCGTTTTTGTTCCTCCTTTTGTCTGTGTTCCTGTTCCTCCCTAGCAATTTACTGCTTAGGAGTTTCCTTCGATAGTGCAACAAATTCTCAAGGAACCGAGGTCGCAGATGGAGAAAACATCCCTCCCTGTTCCGAATTAGATTTGAAATCAAAGAGAGATTAGAGATTGTCCGGGTCAAACTTCCCAAGACTAAGATCCACATTACCATCATCCACATCCTCTGAAGAGATGTGTTGTGGTACATATTCAGCCTATGATGAGGTAAGACTCACGTGAGGCATTTGTTCTATCTTCTCTAGCTATTGGTCGATGGACATGATCAGAGTTGGAGAAGATGTATCCTCAGGATGTTCTTCAAGGACATCTTCATGATCCACCTCTTCCATAGGAATAGGATCATCAGGTGAGGGCATCTGAACATGGGCATAGTCGCTGAGATCGAAATCATTCTCGGAATCATATGCCCCAGACATGACTTACCAGAACTCCTGATGAAGAAAACACCTTGAGAAAGGCCTCACGGTGGGCGCCAGTTGTCGGTGATTTGGACTCGGGGTCCTTAGTTGATCTTACACAGATTTGTGAGTTGGATGTGAGACCTTTCAAGGTGTTTATCAGGTAAGTTAAAATAAGCACAAGTCTGTGACACACGTAATTATACAGGTTCGGGCCCTCAATAGATTGAGTAATAGCCCTATGTCCTGTGATGGTTTCACTATGTATATGAGAATTTACAAGGGAAAGGGAGATTGTTACAAAGATTGACAATCTCTCTTTGTACTACTATCTATTGTCTATCACTTGAGTTGTTCAAGTCTTTGATCTCTTGATCGATGCTCTGGCTTGGTTTCCTGCTTCTGTACATCTGTCATCCTTTTATACTGAATGAAAGGATGCCAACGTGAAGCAATTTGGACGGTTGATACTATGTAGCTGCATAATTGCACCGATCTCTTCGCCGGTCAATACATGCAATTATAGATAAATGCACATGTTAACTTCTTTTCGATTGTCTTCATACGTAGGAGAAGTTATCTTTACCCTAGGAACGTGTCTGGTAAAGCTCAAACACACTCAGAACATCTTGGTCGCGCATAGCCTACGACCTTATGGTCGCGCAAGATCTGCGACCATAAACTGGTTGTGCGCCCATGACCTTCTGGTATACAGGAACTTACTTCTGCGACCATGGTGGCTGCTAGGGCACAAGTTTACATATCATATCCGAATTATCTTGAACATGATATATTTAAATAAATAACTAGCTCAGGTGATAATCCTCGTCAATAGGTTGTGCTAGTGAGCCGTTAGAATAGATTTTATATTCTAACAGATATTAAGTAAGAACCATTAAAATATGTTGTTCTCTTCTAACTTTCTATGATGTAGAACCATTAGAAGAAGCTTACATACACAATACAAATACAAAAAAAGTACATTCACGAATAGATAGATTGAATTTATGCACACATTTAATAGATTGAATATATTCACAGATTCAATAGATTGAATTTATTCATAGATTTATTCACAGATTGATTGAATTTATTCACAAATACACCAATTCACACATTCAATGTATATTTTTGACCAAAGGCAGTAGGCAAGAAGCCTAAGAATTTGAATAAGTCAAAGAACAAAAGAAAAATTACAATAAGTCAATTCATCGAAGAATTTGAATTCCTTGGATCTGTGATGAATGAAGTCATGACTGATTGTTGATAGCCACTTCGTCCATCACATATTGAGCCCAAATTTGTCGCAGCTCTTTTATCTTCGAATTCTCATATTTTCTTTGCACATGGTGCACTGCATGCATGTATGAAGAGTCAATAATTAATTTCCTAGTTTCGAACGTCACATCCAATTTTCAAATTTGAGTTAGATAAAATGCTTACATGAGAGAATTGGGCAAAGTTAGTCCTAACTAGGTCATACATAAACCACATCACATAAAACCCACATTCCCATGATTCTGGCTGCTGATGGCACTAAGATAATTGCATATGCGAAGGCATATTAGCTATTCTATCTATAAACTAATTAAGCATAAACTAAAAGACTCATGAGTAGTTCGATCCTTATTAACTACCTCATATTATTTCCAAGAAATTCTTGTGCCCTCCGATGTGTCATGCCTCCCTCCAGTGGACACATAATTTTTGAAAGCCCTGCACTTAATTTAGCATTGCCGGTTAATATGTTATCATTAGCTAGTGAGATCAAAATTTAAATCAACATGTTATTTACGCGTCCATATTCCACGAGATCACATATTTATTCAATACCCTCTCGTGCATCGAATCAAGGTAGTACACCTCATTCCTCCATGGACAGATCATGAGAAGGACCAGTGGCCCCTACATTGTACATAAAAGAGAACCACTTAAAATATATGTTAGACGTAACATACAAGAATGAGTTAAATTAGTACGAAATGCATTAACCTTTGGTGGTACGGAGCTAGAATGAACTCCCTGTCTTGCTGCACCAGCAATGCCTTTCATATGTACTGCTCCGCTTGTGCTGGGTCCTGCACTAGCATCGTGAGGCTTATTTTCTCTGGGTCGAGGAAACCCACCTTGTCAAACGCCTTCATCGATGCTAGTCTGTACATGCACCTGCATGCAAAGGATGATAGTAGTATTGCATAGAAAGTGATTAGATTTATTAAATGAATTACAACAATATATAGGATCAATAAAATCACAGGACTCCAGTCCGTATGATGGACATATCATGTTCTTGCCAGTTGAAGAGGTCAAACAAATCCTCGTGCTCCATTGATATGCTCCTGGCCTTACGTTGGAACTGTCCAGGCTTGAAGGGAACTAGGAAGTTCAAGTTGCGCTGGGACTGGGTGAGGTACCACTCGTGGAGGTCTCCAGTTGTGTGATCCAATTTATGCAAAACAGCCTCAAACACGAGTGGGAACCCGTTCTTGAACATATCTGGCTTTCCCTTTCTCCCTTTGCCTTTGCCCGTGCCATTGCCTTTGCCCTTGCCTTTTGCCGGGGAGCGAGCGTGTACCTTCGAAGCTCGGGGCGGGGTGCTGAAGGCTTTCTTTGATGGTGAAGGAGCTTTCCGAGGAGGCATGGGTCCTTTGGCTGGGGCCGAGGTCGTCTTTCAAGGCTTGAGGGCCGAAGGAGATCCCTCAGGCCCTATGCTAGGGGTGGGCTCCTGAGGTACTATGCTAGCATCCATCGTCCACTTCAATTTATGAACACGTATGTTAGATTTTGTAAGTTGAGTATATTAAGTAAGTTGTAAACTAAAATAGGTAGAATTTACCTCATGTATTATAACACCCTTCTTGGGCCACTATATGTACAAGCCCAATGCCTCAGAAATTGTCTACATTTCCTCCGTTGGGACGGGCAACAAAAAAAGCGGTGTAGCCCTAGAGGGGCATGTCCACCTGTACCTTTGCGAACCCCATCTTCAGAGGTATGCAGTGGATCTGGACACCCTCCCCAGATGAAGATACGAACCCATGTGCACCCACTACGAGGTCATCGCCTAAGTGAACCACTAGGCTACAGCGCTCTGACTTCTGCAATTTTGCAACAATTAAAATAGGTTAGCAAAACAATTCGAACGAAATGGGAGTGGCATCAAGTTAAGTGCGTAGTTCAAGACTTGCAATACCTCAAGTAGATCCATCGATCCATGTGGACCTTCGAAGAGAAACTGCTCAGCCAACCTCGCGGGGTACCATCTCCCTCGAGAGCCGGATCTACACCCTTGGACTGCACAATTCTGTTGAGCTGTCCTAACTACTCGCTCATTTTAGCGAACCTGGCCTCGAATTGTGCTACAACGTCTGCCCGTATCTTCTCGGCCAGCTCCGATTCCTTATCCTTTCAAGAGCGGGCCTTCTTCCTCAGTGGCCCACACTCTTTGAAGCTGTCCTTCTAGAGCACGACGACTCCCACGGTCCGCGTCCGCCCGGGATGCTCCTTATTGCCTAAAGCCTGGGTGAGGAAGTTGTTCTCCCTCTGGGGAGTAAACAATCCCTGCGTTGCCTCCTTCTTGGCAGAGATCTATTACCTTCAAAGCTACATTGTGAGACAAATATATATATATATATAAACTTGTGCATACACAATTTATGAAGTTAGCTAACTTACCATCCGCTGCACAACCTCGGCGTCCTTAGGGTTTGCAAACTCCACAGACCACGTCGACGACACGGACGCTCTCCCCTGCCACCATCACTTGCACCTTGCATCGTGAATCTCAGAGATCAGCAAGTCAAGGGAGTCGACGGGAGCAATTTTCTTGTCTTGCTTCCTCCACTGCTCCTCCTTCCCCGCATAGCCCCGAGATCTGAGCCGGTGCGGGTGGTCATTCCTCTTCTGGATTCCCTTATTCTTCTCGCTAAGGGCCTTCAAAGCAGAAACAAGCAAATGCACCATTGGTTAGTCCAAAAGGTCGACCATACAGTGTAACCAAGCAAAGGAAGCATATGTACCTTGAACTCAGGGGTCCCTTTCTGCTGGGTGAATTTCTCTCATACCTCCTCCTTTATGAAGGGGTACTTCTCACAAGGAGAATTCCCCGCAGCAAGGAAGGTACTGACGAGGAAGCACTTGAAGGTTTTCCATGTGTTGTTCATGTCCTTCAAGCAGGCCGTCTTAGGTCCATCGTCAAGGATGTTCCACTTATCCTATTTTCAAACAGTGCATATAAGCAGGAGTTAGTTAAACTTCAGGATAAGTCTAGGGAATGTGATTACGAAAAAGTTCATGGATTTTGATTAATTTTACCTTCACTTCCACCCACAACCTATCCCTCTCATCCGCCTTCATGTCCTTCCAGCTCTCGACGGTGATCTTCACCCTTTCTTTCTCCAACAAGCCAACGTAGGCAGAGTACTGCCCACCATTCTTTCTGATCGGTCTCCCAAACTGGTTGAACTCACAGGAAAGATCGGCGCATTTTGCCAAATGGCACAACATCGTCGCACCTCGCACCATCCTCTTGCACTGGGATGAAGCAGCATCAGCTACGTTTCCCCTTGTCGAACCACTACTATCAGTCGAGGAAGATGCCGACATGGCTTTGCCTAAAATTCCATGAACAAACCATCATGACTACAGTATATATACTATTAAACAACTTTAAAATAGAGAAGTTAGAACCATATAATAATTATCAAACACAGATCTGATTCTAAATTGTTGGTTGTAAAAAACTAAAACTTCATGACTACCCCACTTCATCTCACCTATTATTTCGAATTAAATGAATCAAATACAAAATAAGCAAGTCTTCCATAGGAGGTTTTACAAAAATTTCTTATTGTACGTCTCATGGAACTCTGAAACCTATTTCTTCTAACAGTTAATACATGAACAACCGTTAGAACATGTGGTTTCTTAAACTCAAGCCCTTTCAAACTAGATACTCCAGATAAACTCAAGCCCCCTCTACTGGCTTATATAAACTTAAACTGGCTTACTTTTGTCAAGCAAGCCTTGTGGCTCCCTAGCCCGGTCAATACTTGCCTTCAAACACTCAACGCGTTTGAAGAAGTCATCCAAGTTGAGCCCTAGCCGGGTGTACTTCCCCTAAGGAGTTTGTGCTCCTCCTGGAGGGCCCGCAGCTCACCCTTGACCCTATCCAGCTCTTCCCGAGATTCATGGCTCTGCACAAGACCATCAACTTACTCCGAGGTAAGAATCAACTAACGAGGATGAGCCCAAAAGTCAAGAGTCCTTACCAAGGAGGACAAGGGCAAAGTAGCTGTAGCAGGGCCAAAGGCTTCCTCATCCTCTGTTGAGAAAGGAGAATGAGGCGAAGCTTGTCTGGCCATGGGCTGGCCAAAGGCTTCCCCTCTACTGGCTTATATAAATTAAACCAAACAAGCCCTTACTTTTGATCCCAATTCTGTTTGAGAAATTTCATGAGCGCCCTTGCAAAAATATATGTATTTCATAATTTCCCTCGCAAGACTAGAAATATCTCAAACACTCTTACAAAACTAAAACAAGACATATTCATGGTCCTATTTTTTTAATTTGCAATGGTTAATACAAGATAAGCACAAAATAAAATTTGATCAACCAATTGGTACTTACCTTTTGTTCTACAACTAACTAATAAAAAATATTAATCAATCACCTTATTCAAGGCCAAGGTATGATTAGTGGGATTTAGCATCAAGAGCTCACAAATAATCCACACAAGACAAAATATATTATTGCAAAAATCGAATCCTAACCTAAATAAAATATTACATTTTGACAGTCAAAGAAGATACTGTGGCACTACAGGTCATCATACCCGTTCTTGAACTAAATCTCAAAAAAGAACAAACCCTAGTTTAATTCCTAAACAAGAGCAGCCAAATCCTAGTTTAAATACTGAAAAGAGCAAATTAAGCTAATCCTGGACTCAGAACCATGCACTAGGGATAGGGCAGGAGTACGTTACAGCAAAATGTAGTGGCCGGTGGCAATGGAGAATAGTGCGGTTGCAGGCGATGGTGCAACGCAGTGCCCGGCGGCAATGGAGAATAGTAATCCTAGCGTCGATGGTGGTCCGGTAGCAAGGGAGTGGTCGTTGGTGAGGGTAGGGCTTTTACCACTCGAGGAGAGAAGAATTGGAACAGTTTGATTGGAGGGAAAATTCAAGGGAAAGAGGTTATTAATTAAGAGGGAGGCCTTATTCTAACGGTTTGACCAAAATGAACCGTTAGTACAATTACTTTTCTTCTATCAGTAAATATATGTACAACTGTTAGAAGAAATCATGTGATTAAAGCAGTTAATACATTAAGAACCGTTAGAAGAAATCATGTAATTTTTATAACAGTTTTCGAGCATTAACTGCTAGAACAGAGAGCATTCACTAACGGTATATAAACTAGAACCATTAGAATACAAGTAGAATACACTTCATGAAAAAGCGTATCTAGATATTATGGACAAGTTGGGGAAAACAACACAAGTTTTGCCTCTGCACTTGTCCTCAAGTAAGATTATCACATCAACTATTGCATATGAAAATAAAGAAATTGTCCAATTATTCAATTTTGCTTAGGAAGTTTACATCACATATTTCATGAGGGGATTTCAAAATTGGAAGGGAAAAAGTCAAGTACTGGACTGCTTTTTTCACTTTAAGCACCTACTTGTAGTAACTACTTTCACATGTATTACTAGGGAGTGGTGATTACAGCTTATGGAATCTATGGAAAATTAGAAATGAGATCATTTTTCAAAATGAATCAAGAGTAGTAGCAGATTGGGTGAAGAATTTTGCCACACTAAATTATCCTCCTACCTAGCTGCACCCTTAAATTGACTCCAAAATAGTCAAGAATGGTTGTCAACCCATAATCCTTCTTCGTGATCGTCTCGTAGGTAACTTGTTTCGTCAATATCTTCAATAGGGATAGATTGAATGGCATTTAAAAATGGAGGTATTTCGTCAAACTGATTATACTCTTCCTCATCGACAATGTCTGCGACCCCAACAATACATCTCTTGCTGTGAAGGACAATGTGCAACTTTGGATTGGCCGGGTCAACGATGTAGAATACCTGTGTGGCTTGCTCAGCAAGTATAAATGGATTGTCTTGGTATGCGACTCTATTGAGATCGACGAGAGTAAACCTATAATTGTTAACTCTAACACCTCGAGGGATTTCGACCCATTGGCATCGAAACAAAGGAATCTTAAATAATATGTAATCGAGCTCCCATATTTCTTCAATAACACTGTAATATGAGTTCAGTGCCCTGACTGCCCTAGCATTCTCCGAAATAGCAAATAGTGTCACTCTACTACATTGTTTAGTACTCTTCTCGTCTTGACTTCTTGTGTAAAATGAATAACCATTTATGTCGTACCCCTGCCAAGTCCCTACAGTAAATCTTGGGCCTCTAGCCAACCATGTAACTGTTTCACTTACGGAGCCCTCGGTAGCTCGCAGGACTCTATTTTGGATCCACTCAGCAACTTTCCTGTTATGTTCAATGGTGACCCAAATCTTTGGGTTCAAAGGATTCTGTTTCCATAACATTGCCTTGTGCTCGTGTATGTATGGCTCCACCTCAGTCATGTGTTGTAAGACCCAAAAATGTGCTCTTGCATACAGATCACTGGCGGAGACTAGCGCATTGAATCCAATTGTTCCGATGCCCTGAATCCTGCCCTCATGTTGAGACTTAGGAATGCCAATTGGGTCAACCCTGGCCATATAATTGGTGCAAAATTCAATCATCTCCTCTGTGGCATAATCTTTGATAATACTGCCGTCAGGCCGATGAAGATTCCTTACATATTCCTTCAAGATACCCATAAATCTCTCAAATAAATGGATACATATAACGTAGGAACACGGGTCCACAAAACTTAATTTCTTGAGCTAGCACTAAATCAAAAAAGATGGAGGGAAATACATCTCGAGCTGACAAAGAGTTGTAGTCACATCGCGTTGCAAATCGTCCAGTCCATCCGGATCAATTACATGCAAGGACACAGTTGGGGCAAACATTCGGATCAGAAAAATCTAGGAATTAAGTTCCATGAATGGAGCTAATTAACTTAGTAGGAATACACTTAACATGCAAGATATTGCGTTGAAGAAATAACATAGCTTTGTAATTGTCTCTCTGACTTTAACTAGGAAAATTCCTCTGATAGCAATGGGAAGTATTTGTGACATCAGCACATGACAATCATGAGACTTCATACCAAACAGTTTCGAGTTCTTCATGGACACAAGTTTTTTCAAGTTTGCAGAATACCCACATAGAACTTTAACACCATACAAGCACCAATAGACTTCTATTTCTTTGCTTTTTGACAAAGTATAATAGGTCAGGGGGAGGTATGTACGCTTTCCCTTCTCCAACAGTGTAAGCTCAGTTCTTATCCCCATTTCCAC
Organism: Pharus latifolius; assembly: GCA_019359835.1. Classification (NCBI taxonomy): domain Eukaryota; kingdom Viridiplantae; phylum Streptophyta; class Magnoliopsida; order Poales; family Poaceae; genus Pharus; species Pharus latifolius. The sequence continues at coordinate 49,064,140 of CM033319.1, read as the reverse complement.
CATGTCATAGAGAACTTTGATAGCATCTTTTGTCTTTCCTGGAATGTTCAACAACAAACCAATCAAACTGTCACAAACATTTTTCTCTACATGCATGACATCAATGCAATGTCGAACTTATAAGTGCTCCCAGTGTGGTAGATCCCAAAGAATAGATCTCTTCTTCCAAACATTTTTTTTGTTGAGGTTTAGAACATTTACCGAGCTGAACTTTGATGTCCTTCACGCGTAAGTAAAGCTCCTTACCGGTCAGAAACACTGGGGCTGATCCTTTCTCAGGCTTCCCGTTAAAAGATTTCCTCTTCTTACGGTAGGCGTGATGCATCAGAAGAAACCTGCGGTGACCCATATACACTGCTTTTCTGTAGTTCTGTAACCACATGCTCTCAGTTTCATCTAGGCAACTAGGGTAAGCCTTGCCTCTTTTCGTACTATACCCTGACAAATTTCCGTAGGCCGGGAAATCATTTATGGTGCAAAATATTATGGCCCGCAACATGAAATTCTCTCGCTTATGTGCATCCCACACCCGCACCCCTTCGCTCCACAATTTATGTAAGTCCTCGACTAACGGTGATAGAAACACGTCAATATCATTCCCGGGTTGTCTGGGTCCTGAAATTAGTAACGACATCATGATGTACTTGCGATTCATACATAACCAAGGAGGAAGGTTGTAGATGCATAAAAGAATCGGCCAAGTGCTATGCCGACTGCTCATATTTCCATGTGGATTCATATCATCTGTACTTAGCCCAAACCTTATATTCCTCACTTCGCGCCAAACTCATCAAATGTTCTGCTAATGTTTCTCCATTGAATAGAATCAGCTAGATGTCTCAATTTTCTGTCTTGTTTCCAGCCTTCAGCATGGCAACACAAGTACTTCGTATCTTTCGGATTTGCAAACAACCGTTTCAATCTAGAGATCACAGGAAAGTACTACACAGTTTTGGCTGGAGGTCTTTTCTTTACCTCATCACATTCACTGTCAATTCGGTCCCTGTGCTTGTACCGTGATGCACCGCATCTTGGACAAACATGCAAATCCTCATACTTGTTACGGTACAACACATAATCATTCGGGCATGCGTGTATTCTTTCAATTTCCATTCCCAATGGATACAACAGTTTTTTGGCTTGGTAAACTGATCTTGGCAACTCATTTGTCTCTAGAAGCATGTCCCCTAGAAGATCTAATAGTGCCGTCAAACTCTTATCGCTCCAACCATTGCTTACCTAAAAGTTATATAATCTCAGCACATAAGACAGTTTTGTAAATTTTGCACATCCAGGGAACAGAAGCTTCTTAGAATTAGCAATCAATTTCTCAAATTTACCAAAGTCATTTTCGCTGTAATCTTCTTCTACATCACGTAACATCTCATCTAGATTGTCATCATCTACATGCACATCGGAATGAACATTATCAAAATTCTGATGATCATCATTATTGCAATCCACACCTGGGCATGCCTGCTGATTGGTTATAATGCTTGTTTCCTCAAGATCTTCGCCGTGCCATATCCAATGGGTATATCCTACATTAAAACCACAACGAATCAAATGGCTCTTAATCTGATCAGAGTTGCTAAACCTCTTTAAGTCATACAATCTATATAAGGACAATGCATATCTTTTTCTCCCTTCTTCGCCTTTTCTTGCTCAGTAAATTTAATAAACCCGTTCACACCCTCTAAATACTCAAGAGTAGTACGTTTTATTCTATACATCCAATATTCTCGGCCCATCTACAATTCACAAAATTGACAGTTGCAAAAAATAATGATCAGTTAGGCATGCATGAAACCTGGCCAATTAAGCTATATATTGTACAGACATATATGCTAACCTAACTACACAATGCAAGCTAGTGGGCTCATAAATCACAATGCTAGCTAGCTTCCTAGCTTGGAGCTTACATTAGAGAGAGGGAGGGAGAGAGAGAGAGAGGTGATGACAAGCTTACATTAGAGAGAGGGATCGAACTTCCTTCTAGCTTGCGCTGATCACTCTAGCTAATTGGAGCGTGGAACAAAAGGAAACAAAGAGAGAGAGAGAGAGCGTGGAATAGAACCAAACAGCAAAGGTCGAGTGCGTTTGACTTATAGTGGAACTTTTACTAGCGGTATGCAACACTACAACAGTTAGAAGATAGCACAATATTTCTAACGGTTATGTATCTATATCTGTTAGAATAAATCAAAATCTATTCTAACGGTTCCCAAATAAGAGCTGTTACTATATATATGTTTCTTCTAATGGTTATTTAAAAAATGTTAGAATAATATCAACTATATTCTAACGGTTCCTAAAATACAACTGTTAGTATAAGTATGGATCTTCTAATGGTGAATATATTCAAAACCGTTAGAAAAAATCATGTGACTTTTACTAATGGTTTCCCACAACCCAACCGTTAGTACAAATGCCCTTCTCCACTGCACACCATATACACTAATGGTTTTCTTCCAGATTGTGTAAAACCGTTAGAAGATAAGGGTTAGTAGACTGCATTTTTGTATAAGTGATTCGACCATGTGTTTTTGACCAAAGAGGATTCGACCAGGCCCTTTGCTGTCTAGTTTTGAATTCTTTGGTCAAATTGGGCCCAAATGAGGTTGAAATCTTTTCAAATTTGGTGGGTTTGGTCCCTGAAACATGACAAACACAGTTGTGAAAGCATTTTGTACAAATAATATAAAATTATGCATAAAATGTCGCATCAAAGGAGTTTTTAGTATGTTTTTGCATGTTTTCAGTAGCAAACTTAGGGTAAAAATGTTACCAATTTAACACTTATCAAACTGCTTGAAAGCCTCCTTGACTTCAATGGTCCACTCGATGCGGTCGCTTTTGCGGAGCACCGATAAGTCCACTCAAACCGGTCACTTTTGCGGCACACCGATAAAAAGGGTAGACATCTGTCTCCTAGCCTGCTGATGAACCTGCTAAGGTCCACCATACAACCAATGAGACACTGGACTCCCACACCGACGTAGGCGAGCGCATCTCTTCGATGGCTCTAACCTTGTCGAGTTTAGATTCAATCTCTCGAGCGGAGATAAGGAAGCCAACATTACTAACCCCTATTTTCTAATGGTTTTACGCATTCTGAAAGAAAACTGTTAGTATACATGGTGTGCAGTGGAGAAGGACATTTGTATAAACGGTTGAGTTGTGAGAAACTGTTAGTTAAAACCACATGATTTATTCTAATGGTTCTTAATATACTAACCATTAGAAGAAATATACTTATACTAACGGTTATATTTTTAGAACCGTTAGAATAGATTTGATTTTATTGTAACAGTTTGTCGCGCCCCCGCCTTGGGGACTACGACTACTCCCGTGGGGACCCAGCTCGCTGCAGCTGATCCCATACATGCATACCATTGACTTCCCAGGATAAGTCAAGCATAGGAGTATATTTACATTACAGCAGAGTAACTTACAAAATATTTAACAAGTGTGGCATGATGGCCTTAATACAACATAAAGAGATTACAATGCCTTCGCGGCATACATGGTCTAGAAAAATAACAACTACACAGTGGAAGATAGGTGAACCCTCACAACAAGAAGTTGACGGCAGAACAACACACATCATGGCTCTGGCGGAACTGGCTCTCCTTCTGGATCCAAGAAGTTCTCCACGCCTTCATCTTGATCATTGAACACTCTATCTATTGGATGATAGGTTGCAAGGGTGAGTACTTACATACTCAGCAAGTCATAGGTAAGAGTACATACATATAGTAATGATGATATGAACCTATGCTAGTAGGGAAAGAAGGAAAGGTTTCAAAATACTTTTCTCTTCACAACACATGCTTATGGCAGCACTTTTCATATCATAGCATCGATATTCATGTTCCACTATTTATAGTACTACCACGACACGTCGACACACGACAGCCCCACGGCAGCACCCCTTATCATGACAACACATGTCATTTGGGTAATCTTGACTTATCAAATTTTATTTAAAAAACATACTTGTGCCACGCCCCGTGGATTTAATCCATCACAGCAGACTCCTATAAACCTGGGAGCTCGGAGTATTCGAATACGTTTTTAACTCTGCAGAGGGATACCAATTTACCCGCAAGATATTCCACTTTCATGCCCATCCTATCAAGATGATTAGACCCTTCCTCACTGCATAATGTGAGTGGCAAGATGGAGATAATAAGAACTTTTGTTATGTTTCACTCACAATTCACCCCTGACCCTGTGGTCAGACAAACCACAGTTGTGGCGGGCTATACCCCCACCCCGACTGCATCTCCCCATTACTGGGTCAGCGTACATCATCACATCCAGTGATATGTGTAGGAGCCACACTCCGTGCCAATCGTGCACCACTTTCCATCTCGTGCAGGGGTTTCATGTGCGATCCGCATATTTACTTGTTCAGGCCTGTCCCATACCAGCGTTGCGGTTAGTATGTTTTTCATGCCACGAGACGCACAACATAAGGTTCTAGTCCTTATGTGCCAGTGACCAGACCATCCACAGCCACGCACATCCAGTGCCACCACCATTCCATTCCAAACTCTGGTCACGGCTAGGGTTTTATTTCATGAATATACATAAGTACATATATAATAGTTCATGGCTCATTACTTGATTATTTCACATTTCACAGGGATCCAGCCTAGTACTGCCAATTCACATCTCAAACATTCTTTCACATGCAATACTACTTATATTCAAGGTTATATTATAGTAACTCGTAAAATATAGATATAGTTTCAAGATGTTCAAGAATATGACTTGACTTCCGCGTCGTAAAAATCAGCAGTTGGTGTTAGGTCGACAGTGAAGTCCTCGCACTACTACAGAATTCATTATCACAGTCGGGTCAAAACAGTCATCACAGACAGTTCTGACCCGTCAGTGATATTCGAGTCAGTGATAATCAAGTACTATCACTGACGGTTTTGAACCGTCTGTGATTTTTCCCTTCACAGACTGTTATAAGATCAAAACCGTCTATGATAATCATAATACACAGACTGTTATAACATCAGAACTGTCTTTGATACTCTTAATACACAGACTGTTATAACATCAAAGCTGTCTGAGATACTCATACTACCACAGACGGTTATGACCTCAGAACCGTCAGTAATAATATGAGTATCGCAGATGATTCTGACCTCAAAACCATCTGGGATACTCACATTATCAAAGACGGTTATGACCTCAGAACCGTCTGTGATACTCGATTATCACAGACGGTTATGACCTCAGAACCGTCTATGATACTCACATTATCATCGACGGCTTTGAGGTCAAAACCATCTGCTATATTGTCATTATCGACGACGGTTATAATCTCGGAGCCATATGTGATAGTGTCCTTATAACAGACGGTTGTAATGTCAGAACCATCTGTGTAGTAAGAGTATCACAGACGGCTTTGAGGTCAAGACCATCTGGGATACTCACATTATCAGAGACGGTTATGACCTCAGAACCGTCTGTGATACTCATTTATCACAGACGGTTATAACATCAGAACCGTTTGTGATCAAAACCATCTGCCAGGACGGTTATAATCTCGGAGCCGTCTGTGATAGTGTCCTTATCACAGACGGTTGTAATATCAGAACCATCTGTGTAGTAAGAGTATCACAGATGGTTTTGAAGTCAAAACCATCTGTGATAGTGTCATTATCGGCGACGGTTATAATCTCAGACGGTTTGTAAGATCAAAACCGTCTGTGCATATTAATATTATTTTTAATAAATTTCTTTTTTTTGTGGCTAGCCTCAGGAATCATGCTAGACATGTCCACTGTACAAATAGCATTTCATATATATAGTTCATTCCATACATGCACAGTACTCAAATATATACAGCCTCATACATGCACACAACTTAGAATCATGTACAATAGCATTTCATATATATAGCACAGAACTCAAAAAATATGTGCAATTGAGAGCATTTCATATGTACAGCACAGAACTCAGAAATATGTGCAATTGAGATTGAACAAATAAATGTAATTGACAATTAAAGTCAGTAAGTTAGATGTACAAATAAATGTAAGGCCGCACTAATACGAACCTTGCGGGTCCCTAAACTTCCCCTTGGTTGATATGACCTCCATAAGGAAAAACTCAGCGAGCATTCCTCGGACCATACCAATTGCCGAGGGTCAAAGCTTTTCGAAGGGAAGTCGACCCCCTGCAGCAAGAGTTGGTACAGAAAAAATTAGCTCAATGCAGTTGTAAATTCTGCCAAATCAATACAAAGGGGAGCAGTTGTATACCTCGGGGAAATCTGGGCGGTTAGGGGTGATGATTAGGTCATACATGTGGCGCATCACGTAGAACCCACATGTATTGTTGTCCGGGTGCTGATGGCACTGCCAATTTACAGACCGAGAGTTAGCTGGGGACACTTTATAAAGTAAAACAGATGCCAGTTGGAATTTGTACCAAAAATTGTAACCACTGAAACTTATCAGCTCGCCGCTCGTGTTGTCGCCCTCCCTCGGTAAAGTAGTTCGTGAAAGCCCTGCAGATAGTCAAAATTGACAGTTTGAGGATATTCGAAATTGACAATTTGAGGACAGTAAATCTAGATGCAAGACAGGTCTACATGAATATCATAACCTTTCGAATACATCTCGTGCACCACAATACTCGTACCCTTTCCTCTGCAATGAATCAAGGTAGAACACCTTGTTCCTTTTCGGAATAAGTACTAGCAGGATCCAGTTAGCTACATGTTACACGTAAAGAATTAACAATTTAATCTAAGTTTGAGGGTGTGCATATGGAGACACTAATCTACAGGTAAAGTACTGATGAAAGCACACACCTCTGGTTGTAGGGTACAAGTATGTATTCCTTGTCGACCTGAGCAAGCAACCCTCTTTTGATGTAGTCGACAACGAAGTCTACGTCGGTCCTAAACATCACCTCGGCGACCATCTGGGGGTCCAAGAAACCAACAGGTTTGCACTTAGATTTGGCACAGCTGGTCATGCAGCTGCATGGAAGTAACCAATTAATAAATGACATATATCTGTATATGCACGAACAGGCATAGGATAGTAGGATACTTACAGCACCCAAGACCATAGGATCAACACGTCGAGCGCATCTTTGTTGAGTAAATTGTGCAGGTCTTCGAAGGTCACCGGGTAGGTCCCAACGTCGTTATAGAACTCTGCCACGGTGTACTTGACCATCATGTGCGTCGGATGCGGCATCGGAGGCCATGGGCATCCCCAAAGCGAACAGCATGAGAGCTGGCGCACTCTTCTCACTCTCCTTCGCCGGGCTCTTCTTTGCTTTGCCCCTACTAGCCAGCTTCTTGAATGGCTGCCTCCTAGTCGGAGTCAGCTTCGTCATCGAACCCGTTGGTTGGCTTCTCGGAGGGGTCCGCTGGCTAGTAGGCCAAGTGTCAGTCTGTGATGTAAGAACTACGTATTAGGACACTAACTCCGAGGGCTATTATTACAGTACGAATTATGAAACTGGTGGGGGAATTACCTCATCCAAGACGATGTCTTTCTTGGGCCATTGCACGAACGTGTGCACCGCATCCCCAAGAGTGGTAATCTCGTTGTTCGGCGGCTTCTCCAACGGAAAACCCTTGCAATGGTCGGAGACACTGTCCACTTAGACCCGTGCAAAACCCTTAGATAGAGGGACACCGTGGATTGTGGCCCCCGCCGTGCATGGTTGCGCCATCCCACTGGCAACCTCGATCGGGAAGAGACCGGCCAGCACCATAAGCTTGCAGGAAGTGGGTTCCTACAAACAGTGCGCATTAACATATTGAATTTCACCGCTTTTCACTTTCGAATGAATTAACATAGAAAAACGGTCATTACCTACAGAAAGTCCACCGGATACATTGGAGAGGGCTCCGTTTGCGAAGAACCCGGCGCAGACGCGCAGCTATTATGGTGGACAAGAATGGGGCTCGGTAGTTCCGCTGCTACAAGGGGGGTGCCCTGGGTCGCCTTTCTTAGCTCGTCACACATGGACCGCATCTCCGCCAACTACTGCAGGAGTGCTTTGTCCCGAGCAACGAACTCCGATTGTATCTCCTCCTTGAGACGTTCATTGCGGGCTTTGTGGGATCTCTTTCTCCTCTTAGCCGCCTCCTCATCATCAGGGAAACCATCCCTCCAAGGCACAGTGGCACTGAGGCCACGCACGCGGCCTGGATGCTCCTTGTTTCTGAGCGCCGCTGTGAGGATATCCCTGTCCCTCCTCGGGTTGAACTCTCCGGATGCCGCCTGGGCACTCAACGTCACCTGCAAGAGGAGAACTTAGCAATACAACCAATTGCATGCGTGCTACGAGGATAGTAAGTGATTGTACAATCTTACCAGCCAGTCGATCACTTCCCTGTCCGCAGGGTTATTCACAGAGACACTTCCAGAGGGGGTCATCGTCAATCTTGCTCAGCACCAATTGCGGGCGCGCACGTCCGTTATGTCCGCATAAGGACCGTCGGCTGAAGACTGTGAAGCCTCCTCATCCTGCTTCCTCCACAACGCTTTCTTCCCCACATACCCACCGGTGCCTAGTCTGTGTGGGTGGGTATTCTTGGCCTGGTTAGCCTGGCCCTTCGCACTAAGCTCCTAGAACTCAGGCTTGCCCTTCATCTCCACGAACTGCTGCCATGCCTCGGGAGTCACGAAAGGGTAGTCATTCAAGGGGGTCTTCGACTCCTTCACATAGTGCCTGACAAGTTCGCTCTTGTAGTTCCCCCACGCCTTGTTTATTGACATAAGTGTCCTCCGGCGGACGGTGAACTAGCGATCCTCGGGAATGTGAAACGCCGCCTGCACTTCTTCCCACAGCCCATCCTTGCACTCTAGCAGCACTTTACCCCAGTCGGAGGTGGTGATGGGCACCCTCTCCCTTGCCACTTTGCCGCATAGTGAGCGGTACTGACCGACAAGTTTGTCCGGAGCTTCCAGCACTCCATTGTTGTCGAACAGTACGTGCTGCTTTTCCCACTTGTCGAGACGCGCACATGTCGTTCAACCTCGCCCCTTTCTCTTCTGCGACTGGGTCACGTTGGATGCGGCGACCTCTGGCCCAGGCGTCTCATGGCCAGCGAGGTCACTCTGACTCCCCGAGTGGTGCATTTCGTCACCAAACATATCAGTTCCTAACATAAGTGAAAGAGAGAACAATTTAAGTAAATCTGAAACTAATAATTCTATAACAAAACCCATATACTTATAATTAACCAAGAATGACAGAAACGGTGGGGAGGCGACGAAGGTGATCGCGTCGGAAGGTGGGAGGGTGATGGAGGTGATCGTGCTTGACGGTGGAAAGGCGATGGAGGTGATCGCGACAGATAGTGGGGAGGAGATGGAGGTGATCGTGCCGGACTGTGGGGAAGCGATGGAGGTGATCACGACGGACGGTGCGAGGGCGGAGAGAGCTAGGGCAAACAATGGCTGGAAATGAGCGGGACAAAGCCCGCCTTGAACTATGTACCGAGTAAAGATTATCACAGTCGGTCCTATATTCACAACCGTTTGTGATAGTATTATCACAGTCGGTTCTCAACTAAAAACCGTCTGTGATAATCTCCATAGTGATAATCTCTAGAGAGGTTATCACAGATGGTTTTGAGTTTCAAACCGTTTGTGATACTCATTTATCACAGATGGTTTTTACTTGAGAACCGACTGTGACTGCACGAACGCACGTTAAGAACTCGAAGCGTCGGACACTGTTGGGAATATCACAGTCGGTTCTAGGTTCATACCCGTCTATGATAATTCATAACCGTCTGTGATAATCTCTCTAGTAACTCTGTAGCCCTTCAACTCTTAATGGTCGAAAACTTGTTTTAAATGAATACTCAGATATTTCAAATGGAGTCCAAATGCTCCGTAAATTGGTTACAATGTAGATCCGAAAATTGGTTACAATGTGGAGCATGCTCAAATAAATTTAACATACAATGTGGGGCATGCTCAAATAAATGTTACATACATATGGGGACTTTGATGAAGAGAAAAGTATTTTGAAACCTCAATTATCCACTTGCCGCGGCCCTACAAAGACAAGAATTAGAGGAGATATATAAGCTATACCGATGAAACAGAGAGATAAGGACGTACGGTTGATTACCTTTAAAGTATAACCCTTCCTGGTGATCCATACGCACGTAACTGGTTTCGTCGGTGTCTTCAGTATCAACCTGTACGCCATCTCCAAATGGAGGCATCTCATCAAATTGATTGTATTCCTCTTCGTCTACGACATTTTCTACTCCAACAATCCTTCTCTTGCCATGAAGGACGACGTGCCACTTCTTATTGGCCGGGTCAGTGACATAAATGACCTGAATGGCTTGCTTCGCAAGTATGAATGGCTCATCTTTATAAACAACTCGATCGAGATCCACAGAAGTGAAACCGTAACTATCAACCTTCACATCCTGTGGGATTTGGACCCATCGGCATCGAAACAGGGGAATCTTGAACAGTATGTAATCGAGCTCCCAAATTTCTTCAATGAACCCGTAGTATGAGTTCAATCCACGTACTACCCTTGTTGGGCCTGTCTCGGTGAACTCCTCATGGAAAGCTTCTATGCTCACTCCACTATTTTGCATAGTGCTCTTTTGATCTTAAGCTTTCGTGTAAAATGTGTACCCATTGATGTCGTATCCCTGCCATGTCTGTACAGTAAACGTGGGCCCTTTTGTCAACCATTTAAGGTTCTCACTTGCGGACTCTCCGGTGATTCGCACTTTCATCCACTCGTTGAATTGACTGTTATGTTGTCCCGTGATCCAAACCTCGGATCGGCGAGGATTGTCTTGTCGTAGCATCTCCTTGTGCTCGTCGATGTACGGAGACACCTCCATCCTGTGTTGCAAGACCCAAAAATGAGCTTTCGAGTACATATCGAAATCAGGACTGATGGCTCTCCATCCAATAGTGCCAACACCATCAAGCCTCCCCTCGTGACGAGGCACAGGAACTCTTATTGCTTCTACCTCGGCCATGTAATCGACGCAGAACTCAATAACCTCTTCCGCTGCATAACCTTCGACAATGCTACCCTCGGGCCGAGACCGATTCCTCACGTAGGCCTTAAGTACACCCATGTACCTCTCGAATGGATACATATAAAGTAGGAACACGGATCCACATATCTTGATTTCTCTGACAAGGTGGACGGTGAGATGGACCATGATGTCAAAAAACGACGGAGGAAAATACATCTCTAGCTGACAGAGAGTTCGAACCACCTCCCTCTGCAGAGAATCTAGTCCATCGGGATCAATGACCTTGAAAGAAATTGCATTGAAGAAATAAGACAGCCTCGTGATCGTCTCTCTGACCTTATGCGGCAGAATACTCCGGATGGCAACAGGAAGCATTTGTGTCATCAACATGTGACAATCATGAGACTTCATACCCAGCAATTTCAAATCACCCATGGACACAAGCTTTTTCATATTTGCGGAGTAACCCGATGGAACTTTAACACCATAGAGACACTTACAGAGTTCTGTCCTCTCAGCCTTGCACAAAGTGTAGCATGCAGGGGGGAGGTATATACGGCCTTAATCGTCCTCTCTCGGTGCTAGCTCAGGCCTGATTTTCATTTCGATCATGTCACGCCGCACATTGACGCCATCCTTTGTCTTCCCCGGAATGTCAAGCAATAGGCCGATTACACTGTCGCAAACATTCTACTCCACATGCGTGACATCAATGCAATGACGAACCTCTAAATGCTCCCAATACGGTAATTCCCAAAATATCGATCTCTTCTTCCAAGCGTTCTTCGTGCGGGGTTTCAATTTATGACCCTTTCCAAACACAACGTCTATGTCCTTCACCCGTGAGTAAACTTATTTCCCGCACGTAGGCTTCGGGGCTGAACCATCTTCCTTGTGGCAGTCAAATTCCCTCTTCCTCTTATGATACGCGTCATTCTTCAGAAGAAACCTACGGTGATGCATGTACACTGTTTTCCTGCAATTCTTCAGCCACACGCTCTCAGTCTCATCTTCGCAGTGGGGACAGACTTTGGTTCCTTTCGTAGTACGGCCCGACAAATTTCCAAGGGCAGAGAAATCGTTGATGGTGCAGAATATCATAGCACGTAGGATGAAGGTCTCTCGTTTGTATGCATCCCATACTTGCACCCCTCGGTTCCATATTGTTAGGAGATCCTCTATCAATGGTGCTAGGTACACATCAATATCGTTTTCAGGTTGTTTTGGTCCTCAGATAAGTAGAGACATCATGATGTACTTGCGCTTCATACACAACCAAAGAGGAAGGTTGTAGATATACAAAAGAACCAGCTAAGTGCTATGCCGACTGCTCATGTTACCAAAAGGATTAATTCCATCGGTACTCAACCCGAACCTTATATTCCTCAATTCCGCTCCGAAGTTAACAAATTCCCTGTCGATTTTTCTCCACTGCGAAGAATCAGTTGGGTGTCTCAGCTTTCCATCCTTCTTCCGGTCTTCCGAGTGCCAACGCAATAATTTTGCCTCTTTACGGTTTGCAAACAAACGCTGCAAGCGGGGAATGATGGGCAAATACCACAACACCTTAGCAGGAGGTCCTTGCTTTATCTCAGCGCAGTCGCTGTCATCGGTTCGGTCCTTATGTTTATAGCGGGATGCGCCGCACACCGGACAAACATGCATATCCTTGTAGTCGTTACGGTAAAGGATGCAATCATTAGGGCATGCGTGTATCCTTTCTACTTCCATTCCCAAAGGACACAACAGCTTTTTCGCTTGGTAGGTGTTTTTTGGCAACTCGTTTCCTTCCGGGAGCATGTCCGCCAAAAGATCTAATAGTGCCGTGAAACTCTTGTCGGTCCAGCTGTTGCTTGCCTTCAATTTTAACAGTTCAAGCACAGAGGCCAACTTTGTGTACTTCGACTTACAACCAGGGAACAACGGCTTTTCTGAATCCTTAATCAAGCGCTTGAATTTGCCAAACTCCCTTTCACTATAATTTCCTTCCACATCACGCAACATGTCATATAAATTGTCATCTTCTGGCATATCCTCATCGAAGTCGTTGTTGGGATCCGACATGTCCTGTTCGTCAACCTGAGTGGCACTTGTTTCTGCAGTTGGCTCTTCTCCATGGTGGACCCAACACGTGTACCCCTTTTTGAAACCACGTCGGATCAAGTGGGCGACAATTTGAGATGAGTTGGTGAACATCTTAAGATTCTGGCAGTCTACGCAAGGACAGTACATATATGGTAAACCCTTCTTCGCCATGTCTTGCTCAGCAACCTTTTGAAAATCTAAAACACCTTTCATGTATTCCTCACTCACTCAGTTGTCATTATACATCCAGTCTCGATGGACCATCTGCAATTAATTAAATTCATACACATGCTAATTAGTAATACTCAATGTATGTTTGACACACAATAAATTATAAATCTAGCTAGCTAGTTTTTGATGTGGAGTTTGCGGTATAACTAGTTAACTACTCTTGAATTGCAAGCAATTAGTTGGGGGCATGGATAACACACATCATAGAGCAATTAAATAGCTACAGGTCGAAAATGAATTACAAACAGGGTTTGCTACTGTAACTTGCCCTCCCTCTCACTCTAATTTGGTCAATCAATGGAGATCGAATGAAGTAATGTGTATGCCTTAAGACCAAGTACCAACCTTGGATCTTCAAATTTGTTGCCCCCAAATGCTCCCCTTTCGAGATATTGCTCCTTGCCCCAAATCTCTTCCAACTGGACAGTATGTCGAGCAGGATTGTGGGAGTAGCTCAAAACATCCACCAAAAGACCTTTTATAACATACCAGGTTCAATACAGATGGTTCTATATAATACCGTCGGTAATATCGGTGCATTTTTTAAGAACAGAATATCACTGATGAGTTTCACTCTACTAAACTGTCCGTAATATTGGTGCGTTTGTTTAGAACTATGATAGAAATATCACAGACGGTTTTGACATATAAACCGTCGGTGATAATGAGAATATCACATACGGTTCCGAGATCAAAACCGTCCGCTTTACTATCACAGTCGGTTTTTACTTCAGAACCGTCTGTGAGAATCACAGTCGGTTTTTAATTCAGAACCGTTTGTGATAATTATAAAATCAACTCTCTGCTCTACTATCACAGACGGTGATGAGGTCCGAACCGTCTATAATATCCTGGATTGCTTGCAATCGAAACGTTCTTCTAATTGAATTGTTCCACTTTTTTTTTCATATTTGGTTATCTTATTTTCAATGTTAGTGTTTAAAAAAATCAACGTTGAGCCTATTTGATTTTATCTTTTGTTTTTCATATTTGTTGTATATATATGTCGACCTGTGGATGTTCAAAGAATGTTGAGAGTATTACAGTCGGTCCCTAAATTAAAACCGTCTGTAATGTTACTATCAGAGATGGTTTTGAGTTAGAAACTGTCTTGATTGCAGCAGTTTTTCTTGTTAACATTTTCACACAGAACATCATTTGGTTATTAGCAGTTACATAATCAATCAAAAACCCAGATATATATGGAAAAGAAATTTCTTATTTCTTACAATCTTTGCATACATAAGGGATACAAGCGACCAAAGCGTCGACCTAATCCGAAAGTAATTTACAAAGTTCTCCTAGGGACGTATTGGCATCAGTAGGATCTACACTGGCCGCCCCAAGACAACTAGCAATGGCTCTAAGCCTATCTACATCATCTCTCAGCAAAGGAGTGCAGCTGTTCCTTATTGTATCGGAGAGTTCTCGCTGCTGCCGAGCGTAATCTCTCTCCGAACGGAACCTGCGCGCTTCTTCGCGAGAACCCTCATAGCACTCTGCCAAGTGCAGAATGGCAGAAGACATCCCCTCAGAAAGCTTCTCCAACGCCTCTATTTCTTCTTGGAGAGTTCTGCACAAGGCAGCTTTCTCCTCCTGCACATGCATGGGTTAGTTTTGAAAGACATAACGACCAGCAAGAGAGGGTGAAGATGATTTCCAAGCTTCGGAGTGGATTTGGACGTGGAAGTGTGCGTCTTACCCAGAAAGTTGATCATCCAAGAAAAGCTGATGATACAAAGGTGTTGAAGAGGGGATATTGGAAGGATTGTTGTGGATCTCCAAAGGTGGAGTTGATGCAACTGGAGGGGTTGCAAGGGGCAATGTGGCAACACAGGCCTCAACACCCTCTAGAATCTTCACTGTAGCTGCACTGGAGGATCTTTCATCATTTCTGAGTCTCTTCTTTGGAGGGAGCATTTCCTCAGGCACCTGTGGATTTCGAAATGCATTTGTTTCGAGGTAATCAAGTCATAAAAGAAAGATCTGCATTAGAGTTTCAGAGAGGACTTACTTTCTGAAGATCCTGATCGAGTTCATTCCTTATCTCTTCCTCATCGCTCTCAATTTCAATAACCTCATTGGAATCTCGGCTCGCCATCAAGGTGGGAGTTGAGGAGGGAATACAAGTAGAATTCCTAAAAGACTTAGCCAAGAATTTGTAAGTCTTAAGGATTGAAGAGCCTCGCTATTTATAGAACCAGAAGGTGACAGTTCATATGCGCGGGTGCATCGAGTTTTAAAAAGCGCACTACTGGTTTTCAAGGTTAATAAATTCATGATAATTTCTCGGGAGATAAACTGCAACACGGCGGAACAGTGCCCACTTAAGAAGTTGAAGCGTCAGATTACATAATTTGATGCAAATTAAATTTGAAGTAAATAATTAAGTCTCTTCATCTGCGCAGTTATTAGGTGCAGTTATCCACGATTGCATGTTGAGAACTCGAAGCGTTGGACACTGTTGGCACTATCACAGACGGTTGGGAGATCAAAACCGTCTGCTTAACTATTACCGATGGTTCTGATGTCCAAACCGTCTGTAATATGACTATCACAGACGGTTGGGAGATCAAAACCGTCTGCTTTACTATTACAGATGGTTCTGATGTCCGAACCGTCTGTAATATTCCTGGAATTTTGAACCGTTCGACTTCTACAAATACTTGTTTCCTCCCTGAAGGTCGAACCGTTCCACTTCTTTTTCTCCAAGAACATGAGGGAAAATTGGAAAATTGACATAAGAACAAATTTTTGATTAATTTTTTTCATCATTAATGAAAAACAAGCTATTTATATAATTTCCAAGGCGACGCTTCATGTTCCCAGGCTAGTGCGCCGCGCAAACATCAGAACCCGAAATGACACAACACACCGTTGAGAATTCAGAGCGTCGATCACTATTGGGACTATCACAGTCGGTCCTTACATAAAAACCGTTTGTAATGTTACTATCACAGACGGTTTTGATTTAAAAACCGTCTGTGATATTGAAAGAAGTTAATAATTGAAGCGTAGGGCTATCATAGTCGGTCCTTATATAAGAACCGTCTGTAATGTGAATATCACAGATGTTTTTTTACCTCAGAACCGTCTATGATATTCAAAGCACATTGAGAAAGTTGACATAAGAACAAAGTATAAAGAAAGAGGGAAGATAGCATGCAGTCCAAGAACGTGCTGGAAAATTAGAAAGTTGACATAAGAACAAAGTTTTCATTAAATTTTTTTCATCACTTACAAAAAAAATGTAAAAATACAAAATGCTAGGTCAAGGAGTGGTCTTAGCCCTGGCTGCATCTAGAATAAAGTCGGTTTGACTTGCAGCCAGGACGCAGGACTCCTCCAGCGACAAGTTGTCCTTCTTAGGATCAACTACTACTGCGTTGAGAAGGCCTGCGACCTCCCTCAGCTACGCGATGGTATCCTTCATAGTCAAACCGCAGCCAGCGATGGTCATATCCGTGGCTTTCTTCTCCTCGCGAAGACGCCTCGTCCTCGCCTTAGCATTGTCACCATCCGTCTTCATGCGCTGAATGCGCTGGAAGAGATCGTCCAGGTCAAGCCGTAGCCAAGTGTGCTTGTCCGTAAGGAGCTTGTGCTCCTCCTGGAGGGCCCTCAGCTTGGCTTTCACCTTGCCCGAGTCTTCCACGGCTCCCCTTCCCTGTGCAAATCAACAGGTCAAGAATGTACTAAACAGGGATTAACAATACAGGGGTAAGTCCACTGTCAAGTTATTTATAGAACTTCCAAAGCGACGCTTCGTGTTCGCCAAGGTGCCGCGTACGAAGATCGGAGATAGAAATTATATATACCACAGTCACAGTCGGTTCTGACAAAGAATTCGAAGCACCGCCAGCCGCGCGCGAAGTTTGAGATTTCACTTTTTCAGTCAGTTCTTACCTCAGAACCGTCTCTAATACTACACTATCATAGTCGGTTCTTAACTCAGAACCGACTGTATATATCATAGTCGGTTCTGAGTTCAGAACCGTCTGTGATATTCTAGTTATCACAGACGGTTCTCAGTTGGGAACCGATTGTATCTATCACAGCCGGGTTTTAGTTCAAAACCGTCTGTGATAAGTAGACTATTACAGACGGTTCTCAGTTGAGAACCGATTGTATCTATCACAGTCGGGTTTTAGTTCAAAACCGTTTGTGATAAGTAGACTATTACAGACAGTTTTGTGTTCAGAACCGTCTGGTTTACTATCACAGTTGTTTTGACATCAGAACCGACTATGATAACTGAACATATTCTCCCGATAGGCCTTCGCAGACGGTTTTTCATTGAAAAGTTTATAACCATCTGTGATGTGCCGTCCTGGATGTTTATTTCTGTGGTAGTGTCGAACTCAGCTTCTGGATCTACTCAGCAACAAATCAAACACACAATGATTACTAACTATATTAAAATGTTTTATGATCTATATGTAGATATGCTTTAAAAAGAATAACTGGATGATGCTCAAGATGATTAAGACTGCAAGGTGAACTGAGTCGAGACTCTAGAGTTTCAAAGAATCTGGCTAAGATTGAGTACTAGAGGTGATTAGGGTTTCAAGGCATCAATATTGACATAGGGTTCGCGGCTGGTTTGCTCAAAAACAGTGAATGTCAGCCGATTGACATTCGGTTCGCAGCCTGACATAGCCAAGAATGGCATAGGAGTGGTTTAGAAGATTTTCAGTGGCCAAAAAAAGTTTGGATCAAAGCATTGGGTGCACAATGAAGCAAGGCATCTGTTTGACAAAGAGGTTTTTGCAGAAAAGTCCAAAAGTTCAAAGAATTTGCAAAAAGATCCCTGGATACAGTGAATTTGAATGCCAGCACACTGTCAATTTCTAGGGCTTAAGCAATTGATTAATTTACTCGTGCGCTACTTCGCCAACTATGTCAAATGGGTAGGCGAGGTTAAGGCGAAGCTGTTGGCGAAGTTAATTGAACAACGGTGGCGAGACGACGGCGAACGACAAGATCAAAGTCGTCGGCTTTCAAGAACAAGAGCGGGCTACGGTGACAGGAAGATACTATAGATGAAACCTGAAATTGATCAAGGGCTTTTGCTCCTGAGGTGATGCTGATGGTGCTGGAGCGAGGAATTTGGTTGAAATCAAGTATTGGAGCTCGTCGGCGTGGACACCGGACTTGAAGAAGATGTTAAAAGGGGCGATACTGATTTAGGACAATGCAGAATGATTGGGCTCGGCTACACCATCTACGAGATACAAAGATTGAGTTGGTGCAGTCAATTTGGTCGGAGGTGAGGTGGAACGGGCCGACGACGTGAGCTGATCTCAATGGCGCGCGAAGAATAGGAAACTCTCAACCATGGGCTAATTTCAAATTCTAGATGAGTAGGCTTGCTCCAAAGGCTCTGGTGATCATTTTGTTCCACAGGAGGGAAGGCTAATTTGGATTGGAGTTGATTTAATTGCTGGAACAGGCCAATTGCCAATTATGGCGATCACCGGTGTTGAGGTCCACCGGAGACAAACTGGTTGCTAGAGGATGATGAGATGAGCACTAGGGACATATCGGTGCAGTTAATTTGAAGGTTGGTGATGTGAATTACTCTGGCGTCATGCTCCTCCTTGACGGCTGGCCGGAGAAGAAGACGAAAATGAAGAAAATCTGGTTTAAATGGCTAAGGAAACTCTGGAGTGAAGTGATGAAGATGAAGATGATCTGGGGCTGCTATTTATAGGCACAGGCAGAGATGGCGAGGTTGGGGCAGCAACGAAGTTTGCGCCGGTGAAGGAACTGGTCGAAGCAAACAGCGACAGTGACGGGACGGCGACAGCGGCTTTGCAACTATGTTTGGTCGGCTCATTGGGACTTGGTGTTGGCCGGTGCAAAGCGAAGGCGACAAGGCTGGCACGGCATGGCGACATGGCGCGAAGCTACTGATAAAGTTGCTGCTGTTGCTGGAGCGCAGTCGCTGCTGGTCACACGCGAGCGGTTGCTGGTTGCTAGTGCTGCCACGGCGATGATTTTGGTGCGGACACGTGCGCACATGCAAGCACAAATGAGCACAAGCACAAGCGAAGGCGAAGCTTGTCCGGCGGCGAGAAAACACGGCCAGGCGTGGCGCTGGTCGAAGCTGTGCTGGCAGGTGTGGTCGAAACTAAGATTTGGACCAGATTGCAATTACAGAAATTGGGTTTGGACTGAATTGCAATTCCTAAGAATTAGATGGTTAAAGCTGAAACTGATTTCACTAATCTGGCAAACTTTATTCAACAGATGATTTGGCAAAGAGATAAGATAAGATTTGAAACATTTGAATAGTTTTCGAACAAAACGAAAACAGGGTAATTTAGGGTATTTAAAATCTGGACTTTATCAAAATTGAAATTCTGGGATTTAATATGAGATTTTGAGATCATCATAGAAGAAAATTTTGTATTGAATAGCATTTGGGAGGTGTTCCCTGAATCAGATTTGAATTTGGAGTTGATTTGCAACATGTAGCCTTTTTAGGCTTTTGGAAAATTAGGAAAAGGACTAATCCGCGATACTTCTTCGACTAATTTGTGAAAATGGTCTAGATAATAGAATCTGGCTGTCAACTTTTTGGATTAAGGTATTGGCATATCCTTGATCATAATCCAAGAATAATATGGTCTGGATTAGGTCAAGATTTGATTAAATCAGAGTTCAAGGTATTTAGGGTAATTAGGATAATTAATTTCTGTTTTTGAAAACAGAAAGGGATTGATAAATCTGGGAGTTAGAGATCGAATTAGATTTGGCTTCTGAAGGCTTTTAATCTCAGGATAAATAGTAGGTAAAATCTGGAAAGTCAGATCTTGATTTGGGTTCACAGGGAAGATTTTGAGATTTTAGGGCGTAGGATAGAATGAGTCTCGGCTAATTTTGCTGATCTTGGAGAGACATATGCATGCATAACGTTTTATAAAAAGAATTTTCACCCCAAACCCAGGGTGTTACACAGTTCTTAAGATATTAACTATTAGAAGAAATATACTTATACTAACGGTTATATTTTTGAAATGTTAAAATAGATTTGATTTTGTTCTAACGGTTCTTAATATATTCACTGTTAGAAGAAATATACTTATACTAACGGTTATATTTTTGAAATGTTAGAATAGATTTGATTTTATTCTAATGGTTCTTAATATATTAATTGTTAGAAGAAATATACTTATACGTTATATTTTTGGAATCATTAGAATAGCTTTGATTTTATTCTAACGGTTATATTTTTGAAACTGTTAGAAGAAACCACATGATTTAATAAATACCCTTGCTCACGTCTCCTGTCTCTCTCTTCCATCTTCTCGGCCGAGCCGCCTCTCACATTCTCAAGCTACCGCCACTCTTCACCGACCAAATCTACCAATCTCCTCTAAATCCTCGCTGTCAATTGCCTCCTACATCGCACCCGTACCACCGCCATCAGATCTACTTAGATCAGTCTCCCCCGCCGTACTTCTTGTTGATCGAAGGATGCCTACTAGAGGGGGGGTGAATAGGCGGTTTTTAAATTTTTACTTCTAAACTAGTGATTAACAACCTAAATTGCAATAACAAGTCTCTAAAGATATGAATGACAGTTCAATACAAGTTTTGCAATTTCTAAAAGATTAAGAGCAACAATTCAATCACTAAGAATATAAAGCAAGTAATAGAAATAACCGAAGAGATCGAATTTTTCCCGAGGTCTCAGAAATTTGCCGATTTCCACTAATCCTCGTTGAAGCGCTCTTCGCTAGAGCTTATGCTTCGATTTCACTATGGGTAGCCCTTCTCCTCTCTGGATAGGCGAGCTCCGAGCCTTTACAATCAATCGTCAGGCCTCTCCGACACACACCATCGATGGAGAGATCACCGGACCTCCCGGGTCGTCTAGGTGACGGCAATCACCAAGAGTAACAAGCCTAGCACCTTACTTGATCAACCTCAAAGCTTGAAGAATAACTATGCAAATGCAAAAGGCTTGAAATCAACTTCACTCAACTAGCACTCAAGGTTTGCTCAAGTTTTGACTTCAATTGCTAGAGAATGAGTGTGAGAGAGTTTGCACACTGTTGCACAAGAGTTTAGAGATGTATTTCGTGTGTCTATGACATCTACAAACAGTGGGGTATTTATACTCTCAGCAAAACGGTCGTTTTCAAGAAAATTGGGCCAAAGTTGTACTGGCCGGACATTGTCCGGTCAGTACAAAAAACTTGACCGTTACTCACGTGTAATTCATGTGTCAGTAGCTGTTTGAACAAGTTTGTGAAGGCCAGACAAAAGGATTTGTCCGGACAAAACGTCCAGACAGATGCATTTGTCTCTGTTAACACCCATGTTCAACATTACATGTACACACCGGACAAATCGATTTGTCTGGACATCCGGACAAATGTATTTTTCTCTGTTAACACTTGAATTAAAACACTCCAACAATTGTATAGGCCGGACATATGGGATTTGTCCGAACAAAATGTCCGGACAAATACATATGTCTCTGTTAACACACGCATTTTCAATTGCTCAGAACATGTATTGGCCGGACATTATCCGGTCACTTCGGACAATGTCCGGTGCACTTCAGACAAAAGCCTCCGGACAAATACATTTGTCTCAACTTAACGTGCCGTGAAAATTCGTATTGACCGGACATTGTCCGGTCACTTCGGACAATGTCCGGCCTACATCGGACAGATGCACCAGGCAAATGTATATGTCTTTGTTTAAAGTTTTGCACTGTTCAGAAGTTATTTGTATTGGCCAGACATTGTCTGGTCACTTCAGACACTGTCCGGCCAGTACAGAACGAAAACAGAAATGCTGAATTTTTACTCAATTTCAATTTGGAGGGTAAATGCAAATGCAAATGTGCTTCTAAAAACTTCAAGGTTGATCAAGAGACTTGTGCTAAGACCCCTCTTAATAGTACGACCATCTAACCTAGAAATTATCAAAACAAGGAAACGCTTGGTTTAGATATTTGTACTCTTGTCGAGGTTTTCGTCGTTTTTGCTTCATGGAGTCTTGATAACCTTGCTTTGCTCTTTCTTGATGCTTTCTCCTTTGATTTACCTGAGTCTCACACACAAAGGTTAGTCGCCAATCTTACGGATGTCATTAATCACCAAAACCCTAATTAGGGCTCAAGATTCAACAATCTCCCCCTTTTTGGTGATTGATGACAACCGTTATGCATAAAACATATGGATATCAAAAATGAGTATGAACAAATAGTGCTCGCCCTGAATCTTGCATCCAAGCTCATGAACAAGGCCATAACAAGATTTATGAGTCCACATGTATATGTTCAAATTCAAACAACAATTTCATTTCATAACATATCCATGTTCATACATTCATACATCATTCCATAGTATGACATAAACGACGACATAACCACATAACCACATATCCATGAACACATAACATAACTCTCCCCCTTTGTCATCAAATATCCATAAAGGGAGAAGACATATATACAAGTAGCATAGATACAAGAGTAAGACGATCTAAGACTGCGGAGGATGATCAGAAGAAGAATCGCCGCGACGACGATGCTGATACTGGCCTGCGTCGAATCGTCCCTGCAGCTCAGAGATATCCTGACTCATAGAATCGATGCGAAGCTCGATGACGTTGAGGCGATGGTCGATGGAGCTCAATCTGGAGTCAACCTCATCGAAGCGAGTCTCGAATCGCATGGACATCTGATCTAGACGCTCCATGCTCATCATGTACGGAGCCGAGATGTCAGGACTTTGAGAGATGGAGTAGGACTGAAGTGGAGAAGGAGCTCCCGCGACCGGAGACATGTGCTCATCTTCATGAGCTGGTGATCCAACTTGATTCTCGTAGCGAATAAGGATCCCCAAGCTCTTCATCCAGTAATACTCCATAGAAGTGGGGCGAGATGCTCGATGCAGTCCAAAGTAGGTCAGAGTATGAGCTATGAAGGGTGCGAAGGGCAAGAGCCTCTTCGAGTCCATCTGAACCTCCTGCATCTCATGGAACATGAACTCCACAATGTCAAACGGAGTCTCGTCAACTTGGGCTTTCAACAGTCGTAGCATGGTAGATGTGACAGCCCCGCGATCTCCGGTTTTGGGCAAGATGTTCATGCGGTTGAGCTTTTCAAGAATTGCCACCGGAGGGATCAGTTGAGAGACTTTACCGATGTTTGGATCTGGATTGTCGAAGAGGTGAACGACATCTTCAACTCAAACCTCATTGAAGGCGAAAAGGCTGTTGTCGACATGCTCAATCTGTAGAGCCTCTTCGAACTGTGCCTTCGTGAGAGTCCTCTTCGAGTTGTTGTTCATGAAGACGATGTGGTATCGATCCGAGGCTACATGGAGAGATGCGAAGAACGAACGGATCATATCCACGTTCCACTTCCAGTCTTCTTTCATCTCGGTGAAGGAGTACAACCTGACTGCCAGGAACTTGCCCCTTAATGGATAGTTCACTTTGCTTTCGATCAAGTTCCAATCAATGGCCTGATGCCCAAAGACTTTGGCAGAGGAGAATCTGGTGTGATACTGGGACATCTGAAAAGCATTCCAGAAGTTTCTCTCGGTACAGGTCCTCAGATGCTCATATGGGTTCTTTCGACGAAGTCGCCGAATAGCGCTAGCAATGAAAGTCTGATGGCCCCTATCACTACTACAGAAATGCTTTTCACTATCGGTTAAAAATCCACTCTACTATCGGTTCTCTTACCGATAGTGGTCGGCGCGATAGTAGAGGAGCAGAACACTTCTATCGGTTCAAAAACCGTTAGTAAAACACCTACATTCCCAACGTTCACTAATCGCTATCGACTATTTCTTCTATCGGCTCAAATTTAAACCGATAGTATTATATACATTTTTTCTATCGACTCGTATATAAACCGATAGTATTGTTTAGGCTTTTTCTATCGGCTAGGATCTAAACCGATAGTAATGTTAATGTTTTTTTCTATCAGGTATTATCTAAACCGATAGTATTGTCTGGACACAGTTAGTACGGGAAACTTTATTCTATCGGTTATATTATATAACCGATAGTATTCTGTAGACACGTTTAGTACTGAAAATTTTATTCTATCGGTTGTTGTATATGAACCGATAGCACTGATATATTTATTCTATCGGTTGTATTATATAACCGATAGTAATTTGTAGACACGTTTAGTACTGAAAACTTTATTCTATCGGTTGTTGCATATGAACCAATAGTAATGTAATATTTATTCTATCGGTTGTGGTATATAACCGATAGTAATATTAGTTTTTTCTATCGGTTATGTACTGGCACGGTTAGTACTGGAATCATGCACATATACATACAGCTATACAAAGATACATTGGATCATTCACAAATACACCAATATTTACAAATATTCAGCAATATTCACATATTGAATTTATGCACATATTGATCGAGTTTATTCACAAATACATCAATGAATCTATTCACATATTGAGTTTATTCACAAATACAGCAATCAACACATTCAATATATATTCACAAATACAACAATCAACACAAGTCAGTTACTATCGATCGTTGATAGCCACTTCTTCCATGACATATTGAGCCCAAATTGTTCGCAGCTCCTTCAATTGAGGCAACTCATATTGCTCTTTCAACATGGCGCTCTGCATATATGCGTGTATGAAGTTAGGATCGTACGTCACATCCAATTAAAGTTCAACTTTGAGTCAGGAAAAATGGTTACCTTAGGGAATTGGGCAAAGTTTCTCCTGATCAGGTCATACATGAATCTCATGACATAGAAGCCACATTCCCACGATTGTGGCTGCTGATGACACTGGAAAAATTGCATATGCAAAGACATAAACCCACATTAACTCGAAAGAACTAATTAAGCTTAAATTAAAAGACTCATCATGAGTACTTCCATCCGTATTAATTACCTCATATTCTTTCTAAGAAATTGTTGTGCCCTTCGACGCGTCATGCCTCCCTCCAGCACTAGCATAATTTTTGAAAGCCCTGTATTTAATTTAGCATTGCCGATTAATATGTTATCATTAATTAGCTAGTCAGAGAAAAATTTAAGACAACTATGTTACTTACGCGTCTATGTACCATGTGAGGGTGAAAACATGCGTCACCTTGTCGCTCATCGAATCGAGGTAATAGACCTCATTCATCCATGGGCAAATGACGGCGAGAACCCAGTGGCCCCTACATTGCATATATAAGCGAACCGTTTCATACATATGTTAGGCGTAACATACAAGAATGAGTTAAATTAGTAGGAAATGCACTAACCTTTGATGGTACGGTGCAAGGATGAACTCTCGGTCCTGCTGCGCTAGTAGTGCCCTTGATATGTATTCCTCCGCATGTGCTTGGTCGTGCTCTAGCATCGTGAGGCTTATTTTCTCTGGGTCGAGGAAACCCACCTTGTCACATGCCCTCATCGACGCCAGCCTATACATGCACCTGGATGCAAAGTAGACATTAGTAAGTAGTGCATACAAAAAGTGATTAGATTTATGAAACGAACTGTGATAACTTTAGACAACAGCAAACTCACAGGACTCCAGTCCGTATGATGGACATATCAAGCTCCCGCCAGTTGAGGAGGTCGAACAAATCCTCGTGGGCCACCGATATGCTCCCGGGCTCACGATGAAAATGGGCTGGCCTGAAGTGAACCAAGAAGTTGATGTGGCGCCTAGACCGAGTCAGGTACCACTCGTGGAGACTTCTGGTTATTTGATCCATATTGCGCAGAAGGTACTCTGACACAAGTGGGGACCCGTTCTTGAACGTACCCGGCTGGCTTTGTTTGGCCTTGCCTTTGGCCTTGCCCTTGCCTTTGGGCGGGGAGCGAGTGTATACCTTCGAAGGTTGGGGTGTGGTGCCGCCGGCCTCATTTGATGGCGAAGGGTTGGAGGCCGTCGGAGGAGGCATGGGGGCCGAAGGAGTTCGCTCATGCGTTGTGGCGGGGGTGGTGTCCTCAGGAAGTGAGCTGGTATCCATCGTCCACTTTAAGTACAAACGCTTAAATTAGATTTTGCAAATTGAGTATATTAACTGAGTTGTAAGCTAGAATGGCTAGGGTTTACCTCCTGTAGTCTAACACCCTTCTTGGGCCACTGTATGTACGAGCCCAATGCCTCGCCAATTGTCCGCATTTCGTCCGTTGGGACGGGCAACGGAAAAGAGCTGTAGCCCGGGAGGGCCATGTCCACCTGTACCTTTGCGAATCCAGGCTCCAGAGGTACGCAGTGGATCCGGACATCCTCCCAAGACTGGTATACGACCCCGTTTGCAACCGCAACAGGTTTGTCACCTATGTTGATCAATAGGCTACAGCTCTCCGGCTTCTGCAATTTGCAACAATTATAACAGGTTAGAGAAACAATTCTAACGTAACGGGAGTGGCATCAGCCGAACTGCATATATAGCTCAAGAGTTGCAATACCTCGATCAGGTCCACCGGATCCACGTGAACCTTCGAGCCAACACTACTTGGCCTGGCAGCGTCGACCTCGGCAGCTGGATCTAAACCCTTGGACTGCACAACTCGGCTGAGGCGTTCATACTTCTCGTTCATTTGAGCGAACATGTCCGCGAATTGTGCAGTCACATCTGCCCGTATCTTCTGAGATAGCTCCACTTCCCTTTCCTTCCAGCTGCCAGCCTTCTTCGCCTTTTGCCCGGGCTCCGAGAATCCTTCCTTCCATGGCACCACAGCCCCCACGGTTCGTGTCCGCCCTGGATGCTCCTTGTTCCCTAGAGCCCGGGTAAGGATGTCGTTCTCCCTATGGGGACTGAACAATCCCTCGGTCGCCTCCTTCGAGCAAGAGATCTATTACATTGAAAGCTCTCCATTGTGAGGAAGAAATATATACAAACTTGTGCGCACACTAGTGATCATAGTTAGCCAACTTACGAGTCGCTGCACGACCTCGACGTCCCTGGGGTTTGGGAACGCCACAGTCCCCGTGGCCGACACGGTCCCTCTGGCCAGCCACCAACGCTTGCATCGCTGATCGCGGATCTCGGAGAGTGGTAGGTCAGGGGAGTCGACGAAATGCGACGCCTCGTCTTCAGCCTTATTCCACTGCTCCTCCTTCCCCGCATAGCCGCGAGAGCCGAGCCGGTGTGGGTGGTCGTTCCTCCTCTGGATTGCCCTGTTCTTCTCGCTGAGGGCCTTCGTACCAGAAACAAGAAAATTAATGCACCACTGCTTACTGCATACAATGGTGTAACCAAGCAAAGGAACTATTCATACCTTGAACTCAGGAGTCCCCTTCTGTTGGGCGAATTGCTCCCATACCTCCTCCGTTATGAAGGGGTACTTCTCGCATGGAGATTCACCTTTAGCGAGGAAGGTACTGACGAGGACGCTCTTGAAGGTTTTCCACGTGTTGTTCATGTCCTTCAAGCAAGCTATCTTGGGACCATCGTCCGGGATGTTCCACTTGGCCTGTTTCAAATGGTGCATATAAGTAGGACTTACCTAATCTCTAGGATAAACCAATGGAATGTGATTACTCAAGAGTTCAGTGATTTTGATTAATTTTACCTTCACTTCCGCCCACAGCCTATCCCTCTCGTCAGCCTTGACGTCCTTCCAGCTCTGGACGGTGATCTTCACCCTTTCCTTCGCCAACAAGCCAACATAGGCAGCATAGTGCCCGGCGTTCTTCCCGATCGGTCTCCCGAACTGGTTGAACTCACAGGAAAGATCCGCGCGTTTGGCCAAACGACCCAACATCGTCGCGCCTCGCGCCTTCCTCTTGCGCTGGGACGAGGCAGCGCCATCTACGTTCGCCCTCGCCGAATCACTACTATCAGCCGAGGAAGATGCCGACATGGCTTTACCTAAAATACCATGAACAAACCATCAATTAATATGAAGAAAGGTACATGACAAAGTTCATAACTAAAATTGTTGTGCTAATCTCTTTGCATGAAAATAAAGTCTGTTAAAATTTAAATGAACCTAAATTTGAGATGAACATTAGAAAATGGGAAGTAATTCACAGAAAATTCAGATGAGCAGTGCAAACTAACACATACTCTATTTCCTATCGGTTTTGAAAGGAAAACCGATAGTACTAAGGTTTGTATTCAGGAAAATTTAAAAGATTAGCAGTGCAAACTATGCTAATCTCTCTGCAGGAAAATAAAGTCTGTTAAAATTTAAATGAACCTAAATTTGAGATGAACATTAGAAAATGGGAAGTAACTCACAGAAAATTCAGATGAGCAGTGCAAACTAACACATACTCTATTTCCTATCGGTTTTGAAAGGAAAACCGATAGTACTAAGGTTTGTATTCAGGAAAATTTAAAAGATTAACAGTGCAAACTATGCTAATCTCTCTGCTGGAAAATAAAGTCTGTTAAAATTTAAATGAACCTAAATTTGAGATGAACATTAGAAAATGGGAAGTAATTCACAGAAAATTCGAATTAGCAGTGCAAACTATGATGGCACTACTATTTCCTATCGGTTTTCCAAGTCAAACCGATAGTAATCAAGTTTGAATTCAGTAAAATTTCCAAAATTGCTCAGCAGGAACATAAAGTATGTTAAAATGTAAATGAACCAAAATTTCAGATGAAAATTAGAAAATGGGAAATAATTAACAGAAAATTCAGTTTAAGGTATTTACTATCGGTTCCGAATAAGAAACCGATAGTGAACTACACTGTATGACAAATTGCTAGTGATTTTCATCAATTCTGTCATTCTTATAGCTATCAAGTTTGTAGTTCATGAATTTTACTCTAGATTTATATTTGTAATCCATTGAACGGGATATGAACCATTGCATACAAAATTAAGCAATACACGCGAGCGATTTGGTCAAGAACACTTACAGTCGATCGTGGAGTGGCCGGAGGCGGTGGCGCAATGCAATGCCGGAGGCGGTGGAGAACCAGTGGCGCAGAGGAGCGAAGAAGCGAACGTCGGCGAATCTAGGGTTTTCCGCACGAGTATTTGGAAATTGGAATGTGATTAGTTGCACTGGAGGGAAAATCGTGCAAGGTTATAACCTAATAAATGAATATTTACTATCGGTTCATCACCACAAAACCGATAGTAAAAACATGTAAGTTAGGGTTTTCAGTATGGGAACTTTTCACTATCGGTTTTATTACACCAAACCGATAGTAAACTAAGAAACAGGGCTCATAAAACAGTGTAAATCACTATCAGTTGTAAACACTAAACCAATAGTAAACTAAAAACAGGGGCTCATAACACAGTGTAAATCACTATCGGTTATGAACTATAAACCGATAGTATAGTTTAATTTCATATCGGTTTCACAGTTATAACCGATAGTAAAATACAATGTTATTGACCCTAAAGGATTTCCCTTAGAAGAATTACAGAGGATCTCAGTACATCATTTTGCATTGTATTTTACTATCGGTTTTATGACAAGAAACCGATAGTATATGTTAATTTCATATCGGTTTGGAGGTTGAAACCGATAGTATAATACTGTTAAATTGATCTAAAGGTATTTCCTGAGAACAATTACAGATGGGTCTTAGTACATCATTTTGCACTGTAAAGACACCTGAAACCCCATGCAAATGACTTCCAATAATTTTGAAATAAATTAACAGTAAAGACCAATCATGGAATGAAAATTTGCAGTTTTCATATATATTTGTGAAAAGAATCAATTATTGCTCAAATCAAGTATATACTCCAATTGAAATGAAAATTTGCAGAAATGATTCTCAATGCATCACGTATGTTTTCCCAAAGAATTTTTGAAAAATGATTTGAAGAATTCTTTGATTAAAGATCCAAGTAATATATGTCACTGACATATTACAAATTAGTCAAGAATGGTTGTCCACCCATAATCCTTCTTCGTGGTCGTCTCGCAGGTAACTTGTTTCGACAATATCTTCGGTAGGGACAGATTGAAGGATTCCAACTAAAAATGGAGGTAGTTCGTCGAACTGATCGTACTCTTCTTCATCCACAACGTCTTCGACCCCAACAATACGTCTCTTACTGTGAAGGACAACGTGCAACTTTGGGTTGGCCGGGTCAACGATGTAGAACACCTGTGTGGCTTGCTCAGCAAGTATAAATGGATCATCTTTGTGTGCGACTCTACTGAGATCAACGAGAGTAAACCCATAATTGTCGACTTTAACACCTCGAGGGATTTCGACCCATTGGCATCGAAACAGAGGAATCTTAAGTAATACATAATCGAGCTCCCATATTTCCTCAATAACACCGTAATATGAGTCGAGTGCCCTTACTGCCCTGGCATCCTCCGAAATAGCAAGTAGTGTCACTCCACTACATTGCATAGTACTCTTCTCGTCTTGAGTTCTTGTGTAAAATGAATAGCCGTTGATGTCATACCCCTGCCAAGTCCCTACAGTAAATCTAGGCCCTCTGGCCAACCATGTAACATCTTCATCTACGTCGCCCTCAGAAGCTTGCAGGACTCTATTTTCGATCCACCCAGCAAACTTCCTATTATGTTCTCTGGTGACCCAAATCTCTGGCTTTGAGGGATTCTGTTTCCGTAACATTTCCTTGTGCTCGTGTATGTATGGCTCCACCCCCGTCATGTGCTGTAAGACCCAAAAATGGGTTTTTGCATACAGATCACTAGAGGGGACGACTGCTTTAAATCCAATCGTTCCAATGCCCTGAAGCCTGCCCTCATGCCGGGACGTAGGAACGCCAATTGGGTCAACCCCGGCCATATAGTTGGTGCAAAATTCGATCACCTCCTCGGCGGCATAACCTTCAATGATATTGCCCTCAGGCCGATGTCGATTCCTTACATATCCCTTCAAGATACCCATAAATCTCTCAAATGGATACATGTAGAGCAGGAACACGGGTCCACAAAACTTAATTTCTCTGACAAGGTGAACAATTAGATGGACCATAACATCAAAAAAGGATGGAGGGAAATACATCTCCAACTGACAAAGAGTGGTAGTCACATCGCGTTGCAAATCGTCTAGTCCATCCATATCAATTACTTGCAAGGACACAGTTGCAGCAAATATTCAGATCCAAAAAATCTGACAAGTTCCACAAATGGAGCTAATTAACTTGCTAGGAGTACACGCTTACGTACTTTGCCAGATATTGTGTTGAAGAAATAACATAGCTTTGTAATTGTCTCTCTGACTTTGACTGGGAGAATGCCTCTGATAGCAATGGGAAGCATTTGTGACATCAGTACACGACAATCATGGGACTTCATACCAACCAGTTTCAAGTCTTTCATGGACACAAGTTTTTTCAAGTTCGCAGAATACCCACATGGAACTTTGACACCATGTAAGCACTGACAGAGTTCTGTTTTTTCTCTTTTTGAAAAAGTATAGCAAGCCGGGGGGAGGTATGTCCGCTTTCCCTTCTCCAACAGTGCAAGCTCAGTCCTTATGCCCATGTCGAGCATGTCACGGCGAACGTTGATGCCATCTTTCGTCTTTCCTGGAATTTTCAACAACAAACCAATCAAACTGTCACAAACATTTTTCTCTACGTGCATGACATCAATGCAATGTCGAACTTGTAAGTGCTCTCAATATGGTAGATCCCAAAGAATCGATCTCTTCTTCCAAACATTTTTTCCTGGAGGTTTAGAACATTTACCGAACTCAACTTTGATGTCCTTCACGCGCAAGTAAAGCTCCTTACCAGTCACAAACACTGGGGCTGATCCTTTCTCAGGCTTCCCATTGAATGATTTCCTCTTCTTACGGTAGGCGTGATGCATCGGAAGGAATCTGCGGTGACCCATGTACACTGTTTTTTTGCAGTTCGATAACCACATGCTTTCAGTTTCATCCAGGCAAATAGGACAAGCCTTGCCTCCTTTCGTACTATACCCCGACAAATTTCCATAGGCCGGGAAATCATTTATGGTGCAAAATATCATGGCCCGCAACATGAAATTCTCTCGCTTATGTGCATCCCACACCCGCACCCCTTCGCTCCACAATTTATGTAAGTCCTCGACTAACGGTGATAGAAACACGTCAATATCATTCCTGGGTTGTCTGGGTCCTGAAATTAGTAACGACATCATGATGTACTTGCGCTTCATACATAACCAAGGAGAAAGATTGTAGATGCATAAAAGAACCGACCAAGTGCTATGTCGACTGCTCATATTTCCGTGTGGATTCATACCATCCGTACTCAGCCCAAACCTTATATTCCTCACTTCGTCGCCAAACTCACCGAATGTTCTGTTAATGTTTCTCCATTGAATGGAATCAGCTGGATGTCTTAGTTTTTCGTCTTGTTTCCGACCTTCAACATGCCAACGCAAGTACTTCGCATCTTTCGGATTTGCAAACAGCCGTTTCAATCTGGGAATCACAGGCAAATACCACACAGTTTTGGCCGGAGGCCCTTTCTTTACCTCATCACATCCATTGTGATAAATTCTGTCCCCATGTTTATACCGCGATGCACCGCATCTTGGACAAACATGCAAATCCTCGTACTCGTTACGGTACAGAACACAATCATTTGGGCATGCATATATTCTTTCGATTTCCATTCCCAACGGACACAATAGTTTTTTGGCCTGGTAAACCGATCTTGGCAACTCATTTCCCTCTGGAAGCATGTCCGCTAACAGATCCAATAGCTCCGTGAAACTCTTATCGCTCCAACCGTTGCTTGCCTTCAAGTTATATAATCTCAACACAGAAGACAACTTTGTAAATGTTTCACATCCGGGGAACAAAGACTTCCCAGAATCAACAATTAATTTCTGAAATTTAGCTAAATCGTTTTCGCTGTAGTCTTCTTCTACATCACGTAACATTTCATCTAAATTGTCGTCATCTACATGGACTTCCGAATGAACATTATCAATGTTTTGATCATGATCATCATTACTGCAATCCACTTCCGGGTGCTGCTGAGTGGTAGCGGTAGTGCTCGTTTCCTCAAGATCTTCACCATGCCATATCCAACGGGTATAGCGTGCGTTAAAACCACGACGAATCAAATGACTCCTAATCTGATCAGAGTTGCCGAACCTTTTTAAGTTCATACAATCTATACAAGGACAATGCATATCTTTCTCTCCCTTCTTCTCCTTTTCTTGCTCAGCAAATTTAATAAATCCATTCACACCCTCCAAATACTCAACAGTAGTACGTTTTATTCCATACATCCAATATTCTCGGTCCATCTACAATTATTTCACAAAATTGACAAATTCAAATAAATAATTAATGACTCAGGGCATGCATATATGCATGAAACATAATTAGCTAGGCCATATGTGTGTACATGAGCTGCTTAATTACATTAAATGGATTTGTATATATCAAACCCTAATTAACTTGATGCATGAATTAATTGGAAGAGCCAGCTAGCTAGCTGCTTAATTCAGCAAGCTATAGCTAGCTAGCCAACCCAGCCTTCTAGCTAGTTTGGAGATACATGTATCTAGTTTAATGAATTACAAGTAGAGAGAGAGAGGGAGAGTGTGAAAGAGTGATCGAGAGAGAGAGAGGTGATCAGAAGATGACAATACCGAGGGGGATGGAAATATGATCAACCTCTCAGCTAGCTTCTCCAGATCACTCTAGCTTGGAGTCATGCGGGGCTGAAATGATTCCAACATGCAGAGCGCAGAGCAGGGGTCGACCTAATTAAGTTGTCCAATTTTACTATCGGTTCAAAAACACAAACCGATAGTAAAATAAGGTCCCCACTGTCATAACCATTAGTGTATATGAAGTCATTTTACTATCGGTTTGTTTTATATAACCGATAGTACTATTTCATATATTGTATCAGTTAGTACAGTAATAACCGATAGTAAAAATTCAGTAATTTCACTATCAGTTACCCGAGAAAAACCGATAGTACTATTCAATATATTATATCGGTTAATACAGTACGAACCGATAGTATAAAGTGAGTAATTTTACTATCTGTTACGAACGAAAAACCGATAGTACTATTTTAATATATTATATCGGTTGGTACAGTAATAACCGATAGTATAAAGTGCGCAATTTTACTATCAGTTAAAAATGGAAAACCGATAGTACTATTTAATATATTATATCGGTTTGTACAGTAATAACCGATAGTATAAAGTGCGCAATTTTACTATCAGTTAAAAATGAAAAACCGATAGTACTATTTAATATATTATATCGGTTTGTACAGTAATGACCGATAGTAAAAAGTATTTGCATTTCACTAACGTTGGACTAGTGTGTAACCGATAGTAAAATGATAGTTTTCCGCCGCTGTCGTTCTATTCTATCGGATTTTTCCTAGATTGCTTATAACCGTTAGAAAATAAGGGTTAGTGGAATGCACTTCTGTAGTAGTGTAGGTTGCTCATCACCACTACTGCTGCTGCTATCATCCGAGTCAGAATCAGCAATGGGAGACCCTATGGGAGATGCTGGACCTGCATCATCCTCATCAATTGCCAGGGAATCCCAATCAATGGGTTGTGCCTGTTGGGAAGATCCAGATCCATGGCGACGGCTGGTTTGTTTCATTCTTCCTGACATGATGGCTCTGGTAAAAGGAGAGATAGAGAGTTTGATCATGATATGACTCGATGAAGGTGTCATGAGATGCATGAACTGGTCTTCATATGTATATGGATGCATTACCTAGTCCTTATATGATTCAATTTTACTCATGCATTCACTAATAGAGGCTGGCTTATACTTCATATCATCTCTTTCTGCACCTTGATTCAATTTTGCTCTACTCAATTTGCTTTGATCATAGTCAAGGATCTAATGCTATCATAGAAAATCATCTTCGATATACTTATCTATTCACTCATCTTGTGCATGTTCAACCTTGTACAAATTTGATGTGTATCTATGTTTTAATAGTTGATCCAACTGGTTTATTTCTTATCCATATGAAACATATTTGATTTTATCACAAAACCTAACCCTAAAAGGCATATTGTTACTCATACCAAGCATGTCTATGAAAAGCTTCAATTTTGCACAAATCAACTTAAATGTGATCACTTCTAGATGTCAATTTCATGAATCTATAAACAAATTAGACATGCAACATCATTTGGACTATTTCAAACCCTAGAATGAAAATGAGATGCAATGTATGGCTTAGAGAGAAAAAGAATGAAAACTGACCAACAAAGTGAAGGAGGAGAGGCACAGGAGCCTAAATCCGAGGCCGGACGAGAGATGATCGGATGAGATCTTGTGTCCGGAGGAGAAGAGATGAACAGTGGAGAGAGGGTAAACTGGGGAGCAAACAAGAACTTCTGTCGATTTGGGGAAGAAAAAGAACTTCAGAAGTTTTAATAACCGAACAGGTATGCACACACCAGACAGTGTCCGATCTGGCCGGACAATGTCCGATATGGCCGGACAGAGTCCGAACTGGGCGGACAATGTCCGGTCAGTTCAGATAAATTCCTGAAGCTTCTGAATTTTTCAATTTTTCGCAAATTTGACTCAAACAGAGGTTTGATTCCAGTATATCCTCAAATACCATATTGGGAATAAAGCCAGATAGCCTTGAGATGGATATGAGAGAAGAAAATCTTAGTATGAGCCTCCGAAACACGTTTTTTAGGGTAAAACGAGTAAAACAGAACGAGTTTTCACCAAATTGTCAAATCTCCATGAAACTTGGATTTTTCTGAGATGTTTGGACTTGTATGAATTTGGAATACTATTTCAAGCCAAAACATGGAAGAGATTTTGGCTCAAACAGCGAAATCCACAAAATGCACGTTTTAGGTATTTTCGTGTCAAATCTCATTTTCGGGCGACTTGAAAAATGTGATAACTTGCAAACCATTGGTCTTTTGAGAAAAAGTTCAACATGAACTATCTTCGAATGATCGATCTCTAAGTGTTTCATGTAGAAAATTTTTGTCAAAACTCAACCGATTTTAATTTATGGAAATAAGTCATTTTAGGCCAAAACAAGATTCCTAAATCTTCAATTTTGTCAAAATTCAACATTTTAGCTCGAAATCATTTCTTTTCACTTTCAAAACCTTTGAGAACATATTTGAAGGGTATTTTTGAAGATTTTGTGTTATTTTTACATATTTTGAACATTTTGGCACTTTTTCGCCTTTTTGATTTTAAAAAAAAGACCCTTTTAATAAACGACATGCATATTTTCCCTTTTTGTACACAATTTTGGGTATACAAGCATTCAATGAGCTTGAAGTTGCTCCCCCTTAATGTGTTATCCAAGTTTTGTTTAGAAACGACAAAGTGGTGAACTTTTGGACTTTTTCTTCAAAATAGGAAGTGATTGGCATAGATGCCTACATTGATTGAATATATATATATATATATATATATACATACAAGCACTAGTATATATGCTAGACACAATCAAATTAAGAACCATTTCAAGACAAACAAGAGATCAAATAACATTTGAAATGTCAATAACATTCAATTCATTTCTTAACTTGCTAAATCTCGACTCATCCAAGGGTTTAGTGAATAGGTCCGCTAATTGATTTTCGGTTGAAACATGACTAATCACTATATCCCTTTTTGATACATGATCCCTTAGAAAGTGATGTCTAATGTCAATGTGCTTTGTTCGAGAGTGTTGGACGGGATTGTTAGCAATTTTAACGGCACTCTCATTATCACATAAAAGTGGAACACAATTGACTCTTATGCCATAATCTAACAAAGTTTGCTTCATCCAAAGAAGTTGTGCACAACAACTACTGGCCGAAACATAGTCCGCCTCGGCGGTTGAGAGTGCAACCGAATTTTGTTTCTTTGAAGTCCAAGAGACTAATGATCTTCCTAGAAGTTGACATCCACCGGAAGTACTTTTTCTATCAGTGTTACAACCGGCATAATCAGAATCCGAATATCCTAGGAGATCAAAGCTAGCATTCTTAGGATACCAAAGGCCTATGTTTGGTGTATGTTTTAGGTATCTAAAGATTCTTTTTACTGCAGTTAGGTGACACTCTGTAGGAGCAGCTTGAAACCTAGCACACATGCATACACTAAACATAATATCCGGTCTAGAAGCAGTAAGATATAATAAACTACCAATCATAGAACGATATAATTTGAGTTCTACCGGTTTACCTCCCTCGTCCAAGTCCAAATGACCATTTGTAGCCATGGGAGTCTTGATTGGCTTTGCATCATCCATGCCGAATCTTTTGAGCAAATCCTTCACGTATTTGCTTTGACTTACGAATATACTTTCTTTGATTTGCTTAATTTGGAGTCCGAGGAAAAAGCTCAATTCTCCTATCATAGACATCTCAAATTCCTTGGACATGGTTTCACCAAAAGCTTGACAAAGAGATTCGTTAGTGGAAACAAAAATTATATCATCGACATAGATTTGGCAAACAAAGAAGTCATCCTCTATGATTTTGGTAAAGAGAGTTGTATCAATTTTTCCAACTTTAAAACCTTGTGAAATTAGGAAATCTCGCAATCGTTCATACCAAGCCCTAGGGGCTTGCTTAAGACCATAAAGGGCTTTTGAGAGTTTATAGACATGATTTGGATATTTTGGATCTTCAAAATCTGGTGGTTTCTTTACAAAAACAAGTTCCGAAATCTCACCATTTAAGAAAGCACTTTTAACATCCATTTGGAATAGTTTGATTTCAAAACATGATGCGAATGCAAGTAAGATACGAATGGCTTCTAGTCTAGCTACAGGAGCAAAAGATTCATCAAAATCTAATCCCTCAATTTGAGAATAACCTTGTGCTACCAATCTAGCTTTATTTCTTACAACTAAGCTATTTTCATCTTGCTTATTTCGAAACACCCATTTTGTACCAATTATATTGTGATCAAGAGGTTGTTTTAAAAGTTCCCAAACATTGTTTCTAGTAAAGTTATTTAATTCATCATGCATAGCATTTACCCAATCCGGGTCCGCTAATGCTTCATCAATGCATTTAGGCTCAATACTAGAAATGAAGGATGCATGTTCACAAAAAGATGCGATTCTAGAGCAAGTTTGAACACCTTTACCAACATCACCTATTATTTGGTTGATGGGATGATCCTTAGTGATGGTTTGATGAAGTCTTGGATTTTGCAATGCTTGATCTTCATTTTCCTTCATTTCCGGATCAAGATCAACTTGAGTAGTGGCCTCCGGAATCATAGAAGCTATTTCATTTTCTTGATCGGGTGACTTTGAATCTTCATCTTTGGGCTTAATGTCCCCAATCGTCATGTTCTTCATAGCTTCTCGTAATTCCTCATTTCCTACATTTTCAAAATCTTCATACTCTTCTTGAGAGCCATTAGATTCATCAAACTCAACATTACATGTTTCTTCAATGCATTCGGTTATGATGTTAAAAACATGATAAGATTTACTAGTTGATGAATATCCAACAAGAAAACCCTCATCAACACGTCTTTGAAATTTTCCAAGATGCATGCGTTTTTTAAGAATGTAACATTTGCAACCAAAAACTCAAAAATATGAAATATTTGGTTTTCTTCCAACAATTAGCTCGTAGGGAGTTTTGTTTAACAATGGATGAGTATATAGCCGATTTATGGCATAACAAGCAGTATTGACTGCCTCGGCCCAAAACCTAGTGGGGGTTTTATATTCATCCAACAAAGTTCGAGCCATTTCGATTAATGTTCGATTTTTCCTTTCCACAACACCGTTTTGTTGAGGAGTATATGGTACGGAAAATTCGTGTTTGATTCCAGATTCATCACAAAGCTCAATAAAATCCAAATTTTGAAACTCTCCACCATGATCACTTCGAAGTTTCTTGATGGAGAATTCAAATTCATTTTCAACACGTTTTGAAAATCTTTTAAACACACTTGGAGCATCGGACTTATGATTTAAGAAGAAAATCTAAGTAAATCGAGAGAAATCATCAACAATGACAAAACAATAGTTACTATATCCACCAATACTTTGAGTTTCCGATGGACCAAACAAATCCATATGCAAAAGCTCAAGTGGTCTAGATGTTGACAAAACGTTTTTAGCGGGATGAGTACTAGCAACTTGTTTTCCCGCTTGACAAGCACTACAAAGTTTATTCTTTTCAAACTTTACATTTTTCATACCTAAGATCAAATCTCTTTTTAAAAGTTTGTTTAATTGATGCATCCTAACATGAGCCAAGCAACGATGCCAAAGCCATCCCAAAGAACAAGTTGAAATGCAAGAATCTTTTGAACCAAAATCCACCAAATACAAATCTCCATATCAAAAACCTTTGAAAATTAAAGATTTATCTTCTAAACTTTCAATGATAATGCCATTTGGTTCGAAAATGCATCTAAGACCCAAATCACAAATTTTTGCAACCGAGAGTAAATTGAAATTCAAAGATTCAACAAGTAATACATTTGAGATGGAAAGGTTGTTTGTGATTGCAACTTTACCTAACCCAATCACCTTTCCTTTGCTATTATCACCAAACGTGATTTTATCAATGTCATTGCAACCATTCTCAAATGAGGAGAATCGACTTCCATCACCGGTCATATGTTGAGTGCATCCGCTATCAAGCACCCAATGCCTCCCACCGATTTTGTAGTTCACCTAAAAGAAAGGTTAGACGCTTTTAGGTACCCAAACTTGTTTGGGTCCTTGGAAGTTAGCAACAAGGGTTTTTGGAACCCAAATTCTCTTTTTGTATTTATTTTGATATGGTAAACCAATGAATTTAGCAATTACTCTTCCGTACTTGGTTTTCTTAAGCATGTAATGGGAGTGAAACTCATTTTCTTTAGCTCTAGAAGTTGAGGGGCAATTATCCGGCAAATGGTCTACATCATGACATTTGTGACAAAACATATTAGTGGCCTTAACAAAAGTCACTTTAGTACTCAACTTGTTTCTTTTGTTCGGTTCATATCCTAGACCTTCCTTTCTAAATGAACATCGCTGCTCACTAAGAAGTTTGTCTAAGATTTCTTTTCCTTTAAAGCATTTCGCTAATCCTAGATTTAGCTTTTCCACTTGTGCCTTGAGTTCTAAATTTTCTAAAAACAAGTTTGAGTTGTTACCAACGATTTCATCACAAACATTTTCATGATTAATTTCTAAAGCATTACAAGTGATTGATTTTGAATGAGAGACAATATGAGATGATTCATCTAGAATATCACAAGTAATTCCTATATCACTAGTTTGTTTAGAATCGATAATTTCATTAACTAGAAGTGCCTCATGCGAGTCATTTAGTTCGGCATATAAATCACTAAGTGTTGAATATTCTTTCTTAAGCATTTTTTTCTCCTTAGTTATTCTACCTAGTGCCTCATTCAATTCCATAACCATATCAACAAGTTCCTCATAAGAAGGTTCGAGATCCGATACCTTAGCATCATCACTCGGCATAAGACACAATGATGACTTGTCTTCAAGCGAAGTGGCCTCTCCGATAGCAATTCCCGCCATCTTCTTAGAAGTTGATGGTACTTCATCCTCCGATTTGGATTCCTCCGATCCGGAGTACCATTCACCAATATAGGCTTGGCCCTTGCTTGTATTGTTATAGAACTTTTTGAAGAGCTTCTTTTTACCTTTTGACCCTTCACCGTCATCTTTCCTCTCATGTGATCTTTGATGATCACCCTTCTTATTTGGACATCTTGAGGCAAAGTGTCCCTTCTTATTACATTCATAGCATGTAATGTTCTTCAATCCGGTCTTCTTGTGCGGTCCTCGCCTTTTGTCAAACTCAAACCCCCTTTTGTTGATCTTGTTTAGGAGCTTCCGGGTTTTTCTCACAAGAAGAGCTAGATCACCATCGGAGCTTTCATCCGAACTATCCTCCTTGGCCTCATCGACATTTGCTTTAAATGCTAAGTTTTTCTTCTTTGATCCGGATTCTTCCACAATCCCTTTCTTCTCTTCTTTTTGCATTTCATGGGTAATAAGAGTACCCAAGAGCTCGGTAGGAGTTGTGGATGTGAGATCACCATTGATAAGCACTGTCACAATTGTATCAAAACTCGATGGTAAAATCATAAGCATTTTACGCACAATATCAATATCTTCAAATTTTGTACCTAAACCTTTGAGGTCATTTATTAATAGATTGAGTCAAGTATACATGTCACTAACATTTTCAGATTCAAGCATGAAGAAGGAGTTGTATTCTCTAGTTAATTTAATTAGTTTAGCTTCTTTGACCTTAGATGTGCCTTCATGAATTACTTCTAAGATTTTCCACATTTCATAAGATGTGTCAAGATTACTAATGCGATTGAACTCACTTAAGTCAAGACCATTAAATATGGCATTTTTTGCTTGAGCATTTGCTTGGAGGTTTTTCGCTTCTAGGGGTGTGAGATTTTCTAAGTCAATTGGAGCTCTAAAACTATCTCTAGTTACCCTCCAAACGTCAAGACTAATGGATTCTAGGTAAACCGCCATCCTAATTTTCCAATAGCAATAGTTATCACCCTTGAAGAAGGGAACCTTTCCATTATAGTTTTCTTTGATCGATGACATCCTCTCTCTAGACGGTTAAGCCTAAAATGAGAGACCTAGTGCTCTGATACCACGTGTTGATCGAAGGATGCCGACTAGGGGGGGTGAATAGGCGGGTTTTAAATTTTTACTTCTAAACTAGTGATTAACAACCTAAATTGCAATAACAAGTCTCTAAAGATATGAATGACAATTCAATACAAGTTTTGCAATTTCTAAAAGATTAAGAGCAACAATTCAATCACTAAGAATATAAAGCAAGTAATAGAAATAACCACTAGTACAGAAATGCAGTCTACTAACCCCTATCTTCTATCGGTTATTAGCGAAACAGCACAAAACCGATAGAAAATGTGCCTCGTGGGCAAAAAAGCCCGACGGATGTATTTTCCCTATCGGTTTCTAAGAAACTTACCGATAGAATAAATAGTATGATTTACTCTAGCGGTGATGAACATATTTGCCGTTAGAAGAGATGCATAAGTACTGACGGAAGAATGTTGTGCGCCGATAGGACTGGTCGACTTCAACAACTAGACTTATTCTATCGCTACTATATGAATATACCGACAGAATATATTAAAAGTTCCTATCGGCAATATGTAGTTCGCCGATAGAATAGTTGACCTTCTACAAATATTTTTATTCTATCGGTAATGGATTCTTTTACCGTTAGAATATATAGAAAATTGCTTAGAACTGTTCGTCTTCTAATAGTTTTATTCTATCGGTAATGCATGTTTATACCGGTAGAATATTGCACAAAATATCTTAGAACTGTTGGCCTTCTACAACTAGTAATATTCTATCGGCAATGTACGTACAGACCGATAGAGTATGTACAAAAATTCCTATCGGTAATATTTGTTTTGCCGATAGAACCATTCGGCTTCTACAGATGTTTTTATTACTAACGGTATTCTGTTTTCTTACCGATAGAAAATATATAATTGTATAAATACACGGGTATGTCTCTTTCATTCTCACAGTTCATCTGGGCTCGTAGTCCTAACCCGTAAGCTCCATGGACGGCCGGCGCACCTCTACAGGGGACCGCTGCACCTCCGCACCTCCATCGACGCCCTCTAGACGTCGGCATCCCAAGGAAGGTACGTAAAATTTCTGCAATATTGTTAGATTATTCTAATCCGATTATGGCAATAATTCTGCTTTTTTTGTATCCTTCATTTTGATGTGTCTTCTTTTCAATATGATTATGATCTGTTCAGGTCCTTG
Organism: Pharus latifolius; assembly: GCA_019359835.1. Classification (NCBI taxonomy): domain Eukaryota; kingdom Viridiplantae; phylum Streptophyta; class Magnoliopsida; order Poales; family Poaceae; genus Pharus; species Pharus latifolius. The sequence continues at coordinate 49,021,109 of CM033319.1, read as the reverse complement.
GATGATGCTCGTGGGGGGCAACGTATTTCACGGTTCTTCATCGCAGTACGCTGCCTATGTTGGCTTGTTGGCGAAAGAAAAGGTGAAGATCACCGTCGAGAGCTGGAAGGACGTGAAGGGCGAGATCTTGGTTGGCTCGGTCGAGAAGATGCTTAAGCCCGGCGTGTTTCTCAAATCAGGACCTATAGAAAGCATCTTACATGTTTTTGCATGCACCAGCTTGTGGCCAGATGCTTACCTGCTTGGAGAAGAAGAATTGTTGTTATTTGCACAGCCATTCTACACCATCACTACACAGAACAACATCTTGGAAGGTAGGTTCTTTTTGTTAATGGAGTTGAGTTGAGTTGAGTTGAGTTGATCGAGTTTGAGTCCGAGGAAATCACCATTACGTACAAATATATGTCGACGGCAGTTCCAGCTCCTCGGGCGTCTTCGAACTGAACTCCTATGGTTAAGTCCAATGTGGTTCAGACATTTGCTGTTTTGGATGAATGGATTTGTGATGTATCAGGTCTAACTTGTAGTCGGTAGTTGCATTGTGGCAACCTGCAAAGGTTCCCTTTTATGTAAAATGAATGTATGGGCCACTGGGTCCTCGTCGTGATCTGTTGTTAATTTCAGACGTGGCTTTTGTAATATACATCGAATGTGTGAATTGTTGTATTTGTATATTGTTGTATATTTGTGTATCATGTATTGCTAATTGGGACATGAACTTGAATGTGCAGGGAGCATTTGTGTATTTAATTGTATTGGTAGGTAGGTGTGTATTTGTACTGCTGTTTCAGACATGCACTTCAATTTGTGAACTGGCATGTGTATGTTTGTACCTGAATTTGTATTGGTGAACTGGCATGTGTATGTTTGTACCTGAATTTGTGAACTGGCATGTGTAATTTCTTTGGCAAGATGAAGTCCCAACTACCTACGAAAAGTATTTTTGTGTCTCCTAGTTAATCCACAAATTAGCATTTCTTGAAATATATTGCTTTATCTTCTAGTTAAGATCCGTTTGATGTAAGATCTGTTTGATGTTACATTGATATGATTCCTTGAATGTGAGAAATGGCATGTGCATGTTTGTCCCAGTTTGGTGACAGTACCTCCTCTAACGGTAAGTACACATATTTACCGATAGGAAAACATATATATTTGTTCAGTCATGCATATTCTAACGGTAAATACACATATTTACCGATAGGAAGCACATATATTTGTTCAGTCACGCATATTCTAACGGAAATGCACATATTTACCGATAGAAAAATACATATATTTGTTCAGTCATGCATATTCTAACGGTAAATACACATATTTACCGATAGGAAACACATATATTTGTTTAGTCATGCATATTCTAACGGTAAATGTACATATTTACCGATAGAAAAATACATATATTTGTTCAGTCATGCATATTCTAACGGTAAATACACATATTTACCGATAGGAAGCACATATATTTGTTTAGTCATGCATATTCTAACGGTAAATGCACATATTTACCGATAGAAAAATACATATATTTGCTTAGTAATGTATATTCTCTAACGGTATGTGTGTGTTTTTACCGATAGAATATGTGAGCGGCAAATTACCTAAGGAAAACCCCAGTCGACCATTGCGGAGCTGCTCTTTAATTTGTTCTGTTGCACTCTGTGTCCCTCTGTTTGTGACGAAAGTTCCAGCTACACTGCTAGGGTGTTCAGCGCAGGCTGGAGGGAAGTTGATTGCGCCCCTCTCTTTAAGGTATGCTTAATCGTCGACACCTATCTCTCTCTCCCTCTAGATCTCCCTTCCTCTCTACTTGCAAGCTAGCTGTATTGTGTAGTTCCAAGTTTGTAGCTCTAAGCTTGGGAGCTTGGTAGCTGGAAATGCGTCATGTTTTAGGAGCTAACTAGCTTGTATTGTGTAGTTAGCTAGGTTAATTAGTGTTAATTTCGTCAGGCTAGGGTTCAACACATGTATCTGTTGTAAGAGGCTGTACATGTACATATACATAACTTAATCGGGCAGGTTTCATGCATGGCTTACTCGTTAAATTTTGTTAATTGTAGATGGACAGGAAATATTGGATGTATGGAATAAAACGTACTACTCTTGAATATTTGGATGGTGTGAATGAGTTTATTAAATTTGCTGAGCAACAAAAGGAGAGGAAGGGAGAGAAAAATATGCTCTGTCCTTGTACAGATTGTATGAACTTGAAGAGGTTTAGCAACTCTGATCAAATTAAGAGTCATTTGATTCGTCGTGGTTTTAACGCGCGATACACCCGTTGGATATGGCATGGCGAAGATCTTGAGGAAACAAGCACCACTACTACCAATCAGCACGACTCGGATGTGGATTGCAATAATATCGATGATCATCCCAATTTTGGTAATGTTAATTCCGATGTGCACGTAGATGATGATGATGACAATCTAGATGAGATGTTACGTGATGTAGAGGAAGATTACAACGAAAATGACTTCTGTGAATTTGAGAAACTGATTGCTGACTCTGAGAAGCCTCTGTTCCCTGGATGTGCAACATTTACAAAACTGTCTTCTGTGCTGAGATTATATAACTTGAAGGCAGGAAACGGTTGGAGTGATAAGAGTTTCACGGCACTATTAGATCTTCTAGCGGACATGCTTCCAGAGGGAAATGAGTTGCCAAGATCTACTTACCAAGCCAAAAAACTGTTGTGTCCGTTGGGAATGGAAATCGAAAGAATACACGCATGCCCAAATGATTGTGTGTTGTACCGTAATGAGTACTCCAGTTTGCATGTTTGTCCAAGATGCGGCGCATCGAGGTATACGCGTAGGGACCGGATTGACAGTGAACGTCACGAGGTAAGGAAAGGGCCCCCGGCAAAAACTGTGTGGTACTTGCCTGTGATACCTAGATTGAAGCGGCTGTTTGCAAATCCGAAAGTCGCGAAGCACTTGCGTTGGCATGCTGAAGCCCGGAAACAAGACGGAAAACTGAGACACCCAGCTGATTCTATTCAATGGAGAAACATCAACAGAACATTTGCTGAGTTCGGCGGTGAACTTAGGAATGTAAGGTTCGGGCTGAGTACAGATGGTATGAACCCACATGGTAATATGAGCAGCCGGCACAGCACTTGGCCGGTTCTTTTATGCATCTACAATCTTCCTCCTTGGTTATGCATGAAGCGCAAGTACATCATGATGGCGTTACTAATCTCAGGACCCAGACAACCCGGAAATGATATTGACGTGTTTCTAGCACCTTTAATCGAGGACTTACAGAAATTGTGGAGCGAGGGTGTGCAGGTGTGGGATGCATACAAGAAAGAGAATTTCATCTTGCGGGCCCTGATATTTTGCACCATAAATGATTTTCCTGCCTACGGCAATTTGTCGGGGTATAGTACGAAAGGAGCCAAGGCTTGCCCTATTTGCCTAGATGAAACTGAGAGCATCTGGCTGCGAAACTGCCGGAAAACAGTGTACATGGGTCACCGCAGGTTTCTTCCGGTGCATCACACGTACCGTAAGAAGAGGAAATCATTTAACGGGAAGCCTGAGAAGGGATCAGCTCCAGTGTTTCTGACCGGTAAGGAGATTTACTCACGCGTGAACGACATCAAAGTTGAGTTCGGTAAGCATTCTAAACCTCGAGAAAAAAATGTTTGGAAGAAGAGATCGATTCTCTGGGATCTACCGTACTGGGAGCACTTACAAGTTCGACATTGCATTGACGTCATGCATGTAGAGAAAAATGTCTGTGACAGTTTGATTGGTTTGTTGTTGAACATTCCGGGAAAGACAAAGGATGGTGTGAAAGCTCGTCGTGACATGGTGGAAATGGGGATAAGGACTGAGCTTGCACCTTTAGAGAATGGAAAGCGTACATACCTCCCCCCGGCCTGCTACACGTTGTCCAAGAGCGAAAAAACAGAACTCTGTCGGTGCCTGCACGGTGTTAAAGTTCCATGTGGGTACTCCGCGAACTTGAAAAAACTTGTGTCTATGAAGGACCTAAGACTGGTTGGCATGAAGTCCCACGACTGTCATGTCTTGATGTCACAGATGCTTCCCATTGCTATCAGAGGCATTCTCCCAGTTAAAGTCAGAGAGACAATCACAAACCTATGTTATTTCTTCAACGCAATATCTTCCAAGGTAAGTACGTGCACTCGTACTATAAGTTCACTACCTCCATTTGTGGAGCTTAATGAGAAGATTTTTCTGATATGAATATTTGGCGCAACTGTGTCCTCGTAGGTAATTGATCCCGATGGATTGGACGCTTTGCAACGCGACGTGGTTACAACTCTTTGTCAGCTCGAGATGTATTTCCCTCCATCCTTTTTTGATGTTATGGTCCATCTGATTGTTCACCTTATCAGAGAAATTAAGTTTTGTGGACCTGTGTGCCTGCGCTACATGTATCCATTTGAGAGATTTATGGGTGTATTGAAGGGATACGTAAGGACTCGTCGTCGACCCGAGGGGAGTATCATGGAAGGTTATGCCGCCGAGGAGGTGATTGAATTTTGCACAGATTATATGGCCGGGGTTGACCCAATTGGTGTTCCTAGGTCCCGACACGAGGGTAGGCTTGAGGGAATTGGAACGATTGGATTCAAAGCTATCGTCCCCGCTCGTGATGTGTACGCAAAATCACATTTTTGGGTCTTACAACACATGACGGAGGTCGAGCCATACATACACGAGCACAAGGTAATGTTACGGTCACAGAATCCTTCGAAGTCAGACATTTGGGTAAGCAGAGAACATAACAGGAAATTTGCTGAGTGGATCCAAGAAAGAGTCACGCGAGCTGCCGAGGGCTCCGTAAGTGAAACTGTGACATGGTTGGCTAGAGGCCCAAGATTCACTGTAGGGACTTGGCAGGGGTACGACATCAATGGGTATTCATTTTACACAAGAGCTCAAGACGCCAAGAGTAGCACGCAATGTAGCGGAGTGACACTGTTTGCTATTTCCGAGGATGCCAGGTCAGTAAGGGCGCTGAACTCATATTACGGTGTTATTGACGAAATATGGGAGCTCGATTACGGATTACTTAAGATTCCCCTGTTTCGATGCCAATGGGTCGAAATCCCTCGAGGTGTTCAAGTTGACAGTTACGGGTTTACTCTCGTCAATCTTGGTAGAGTCGGACACCAAGACGATCCATTCATACTTGCAAAGCAAGCCACACAGGTATTCTACATCGTTGACCCGGCCAATCCAAACTTGCATGTTGTCCTCCACAGCAAGAGACGTATTGTTGGGGTCGAAGATGTTGTCGACGAAGAGGAGTATAACCAATTCGATGAAATACCTCCATTTTTAGAGGACATTCAATCTATCCGTACTGAAGATATCGACGAAACAACGTATCTGCGAGATGACCACGAAGAAGGATTATGGGTTGAGAACCATTGATGATTAATTTCTATTTCAGGGATAAATGCCAAGCAAACAGCCCACAAGTTCTGCAGCAAGGTGAGGAACTTATCATTAATACATCAGGCAGTACATTTTTCTTTAGAATTTAATGATAAGCTAGTTCACAGCATTAATACATCTCAATTTTACTCCACAGCATGAGTTCTAACATGTACAGTACCTTTATCCTGTAAATATTTAATTCTTCCCTTCAAATAGCACTTGCAAAAATCTCATCGCAGCCTCTTCAAAAATCCCTTTTTTCTGACGGTATTTTGTTATTTATACCGATAGAGAAGGACATCTTCTCTCAGGCACTTCAAAACGTTTTCTATCGGTATTGTTCTATTTTACCGTTAGAATAAATTCATTTGTCTCACGGTATTTGTTGTCTGACGGTTTTTTCCTGTTTTTACCGATAGAAGAATACTCTACCGCTTCGAATTCTCAACCGTGTCGCCATGCGTCGCCTTGGAAACTCTATAAGTACCTCGCCATGCGTCGCGGTATTTTGTTGTTTTTCTAATTCTCGAACGGTTGGACTCCTCATCTTCTCTTTCACAATGGCAACCTCCATGGGATCGTCATCCACGGCCTCCCCGGTAAGAACTCTAAATCTCCTCGGTTTACCCCTGTATTGTTAATCCATGTTCAGTTCATTCTTGACCTGTTGATTTGCATAGGGAATGGTAGCCGTGGAAGACACTGCCAAAGTGAAGGCTGACCTGAGGGCCCTCCAGGAGGAGCACAAGCTCCTTACAGACAAGCACACTCAGCTACGGCTTGACCTTGACGATCTCTTCCAGCGCATTAAGCGCATGAAGACGGATGGTGACAATGCTAGGGCGAGGACGAGGCGTCTTCGCGAGGAGAAGAAAGCCGCGGATATGACCATCGCTGGCTGCGGTTTGACTATGAAGGATACCATAGCGAAGCTGACGGAGGTCGCAGGCCTTCTTGACGCGGTAGTAGTTGATCCTAGGGACAACTTGTCGCTAGAGGAGTCCTGCGTCCTGGCTGCAAGTCTAACTGACTCTATTCTACATGCAGCCAGGGCTAAGACCACCCCTTGACCTAGCATTTTGGGTTTTATTTTTTATGTAAGTGATAAAACAACAATGAATGAACAATTTCTTTTTATGTCAATTTTCCAATTTTCCGGCTATCTTCCCTCTTTCTTTAACATTCTGCAGCTTTCAACCACGGTCTGTTTGATGTTAAATTGTGTACCTTTTCATAACTCTGACGGTATTTTGTTGTTTTTACCGATAGAAAAAGGGCACACAAATCTCAAGCACTTAATCAAAAAAATTTTCTGGGGAAAATTGGGCTCACGGGATTTTTTTGTTTATACCGATAGAAAAGGGCACCTTTTCATTACTCTCACGGTATTTTGTTGTTTTTACCGATAGAAAAATGGCACCCAATCTCAAGCACTTTAAAAAAATTTTCTGTGGAAAATTGGTCTCACGGGATTTTATTGTTTATACCGATAGAAAAATGCAATCACTAATTCGAATATTTTTCCGGGAAATTTACTTTTTCTATCGGTATTATTTTGTTGTTTCGATAGAAAATTACATAAGTCTATCGGTATCATTTTGTTATACCGATAGAAAAGTTCCTCCGCTACTTTATTTCTCGTACACGGCCCTTTAGTTTCCCTCCACTCGAACAGTTCCACCTTAGAGCACTGCGTCTCTTTGAGAGCGAAGAAAACCCCAACCTCCGCCGTGAGCACTCACTTCCTCTCTCCCACACGACGATCGCCGGCTGGACACTGGTTCGTCACTGCCACCGGTTCTTATTTTCGTCCTTCGCCCGCCGCTGCTGCGTTCTACACCGCCTCTGCATCACCAGAACTGATCGCCGCCGTAAATACCCTAATTCGTCGTTCTATTTCCAGCATCTTCTTTATTTGATCCTAGTGTTTTGCACGTACTAATTCTTGGAGTTTTGCAATTACACTAGGGTTCCCTATTGTGTTGGCTTATGTACATTCCGCAGGCAATGTTGATTTTAATTAGGGTTTACATAATATGTTCCAGTGCTGTAATGAACCTGTTTTGAGATTTTAACTTCTCTATACTGCTGTATGTGTGATCAATTGTATCCAACTGCCATGTAATGCAGATTATATGTTGGAGGTGTTCTTACACATATTCTATCGGCAGCTCATGTGTTTACCGATAGAAAATTTTCTGCACAAGTAGTAAAACTTAATTTGGATCTGGAAGGACATGAGCCATGCAATGTACTAGTTTGGTTGGGAATTTTTACTCACTTCGTATGAATATATGGCAATGTGGATGGGTCTTCGATGTATATGTTTCAAATGCCTATATACATGACTTTTCCCAACCTAATAGCTGTGAAGTCCTGATGACTCACATACAGGCTAGGCTAAAGATTATGCACAGTAGCACTTAGATGCTTGTGTGCATATTTACGTGTGAAATAATAATGCTGGCCCATGAATATTAATTAGTGTAGCAAATCATCGAGAATGTTATGTGATGACAGTGAATGGTGGCTTGTCAACAAAATTCCATATGTAGAGAACATTGTTATGTTCTATCGGTATCTCACGTGTTTGCCGATAGAAAAATTGTCTTGTGTGGAGGTAATTGTTATGGTCTATCGGCAGCTCATGTGTTTACCGATAGAAAATATTTCTGAAGAGTTCAGTAAGTAATTTATGCATGTCTTTCTTTTTGTATTATTTTCCCTTTTGCCGCCCTAGTTAGTCTCCAGTCCTGGGCTGAGTTATGGAAGTCCAAGCCGAATTAATTGCCATATATATGGTTTGTTGAAGGTTTTGTAGGGCAAGACATGTCGTCGTCTTCATCGGATGGTACTAGTGGTTCGACTAGGGCCAACCCCATCGTAACTACTGAAGATGGGGCTGTTACATCCCAGCGCAAGAGGGTGGGGCGAGGCGCGACGACGTTGGGGCGTTTGGCCAAACGCACTGATCTTTCTTGTGAGTTCAACCAATTTGGGAGGCCGATTGGAAAGAATGCTGGGAGGTACGCGGCCTACGTTGGGCTGTTGGCGAAAGAAAGGGTGAAGATCACCGTCCAGAGCTGGAAGGACGTGACGGCGGACGAGAGGGATAGGTTGTGGGCGGAAGTGAAGGTTAAATGAACTGAAATCGCTGAACTCTTTCGTAATCACGTTCTCTTGGCTTATACTAAAGTTTAACTAACTCGTGATTAATTGTATGCATTTTTCGGAAACAGGCTAAGTGGAACATCCCCGACGATACACCTAGGACTGCCTGCTTGAAGGACATGAACGGAACATGGAAAACCTTTAAGAGCTGGCTCGTCAGTAACTTCCTAGCTGCGGGGAAATCTCCTTGCGAGAAGTACCCCTTCATATCGGAGGAGGTATGGGAGGAATTCACCAAGCAGAAGGGGACTGAGGAGTTCAAGGCCCTTAGCGAGAAGAATAGGGCGATCCAGAAGAGGAACGACCACCCGCATCGGCTCGGATCCCGGGGCTATGCGGGGAAGGAGGAACAGTGGAAGAAGGAAGACGAACAAAATCCTGTCATGGACACCCCTGAGTTGCCGCTCTCCGAGATCAGGGATGAGAGGTGCAAGCGATGGTGGAGGGGGAGGGGGTCCGTGTCGTCCACGGGGTCTGTGCAGTTCGCAACCCCTGGGGACGCCGATGTTGTGAGGCGAATGGTAAGTTGGCTAACCTCGTAAACTGTGTGCGCACAAGTGTATATAAGGCAATTTGTCTCACAAGGTACCTTCAAATGTAACAGATCTCTTTTGAGAAGGACGCAGCGGAGGGATTGTTTACCCCGCAGAGGGAGAACGACATCCTCACCCGAGCTCTAGGAAATAAGGAGCATCCCGGGCCGACACGGGCCGTGGGAGCCATTGTGTCGTGGAAGGCCGGTTTCGTAGATCCGGCTCCACCGAGGAAGAAGGCCCGCACCTGGAAGGAAAAGGAAGCTGACCTCTCCGATAAGATACGGGCTGAGGTACGGGAGGAGATACGGGCGGAGATGCGGGCTGAGATACGGGCTGAGGTACAGTCTGAGGTGCAGACCGAGGTCGCACAAATGAGGGAAGAGTTTGCACGGTTGAGAGAAACATTGCTGGCCAAGAGTTTAGATGCGGATCCCCAGGACGACGGTACCCCGCGGGGTCGGATAAGCAGTTGCGCTTCGAAGGTACTCGCGGATCCAGTGGATCTACTTGAGGTACTGCAAGCCTTCATCTGTGCACTTAAGTTGATGCCACTCCCATTCTGTTAGAGTTGTTTCGCTAACCTATTTTAATTGTTACAAATTTGCAGGGGCCGGAGGGCTGCATCCTACAGAATCACGTAGGCGCTGGGCAGGAAGTGGTTGGACACGGCTTCGTATATCCGTCTGGGCCGGATGTCCGGGTCCACTGTGTACCTCTGCGGTTGGGTTTCGCAAAGGTACAGGTGGACATGGCCATGCCGGGCTACAACGATTCTCCGTTGCCAGTCCCAACAGAGGAACTGCAGACACTTGCCGAGGCAGTGGGCTCCTACGTACAGTGGCCCAAGAAGTGTCTTGTAATACAACCGGTAAATCCTACACATTTTAGATTACATCCTACTCAGTACACTCAACTTGCATAATCTAACATACGTGCTCATTAATTGAAGTGGCCTGCCGCGGGGCTACCAGGGGACTGCGCCCCCAGCTCAGGGCATGAGGGCCGATCTCGTGCGAACCTGGACACATCAAAGACGGCCTCGACCCCACCCAGCGCATCCACGCCTCCACCTCAGAAGAAAGCCGCCATCACCTCGCCCTTGCCTTCGAAGGTACGCGCTCAGTCCCCGGCAAAAGGCAAGGGCGGCAAAGGCAAGGGCAAAGGGCGACAGGGACTGCCGCGGACGTTCACGAACACGCTCCCACTCCTGTCGGAGGCATCTTTGCGGAAATTGGATCGATCAACCAGAGACCTCCACGACTGGTACCTACATCGAGCTCGGCGCAGCCTGAACTTCTTAGTTCCCTACAGGCCTGGGCAGTTCCACCGTGAGCCCGGGACTATATCCGTGGCACACGAGGATCTGTTCGACCTCTACAACTGGCGGGAGCTCGATATGTCCATCATACGGACTGGAGTCCTGTGAGTTTGCTGATGCTATGTATTGCTGTTTTCTAACTCTGTTTGCTAACTCTGCATTAATGTTGCAGTTCATTTGAATACTGAGTAACTTTCTGTGAAATTAATATTAATCTCGTCCTTCGCATGCAGGTGCATGTACAGGCTAGCATCGGAGGCTGCGTGTGACAAGGTGGGTTTCCTCGACCCAGAGAAAATAAGCCTCACGATGCTAGAGCAGGACGCCGCGCACGCTGAGCAGTACATATCCAGCGCGCTGATGGCGCAGCAGGACAGGGACTTCATTCTGGTGCCGTACCACCAAAGGTTAGTGCATTTCGTACTAATTTAACTCAATCTTGTATGTTACACCTGAGATGTACTTTGAGCTAGCGGTCCTCTTTTACGTACAATGCAGGGGCCACTGGATCCTCATCGTGATCTGTCCGCCGAGGAACGAGGTGTACTACCTCGATTCGATGCGTGACAGATTATCGATGGAATATGTGCTCAAGGGGAATATGGGGGCGTAAGTAACTTATATGTTTGATTTAAATTTTGACCTCACTAGCTAATGATAATACATTAACCGGCAATACTAACTGAAATGCAGGGCTTTTGATAAATATGTGTCCGCTGGAGGGAGGCATGCCGCACCGCAGGGCTCCCTACTAGCTTGGAAAGAATATGAGGTACTCACGAGACTTTTTGTTTATGCTTAATTAGTTTATGGAAACAATATATAGCTAACATGTATTCGCATATGCAATTATCTCAGTGCCATCAGCAGCCGCAATCGTGGGAATGCGGGTTTTATGTGCTGCGCTACATGTACGACCTAGTGCAGACAAACTTTTCCCGATTCCCCCAGGTAAGCATCGATAGCTAACTCAAATTTCAAAAATGGGTGTCACGTTCTAAATTAGGATCGAAGTTAGTTACTCAGTATGCACACATGCTTGCAGATCGCCATGTCGAAAGACCAATATGAAAATGCAAAGATTATATATCTTCGACAAATCTGGGCACAATATGTCATGGAGGAAGTAGCACCCAACCATCCAGCATGACAATTTTCTCCTTTTGGTGTACTCTGCATAGACTGTTCATATACATGTGAATAAATATATATATGTGAATAAATGTCCACATTGGATTGCAATCTGTATTTGTCCATACATATGTGAATAAATGTGAATAACTGCCTAATGTGTGAATTTGTTCTGTGAATTTACCTTGCATCTGTACTGTATTGTGTATCCAATCTATACTGTATTGCATCTGTACTGTATATGTGAATGTACTGTATTGTGATGCAAATAAAGTACTGTATATGTGATTGCTCTATCGGTAAATTCATCAACAACCGAGAGACTACTGTCCTTTTTTCTATCGGTACAATCAAAATTAACCGTTAGAAGAGTTTGACCTTTCCTGCCGGTGAACTCATACATATCCGATAGAGTACTAAGCTTTTTTCTGTCGGTAATCTTGTAGTTAACCGTTAGAATAGTGGTACTTTTCAATCGCTATTGACGAGTTTTCTATCGGTAAACTTGTCATATGCCGATAGAATAGTGTGAGTTTTCCTGTCGGTAAACTTATAATTAGCCGTTAGAATAGTGGTACATTTCAATCCGCTAGCGACGAGTTTTCTATCGGTATACTCCTAATATGCCAATAGAGTACTAAGCTTTTTTCTGTCGGTAATCTTGTAGTTAACCGTTAGAATAGTGGAACTTTTCAATCCGCTAGCGACGAGTTTTCTATCGGTACACTCCTAATATGCCGATAGAGTACTAAGCTTTTTTCTGTCGGTAATCTTGTAGTTAACCGTTAGAATAGTGGTACTTTTCGAACTGCTGGACGTAAGAATACGACGGGTTTTCTATCGGTAGATTCATAATATGCCGATAGAATAGTGAACTTCTTCTGTCGGTTATTTACCGATAGAAAATGTCCAGTCTTGTTCTATCGTGTCTATCTCTATCGGTACAAAAACCGATAGTAGAAGGGTTTTTTTTACCGATAGAAGACTGCATTTCTGTACTAGTGAACCGAAGAGATCGAATTTTTCCCAAGGTCTCGGAAATTTGCCGATTTCCACTAATCCTCGTTGAAGCGCTCTTCGCTAGAGCTTATGCTTCGATTTCACTATGGGTAGCCCTTCTCCTCTCTGGATAGGCGAGCTCCGAGCCTTTACAATCAATCGTCGGGCCTCTCCGACACACACCGTCGATGGAGAGATCACCGGACCTCCCGGGTCGTCTAGGTGACGGCAATCACCAAGAGTAACTAGCCTAGCACCTTGCTTGATCAACCTCAAAGCTTGAAGAACAACTATGCAAATACAAAAGGCTTGAAATCAACTTCACTCAACTAGCACTCAAGGTTTGCTCAAGTTTTGACTTCAATTGCTAGAGAATGAGTGTGAGAGAGTTTGCACACTGTTGCACAAGAGTTTAGAGATGTATTTCGTGTGTCTATGACATCTACAAACAGTGGGGTATTTATACTCTCAACAAAACAGTCGTTTTCAAGAAAATTGGGCCAAAGTTGTACTGGCTGGACATTGTCCGGTCAGTACAAAAAACTTGACCGTTACTCACGTGTAATTCAAGTGTCAGTAGCCGTTTGAACAAGTTTGTGAAGGCCGGACAAAAGGATTTGTCCGGACAAAACGTCCGGACAGATACATTTGTCTCTGTTAACACCCCTGTTCAACATTACATGTACACACCGGACAAATCGATTTGCCCGGACAAAATGTCCGGACAAATGTATTTTTCTCTGTTAACACTTGAATTAAAACACTCCAACAATTGTATAGGCCGGACATATGGGATTTGTCCGGACAAAATGTCCGGACAAATACATATGTCTCTGTTAACACACGCATTTTCAATTGCTCAGAACATGTATTGGCCGGACATTGTCCGATCACTTCAGAAAATGTCCGGTGCACTTCAGACAAAAGCCTCCGGACAAATACATTTGTCTCAACTTAACGTGCCGTGAAAATTTGTATTGACCGGACATTGTCCGGTCACTTCGGACAATGTCCGGCCTACATCGGACAGATGCACCGGACAAATGTATATGTCTTTCTTTAAAGTTTTGCACTATTCAGAAGTTATTTGTATTGGCCGGACATTGTCCGGTCACTTCAGACACTGTCCGGCCAGTACAGAACAAAAACAGAAATGCTGAATTTTTACTCAATTTCGATTTGGAGGGTAAATGCAAATGCAAATGTGCTTCTAAAAACTTCAAGGTTGATCAAGAGACTTGTGCTAAGACCCCTCTTAATAGTACGACCATCTAACCTAGAAATTATCAAAACAAGAAAGCGCTAGGTTTAGATATTTGTACTCTTGTCGAGGTTTTCGTCGTTTTTGCTTCATGGAGTCTTGATAACCTTGCTTTGCTCTTTCTTGATGTTTTCTCCTCTGATTTACCTGAGTCTCACACACAAAGATTAGTCGCAAATCTTACGGATGTCATTAATCACCAAAACCCTAATTAGGGTTCAAGATTCAACACTTCTTGCCTCCGTTTTCAACCGCCACAGCTCGTGCCGCCGCTTGTTCCTCTCCTCTCCCTCTCTCAGCGCACCTCACCGCTGACATGACAACAGCCAGTGAGCCGCCGCCTCCTCTCTCTCTCTCGACTCTCTTCTCCAATCTTCCAAACCCTAGATCTAGGCCATTGACGTCTTAGATTGCACTGCCATTTCGGGTGTGTTTTTGTAGGAGTATCTGAATCTGCAAGTGAGGGTGGGTGCCAAGGATGGCCGCAGTGGCGGGGGCGCCAGTGCCAAGAACTCATCATCGTTCCTCAAGTCTAGCACCACAACATTGCTGCACAATCTCAACTAGGCGGAGAAGTCATCGTATGTTTCGCACATCAACACTTACCTTGCAGAGGATCCATTCTTGAAGAAGTACCTGCCAATGGACCCAGCTGGCAACGATTTGTTCGATCTCATCAGGGATGGTGTCCTGCTTTGGTGAGTTGGCTTCTCTAGCTAACAGATACAAAGTACATATCTATTAACTCTCTAAGAAGTTAGATATAGTTTAAAGCCAGTCCTGCCTGATGTTTGTTCATTTATGGATCATTTGCTCAGTAAATTGATTAATGTAGCTGTACCCGATTGATGAGAGAGCAATAAATAAGAAAAGAATTCTTAACTCATGGAAGAGGAATGAAAATCACACGTTGTGCCTCAACTCTGCAAAGGCAATTGGATGCACTGTCGTGAATATTGGTACACAAGACTTGGTGGAGGGAAGGGTATGTTATGTGTTCTCCAATGTGAAGTCCTTTCTTGTAATTCATGACCTATAATTGAAATCAAAAGTTACTGTATCTATTTATCGCATTAGTCACTCTTCTTTATCCTAGTTTTTCCTGTATAATGCTAGTTAATGCAGGTCGAGATGTGCTGCTATTACTAATTTGTTCATCTGGTTTATGCTTATTCCACCATAATGGTTTATTAGCAGGTGAACTTCATTTTTTTTTCCTGTTCACTTGCTGACTACTGCATATTTTTCTTCACCTGTATGCTTCTCCACTTTCCATGATGGTCTACTGTTTCATCCTTGTTTTTTTTTTGGTTAAATTTTTAGTTACCCTACTTATCCTAATGTCCCAATGTTTCTTGTACTTGTGTTTCTTCCTTTTTTTTTTAATTTATTGTTCTCATCTTTATTCCAACTAATTCATGAATAAGTCAAATGTTGACTCACACGAGGTTGCATTGTTTTGTTTGGCAGCCTCGTTTAGTTCTTGGGCTGATATCTCAAATTATAAAGGTACATCATGAACTCAGTTTTGCATCTTGAGCAAATGCAATGAGTGTGCTTTATTTGAATTACTACTTCAGCAAGTAAAAAAGTCTTACAACTGTATATCTAATGTGCCGACATATCATATACAACTTTTGGCTGATCTGAATCTCAAGAAGAGACCCCAACTGGTGGAATTGTTTGACGACAGCAAGGTACATAAAGTTTTTTGTCTTACCATTGCATATAAAAATGCAAATTCATTTTACTAATTATTGTGCAGGATATAGATGAACTTTTGAGCTTATCACTAGAAAAGATGCTACTTCGGTGGATAAACCATCTCAAGAAAGCTGGGTACAAGAAGACTGTTAGCAGTTTCTCTTCAGATGTGAGAAAAAAATTTATAAATAACCCAAAGCAAAAAGATAATTTGAAAAATAACCCACACTTTATGAAAATTGCGAAACTATACTGCCACCTCATTTAATCGCGTCTCACAACTGCGACAATATGCCACCGGGAATCTCTCGCGCCTGACGACCGCGACATGGTCCCAACGCCAATTCTCGCCGACCACGACCGCGAGAACCTTTTATTCCCAAACCCGTGCGCGACAAAGGCTGGCCAGTGGTCTTTTCCAACTCCCATCCGCGACCGAAAGTTGCTTTTCTTTGTCGCATCTCCCACGCGCGACAGTAACTTCCATCGCATAATCTCGCGAGTTTTCATGTGTTCGGCCAGCTTTTAACCCCCCCCATCCGGTCACTCTCTCTCTCATTCATTTGCCCTCTCTCCCACACTTGCTGTACTTCAAAATTTGTGTGTTTGAGCTAATTTTTCTTCAAATCTGATCGTTGTTTGAAGTCAGTGCAGTTGAGAAAGTTGTAGCTTGAAGAAAGATCTTCCAAACGTGGTAACTTTCGTTGAAATGCGATTATTTTGCTAATCTATTTGCTAACTATGTGATTAGTAACTAAGTTGATGTTAAAAGTTAATGTTAGCTGTTATATTTACGCTAGATGTTAATTAAGTAGATGTTAACTAAATAGATATTAAAAGCTTATGTTTAAAACACCTCTTCTATGTTTATCTAAGTATTTATGGTAGTTTAATCACAGTTTTCTTCTACTTTGTATATCTTTCGTATGTTAAAGTTTTAGCATGAGGTGGAAAGTTGGTGAAACTTGACCAGCAGGTGAATGTGGGTATTTGGTCATTATACTATAGCATTAGTAATTTTCTCAGATTTAAAATGGTCATTGTACTGTAGAATTATTCTATCATTTTATGTGACTCTAATTCTTTTGACCTAATTCTAAATACAAGGTTTTACTTGAAATTTTGAAAGTTTGTGGGCTGCAATGAAAAGTGGAGTCTTGTGTAAAAGGGTATTTTGGTCAATTTACTATTCATTTAGTAAAATTTTAAGAGTATTTTAGTAATGGTCTAAGCACATAATCATGCCTTTATTATTTAATTCCAAAATTTTAATTATTTTTTAGGACTACTTTGTAAAGGGTATTTGTATAAATATTACCTTCAGTTAAGTTCATGGGTCATTTAGTAATAAAATTTATAAGGTTTTTCACTGCGTGGGCCTCCTTGCAATTTCATTCTTTTATTCTATCATTTTATGTTACTCAAATTCTTCTGACCAAATTCTAAATACAAGGGTTTACTTGAAATATTCTCGGGATTTCATTCAAAATTTGTACCTTTCCTATATATCCCCAGAAAATAGAAAACTTTTGTGAAGTGAAAAGAATTTTGGTCAAATTACTGTTAACTTAGTGTATTTTTAAAGGTATTTTAGTAATACTCTAGTATACAATAAGGCTTTTCTTTTTATGATGCAATTAATTAAGGGGCTAAATTGTGATTATTCCTTTTGCAATGAAATCCTAAATTGGTGAAACATTAGTAATTAGGTTTATTTCAATTTCCCATAATTTTCAGAAGTTTCTCTTATGCATAGCTTAGCTTTAGGTTTAGAGTATGTTCTATCATTTCATGTGACTCAATTCTTTTAACCTAATTTCAAATAAAAGCAGGGATTGTTTGAACTATCCAAATTGCTCTACTTACTTACATTATAGCTTTCTATATGATCATGCAATGAAATGGAAAAGAATTTGAAATTTAAAAGCTTTTTAGAACATTAAGAAATTTAGGGCATGACAAGGGACCAGTTTGAGTCCCACTCGACCAAAACCAACCAAAACCGGATGCAACTCAACCAATTCGACCAGTTCTGAGTCCAACTCCCTCAAACTGACCAAATCCGAGTACAATTCGACCACACTCGACCACTAACGACCAGTTTTGCGCCTCCCAAACTGAGTCCAGCTCGAGCATGACACGTGGGACCATCTGAACCGTCGAAAAAATCAATCAAACGGCCGAAAAAATAGGTCGTGCCCAAATCGGGGTACTTTTCAACTGCGGGAGCTTGTTGTGTTCGAATGAAGCCGTTTTCGACCACGGGCAGGTTTTGTATTCGAATTAAGGGCTTTTCAACCGCGGGCGGGCTCGTGTTGTGTTCGAATGACAGATTTTTCGACCGCAGTCGCATTTTTCTTCGAATCAAGTCCTTTTCGACCGCAGAGGGCGTGTTTTGTGTTCGAATGACCAAGAATTCGACCGCGGGCGCCGATTTTGCCACCAAAAAGGTCATGACCAGGGTTGAGGTCGTGTAGTAGTCGACTAGGAGTGTTTTGTTGTTTCTTTTGTTTTGTTGGTCGTTGGAGGGTCAAAAGTGGTGGAATTGAGCCCAAATTTGGTAGGATTGTTTCCTGGAACATGGTGAATACAACAGTGGAAGAAACTTGTGAAAATAAGTAAATTTTAGACATAAAATGTCACATCAAGGGAGTTTTGAGCATGAAATTTGCATGTTTTTATACTAAACTTAATGGTCTAAGCATATAATCATGTCTTTATTATTTAATTCCAAAATTTTAATTATTTTGTAGGAATTCTGTGTAAAGGGTATTTTTATAAATATTTCCTTTAGTTCATGGGTCATTTTGGTTTTTCACTGCACCAGCCTCCTTGCAATGTAATTCTTTCATTTTTATTTCATCGAGACTTTTCTTTTATATTAATAATTGGCTAAGAGACTCAATTGTGAATATTCTTTTCACAATTATATTCTTAAATTGGTAATTGGACTTATTTCAATTTTCCATGATTTTTAGATATTTTTCTTGTACATAGTTTAAAGTTAGGTTTTGAGCTTTATTTTATCATTTTATGTGACTCAAATTTGTTTGACCTAATTCTTAATAAATACTAGGGTTTGCTTGAAATTTATTTAGGATTTCATTCAAAATTTCTACGTTTCCTATATATCCTCAGAACATAGAAAGCTTTTGTAAAGCAAAAAGAATAAAAGAGTATTCCAAAGAAGCATACATTTTTTCAACAATATCGTCATGCCTGTTTTGATTTTTGAAAACCGGCATTATCCATAAAACAAATGCTAAAAGTTACAGATGAAGGAGAATAGAGCAACCCAGAAATTACCTATAAATATATTATGTTAACTATGTGATTTAAAAATCATAATATGTTTACTTATAATTGTTGCGTAAATATGTTCCATAGGGAATGGAGCAACCCAAAAATTTCTACATATTTTATGGCGACAGTTTGATTCGTGATGGGCCAAACGGTGTAGATATGAGTCATTGCAAATATGTTATGGCCGATTTGAACATACATAACACATCTTTCACGGATCTTAAGTTATGGATACTTAGTTTGTTCGGCAAGAGTGTAGAACATGAGACAATTCAAGTAGAGGGGCTCATTGTGAAGGAGACAGCCAACGGCCCATACTGGGTGTTGCGCGAACTGAAAGGGAACAACTCGTGGGGGTCCTTTGTGAGGAGAGTGAAGGACCTTATGGCGGTTTGGGCGGTCGGTTTTTTGTTTATGTCCAGTTCGGTGACCTAGAACAGACGGAGGGTGACGTTGGAGCCAGCCCTAGTAGCGACGCACGGGCGGGAGAAATGAATGCACTAATTCCGCCACCATTCAGGGCTAGTGACTGGTCAGAAGCTTTTTGCCACACACGTGTTGATGTGTGTGAGTTCTTGGAAGGTATTGGAACTGTGTCCGACGAAGATGATGAAGATGACTTGACAGACTCTGAAGCATCTGAAGACTCTGATGAAGATGATTTCAGGACCCCCCAACAATGGATTGATGAATCTGGATTTAGTTCGGCAGTGCTGCCGACGGACCAAAACTCAAGATGGTTTTTTGAGCAAAGTAGCATCCAGCTCGAGCAAGAGTTTCGAACAAAAGAAGATGTGCAAAATGCCGTGGCTAGATGGTCTCTTGCACTCAACCGACAGTACAAAGTGGTGAAGTCTACCCCCAGGTTATACGATGTCGCATGTCTTACACCAGGCTGCGCATGGAGGGTTCGTGCCATGCAACCAAAGGATGACATTGGTTTTGTGGTCACGAGAGTTAACGCCCACACATGTGAGCTTACTGAGGCATTGGACAGCCATAGAAAGATGACTGCGGCATATGTAAGCAACATCATCCAGCCCGCAGTGCGGGAGAACGTATCGATAATGCCAAGAGAGATCATCAAGCAAGTGGCAGATCGATGTGGTTATCGTATTAGCTACAACAAGGCACAGAGAGCAAAGCAGAAAGCAATTGAGGACATGTATGGCACATACGAGGATGCATACAACACAGTGGTGCGGTTGCTTCGAAACATTGCACTAACGAACTCAGGCACATTTGTGGATATGCTCGATCAGACAGCTGTTGCCCCGGATGGCAATACCATAGAGAACACAAGAGTTCTGTACCGTTTGTTCTGGGCATACTCGCAGTGCATAGAGGCATTCACATGGTGCCGGCCGGTGTTATGTGTGGATGGCACATATTTGACTGGGAGGTACAAAGGGACACTACTGATTGTGGTTGCTGCAGATGCTAACAATCAATTGCTTCCATTAGCATATGCAGTTGTAGAAGCCGAGAGCACGGAAAGTTGGTTGTGGTTCTTGCTGAACGTGAAGCGAGCGGTTGTAAAGGATCGTGAGAAGATCTGCATTATTTCTGATCGACACAAAGGCTTTTTCAGAGCCATTGAGATCATGCAGGGCGCTCCCGATCCACCTTACAAGTGGGAGGACGTGGTGAGCCGTTGGTGCATGCAACACCTTGCAGCCAACCTCTTCACCAAATTCCAGAGCAAAAAAATCATGGACCTATTTAAGAGGCTATGCTCGCAGAACCAAGTGAGCAAGTACGACACTATCTTCGAGAAGCTCGAGGAGTTGACACTGAAGTACACAGCTAATAAAGGGTCCGAGGCCGGCGATGGGGATGCTATAAGCAAATTTTCATAGTGGATCAGCGACAAAGAAATAGAGAAGTGGTCGTTGCTGCATGACGAGGGTGGGGCAAGGTATGGCATCATGACGACAAATCTATCTGTAGTTTGTAACTATGTTTTGAAGGGGGTGCGATGCTTTCCATTGACCGCGATTGTGGAGATGACATGGTATCACACTGCGCAATATTTCAACAATCGAAGCCTTGCAGCCAAGATGCTGGTCGACGATCCATTTAGAACCTTACTAGACGTGGTGCAGGAATACATGAATTTTCGGATAAATAAGGCCCAAACGCACGAGGTGGAGATCATCAACCGATTGCACAAGATAATTTCAGTCCGACTGCGCCAGAAGCGGGTTAACGGCCATCTCAGAGCCAGCAGGGTACATGAAGTCATTCTGGGGGATGTTGCGGAGTGCACATGCAACAAAGCCATGTTATTACACAAGCCATGTTCGCATGTCATTGCTGCATGTGCGGCACTCGGTATAAGCCCATCTCCATACCTTTATGAGTTCTTCAGCCTTCATAACCTTCAGCAAACTTGGAGTGGTATTTGGAGGGTCTTCATGAAGGTTGGTGATTACAAAATAATTCCATCCGGTGAGACCAGGTGGATCCCACCTTTCAACCTCAGGAGAAAGGGACCTGGTCGTCGGAAGATGCGTCGCTTGCACAATGACATGGACGAATCACAAAAAGCAAGCACTCGAGGTAGAAAATGCTCGATTTGCAAACAAGCCGAGCATACCAGAAAGAATTGTCTACATGCACCCGGCCCATCCACCTAGTATTCACACATGTAATAGTGACGCGTAACGAGTCATGTGATCATTCATGAGTTCTGTATTCTGTCGTTATTTAATATTTTCCAATATTTTGGTGGTCCTTTCACATTCGTAACAGTGGATGTTCTATGGATACTCTAATTGAGCCAGAAACTTCTCTATTTATAGTACACAGGTAAGCATGCCAAAAAAAAATTCCTTGACAGACTCTTGGTATTGCAATGAAACATTGCACATGAAATGTCGTACAAAAGGTGTTTTAAGCGTGATTTTTGCATGTTTTCAGAACTAAACTTGGTAGGCCTGATCCCTTCAACACAGAGAACACAATTGGGAAAGAATCTTGTAGAAATAATGAAACTTTGCACATAGAATGTCGTATGGAAGGAGTTTTAAGTGTGATTTTTGCACGTTTTTAAAACTAAACCTACGGTAAAATTCTACTAGATTAAGACTTATGAGGTGTCAAACCCAAACTCATTTCTTCGTTATATTTCGAATTGTTATGCTAACGATAATTAATTTATGCAGAGATGGCTCACGAGGATGTACGGCTTCCAGAGCTACTCAGTGGCAGGTGGGACAATGCTCATCGTGGGCGTGTATTGTCGCGAGGTGGACATCTTGAGCCACTTGTAATGAGGGCTCCCATGGAGTACTGGCCTCTTGATGCGAGATACATCCCTATTCTCGCAGAGGCGGGTTTACTACCGTTTGCTCGTATGCTGCAAACTGGTCATGGCCTCACATTGGATCGGTCGTTGGTCACCGCATTGGTGGATCGATGGCGCCCCGAGACACACACGTTCCACTTCCAATGGGGGGAGATGACGATCACGTTGGAGGATGTGGGTATGCTCCTAGGCCTACCTGCCGCAGGAGCACCCATCGTTCCATCACCGCCGCCTGCAGACTGGCGCACTCAGGTAAACCTTAGGTTCAACATCGTTCAACAGGCAGATCAGATCCCATCAACTAGGCGTGGTGTGCCGCATAGGTTTTTGTTGCACTACCTTGACTACCCGCCTGATGCGCTGGAGCATGTTGTGCGCCAGCATTTGTTCGCATACCTGTTGGTAATGTTCCAGTATATCCTGTTCCAATCTACACACGGGGATACAGTTCGCCCATGGTTCATTCCATTGGTGGAGAGCATTGTCGATGCCCAACCAGGGCATGTTCCCCAGTACAACTGGGCCATGTCCGTGCTTTGTGGAACATACCGGGGGTTGTGCGATGCATGTGTCCGGACTGCCCCAGAGTCCGTATTGTCGGGATGCTCCCTCCTGCTGCAGCTATAGTCTTGGGAGCATTTTCCAATTGGCCAGCCACGCTTGGATCGACCGGTGCATCCGTACCCCGAGCCTCATGATGTCCATGATTGGGTGGATCACCCAACCATGGGCACAAGATGGATGCACGGTCGACCGAGATGGTCTGCGAACCAGGTTCGCCGGTGCTACGTCTTGTACCAGGGGGATTTCGATCTACTCCACTAGTCGCGAGTCGTATGGTGTCTGTGGACACCAGATTTCATTGAGAGCATTGCACCGCATGGCATATCAATCTTGTGCACAGCGGGCAACGATTGTAGGATGACATGACGTCATCTTGTGTTCTCTCATATGGTGGGGCCGTACTACCCGGAGCGGGTGATGCGTCAGTTTGGATTATATCAGCACACCCCACCTCCGGAGAGAGAACGTGACAGGGATCTCCCCAAGGAGGTGCACAGGTACACCCATGTGTGCATAATATATGAATTCTATTTTTCTGTTTCGATACCTACCATTACCTCCATTTTATTTTGTAGGCAGAGTAGGTAAGGAAGGCAGCCCGACAATTGGGTGCACAAGAATGGCAAATGGGTGCAGGAGTGGAACGACTTGCACAGACCGATGTAATTGCAGAGGTTCGAGTGTACGATCACAGTACGTACCAAGCGTATCTTGATTGGTACATGCCCCGTACCCGCACGCGGCTTTCTTGTGTGCCTGAGGATACACCAACACATATACCGCATTCGGAACGTGTGCAATTAGGGTTTGATTCTGATTGGCCGGGCCGGATACATCGCTCAGTACATTTTTACGATATTTCCCCTTTTGCATTCATCATTTACTCATTTTACTAACTAATACACTATTTGTCTTTCTCAGTTCGATGTTGCAGCTGCCATCGAGCAGCAGACTAGATCGATTTTGTCTAGCATAGCACGCGGAGGTCGCTGGTGCCGTACTGAGTTTACTGGAGCCATCCGTGCGGTGAACACTGCTGCCCAACGAGTCATGAGCGACCTAAGTTGCGGACGTACTACTGACACATTCATTCCAAGACAGCCTATGGCGCGCCCACCAAGCCCAAGGTCTACTCGACCCTCCTTTGCACGCCCCAGTACCTCGGGCACACGTCCTACTCGACACAGCGCATCATCGAGGTGGGGTACTGACACAACAGGCCCATCTAGCACCCCATCAATTCTTCCACACTCATCGTCAATGTTTTCTCGTCGCGATGGATCACTACATATAGGAGAGCCATCGACACATCATAGCCCAGGAGGCAATGATTCTGATGACTCCGACGACCCGGAGGACATCAGAAGAGCTCAAGAGGCTGCTGATAGGAGTTTCGCAGAGCAACTAGCTGCAGATGATCATCGTTGGGATCAGCAGGATTTGGACCGGGTGAACCAGCTTTACTCTGCTCCTTGGATGCCTCCGCAGCGAGCACAACCTGCTGAGGGTGCATCTTGGGCATCTTGGGGTCAGCCGTCGGAGCAGACAATACATGCGCCACAGGGGGCTGAGGTTGAGTGGGTGGCACAATAGAGGGAGCATGACGATTGGGTGTCCAACATGCTGGGGATGGATAATCCCTATGCACATCAGCACCGCACGCATGACGAGCTTCAACCGAGTCAGCTCCATGATGCTCCGCCACCCACACAGCTTTCACAACCATTAGGGCTGTCAGACCGCTACGGACCTTCTACTGCAACTGGTCGGAGACCACATAACCCGCCTGATACTTATTCACCCTCGCCTTTTCAGAGAGATAGGCATCACAAAAGAGGGAGGCGATTTAATAATTAGATATGTTAATGGGTCAGCACACCATGGGATGTACTTCTAAATAATATGTACTGATGGTTTGTTTCGGCTTTTCAGTGTGGCGTTCCATATTTTCAAACAATTAATAATTTCCAAATATTGGACTTCAAATTTAAAATTGGCCATGCCAATGCCCATGCTGGGCTCTGTTGCTTAGGGGTTGGGCCCTTCAGAGCCCCGGTTCGTCCAATTTTCATCGTCTTCTTCGTTCTTTATCCAAATAAACTCGAAATTCTTCCAAATTTTGTATAAATTATCTTTGAAACATAAAAAACACAATCATGAAGGTGGATTGTAAAAATGATACAAAAATTCACATAAAATATCACGTCAAAAGAGTTTTTAGCATAAATTTAGATGAAAACTTAGGGCAAAAGCTATACCAATTAAGCACTAATCAGAGATTTTCTCATCTTTAAAGGTTAATTATTTGAAATGGAAACGACCAGAGGAGAAGTATAAACGACCAGATGAGAAATGGACAAGGAAAGTATAAAAAAAGTTATTATTTTATGTGACATTACACTGGAAACGACCAAAGGAGAATTGAGAAAATCTCTTTTCTGTCGTGGTTCCAGAATGGAAAAGGCTATTATCGCGTGGAAAAGGCTATTGTCGCGGCTCTAGAATGGAAAACGTGAGGTCGAAAACAGTATCAAGTGATTCTCCTTCTGTCGCGGCTCCAGAACGTAAAAGATTAATCTCGCTGGTCAAAAAAGGAAAAGGTGGAATACCTTACTGTCGCGTCTCAAACCCGCGATAAATGTCTTCTCGCGGCTGACCAGGTTAGTCTCGCAATTTCGTTAAACTGTGTGTCATTTCTCAAATTAGTTTTTTGCTTTGGGTTATTTATAAATTTTTTTCCAGATGTGAAGGTGCATGCAGCAAAAAACTATTGACATTCACGACATTTATTCATCACTTGTGTTTCTGTCCTTTCGATATGATAAAGTACCCATACCATTTGAGTGAATTTGATTGTTGCACTAAAATTTAACAGGAAAACCGACAGCTGAAGAAATTGCTTGTCGCATCATTTATTTACAATCATTTAATCCCACTAAAACCCCCAGTTGAACTCAATACATTTTATGCATTATAGGAGAAGTATCTTGGCCTGTATTTCATCCATCAAATAGTTTTGCTTTGCTATGTGCTTATGTTGTTGTTCAACTTCTGATGATCTTATAAGTTGGTTCTGTACAGGATGGTGAAGCCTATGCTTTACCTTCTCAAAGCTCTTGCTCCAGAGCATTCCTCTGAAAGCTCATTAGATACTAAGGATCCTAATGAAAGGGCAAAAATTGTACTTGAACAAGCAGAGAAGTTGGACTGCAAAAGATACTTGACTCCAAAGGATACTGAAGGCTCCCCCAATTTGAATCTTGCATTTGTCGCACAAATATTCCAGCATAGGTGAGAACTGCGTTTCTTGTTCAACAAAAGAGTATTAAGATATTCTTTTTGGGTTTATTATGTGAGCCATTTTCTGCATGCTGCATCGCGTTCAGATTAAAAGGTTCTTAGCCAGTAGTTTTTGTAATGTCATTTGATCTTTATTTGAATAACATGGTTTTGGTCGTGCAAGAATGGTTTAACTAGTGACACCAAGCAGATTAAGCTCACACAGACAGCAACACAGGATGATGTTCTATCATCTAGAGAAGAAAGAGCCTTCCGAATGTGGATCAATAGCCTTGGAATCGAGACATATGTGAACAATGTTTTTGAAGATGTTCGCAATGGGTAACCACTACTTGAGAGTCTTATATTTGTCTGTAAATGAGTTGCTACTTAATGTGTAATGATTGTGCAAATGGGTTCTCCTTGAAGTATTTGACAAAGTTTCTCTAGGATCTGTCAACTGGAAACTAGCATCGAAACCGCGAATTAAGCTACCATTTACGAAACTGGAGAATTGCAATCAAGTTATAAAAATTGGGAAGCAATTGAAGTTTTCATTAGTGAACTTAGCTGGAAATGATATTGTTCAGGGAAATAAGTTAGAAATGTACCAAGTCTTGACAAGTCCCGCAGTGCTCCGAGTTTTTATTTCAGATTGTTCATTTACTGTTTTCTGCAATAGCTACACTAGCTACTCATTGACAATTACTACAGTAACATTGATAGTTAACTTTTTTTGGTTAAGTTGTTTATTGCTAATAGATCTTGATTCTGAACATTTGAAATTTGAAAACTGAGATGTTAGTTTGTTTTGAGACTGAACACTGCCTTATCTTCTCACATAATTGTAGATATTATGATGAAGTTTTCCTCTTTTGAGATTGTTGTTGAGATGATTTATAGTATGATATTTTAATGGTTCTTATTAATGAACCGTTAGAATAAATTGACATATTCTAATGATTCTTATTAATGAATTGTTAGAATAGTTTACTATATTCTAATGGTTCTTATGAATGAACTGTTAGAATAGCTTACTATATTCTAATGATTCTTATTAATGAACCATTAGAATAAATTGACATATTCTAATAGTTCTTATTAATGAACCGTTAGAATCTAGTAAGCTATTTTAACGATTCACTAGTAAGAATCATTAGAATATAGTATGATATTCTAACGATTATTAAGAATGAACCGTTAGAATAATTTACTATATTCTAACGGTTCATTAATAAGAACTGTTAGAATAAGTTGTTTTACTAACGATTTCAAACCGTTAGAGTAGTGTTAGACTTCTTCTATCGTGCCAATCACTAGCGGTTGGAGAACCATTAGTACAGATGTTTTGGAACCGTTAGTACTCAGAATTTTTGTAGTAGTGCAAGGAGCTTCCTTGACTTGACCCAAAATACACACTTCGCTGGGTTAAGTTTGATGCCATGAGATTGGCGAAAGTCTCAGCCAACTCTTTGAGGTGATCGGAACACTTTGTGCACTTGACGACCTAATCATCGACATAAACCAAGAGGTTACGACCAACTTGCTCTCAAAGCGTTTTGTAAATCACTCGTTGATAAGTTGCACTAGCGTTTTTCAATCCGAATGGCATCCTTACATAGCAATAAGTGCCAAATGGAGTAACGAATGTTGTTTTCTCCTCATCTTCAGGCACATACTACCTTGATGGTAACCTGAATAGGTGTCTAGGAAACTCATTAGCTCACAGTCAGTGATCGAGTCAACCAGCTGGTCTACCCTGGATAGAGGGAAATCGTCCTTAGGGTAGGCGTTGTTGAAATCTATAAAGTCTATGCATATAAACCATTTTCCATTAGACTTTTTCATGAGCACGGGATTGGCTAGAAAATCCGGATGCTCGACCTTCTCGAATTATCTCCGCGCCAAGCAATTTGTCGAGCTCAACGCAAATTGCTTCCTGGCAATCAGGGGCAAAACAGCGAAGCTTCTGCTTGATCAAGCGTGAGCCTTTAGTTATGGATAGTCTATGCTCGACCACCTCCTGTGGTATGCCCGTCATGTCTGATTGGCTCCAAGCAAAGATATTAGAATTCTCCCTCAAGAATTTTGTTAGTTCTTGAACTTCCTTTGCTGGGAGATCAGTATTTATTTTCACCTTCTTGGGATTAAAGCCAAGTGATATGAGCACGACATCACTTGCGAGAACCAATGGTGTCTCGGTGTTCCTTCGGGCACTGTTTCTTGAATAGTGTTGGCCTCTCTAGTGGGTAAGACCTCGACCAACTCCAGGGATCAAGCAAAACTCCTCTGTAAAGCTTCTTGGTCCCCTTTGACAGTGATCGTGCTGTTGGGTCTCGGGATTTTGATGGAAAGGTATGCATAGTGGTTGGTCATCATGAACTTGATCAATGATAGATGTCTCAGTATCACATTATAGGTAGACAGTACATTCGTAACATCAAAAGTTATTACTTTCGTTTTGTAGTTTTGAACGTCGCCAAAGGTCACCGCCAAATCAATTTGCCCCTAGGGCTCGATCGCAACGCTAGGGGCTAGCGTTCGGAAGAGATTCTTCACCAGCCGAAGCATATCACGAGTGATTTGCATCGATGGCAGTGCGCTGGCGAATAGAATGTCCAATGAGTTGCCTCCATCCATGACAACCCTCTTCAACTTACATTTGTGGATTGTAGGCTCCACAACCAATGGGTCTTTTTGTAGGTACGCCAGCTTAGTGGGCTGATCCAGCGATTCATAGGACAACACCTGATCAGACCATTTCGGTGGCACTCGAACAAGGATGGATACGACACATACTTCCTGGAGCACACCATTGCACTATCGACGGAACTCGTACATTGAAGAACCACCAATAATGGCATTGACCTCACGGTTTACTTCCTGGAAAGGAAGGTCATCTTCATCCTAGTCTCCAAGGCTCAAGAGATCAGGATCTTTGCCTTGCTTGGGCGGTACAAGAAAATCTCCAGCTCCCTTGTAGTACTGCTCAAGTTTGTATTGCAAAACTCGACAGTCCTTGGTGTTGTGGGATGATGCCTAGTGATACTGGAAAATTTTTTTGCCGCTCACTCCTCCCGCAGTGGGTTCAAGATCTCTGGGACCCAACCTTAACTGCAGAGGTACACGAGGGGCATTTGGTCCACGTTCTCGACCACAGCCATGGCCACTGGGAGCAGGAGCAATGCACTCGAAGTAGCTCACAGTGAGCACTTCCCCGATGCTCTTTCTTAAAACCCTCCTTGCAGTCGTCCTTCTACTTTGAAGGTTTGGGCTTTCCTACTGCTTCTCTGCTGTCACCTAAGTTTTTTTTTCTTTCATTCGATGGCTTTGTTACCCACATCATGCTTTTCAATGATATCAAAAACCTCACACATTGTTCGAGCCATGGTGAACTTGTGGGTAAGATGCTCATCCTAGACGCCGGCGATGGTAGCGTCAATGACACTGCTCTCCTCAATATCTAGAATCAAGGTGCACAGTTTGGAAAAACGACGAAGTAATTGGCGCATGGACTCCTTGCTTTGGCATGCACAGAACAATTCGTTCATGTGTTTCGAGCACTAGTAGCTTTCTTGGAAATTCACACAGAATTTCTCATATAGCTGCTCCCACAAACTGATTGAATCAGGTCAAAGGTTGAAGATCCAAGATGTTATAACGCCCTCCAACACCGTAGGAAAAAAGTGCGCCATGGTGGTTTCATCACCGCCAGCTGCCAGTACGGCGGTGGCATAGACTTGTAAAAATTCTTTGGGGTTAGTTTTTCCATTACACCTTTCGGTAAGGGAAAGACAAAACCCCTGAGGCCAGCGCACCTCCCAAAGGGGTGTGGCCTGCGCTCAATAGCCGTGAGAAGTGCAGTGAGCAACTGTATGGCCTCTTCACTTATGTCGAGGCTTGTGATCGCCACTAGACTCATCAGAGGAAACTAAGTCCCTCGACGATGATGCTACAGACTCCTCACGTGAGTGTTCGGAGGATGGAACCGGAGTCCTAACACTCTCAAAAATGCTTGTGTGCCTCCTAGTGCCCCGGCGCACTCGCTGATAGTAGCATCGAAGCCCTTCTCTTGGCCATTGTCACTGTCCTAGGCAGGCAATCGCAATGGCTCAGCAGGTGCTCGAGCGAGAATATGGATCTCCCGCTACATTGTTTAAACTGCGCATGTCAGGTTGTGGACCATCTTGGCCAGCGCCACTAAATTGGGAGTCTCCTCTACCTCGGGCAGTGCAGGTCTAGACTCCTCTTCTTCACTGTGTTCGTTCACTCTCGTCGAAGGACCAGGAGGAACTATAGCAGCTTGACAAGCGGTTCTCTTTGGCATCCTTAACGAATCAGCACATTAGTCGTGCGGTCCCCATGGTCGGGGCCAATTGTCGAGGGATTGTCTCGGTACATGAATTTATTTGTTCAATGGTAGAACATGCGCTTGTTGATTGTGACAATTGGGAGCCAAATGATAGAGATGACACAGGAGATTTTTATAGGTTCAGGTGGAATGGATCCATCCCTACATCCTGGGGCACTATCATGGTGCCCTGTAGTGGAGCAAAATGTCCAGGAGTGCCATGACTATATCGCAAAGATGTTATAGTGATGGTTGAGCACAAGGCAAGGAATCCAATCCTTTACCGAGCGCTGATGAAGATTTACAAGAGTGCTGGAACAGACAGGACCATGTTCTCGAGCACTAGAAAGAAAGTAGCTATCCAACATAGAGTTTGATTTAGTGATTCCTCTCCTCCTCCGTTCCTTCCATCCCACCCCCTACTTCTCTGCACCGTCCTTTGAAATTAAAGTAGGTAACAGATGATTATTCCTCCTTAGAAATTGGGACTTGGCGGGATTATCGAACAACACCTCCAAGTCGATTACGATTCTGTTGGTCAAAAGATTTCGACTAGAGGAGGGTGAATAGGAGATAAAAAATTTCTAGATATAATTAGCAATTTCAGCTACAAGTACAGATAAAAAGTGTTATGTCCTAAGATGATCAAGTCACAAGCAGTAAGTAAATTTCAGACGTAACAAAGTAAGAGAAGAGGTAACCGATGACACGATCAGTTTTTCCCAAGGTATCGGAAATATGCTGATTTCCACTAGTTTCGTTGAAGCACTCTACACAAGACTCTCACCTCAGTTCCACTAACGGTTGCCCTTCTAATCTTCGGATAGGCGAGCACCGAGCCTTCACACCCAAATACCAGGCCTCTCCAACAATCGCGGTTGATGGAGAGATCGCCAGACTCTACAAGTCGTCTAGGTGACGGCAATCATCAAGAGTAATAAGTATAGCCCAATCACTTGATCTACTTCTACACAAGAAGCTCAATATGCTATGTACTTCACTCTCTAGGCTAGCTCTTCAATGCAACAGATGAATTGAATACAATTTCGCTAGCTCCAAATGCAAGTATTTGTGAATGAATGAGACTTGAATACTCTAAGATTTTTGCAATTTACTAGCAGCAACTAGCAGTAATGTTTGAGTGCAAAAGATTCGGTGTTAAAAGCTTCACGAGTTGTATTTAAAGTCCTCCAATAAAAAAACTAGCCATTTGTCTATTTCAGACAAAAACTCATATTGGCTACTGGGCATTAAATGCACTTGTCAGTGACTGTTTGACTCAAGCTT
This sequence comes from Pharus latifolius, assembly GCA_019359835.1. Classification (NCBI taxonomy): domain Eukaryota; kingdom Viridiplantae; phylum Streptophyta; class Magnoliopsida; order Poales; family Poaceae; genus Pharus; species Pharus latifolius. The sequence goes on along the minus strand of CM033319.1, from coordinate 48,989,472 downwards.
GTGAAAGAAGCTTGGTGCAATTTCGGGCGAACTACTGGTTTGCACAAGTGAATTTTCTAAGGTTGCAATATTGCTGAACTGAAAGTGACCAGGAATAGTTCTGGTGTGATCATGACCAAGTTCAGTATTGACACGACCAGCATTGATCAGATATGACTACAACTAGTTCTTGATACTGGCACAACTAATATTGAACTAGTACGACCAGGTTCAATACTGATATGACCAGCTTTTGTACAGAGTCCATCTCGACTAGGTCTTGTACTACTAGTAACTTTGTTTAACTTAGTTGACCAATCCATTACTGTTGCGACCGAAGATATTGAGACCACAGATTCTGTGAGCATAGACATTGAGATCACGGACTCTGTGACCATGGACATTGAGATCATGGAGTCTGCGACCATGGACATGCGACCACAGAGTTTGAGACCATGGACATGTGACCACCGAGTTTGTGACCATGGAGGTTGCAGACAAAGACGTTGAGACCAAGGACTCTGTGACCATAGTCATTGAGACTACAGACTCTATGACCATACACATTGAGATCACAGAGGTCACAGATTCAGCCCTTGAGACCTAGGTCCCTGTGACTATTACTATGCAGAGAAGCTTTAGCTTGCATCTAAACTATATGATATGCATTTTTAGCTTCAAGATATTAGATAGACCAAGCATGCTACACCCCTCTTAATAGTATGACCGATAAAACTAAAACGAAAGAGATTATCTAGTTGACTTAATCACTAATGACCGGTAAAGAAACTAGACAATGAACCTTAGCCTTCATCTTTACCTCAGCCATCTCTCAGGTGGTTTGAGGGTTCCTAGCTTGTTGCTTTTGTCATAGATTCATCATGCTTTGATTTGAAACTAAAAATAGTCACAATAAACATGTTAGCTCTGTTTGTTGTCATTCATCACCAAAACTCTAAATCCTAAACGTGCTTATATTCAACAGATTCGAGCGCTAAATCCAAAGATAGTAGTGGTAATCATTATCTATAGAGAAATCGTGGACTTGGCCATGGTTACTGTGGGACCCTCATTTGAGGATTCCGATGGCAACCGCCCAGGTGGATTGCACACAGAAAGGTACATCACAAGCTCACAATAACAGGATTTACTTTAAACAATAAAGCAAATAGATAAAACAAGTACAAGGTCACGGGGACCACTATTACATTATCATAAAGCCAAGAATGGCTTTAATTAAAGTTGATACAAAGCAGAGGGTTTTTCAAAATCAAAAATCGAAAAGGATCGCAATCGAAGTACCGAACACAGAAATAACAACAACAAAGGTCTTCATTTCCTTCTGCAGCGGTTTGGCTCGGGCCTTTACCACATCGAACTCAACTTGGCGCATGACCCTCCTAGAAGCTCAAATCGTCTGGAAAGGTTCCTTCCTCCTCTCGGTGCTCAAGGCTAAAGGAATCAGGATCCTCAAATCCTTTCTCCTTATGAATTTTTTTTGTAAAGGCAAGGGTGAGCATATTTTTCCACGATGCTCAGCAAGTCCCGTTATGAGAATGCAGATATATAGATGAGGGGTTTTCAAGGAAAGAGGTCTTGGCTTTATATATGGGAATAGAATAGATTTTCACTCTCAATTTTTAAGAAAAGGTTTTTGTTTTCAAAAGCGAGGATTTTAAAATCCTAAGCTAGATTTTCAGAAGATGTTGTGGGTGGGCGGTCTTCCATGAGTCACCATTTTCCGCAAATTTTGTGAAAAACTTTCCAAGAGCTACTTGTGCTGCATCGACGTGAATAGAATCCACAGCGCGCAGACTCCATAACCTGGGAGCTCAGAGTATCTGATACTTTTTATACTTTGCAAAGGTGTACCACCTTAATCCACCGATCATTCGGCTTTCAAGTCGGATCAGCTCCATGCGACTTTTACGCATGTGACAAGGCCGAGATGACACAACAGTTTACAGTCCTAGCATTAACAATTCCCTGCCCGGTAAATAGACAGTTAAGTCTCAAGTACCGTTGTGGGTCCTCCCCACTGCCTTACTTCCTAGCCTGGGTCTATGTTCTCGCAAGACACATAGCCTCTCTTGATTACAGTCGCGCACGACTTAATCTGGCATAGGGCGTCTTCCTTCTTTCCACCTTTTCCTCTCATTATTTTTCTGAACTCACATCACTCATGGCCCTCAGTGGCCCACCAGTTCTCGCAAGAAACCGGATCGACAACCATTGCAGGGAAAAGCTAATACTAAAGAAAGCTACTAAGTTGCGCCCGTCCCATAACCGGGCAAGTGGTTGGTACGTTTTTCATGCCGCATAGAAGTACAACACAAGGTTCTAGTCCTTATGAATCTCTAGTGAGGAGTCTTTCACATTCCCAGTGCGCACACAGCACCATCCAATCAAACCATCCTCACTATCGATTCCAATCACATTTTTTTTTCACAAAAAGGGGTTTTGAACATGCTTTTCTCATATGTGACCATTCAACATTTAACATATAATCTTGAGCATAGCATAGCCTAAGCATGATATTCTAGGGTGACAAGGGTGCAGGGATATTCAATGTCAAAAGGGGCTTTACAGTTATTTAGGTCATATCTAATCATTTCATTAAAACATAACTCTTATTTGAATCTAAAGCATGCATATACTTGAAAACAGTTAACATAATTCATTTCAAAATATTAGGTTAGACATGATCAAGGGTTTGAGACTTGCCTTGCAATGCTGGGTCTAGTTACTTGGATAATTCTTCGAAGATTTCTTCCACTCCTCCAATCTCTGGTTCCACGGCGGATACAGATAATACACACATACGCTATATAAGCATACAGAAGATAGTCTTTATGGGAAATGATACGTAAAATATATCATGCATGCAGGGGAAAGGTTTGGACAAAGTCACTTGGGTGCTGATTGAAGAGATGGGCTAAAAAGGAGTTGAATGTCGAAAGGCTGACATTCAGTCCACGGCAAGACATAACCTTAAGTTGGTCTTAGGTAGGTTTTCTGGAGAAATGACAGTAGAGAAAGTTGTAGAGCATAACTCCAGGAATCTAATGGACAAGGTGGCATTTCAATTGCTCAAGTGTAACAGGTCTAAATCATTCAATGCCACTGGTGGACATGCACTGACATAGTGCTGGACATGGCCAGAAACTAGGGCATGGCATAACTTTTCATCCAAGGCTCCAATTGATGCACCACTTTGTCTGGGGCTTAGGCCTTGATAACAGGAACAAAACACTCAACAGGTTCAAGGGCAGAAAGTGGCCGGAGGGTGGTCAAATCAGGCGAGTAAACACGGTGGCCTGAGTTACTGCACATTGATTTTAGCATTGGAATATCTATTGATTCAGGTCGATTCAGGAGTCGAGCTAGTAGACAATATTGCTCAGGGTACTGGAGTCTATCTAAGGGACAAAGTGACCAGAGCTAGATCGGTTGGAGAAGAATTCCGGCGACCGGCGCTGGAGAAGACGACTCCTAAATTGGGCGTTTTTGATTCAGAGAGTTTGAACTCGATTGCTTGCTCAGGGAGTGAGAGGGTGAAGTGAGGGAACTATTGGTGGGGTTAATTCGGTCGGGGGATGGCCGGAGAAGCTCGGCGATGAGAACCAGTTCACTGGTGGCGCGCAAATTGGGGAAAGCCACAATCTTGGCTCAATTTTGAAATCCAAACTCGTAGGCTTGCTAAAGGGAGTGTGCTGAACAATTTTCATCACTGGAACGAGGGCTGATTTGGATTAAATCGGGCAGCATTGAGGAAACAGGGGATTTGGGCTTTTCTGGTGATCGCTGGCGTTGAGGTTCGCCAGGGGCCAATTAGATGATATGATAAGGACAGGGGAATGAGAGTAACTCACTGGTGGCCTTGGTTTGGAGTGAGAAGCTGCGGGCGAAGCTGGCGCCGGAGGCCTCAAAAGCAGCTCGCCGAAGAAGAAAGTGCTCACGGCGGCGCTGAGGAACTTGGTTGCTCTCTGGTGGTAGAAGCTAAAGCATGCAGTTGAGGGGTGGTGTGAAGTGATTCTGGGCAAGAGGGGAAGCTTATATAGGCGAAGGGCTGAGCTCTCGGGAGTTGAAGCATATCAAGTGGGATTCGCGGTTGACATCGGAGAAGGGATCGAGACGACGTCGGGACGCGGCAACGACTGTGCTAGAGAAGGGGGATCACGCCAAATCCTGCTGGAGCAGGGCGACGAGATCACTGGCTTCGGCATGGCTGCAACGTGGCGTTGCTTTGCTGCTGCTGGAGCACGCGCGCGCGCGAGGAAGTCACGGCACAGTGCGGGCTGAGGTTGCTCCACGGTGGCGGCACGGTTGCGCACAGGTGGTGGCTACGTGGCGGTGACGGTGGCAGCGTGGGATACTTCACAGGCGGCGAGGTCAGCGGCGAGGCAAAGCGGCGGGGTTCTGGTCGAACGGTGCTGGAGCTCTGGTCGAGAGCAAGGACCAGGGGCTTGGTCGAAAAGGGCTGAACAAGAAGGCTAGGGCTGATCTGTAATTTCATAAACCTTAACCAGGGACTGTTCTGCAAGGATTTGGATCAATCTGTAAGGAATTTGGTTCGGGAATTTGGGCCTATTTGCAAATCTGGAGATCTAAAGGGCTGATCTGAGTTCTGGTTTTGCAGATGAGTACTACTAAATCTCTTGGACTCATCTAGCAAGAAAAACGGTAAAAGCCGATAAGATCTGGTGGTTTTGACAAAAATCGAAAACAGGGTAATTAGGGAAAACAGGGTAATTGCGGTTTGAAACTTTGGCGAGGCTGAAACTAGGGTTTCGGTTGATCTTTTGGAATTCTTCCAGAAGGGAAAAATGTTCAGAATAGTGAATGGGAGATATTCACTGAATCAGATCAAAGTTTGGAGATGGTCTGAGACTTTTAGTCTTTTTGGGCTTCTGACAAATCTGAAAAGAATTGATCCGCGATACCTCTGGACTAAAAAGCGAAAGTGGTCTGAAAGGTGGAGTTTAACTGCCAACTTTTTAAATTAAGGTAGTGGCATACCTAAGATCATAATTCTGAGATAAGGATCAAAAATGGGGTTGAGACATCCGAGAATCCAATGAAGATACGCTGACTGGCAAGCTAAAGAGATGGCAAAATTTGGGATGTTACAGTTACCCTGGCTGACAGGTGGGTCAGTGGTATTAGAGGTCTAGTAGTTTTTCTGGCTGGATGCCTTCCACATTTACGGCGACAAGAGTTTCCCTCCAGCAGTTATTTGGACTAGATTTTTGCCACATGTACGGTAGCAATTTCTATTTCCTATGGGGGGCTAAGTGAAATCTAGAGGACCAGATCTAAAAGAAGTGCTTTTATCCAAGAGTAGAGAGAGGTGTATGCAAAATAAGAAAAAAAAAATAGGTACCTACCCATTAGCAAACATCTAAAAAATTTGCACATTATTGTTGTTTTTTATCACTCAAGTGTGGAGAGTGTTTGGTTTCTCTCTCCATGAGGAATTTCTGTAGTAGGGATAAATTGATATAAGTAAAACAAGATTTTTGTGATTGCAAAGGATCCCAATTAGTGATATGTTGATAAGCGAGAGAACGTGGGTGTTGCATCCTTGCCTTCTCTCATGTTTGGTGTCTAGGAAAAGTATCTTAGTTGGATTAAAATTCTGTTGGAATATACCCACCACATAAAATCCTCCCGTATTTGATCCCACTAGAATTAGGATCCTAGGTGGTGTTTAGATCCCACTAGGATTAAGATTCTGAGGGTGTTTGGATGCAAGTTTTTGGGATGTTTTTATACTTTTTCTTGGCAATCAAAATACGTACACATATGAAATGACATTATAGCATCATATATTGCGAACTTGTGTCTCATAGTCCAATTTCTCATGACAATGAATGAGGGTGTAAAGTACGAGGAGAGTGCATAACGAACGACAAGAATTTAAACTTGAGTAACATTAGTCTACCATGAATTATGTTTGATAGTAGCACATATCCCAAAGACTTAAATTGTCACAAGAAACAAAACATCCCCGAACAAGAGTATCAAAGCTAGTCCTATCCTAGATTATAAAATGATAGAATGATTTAGAAGAAAATCACGAAGAGATAACAAAAGCAAGAAGCAGCAGTCTCATCCATGCCACTACCAATTGCAAGCATTTAAGAAGAAACAATGGCAAGAAAGTAAGGTCAAGCATTGACATATGTACAAAGATAAAATCTTATGAACAAATATGCCTCAAAGGAGCAAATCTATTTCTTATGAACAGCTCACATACTAGGACTCAAACCTATTGAGTTCACCTGAACAACACGAAACCACAATAGATATTATCGATTGCCTCTTATCAAATCATGCCATACCCATGCTTGCCACTGTTCATGTGTATATATATATATATATATATATATATATTGTATTCCACTTGTTTTATCCCTTTCCTTTTCTATATCATGTATATGTACTATACATAGCCCTCATTACTCTACGATAATGTGTGTTTTTCCCAAAACCCAACATGGTACGAGAGCAAGGTTCATACTCTACTTTGTTGCTGGTCTGATCTTAGCGCCATGTTCTACACATCACGTTGTAGATCTCATTCATTACTGATCTTGATCCGGCACTTATATTTTGCCGCCTCTTCTACTACTCACTGGGTAGGCCTCTCTTCCGATGATGAGCACAGATCTGGACGATTTTTATTTGGCCGCACCGCGCCAGTTCTGGTTCGTTGCATCAGCCTTGGAGGATTTGGTCACCGCCACCAACCGCACTATAGTTGTAGATCTAGTCCACTGTGTGGTCGTCGCATATTCAGTCTGCCATGTTGCCGCTGTAGATCTTGTCTTCTATCGCTATTGATCTTGCCGACGCCGATGCTACCACCTACCATCCTGTCACATCCCAAATTAGGACCTAAAAGTTCCATTTTTCCTAAAATCAGTCTTTAAAAATTTTGATTTGGATCAGCATCCAAAATTTGTTAGTCAGCTATTTTTACCCAGATTTCAAATCTGGCAAGCTAATTCTAATCTATTTCAACCCAAATCAAGTTTGTCTTTACCTCCCAAACCCAAAAACCTATCTGTTTCAAGCCCCATCTTGCTGTCTTGGTCAGTTCAGCTCATGTTCCTACACTTATTAGCATGTCAGCATTTTTCATGGCATTTTCCAAATTTTTCTGCATTTTTACTAATTTCAAATAAGCCTTTCATCATTTCATGCAATTTAAAAATTGAATTTATCAATTTCCATGAGATTTAGTATTTATTTTCTCAAAAGAAAATAGATTTTAAAAATAATAGAAATAACTAGGAAAAATATATTTGAAGGATGAAAAACCATATTTGCAAAAAGATCCTTTTTCAAATTAGCCCTTATACCTCAAACAATTCAAAAAGAAAGTATTTACATTAGAAAAAAATTATAAAACAACCCAATTTCAACTAAGTTCAAAAGAAAAAGAGAATTATGTATATAACCCCACCTACCACAACGCAAATGACCAAAACACCCATAAATTTAGCACTTATGCAATAGTGAAGTACACAAAATGTTCCTTGACCAAATGACACCTATAAAAGCCATCACTTAGACATCTTCACCAAGCTCTTCTCACTTTGCAACCATGTAAAGCATAATTTTTTCTAAGTGTTCTTGCTATTCACACACACACACACACACACTCTTATACATTGAATTTGCACAAACACACAACACTTGCATCCACTCAAATATTAGCTTTCAGCTCATTTCTGCAAAACTGCTAGGAGCGGCAGTAATTTCCTTCAGCCACAATAGTATTCCTCAATTCAACAAAACAGTCTAGCGCTGCAGTAATTTTCATTTGCGGCGACAGTTATTTCCCTTTGTTGTTATAGTTATTTTACTTGGTTTTGACAATAATTGTATTTGGTCTTGACAGTAATTTTCCTTTCTCACCAAAGTTATTCCCTTAAGCTTTGGCAGTTATTGTACCTTGTTTCAACAATTATTCTCTTCATTTTTGACAGTAACTCTTCTTTGTTTCAATAGTTATTCTACTACATTTTAATATTTATCCTCTACAGTTATGACAGTTATCCTACTTTGTTCTAACAGTTATCTTCTTCAGTTTTAATAGCTATTTTCCTTAACTTTGAAAGTTAATTTCCTTAGTTTTGGGAGTTATTTTCGATTGCCAGAACTATTTTCCTTAACTTTAGCAGTTATTTTCTTTTGCCACAACAGTTATTTTCCTTAGTTTTGGTAGTCATTCTATCTTGTCACAATAGTTGTTTTCTTTAGCATTGAAAGTAATTTTATCAACGTATGTCCAGACCATGTCCAATGTATGTCCATTGACATATATATGTCGTTCGCAGTCTTAGAGACCTCTGACCAAAAATATAATTGCGTCACCTTGTTCACCTTGTCATTTACTTCAAGAATATGTAGTTTGAATTTTCATCCAAACTCTGGATCTCAATTTCACTATTTTGGAGAAGTCATCCCCTTTGTCGGTTCCGCGACATGGCTATGTCAAACCCAACTTAGGGACTTTTGATTGAAGATCTATCCGCGTCACTTTGCTCACCATGTTGTCTACCTTTGGATAGTGAAATCTGATTTTCAATCTGAGCCACAGATATGATTTTCACTCGTTTTCGGATCGTTCGTTCCTTCCCAGAATTCTTTAATTTTCACCAATTTTTTCTATCAAGCCCTAAATTCTTGCATACATGTTTATTTACTGTATTCCAAGCTAAGTTAGTATGTTTCACTAGTACAAAAATGCTTTTTACTAAGAGTTCAAAACACATCTTTACTAACGATTTTCATACCGCTACTGATCGGCACAATAGAACAAACCTAGCACTACTCTAACGATTTCAAACCATTAGAATAGTTTACGATATTCTAACGAGTTTTCTTAGTGAACCATTAGAAGAGTCTACAATATTCTTACAGTTCTTTTAGGTTAACCATTAGAATAGTTTACTATAGTCTAATGGTTAACTAGTACTATCCTGTTAGAACATTACACTATATTCTAACGGTTGTTCGTAGTATACCATTAGAAAATCTTATCATTTTCTAATGGTCCATATTAGTAAACCATTAGAATATAGTGTAATGTTCTAACGGATAGTACTAGTGAACCGTTAGAATATGTTATAGTATTCTATTGGATAGTTGTAGTAAACCGTGAGAATATCTTACTATATTCTAACGGATAGTGTTAGTGAAACCATTAGACTATGTTTTATTATTATATCAGATAGTACTAGTGAACCATTAGACTATCTTACTATATTCTAACGGATAGTAGTAATGAATCGTTAGAATATGTTGTTCTCGTCTAACTTTCTTTGTTGTTTAGCAGTTAGAAGAAGCTTAGATACACAATACAGTACAGATACAAAAAGGGTACATTCACAAATACACATTTAACATTCAACAGACTGAATCTATTTGTCTATCCTTATGCAGATTTGTGAGTTAAGTGTGTGATGAGGAACGGGGTCCCGATCTTCCGACAGGTAAGGGATAGTTCAATTGGTGGAGACTCGATGTTGACGATCCGACTTTCAACCAGAACCGATCTAGGCCTGCAATCGCTACACCACTGCTCCGTTCGTTATCAACCGTACCGAGGCGCGGTTGACCTAGCCACGAAGGCCTATTCCTGCAAGCGAATCGAAGAACACGTGCAAGAACACAGAAGAAGCAATCTCGAATTGCAAGTATGTATTAAGATCATGAAGTGTTGGGGTTCCACAAACCGAAAGACGGCGAACTGCGACAGTAGAAAATTCTAAGCAAAACCCGAGTCTAACAATGACAGCTACGAGGTTTTAATATGCGAGAGGGGTGGCGTCAAGGGTTTGGGGCGCACCCCCCCACGCGGGATACACGGGCCGAGGCCCAATAGACAGGTGATGCAGCACTGCACAGCCCAACAGAATCTGGTCTCCACTTGTTTCGACGATTGTGATTGTATCAGAAGGATTTTGGACTTGGGACCAGATCCGTTGGAAAGGTCTCGTCGAGGGCTTCTCTGTAATGTATTTGAACGCCCCAAACAGAGTTCGTATGCATCTGCTACACCCATTTGAAGACAGGCTGCTCCGCCGTGGCCGACCCGGACTCCAGCTCGCGGTAGACTTGATTCCCGACCCGTCTTGGCGCAAAGTGACACCCTCGCTGATCAACACCATGATTCCTGAGCACAAGCACAATATTATTAGGTAGTAACTTGCTCTTGTCAATATTCTCTCGTGTACTAAGAAACGAGCTCACCTGGTGATTTAGTTGACGTGCACGTGCCCTTGTTATTGGTCCTTGCACAACGGGTGTTGGAAGAATGGACGCATCGTTAGAGGTGATGTCCTCATCATCCTCCCCCTCTTGAATTGGAGTCGTCCTCGACTCAAGCTCATCTTCATCTCCCAAATATGGCCTCAAATCTGAAATGTTAAAAGTGGGGCTAACCCCGAAATCTGCAGGCAACTCAAGTTTGTAGGCATTATCGTTTATTCGCTCTAACACCTTAAATGGACCATCCGCACGAGGCATTAATTTTGACTTTCTTAACTCAGCAAAACGCTCTTTACGTAAGTGTAGCCATACAAGATCTCCAGGAGTAAATATCAATTCCTTTCTACCATGACTACCAGCAATGCTATATTTTTCATTCATTCGCTCAATATTTTCTTTTGTTGTTTCATGTAGTTTTAAAATAAACTTAGCACGTTTCTTAGCATCAAGATTGACCTTTTCAGATGATGGAAGAGGCAATAGGTCAATAGGAGCACGAGGGTTGAAACCATACACTACCTGGAAAGGGCTTACCTTGGTAGTCGAGTGTAGCGCACGGTTGTAGGCAAACTCCACATGAGGAAGGCACTCCTCCCATATCTTTAAGTTCTTCAAAACAGCTCGCAACATTGTGGACAAGGTGCGATTTACCACCTCCGTTTGGCCATCAGTTTGGGGATGACAAGTAGTAGAAAACAGTAACTTTGTCCCCAATTTATTCCATAATGTCCTCCAGAAATGACCCAAAAATTTTGTGTCGCGATCTGAAACAATAGTGGAAGGCATACCATGCAAACGAACAATTTCTTTGAAAAATAAGTCGGCAATGTAAGTGGCATCATCATTTTTGTGGCAAGGAATAAAATGTGCCATCTTGGAGAATCGATCCACAACAACAAATATACTATCCCTCCCCCTCTTTGTCCTAGGCAAACATAGAACAAAATCCATCGAGATATCCTCCCACGGGACACTAGGAGTAGGAAGAGGCATATACAAACCGTGTGGATTTAACCGTGACTTTGCCCTTTGACACGTGGTGCAGCGTGCCACGAAGCGCTCAACATCACCCTCATCTTTGGCCAATAGAAGTGCATGGCCAAAACATCCTCCGTCTTTTTGACACCAAAATGTCCCATCAGGCCTCCTCCATGAGCTTCCTGCAACAACAAAAGACAAACGGATCCAACTAGAATGCATAGGCGGTTAGCTCTAAACAAGAACCCATCATTGAGTACAAATTTATTCCAAGCCCTCCCATCCTTGCAATTACTCAAAGCATCTTTGAAATCAGCATCTTGAGCATATTGTTCTTTAATAGTTTCAAGTCCAAAAATTCGACAGCCAAGTTGAGACAACATAGCATATCTCCGAGACAAAGCATCAGCAATTACATTATCTTTCCCTTTCTTGTGTTTAATGATGTAAGGAAAAGATTCAATAAATTCTACCCACTTGGCATGTCTACGGTTCAATTTGTTTTGACTGCGAATATGTTTCAGCGACTCATGATCAGAGTGAATAACAAATTCCTTAGGCCATAAATAATGTTGCCACGTCTCTAAAGTTCGCACAAGAGCGTACAACTCTTTATCATATGTGGAGTAATTTAAAGCAGGACCATTTAATTTCTCACTGAAATATGCAACAGGCTTACCTTCTTGCATAAGCACACCACCAATGCCAACTCCACTAGCATCACATTCAAGTTCAAAAGTTTTACCAAAATCTGGAAGTTGGAGTAATGGTGCATTTGTTAGCTTTTATTTCAAAAGGTTGAAGGCGTCCTCTTGTGGTTGTCCCCAATGGAATGCAACGCCCTTCGTTGTCAATTCATTCAATGGTGCGGCAATGGTGCTGAAGTCCTTCACGAAACGGCGGTAGAAACCAGCAAGTCCATGAAAGCTTCTCACCTGTGTGACCGTTTTAGGAGTCGGCCAACTCTTGATAGCTTCGATCTTGACTTCATCAACCTCAATTCCCTGCGGAGTCACAACATAGCAAAGAAACGAGACTCGATTGGTGCAAAAAGTGCACTTCTCGAGGTTACCAAACAAACGTGCCTCTCTCAAAGCATTAAAAACAGCACGTAAATGTTCGAGATGTTCAGAAAGTGACTTGCTATAGATCAAGATATCATCAAAATAGACCACCACAAATTTACCAATGAAAGAACGTAAGACCTCGTTCATCAAGCGCATGAAAGTACTAGGTGCATTAGTCAATCCAAAAGGCATAACTAACCACTCATATAACCGAACTTGGTCTTAAAAGCAATTTTCCATTCGTCTCCCAATTTCATTCAAATTTGGTGGTACCCACTACGCAAGTCAAGTTTTGAGAAGATAATAGAACCACTTAACTCATCAAGCATGTCGTCTAACCTAGGAATAGGATGACGATACCTTATTGTGATATTGTTAATGGCTCTACAATCCACACACATGCGCCAAATACCGTCTTTCTTAAGAACCAAAAGAACAGGAACAGCACAAGGACTAAGGCTTTGTCGCACGTACCCACGGTCCAAAAGCTCTTGGACTTGTCGTTGAATTTCCTTAGTCTCCTCTGGATTGGTCCTATATGTACTACGGTTTGGCAACGTCGCTCCCGGGATCAAGTCAATTTGATGCTCAATACCTCGAATAGGTGGTAGTCCCCGAGGGCACCTCAGCGGGGAACACATCGTCATACTCCTGCAAAAGGTTAGTAACAGCAGGTGGAAAAGAGACAGGCATATCATCAAATGAAAACAAGGTCTCTTTACATATCAAAGCAAAGCATGACGGTTCAGCAAGATCATATTTTGTAGCAAGCAAAACACCACCCTTCAATTTAATTCCCTCAGTCTTAGAAGCAGGTACATTCTTATCTTTCTTATGCGGAAAAACAGTTTTAGCTACTTGCTGATTTTCAGATTCTGTGGTGTTATCTTTCTTCTCATTTTCAAGTCTTTCCCTATCAAAATGCACAATTTCAGATGGAGTCATGGGAAGCAAGGTTATTTTCTTTCCTTTGTGCATGAAAGTGTACCAATTATTTCTACCATGATGAGTTGCATTAGTGTCATATTCCCAAGGTCGGCCTAATAAAAGTGAACATGCTTGCATAGGCACTACATCAAAATCAACAACATCATGGTATGAACCAATGAAAAATGGTACTCTTGCGGTTTGCGTTACCTTAACCTTACCGCTGTTGTTGAACCATTGAACATGATATGGTTGGGGATGTGGTTGTGTGGTCAAGCCAAGCTTCTTGACCAGATCAGAACTCACCAAGTTGTTGCAGCTCCCACCATCAATGATTGTTCGGACGCGCTGGTCGTTGACGACGAGGAACATTTGAAACAAGTTGTGGCGTTGGGCTCGCTCGGCTTGCTTCATTTGAGTACTAAGGACCCGCTGGACAATGATGGTCCGGTATTCTTGTGTGGCTACCGTACCCAAACCTTCCCCATCATCATCATGTTCGGATTCGTCATCAACATTACCTGCAAGGTTAGCTGCAAGAGCATATTCATCTTCAACATCAGAAGCACTAACGTACCCACCATCGTCTGTCGCAATGTAAGCTCACTGACTTGGGCAGTCCTTCATGACATGGCCCATCCCCTTGCAACGGTGGCATATGATACCTGTTGTACATCCTGTGGAGGCAACAGATGAATACGACTTCGCTGGTGCCTGCACATTAGAAGTTTTGCTTACCTCGGGTGTACGTGGCGGTGGTAATGGTGCTACTGAACGCGCCCTACTGGTCGAGGGGGCAGTAGACCGAACAGCAGGAGGTGGCTCTGATTTGGTTGACGCCTGTCTTGGGATGAAGGTACTACCAAAGTTGCTCCGTGGCCGTTGTTGTCGTCCCTGCAATTCTTTTTCTGCCAAAACAGCAAGCTGGAACAATCTATTGACATCATGATAGTCCTTGTAATCAATAATATTTTGTATATCATGCCTTAACCCTCCATAGAAACGAGCCATTTTATCCTGCTCGGTTTCCTCTACCTCACAACGCAACATGCCTATTTGAAGCTCTTGGTAGTACTCCTCTACCGATTTGTTATCTTGATCTAAGCGTTGCAATTTTTTACGCAAATCACATTTAAAGGAAGGAGGCACAAATCTAGCGCGTATTTGTCTCTTCAGATCATGCCAAGTACCAGGATGTACGTTAGACTTTACTAGTTCATTCCACCAAATTATAGCAAAATCCTTGAACTCACTAGTGGCTTGTCTAACTCTATGAATTTCAGGAACAAGATGGGAGTTAAATTTTTGTTCAATCTCCATTTCCCAATCTAAATACACCTCAGCATCATATGTACCAGAAAAAGAAGGTACGGTAAACTTAACTTTAGCAAATGGATCATCATTGCGATAGTTATTATTACCATTGTTACCTCTCATACCTTGACGATTTCGGTTGAAGCGCTCTAAGTCATGTGCCGCACGTCGCATAGCGGGTTCATTGCGAGGTGCCACATGTCCCTCTACATCATCATTGTGCTCCTGGGCTGTATCATTTTGCTGTTGTTGGACAGCAGGTGGGCGGTTCTCGATCACCTGAACCCTGTCATCAAGCTGGGCAACATGTCGTTCCAAACTTTCAATACCTTTGGTTATCTCTTCCATCATGGTTTTCAGCTCAGCATGAAGGACACACTCGTTGTCCTCTTTATCAGATCCTACCATGATTAGTAGAAAGTAGAAAAAAACACAAGTATTATCCCTACAAACTACCAGGTTCAGACAAGTGGATTCACACCCTCTCAAGCGTCTTACCACGCTCTTGCAAGGTTCTTACCAACGCTGCAGAAGGTACAACAGGTGGCTGGTTCGTGATATCGTGACGAGCTTAAGTGTAATGATTGCAAGGTTGAATCTTGTTCTGATAGGAAGTATGTGGAGCTTGGAAGGCAGTTATGGTAGCAAAGGTTAGCAATAATTGAAATCAGAATGCTAAGTTGAATAAGTGTCCAAAGAACCCACTAGTGTTGCTGGCCTAAATGCGCCCCTAGAACTGTTCAAGCAAGCAAAGACAAGGTAACAAATGGAAACAGCAAGATGATAGCAAGGACAATCAATGTTGAAGCAATTCTGATCCCAAAGATAGCAAGTATGGCAAGCACGAACCCTGGATTTTTTTTTCTGGACGATGGGTAAACCAATGAACAGATGGGATACGAGATACCTGACGGGCAACCGGAGCTCTGATACCACTTGATGAGGAACGGGGTCCCGATCTTCTAACAGGTAAGGGATAGTTCGATTGGTGGAGACTCGACGTTGACGATCCGACTTTCGACCAGAACCGATCTAGGCCTGCAATCGCTACACCACTGCTCCGTTCGTTATCAACCGTACCGAGGCGCGGTTGACCTAGCCACGAAGGCCTGTTCCTGCAAGTGAATCGAAGAACACGTGCAAGAACACAGAAGAAGCAATCTCGAATTGCAAGTATGTATTAAGATCACGAAGTGTTGGGGTTCCACAAACCGAAAGACGGTGAACTGCGACAGCAGAAAATTCTAAGCAAAACCCAAGTCTAACAATGACAGCTACGAGGTTTTAATATGCAAGAGGGGTGGCATCAAGGGTTTGGGGCGCACCCCCCCACACGGGATACACGGGCTGAGGCCCAATAGACAGGTGACGTAGCACTGCACGGCCCAACAGAATCTGGTCTCCACTTGTTTCGACGATTTTGATTGACTTAGAAGGATTTTGGATGTGGGACCAGATCCGTTGGAAAGGTCTCGTCGAGGGCTTCTCCGTAATGTACTTGAACGCCCCAAACAGAGTTCTTATGCATCTGCTACGCCCGTTGGAAGACAGGCTGCTCCGCCGTGGCCGACCCGGACTCCAGCTCGCGGTAGACTTGATTCCCGACCCGTCTTGGCGCAAAGTGACACCCTCGCTGATCAACACCATGATTCCTGAGCACAAGCACAATATTATTAGGTAGTAACTCGCTCTTGTCAATATGGAACAGTTTGGACAGTTGCTACAATGCAGTTGTATAACTACACAGATCTCTTTGCCAGTTAATACATGTAGTTATAGATAACCGCATATCTTAACCTTTTGATGGTTGCCTACAAACATGGGAGAAGAGCCAGGTAATGTTTGATTCATGGCCGGAAGACTCTGTCACTAAACAACATCCTGATCACGCATAGCCTACGACCATACTCTGGTCTCAAGTTCGCGTTACTCTGGTCTCAAGTTCGCGTTACTCTGGTCGCAGGAAAATAACCTCCGCGGTTAGAATACCTTCGCTAGAACTCAAACTATCATATCATATCTGAAATATCTTAGACATGACATTAGATAAATTATTTAGCTCGAGTAATAATCCTTGGCAGCTAGCCCCCAAATTTGGAGAGATAAGGAAGTTATTAATTCAAATTTAAAGATTATTGGACACAATACCCGACGCTTTGCCTTCTTCAGTTGCATTGTGCACCGCACAATGGTTAGTTTCCCGAGGAGAACTTTGGGTTTATCTTGACAGGTAATCATGAAATCTTTGACTGCTCAATCGAGGCAAAATGTTAGTGTGTTTTGAGATTTTGAAACACCTGTTGAATACGAACCGTCGCCTCTGGTGCTTATAAATAGCCAAACTTCCTTGGTTTCTAAGACTTACAAGTTTGCATCTGCCAAATCATTAGCACTTCTTCTCATCTTTTCTTCTATCCTCGTCTTTGATGGCGAACAAAAACTCAAAGCGAGTTGTAGAAAGTGATGGAGATGACTCAGATGTTGAAGAAACCATTGCGGAGATGATACAGAAGATAATCTCCCTTCGAAATGTCGTGGTACTACGAATACCCTGGCAGGTTTAGTGGACGATCCTAGCGAAGAAAATACGACGCAGACTGACCGGGTGACCGGTCCTCCCCCGTCGTGCAAGCACAACAAATGACACGAGGGTTTATACAGGTTCGGGCCTCAGTGGAGACCCTAGTCCTGTCGGCGTGCTCCCAACCGGAGTTGGCTAGGGGAGCTCTCTAGGGGGAGAGATGGCTCCGGAGCACACCTGTGAGATTGTCTATTCCAAGTGATAATGAAAACTTGTCTCTTACAGGAGGTGTACAAGGGCTTTTATAGCCCCAAAAGAAGCAAAAAGACTAAACTACCCCGCCTGCCACCATTGGACCGGAGGGTAGCAATGTCCTTCTCCCAGCCAGGCGCCTCGGATGCTTGACAGGTGTCCGCCAATTCCAGAGGTGCTTCTCGCATGACCCTCATGTGACCTGGGACCGGAGACTCCCGTCTCCAGAAGGATGGCAATGCCCGGGACAAGCCGCCGAGGGCTTTGTCCCCGGGCAAAAGGCGGCGCCCGGGACAAATGGCGGTGGCTTTGTCCCCGAGCGAATGGCGGAGCCTAGGACAGCCACCGGTGGGCTTTGTCCCCAGGCCACCGGGGGGCTATGTCCCCGGGCCAATGGCGGTGCCCGGGATAGCCACCAGGGGGCTTTGTCCTCGGGCTAAAAGCGTAGCCCCTTACCTGGACTTAGTCTCGCTGAAATTTGCCCCAACAGCAGCCCCCCATGCCTTCCGGGGACGATGCTCGAGTCCCCCGAGGGGATGGTTCATGTTACCGGGAAAATCTCCGGGACAAGCTACCGGGGGCGTGACATTTCGATTCCCGTGCCGCACGCGTTTATGACCGGGCCGTTGTCTCGATGGGAGCGCGCCGTTCAGCCATAATGGCCGCTCACGGTTCGAACCGGCGATGCCTCGTTTTGCACGCCCGTCCCATCATTTCCCGCGCGCTGTTTGAATTTCAACGGCGCAGATGCACCACGAAGGGCCATGTGGTGCCCATCAAGGCCGCACTTGGCCCCTATAAATAGGGCCTCAGGGGGCCCGGAGAACTCATTCCAAACTTCAAACTTCAAACCTTTAGCGCCCTTAGCTCTCCCAGTAGCCCTCTCCCGGAAGCTTAGCCTCCGGAACCTCTAAGCCCCCCCTTTTTCCAAAGCCTAAGCCACCGGAAAAAACAGATGGGACCCAAGGGCCGTGCCAAGGCAGCGGAGGTGCCTCCGGAGGAAGTCACTGCGGACTTCCTCTGGGCCTCCTAGTTCACAACCGGGGACCTAGAGTCCCTGGTTGACCGGGGAGTTGTCGCGGATGGGGACGTCCGGATCCCCACGAAGAAGGATGGAGCCCCCCGCCCCAGGCCCAGAGAAGTAGTGGCCTTCGAGGCTTTCCTCGAGGCGGGGCACCGGCTCCCGGTGCATCCATTGCTCCGGGAGTTTTTGAAGGAGTATGGGGTGGCACTGAACCACCTCACGCCGAACGCGTTCGTCCGGATGGGCCTATTCATTTGGCTCTTCGAGACAGCCACCGGACGGGAGCTCACGCTCCGGCTGTTCCGGTACTTCTATGAACCGGCGGCGAGGAGCTCCCACCTGGTGAAGGGAGGACCAAAGTCCCCCTTTGGATCGGTGATGATCCAGCTACTGCCATCCCGGGTAGCTGAGTACCTGGTGGTGGCCTCCCGGGACCACTGGGGGGACTGGATCCAGAGGTGGTTCTACCTCTGGGTCCGGGACGACGAGGTGGTGTACTCCCCGGAGGCCCCCTCCTACAGCCGGTCGTCTATGCCCAAGCCCACAGTGTGGACGGAGGAGGAGCTGAAGCTCCTCAGCAAAGTCGTTGGCTCCCGGGGCGTCCGCTCTATGCGGGACGCCGCCGAGGAGCTGACGCTTCTGAAGATCTCCCCCTTCTCGCACGGGAGGGGGATCAGGATGTGTCCGGCCCAGCGGCCCTCGTAGAAGCCGGTGACCCGACGTAAGTCCCCAGTTACCTTCCTCGTTTCCTTCGTAAATTTTTCTAACTCTCACCTTTTGCAGTTCGGCCGTATCCGGCCGCCCGAGAGAAGGCGGAGAACCTCCTCGGGAGGTACTACGCCGACAAGAACGAGCGCACCGTGCACGTCGTGGGGGAGGGCCCTCCCCGAAACCTGGTGGCCGAGGCCTTTGGGCTAAGGCTACTGGCAAGAAAGCCCCTCCCCACTCCCGGTTCCCACAAGAGGGGAAAGGAGCTACCTGGGGCTCTGAGCTGAAGAAGGCCAAGACTCAGAAAGCCCCCGGTCCCTCGACGATGCCGGGCTCTACGCCGGTGAAGGCCCGGGACGCAACTCTTGGGTCAGGGCGCGCGCGGGCGTCGGCCCGGAAGGAAGTGACGCCCCCTCCCCCGGAGAGCCCCGGAGAGGCTCGGGGAAAGGGGCCAGCAAACGACGGGGGGGCGTCCGATTCTGCGGACTACGCCCCCCTCGCCACCTTCGGCGATAGTCCTCCTGGGGGCCCCGGCACTACCGGAGCCAGAGAGGCCGGAGGTCTGGTTTGCAGAGGCTTCGCCCCCGCGTGTGGAGTGGCCGGTAGACGAGGGGGGAAGCCCCTTGGTCTACGAGGTTCCCCCGGAGACGGAGGTCCCGGGGGCCCCGCAACCTAGAAAAGGGAAGGGGCTCCTGATCCCTCCCCGGGGAGGGACCCCTTCCGAGTGCTCCTCGGCCACCTCTTCGGCGGCCACTTCCTTGGCGGCGAAGACGCCAACCACCGCCACCCCGGTCCACATCACCCCGGTGACTCATGTCCGGGGGCCCGTTTTAGGCCGTGACAGGTCCGGCGCCCGGAGGGAGACCCCCCTGCTTTCCGTGGGGGAGGTTGACCGGTACGCGGAGAGCCTGTAGACCCGGAAGGTCCAAGACTACGTCTCGCAAGGGACGTTCCGCGAGTGTTTTGGGGAGCTTCAATCTCTCCAGATCCAGGAATTCCCCTAAGTCGGCGGGTGCTTTCCTTCGGCCCCCCCCAACTCGAATTTTTTCTAACTCTTGACCTTGTAGGGCGCGGCCATTACTTGGGGGCTCGAGATGCGCTTTGGCCGGGCGCTAAAGGAAACGGAGGAGAGGGCCGCCGCCTACCAGGAGCAGCGGGACGATGCCCTCCGGGAGCTTGCCCGGGTCCGGGCCCAAATCCACACCTCCGAGACCGCCAACGACCGGCTCCGGAGGGAGGCCAAGGCGAAGGACGACGCCCTCCGGGAGCTCGAGGGCTCGAGCGTTCAGGCGGTGACAGATGTAGGCCGCTCCGTTTGCTCAACCCTCGAGGGGCTTGGCGTGAGCTTAGGCTCCGGGAGTAGCTCCGAGGCGCCCCCGCGACGCTCACGGAGGCTGTGCGTTTTCTTAATGCACAAGTCTCCATGATCCCAGAGGCCGCCGATGCCCGGGCGCGAGGCCGGGCTCGTGGAGCACCGGGGGGTGGTCGCCCGAGCAATCGGGGGCCGAATCCCCCAGAGCTTCCCGGAGTTTTTCAAGCCCTCGCGGCGAGAGGTGGAGCAGCTCGCCGGGAGCTTCTATGATCGGATAATCCGGGCGCGCTTCCCGGAACCGACGCTTCCGAGAGCGGATGCTCCGGCTCCGGCGGGAGCCCCCCGGGGGGAGGACGCCATTGACCAAGTATGAGCCTCCCCCCGGGTCTAGATAGGTCCCTTTTTGCTTTTTAGGTTTTTGCTCCCGGTAGGTTCTTAGGGGAAGCCCCGGACACTTGTACGAAAATATTTTGATGCAATAGAAATTGAAATTTTTTCTAAGTCTATATGAATGCAACGTACCAGGTTTCCTGGGAGGTTACTCCCGGGCGAAGGTCCCGGAGAGATTCCCTGGGGGCGAGGCCTCTAGGTCCCAGCGGGTGCCACCCGGGGGATGCCCAGGCTTCCTTAATTTTGTTGAGTCTTTTCTCTGGGGGACGCAGCAGGGGCGTTGCCCGGGAGCCGATCCGGTTGCGGTGGCATCCGGAGTGGCACTTGGACAACTTCGATAATCATCGCGCTGAATTACCTCCTCCGCGACCGGGGTCCCGGATGGTTCCCCCGCTTCGAATACTTCCACCGGCGGGCTACGAGTATTGGCCCGAAGAAGTGCTGCGGGAGGCCCGGCGTCGAATACGAAGCTTGTACCGGGACTTGGCCCGGGAGATATAGGAGGGTCTCCGGGATTATTAGACAAGATTTTTAGGACGTAGACTTTCCGGGTTATACCCCGGGTTGCGTTGTAATGATATCCACTGGAGGGGGAAGATGTCCTCCAGTTGAAAGATCTTCAATAAAGCCGTGTTTGGTTCGCTTGTGTTATTCGAATTTTCTTTGATAGAGCTAAGTTTGCTCGTTTATCTTAGAAGGTCCAGAACGGTGTGATTCCCAGGGGCTCCTTATCCCCCCCTCCACAGCGGGCCGGAGGGTAGCTCCGCGCTCTGTGGGGGTGACAAAGCTCCCAGGACAAAGCCATTAAGAATTTTTCCAAGTTTCCGAAGGTTGTAAAAATTCCAATTTTTCCGGGAGAGCTCTCCGGTCACCGTGGAAACGGGGAGCCAAGAACGAGGTCTCCGGGAAAAAATAGATCAGGGAGAACTCTCCGGTCGCCGTGAAAACGGGGAGCCGGGAACGAGGTCTCTGGGAAAAAATAGATTTTTCTGGGAGAACTCTCCAGTCGCCGTGAAAACGGGGAGCTGAGAATGAGATCTCCGGGAAAAAACTTCTGAGAAAATCCAAGACGAAATTTCCGGAGAATTTTTCCGAGAGACAACCGTCCGGTCGCCGTGAAAACGGGGAGCCGGGAGCGAGGTCCCTGGGAAAAATATCAGAATTCCAGAATTCCAAAGAATTCCAGAATTCCAAAGAATTCTCCCTGGGGGAAAACCTGCTAGTCACTGTGAAAACGGGGAACCGTGTTCCGGGAAGCTCAATATCTCCGGGAAATTTTCCGGGAGAGAACCCCCCGGTCACCGTGAAAACAGAGAGCCGGGAATAAGATCTCCGTGGAAGAATATCCAAGAAAAATCCGAGACAAAATTTCCGGAGGTAATTTTTCTGGGAGACAACCGTTCGGTCGCCGTGAAAACGGGGAGCGGGGAATAATATCTCCGAGAAAAAATATCTAAGAACTCCGTCTCACTGAGACAATCGACTCCCGGAGGAGGATGCGCCCGATGACGAGTCTGAGTGTTTGGGTATGGGACTAGTCTCCCAAATTGACTCGTTACTGCGGTCCTTGGGGACCGGGTTGCCACTTACACCCTCAGTCCACGAGGGATGATCGTAAGCCGCCCTACAGGAGTGGGACTCCCATTGTAGGGACTTGTTGGGTCGTGATAGCCCACTTCCTCACGGGGAGGGCAACCTCGTTGAGAGGGCATCCTCACGGGGAGGGCATCGCCATGAGGGGCGGTAATGTAAAAAACCTGCATTGAGACAGAGCTGAAGAAAAATCCAATTGTATTAACAATGAACCAAAATACAACGCCTCCCCCCGCTAAATCGCGAAAGGGGAGGGAACGGTGATTACAACGTCCCCCGCCCCGGGGGAGGGGACAGTGAGTACGAGGTCCCCCTTCCCCCTCTGGTGCAATCACCCCGGGGAGGGGACAGTGAGTACGAGGTCCCCCTTCCCCCTCCGGCGTAATCGCTTCGGGGGAGGGGACAAGCTCGTAGGCTAGACGCAAAACTTACAAAGTAAACGCAAATTCCACGTATGCTTCAGCTCCTGCTCTTGAAGGTTGGAGAGCTTGTAAGCCCCCGAGCCCAGGACCGCCGAGATCCTGTAGGGGCCCTCCCACTTGGGGGAGAGCTTGCCCTGGGCTTGGGGGTCTGTGACGCGTTTGAGGACAAGGTCCCTGAGGCGAAAAGCCCTCCCGCGCACGCGCTGGTTGTACGCGCGCGCCATTTCGCATTCGTAGATGGTGTGGCGGAGGAGCGCTCGGTCGTGTTCCTCCTCCATGAGATCAACCTCCAGTCGCTGATTGGCTTCATTGGCTTGGTACGCCGTGCTCGTAGCTCCGTCTAGGAGCTCGACTCGCAGCGACCGAAAGCCAATATCCGGGGGGAGGACTGCCTCAGCCCCATATACCAGGGAAAAGGGAGTGCGTCCCGTCGCCCGGCTCGAAGTAGTGCGCATAGAGCCGAGGATGCTAGGGACCTCCTCTGCCCATGCACCCCGCTTGGAAGCGGCTTGCTTGAGTCGTCATCGTAACCCTTGTAGGATTATGCCATTGACCCTTTCAACGGCCCTGTTGCTCTGGGGATGGGTCACTGAAGCGAAGTGGATGGTGAGCCCCAGGCCTTCGCAGAATTCCCGGAAGTAAGCCGAGTCGAATTGGGTCCCATTATCGATGGTGATCTCTCGGGGGACGCCAAAACGACAAACGATGTTTTTCCAGAAAAACCGCTGTACCGCCCGGGACGTGATGCTGGCCAAGGGTTCAGCCTCTACCCACTTAGTAAAGTAGTCGACCGCGACCACCGCATACTTGTATCCCCTGGGCGCTGGGGGGAAGGGGCCCAGGAGGTCCATCCCCCAGCTCGCGAAGGGCCAAGTGATGGGGATAGTCTGCAGTGCTACGGGGGGGAGGTTCAAACCCTTGGCCATCTTCTGGAAAGCCTCGCACGCGGAGACAAGGTCTCGCGCGTCGCGCATCACCGTGGGCCAGTAAAAGCCCTGGCGAAGGGCCTTGGCCGTGATGGCGCGTGGGGCTAGATGAGACCCACAGCTTCCCGCGTGGATGTCTTCGAGAAGCCGAAGTCCTTCCGGCCATGGGAGGCATCGGAGCAAGGCGGAAGCCCCTTGCTTGTAGAGCTTCCCCTCCAACAGGAGGTATGCCCGAGCTTTGGACCGGAGGCGCTTAGCCTCGGTTTCGTTGGGAGGGTCCCCCTCCCCCTTGATGAAGGAGATAAGGGGGTCCATCCAAGATGAAGTCCGAGTGATCTCGGCGACTTCCGGGACGCGAGGCTCATCGCCCGCGTTCGGGGAGGTCACCGAGGGCTTCGCAATAATCTCCAAGAAGGCCCCTTTGGGGAGCGGTTCCCGGGCGCTGGCGGCCCGGGCTAGGGTGTCGGCCCGGTCGTTGTCCCTTCGGGGGATCTACCGGGCCTCTAGGCCATCGAAGTGCTTCTCCATCTTGCGTACTTCCTGCAAGTAAAGGCTCAAGTTTGCGTCATGGCACAAGTAGGACTTGTCCATTTGGCAAACTACGAGCTGGGAGTCTCCTTTCACTAGGAGGCCTCGTATTCGGCGACGTTGTTCGTGGCAGGGAACTCGAGCCGCGCCGTGTACTCAAGTTCTCTCCCCTCGGGGCTCCGGAGGACTACTCCCGCACCAGCCCCGGCGAGACACAGGGAACCATCGAACATGAGTGTCCAATGGTCGTTGCGTCGAGGCGGCACGAGGAGGTCTTCATCCCCGGGCTCGGGGGCAGGAGTCCACTCCACCACGAAGTCGACGAGGACCTACGATTTGATGGCAGAGCGCCCCGTGAGGGAAAGGGAAAAGGGGGCGAGCTCAGCCCCCTACTTCCCGATCCGGCCGGTGGCTTCTTTGTTTCGGAGCACCTCCCCCAAGGGGAGGGATGACGGGACGGTGATGGGGTGCCCCAGGAAGTAATGATGAAGCTTCCGGGACGCCATCAGGAGGGCGTAACAAATCTTCTCCATCTCCGTGTACAGAGTTTTGGCCCCTTGGAGGGCTTCACTAACATAGTACATGGGACGTTGCTGCCCGTCTTGCTCCTTCACCAACACTGTGATTACGGCGACCGGGGTCGCGGTGAGGTAGAAGAGCAAGGGCTCTTCCGGGGAGGGACTCACGAGCATTGGGGGCTCGTGAGGTACTTCTTCAAGTCGTCGAAGGCCTCCTGGACCTCGGAGGTCCACCGGAACACCTCGCGCCCCCGGAGGATCTTGAAGAATTGGAGGCCGCGTTCCCCCGACCGCGAGACGAAGCGACTCAGCGCGGCCAGACGGCCGGTGAGTCGCTGAACGTCTTTGACCGTGCGCGGCAGGGGCATGTCCAAGAATGCCCGCATCTTCTCGGGGTTTGCCTCTGTAACACCCTGAGTTTAGGGGTAAAGAATTTCTTTTTCATGAACATCATGCATGCATGATACCATGTATCTGTAGTAGTAGCCAGATCAGTATCTATCTCAAACCCTAAAATCTCAAAATCTTCCCTGTTAATTCAAATCAAGATCAGATTATTCGGATGTGATCTATCAGCTACTCTAAAGATAAAAGTCTTCAGAAGCCAGATTCAATACCATCTCTAACTTCCAGATCTATCAATTCTTTTCTATTTTCGAAACATGATTTTACTTAACATTCTAATTACCCTAAATACTCTGAACTCAGATTTAGCCAAATCTTGATCTAATTCAGACCAGATTACTCTTGGACTATTGTCATGGGTATGCCAATACCTTAACCCAGAAAGTTGGCAGTCAGATTTCTTCATCTAAGTCTTTTTCACATATCAGTCCAAATTATATCGCAAATTAGTCTTTTATCTGATATCTGGAAACTCAAAAAGGCTAAAATCTTCAAATCATCTCCAAATCCAAATCTGTTTCAGGGAACACCTCCCAAATGCTATTTGATACAATTTTCCCATCTGTCTAGATTACAAAATCACATCTTAAAGGCCAGAATTCGAAATCGACAAAACTCAGATCTTATTTTACCCTAAAGTACCCTATTTTCAGTCTATATCAGAAACTATCAAATCATGCTAGATTTTACCAAATCTCTTATTAGATGAGTATAAGGTATAAGTTTATACTCATCTGTGAAATCAGATTGCAATTCAACTATCTCTAAATCAGAAATTACAAATCAGTCCAGAATTCAAACAAAGAATCTTGCAATTAGGTCCCTGGTTCGACCTCAGCAGTAGTTCACGACCGGAGTAGCTGCTCACGACCAGGAATCGGCTTCTTCGACCTCGCCAATCATTTGCGACCAAATCAGCAATGCACGGCGATCTCGACCACAGCGCACAGTGTTTGCTATTTGTTTTGATTAGTGCCTTTGCGACCGCGACCAGGAGCACCTCGTTGTCGTGATCGTCGCCGCCGATCAGCGCCGCTCTAGCCCGTGCTTCTCGCAACCGTGTTTGCATGCGCACATGTGTTTGCACCTCAGTCATTGCCGTGGCAGTTCCCATCCAGCTCACCGCAGCTGCACACCAGAGAGAAGCTTGTTGCTCGCCGTTGCTTCAACTCGAAGTCTCCACTGGCGCAAGCTTCATAATCTTCAAGCAGTGAGCTTAAGCTTCGTTATGCTTTGCTTTGCCTATAAATAGCAACCCCAGAGCAGCAGCTTCATCTTTAGCAGTGCTCTCCAAAGCCCTCAAGCAATTAACAAA
The DNA here is from genome assembly GCA_019359835.1 of Pharus latifolius. Classification (NCBI taxonomy): domain Eukaryota; kingdom Viridiplantae; phylum Streptophyta; class Magnoliopsida; order Poales; family Poaceae; genus Pharus; species Pharus latifolius. The sequence goes on along the minus strand of CM033319.1, from coordinate 48,963,009 downwards.
ATCCTCCTCGCTACAGTCATCTTCTCCGGCGAGCACAGAAGGAGGCTCACGGTGACAGCTTCAACCGCAGCCTCTTCACCCAAATTGACAGCATCAGTGAGTTTCTCTCATCACCCTTATCGTGCTGTATCATTTAATTGAACTCTCATGCATCTCATCGCCGGTGATCGCCGGAAATGCCAAAATGCCCTGTTCCAGTTACACAATTCAAATTAATCCGAATTAGCTTTCGATTCTGTAGAACAAATTGATCAGTGAGCATTATTTAGCAAGCCTATGAATCCTGATTTCAAAATTGAACTCGAATCGAAGCTGTTCCCAAATTGAAACTTCACCAGTTGCCGGCGACTGTCGCCAGGCTTCTCCAGTGATCCTCCGACCAATCTAATCATGTCAACAGTTTCCTTATATCTCTTAGATACTCCCTGAGCAAGGAATTGAGTTCAAATCATGTATAATGAAAAACCCCAATTTGCAACTTTGTATGTTCACTGTGCTTGCTGATTAAGCTTCTCTGTTGGGTAATCTATTAATCCAACTTCACCAGTCCATTTCTAGTACCCTGAGGACCATATACAAGCAAGGAATTAAGCTCAATCACTTTAAATCAGAAATGCCCAAATCAGATTTGAGTTCATCTCTTCTCCAGCCAGTATCTTAAAAATCCAGCCGATCCAGCTCTAGAAACTTTGCCATCTAGATGTTTTTCACCCTCCTGCACATTTTTGTCTACTATCATGATTTCTAATTCGGCCTAGAACAGAAGTTATAGCTATGCCCTAGTTGTTGTACTGTTTATGTTGCATGTGCTCCAGGCCAGTCAACTTCTTCGCCAGTTTTCATCACTTTCTAGCCATCTCCTGCCCTAGATCCTGTTGAGTGATTTGTTCCTGTTACTGAGGCCTACCTCCCAGACAAAGTGGTGCATCAATTGGAGAACTAGATCAAAAGTTATGGCAAGCCCTACTTTCTAGCCATGTCAGTCCAATGCCAGGCTATGTCAGCCAGTGGCATTAGCCCTTTTCACTTCCTTCCAGATGTGTATTTTAAGCATAACTTTGTCCCTTAGACTCCTGAGGTTGTGATCTACAATTTCTTCTTCTATCACAACTTGATTTGAGCCCTTGAACTGCATTTTATGCTTAGCCCTAGATTTTGACATTGTCAGCCCTATGCCAGAGCTATGTCAGCCAGTGGCATTAGCTCTTTTCACCTCTTTCCAGTTGTGCAAATTGAAAATAACCTTGTCCCTTAGACTTGTGGAGTTGTAATCTACATTTTATTCTACTACCATAAGTTGAGATAGTCCCTCTGTCATTCATCGACCCTATGTCGATGTCTTCAACCGAATGTCGATCTAAAGACATTCGTCGATTTTGGGAAAACCAGCCGCGGACTTAATGTCAATTCCCATACCCTGGAACCCTAGAAGTTCCTAGCACTCATCTTCAAGTTAGTCCTAATCAGCTTCTATGGTATCTAAACCCAATCATTTTAGAATCATCGAGACATTCATCTTTGCATCATTGCATGTAGTATAATAATGTATTGAAAAGGGTGTGATTCTTGGTTGCTTATTTGATTGGAGAGTAGATCAAGAGCCAGAGTTCGAGGACTTCACTGCTGATCCGATGTCAACTGCTGTTTCTTATGACACGGAAGGCAAGTCATAGTCTTGATCATCTTGAACCCATATTTTATGAGTTGTTATGATATGACCTTGAATATAGGTAATACTACATGTGAAAGAATGGTTGAGATATATTTTGGCAGTACAAAGCTGGATGCTTGTGAAATGTGAAAAGATCAAATAGTGAACCATGAACTATTATATATGTATTTATATATATTCATGAAATAAAACCCCTAGCTGTGACCAGAATATTGGTATGAATGGCTGTAGCACTAGAGGTGCTAAACTGCAGAGGATAGCAGGCACTGAAGGTGCAGGGTTGTGGATGGTCTGGTCACTGGCATATAAGGACTAGAGCCTTGTGTTGTGCGTCTAGTGGCATGAAACACGTGCTAACCGCAAGCCTGGTATGGAACAGGCCTGAACAAGTACTTATGCGGATCGCACATGAAATCCCTGCATGAGATGGAAAACAATACACTAATTTCACGGGGTTCAGCTCCTCCACGTTTATAATCATGAACGTTGACTCAGTAATGGGAAGAGACTTGGGGTGTGGGGGTATATCCCTCCACAACTGCGGTTTGTGTGAAGAAAACTGCAGGGTCAGGGGTGAATTGTGAGTGAAACATAACAAAAGTTCTTGTTATCTCCACCTTGCCACTCACAGTATGAAGTGAGCCAGGGGTCCAATCATTATGATAGGAAGGGCTTGAAAGTGGAATATCTTGCGGGTAAATTAGTACCTCTCTGCAGAGTTAAAAACGTATTCGAATACTCTGAGCTCCCGGGTTTATAGGAGTCTGCTGCGGTGCATTAAATCCATGGGGTGTGACACAAGTATGTTTTCTAAATAAAATTTTATAAGTCAAGATTACCCAAATGACATGTGTTGTCATGATAAAGGGTACTGCCGTGGGCTGTCGTGTGTCGACGTGTCGCGGTAGTGCTATACTTTAGTGAACATAAATAGCGATGCTATGTTATGGAAAGTGCTGCCATGAGATGAGACATGAAAGTAAAGGTTATTTTGCAAACATCCATAATTCTTGACTAGTCCAGGTTCATAACAATACTACTATATGTATCTACTCTTCCCTATGACTTGCTGAGTACGTAAGTACTCACCCTTGCAACTCACAACTCAGAAGAAGGAGCATACCATGATCAAGAGGAAGGCGTCGAGAACTTCTTGGACCAAGAAGAAGGAGAGCCAGATCTGCCAAATCCCTGATGTGTTGTTCTGCCGTCAACTTCTTACTGTGGAAGGGACACCCATCATCCGCTGTGTAGAAGTTTTTATTTTGCTTTAACTAAACCTTGAATGCCGCGAAGGTATTGTAATCTTTTTATGTAATATTAAGGCCAGCAGGCCACACTGCTTAATATTTTGTAAGTTTTTCTGCTGCAATGTGAATATACTCCTGTGCTTGACTTATCCTGGGAAGTCAAGGGTATGCTTGTATGGGACTAGCTATAGCAAGCTAGGTCTCCACGGGAGTAGTCGTAGTCCCAGTTTCGGGGCGCGACAACCTCTATGCCCCGCTGGGACACGAGGAAGCCCAGGAGCTTCCCCCCGCGGACGCCGAAGACGCACTTCTCTGGGTTGAGTTTCAACCCATATGCGCAGAGGTTGCGGAAGGTCTCCGCCAAATCGTCGACGTGAGCCGCCGCGCGGGGGCTTTTGACGACCGCGTCGTCGACGTAGACTTCGACGTTGCGACCGATCTGTTCCTTGAAGACCAGCGTCATGAGCCGCTAGAAGGTCGCTCCAGCATTCTTCAGCCCGAAGGGCATATGGACGTACCAAAAGGTTCCGAGGGAAGTTATGAAACTCGTCTTTTCCTCGTCCCCTTCCACCATCCAGACTTGGTGATAGCCCGAGTACATGTCTAGGAAGCTCATCAACTTGCACCCCGCGGTAGAGTTAACCAATTGGTCAATTCGTGGGAGCGAGAAGTTGTCCTTGGGGCAAGCGCGGTTGAGATCGGTGAAGTCCACGCACATTCGCCACTTGCCGTTCGACTTCTTCACGAGGACGGGGTTCGCGAGCCACTCGGGGTGCAAGACCTCCCGAATGAACCCCGCCTCTCGAAATCGGGTAATCTCTACCTTGATCGCCTCCTGGCGTTCAAGGGAGAGTTTCCTTAGCTTCTGCTTGATTGGGGGGTGATCGGGGGTCACCGCGAGCTTGTGCTCAATGACATCCCGGGCGACGCCCCGCATGTCAGAGGGCTTCCACGTGAAAACGTCAGAGTTTTCACGCAGGAAAGCCACGAGTTGCTCCGTATGCTCCTCGGGGAGCTCCTCCCCGATTCTGACGGTTTTGTCCCCGTCATCCGGGGACAGCGGGATCTTCCGGAGGCCCCCTTCCGAACACGGCTTGGGGACGGGCCTCCCGGAAGGTATTACGGCGACGTCTGACTCTGGGGGAGAGGCTTCCCCCCCAGGGTTTTGATGATGTTGACGCTCCCGATCGTTGCAACGGCGCGCTCGTATAGAGCGCGGGCCACGTCTTGGTCTCCCCTGGCGGTGATCACACCGTGAGGCCCGGGGATCTTCACGCAGAGATAGTTCTAGTGGATCGCGGCTCCCAGGCGGTTGATCGTGGTCCTCCCCATGATCGCGTTGTAGGAGGAGGGGAGGTCTACCACATCAAACTGAACCATCTCAGTCCAGTAGTTTTCAGGGGTGCCGAACGTCATGCGGAGATCCACCTTCCCCACGGGGTGGATCGCCTTCCCCGGGACGAATCCTTGAAGAGGCCCTGCTGCGGGCTACAAGAGCTTCTCGTCCACCTGCATTTCCCTAAAGGCTTTTAGGTAGAGGACATCGGCGGAGCTCCTGCCATCCATGAGGATGCGGGCCAGGTGGCAGTTGTAGATGGTGGCGGAGACGATGAGCGCGTCATCATGGGAGAAGCGAACCCCACGCGCGTCTTCCGTCGTGAAGGTGAGGGGGACGTCCAACCACTTGGGTGGCGGAGACGTGTGTAGCACCCCCACCACCTTTACTTCAAGCGCGTACTCCTTGCGCTGGCGCTTAGAGTCCCGCCCAGAAGCGGATCCTCCAGTGATGACGTTAATACGCCTCTGGGAGGTTTGGAAGGGGAGAGTCTCTGACGGCTCCCCCTCCCGCGTTTGCCCCTACTGTCCCCCCGTGGGAGCAGGAAGGGCTGGTAAGGCCGGCTGAAGGGGCAAGGAGGCCGGAGTCCCCCCCTCCTGCCCATGCTGGTCGAGGAACGCGGCGAACTGCTGCAACAGTTGGTGGCATTCCCGGGTGGCATGGGTACTAGACCTGTGGAAGGTGCACCACAGGCCTTCCCTGCTTCCTGCCGCAGGGTCTTCCCGACCGCGGGACGACTGTCCTCCCCCGCAGCCCTTCGGCTTGGGAAAGGGGTGATTGCCTCTCGGGGCGTCACGCGAGCCGCCTCCGCCCTCGAGGAAAAAAGTGTCCCGAGGCCGTAGCTCGTTATGACCCCCCTGCTTGGTGTTTGAGGGGGTCCCTGGCCCCCCGGTCAGTGGGGGCGGGAGCCCCCTGGTTTTTCTTCCAGAGGTCGTCGTCCTCCGCCCGAGCGTACTTTTCAAGTACGTTGAAGAGCTCGTCGGCAGAGGAGGGGCAGCTTCGGGAGAGCCTCTGGTGGAGCTCTCCCGGGAGGATCCTGCTCTTGCACGCCTCGATGACCATGGAGTCGAGGACGTGAGCCACTTTGCTCTTGACTTGAGCGAAGCGCCTGAAGAAGCTTCGGATGGTCTCCCCTGTCCTCTGCTGGACAGTATACAGCTGCGAGGAATCCAGGGGACGCACGTAGTTCCCCTGGAAGTTCGCGCAGAACTCGCGCTTGAGCTACGCGAAGGACTTGATGGAGCTGGCCTTCAAATTGTAGAATCACGAACGGGCGATCCCGGTGAGGTCGAGGGGGAAGACATTGCATTGCACCATCTCATCCCCCCCAGCCGCCAAGATGACTGTGGCATACACCTGCACAAATTCATAGGGGTCGGCCTCACCATTGTAGTGCTCGATGTGCGGCGGGCGGTAAGGCCGCGGCCATCGAATGCACCGGAGTCTGCGGCATAGTGGCTGATTAGCCCCCTGCACTTCTCAAGGAGAGTCTCGGTCGCTGTCTCCTTTGACAGGGGATGCGAGCTCATTGTCGGAGTCGGGAAGTGGCCCAAGAGGTCCACCGGCATGGCGGTAACGACGCTTTTCTTCCGGGCCGGGGCTGAGTTCCAAGACGTCCAGGCTCTCCCCCGGAGAGGTTGGTTCTTCGGCGAGTCTCTTCCCCCGGCCGGTGCGGGAGCAAAGCTCTCCACGTCCGCGACCCGGGGGAAGTTCTTCCCTGGACTTAGCCGTACGCATTCGCTCGACGTCCTCCCGGGAGAAACAGACCTGGTCCGCCAAAGGCACCATTGGGGGCGGCCCTGGGGGAGGAGCGACCTCATGCACTGTAGCTACCGGCCCGGGCGCTACCGGGGCCTGCAGGGGGGAGCCCCCTGTGGAGACCTCTGGAACCGGAAAGGGGGAAACCCCTGTATTATCCGGAACCGGGGAGGGGGCCCCCGCGACGACGTTCGGAACCGGAAAGGGGGAAGCCCCCGTATTATCCGGAATCAGGGAGGGGGGAACCCCCGCGGCGACATCCGGAACCGGGGCGCCGTTGCGGGGGGAGGTCCGCTGTGACACGGGAGTTGCCCTGTCGACCGCCCCTGGTGCGGTAAACGCGACCCGTGGGGCGGGACTGGCTCCCGGCACAGGGAAAACCCCCGGCATGTAATGGGCCCCCGGCCCCGGGAATGGGCCCGGAACAGGGTGTCCCCTCAGTACCACGAAGGGCCTGGGGAGGAAGTAACCCCCAGGCATAGGGAAGGCTCCCGGCGTCGGGAAGGTTCTGGACGGATGGCCCGCCGGGGGAGGATACCCCCCGGTGAGGTCGTACGGGGTAGCCTGGCCTCCGGAGACCGGGGCCACCGGGTGACCCATAAATGGGGGTATAGCCCCCGGGAATGGGTACTGTGGCTATGTGGGGGCCGGTGGCCGCGCCAAGACGCGGAGCAACTCATCCATAGAGCGCTGGGAGCGGAGCTAGCCCTCTACTAAAGCCTCAAGCAAGGCATCCCGGTGAACCAAGGAAGCCGTTGGGGGGAGACTGGTCCCGGCTGAGGCGACCGCGGTCACCGGGACTGACCCGGAGGTCGAACCACCGAAATTAAGAGGGAAGGTGGGAGGCGGTACCTGGGTTTGGCCGCCTCCAAGCGGAAGCACCGGGATGGTCGTGTCCCGGACGGGTGGCACCGGGTCACCGGGATCGGCGTCACCGCCAAGGGCGCGGGCCCTCGTTCTTCGGGGAGCCATGGCGTCTCGTCACGAGTTCCCACGGACGGCGCCAACTGTCGTGGTACTACGAATACCCCGGCAGGTTTAGTGGACGATCCTAGAGAAGAAACTACGACGCGAGCTGACCAGGTGACCGGTCCTCCCCCGTCTTGCAAGCACAACAAATGACACGAGGGTTTATACAGGTTTGGGCCTCAGTGAAGACCCTAGTCCTGTCGGCGTGCTCCCAACCAGAGTTGGCTAGGGGAGCTCTCTCGGGGGAGAGATGGCTCCGGAGCACACCTGTGAGATTGTCTATTCCAAGTGATAATGAAAACTTGTCTCTTACAGGAGGTGTACAAGGGCTTTTATAGCCCCGAAAGAAGCAAAAAGACTAAACTACCCCGCCTGCCACCGTTGGACTGGAGGGTAGCAACGTCCTTCTCCCGGCCAGGCGCCTCGGATGCTAGACAGGTGTCCGCCGATTCCCGAGGGACTTCTCGCATGACCCTCACGTGACCTGGGACCGGAGACTCCTGTCTCCAGAAGGACGGCAATGTCCGGGACAAGCCGCCGGGGGCCTTGTCCCTGAGCAAGAGGCGGCGCCCGGGATAGCCACCAGGGGCTTTGTCCCCGGGCAAAAGGCGGCGCCCGGTGTTGATCGAAGGATGCCGACTAGAGGGGGGTGAATAGGCGGTTTTTAAATTTTTACTTTTAATCTAGTGATTAACAATCTAAATTGCAATAACAATGCTCAAAAGATATGAATGACAATTCAAGACAAGTTTTGCAATTTCTAAAGGATTAAGAACAACAATTCAATCTCTAGGAATATAAAGCAAGTAATAGAAATAACCGAAGAGATCGAATTTTTCCCGAGGTCTCAGAAATTTGCCGATTTCCACTAATCCTCGTTGAAGTGCTCTTCGCTAGAGCTTATGCTTCGATTTCACTAGGGGTAGCCCTTCTCCTCTCCGGATAGGCGAGCTCTGAGCCTTTACAATCAATTGCCGGGCCTCTCCGACACACACCGTCGATGGAGAGATCGACGGACCTCCCGGGTCGTCTAGGTGATGGCAATCACCAAGAGTAACAAGCCTAGCACCTTGCTTGATCAACCTCAAAGCTTGAAGAACAAATATGCAAATGCAATTGGCTTGAATTCAACTTCTCTCAACTAGCACTCAATGGTTTGCTAGGGTTTTGACTTGAAATGCAAGAGTATGAGTGTGAGAGGCTTTGCAAGTTGCTACACAAGTGTTGAGAGCTGAATTTCGTGTGTATACAACATCTACAAACAGTGGGGTATTTATACTCTCAGCAAAACGGTCGTTTTCAAAAAAATTGGGCGAAACTTGTACTGGCCGGACATTGTCCGGTCACTTCAGACAGTATCCGGTCAGTACAAAAAAGATGACCGTTGCTCACGTGATTTTCAAGTGTCAGTAGCTGTTTGAGAAATTTTGTGAAGGCCGGACAAAATGTCCGGACAGATGTATTTGTCTCTGTTAACACTCCTGTTTATCAGAACATGTACACGCCGGACAAATCAATTTGTCCAGTCAAAATGTCCGGACAAATGTATATGTCTCTGTTGACACTTGAATTAAAACAACCCATCAAATGTATAGGCCGGACATATGTGATTTGTCCGGACAAAATGTCCGGACAAATACATATGTCTCTGTTAACACATGTATTTTCAATTTCTCAGAAAATGTATTGGCCGGACATTGTCCGGTCACTTCGGACAATGTCCGGTGCATTTCAGACAAAAGTCTCTGGACAAATACATTTGTCTCAACTTAACTTGCCGTGAAACTTCGGACATTGTCCGGCCTATATCGGACAGATGCACCGGACAAGTTCATTTGTCTTTGATTCACGTTTTGCAATTTTCAGAGGATATTTGTATTGGCCGGACATTGTCCGGTCACTTCAGACACTGTCCGGCCAGTTCAAAATGAAAACAGGTTTGCTGAATTTTACTCAAATTCAACTAGAGGCTAGATGCATATGGAAATGAGTTTCTAAAGACCTCAAGGTTGATCAAGATACTTGTGCTAAGACCCTTCTTAATAGTATGACCATCTAACCTAGAAATTTCTGAAAAATAAAAGCGCTAGGTTTAGATACTTGTACTTTTGTCGGGGTTTTTGTCGTTTTTGCTTCATGGAGTCTTGATAATCTTTCTTTGCTCTTTCTTGATGCTTTCTCCTCTGATTTACCTGAGTCTCACACACAAAGGTTAGTCGCAAATCTTACGGATGTCATTAATCACCAAAACCCTAATTAGGGCTGAAGATTCAACAATCTCCCCCTTTTTGGTGATTGATGACAACCGTTATGCATAAAACACATGGATATCAAAAAATGAATATGAGCAAATAGTGCTCCCCCTGAATCTTACATCCAAGCTCATGAACATGTCCATAACAAGATATATGAGACCACATATACATATCCAAACAACAATTTCATTTCACAATTTCATTTCATAACAATTCACAATAACATGTCCATACATATATCCAAACAACACGACATAACAGGTCCTCAAGCGCCCTCTCCTTCTCGGAGCGCTCGGAGGCTAGCGCCCCCTAGGTGGCCTGAGGCACTCAGAGACCCAAGCCTCAAACTCTTGGGCCAACGTAACGGTCTAGAAAAAGAGGCGTTAGATAAAAATTAAAAGCACAAGGCCTAAGGCGTCGGTGAGTAGTGCTTACCCAGAGCCCAGCGGAGATGACCTCCTCGCAGCCTCCCCCCGGAAAGTCCCGGGGGTGGATTCCCCGGGAGACCTCCCCGCCCACCATCACGCCATCCTCCGAGGTTCCGCCATGGGAGGAGCCAGACGTCAGGTCCATCGGCGAGGCCGAGACCCTGGGGCGGATGAAGAGTCCTTTGCCCTTCCCGGGCGAGGGAGGTGCCGACGTCGCCGGGGGGGGGGGGGACCTCCGAAGCCGTGAAGGAGGCCATCGGGAGGGCCCCCGAAGTCTTGAACTGGACAGGGACTCCCCCACGTGACAGTTGCGGGTGAACCTCCGGGGCCACCGGTGTCGGAGAAGGAGTGGGAGCATACATCTCCCAGTCCGACTCCTGGCTCTCCCCGGCCGCCACACCCCCAGATGACCCAGAGGGACCCGCATCCGGGGACGCAGCCACCGAAGTCACCGGTAGCGCCGTCGGGGACGCAGCCACCGGGGTCGCCGGTGGTGCCGCGGGAGGTGCGGCCGGTGCCCTCACCGATGTCTTCATAGGGATTCCCGCCGAGGGGCCAAGGGGCTTCGCCCGAGCCTTCGTGGGGCTCTTCGCGCGACAGCGCTTCGGACGTCCCACCGGCTACCTCTTTCCCCCTCTTGTGCGAGTCGGGGTGGGGAAGGGCTCCCGGACGGGGAGCTTCAGGCCGAAGGCCTCCGCCATGAGGTTATGGGAAAGACCCTCCCCGATGACGCGCATGACTCATTTGTGCTCGTCCGCATAGTACCTCCCGAGAAGGTTGACTGCCACCCCTTGGGAGCTGTCGTAGGACCGGACTGCAAAGGAGAAAAAGGAGTTAGAAAATTTTTTAATCACTACCTCCTGGGAGCTACACCCTCTCCGGGGGCTCGAGCCCAGACACTTACGCTGGTCCACCGTTGTCCGGGGCGGGCGGTGAGCTGCGCTCACCCCTGTCCCCCGGCGCAAGCGAAATGACGCCACCCGGAGGAGTGCCAGTTCCTCCATGAGGTCCCGCATGGACCTCCAAAGCCGGACCTCTGCCATCCGGGTGAGAAGGTCCATCTCCCTCTCTGTCCACTCCTAAGCCACCGGGCCGGTAGACCGGCAGTAGGACGACGGCTTTGGCGAGGAGGTCACCTCCGGGTCCCTCACCCGAAGGTAGAACCACCTCCGGAGCCAATCCCCCCAATGGTCCCGGGAGGCCTGGACCGGGTACTCGTCTGTCCGGCCCGACATGAGTTGAATCATGACCAAGCCAAAGGCAGACTTGGGGCCGCCCTTCATCACCAATGGCCCTCTTGCCGAGGGCTCATAGAAGTATGGGAGAAGTCGGAGGTTGGGCTTCTCCCCGGTGGATGTCTCGCACAGCCACATGAACAACCCTATCCAGACGAGGGTGTTCGGGGTGAGGTGGTTGAGCGAGAGATCGTACTCCCGAAGAAACTCCTGGAGCAGCGGATGCACCGGGAGCCGGAGCCCAGCCTCCACAAAGGCCTCGAAGGCCACCACCTCTCCCTCCTAGGGGCTCGGCACCAGCTCCTCTGGCCTAGGGATCCGGATGTCCCTGGTGGCAAAGAACTTTCGATCGAAGAAGATCTCGAGCTCCTGGGGGGAGAACTCGGTAGCCCCGAGAAAGTCGGAGGTGACCTCCTCAAGGGGCAGCTCGGACGCCTTGGTTCGGCTTTTCGGTGCCATCACCTGGGAGTGGAAGTGTCTAGAAAAGACAAAGAAGGAAGGAAGCTACCGGGAAAACCAGCTATCGGGAAAACAAGTTACCGGGAGAGCAAAAGCGCGCTACCGGGAGATCGAGGATTTGAGGCTGGAAGTTGTGTCCCAGGCCGGGGCCCCCCTCCTATTTATAAGCGACGGAGGGGGCCTCGGATGGGCGCCACGTGTCCCCCGGCCCATCTGGGGCGTTGATTCAAATAGTCGAGAAGATATCGAAGAGTTGCACAAAGATCGGAGCGCCGTACGATGCACGTGCGCATGAACCGAGGGTTCACGCAGGAAAATGGCCCAGGAGCCGAAGCATCGCGTGTAGCCCAGGGCGTGTCCCAAAAGTCCAAGCGTCGCCTGGGGCCAAGTCCTACGCATACCCTCCGGGGCCACCTTGTGTCCCTGGGGGTCTGGGGGGCTGCTGTCGGGGGAAAATCCTGGTCACTGACCGGGCAAAATCCCGAAGGGCCTGTAATACCCCAGATTTTGCTACCTTTTTAGTATGCCAGTCAGTGCATCACCATTGGATTTCCAAATGTCTTGACCCCATCTCAGATTAAATCCTAGGTTGATCCCTAAGTCTTGACCTGATCTAGATCAATTATCCCAGAATTGTGATCCAGGGTATGCCACTACCTTAATTTAAAAAGTTGGCAGTAGAACTCCACCTTTCAGACCATTTTCGCATTTCAGTCCAAAAGTGCTTTAGATTGATCCTTTTCAGATTTTCCCAAAAGCCTAAAAACGCTAAAAGCCACAAATCAACTCCAAATCTTGATCTAATTCAGGGAATACCTCCCAATTGCTATTCTAAAAAAAATGTTCTTCAGAGAGAATCTCAAAATCTCATCCTAGATTTCAGATTTTAGCCTCGACAAAATCCAGACCCTAATTACCCTAATTACCCTAACTTCCCTGTTTTCATTTTGCTCAAAACCTGATCAAAAACACCAGATTAGGTCATCTATCCTTGCAAACCTGCTTGTTGAATTTAGTAAGCCTAGCTGGTAAAATCAGTTTCAGCCAAATTCAAGTATTTTGCTAGATTCACAATTCAATCCTAAAACCAAGTTTTAGAAATTGCATTTCAATCCTAGCCTCTTTTTCCAGCCCCTTTTCGACTAGAGCCCCAGCTGTTTCAACCAGGGCCCCGGCCAGTCGTCTTCGACCAGAGCGCCGACGTGATCTTCGTCGCTAGCCAGCGTCCGCCTTCACCAGCGCTCGTGTCTGACGTGTCCGCATGTCGTGCCAAAGAACGCCACCATGGCAACGTCCATGACGACCAGCAGTAGTGCCGTCTCGTCCCCCGCGTGCGCGTGCCTACAGCTGTCAGAGCTTTTTTGCCACGCCGTTGACATGCCGAGGCCAGCCATCACTTCACGTTTGCGCCAGCCAGGAGGTTGCATGATTCCCCCTCTTCCAGCTGACAAAGCCGTGGCAACCGCTGCAGCCGTCCCGTCACCACTGCACGCTGTCTCGATCGTCTCCACCGTCGCCGGTCAATTTGATATCTAACTCGATTTGCTTCAAGTCTCGAGGGCTCCAGCCCACTGCCTATTTAAACCCCCCCTCGCCCAGAGCTACTTCACACCACCCAGAAACTCGCTAAGTCCCAGCTTCTGTCGTTTTCTTCTTCTTCTCCGGTGAGCCACAGAGGTGAGAAATGACGTCAAAGCTCGCCACTGCCCCTTTTTTTCATCCACCTGCACCGGTATGCTCCAAACGTCTATAGCATGCAATTAACCTCCGGTGAACCTCACCGCCGGCAATCGCCGAGATTTCATTTTGCCCTGTACCTGCAATTGATGTCGTTCCTAACCAAATTAGCTTTCCCTCCAGTAGAGTTAATTGATCCCTAGAGCCAGTTGAGCAAGCCTGTTCAGCTACATTTTGAAATTAGCCCGTAGTTGTAGTTTTTTCATTCCTTCCCACGCCGCCGTGGACGTCTCACGTTGCCGGCACGCCTCGCTGCATCCCCGATCAAATGGACTGCACCTACGCACTCCTTAGATCCCGTAGATGGTGTAGCAACCTTCACTTGCCCGGCATTGCTTTGAATCTCAGACGCCCTTTGCGACCGTCATCTTCGAGTCCGGCGTCAGTGCCAACGAGCCTCCAGACATCGTTCCAACCAAATTCCCCACTTCAGCACCATCATCAGCACTCCAATAGTAAAGCCCCTCTACCAATTTTGAGAATCATCAACCCCTGTGCCCTGTCGCGGTAGCCCATCTTCTGTTCCAGCGGCCGACGACTTAAGCCTCGCCGTTCACCGTCATATCGCCGCCGTTGTTCAATTCACTTCACCAGTAGCTTCACCTTGGCCTCTCCTACCCAGTTGACAAGATTGGCAAAGCAACGCACGAGTAAATCGATCAAATGCTTAAGCCCTAGAAAATGGCAGTGCTCAGGCACTCAGTTCACTGTGTCCAGGGGTCTTTTTGTAAAATCCTTGAACTTCTAGGCTTTTCTGCAAAAACCAGTTTGTCAATTAGCCCCCTCACTGTGTTTGGCACCTAATGCCCTATTTTGAGCTTATCTTGACTTTTTGAGAGCCCCAGATTGACCCAATGCCACTCACTGACATTGTCAGGCCGCGAACTGAATGTCGGCCAGCAGACATTCGATGTGTCCAAGCCAATCCTTGTGTTCTTAGCCAAGCCCCGAGTGTCTTCTCTCTCTCAAGATCATCCCCTATTAGATTATCTCACTTGCATGCATATTTATACTTTACTTATAATTTTCCCTATAGCAAGTATTTTTTGTATGCTTATGCAGTGCGATGTGTTGAGTTGTTTCATTGTTTGTGTACGAGAATAGAGCAAGAAGTGGAACAAGCAATAGAAGTCTTCGAAGATCTCTTAGAGCAGTCAGACCCCGCGTTGCAAGGCAAGTCTCTACCCTTTGAACATGTCTCTCCCAGTATTTTGAGTAAAATAGGTTAACTTCTGTTTTAAAGTATATGCATGCTGTATATTCAATTAAGTGCCATGTTGGAAGAATATGAATAGATATGACCTAATTCCTTGTAAAGCCCCTCATGTTCGTATATCTCATGCACCCTTGTCACCCTAGAATATCATGCTTAGGCTATGCTTATGCTTAAATATATGTGTTGAGTGCTAAATGGTCATGTGTATGAAAAACATACATGCTTAAAACCTCTTTTGTGAAGGAAAATGTGATTAGAATCGATAGTGAAGATGGTTTGAATGGTTGGTGTTGTGTGCGCATCGGGAATGTGAATGGCTCCTCACTAAAGATTCATAAGGATAAGAACCTTGTCTTGTACTTCTATGCGGCATGAAAAACGTACTAACCACTTGCCCGGTATGGGACGGGCGCAACATAGTAGTTTTCTTGGTATTAGCTTTTCCCTGCAATGGTTGTCGGTCCGGTTTTTCAAGAGGAACTGGTGGTCCACAGACAGCCATGAGTGGTGTGAGATCAGAAAAATAATGAGAGGATAAGGTCTAAGAAGGAAGGCACCCTACGCCTGGATTCAGAGTCGTGCACGGCTGAATCCACAGGATATGTGTCTCGCGGGACCATAGACCAACACTAGGTAGAATTGGCTGTGGGGAGTGTCGACAATTCGGACTCGGGGTCCTTAGTCAAACTTATGCAGAATTTGTAGGTTGTGAGACCTTTCAGGTGTCCCTTCGGGAAGCTATGATGAATCAAAGATAACTAGAGCACAGAGAGATTTATACAGGTTCGGGCCCTCGATGGTGGGAGTAATATCCCTACGTCCTGTTAGGGTTTCACTATGTGTAGTAGAAAGTGTTACAAGCTAGGGAAAAGTATCTTCACAGATGAAGATCTTTCCTATATGTCTATACAAAACAATGCCAGGAAGGCTTGTGAAATCTAACTAACTTAGACTACTGTCTTCTGATCCTTTGAGTGTTTGGATGATTGATTTGATGATCTGATCATCTCTGATCTATCTGATCATCTGAAGCCTTGCCTGATGTATTGGCTTAATCCTTTATACTGGTCGAAAGGGTGCCAAGGCGTAACGGCATCAAACAGTTGCTCAGATGCGGTTTTGGCAACTGCCTTTAACCTCCACGCAATATTAACACGTGTTTATCATGGATAACTGCACGTATTAACCTCCTGACGGTTGTCTCCATACGTGGAAGGATCTTCCGGATACTCGGGATATCCCTGTTGTAGGAGTAGAACAATCCCGCGTCCCCTGGTCGAAGGTGTTCTAACCGCGCATCATCTGCAGTCTTCTGTTCGCGTATGGCATACGAACTCCTGACCGCGCACTAGCTGACGGTCTGATCGCGTAAAGCCTATGACCAAATGATTGTGCTTCTAGGAATAACTTCTAGAATCAGTCGTGCATTTATTTGATCTAGCTCGGGTATCAATCCTCGTCAGCTAGCCCCTAAATTTGAAGAGAACGAAGGGACGTGTTTGCTTCAAATTTCAAGACTTACATCGGATACTCAACCCGACGCTTCAAATCCTCCACTTAGTGGCGGGCTAAGTGTGGCGGTTGGTTCCCCGAGATGGACTCTGGGTAATACGTGACGGGTAATGATGGCGCCGTAGAAACATTTTTTAATCCGAGGTAAAATTGTAAATGCTTTAAAAACTTGAGGCGTTCGGAAACTGAACAGTCACCTCGGCGGCTATAAATACCGAAACCACTAGACTTCGAAGCTCCACAATTCTTCTTCCCGGATAAGTCTCTTCCAAAGCCATCTTCCCTTCCCTTCCATACACTTCTCGATGGCAGACCAAAACATCATCGAGATTGAGAGTGATGAAGAAGAAGTTTTCGAGCAGGATTTACAGATGTCAAAAGATCTGTCCCCTTTAAGGAAGAAACCCAAGGTTGATGAGGGATCCTCCAGCAGAACAAAGGTGAAAGATGCATCATTGTTCTCTCTTCCTTTGGTTCCCGTAGTTCTTCCTGTTCATGCACCTCGGCAGGTCGAACTTTCATCTCCACCTTTGGAGGGACGTTCTTCTCAGCTTTCTCCATTTCATCCCAATGATCCCCGTTTTTGTTCGGGTGATCAATTTTCGGGTTGGCAAGCTGTATCTCCACGACCAGATGATCCTCAACTTGTGTTGGGGAAGCAATCTTCTAGTGGGAAGGTTGCACTTCCACCATCTGATGATCCTCGACCTTTATCGGGTGATCTACTTTCTGGGGGAACTATATCAACCTATCACTTGCGAGGACAGGTAATTATTTCTATCTCCTTTTGCTCATTGTTACAATTAGTGCAACTAACATTTGCAAATGTAGGAGATTGGAGCCCCCAGCGATCATCCTGCTGAAATCCTGCCTCCCCCCCTCGGACAGACTCTCCAAGGGGAAAAAGAGGCTCTGGAGAAGAAGACCGAAGAGATTTCTTCGGTGATTCTGCATCTGGCAGAATGTTTTGAAAGATCCCGTGAAGAGGCGCGCCAATTCCGTCAGGAGAGAGACCACGCTCAACAACAGCGAGAACTCTCCGATTTGATTAGGAATAATAACACATCTCTTGTTAGGGATGATGTAGATAGACTTAGAGTAGTTGCTAGTTCCCTGGGGGTCATCAGTGTAGATCCTACTAACGACAACATGTCCCTAGGAGAACTTTGCAAACTCCTCTCGGATCAGGTCGATGTTCTGGTCGCCGGTATCCCTTTTATATGTAAAGAGTGTCAGAAATAAAGATTTCTTTCTCTTCATATGGATATTCTTTACAACTTCTGTGTGAAAACATGGTCACAAGTAACATCTTTACGACCACTCATACACAGGTAAATTCCAATACTGCAGCCAGAAACATATTTAAAATGTTATACCGCGACTAGTACTGATACTGCGATCAGACTTAAAACCGCGGTTAGAACTGAAGTTCGATCTGGAAGGTTACCGTGATCAGAAGTGAAATTCGATCAGACCACCACTTCGATGAGAATTGGAGTCCAATCAAAAACATAGTTCCGATAATACAGCAATCTGATCGAAAAGCAACTGTATACCCAGCAATTGAATCATAGAATATCTTTATGATCAACTCATGAAAGTTTACAAGAAATATGAAGGAAAATGTCCTCCGAAAGCCTTTTGTAGAACTTTTCACGTTTTTATGCGCATCTTTAACCCTCAAATCCGAGACAAAGAAGACCTTTTGTTTTGGATTCGGTGCGCATAGCGGGTTTACCAGAGAAAACACCCATTATGGGAAATGAATAGAATATTCAATGGAACGTTACCCTCAGTGGAGCGTCTCCTCGGGCCTATAAAAGGAGCAGATAGCTTCTTGAGGAAGCCACACATCCAGCCTCTAGTCCTAAAACTTCCGCCGCTCAAAACCCTCGTTCCTCATCTTCCATCGCCCCCAAAGCCACCAGCTTTTCTCTCACAATCTCTTCCAAAAATGACATCTTGGAGCCGATCAGTTCATCATTCGGAGGAGAGCTTGATGGCGCTGGAGAAGGAAGAGATTCTTCCCCCAAGATTGCTGATCAACTGGCCACCCGCGGGGAAAGATCAAGAAACCCCAATCGTCCAAGAGGGCGAGTTGGTGGTTTTCAAAGAATACCTAAGGTGCATGTTCCGATTTCCTGAGAGTCGGTTCTTGAAAGGGATCTTGGAGCACTGTGGGTTGGAGCTGGTGAATCTCCACCCAAATGCGGTCCTGATCCTGGCGATCTTCCAGCACCTGTGCGAAGCCTTCGTCGGAGTGTATCCCAGCGTGGATCTCTTCTGACGCTTCTACTACTCGGCGTGGTCGAAGAGCGCCAACGCCACCGGATGTATTTACTGCCGGATAAGGGAGAAAAAAGAGTATCCCTTCCCACCCCTGCGAGATTCTGTGCACGGGTGGTACCAGAAATGGTTCTACTGCACTCCTCCATCCGAGAGCGGGTTGTGGTTTGTGAACTCGCGGCCAGAGAAGTCCAGCGAGTTAGATTCCCTCCCTGCTCTGAATGCAGAGCAGAAAAAGCAAGCCGAGGTGATCCTTCACTTAGTCCAGCAGGGACTAATAGCTCGTGATGTCATTCGCGACTTCGTGAAGAATCGGGTGAGCCTCCTGCGCGAAAGGGCTCATCCAGCTAGGGAGATACAGTTCATGGCGGATAGCACCTTGGACTATAACAATGGTATGTGACTTAGCCAACGAAGTCTTATACTTTTCTTTCATGTTCAATAACTGGTCTACTGGTGACACAGTTTTGCCTTCGTCCGAAGTCGAGAAGCGGACAAACTACCTCCTTAAGGCATATAGTGCCGAAGTGGAGGGAACCAAGGGATCGCCTCACCCCCAAAGCTTGATCCATGCCGGTGACGACCTTAGACAAGAACGTCGAAAGGTAAGTCATCACTCGTTATGTTCTGTCTGTAAGTCATATGTATGTCTTGTACTAACAAGGGCACTGGGATGGCATAGCTCTTGGGGAAATTTGCCGAGGCGACGTATCCAGGTGAAAGCGTCGGTTTCCTGGGAAAGCCGACAATGAAGAGAGTAAAGAAAGTCTCTTCAAGACCTGGAGCGAGGGAACCTGCCTCCAAGAAATCCAAGAAACTTCTCGGGGAAGGCTCCTCGCATAGGACAACCCTTACCACGAAGAAGACTGCGGTAAGATATCATGTGCCTCCTGTTACCCCAGGTGCGAATTGAAATTACTTCTTCATCGTACAGGGTGAGGGAAGCGAGGAGGAGGAAGACGACATTCCTCTGGTTCGCCGGAAGAGGACGGCGATCACTCCTCAAGCCAGTGAAGAGCTGCCTCGGCCTGCAGAGACAGCTACTGCAGACCCCGCGGCCACCGAGAACCTTGTGGTCGCAGGTGAGACCTCTGCTCCTGAGGCCCTGGAGGCTTCAGGGTCTGTAACTTCTCCCTCCTTGGTCGAAGGGATGACCGCAATGAGATTCCTCGCGATCTTGAATTTACAATTTCATCTGTATGCGTGTTCACCGAGCCACGCTTATACAGGGAGAAGAAATTCCTCCTACTACTCTTGTGAGTCCTAGGAGGGAGAATACTCCACTCCCGGCGACAGGGGCGGGAATAACAGAGCAAGATCCCGCGACCACTTCCAACCTCATGGTCGCTGATGAAGTGCCAGCACCGGTGGTTCACGAGACATCCAGACCATCGGGTGCATCCCTACCAACCGAGCAGGTTACCCCGGTAAGGATTCTTACCATTCAGATCTTCATCGTTCCTCATGTATATGCTTACAGGCTGGTATACATAGGGAGAAAAAGAGAAGGTCCTGTTCACAAAGAGAAAGACTAGAACAGACAACGACTGTCCTCTTTCCCTTGGGGAACCGTCTTCGAAATCCTAGAAGCTGATGGGATTTCAATTACGGTAAGAATTCCCTTCTATTTATACCGAATCAGGTTGTGGCAACCATCCATGAAACTGACGGTTTCTTTTCTTGCTTAGGCGTAGAGACTCAGCGCCAAACCCTCCAATAGCCTCGACAAGGGTTGAAGTTCCTTCTGGCGCTGAAGCCTCTGGTGAAGAAAGCTCTATCCCTCCGGTCCAGGAAGTCGTCCGAGCCGTTGTGGATGAGTTTGACATGGAGGCCCAATCGCAGGTGCTAAAGACTGCGACCGAGACTCAGCAGGGACATTCATCTACTGCTCTCATCGGGGATAAGGCGAGTCCATCGACTCGGCCTCCAACCATCCCGAAGGACAAGTTTCTTCGGGAATACACTGAGGTATGTCGAACACCCCTCACGGTATCTGAGTTTTACATAGAGCACTCAAATTTTGAAACTTACTTTCCACTATGTCATAGGAACTAACCCATATGGCGACCAGATCGATAGCTATGGCAGATAGCATCGAGGCCATACGAGAGGAAAAAAGATCGCTTGCAACAGTAAGGAAGATGCTCTTTAGTTTGTCTGAATACAAACTTGTCATTACAATCATCTTTTTTGTTGCAGAGAAAACACCTTCCTAAAGAAGAGCCTTGTTGATCGGGAAAATGATGAGCTCAGGGCGGCCACCATAATTTCACATCTAGAGGCCGAGCTCAAAAAATTGTGGTCGCAGCTCTCATGTAAGTCAACTTCCGACCAAAACAAATTAACTTTGTAGCTTGGACGGTTCATAACGACCTTCTCACTGCAGCGCAAGCAGATCAAATAAGCCAGCTTGGTCAAGAGAAAGTAGACCTTCAGATGACCATCGACTCTGTCCGTAGGGAGAACAAAGACTTAAGCATATCCATCTTCGAAAAGCTGAAGATGATAGCCGGTCGGCTGATGTGGTCGAAACCACAGCAGACGACCTTAGCCCTAGTGACTGGTCTAAATTGGTCGTAGCCCAAGCGGAATCACTCCTCGAGTATCTTCCTGAAGATACTAGGTGACAACAAGAGGCAATCAGAACTAGAGTCCGATCAGTAACCTCCACCATTCTCTGCCGGTTTCGTCTCCACCATGGCCCAGATCTGGATCTGAATCCAATGGTAGGAGAGGCAGAGATCGAGAGTGAAGACCAACTTGAGGCTATCATGGAGGAAGTTAGACCTCTCGTAGATAAACTCTTGATCGAGCTCGGCATTATGTAAACCTTGTACCTGTACATATACAATGTATAGAATGCAATGCATGCATTTTTTGGTTTTGTTCCGAAAGAAAGCACTTTTTGTCGTTTCATATTATAACCATATTCCCCTAGCCCCTGCCTGTGATTATATATACTAAAGACTTAGCATTATAAGCACAGGAAAAATATGGGTGTAATGACCAGGGACATTCGACCAGGCCAGCAATTATATTCGATGCAATGCCTAACCTTATTGCAAACCGGCAACCACTCTGATGACCAAGGACATGCCAGTAAGCCCCGTGTGCATTGAGAAACGGCTTATTGAGGAGTGTCTTATCTGGAAGTGGTCATGAGATCGGCCAGCGAATCCGATTAGGGCATTGTGGCGATATAACCACCGGCGATCAGGCCCCGAGCCAAATTTGTAACACATGGGCATAAAAGGCAATATTCGACATATGAAACAACAAAGAAGCACTTATTTTATTAAACCATGCTAATTGAAAAGGAAAAGGGATTGGATACTTACACGTAAAACTTGCGTAGTTGATCGATGTTCCAAGTATTGGATAAGATTCGACCATCCTCCATTGCTAACCGAGCTGATCCTGGTCGCGGCACCGAAACAACAATATAAGGGCCTTCCCACTTCGGGGAGAATTTGTTGCGATTGGATTGGTCTTGTATTTTACGTAAAACCAGATCGCCCACGTGAAGACTACGTGGTCGCACCCTTTTGTTATGGTACTTGCGTAAAGCTTGCAAGTATACCGCGGACTTGATCAAAGCACGATCACGCTTTTCTTCTAGGAGGATGAGATCTTGCGATCGTTGTTCGCCCTGATCAACTCGTTCGAATTGATCTGTCCGAACAGATCCAATACTAACTTCCATTGGTAATACGGCCTCAGCCCCATAGACCAGATGGAAGAGCGTCTCACCGGTGGCTCGACTAGAAGTAGTTCGTAGTGCCCATAGAACGGTATACAGCTCATCTGCCCAAGCCCTCGAGCGAGTCTTAAGGCGGTCGAAAACACGTTTCTTAATGCCTTGCAATATCTGCCCGTTGGCACGTTCCACGGCACCATTGCTCTGTGGATGAGCCACAGAAGCAAAGCACACCTTGGTTCCAATCTGATCGCAATAATCCAGAAAAGGACCACTAGCGAACTGAGAACCATTATCCGTAATGAGACGATTTGGAACACCGAATCGAGCAACAATGTTCTTATGGAAGAACTTCTGTGCTGTAGCAGCGGTAATATTGCGTACCGGTTCAGCCTCAATCCACTTCGTAAACGTGTCAATAGCTACGAACAGGAACTTGTATCCATTGACCGCTTGTGGCATAGGGCCGACAATATCCATCCCCCAGACCGCAAAGGGCCATGCAAGGGGAATGGTCTGCAACGCATAGGCAGGTTGGTGAACTTGTCTTACATGGAACTGACACTGAGGACACGTTTTGACCATATTCTTGGCATCATCGAGTGCCAAAGGCCAGTAGAATCCTTGTCGAAAAGTTTTTCCGACCAGTGTACGATATGATGCATGCGCACCGCATACATCGTCATGAATTTCTCTCAAGAGGGATTTACCTTCTTCCTAAGATATGCAGCGCATGAATACTCCCTGAGTACCCTTTCTATACAAAACTCCTTCTATAAGTTTGTATAGACGCGCTTTTCGAATCAACCGATCGCTTTCGGTTTCGTCCTCGGGCAAGGTCCCATGTTCAAGATAGACTCTCAATGGATGAGTCCAATCCTGTTCCTGTCCGAGGTTGGTAACGCAGACTATTACTGGATCATCCTCGACCGAAGTCATAATCGAAGGATGTTCCAAGTGTTCAATGAACACTCCTGCCAGAGCGGATGTGCGTGAGGACCCAATTTTGGATAATTGGTCTACGATAATGTTGTCCTTTCGCGGGATGTATTGGACTTCGAAATGACTGAAGTGTTTTTCCAATCTCCTCACTTCCCCCAGGTAATGAGCCATTGTCTCATCGGAGGTGCTGTACTCCTTGTTTACCTGGCTTACGACCAGCTGTGAGTCTCCCCGCACCACTAATCAACGGACTCCGAGGAATTTTGCTGCCCGGAGCCCTGCAAGAAGATCTTCATACTCTGCTGCGTTATTGGTCGCAACAAAGTGTAGTTGAAAGACAAACTTAAGCTGTTCGCCCTGAGACGTAACTAAAACCACTCCAGCCCCCGAGTGTTGAAAACTACGAGAGCCGTCGAAGTACATTGTCCAGTAATCGAGGCATTCCAATTCCTCGGGTACCCGCACGGGTGGCTCAAGATTGGTCCATTCGACCACAAAGTCAGCCAGGACCTGAGACTGAACCGCAGTGCGGGGCGTGAAATAGATATCGAAAGCACCGAGCTCGACAACCCATTTGGCGATCCGACCAGATTTCTCCGGATTGTGGACAATATCCCCCCCAATGGAAAAGATGAGGGTACTGTGATCTTATTTGCTTGAAAGCAATGTCGTAGCTTATGGGAAGCCATCAGTAGTGTGTAAAGTATCTTCTGGACCTCAGGGTATCACTCCTTAGGGCCATGAAGTACCTCGCTTACATAGTAGACGGGTCTGTGTATTCCTTCTCTATCCGCGAAAGTAATGTCTTAGCTGTCTTTGCGGGCCGAGGCAGCTCTTCACCGGCTTGAGGAGTGATCACCATCCTCTTTCGGCGAACCAGAGGAATGTCGTCTTCCTCCTCCTCACTTCCCTCACCCTGTACGATGAAGAAGTAATTCCAGTTCGCACCTGGGGTAACAGGAGGCACATGATATCTTACCGCAGTCTTCTTCGCGGTAAGGGTCGTCCTATGCGAGGAGCCTTCCCCGAGAAGTTTCTTGGATTTCTTGGAGGCAGGTTCCCTCGCTCCAGGTCTTGAAGAGACATTCTTTACTCTCTTCATTGTCGGCTTTCCCAAGAAACCGACGCTTTCACCTGGATACGTCGCCTCGGTGAATTTCCCCAAGAGCTATGCCATCCCAGTGCCCTTGTTAGTACAAGACATACATATGACTTACAGACAGAACATAACGAGATATGACTTACCTTTCGACGTTCTTGTCTAAGGTCGGGTTGAGTATCCGATGTAAGTCTTGAAATTTGAAGCAAACACGTCCCTTCGTTCTCTTCAAATTTGGGGGCTAGCTGATGAGGATTGATACCCGAGCTAGATCAAATAAATGCACGACTGATTCTAGACAGATTCAAGCCAGATGAGTGTCTATTAATGCGAACTCAAGTTATTCCCAGAAGCACAATCATTTGGTCGTAGGCTTTACGCGATCAGACCGTCAGCTAGTGTGCGGTCAGGAGTTCGTATGCCATACGCGAACAGAAGACTGCAGATGGTGCGCGGTCAGAACACCTTCGACCAGGGGACGCGGGATTGTTCTACTCCTACAACAGGGATATCCCGAGTATCCCGAAGATCCTTCCACGTATGGAGACAACCGTCAGGAGGTTAATACGTGCGGTTATCCATGATTAACACATGTTAATATTGCGTGGAGGTGAAAGGCAGTTGCAAAAACCGCATCTAGGCAACTGTTCAATGCCGTTATGCCTTGGCACCCTTTCGACCAGTATAAAGGATTAAGCCAATATATCAGGCAAGGCATCAGATGATCAGATCATCAAATCAATCATCCAAACACTCAAAAGATCAGAAGACAGTAGTCTAAGTTAGATTTCACAAGCCTTCCTGGCATTGTTTTGTATAGACATATAGGAAAGATCTTCATCTGTGAAGATACTTTTTCCTAGTTTTGTAACACTTTCTACTACACATAGTGAAATCCCAATAGGATGTAGGGCTATTACTTCCACCATTGAGGGCCCGAACCTGTATAAATCTCTCTGTGCTCTAGTTATCTTTGATTCATCATACCTTTCCGGAGGGACACCCTGAAAGGTCTCACAACCTACAAATTCTGCATAAGTTCGACTAAGGACCCCGAGTCCGAATCGTCGACAGGGAGTACCCACAACGGTAATGAGGACTGAAATGTCTATTTACCGGGCAAGAAATTGTTAATGCTAGTATTGCAAACTGTTGTGTGATCTCGGCCTTGTCACATGCGTAAAAGTCGCATGGAGAGGTACCGACTTGAAAGCTGTGTGATCGGTGGATTAAAGTGGTACACCTTTGCAAAGTTATAAAAAGTATCGGATACTCTGAGCTCCCAGGTTATGGAGTCTGCGCGCGGTGGATTCTATCCACGTCGATGCAGCACAAGTAGCTTTTGAAAGATTTTTGTAATATTGATAAAAGTGGTGACTCATGGAAGGCCGCCACGCATAACATCTTCTAAAAATCTAGTTTAGGATTTTAAAGTCTCGCTTTTGAAAAAAAAACCTTTCCTCAAAACTTTAGAGTGAAAATCTGTTCTATCCTTATCTAGAAACCAAAGAGCCCATCTCTTGGAAATTCCCCTCATCTATATACCTGCATTCTTAAATTTGAGACTTGTTGAGCACCGTGTGGACAACGTGCTCACCCTTGCTTTTGCAAACAAATTTAGAGGAATGATTCGTTCATCCCGACTCCTACGGCCTTGAACCCAATGAGGAAGAAGGAACCATCCCAGAAGATTCAGCTCACTAGAGGGTCACTCACCAAGTGGAGTCCGATGTGGAGGAAGCCCACGCAACACCGCTGCCAATGAAGATGAAGACCATTGTAGTCTTATTTTCTTGTTGTTGTTCTTGTGTCGACCTTTGTGTCGGAAGAAAACTCCTTAATTTTGTATCAACTTTAAATTGCATCATCCTTGGCGCTATGATATTGTAATATTGGTCCTTGTGACCTGGTACTTGTTTTAATTATTTGCATTGCAGTATAATGCATTCTGTTGTTGTGAGCTTGTGATGTATCATTCTGAGTGCAACCCGTGGGCATCTCTCCGAACCCCGGACGCCTCCCGTGGCAAACTCCAGAGCCTCCCGTGAAATATCACGGAGGCCTCCTGTAGAAGGCCGTGGGCATCTCTACGAGCCCCAGACACCTCCTGTGGCAAACCCCAGACGTCTCCCGTGAAATGTCACGAAGGCCTTCCGGGAAAAGCCACAGAGGGTTCCCGTGAAAGGTCACGTGCGGGCAACGTGAGGAGCGCCTCAGGAACTGGCAATGACACTTGTCAAGCATCCAAGTCCTTCGGCTGGTGAAATGGCGTCAATACCCCCCAATCCGACTACCGTAGCTAGGGCTCTTTAGTCTTTTACCATCTTTTGGGGCCTATATATACCCATTTGTATCTCATTTGTAAAGATTCGTTTCCAATTCATTTTAACACACATAAACAACAGGCTCCCTTGGAGACCTCTCTCCCGAGAGAGCACCTCCCTAGTGGACTCACGTCCGGAGGGTGTCGACAAGACTAGGGCCCCCACCGGGACCCGAACCTATATAACAATCACCATGTCAATCTTTGAGTTGCCCGGTGGGAGGTGACTAGTCGCTCGGTCAGCTCGCGCCACTATTCTCGTCCAAACACTTCCGTAAAACCTGCCGGTGGTATATTTTATACTACGACATGATCAATTCCTTCCAAACTGTGTGGAGCACGCGGGGACAAGTCAAACTTGAGTCCACACGTTTTTGGAATGCTACAAAACAAAAAGTGACACAGCCATCCATGTTTAGAAAGAATTCTACACGGTTTAAGTCATATGTAACAGATTAGGTGTGCTGTTTGAACTCTATTTGGTCTGTTGATTTCCATACTTAGAATATAGCATCTTTTCTGTTTAGAACAAGGAATCCTTGTAGGTTTAGAAGTCCCCCATGTTCAAAGGATGTAAGGGGTATTCCTCATATATTTAAACCATGTAAGGGCTTCTATTATGTACATTCCGAATTTTATTACAATCAATTCTGCTCATTGTTTCGGCTGAGATTTTGCAAGTGTTATCCTAAGTTCTTTGCTCTTGTTCTTTCTCATCCCCCAGGTAAGGTAAGGTAAGAGTGGATCTGTTGATCCCACCTTTAAGTTCTTTCAAGGATTGTTCTTAATTGGGTTTAAATGATCTTTACAAGTTGTGGTTTAGTATATTGATGCTTGGCTGGATTTGTGATGATCTTGACACTAGTTTAGCTAATCCCTTTGCTAGGTTGCAAACTTGTTTATCTTGTTCTTTGTTTTCTTTGATTTGCCATAGTTTAATCTTGTTCTTTGCAAGATTTTTGTCTTGAAAGATCAGGACAGCACTAGATCCCTTGCTAGCCAAGTAGAATAAACCTATTTCCCACTAGGGTTCATATCAAATGTTGTATTGATTGTCATCCTTGTATAAAACTACACCCATGTGGTTTTATTAGAACAATGGACTTGTGCTACTATTGTTGTCCGACATATTCCCCAGGCTATGTTTCAATCATGCTGAAGATGTTTACCAACTATGTTAATAGTGCTATATGCTTGTCGTATGGTTACCCTGTCCTATATTCATCTGGCATTTTCTCCCGTTTGGCATTTTAATACAGAATCCTTGCATGCGCATATCATCGCCGTCCAAATAAAGATGTCATAATCATCTTATTTAGCTATACAATTCCCTTCTTGCTATTCTATTTCACCCTCTCCAGCCAAGCTTATTAACACTCTTTTCTTCTTTACCTAACTTAATATGTACGCATGCAAAAATTATTACTCAGGTATTTGCAGTCCATTATCGGACAACCACCAAAAACTACACCCACATGTAACATTATCGTTTATAAAGTAAGCATGATTTTCCAGACAAAATAACTCTGACGGCGCGCGGCAAAGCGCACACCGTGGCCTAGTCCCATTTACAAGTGTTTAATGCTTAGTAAGCACACATTCTTCAATAGTGCGGTATTCAATGAGCATGTGCAAGGTCACATTTTTTAATGCATAGCACATATAGGCTTAACGAGCACGTGCAAGTGCACATATTTGTAAATTGTAAGCGCTTAGCACACGTATCCTTTGATTGAAAGCTCTATTTATGCATGTCTAAGTACATATATTCCTCAATTATAAGCACTATTAATGTACATGTACTTACATATATTTTTCAGTTATTAATGCTTGATACGCATGTGTAAGTGTTTCAGAATTTTAACTAAACAGGTAGAAATATCTTTAACACTCATGATGCCACAAAAAATAATTGCAAAGAAGTTTAGCAGTTTAATTTCGTACAACACAAAAGCAAAAAAAAACCCACTACCGCTGTTTGGTAAAGATTATCATGTAAGAAGATTTTTCTTATTTGGCAAAGATTGTCACTTTACAATTTTTAGGGATATTTTTCCTTCAGTTTCCTCTATAAAATATAGGTCGTCTAATTAGCAAAAAAAAACTTAAAGATATTTTTGTCACATCTTATTAAAAATGTTACTATTTGATACGTATGTCCTATTCTTACAGGACACTATCAAAAGGAGATACTAGTTCATAAATAGAACAAGAAGATACCCAGAAGGATTTCTTGATGGCAAGTCGAGACTCGAGAGTGTGGATTCCAGGACAAAAGGAAAAGAAGAAGCTGAAGGAATCCTGTTAATTTTGTCTGAGCCAGCCATTACCATACAAATGCAGTTGCAGCTTATCTTGTAGTTTCTCAGTAGCACCAGAGCTAACCAGAGAGCTGAATCAATGAATAATCATATCTAGGCACTACCTAAGATCTTGGTGGCCTCATCTTGGAAAAGCTTCCAAGCAGCATCCACATGTGGCGCTTCTGTAAGCGGCGCTCCTACCGCGAATCGCAAGATGAATTTGCCTGAGAGAACCTGCTCAAGAAAGGCAGAACCAAAGCATTATCAGAGGGCAAAACATTGCATGAGTAACCATCATGAAATCTGGAAGATATGCAAGTACCCTACAGTATGAGATATAAATATCTTCCCACTTGAGTTAATGGTGTCCATTAAATTGTAGTTCAATTTGTAACCGTTGTCTTGGTCAGATGTTGGTGGCACAAGACGGAAACAAACAAGCGAAAAGGTCCTTGGAGCCATAACCTGAATTGACGAAAGAATAAAACCGAACTTAGAAATTTTCAAGCCACATGTTTCCAGTTAGATGAAGCACAGTAGGTTTACTGGGAGCAGCTTAATTTTTCTCAAAAAAGAAGACTGTTGGTTCCTTTCTCTTGTACCTCAAATCTTGAATCAGAGGTTACAAGTCGTTCGAAATGTTCAGCCAATCGTACGTGGTTTCTGATATAGCTTTGGAGGTTTTCCACACCATAAAGCCTCAAGACCATCCATAGCTTAAGCGATCTGAAACAAAACGCTCCAGATGGTATGAAGCAATCTATATATATTCTGACATCACACACAGAAACAACCTTTTGAACCTAAAATAAATTGCAATAGAACCAATGTTCTAAAAAGTGTATGGAGGACACATAGCGGTTAGAGTAAATTATGGTGGACAGTGGATAGCGGGTGACATATCGAGTTATATGTTCCAAAGATTAAATTACATTTTTTAATTGGAATAATATTTTTGTTATATTTGTATCATGGAAAAATTGATGAACCACATATTACAATTTAGATGTTTGAATTACTAGAAGAGAATGTAGGTAAATATCTTGTAAACATTGTTTTTTCAGAATAAATAACAGCGCCAAATAAATAATTCTAATATATATATATTAAAATAATATTACATAGATAGTTCATTTAGCATGAAAATCATGAAATATTCAAACTTAGAAATTCAAAGGAACAAAATTTAATTGTCAATTGACATGTTGGTCGCCTTTTCCAACATATCAACCACCATGTCACTTGCCTTTTCTGTCATGTCGGTCGTCTTGTTCTGAAACGACATTTTCACATGAAAAACAAATATCGTAACATTTTTGGTCTAATACCGACATGGTGGCACTGCACCTATAACAAAAGTGCATTATTTCTATTGTGATTAGTTGGTGATCAAAGTACTAAAAGCTACTAGCTTAGCAACAAAAGAGCATATGGAAAGCTGATTGAATCATTTTTGTGCTCTAGATTACCTGATTACATCCATCAAACATTACAGATATTCAAAACATTAAAATTGTGCTACTCTGCTATAATCAAAGTACTTTAGCCACATGATAGCCAAAAATGAAAGATCAAATTTGTACTTTGGCCATGTAAATAGTTGCCCAATTTGATGAGTAAAAGCAAGATTTTAGTATCTAAAGTACAAATTGATTTTCAATGTTTTGTGCTTGAAATAGATTTGATGTTTGTTGGCCCTTCCAACAATATTTTGGACAAGTTCTCAATGAATAAGCATACTAAAATGAATAGCATGGCATACTCTGGTATACTGATAAATATGCATATACCAAGAAAGTTGTACAAATACCTTCTGGAATAAAGAGACTTCTTTTGAAGACAATACTAGTGAACAACAAATTTTGTTGTATTGATATCAGAGACCAAAATTATCATTAAGAATTTGCATCTGCATGTCTTGTGTGTGTGTATGTGGTAAAAAATATCAGAGACCTTTCTCCAAATGATTTAACTTCCTAATAAAAAAATTAATTTGGTTTGAGACATCATTGGCATGTTCTCTAGCAATTTTTGAACAACAGAAAAATAGGTTGGCAAAAAATATTAGAGAGATTTCATGAATGAACCATAGGCTATGTTATTCTCCTCGTGCTATCTAACAAGTCAATTCAATTCAAGTGGTAAACATAGACAATGAAAGCAAAAACTACATAAGTTATCTCATGTCTTCAACCAAATCTATTGAAGTGTTCCAATAATAACCTCACTATTGCAGTCATCTCAGAAAATCGGTTTAAAGAAGATCAATAAAGAAAAGTGAATCTGTATGAGATAAAAGAGTATAATTGAAAATGGTGTTAGTGGTTGCCAGATGGTCCTCACCTGAAACGGCGTCCTAGAGGAATTTGCCAATCTTTGAAATCAACAACAGCGTTCGCTTGGGAAGCCTAAAACTTTAGGATTTTTATTACATAGTGACACCAGACAAAACATAATTTTACATTAAAACATTTTATAGAATAATGTTTTTAGTTACAATTTCCTTATATTTCCATCCCATTCTGGTTTTGTACAACCCAATCCATTCATTGTCTTGAAATATCCACTTAAGTCAATTCTGTCAATTTGATCAACACACTGAATTTCGTGCATTGCTAATATTCTCCCTAATTGAAAATGTGAAGGAAACATAAATGTCCTGATTTGTAGCATCTACCAAACTTGGAGTCCTAGTTTTCTTAAGAGGAACACGTGAATCAAATATTCAAATGATCAGAATTTGTTCTCTTTTCGTTTGATTTAACTTGCACATCAGGTTCTTAAAAAATTCCTAACAGTTTCTGTTGAGAGATAAGAATAATATGACTATATATGTAAGAAAGTAGGAAATATGAGGTGCAAAATGTAAAAGGGGAAAAGGGGATATAAATCTTTTGATGAATGAAATTCAGTAGTTTTTTCAAATTCAACTTGGTATCAGAGCAACCCTACCTTCCCGTCGGCCAGCCAGCGGCGGCTTGTCGCCACCGTTGCCGCCGGGTTCCGCCGTCCCGTCCACTGCTTCCGCCTCGCGCGCACCTCCTTCCACGACTGCGTCTCCTCAGCGGAGTCCTGGGTCCGGTTGCTCGCCTCCAAGCGCACGTGCGAGGTCTCCGTCCAGATCTACTCGTGCCTCGCGTTCACCGCCGCCTCGTGCTCCCGCCGGAGCCGCCCCCGATCCCGCTCCGCCTCTGCCATCTCGCGGATCCCGCGCGTGCTGATCTCCCACCGCCGCCCACAAACCCGCAGCCACACTAGCGCCGCGCCTCCACCAATCCCACTACGCCGTCGCTGGGTCCCCAGTGCCGTGGTGCCGTTGCCGGAGTAGATGCCGCCGCCGCCTCCAGATCTAAGCTGATGGCACCGCTGTTCGCCGCCGCTGTCGGCCGTGACTCGCCTCACGACGTGGTAGATGGGCCGTGACTTCGCCACTCGCCTCTCTCGTTGTGTGCTTGGAGTGTAAGTGTGATTGGTTGTAATTGGCTTATCACCCGAGCGAGGGCTATAGGGTGCGTTTAGCGTGGATGCAGTCAATGGCCTGAGCTACAAGAAGCCTCTCAAGTCTATATACTCTTTGAGCCCTCTGAGCCCTCTGGGAAGAGTGTATTCGGAATGGCAGAGGAGATCAAGGTTGATGGAATTGGGACATATCTGAGTTGGTCTCGACGAGTGAAGGGAGCCCTCTCTGCAAGAGGACTTGAGGGTTACCTAATAGGAGTGGTGAAAGAACCAATAGATCGAAATTCCAGTGAGTGGCAACGTGGAGGTCTGCTCACATGACGATCTATGTGTGGCTTCTTGGCTCCATGACGCATCTGATCGCTGGCTCTGTCGATGGGTTTCAGTCAATGGGAGACATCTGGAGCAACTTGCAGAAAAAGTTTGCTAGTGAGGGTAACAATATGAGGATTTTTCAGATCAAGGAGCAGATCAGATGTGCCTCACAGGGTGATCGTTCAGTCCAGGAATATGCTGCAGAACTACAGAAACTCTGGACAGACCTTGACTACTTCGATAGGGGTGTGTGTGATGACCCCAACTGTGGAAGGTGTGCGAATCCAAACTGTGTGAGGGTCAAGTCTGTGGATCGAGATAGAACCATGACATTGCTGCAGGGCCTCAACAGTGCTTTCCACCAAAGAAGGTCAGCACTCCTGGGCTGCAAAGATATTCCCTCTCTTGATGAAGCCATAGCAGCTATGATCTATGAGGAGAGTAAGATGGTGTTGATGCCTGAGGGTCCAGGTGTAGTTGAAGCAAAGTCAGCACTTGTAGCTTTCGACACGAAGGCTCCCGGAGGCTCCATGCAGAATGTGGAATGTTACACCTGTGGAGAGAAGGGTCACATCGCTCGGTTCTGTCCAAAGAGAGAAAGGGGACATGCCTCTCGGGGTCGTGGCCGAGGCCGAGGGGGTCGTTCAGGAGGCCGAGGGGGTCGGGGAGGTCCATCTGGAGGCTATAGGGCCCATCTAGCTACAACTGATGATGAGTCCCACTCTGGCCACATTGTGGAGCTGAGTGCACATGAGAAGGAGATGATCGAACTGATGAGAAAAGCAAAAACCTCCAGGAGATAGTGAGAAGGGGGCCAGCAGTTCATCATCCTCATCCATGGGTAACACGGTCACTTTCACACACTCTGGTGCAGGTATTTCCACACAAGCACTTGCATCCATTTGCCTGCCCAACTCACAGGATTGGGTATTAGATTCAGGTGCATCCCGTCATGTCACAGGTGCCCAGCAAGAGTTTGAGAATAAACTCATCTGTCCAAACCTAATGGGATTACCACTACTGATGGAACAACAAAACCTGTGGTTGGTGTTGGTTCTGTCAAGTGCACTGAGTCCCTCATATTACCTAATGTTTTGCATGTTCCTTCTTTTCCTGTTAGCCTCCTATCTAATAGTGCACTTATCCTTCAACTTAATTGCACTGTTCATTTTGACATTCCTAAGGTGGAGATCCAGGAGAAAGGGTCGAGAAGAAGACTTGGGACTGGCATTTGGCATAGAGGACTGTGGTACCTGGACCGAGATGGTTGGACCAAGCTATGATGACCGTTTTAGCTGACCCAGAGTTGCAAGGTGTGGAGCAGCAGTTGTTACTACTTCATCGACGCATGGGACATTCTTCTTTTCTTGTTTTGAGTAGAATATTTCCAGACTTGTTTATGAGAGCAGATAGACAGAAACTTGTGTGCGATGCATGTGAGTTTGGAAAACACATCAGAAGCTCATATGTGAGTTCTGGTCATAGAAGTTCTACTGCTTTTGATGTGATACATTCTGATGTGTGGGACCCATGCCCTACAACTTCAATTAATGGTTTTAAATGGTTTGTCTCTTTCATTGATTGTCATACTCGTTTGGTGTGAATTTATTTGATGAAGAGTAAAAGTGAGGTGTTCTCTTGCTTTCAAGACTTTCACAAGTATATCCAAACTCAGTATGGTGCACAGGTAAAAATACTGAGGTCAGATAATGGTCTGGAGTACGCTAACAAAACATTTAAGAATTATTTATCTGTTGCTAGGATTCATCATCAAACCACTTGTCTCTACACTCCATCTCAGAATGGCGTGGCCGAAAGGAAGAACAAGCACCTTCTGGAGGTGGTTCGATGCATGATGGTGGAGATGAATGTTCCCAAAAATCTATGGAGTTATGCAGTTTTAACTGCTGCCTATCTGATTAACAGAATGCCCTCTCGAATTCTAGACTGGAAGACTCCATATGAAGTGCTGCATGGGAAGAATGAATATATCGTTCTTTTGAAAGTCTTTGGTTGTATTTGCTTTGTGAAGGACAATAGGCCTGGAGTTGGAAAGTTGGATCCCCATACTGTGAGATGTATGTTTGTGGGATATTCTCCGACTCAGAAAGGGTATGTTTGTTGGAGTCCAGTGGAGAAGAAGGTCCATGTGAGCATGGATGTAACGTTCAGGGAATATGAACCCTATTATAACACTTCATCACCCACAGATCATAGCTCTCTCATCACAGGTGGTGATGGTCAAGAGGGGGAGAGGCGAAGTACGGAGCTGTTTGTGGGGTCTATTCTGTGCCCGATTTCGACGACACCCATTGTGGAGTTACAGGATGAGGAGGCAGATGAGTATGTGCATGTTATTGAGGGGGAGATGCATGAGGAGGAGCATACACTCCAGGGGGAGCTTCCTGGGGGTCCTTGTAGAGGGAGAGATGAGTTGATTGTGTACAGGAGGAGGGAGAAAGATAAGGGGTCTGTTGGTACTATCGTCTCTCAGTCTTCTGTGCCAAGTTCAAGTCTCGAGCCTCTACCCACCTTGACTCCTGGAGCACCTTCATTGACTATTGAGGATCCTTCTGATTACAGTGGTATGCTCCCTCCTTGTGCATCTCCTGTTCCGTTAAGGAGGACCTCTCGCAGAAATGCTGGGAATCCTCCTAATCGTCTTGGTTTTGAACATGACATTATCTCATACTCCAACATCTCACCTGCACATAGAGCCTTTGTGGCATCTCTGGATTCTGTTTCTATTCCTAGGTGTTGGCAAGTTGCTAAGGAAGACCCAAGGTGGAAAGCAGCCATGCTGGAGGAGCTTGGTGCTCTTGATAAAAATGGTACTTGGGAGTTTGTACCACTATCAACAAGGAAGAAAGCTGTTGGGTGTAGATGGGTGTTCACTGTGAAGGAAACACCAGAAGGGAAGGTTGAGCGTTATAAAGCAAGACTGGTTGCCAAAGGCTACAGTCAAACCTATGGGATAGACTATGACGAGATTTTTGCACCAGTGGCCAAGATGAACACCGTGAGGACTCTGATTTCACTTGCTGTGAATGAAGGATGGCAAATGCACCAGATGGATGTGAAGAATGCATTTCTTCACGGTGACCTACAGGAGGAGGTCTATATGGAAGTTCCACCAGGCTTTGATACAAAGCAAACGGCTGGGAAGGTGTGCAGGTTAAGGAAGTCTCTCTATGGGCTGAAACAGTCTCCCCGGGCGTGGTTTGATCGCTTTAGAAGAGCAGTGGTGAAGATGGGATATCAGCATATCAATGCCGATCATATTGTATTCTTTCGGCGAAGAAGCTCACAAGTTACGATGCTTGGTGTGTATGTGGATGACATAATCATCACTGGGAATGATGAGGAGGAAATTGCTCACTTGAAGAAAAGGTTAGGAAAAGAATTTGAGGTGAAGGATCTGGGACAACTGAAGTACTTTCTGGGACTTGAGGTCGCTTATGGCTCCAAGGGAATAGTTCTTTCTCAAAGAAAGTATGTTCTGGATCTACTTAAGGAGACTAGTATGCTAGGATGTCGACCAGCTTTACTCCTATTGATCAGAGACATCAGTTGTGTGCGGAAGCAGGAGAACCAGTGGATTGTGAGAGGTATCAGCGATTGGTAGGCCGCTTGATATATCTGGGTAATACTCGTCCTGATATCTCATTTGTTGTTAGCGTGGTGAGCCGCTACATGCATGTCCTAGGAAAGGGCATATGGATGTCGTTTATCATATTCTGAGATATCTGAAAGGAACTCCTGGGAAAGGGCTGTTGTTTCAATGTCATGGTCACTTAGATGTTGAAGCCTATAGTGACGCAGACTGGGCAAATTGTGCTGATGATAGAAGATCAACCTCTGGCTACTGTATGTTTGTGGGTGGAAATCTGGTCTCCTGGAGAAGCAAAAAGCAATCAATTGTGGCAAAATCCATAGCTGAAGCTGAGTACAGAGCCATGGCTTTAGGGGTGTCTAAGCTACTCTGGTTAAAGAGATTCTTGTAGGAATAGAAGATGGATCAGTCCAATCCATTGAAACTTATGTGCGACAACCAATCAGCTCTCAATATTGCTAACAATCCAATTCAACATGATAGAACCAAACATATTGAGATTGATCAGTTTTTCATTAAGGAGAAGATAGAGAATGGGGTATTGAAGCTTGAGTTTGTTCGTTCTGGAGACCAAACGGTGGATGTCTCACAAAAAGTCTTAGCTCCATAGTGTTATCTAAATTTTGTAACAAGATGGGATTGATTGATATTTTTCATCCATCTTGAGGGGGAATGTTAAGAGATAAGAATAATATGACTATATATGTAAGAAAGTATGAAATATGAGGTGCAAAATGTAAAAGGGGAAAAGGGGATATAAATCTTTTGATGAATGAAATTCAGTAGTTTTTCCAAAGTCAACTGTTTCTATTGTGCTTATCATAAAATTTGGGGTTAAGACATGGGAGGGAAATATTCAAACTAGTAGACATCGTGCTGTTGCTACTAGAAACAACAACAGTGTGTTTTTTTCTTTACTTCAACGAAAATTCTGGTTTAGCAAATCCAAAACAGACAGACAGATGCATGCTGCATACGCTCTCTCTCTCACACACACACAACATAGCATACAGGAAAACAGTTCTGATACAACATCCCATCAAAAGTTAACGTTGACAGGGAGAGTAAACTATCAATAAGCAAAACATGAAGGCACTACGTAATTGATGATTCATTTATACGCTACGACTCTCTTTATTAGGAAAAGTGTGACCAGAATACATTTCTTTTCTGTCAAATACCATCAAAGATAATTCCATCTGTTGTAAAAAGAAAAAGAATATCTGATAATGTTGACAATGATGAAAAACATTAGCTTTTAAAATGTCATAAAAGGCAAACTAAAAAGGGAATTTTTTATTAAATAATCAATTTTAAAGAAAAATTCTAAAAATTGACCCTAAACTGTTTATTTTCATGAAATGGACTCAGATTGGATAGACAATCTAATGTCACGAGCTAAGATGTTAGACATTATATGATAACACCATAGCCCGTAGCATACCAAATCCCATACTGCTATGTAGAAAAGATAGACTGATCATATCAGCAGTCTAATAACT
The DNA here is from genome assembly GCA_019359835.1 of Pharus latifolius. Classification (NCBI taxonomy): domain Eukaryota; kingdom Viridiplantae; phylum Streptophyta; class Magnoliopsida; order Poales; family Poaceae; genus Pharus; species Pharus latifolius. The sequence goes on along the minus strand of CM033319.1, from coordinate 48,925,643 downwards.
CTATAACTCATGGCGCTAAGATAAGATCTAGCGCCACGGGCCACGGCCATACTTCCTACACTTAGCCATTTTAGCCAAATTTTGTGATAAACAATGGTAGGTATTGAAACCATTTTACTTCTATATTAAATCTCAATAGTTAGGCCCACTAACAATGGTATTATATTTGGGTGTCTAACGCCACTGTCTATAACATTATCAGTCCACAAATCTGACAAAAATAACTTAATGTGCACATGTAACACCATAGACAATAGCGTTAGACTTTACGCATGTAATGACATTGCTTGTAACTTTAGTCTTTTGTTGATGTGGTTAGTTCATCTATTCTGCGTAGTAGTGTGCTCAATGGTAACACCATGAATTGTGGTGTTATGTTGTCTAATCTAACTCTCAATTTGTGGTATTAAATTGTCTGCCCAGTTTGGGTCCTATCTATAGAAATAAAATAGTTTAAGGTCTATTTTTGGAATTTTTCTTTAAAATTGATTATTTAACTAAAAATTCTTGAAAAGGGGAAGAGTCAACCTTATTTTTTAGGAACTCTGGATTTGTAGACAATGATTGTATCAGATAACTCCGATCCTGTGATATGTGATAGTGATTTGGGCATTAGCAATAAGGAAATAACATCAAAGTAAAATGTGTAGAATGTTTAGCATTGTACCCAAATTACTCAGTACAACACACACACTAGAGTCTGTATCTATAATGTAGAATGGTGAAAAGTTCTTTGTGATGCAATGACTGTGACTTAAGAAAAATGTACGAGAAATAGGACTGTTAAAAGTTTGCAGACTATGTGAACGAGTCCTTTGTGTGTGGTTTGGGTATTTGGGTAATACTCGACAGGACCTGCATCTTGATGCTGTGCAGGGGCAAGAACCATTTGCTGGTGCTAGCATGATAGTATCACACTAGATTGGTGACATGGTAGTACAATTACTAAAGTTAGTACTAAGTTATTCTAAAAGATTCTTGTGCCAATATGCATTAACTAGTGTTCAGCAAAGCCACTGTAATCAGCCATAGCTAATTTTTACATTTTTCTTGCATGCCAACTTATTGTTTACAATATCCTTTGAAAACCAAGATTAAGAACAATAAAAACTTATTCATTTTATCTTTCACCGGAAACAAGACAAAACTAGCAGGCTATTCCCAACCAAGATATCAGCTCTCCAAGCTCTTCACAATATGGCCTTGGCCAATATCTGACTGGTTCACTAGAGAACTAGTATCAGTATGGCTGTATAGGCAACGCCTAGGTGCCAACTAGGTGTCCATTCGGTGGAGAATGGACGTCTGGTCTGGTTGTCTTGCCTTATGAGGCCCAGGGCGTCACTGTCCACCGTTGGCCCCAGTTGTTGTTGTCGTCGTCGTGCCGCCGCCGCCGCCCATCACAACGCCACCGCTGCCTGTCACGATGCCGCCATTTGTCGGGATCAAGAGATGGGAAAGAATTGATATAAGAGGAATGGATCTGATCAAGAGATGGGTAAGGATTAGGAAATTTGATAGAAAGGAATAGATCTAAGAGGGAGGAAAGGTGAATTGAATTGAAAAAAATTGATCTGAGAGGAGGCATGGAGAATGGAAATGGAAAAGAATCTAGGAACCTTAAAAAGTATATTTGAAGAGTTACTGTTAATTCCTTAAACATATTTCTATATTTTTGCTTTACATATAACAAAACATATTTATCAAATTACTTGGCTTATTTGATAAGCTAAACTCCATCAAATGAGGACTTATTAGACTCCACCTAAATCTTCTATGGTATATATTGATAGTTTATAACATATAATATGGTATAATTTATAATATATTATATGTGGTGATTTGTTGTTTAATTGTCGTCTAGGCGGACGCCTAAACACCTAGACGTCCAGGCAGTTCATTAGTGCAGCAACTCGCCTAGTTGCCATAACAATCCTGGTATAGTCACCTAGTGCTATCTGAACAAATACCATTTTCAGGAAAACTTGGTATCCAATACCCATTACACCGCAAAATTAGCACGATCCTTAATTTGATGGCATGTGGTTTAGACAATCAACAGAGATAGCATAACATATCCAAACCCTAACCTCGCCATACCCCCACCCAGAACACACCCTACCCCTACCTAAAGTTGGGGTGCAACGTGGTCAATACTTATATAAATAACAGCAGCTAACTTAACCTGTATTTGAAATCCCGATGGATCCCATAAACTAGAACAACCCATATTATAGCAACATATTTCCAAATCCTGGTTTGAGTATGACAGCCTACTAGGAGCAGTACAGATAAATAGGATTGCCAAGAACCATTAACAGTTTCTTTTACTTGACTCACATAACAAGAAGAAAGAGGATGCAATGCGAAATCATGCTTTGCAAATTGCATGGCGCATTGCATACCTTGCAAATTGCATGGCACATGGCGTACCTTCACCCAAAGCAAAGAGCAATCGAAGTTTGTGAGAAACCATTTATGTGCATTCATATTAAATGAATCAGCTTCTTCGACTCCATTGAGGTGATGTCTGAATTCCGGGCATATACAAGCACTTCCAGCATATGCAGCATCAATATGGAACCACACGCCATGGGCCTAACAAAAAGACACATTCGATAAACATACATAGAATAAGAAAACAAAAAATTTAAGTGTTCCATTTAGCACAAGAAGTTGCAATTCTGTAGGCTGAAATAAGGCAACTATTATCATTAATGTATAAATGAAGAATTTGGCAAACACAAAATGCTGGTGCTCATGCTATTTCCATTGTCATGCTCATGTCTCAAATATAAGATGTAAATTGTCCACCAACAGCATAAAAAAAACAATGTTCTATACCTGGCTGTTAAAGATTCATAAATTTTGACAAATTACTTTCATCAATGGAAAAGCAGAAGAAAATATTAATTAGGTAGATAGATCAAGAGCAATGCTATGCATACTAAATTTTTCTTACAAAACTTTTACAAAATCTGAATGGAAGTTGCATATCAAAGTTGGTTGAGGAAAATCAGGGGTAGCTTTGCATGTAGACAGATATGAAGGGTGTAGATCTGTTTTTGTAAAGATTGTTATAAGAAAAATTTAGTACATGGGGTACTTCTGACAGATCAAACATGTTATTTTCTTAGGCATTGACATGGTATTGGAGAAATCAACACTAAATCAATTTTATATGTTAATCGGTAAACACAATCCATCAGACTTAAAAACCTTCGCTAGCTTTCCTAGTTCAGGCAAGGGGTCCACAGCTGCCGAAGATGTTGTGCCAATCTGCAAGAAACAAGTATTTTTTTTTTCAGAAAATAATGTTTATCACTTGAAAATAAGTTATGGACTTGTGGTAATGAAGAAAATGAAATGTTACACTTTAGAAAGCATTATTAGGGCTAATCTAATAATTCAAAATAACAGAATCATCAGCAGGGCCATGAAGGAAAAGGTGTAGTTACACATCTTCTAATGAACCAACTAGATGGATGGAGATCAGCTGAATGGAAAAGAATAATTTAGAAGATGTTTTTAATCTCCATGGAACTGAGCAGGAGGATTCAAGAGTGGACAGAAAACAATGACCTCACCTTACGGTTCAAGCTATAAAATTTCAAAGCTAGGAACCATTATTGTTTTATTATTTTGTACAGAATATTAATAGCAAGCATTTTAGCATTTAAGGAGGTGACTTTTGGAGCAATAAAATATATATCCATATCCCAAAAGAAAAAAAAAAGTAAATTGTACCATAAGACATCAAACTTGTTCGATTATACCACTTAGATCCACAAGCTTACATTTATCACAATAAATTCTCGTGCTTGCTTAATTTTGCCATTTAGCTCCATCCATTTAAATGAGGGGAAAATAATTACAGCAGACAATATTTGACAGTATCTATCTTTCTTATAAATTTTTTTTTCTATTTCTATAAAGTAAAAAAAATTCTGTGGAAGAAAAATTCTTATAAATGCAAAGAAAGGTTAAAAAATCAGCAAATAATGTAGAAAAATATTTTTTTCTATTTTTTGAACGTCTTGTATTTTTGCAAACATAGCTTCATAAATTTTTAGGGTTCTAATTTTTTTATTTTTTCAAATGCTTTAAAAATTTAACAACTTTTTCCAAATGCTTATACTTTTTTAGAATGTTTCTTTTATGACTTTTTATCTTTTAAAAAAATTATGATGTGGTGAGGCACATAGCCGGATGGCCCTCCATGCCAGCCGTGAGGAGCATGTGGCTCATCACATAATTGTATATGCCATATTAGCTTACCATATTATTTTTCTACCACTTACTTAACAAATTGACCTAAGTGTCATTTAATTATAAAATTTAGGTACCTACCAGAGTAAATTACATGTTTATGGAGTTAAGTGATACAACTAACAAGTTTGAGAATCTCTGGTGCAATTTACTCAAAAAAAATCATGAACTTCTGAAATACTTGATAATTGGCATTCAAATTATTTAATACTCCTATGACTTAACAATTACACTACTCTTAATGTAATTAAAACCTTTCGAGTAAATTTGATTGCTTGGAAGTGATTTTCTCAGTATAACAAAAATAGTGATGTTAATCTCCCCAGAAAATCAGCGCTGCTTATGTTTAAACTCAACTACAAAAGAAGCATGTCCAAATAAATGACAAATCTTGCTGTAAGATTACAAAAAAGACCAACTTAATACAAACCAGAGAAGGTAATAAGGGTCTAACAAGTAACACCACAGAATAATAGAATTATCCACTGCTCTAATACTAAAAGACTACACTCTTCGGAGAAAAATTATTCTTTTTGCAGCAAAAGCTAGTATTTTAAGCTAAGTTTGGAAAAGTTGCAATTGAAGAAAGTCAGGACTTTGCTTACTGATGCACAGATGAAAAATGGTATCAAACCAGATGAAAAGTCTATGGAAATGGCCTCACTAACTACTTCAGGTGAAACGGCATAGTTCTTATTGCAGTCAGCCTTCACCACTCTGATGTTCTCTGGAAAAATTCCTGCAATCTACCATCAGAAGAATGTCAGCCTGGGAAAGCACAACGTATATAGAAAGTATGACAAGATTATAGTACACATTATTCGACACCTCCACTCCGATTTAGTCTCATGTCAAAACTAAAGAACAAAGTACAAAACGTTGGATTGATGGCTTCATATATGATATGATCATAATGCACTTGGTAAGACGACAATTAAGATATCTTTGTCTGCAGAGCATGGACCATTAAGTTCTCTTCGACATGAAAGATGAAACGCCCACTTTGTTTTATCTGAATACCTGACATGCCTTTTGTAGTGAAGAATGTGTCTGGTCAGATGCATACACCACTAGTTTTTCGAGGGATTTCTTTCCATGCTTCCTTAAAGTTCTATCTCGTGCAGCCAATAGTACAACAAGAACTGCTTCACTGGCAGTACCCTGGATTACTCCTCCACCAAGTGCTGCAACGAATTTCTTACAATGTCAGCACTCAGCACACCTAAAGAACATGTGGTGTAAGAAAAGCTAGAAATGGACTCAAAAATATGAAATGAATAAGCAACAGAAGCCTGTAATTTTCTAGTAGTGCTTCTGTACTTTTCAAAAACTAAATTGCAAAGTCTAAAACAATGAAGTGGTAGGCGTTAGAAGTCAGTCCCTCAGTTTGCTTTAAGTTGTGCAATTTACTTTTTTGGAAAGCATTGAAGCAATTCCCTTAATTTTTTCATACATGGGAAAGAGGATATTTACACAACATGAACAGTGTACTGCAACTGGAGACTAAATCAGCAAAATAAGACAAGGACAAAAGATATTGAATTTTCAGAAAGGGACAATTCTAAGATATACATGAATACTTAACTACAACATCGACTCCATGTTACACTGGAATTTTAATGATGCCAATTTGACTTGAGAAATTGTCTGGTTAGGGCCCCAGTAGCTCTACTGGTTTAAAAATTATGGCGAAATATGAGGCATTTGACATTTTTCATAATTAACGGTCGGCAACCACATTGGCTTAGACCAAAAGGAAAAGAAAAGATGAAATGCTAGTATCTTCCACTGATATTATTTAACAATAACTTCATACATACAGGTTAGATTGTAGAATAGTAATGGCATATGTCATCTTGCAAGAACTCAAATCTGAATAATGTCGATGGTGTTATATCCACACAGGCAACAACAACAATCTTTGAACTGTAGAACATGGATACCAGCAATGGATTAAGTTTGGAGATGAAAATACGAAATACTTTCATGCAGTTGCTACTTCAAATAAAAGGTCAAATCTAATTTCTTCCCTTGAGGATTCCAATGGATTAACATTTTATGATCACGACCAAAAGGCTGCTCTTCTCTTGAGAAGTTTTAAGGGTAGAATGAGAGTTGCATTCTTTAGAAGTATGCCTTTTGACTTGGAATCTATAATATCAGCTTCTCCTATTTCATTGGATGTCTTAGAATTGCCTTTATCTTGGAAAGAGATAGATTATATTGTCAAACATCTACCTATGGATAGACCACCAGGGCCTGATGGTTTCAACGGCTCTTCTCTAAAGAAGTGTTGGTCAATTGTTAAAGAAGACTTTTATGAACATTGCAATAACTTTTATCTAGGACATGCCGATCTCCAACCTATCAACAGCTCTTTCATCACTCTGATTCCTAAGAAGAATAATCCAGTTTTGGTAAATGACTTCAGACCGATTTCTTGTAGAACTCATGTTTAAAATTACTCACAAAAATTCTAGCTGATAGACTTCAATTGGTTATCTCAGATTTAGTCCATAAAAATCAGTTTGGTTTCATCAAAACCAGAACTATTCAAGATTATTATGCTTGGGCAGTTGAATATATCTATGCTTGTAGAAAATCTGGAAAAAAAATGTTTAGTGTTGAAATTGGATTTTGAAAAGTCTTTTGATACAGTTGTGTACCCTGCTTTGTTGGATATTCTTAAAGTAAAAGGTTTTGGGGACAGATAGTTACATTGGATCAAGATGCTTCTAAACTTTGGCAGATCAGTAGTCCATCTTAATGGGGTTCCTGGAAAACTTTTTCAGCACAAAAGAGGTTTAAGACAAGGTGATCCACTATCACCTTTGCATTCGTGCTGGTTGCGGATTTTCTACAAGACATTCTTAACATAGCTTTGCCAGGAGATTTGATTTCCTCCCTTATGGTAATGGATTATGTTGTCCTATCTTTGAATATGCAGATGATACCTTAATAGTACTTAAGTCCTCCTCTAGAGAAGTGTTCTTCTTGAAGACTATGCTGCAAAGTTTTGCTGATGCTACTGGATGCAACGTCTATTTCTCAAAATCATTCCTCATCATATAAATTTAGAAGATGAAGAGAATCACTTTGCTGGGTTGTTGAGTTGTAACATTGAGAAATTCCCTTTCACTTCTCTGGGACTTCTTTGCAGGGTTGTTGAGTTGTAACATTGAGAAATTCCCTTTCACTTGTCTGGGACTTCCTTTAGATACACATAAGCCTGGTGTATAGGAGTTTCAGTTGGTTACAGACAAAATTAGCAGTAGACTTGAAGGATGGCAGGCCAATTATCTGTCAATGGGAGGTCAATTGACTATGGTAAACTCTGTTCTGTCAGCTATGCCATCCTATTATGAGTGCACTATTTTTTCCGGCTTCAATTATTAAACAAATTGATCGCATCAGATGAAACTTTCTTTGGAAAAGTGTATCTTTTGCGCGTGCAGGATCCTGTCTGGTGTCTTGTCGTCAAATTTATCTTTCAAAGAAAACAGGTGGACTTGGTGTTCTTTGTTAAATACATGTATATATATTAGTTTATTTGTACATATGAATCTTGATCTGAGGTCATGTCTTCCTCTAGATCTATACTATGTAATATAGACTTGTCATAATATATATATATATATATATATATATATATATATATATATATATATATATATATATATGCAGGGCACTCTCCCCTTATTCATTGAGAGAGATAAATCTCTAACATGGTATCAGAGCCACTCTCCCGATGAATGCCGTTGTGCATCATCGTTCTTCTCGCCGTTGAGTTCTCTTCCGGCAGCCTCCCTCCACGCTCATCCCTTGCCTGCTGTCGCGGGTCACCTCCGAGCTTCCGCCGCCAGATCTGCCGTCGCGGGCAACTTCCCCTCGTCGCGGGACCGCGGGACTGCCTCTGGAGGTTCTTCCGCCGCCGCAACTCGTCGCTCCTAGCGCTGAGCTTCTGCCGCCGCTCGTCGCTTGCCTGCTGTCGCGAGTTTCCTCGGGATCGCCTTCATCGTAGCGACCAACCTCGGGACTGCTTCTTCCGCTGCCACCGCTCATTCCTCTGCCGGCGCGGCCGACCTCGGGATTGCCTCTTCTACTGCCACCGCTCGCTCCTAGCGCCGCCGCCGCCGCTGTCTTTGCTACTAAAACCCTAGCGCCACCGCCACCTTAAATAGAGCCAGCGGAGAGGAGATAAGCCATCGAGCCGAGCCGCCGAGCCGAGAGCCGAGTCACCAGCTGAGCCGACTTTTCTGAGCTTTTTCGAGCAGCAGAGCTGACTCTTCTGAGCCTTTTTGGAGTCGTCTCTGAGCCATGAACTCCTTGACGAGTCTGCCCGTTGCTGACATCAAGCTCAATGGGCAGAACTACCGCGAGTGGGCCACTACAGTTCTTCTACTGATGGGAGCTGACCTGGAGTCTCATCTCACTGATTCCCCTCCTGCCGCTGGGGCCGATGAGAAGATCCTTGCCGCCTGGCATCGAGCAGACAACCGGGTCAAGTGTATCATTTGTCAGAGTGCTGAGGTGTCGATTCGGATGCATATTGCTGAGCTTCCGACGGCACGCCAGATGTGGGAGTGTCTTCAGCGACGCTTCGTTCAGAGCAACTCGGCGCATGAGTTCTCTCTCTTACAGCATCTTCAGAGCCTGCATCAGCAGGAGGCATCTCTTGGAGAGTTCTACAGTACTTACATAGGCATATCCAGCCAGTTGACAGCCATGGCACCTCCCTCTGCCTGTGCCACGTGCACTCACTGCGCTGCCAGGACGAGCATCAGGAGCGACGCACTGTTTTCGATTTCATCATGCGTCTTTGTCTGGAGTTCGAGCCCATTCGAGCTCAGCTACTCAGCCGCACCACTCCACCTACCATGGATAAGACTCTTGCTGCCCTCTATGCTGAGGAGACTCGTCTTCGCTCGCTCTCGACTACATTGCAGATTTCTTCACATACTATCTTGGCAGCCACTCAACTCCCTGATCCTCATTCACCTGTAATTGCTCAGACACCATCTGATGTTGTCCCCGCCCCAGCTCCAGTGGCTTCTAGTCCTGCAAGAGGCTGGGACACACTGTTCTACGGTGCTACAAGCTCCATTCAGAGCTGAGGCCTCCTCGTAGACAGTCACGTGGTCGTGCTGCTGCTTCTACTGTACCTATGAGTGACTCCGCTTCCACTGCCCTCCTGGCCCAGCTTCAGGCCAACTCAGATCAGCTCCAGGCTCTTCTTCTTCAGCATCAGACCTCCTCCAGTGGATCAGCGAGCCTTGCCACTACTTCCACTTCTTCGATAGGTATTACCAGTCATCCCTGAATTCTTGACTCCGGGGCTTCTTTTCACATGACCTCTGACAGCTCTCAGCTATGCTCATGTCGGCCTATGTCAGATAGCACTTATGTACAGACAGCTGATGGTACCTCTCTGCCAGTTACCCAACAGGGTACCCTTTCCAGTGCACAGCTTACAGTACCAGCTGTTTCTCTTGTTCCCAGACTTTCCATGAGCCTTATGTCTGTTGGTCAGCTGACTGATATGCATTGCTTTGTGGGGTTTGATTATTCTCATTGTTTTGTGCAGGATCGTCGGGCAGAGACACTCGGTACTGGCCATCGCCGTAGAGGCTCTAAGGGTCTCTATGTTCTTGATCACCTACTGCTTCCCGTCCGCTCCACTACTACCATCCCTTCTGCCTTGGCGTCTACTCCTGCATCTTCAGCTAGCTTTTCATAGTGGCATCATCGACTGGGTCATCTTTGTGGTGCTTGTCTGTCCACTCTAGCTCGTCAGGGTGTTCTTGGTCGTGTATCTATTGACACCACTTTTGTCTGTCCAGGTTGTAAGCTGGGTAAACAGCTACAACTCTCTTACTCTTCTAGTACTTCTAGGTCTAGTCATCCTTTTACTTTAGTACATTCTGATGTATGGGGTCCTGCTCCCTTCGTGTTTAAGGGTGGCCATAAGTATTATGTCATTTTTATAGATGATTACTCTCACTATACTTGGGTCTATTTTATGACACATCAATCGCAGCTCCTTTCTATATATCAGTCTTTTACTCGCATGATTCAGACACAATTTTCCACTACTATTCAGGTTTTTCGTTCTGACTCTGGAGGCGAGTACTTATCTGTTGCTTTTCGTCAGTTCCTTAGCACTCAAAGGACTCTTCCACAGCTTTCTTGCCCTGGTGCTCATGCTCAGAATGGTGTTGCTGAACGCAAACACAGTCACATTATTGAGACTACGCGCACTCTCTTGATCGCATCTCATGTTTCTCGTCATTTTTGGGCTGAGGCTATCTCCACGGCTGTATATCTTATCAACATTCAGCCTTCTTCTCGCCTTCATGGCAAGTTATCTCCACGGTTGTATATCTTATCAACATTCAGCCTTCTTCTCGCCTTCATGGCAAGTTATCTGGGAAGTCCTATTCTCTACTCCTCCTGGCTATGATCACCTTCGAGTCTTCGGTTGTATGTGCTATGTCCTTCTTGTACCTCCAGAGCGCACTAAGCTGACTGCTCAGTCTGTTGAGTGTGTTTTTCTCGATTACAGCCTTGAGCATAAGGGATATCGCTGTTATGATCCCTCTGCTCGCCGTATTCGTTTTTCTCGAGATGTTACCTTTCTTGAGGATCGGCCCTTCTTTCACTCTTCCATTCCTTGCCCCACACATCCTCCCGATCCGATCTCCTTCCTATCTCTACCTGATATGTCCTCATTTGATGCCTCTCCTCTTCCCACTTCTGATGCATCCTCTCCTGATTCCTCACATATCTCTTCTTTTCCGTTTCACTACACTCGTCGTCCTCGGGTTTCTTCTGACACTCAGCCCCCCTCTGCTACCCCTCCTGCTACTGTCCCTACTGACCCTCAGCCTACATCTGCTACTCCTCCTGATAGTCCGGCCAGTACTAATGGTGCTCTTACTGATGATCCGCCAGCTCCGCCCCATAGGTATGCTCTTCGTGATCGCCAGACATGTTGCTCCTGATTGCTATAGTTTTGCTGCTTCATGTGCTATTTGTGAGCCACATTCTTATCAGGAGGTTGCTTCTATTCCTGAGTGGCAGTAGGCTATGACTGAGGAGCTTACTGCTCTGGATTGCACTGGCACTTGGGAGTTTGTTCTCTTACCTGCTCATGCCACTCCCATCACATGCAAGTGGGTGTTCAGAGTCAAAACCAAGTCTGATGGTTCTGTAGAGCATTACAAAGCTCGTTTGGTAGCCCGGGGTTTTCAGCAGGAGTATGGCAGAGACTATGATGAGACCTTTGCGCCTGTTGCTCATATGACTACTGTTCGCACATTGGTGGCTGTGGCTGCTATTCGTCACTGGACTATCTCTCAACTGGATGTGAAGAATGCTTTTCTTCACGAAGATCTTCAGGAGGTTTATATGCAGCCACCTCCCGGCGTTTCAGCTCCTGCTGGTCACGTCTGTCATCTTCGTCGTGCTCTATATGGTTTCAAACAAGCTCCTCGAGCCTGGTTTGAGCGTTTCCGATCGGTGGTTCTTGCAGCTGGTTTCATTGCTAGTGATCATGATCCTGCTTTGTTTATTCACTACTCAGCTCGTGGTCGGACTTTGATTCTCTTATATGTAGATGACATGTTGATCACTGGGGATGATCTGGAGTATGTTGCCTTCATCAAGCAATGTCTGAGTGCGCAGTTTCTCATGTCTGACTTGGGACCTCTCAGATACTTCTTGGGTATTGAGGTCACTTCTATCGAGGAGGGTTACTACTTGTCTCAGCAACGGTATACTCAGGATCTTCTTGCTTGCTCTGGTCTCACTGATACCCGGATTGTTGCTACTCCCATAGAGCTCCATCTTCAGTTACGTTCCACTAACGGTACTCTACTTCCTGATCCCTCCCGTTATCGCCATATCGTTGGGAGCCTTGTGTATCTTACTATCACTCGGCCAGACATTGCTCATGCAGTTCATGTGCTCAGTCAGTTTGTCAGTGCCCCTACGTCAGTGCACTATAGTCACTTGCTACATGTGCTCCGTTATCTTCATGGGACAGCCTTGCGTCGGTTATTCTATGCTCATTCGAGTTAGCTCCAGCTCCACGCTTACTTTGACTCTACTTGGGCGAGTGATCCCGATGATCGGCACTCTCTCACTGGTTATTGTCTCTTTCTTGGTACTTTTCTACTTGCATGGAAGTCCAAGAAACAGACGGCTGTCTCCCGTTCCAGTGCTAAGGCTAAGCTCTATGCTTTGGCTGCTACTACTGCTGAGATTGTCTGACTTCATTGGCTATTAGCTGATCTTAGTGTTCCGTGTACTGCTCCTACATCTCTCTTCTGTGACAACACCAGTGCCATTCAGATTACCAATGATCCAGTGAAGCATGAGTTGACGAAACATATTGGTGTTGATACATTCAATCTGCGATCTCATTCTCAGCAAGATACGATTGCTCTCCAGTATGTGCCTAGTGAGCTTCAGATTGCTGACTTCTTCACCAAGGCTCAGACTAGAGAGCATCATCGTTTTCTTCTTTCCAAACTCAACACGTCTGATCCGTCTTGAGTTTGAAGGGGGGTGCTAAGTACATGTATATATATTAGTTTACTTATACATATGGATTTTGGTCTGAGGCCATATCTTCCTCTAGATCTGTACTCTGTACTCTAGACTTGTCATATATATATGCAGGGCACTCTCCCCTTATTCATTGAGAGAGATAAATCTCTAACAATCTTAATTTAAGAAAACAAAACATTCCTTTGCTTCTAAAGTTTCTTCATAAGTTCTTCAATCACAAAAGCATTCCTTGGATATGTTTTCTCTGGAATAGATATTATTCATCTTCAGCACCAATGATTTTGAATCGGACAGGTTCCTTTTGGTGGAATGATATTCTTAAATTATTAATTACTTATTACATAATTGATAGACCTGAACTGGGAGATGGGAGTTCTATATCCTTTTGGAATGACCTCTGGTTAAGTGATGTTCTGGTTAATTGTAATCCTCAACTATATTCTTTTGCTTGCAAGCAGAACACAAAGGTAAGAGGCATGCTGAATCTTCAGGATTTGATGGATGGCTCTGTCACACTGCTATAAGAAATTTCCCTTGGCCAGTTTAATGGTCTTATGAATTAAATCCTATCTCTTGATCATAATAGAGTGATTCCAGATAAATGGGTTTACATCTGGTTGGATGAATTCAAAACTAATAGGGTTATTGTCAGATTTCAGGAACGCCAGTAAGAATAGTTGTCGATAAATGGATTTGGAATAACGCTTGTGTTCTTTAACAAAAAGTTTTCTTCTGGGTGCTACTAAACAAAAAGCTGAATTCGAGAGAAATGCTTCTGAGAAAGAATTTCTGGCCAAATTCAACAGATTGTGTTCTTTGCAATCAAGGAGTATTAGAATACTGGAAGCATTTTATTTTTCAGTTGTCCTTTCACCATCTCGTGCTGGTCTATGATAGAAGTTCCTTGGAATTTACAAATGGATCTTCTGGAGATGTTGAACTTGGCATCAAGGAATGCAGGAAATAGACAGAAATTCTGCAATGTTACTTATAATTGGTTGCTGGCAAATTTGGCTTCAGAAGAACAAGTGCATTTTTCAGAACATCCCATCAAATAGAATCAGAAGGTTTAGAGATTTAGCTTCAAATCTTTCTGAAATCAGAATCAGAATGAAAGCTCTAGCAGGATCTTATTTCTTGGTTTTCTTCTTTGTAACCTTGTTTTTTGGTTTGTTTGGCTTTCTTCTTTGTAGCTTTGTATTTGCGGTTTGTATAGTTGCGCTTTCTTTTAATAAAATCTTTCAGTAGGGCTTTCCCCTAGTGTGTCCCTCAAAAAAAAAAAAAAAATTATACCAGCAAATTAGGCACCAGAGAAACTCTAGTATGTATTATGCCATACCAATATGTGAGGGGTTCTTTGGCCAAGTTTTAATTTAAGTTTATAGACTTATAAGCTGAAACTGAGGTTGAGAACACAACTTATTTCAGGACTTTTTCCATAAGCTTGATCCCTTTATGAATTAGAATAATACAGTACAAATGTAGGAGAAACTATCCCAACATGTTGAATAATTATGGACAACACAAAATATTGAAGGAACAGCTTCAACATGCTGAATGAAATAATGTCCCGTGGGCAATCCAAGTCCGCGGATGCAAGAGGTTAAGCCAAAGCTTAAAGACACGGTCTAATCCAAGATCTGAAAAAAGAAACACAAGTTCTATTGCAAGGTATTGAATACATAGGTAACTATAAAACTAGAGGCCATCATCTCTATTTATAGCCTCATAAAACTTTCCAACTCATAGAACAACTCTAATGACAACTCAGCGACAACTAGCTACCAACTAATATGCTAGCATCGGCAATGACACCATCATTCTTAATATCTAAGTATTCTACTAAATATAAAAATAGTATAGCAAAATCAAAATTGACTTCAAGTTCTTGTCTCTAAACTACCCATATGTATGTATTATATCACCATTTAATGTCCCTCATCATCCTCCCTCACTTGTTTGGAACTCGACTTCGAGTTGTCTTCATAAATTGTTTGCTCCAGATGGTAGAGTTAAAGATCAGCCACATTAGAAGTATGGAAAGATTCATCTCACTTGGCAGATCTAGTACGTAAGCATTATCACTTATCTTCTTTGGAATAGAAAATGAATCATATTTTTATTGCCTTAGTTTTCCATAAACACCAACAGGTAATCATACCTTTTTTGAGATATACCATCACTTGATCACCAACTTGGAATGACATTGGCCTCCTTTTCTTATCAGCCAACTACTTGTATTTCTGATCTGATGCTTCTAAAACATCATGAACCTCTTTCAACAAATGAGAATAATCATTACCAAAGGTTATTGCTGATCTTGAATCCTCCCTTGATGGTAATTTCACTAAGACAATCACATGTCTTGGGATTTTGGTGTAGATAATGGAGAAAGGACTACATCCTATAGACCTATGCTCAAAGTTATTAAAAGCAAACTTAACAAGAGATAAAGCCAAATCTCATTGTCCTTTCTTATTTTCACATATGTAACAAATCAAAATACCCAAAAACTTTGTTCACCACCTCTGTTTGGCCATCTATTGGTGGAGTTTGGTGCTTGAAAATTTCAGTTTGGTGTTGAATAGCTTCCATAGTGTAAGCCAAAATGCTACAAGAAATTTGTTGTCACGATCTAAAACAATTGACCTTGGAACACCATGTAGTCTGACTACTTCTCTAAAGAAAAGATTAGCAACATGATGAGCATTCGTGGTCTTTCGACAAGGGATGAAATGAACTATCTTAGAGAATTTATCCACCACCACATATATGGCATCACTCGCTCGCCTTATCCTTGGCAAACCAAATATGAAATCCATTGAAAGGACCTCCCATGGTGCACTTGGAATTGCTAGTGGCAGATATAGCTCGGTGTTCTGAACTTGGCCTTTGTATGTTTGACATACACCACACCTTTGCACAAACTTTCTAGCATCTCTTTTGAGTTGTGGGAAATAATAACATGCCTCCAAGTTAGCTATAGTCTTGTTACACCCAACATGGACACTAAGATCACTTGAGTGTAGCTCCCTAATTAGCTTGTCATGTACGGAACTTCTTAGAATGCATAAGCTGTTGTTATTTAAGAGATAACCATCTTGTACTACCAAATCCCCTCCTAATGGTAGTACTTTCATGTGCTTCATCAAGATTTGCCCAAAGTCTTTATCATTCTCAAATAATTCCTTTGTTTAATCCATACCTCGTAATTTAGCTTTAAAGGAAATCATGAGACTTGCACATCGGCTCAAGGCATCAGCTACTCGATTGGTTATTCACGACTTGTGGACAATAAGATAATTAGACCTTTCCAAGTATGCTGCCCAACTTGCTAACATGCGATCTACAAGAATATGATATTGAATATTCTCTCAATCAATTTGGGGTAAAGTGCCCTACATCCATATATAGTACAGGTCTAGGGTAAGACATAGCGGGCTGAGAAAGCCCAAAGCCCAAGTCCTATATGTACAACTAAACTAATATATATATGTACTTAACGCCCCCCTTCAAACTCAAGACGGATCAAACGTGTTGAGTTTGGAAATATGAAAACGATGTTGCTCTCTAGTCTGAGCCTTGGTAAAGAAGTCAGCAATCTGAAGCCACTAGACACATATTGGAGAGCAATGGTATCCTACTGAGAATGAGATCGTAGGAAGAAGGTATCTACACTGCTTCGTCAACTCATGCTTCACTGGATCATTGGTAATCTGAATGGCATTAGTGTTGTCACAGAAGAGAGATGTGGGAGTAGTGCACGGAACACCAAAATCAGCTAATAACCAATGAAGCTAGACAATCTCAGCAATAGTAGCAGCCAAAGCATAGAGCTCAGCCTCAGCACTGGAGCGAGAGACAACCGTCTGTTTTTTGGACTTCCATGCAAGTAGAGAAGTACTAAGAAAGATACAATAACCAGTGAGAGAACACCGATCAACAGGATCACTCGCCCAAATAGAATCAGAGTAAGTGCAGAGCTGGAACTGACTCGAACGAGCGTAGAATAACCGACACGAGGATGTCCCATAAAAATAACGGAGCACACGCAGCAAGTGACTGTAGTGAACCGACGTAGGAACACTGTCAAACTAACTGAGCACATGAACTGCATGAGCAATGTCTGGCCGAGTGACAGTAAGATACACAAGGCTCCCAACAATACGACGATAACGGGAGGGATCAGGAAGTGGAGTACCATCAGTGGGATGTAACTTAAGATGGAGCTCCATGGGAGTGGCAACAGTCCGTGTATCAATGAGACCAAAGCGAGCAATAAGATCTTGAGTATACTGCTGCTGAGACAAGTAGTAACCCTCCTCGGTAGAAATGACCTCAATACCCAAGACGTAGCGAAGGGGTCCCAAGTCAAACATGAGAAATTGCTCACTCAGACTTTGCTTCATGAAAGCAACATACTCCATATAATCCCCAATGATCAACATGTCATCCACATATAAGAGAATCAAGGTCCGACCATGAGCTGAGAGGTGAATAAACAAAGCAGGGTCATGATCACTAGCAAGGAAACCACCTGCAAGAACCACTGATTAGAAGCGCTCAAACCAGACAAGGAGTTTGTTTGAGACCATATAGAGCACGACGAAGATGACAGACATGACCGACAGGAGCTGACGCCGGGAGGTGGCTGCATATAGACCTCCGCCTGAAGATCTCTGTGAAGAAAAGCATTCTTCACATCTATCTAAGAAATAGTCCAGTAACGAATAGCAACCGCAGCAACCAATGTGCGAACAGTAGTCATATGAGCAACAGGTGCAAAAGTCTCATCATAGTCTCTACCATACTCCTGCTGAAAACCCCAAGCAACCAAACGAGCTTTGTAACGCTCTACAGAATCATTAGACTTGGTCTTGACTCTGAACACCCACTTGCATGTGATAGAAGTGGCATGAGCAGGTAAGGGAACAAACTCCCAAGTGCCAGTACGATCCAAAACAACAAGCTCCTCAGTCATAGCCAATTGCCACTTAGGAATAGAAGCAGCTTCCTGATAAGTATGTGGCTCACAAACAACACCTGAAGTATCAAAACCATAGCGATCAGGAGCAACAATTGTTTGGCGATCACGAAGAGCATACCGATGGGGTGGAGCTGGCGGATCATCAGTAAGAGCACTATCAGTACTGGTCGGACTATCAAGAGTAGCAGAGGTAGGCTGAGTGTTAGTAAGGACCCTAGCAAGAGGGGTAGCAGAGGTAGGATGAGTATCAGTAGGGACCCGAGGATGACGAGTGTAGTGAAACGGAAAAGATGAGATATATGAGGAGTCAGGAGAGGATGCATCAGAAGTGGGAAGAGGAGATGCATCAAAGGAGGACATATCTGGCAGAGATAGGAATGAGATTGAATCGGGAGGATCTGTGGTGCAAGGGATGGAAGAGTGAAAGAAGGGCCGATCCTCAAGGAAGGTAACATCTCGAGAAAAAGAATACGATGAGCAGAGGGATCATAACAACGATATCTCTTATGCTCAAGACTGAAACCGAGAAAAACACACTCAACAAACTGAGCAATTAGCTTAGTGTGCTCTCGAGGTGCAAGAAGGACATAGCACGTACAACCGAAGACTCGAAGGTGATCGTATCTAGGAGTAGAGAATAGAACCTCTCCAAGACACTTGCCATGAAGGTGAGAAGAAGGCTGAATGTTAATAAGATAAAAGGCTGTGGAGATAGCTTCAACCCAAAAATGATGAGGAACATGAGATGTGATCAAAAGGGTGCATGCAGTCTCAATAGTGTGACAGTGTTTGCGTTCAACAACACCATTCTGAGCATGGGCATCATGGCAAGAAAGCTGTGGAAGAGTACCTTGAGTGCTAAGGAACTGGCGAAAGACAACAGATAAGTACTCACCTCTAGAGTCAGAACGAAAAACCTGAATAGAAGTGGAAAACTATGTCTGAATCATGTAAACAAAGGACTGATATATATAAATAAGCTACGATCAATGTATCATAAAATAGACCCAAGTATATCGAGAATAATCGTCTATAAAGATCACAATACTTATAGCCTCCCTTAGACACAAAGGGAGCTGGACCCCATACATCAGAATGTACTAAAGCAAAGGGATAACTAGACCTAGAAGTTCTAGAAGAGTATGAGAGTTGTAGCTGTTTACCCAGCTTACAACCTGAACAGACAAAACTGGTGTCGACAGACACACGACCAAGGACAACCTGACGAGCTAGAGTGGATAGGCGAGCACCACAAAGATAATCTAGTCGATGATGCCACTATGGAAAGCTAACTGAAGACGCAGGAGTAGACGCCAAGGCGAAAGAGATGGTAGTGGTGGAGCTGACTGGAACCAACAGGTGATCAAAACATAGACCCTTAGAACCTCTACGGCGATGGCCAGTACCAACGAATGTCTCTGTCCAACGGTCATGCACAAAACAATGCATATCATATCAATCAGTTGACCAACAGACATAAGGCTCATAGAAAGTCTGGGAACAAGAGAAACAGCTGGTACTATAAGCTGTGCAGTGGAAAGAGTACCCTGCTGGGTAACTGGCAGAGAAGTATCATCAGCTGTCCCGACATAGGTGCTATTCGACACAGGCCGACATGAGTAAAGCTGAGAGCTGTCAAAGGTCATGTAAAAAGAGGCCCCTGAGTCAAGAATCCAGGGATGACTAGCAATACTTGTCGCAAAAGTAGAAGTAGCGGCAAGGCTAGCTGACTCACTAGAGGATGTCTGATGCTAAAGAAGAGCCTGTAGCTAATCTGAGTGGGCCTGGAGCTAGGCCAGGAGAGCAATGCAAGCAGAGTCACTCACAGGTACAGCAGAAGTAGCAGCACAACCACGTGACTATCCAGAGGAGGCCTCAACTCTGGATGGAGCTTGTAGCACCTCTGAACAGTGTCCCGACTTCTTGCAGTGAGAGCAAATAACTAGACCAGAAGCCGCTAGAGCTACTGTGGGGACAACATTTGATGGCATCTGAGCAATGAAAGGTGGATGAGGATCAGGGGGCTGAGTGACTGCCAAGACAGTGTGAAGAAATCTGCAATGTAGCTGAGAGGGAGCAAAGACGAGTCTCCTTAGCATAGAGGGCAGCAAAAGTCTCATCCATGGTAGGTGGAGTAGCATGGCTGAGTAGCTGAGCTCAAATGGGCTCAAACTCCAGACGAAGACGCATGATGAAATCGAAAACAGTGCGTCGCTCCTGATGTCTTGTCCTGGCAGTAAAGTGAGTGCATGTGTCACAGGTAGAAGGACGTGCCATGCCTGTCAACTGGCTGGATATGCCTATGTAAGTGCTATAGAACTCTCATCTATATATAATACAGGTCTAGGGTAAGACATAGCGGGCCGAGACAACCCATGTCATAAGTCTTATATGTACAAGTAAACTAATATATTCATGTACTTAACACGATCCACATGTTTTTTATCCCTGAAATGCTTCAATGATTGGTGGCCGATGTACACAATGAACTCTTTAGGCAATAGATAAACCACCCAAGTCTTCAAAGCTATAAAAATGGCATATAATTCTTGCTAGTATGTGCTCCATTTTTGCCTTGCTTCGTTAGCTTTTCAGTAAATAATGCAATGGGTTGCCTCTCTTGACTTAAAACGGTTCCAACTCACATTATTCAATAATTAGCGCCATAATAATACTGAAGGTATTCAAAAAGCGTCAGTGGAAAGTGGCAAGGCAGTGGAAACTTCTTACTTCAGAAATACTCTGAGTTGGCCATTTTCTAATTGCTGCCACTTTAGATTCATCAACCTGAATTTAGTGTTACCTGGACGCGCACGTCCTAAAATTTTTTCCTGTGTCGACGCGCGTCCCCGCGTTGACGTGTATCAGACGCAGTGCGATGTGTATTTGATGCACTGTGCCAGCGTGAAGGCACAGACGGTAATCTTTTGGTTGAGGTGGAGGCGGCGTGGGCTCACTGGGTGCGTAGATTAGACGGGCACAAGCGACCGCACCGTGCAGATTTGATGGTAGCAGACAAGGACGAGGCCCGCGACGAGGTGGCGAGCACAAGGAGGTGAAGGCGACGGCGAGTCCGGTAAGGCAAAGGTGGCTTCGTAGGATTTGAGGAAGTCTTTTTTTTTTTAAGTATGGATATGTTGGAAGCTGATGAATCCAAAGTAGAAGAGGAATGAGCCATATGGGATCTTCTGCAGCTTGGGATATTTCTTTCGTATGCAGAGGAGGGATATGGAATTTTTTGTGGCTAAGAGAAGGGATATGGGATCTTCTGTGGCTGAGAGAACTACTGCAGTGGCTTCAATAGTGCTTCTTTCGGCCATAAAAGTAGATTTAATAATTTTTAAATATTTTTAAGAATAAATATATTTATATCAAAGGCGTCCTTGAATCGTATTTTTTGAAGAATGCCGAATCAGACACCCACATTCGGATCAGATTCTGACACCTGTGACTATATCCAGGTAACACTGTTTGAATTCCCTCACTAGTGATGACAACCTCAAGAAAACTAGTCTTGTTTGAAGAAACGTAGACTTCTTCAGATTGATATAGAGTTCATTTGACTTCAAAACTTCTAATATCTTTTTGACATGCTCAAAAGACTTATCTTTATCCTTACTATAGATCAAGATATCATCAAAGTAGACAACTACAAATTACGATAAGAATGGATGAAGAACCTAGTTCATTAAATGCATGAAGGTGCTTGGTGTGTTAGAAAGACTAAATGGTGTAATTAGCCCCTTCTTTGTCTTGAATGTTGTCTTCCATTCATCTAGGGGTCTAATTCGTATTTGATGATATTCACTTCTCTGATCAAGATTGGAAAACACTTTTGCCCCACTCAGTTGATCAAGCATGTGATTCAAATGAGGAATGGGAAATCTATATCATGTGATCTTATTGATAGCACTACTGTCTATACACATACACCATGATCCATCCTTCTTTGATGTGAGCAAAACTGACAAAACACATGGACTTATACTCTCCTGAATGTGGGTCTTCTTCGGCAGTTCTTCTACCTTCACCTTCAATATTGCATGCTCCTTTGCACTCATTCTATAATGTGGTAGATTAGAGACTTACATCTTCAACTAAATCAATTTGATGTTGAATGTCCCTCATGAGTGCTAATTGTTGAGACACCCCAAGTATGTCTTGATTTTCATACAGTAAGCCTTGCATTTTCAAAGGAATTTCGACAGCAGGTTGCTCTTCTCCGTTTATGGAAAGCACAGGGCAGATCATTGCCTCCTTCAAGTCATTAGCAAAATCACTTGAGCAAGATACAACAATCAACATGCTCTTATCTTCCACTTTAGAATCAGTGTTAGCAGCCTTATTCGGAAGGATGACAATCTTTTGTTTATTCCAAACAAAAGAGTAAGAATTGTCCATTCCTTTGTGCATAAAATCAACATCATACTACCATGGCCTTCTAAGAAGAACATGACTTGCATCCATGTTGACAACGTCATAAAACACCTTCGAGCGATACTATTTTCCCAAAGAAAGAGGTATGTGGCACTATTTAGAAATCCTCATACTGACTCCCCTCTTAAGCAGCCAATGTTGTAAGGATTTGGATGGTCCTAAATCTGTGTCTTCAAATGATCCACCAAACTAACAGTGCATTTGATCTCAAAATCTTCTTCCTTATAGTATCATCAGGTTCTATTGTGGAGCACAAAAGACGCTTCACAACACACACTACTTCTTCACTCTCTTCTTCACATAGGTCTTGTTCTTGTACATCGCCACTTTCAGATCCATCCAGGTCTTCATTGCTACCTTCATGACGAGTAGTATTCACAAAGTTCCTTCTTGGACAACTGCTCGACATATGTCCCTCCTCGCCACACTTGTAACACTTGATGGTCTTAGAGGTCTGCTTTTCATTATTCTTGCTTGAAGATGGTTTTGCTTCTATCTTCTTCCCTCTAGACTGGATAGGCCTTTCCTCCACTATTGGGAGAATTCCTTGATGTAGTCTCAACATGAGGATAAGAAAAAATTTTGGTAGTTTTTCTTGTCTTTATAAACCTTTCAACTTTTAAAATAAGAGTTTGGGCTTGATCGACCGACTAAATTTGTTGCATCATCAATCTTTCTTGAATAGATTCATTGAGACCATTGATGTACCTTGCTACTTGCTGATCTTCTGTTTTAGAAAGATTGCACCTTACTTGTAGCCGTAGAAACTCCTCCATGCAATCTGAAACGGATCGTTTTCCTTGAGCACAATTCTGGAACTGCAAAAATAGGAGCTGTTCATAGTCTACTGGTGAGAAATCTGGCCTTCAAAAATGCTTTCATTTGTGGTCAACATCTTACATGAGGTTCACCCCTCAATCAAAGCTCTTCTTGATGACGGTTCCACCAAGCTCCAGCTGCTCCTTTCAATTTATACGCTACCAAAGGAACCCTATGATCTAGGCGAATATTCATGACCTCAATGAAAGTTGCTACCTCATATATCCAATCAACGCATCCTTCAATGTCTGTGTTTCCACTGGAAGTTGGAATTTCAGCCTTGATCTTCTAGATATCACCAGCATATGCATGAGTTGTCCCTCTAGGTTGTGCACCAAGGTCAAGATCTTCCAACGTATCTTCAACTTCCTCTTCAAATTGTTACTGAACATGAATAGGACCCTGCGAACATTTCTCGCCGTACGTCTTGGTTGTGGTTCCAGATCTCCTTCTCTATCTTCATTGTTTGCTTATTCTAGCAGGGGCATGATTGTTTCTGATCATCTCAGCAAATTGGTCAAAGCTCCTATTGAGCTCCTCACGAAGGGTATGGATCTACTGCTCCATATTTTGCCTACAGCATCCACCCTCCTTGCAAGATCCTCCATTATAATTGTCTAGCAAGGCTTTGATACAAAACTGATGCAGCACAAATGTTCAAGGAACTACCCCCAACATGTTGACAACACAAAATGTTGAAGGAACAACTTCAACGTGATGAATAGACAACACCCCATGGGCAGTCCGAGTTGACAGATGCAAGAGTCTTAATCCAAAGCTCAAAGACAAGATGTAATCAAAAATCTGAGATAAGAGGTATTGAATACATGGGTGTCTATAAAACTAGAGGTCATCACCTCTATTTATAGCTTCATAAGGCTGTACAACTCAGACAGTTCTAATAACAACTCACTGACAACTAGCTGCTAACTAATATGCTAACATCAACAATGACACTATCATTCTTAATAGCTAAGTATTCTACTAAATATAAAAAATAGTACTAGCAAAATCAAAATTGGCTTCAAATTCTTGTCTCTAGAAACTATTCATGCACATGTATCATATCACCATTTAATACCCCTCATCATAAAAACCATTATAAGCCGAAGCCAATAAAAAGGGGCTCATTGAGTTTATAAGTTAAAATCTCAATAGTAAGGAAGGAGGCAAGGAGGTGGTGGCGCAAAGCAATGGCACTGGCTGTGACAGGTGGTGGGGCAAAATTTAATTAGACCTCTATCCAAATGGCTATAATTGGTGCAAAAAAAAATTTTAAAAAATAATTATCCACATCCTAGTCACCTCCTATTTTTCGATGCAAAATATTAGCATAATGCTCAATATTTCTTGCTCTACCTTTATGTGTTGACATTCTTATCTTGCAAAACAAGGTATTGTTTCTGATCAGATTGAGACCTAGACCAATGCTAATCGCTCTGATTGAAGTATAGACGGGCTCCGACTATACTCGATCAGATGCTAATATGCGGAATTACGAGATCTTACTCGGAATTACCGAAACCCAAAAGTTGATCGAAAACACAATTCAAAAGATAGCACGTTCTTTATTTCAAAGAGAGATCTTTACATGTCGAACGTTAAGACGCACTTGCCTACGTCAATGAACTATGTGTCTAAAACAAATAAGTTCAACCTAGACTCGATGATCTAAACTAGAACTATTACAAAGTATTTATAATCCAATAGTATGAATACGTATCAGACATAATAACCTAAACGTATTAGACTCAGACAACTAACTAAACATAAACAAATATGACTTAGTTATCTATATGTATATATGACTCGGAATACAATTCCGACCAGAGATCGAATCGAGGTCATAAATCCACCAAGGTCACGGATCCTTCCGAGGTTGCGAAACCTTTCCAAGGTCACGGAGCCTTGACGAAGTCGTGTATCCTTTCCGAACTCGACTTCCTTATTCGACCTGAAAATCCGCCCAGATCATGACTCCCCTGTTAAGAAGGAGCCAACTCCTGTTGCGACTTGTGATCAAAATTGGAGATGTGGAAACTGAGTTTGACCATCTTCTCAGGTGTACCACTTTGCCACACGTGCTCGCTGACCTTTCCGTCCAATTCGAAAAAACTCTCGTGTACTACTGCGAGTGGTCGTCACATTCTTCTCCAAGATCACATTGTCAGGTAGAGATTCTTCTCGTTGATAGACCAAGTCTTCAACAGACTGTACTATGGTATCTGGCTCATCATCCAGCATGGAAGCCTCAAAGAGTTTGAGGTGCTCAACATTGACAACCGAGTAAATATCCATGTATGGAGGTAACTCGAGCTGGCAAGCATTATTACCAACTTTCCGCAAAATCCAAAAAGGACCATCACAGATTGGTTTAAACTTTTTACCTTCACCTTTAAGTCTCTTCTTACTCAGATGTAACTAGACCATATCCTCTTCTTGGAATTGAGCATCAACTGGGTGTCGATCATGTCGCGCCTTGTACTTGAGTTGAGCTTTCAGCAAGTTTTGTTCAACCTCACAATGGAATCGTTGAATACCTTCCAAGAACTTTTGTACTCGATCCTGATCAGATGCTTCCTTGCTGTTCTGTGCTGAGGTAGGGATCACAAACTCCATGTCGAATGGACTCTTTGGTAGAAATCCCAAACAGTCCTCAAACGGTGACTTTCAAGTCGAACCATGCACTGCTCGATTAAAAGCAATCTACATGTATGATATGCTTTCATCCTAAGTCTTTGGATGCTTAGAGTTAAAGCCCCTCAAGAGATGAACGACTATTCGATTCACCACCTCAGTTTAACCATTTGTTTGAGGATGAAAAGAAATACTCCTCTTTAGCTTTGTGTCCATCATCATCTAGAGTGATTGCCAGAAGTGATTAAGGAACCGGATATCACGATCAGACACAATAGAAGTCAGTAGTCTGAAATGTGTCCAAACATGTTGAAAGAATACCTGAGTTGTCTCTTCTCCCGTGATAGTCTTTCGACAAGGTATGAGAATTATCATTTTGGAGAACCGATCAACAACTACAAAGAGATAGTCGTTGCCACGTCGGGTCTTAGGCAATCCTACCAAGAAATCCATGGATATGCTTTCCCATGATCGCGATGGAATGGGCAAAGGAGTGTACAAACCCAATTTTCGGTTTGCCAGTTTCAAAATGCTATAGAGACCACAGGCTCGAACAAAACTAGCCACATCTTGCTGCATGCATGGCCAGAACACATGTCGATGAAAATTTTGCAAGGTCTTTGCAACCCCAAAGTGACCAGCAACCTTCGATGTATGTGCTTCTCACAGCCATTGTATTCGAGGTGCTCCACGAGGTATACAAAGTAAATTGCCTTTGTAGAAGAGTCCTTCTAGTCGAACAAACTCTGTAGGTTTCCCTGTTTCGAGTTCATCCAGTGCTGATTGAAAATCAGGATCTTCACTGTGCATTGTGGCATAGTCATCATGACATGAGGGCTCGATCTGCATGAACGCTGATAAGCA
The DNA here is from genome assembly GCA_019359835.1 of Pharus latifolius. Taxonomy (NCBI): domain Eukaryota; kingdom Viridiplantae; phylum Streptophyta; class Magnoliopsida; order Poales; family Poaceae; genus Pharus; species Pharus latifolius. The sequence goes on along the minus strand of CM033319.1, from coordinate 48,899,059 downwards.
GAGGGTCGTAACTGGTGGTCGCGACAATATGTTAGCCAGTTTATTGTGTACGCCCTTCTTGTACTTGATCACTAGATTAAACTGCTGTAGATACGACAGCCACTTCATATGTCGAGCTTGCTGTAGCTTTGGTTGAGTTTGCAAATATTGCAAAGGTTGGTGGTCGGTGTGAACAACAGTCTCTTTACCCAAAAGATAACACCGCCAATGCTTTAAGGCCTGATGCAGTGCACACAACTCCTTGTCGTAGGTTGGATAGTTCTTCTGAGTTCCTTGAAATAACTCAGAGTGATATGCTACTGGTCGACTTTCTTGCATGAGCACCGCACCCATGGCATAACCTAAGGCATCTGTTTCAAGCTCAAATGGCTTCTATAGATTCAGTAAAACTAAAACAGGAGCTTCACTGATCTTCTTCAGCAAGAGAAACGTGTCTTCATGTTTTCCTGTCCAGTCGAACTTCTGGTCGATCCTAGTTAATGCATGCAACAGAGAAGTAACAATCGAGAAGTGTCGTATGAATTTCCGAAGGTATTGGCATGCTCCCACAAAACTACGCACTTCCGTAACTGTTCACAGTCGCGGCCACTCGCGAATCACTTTTACCTTATCCGGGTTGATTTGCAACATACCGTTACCGACCACAAATCCTAGGTACAGTAGGGTTTGTTGGCCGAACTCGCACTTCTTACGGTTGAGGCGAAGTCGATGTTGCCGAACCTGTTCGAACACCTTTTCGACATGAATGAGGTGCTCGTCCCACGAATGAATATAGACCAGTATGCGTCGAGGTAAATGATCACAAAGTCATCTATGAACTGTCGCAATACGTCATTCATAAAACGCATGAAAGTAGCCGGGGCATTGCAGAGGCCAAACAACATGACTAGCCATTTGAAGAGACCTTGTCGCATTTTGAACGTGGTTTTCCAAGTATCCTCCTCTCGGATGTTGACTTGATGATACCCTGACTTTAGATCCAATTTCGAGAAGACAGCAGCATGCTTCAATTGGTCTAGTAGATTGTCAATACGAGGAAGGGGGTACTGGTTCTTGATGGTGATCTTGTTTAGTGCTCGGTAGTCGATGCACATACGCCAAGTCCTATCTTTATTTGGCACTAACACCATAGGAGATTCACAAAGTGAACTACTTGGTTGGATCACACCATCTTTTAATAATTCACCAAGCTGTCTTTTGATCTCTTCATTTTCCAATACCGAGTTGCGATTCATACTTAGATTGGGAAGTATCGCATCGGACATGAGCTGAATTTTGTGCTCGACTGGACGTTTCGGCGAACGACTTTGGGTACTCTCGAACAGATCAATGTATTTCTCCAACAGTCCCGATAAATGACTAGAATCTTCTCGGCACGCCAACGACAATGCTGTCCGAGTACTATCACTTTGACCAACTGGTCGAATTATAACAAGCACATATTTATGAAATGCATTGACGATTCGTTTGGCCTGATTTGCGGTAATCAAGTTCGAAGTGTTGACGTGGACGTCTCTACTGATCACAAACTTAACTCCGTCTTTAGTGACTCATACTCTTGTGGTCACCGATGAAAGTGAGCATCACGATCATACAGATACGGACTCCCAAAGATCACCTGATAAATACGATAGGAACAACATCGCATTGCACCTCATCGATATATGGAGCAGAGATCGCAAATTTCAACACACACTGACTCATAATCTGTTGGTTCACGTCGGATGTAAACCAACCCTGTGGATACGGTCATGAGTGTGTGGTCGTCTTCAAACCAAGTCGCCAAACCAGTCTAGTGGAAACCAAATTCTTTTGACTTCCGGGATCAAATATGGCTGCGATCACTTCGTGCTTCACCTAGATGTTGATAGTGAACAAGTCCTCCGTTGAGTGATGGTCGTCAGGTGAATCCAAACCCTTCTCCTTCGGCATTGCCATCAGAGACAAAGTCGCATCCGCCTCATCGACCGAAATCACTCGGTCAACTCCTTCTTCGGGTGGAGCCGTAGTAGCTGCAACTGTTCTTTTCCATGGTCCATTTTTCTTTGGTTGAAACTCAGGATGAAGCTTGTAGCATTTATCCTTGGTATGTCCCGCGACTTAACAATGCTCGTAAAAGGTGCCCGTGCCCCGATTTCGAAGCGTTCTTCTTTGGACTCGGCTTTTTTTTTGTCAAGGTCGCACTCTCCTTCGTGCTTTTGTCGCTGCGGGATTTTCTTCTTCTCGATCGCCATAGCAGTTGTGCTCGCGGTCGTGATGTCTTGGACGCCGAACAGGCTTAACTCAGCACTGATCAATTTCTAAAGTCCAGACGTGTATTTCCGGAATAGCTGAGGATCAGACAGTGAGATGCCAATGTCCAATGCTTGTCTTCGGAACTCCGTCGTATAATCCTAGACGAATTGGTCGCGGCGCTAATACAATCTATGACAATGATCCCATCTCTTCTCTAGATAACCTATCGGGTAGAATTCCTGCCATAGGAGTCGTTTGAATTGACCCCACGCAAGGTCGTCAGTTTCACCACTAGCAACAAGGGCCTTCCACCAAGTCTTGGCATGGTCCTTCATCTTCAAAGGTGCAAATTTCATCTTTTGAGCGCTACTGAACCCTTTTAAGTCAAAGTAGATCTCAAACTGGTCAATCCAAGAATCTAACTTCTCGGCATCGATCACCCCATCATATATGGGTATATCGATCTTAGCGTCGACTTTAAAAGATCCGACAGCTAAGGAAGTGTTGATGAGGTCATCGGCCTTATGGTCGTCTTCGTCTTCATCTTCGTCTGTCCTGCACAAGTTTTCACCAATCTTCACACCCTTAACCTTGCCTTTTGAAGTATCAACTATAGAAGGTACAGTCATGGCCTGCTGCTTAATCCAAGCAAGCACGGTATCCATGTCGGTGGAGAGCTTAGCCACTTGTTCGGCTAGGTTAACTTGAACGGAGATATTGTCAGACATCTTCAGAGACGCGATTGTATGAAGCATCGAATTATCGCCTGGAGTTTCGCCGGAGGTTTTGTAACCCTGGCAAGTCTTCACCATCCACAGGATAGGATAATTGCTTTGATACCAACTTGATCAGATTGAGAAATAAACCAAGTTTGGACTAGATTAGCCCTGATGCTGATCGCTCTGATTGAAGTTGGACGGGCTCCGACTATACTCGATTAGATGCTAATATGCGGAATTATGGGATCTTACTCAGAATTTCGGAAACCCAAAGGTTGATCGAAAACACAATTCCAAAGATAGCACACTCTTTATTTCAAAGAGGGATCTTTACACGTCGAATATTAGGATGCACTCGCCTACGTTGATGAACTATGTGTCTAAGACTTAAATAAGTTCAACCTAGACTCGATGATCTAAGTTAGAACTATTACAAAGTGTTTATAGTCTAATTTTATGAATACATATCAGACTTAATAACCTAAATATATTAGACTCAGACAACTAACTAAACCTAAACAGATAAGACTTAGTTATCTATATGTATATATGACTCGGAATACAATTTCGACCAGAGATCGAATCGAGGTCGTAAATCCACCAAGGTCGTGGATCCTTCCAAGGTCGCGAACCCTTTCCAAGGTCGCGGAGCCTTGATGAATTCGCTGATCCTTTCCAAACTCAACTTCCTTATTCGACCTAAAGATCCATCCGGATTAGTTTCACAAACCAATTCACTAAGAGATGCGATGATATTATAAAAGAACCGAATAACAAATTGTACATTAAGATCATTGAATATCTCAGGTCCTATTCATCATGCAACAAAAACGTGATTGAATTCTTACCAGTTGAGAGGAACTGGTTGGGAAGCTTAAGCATTTTAGCGAACCAGTCCAAGACAATCACTTCTAGTTCAGTTGCAGCAGGAGAGGTTATCCAATTGAAGCCAACAATGTTAAAGGCAGCAGATAGCATCTCCCCCAAGAAACCAGCAGTGCTGCTATTTGCAGGGTAGTAAGCAAAATAATCAGGGCTTTGCCAATGTGTTAATCCAGGTATTATCTTCTCTCGAATGTCTGTGCATTAGAAAAAAAAATTCTTAGAATATTAGAACAAAAAAAACCTCTGGTTAACTGTAGCGTGATATTAACTTGCTCAATATCCAAATAGTCTTGAATATAAAAAATAAATTATGTTCAAAGTATGTTCTAGATTCTACTTGTAACAAGACAAAAAGGTATAACCACCATCAAGAACAGCATCCAGAGTATCAGCCTGGCTCGGAGCAGAATCGGGAAGAAGTTCCTTTAAATATCCTGGCTGCAAAGAAAGAAATATCTCAATAAATGGTTATGGAAAATCCAAATTTTTAGTAGGGTGGCGATGATACTCTATAACAAAATCCATCTTCCATAAACAAAAAGAACTACTTATGACTTTAATTTATGAAAATCATAATCGACATAATTTCTTCCAATGGTGAAACAGAAATTTATTGGGGGGGGGAGCAGCTTTGTCAAAACCACCAATGTCTTGGCCTTTCTCATTTTGCATTTGAGGCATTAACAGCTCTGCTTGCAAGATTTAATTGCTAGGTAGTCTAATTTCCACTCTACAATCTTCTTCATCACAGCAGTCAACAGGGCTGCCCCCCAAGATCTGCTCCTTATTGCTTCACCATCCGAAGAATTAGATATATATTTCATCATATACAAGCATATGGGTGAGTGAGCCTTGAAACAATGTACAAATATCAATGTTCTAAAAAAAGGGATTGTACCACATGGTACATCATTTCGTAGACGGTTTGGGGTACCGATGGTTACTAGCACCTGTACCACTCAATATTTTGGCTATAAGATCAACATGTGTATATATGACATAAACAAACTCATATCAAATTAACTTTTGTTCAAAAATTTCAATGTGAAAAGTAAATTAGGAGTACAAAATTTTCAATATAAAAATTAAATTAACAGATAGAAATATTAAATGTTTAGCAAACATCTATATGCTTAAGCAATTTGATTGTTACAGTCAATAAGACTATAAATTTGTTTTAAATATTAAAATATCGCCTTGTACCCAACATGTGTGTGTGTAAGAACTATGTAGTCATACAGGACACACCCGATATCTGTTTTGAAGACAAATATGCAGTATACTTGCTTGTTAAGTATGAAATCAGGTAAAGAAAGAAAAAGAGATCAGAAGAGAGCCAGTGGAAATGTTACAAGTTGCAATCCATATTTATAGAGTTCATGAAGAAACAATTGAATTTGGGAAGAAGTTACAATTTCATTCATCAAAAAGAGGTTTATATCCCCTTTCCCCTTTTTACATTTAGCACCCCATATTCCCTACTTTCTTACATGTATAGTCATACTATACATAACTCTCAACACTCCCCCTCAAGATGGATGAAAAATATCAATTAATCTCATCTCGTTACAAAGTTTAGACAACACTATAGAGCTAAGACCCTTTGTGAGACCGTCCGCCACGTTAGTCTCCAGATGGAACAAACTCAAGCTTCAATACCCCATTCTCCAGCTTCTTCTTGATGAAAAACCAATCAATCTCAATATGCTTGGTTCTATCATGCTGAACGGAATTGTTAGCAATATTGAGAGCTGATTAGTTGTCGTACATAAGTTTCAATGGATTGGGCTGATCCATCTTCAACTCCTCCAAGAATGTCTTCAACCAGAGTAGCTCAGACACCCCTAAAGCCATGGCTCTGTACTCAGCTTCAGCTGTGGATCTTGCCACAACTGATTGCTTCTTGCTTCTCCAAGAGACTAGATTTCCTCCCAAAAACATACAGTAGTTAAAGGTTGATCTTCTATCATCAACATAGTTTGCCCAGTCTGCGTCACTATAACCTTCAACATCTAAGCGACCATGACATTGGAACAATAACCCTTTACCAGGAGTTCCTTTCAGATACCTCAGAATATGATAGACGGCATCCATATGATCTTTCCTGGGATCACGCATGTAGCGGCTCACCACGCTGACAACAAATGAGATATCAGGACGAGTATTACCCAGATAAATCAAGTGGCCCACCAATTGCTGATACCTTTTACGGTCCATTGGTTCTCCTGCTTCTGCACACAGTTGATGTCTCTGATCAATAAGAGTAACAGCTGGTTGACATCGTAGCATACCAGTCTCATCAAGTCGATCCAGAACGTACTTTGAGAAATAACGATTCCCTTGGAGTCATAAGAGACCTCAAATCCCAGAAAAAACTTCAGTTGTCCCAGATCCTTCACCTCAAATTCCTTTCCTAACCTTTTCTTCAAGTGAGAAATTTCCTCCTCATCATCCCCAGTGATGATTATGTCATCCACATACACAGCAAGTATCGTAACTTGTGAGCTTGTGTGCCAAAAGAATACAATCTGATCGGCATTGATCTGCTGATATCACATCTTCACCACTGCTCTTCTAAAACGATCAAACCACGCCCAGGGAGACTGTTTCAGCCCATAGAGAGACTTCCTTAACATGCACATCTTCCCAGCTGTTTGTTTTGTATCAAAGCCTGGTGGAACTTCCATATAGACCTCCTCCTGTGGGTTGCCATGAATAAATGCATTCTTCACATCCATCTAGTGCATTTGCCATCCTTCAATCACATCAAGTGAAATCAAAGTTCTAACTGTATTCATCTTGGCTGCTGGTGCAAAAATCTCGTCATAGTCGATCCCATAGGTTTGACTGTAGCCTTTGGCAACCAGTCTTGCTTTATAATGCTCAACCTTCCCTTCTAGTGTTTGCCTCACAGTGAACACCCATCTGCACCTAACTGCTTTCTTCCCTGTTGGTAGTGGTACAAGTTCCCATGTACCATTTTTATCAAGAGCATCGAGCTCCTCCAACATAGCTGCTTTCCACTTTGGGTCTTTCTTAGCAACTTGCCAACACCTAGGAATAGAAACAGAATTGAGAGATGCCACAAAGGCTCTATGTATAGGTGAGATGTTGGAGCATGAGATAATGTCATGTTCAAAACCAAGACGTTTAGGGGGGTTCCCCGCATTTCTGCGAGAAGTTCTCCTTAACGGAACAGGAGATGCACAAGGAGGGATCATACCACTATAATTAGAAGGATCCTCAATAGTCAACGAAGGTGCTCCAGGAGTCGAGGCGGGTAGAGACTCGAGACTTGGACTTGGCACAGAAGACTGAGAGGCGATGGTACCAACAGACCCCTTATTTTTCTCCCTCCTCCTGTACACAATCAACTCATCTCTCCCTCTACAAGGACCCCCAGGAAGCTCCCCCTCGAGTGTATGCTCCTCCTCATGCATCTCCCCCTCAATAACATGCGCCTCCTCCTCCTCCTCATCCTATAACTCCACAACGGGTGTCGTCGAAATCGGGCACAGAATAGACCCGACAATCAGCTCTGTACTTCGCCTCTCCCCCTCTCGACCATCACCACCTATAATGAGAGGGCTATGATTTGTGGGTGATGAAGTGCTATAATAGGGGTCACATTCCCTGAATGTTACGTCCATGCTCACATGGAGCTTCTTCTCCACTGGGCTCCAACAAACATACCCTTTCTGAGTCGGAGAATATCCCACAAACATACATTTCACAGCATGGGGATCCAACTTTCCAACTCCAGGCCTGTTGTCCTTCACAAAACAAACATATCCAAAGACTTTCAATGGAACGATATATTCATTCTTCCCATGTAGCACTTCATATGGAGTCTTCCAGTCCATAATTGGAGAGGGCATTCTGTTAATTAGATAGGAAGCAGTTAAAACTGCATAACTCCACAGATTTTTGGGAACATTCATCTCCATCATCATGCATCGAACCACCTCCAGAAGGTGCCTGTTCTTCCTTTCGACCATGCCATGCTGAGCTGGAGTGTAGGGACAAGTGGTTTGATGATGAATCCCAACAACGATAAATAATTCCTAAAGGTGTGTTAGTGTACTCTAGACCATTATCTGACCTCAGTATTTTTACCTGTGCACCATACTGAGTTTGGATATACTTGTGAAAGTCTTGAAAGCATGCAAACACCTCACTTGTACTCTTCATCAAATAAATCCACATCAAACGAGTATGACAATTAATGGAGACAAACCATTTCAAACCATTAATTAAAGTTGTAGAGCATGGGCCCTACACATCAGAATGTATCACATTAAAAGCAATAGAACTATGACCAGAACTCACATATGAGCTTTTGGTGTGTTTTCCAAATTCACATGCATCGCACACAATTTTCTGTCTATTTGCTCTCATAAATAAGTCTAGAAATACTCTACTCAAAACAGGAAAAGAAGAGTGTCCCATGTGTCGATGAAGTAGTAACAACTGCTGCTCCATAGTTTGCAACTCTAGATCAGCTAAAATAGTCACTACTGCTTTGTCCAACCCATCTCGGTCCAAGTACCACAGTCCTCTATGCCAAGTGTTAGTCCCAAGTCTTTTTCCCGACCCTTTCTTCTGGATCTCCACCTTAAGAATGTCAAAGTGAACAGTGCAATTAAGTTGAAGGAGTGCACTAATAAATAGCAAGCTAATAGGAAAAGAAGGAATATGCAAAACATTAGATAATGTGAGGGACACAGTGCACTTGACAGAACCAACACCAACCACAGGTTGTGTTGTTCCATCAGCAGTGGTAATCCCATCAGGTTTGGACATATGAGTGTATGTCTCAAACTCTTGCTGGGCACCTGTGACATGATGGGATGCACTTGAATCTAACACCCAATTTTGTGAGTTGGGCAAGCATATGGATGCAAGTGCTTGTGTGGAAATACCTGCACCAGAGTGTGCAAAAGTAGCAATGTTACCCATGGATGAGGATGATGAACTGCTGGCCCCCTTCTTACTATCTCCTGGAGATTTTGCTTTTCTCATCAACTCGATCATCTCCTTTTCATGTGCACTCAGCTCCACAAGGTTGCCAGAGTAGGACTCATCAGTTGCAGCTAGATGGGCTCTATAGCCTCCAGATGGACCTCCCCAGCCCCCTCTACCTCCTGAACTACCCCCTCGGCCTCAGCCACGACCCCGAGAGGCCTATCCCCTTTCTCTCTTCGGACAGAACCGGGCAATTTGACCCTTCTCTCCACAGGTGTAACATTCCACATTCTGCATGGAGCCTCCAAGAGTCTTCGAGTCTAAAGCTCAACTACACCTGGACCCTAAGGCATCAACACCATCCTACTCTCGTCATAGATCATAGCAGCTATGGCTTCATCAAGAGAGGGAATCTCCTTGCAACCCAGGAGTGTCGACCTTCTTTGGTGGAAAGCACTATTGAGACCCTGCAGAAATGTCATGGTTCTATCTCAATCCACAGACTTGACCCTGACACAGTTTAGATTCTCACACCTTCCACAGTTGGGGTCGTTACACACACCCCTATCGAAGTAGTCAAGGTTTGTCCAAAGTCTCTGTAGTTCTGCAACATATTCTTGAACTGAACGTTCACTGTGTGAGGCACCTCTGATTTGATCTTTTATCCGAAAAATCCTCATATTGTTACCCTCACTAGCAAACCTTTTCTGCAAGTTGCTCCAAATGTCTCCCATTGACTGTAGCCCATCAACAGAGCCAGCGATCAAATGCGTCATGGAGCCAAGAAGCCATACATAGATCGTCATGTGAGCGGACCGCCACGCCTGCCACTCACTGGAACTTCAATCTACTGATTCCTTCACCACTCCAGTCAGGTAATCCTCAAGTCCTCTTGCAGAGAGGACTCCCTTCACTCGTTGGGACCAACTCAGATATGTCCCAATTTCATAAAGTTTCAAATCAATTGGCATCAACTCCACCTTAGAAGATGGAAGTAGTGATGGAGGTACAACAGGAGCCACCGAAGAAGACGACGCTCCCCCCATCTTGAGGAGACTCACCAGTCTCACCAACATCTTCTTCGCTTCATCACCCATTCCATCAACCTTGACCTCCTCCGCCATTCCAAATACACTCTTCTCAAAGAGTATACAAATGACACGTTATTCCAATTCTTCTTCTTTACTTGGGGCGACTGAGGAAGCTGCCTTGCTTCGGTGCAGTAGAGGAGAAAACTTGAGAGGCCTTCTATAGCCCAGGCCCATGAACCGCATCCACGCTCACCGCACCATATAGCCCCCGCTCGGGTTATAAGCCATCACAACCAATCAGCTTTAACCTCGCTCACACTCCAAACACACAACAAGAGGCGAGTGGCAGCGGCGAGAGGCGAATCACGGCCCATCTACCGTGGCGAGAGGCAAGTCAAGGCCGACAACGGCGGCGAACAGCAGTGCCATCAACTCAGATCTGCGGCGAGCGAGGCAGCGCACGGGGGCGGCGGTCCACAGCGACGCGTGACTGTAGTGCGACTTAGATCTTGCAGTTGCTTGATGATGCTAGTGGTGCAGAGCCTCGGCGGCGGTGGAGCGTGGACGGCGGCTGGGGAGTGCCGCAGCACTCGGGGTCGGCGGTGCAAAGGAGATCTGCGGTGCCGAGCGAAGGGAGCAAGGCACTACAACGGCGAGCGGACTCGCAACAAGATTCTGTCGCTTAGGGAGTCGCACCGGCGGAGATCCACATGGACTAAGAGCTGCACGGGCAGTTGGGGGTGCGGCGAAACCTGACGGCAATGATGGCGACGAGCCGCCGGTTAGCCGACGGGAATTTGGCGATTGGTTAGGGGTAGGGTTGCTCTGATACCAAATTGAATTTGGGAAGAAGTTGCAATTTCATTCATCAAAAAGAGGTTTATATCCCTCTTCCCCCTTTTACATTTAGCACCCCATATTCCCTACTTTCTTACATGTATAGTCATACTATACATAACTCTCAACAGATTCCATTGACGAATGAAAAGACTTCTATAATCCCAAGAGTAAATGTTTCAAACAAATGAAATTACTATAGAACTTAAGTTATCCGCAATAGAGATGTGATCAAGTCATTCCAGATCACCACGGATGCCCTTATTTTGCATGCAAGAAATGGCATTAAACCTGAAAGGGCATGATAGGGATGTTAACACAAGAACAATTTGAGACCTACTTTATGGAACCCCTCTTTTTCTTCTTTATGTTTTTCGATCACCAAGTGAGAGATAGAGTGCCCTTATAGTTAGTTCCTAATTTGTTGTTTTCTTAATCTACATGCATTCATTGACTTGATACATATAACATCGCACACACCTAAAATCATCAAAATTGCCATGACAGCATTTTAAATAGATAGATAACTATGTTTTGGCTACACTATTGGGATTTTGGACTCCAAAAACTAAGTTGAAATGATGCACAAAGACAGATTTTGTATGCTACATCTAACCTAGCTGCCACTATAACGGATAGCTTATAGTTGAAATAGCTACTGCTATGGTACTTAACAATTACTCTCTCCATTTCACAATATTAGTTTGAACTCACCGTGTGCACAGATTAAGGAATTGTGAAACCAAGTGAAGAGAAATATAAATAGATCATGCTAGTCCTGATTAAAATATAACATAACTTAATAGAAACAATTAATTGTTCACTTTCTCTTCGTCCACTTGCTCTCATGAGAATATGGCCAGCCCACAAACATAAATGCTCCAAATCAGATCTCATGCATGCTTTAGTTGCACGCCTTCAAATCTTGGAGCACGGCTTTGGCAGGAGGATTTTCCTACGGAGATTCATGTTCCTTATCCACTAATCAGTATGATTTGGAGCCAAATTGCAACGACAAAAATTTTCATGTTGAAAATTTTCACTAAATTTCACTGTCAAGGAAGGTGACCACAACGGCGGCAAACTTGCGGACCAATGACATCGTGACATCATCATAGTCGGCAAGCTCACAAAAGTGGAAGATGGCGTGTTCTCCACTTTGGATCATTTTGGTGCCGTCATTGCATTTGGTGACTGTGGTCTTGTCGACGACAAGCTTGCCAAAGCGGAAGATTGCAACTGTTCATGGTGTTAATTTTGGATTTGACTAAGCCTCGGAGAAATTAAGGATGTTTTTAGTTGTTTAAACCAACTATTCTAGATGAGATGGAAATAAATGAGATGAGTGGTGTGTCATGAAATGGTCCATTATATCTGTTTGGTTGGTGTGAAATAAAATATTCCTAAATTTTGTTTGATTAGTGGGTTGAATTAATTCATGATAAGATATGTAGTAACGAATTAAAATTAATTACCACTAATTAACGCTGTAGTATTGACATAACACTAGTTACTGCTAATCACCAAAATATAACATTAATTACCACTAATTTGACACTAATAACAACTAACTACAACTAATTAGTACTAATTTAACATTAATTACCACTAATCACCACTAACATACCACTAATTAACGTAACATAACACTACTTATAGCTAATCTCCACAAACATAACACTAATTATCACTAACTAATACTAATTAACATTAAACATCACTAACATAATACTAATCACCCTAATTAACAAATATGGATTGAGTTGGTCTGACACGAAAATAAGAAATGAGTTGGTTCGACATATTGAGAGAATATTCTTCTTTTTGGATCATCTCATCCAAGATGGATGGTACAGGACAAAGATGACTAAACACATATACTCCTTTCATACTGCATGGAATGATACAGAATATGCAATCAAACACATTTAAGAGTATAGTTAAATAAGCTACTCCTTTTAATGAAGATGTTAGTAAAAAAAAGTCATATTTTACGGAATAACAAAAGTAGCTACAAGATATTATGTGGAGCAAAATAGTAAAAAATATAATACAATATTATTGTTTTCTCCAATAAACTTACATTGTGAAACGATGATTTCCAATAATATAGGCCTATATTGTGAAACGAAAGGAACATAATTAGGCCATGTCTCAAAAGCCTAAAATTGATTTTTTTTTATTGAAATGGACATATGGTGCCATTTATTGGTAATTTCATGTTATTTTGAATTCCATATGAAAATTGATAAAACATCATGTGTTCTGTAATAGACGGAGTGAGGATATAAGTAGTCTATCCAAGAAAAACTATGGCGTTTCCGATCAATAATTTTGACTATTGATTTTTATTATAATAGTTTAATAAAAATCATAGAAATACAATATTATGAAAATATTATTTTTAGACAAATTTATCCATGATTTTCATGTGGTCAAACTAGATATAAATATATGACTTGTATTTAGCTATAAAAGTTAAACAAGTTTGACACATCTTGTTCGTAAATATAAAACTTCTATACAAATTTATTGATATCTTTCTTATTTATTTTTATTTATTTCCTCACACCCTCTACATTTATTTACGACTAATCCATCGGAGCAATGCTCTTTTTCATTTACACCGAATTCATGAGTAAAAATAGCTCAGTCATTCCCTTTTTGTTCTTTTGAACTTATAAATCCATGTGCATGGTCAAAATGCATCCCAAAGGGATTATCTACCATTCTTCCTAAATTAGGATAAAAATAACAAGATTTTTTTAGTAAAATAGGTAGTGTGGGGGAGTTGCCTGGACTTGGCTAAGGACGGGGAAGGACTCGATGGAGGCGTAGTAGTCGGCGACGAAATCCACCATCCTGTGCCCACACTCCCGCAGCTGCTCCGCGTCCATCGCCTTCAATTCACCACCACCACCATTACTACTCCCCTCCCTTGAATTCCCAACACCAACACAAACCACAAATAAAATTATTAGACAAAAATACAGCCATGAGCAAAAGGAAGAGACATTTCAAATTTCGGAAGAAATTGCCGTAAAGAAGAAGAGATGTTTGCATCTTTACATGTTTGAGTTGAGGAGAATGTGAGGTGTTTACGCAAATGAGGGGCGGCGCGGAGAGGGAAGGGAAGGGTGGAGGTGAGATGGCCGAGGAGAAATGGATTTTGTTTTTATGGGGATCGGAGGGACATACGCAGGCGCGCATAATCCAACAACACTTTGTTTTGCTTCCCCCACGCTGTCACAAGGAAAATGTTTTGTATTTTTTAGCCTTTGGCAGTTTGTCTTAGCTGTGGCGGGAGCAAATTTTAATGTATCTGATCTTATATAAGACTTACCTTTTATCGGTTAGATTTTATAAATATATGATTAAAATATATTCATGATCCATTTCAGATAAGATTATAATTAATATTAGATAGTTATATTCAAATCTTAATCATAAATCATGTGAAACAATAGTTAGAAAGTAAGTCTCATGCACTTTTATAAGATTAATCCCATAAAAAAAAATTTTCACTGAGGCTTTTTTTACTCAAGTCAATTTTTGAAATTTATGTTGAAAAAGATTAAAAAAACTAGCTTTTTGATAAACTTGAGAAATTGTTTGGTAAACAATCTAAGGGTTGCTTGAAACACATGAAATATAAAATACAGGTATGATCCAGGACAATCTCGGATTAATAAAGATTTGGTTGATGATCCATGGTCAATGGTTCATGGTCGAGTTGAGTTGTTGAATCGATCAGATTTGGTCGATGGTCGTATTGAATCGACTAGACTTGGTCCACGGTCGAGCTGAGTTTGTTGGTGGATCGAGTCTTAAGACTTACCTGTGAACAAGCACAACTCTCATATGCACGTGGGGTTAGTCCGTGCAACTCACAACCAGGAACTTCACAGCTAGGCCAATCGTGGTTGGTTATTTAATAGTCTTTAAATACCCTACATTGTAATTATATCTTTTCAAGTAGAGAGTGTACGAGTTAGTACAAAGAACTTTTTCTTATAATAAAAGAAGTTCTTTCTTCTTACTCTCGGAGCTACGACCACTTGTGTTTATGTGTGTCTTGGTAATAGACTAGATCAAGTTATCCGTTCGAATCAAGTTGGTATCAGAGTATTTTGCTATCCTGTGGATGGTGAAAACTTGTCTTAGCTATGACAAGTTCGGCAAGCTTCTGCAGCACCAAGGTGAATATTCAACAGCACCAGCAACCACGTCTCTGACGATGTCTGATGAAGTCTCCGCTCAAGCTAGTTTGGCCGACCAAGTGGCCAAACTCTCCTCCAATATGGATACTTTGCTTGGTTGGATTAAGCAGCAAGACAACGATCTCGCATCCTGAAAGTTAATGCCTCTAAGGCGAAGGTGACGCCTGACATGAGGTTTAGCAATAGCTTGCGTACACTGGAAGACAACGACAACACGGACGACCTCAATGCCAGCGACAACGCTGGTATGTCTTCCCTAGCTGACGGACCATTCAAGGTCAAAGCTAAGGTTGACATCTCAATGTACGACGGGGTGATCAATGCTGACATGTTGGACTTGTGGATCAACCAGCTTGAGACCTACTTTGACCTTTGAAATTTCAGTAGTGCTAAAAAGGTGAAATTTGCTCCATTGAAAATGAAAAACCACACCAAAATGTGGTGGAAGGCATGTGTCACCGACGGGGAAGCCGACAACCTCACTTGGGGCCAATTCAAGCGGCTCCTACTGATCGCACCCAAAGGGGTGTGATTGTGTAATAACCGCAAGTGAACGGTTGAACGTTGAGCATTTGAGAGTCGAATTCCACGAGGAACAAGCGTATTCATCTTTCTAGCTTAACGGATCAATGATTAAGTCTAAACGAGTTGGGTGTTTGTGTTTCTACAACCAATTTTACTACTAAAGCTATCAATCTAGGGTTTAAAAGTAGTAAAGAGCAAATATGAAATCTTGGGCTTGTAAGCTGGAATGAAAATCTAGGGTTTCAGGAGTTCTAGAACCATCCGGCGTAATTCTATCTAAGGTCCGAGGATTTTAAGTTAATTTCAATCATTTTCCAAGACAAGTTAAGTTGCTAGTACGGTCGCTAGTACAATGGTCAAAGGATCGCTTCCACTGTTACGTTTG
Source organism: Pharus latifolius (assembly GCA_019359835.1). NCBI lineage: Eukaryota > Viridiplantae > Streptophyta > Magnoliopsida > Poales > Poaceae > Pharus > Pharus latifolius. The sequence continues at coordinate 48,883,257 of CM033319.1, read as the reverse complement.
GCGAGAGCCTCTCTCTTATTCAGCATCCCGCGTCAAAGCGCTAAGGACTCAAGAACTCTCCTAAATTCTTGTTAAGGCTCAACTATAACGTCTATTGCCAAAACAAGAATTTAGGGTTTAGAGAAAGAAAACATTAGGAAATAACTCCAAAACTTGAGATCAAGACTGAGGAAGAATCACACCTTTCGGATTAGGTCATCCCTAACCCTAGAAGGAATCTACTCGCTAAAAGCCATAAAAATCCGGAAATAATAATAATAATTAAATAAAAACCCACTTGATTGATTGGAAATTGAAGTTGTCGTCCTTGTCGGCTTACAAAAGCATAAAAATAGAGAAGGGACTCTTTTAAGAAAACTAGACTAAAAACTACCTAAAATCGCATATGAAAGCATGCAAAAAGCATGTCTAATTGAGTCGAAAGCTTCTCTATTTATAGTACATGGATAAACGTGCCTAAAAATAACTCCTTGATGTGCAAGCGACAAAGTCTGGCTTCAAACGGCGCGAGAACGGATAATTCTAAGTCAAAACAGACCAGATTTGACCAGTTCTAATCAAACCCGGCTAAAATCGACCAAAATCGACCATTTCTGATCAAATACAACTAAAATCGACCAAACCTGGTTAAAACCGACCACATTTGACCAGTTTGGATCAAATTTGACCAAAATCGACCAGTAAAAGCCGAAGAAACCAAGTCAAACATAACCAAGACACGTGGCGTGTTAGTGGCCACACACTTGTCGTGACCGAAACCGACTCGAAGACGACCAAGACACATGGCGTGTTGGCGGCCAAACACGTGTTGTAACCGAAACCGAGTAGGACTCTTCTCAACCACGTGCTCATCGACCGGGAGTCTTTTTCGAGTAGGTGTCGAGTACAGCTCTTTTTTGTTGTGACGTGTTCAAATAGGTCTCTTTTTCACCCAGCCTTGTATGGATAAGGAATTTTCTCACCAAAACGTGTTCGACCAGGTGTGTTGTCCAAAGAACACTCAACGAGGACCTTTTTGCTTCTAGTTTTGGTTTTCTTGGTCGAATTGGGTCCAAATGTGGTCGAAATTCTCTCAAATTTGGCAAGTTTGATCCCTGAAACATGATGAACACAACCGTGAAAGAAATTTGAAAAATAATAAAATTTTATGCATAAAATGTCGCATCAAAGGAGTTTTAAGCATGATTTTGCATGTTTTCAATACTAGAACTAGGGTAAAAATGCTACCAATATAGCACTTATCACCTACGGCAAGAGTTTTACGCATGGGCTACCTCGAGGAGAGGTGGGACCATTAGCATTGTTTGTATCAACGGCGCCACCAGTCTGTCCAAGACTACACCACAGAATTCGGATACAAGCGATTGTCATTGGCATATCGCTCTCCGATCCCCAGACGTTCAGAAAATACACGTTAGGGCTGCAGAAGACGATCAGGATAGAGTTGAGTCTATTCGGCGTCCACGACGTCTCGAGTGCAAGTACCACTGCTATGGCGATCGAGAAAAGGAACAAGTCTCGCAGCGACAAGAACATGAAGGAGGTTTCGACCATGTCGAAGGAGAAGACAAGCTCTAGAAAAGGTACCCCCAAGTATAGGATGGGTGTTACTTGTGAGCATTGTCAAGTTGTAGGTCATACAAAGAAGAAATGCTCTAAACTTCATCTTGAGCTTCGACCAGAGAAAACAAGGAAGAATGCACTAGGCAAACGAATAACCACGACTACCTTGGCTCCACCAATTGTGGATACCGTCTGGTTAAATTCGGTCGAAAAAGCGGACACGACCTTGTCTTTGATGGCAATACCGAAGGAGACAGGCTCGAGTCCCTCAATAGACCATAACTCGAAGGAGGAACTATTCACCATCAACATACAGGTGAAAAATGAAGTAGTAGCAGCCATCTTCGACCCCGAGAGTCAGAAGAATTTGGTCTCCGCCGGGCTAGTACAATGACTTGGTCTGAAGACAACCACACATCCTCGGCCATACCCATTGGGATGGTTCACGTCCCATGTGAGCCAACAAATCAAGAGCCAGTATACTCTACGGTTTGCAATCTCCTCTTGCTATATTGATGAGGTACAATGCGATGTTCTTCCCATTGACATATGCCAGGTGATTTTTGGTGGTCCTTTCTTGTATATATGATCGTGACACCCATTTCCACCGAAGAGCTCAAGAGTACGAACTCACAAAAGACAGGGCAAGGTTCATCATCACCAAGGACAACCACATCGACTCCACGAAAATGATGATGGTCAATCAGGCAAAATGGATCGTCAATGCATGCCAAAAATATGTGTTGATAATGATTTGTTCGGTGAGCCAAGATGATGGTAATTCTTCAGCACTAACCTTGTCATGTAGGGAGAATAATGGGAAATTGGTGAGCCTACTCGAAGAATACGAGGAGTTGTTCGAAGAAGTACATGTTGACCACCAAGAAAACCAGCCGAACACAACATCCAACTTGTTTCTGATGCACTACTTCCCAACCTTAGCATGTATTGAAACTCAGTGTTGGAGAATGAGGAGATCAAGAGTCAAATCACTGAATTACTTAATAATGGCGTTATCCAGCCAAGTAATTCTCCTTACTGGTCCCCAGTGGTATTGGTGCCTAAGAAAGATGGTACTTAGCGTATGTGCATCGACTATTGAGCACTTAACAAGATCACCATCAAGAACCGTTATCCACTTCCTCGCATCGACGACTTGTTGGACCAGTTGAAGCATGCTTCATTCTTCACCAAGTTGGGCTTGAAATCTGGGTATCACCAAGTGCGTATTCGTGAGGATGACACTTGGAAGATCTCTTTCAAGACCCGTCAAGGTCTGTTCGAATGGCTTGTCATGCCATTTGGACTTTGCAATGCCTCGGCTACCTTGATGCGTCTCATGAATGACGTTTTACTATCGTTCATCGACGACTTTGTGATTGTCTACCTCGATGACATCCTCATCTACAATCAATCATGGGAGGAGCACCTAATGCATGTACAAAAGGTGATTGACCAGTGAGGAAACATCATCTGCGCCTCAACAGTAAGAAGTGTGAGTTTGGGAAGCAAACTCTGCTGTACCTTGTGATGAGGATTTTTACCAAGTCCTCCGTTTATACCTCTCCGTGATCGCAGGAGACCATGGGGGCAAATTCGAGTCCTTTATATGCCTTTCCGTGATCGCAGGAGACTGAGGAAAGAGATTTGAGTTTATGCCTTCCCGAGGTCACAGGAGACCATGGGAAGAGAACCAACTTGTTTGTGCCTTTCCATGGTCGCAGGAGATAATGGGGAGAGATCAAGGAATAAGTCCAAGATATTCTGGACATAACCCAATCTATTTAACTAAAATAGATACACAAGCCCCTGATGGGTGATTTTTTCTTATGGTGGCTGCAGACTTCCGTGGTCGTAATCACACACAATTATACTACTCGCGACCACTATAACTATGGAGATGCTTGCCCGCAGTTTATATGGTTGTGGAGATATCAAAATTCTCAATTTGTAGTCGTAGTCCATGCGCGACCTTGGAATGAAAGAACGCTTAACACTGGAAATACCTCTAAGTCAAAGGAGGTTTGGTCGAGAGTTCCCGACCATAAGCTAAGAGTTAAACAGTTGTCTTATAACCGTGCCTTAGTCAATACTCCCAGTGTAATACTCCACTTATTGATAAAATAAGGATAATTATGCCGCGCGATTATCCTTAAACTGTCAATAAGATATGAATGAATGTGCGGTTATCTATAAACTACATATTTTAACCAGAAAATAGCAACTATTTACAACCGTGGTGCAGTTATCTCCAAAGCATCTCTTTGATCAAGCAACTGGCGTCTCTTAATCAGCTATAAAAGGGAAGCCCGATGAACAAAGAGAGAGGATCCGAAACAAGGAACTAAGTGAGCATAAGAAAAAGATTAATCCTTGAAGCCTAGAATAGGAAGAGAGGATTAGAGTCTACATCTAGTTTGTAATCCTATTATTCATATAGTGAGAAAACAACAGGAGTAGGGCTATTACTCAAACTACGAGGGCCTAAACCTGTATAAACACAGCGTGTTCATATGTCCATATTTACATTAATCTCCCTTTGGTGATTGATAGAAACTACCTCCCTACTAAACAAATAAATTATGTGTAAGTTCGACTTGGGATCTTCTTAAAATCGATGACAGCTGGCACCGTCTGTGGGGATCGAACACACGACCACGTCTTTCACTTTGATTTATAATAAAAGTGAACGTTGGACTTATTTCTTGATCTCTCTTCATGATCTCCTGTGACCATGAAAAGGCACTAACAGGTTGGTTCTCTTCCCATGGTCTCCTGTGACCTCGAGAAGGCATAAACTCAAATCTCTTTCCTCGGTCTCCTGCGATCATGGAAAGGCATATAAAAGACTCGAATCTCCCCCCATGGTCTCTTGTGATCACGAAGAGGTATAAATGGAGGACTTGGTAAAAATTCTCGTCAGCTAGTCCCTGAATTTGAAATGGCAAGGTCCTTTAAAAGCGTTGTTTCCAATTCCAAAGAGACACTTTGTCATTTCAAATTCCAATGAGTCTGAAAAAACTTCTCGGTGCGTGTGTTAGACGGGCATTAAATGAAAAACCTCAAGCTTGCTCATCATGAGCCACAACCAAGAATACGAGGCATTGCTTTTGAGGTTTTATATACTTAGCCTCCAGAGAGCTTTTTTCTTCAAAATTTGCCTAAGTCCCAAACTTCTAGAACTCAAGCTTTCTTATTGTTATTCACTTTCTTCATCCAAATGGCATTCTGGACCTGTTCCCTTCTCAACTCCGTTCAGAACTTGTTGGTCTTGGAGAGGGAAGGATATCTCCTCTCCAGGTCTCTGATCCCATGGTGCCCCGCCGGAGAAGAAGAAACTCCAGCCGTCCAATCGGGCAAGCTAGTGATTTTTGAGGATTTTTTGCGTTACGGGTTTCGTCTCCCGGAGAGCAAATTCTTCTTGGGCATTCTTGCCCATTATGATTTAGAATTGGTGAACCTTCTCCCCAATTCTATCTTGATCCTCACCGTCTTTCAGCACTTGTGCGAGGCGTATATTGGGGTTTTGCCCAGCATTCCCCTTTTCCACCAGTTTTACTTTCTAGTGTGGTCAAAAAGCTCCAATGCTTTTCGGTGTGTCTACTTCTGCCTGCGGGAGAAGAAAGACTACCCATACCTCTCCCTCCGTGACTCTGTCCATGGATGGAGCCAGCAGTGGTTCTATTGCTCGGAACATGAAGAGAGTCATCTCTGGTTCAAGAACCGCTGACTAGAGAAAAGTGGAGAGCGTGATTCTGCTCCTCCACCTGGTGAATGAGGGCTTGACCGCCCTCGTTGTGATTCGAGATTTTGTGAAGAACCGGATCAGCCCTGTGAGGAAGAGGGTACATCCTGCCTGGGAGGTCAGGATTGCAGATGACGGTTCTAGTGATCATCCCCTTGGTAATGACTCAGCCGCTCAAATTGGTATATTCTTTTCAGTTCATTTTTGATTTACCTGAACTGATGCATTTGGAAAATTATTGACTATACTTTTCTTGACAGATCTATCCACTCCTGAGGTCGACAGGAGAACAAACTCTCTCCTGAAGACCTTCAATGTGGCTGCAGAAGGCGATATCAATGTGCTGAGACCAGAGAGCATGGTCGGCAATATTGATGACTTTGTGCAGGTGCGTCGAAGGGTATTTCTTTGTTCAAAGAATCTGCACATGCATTATCTAAAAAAGGAGTTTACCAAAGTAATTCATTTTGGACAGCTGTTCGAGTGCTAGGTGGGCCAGAAAAGGCGAGTTGAGCAAGATGTTGGATCTCCCAGTAGTCCTTCATCGAAGAAACTGAAGAAGGCTCACTCTGTGACCAAAGGCTCAGCCACATCCAGGGCCAGGCAAACTGGTCATTTTTTTTTCTGATAAGGCTGCGAGTTCACAGCCTTTGCGGTCACAGGCTTCTTCACCAACCACTGTGGAAACAAGCGCTCATGCGACCACGAGGGTGAAGGCGACCACGAGTGGCCCATCCCTTACTGTGGGAATTTTTTTAACAACTGGTTTATCAACCACAAGGGTTGTTTCAGTAAGAGCCTCCACCTCTCAAATTTTGCCATATACAACTAGGAACTATCTGATGGTCGTATAGGGAGAAGGGTGCGATGTGGAGGAGGATACAGAACCTTCCTTATTTGTTCTAAGGAAGAGATCCGTAGTACTTGATGATTCCTCACCAATGGTGCTATCATCGCTTTTATCTCCCAAAAGCGGATCATCGAGCTCCCGCAATCCTCTAGGCCTTACCATCAGGTAAATTTCATCTCTAACTGTGTCTTTTTAGTTAGGCACAACTTTATCCAATTGTGAATTGGATATGCAAGACTTCTTCTACCTCTACTACACCTGTTCCAATGCAAGAAACTGAACCAACTGTAGTAGAGGAGGAGACTACCATGGCAGAGTTGCTTGCCATTGGCGAAACTGCTGCAGATCCAGCATCTATGGAAGAAGTTGCTGCGACTGTAGGAGCTGTTCAGACGCAGGTGGTGGAGAAAGATCCTGCAGCCATTATCGATGAGGTGGTTCAAGATCTACAATCTAATGAACCCGTCAATGTTGGTGATGTTGAGGTTGTTGGTACGACCATGACCATGGGGATAAACAAACAGGCTTACACATCTACTCCCCCTCTGGTTGAAGATATTGTGTCTCCCTCCCGTCTAGAAGAACAAGGAGTGGAGGATGCATAGGAGATGATGGCGCAACTCATCGATACCCGCCGCCCTGCCCCTAATTTGAGTTTTCAATCTCAATTTGTAGGCAAAATGGGGTAGGCGTGGGATTTATTGGCAACTTCCAACCAAGTGGTCGAACTCGGGGACCTCCCTGAGAGGTACCTTGAAGAATTTTTCGAGGCAAGTAAATCTTTACCCCAAAACTTCAAATATTTTTATGAGAAGCTCCTTCCGGTATTTTGTGTTTTGTTCAGAGTTCTGATCGTGGCGCAACCATACTTGGCAAGCTAATGGAGCAACTCAAGGTCGGACAAAATGAGTGTGACAAGTTGAAGTAGTAAGTTACTTGCTTTAATCGCAGTCTCTTTTGAACTGGAATAGTAATTTCTTTTGTCGTAGGGAGAATTCTTCTTTACTAGAAGTAGTCGCCAATGAGCGTAACATTAGAGAGGTTGCGTCCGTTGAGTGGTCTCTTTTGGAAAAGAAGATGGCTGAAGCCCAGAGGATAAACAACAAAAAACTTGTTGAATCCCTGGTGCTTGAAGCCAAGTTAAAAGATGATGTTGAGAAGGCGGGCAACCTTGGAGCAAAAAGCTCAATCATTTGATTCTCTCCAAGGGAAAGCCGATTGCTTTCAGATGTTTTGCAATCAATTGTAGACCATAGTTGATGGTAAGTTCACTTTGGCAGAATTTTACCTTGCTTCTATGAACTTGTATGAATTTCATGAACTCAGTTGAATTCATTCTCTCCCCTACTCAGAGCAAAGAGAGGAAAATTATAGGTTGACCCAGGAAAAGGACCATTATGATCAGAATTTTATCGAGCGAGGAAAAAACCTCGATAAGCTTCCAAAACTTATCATCCATTACAAGACAGTCTCAGAGAAGACCAAGGAGACTGCAAAGCTCGCCCTTAAAGGAATGGGAGCCTTGGAAGAAATCATCAAGAGCTGCGGTCTTGCAGAGAAAGATACCCTCGCAAAGTTGTGGGAGATCGTGGACTCACTTAAGGCGGATATTATTGATCCTAAGAAGGATAATTCTACCCTCGAGGAGTCCTGCAAATTGGTCACTGCTCAAGCTGACATCTTGGTTTCAAGCATTCCTGAAATTACAAGCAATGGAAAAACTTATTTCTATATTGGAGTTTTCATTTCTTATACCTTGCAAATTCAAATGATTAGCAAAGAAACGAATGAATAAATGAAAAGAGAAAAATACTTAGTTTACTGACCGAATGTTATGATTATATTCCCCTAGCCCCCTCCTACGACCAGTGATACTGAGGACTTAGTATAATGGTCACAAGATAGTTTCTTGGCCAAAGGAGACCATAGCTTATATGATCAAGACATTCTAGCAAGTCTCTTAGGCGATAAGAATCGACTTAAAAAGAGATGTCTTAACTAGATGTGACCATAAGATCAGAAATAACTGACTCAGTACAAAGATATAAGCTTTTTGCTAACTGACAGCCACTCAAATGACCAAAACATGTTAGTAAGTCCCTTAAGCGGTAAGAACTGGCTTAAAAAGAGAAGTTCTTAACTAGATGCGACCATGAAATCGGTCAGCGAATCCACTTATACTTCATAGTAAGGCACTTATTACGATTAGCCCTCGGGCGTAACCTGGTAGAAAATGAGGCTGAAGATTGAAATACAATCATAGCATAGGGTGATAAAGTACTTATAAGAAATTCATAATAGAAAAAGAAAGACTTATACATAGAATTTACGCAACTGGTCTATGTTCCAAGTGTTGGATGATATGCTTCATCTTCCATCGCTAATCGAGCTGACTCTGGTCATGGCATGGTGACCACAGTAAAGGGTCCTTCCTACTGAGGAGAGAATTTATTGTGACCAGACTGGTTTTGGATTTTTCTTAAAACCAAGTCTCCCATGTTTAGTGTATGTGGTCGCACCCTTTTACTATGATATTTACGCAAAGCTTGTAGATATGCTGCTGATCTGATCAAAGCTTGATCATGTTTTTCTTCAAGAAAAATAATTTCATCTTCGCGTTTTTCACTTTGATTTATAATATCTAAGTGATCCACACGAGCAGAGAGAATGATAATTATCATATTTGTGCATAATTTCTATATGTTTAAACCCCTGATCATGCACATATTAGTCATATACCTCGGCATTTACATAGATTATTCCAGATTTGCTGCCAAATAGATCGGATTATTTGTTTTGCAATTTTTATCACAGGTCAGCGCGAATCGGATGGATTTCTGGGTAGCGGTCGTGCCTCATCGATTTATTCTGACCTTCGGTCGATTCTGGATGGAAGTGCGTGTTCCCGCGGTCGCGTAAGAACTGACCGCACCGAAATCCGAGTCTCCGGGGGCCCGGAATCTCAAATTCCAGCAGCCTAGGACCTTCTTGCAATTTCATAAAATCCCAAACACCCATTTGCAAGATGGCTTAGACTCAGAAATTCCAAAACCCTAAGTGGAAGGATCTCTTTGTAATTTTATAAAATCCTTAGGGTCATTCTGCAAAATGGCCTTCTTCTCCAAAAGCCAGCCCCAACCATTGATTCACTCGAGCCTGGTTTTTGTTTGTTATCTTCTCCTTCTGCCTCCCTCCTCGCGATCCACACCTCCGTCCACCACGCCGGTGACGACCAGGCCGTACGCCGCCGGCGGAGCTTCTTTTCTACCTTCCCCTCGGTTTTTCCACACCTCGGTCCATCTCTAGCCCAAAGCCATCTTCCCCTCCCTCCTTTCTTCTTCCTGCATCCTCGGCCCAAATTTTCCACTCCCCATTTCTCATCCACCTGTGGCAGATCTGCAACCATCCCACCACTGGAGCCGCCCTCCATCACAGCGAGCTCAAAGCCCCCACATCCGCACCTCCCTCGGCGCCACTGTCAGAGATCCGTGCCGGCGCCTCCCCGGACTCCACATCACGCCACCACAGCCGATCCTCGCGCCGCCATTGCGCCTCCCACAAGCCCGCGCCAGATTTGGCCTTCCTGCGCCCAAACTGCGCCGGCTCTACAGCGCCGCCGCCTTCCTCGCGCCGCGCCACCGCGAGATTGCGCTGGATCTGCGCCCCGCCTGGATCTACGTCGCCGGCGCCACCCACAAAACACGCCACCGCTGAGGTTGCCGCTCCACCCCACGCCGCCGGAGCGCCGCCACGCCTCCACAGATCTGGCCGATCTCCACGCACCTGCCGTGCGCCTTAGCCTCCTCGTGCTCCCACAGCGTCGCCGGCGCACTACCACAAATCCATCGCCGGATCTGCCATCTTCGACCTTCGCCGTGTACCAACTCCACGGGCGCCTTCTTTCTCTGCTGTGGAGTCGACATCTTCTTCGCCGTGAAGCTCCACTTCGACGTCTTCCTCGACACGGCTGCAGCTCCCTCGACCACGGCCATCTGCTTCGACCAGCAACTCCAACGGCTGTAATTACTGGTTCAATCCTTCTCACCTTCTTTGTTCTTGAATTCTGATGAACTGATGAAGAGGAACAATGCATGTATGAGATGATGAATGCGTGTAAAGAACCAAATTGAATTTTGATTGATTCCCCATCCAACTGCACTTCTAATTCTTCAGGTTGATTAGAAATTTCTGCATTGCTATGTATTATATTGGCTGAATGCTTGCTGGAGGTTGAACTGAATTAATAGCGATAGACTGAAATTATTCTTGATTAGTTTCCATCTTTTGATTGATTTGCAATGTTTTGAGAGGCTTAATTCAAAATTCTGTTGAATGAGCATGACAGATTCTTCTCTATGATGATAAATTGTGATGGTAAACTGTTAATCACTTTTTTTATGTAACTTTGATTGCTGTTAGTAATTGATGTTTAATCAGTGTGTTGATTCTTGCACGAGTGTGCTTTGGGCTCAGTTGAACTGAATTCTTATGATTGTCTCACTGTTGAATCTCTGTGTGATGCTTGAGTAATGATCTGCATATTGGGGTTGTATTACATGTTCTTTAATCTATCTTCTGTTTAACTATTCATTGTTGCAATTTGCATTGAGCTGTAGTTTAATTGAATTGCATCTCTGAATTGAATTGACTTGATCCCCTCCTGTGCTGAATCTGTTTGCAAATTGATTTGGATTGTGATTTTCACAAAGTTGGCTGTTTGAGGTTGAGTTGTCGAGTGGAGTTGGCTGGGCTTTAGTGTTTACTTTGTACTTGTGTTTCGTAGATACTCGTCGTAGATTGCGATCGATGATGGTCGTTTGCACTGCCTCTCGCGCTACCACTACACGATTTCTTTCTATTGCTTGTATTGCGAACACTAGTCCAGAATAAACATTAGTTGCCTGTCACGGCGAGATCACCTCTCTTTCTTTGCATTCTTCTGACATATTCTCTCTCTTTCGTCCGATTTATTTTCATTTGTCATCGATTTAGTTTAGTTTTACACGATTTGTTTTCTCTAGTCCCTGTGGAAAGAACGACTAGAATACTCACCTACTGCATCGTCCTCGTTCTATTGCGAGACGGTCTAGGCCGGTATCAGAGAATTTTGATTTCAATTGGCAACATGACTTCTGCACCATAAACCAGTTGGAAAGGCGTCTCGCCTGTAGCTCGACTGGCAGTAGTGCGTAATGCCCATAGAATGGAATAGAGTTCATCTACCCAAGCCCCTGAGCGTAACTTAGGGCGATCAAAAACACGTTTCTTAACCATTTGTATTATTTGCCCCTTGACTCGTTCAACTGCACCATTACTCTGCGGATGAGCAACAGATGCGAAGCAAATTTTAGTCCTAATATGGTCGTAGTAGTCCATAAAAAGAGCACTAACAAACTGGGATCCATTATCTATGATTAAGTGACTTGGAACACCAAATCGCGTTAAAATGTTCTTTTGAAAGAACTTCTTTGCCACTGAGGCGGTAATGTTTCAGATTGGTTCAGCCTCAATCAATTTGGTAAACATATCAATGGCTATGAATAAGAACCTGTACCCATTCACCGCTTGAGGCATAGGTCCTACAATATCTATTCCTCAAGTAGCAAATGGCCATGTTAAAGGAATAGTTTGCAATGTATATGTCGGTTGATGAACCTGCCGAGCATGGAATTGACATTGCGGGCATGTCTTGACCAATCGCATGGTATCATTAAGTGCCGTTGACCAGTAATAACCCTGTTGAAAAACTTTTCCGACCAGTGTTCGGTAGGATGCGTCTGCACCACACATGCCTCCGTGAATTTCTCTTAGAAGGGATTTACCATATTCTTGAGAAATATAGTGCATCAGCACTCCTTGAGCACCTTTCCTATACAAGGTTCCTTCAACCAATCTGTACAGTCACACTTTTCTAACTAACCGATAGTTCCTCAATGGTAGGATCCAATCTACTTCATGTTCGAGGGCGGTGACGTTAGTCATCGCCTTGGGTGCCTCTGCGGTGGTCGTGATTGAGGGCTATTTTAAGTGCTCGATGAACACTCCTATCGAGGTGGATGAGCATGAGGAACCAATCTTTGACAATTGGTTTGCGAGAATATTGTCTCTTTGCGAAATGAATTGGACTTCAAAATTACTGTAGGATTTTTCCAATTGCCTCACTTTATCTAGGTATAGGGCCATTATCTTGTCGGAACATTGGTATTCCTTATTCACCTGGTTTACGACTAGTTGTAAATCTCCCTTCACCACTAATCGATGGACTCTAAGGGATTTGGCTGCTCAAAGCCCAGCCAGAAGACCTTCATACTCTGCTACGTTATTGGTAGCAACAAAGTGTAATTGTATGACATACTGGAGTTGGTCGCCTTGAGGCGTAATTAAGACTGCTCCAGCCCTTGAGTTTGTAAAACTCCGAGAGCCATCGAAAGACAATGTCCAGTGGTCGGTATTTTATAAATCCTCTGATTCTTGCGCAGGTGGTTCGGGATTAGTGCATTCGATCACAAATTTGCAAGGATCTGGGATTTGATTGCTACTCAAGCTATGAAGTGGAGATCGAATGCTCCCAATTCTACATCCCATTTTGCAACTCGACCTATTACTTCCGGATTACTGAGAATGTCCACTAAGGGAAAGGACGAGGGCACAATAATCTTGTGCGCTTGAAAGTAATGTTGCAGCTTTTGTGAAGCCATTAAGAGAGCGTAAAGTAATTTCTGGACTTCAGGGTATCTCTCCTCTGTTCCATTTAACACTTCAGTGACATTGTAAACCGGTCGTTGCACTCCCTCCCTTTGCGCGACCAAGACAGCACTATCCACGTGAGTGGTAGCATCCAAATAGATTAATAAAGGCTGTCCCATGGTCGGGGAAACCAATACTGGAGTACTGGCTAAATACGTTTTCACTTCCTAAAAGGCTTTTTTGGCTTCGTTCGACCACTAGAAATGATTGTGCTTTCGTAGAACCTTAAAGAATGGTAAGCCACGTTCGCCCAACCTCGAAATAAAATGGCTCAAAGCTGCCATTTGGCCGATCAGACTTTGTATCGCATTTGCTCAATGGCCCGAATTTTTTCGGGATTAACCTCAATGCCTCTTGAACACACAAGGAAACCTAAAAGTTTTCCAGAAGAAACTACAAAGGACCACTTTTCAGGATTCAACTTTATTCCATACTGATTCAAGTTACAGAAAGTTTCAGCTAGATCTTCTATATGACAAGAGCTTTTCACACTCTTTACAACCAAGTCAACTACATAAGCTTCTAAATTATGCCCTAATTGAGATTGAAAGTTCTTCTGCATCAAGTGCTGATACGTGGAACCATCATTCTTGAGGCCCAATGACATTCTGACGTAGTAGTATATACCAAATGGGGTGATGAAGGCAGTTTTCTCTTCATCATCTTCTACCATGCTAATTTGATGGTACCTTGTGTAGGCATCCAGGAAGCTCATAAGTTCGCAACCCACTGTTGAATCGACCAACTGATTGATGTGAGGAAGGGAAAAATCATTATTTGGATAGGCAGTATTGAGACTGGTGTAGTCGACGCACATGTGCCACTTACCTTTTGATTTTAAGACCATGATCGGGTTTGTGAGCCATTTGGAATGCTTGACCTTGCGAATAAAGCCAACTTCCTGGAGTTTATCTAACTCCGAATGAATAGCTTCTCTCCAATCAGGGGCAAAACGCCTAAGCTTTTTCTTTATAGGTCGCTATCCAGGCTGGATTGCTATCTTTTGCTCGATCACTTCCCTTGGGACTCCAAGCATGTCAGATGGTTTCCACGCAAACACATATGCATTAGCCTGGAGGAAAGAGATGAGTGCGAGTTCCTATTTGTTCTCCAGTTCTGACCCTATCTGAATGGTTCTAGACGGATCGTCTGGGAATAAAGGAACCTATTTAAATTTCTCTTCTAGTCGCAGAGTTACCTTGACCGCATTTGGCTCTGTTACTTTGGTTGCAGCCTTGAGATCCTTGAGGGGAAGTTGATCAACCAACTCCAGGGAAATGCTATCACAAGTAAGGGCCGAAGTTTGGTTACCCCTTACCATGATCGCGCCTTTTGATCTCGGCACCTTTATGCATTGATAAGCATAATGCATTGTCGCCATGAATTTGGTGAGTGAGGACCTGCTAAGAATTGCATTGTAGGCTGAATCAAAATCAATTACATCAAAAATAACCAATTCTATTTGGAAGTTCTCTGGTTCTCCGAACGTTATCGACAGAACAATCTGATTGATAGGAGTGTACGAATGACCAGGTATAATCCCAGAAAATGGAAGGACCACAAGCTTTATCCTTGAACGAGATATTTGCATCTCGTCAAGGGTTTTGGCAAATAGAAAATCAAGGGAACTACCTCAGTCGATCAAGACTCTGCCCACTTTAGCATTGCTGATTGTGGGAGTAACGACTAAAGGAAGTCGCCGTGGTCGCGATAGTTCCTTGGGACAATCTTCCTGCTAAAGGTCAGGGATGTCTCTGACCAGCGGGGATGTTTCTGACCAGCGGGGATACTGAGGTTCTTCTGAAGGAGCCTCAGCATTTTCACCTCGCGGTGAACAGATTTAAAGTGACGCTTTGAAAGATATGATGAAGAACCATCAAAAATTACATTAACGTGATTATTGGATACCTGGTATGGCATGTCCTCATCTCCATCAGCATCTTTACTCCCAGCAGGCTATCCTTTTTCTGGTATTGTTGGCATAGGGGCTTTACCTTGATAAAACTCCTCCATATGCTTTAACTAGTTTCGACAGTTCTTGAGGTCATGTCCTGAAACTTCATGCAGCGGACACCACTTCTTGCTTCCCTGTGGGTTAGATTGTTTCTCCGTGTGGTCACTGTTGCGTCCACTAGAAAAGGCTTATTATTTTGAATGGAACTTAGTTACTTTTGTCATGTGGTCGCTTTTCCATGTTCGCGACTTCGCGGATAGGGTTCGCTCCATCCATTTTTGATTTCTTCCTACCCGAACATTGCCCAGACTTCTTGTTAGAGTTTTCCTTCTCAAAATCTAGTCGTGGTTGTGGTGGTAGATCACCTTTATCCACCATCCTATTCCATTCCACTGCATCAGCAGCATCGGAATAACGATCAACCATGTCAAAAAGTTCTGACACTGATCTCAGAGGGTGTATGCTAAGATCCTCTGTGAACCTTCGGTATCGAACGCCGTGTTTAAAGGCTCTGATAACCGAATTGTTAGAGATGTTGGGGATAGTATTTCTTACCCCCACGAATCTCTTCATAAACTGTTGGAGAGTTTCACTCGAGGTCTGGCACAAACGATGAAGATCATCCTCCTTGCCAGGTTTCTGGTAACAATTTTGGAAATTGTTAAGGATAGCATCGCATAGCATTTCCCAATTGTAAATAGATTTTCTGGCTGGTTGAACAACCAAATCCGTGCCAGACCTTCAAGGACCATTGCAAGTAATTTTCCATTACTTTCTCATTTCCTCCCGCCGCCTAGGTAGTAGTAACATATATTTGGAGAAATTCAGACGGATTTTGTGTTCCATTGAACCTCTCAATCGTGCCTGGCTTGAATTTATCAGGTCAGGTTACTGCTCTTAATCCGGGCAAGAAAGCCTTACAGCCAACTTAAGAGGTATGTGGTTGTTGATCATCATGACCATCCTCCTGGTCGCGGGAAAAACTTGCAGGTGGAGGACCACGATGCGGTCCCAAACGTGAATATATCGGCTCATGATCGTGATCACACGATCGGCCAATTCTTCGAACCTTGTCATGACTATGGCTATGTCGAGCGCTATTACCTTCCCGTGAGTTCGTTACTGAACACGATGAGGTAGTTGGAGTTACATCTAATGCGACTCCATCAAGATTCTCCTTGAGAACTCTTGCAAAAATGACCCCATCATCATTAGTAAAACCGGCGGGAGGGATACAGAGCATTTCTTTGATCACACATATATGCTCCTGTGTGCTTCTTCTTGGAGTCAAAGGAGTTTTTGCCACCATCGCCTCACCCCGTTGGAGAACACTCCGGATCTATGAGGGGTGATTGTTCGCGCCTATGACCAATAGGTTGTCGTTGGCGAGACGTGTCGAGGCCGAAGTTTGTAGTGTCTTCGCGAAGTTGCACAAGACACAGACGTATGCGAACTTTGTCTTCCAACCGTTTGTGGTTTCCTTCTTCCTTGGCGAGCCGTTGCTCTAGAGTCTCCTCAGAAAGTACAACAACTTCGTGCGGAGCTGAGACCACATATGTGGAGAACATCTCCTGCTTATCTGAGTCGCACTCGAAATCAAAGAGGGAATTTAAATTATCTGGAGTGGAATCTCCCAGATAAGGCAAATGGTGATTGTCGGGATCATCCATATTGGATATGAATGCATCGGGATTCTCATTGCCTCCATTATGCTGAGATACATATTCACCTTTGGATGCAATAAGATTCTCCGAAGGTGAATGAATTGCTTTCCCAGGTTCTTGGTCGATGGTCGTAACCAAAACCGCAGAAGAATTTCCCTCCGTGCAAGGCTCGAAAGTGACATTGATCTCTTCCATGGGAATGTCATTTTCATCCAGGACATCGACATAGTCGGCGAGGTTGAAGTCATTCTCGGAGTCGTATGTACAGAGTAATGGATCCATAAATACAAATTACTTTGGTGAAGAAGAAAATACCTTATCGATCCCCATGGATGGCGCCAGCTGTCGACATTTGGAAGAAGATCCCAAGTTGAACTTACACAGAATTTTTTTTGTTTAGCAGGGAGGTAGTATCTATCAATCACCAAAGGGAGATTACTGTAAATATGGACATATGAACACACAGTGTTTATACAGGTTCGGACCCTCGTAGTCTGAGTAATAGCCCTACTCTTGTTGTTTCCTCACTATATGAATAATGGGATTACAAAGTTATATTCACTCTAATCCTCTCTTCCTATTCTAGGCTTCAAGGATTGATCTTTTTCTTTGTTCCTTGTTTCGGATCCTCAATCCCCCCTCTTTATTCATCGGGCTTCCCTTCTATAGCTGATGAAGAGACACCAGTTGCTTGATCAAAGAGATGCTTCGATGATAACTGCACCACGGTTGTAAATAGTTGCTATTTGCCTGTTAAAATGTGCAGTTTATAGATAACCGCACATCCATTCACATCTTATTGATGATTTAAGGATAACCACAAGGAATAATTATCCTTATTTTATCAATAAGTGGAGTATTACATGGGAGTATTGACTAAGGCACGGTTATAAGACAACCGTGCAACTCTTAGCTTATGGTTGGGAATTCTCGACCAAACCTCCTTTGACTTAGAGCTATTTCTAGTGTTAAGCCTTCTTTCATTCCGAGGTCGCGCATAGATTGCGACTACGGATTGAGAATTTTGATATCTCCGCGACCATATAAACTGCGGACAGGAATCTCCATAGTCCTAGTGGTCGCGGGTAATATAATTGTGTGTGATTGCAACTACAGAAGTCTGCAGCCACCATAAGCAAAAATCACCCATGAGGCGCTTGTGTATCTATTTTAGTTAAATAAATTGGGTTATGTCCAAAATACCTTGGACTTTTTTCTTGATCTCTCTCCATGATCCCCGCGACCATGGAAAGGCACAAACAAGTTGGTTCTCTTCCCATGGTCTCCTGTGACCTCAGGAAGGCATAAACTTAAATCTCTTTCTGCGGTTTCCTGCAATCACAGAAAGGCATATAAAGGACTCGAATCTCCCCCCATGGTCTCATGTGAACATGGAGAGGTATAAATGAAGGACTTGGTAAATATCCTCATCAGCTCCAGTATTGGTGTCCTCGACCATGGGAGATCCTTTATTAATTTATTTGGCTGCTACCCCTCACGCGGTCAGTGCTGTCCTGGTCGCGGAAAGGGAGGGAGTGCAACGACCAGTTTACTATGTCAGCGAAGTGTTAAATGGACCAAAGGAGAGATACCCTGAAGTCTAGAAATTACTTTACGCTCTCTTAATGGCTTCACGAAAGCTGCGACATTACTTTCAAGCGCACAAGATTATTGTGCCCTTGTCCTTTCCCTTAGGGGACAGTCTCTGTAATTTGGAAGTAACAGGTCGAGTTGCGAAATGGGTTATAGAATTGGGAGCATTTGATCTCCACTTCATAGCTCGAGTAGCAATCAAATCCCAGATCCTTGCAGATTTTGTGGTCGAATGGACTAATCCTCAACCACCTGCGCAAGAATCGGAGGATTTAGAAAACACCGACCACTGGATGTTGTATTTCGATGGCTCTCGGAGTTTTACAATCTCGGGGGCTGGAGTAGTCTTAATTACGCCTCAAGGAGACCAGCTCTAGTATATCATACAATTATACTTTGTTGGTACCAATAACGCAGTAGAGTATGAATGTCTTCTAGCCGGGCTTCGAGCAGCTAAATCCCTTGGAGTCCATAGATTAGTGGTGAAGGGAGATTCACAACTAGTCATAAAACAAGTGAATAAGGAATACCAATGTTCCAATGAGACAATGGCTCTATACCTAGACGAAGTGAGGAAATTGGAAAAATACTTCAATAATTTCAAAGTCCAATTTGTTCCGCAAAGAGACAATTTCTCGCAGACCAATTGTCAAAGATTGGTTCGTCACGCTCATCCGCCCTGACAGGAGTGTTCATCGAGCACTTAAAACAACGCTCAATCACGACCACCGCATAGGCACCCAAGGCGATGACTAACATCGCCGCCCTCCAACATAAAGCAGATTGGATCCTACCATTGAGGAACTATCTTGTGCATGGGACCATGCTTGAGGACAAAACCGAGAATGATCGGTTAGTTAGAAAAGCGTGATTATACATGTCGTGGTATTGAAAATACCCCAGAAGGTTAGATGACATGTGCAACACGTGTTCCTCAACACGAGCTGACCGTACGACGGGTCACCCCGTGTTGGACAATCTCAAAGATTGACACAAGGGTTTATACAGGTTCGGGCCTCAGTGAAGGCCCTAGTCCTGTCGACGTGCTCCTAAGCACGCCTTTTAGTTTTTTGTATTGGATGCAAATGAATAGTTCTTCTGTTACAAGAGAGGGGTACAAGGGTATATATAGACCCCAAAAGATGCAAATTACTAAACTACCATATCCACGACCATCAGATTGAGGGCGTTGTAGTCTTTTGGCGGGGCCTGTGGCACTGATCTTGGACATGTGGCCACCTTGGCTTCAGTGCCCCTACTTCGGAGGACACATGATCGGAGGAGGCGGCCACCTACTTCGGAGGACGAAGGCCCGGAGGAGGCGACCTCCTACTCCAGAGGACACAGGACCGGAGGAGGCGACTTCCTACTCCAGAGGACACAAAACCAGAGGAGGTGACCCCCTACTCTAGAGGACGAAGGATAGGAGGAGGTGACCTCCTATTCTGGAGGACGAGGGGCCGAAGGAGGCGATCTCCTACTCCGAAGGACACAAAACCGGAGGAGGTGACCTTCTACTCCGGAGGACGAGGAGCCAGAGGAGGCGACCCCCTACTCCGGAGGATGAGGGGCCGGAGGAGGCAACCTCCTACTCCGAAGGACACAAAACCAGAGGAGGCGACCTTCCACTCCGGAGGATACAAAATCGGAGGAGGCGACCCCCTACTCTGGAGGACGAAGGCCTAGAGGAGGTGACCCTCTACTCTGGAGGACGAGGGGCTAGAGGAGGCGACCTCCTACTCCGGAGGAAGGAGGGCCGGAGGAGGTGACCTCCTACCCCGAAGGATGGAGGGCTGGAGGACATCACCTAAGGCCCATATTTTTTCCCCCAACAGTAGCCGCCCACACCCCGGAGGACATTAGATGTCATCAGGGGGTGTGACAAACTATTCCCGAGTGATCGTGCCCCCTCCGGAGAGCTCCCCGGGAAGCAAAACGCCCTTCTCCTGGGACAAGAAAAACTATTTAAACCAATCACGCGTCTCTTCGATTCTCGCACGCCCCTTCGATCCCCGTGCATCCCTTCATATTCGCGGCTTGGATTTCTCGGGCTAACACGTGGCAGCCATCGAGGCCACCTTGATCGTCTATATAAAGGGGGGGAAGCCACTGCAGGAGAGGGCAAGCCTTCTCTCCCGCTTTCATTCTCCAGCTAAAATACCCTCGTGGGTGATTCTTCTCCCGACCAAGAAACTTCCCCGAAGAAGGTATTAACATTGGCTTCAAAGCCACGCGGGAAGGCAGCGAATGTTCCTCCGGAGGATGTGACCTCCGATTATCTCGGGGCCACGGGGTTCTCTTCAGAGGAACGGGACACCCTCGTCTCCAGGAGGGTTTTCGCGTTGGGGGACATCCGTGTCCCGGGGGCGGAGGAGGTCACTCTAAGCCCCCAGAGCGGGGAGGTGGTGGCCTTTGAGGACTTTGTGG
This sequence comes from Pharus latifolius, assembly GCA_019359835.1. Lineage (NCBI taxonomy): Eukaryota > Viridiplantae > Streptophyta > Magnoliopsida > Poales > Poaceae > Pharus > Pharus latifolius. Next base: position 48,862,714 of record CM033319.1, on the reverse strand, counting down.
AGACGGGCCTCCGAGTTCCGGTCCACCCCGTGCTTTGGGACTTCCTCCGCGAGCACGGGATAGCGCTGAACTAGTTGATGCCCAACGTCCTTGTTCGGATGGGGCTGTTCCTGTGGTTATGTGAAACCGCCGTTGGGGTGGAGGGGACCCTCCGCCTTTTCCACTACTACTATGGGGTGGTGGTGAGAAGCTCCCCGATTGTGAAGCATGGGCCGAAGTTGACTTGTGGATCAGTCATGTTGAAGAATGTCCAATCCCGGGCGGAGGAGTACCCTGTCGCCGCCTCCCAAGACCATTGGGAAGGGTGGACCAAGAGGTGGTTCTACCTTCGGGCGCGGAACTCGGAGGTGATGTACTCCTCGCGGCCTGTGACTCTTGGCCGCTCCTTCGGTCCTCCGGCCCTAACCGCGGACGGGATGACCTATGTTGCCAAGATGGCAAAGACCTGCTACCAGAGGAGCATGACGGATCTCGCGGAGGAGCTGCTCCTTCTTTGCCTAAGCCCCTTCAGCCAGAACCGGAGAGGACTGGGGCTCAGCATGGAGTACAGGCCCCCAAACTTCCCGGTGTCGCCGCGTAAGTTTCTTCTTCTCCAGGAAAAGGGGTATGTACCAGTGGAGACCCAGAGGCGAAGGATGGTCCCCATTCAGGTGGTCTTCAAGATGGGGAGGATCCCCATCCCGGGGGTGTTAGGGATTAGCGAAAATTGGCCTTACCCATCTTGTCCTCACTTTGCAATTAGGTCCTATGAGTCAACTCAAGAGAAGGCTGAGTACCTCCTCGGGAGGTACTATGAGGATGAGCACATCCAGTGTCTCGCCGTCATCGGGGAGGGCCCTCCATGGAACCTTGTAGCCGAGGCCTTCCTGATGACTCTCCCGGCTGGGGTCGTACACTCTTCCTCCTGTGTCGATCACCACATGGGACGAACTCTCATGCGCCTTTCTTAGTAAGCTTTTCCCTCCTACTAAAACTGTTCATATTTGCAACCAGATTTCATGTTTTTCTCAGTAGGCAGGAGAATCACTTTACGATGCTTGGGAACGATACAAAGACCTGTTGATCAAATGTCTGCATCACAGACTAAAGTGGCTTGTGGTTCAGATGTTCTATAGCGGGCTGAACTACAATGCGCATGATAACTCTCGTATTTGTGCTTATTTTCTATATATTTTCCCCTCAATCATGCTCATTTTAGTCATAAAAATCATCAAATACTCAAATATATTTGTATTGGTTGTCATTCGATCTCGACTGTGCATTTTGTCTATTTTAATCGTAGGTCAACGCACTTTGGGTGACCTTTGGCTAAATTGATGATCTTCATTGACTAGATCTAGCCAATGGGTGATTCCATACAGAAGTACACGTCGCCACGAACACGTAAGAGCTGATCGCATTCAAATTGGAGTCTTCGGAGGCCAGAACTCTAAAAACCTAAAATCCTAGGGTCTAATTGCAATTCCCTGATAAACCCGAACACCAAATTGTAAAAAGGCCAAGACACATAAATCTTAAACCCTAACTCGGAGGGATTCAATTGCTGTTACTAGAAACTCCGGGGGCCTTTTTACAAAACAACCAAAACAATAAAATTTCCCTAACCGCCATTATTATTCTTTGGCCTGGCTTATCCCAAAAACCCCCACTGCTTCTCTCTCGACCTCGGCGAGCTTGCCGCCGTCTGCCAGGTCCACGTCGGTGGTGAGCTGCCGGTCTCCTCTCTCCCGTTCTACCTTCGTCTTCGTCCTTAGGCCTGGCTACCCTTCTTTCTTCTCCCCTCTTTGCTCCAAATTCCTCCCGAACCTCATCTTCATCACCTCCAGCCCCGGCGACCGGGCATTGCCTCCGGCCGGCGTCTCTTTGTCTTCTCCAGTGTCGTTCCAATGCGCTGCCGTAGATCCAGCACCAGCGCGCCGCCTCGCCATTGAATCCTTCATCATCCACTGTGCCGCCTCACTCTACAACGCCGCCATCTCGTCCCCATCGCCGATTTAGCCCCTACTCCGGATCTGCGCCTTCTCCCTATTTTATTCTCCTGTTTTCCCCCTCCAGTCTCCTTCTTCTTCCTCCGTTCTTCTTCTCCGTTGCTTCCTCCCTTTCTCTGCCTCCCACGCCGCCGATCGGACCTCCACCATCCCGCGCCGCAAGAGCTGCCTCCACCCACTGCCCCTGTTCCTCCTTCGGCCGTGCCACCTCACCGCAAGCCGCCTTTGCTCCTTCGCCCCGCGCGCGCCGGCACTGCCATCTCACCGATCCCATGTCGCGTCGCCTAGATCTACACCACGCCACCCCCTACGTCTCGCCAATCCGCCTCACCGCCGCCGGATCTCATCGCCTCCAAAGCCGCCACCGCTTGAGCCGCCCGAGCTACACCGCCGCCAACGATCTGCGCTACGCCGCCTGCGCACTGCTGCACCTGAGCTGTCGCTTCTCACCTGAGCGGCGCGCCGCCGTAGCTCTGCGTCGGCGAGCTCCCCACTTGCGCCACATGCCGCCGGCCACGTGCCGTGGGCCGGCGACAGAGACCTCTCCACCAACTACAGCATTGGTGCCACCATCTTCCCCAACTTCGGCGTCGCGCTCATCGTCACCGATGCTCGACGACCTCGACCACCGTCACGCGCCATCAACCACTACCCGGTGCCGTGACAATCACATCCACGATCACCTCAACAGCTTCAACCAGCACCTTCGACCACTTCTTCCATAGCAACCTACGGCATCGACCACGGCAAGCCTCCACAACCATTTGCAACAGCAAAACTGGTGATGAATTCTTTTCTCTTTCTGTGTTATTGAATTGGTCAATTGATGCTTCACTGAGTTGTATGTGATGAACTGATGTATGTAACCAGTGAATTAACACTTTTCCAAATCAATTGTTAAATCTGGATATTACTTGGATTGTTGTGTGATTTGGTCCTGAAGATAACTTACAGTGAATCACCTACAATTATCTTGGTTCTGTTTGTCTACTCTGAAATCGAATTGCTATTTGTGTTTGTGCTTGTGCTTTGAGGCACCAGGAGGCATTGAGTCCTAGGAGAGCTTCAGTTCTAGTGATCTTATCTCCAACCAGTGTTGACAACTTGCTACCCTTTGGCTGCTTCGTGCAAGCATAAAGTTGTCATGCTCTGAACTAATCTATTATCTGTCCTGAACAATCTCTATGTGATTAGAAGGGTTATGATTCAGTTGCATGTTGTGTAATTGTGGCTAGAATCTCTATTATCAGATTCTTTTTATTTAAGGAAGTAACTGTTTACTTCTTTGAGCTTAATTGTGTTGAATTTTGGATTTGCTGCTTGTGCTTGCTGTTGTGGTCGTGGTTGAGATGATGATTGGTGTTTGCTTTATACTTGTGATTCGTTGATTCTCGCTGTAGATTGCGATCGATGATGGTTGTCTGTGCTGTCTCGCGCGCTACCACTACACGATTTCTTTCTATTGTTTGTATTACGAAACGCTAGTCCAGAACAAACACTAGTCGCTTGTCGAGGCGATCACCTCTCTTTCTCTTCATTTTCTTCTAACATCTCCTTTCCCTCGTCTATTTTGGTTTTATTATCCACCGATTTAGTTTAGTTCTCACGTTTCACTTCTCTAGTCCTGAGGAAAGAACGACAGAATACTCACCTAATGCATCGTCCTCGTTCTCTTGCGAGACGGTCTAGACTGGTATCAGTGTAGATGGCTGTAGACACCACAGCTAGCGGTGCACTGATGAGCAAAAGTGTAGATGAAATATATGAACTTTTGGAAGGTATAACTCAAAACTACACACAGTGGGGAACCGAACGAGGTGCTCAACAGGCTCCAATCAACAAGTGGATGTAGGTGAATGTCTCAATTAGCCGAGTAGGTAGCCCTTCTCACTGATAAATTAATTATTCTTAGATCACCTGCTAAATCTTCTGTTAATGCCATTGTACTTGTATGTGAACTGTGTAGCATACAAGGCCATTGTGGTCATGAATGCCAATTTAACCCATCCATGGAGTAGGTGACCGCTTTTTAGGGTGCGCAACAATAGCAAGGTAATAACTTTCCTAACTCTTACAACTCTGGATGGCGTAACAACCAAAATTTGGAATGGTTAGGACAAAATTAGCAACCTCAACATCAACAACATAGTTTTGAACAGCAGCAACTACACCAAAAAATCCCCAATATCAAGCACAAATGCTACCGTACCAACCACAAAATTAGCAACCATACCGACCGCCACACCAACGGCAACCAGAGCAGTTGAACATGGAGTGCATGCTAGAGAACTTTCTAGCAAATCAAGAGCAAAAAAATGTCCATGAAGCAAAAGATGGACTCCATATCAACTCACGTCCGTATGCTCGAGACACAAATCGCACAATTGACTAATCTTGCACCAAAAAATGATAACCCTCTTCCTTCTCAACCAATTAATCCTCATAATTTTGAACAAATTAATTCTATAGCTTGTTCTAACCTGGTCCTAAAGAGTGAAACAAAGCTACCAGAATGAACACCACCCATCGGACCACCATCGGCAAGTAAAAAAAAGGAAGTACCATTACCGCCGGCAGAGGATGATGTCAAGATTGTTGAACCAAAAGAAAAGTAAAGTGAAGAAAATTAGGTAATATGTGTTTATAATCCAACTCCACCTTTCTCAGGAAGGTATGTTAAAGCAAATCTCGATAAGTAATTTAAAAAATTCATGGAAATCTTGAAAAGACTTAATGTCACTGTACCTTTCACTGATTTGGTAACTCAAATGCCTTCTTACAGAAAATTCTTAAAAGTCATACTCACTAAAAAGAGGGATTTGAGTGAATTTCAAATTGTTTCTTTGATAAAAAATTGTAGTGCTTTAATCCAGAACAGGATGCCGACAAAGCTACGGGATCAAGAGAGTTGTCGACAATCGGGACAATGTCCCAAGCCGAACTTACAAAATTTGTGTTATTTAGAAAGGGGACAGTATCTGTCAATCACCAAAGATCATCACCATATACATGAGACTAGACACACTGTGTTTATATAGGTTCAGGCCCTCGTAGTCTGAGTAATAGCCCTACTCCTGTTGGATTTTCACAATTAGAATGATGGATTATAAGTGTATATATTATAGTTTAACAATCTCTGTATTATCTTCTCTGACTTGATCTCCTATCTCCTATACAAGCTCTAAGCCCTTTTTATACTCATCAAAAGGTGCTGGTTGCTTCATCAGAGGGATGCTCGGTGGTTGCAAACGCTTGCTGTCCGCCAGTTATGATGTGACGGTTATGGATAACTACACGTTCATCCTTCTTAACAGTTATCTTGTCAGTGAAGAGAGACTCATATTACCTTGGGAATAACAGAGCGTATTGGTCAGAGAGCGGTTATGGTCTATCAAAAATGACACCATAACTGCATAACCCTTAGACCATGGTCGGTAAGATAAGTCTCGACCAGTCTCGACCAAACTTTCCTTTCTTGATTCGAAGGCACTTCCAGTCTTAATATTTGCCTTAATTCACTAATCATGGTAAGGATACAGAAACCACTATCGATCTCCTCATAAAGAAGTTTGCAGATAACTCTCTTTTTGTTTGGTTGCGTACTGGCTGCGATCATGTATTGGGGATTACCATGTCTCCATGACTAGAGTGACCGTGGGTAGTGTAATACGTTCGACCACGGACTCTGCGACCATAGATATTGTGATCACAGAGGTCGCAACCATAAACACTGAAACCACGGATACTGCGCTAGTGTAATGCTCATCCGTGATGGGCCTTCATGTCTGGTCAACAGGATGGGCCGGATTATGTCTAGAAGATCTTGGACTATCACATGATCTCTCTGTGCGGTCGTGAGAGACCACGAAAAGGCACAAGCAGATAATTTGGGTAATAATCTCCATCATCTAGCCCCCGAATATGAAACGAAAAGGTTATTTCAACTGAGGAGGCGTTTTGGGTTCTAAAAAAAGCAACCTTTCGTTTCGGATTCTAACAGACCCCAAGAAAAGCTTTGGGTGCGTTTGTTAGACCAATCATGATAGGCATTAAATGAAAAGGATCTCTGTCATGAAAAAGGATCTCTGTTATGGGATGTGATCCACGGTTGAGAACTCGAGGAGCCCTCCCTTGAAACTTTATATTCTTATCCTCCGAGCTTTTCATCTTTAGGCTCTTTCTTTTTTTTTCCCAATCTCGACTCAATGGCTTCCTAGACCCGTTCTCATCACCGTATGATCGAGAACTTGCTTGACTTGGAGAACGAGGGATACCTCTCCTCGAGGTCGCTGATCGCATGGCGCCCTACCGGGGACGAAGAGGAAAGCCCTGTGGTGCGACCGGGAGAACTAGTGATCTTTGAGGACTTTTTATGCTACGGATTCGCCTTCTGGAGAGCAATTTCTTCTGGAGTATCCTTACATATTATGATCTGGAGCTAGTAAATCTCAAACCCAACTCCATTCTGATCCTTACTGTTTTCAACATTTGTGCGAGGCATATGTTGGGGTCTTGCCCAACATACCTCTCTTCCGCCAATACTACTTCTTGGTGTTGTTGAAGAGCTCAAATGCTTGTGGGTGTGTCTACTTCTGACTCCAGGAGAAGGACTACCCGTATCATCCCGTCTGTGATTCCATCCAAGGATGGTATCAGTAGTTGTTCTACTGTACAGCTCCTAGCAAGAGCCATCTCTGGTTCGAGAACTGTCGGCCAGAGAAGAGCGGGGATAAAGATATTGCTCCTCCGTTGGATGACAAGCAAAAAAGGAAAGCCCAAGTAATTCAATACTTGGTGAACATGGGCTTGACTGCCCGTGATGTGATCTGGGATTTTGTAAGGAACCAGATCAGCCCTCTGAGGAAGAGGGAACACCCTGCCTGGGAGGTTAGGGTCATGGAGGACGGTACTAGAGACTATTCGCTGAGTAATGGCTATAGCCAAGCTATTCAGATTAGTACATCCTTTCAACCTGTTTTTTATTTATCTGAACTAAATTCTTTTGCATAATTTTGACTGTTCTTTCTTTTCAATAGTCTTGCCTATTTCTGAGGTGGACAGGAGACAAATTTCCTCCTGAAGGTCTATAATATGGCTACTGAAGGCAATGCCAACGTGCCAAGGCCACCGAGCATGGTCGGCAACACAGACGATTTTGCTTAGGCACGTCGAAAGGCATTTCTGTTTCAAGTGATCTATTTATATCTAATTTTGAACAGAAGTTACCAAAGTAGTTTATTTTGGCTTGTATTAGTTGTTCGAGCGTCAAGCGACCCAGAAGAGGCGAACCAGTAGTGATGTGGGATCCTCGAGCAGTTCCACACCAAAGAAGCTGAAGAAGGCCACTCCTGTGACCAAAGGTTTGGCCAGGACTGGGGTCTTACGAATTTGGCCCATCACTCCTCCCACAACAGTGGTGGTGGCCGTTGCGGCGGCTTTGTGGCCTTCAGCCCCGCGCACCACTACACCACCGGTCGTGACCTCGGTGGCATCCACTGTGGTAACCACGGCCTCGGCTGTGCCTACAAGTGTCCCTGCAACCATGACGACTGTTGCGGCCATAGAAGTTCATGCGAATGCGGGGATGATTGCAACTGTGAGTCAACCTAGCCTTGCTGCAGTCATGACCACGACTGACCTTCTGGTCGCAACCACAAAGGTCATTACGATAAGGGTTCCAGCCTCCCAAACTTTATCAAATACGACTAGGAATTACTTCATGGTCTTACAGGGAGAGGCGAGCGACATGGAGGAGGAACAAGGAACCTCCCTATTCGCTGTGAGGAGGAGGTCATCAACGACTCCTGATCAATCCTCCCCCATGGTGCTTGCTACGCTTTTGTCTCCCAGAGGCAGGGCTTTGAGTTCCCAAAATCTCTTGGGACTCAGCATCAGGTAAGCATTTGTCTTTTCTCCAACCAAGTCATGATACATAGTTAGGAATAGTTTACCAACTAGGATAGGGCTCCCTCGACCACTTCAATGCCTTCTCCGATGGTCATGGCTGAACCATTTGTTGCCACACCGGTGGTGACTACTGTGGCAGAATTACCTGCCATGAGCGAGGCGGCAGCAGAACCAGCGGCTGTTGAAGAGGCCACCACGACCACTTCAGCTGAAATTGAAGTTGCACTTCCGTAGAACATTGAAGAGAACCCTGTGACCATCATAGGTGGGGTGATACAAGATATCCAATCCATTGAACCTGCCAATGATGGAGAGACTGAGGTCGTAGTTTTGATCACAACCATGGGGATAAGCGAACAGGCAGGTACTTCTACCCCCCTCTGGTTGAAGAAATTGTGCCTCCCTCCTATTTGGGAGAGCAAGGAGAAGAGAGGACACAAGACATGGTGGTTCAACCTGCCAAAATCCAGCACCCTGCCCCGGACTTGAGCATTCAGTCCCAATTTTTAGATAAAGTTGGGCAGGCGTGGGATAGCTTGGCTTCTACCATCCAAATAGCTGGGTTCGGGGACCTCTCGGAGAGGTACCTCGAAAAGTTCTTAGAGGTATGTAAAAGTCCTTACCTCACAACTTCGAGTGTTTCTTCGGGAATCTTCTTTAAATACTTCCTTGTTTGTTCTATTTAGAACGCTGCTTGTGATTTGGCCATGTTTGGCCTACTGGTGGAGCGGTTCAAGGTCTCACAAGTAGAGTGCGACAAGTTAAAGCAGTAAGTACTTTGCTTCAAACTCAATCCCGTATAGACTGGAATAATAATTTATGTTGTCGCAAGGAAAAATCTGCTTTGCTAGAGGAGGTTGCCAATGGGTGCAACAGCAAACAGGTTGTGATCATTGAGCGCTCTTCTTTGGAGAGGGAAATGGCCGAATCCCAGAGGGTAAGTAGTGAAAGGCTTGCTAAAACTTTGGCGCTTGGGGCCAAATTGAAGGACACTGAGGACAAAATAGCCACCTTGGAGCAAAAAGCCATGTTATCTAATTCTCTCCAAGGAAATGCCGAGCGCCTTTAGATGGTTTGTTGCCAACTGTAGACCAGGGCGGATGGTAAGTTCGTTTTGGAGAAACTTGCATTGCCTTTATGAACTTTATGAATTTTACAAACTCAATCGAATTCGTCTCTTGCTTTGCTCAGAACAAAGAGAGGAGAATACTAAGTTGGTTGAGGAGAAAAATCTCTATGAAAGGAGGAGCATTGAGTGTGTAAATGATTTAGATAAACTTCAACAGCTCATCAGCCGCTTCAGGAAGACCAAAGAGAAGGTCAAAGAGATAGCAAAGCTTGCTCTCAATGAAAAGGGTGCCTTGGAAGAAACCATCAAATGCTGCGGTCTTACAGAAAAGATGCCTTCGCCAAGTTGCGGGAGGTCGTAAACTCACTGAAGGCAGATGTTATTGATCCTAAGAAGGATGATTTTTCCTTTGGTGAGTCATGCAAGTTGGTCGCGGCACAAGCTAATCTCCTAGTCGTGAACACTCCTGAAATTGCGAGGAGGCACAGAGAGGAGCTGAAGAATGATGCTACATCTGTAGCTTCTGCCATCCTCTACAAACTTAGGCTTCACCATGGTTTGAATTTAAATTTAAATCCAGTGGTGGAAGGCGCGACATTCAACAGCCAAGACCAGATGGACGCAATCATGGCTGAGGTCAAGCCTTTGATTGAAAAATTACTGTGCGACCTTGGCCTCTCTTAAAGGCAATGCATCTTTAGAGAGGAGGTTTTTAGGGCTGGACGTGAATTTATTCAAACTCCTCTTATGTAAACTTTTGTTAAGATGAATGAAAATGCAATGTAAACATCTACCTTATTATCAAAGTAAAGTCTTTGTTTTATACCTTGCAAATGCATTATAGATGATTAGCAGAACAATGAATGGTTACAATGCAAAGTACTTAGTTTTCTGACCCAATGCTATAGTTATATTTCCCTAACCCCTCTTGTGACTAGTTATACTGGAAACATAGTACAGTGGTTGCAGGATAAGTCACTTAGACTAAGGAGACAACTGACCTAGTTCAAACACGTAAGTTTTTTGCTAACTGACAGCTACTCGAATGATCAAAGCATACTAGTAAGTCCCTTATGCGGTAGGAACCAGTTTAGAAAGAGATGTCTTAGTTAGATGCGATCATGAGTTCCACCAGTGAATCTACTTACACATCATACCAAGGCACTTATCGTATGTCATGTCCAACCCCCGGGTACGACCTGGTAAAAAGTAAGGCTAAGAATGGGAATGCAACCATAATAGTGATAAATATACTTCTTTATTAATAATAAATTTATAATGGGAATGAAAAAACTTACACATAAAATTTATGCAACTGGTCTATATTCCAGGCGTTTGATAATATTCTTCCGTCTTCCATAGCCAATCGAACCGATCCTGGTCGCGGGATAGAGATCGCAGTGAAGGGGCCTTCCCACTGAGGAGAGAATTTATTGTGACCATACTGGTTTTGGATTTTCCTCAAAACCAAGTCCTCCACTTTATTGTATGTGGTCGCACCCTTTTACTATGGTATTTACGCAGAGCTTGTAAATATGTTGCTAAACGGATCAATGCTTGATCATGTTTTTCTTCAAGAAATGTAATATCATCTTCGCATTTTTAGCTCTGATTTATGACATCTAAGTGATCCACACGAGCAAAGCCAAGTTTGATTTTAATTGGCAGCATGGCTTCCACACCATAAACTAGTTGAAAAGGCGTTTTACTCGTGGCTCTACTGTATGTAGTGCATAATGCCCATAGAACGGAGTAGAGTTCTTCCACCCAAGCCCCCGAGCATAACTTAAGGCGGTCGAAAACATGTTTCTTAACCCCTTGTATTGTTTGCCCGTTGGCACGTTCAACTGCTCTATTACTTTGTGGATGAGCCATGGATGCGAAACAGACTTTAGTCCCAATGTGTTCGCAATATTCCAAAAAAGGACCACTAGCAAACTGGGAACCATTGTCTGTTATGAGATGACTTGGAACTCCAAATCGTGTTACAATGTTCCTTTGAAAGAACTTCTTCGCAGCAGCTGCAGTAATATGTTGGACTGGTTCAGCCTCAATCCATTTGGTAAACGTATTAATGGCTACGAACAAGAACTTGTATCCATTGATTGCTCGGGGCATAGGACCCACGATATCTATTCCCCATGTGGCGAATGCCAAGCTAAGGGAATAGTTTGTAATGCGTATGCTGGCTGGTGGACCTGTCTAGCATGAAATTGACACTATGGGCAAGTCTTGACCAATTGCATAGCATCATTAAGCGTCGTTGGCCAATGATAACCCTGTCAGAAAGCTTTTCCAACCAGCGTTCTATAGGATGCATGTGCTCCGCATTCACATGCCTCCATGAATATCTTTTAGAAGAGATTTGCCATCTTCTTGAGAAATACAGTGCATTAGCACTCCTTGAGCACCTTTTATGTACAAGGTTCTTTCAACTAATCTGTACATTCACGCTTTTCTAACTAACCGGTCACTCTCGTTTTCGTCCTCGGGCATGGTTCCATGTGCGAGATAAATCCTCAATGGTAGAATCCAATCTGCACAATGCTCAAGGGCGGTGACATTAGTCATCGCCGCTGGTGCCTCTGCGGCGGTCGCAATTGAGGACTGTTTTAAGTGCTCGATGAACACTCCTGCCGGGGCGGATGCACGTGAGGAACCAATTTTGACAATTGGTTTGCGAGAATATTGTCTTTTCATGGAACGAATTGGACTTCAAAGTTTATGAAGTATTTTTCCAATTTCCTCGCTTCGTCTAGGTATAGAGCCATTATCTCATCAGAACATTGGTATTCCTTGTTCACCTTGTTTACGACTAGCTATGAATCACCCTTTACTACTAATCAATGGACTCCAAGGGATTTAGCTGCTCGAAGCCCAGCTAGAAGACCTTCATACTCTGCTGCGTTATTTGTAGCAACAAAGTGTAGTTGTACGACATACTGGAGCTGGTCGCCCTGAAGCATAATTAAGACCGCTCTAGCCCTTGAGTTTTTGAAACTCTGAGAGCTATCGAAATACAACGTCCAGTGGTCGGTATCCCCTAAATCCACACATTCTTGACTAAGTGGTTTTGGATTAGTCCACTCGACCACAAAATCAGCAAGAATATGGGACTTGATTGCTATCTAGGCTGTGAAATGGAGATCAAATGCTCCAAGTTCTACTGCTTATTTTGCAACCCGACCCGTTACTTCCTGGTTATGGAGGATGTCCCCTAAGGGAAAGGATGAGGGCACAGTAATCTTGTGCATTTGAAAGTAATGTCACAGCTTCCTTGAAGCCATTAAGAGAGCATAAAGTAACTTTTGGACTTCGGAGTACCTCTCCTTTGGTTTATTTAACACTTCTCTTACATAATAAACTGGTCATTGCACTCTTTCCCTCTCTGCGACCAGAATAGTGCTGACTGCGTGGGAGGTAGTAGCCAAATAGATGAGTAATGACTCACCCAAAGTCGGAGAAACCAGTACTGGAGCATTGGCTAAATATGTTTTCACTTCCTAAAAGGCTTTATCAGCTTCGTCTGACCACCAAAAACCATTGTGCTTACGCAGGATCTTAAAGAAAGGCAATCCATGTTTGCCCAACCTCAAAATGAAATGACTTAAAGCCGCCATTCGACTAGTTAGGTTTTATACCTCCTTCGTGATCGAAGGAGGTCGCATTTGGTCAATGGCCCAAATTTTTTTGGGATTAACCTCAATGCCCCGTGAACAAACAAGGCAACCCAAAAGTTTACCAGAAGAAACTCCAAAGGAGCACTTTTTAGGATTCAACTTTATCCCATGCTTATTCAAGTTACAGAAAGTTGCAGCCAGATTATCTACATGACTAGAGCTTTTAGCGCTCTTTACAGTCAGCTCATCTACATAAGCTTCTAAGTTACGGCCTAATTGAGATTGAAAGGTCTTCTGCATCAAGCACTGGTACGTGGAACCAGCGTTCTTGAGCCCAAATGGTATCCTGACATAGCAGTACGTGCCAAATGGTGTGATGAAGGTAGTTTTCTCCGCATCTTCTTCTCCCATGCTAATTTGATGGTATCCTGAGTAAGCATCCAGGAAGCTCATCAGTTTGCAGCCCGCTATTGAGTCGACCAACTGTTCGATATAGGGAAGAGGAAAATCATCCTTCAGGCAAGCAGCATTATGATTGGTGTAATCAATGCACATGCACCACTTACCATTAGATTTCAGAACCATGACCGGGTTTGTGAGACATTTAGAATGGCCAATTTCGCGAATAAAGCCAGCCTCTTGGAGTTTATCCAACTCAGAACGAATGTCTTCTCTCCGATCAGAGGCAAAGTGTCTGAGTTTTTGCTTTATTGGTCGTTGTCCAGGCTGAATAGCTAGCTTGTGCTCGATCACTTCCCTTGGGACTCCATGCATGTCGGATTGTTTCCACACAAACACATTTGCATTAGCTTGGAGGAAAGCAATGAGCGCAAGTTCCTATTTGCTCTCCAGTTCTGAACCGATCCTAACAGTTCTGGTCAGGTCGTTTGGGAATAGGAAAACATGTTTAAGTTTTTCATCTAGTCGCGGGGTTACCTTGATTGCATCTGTCTCTTTAGGTTTGGTCACAGCATTGACATCCCTGAGGGGAAGATGATTGACCAATTCGAGGGAGATGCGATGGCAAGTAAGGGCCGTATTTTGGCTGCCCCTGATCGTGATTGCACCTTTTGGTCCTGGCACATTGACACACTAATAAGCATAATGCGTTGCTGCCATAAACTTGGTAAGTGAGGGCCTACCAAGAATTGCATCGTATACTGAATCAAAATCAATTACATCGAAAGTAATCAATTTTGTTCGAAAATTCTCTGGCTCTCCGAGCGTTACCGACAGTAAAATCTGGCCTATAGGAGTTATTGAAGGACCAGGAATGATCCCAAAAAATGGGTGGACCTCAGATTTAATTCTTGACTGAGGGATTTGCATCTCATCAAGTGCTTTTACAAAGAGCAAGCCGAGAGAACTACCTCCATCGACTAGGACTCTGCCCACTTTTGCGTTGCTGATCGTGGGGGATATGACTAGAGGGAGTTGCCGTGGTCGTGACAACCCCCTGGGCTAGTCTTCTCGGCTAAAGGTCAGGGACATCTCCAACCAGCGGGGGTATTGAGGCTCTGCTGGGGGAGCTTCAATATTATTAACCTCTCGGCGAGCAGATTTAAAATGATGCTTGGAAATATAGGACGAAGAACCACCAAAAATAACATTGATATGATTACTTGGTACCTGATATGTCATGTCCTTGTCTCCATCAGCGTCCTTATTCCCACTGGGTTGCCTTTTTTTTGATATAATTTGCATAGGTGCATTATCTTGGTAGAATTCTTCCATACGCTTTAACCATGTTCGACAATTCTTGAGATCGTGTCCCGGGACCTCATGCAGTGGACACCACCTCTTGCTTCCCTGTGGTTTAGTCTGTTTTTCTACATGGTCATTGTAGTGTCCACTAGAACGAGGTTTGTTATTCTTTTATGGAGCTTTGTTACCTTTATCCTATTGTCGCTTTTCCATGTTCGTGACCTCTCGAAGGCAGTTTGATCAATCCTTCTTCGTCTTTTTGATCTTCCCACCTGTAGATGATCTAGACTTCCTGTTAGTGCTCTCTTTCTTTTCAGAGTCTAGACCAGGCTGGGGTGGTAAATCGCCCTTGTCGACCATTTTATTCCACTCCACCGCCTTAGCTGTGTCAGAGTAGTGATCAACCATGTCGAAGAGTTGTGACACTGATCTTGACGGGTGGATGCTGAGGTCCTCTATAAATCTTCAGTATCGAACGCCATGTTTGAAGGATCTAATTACTGAACTATCAGAAATGTTAGGGATAGTGTTTCTTACTCCCACAAACCTCTTCATGAACTGTTGGAGGGTTTCACCTGAAGTCTGGTGTAACCGATGAAAATCATCCTCCTTGCCAAGTTTTTCATAGCAATTCTGGAAATTGCTGAGGATAGCATCACATAGCATTTCCCAATTGTAGATCGATCCCTCTAGCTGGTTGAAAAGCCAGTATTGTGCCGGACCCTCAAGGACCATTGGCAAATAATTGGCCATCACTCTTTCATTTCCACTCGCTGCCTGGATGGCAGTGACATAGATCTGGAGGAATTCAAATCAGTTTTGCGTCCCATCAAACCGCTTGATCGTGCCCGGCTTAAACTTATTAGGCTAGACCACTGCTCGTAGTCCTGGTGAAAAAGCCTTGTAGCCAACATATGTAATATGCGGCTGTCGATCATTGCGACTTTCTCCATGGTCGCGGGAAGGGTTGGCATGAGGAACCTCACGGCGTGGTCCCAAGTGTAAGTGTATCGGTTCGTAGTCGCGCTCGTGGTAACGATCATTCCTTCAGATTTTGTCGTGACCACGACGGGTTGGTGTGACTTGAGCATGGTTACGTCGTCCCTGGCTATGGTAAGTGCTATCTCTTTCCTAGGAATTGGTTACTGATCGCGACGAGGCGGTTGGAGTTCCATATGATGCTACTCCATCGAGATTTTTTGCAAGGACTCGTGCATACGTTACCCCATCGTCATTTGTGAAGCTGGCGGGAGCGTTGTGGAGTGCTTCCGCGATCACACGAATGCACTCCTGTGTACTTCTTCTGGGAGCCAGAGGAGTCTTAGTCATTATCGCTTCAGCCATTGGGGAATGCTCCAGATCTGTGAGCGGTGATTGGCCGCTCCTATTGTCGACGATTGGGACTTGGGGTCCTTAGTTGAGCTTGCGCAGATTTGTGAGTAGGAAGTGGAGACCTTTCAGGGTGTCTATCAGGTAAGTTAAGACAAGTATGACATAGAGACACAAAGAATTATACAGGTTCGGGCCCTCAATAGATTGAGTAATAATCCTACGTCCTGTGGTGCTTTCACTATATATGAGAATGTTTACAGAGGAAGAGATATTGTCACAGAAGTTGGCAATCACTCAATGCTTCTGCCTATTGGCTATTGCTTGAGTTGTTCAAGTCTTTCGATCCCCTGCTCATGTACATCTGTCACCCTTTTATACTAATCGAAAAGATGCCAATGTAGAGCATTTTCGGGGGTTTAGATGGTTGCTAATATGCAGTTGCATAACTGCACTTTAATCTTTATCTCCTCGCTGATTAACATGTACAATTATGGATAACTGCACATCTTAACCTCCTGACGGTTGTCCTCAAACGTGGGAGTGGAAATTATCTTATGCTTAAATTGTGACCAGAAAACTTAGTCACTACTTAAGCTCGAGTGATATCCTGATCGCGCATAGCCTATGACCATAATTTGGTCTTGAGTCTGCATCCTTCTAGTCACGGGAAGATAGTCCCTACGGTCAGAGTATTCTGCTAGAATTCAAGACCCCATACCATATCCGAAATATCTTAGGCATGATATACATAAATAAATGACTAGCTCGGGTAATAATCCTCGTCAGCTAGCCCCCAAATTTGAAGTGGTAAAAAGATTATTACTTCAAATTTAAAAAACTCTTGGATATAGTACCCGACGCTTCGCCTTCTTTTGTTGTACTGTACATCGTATGATGGTTTGTTTTCCAAGAAGAACTTTGGGTTTATCTTGACAGGCAATCATGAAGTCTTTTACCACACAATTGAGGCAAAATATGAGTGCGTTCTAAGAGTTCTAAGCACCTGTTGAATACGAACTGTCGCCTCTGGCCTTTATAAATAGATAGGTTATTCGTCATAAGACTTTCAAGCTTTTATTCGCTAAGTCTTTAGAACTTCTTCTTAACTTCTCACTTTATTCCTCCTTCACTGTTCTCATCTCAATGGTGAACCAAGGCTCCAAACGAGTTGTTGAGAGTAATGAAGAGGACTCAGATATTGAAGACGTCATTGCTGAGATGATCCAGAAGGTAATCCTCTTTCAAAACATATGTTCGAATTTTCATTATTTTTAGTAGAATTCTTCAGAGTAATGCATTCTGAAATTCTTTAGGTGTTTGATGATTCATCTTCGAAGAAGTGTTTCGGGAATGACACCGAATCATCCAGTGGAACTTCATCGGAAAAACTGATGAAGATCAAGGGTTGGGCTGTCTCATTACCCCATAGTTCTGATTTGCACCCATCTGCGGCTGTGTCAACTGCCATTGTGCCCGCAATGTCTTTGCGCCAAGTTCTTCGGGGCCAAGGTTTAAGACTTTTGATATTTTCTCTTAACTGAATTGCATGGTTAAGTAAGGCTCAGTTTCATTTAGAAAATGCAGGAATGTTGATACCATTCTCGAGCCGATTCCTTCTGTATCCCAGCGAATTGCTGCCTCCAAGGTAAATACTCTCTTACCTTTGACCTTGTTGGATACATCTTGTGATTAACTCATGGTCTTATAGGATGAGAAGGCTTTGTGGGTCCTCAGCGAACAGCTTGCTGAGATCCAGGTTTTTAGGGAGAAAACTACTTTATGCAAAACCCTCCAAGAAGAACAAGAGATTATGGAGATGCGCCTCGCTAGTTGAGAACGCTGTCTTGGAACTACCTTGCCAATCATCGAGTGTCTGACAGAAAGCCTTCAGAGAGCTCGTGAAGAAATAAGATTAACTCGCGAAGAGAGAGACTTTGTACAAGATCAAAGGGACCTCTCTGACGCGATTAGGGCTCACTGTTTCATTTCAGTAAAAGGAGACGTTGACAGACTAAGGGATGTCGCGAGCTCCCTTGGGGCAGTTAGTGTTGATCCCTCCAACATTAACTTATCCCTAGGAGAGCTTTGTAAATTACTTTCGGGTCAAGTCAACGCTTTGGTCGCCTGCATCCCTTTTTTATGTAAAGAATGTAAGAAATAAAATCCCTTTTCTTTACATCTTGACTCCTTTTTTAATGATTATGCATAATCTATAATCATCAGTTGGAGTTCTTAAATTCTTTGTGTGAAAAATGGTTACAGGTAAATACTTCTGCGACCAAAACATACACAGGTAATAAGTATTTTGTCCATGATCAAACCAAGACAATACTAAGATCACAGAATAGCATTGAGATCATAAGGAGCACTAAGGTCACAGAATAGTATTGTGATCATAGATTGCACCAAGACCATGCATAGTATTGAGATAACAGAATTTACGTTGAGATCATAACAAGACTGGAATTACGAGATTACCCTAAAATCATAGGGTATTTAAACCAAAAAAATTTCCATATAATTACTTGTACTGTAGCCCCCGAATGTGAAATAAAATGACCTTTTAATTTCCAAAAAAGATGCATTTTGTTTCAGATTCCAACGAGGTTACGATATGGTTTTGAGTTCAATTCGTGAAAAACCCGTCAAGAGGAAATATTAAAATATTAAATGCAGCTGGCAGTGGGTTGTTGGCCCTATAAAAGGACTTACCGTGCTTGAGAAGCCTTAGGAAAACCTTCTTGCTCATCAGCCACTTCGCCGCAAAAAAGCCTCCTCAGTTCTAGCCGCTGCTAACTCCGCCACCAAAAAAGTTCTCATCTTTGTCAAAAATTCCATCACCGCAATGGTATCATGGACCCGATCAAACCTTTGAGATGATGAGAACCTAGCAGCATTAGAGAAGGAGGAGATTCTTCCTTCACAGCTTCTGATCAACTGGTGGCCGGTGGGAAAAAGGAAGAAACCCCATATGTCCATGAAAATGAGCTGGTGATCTTTGAAGACTTCTTGCGATGCGGGTTTCGTCTGCCAAAAAGCAAGTTTCTTTAGGATATATTGGCACATTTTGGTCTGGAACTGGTAAATCTTCATCCCAATGCCATCCTGATTTTGGCGATTTTCCAACATTTGTGTGAAGCATTCGTCGGAGTGTTACCAACTATAGATCTTTTTCGGCGATTCTACTTCTCAGCATGCTCAAAGAGTACCAATGCTGCAAGGTGCATCTATTTCCGCATAAGGGAGAAGAAAGATTATCCCTTTCTCCCTCTGCAGGATTCCATGCATGGATGGATCCAAAAATGGTTCTACTGCACTACACCATCAGAGAGCAACCTCTGGTTCGAGAATCGGCAGCCACAGAAAATGAGCGAAATGGGCATTGCTTCTATTTTGAGCCAGGATTTACAGAAGCAAGCCCAGGTAATTCTTCATTTAGTTCATCAGGGATTAACTACATGGGATATCATCCGTGACTTCGTGAAGAATAGAATGAGTCCTTTGAAGAAAAGGGAACATCCAGCCTGGGAGGTGAAGTCCATGGCGGACAATACCTTGGATTATAACACTGGTGTTCTTTTTGATTTGCAAAGCATGCAAAGTTACTGATGAGAGATGTCATGCCAAGTAATTTGCTTTTGTGACACAGTTCTATCCTTATCCGAGATTGATAAGAGGACGAATAGCCTTCTGAAGCCATATAATGCAGTGACAAAAGGAACTCGAGGTTTGCCGCAACCTCAGAGTTTAATCAACAACGACGACAACTTGAGACAAGAACGTCAAAAGGTAAAGCCTCTTTTTGAGAAACTTATCTCTAAAATTCTACTGATGTGTTAAGCGTCGAAGAATGATCTGTTGAATCACACAGCTGCTTGAGGGGCAAACCATCAGGACAAAGCATCCTGCTGATGATGTGGGACCTTCCAGGAGAGCACCATCGAAGAGAATAAAAGTGATCTCTTCCAAAGCCAAGAATATGAAGGAGCCAACCCTTGGAGCGTCCAAAGTAAAGACCGTAGGAGGGGCTTCATCGAAGGCAAAGAAAACTACTGTGGTAAGGTTTTCTCTTCCCCCTGTTATACCATGTACGAATATAAGTCACTTCTTAATCGTACAGGGTGAGGGGAGCGAGGATGAGGAAGAGGACGTTCCTCTCATCCGCCGAAAGAGAAAAGCAGTGAACCCTCTGGAGATTGGCATTCCAGAGAGGCCATCCTCCCCCTCCATGGCCAACATATTGTCCTCAATGGAAGAGGTGGGTATTGAGGCAGGGGATCTCATGGCCACGGGAGAACTCACAATCACAAAGGAACTTACCAGCCTTGAGGCCAGAATTTCCACAGCCATGGTCGTAGAAGATTCTGCGGCCATAGTTTTAGCGGCCTCAGATCCGGTGACACCTCCTCCAAACATTGAAGGAGTTGTTGTGATAAGAACATCATATTCTACTACTTTCGCTCCATTGCATATATTAATCATCTTTTGAGAATGTAGGAGGAGGAATCTACAGTCCTGTTCAAAAAGTGAAGAACAAGGACAATCCCCGATGATTCCGCAATAGGGGCGCTCAGCGCGCTCCTTTCTCCAAGGAGTGCATCACTGAAACCCAAATGTCGGAGGGGTTTTCGAATCAGGTAAGGATATCACGTCTTACCAAATCCTAATTTTGATATTAGCAATGTTACCAATTGTGATTTTTCCAGGAACCCTGTGCCTAGCACCTTGCCGACCTCACCAAAAACCATCACAACACCTGTCGTGGAGGTCGTGAGGAATGCAGGCACAAGCAAAATGGCTGAGACAGCTCCTCAGACCATTGTAGAAGAAATAATTGTAGATCCCCAATCCAATCGGATGGAAACCGTACCATCAGTCTTGATGGCGGGGGCAAATCAGCAAGAAATAACATTTACTGCTCCTATTGTCAAGGAAATGACTGGTCTCGAGGTTCAACCTTCAATGAACCCGAGAGCATGCTGAAGACCACTTTCAGTAATTTCTTAGAGGTAAGCAAAAAACTTTTTTACCCTCTTTGAAATTGAAGATATTAACATTGTTCAGGTTTAAACAACAGGTTTTACTGTGTTTCAGGATCTGACCCAAATGCCGACCAAATCAAGAGCTCTAGCAGAACAAATTGAGGTCGCACAAAAGGAGATCAGCCATCTACAATAGTAAGTATCCATACAATGTTTATACCTGCCTGAACGTCATCTAAGTATAATGATTACCTCTCTGGTCGCAGGGAAAATTCTTCCTTGACAAAAAGCATGGCTGATCGACGAGGTCAGGAAGAAACTGCTGTTGTTTCTAGGCCCTTAATTTTGATTTTGATGATAAATGACAACAAGTTTCTTAGACTAATCTATTTGCCTTAAGTATAATCAATAAGATTAGGTGAAAAGAAGAAATTTCAAATGGGAGTCGAAAGGTCGCGGTGTCGCCCAAGGTCGCAAGCGTAAGGTCGCCAAGAAGGAAGCAGCAAAGGCCTAAGGTAAGTGCTTGTTTATTGTACCAGTCTTGGAGTTTGGAGTTTGACCGGTTTTATAAGAAATTCTTTTTTAGTTTAACCGTACTATTAAGAGGGGTTGCAAAATCTCTTTTAATTTCGGCAAAAATTGAGAAACTCTTAGGTCATATGTTGCATTCGCATTCATTCACAATTTTGGTAAAGAATCTCAAAGAGAAACTGAAACTGGTCTTTTGAGTACTGTTCATTCCACCAGAGGTCACACGAGTACTGTTCATTTGGCCAGACACTATTCATGCACTGTTCATTTGATTAGTTATTGTTTATACGACCAGTAACACTGTTCACTTGACCAGTACACTGTTCATTTGACCAGAGGTTCCAACAGCTATTTACTAGCCATTAGAGGTCGAAGCTGGCTATTAGCTGGCCTGATGTCTTTCCTTATCAACCACAACGGCTAGCTGAGAGGTTGAGCTATAAATAGAGGTGGTTTGAGCAGTATTCTCACATATTCACAAACACATCTCAAACTACATTCTCATACACATCTTTGAGTAGTCTCTGTACACTCTTTTGAGCAGATTTTCACTACTGTTTTTGATCAGTTTTAAAATACTTTTGAGCAGATTTTTCTCTACTGTTTTTTGAGCAATTTTAAAACACTTTTGAGCAGATTTTCTCTACTGTTTTTGAGCTGTATTAAAACACTTTTTAACAGTTTTTGATCAGATTTTTGAGCAGTTTCTGTTCACATTTTCGAGTAGTTTTTGAGTACATTTCTCTACTATTTTTTGATCAGTTTTACAAACACTTTTGAGCAGATATTTGAGCAGTGTTTGAGCAGATTTTTGAGAAGCTTCTGTTCACATTTTTGATCAGTTTTATAAACACTTTTCAAGCAGATTTTGATCAGTGTTTATAACATTGTTTTGAGCAGTTTTTCTAAAGAACCAAGAGATATAATTTTTGATATATACTTGAGCTCAAGTGCCAAAATCTTGATCTTTTGATCAAGTATCATTCATTGTGATTGAGAGAGATCTTCTGAGAGTATTCGTTCGCATCATTTGCATCCTTAGAAGTTTCTCGGTATTTGTTGGGAGTCAAGAGAAAATCTTGCAACTTGTTATTCTTGGTGAACGCCCTCACCTAGACAGTTTGGAGGCATGGCCGTTGACCTCTCCATTAACGGAGGTTGTCGGAGAGGCTCGGCATATTTTGTGAAAAGCATCGGTGCTCGCCTATCCGGAGTGGAGAAGGAGCAACCTTAGTGAAAAATATCCTTCGTGGATATTGAAGCAAGACTCATTCATTTGAGTGCTTCAACGAGGAGTAGGGAAGACCGGGTGAGTCTCCGAGACCTCGGGAAAATTTTTTGTGTTTGTCTTCTCTTCCTGTTTTATTTTTGCAATATATATTTTGTTCAATTTGAAAAAGCTGTCTTTTTTGAATAGTTTTAAAGCCTCCTATTCACCCCCTCTAGTCGGTATCCTTGATCCTACAACTGCAACCACAAGATTTTTTGCTATGGAGAAAGAACTCAACGAGGCACAGTTAAAGCTTTCCTGTAAGTTTACTTTCAACCAAAGGATGTTATTTCCTTACATGAATTGCTATAATTTTTGTTACTTTGTTCATGTAGTACAAGAGGAACAGATGAGCATTCTTCTAAGGAAAAGGATGACTTCCAACAGAAGTACGCCCAGGTTGAGACTCAAAACGGGCAACTTCGTGCAACCATTGATCACCAAGGTGCAACCATAGAGTCATGCAAAAAGACGACCGACACTGTCTGCGAGGAGAGGAAAACCATAAAGGCGACAATCTCAACCTGTAGCAGCATTGAGTCAGAAGTCTTTGAAAAATTGAAAATGGTTGCGGATTTGCTGAAGGCTGATATCATCGATCCTCAAAAGGAGAACTTAAGCCTCAGTAAATTATGAAAATTGGTTGCAGCCCAAGCTCAATCACTTCTCGAGTATCTTCCTGAAGATACAAAGCGGCAAGAGGAGGCATTGAAGACCATGTAAGATTTGCTGCCTCTGCCATTTTGTGCAAATTAAGGCATCACCACGGCCCAAATTTGGATTTGAATCTGGTGGTGGGAGATGCAGAATTCGATAGTGAAGATCAGCTTGAAGCCATAATGGAAGAAATCAAGCCCTTAGTTGAAAACCTTGTGAAAGAACTCGGCTTATCGTGATCTCATTGTAATGAACAATGATCCTCTTTTTGAGTTGTACCTGCACATATACAATTATAGTAGAAAATATGCAGATGCATGCCTTTTAAGTTGGAAAAAAAGGTACTTAATCTCGTCTTATATTATGGCCGTATTCCCCTAGCCCCCTCCTGAGATCATACATACTGAAGGCATTGTATTATAATCTCAAGAAAAATACGGGTTAATGATGATCAAGGAATATCTAGCGAGTTTCTTATACATTAAGAAATGGTTTAGAAAGAAATGTCTCAACTAGATATGATCATCTGGTCACACCAATACTGACCTTAGTATAATACCAAAGTTTTATTACAAACTGGCAGCCCCTCGGATGATCAGAGACATGCTAGTAAGTCCCGTATGTGTTGAGAAACGGCTTATTTAGGGATGTCTTATCTAGATGCGACCATGAGATTGGCCAGCGAATCCAACTTGGTTACTATAATAAGATGATCATTGGCGACCAGCCCCCGGGCATAGTTCGGCAAAGGGAGGACAAAGGAATTAAACCATAATGTAATGGGAAAAAGGCACATGTTTTTTACAAAATCATGCTAATTGAAAAGGAAAAAAGAAAATGGAAGAACTTACACGTAAAACTTGAGTAGCTGATCTCTGTTCCAAGTATTGGACAAGATCGTTCCATCCTCCATCGCCAATCGAGCTGATCCTGGTCGCAGCATTGAGACCACAGTATAAGGATCTTCCCACTAAGGGGAGAATTTATTGTGATTAGACTGGTTTTGGATTTTTCGTAAAACCAGGTCGTCCACGTGAAGACTACGAGGTCGCATCCGTTTACTATGGTATTTACTCAAAGCTTGTAAATATGCTGCAGACTTAATCAACGCCCGATCGCGTTTCTCCTCAAGGAGGGTAATATCTTGGACACGTTGTTCATGTTGATCAGAATGATCAAATTGATCTACACGAACAGAGCCAATACGAATTTCCATAGGTAAGACAGCCTCAGCACCATATACTAGTTGAAAAGGTGTCTCACCCGTACCTCGACTACAAGTAGTGCATAGTGCACATAGAATGGAGTAGAGTTCATCCACCCAAGCCCCCGAGCATAATTGAAGGAGATCAAAAGCTCATTTCTTAATGCCTTGTAATATCTACCCATTGGCACATTCAAAGGTACCATTGCTCTTTGGATGAGCCACAGATGCAAAACACACTTTGGTCCCAATATCGTCGCAATAGTCTAAAAAAAAAGACCACTAACAAATTGGGAACCGCTGTCGTAATAAGATGACTTGGAACACCAAATCGCATTACAATATTCTTATGAAAGAATTTCTTCGCCGCAGCGGTGGTAATATTGCGAACTGGTTCAGTTTCAATCCACTTAGTAAATGTGTCAATGGCTACAAATAAGAACTTATAACCATTGACCACTTGGGGCATAGGACCCACTATATCTATTCCCCAAACCGCAAAAAGCCAAGTCAGAGGAATAGTTTGTAAAGCATATGCAGGCTGATGAACTTGCCGTGCATGAAATTGATACTATGGGCATGTTTTGACCAAATGCATGGCATCATTAAGTGCCGAAGGCCAATAAAAACCCTGTTGAAATGTCTTTTCGACCAGCGTCTGATAAGATGCATGTGCACCACACACACCGTCGTGAATTTCTTTCAAGAGGGATTTGCCTTCCTCTTGAGAATCCTTTCTATATAAAATTCCATCGATTATTTTATATAGATGCGCCTTTGGTACTAACCGATCAGTTTCGGTTTTATCCTTGGGAAAGTTCCCATGTTCAAGATAGATCCGCAATGGACGGGTCCAATCTTTTTCATGTCCAAGGTCGGCGATGTGAACTGTCACTAGATCATCCTTGACCGAAGCCGTGGTCAAAGGGTATTGTAAGTGTTTAATGAACACTCCTGTCGGAGCAGATGTGCGTGAGGACCCAATTTTTGATAATTGGTCTGCGAGTATATTATCCTTTCGCAGAACGAATTGGACTTCGAAATGACTGAAGTGTTTCTCCAATTTCCTCACTTTCTCCAGGTAATGAGCCACTGTCTCATCGAAGGTGTTGTACTCCTTGTTTACCTGGTTTACGATTAGTTGTGAGTCTCCCCTCGCCACTAATCGATGGACTCCAAGGAATTTTGCTGCTCGAAGCCCTGCAAGAAGACCTTCATACCCTGCTACATTATTTGTCGCAACAAAGTGTAATTGAATGACATACTTGAGTTGGTCACCCTGGGGTGTAATTAAGACCACTCCAGCCCCTGAGTGCTGAAAACTGCAAGAACCGTCAAAATACATCGCCCAATGGTCTGTGTATTGCAAATCTACAGATTCTTGCATAGGAGGGTCAGGATTAGTCCATTCAACCACAAAATTTGCGAGAAGTTGAGATTTAACTATGACACGAGGGGTGAAATGGATGTCAAATGCTCCAAGTTCCACTGCCCATTTCGCAATGCGACCAAATTTCTCCGGATTTCGGATAGTATCTCCTAATGGAAAGGACGAAGGCACAGTAATTTTATGTGCTTGAAAGTAATGTCGTAGCTTACGGGAAGCCATCAGAAGAGCATAAAGTAACTTCTGGACCTCAGGGTAACGCTCCTTTGGTCCATGAAGTACTTCGCTTACATAATAGATTGGTTGTTGTACACCTTCTCTCTCCACGACCAGAACTACGCTGACTGCGTGAGGGGTGGCCGCTAAGTAAAGGAGTAATGACTCCCCCAAAATTGGAGAGACCAGGACTGGCGGGCTAGATAAATAGGCTTTGACCTCTTGAAAGGCTTTTTTGGCTTCATCTAAACAGGTAAAACCATTGTGCTTACAGAGAACCTTAAAGAAAGGCAATCCACGTTCGCCTAGTTGCGATATAAAACGGCTTAAAGCCGCCATGCGACCTGTTAAGCTCTGGACATCTTTCATGGTCGAAGGAGATCTCATTTGCTCAATGGCCCTGATTTTTTCAGGATTAACCTCGATTCCTCTCGAACAAACAAGGAAACCCAAAATTTTACCAGAAGAAACTCCGAAGGAGCACTTTTCAGGGTTCAACTTTATTCCATGCTTATTCAAATTACAAAAGGTTTCGGCAAGATCATCTATGTGACTAGAGCTTTTCAAACTCTTTACAACCAAATCATCGATGTAAGCTTCTAAGTTACGCCCTAACTGGGAAAGAAAGGTCTTATGCATCAAGCGCTGGTATGTGCAACTGGCGTTCTTGAGACCAAATGGCATTATGACGTAGCAGTAGGTGCCAAATGGTGTGATGAAGGTAGTTTTCTCTTCATCTTCTTCTGCCATGCTAATTTGATGGTACCCTGAGTAAGCATCCAAAAAACTCATCAGTTCACAACCCGCTATAGAATCGACCAACTGATCGATGCGAGGAAGGGAAATCATCTTTCGGGCAGGCACTGTTTAGACTGGTGTAATCGACGCACATGCGCCACTTACCATTTGACTTTAGGACCATGATCGGGTTTGCGAGCCATTCAGGATGATCAACTTCTCGAATAAATCCTGCTTTATGGAGTTTGTCTAACTCCGACCGGATGGCTACTTATCGGTCAACAGCAAAGCATCTCAACTTTTGCTTTATTGGTTACTGTCCAGGCCGAATTGCTAGCCTGTGCTCAATCACTTCCCTTGGGACTCCAGGCATGTCGGATGGTTTTCACGCAAACACATCTGCGTTAGCCCTGAGGAAAGTAACGAGCTTGAGTTCCTATTTGTCATCCAAACCTGATCCAATCCGAATGGTTCTGGATGGATCGTCTGGGTACAATGGAACCAGCTTTAATTTCTCATCTGGTTGCGGGGCAACTTTGATCATATCTGAGGCTGTTGTCGCAATTTTAACATCCCGAAGGGAAGCTGATCCACCAACTCCAGAGATAGCCGATCACAAGTAAGAGCCTTGTTCCGGCTACCTCGGACCGAAATAACGCCTTTTGGGCCTGGTAGCTTGATGCATTGATAAGCGTAATGCATTGCAGCCATGAACTTAGCAAGTGTTGGCCTGCCAAATATAGCGTTATGTGCCGAATCACAATTAATTACATCAAATGTAATTAATTATGTTCGAAAGTTGTCTGGTTCTCCCAAAGTTATCGGTAACACAATTTGTCTAATCGGCATCATGGAAGGACCAGGAATTATACCATAAAATGGATGGATTGTGGGTTTGATCTTCGACCAAGGAATTTGCATCTTGTCAAGAGTTTTGATCAATAATAGGTCCAAAAGACTACCCCCATCGATCAGAACCCTTTCGACCCTAGCATTGCTAATTATTGGGATAATGACCAAAGGAAGTCGCAATGGTCGTGTGAATCCCGGTCGAAGGTTAAGAGAGTTTCTGACCAATGAGGATATTGAGGATCTCCAAGGGGAGCTTCAACTTTATTTACCTCATGGTAAAAATTTTTGAACTGATGCTTAGAAGCATAAGAAGAACCACCAAAAATAATATTGACATGATTTTGGGGTACCTGGTAAGACATTTCTTAGTCTCCATCAGCGTCCCTAACCTCGCAGGCTTGGTCTTGCCATGGTATGGTTGGCATGGGTCCAATTCCTTGATAGAAATCATCCAATTTCTTCAACCAATTACGACAGTTTTTGAGGTCATGTCCCGAAGAATTATAGAATGGACACCACTTCTTGTTTCCTTGCGGGTTAGCTTGTTTTCCTAAATGGCCGCTGTTGCGACCACTTGAAGGATTTTTATTCTTAAATGGAAACTTATTACCTTTTCCTGACGACGGTTTGTCGGCAATGGCAACATCTCAATATTGTCTAGCCCGATTCTTCTTGGACTTCTTAGACTTCCCGCCCGATGAAGACTCTGGTTTCTTGCGAGAATCGTCCTTTTTGTCGTTCTGGAGACCTGGTTGAGGAGGCAAATTCTCTTGATCCACCATCCTATTCCATTACACGGCCTCGGCCGCATCAGAATAACGATCAGCCATGTCAAAAGATCGGCTACTGATCGAGGCGGATGGATAAGTAAATCTTCGGTGAATCTTTGATATCGAATGGCATGTTTGAATGCCCTGATAATGGAACTATCAGAGATGTTAGGAATGGTATTTTCTCACTCCAACAAATCTCTTGACAAACTGCCGAAGAGTTTCCGTAGAAGTTTGGCGCAAGCGATGAAGATCATCCTCCTTGCCAGGTTTCTGATAACAATTTTGGAAATTTTTGAGTATTGCATCACACAATATCTCCCAATTGTAGATCGATTGATGAGGACATCACTCCTATGGATATGGATACCGCTGTAACTCATGGCCCAAAAACACGAGCACGTGCAAAACGACTCAATTACAAGGTGACCTCATTCCTAAGTGCTAATACTTGTTCTAATGAGAATGTGCTGCTGCATAACCTTCCTTGTGATATGTTGTTACTTAGGAGTATGGGAGAGGAGATGCCAAGTCAAGGGGACCCCATCCACATTCCACATTCCACATTGCAACACCTATAAGCCACGTTCAAGTCAAGTCCAAGCCCAATTGATGCCATCCATGTACTTCAATTTGGGCTACAATTCGACTCGGAGTCAGCCTGACAGCACTGGACTAAAAAGGCCATAACTCCCTCATACGGAGTCCGTTTGGGCTGATCCACCACTCGTTGGAAAGCTTATTTCAATATATTTCCAATGGATAGAAGCCCACTGCATTATTAGTTCGGGAAGGCCTCCAAATAGACGCGACAAGTTGCTGCTATTGCAGACTCCGCATCTGAACCATTGATTAGTCGCCCTTGTCATTTGTTCCAGGACCTGGTTTGATGAGAGATAATCTCAACTTTGTTCGTTCTAAGATTCAGATTGTTTCTTTCTCGTTCTTGCTCGTCTCCTCTACTGCATGCAGGAATCCACCCTCGTGGTAAGGTCTTCCGGGCGTGAGCACGGTTGATAACGAAAGGTGCGTGGGTGTAGCGATTGCAAGGATTCAATCTTGCTAGTTGGAAGCCTTGGAACGCGAACATCTCTGTTCCACAAAAGTAGAACCTAACGGAAGATCGGGCCGCCGAGTGCATCATTGACCCTTCCGGTTGATTAAACAACCAGGTCCTCGCCGGTCCTTCAAGAACCATTGACAAGTAGTTTTCCATTACACATCATCTCCCCCTGCCGCTTGGATGGCAGTGATGTAGATCTGAAGAAACTCCGATGGATTTTGAGTTCCATCGAACCTTTCGATCGTTCCTAGTTTAAACTTATCTAGCCAGACCACAGCACAGAGGCCTGGCAAGAAAGTCTTACAACCAACATAGGAACTGCGGAAATGTCTGCAACCTTCCGTATGGTCGCGGGCGACTTCACCCTGAGGAGATATACCTCGTGATCCTAGGAGAGAATGGACTGGCACGATCTTAATTGTGAGAACTCCCAACTCGTCTGACCTTGTCATGCCGAATTGGCCCTGTTGGCAATCGATGGCGCCTCCCATGACTAGAGTGAGAATAATTCTACTCATGAGAATGAATTGTAGAAAGGGATGACGTCGTCAGAGTGGCATCAGATGCAACTTCATCGAGTGTGTCCACAAGGACTCTGACGAAGGTTGTTTTATCCGCATCTCCTAAGTCAGGAGGAGGGTTACGCAGTGTATCTGCGAGCACACGAATTTGGTCTTGTGTGCTCTTTCTGGGCGCCATAGGAGTCAGTGTTTCTTCAATCGCCGAGGGATACTTTGGGGCCAAAGATGGTGTCTAGTCGTGCCTGCGACCATGCGGATGACGAGAAGTACTAGGAGTGGGATCTCGAACAATGGCATCATGGTGAGATTGTGAAGGTGTAAGGCTTCCTTAGTGGCCTTGCGAACCGCATTTTCTCGTTGCTCGTGGTCCTGATCCTCCTTTTATCTGTGCTCTTGTTCCTCCCTGGAAATTGCTGCTCAGGAGTTTCCTCCGATAGCGCAACAAATTCTTGAGGGACCAAGGTTGCAGACGGGGAAAACATCCCTCCTTGTTCTGAATCAGATTCAAAATCGAAAAGAGATTGGAGATTGTCCGGGTCAAACTTTCCAGGACTAAACTCTGAATTACCATCGTCCACACCCTCTGGAGCAATGTGTTGTGGTACATATTCAGCCTCTGATGTGGTAGGACTCACTTGAGGCGTTTGTTCCATCTTCTCTGGTTCTTGGTTGATGGACATGACTAGAGTTGAAGATTCATCCTCAGGATATTCTTCAAGGACACCCTCACGATCAACCTCTTCCATAGGAATGGGATCATCAGATGAGGGCATCTGAACATGAGCATAGTTGTCGAGATCGAAATCATTCTCGGAATCGTATGCTCCTGATATAGCTTATTAGAGTTCCTGATGAAAGGAAACACCCTAAGAAAGGCCCCACGGTGGGCGCCAGCTGTCAACGATTGGGACTCAGAGTCCTTTGTCGATCTTATGCAGATTTGTGAGTAGGAAGTGGAGACCTTTCAGGGTGTCTATCAAGTAAGTTAAGACAAGTATAAAATAGAGACACAAAGAATTATACAGGTTCGAGCCTTCAATAGATTGAGTAATAACCCTACGTCCTGTGGTGGTTTCACTATATATGAGAATGTTTACAAAGGAAGAGAGATTGTCACAGAAGTTGGCAATCACTCAATGCTTCTGCCTATTGTCTATTTCTTGAGTTGTTCAAGTCTTTCGATCCCCTGCTCATGTACATCTGTCACCCTTTTATACTAATCGAAAGGATGCTAATGTAGAGCAGTTCTGGGGGTTTAGATGGTTGCTAATATGCAGTTGCATAACTGCACTTTAATCTTTATCTCCTCACTGGTTAACATGTACAATTATGGATAACCGCACATCTTAACCTCCTAGTGGTTGTCCTCAAACGTGGGAGAGGAAATTATCTTATGCTTAAATCGTGACCGGAAAACTTAGTCACTACTTAGCTCGAGTGATATCCTAATCACGGATAGCTTGTGACCATAATCTGGTCTTGAGTCCGCATCCTTCTAGTCACGGGAAGATAGTCCCCGCGGTCAGAATATTCTGCTAGAATTCAGGACCCCATACCATATCCGAAATATCTTAGACATGATATACATAAATAAATGACTACCTCGAGTAATAATTCTCATCACCTATGTCCACTAGGATGCCGTTGGCGGGACATTCTAGGGCCGAGGTTTGCTGTGTCATGGAAAAGTTGTGCAAGGCGCAGAGTTTCTTCTGTGGTCATGCGATCCTCTTCTTCTCACCGCCCGCGAGCTTCATCTTCTTGCCGTTTGCGATCCACTTCTTCCTTAGCAAGTCGTTGCTCTGAGGTCTCCTCGGAAAGGCCAGCGACTTCCCATGGAGCCGAAACCACAGACGGGGAGAACATCTCCTCCTTTTCTGATTCATACTCAAAGTCAAGGAGGGAATTAAAATTGTCTGGAGCAGATTCTTCCAAACCGAACGAATGGTAATCCCCGGGATCACCTATATTTGACGCAGAAGCATTGGAATCCTCAGCGCTCGCGTTGGTCAAGGCAATGGGTTGTAGCTCATACTCGCCTTCGGATGTGGTAAGGCTTACAGAGGGCGAGTGAACTACTCTTTCAGGTTCTCGGTCAATGGACGTGACCGGAGCTGGAGAAGAGTTCTCCTTGGCATATGGTTTGAGGGCGACATCGATCTCTTCCATAAGAATGGCGTCCATCCATGATATCGGTGTAGCTGGCGAGATCGAAGTCATTCTCCGAGTCAAATGCATAGGTCATAGGATCCGTAGATACGACAAGCCTTGGTGAAGAAAATGTCTTGACTTTTGTCCCCATGATCGGTGCCAGCTGTCAACGATCAGGACAATGTACCAAGCCGAATTTACAGAAATTTGTGTTATTTAGAAGGGGGACAGTATCTGTCAATCACCAAAGAACATCACCATAGACATAAGACCAGACACACTATGTTTATATAGGTTCAGGCCCTCATAGTTTGAGTAATAGCCCTACTCCTGTTGGATTTTCACTATCAGAATGATGGATACAAGTGCATATATTATAGTTTAGCAATCTCTGTATTATCCTCTCTAATTTGATCTCCTATCCCCCTAAACAAGCTCTAAGCCCTTTTTATACTCATCAAAAGGCGTCGGTTGCTTCATTAGAGGGATGATTGGCAGTTGCAAACAGTTGCTGTCCACAAGTTATGACGTGACGGTTATGGAT
Organism: Pharus latifolius; assembly: GCA_019359835.1. Lineage (NCBI taxonomy): Eukaryota > Viridiplantae > Streptophyta > Magnoliopsida > Poales > Poaceae > Pharus > Pharus latifolius. The sequence continues at coordinate 48,830,208 of CM033319.1, read as the reverse complement.
AACTGCACGTTCATCCTACTAAATAGTTATCTTGTCAGTGAAGAGAGACTCATATTACCCTGGGAATAATGGAACGTATTGGTCAGAGAGTGGTTATGGTCTGTCAAACATGACAGCATAACCGCATAACCCTTAGACCAAAGTCGGTAAGATAAGTCTCGACCAAACTTTCCTTTCTTGATTCGAAGGCACTTCCAGGCTTAATATTTGCCTTAATTCACTAATCATGGTAAGGATAAAGAAACCACTATCGATCTCCTCGTAAAGAAGTTTAAAGATAACCCTCTTATTGTTTGGTTGCATACTGGCTGCAACCATGTATTGGGGATTACCATGTCTCCACGACCAGAGTGACCATGGACAGTGTAATACATTCGACTACGGACTCTGTGACCATAGATATTGTGATCACAGAGGTCGCAGCCACAAACATGGAAACCATGGATACTGCGCTAGCATAATGGTCATCCGTGATGGGCCTTTGTGTCTGGTCAACAAGATGGGACGGATTATGTCCAGAAGATCTTGGACTATCACATGATCTCTCTCTGTGGTCGTGAGCGACCACAGAAAGGCACAAGCAAATAACTTGGGTAATAATCTCTGTTAGGAGCTTCTCCATCCCTTGCAACATTGGTACGGTACATGTTAATTCAGCTCTTTGCGACCTAGGCGCAAGCGTGAGTGTGATGCCTCTTACCATCACACAACGTTTGAGCATGGGTGAGATCAAGCCTACACGTATGGTTTTGTATATTGCTGATCGCTCGGTGAGATTAAGCTTACACGTATGGTTTTGTTTAAAATGTCTAAGCTTGTTAACTACCCTATGTATGAGGAAAAACTTTGCAGTGTGAACGATCTAGAAGAAGTCCTAGAAGAGGAGTCACCACTTACACTCAATTTGGAAGAAGGAACGAATGAAATATTTGAAAATGAAAAAATAGACAGCAATGAAGAAGACGAACAAAATGAAGAAGAACCAACAAAAGAACCATCCAAAAAGAACATCTTTGATTCCAACACCTCTGGTAAGAAAAAGGTAAGTAAACCTACACTTAAAACTCTTCCTTCCTCGCTGAAATATATGTTTTTGGATGATGATGAGATGCAACCCATTATTGTTAATGCAAAATTGACCAATTTGCAACTACAAAAATTGATTTCTTTACTTCGTGTGCATCACAATGCCCAAGGTTATTCAATTGATGATATCGAAGGAATTAGCCCTGGAATTTGTATGCATAGGATCTCTCTAGTTGATGAAACAAAAACCTCCGTTGAACATCAACATAGACTAAACCCTAACTTGTAGGAAACTGTTAAAGCTGAAATTTCTAAACTACAAGATGCGGGTATCATATATCCTATTTCTTATAGTAATTGGGTTAGTCGTGTTCATGTAGTTCCAAAGAAAGAGGGTATGACTGTGGTTAAGAATGCTAACAATGAATTGATCCCTACTAGACTTGTCATCGGATGGCGCATGTGCATTGATTACCACAAATTGAATAGAGCCACTAGGAAGGATCACTTTCCATTACCTTTCATCAATCAAATGTTGGAACGATTGGCCAAACATTCATACTTTTGTTTTCTTGACGGGTATTGGGGGTTTTTTCAAATCCCAATTCATCCCGATGATCAAGAAAAGATGATGTTTACATGTTTGTTCGGTACTTTTGCTTATCGGCGAATGCCGTTTGGGCTATGTAACACGCCTGCGACCTTTCAGAGATGTATGATGGCTATTTTTTAGATTTAATTGAGGAAATAATGCAAGTTTTTTGGATGATTTCAGCATTTATGGTTCCTCTTTCAATGCCTATCTACATAATCTTTGTTGAGTGTTGTGCAAGTGCGAAGAACTAAACCTTGTGCTCAATTGGGAAAAGTGTCAATTTATGGTTCAAGAAGGCGTGGTGCTTGGCCACGTAATTTCTGAATGAGAGATTGAAGTCAACAAGGCAAAGATCGATGTCATCGCGAGTCTTCCACCACCAACCAATGTGAAGGGCTTATGCAGTTTCTTGGGACACAGGTTTTTACCGTCGTTTCATTCAAGAATTTTCAAACACTGCTAATCCTCTCACCCAATTGCTTAGTAAAGATGAACCATTTAATTTTGATAAAAAATGTCTTGATGCCTTTAATAAATTGAAACATGCATTAACTGCTACTCCCATCATCCAACCTCCAAATTGGAATGAACCTTTTGAATTGATATGTGATGCTAGTGATTATGTAATTGGCGCTGTTCTAGGGCAACGAACAAATAAAGTTTTACATGCTATGTACTATGTAAGAAGGACATTGGATGATACTCAAATTAATTACGCCACAACTAAAAAAGAATTGCTTGCTGTATTATATGCCCTAGACAAATTTCGTCCATATTTGATTGGTTCAAAAGTTATTGTGCACACTGATCATGCTGCTCTTAAGTATCTTTTGACCAAGACAGAAACCAAGCCACGACTCGCACGATGGAACCTACTACTGCAGAAGATTAATTTGGAAATTAAAGACAAGAAAGGTGCTGAGAACATCATCGCCGATCATCTTTCACGATTCTTCACCGACACCACCGACGTTCACATCAATGATGCCTTACCTGACAAGCACCTTCACTTAATTCAAAAAGACCCATGGTACACCAATTATGCTAACTATTTATTTAACCATGAACTTCCTCCAGGGTTGACATACAGACAACACAAGCACTTCCTCTACAACATCCGACGTTACTACTGGAACGATCCGAACCTTTTCAAAAAGGAAGTTGACAACATCTATAGAAGATGCGTGCCCGACCATGAGATCCAAAGTGTTTTTGAACATTGTCATCATCTCCATGTGGCGAACATGCCGAAGCTTCAAAAACAACAGCAAAGAAGGTGTGGCACTGTCATGAATGGATTGGGCACTCAAACTCTCCGACGTTCTTTAGGCGTATCGCACCGCATTCAAAACTCTGCTAGGTATGACGCCTTACAAAATTGTATTTGGTAAGAATTACCATTTTCCTGTTGAATTGCCACACAAGGTGTTATGGGTGTTAAAAGAATTCAATTGGAACTTCGACAAAGTCGGGCAAAGGTGAATCCTTGAATTGCATGAGCTGGAAGAGTTTCGGAACAAATCTTATGAAAGTGCCCTCATTTACAAAGACAACACGAAGAAGTGGCACGACAAACGGATCCTCAACCGTAAGTTTAAAGAAGGTTATTTAATTTTAGTATTTAATACGCGGTTGAAATTATTTTGAGGAAAATTGAAATCGCGATCGACTGGGCCTTATGCATGTCTATGATTGGGAGAATATCCCAAGCCGAACTTACACGAATTTAATTTGTTTAGCAGGGGGATGGTTTCTATCAATCTCCAAAAGGAACCAACGCAAAAATAGAACAAGACATGCTGTGTTTATACAGTTTTGGGCCCTCGAAGTTTGAGTAATAGCTCTACTCCTGTTGGATTCTCACTATCAGAATAATGGATTACAAGGTATATTTTTCTATCTCAATCCCTTGATAAGTCTTAATTTGGTACAATTTTACCCTAGGTAAGTGCAAAAATCATGTTTAAAACTCCTTTGATATGACATTTTATGTGCAAATTTTCATCATTTTTACAAAATGCTTTCACAATGGTATTCTCTATGTTGCAGGGATCAGGCCTACCAAATTTGAGATAATTTGGACTTCATTTGACCCAAAATCTGGACAGAGGAAAAGAATTGTAGTCGAAAGCCAAGGAAAAATGGGCTGGTTGAAAGCAAAAAGGAATTGTACTCTAGTTCTAATACACGCCCGTGGTAGAAAACTACTTGGATTCGAACACAAAGTGAGCTGCGGTCGAAAACGTACCCGATTCGAACACTACCAAGTTTACTGGCCATTTGATTGAATTTTTGGATGGATTAGATGGAGCCACATGTCCTGGTCGAGTTCAAATTGGATTCAGAGGCTTTAACTGGTCGAATTAGGCTCGGTTTTTGCTGGTTTTGATCCAGACTGGTCAAATAAGTTTGGTTTTAGTCAGTTTTTGTCGGTTTGGATTGAAACTGGTCGAAACTTGGTCGAATTTGATCCGAATTCAATTGTTCTTGTCCCAATTGAAGTCATAGTCTGTCAAGGAGTTGTTTTTGGGCAAGTTTACTTGTGTTCTATAAATAGAGAAGCTTTTGGCTGAAGGATACTGACTAGAGGGGGATGAATAGGAGGCTTAAAAATTTTTCAACTAAAAACAACTTTTGCAAAAAAAAGACTAAGAGCAAATAAACTGAAACAATTTAATAATATTTTGCACTAAGAAAGAGTAAGAAAATCAAACACAGTGATTTATCCCAAGGTTTCAGAGATTCGCCCCATTACCCCTGTTCCTCGTTGAAGCACTCAAATGAATGAGTCTTGCTTCAATATCCACGAAGGATATTTTTCACTAAGGTTGCTCCTTCTCCACTCCGGATAGGTGAGCACCAATGCCTTTCACAAAATATGCCAAGCCTCTCCAATAACCTCCGTTAATGGAGAGGTCAACGGCTAAACCTCCAAACCATCTAGGTGAGGGCGTCCACCAAGAGTAACAAGTCGCAAGATCTTCTCTTAATCCCCAAAAAATACCGAGAAACTCTTAAGGATGCAAATGAATGCTCTCAGAAGATCTCTCTCAATCACAATGAATGATACTTGATCAAAAGATCAAGATTTTAGCACTTGGGCTCAAGTGTATATCAAAAAATATATCTCTTGGTTCTTTAGAAAAACTACTCCAAAAAATGTTTATAAACACTGATCAAATCTACCCAAAAGTGTTTATAAAACTGATAAAAAATGTGAACAGAAGCTTCTAAAAAATCTGCTCAAACACTGCTCAAAGATTTTCTCAAAAGTGTTTGTAAAACTGATCAAAAATTTGTTCGAAAAGTGTTTATAAAACTGATCAAAAATGTGCTTGAAAACTGCTCAAAAACTATTTAAAAACTGCTTGAAAATGTGAACAGAAACTGCTCAAAAATCTACTCAAAAAGTGTTTATAAAACTGATCAAAAATGTTTGTAAAAACTAATCAAAAATCTGTTCGAAAAGTGTTTATAAAACTGATCAAAATCTGCTCCAAAGAATTTTAAAAACTACTTGAAACTTCTTCTAAAAACTGTTCAAAAGAGTAAAGAAATGATGCTTGAAGGTGTATATGAGAATATGGCTTGAGATGTATGAGACTATGGCTCAAGATGTGTTAGAATACTGATCAAAACACCAATATATATAGCCCAACCTCTCAGCTAGCCGTTGTAGTCGATAAGGAAAGAAATCAGTACAGCTAACAGCAAACTTCGACCTCTAACAGCTAGTAAATAGCCGTTGGAATGTTTGGTCGAATGAACAGTATTACTGGTCGAATGAACAGTGTTACTGGTCATATGAACAGTGCTCGAGTGACCTCTGGTCAAATGAACAGTGCTCAAAAGACCAGTTTCAGTCCTCTTTGAAATCTATATATATATATATACATTAGATTTCGACCAAGAATATGAATGAATGCGAATGCAACATATGACCTAAGAGTTCCTCAGTTTTTGCCAGAACTAAAAAAGATTTTGCAACTCCTTTTAATAGTACGGTTAAAAACTAAAAAGAATTTCTATAAAATCTGGTCAAACTCCAAACTCTGAGACTGGTACAATAAATAAGTACTTCCCTTAGGTCTTTGCTGCTTCCTTCTTGGCGACCTAGCACTTGCAACCTTGGCTCACTACCTTGCGCGACACTGCTACCTTCTGCTTGTGTCCTTGGACTGCGACCTCGGGCAACACTGCGATCTTTGCAGATCCTCCCAGATCACTTGCAAACTTTATAGAAATAATACTGCATACAAATAGCTCAAAGACACGGTTAGTCCAAGACACTTAATGTCATCAATAATCAAAATCAACCCAAAAAGGGTCTAGATGCAACAATCTCCCCCTTTTTGATGATTGATGACAACAAGTGTTGAAAACGAATAAAAATTAATGACTCCCCCTAAGTGTATGCACGGGCATTAGATATACAAGAACTCCCCCTGAATGCATGCATATATAAATACACAAATGAGTCATTTGAGAGTCCACAATGAATAAACAATGAGCATATAAACTATCAATAATGTCATACAAGAATCTCTCCCCAATCTCTCCCTAATCTCTCCCCCTTTGACATCAAACACAAAAAGGCGGGAGGACAGCAAAGCAGACATTTAACTTGCATTTGATATATCAATAATATTCAATTCACTTCTAAGAAAGCAAAATCTGGTCTCATCTAAAGGTTTGGTGAAGATGTCTGCTAGTTGCAAGTCAGTTCTTGCATAATTCACATCTATGTCCCCTTTTGCCACATGATCTCTTATAAAATGGTGCCTAACATCAATATGCTTTGTTCTAGAATGTTGAACCAGATTGTTTGCAATCTTTATGGCACTTTCATTATCACACAAGAGTGGCACTTTGTCAAAGAAAATTCCATAATCCAAATGGGTTTGCTTCATCCATAAAATTTGAACACAACAACATCCTGCTGAAACATATTCTGCTTCACTATGGAGAGAGCTATGGAATTTTGTTTCTTAGATGACCAAGAGACTAGTGATCTCCCCAAAAGTTGACAACTACCAGATGTGCTTTTTCTATCAATTTTGCAACCCGCATAATCTGAATCTGAGTAACCAATTAATTCAAAATTTGCATCTTTAGGGTACCAAAGTCTTATATTTGGATAGCATTTCAAGTACCTAAGAATTCTTTTAAGAGCAATTAAATGGCATTCCTTAGGAGATGATTAAAATCAAGCACATAAGCAAACACTAAACATGATGTCGGGCCTAGATGCGGTAAGATAAAACAAGCTACCAATCATAAATCGATAAAGTTTAGAATCAACCGCTTTTCCGTCGTTGTTCATATCGAGATGTCCATTAGTGGCCATGGGAGTTTTGATGGCTTTAGCATCTTCCATCCCAAAGCACTTGAGAAAGTCCTTCATATACTTGGATTGACTCACGAGCATTCCATTCTTGAGTTGCTTGATTTGAAGTCCAAGGAAGAACCTTAGCTCTCCAATTATCGACATCTCAAATTCCCAAGACATCATTTCTCCAAACTCATGACAAAAGGATTCATTAGTAGACCCAAATATGATATCATCAACGTATATTTGACATACAAAAAGATCTTTCTCAACCACTTTTGTAAATAGGGTTGTGTCTACCTTCCCAATTTTAAAACCTTTTGATATGAGAAAGTCTCTAAGGCGTTCATACCAAGATTGAGGAGCTTGTTTAAGTCCATAAAGAGCCTTAGAGAGCTTATATACATGATTTGGAAAATTTGAATCTTTAAAACCAGGAGGTTGTTCCACAAAGACTAATTCAGATATTTCTCCATTTAAAAATGCATTTTTCACATCCATTTGAAATAATTTGATGTTAAAATTTGATGCAAATACAAGAAGAATGTGAATAGCTTCTAATCTTGCTACAGGTGCAAAAGTTTCACCAAAATCCAAACTTTCAACTTGAGAATATCCTTGTGCAACAAGACGAGCTTTGTTTCGTGCTACTACTCCATTCTCATCTTGTTTATTTCTAAAAACCCATTGTGTTCCAATCACGTTATGAACCTTAGGTCTTTCTACTAATGTCCAAACTTTGTTTCTACTGAAATTATTTAGTTCTTCATGCATGGCATTTACCCAATCCGGATCACTAAGTGCTTCATCTACAAATTTAGGTTCCAAGGAAGAAACAAAAGAATAATGTTCACAAAAAGAAGCAATACGAGATCGAGTTTGAACACCCTTACTAACATCACCTAAGATTTGATTCGGGGGGTGATCTTTGGCGAACGTTTGATGAAGTCGCGGGTTTTGTGATGCTTGATCATCATTCTCTTCAGTCTCTGGTTCAAGGTCTTCTTGACCAGCATTATTGTGGGTGGTCACAGGTTGAGCAGCATTAGTATTTGTGGTCGCAGGTCCATGTTCGACATCAGCCTGAGTGGTCGCGGGTGATTTATCCTTTCGACCAGGTGACTTTTGTTCTTCATTTCTAGGTTTGATATCACCGTTGGTCATCTCCTTCATAGCTTCGTTCAAGCCACTGTTGCCTACATCATCAAAATCCTCATGCTCTCCTTGAGAGCTGTTAGATTCATCAAATTCTACATTGCATAATTCTTCAATGCATTCTGGTGTAGTGTTGAAAACCCGATAAGCTTTACTAGTGGATGAATAGCTAACTAGAAAACCCTTGTCAACTCGTCTTTGAAATTTTCCAAGATGCATGCTCTTTTTAAGAATATAACATTTGCAACTAAAGACTCGAAAATATGAAATGTTTGGTTTTCTCCCTATAATCAGTTCATAAGGAGTTTTGTTCAAAAGCGGATGGGTATAAAGATGATTGATGGCATAATATGCTGTGTAAACCGCCTCTGCCCAAAATAGGGTACGCCTCTTGTACTCATCGAGTATTGTTCTAGCCATTTCAATCAATGTCCGATTCTTCCGTTCTATAAAACCATTTTGTTGAGGTGTGTAGGGCACAAAAAATTCATGTTTGATTCTGGTCTCATCACAAAAATCAGTGAAGTCAGAATTTTGAAATTTTCCACCATGATCACTACAAATTTTCTTAATGGAGAGTTCAAATTCCTTTTTAGCTCTTTTTGCAAATCTTTTAAAACAAGAGGGGGTTTCAGATTTGTGAGCTAAGAAAAACACCTAAGTAAATCTGGAGAAATCATCAATAATAACATAGCAAAAATTATTTCCTCCAATACTTTGATGTTCAGCAGGGCTGAACAAATCCATATGCAAAAGTTCCAACGGTTTGCAAGTTGAAAGAATGTGCTTGGTTTGATGTGAAGAAGCTACTTGCTTGCCCGCTTGACAAGAGCTACAAGGTTTATCCTTTTCAAAATTCACATTCTTCAAGACAACTACCAAATCATGTTTTAAATGCTTTTTAAGTTGATGTATTCCAACATGTGCAAGTCTCTTATGTCAAAGCCAACCCTTCGATGTTTGAGAAACGAGTCATATTGAAAGAGATGCATCTGTTGAGTTGAAATCAACAAGATAGATATTTCCAAAATGAAAATCTTTGAAGATCAAAGAGTTGTCTTTTAAATTTTCAACTAAAACATTTTTAAGAGAAAATATGCAACAAAATCCAAGATCACAAATTTATGCAATGGATAACAAATTAAAATTCAATGATTCAACAAGTAAAACATTTGAAATTGAAAGATCATGAGATATAGCGATTTTACCCAAGCTTACCACATTTCCTTGACGATTGTCGCCAAAAGTGATCTTTTGGTTTTCACTTGAGTTATCTTCCAATGAGGTGAACAACTTTTTGTTACCGGTAATGTGTTCGGAGCATCCACTATCTAGCACCCAATATTTGCCACCGGTCTTGTAGTTCACCTACAAAAACAAAAGAATCAAGTCTTTTTAGGTACCCAAACCCTTTTGGGTCGTTCGATGTTAGCAATCAAAGCTTTGGGCACCCAAATAGATTTCTTCTTTTTGTTTAGCATGGGTGCACCAACAAACTTTGCTATCGCATATCCTTTCTTTGACCTCTTAAGCATGTAGCATGCATCAAAATAAGTTGAAGTCATTAAAGGACAAGTATCATGAGAATGACCTACTTCATGGAATCTAAAGCAAAATTTGTTGCATGCTTTTACAAAAATGGTTTTGGTGTTTAATTTATTTCCTTTCTTCGGAAAGTATCCAAGTCCTTTTCTAAATGATCATTTTTGTCTGCTAAGAATAAGATCAAGAGATACTTTTCCCTTTGTAACAATTTTCTAATCCTTTTCCAAGCTTCTTAATTTGTGCCTTAAGCTCATTATTTTCATTTAAGATTATTTCATTAGAAAATGATGTATGGCATTGTAACACTTTATTATTCGAACTAGAAGCACAAGGTGTATCAAATAGATTATTCCAACTGGTTGACATATCATTTTCAGTGATAGCATGTGGTAGATCATCAACTAAGTCACAAGAAATAGCTACATCTACCTTAGTAGGTGCATTGGTGATATCCTTGATGAGAAGACTTTCATATGAGTCTTTTAAATCAGAGTAAAGAGTACGTAAAGAAGAGTGCTCTCCTTTAAGTGCTCTATACTTCTTATTTGTTGTCGCGCCCCGAAACTGGGACTACGACTACTCCTGTAGAGACCTAGCACACTGCAGCTAGTCCCATATATGCATAACATACACATACCCTTGACTTCCCAGGATAAGTCAAGCACAGGAGTATATTACATTGCATCAGAGTAACTTCCAAAATATTTAAGCAGTGTGGCCTGCTGGCCTTGATATTACATAAGAAGATTACAATGCCTTCACGGCATACATGGTTTAGCAAAATAACAACTACACAGCAGAAGATAGGTGACCCACTCACAATGAGAAGTGGACGGCAGAACAACACACATCAGGGCACTGACGGAACTGACTCTCCTCCTTCTGGATCCAAGAAGTTCTTCACGCCTTCATCTTGGTTATTGAACGCTCCAACTATTGATTTGTAGGTTGCAAGGGTGAGCACTTACGTACTCAGCAAGTCATAGGTAAGAGTAGATACATATAGTAGTGATGATATGAACCTAGACTAGTCAAGAATTATGGATGTTTGTAAAATAATCTTTTTCTTTCATACCTCATCTCATGACAGCACTTTCATAATATAACATCATCATTCATGTTCACTAGATTATAGCACTACCGCGACACGTCGACACACGACAGCCCACGGCAGCACTCCTTATCATGACAACATATATCATTTGGGTAATCTTGATTTAACACATTTTATTTAGAAAATAATACTTGTGTCACACCCCGTGGATTTAATCCACCGCAGCAGACTCCTATAAAACCCGGGAGCTCGGAGTATGCGAATACGTTTTTAACTCTGCAGAGAGGTACCAATTTACCCTCAAGATACTCCACTTTCAAGCGTTTCCTATCATAACAAAATGATTGGATCCCTGACTCACTTCATATTGTGAGTGGCAAGGTGGAGATAACAAGAACTTTTGTTATGTATCACTCACAATTCACCCCTGACCCTGTGGCTCTCCGCGAAGCACAGTTGTGGTAGGTTGTATCCTAACCTCCACCCCTCCTCATATTCCCATTGCTGGGTCAAATACCAGATCACCTTCAGTGATATTGTGGGAACCATCCCTATGTCAATCATGCATTACTACACAACTCATGCAGGGTTTCATGTGCGATCTGCATAAGTACTTGTTCAGGCATGTCCCATACCAGGCTTGCGGTTAGCACGTTGTTCATGCCACTAGATGCACAACACAAGGTTCTAGTCCTTATATGCCAGTGACCAGACCATCCACAACCCTGCACCTTCAGTGCCTGCTATCCTTCGCAGTTTAGCACCTCCAGTGCTACCACCATCCATACCATTTTTCTGGTCACGGCTAGGGGTTTTATTTCATGAATATATAAGTATATAAATACATATATAATAGTTCATGGCTCAAAACTTGTTTATTTCACATTTCACAGATAACCAGTCTAGTACTGCCAATTCATAAATCAACCATTCTCAATCTTTCTTATGCAATATTATCTATATTCAAGGTTATGTTATAGCAACTCTTAAAATATAGGTTCAAGATGACCAAGGATATGACTTGCCTTCCGCGTCGTAAGATACAGCAGTTGATGACGGGTCAACAGCAAAATCCTTACAGTTAGCTTCTGGATCTGCTCGACGACAAATCAAACAATACACACAAATATTACTTATTATATTAAAATGTTTTATGATCTATATGCAGATATGCTTAACAAGAATGACTGAACGATATTGGAGATAATTGGGATTGCAAGCTGAACTGAGTTGAGATTCTAGGGTTTCAAGGAATTGGCTAAGGATAGGTGTTAGATGCTGTTAGAACCTCAAGGTTGCAATAAGAACATCAGTATTGTGGCTGGTTTGATCAAAAACAGCGAATGTCAGCAGATTGACATTCGGGTCAAGTCTCTGACATAGCTTCAAGGAAAGCTAGAGAGCTTATCTCAAGTTGTGAGAGTAGAAGAAAGTGTAGATCATAACTCTACAAATTCAGTGGACAAAGTGGCTCTCAAATTGCACAATCAGAAGTGGGTAAACAAGGCCAATGCCATTGGCTGGCATGCACTGACATAGTGCGACAATGTCAAAAACTAGGGCTTAGCAGCAAATACAATTCAAGGGCTCAAATCAAGTTGTGATAGAAGAAGAAATTATAGATCACAACCTCAGGAATCTAAGCGACAAAGTTATGCTCAAAATGCACATCTGGAAGGAAGTGAAAAGGGCTAATGCCACTGACTGACATAGTCTGGCATTGAATCAAACATAGCCAAAAACTAGGGCTTGCCATATCTTTTGATCTAGAGCTCCAAATGATGCACTACTTTGTCTGGGAGGTAGGCATTGATAACAGGAACAAATGACTCAATAGGATCTAGGGCAGAAGATGGCTGGAAAGTGATGAAAAACAGTGAAGAAGTGTGGTGGCGACACGGCACAGTGAAGCCACTGGACAAGGTTTTTGGCATGGCTATAACTTGCAATATGGACATTTTCAGAGATCGGGCTAGAAGACAAAAATGCTTAGGAGGTTGAAGCACACCTGAAGGACAAGGTGGTTGAAGCTAGATCGGCCGGGAGTGGATTTCCGGTGGCCGGCACCGGAGAAGAAGACACTGCAATTGGGGCTTTTCGATACAGGGGGTTTGAACTCAATTCCAAGCTTGGAGAGTATCTAAGAGGTATGAGGAAGCTATCTGCACAATCAATTTGGCCGGAGGATGGCCGGTGTGGCCTGGCGACGATCGCCGGCGACTGGTGGAGTTCAAAATTGGGAAACCTTCGATTCAAGCTCAATCTGGAAATCTGGATGCATAGGATTGCTTCAAATAGCTCACTGATCATCTTCTTCTACAGAATCGAGAGTTGATTTGGGGTAATTTGGGCTGCATTGCCGGAACAGGGCATATCGGGAATTCCGGCGATCACTGGTGATGAGATGCATGGAAGTTCAATTAAATGATACAGCATGATGAGTGTGATGAGAGGAACTCACTGATATTGTTAATTTGACAGGAGGTGCAGTAGGTGAAGCTGGCACCGTGAAGCCTCGTACTGGACTTGCCGGAGAAGACGACTGCAGCGAGGAGGAGATTTGAAATTGGATAAGTTCTAGTGATGAGAAGATTGCACAAGATATTGGCTGCTTATATAGACCAAAGGGCGGAGCTTGCAAGGAGTGGGCAACAATAAATTTGGCGCCAGTGACTTGACTGGCCGAGCGCAGGCGCAACAACGGCGAGCGGTGATGCGATGGCGCACAGATGATGGAACTGTTGATCAAGCTGTTGCTTCATCGGGACTCAACAATGTCGGGCGGTGCAAGGTGGTGGTGACAAGGATTGGCAAAGCAAAGCAATGTGGCGAGGAGTTGCTGACAACGGCTGCTGCTGGTCGCGCGCGGGAGCAATTGCTGGTCGTCGATGCTGCCACGGCGATGGCTGAGATACAGACGCGTGCGCACAAGCAAGACCAAACATGCACGAGCACAAGTGCATGCGGGGCTTGGCCGGCGGTGAGCATGCACGGTGCAAAAATCACGGCAAAGCTTTGGTCGAAATCTCAGCAGCTGCCCTGGTCGAATTTGGGCTGATTTGTGATTTCAGATTCTTGCTTTGGACTGATCTGTAAATCAGATGATTTAGAGGGTTTAATCTGGAATTGATTGCACTGATCTGATAGACTTGATTCAACAGATGATTTGGCACAGATAGAAGATAAAATTTGAAACATTTGGATGGTTTTTGATATAAACTGAAAACAGAATAGATTACGGAAAAATAGATTTGAATCTCATTGATCTCGAATTCTGGGATTTAGGATTTGATTTTGAGATACTCATAAAAGGAGATTTTGTGTTGAAAAGCATTTGGGAGGTGTTCCTTGAATCAGATTTGGATTTGGAAATGATTTGCAACATTTTACCTTTTCAGGCTTCTAGAAAATCTGGAAAAGGACTGATCTGTGATACTCTTGGACTGATTTGCGAAAAAGGTTTAGATGGTAAAATCTGACTGCCAACTTTTTGGATTAAGGTATTGGCATACCCTTGATCATAATCCAAGAATAATCTAGTCTGAACTTGGCCAAGATTTTGATTAAATCTGAATTTCTGAAACTTAGGGTATTTGGGTAATATAAGATATTTCTGTTTTCGAAAACAGAAAGGAGTTGATAAATCTGGAAGTTAGAGATAGAATTGAATCTGGGTTCTGAAGGCTTTAAAACTCAAGACAGATAGTAGATCAAATCTGAAAAGTCAGATCTTGATTTGGGTCTACAGGATAGATTTTAAGATTTTGGGCTAGAACAGAATAAAGCTGGGGTTGATTTGGCTGATCTAGAAGAGACATATGCATGCATGACTTTTTAAGAAAGAAATTTTCATCCATAAACTCAGGATGTTACATTTGTGATTCCAAAAACCTCATTCAATTCACTAATCATTTCAACTAGTTCATCATATGAAGGGTCAAGAGAGTGTACATTCTCATCACCTTTAGCCATAAGGCAAAAGGATGAACTTGTCAATGTGTTGTTGTTGCCAAGAGCTAATCCGGCTAGCTTCTTGGAACAACCTCCTTCATCATCAGAGTCAGAATCAAAGCTCTCTCCTTCGGACATCCATTCTCCGAAACATGCTTCTTTGTTTGCATCATCGTTTTTCTTGAAGAATTTCTTCTTCTTACCCCAAGATTTGTTCTTGTTTGGACATCTTGATGCTATATGTCTATTTTCATGACATCCATAGCATATGATGTCTTTGAAGTTTGCTTGCTTTGACCCCTTTGGTCTTGTGTCGATATTGACTCCCTTCTTGTGCAACTTACGAAGAAGCTTTTTGATGTTCTTTACAAGAAGGGCTAAATCCTCATCGGAGGAGCCATCGTTTGAATCACCTTTGGAGTTGCCTTTGAATGCCAAGTTCTTCTTTTTCGTTTCTGATGATTCGGCCGCCTCCTTCTTCTCCTTCTGATGCATCTCATGGGTGATGAGATTCCCATAGAGATCGGTAGGTGTGGTGGATGATAAGTCGGAGTTGGTGAGGACCGTCACAAGAGTGTCAAAACTCTCCAGAAGATCTCTAAGCATATTTCTTACAATTTCAATGTTAGTAAAAACAACTCCGAGTCCTTTGAGCTCATTCACAATGTTGTTCAACCGAGTGAACATGGAATCCATGGATTCGGTTGGTGACATGGTGAATGTCTCATATCTTTGCTTAACCATGAGCAACTTTGCCTCCTTGACCCTAGTGGTGCCCTCATATATCTCCTCAAGGGTGGTCTAAACTTTGTGAGTGGTGGTAAGGTTGCTCACGCGGTTGAACTCATTTAGGGACGAACCGGTAAAGAGAGTATTTTTGGCACAGGCATTTAAGTGGTGTTTTCTCCTATCATCATCGGAGTGATTTGTAGGATCAACCGGAGGAGAAAACTCAATCTTAACAATGTCCCAAACATAAAGCCCCTTGGCCTCTAGAAAAACCGTTATACGCACTTTCCAATAGGGATAGTTAGTCCCGTCAAAGATAGGCACACGCCCGGTGTGACCAAGATGAAAACCCTAATTTGTAGCCAACCTCTCTCTAGGCGGTGAAGCCTACTCAAAGGAGAGACCAAGCTCTGATACCACGTTCAGGATCGAGGATGCCGACCAGAGGGGTGTGAATAGGATGCTTTAAAACTTTTCAACTCAAAACAATTTTTAAAAAGAAAAGACTAAGAGCAAATAAACTAAAAAAATTTAATAATATTTTGCACTAAGAAAGAGTAAGAAAATCAAACACGGTGATTTATCCCGAGGTCTCAGAGACTCGTCCAATCTCCCCTACTCCTCATTGAAGCACTCAAATGAATGAGTCTTGTTTCAATATCCACGAAGGATATTTTTCACTAAGGTTGATCCTTCTTCACTCCAGATAGGTGAGCATCGATGCCTTTCACAAAATATGCCGAGCCTCTCCGACAACCTCCGTTAATGGAGAAGTCAACGGCCATGCCTCCAAACCATCTAGGTGAGGGCGTTCACCAAGAGTAGTAAGTCGCAAGATCTTCTCTTGACCCCCAACAAATACCGAGAAACTTCTAAGGATGCAAATGATGCAAATGAATGCTCTCAGAAGATCTCTCTCAATCAAAATGAATGATACTTGATCAAAAGATCAAGAATTTAGTACTTGGGCTCAAGTGTATATCAAAAAATATATCTCTTGGATCTTTAGAAAAACTGCTCCAAAAAATGTTTATAAACACTGATCAAAATATGCCCAAAAGTATTTATAAAATTGATAAAAAATGTGAACAGAAGCTTCTCAAAAATCTGCTCAAAGATCTGCTCAAAAGTGTTTGTAAAACGGATCAAAAATGGTTAGCTCCAAAATTGTTGGTAAAACTGATCAAAAATATGCTTAAAAAGTGTTTATAAAATTGATCAAAATAGTAGAGAAATCTGCTCAAAAACTGTTTAAAAACTGCTCAAAAATGTGAACAAAAACTGTTCAAAAATATGTTCAGAAAGTATTTATAAAACTGATAAAAAATGTTTGTAAACACTGATCAAAAATCTGTTCGAAAAGTGTTTATAAAACTGATCAAAATCTGCTCCAAAAAATTTTAAAAACTGCTTGAAACTTCTTCTAAAAACTGCTCAAAAGAGTAAATAAATGATGCTTGAAGGTGTATATGAGAATATGGCTTGAGATGTATGAGAATGTGGCTTGAGATGTGTTAGACTACTGCTCATAACATCTATATATATATAGCCCAACCTTTCAGCTAGCCGTTGTGGTCGATAAGGAAAGAAATCACTATAGCTAACAGCTAGCTTCAACCTCTAACAGCTAGCAAAATAGCCGTTGGAATGTCTGATTGAATGAACAGTGCTACTAGTTGTATGAACAATGCTCGAGTGACCTTTGGTCGAATGAACAGTGCTCAAAAGACCAGTTTCAGTTCGTCTTTGAAATCTATATATATTTTTTTAAGATTTCAACCAAGAATATGAATGAATGCGAATGCAACATATGACCTAAGAGTTTCTCCCCCTAAGTGTATGCACGGGCATTAGATATACAAGAACTCCCCCTGAATGCATGCATATATAAATACACAAATGAGTCATTTGAGAGTCCACAATGAATAAACAATGAGCATATAAACTATCAATAATGTCATACAAGAATCCCCAATCTCTACCTAATCTCTCCCCCTTTGACATCAAACACAAAAAGGTGGGAGGACAGCAAAGCTGACATTTAACATGCATTTGATATATCAATAATATTCAATTCACTTCTAAGAAAGTAAAATCTGGTCTCATCTAAAGGTTTGGTGAAGATGTCTGCTAGCTGCAAGTTAGTTCTTACATAATTCACATCTATGCCCCCTTTTGCCACATGATCTCTTATAAAATGGTGCCTAACATCAATATGCTTTGTTCTAGAATGTTGAACCGGATTGTTTGCAATCTTTATGGCACTTTCATTATCACATAAGAGTGGCATTTTGTCAAAGGAAATTCCATAATCCAAAAGGCTTTGCTTCATCCATAAAATTTGAGCACAACAACTTCCTGCTGAAACATATTTTGCTTCGATGGTGGAGAGAGTTACGAAATTTTGTTTCTTAGATGACCAAGAGACTAGTGATCTCCCCAAAAGTTGACAACTACCAGATGTGCTTTTTCTATCAATTTTGTAACCTGCATAATTTGAATCCGAGTAGCAGAAAACAGTTGAAATTAACTTGCAATTGTCGAAAACAGTTGACATTAACTTGCAATTATCGAACCTTGGATAGAATTATGCCAGATGGATATGAAACCCCTGAAACCCTAGCTTTTCATTCTTGCTTTTAAACCCCAAATTTCATACTTACAATTTACTGCTTTAAACCCTAGATTGATAGACTTAGTAGTAGATTTAGTTGTCGACAAACAAACCCCAAAATCGTTCAGACTTAATTAGTGATCCATTAACCTAAAAGACGAATACACTTGTTCCTCGCGTATTTGATCCTCAAGTGCTCAAAGATCAACCGTCCACTTGCGGTATTACAAAATCACACCGTTTTAGGTGCGACCTAGTTTTTGGCGCCGTTGCCGGGGAACAACGGTAATTCATCTTTTTAGATTAATTTTCGCTGATATAAGTTAATCTCACTTCTCAATCTTGTTTCTATTTTCTTTTTTCTTCTTTGTGCACCACTAACCTTTCAGAGAAGTAGTGCAAATCTGACACAATCAAGAATGAGCCACATTGGACAATCAAACACCAAAGGAAGCCAAATCACCAAAGATGGGTGTACAAAAGAAATTGAAAGATTATGGAATCCCGTTCAGCATGGGGTTTCAGTCAGGTATTCTTAGACCAACAATTGAAACAAATAAATTTTGAAATTAACCTTGCACTATTGAATCTGATACAACAAAATCAATTCAGTGGTTTTGCCATTGAAGATCCTTCACTGCATCTTCATATTTTTCTTGAGCATTGTGATACTTTTAAAATTAATGGAGTTATGCAGGATGCGCTACTAATGCGTCTCTTTCCTTTCTCTCTTCAAGATAAGGTGAGAGTATGGTTGTACACTCTACCGCCCGCTTCAATAGCAACGTGGAATGAACTCTCACACATTTTTCTCAATAAATTTTTTCCTCCATCTAAAACTACATATATTCGAAACCAGATTGTTTGTTTTACTCTACAGGGAGGAGAATCACTTTACGAAGCATGGGAGCGGTACAAGGAACTTTTGAGGTCATGCCCACACCACGACCTGGAAAAGTGGCTTGTAGTTCAAACATTTTATAACGCTTTGAATTACACGGCACGGATGAATGTTGACACCACAGCTAGCGGTGCACTCATGAACAAAGAGTTGACGAAGCATATGATCTAATTGAAGGTATGACACAAAACTACATGCAATTGGGGAATGAACACGCTGCATCAAGATTGATCCAACCGCAACACCAACTCCCTCAACAACAACAGTCATACCAAGCACCATGGCCATCGTTTCAGCAGCAACAACAACAACCACCATACCGGCCACCTGAGCAATCCAACATCGAGCGCATGCTAGAAGCTTTTCTAGCAAATCAAGAGAAGGAAAAGGTTGCACTGAACCAGAAGATTGACTCCATGTTTATGCACGTTCACATGCCCGAGATTCAATTCGTGCGAATGGCCAATCCCGCATCAATGATTTCTAACTCTCTTCCTTCTCAACCTATCAACCATCATAATTATGAACATATTAATGTTATTCGTGCGAAAAGTGCAGGAACTTTCCAAAAAGAGAAGGTGCAACTGGAACCAACGAAGATGCCTACCAAGGATTTGACGCCGACGACCGAACTTAAGCATGATGATCCACCTACGCTGGCAGACGACCTCGGTAAGGATGAACAAACAAAATTAGGTAATAATGAGGTAACACATGTTTCTAAACCAACTCCATTTTTTCCAAGTTGTTACCTCCAGTCTAATTCCAATGACAACTCCTTTGATACCCTGAAAAAACTGAATGTGACTATGCCTTTTGCTGATCTTATCATTGAAATTCCTTCATATGGAAAATTCTTAAAAGAAATTCTTACAAATAAAAGGGATTTGGATGATTTAGAAACAGCTCAGATTGATATATGTGAGGGTACAATTTCTTTTCATATGGGGAATGAGAAAGTATTGTTTAAATTGCCTGAAATTGCTAACTGCCCTATGTATGAGGACACCACATGCAGGATAGACCCTCTTAAAATTGTATTGTAGGGTAAACAAATTGGAGATGATGCCCTTGATGACAACATAGAGATGAGCAATAAAAAGGATGATCATGCTACTACAAACACATCATCATTGCCCAATCGACTCTTAACGGTAAGCAATCATGACAATCACTACGCGAACAAGGTACCAAAACTCACACCCCTTCCTTCCTCGGTGAAATATATGCTTCTTGATAGAGGTAAACATAATCCTATGCTTGTAGAGGCCAATATAACTGATAACCATCAAGCACATTGATCAATACATTAACACTGCCTCGCAAAGCATTAGGATATTCCATTGACACTAGCACAGAAATGTAGTCTACTAACCCCTATCTTCTAATGGTTATTTGCGATCTAGAAGAAAACTGTTAGTGTACATAGTGCAGAGTGGAGAAGGACATTTCTACTAATGGTTTTGAAGTAAGTTACCATTAGAAAGACTGGCATGATTTTTTCTAACGGTTCAGAATATATTAACCATTAGAAGAAACATATTTCATCTAATGGTTGTATTTTGGGAACCATTAGAATAGATTTGATTTTATTCTAACGGTTCTTTATATATTAACCGTTAGAAGAAACATATTTTGTCTAACAGTTGCATTTTGGGAACCGTTAGAATAGATTTGATTTTATTCTAACGGTTCTTTATATATTAACCATTAGAAGAAATATGTTTCTTCTAACCGTTTTTTTGTTTGGAACCGTTAGAAGAAAGTACGTGATTTAATAAATAGCCTCCACCCTAGATCTACAATCAAACTTCTCCCTCTCGGTTTCCTCTTCTCCCTCTCCCCACTTCGCCGCCTCCCTCGCCACCCGCCACCGCTCCCCCTTTTTCCTCCTCCTTCCTTCTTCTTCTTCCGCCTTAATTGCTTAGACCGCCCCCCAAATCCACTCCTATGCCCGCCCCGATCCCGGGCGTGCCTTCGTCCCATGCCGCTGCCTCCGCCCCATGTGTGCCGCCGCCTAGATCTGTGCCGCCTAGATCCGCACCGCCGCTGATCTCGCTGCGCGCCGTGGCCTCTCATGCCCGCGCCACCTCCTCTCTCTTTCTTCTCCTTCTTCCTTCTTCCTCCTTTCTTCTTCTTCCTCTCTATTTCTTCCTCTGTCCCTGCTTGACCATACCACCACAGCTTCACCAGGCAGCCACCTTCGCCCCGCCTTCCATGCCACCGCTCCTCTTCTCTCCCTTCTCTCTCTCTCTTTCTGGCCACGTCTAGTTCGTGTCACCGGCGCAGCTCAAGCCCTAGGCCACGGCCGCAGCTCCAACACCCATAGCTGCGACGACCAGCTCCTCGACCACGACCACATCCCATGGGCCGATCTCTCCTCCAGCGCCGCGCCTCACCTTCACCGACTGCTCCACGCCGGTGAGCTCCATCCTCTACATCAACAATGGTCTTTTTTTGTTTTCTTTTTAAAAAAAGTTCTGGGTTTGGATTTGGAGCCTGAGCAAGATAGAGTTGCTTTTTTTTTAAGCTGGTTCTAATTTTTGGCTATCCCCAAATTTTTTGGATGCTACCATTCAATAAGTTTGTGGATTCAGGGAGCATTTCGTCCATTTTGAGTGCATCTTTTGATCTTTAGATTAAAAACATAGGTGGTAGTTTTGTTTCTAGTGTATTGATTTTTGGTTGATTAGTTTAGCGTATGGAAAAGAGTGGTTCTTTTTGGCTACTGTTCCGGCTAGTGTTCTGGTAAGAAATGGCGAGTGTTCGGGCTGCCTCAGGTGGTGGATCTACTAGTGGCCTCAGTATCACACAGCATCAATGAACAAAGAACTATGCTGCGAGTTCAACTGATCCTTGCTCTCTGCATTATAACAGGTAGAGTCTGGTACCATTCTTATAGTTCTTCAGTATTTCTTCTACACTATGTAGTCAATGCTTAAGTTCAAATGGGCTTATGATACCGGCCTAGCCCGTCTCGTAAGAGGATGAGAATGGAGCAGTAAGGCGAGTATTCTGTCGTTCTTTCCACAAGGATTAGAGAGAGAAATGTGTAAAACTAGACTAAATCGGTGAATAATAAAACCAAAACAGACGAGAGAAAGAGGGAGAAAATGTCAGACAAAATAAAGAGAGAAACAACTAGTCAACCTAGTGACGTTTAGTTTGTGCTAGATCCATACATGTGTTCGTGAGTACAAGCGATAGTGCCGCAAACGTTCAGTGGTCTCGCGAAAGGAAGGCGAAAACAACTAAAGCGAATACGTCTCTCGACGGTATCAACGAACATGTACGTAAAGAGATAGCACAGACCGTTCCCATCAGCACTCTCAATCATAACCATAACCCAGCAACGAGACCAAGAAACACGACCAGACCTCTTTTAGTATTAATAACCAAATCAGCTATGGAGTGAGCAAAAGTACAATAGCATTCTCAAGCATCTCAGATGAAGCACAACACATGTGATTGACAAAAACAAGGGATTCAATACTACAAAACTCACAAACTTAGGCCAACGAAGAGATTAAAGATAACTCAATCCAGAAAGAAATAAAGTACTCAAGAAGACAATCAAAGTATCATTTCATCTGCATGTGATCACTGGAATTGAATGTCCAGTCCTCACAGCTCTCAAGCAATCCATCATTCATTCAAACAAAAACATAAATTCAAACAGAAATGCCATTTGTATTACTCAGAGAATTTTCAGTTCAATCCAAAAGTATAAATCTGTTTGAATTTATCTCTGGAACACTCAACAAAACAGTTCATCCAACAGTAAATCCTACACTTGCATTCATTAGATAGAGCTATTGAATCCAGATAGTTATGTTTGATTCAATCACATTTACAGAAGTGAGCATCCCATACACACCTCACAGGTAATTCAAAGATGCAGAACAAAAGAAGGGGGAGAAGAGTTGATCACCAACTTCATGCTACTGGAGCTTTGGCAGATGGTTTGGAAGCTTGCTGTGGTCGATGTCGTGGCTGCAGTGGCCGTCGGAGAAGCTGGTCGAAGAAGTGGTTGCTATCGTCGTCGACACACAGGACATGGTCGTGTGGTCATCTGATCCGTTTGAGACCTAGTCTTGGTTTTCGCACTAGGCTCACCCAGATTCTAATATGCGGAATAACGGGATCTTACTCAGAAATACCGAAACCCAAAGTAATTGCACAACTCTTTATTTCAAAGAGGGCTTTACACGTCGAACGTTAGACACACTTGTCCACGTCGAAGGAACTATAAGTGTCTAAAACTCAAATAAGTTCTATGACTCTTCGATTGAGTTCGATGATCTAAACTAGACCTATTACAAGGTATTTATAGTCCAATCGTATGAGTACGTATCAGACTTAGAGACCTAAACGTATTAGACTCATATAACTAATCCTAAACAGATAAGCTTAGTTATACACATTCGGATCGGATTACAATTCCGAACAGGGAACGAATTCCTTTTCCTGGTCGCGGACCAATCCATGGTCGCGAATCCTATCCGAACACGGTTAAGGTAGCGAAGCCGTATGCGATCAAGACTTGGAGATCCTCCCGGATCATGACTCCCTTGTTGAGATGGAGCCAACCCCTGTTGCGACCTCTCGATCAAACTGGAGATGTGGAAATTGGGCTTGTCCATCTTCTTTGGTGTACCACTTTGCCGCACGTGCTCGTTGATCTTTCCGACTGATTCGAAAAGTCTCCTTGGTGCCACTGCGGGTGGTAGTCACCTTCTTCTCCAGAATCACATCTTCACGTAGAGGTTCGTCTCGTTGATAGACCAAATCTTCAACAGATGGTACTATGGTATCTGGCTCATCATCCAGCATTGAAGGCTCAAAGAGTTTGAGGTGCTCAACATTAACAACCGAGTAGATATCCATGTATGGAGGTAACTCGAGCTGACAAGCGTTATTACCCACTTTCCGCAAAATCCGAAAAGGACCATAACGAATGGGTTTGAGCTTCTTACCTTCACCTTTAAGTCTTCCTTACTCACATGTAACCATACCATATCACCTTCTTGAAATTGCACATCAACTCGGTGCCGATCATGTCGCGCCTTGTACTTGAGTTGAGCTTTCAGCAAGTTCTGTTCAACCTCACGATGGAGTCGTTGAATACCTTCCAGGAACTTTTGTGCTCGATCCTGATCAGATGCTTCCTTGCTGTTCTGTGCTGAGGTAGGGATCACAAACTCCATATCGAATGGACTCTGTGGTAGAAATCCTAAACAGACGTCAAACGGCGACTTTCCAGTCGAACCATGCACTGCTCGATTAAAAGCAAACTGTAGGTACGGTATGCTTTCATCCCAGGTCTTCGGGTGCTTCGAGTTATATCCTCTCAAGAGATGAACGACTGTGCGATTAACCACTTCGGTTTGACCATCAGTTTGCGGATGAAAAGCAGTACTCCTCTTTAGCTTGGTGTCCATCATCGTCCAGAGCGATCGCCAAAAGTGACTAAGGAACCGGGTATCGCGATCAGACACAATACAAGTCGGCAGTCCGAAGTGTGTCCAAACGTGTTGAAAGAATACCCGAGCTGCCTCTTCTCCCGTGATAATCTTCCGACAAGGTATAAGAACAATCATTTTGGAGAACCGATCAACGACCACGAATAGATAGTCGTTGCCACGTCGGGTCTTAGGCAATCCTCCCAAGAAATCCATGGATATGCTCTCCCATGGTCGTGATGGAACTGGCAAAGGAGTGTACAAACCTAATTTTCGGTTTGCCGGTTTCGAGATGCTACAGAGACCGCAGCCTCGAACAAACCTAGCCACATCTTGCTGCATACGCGGCCAGAACACATGTCGGTGAAGATTTTGCAACGTCTTTGTAACCCCAAAGTGACCAGCTACCTTCGATGTGTGCGCTTCTCGCATCCATTGAGTTCGAGGTGCTCCACGAGGTATGCAAAGTAAATTGCCCTTGTACAAGAGTCCTTCTCGACGAACGAACTCTGTAGGGTTCCCTGTTTCGACCTCAGTCAGTGCTGTTTGAAAATCAGGGTCTTCACTGTACATAGTGACATAGTCATCATGACATGATGGCTCGATCTGCATGAACGCTGATAAACAGAGGGTTGTAACTGGTGGTCGCGACAACATATCCGCCAATTTGTTGTGTACGCCCTTCTTGTACTTAATCACCAGATTAAACTGCTGCAGATACGACATCCACTTCATGTGCCGAGCTTGCTGTAGCTTGGACTGAGTCTGCAAATATTGCAATGGTTGATGGTCGGTGTGGACAACCGTCTCTTTCCCCAAGAGATAACACCGCCAATGTTTCACGGCCTGATGCAGTGCGCATAACTCCTTATCATAAGTCGGGTAGTTCTTCTGAGCACCCTGGAATAACTCGGAGTGATATGCCACTGGTCGACCTTCTTGCATGAGCACTGCGCCCATCGCATAACCTGAGGCATCAGTTTCTAGCTCGAACGGTTTCTGGAGATTCGGCAAAGCTAACACAGGCGCCTCGCTGATCTTCCTTTTCAGCAAGAGAAACGTGTCCTCATGTTTCCCTGTCCACTCGAACTTCTGATCGATCCTGGTTAATGCATGCAACGGAGAAGCCATAATCGAGAAGTGTCGGATGAACTTCCGAAGGTATTGGCATGCTCCCACAAAACTACGCACATCTGTAACTGTTCGCGGTCGCGGCCATTCGCGAATCACTTTGACCTTGTTCGGGTCGATTTGCAACGTACCGTTGCCGATTATGAATCCGAGGTAAAGTAGAGTTTGCTGACCGAACTCTCACTTCTTACGGTTGAGGCGAAGTCGATGTTGCCAAAGCTGTTCGAACACCTTTTCGACATGAATGAGGTGCTCCTCCCACAAACAACTATAAACCAATATGTCGTCGAGATACATGATCACAAAGTCGTCGATGAACGGTCTCAATACGTCATTCATAAGACACATGAAAGTTGCCGGGGCGTTGCAGAGACCAAACGGCATGACCAGCCATTCGAACAGACCTTGCCATGTTTTGAACGCGGTCTTCCATGTATCCTCCTCTCGGATGCTGACTTGATGATATCCTGACTGAAGATCGAATTTGGAGAGGACAACAGCATGCTTCAATTGCTCTAGCAGGTCATCAATACGAGGAAGGGGGTACCGGTTCTTGATGGTGATCTTGTTCAGTGCTCGATAGTCGATGCACATACGCCAAGTCCCATCTTTCTTTGGTACTAACACCACAGGAGATCCACAAGGTGAACTACTCGGTTGAATGACACCATTGTTCAGCAACTCACCAAGTTGTCTCTTGATCTCTTCATTCTCCAATACTGAGTTGCGATACATACTCAGATTGGGCAGTGTCGCATCGGACACAAGCTGAATTTCGTGCTCGACTGGACGTTTCGGCGGACGACCCTGGGTAGTCTCGAACAGATCACTGTATTTCTCCAGCAGTCCCGACAAACGACCAGAATCCTCTCGGCACGCCAGCGACAATGCTGGTCGAGTACCCTCACCTTGATCAATGGGTCGAATCATGACAAGCACATACTTGTGACATGCATTAACAATTCGTTTGGCTTGATTTGCGGTAATCAAGTTCGAAGTGTTGACGTGGATGTCTCTACTGATCACGAACTTAACTCCGTCTTTGGTGAGGTCGTACTCTTGCGCTCGCCGATGGAAGTGAGCGTCTCGATCATACAGATACGGACTCCCAAAGATCACCTGACAGATATCGATAGGGACAACATCGCATTGCACCTCATCGATATATCGTGCAGAGATCGCAAACTTCAACACACACTGACTCGTAATCTGTTGGTTCACGTCGGATGTAAACCAACCCAGCGGATATGGTCGCGGGTGTGTGGTTGTCTTCAAACCAAGTCGCCGAACCAGTCCAGCGGAGACCAGATTCTTCTGACTTCCTGGATCGAATATCGCTGCGACCACTTCGTGCTTCACCTGGATGTTGATGGTGAACAAGTCCTCCGTTGGGTGATGGTCGTTCGGTGGATCGGAACCCTTCTCCTTCGGCATTGCCATCAGAGACAAGGTTGTATCCGCCTCATTAACCGAATTCACTCGGACAACTTCTTCGTCGAGTGAAGTCGCAGTAGCCGTGGCTGTTCTTTTCACTGGTCCGTTTTTCTTTGGTCGAAGTTCAGGATGAAGCTTGTAACATTTGTCCTTGGTATGCCCCGCGACTTGACAATGTTCGCAAAAGGCACCCGTGCCCGATTTTGAAGCGTTCTTCTTCAGACTCGGCTTTTTCTTTGTCGAGGTCGCACTTTCCTTCATGCTTTTGTCGCTGCGGGATTTGTTCTTCTTCTCGATCGCCATAGCAGTTGTGCTCGCGGTCGCAATGTCTTGGACACCGAACAGACTTAGCTCAGTACTGATTGATTTCTGAAGTCCAGATGTGTACTTCCGAAATACCTGAGGGTCGGATAGTGAGATGCCAATGACCATTGCTTGTCGCTGAAACTCTGTCGTATAGTCCTGGACGGTCTGGTCGCGCCGTTGATACAATCTGTGCCAACGCTCCCATCTCTCCTCAAGGTAACCCATCGGATAGAATTCTTGTCGCAGAAGTCGTTTGAATTGACCCCACGCAAGGTCGTCAGCTTCACCACTGGCGACAAGGGCCTTCCACCATGTCTTGGCGTGGTCCTTCATCTTCAAAGGTGCAAATTTGACCTTTTGAGCGCTACTGAACCCTTTAAGGTCAAAGTAGGTCTCAAGTTGGTCGATCCAAGAATCCAGCTTCTCGGCATCGATCACCCCATCATATATGGGTATATCAATCTTAGCGTCGACTTTAAAAGATCCGATAGCTAAGGAGGTGTTGGCGAGGTCGTCGGTCTTGTGGTCGCCTTCGTCTTCATCTTCGTCTGCCCTGCGCAAGTCTTCACCAGTCTTCTTACCCATAACCTTCCCTACTTCAGGAGGTACAATCATGGCCTGCTGCTTAATCCAAGTAAGCACGGTTTCCATGTCAGTGGAGAGCTTAGCCACTTTTTCGGCTAGGTTAGCTTGAACGGAGGTATCGTCAGACATTGTCGGAGACACGGCTGTAGGAACCGTCAATTGATCGCCTGGAATTTCGCCGGAAGTTTTGTAACCCTCACGAGTCTTCACCATCCACAGGATAGGAAAGTGTCTCTGATACCAACTTGATCCGTTTGAGACCTAGTCTTGGTTTTCGCACTAGGCTCGCCCAGATTCTAATATGCGGAATAACGGGATCTTACTCAAAAATACCGAAACCCAAAGTAATTGCACAACTCTTTATTTCAAAGAGGGCTTTACACGTCGCATGTTAGACACACTTGTCCACGTCGAAGGAACTATAAGTGTCTAAAACTCAAATAAGTTCTATGACTCTTCGATTGAGTTCGATGATCTAAACTAGACCTATTACAAGGTATTTATAGTCCAATCGTATGAGTACGTATCAGACTTAGAGACCTAAACGTATTAGACTCATATAACTAATCCTAAACAGATAAGCTTAGTTATACACATTCGGATCGGATTACAATTCCGAACAGGGAACGAATTCCTTTTCCTGGTCGCGGACCACTCCATGGTCGCGAATCCTATCCGAACACGGTTAAGGTAGCGAAGCCGTATGCGATCAGGACTTGGAGATCCTCCCGGATCATCATCGAGCTCGAAGTGGACGTTGAGGGAGGCGGCACCATAGCCAGATCTGGCGACGATAGCGCGACGGTGGCAGAGCGGGATCGGGAGTAGCTCCGGTGAGAGCACAAGGGTCACCGTTGATGGCCCACGGGATATTGTCGCTGGTTGTGAGTGAGGTCCAGAGGCGGTGGTGCAGCGAAATCGGCACGAATGACGTGGAAATGCGCAGATCCGGCACGAGCTCAGAGCAGATCCGGCGGCGGCTCACGCGGCGTGGCAGAGCGGAGGTAGCACGGAGGCGGGGGATAGAGGCGGCGGGATCGGTGAGGGCAGATCCAGTGGCGGCGCTGTGGTGGTGCGATGGCAGCGCGGCGCTGGAGCGGGAGGCGGCGAGGTTGAGCGACGGTGTGGGTGGCGTAGCGCAGATCCAGCGGCGGCGCCGCATAGCGCTGATCGGCGGTATCTCGGTGGCAACGGTGCGGATCTGACGGCGGGAGGTGGATCCGGCGGTGAGACCGGTGCGGGAGGCACGGATCAGGCGTGGGAGGCGCGATGGAGCAGAGAACAGAAGAGAGGAAAAAGGCGAGGGAGAGAGGAGGCGTGGTGGATCTGGTGGGATGTACTAGGCGGTGGCGCGGTGTAGGCGCGAGATGGCGTGAGTGGTGGTGGATGGTGAAGGACCCAATGGCGAGGTGGCACGCCGGCGCTGGATCTACGGCGGCATGTTGGAATGGCATTGGAGGACAAGAGCGAAGGAAATGGGGAGCTCGCTGGCGATGAATATGAACGGGAGAGGAGAGGACAAATTGCAGTGAGAGAGGATGAAGGGGGAGAAGACTGGCGGCTCACCGGAGGGGGAGAAGAGGAAGAAAAGAGGGAGGTAGAAATGGGGAAGGAGACCGGTGGTTTACCGCCGGTGTGGACCTGACCACCAGCGGCAAGCACGCTGGAGCTGGGAGAGAAGCAGTGGGGGATTTTTGTTCATATTGGAATTTTTATAGAAACGCCCTCGACCTTTATAGAAATTGCAAATAGAGCCTTATGTGGTGGCAACTAGGGTTTATGTGTCTTGGCTGTTTTGCAGAGGGGTTCTAAGTTTCTAGAAATTGCAAACTGGCCCTTGGCTGCTAGGTTTAGCTGTTCTAGACTTCTGGAGACTCCGATTTCGGCGCGGTCAGCTCCTACGCATTTGTAGCGATGCGTACTTCTGTACAGAATCATCCGTTTGCTAGATCCAATCAGTGAAGCCCATCCATTTAGCCAGAATTAACTGAATTGCATCGACCTACGATTAAAATAAACAAAATGCACAGTCGGGGTCGAACAACAGCCAATACAAATATATTTGAGTATTTGATGATCTTTATGACTAAAATGAGCATGAATGAGAGGAAAATATCATGAAAATAAGCACAAGAGTTATCAGCTTAGTTTTGATTTCCTCCTATTTCAGTGTTTAAAGCCAAAATCTGCTAATTTCTTAGTCAGGCTTAGTGGTCTTGGTTACTTGTTGTGTTATCTAAAGGTTGCTGTTAGTAGTACTACACTTATTGCTTTGGAAAAGAGAAAGTTAGTTATGCCTTAGCGTTTACTACACCACTCAGCACTGTCATCATAGCTCTTAATTGAAAACATATTACTCTGATGACATCAAGCATGTATGAAACAAAATCTCTCAATTCTATTGTCCATGAGAAACCGATGAGAATGCCACAAAAACTTGTAATAGCAAATTGCCCTAAATTTTGTACTAACAAATGCTCGTGCATTCATACCATAAATATCATGAGCATGCATTGAAGCTTTTGCATTTTTCTCAAGCTTGAATTTTGTAAAGCCTTACACAAATAGTAGGCTGGAAAGGCTTTAGTGAGATACCAGGGTAATCAAATGATGCTTTTTTTTTTCCTTTGAAACTTAATAGTTGATGTGTAAGCATATTGGGTTATTGAATGGTTGAGGCATGATATGGCTCCACAACAAATAGGACAATGCGTTGTATGGGATATTTTTCCAATGCCACATGCTAATTTTCTCAAGGTTTCAAGATTGTGGGTTAGTATTCCATTTTGTCTTTAAATCCATCATTGCTCCAGCATTGGAAGATTGTTATCTGAATCATATGATTTATAACAAATAATTTAAATTCCATGTGTCCATGCACAACGCAAGCATACATGATGACAAACTTTCTATGTATGCATTAACATGTTTATTCTTTTTTTCTTTTGGTTCTGATCAATGCTTAGTGTTGAACACTGATGAATGAAAGTGAATTAAACCATCTAGTATGGCCTAGAGCCATATATGATGCTCTCTCTTTGTCAGCAATAATCATATTAGCATTGTCCACTAGTATCGATCATTTATCTAATGGGTTTATCACCCCACAAAGCAAATTTCTACAGCTTAAATTACTTGATATTCTCACAATCACAGCATTGAGAAATCATCTATTCTACTTCTGATGCGAAAGCCAAACTCCCATACTTACTGACTTACATAGCTAAATTACGTGCATCTTTTTACTTAGACTTTATGCACAAGATCCTGAATTTTGAATGTTCTTTTTCTTTTATCATCGGCAAAAGTTATTTTGGTAGTGATTATTGCAACTCAATACTTTTGAAAATAGTCTTCAATATGTCCTTATAACAAAGATATCAACTTATGTTTGTACACATCGGTATGCTATATTTACATTACAAGTGCTAATCATTCAATCTTTGATAATGCCAACTTTCATAGGATACTTATTAGGCCCCATCCTGCTGTATGGCACTTGGTACATGGATTGGCTATTGTTTACCTTGTTGCTCTTTCTTTTCTTCTTTTCCAGGTAGGCTATGTCAATTGTCCCATCAGTTTCATTAGCATTTTATGCACTATCATAATGTATCTTAAATGAATTTCTGGTTGGCTTTGCATTCGAACTTCAAACTACTGAAAACTCACATGTTCATGGCAAAGGCTGTAGCTATATGTTCAAACTTACCTTACTGAATGAGTTGTTGCCAATTTTCCAGAACCGAGATGATGCTTGACAATTCATGAAATATCTTCATCCTGATCTTGGAGTTGGTAATATTTTCTTTGCATGGAATATATTCAGGCAGGATAAATAAATTTAGACTTACACAAAATTTTATCCCAAACATTTGTTAATCCTAATGCAGAACCACCAGAGAGATCATATGGAGCTGATTGCCATTTGTATGTTCCAGAAAACCCTAAAAACAAGTGTAGTTAGTCCCTCTTATGCTCAAAGCTGAAATTTTAGTGTGTAATAGTCTACTAGAATTTGGCCTCGCGTGAGTTCAACATTGTCTTACTCCTTAAATTGCTAAGCCTTTTAACATGCATTTGTTTATCTTACTTTCCTCTTTTACAATGTGCATTGCAGACTGCTTTAAGGAGAAAAGCAATGGAATACCATCCAAATCAAAACTAAATAACAAAGGTAATTATGGTTTCTAATTTTTCCTCTTCTACCTGTGTGCAGAGCTAATTCATGCCCATTTGCATGCTCATAGTATTTCCCTTTTTGTGTGGACCAGAAGTTGCTGAGGCAAAGTTTAAAAAGGTTATGGATTCATATGAAGCAATAAAATTAGAAAGGCAAAATGGAAGTTTCTGAATGCATTGTTGATCAAGCCATTGTATATAAGACATTTAACACAAGATAGAGAAACATGTATAAATCCTTTCTTCTGCTTTGTTTTTCATTTTATTATGTAACATGTATACTACCATTTGGAGTGGGTTCTGATGCATGACATGACATCGAGCTGACCGGCTGTTGTATTTCGTGTTTGTTTTCATTGATAAAATCTTGTATCTGATCACTGCCAAAAGCAAGAGTTACTGAAATGCAGTATGGCACATTTCCATTTGGACATAGATTTAGGTATGGTTACTCTTTGTTAACCGCTCACTAATAAGAACCGTTAGATATTCTTATATATATTTTTTTGCATCGTATATTTTTCTAACGGTTCTTAGTAGTGAACCGTTAGAAAAGAGTAATCTTAAATCTTATTTCAGTTTGATACATCCCACCTACGATACTCACCTTTGGCTTTCTTCTCGGTAGGTGTATTATTCTACATTTGCGCAAAAGGACATTCATTGATTTCTTTCTTCCCCGTCGACCACTATGACTAAAATGACGCGACAAATCAAGACCCAGAAAGGAGCCAGACGGTAATGGACTCAGCCTCTGCCTCTAGGGAAGTGCTCACATCAACTCCAATTTGGATGGAGCTTCTCGATGGGTTAGAGCGTTTGCGAACCAAAATGGGGAAAAACCCATCCTCCAAAGTAGTAATGGTAATCTTTGTAAATTGTATGTCACATATAGTTTTATTTGCACAGTTGAACACTTATTTCTTATTAACATTTACCTATGTTAGATGTCTTTATGACAATTATAGAATTCTAAGAGTATATGTAAAATGTTTGTGATTTATTAACCTATGTTAAATTCTATCTCCGCATGTCCCGTGATTGCTTCTATTGTCCAATGTTATATTGTATCTTTCAATACATTGCATTCGTTTTATGGATGTTGTCCCTGATGTGCTGTTGATAAAATCCATTGCTTGTTTGGTTTTCCGCATATTTTTACTTGTTTTGCTGTTATTTGTACATTGTAACGTGTGTTGTTTTTTTTTATTTGTATTGCTTTCATTGTTACTAGGCATCTAAGTTTTGGTTCTGTTAACATTTCAGAATCCTCTTTCCATTGTGATGAAGACCCACCAAATGATCGACTGAAGAAGCAGATACTTGAATCACGTAAATCGAGAGCTCCTCAGAAAGAATAAAGCGGCAGTTCTCAAGGTAGAGTTCCACTGCTCCCTGTTGACATGAATGTTGGGGCCACCAACTTTGTAAAGCCATCATCGATGCTTGGACCATCTAAAGGTATGAGAATGGAGCCAGATAACTCATCTCAGATGTTGAAGGATGAGGTGTTGTCATCTCTAATTGATGTGAGCAATTCAACGACTCTTTTTCCAGTTGACGTGAAACTAGCAGGGCACAAGCTAGCTAATTGTGGTGGTGATGTTAAACCACTAAAAGTGAAAGCTGAAAGTGTAAGTATTACAATTGAGGATCATCTGATTGCTTATTATATATCTGATATGATAGATTTCGAAGTTGAGAAGGATGGGTATGTCTCATGGCGTGATGATCATGAGGTGATCAACCTCGATGACAACGAGTGTGCGATCATTGATCTCATATGCGACCAGCACGAAGAATTCAAGCAGAAGTCGTGGCGGTATGCTGTACCGTCGATCTCGTCGGAGCCGGTTACGCTATCGCAAGCATATCCTTTGTTCCGCCGGCAGCACAAGAAAGTTTCATCCAATTCTAGGAGCTTCGACCCGAACCCGATTTTCGTTGATGTTGTTGAGGATTAAAATAATGTGAATGGGTTAGAAAAAGCAAACAGCAAGTTGGAGATACACAAGATGTAGAGGCCGGTGCAAAAGCAATGGTTGCAATCTCAGGAAGAAAAAGAGGGACAGGAGACGATGGTGCTTCATATAGTGCCATGCATGTTTTGAATAATTTAAAGATTATGCAAGCAGAGGAGGAGGAGCGTCGTCTGTCAGGTATTGAGCTCCCTTACATTCCCCCCTTTCCATTGAAGTAGTGAAAGCGCACCATGCTACAGTCGGAATATTACTATCTATACTGACTTACGTTGGAAGGAAGGTATGTTTTGTTAATCAAGCCGAAGAGGGAACCATTCCTTCATGCTTGCCTGGTTCTGATCTTGCTGGCTTCTTTCCGCTTGACTTTACTTGAAAGTCTCGCTTCTTAGTATGATTTATGGCTTTTATCTCCACCCTTAAATAAGCCTAAAGCACTTTAATATCCCCTCAGCGCAATCTTTCTTGACTTTGAGAAAGAAGCAGCAAGGGTGCCAAACCTTCCGTTTTCTCGCTTGTTCACTGATTCCACTTCCACAAAGCGGCACTGGCACTAGCTCTGTAACCAGAACTAGAACTATAGTGTCCTCTTTCCAGGTCTAATCCCTTTTTTATTTGTGTAGTTACCTTCGGATCAATATAAAGGTAGATTGTTTCCGTCTATCCCATAGCCTCCCCTTCTTCCCTTTCTCCGAGTTGAGGACATTCATTGGCTGCGGTGCCAGTTACACGATCGAACATAAAAAAAAGGCAGTCACTTCACTAACAACTAGAATGATAGCATAATGGCTTAAGGAAACTGCTAAGACTAGATGGACAGCTAGCACTGCCCCCTCACTTCCAAGACTTAATTAACGGTAACCTTACCACAATAGGACGAGATGGAGATGCCCCACACTAAAAAGAAAGGGCGAAGGACCCCGAAAGAAAGGAAAAAAGCTAGGACATGAAGTACATTCACCCCAAGGGGTGAAGTTAGTTAGACCATTACCGAATGAATCCTTAAAAGAAGAAAAAAAAATAGAAATCGTGACACAGGAAAAGATATGAGGAAAGATATATAAATGGATTACAGACTTCTCAAAAGGAATCGTATGAAAAGATAGAACACAAGGAAAAAAGATTAGTTCTCGCCGCAGCCTTAGGAAAATTGGTGCTTCAACGAAATACCTCCAATGCGAGCCCAGCTAGATTAAGATTTTCAGAAAAAAAAAAGAGAATGTACAATGGGGATGTACTTTTGCTGCCAGTGCTAGGCGGGGGAAAGCGTAAGAGAACAAAAATCGGAATAAGAGCTTACCTAGCCCATGCATAATTCCACAATGCATTCAGGTCATCAACGTACTCCACAAATACATAGGAAGAGTGCAATCAGCCTTGCCAAACAGAACAAGAGAAAAAAAACGTACATAGTTCAGTTCACATAGAGACCCCTTCTTCAGGAGTGGCAACAGCAGACTGCGATAACTTAACAAGTAACACAGCCTCCAACTCATCCCACTTAATAGTTCCTTGTTCGGGAAAAGCTTTCAAAATAGGATTGTTACTCGAGCTAGTTCGGAGTAAATGCACATCTGGTTCGAGACAGATTCGAACCAGACAAGTGTCTAGAGGTCCGTTGCTATGATCTCAGACGACTTGAGAGGCGCGGACACATGGTCGCAGGCTTTGCGCGATCATGAGATCGCAGACAGTGCGCGATCAGAAGGCCGCAGGAAGTGCACGGTCAGAAGGTCGTTGACTACTCTCGACCAGGATGACTCGGGGTTGTTTAAGCTCTACAACAAGCATATCCCGAGGATCCCGAAGATTCTTCCACTTATGAAGACAACTGCCAAGAGGTTAATATGTGCGGTTATCCCTTAATTGCACGTGTTAAGCCTGTGTGGGAGTTAAGTGCGGTTATCAAAACTACACCCGAACAACCATTCGAAGCCGTTGTGCATTGGCGCCCTTTCGACCAGTATAAAAGGGTAAGCGGGTGCATGAGGGGAGGAGAAAAAAAAGAGACATCAAGATCCAACAGATCGAATAGATCTAAGAGATCAACAACAACAACGAGCTTCCATAGGCTAGTTTAGTCATGTTTTAGACAATCACACAGAAAAGATCTTCGCCAATGATGATCTTTTCCACAACTTTGTAACCTTTTGTCTCATACATAGTGAAATCACAACAGGACGTAGGGCTATTACTTCCACCATCGAGGGCCCGAACCTGTATAAATCTCTCTGTGTTCCATCTGACATTGCTCATCATCCCTTCCCGGAGGGACACCCTGAAAGGCCTCACAACTCACAAAAATCTGCATAAGTTCGACTAAGGACCCTGAGTCCGAATCATCGACAGCTGGCACCCACTGTGGGGCCTTTCCCAAGGCGTTCTTATTTCTATTCGGAGGTTTGGTGAGCCATGTCTGGAGCATATGATTCCAAGAACGACTTTGATCTTGAGGATTATGCCCACATCTAGATGCCTTCACCTAGTGATCCTGTTCCGATGGAGGAAACCACGGGCAAAGACATCCCGGAGGTCGATTCGGCCACTCAGGTCATGTCTATCGACCAGGAGACGACAGACACAGAACTGGAACCTACTATTTTTTCCGTTGCGTTAGAGGTTGAATCCGGTCCATCGCGCCACCCTGCTGAGGGTAAGGGCGATGTTGATCAGGAATTTAACCCGGGAAGGTTTGATCTCGATAACCTCCACCGTCTCTTTGATTTCGAATCTGATTCGGAACAAACAGAGATATTTTCTCCATTGGCGACCCCGTTCCCTAGGCAATTCGCTGCCTTATCGAAAGAAACCCCTGATCAGCAAGCTGCTAGGGAGGAACAGGAACGCAAGCAAAAGGAGGATCAAGATCGTGAGCAGCAAGATAACGAACTTCGCAAAACAGCCCTGAGGCTCTTCAAAATGCGCAAGCTCGTTACGACGCTGCTCCTAGTTCCTCGCGTTGACCGCGTGGTCGCAGACACGACCAGACACCATCTTTACCCCCGAGACATTTACTAGTGGACGAGGAGACGGTGACACCTGGCGCGCCCAGGAGGAGCACGCATGGCCAGCTTCGATCCATCACAGAGGTCCTGCGTAATTTTCCTCCTACGGTCACAGATGCGCAGAAACCTGCCTTCGCTAGAATCTTGGCAGAGAGGTTAGACGAGGTCGCATCCGAATCAACCCCTACAGCCTCTTCCTGGTCGGCGATACATTCCCACAAAAGAGAATATTCTAATTCTAATTCTGGTAGACGGAATCGTCCACCACTAGACCCATCTCGGCATGACAAAGCCAGACGGGAGGGAAATTCTCGTGATCGGGAATGAATTCCTGTCCACTCTTGTCGATGATTCGGATTCGGGGATCTTAGTCGAACTTATGCAGAATTTGTAGGTTGTGAGACCTTTCAGGGTGTCCCTCCGGGAAGGTATGATGAATCAAAGATAACTAGAGCACAGAGAGATTTATACAGGTTCGGGCCCTCGATGGTGGGAGTAATAGCCCTACGTCCTGTTGGGATTTCACTATGTGTAGTAGAAAGTGTTACAAAGCTGGGGAAAAGTATCTTCACAGATGAAGATCTTTCCTATATGTCTATACAAAACAATGCCAGGAAGGCTTGTGAAATCTAACTAACTTAGACTACTGTCTTCTGATCCTTTGAGTGTTAAATTGCTTCATTCGATGATCTGATCATCTCCTTATCCGATGCGATGCATTGGCCTACCCTTTTATACTGGTCGAAAAGGTGCCAGGGCATAACGACATCGAACAGTTGCTCGGGTGCAGTTTTGGCAACTGCCCCTAACTCCCACGCAGGTTTAACACGTGTTACTCATGGATAACCGCACGTATTAACCTCTTGACGGTTGTCTCCATACGTGGAAGGATCTTCGGGATACTTGGGATATCCCTGTTGTAGGGACAGAACAATCCCGCGTCCCTTGGTCGAAGGTGTTCTGACCGCGCGTTGTTTGTTGTTACCTGACCACGCACCATCTGCAGTCTTCTGTTCGCGTATGGCATACGAACTCCTGACCGCGCATTATTTATGATCTGATCGCGTAAAGCTTGCGATCACATGCTTGCGCCTCTCGATGTAACTTGAGTTCGCACCAACAGACACTTTGTTTGGTTTGAATCTATCTTTGAACCAGTCGTGCATTTATTTGATCTAGCTCAGGTATCAATCCTCGTCAGCTAGCCCCCAAATTTGAAGAGAACAAAGGGACGTGTTTGCTTCAAATTTCAAGACTTACATCGGATACTTAACCCGATGCTTCAAATCCTCCACTTAGTGGCGCACTAAGTGCGGCGGTTGGTTCCCCGAGACGGACTCTGGGTAATACGTGACGGGTAATGATGGCGCCGTAGAAACGTTTTTTTAACCCGAGGTAAAATTGTAAATGCTTTAAAAACTCGAGGCGTTCGGAAACTGAACCATCACCCCGGCGGCTATAAATACCGAAGCCTCTGGACTTCAAAGCTCCACAATTCTTCTTCCCAGCTAAGTCTCTTACAAAGCCATCTTCCCTTCCTTACACCCCTCGATGGCAGACCAAAACATCATCGAGATTGAGAGTGATGAAGAAGAAGTTTCACTTGAATTTGAGTAGGATTCATAGATGTCCAAAGATTTATCTTCTTCAAGGAAGAAACCCAAGGTTGACGAGGGATCCTCCAGCAGAACAAAGGTGAAAGATGCATCATTGCTCTCTCTTCCTTTGGTTCCCATAGTTCTTCCTGTTCATGCACCTCGGCAGGTCGAACTTTCATCTCCACCTTTGGAGGGACGTTCTTCTCAGCTTTCTCCATTTCATCCCAATGATCCCCATTTTTGTTCAGGTGATCAATTTTCTGGTTGGCAAGCTGTACTTCCGCGACCAGACGATCCTCAACTTGTGTTGGGGAAACAATCTTCTAGTGGGAAGGTTGCACTTCCACTATCTGATGATCCTCACATCCAATTGAAACTAGAATCCCAACCTCTTTGGAAGAAGCTCCAAATAGGACAATCGTGGATAATTATGATTTATTTGTGGGAAGTTCTATGAGTAGTTAAAACCCCACTTCAACACAAAATGTGATTGGGCTGTGCCGCTTTAGACCGATCCCGCCCACCTTGGACCACTCCTTTATCGGGTGATCTACTTTCTGGGGGAAGTACATCAACCTGTCATTTGCAAGGATTGGTAATTACTTCCATTTCCCTTTGCTTGTTGTTATAGTTAGTAAAACTAACATCTGCAAATGTAGGAGACGAAAATTGTTGGAGTCCCCAGCGACCAGTCTGCTGAAGTTCAACCTCCTCCCCTCGAACAGACTCTCCAAGGGGAAAAAGAAGCCTTGGAGAAGAAGACCGAAGAGATGTCTTCGGTAATTCTGCACCTGGCAGATTGTTTTGAAAGATCCCGCGAAGAGGCGCACCAATTCCGCCTGAACAGACTCTCCGATTTGATTAGGAATAATAGTGCGTCTCTTGTTAGGGATGATGTAGATAGACTTAGAGTAGTTGCTAGTTCCCTTGGGGTCGTCAGTGTAGATCCTACTGACGACAACATGTCCCTAGGAGAACTCTGTAAACTCCTCTCGGATCAGGTCGACGCTCTGGTCTCCGGCATCCCTTTTGTATGTAAAGATTGTCAGAAATAAAGATTTCTTTTACCTTACATAACATGAAGATTCTTCATAACTTCTGTGTGAAAATGTGGCCATAAGTAGTGTTTTAACGACCGCTCATACATAGATAAGTTCCAGTATTACGACCAGAAACGCATTTAATATGTTATACAGCGACTAGTGCTGATACCGCGATCAGACTTAAAGCCGCAGTTAGAACTGAAATTCGATATGAAAGATTACCGTGATCAAAACTGAAATTCGATCAGACCACCACTTCGACTAGAATTGTAGTCCGATCAGAAACATAGTTCCGATAATACAGCAATCTGATCGAAAAGCAACTGCATACCCAGCAGTTGAATCATAGAATATCTTTATGGTCAACTCGTGAATGTCTACAAGAAACAAGAAGGAAAACGTCCTCCGAAAATCCTTTGTAGAACTTTTCACGTTTTTGTGGCCATTTTTAATCCTTAAATTTGAAACAAAGAAGACCTTTCATTTCAGATTCGGTGCAGGGAACGCATAACGGGTTTACCAGAGAAAACATCCATTATGGGAAATGGATAGAATATTCAATGGAACGTTACCCTCAGTGGAGCGTTTCCTCGGGCCTATAAAAGGAGCGGGTAGCTTCTTGAGGAAGCCACACATCCAGCCTCCAGCCTTAGAACTTTCGCCGCTCAAAACCCTCGTTCCTCATCTTCCATCGCCCCCAAAGCCACCAGCTTTCCTCTCACAATCTCTTCCAAAAATGCCATCTTGGATCCGATCAGTTCACCATACGGAGGAGAGCCTGATGGCACTAGAGAAGGAAGAGATCCTTCCCCCAAGATTGCTAATCAACTGGCGACCCGCGGGGAAATATCTAGAAACCCCAATCATCCAAGAGGGCGAGTTGGTGGTCTTCGAAGAATAACTGAGGTGCGGGTTCCGATTTCCTGAGAGTCGGTTCTTGAAGGGGATCTTGGAGCACTATGGGTTGGAGTTGGTGAATCTCCACCCAAATGCAGTCCTGATCCTGGCGATCTTGCAGCACCTGTGCGAAGCCTTTGTCGGAGTGTATCCCTGTTGGGGGAAATCTCCGCAAGACTAAGTCCAGGTAAGTTGTCCACTTGACCCGGGGACAAGGCCCCTGCCTGTCCCGGGCGCCGCCATTCGCCCGGGGAAAAGGCCCCCGGTGCCTGTCCCGGGCGCCGCCATTGGCCCGGGGACCCCCGGCCACTGTCCCGGGCGCCGCCGTTTGCCCGGGGACACGGCCCCCGGTGTCTCTCCCGGGCGCCGCCATTTGCCCGGGGCCAAGGCCCCTAGTGCCTGTCCCGGGCGCCGTCATTTTCCCCGGGACAAGGCCCCCGGTGCTTGTCCCGGGCACCGCCATGGGCCCGGGGACACAGCCCCCGGTGCCTCTCCCGGGCGCCACCATTGGCCCGGGGACCCCGGCGCCTGTCCCGGGCGCCGCCGTTTGCTTGGGAACACGGCCCCCGATGCCTGTCCCGGGCGCCGCCATTTTCCCGGGGCCAAGGCCCCCAGTGCCTGTCCCAGGCGCCGTCATTTTCCCGGGGACAAGGCCCCCGGTGCTTGTCCCGGGCACCGCCATGGGCCCGGGGACACAGCCCCCGGTGCCTGTCCCGGGCACCGCAGCCTGTCCCGGGCGCCGCCCTTTGCCCGGGGACAAGGCCCCCGGCGCCTGTCCCTGGCGCCGCCATGGGCCCAGGGACAAGGCCCCCGGTGCCTCTCTCGAGCGCCGCCATTGGCTCGGGATCAAGGCCCCCGGTGCTTGTCCCGGGCGCCGCCATTCGCCCGAGGACAAGACCCCTGGTGCCTATCCCGGGCGCCACCATTTGCCCAGGGACAAGGCCCAGGGTGCCTGTCCCCGGCGCCGCCGTTTGCTCGGGGACACGGCCCCCGGTGCCTGTCCCGGGCGCCACCATTTTGCCCAGGGACAAGGCCCCCGGTGCTTTTCCCGGGCGCCTCCTTTTGACCGGAGACAGGGCCCCCAGTGCCTGTCCCGGGCGCCGCCGTCCTCCCGGAGACAGTGGTCTCTGATCCCAAGTCACATGCGGGTCGCGTGACGAGCGCCTCGGTCACGCGCGGGTCGCGTGACGAGCACCTCGGGAATCAGCGGCCACCTGTCAAGCATCAGAGGCACCTGGCCGAGAGAAAGACGTTGCTAC
Organism: Pharus latifolius; assembly: GCA_019359835.1. Classification (NCBI taxonomy): domain Eukaryota; kingdom Viridiplantae; phylum Streptophyta; class Magnoliopsida; order Poales; family Poaceae; genus Pharus; species Pharus latifolius. The sequence goes on along the minus strand of CM033319.1, from coordinate 48,788,428 downwards.
CCCTCGATCCGATGGTAGCGCCCGGGGTAGTTTAGTCTTTTTGCTTCTTTTGGGGCTATAAAAGCCCTTGTACACCCTCTTTTAAGAACAACTGGCTCATTATTGCTAGAATAGCCAATCTCACAGGTGTGCTCTGGAAGCCTCTCCCCGAGAGAGCTTCCCCAGCCGACTCAGGTCGGGAGCACGCCGACAGGACTAGGGTCCCCACCGGGACCCGAACCTGTATAAACCCTCGTGTCATTTGTTGTGCTTGTCCGACGGGGGAGGACTAGTCACCCGGTTAGCCCGCGTCGCATTTTCTTCGCTAGGATCGTCCGTAAAACCTGCTGGGGTGTTCGTAACACCACGACAATCCCAGTGTGGATCTCTTTCGACGCTTCTACTATTCGGCGTGGTCGAAGAGCGCCTACGCCGTCGGATGCATTTATTTCCGGATAAGGGAGAAAAAAGAGTATCCCTTCCCACCCCTGCGAGACTCCGTGCACGGGTGGTACCAGAAATGGTTCTACTACACCCTCCGTCTGAGAGCGGGTTGTGGTTTGTGAACTCGCAGCTAGAGAAGTCTAGCGAGTTGGATTCCCTGCTTGCTATGAATGCAGAGTAGAAGAAGCAAGCCGAGGTGATTCTTCACTTAGTCCAGCAGGGACTAACAGCTCGCGATATCATTCGCGACTTCGTGAAGAATCGGGTGAGCCCCCTACGCGAAAGAGCTCATCCGGCTTGGGAGATACAGTCCATGGCGGACAGCACCTTGGACTATAACAATGGTATGTGACTTAGCCAACGAAATCTTATACTCTTCTTTTATGTTCGCTAACTGGTCTGTTGGTGACACAGTTTTGCCTTTGTCCGAAGTCGAGAAGCAGACAAACTACCTCCTCAAGGCATATAGTGCCGAAGTGGAGGGAACCAAGGGATCGCCTCGCCCCCAAAGCTTGATCCATGCCGACGACAACCTTAGACAAGAACGTCGAAAGGTATGTCGTCTCTCATTATGTTCTGTCTGTAAATCATATGTGTGTCTTGTTCTAACAAGGGCACTGGGACAACATAGCTTTTGGGGAAATTCGCCGAGGCGACATATCCAGGTGAAAGCGTCGATTTCCTGGGAAAGCCGACAATGAAGAGAGTAAAGAAAGTCTCTTCAAGGCCTGGAGCAAGGGAACCTGCCCCCAAGAAATCCAAGAAACTTCTCGGGGAAGGCTCCTCGCATAGGACGCCCCTTACCGCGAAAAAGACTGCGGTAAGATATCATGTGCCTCCTGTTACCCCAGGTGCGAACTGGAATTACTTCTTCGTTGTACAGGGTGAAGGAAGCGAGGAGGAGGAAGATAACATTCCTCTGGTTCGCCGAAAGAGGAAAGCGATCACTCCTCAAGCCAGTGAAGAGTTGCCTCAGCCCGCAGAGACAACTATTGCAGACTCTGCGGCCACCGAGAACCTTGTGGTCGCGGGTGAGACCTCTGCTCTTGAAGCCCTGGAGGCTTCAGGGTCTGTAACTTCTCCCTCCTTGGTCGAAGGGACGACCGCAGTAAGATTCCTCGCAATCTTGAGTGTTACAATTTCATCTGTGTGTGTGTTCATCAAGCCACGGTTGCACAGGAAGAAGAAATTCCTCCTACGACTCCTGTTAATCCTAGGAAGGCGAGTACTCCGCTCCTGGCGACAGGGGCGGGTATAACAAAGCAAGATCCTATGACCACTCCCAATCTTATGGTCGCGGATGAGGTGCCAGCACCGGTGGTTCACGAGACATCCAGACCATCGAGTGCATCCCTGCCAACCGAGCAGGTTACCCCAGTAAGAATTCTTACCATTCAGATCTCCATCATTCCTCATGTATATGCTTACAAGCTGGTATAAATAGGGAGAAAAAGAGAAAGTCTTGTTCACAAAGAGGAAGACCAGAACGAACGATGGCTGTCCTCTTTTTCTTGGGGAATCGTCTTCAAAATCCCAGAAACTGATGGGATTTCAGTTAAGGTAAGAATTCCCTTCTGTATATACCGAATTGGGCTGTGGCAACCATCCGTGAAACTGACGGTTTCTTTTCTTGCTTAGGCGTAGAGATTCAGCGCCAAACCTCCCAACAGCCTCGGCGAGGGTCGAAGTTCCCTCTAGCGCTGAAGCCTCTGGTGAAGAAAGCTCTATCCCTCTGGTCCAAGAAGTCGTCCGGGCCGTTGTGGATGAGTTTGACATGCAGGCCCAATCGCAGGTATTAAAATCTGCGACCGAGGCTCAGCAGGGACATTCATCTGCTGCTCCCATCGGGGATAAGGCGAGTCCGTCGACTCGGCCTCCAACCATCCCGAAGAACAGGTAGTTTCGGGAATACACTGAGGTATGTTGAACACCCCTCACGGTATCTAAGTTTTGCATAGAACACTCAGATTTTGCAACTGACTTCCCTCTATGCCATAGGAACTGACCCGTATGGTGACCAGATCGATGACTATGGCAGATAGCATCGAGGCCATGCAAGAGGAAAAGGATCACTTGCAACAATAAGGAAAATGTTCTTTAGTTCGCCTGAATATAGACCTGTCATGTCAATTGTCTCTTTTATTGCAGAGAAAATGCCTTTCTGAAGAAGAGCCTTGTTGATCGGGAAAATGATGAGCTCAAGGCGGCCACCACAATTTCATATTTAGAGGCCGAGCTCAGAGAACTGCGATCACAGCTCTCATGTAAGTCAACTTCCGACCAGAGCGAATTAACTTTGTTGCTTGGACTGTTTGTAACGACATTCTTTCTGCAGTGCAAGTAGATCAAATAAGCCAGCTTGGTCAAGAGAAAGAAGACCTCCAAACGACCATCGATTCTGTCCACAGGGAGAACCAAGACTTAAGCACATCCCTCTCGACCTGCGGCAGGGCTCATCAAGACATCTTTGAAAAACTAAAGATGGTGGCCGGTCTACTAAGGGCTGATGTGGTCGAAACCGCGGCGGACGACCTCAGCCTTAGTGACTGGTCCAAATTGGTCGCAGCTCAAGCAGAATCACTTCTTGAGTATCTTCCTGAAGATACTAGGCAACAACAAGAGGCGATCAAAACAAGAGTTCAATTAGCAGCCTCTGCCATTCTCTGTAGGTTTCGTCTCCACCATGGCCCAGACCTGGATCTTAAGCCATTGGTAGGAGAGGTAGAGATCGAGAGTGAAGACCAACTTGAGGTTATTATGGAGGAAGTCAGACCTCTTGTAGATAAACTCTTGATCGAGCTCGGCATTATGTAAATCCTTATACCTGTACAGATACAGTTCATAGAATGCAATGCATGCATTTTTTGGTTTTGTTTCGAAAGAAAGCACTTCTTTTTGTTTCATACTGTAACCATATTCCCCTAGCCCCCGCCTGTGATTATATATACTGAAGACTTAGTATTATAAGCACAGGAAAAATATGGGTGTAACGACCAGGGACATTCGACCAGGCAAGCAATTATATTCGATGCAATGCCTAACCTTGTTGCAAACCGGCAGCCACTCTGATGACCAAGGACATGCCAGCAAGCCCTGTGTGCGTTGAGAAACGGCTTATTGAGGAGTGTCTTATCTGGAAGTGGTCATGAGATCGGCCAGCGAATCCAATTAGGGCATTGTGGCGATATAACCGCCGGCGACCAACCCTCGAGCCAAATTCGTAACACATGGGCATAAAAGGAAATATTCGACATATGAAACAACAAAAAAGCACTCGTTTTATTAAACCATGCTAATTGAAAAGGAAAAGGAATTGGATACTTACACGTAAAACTTGTGTAGTTGATTGATGTTCCAAGTATTGGATAAGATTCGACCATCCTCCATCGCTAACCGAGCTGATCCTGGTCGCGACACCGAAACAACACTATAAGGGCCTTCCCACTTCGGGGAGAATTTGTTACGATTGGATTGGTCTTGTATTTTACGTAAAATTAGATCGCCCACGCGAAGACTACGTGGTCGCACCCTTTTGTTATGGTATTTGCGTAAAGTTTGCAAGTATACCGCGGACTTGATCAAAGCATGATCACTCTTTTCTTCTAGGAGGATAAGATCTTGCGATCGCTGCTCGCCCTGATCAACTCGTTCGAATTGATTTGTCCGAACAGATCCAATACTAACTTCCATAGGTAATACGACCTCAGCCCCATAGACCAGATGGAAAGGCGTCTCATCGGTGGCTTGACTAGAAGTAGTTCATGGTGCCCAAAGAACGGTGTAGAGCTCGTCTGCCCAAGCTCCCGAGCGAGTGTTAAGGCGGTCGAAAACACGTTTCTTGAAGCCTTGCAATAGCTGCCCGTTGGCACGTTCCACGGCACCATTGCTCTGTGGATGAGCCACAGAAGCAAAGCACACCTTGGTTCCAATTTGATTGCAGTAATCCAGAAAAAGACCACTAGTGAACTGAGAACCGTTATCTGTAATGAGACGATTCGGAACACCAAATCGAGCAACAATGTTCTTATGGAAGAAATTTTGTGCTGCAGCAGCGGTAATATTGCGTACCGGTTCGGCCTCAATCCACTTCGTAAACGTGTCAATAGCTACGAACAGGAACTTGTATCCATTGACCGCTTGTGGCATAGGACCGACAATATCCATTCCCCAAACCGCAAAAGGCCATGCAAGGAGAATGGTTTGCAACGCATAGGCAGGTTGGTGAACCTGTCTTGCATGAAACTGACACTGAGGACACATCTTGACCATATTCTTGGCATCATCGAGTGCCGAAGGCCAGTAGAATCCTTGTCGAAAAGATTTTTCGACCAGTGTACGATATGACGCGTGCACACCGCATACACCATCATGAATTTCTCTCAAGAGGGATGCACCTTCCTCCTGAGATACACAGCGCATGGATACTCCCTGAGTACCCTTTCTATACAAAACTCCTTCTATGAGTTTGTATAAACGTGCTTTTTGAATCAACCGATCACTTTCGGTTTCGTCCTCAGGCAAGGTCCCATGTTCAAGATAGACTCTCAACGGATGAGTCCAATCCTGTTCCTGTTCGAGGTTGGTAACGCAGACTGTTATCTGATCATCCTCGACCGAAGTCATAATCGAACGTTGTTCCAAGTGTTTGACGAACACTCCTGCCGGAGTGGATGTGCGTGAGGACCCAATTTTGGATAATTGGTCTGTGAGAATGTTGTCCTTTCGCGGGATGTATTGGACTTCGAAATGACTAAAGTGTTTTTCCAACCTCCTCACTTCCCCCAGGTAATGAGCCATTGTCTCATCGGAGGTGCTGTACTCCTTCTTTACCTGGTTTACGACCAGCTGTGAGTCTCCCATCACCACTAATCGACGGACTCCGAGGAATTTTGCTGCCCGGAGCCCTGCAAGAAGACCTTCATACTCCACTGCGTTATTAGTCGCAACAAAGTGTAGTTGAAAGACAAACTTAAGTTGTTCGCCCTGAGGAGTAACTAAGACCACTCCAGCCCCCGAGTGTTGAAAACTACGAGAGCCGTCGAAATACATTGTCCAGTAATTGGGGCACTCCAATTCCTCGGGTACCCGTGCGGGTGGCTCAGGATTGGTCCACTCGACCACGAAGTCGGCCAAGACATGAGACTTAACCACAGTGCGGGGCGTGAAATGGATATCGAAAGCACCGAGCTCAACAGCCCATTTGGCGATTCGACCAGATTTCTCCGGATTACGAACGATATCCCCCAATGGAAAAGATGAGGGTACTGTGATCTTATGTGCTTGAAAGTAATGTCGTAGCTTACGGGAAGCCATCAGTAGAGCTTAAAGTATCTTCTGGACCTCAGGGTATCTCTCCTTAGGGCCATGAAGTACCTCGCTTACATAGTAGACGGGTCTGTGTATTCCTTCTCTATCCGCGATCAGGACAGCGCTGACCGCGTGCGGCGTGGCTACCAAATAGAGAAGTAATGGATCTCCTTTGTCAGGAGACACAAAGACTGGTGGACTGGATAAATATGCCTTCACCTCCTGAAACGCTTTTTCAGCCTCATCAGACCATGCGAAATTGTGATGTTTTCGCAGGGCTTTGAGAAAGGTAGTCCCCTCTCGCCTAGTTGTGATATGAACTGACTTAAGGCCGCCATGCGACCTACCAGGCACTGAACATCCTTCATGGTCGAGGGAGACCTCATCTGTTCGATAGCCCTGATTTTTTTAGGATTGACTTCAATTCCTCTGGAACAAACAAGAAAACCTAGAAGTTTTCCTGAAGAAACCCTGAAAGAACATTTCTTCGGGTTCAATTTTATTCCAAAGAGATTCAAATTACAGAAGGTTTCAGCGAGATCGTCTAAATGAGATAATCTTTTAGTGCTTTTTACAACCAAGTCATCTACATATGCTTCGAGATTACGCCCTATCTGGGAAAGAAAGGTGTTTTACATCAAGCGCTGGTACGTGGAACCTACGTTCTTGAGACTGAATGGCATTCTGACGTAGCAGTAGGTGCCGAACGGGGTGATGAAGGCAGTCTTCTCTTCATCTTCTTCTGCCATGCTAATATGATGATATCCTGAGTAAGCGTCCAAGAAACTTATCAGCTCACAACCCGCAGTTGAGTCGACCAGCTGGTCAATGCGGGGAAGGGGAAGTTGTCCTTCGGACAGGCACTGTTGAAGCTGGTGTAATCGACGCACATGCGTCACTTACCATTTGACTTGCGGACCATGACCGGATTTGCAAGCCATTCCAGATGATTGACCTTGCGAATAAACCCGTCCTTTAGGAGCTTATCCAACTCCTCTCGGATGGCCTCCTGTCGGTCAACAGCAAAACGCCTAAGTTTTAGCTTTATTGGTCGCTGTCCAGGTCGAATTGCTAACCTGTGCTCGATTACCTCCCTTGGGACACCGGACATGTCGGATGGTTTCCACGCAAACACATCTGCTTTAGCCCGGAGGAAAGTAATGAGCTCGAGTTCCTATTTGTCATCCAGGCCTGATCCGACCCGAATTGTCTTGGATGGATCATCTGGGTACAATGGAACTAATTTAAGTTTCTCATCTGGTCGAGGAGCAGCCTTGATCGCGTCAGTGGCGACGGTGGTGACCTGAGCGTCCCGGAGGGGAAGTTGATCCACCATCTCCAAAGATAGCCGGTCACACGTTAGTGCCACATTGCGACTGCCTCGGATCGAGATGACACCTTTGGGGCCAGGAAACTTGCCGCACTGATAAGCATAGTGCGTTGCCATCATGAACTTAGCAAGAGTTGGCCTGCCAAAGATTGCATTGTAAGCCGAATCACAATAAATTACATCAAAAGTAACTAATTCTGTTCAGAAGTTATCCGGTTCTCCCAGTGTGACTGGGAGGACCACCTGTCCCAGCGGCCTCATGGAGGGGCCAGGAATTATCCCATAAAACGGATGGATTATGGGCTTAATTTTCAAACGAGGAATTTGCATCTCATCGAGCGCCTTGACCAATAGAATGTCCAAGGAGCTTCCTCCGTCGATTAGGACCCTTTCGACTCTCGCATTACTGATGATTAGGGTAATGACCATAGGAAGCCTCAATGGTCGAGTAAGCCCCGCAGGACAATCAGAGCGATCAAACGTCAAAGGTGTATCCGACCAACGGGGGTACTGAGGTTCACCAAGGGATGTCTCCGTTTAGTTAACCTCTCGATAAAAGGCCTTAAATTGCCTTTTGGAAACAAAAGAGGAGGAACCTCCGAAAATAACATTAACATGATTATGAGGTACCTGGTAAGACATCTCTTCATCCCCGTCGGCGTCTCTTAACCCGCATGCTTGTTCCTTAGTTGGTAAGGTCGGCATCGTCCAACCCCCTGGTAGAAGTCATCTAACTGCTTCAACCAACTCCTGCAGTTCTTGAGGTCGTGGCCTGCGGAGTTGTGGAGCGGACACCATTTCTTGCCTTCCTGCGGGTTAGTCGACTTCTCTGGCTGGTCGGCACTACGACCACCAGAAGCAGTTTTATTTTTAAATGAAGGCTTGTTACCTTTGGTCGAAGGAGGCTTCTCTACAACTGCGATCTCACAGTACTGTCCAGAGCGATTCCTTTTCAACTTCTTCGATTTCTCGCCTGATGAAGATTCCGGCTTCTTGCTTGAATCTTCCTTCCTAGCGTCCTTGAGTCTTGGTTGAGGCGGTAGGTTACCTTTATCGACCATCTGGTTCCATTCGATAGCCTCAGCTACGTCGGAATATCGATCAGCCATATCAAAGAGATTGGCTACTGATCGAGGAGGATGGATGAGCAAGTCTTCGGTGAATCTCTGATATCAAACGGCATGTTTAAATGCCCTAATAACGGAGCTATCAGATATGTTTGGGATGGTATTCCTCACCCCAACAAATCTCTTGACAAGCTGACGAAGGGTTTCGGTCGAAGTTTGCCGTAGTCGATGGAGGTCGTCCTCTTTACCCGGCTTCTAATAACAATTTTGGAAATTGCTGAGGATAGCATCACACAGCATTTCCCAGTTATAGATCGAACCTTCGGGTTGGTTAAACAACCAGGTTCTGGCCGGTCCTTCGAGGACTGTTGGCAGGTAGTTGGCCATGACCCAGTCATCGCCTCCTGCCGCTTGGATGGCACTAATGTAGATTTGAAGGAACTCGGACGGGTTCTGAGTTCCATCAAACCTTTCTATGGCCCCTGGTCTGAACTTGTCTGGCCAAACGACCGCACGAAGGTCGGGCGAGAAAGCTTTACAACCAACATAGGGACCGTGAACTGTCCTACGACTCTCGGCCAGATCGCGAGCAACCTCACGCAATGGAGAAGCCACTCGTGGTCCTAAACAAGAGTGGACAGGAACCCGATCCCTATCACGAGAATCATGCGCCCATCTGGACTTGTCCTGCCGAGATGGTACAAGTGGCGGGTGACTCCGTCGACCAGAACCAGAGTGAGAGTGCTCTCGGTTGTGGGAACGTGTCACCGACCGGGAAGAAGCCGTAGGGGTCGCATCAGATGCGACCTCATCTAACCTCTCCGCCAGGATTCTGGTGAAGGCCGGTTTCTGCGCATACGTGACCGTAGGAGGAAAATTACGCATGACCTCCGCGATAGATCGGAGCCGGCCATGCGTACTTCTCCTAGGGGCACCAGGTGTCACCGTTTCTTCGTCCACCAGGAAACGCTCCAAAGGCAAAGAGGGTGTCTGGTCGCGTTTGCGACCACACGATCGTCGGGAAGAACACGGAGCAGCATCGTAATGAGCCTGCGCATCTTGAAGAGCCTCTAGGGAAGTTCTGCGTAGTTCGTTGTCTTGTTGCTCGAGATCTTGATCCTCCTTTTGTTTGCGTTCCTGTTCTTCCCTAGCAGCCTGTTGATAAGGAGTTTCTTCCGATAAGGCAGCGAACTGTCTAGGGAGAGAGGTCACCAAGGGAGAAAACATCTCGGTTTGTTCCGAGTCAGACTCAAAATCAAAGAGACGATGGAGGTTATCAGGATCAAACCTCCCCGATCTGATTTCCTGGTCGACATCATTCTTCCCCTCGGCAGGGTCGTATGACGGACCGGATTCACCTTCTAACGCATTAAGAACCTCAGTGGGCTCTGACCTTGTGTTAGTCACATCCTGGTCGATAGACATGATCTGGAGGGTTGATTCGACCTCTGGGACGTCATCGCCTCTGGTTTCCTCCATCGGGACAGGATCGCTAGGAGAAGGCATTGGAATGTGAGCATAATCCTCGAGATCGAAATCGTTCTCGGAATCATATGCTCCAGCCATGATTCAGCGAACCTCCGGATGAAAATTAGAACGCCTTGAGAAAGGCCCCACGGTGGTGGCGCCAGCTGTCGACGATTCGGACTCGGGGTCCTTAGTCGAACTTATGCAGAATTTGTAGGTTGTGAGACCTTTCAGGGTGTCCCTTCGGGAAGGTATGATGAATCAAAGATAACTAGAGCACAGAGAGATTTATACAGGTTCGGGCCCTCGATGGTGGGAGTAATAGCCCTACGTCCTGTTGGGATTTCACTATGTGTAGTAGAAAGTGTTACAAAGCTAGGGAAAAGTATCTTCATAGATGAAGATCTTTCCTATATGTCTATACAAAACAATGCCAGGAAGGCTTGTGAAATCTAACTAACTTAGACTACTGTCTTCTAATCCTTTGAGTGTTAGATTGCTTGATTCGATGATCTGATCATCTCCTTATCCGATGCGATGCATTGGCCTACCCTTTTATACTGGTCGAAAAGGTGCCAGGGCATAAGGACATCGAACAGTTGCTCGGGTGCAGTTTTGGCAACTGCCCCTAACTCCCACACAGGTTTAACATGTGTTACTCATGGATAACCGCACGTATTAACCTCCTGACGGTTGTCTCCATACGTAGAAGGATCTTCGGGATACTTGGGATATCCCTGTTGTAGAGACAGAACAATCCCGCGTCCCCTGGTCGAAGGTGTTCTGACCGCGTGTTGTTTGTTGTTACCTGACCGCGCACCATCTGCAGTCTTCTGTTCGCGTATGGCATACGAACTCCTGACCGCGCATTATTTATGATCTGATCACGTAAAGCTTGTGATCACATGCTTGTGCCTCTCGAAGTAACTTGAGTCCGCACCAACAGACACTTTGTCTGGTTCGAATCTGTCTTTGAACCAGTCGTGCATTTATTTGATCTAGCTCGGGTATCAATCCTCGTCAACTCTCGCCTAGGACCACGCGTGGCCTCCCCTTCGCGTGAGGTCGCCCGAGATCAGGTCAAGAGTCACAGATCCATCCATGGTCCTTATGTGTGTTGTAAAGCTTTCTCGCCCGGCCTTCGTGCGGTCGTTTGGCCAGACAAGTTTAAACCAGGGGCCATAGAAAGAATTGACGGAACTCAGAATCCATCGGAGTTCCTTCAAATTTACATCACTGCTATTTAGGTAGCAGGTGGCGATAATCGGGTCATGGCCAACTATTTGCCTATAGTCCTCGAGGGACCGGCGAGAACCTAGTTGTTCAATCAGGCTGAGGGTTCGATATATAACTGGAAATGTTGTGCGATGCTATCCTCAACAATTTCTAGAATTGCTATCAGAAGCTGGGAAAAGAGGACGACCTCCATCGACTATGACAAACATCGACCGAAACTCTTCGTCAGTTTGTCAAGAGATTTGTCGGGATGAGAAATACCATCCCGAACATATCTGATAATTCCGTTATTAGGGCGTTTAAACACGTCGTTCGATATTGGAGGTTCATTGAGGACTTACTCATCCATCCTCCTCGATCAGTAGCCGATCTTTTTGATATGGCTGATCGATATTCCGACGCTGCCGAGGCCATTGAGTGGAATCGAATGGTGGACAAAGGTAACTTACCACCTCAACCAGGTCTCAAGGACGTGAAGAGGGAGGATTCGATCAAGAAGCCGGAATCTTCATCAGGCGGGAAGACAAAAAAATCAAAAAGGAGTCGATCTGGACAGTACCGAGAGGTCACGGTCGCAGAGAAACCTTCACCGACCAAAGGTAACAAACCTTCATTTAAAAATAAAACTGCTTCTGGTGGTCGCAGTGCCAACCAACCGGAGAAGTCGACTAACCCGCAGGAAGGCAAGAGATGGTGTCCACTCCACAACTCTGCAGGCCACGACCTCAAGAATTGTTGGAGCTGGTTGAAGCAGTTGGATGACTTCTACCAGGGAATTGGACCTATGCCGACCTTGCCACCAAAAGAACAAACTTGCGGGCTGAGAGACGCCAGCGGGGACGAAGAGATGTCTTATCAGGTACCTCGTAATCATGTCAATGTTATTTTTGGAGGTTCCTCCTCTTTAGTTTCTAAACGGCAATTTAAAACCTTCTATCGAGAGGTGAACCAAACGGAGACTCCCCTTGGTGAACCTCAATACCCCCATTGGTTGGATACTCCTTTGACGTTTGATCGCTCTGATTGCCCTGTGAGGCTTACTCAACCATTGAGGCTACCTTTGGTCACTACCCCAATTATCAGTAATGCGAGAGTCGAAAGGGTCCTGATCGACGGAGGTAGTTCCTTGGACATTTTATTGGTCAAGGCACTAGATGAGATGCAAATCCCTCGTTCGAAAATCAAACCCATAATTCATCTGTTTTATCTGATAATTCCTGGTCCCTCTATGATGCCATTGGGACAGGTGGTGCTCCTGGTCGCACTGGGTGAACCAGATAACTTCCAAACAGAATTGGTTACTTTTGATGTAATTGATTGTGATTCGTCTTATAACGCAATCTTTGGCAGGCCAATTCTCGCTAAATTCATGATGGCTACGCACTATGCTTATCAGTGCGGCAGGTTGCCTGGCCCCAAGGGCGTTATTTCGGTCCGAGGCTGTCGCAACGTGGCATTGACATGTGATCGGCTATCCCTGGAGATGGTAGATCAGCTTCCCCTCCAAGAAGCCCAGATCACCACAATGTCTACTAATACGATCAAAGCCGCTCCTCGACCAGATGAAACATTAAAACTGGTTCCATTGTACCCAGATGATCCATCCAAGACAATTCGGGTTGGATCAGGCCTGGATGACAAATAGGAACTCGAGCTCCTTACTTTCCTTCGAGCGAACGCAAATGTGTTTGTGTGGAAACCATCCGACATGCCTGGTGTCACTATAAGATAGCACTTCAATGCTAGTAGTAGAGCAGCTGGCAAAAACTAGTATTCCCAGCACTTTAGCTGCTGGGAAAAAGGTTTGCTACAGCTGGGCGAAAAGGTGCTGCGAAAAGTTTTTCCCAGCTGTAGGTCCAATGGCAAAGAGTATTCCCAGCTGTAGGCCGCTTGGAAAGTTTGAAATTTTCCCACCTGCATATCCACTTGTATTATATTATTCCAAGCTGTATAACTATTTGGAATATTTTTTCCCAACTGTAGGTCCGGTGGCAAAGAGTATTCCCAACCGTAGGTCGCTTGGAAAATTTGAACTTTTCCCACCTGTATGTCCACTTGCAATATATTTTTTCCCAGCTGTACGACCAGTAGCAAAGAATATTCCCAACTATAGATCGCTTGAAAAGTTTAAACTTTTTCCACCTGTATGTCCACTTGTAATATATTATTCCAAGCTGTATAAGTATTTGGAATATTTTTCCCAGCTGTACGTCCAGTGGCAAAGAGTATTCCCAGCTGTAGACCGCTTAGAAAGTTTGAACTTTTCCCAACTGTATGTTCACTTGTAATATATTATTCCAAGCTGTATAACTATTTAGAATATTTTTCCCAACTGTAGATCTGGTGGCAAAGAGTATTCCCAGCTGTAGGTCGAAAGGTTGAACTTTTCCCAACTGTATATCCATATATAACTATTTGGAATATTTTTTCCCAGCTGTACGTGTAGTGGCAAAGAGTATTCTCAGCTATAGACCGCTTGAAAATTTTGAATTTTTCCACCAGCTGTAGGTCGCTTGAAAATTTTAAATTTTTCTCACCTGTATGTCCACTTATAATACATTATTTCAAACTATGTCATTGAGAATTTAGACATTTACCGCTGGGAATTGTGTCAATAATTAATTTTAAATATATATTTTTTAGTAATTAGGCAATAATATTACAACTAAAACTATAATATGCACACTATCCTAACACAAATCACACCACATTTTGCAAGAAAATTATCAAAAATGGATAAATGACACAATTATATATTATATTGAATTCTTTGCTTTATATAGCCATTGACAAGATTCATAATGGTCACAAATTATTCAATTGACAAAACCAACTAAAATAGATATAGCCCCTCTGAAACAATATTAATTGCGAGAAAAATATTACTTAAAAATTCTTTACACCAAATGTATGCCTATATATAATATTTCTAACTTTATATATTTTGTTCCAACTATAACTATCAAAAGTAAAATATTCCGCTTCCAAACTACGCCTATGACAAAATATCTTCATCACTTTATATGCTTTTAACATCTTACTGTTAACCACCTGCATAAGAAAAGATATCGATTACAATAACCTTGAGATAAATACAAATCAATAATTTTTGTTCTAAGTAACTTATATAACATATGAAAATTATAATAAAAGATGGTTGGTCAATTATTGTATAACAAATACAAATTATTGCTTATGTGAATGAGAAAATTGTGTTAGTTGTGACATGACTTCCATACACTCAATAAAAGAAATTAATCATATGAAATTGAGCTGCTAGTTCAATACACAATTAACATACACTTAATATTTAGAAAATTAATAACATGTAGATTGTGTTGATAACACCTCACCTATATAAAAGTATTAAGTATTTTTATTTAGTTTTAACTAATTCTCTTGTCCCTTTCACCTGTAAGCATTGTTTTATTACTAACAAAACAAGACAAATGAAAAAATAGTAACTAACCATGTAAATAAAATGTTAGAATTATATATACCTAGAACACGAGATGAACCACTGCTTATTGTAGTATCATCTTAGATCTACAAGTAAAAGTTCACAATTTGTTTACTTGGATGGTATAAATAAGTATATAAGAGTGATTATACTAGATAGAATAGATTATTTTTTCAAGTGACCATGCAATTGATCGTCGAAGTGCATCAGAATCAATCCACGTACTTGCCCACATTTACAAATTAATTGTATTTTGCTTTCTAACAAGAATTTGATTACAAATACAATGATATGGAAGGCAGATGCTATGTATACAGGGGTGGCAAATGGGTCTCATGTTAAGGATTTTTTAGAGCAGCCAGCCTCTTCTCAAGTTCATCAAACTCAGAACTGTAAAAAAGGTAATCCTGGGTTGAGTAATTTTACAAATTATAACATATATAGGTATCAAGACACAAGCAAAGATAAACCCTCTAATCAATTGAGATGGACCAAAAGCCACCGAAAATAACTGGAAATATATATCTTATCTATGAAATATGCATCATGGTATCAGCTCATATTGGTGTATGTGACCCAATCAGAAAGATCCTATTTTCAAGGGAATATAAATGAAGACCAAAAAATCATAAATACCATCAAGGGGAGGACTGTTTTGACTCAAAGTTTATTCAATTTATCACCCCATAATAAAATAGCCAAGACAACAATTGGAGTTTAATTATTTTGTCACAGGACCAAACATCATCAGCAGCTTAAATAGTCATGGAGACACTTATGCTCACAACGGTTGCAAGTCAAAAACTGAAAATGAAAGTAATCTTAACAAGGGAATGACAAAAGTAGAAAATCAAGAAATTAAATCAATAAGGATCCCACATATCTTTCATCAGCCTGAACCTTCTTTCCAGCAATTCTTCCTTTAGAAGCTGAGGACAACTACAAAGGGAGAAGTGGGAGAAAAAAGTTTAAAAATATAGGGATAGAATATGGAACAAACGATTGTATTTAATAATCTAAACTGCTAGAAAACAACCTGTGAGGCAATGTCAACACCGATTTCATCCAACACCTAAAAATATCAACTAGAAATAAAGTGAATAATCAGAAGCAGTCGACAGGATATTCTATTAAAAGGAACAAGGAAAGCAAAAAAAAATTTTGAAGAGATGCTAGCAATCCACTTGTAAAGAGATATTGCAAAAAATACCTGATTAGCAAGTTCTTCAGTCTCTTCTTCAGCCTAATCATCATCTAAGATATTATCAGTGGATTCAGACATCATCTCGTTCTACACAAGGAATAAAGATTGTCAGCACAAATTGAGAAATGCAGTCAGACACACATGTACACACACACAAGGAATAAGGATAGTTAGCACATACAGACAAATGCATTTTCACACACACACACAGATAGAGCAGAGTAGATATCCAACATAATTATCAAAGCAACTTTGGTAAACAGTGTACTAAAACCGCAAGAAAAAGCATATAAGATTAATATTGCAACCAATGTACTGTTAAGCAACTGATAGAAACTTGGTCGTACCGTCATATCCATTTGTACTGACTGCTTTTGGAATTCTTGGATCACCTTCATCTGATTGGTGGGTGCCATTTGCTGCAAGTAAAAAAAATTTAAAAAAAACATTCAGTAAGTGATAGACATATATATTGAAAAATGATGTTGGATAGCTCAGTTCAAACACACAAAACAAAGTACTAGGAGTTACTAGAAAAAGGTATCCTGCTGTTGATGAGACAAGATAAGGGTTGTAAAGGAATGTTAACCTATTTGGGTTGATGAACTCCTAGTAAGTCCATCGACTAGTAAAAAGATCTCCATTCTCTTTTCCTGCTACTGCTCCTTCCCTCCATGCCAAATTGAGAAATGGCACATACAGACAAATGCATTTTCACACACACACACAGATAGAGCAGAGTAGATATCCAACATAATTATCAAAGCAACTTTGGTAAACAGTGTACTAAAACCGCAAGAAAAAGCATATAAGATTAATATTGCAACCAATGTACTGTTAAGCAACTGATGGAAACTAGGTCGTACCGTCATATCCATTTGTGCTGACTGCTTTTGGAATTCTTGGATCACCTTCATCTGATTGGTGGGTGCCATTTGCTGCAAGTAAAAAAAATTTAAAAAAAACATTCAGTAAGTGATAGACATATATATTGAAAAATGATGTTGGATAGCTCAGTTCAAACACACAAAACAAAGTGCTAGGAGTTACTAGAAAAAGGTATCCTGCTGTTGATGAGACAAGATAAGGGTTGTAAAGGAATGTATAACCTATTTGGGTTGATGAACTCCTAGTAACTCCATCGACTAGTAAAAAGATCTATATTCTCTTTTCCTACTACTGCTCCTTCCCTCCATGCCAGCCACCACTCCCTCCATGCCAACCACCACCAGGCCATCACTCACCTTCATCCCCTCTAGGCCAATGGTCACCCACACACATAATCACCTCCCTCCACAACACACATGCACACACACACACACACACACACAAAAGACAATCCTCCCACCTATCATGCTGCTATTGCCTCCAGTCAATTCTCCTCCTTCCATCCACACCGCCTCCCCGACCCCCAGCCCCAATGCCAGTAATTGCTACAAGCAAATACCTTTTTGTAGCAATCCTCTTAAAAAAAATATGAACCTAAAGTTATATAGTCGATCTTTCAAATTTAAACACATGCAGCATCTCATATTCTCATGTGCAAAGTTAGGTGGGACATATTCTCATGTGCAAAGTTATGTGGGACATACCTTGTTTAAAGCTCCCATTGCTTGACTTGCACTTTTCATGCCAGTAGCCACTGAAGCATTGGCATACATTGCCTAAGGACAAAGTTTACACCAATATCAGAAAACTAATCCACTAGATGGGTGAAACAAAGGAAAAGGGAAAGAACAAACTATATATTACCTGTGTATGTGTTGCAATGCCCCGAATCTGAGCTCAGCTACCTTGTAAATTAGAAATTTGTTGTCTTAATCTAATCAGCTGGCGGGCGAGAATTTTAGTTGCTGTTGCTGCCTGCAACAGAGATGGAAATTGGAACCATATTGCATAGTTAGACCCAAATTACTACATTGAAACTGAAATTTAAGAATAGAAACCACATTGCCAGTTCTTGCAGTCCTTTTGATCTCAGAAACTAGCTTCTTTTCCTGTTAATTAAAAGGATTGTAAGCCTGTATTGCTGACCTGTCAACTGCATATAAGAAATTGAATAGTGGAATCTGAGCTTGGCTACCTTGTAAATTAGAAATTTGCTGTCTTAATCTGATCAGATAGTGGGCGAGAATTTTAGTTGCTGCCTGCGACAGAGATGGAAATTGGAACCATATTGCATGGTTAGACCCAAATTACTACATTGAAACTGAAATTTAAGAATAGAAACCTCATTGCCAGTTCTTGTAGTCCTTTTGATCTCAGAAACTAGCTTCTTTTCCTGTTAATTAAAAAGGATTGTAAGCCTGTGTTGCTGGCCTGTCAACTTCATATAAGAAATTGAATAGTGGAACAGACAAAACAAGAAAGCTGCATGTGGTTGTTATATGGAATGTCACAGGTTTGATCTCCCTGATGAGAAAGAAGGTTATGGGACTTGCAGAGGTAACCCAAATTACCTAGCTGAAAAGATTGTCCTTCAGAAATATCAATACTAATTTTAGCTCGTTTTTTCCTCAGGTCAGCTCAGAGTGATTACCTGGTATTAGAATCACTATGTCTAGACTATATACCGACATGACGATCTACAATTGTGTGCACATGCACACGTGTGTGTGTGCACGCGCGCGCGAGAGAGAGAGAGAGGGATGTGGAATTGTAGATACAAGGAAGAAGAAAGGGGGGAAGCTACATGGAGCTGGCTAAGCATTCTTATCATTTCTAAACAAATGGCCAGTTGATTATAAACATGCAAAGGGATGTCCAAAATTTGCAGATGTGCCAAAATGACAGCTTTGCAGAGTAATCAGCCAACTCAAGAAACGAATTAGTTATTCACACCTCTAGCTGTAGTGCTCCAATGTCCCTCTCAATACCTACAACACGGCATTACTTAAGGCATTAGTAAATTCTAGAACCCACATAGTTGAACCTATTACATCAATTGGGACAGGTGAAATAAACCAATTTATCTACATGTTCTTGCCAAGTACATGGGTTGTAACCCCATGTGCAATACCTCAGCTAGCCATGAACCATTACTTCTTGTTTACAAACTTAACACATGGTATGTCTTGTGGTACATAATTACATGAATATATTGAAAAACTCTATAATCAGAAACAGTTCCAAATAGAAAGGTAATGACATCATAAAAGCCATTAGATAGCCTAAACTGAAGGTGTGAGCATCCTGCACTGTTGATCACAAACAAATGAATGGAATTAACCAACTTTTGTTCACAATTAACACTATGCAAACACAAAATCGGTATGTTGAACTTGGAGGGCTCTATTCTAACTGTGCAAGGATTGATCAGATCACCTCTTGTAGCATTCATCAGCTCGCGCTTGTTGCTCTAGATCACCTCTGCAACAACCAAAACCAAAATTGCGCATCAAAAGAGCTTAATCACGTGAGATAGGAGCACTAGAACCTTAGAATTCACCCCGAAGCAAACGAAATGAATCGAATTCGATCACCAATTGAGCTCGAAATCGACTAGAATTTTACCTCGTGTCGTTGGTTTCTTCGCGAAAGGATTCATGTCTTCGTCGGCCTCGACCCCTCACCAAGCTAGGCAATCTATCACGCTGCGTCGGGCCTGCAGATCTACTGCACCACCTCCTCCCTCTGCCGCAAGCCGCTGCCACTGCCGCTCCACCTCCTCCCTTCACCGCATGTCGCTACCGCTCCACCTCCTCCCTCCGCCGTAGGCCACTGCCGCTAGGGCTTTGAGGTGGAGGTGCGGTGGGGAAATGGTTGGGGATCGGTGGGGGATCGAGCAAAGGTGGGGGTGTTGGCCGCTATGGGGGATCGGTGGCGGAGACGGAGAGGATTGGGGGAGCTTTCTCGGCGGAGATGGAGAGGATTGGGGAGAATTTTCACGGCGGAGAGCTGGAGATGGAGGAGGTTTTTCAATGTGGGGAATGGATTGGGGGCACCAGGGAAGGTATTGATTTGCCGCAAAACCAATAAATCTGCAGAAAATATTTTCAGTTTTGCGCCAAAAATATTCTACTGAAATCCTCTGCTGAAAATATTCTGCTTAAAAAATATTCTGTTGAAATATTCTTTAATTTGCAGAAAATATTTTTAGATTTATTATTCTGCTGAAAATTTTCAGTTTTGTGCCAAAAATATATATATTACTTATTCCTAGCGGTAGATTTGCTAAAAATAATAATTTTCCCAACTGACATATCGGTGAAAAATCAAAATTATATTTTCACTTGTAGAACTGCTGGTAAAAAAAAGTTTTTCCCAGTAGAAAAAATATCCTCAAATGTTCCACAGATCATGTATATCTTTTCTCAAACTGATCTATAGCTTGCAATATATTATTTATTCCTAGCAGTAGATCTGCTAAAAATAATAACTTTCCCAGCTGATACATCGGTGAAAAATCAAAATTATATTTTCATCTGTAGGACTGCTGGGAAAAAAAAGCAGTTTTACAGCTTGCGCTGGCCTACCGTGTTGTAGTGTGTCCCAAGGGAGGTAATTGAGCACAGGTTAGCAATTCAACCTGGACAGCGACTAATAAAGCAGAAGCTCAGGCGTTTTGCTGTTGATCGGCAGGAAGCCATCCGAGTGGAGTTAGATAAGCTCCAAAAGGTTGGATTCATTCGCGAATTCGATCATCCGGAATGGCTTGCAAATCCGGTCATGGTTCGCAAGTCAAATGGCAAGTGGCGTATGTGCGTCGACTACACTAGCCTAAAGAGTGCCTGTCCAAAGGATGACTTTCCCCTTCCCCGCATCGACCAGCTGGTCGATTCTACTGCGGGCTGCGAACTGATGAGTTTCCTGGATGCTTACTCAGGATATCATCAAATTAGCATGGCAGAAGAAGATGAAGAGAAGACTGCCTTCACACCCCATTCGGCACCTACTGCTACATCAGAATGCCGTTTGGTCTCAAGAACGCTGGTTCCATGTACCAGCGCTTGATGCAAAAGACATTTCATTCCCAGATGGGGTGTAATCTTGAACCTTATGTAGATGACTTGGTTGTAAAAAGCTTAAAAAGTTCGTCTCATTTAGGCGATATTGCTAAAACCTTCTGTAATTTGAATCGATATGGAATAAAGTTAAACCTGGAGAAATGCTCTTTCGCGGTTTCATCTGGAAAACTTCTTGGTTTTCTTGTTTGTTCCAGAGGAATCGAGGTCAATCCTGAAAAAATCAGGGCTATTGAACAAATGAGGTCTCCCTCGACCATCAAAGATGTTCAGTGCCTAGCAGTTCGCATAGCGGCATTGAGCCGGTTCATGTCCCGACTAGGCGAAAGGGGACTGTCTTTCTTCAAAGCCTTGCGCAAACACCATAATTTGACATGGTCCGATGAGGCCAAAAAGGCATTTCAAGAGCTAAAAGCATATCTATCCAGTCCGCCGGTCTTAGTTTCCCCCGACAAAGAGGAACCATTACTCCTTTACTTGGCGGCCACACCTTACGCGGTCAGCGCTGTCTTGATCGCAGAAAGAGAAGGTGTGCAGAAACCCGTCTACTATGTAAGCGAAATACTTCATGGTCCTAAGCAGCGATACCCTGAGGTCTAGAAGATACTTTACGCACTACTGATGGCTTCCCGTAAGCTACGACATTACTTCCAAGCACATAAGATCACAGTGCCCTCATCTTTCCTTTGGGGGACATTGTCCGGAATCCGGAGAAATCTGGTTGAATCGCCAAATGGGCTGTCGAACTCGGAGCGTTCGACATCCATTTCACGCCCCGCACCGCGGTCAAATCTCAGGTCCTGGTCCACTTCGTGGTCAAATGGACTAATCCTGAGCCACCCGTGCAAGCGTCTGAAGATTTGGAATGCCCTGATCACTGGACAATGTATTTTGATGGTTCTCGCAGTTTTCAACACTCGAGGGCTGGAGTGGTCTTGGTCACACCTCAGGGCGACCAACTGAAGTATGTCATCCAACTACACTTTGTTGCGACCAACAACGCAGCAGAGTATGAAGGTCTTATTGCAGGGCTCCGGGCAGCAAAATTCCTCGGAGTCCGTCGATTTGTGGTGAGGGGAGACTCACAACTGGTCGTAAACCAGGTAAACAATGAGTACAGCACATCCGATGAGACAATGGCTCATTACTTGGGGGAAGTGAGGAGATTGGAAAAACACTTCAGTTATTTCGAATTCTAATATATCCCGCGAAAGGACAACATTCTCGCATACCAATTATCCAAAATTGGGTCCTCACGCACATCCGCCCTGGCAGGAGTGTTCGTCGAACACTTGGAGCATCCCTCGATCATGACTACGGTCGAGGATGATCCAATAACAGTCTGCGTTACCAACCTCGGACAAGAACAATATTGGACCCATCCATTGAGGGTCTATCTCGAACATGGGACCTTGCTCGAGGACGAAACCGAAAGTGACCGGTTAGTTCAAAAAGTGCGTCTGTACAAGCTTATAGAAGGGGTTTTGTATAGAAAAGGTACTCAAGCAATATTCATGCGCTGTGTGTCCCAAGAGGAAGGTAAATCCCTCTTGAAAGAAATTCATGACGGTGTATGCGGTACAAGTTCTTGTTCGTAGCCATTGACACGTTTACAAGTGGATTGAGGCTGAACCAGTACGCAATATCTCTGCTGCTGCCGCACAAAGGTTCTTTCATAAGAACATCGTGACTCGATTCGGTGTTCCAAATCATCTCATCACTGATAATGGTTCCCAGTTCGCTAGCGGTCTCTTTCGGGACTATTGCGACAACATTGGGACCAAGGTGTGCTTTTCCTCTGTAGCTCATCCACAGAGCAATGGTGCCGTCGAACGTGCCAATGGGCAAATATTGCAGGGCATCAAAAAGCATGTTTTTGATCGCCTTAAGACACGCTCGGGGGCTTGGGTAGATGAACTCTATACCGTTCTATGGGTGCTACGTACTAATTCTAGTCGAGCCACCGGTGAGACACCTTTCCATCTGGTATACGGAGCTGAGGCTGTGTTACCCATGGAAATCAGTATTGGTTCTGTCCGAACAAATCAATTCGAACAAGTTGATCAGAACGGGCAACGATTACAAGACCTCATCCTCCTAGAAGAAAAGCGTGATCAAGCTTTGGTTAAGTCCGCGGTGTATTTGCAAGCTTTGCGCAAATACCATAACAAAAGGGTGCGACCACGTAGTCTTCACGTGGGTGATCTGGTTTAACGTAAAACACAAAACCAATCTAATCGCAATAAATTCTCCCCTCAATGGGAAGGTCCCTACACTATTGTCTTGGTGCCGCGACCAGGATCAGCTCTGTTAGCGATGGAGGATGGTCGGATCTTATCCAATACGTGGAACATCGATCAACTACGCAAGTTCTACGTGTAAGTTTCCCAACCATTTTCCTTTTCAATTAGCATGATTTCAAAAAACCGGTACTTTTAGTTGTTTCATGTGATAATTATTCATCTTCCCCATATGTTGCGAGTCTGATTCGGGGGCTAGTCGCCAATAATTATATCACTATAACACCTTGATCTGATTCGCTGGCCGATCTCGTGATCACTTCCAGACAAGACTCCCCTCAATAAGCCATTTCTCAACGCACACGGGGCTTGCTGGCATGTCCTTGGTCATTAGAGTGGCTGCCGGTTTGCAATAAGGTCGGGTGTTGTATCGAACATGATTATCGATCTGATCGGCTATTAATACCTAAAGTCACAGTACTCTCTAGGTATTCCTGATCATCGTTACATCCATATTTTTCCTGTGCTTATAGTACTAAGTCTTCAATATACATAATCTCAGGAGGGGGCTAGGGGAATATGGTCGTAACATGAAACAAAAGAAGTGCTTTTCTTTCAAAAATCAAGGCGTACATATGCATTGTAGAATTACATCTATACAAGTACAAGATTTACAATAGGCCAAGCTCTTTCAAGAGATCTTCTACTAAAGGTTTGACTTCCTCCATTATGACCTCAAGCTGGTCTTCACTTTCAACCTCTGCTTCTCCCACTACTGGATTCAGATTAAGATCTAGGCCATGGTGAAGACGAAGCCGGCAGAGGATGGCGGAGGCTGCAGAGTGCACTTTAGCCTTGATCGCCTCTTTTTGCTGCCTTGTATCTTTAGGAAGATACTCGAGAAGTGACTCTGCTTGGGTCGCGACCAGTGTGGTCCAGTCGCTAAGGTTGAGGTCGTCTTTTTGGTTTCGACCACATCAGCCCTTAGCAAACCGGCCACCATCTTCAGTTTTTCGAAGATGTCTCGTTGAGCACTACTGCAGGCTGAGAGTGACGCATTCAAGTCCTTGTTCTCCCTACAGACATAATCAACTTTCTAGTTTTACAACTCGATGGCCGCTTGGAGATCTTTCTTCTCTTGGCCGAGCTGGCTTATTTGGTCCTCTTGAGCTGCGATAAGAGACCATCACAAACAGTTCACATGACAAAATTAATTCGCTCTGGTCGGAAGTATACTTACAAGAGAGCTGTGACCACAGTTTTTGGAGTTCGGTCTCCAGGAATGAGATCTTGGCAGCTGCCCTGAACTCATGGTTTTCCCGATCAGTGAGGCTTTTGATCAGAAAGGCGTTTTCTCTGTGACAAAAGAGACAATTGTCAAGATAGGACTTACATTCAAGCAAATGAAGAAACATCTTCCTTACTGCTGCAGGCGACTCGTTTCCTCTTGCGCGACATCGATGCTATTTGCTACAGCCATCGACCTGGTCGCCATACGAGTCAGCTCCTATGACATGGAAGGGGATCAGTTTCAAAGCCTGGATATTCCTATGCAAATGCGAACTTAAAAATCACAAGGGATGATCGGCACACCTCAACATTCTTGCGGAACGAGCCACTTTCTGGTTCAGCCAAAGGCTGAGTCGCTAGACTCGCCTTATCCCCAGTAGGAGAGGCAGATGAGTTTTCCTGCTGAGCCTCCTCCATAGCTGGGGTCACAGATTCCAATCTCTACGATTGGACTTCTGCGGCCATCCCATCTATAACGGCGCGAAGAACTTCCCTGGCCGAAGGGATGGAACTTTGCTCGCCCGTGACCTCTATAGCGGGAGAAGTTTCGACACTTGCAAAGGTCACTGGGGGGCTTGGCGCTGTATCTCTGCACCTAAGCAAATAGAAGGACCATCGGTTAGAATCTCTTCAGTCGATCACTGTAAAAACGACCCTATCCAAATGGGAGAGATTCTTACCTTACTCAAAATCCTACCAATTTATGGAATTTCGAAGAGGGTTCCCCGAGAAAAAGTGGACAGTCACCATCTGTCCTGGTCTTCCTCTTCCTAAATTGGACCTTGTCCTTTTCTCCCTGTGTGCATGCAAATCTATAAGGATACACATGAGGAATGATGGAAACCAAGATTGTAATGATCCTTACCGGGGTGACTTCTTCTGTCGATACAGATGAAGTCCTTAGTCCTAAAGCTTGTTGGACCACTGGCACCAGTTGTGGTCGCAGGATCCTGTCCAGTTATTCCCACTCCTGTCAACAGGAGTGGAGTACTCACCACAATAGGACTGGCAGGAGTCATTTGGCGGTGGATGAGGGGAACATCGTCTTCCTCTTCCTGTGTGAGCACAACATAACTTAATGGATATGCACAGACGAACGAAAACATTCAGCATTGTGAGAAATCTTACCACAATCGCCCCTTCTGTCAGAAGGGGAGGTGTTGCAAATCCTGAAGCTTCATGAGCTTCAGGCACTGGGGCTTCACCTGCAACCACCGGATTATCAGTGGTCGCGGGGCCCATTGTAGTCGTCTCTGTCCCTGTGGTCAGAGACAAGACCTCGCTGGTCGGAGGAGCGATCGTCTTCCTCTTGCGAAGAATCAGAGGGATGTCATCCTCCTCGTCCTCGCTCCCTTCACCCTGTACGACGAAGAAATAATTCCTTCTCGTACCTGGGGTTACAGGAGGCACTGAATATCTTACCGCAGTCCTTTTTGCGGTAAGGGGTTTCTTTTGCAAAGAAGTCTCTCCCAGAATCTTCTTGGACTTCTTGGGAGCAGGTTCCTTCGCCGCGCGCTTCAAAGAGGTCCTCTTCACCCTCTTCGTAGCCGGTCTCCCCAAAAGACCAACGTCCTCTCTTGGACGCGTCGCCTCGGTGAACTTTCCCAGAAGCTAAGTCATTCCAAATGTTCTTGTTAATACAGGACAAGCGAGTGGTCTACAACAGAGCTTGTTAAGAAAGGCCATACCTTTCGGCGCTCCTGTTTGAGATCGTCGCCCGCATTGATTAGGCTCTGGGGGCGAGGCAATCCCTTGGCTCCCTCTACAGTGGTGTTGTACCCCTTGAGGAGATAATTTGTCCGTTTTTCAATCTCGGAAAAAGGCAGGGCTGCATAAAAAACAAGCATGTTAACAAATACAACATTTTTTTTAGTAAAAATGTATGTTTTGTTGACTAGAATACATACCATTATTGTAGTCCAAGGTGCTATCCGCCATGGACTGGATTTCCCAAGTCGGATGAGTCCTTTCACGCAGGGGGCTTATCCGGTTCTTCACAAAGTCGCGTATGATGTCGCGCGCAGTCAGTCCTTGCTGGACTAAGTGAAGAATGACTTGGGCCTGCTTCTTCTACTCTATGCTCAGAGCAAGAAGGGAGTCCAACTCACTGGACTTCTCCGGTCGAGAGTTCTCGAACCGCAATACGCTCTCTACCGGAGGGGTACAGTAGAACCATTTCTGGTACCACCCGTGTATAGAATCCCGGAGGGGTGGGAAGGGGTACTCTTTCTTCTCCCTTATCTGGAAGTAGATGAATCCAGCCGCATTGGCACTCTTCGACCATGCCGAATAATAAAAGCGTCGGAAAAGCTCCATGCTCGGAAGCACTCCAACGAAAGCCTCACAGAGATGCTGGAAGATCGCCAAGATAAGAACAGCATTTGGGTGGAGATTCACCAACTCCAACCCATAATGCTCCAAGATTCCCTTCAAGAACTGGCTCTTTGGGAATCGGAACCCGCAACGCAGTTACTCCTCAAAGATCACCAACTCGCCCTCTTGGATAGTTGGGGTTTCTTGATCCTTCTCTGCTGGCCGCCAGTTGATCAGCAGTCGTGGAGGGAGAATTTCTTCTTCTCTAGCGCCACCAAACTCTCTTCTGTATGGTGGACGGATCGGCTCCAGGATGCCATTTCTTGCAAAGGATCGAGAAGAAAGGTGGTGTCTTGGGAGGCGATGAAGGTGGGGAATGCAAAAGAGGGTTTTGTGCGGCAAGAAACTCTAAGGCAAATGAAGGGTTTTCGGTTGTGTGGCTTCCTCAGGAAGCTACCTTCTCCTTTTATATGCCCGAGGCAACTCTTCGTTGAATATTCTATTGATTTCCCATAATGGGTGCCTTCTTTCTGGAAACCCGTTATGCACTCCCTACAGTGAATCCGGAACAAAATATACTTTTATTATTTTTTGTTTTGAATTCAGGGGCTAGGGCACACACAAAGACATAAAACTTTTTGCAAAGATTATTGAGGAAGTAATCCCTCAGGTTTTTTGTAAAATAATTTCTGTGTGTTGATCACAATGCAATTCTGTGATTGCCTTAAGATTTGTATGTTGATCGCAAAACAATTCTGTGATCGCTGCAAGTGGGTAATCGCAACATATACGATTATCATTCGATCAAGGCATTATGTTATCGCGACTTCAGTTCTGATCGCAACTTCGATTTTGATCGCGACTCCAGTTTTGATCACGGCTTTAGTTCTAATCACAGTACTAGTGCTGGTCGCGGTATAACACATTAATGCGTTTCTGATCGAAAGACTTGTTACTTCGGATCTACCTGCGTATGGGTGATCGCAAAGGCATTCTTGTGATAATGTTTTCGCACAGAGATTGTGAAGAGTTTCAATTCAAATTAACTCTTACATAATTTTTCTTGAGAAGGCAAGTTATGTAAGGTAAAAGAAATTTTTATTTCTGGCAATCCTTGCATACAAAAGGGATACAGGCGACCAGAACATCGACCTGATCCGAGAGAAGTTTACAAAGTTCTCCTAAGGACATATTGGCGTCAGTAGGATCTACACTGACCGCCCCAAGAGAACTAGCAACTACTCTAAGCCTATCTACATCATCCCGAATCAAAGAAGCACTACTATTCCTGATCGTATCGGAGAGTTCTCACTGCTGCCGAGCATAGTCCCTCTCCAAGCGGAATTGGTGCGCCTCTTCGCGGGATCTGTCAAAACATTCTATCAGGTGCAAAATGGCTGAAGACATCTCTTCAGTATTCTTCTCCAGAACCCCTTGCTCCTTCTGGAGAGTTTGTTCGAAGGAAAGAGGTTGGACCTCAGCAGGCTGGTCGCTGGGGGCTCCAGAAATTTTCATCTCCTGCACATACATGGGTTAGTTTTACAAGTTAAAACGATCACAGAAGAGATGAAAATAATTATCAATCCTCGCAAGTGAGAGGATGAAGTATTTCCCCCAGAAAGTAGATCACCCGACGAAAGTCGGGAACTGTCAGGTCGTGGAAGTGCAACTTTCCCACGAAAAGATTGCTCACCCAACAAAAGCTGAGCATTATCTGGTCGCGGGAATGCAACCTTCCTACCAGAAAATTGATCACCCAACAAAAGCTGGGGATCACTTGATCGCAATGAAGAAAGTTGAGAAGAAGGCTTCGAAGGATTGTTATGGACCTCCAAAGGTGGAGATGAAGGTTCGACCTGTCGAGTAGCACGCACAGGAAGGACTATAGGGGCCAAAGGAAGAGAGAGCAATGATGCATCCCTAACCTTGGTACCACTAGAGGATCCCTCGTCAACCTTGGGTTTCTTCCCTGGAGGAACCAGCTATTCGTTTACTTGTGAATTTCCAAAAAGCATTTTGGAAATAATCAGAATATAAGATGGCAACTTGAACCAAAACTTCCTGAGAAGACTTTCCTTCTGGAAGTCCTGGTCGAGTTCAAGTGTCATTTCCTCTTCATCACTTTCAATCTCAATGATGTCTTGATCTGCCATTGAGGTGGAAACAGAAGAGAAGGAAAGATAGCTTAGCCGGGAAAAGACTTGTGAAGTTTTAGAGCTAAGCGGCTTCGGTATTTATAGCCCTCAGGGGTGATGGTTCATTTTTTGAATGCCTCGAGTTCTTAAAACAGATTTACAGTTTTATCTCTGGTTAAAAGACAATTCAACGGCGCTATCATTACCTATTAAAGACAACCGAGAGCCCGTCTCGGGAAATAAACCGTCACACTTAGTGCGCCACTTAAGTGGAGAAGTTGAAGCGTCGGGTCACTTATCCGATGTAAGATTAAAATTTGAAGTAAATATGTCTCTTCATTCTCTTCAAATTTGGGAGCTAGCTGATGAGGATTGTTACCCGAGCTAGTTCGGAGTAAATGCACATCTGGTTCGAAACAGATTTGAATCAGACAAGTGTCTAGAGGTCCTTTGCTATGATCTCAGACGACCTAAGAGGCGCGGACACATGGTCGTAGGCTTTGCGCGATCATGAGATCGCAGACAGTGCGCGATCAGAAGGCCGCAGGAAGTGCACGGTCAGAAGGTTGTTGACTACTCTAGACCAGGACGACTCGGGGTTGTTTAAGCTCTACAACAAGCATATCCCGAGGATCCCAAAGATTCTTCCACATATGAAGACAACTGCCAGGAGGTTAATATGTGCGGTTATCTCTTAATTGCACATGTTAAGCCAGCGTGGGAGTTAAGTGCGATTATCAAAACTGCACCCGAGCAACCGTTCGAAGCCATTGTGCATTGGCGCCCTTTCGGCCAGTATAAAAAGGGTAAGCGGGTGCACGAGGGGAGGAGAAAAAAAAGAGACATCAAGATCCAACAGATCCAATAGATCTAAGAGATCAACAACAACAACGAGCTTCCATAGGCTATTTAGTCGTGTTTTAGACAATCACACGGAAAAGATCTTCGCCTGTGATGATCTTTTCCACAACTTTGTAACCTTTTTCCCCATACATAGTGAAATCACAACAAGACGTAGGGCTATTACTCCCACTATCGAGAGCCCGAACCTGTATAAATCTCTCTGTGTTCCATCCGATATTGCTCATCATCCCTTCCCGGAGGGACACCCTGAAAGGCCTCACAACTCACAAAAATCTGCATAAGTTCGACTAAGGACCCCGAGTCCGAATCGTCAACACTTTCTTTTGACAAACATGATAATTTATATCACTAGCACGTATCTTTCCCTTATTCTCCAGAACACTAGCACCCCTGTACCTAAAACCAAGGATCGTTGCCAATTCATTAGCAGAAGTCTGAAACACATAACCATGGAAAAAAACCTCATCGACCACATCCCAATACTTAGTAAACAACTCATGATAGAAAGCACGGTTCATATAGATTGGGGGTAGCTCCAATAAATAAATGTTGAAAAGGCCACTCATCTATTAGAGCTTGATGTTGTTCAGTCCAAAACTTTTGATACTAGAGTAAAAGAGAAAGAAGAGAACGAAGGAAAAGAGGAGGGAAAGTAAGAGAGAAGAGAAGATAGAAAGGAACCTTTTTGAATTAACAAGCATAACGAAAATACACTGTCTCCCAACCTTATATAGGCGTACACTACAGCATCACAAAACAACAAAATAGCAAAACAACCTAGTAAAGGATAAGGTCTCCTGAAGTAAGCGCTACTCCTTTAGACTATAGACCCATTTATTGATTTAAGCTGGGCTTCTCTGCTTGAGTGCACACACCTCAAACTCGGCCCTCAACTTCAACAGAAACAAACTAGGAAAAATACTTCTACTGGGCCGATGTGGCCTATTAACCCCTCAGCTGCTCAAATTACTTCACCGCTTCTCTTTCTCCTTCATTAACCTTCCCCATTCTCTCCTTTCTTCTAACTCTTGACATTGCCTCCCCAAAAAAATAAGTCTTGTCCCCACTATGGAAATTGTTGCTCGATAAAGCGGAGAGATCTTCCCACCCACGTGGCCTCATTCGCCGGCAGATGGGACCACCACACCAACACCTGTTTCGATACCGCCCCCTTTTTCTTCACCTCCCTCCTTCCAACATCCGTCTATTTCATTCTTGATGTATCTCAACCACCATTTACCTAAGAGTGAACTATTCATATCTGACAAGCTTATCACTCCTAAGCCCCCACCCATGCTCTTTTCTTCAAACTTTGGGGTTAGTTTTTCAATATCTATCTGTAGTTTGTTTTCTCAACTCTTCTTTTTTTATAGGCATTTTCTTTTTTTCTCGACTTTATTTTTTATAGTCGAAATAAAATAAGATCTAAGATTGACATCTTGATACAATGATTTACCATAATAATAAATAGAGCCAATGGTGAAGGAGCCGTGGGAAGAGCCACTTCTTTTTTGCGGCGCGGGCTTCCATTCACCAGCGCATACTACATACACGTGCTCTCCGTACTGTGCTAGATAGTCACCCATCACACGGCTCTCAAACCCAACCTGTGGTGGATCCTGGGGGACAAAGCAAAGTCAAAGCGCTTGATCCTTTGCCCCATACTTTGAGATCTTCCTCCCTGCTGATCAAGTAGCAACACAGCTCATGATAGGCTTAACTTAAGCCGCTAACGTTTGGTTCGGATAAGTAAAGTCCCTTCGGTCGGTTCGCTCAAGTGGTCTTCCCTTATTTTCCCTAACGTTCAGAGTTGTTCTGGTTTGAGGAAGGAGCACCGCCAAGTCCACTAGGGGCGCCCTGAATGAATAAGAAATGAATAGCTGAGGTCAGGTTTTCATGAAAAAAGAAGAGAAAAAGTTAGATGTCGATTACACACCTGAGGTTGGTAAGAACTGAGGGGCAATGCCCCCCACTGGGCCCATCAGCTAAGCAACTTCTACTTAATCGGGCGGTTTGCTTTCGTGCAAGGTCCCCGCAGCTGGAACCGGTTTTCATTTTCAAGTAAACGCCCCACCCCAGAAGGACACCCTCGCTCTATTGGCAAAACGCTTTGAAAGAAGAACATATCGCCAAGGCCCTGACCGGCCGACCCGACCACTTTCTTTGCCCGCCGGCCGCCTAGCTCGTTATTCTTTGAGATCTAGATAGAGTCTCGCTTTGGGGTGGGGGAAGCATGGGTTCTTTAGATCTAAAGAATCCATGCTGCAAGAAGAAAGCGTAGGCTAAAAGGGTGATCCGGGAGGATCTTCAAGTCATGATCACATACGGCTTCGCGACCTTAACCGTGTTCGGAAAGGTTTCGTGACCATGGATTGGTTCGCGACCATGAAATAGAATTTGTTCCCTGTTCAGAATTGTAATCCGATCCGAATATATATAACTAAGCCTATCTGTTTAGGATTAGTTAGTTATATGAGTCTAATACATTTAGGTTATTGAGTCTGATACGTACTCATACGATTGGACTATAAATACAAACACTTATAGTTCCTCTGACGTAGGCAAGTGTGTCTAACGTTTGACGTGTAAAGTCCTCTTTGAAATAAATAGTTGTGCAATTACTTTGGGTTTCGGTATTTTTCGAGTAAGATCCCGTTATTCCGCATATTAGAATCTGGGCGAGCCTAGTGCGGAAACCAAGGCTAGGTCTCAAACGGATCAAGTTGGTATCAAAGCAACTTTCCTATCCTGTGGATGGTGAAGACTCGCCAGGGTTACAAAACTTCCAGTGAAACTCCAGGCTATCAATTGATGGTTCCTACAGCCGCGTCTCCGACAATGTCTGATGATACCTCCGTTCAAGCTAACCTAGCCGAACAAGTGGCTAAGCTCTCCACCGACATGGAAACCGTGCTTGCTTGGATTAAGCAACAGGCCATGATTGTACCTCATGAAGTAGGGAAGGTAATAGGTGTGAAGACTGGTGAAGACTTGCGCAGGGCAGACGAAGATGAAGACAAAGGCGACCACAAGACCGACAACCTCGCCAACACCTCCTTAGCTGTCGGATCTTTCAAGGTTGACGCTAAGATTGAAATACCCATATATGATGGGGAGATCAATGCTGAGAAATTAGATTCATGGATCGATCAACTTGAGACCTACTTTGACCTGAAAGGGTTTAGTAGCGCTCAAAAGGTGAAGTTCGCACCTTTGAAGATGAAGGACCACGCCAAGACTTGGTGGAAGACCCTTGTCGTCAGTGGTGAAGTTGATGACCTTGTATGGGGTCAATTCAAATGACTTCTGTGACAAGAATTCTATCCGATGGGTTACCTTGAGGAGAGATGGGAACGTTGGCACAGATTGTACCAACGGCGCGACCAGACCGTCCAAGACTATACAACGGAGTTCCAGAGACAAGCAATGGTCATCGACATATCGCTATCTGATCCTCAGGTATTTCGGAAATACACATCTGGACTTCAGAAATCGATCAGTATTGAGCTAAGTCTGTTCAGTGTCCAAGACATTGCGATCGCGAGCACAACTGCTATGGCGATCGAGAAGAAGAACAAATCCTGTAGCGACAAAAGCACGAAGGAAAGTGTGACCTCGACAAAGAAAAAGCCGATTCTGAAGAAGAACGCTTCAAAATCGGGTACGGGTGCCTTTTGTGAACATTTTTAAGTCACAGGACATACCAAGGACAAATGCTACAAGCTTCATCCTGAACTTCGACCAAAGAAAAACGGACCAGGAAAAAAAACAACCACGGCTACTGCGACTTCACCCGACGAAGAAGTTGTCCGAGTGAATTCGGTTGATGAGGCGGATACCACCTTGTCTCTGATGGCAATGCCGAAGGAGATGGATTCGGATCCACTGGACGACTAACACCCAACGGAGGACTTGTTCACCATCAACATCCAGGTGAAGCACGAAGTGGTCGCAACAATATTCGATCTCAGAAGTCAGAAGAATCTGGTCTCCACTAGACTGGTTCGGCGACTTGGTTTGAAGACAACCATACACCCGCGACCATATCCGCTAGGTTAGTTTACATCCGACGTGAACCAACAGATTACGAGTCAGTGTGTGTTGAAGTTTGCGATCTCTGCACGATATATCGATGAGGTGCAATGCGATGTTGTCCCTATCAATATCTATCAGGTCATCTTTGGGAGTCCATATTTGTATGATTGAGACGCTCACTTCTATCGGCAAGCGCACTGAAGGCACCCTTTACGTGATTTTGGGGTACCTGATAGGCCATAACTTTATCTTCATTAGCGTCCTTAACCTCGTAGGCTTGTTCTTTCTCTGGTATGGTCGGCATGGGTCCAGTTCCCTGGTAAAAGTCGTCCAGACGCTTCAACCAGTTACGACAATTCTTGAGATCATGTCCAGAAGTGTTGTGGAACGGACACCATTTCTTGTTTCCCTGTGGGTTAGTCTATTTTCTCGAATGGTCGTTGTTGTGACCACCAGAAGAAGGCTTTTTATTTTTGAATGTAAATTTTTTACCTTTTTCCTGCGGTGGTTTGTCGGCAACGGCCACATTTCGGTATTGTCTAGCCCCATTTTTCTTGGGCTTCTTGGATTTCCCATCTGACGATTCCGACTTCTTATTAGAATCGTCCTTCTTGTCATGCTTAAGACCTGGTTGAGGTGACAAATTCCTTTTGTCCACCATTCTATTCCATTCCACGGCCTCAGCCGCGTCAGAATAACAGTCTGCCATATCGAATAAATCTGATACCGACCTTGGTGGATGTATGCTCAAATCCTCATTGAATCTTCAGTATTGAACCGCATGTTTGAAAACCCTGATAACCGAAGTATCCGATATGTTCGGAATGGTATTCCTTATTCCAACAAACCTCTTGACAAATTGTCGAAGAGTTTCGGTCGAAGTCTGGCATAACTGATGATGATCATCTTCCTTACCAAGCTTTTCATAACAATTTTGGAAATTGTTGATGATGGCATCACGCAACATTTCCCAATTGTATATCGACCCTTCTAACTGATTGAACAACCAGGTCCTTGCTGGTCCTTTAAGAACCATTGGCAAGTAATTTTCCATCACACGGTCATCTCCTCCTGCCACCTGAATGGAAGTGATATAGATCTGAAGGAATTCTGATGGATTTTGGGTTCCGTCGAATCTTTCGATCATACCAGGTTTAAACTTGTCTGGCCAGACTACCACACGAAGCCCTGACGAGAAAGCTTTACAATCTACATAGGAGCTTCGGAAATGTCTATCATCGCGACCTTCCATATGATTGCGGGCGACATTACCTTGAGGAGATACACCTCGTGGTCCCAAAAGAGAATGAACTGGTACGCGATTGCAATCTCGGGAGCTTCCAACTCGCCTAGCCTTGTCATGCCGAATTGGCATTATTGGCAGTCGATTGCGCCTCCCATGGCTGGAGTAAGAATAGTCCCGTTCATGGGAACGAATCGTGGAACGGGACGAAACTGTTGGAGTGGCCTCGAATTCAACTAGTGTGTCTGCAAGGACTCTGGCGAAGGTCATTTTATCTGCATCTTCTAAACTAGGAGGAGGATTACGCAATGTATCTGCGATAACACAAATTTGACCTTGTGTGCTCCTTCTGGGTGCCATAGGAGTTATTATCTCCTGAACCGCCAGGGAATACTCCGGGGCCAAAGATGGTGTGTGGTCACGCCTGCGACCATGCGGATGACGAGAGGTGCTGGGACCAGGGTCTCGAACAACGGCATCTTGGCGAGATTGCGCAAGATGTAAGGCTTCCTCAGTGGCGCTGCGAATCTCATTCTCCCGCTGTTCAGGAGTTTCCTCCGAAAGTGCAGCAAATTCCCGCGGAACTGAGGTCGCAGAAGGGGAAAACATCTCTCCTTGTTCCGATTCAGACTCGAAATCAAAAATAGATTGGAGATTGTCCAGAGCAAACTTTTCGGGACTAAACTCAAAGTCATTATCCTCCACATCTTCTAGGATGACATGCTGTGGCACGTAATCAACCTCTGATGTGGTGGGCTTCACATGAGAGGAAAAATCCATCTTCTCTATCTCTTGGTCGACAGACATGACCAGAGTTGGAGAAGATGCATCCTCGGGATGTGACTCATGGACATCTTCATCGCCAACCTCTTCTAAAGGAACAGGGTCGTTAGGCGAAGGCATTTGAATATGAGAATAGTCGTCGAGATTGAAATCGTTCTCGGAATCGTATGCTCCAGACATAACTTACCAGAACTCCTAATTAATGAAGAAAACGCCCTGAGAAAGGCCCCACGGTGGGCACTGTTGCATCTAGGCCCCTATTATTGTTGATTTTGATTATTGATGACATTAAGTATTCTTGATCTAATCATGTCTTTGAGCTATCTGTATGTAGAGACCTAAGAGCTATTTCGCCTAAGGTCGCAGTATTGCCAAAGTTGCAAGCACAAGGACGGCAAAAAGAAAGCCGCAGAGACCTAAGCTATCCGGAGGATCTACAAGTCGCGAGCCGAGGTCGAAAGCACAAGGTCGCAGTGTGTTCCGAGGTTGCAAGTCCAAGTTCGCGAGCTATGGTCG
Source organism: Pharus latifolius (assembly GCA_019359835.1). Taxonomy (NCBI): domain Eukaryota; kingdom Viridiplantae; phylum Streptophyta; class Magnoliopsida; order Poales; family Poaceae; genus Pharus; species Pharus latifolius. The sequence goes on along the minus strand of CM033319.1, from coordinate 48,752,551 downwards.
CAACCGCAAGATCGCAAGATTAAAGATGCAAAGGACCTGAGGTAAAAATTTGTTTTTTACTTTTACCGATCTCGGCGTTTGGAGTTTGATCGGTTTAGAATCTTATTTCTTAGTTTTAATTGTACTATAAAGAGGGGTTGCAAGTCCTCTCTACATTTCCAGCATAAACCGAGAAACTCTTAGGTCATTGCATTCATTCGTTTCGGTTGGATTTGATTTGGTTTTTCAGTTGAGTTTTTGATGGGGTGAGGACATACCCATATATGATGGGGTGATCGATGCTGAGAAGCTGGATTCTTGGATCGATCAACTTGAGACCTACTGTAGCTTCTAGGCCCCTAAAGAGTGTTTTGGTAATTAATGACAATTACAAATGTTGAACTAACGATACCTGTTAAGTTGTGTCAAGAAAAAAATCAAAAGACAGGATAATGAAAGGCGAAGAAAGAGCTAAATGATGAAGAAAGGATATTGAGCAAAGAGGCAAATGTATGGAATATGACTCTTTTCTTTTTACCGGTCTAAGGTGATTAGAGAAGGTTTTTGACCGGATTGTAGGATAGTTGCCGTACTATTAAGAGGAGCATGTGGTGTATCATTAAATAGTTCATCTTTGTGCCACAAGTCATAAAAACAACTTGCATTGCATACTAGAAGGTTATATCTTTTGAAAATGCTTTTATCCACTCAAAATCAGCCAAGTTTAGTCTCTGTTGGTCTGACCGTGTAGCCGGTCTGACCGCAGAAACGGTCTGACCGAGAGTTGTTTCGGACTGACCGACAGTTATGGTGAAGTGTTCTTAATTCCTAAAATGGTCAATCTGTCCGTGGTTAAACATTGGGTCAGACTCCTGGAGCTTCATGATCACATTTTGTGAAAATTAGTGTGTTAGTCGGTCTGACCGTCAGTTGGTCCAGTCTGATCGCTAAACCAGTCTGACCGAGATTTTGTACTGCGGTCTGACCGTGTAGCTGGTCTGCCCGAAGTGTTCGGCGTGACCATAAATCGTGTCCAGAAACGATGTTGTCTCTGGATAGGTTCACGGTCTGACCGCCGTTGGCTTCGGTCTAACCGTGGGAGTGCCTGACACGGGTAGGTGAGCATTTATTGCGCCTGTTTAATGCCGTTGTAATTGCGGCGGTCTGACCGGGCTTATACCTGCGGTCTGACTGCCAAGTGATCTTTTTCCTCCAACGGCTTGTAGCGGCTATATTTATTGAGGGGAGTATATATACTCCCATGCATGGTCCTGTTTGACACTTTTGGCATATGTGTGAACATTGACTTCATTCTTGAGAGCTTAAACATGTTTCATACACTCTAGTGTTCAATTTCTTGAATTTGAGAGAGTGTGCAATTAAGATCTTCTAGTGCATTGCATTTAGTTCACTAAATCAATCTTGTGACACTAGAAGAGCATTAAGTGATCATCACTGGCTTGTTACTCTTGGAGTTTGCCGGCTCCTAGACGGCTAGGTGGAAGGTTTTGGAGAGCTCTTCAAGGAAGATTGTGAAGAAGCCTCAAAACAACTTGTGAAGGGGTTGAGCACGCCTTGCCGGAGCGGTAAAGTGCATCACTAGTGGAATCGAGGTTTGGATAACTCATCATACTAATCCGGCTCGAGATCTAGGTCACTTCTTGAGGGGAAGTCGACTAGATAGAGGAGCGGTTAGAGATTTGAGTTTGCCTCAACGTGGATTAGGGGTGATCGGCAAATCACCGAGACCACGGGTTATATCCTTGTGTCAAGTTGCTTGATATTCATCTTGTTTTTAGCTATTTGCTCTTAATTGTTGGTAATTGCTTGTTTAGTTGTAGAATTGTTAAAATCGCCTATTCACCCCCTCTAGTTGATATCCTAGATCATTTTCAATTGGTATCAGAGCAAGGACTCCATATTTAGAGGATTTAACCATCCCGGAGTAGGATAAAGATGGCTAGTTAGGGTCGGATTAATATTGGCAAACCACCACTCATTGATGGATCAAACTATACCTATTGAAAAACTAGAATGATGGTCTATCTTAAAGCCATGGGTGGAAAAATTTGGAAAGTGGTGGATGAGGGTTTCACAATTCTAGATGATGAAGACTTGACTTACCTAGATAGAGAAAATGCTCTAGCAAATGCTCAAGCCATGAATGTTCTTTATAGTGCTCTAAATCTAGGTGAATTTAACAGAATTTGTAAACTTGAAACGGCTCATGACATTTGGATAAACCTTATGAATATTCATGAAGGAACCTCAATGGTCAAGGATGCTAAATTATTCATCCATAAGGGACAATTTGAAAAATTTGCTATGTTACCCAATGAGGATGTCTCGGAGATGTTCAACCTATTAAATAATATAGTAAATGAGCTAAAAGGGCTTGGTATGGATGTCACAAATATTGAGTTTTGTCATAAATTTCTTAGAGCTTTACCTTCAAAATATGACACTATTGTGACCTTACTTGTGCGATCTAATTTGAAGAGTGTGACTCCTTTGGAGGTCTTGAGTGAAATTCTCACTCATGACATATTTAAGAAATCACAAGAGGAGGTGCAAGATGAGGCTTCCGACTCCAAGAAGAAGAATATAGCACTCAAAGCTCAAGCCTCCAAGAGGGAAGATAATGAAGAAGAAAGCGATGAGAGAGACACCGATGAGGAAATGGCTCTCTCGTTAGAAGGTTCAAGTGGTTCATGAAAAAGAAATATCAAGGAAAATTCTTCAAGAAAGGACAATCGTCGAAAAGGAACCCATTTGAAGAAAGAAGATGTTTTGATTGAGGTGAAAAGGGCCATATCTCCGCACAATGCAAAAACAAGGAAGAAGAAAAATCGGTGAAGAAGAAGTACGAAAAGGAAGGAGAAAGCAAGAAGAAGGTTTTCAAGAAATATTACAAGAAGAAGAAGGACGGACAAGCTTGTTTCATTGAGTGGGATTCTGATGCTTCAAGTTCCGATTCCAAAGATGAAGATGAAGCATCTCCTAAAGGACTCGCCGGACTGGCTATCAAGGAAGCTCCATCTCTATTCTCCACTCCTCATTGCCTCATGGCTAAAGGAGAATCTAAGGTATCATGTGACGAAGATGAATACTCTTATGATGACTTAGTTGAGAGATCACCAGTTTTGATGACTATATGAGCAAATAAAAGGAGAAATTCAAGGAATTGAAGAAAAGATACAAAACTCTTCAAAATTCCTATGAGGAGCTAAAAACATCTCATGAGAGTCTCAAAGAAACTCATGAGATGCTTAAGGAAACTCATGACTCATTAATTGCTCATAAAACCAACAAAACGGGTAATAACATAGGCATTACTTGCAATATTTTAAATGACTTGCCTATGGTATCTACTTCTAGCATATCTACATCTTGTGAGGATTTAATAGAATTACCTTCTAGTCCAAAAGTTGATGATCATGTGCTTAGTCTTGAGAACAATGAACTTAGGGACAAAATTGAAAAACTAACAAATGATCTAGCTAAATGTTATGTAGGAGAATCAAAATTAAGACATCTACTAGATAGTCAAAGGTGCTCATTAAGGAAAGAAGGACTAGGTTACATACCTAAAAAGGGCAGACGTGCATTTCTTCCAACTAAAACCATATTTGTAAAAGAAAAATGATATTGCAACAAATGCAAAAGTTTAGGTCATATTGAAGAAAATTGTTATGCTAGCAAAAATAACTCATCTCTTATATTCAACTCTTGCTATGTTTTGAAGAAAATGAATAATGGTAATGTTAAAGCCAAATTTATTGGAACCCCTATAATTGGTGCCAAAAAGAAAACGATTTGGGTTCCAAAATCCTTGGTAACTAACCTCCAAGGACCCAAAAAGATTTGGGTACCTAAAAGGACCTAACTTTGTTTTGTAGATAAACTACAAGGCCGGAGGACAACATTGGGTGCTCGATAGTGGATGCACTCAACATATGACCGGTAATCACAATATGTTCTCCTCTCTCAATAACGAAGGTGCGAAATATGACAAGATCACATTTGGAGATAATAGCAAAGGAAAGGTAAAAGGTTTAGGTAAAATTGCCATCTCAAACGACCTCTCCATCTCTAATGTATTGCTTGTTGAATCTCTTAATTTTAATCTCTTATCCGTAGCTCAACTTTGTGATCTAGGATTTATATGTGCATTTTCTCCAAAAGATGTGATTATCACTAGTATAGATGAAAATAAGTTGATCTTCAAAGGTTTTAGACATGGCAACCTCTATTTAGTTGATTTCAATTCAAATGATGCAAATCTTGGTACATGTTTGTTCTCTAAAACATCTAAAGGTTGGCTATGGCATAGAAAGCTTGGTCATGTTGGAATGAAACAACTAAATAGATTAGTTAAACATGATTTAGTTGTTGGCTTAAAAGATGTAAAGTTTGAAAAAGATAAATTATGTAGTGCTTGCCAAGCCGGAAAACAAGTTGCAAATTCACATCCAACCAAAAGCACAATGTCAACTTCTAGTCCACTCGAGTTATTGCATATGGATTTAATTGGTCCAACTACTTATGTTAGCATTGGTGGCAATAGTTATTGTCTTGTCATTGTAGATGATTTTTCTAGATTCACATGGATATTCTTTTTACATGACAAGTCAATTGTATTTAACACTTTCAAAAGTTTTGCACAAAGGGCCGAAAATGAATTTGAATTCAAGATCAAGAAAGTGAGAAGTGACAATGGCTCCGAATTCAAGAATATCAAGGTTGAAAACTGGTGTGACGATAAGGGCATCAAACACGAGTTTTTGGCCAAATATACACCAGAGCAAAATGGGGTAGTTGAATGAAAGAACCGGACATTGATAGATATGGAAAGATCCATGCTTTGGGAGTACAATGTTTCGGACACCTTTTGGGCCGAAGCAATCAACACCGCTTGCCATGCATTGAATCGACTTTATTGTCATCGGCTATTAAAGAAAACTCCATATGAGCTTCTCACCGGAAGGAAACCAAACATTTCCTACTTCCGAGTGTTTGGATGTAAGTGCTACATTTTACGAAAAGGTACACGTTTATCTAAATTTCAAAGTAAATGTGATGTAGGATTTTTATTAGGATACTCATCTAATAGCAAAGCATATCGTGTCTACAACCAAAACTCCGGTTTTGTTGAAGAGACGCATGACGTAGAATTTGATGAGACTAACAGCTCTCAAGAGGAGTAAGACAACTTGGATGATGTAGGCAATGAAGGTTTAAGGGTGGCGATGAAGAACATGACCATTGGGGATATCAAGCCGAAAGAAGATAGTGATCAAGATGAAGATCCATCCACTCAAGCTATCTCCTCCTCTTCAACACCTCAACATGAAGATCAAATGGTTGAAGTGGTTAATGTGGAAGATTCGCCTCAACAACAACCGGAAGCAACGTCTACCTCTACTTCACAAGACCCGGTTGATCATCCAAGAATTCATCACTCAATTACTAAGGATCACCCCATCGATCAAATTAGTGACTTGCATAAGGGTGTTCAAACTCGCTCCCGTCTTGCTTCATTTTGTGAAAATTTATCTTTTGTTTCCTCTTTTGAGCCCACACATGTAGATGAAGCTCTAAAAGATCCGGATTGGGTGAATGCTATGCACGAAGAATTAAACAACTTCACCCGCAACAATGTTTGGGAATTGGTCGAAGAACCAAATCCGGATGAACACAACGTCATCGGAACCAAATGGATAATTAAAAACAAACAAGATGAAAACGGAGTGGTAGTAAGAAACAAAGCAAGATTGGTCACTCAAGGATATACTCAAGTCGAAGATTTGGACTTCGGTGAAACCTTTGCTCCCGTAGCTAGACTTGAAGCTATTAGAATTTTGCTTGCTTTTGCTTCATCTCATAATATTAAACTTTATCAAATAGATGTCAAAAGTGCATTTTTAAATGGTAAAATTAATGAATTAGTATTTGTCAAACAACCGCCTGGTTTTGAAGATCCTACGAAACCAAACCATGTTTATAAACTCTCCAAGGTGCTTTATGGTCTTAAACAAGCACCTCGTGCTTAGTATGAAAGACTTAGAGATTTCTTAGTTTCAAAAGGATTTAAAATTGGGAAAGTTGATACTACTTTATTTACTAAGAAAATTGGAAATGATTTCTTTGTATGTCAAATTTATGTTGATGACATCATATTTGGATCTACTAACCAAGAGTTTTGCGAGGAATTTGGTAACATGATGTCCAGGGAATTTGAGATGTCCTTAATAGGTGAACTAAGTTTCTTCCACGGACTACAAGTTAAACAACTCAAGGAAGGAACTTTCATCAGTCAAAGCAAATATGTGAAGGACTTGCTCAAGAAATTCGGACTTGAAGAAGCAAAGCCAATCAAGACGCCAATGGCCACAAATGGTCATCTTGATTCTGACGAAAGAGGTAAACCGGTAGACTCAAAGCTTTATAGATCTATGATTGGTAGTCTACTGTATCTTACTGCTTCTAGGCCCGATATCATGTTTAGCGTATGTATGTGTGCAAGAATTCAAGCCTCTCCTAAAGAAAGTCATTTAATGGCCGTTAAGCGCATTTTGAGGTATCTAAAATATTCATCTAGTATAGGGTTGTGGTATCCAAAAGGTGCTAAATTTGAATTAATTGGATATTCTGATTCCGACTATGCGGGTTGTAAAGTGGATAGAAAAGCACCTCAGGCAGTTGTCAACTATTAGGAAGATCTTTAGTCTCTTGATCCTCCAAGAAACAAAACTCAGTAGCTCTATCAACCCCCGAAGCGGAATATGTTTCCGCGGGTAGTTGTTGTGCACAATTACTTTTGATGAGGCAAACCTTCTTGCATTATGGAATTAAATTTGAAAAAGTGCCTCTTTTGTGTGATAATGAGAGTGCGGTGAAAATAGCCACAAATCCAGTTCAACACTCTCGGACCAAGCATATAGATATCCGACACCACTTCCTTAGAGATCATGTTAGTAAAGGTGATGTGTTGGTAGATAATGTAAGGACCGAAGATCAATTAGTGGGTATATTCACTAAGCTTGGTCCTTAGATGAAAACCGCTTTTGTAAACTTCGAAATGAGCTTAACGTCATTGATATATCAAATGTGGCTTGAAATGTTGAACTCATATTGGTTGTGCTTAAATTCTCACTTGATTGCTTGAACTTCTCTTTTTAGGACTTTTTAGGTTCTTTTATCGGCAATTGAGTGAAATTAGCTAAATACATGTTGATTTGCAATATGGATATTTCCCCTTGGCAATATTGTCTATATTATACTTATACTTATCTTATATATCTCTCATACATTATTCTAGAATCTCAAATGAGCATCGATCAAATAAATTTCTCAATTTTCAGCCCTTCCAGCGGTCTGACCGAAATACATTTGCGGTCTGACCGAAATACATTTGCGGTCTGACCGAATTTATCTCCAGAGATTGCTTCAAAATCCCTTCTTGCAGCGGTCTGACCGGTCTCTTGCCTGCGGTCTGACCGCATATACTCGACCAGAGAACTTAAATCCCGAATCTCTGTCACTTTCACTCTCTCACCTCACTCTTGTCTCTCTCATGTGCGCCCTAAATTCTTTGGGGTTTTCCTCTCCGGCCAAACCAAAGCAAAGCACGGACAAGCCGACAGTCAAGAACTCCTCCAAATCATGTCTTCTAGCGGTCGAGGCTTTCAAGGAAATGTCTTCGTCCGGACTCATAAGAAGAAATTGGCGAAGCGGCCCAAAAGGGCTCAAACGTCAAGTAGCAGCGACACTCAAGATGCAGATTGGGTACCCTCGCCCGGAGAGTCAGAAACAGAACAATCCTCTCACCTTGGCGGCTCCAAACACGTGGCTATGGACATTGAGAGTGAGGACGATGAGATAAACGTCCACGCGCACCAAGGACCCAAGAAGAACTGGACGTCAAATGACTACACAAAGGCTAGGACAACCTATGCCTATAACCATGAGAACGACGCCACTACTCCTCACTTCCACACGATGATCCAGCAGGATGCGTTCTACGGACATTTGATTAACAAGAATGTTTTTGAGCACAAGTGGATTGAGTGGGCTTACATCATGAACCAGCCCATCATGGCTCCTCTAGTTCAGATCTTCAAAGAGATTGGGCTATATGACTTTGTGGAGCATAAGTGCCCATGGAACGCCACTGCCATCCGTCAGTTCTATGCTACCATCGAGATTATTTGGGCGGAACAGAGGATAGTTTGGATGACTGGCACTAGGAGATATGAGGCTACCTTCGAGGAATTTGCTGTGGCTAATAAGATCAATTATGAAGAAATGAAAGAAGGCATCAATATGGAAGACGAAGACTATCTGCACTAGGATGACTGGCTCCAGTTCTATGAACAACTGGGAGGTGCCCAGGGGATCGTACCTGGCACGGTTATAGGCCTTAAGGTCCTTCCAGCTGTGGTCAACAAGATTGTAAGAGCCACGATCCATCCAAAGAGTGGAAATCGAGAAGCTGTTAGAGACTATTACTGGAATTTCATAGATCACATCCTCAAGCTACATTGGATCAACGTTGTCACATTCATCTTGAAAACGATTGAGGATGTCTCGGTAACCACTCTTCCAAATCTGTATTTTGCTCCATATATTATGACTTTGCTGCTCCAGAAGACAAAGTTTCCTCGCGGATCTTGCAATATCAGGCATCTCGGCTATAAGCCGTTCAGTGTCAATCTGCGCATCTTAGCTCGAGGCCATGGAGCATAGCCACATCAGCAGTAGCAGCAGCAGGCTTAGGACAAGCCTCCTCCACCTCAGCCACAGGCTCAGCAGCCAGCACAGCAGAGCCAAGTCCCCGCCTGGTTTGCTCAGTTCCAGCAACAGTTCCATCAACAGATGATGGATCAGGTTGCTACACTTCTCCAGGGGCTTGAGCTCACATGATCTGACTTGGCAGCTCTCAACGATCAATTCCAGACTTTTTCTTCGCGCCAAGATCAGTTCGAGCAGCGCTTCGACGCCTTCTCCGCTCACTTCTACTCACGATTCCCTCACACTCCTCCCTTCAACCCTCCGTCTCAAGACGATGATGCTCCCACCGATTCTTAGCTTTTCTGGCAATTGATGCCAAAGGGGGAGAAGAACTTTAGATGAGTAATTTTGTTGTATGAGTGAATGACTTTTGTGAGGTAGTGATGTTTTGAATGCCTTATGACTGATACTTCATGTTATATGATGTGCTTTATGTTATTTTAACATGACTAAGCTCTGAAAGTTTGTGATGTTTAACTCTGATAATGTTTGTTGAATGAATTGACAATGCTTTAATAACTATGCAATGCATTGTATGCTCTTATATACATGCTTGAACTCCACCAAAAGGCCAAAATTCTCATATACATTTATTTAGGGGGAGTTTTCTCTACTATGCTCATTGAAAATCCTTTTTAATGCTCAAAATTCAATCATCTACTCTTAATGTTGTCATCAATTACCAAAAAGGGGGACATTGTAGCTTCTAGGCCCCTAAAGAGTGTTTTGGTAATTAATGACAATTACAAATGTTGAACTAACGATACCTGTTAAGTTGTGTCAAGAAAAAATCAAAAGACAGGATAATGAAAGGCAAAGAAAGAGCTAAAGGATGAAGAAAGGATATTGAGCAAAGAGGCAAAGGTATGGAATAGGACTCTTTTCGTTTTATCGGTCTAAGGTGATTAGAGAAGGTTTTTGACCAGATTGTAGGATAGTTGCCGTACTATTAAGAGGAGCATGTGGTGTATCATTAAATAGTTCATCTTTGTGCCACAAGTCATAAAAACAACTTGCATTGCATACTAGAAGGTTATATCTTTTCAAAATGCTTTTATCCACTCAAAATCAGCCAAGTTCAGTCTCTATCGGTCTGACCGTGTTAGCCGGTTTGACCGCAAAAACTGTTTGACTGAGAGTTGTTTCGGACTGACCGACAGTTATGGTGAAGTGTTCTTAATTCCTTAAATGGTCGGTGCCGACGATTCGGACTCGGGGTCCTTAGCCGAACTTATGCAGAATTTATAAATAGTGAGACCTTTCAGGGTGACCCTCCAGGAAGGTATGTAGAATTATGGAGAATTGGAGCACAGAGAAATTTATACAGGTTCGGGCCCTCGATGGTGGGAGTAAAAGCCCTACGTCCTGTTGGGATTGCACTATGTGTAGTAAAGAGTTACAAAGTGACGGGAAAGGACCTTCACAGGCGAAGGTTTTCCCTGTACGAGTGTACAAAATGAAGCCTAGAAGGCTTTATGGAAGCTATCTAATCTAAGCCGTAGTCTTGGCTATTTGATTCGTCAAGTGATATATGTTGTGTCTTGATCCCTTGATCGATCCCCCTGTTTGATACACCATGCCGCCCTTTTATACTGGTCAAAAGGGCGCCAAGTCGTAACTGCATCAAACGGTTGCTTGGATGCGGTTTGGAGAACCGCTCTTAACTCCCACGCAGGTTTAACACGTGTTATTTGTGGATAACTGCACGTATTAACCTCCTGACGGTTGATCCCCCACGTGGAAGGATCTTCGGGATACTTGGGATATTCCTGTTATAGGGATAGAATACTCCCACATTCCCTGGTGGAAAGAATCCTGACCGCACGATGTTGGCTGACCGCGCAACACCTTCAGCCTTCTATCCGCGCACAACACATGAACTTCTGACCGCGCACTAGCTACGGTCTGATCGCGTAAAGATTGCGATCTGATCGCGCAAAGCTTGCGACCTCGGGCTGATGCTTCTCAGAATGACTTGAGTCCGCACCGCCGGGCACGTGTCTGGCTCAAATCTGTCCTGAACCAGAAATGCATTTATTTGAACTGACTCGGGTGTCAATCCTCGTCAGTCGGTCTGTCCGTGGTTAAACATTGGGTCAGACTCCTGGAGCTTCATGATCACATTTTGTGAAAATTAGTGTGTTAGTTGGCCTGACCGTCAGTTGGTCCGGTCTGATCGCTAAACCGGTCTGACCGAGATTTTGTACTGCGGTCTGACCGTGTAGCCGGTCTATCCGAAGTGTTCGGCCTGACTGTAAATCGTGTCCAGAAACGATGTTGTCTCTGGATAGGTTGACGGTCTGACCGCCGTTGGCTCCGGTCTGACCGTGAGAGTGCCTGACACGGGTAGGTGAGCATTTATTGCGCCTGTTTAATGCCGTTGTAATTGCGGCGATCTGACCGAGCTTATACCTACGGTCTGACCGCCAAGTGATCTTTTTCCTCCAACGGCTTGTAACGGCTATATTTATTGAGGGGAGTATATATACTCCCATGCATGGTCCTGTTTGACACTTTTGTCATATGTGTGAACATTGACTTCATTCTTGAGAGCTTAAACACGTTTCATACACTCTAGTGTTCAATTTCTTGAATTTGAGAGAGTGTGCAATTAAGATCTTCTAGTGCATTGCATTTAATTCACTAAATCAATCTTGTGGCACTAAAAGAGCATTAAGTGATCATCACTGGCTTGTTACTCTTGGAGTTTGCCGGCTCCTAGACGGCTAGGTGGAAGGTTTTGGAGAGCTCTTCAAGGAAGATTGTGAAGAAGCCTCAAAACAACTTGTGAAGGGGTTGAGCACGCCTTGCCGGAGCGGTAAAGTGCATCACTAGTGGAATCGAGGTTTGGATAACTCATCATACAAAACTGGCTCGAGATCTAGGTCACTTCTTGAGAGGAAGTCGGCTAGATAGAGGAGCGGTTAGAGATTTGAGTTTGCCTCAACGTGGATTAGGGGTGATCGGCAAATCAATGAAACCAGGGGTTATATCCTTGTGTCAAGTTGCTTGATATTCATCTTGTTTTTAGCTATTTGCTCTTAATTGTTGGTAATTGCTTGTTTAGTTGTAGAATTGTTAAAATCGCCTATTCACCCCCCTCTAGTCGATATCCTAGATCCTTTTCACCTACTTTGACCTGAAAGGGTTCAATAGCGCTCAAAAGGTGAAGTTCGCACCTTTGAAGATGAAGGACCACGCCAAGACATGGTGGAAGGCCCTTGTCGCTAGTGGTGAAGCTGACGACCTTGCATGGGGTCAATTCAAACGACTTCTGCAACAAGAATTCTATCCGATGGGTTACCTTGAGGAGAGATGGGAGTGTTGACATAGATTGTACCAACGGCGCGACCAGACCGTCCAAGACTATACTACGGAATTTTGGAGACAAGCAATGGTCATCGGCATCTCACTGTCCGATCCTCAGGTATTTCGGAAATACACATCTGGAATTTAGAAATCGATCAGTATTGAGCTAAGTCTGTTCGGTGTCCAAGACATCGCCACCGCGAGCACAACCGCTATGGCGATCGAGAAGAAGAACAAATCCCGCAGTGATAAAAACACGAAGGAAAGTGCGACCTCGACAAAGAAAAAGCCGAGTCCGAAGAAGAACACTTCAAAATCGGGCACAGGTGCATTTTGTGAACATTGTCAAGTCACGGGACACACCAAGGACAAATACTACAAGCTTCATCCTGAACTGCGACCAGAAAGAAAAAGGAGGGATGAACCAAGCACACGAACAACTATAGTTACTTCTATTCCGCTCGCAGAGGAAATTATCCAGTTGGATTCGGTTGAAAAGGCGGACACGACCTTGTCTCTAATGGCAATGCCGAAGGAGAAAGGTTCGGGTTCATCAATTGACCACAACCTAACAGAGGAATTGTTCACTGTTAACATACAGCTGAAGCACGAGGTGGTCGCAGCCATCTTCGACCCCGGAAGCCAAAAGAATTTGGTCTCCTCTGGGCTGGTTCGACGACTTGGTTTGCAGACGACTCATCATCCTCGACCATATCCTCTGGGATAGTTCACTTCCAACGTGAATCAGCAAATCAAGAGTCGGTGTACTCTAAAATTTGCAATATCTGCTCGTTACATCGACGAGGTTCAATGCGATGTCATCCCCATCGATATTTGCCAAGTGATTTTTGGAAGTCCGTTCTTGTACGATCGTGACGCCCATTACCACCGAAGAGCTCAAGAATACGATCTCACAAAGGATGGGACGAAATTTATCATCAGCAAAAATGACCACGTCGACACCAAGAACTTGATGATAGTAAATCAGGCGAAACGGATTATCAATGCATGCTCAAAGTGTGTGCTGAGCGTGATGCGTCCAATTAGCCAAGAGGATTGTGCTGCATCGAGTATGGAAAGTGGTGGTTGTTTAGCAAGCTTGCCGGAAGAGAACAACGCACTATTCGCAGAGGTATTTAGTCGATCACCACAACGACTAGTCGAAAACGACATGCAACTTGTCTCTACAGCACCACTATTCAAACTTTGTAATCCTAGCTTTGGGATCGGTGATGGTATCAACCTCGACAAGGGGAAGGCTATCCGCGAGTGGCCAAGGCCACAATCCATGACGGAGGTGCCAAGCTCCATGAGCGCCTATCCATACATTTGATCCGACGATTGTAGCATTGCTCATCGTGTGTTCGTTCGAAAACTCCCAGTCGTTCTCTACATCTTCACAGTTGGTTACCAACGGGTGTTGGCTCCTTCTCAACAGGGGAGTCATGATCCGGGAGGATCTAAGGTCGAGTTCGCAACGGATTTGCGACCACGAAAAGGTTTGCGACTTTGGAAAGGTTTGCGACCTTGGGAAGGATTCAAACTCTTCGAGCCTTCAATGCTAGATGATGAGCCAGATACTATAGTACCATCTGTTGAAGACTTGGTCTATCAACGAGACGAACCTCTACGCGAAGATGTGGTTCTGGAGAAGAAGGTGACTACCACCCGCAGTGACACAAAGGACACTTTTCGAATCGGTCGGAAAGGTCAACGAGTACGTGCAGCAAAGTGGTACACCAAAGAACATGGACAAGCCCAATTTCCACATCTCCAATTTGATCGAGAGGTCGCAACAGGGGTTGGCTCCTTCTCAACAAGGAAGTCATGATCCGGGAGGATCTTCAAGTCCTGATTGTATACGGATTCGCGACCAAGTCCTGATCGCATACAGATTCACGACCATGTCCTGATCGCACACGGATTCGCGATCAAGTCCTGATCGCATACAGCTTCGCGACCTTAACCATGTTCGGAAAGGTTTCGTGACCATGAAAGGGAATTTGTTCTCTGTTTGGAATTGTAATCCGATCCGAATATATATAACTAAGCTTATCTGTTTAGGATTAGTTAGTTAGTTATATGAGTCTAATAGTTTAGGTTACTAAGTCTGATACGTACTCGTACGATTGGACTATAAATACCTTGTAATAGGTCTAGTTTAGATCATCGAAAAGTCATAGAACTTATTTGAGTTTTAAACACTTATAGTTCCTTCGACGTAGGCAAGTGTGTCTAACGTTCGACGTGTAAAGCCCTCTTTGAAATAAAGAGTTGTGCAATTACTATGAGCTAGGTTTTCAATCAACCTTTGGGTTTGGGTATTTCCGAGTAAGATCTCGTTATTCTGCATATTAGAATCTGGGCGTGACTAGTGCGAAAACCAAGGCTAGGTCTCAAATGGATCATGAAGAGAAAATTTCATTCATCACACCATTTGGTATTTACTATTATGTAAAAATGTCATTTGGGATCAAGAACACTGGCACCACTGTTTGATGAAATTTTGTAATAAATTCATCACGTAGCATGTGAAAGTCCCAAAAGGCTAAAATAAAAATGCACATGTGTGTTCACTATTAAAACAATTGAAATTGATCACTGATCGAGTCTCGTTGGTCGAGTCAAACTCTGATTTGGCCTGGTCGAAATTCGGGTCAGACTCAGACTGATCGAAATCAGGTTCAGACTCAGACTAGTTGAAATTCAGGTCGGACTCAGACTGGTCAAAATCAGTTCAGACTCGGACAGGTTGAAATTGGTTCGGACTCAGGTTGGTTGAATCGGGTCTAGTCAAAATCAATTCGGACTCAGACTGGTCGAAATTGGTTCGGATTCGGGCTGGTTGAATCAGGTTTGGTCAAATTCGAATCGGACTTGGACTAGTCGAATTGAATCTGGTCGAATTCGAACCAGACTCGGTTCTGGTCGAATTCGACTCAGTTTCAGCTTGGTCGTACAGACATTCAGTTTTAGTTCGAACAGGACTTATCTCTAACCTTATTTCTAGTATTTAAATAACCAAAATCTTATCTCCTATTCAAATCAAATCCCCCGAATATCTCTGATTGTTGGATGGTTGCAACCAACCTAGAGTCTCTATAAATAGAGAGGAGTTGCTAGCCTTTTGGAGAGGTGAACAAGGAGGTGGATGGAAGAGGAGAAGAGAAGGCTCAGGCAAACAAAGACGAAGACCAAGCAACGAAGAGGGAGCCTCTCTATTCTACCAGAAGCTCCTTTCCTTGCCCCTTCTGAAGATCCACTCGAACAAGCCGTGAAGATGACCATGGGTAAGTCTTGCTTATCTGCATATGCATAAACATGCATCATGCATCATATCAGTGGTGGCGGCCATTTTCATGGTGCCCGTGCTGGCCGTTCATGAAGATCAAGAGAGCATGGAGCAGCATTGAAGGTCCCGGTCAACCGCGTAAGGGAGCTCGTTGTAGGATCGAGGATGCCGAATAGAGGGGAGTGAATAGGAGGCTTTAAAAACTTTTCTAATAAAAAAACTTTTGCAAAATTAAAGCCTAAAAGAGCTAAGAGCAAATACAAACTGAATCAATTAAACAAAGAGATTACACAGATAAAATGAGAGAAAGAGAGACAAACACAACGATGTATCCCAAGGTCTCGGAGACTCGACTAGTCTACCCTACTCCTCGTTGAAGCACTCAAATAAATGAGTCTTACTTCAATATCCACGAAGGATATTTACATTAGGGTTGCTCCTCCTCCACTCCAGAAAGGTGAGCACTAAACTATAGGATCAAGGATGCCGACTAGAGGGGGGGTGAATAGGAGGCTTTTAAAAACTTCAATTTAAAACAACTTTCGCAAAGAAAGAACAAAAGAATATATATATTGCAAAATAAAAGAGAGTAGAAGACAAACACAAGATTTTTCCCGAGGTCTCGGAAACTCGCTCGGTCTCCCCTAATCCTTGTTGAAGCACTCAAATGAATGAGTCTTGCTTCAATATCCACGAAGGATATTTCTCACTAGTGGTTGCTCCTTGTCCACTCCGAAAAGACGAGCACCGATGCCTTTTCTAAATACGTCGAGCCTCTCCAACAATCTCCGAACTAGAGAGGTCAACGGCCACGCCACCAAACTGTCTAGGTGAGGGCGTTCACCAAGAGTAATGAGCAGCAAGGTCTCTGCTAGACCTCCAACATGCATCGAGAAACTCTAAGTATGTAGATGATATGAACTGAAAACTCGGTGGATATCAAAAGCTCACGACTTGATCAACAGATCAAGATTTTAAACTTCAAAACAATTGCTCAAAGCCTCTATTTTATCCTAAAGAAACAAAAGAGCCATTGTGCACGAGCTGAAAAATAAATAGTGCAAACTGACAGTCAGTATGACAAACTGACAGTCACTTTGGGTCACGACCAGAAAGAAGTAAAATCCGGAGTAAACTCAGCTAGCCGTTTGAGGTTGTATATGGAAATAAAATAGCACAAACTGACAGTTAATGTGTCAAACTGACAATCAGTTTCTACCTCAATGGCTGACAAAAATCACAGATAAAACTTTGCTAGCCTTTTGTGGTCATATAAGGAAACTGATATCTCATACTGACAGTCAGTATCACAAACTGACAGTCAGTATTGACCACAAAAACGACCAGATAAAACAGAAACTCAAAACAAACAGCTCGAGGTCGAAATGCATATTGACAGTCAGCATGGCATACTGACAGTCAGTTTAGTTCAAAAAATTTTGGCTCAAAAAGCACCTTCTCTTGACAACTGTCAGTTAACCAAACTGACAATTCAAACTGACAGTCAGCATAGCAAACCAACAGTCAGCATGGATAAAACAGCTATAACGTTTAATCCAGAGATCCGATTTAAGAGTTTAATAGCTTGTTTGAAATATAATTACAAGGGATATCTTTTTGTCAATAGAAGCAAAAGCCAGATCTGCCTAGATCTTTCTAGAAAATGAAAAAACTCTTCTGCTGTCAAAAACTTATCTGAAAACCAAATCTTTTCAAAACAAATCCAACCAAAAATAATGCAATGCAGTGATCTAAGAGTTTCTCAGTTTATGTTGGAAATGTAGAGAGGACTTGCAACCCCTCTTTATAGTTCGGTTAAAACTAAGAAATAATTTCCTAAATCGATCAACCTCCAAACACCGAGATCGGTAAAAATAAATACGCATTTTACCTTAAGTCTTTTGTAGCTTCATTCTTGGCGACCTTGCGCTTGACAATAGCTCACGACCTTGGACTTGCAACCTCGGACGACACTGCGACCTTGTGCTTTCGACCTCGGCTCGCGACCTTGTGCTTGCGATTTGCAAATCCTCCAGATAGCTTAGGTCTCTGCGGCTTTCTACTTGCAGACCTTGTGCTTGCGACTTTGGCAATACTGCGACCTTAGGCGAAATAGCTCTTAGGTCTCTGCATACATATAACTCAAAAACATGATTAGATCAAAAACACTTAATGTCATCAATAATCAAAATCCACAATAATAGGGACCTAGATGCAACAATCTCCCCCTTTTTGATGATTGATGACAACAAGTGTTCGATACTAAATAATAATAAAAAATGGATAACTCCCCCTGAGTATATGCACGATATCTCAAATAAATATCATAAATCTCCCTCTGATCATAAGTCAAGATCATACAGCATTAATATCAACAAAGACCAAGTCAACACATATATCATCCACATCACATCCATAATAACAAAAACACATCATATAAGATAAACATCAAAACAACCATAATATCATATAAGAAAATATCCATGTCATACAAAAATATCCATCCATATATAAGAAAACATCAATGTCATACAAAATTCTCCCGCTTTGGCATCAAGCACAAAAAGGTGGGAGCAGACACTACAGCCTAATCCTCCTCACTGGAGAGACCTAAAACGGCTGTATCTCCGAAGCCTGCTGGAGATCCAGTCGGGTCGACACCTGGTGACGCTGGAGAAGTGGAAGCTGGAGCTGCGGAGGCCAGTGCAGCAGGGGCCGGAGCAACAGGACCTAAAGCTGATCCTGGCGAGGACGAAGCTGGGCAGGCCCTCTTGCGAGGGACTGGAGTGACTGAAGCAGGCAAGCGACTCAGAATCTCCTCCTGTTGGGCAAGCAGACGAAGTAGAATCTGATGATGCTCCTCCTGAGTGCGCAATATCTGCTGCTGCGTCTGGATCACCTGATCAAGCTAAGAAACAGAGGGGGATCTGGTGCCAATGTCTGCAGTCGGTGCCTGATCAGGCTCCTGAAGTGGAGCCTCGTCCCCTGACTCCCCCACAGCATCATCATCGGATGCAGGAGAGGCCGGCTCAGGTGCAGCTGCAGGACGGGCACCAAGACGGCGATCGGCCTGTCCCGGAGGGTAGAATAGAAGAGGATGATGAGGCCGAGGAAGCTCAGTATCGACAGCCCTAATATGAAGAAGCATTTCCATGATGTATGGAGCATACACCAGCTGGCGACGCAGGGCAAGAAGGATGTGCTGAATCTCACTGATGATGAGATCAGCAACATCGAAAGGCTCCTAAAAGATGGAGATCAAGACATGGAGGGCTAGATAGGTGACCCTGGTCCTGTCTCCGGTCATAGGGACCAAAGTGAGACGAAGGATCCTTAGGGCCAAATCGACATCGCGGCGCAGGCCAGCGATGTGACGAAGCTGGAAGGGGCCGGAGTAGAGCATGGCCACCTCTCGATGCTCGAGATCTGGGAGAGTGTGGAGCTGGCGTCAAGAGGCAGGACGAACCAGTCCAAGAGCGGCCTTGAACTGCTCCTTCGTGGCAGTGTGGACCTGGAGGCCTGTCATGAAGGTCAGCAAGTCACGCTGAGGAGAGATGAAGACGGTGGCGTAGAACTGGCGGATGGGCTCATCAGCCCAGTGAAGAGAAGAATTAGAGAAGATCTCTGATCCCGACGGAGGCAAAGGAGTCTGCTAGGGAAATGATGCCTGTACGAGAGGCAATCGTGGACCAGGAGAGGGAACGATGAGCGAAGATAGGGATGCGATTGTAGACGCTTGTGAATAGGTAAAGCAGTAGGTTCTTGAAGAAGGTGAGAACCTGGCAGGCGTCGCGACCAGTGGGACGTGGGGAAAGGTAGGTGTTAGTGGAATGAAGAGTGCGAAGGCGACTCGCGTGCAACCGGGAATAATCCACAGGGACACGCTTGGGTGGAGGTGAAGAGCGGGACTCAGACGATTGACCCGTTGAACGACTATTGTTTGCAGCGTTCTTCCGACGGGCAACGCGTCAAGAGGATGAAGGCTGATCAGAAACCAGGAGGTTGTTCCACAAAGACTAGTTTAGATATCTCACCATTTAAAAATGCACTTTTTACATCCATTTGAAATAATTTAATATTAAGACTTGATGCATAAGCAAGAAGTATACAACTAGCTTCAAGTCTTGCTACCGGTGCAAAGTTTTCACCAAAGTCTAAACCTTCGACTTGAGAAAAACCTTGTACAACAAGACGAGCTTTGTTTCTAACAACTACACCATTTTCATCTTGCTTATTTCTAAAAACCCATTTTGTTCCAATTACATTATGATCCTTGGGTCTTTCTACTAAAGTCCAAACTTTATTCCTAGAGAAATTATTAAGTTCATCATGCATAGCATTTACTCAATCAGGATCACTAAGAGCTTCATCTACATGTTTAGGTTCTAGAGATGATACAAAAGGGTGATGTTCACAAAAAGAAGCAATACAAGAGCGAGTTTGAGCACCCTTACTGACATCACCCAATATTTGATCTATAGGGTGATCCTTGGTGATGGTTTATGTTGCCTTGGTGCTTCTTCTTGTGCTACTTCTTCTTGACTTTGTTCTGGTGGATCAATATGAGATGATGATACATCTTGATCATCATTCTCAATGTTCTCATCATCTTCTTGATCATCTTCTCTTGGTTTGATGTCTCCAATGGTAATGTTCTTTACATCTTCTCGAAGATCTTCACCTGAAACTTCACAAGAAACTTGCTCCTTTTGAGAGCCATTAGTTTCATCGAATTCTAAATCACAAGATTCTTCAATGCAACTTGTATTTTTGTTAAAAACGCAATAGGCTTTGCTAGTTGTGGAATATCCAACTAGAAAACCTTCGTCAACTCTTCTTTGAAATTTACCACCAAAGTTTCTTTTTCTAAGGATGTAGCATTTCAGTCAAAAGTGAGTGGGAGTGTCATACTCACTTAGCATTGTTCTTGCCATTTCTAATAATGTTCGATTTTTTCTTTCCATAACTCCATTTTGCTGTGGAGTGTAAGAAGTAGAAAATTCGTGTTTAATGCCTAGCGAGTCACAAAAATCAACTAGGGTTGAATTAACAAATTCTCCACCATGATCACTACGGATTTTCTTGATGGAAAGTTCTAATTCAGTGGAAACACGTTTTGCAAAACTTTTGAAAACATCAAGGGTTTCATATTTTTGAGAAATAAAGAAGACCCAAGTGTAGCGAGTAAAATCATCAACAATTACAAAACCGTTGTTACCCCCGATACTTTGGAACTCAGAAGGTCCAAATAAATCCATTTGCAGCAATTCCAAAGGTTTGCAAGTTGAAAGAACATGCTTAATCGGATGTGAAGTAGCTACTTGCTTGCCATCTTGACATTCAAAATTCACATCTTTTAAGCCAACAACTAAATCACGTTTTAAAACCTTTTTCAATTGATGCATTCCAACATGTACAAGCCTTCTATGCCATAGCCGTCCTTTTAAGGTTTGAGAGACAAGACATGTTGAAAGAGATGCATCTTTAGAGTGAAAATCAACAAGATAAAGATTTCCAAAACAAAAGCCTTTGAAGATCAAAGAATTATCTTTTAAACTTTCAACTAAAACTTCTTTCGGATAAAAAGTGCAATGAAATCCAAGATCACAAATTTGTGCAACAAAAGGCAAATTAAAATTCAGAGATTCAACAAGTAAAACATTCGAAATTGAAAGATCATTGGATATTGCAATTTTACCGAAGCCACATTTCCTTGACGATTGTCGCCAAAGGTGATCTTTTGATTTTCGCTCGAGTTGTCTTCCAATGAGGTGAACAACTTTTTGTTACCGGTCATGTGTTCGGAGCATCCGCTATCTAGCACCCAATGTTTTCCACTGGTCTTATAGTTCACCTACAAAAACAAAAAATATCAAGTCTTTTTAGGTACCCAAACCCTTTTGGGTCCTTTGATGTTAGCGATCAAAGCTTTGGGCACCCAAATTGATTTCTTCTTTTTATTTAGCATGGGTGCACCAACAAACTTTGCTATAGCATATCCTTTCTTTGACCTTTGAAGCATGTAGCAAGTATCAAAATAGTTTGAAGTCATTAAAGGACACGCATCATGAGTATGACCAGTTTCATGGCATTTAAAACAAAATGTGTTGCATGCTTTTATAAAGACAGTTTTTGGATTTAACTTCTTTCCTTGCTTTGGAAAATATCCAAGTCCTTCTTTTCTAAATGAGCATTTTTGTTTACTAAGTATGAGATCAAGAGATACTTTTCCTTTGTAGTAATTTTCTAATCTTTTTCCAAGTTTCTCAATTTGAGCTTTAAGTTCATTATTTTCATTTAAAATTGTTTCATTAAAAGCACATGGTATATCAAAAGAATTATGACAACTAGTAGAGATAGCATTAGAAGGATTTTCATTTAGATCACATGAAATGGCTACATCTACCTTAGATGGAGCATTAGTAATATCTTTAATGAGGAGACTTTCATATGACTCTTTTAATTCTGAGTATCGAGTGCGTAAGGAAGAATGCTCTTCTTTAAGCGCTATATACTTCTTTTTAGTAATTCCGAAAACTTCATTCAATTCAGTGATCATTTCAACAAGTTCATCATATGAAGGGTCATTAGAATGTACCTTTTCATCACCTTTAGCCATAAGACAAAGGGATGGACTAGTCGAAGTGTTGCCGAGAGCAAGTCCAGCTAGCTTCTCGGAGTCAGAATCGGAGCTCTCTCCTCTGGACATCCATTCTCCGAAGCAGGCTTCTTTGGTTGCACCATTATTCTTCTTGAAGAATTTCTTATTCTTGTCCCAAATCTTGTTCTTGTTTGGACATCTTGAGGCTATATGTCCTTTTTCGTGACATCCATAGCATATGATGTCCTTGAAGTTTGGTTGCTTTGGCCCCTTTAGTTGTGTGTCGATGTTGACTCCTTTCTTGTGCAACCTGCGAAGAAGTTTTTGAGTGTTCTTTACCACAAGAGCTAGATCTTTGTCGGAGGAGCCATCACTTGAGTCATTTTTGGAGCCGGCTTTGAAAGCCAATGCCTTCTTTTTCTTCTCCGAAGGTTCGGCCGCTTCCTTCTTCTCCTTTCGATGCATCTCATGGGTAATGAGGTTCCGATAGAGATGAGTAGGTGTGGTGGTCGATAGGTCAGAGTTGGTGAGTACCGTTACTAATATGTCAAAGCTTTCTGGAAGAGCCCTGAGCATTTTTCTCATAATGTCAATGTTAGTAAAAATGACTCCCAACCCCTTGAGCTCATTCACAATGTTGTTTAACTGAGTAAACATGGAATCCACGGACTCGGTCGATGACATGGTGAATGTCTCGTATCGTTGCCTTATCATAAGCAACTTTGCCTCTTTGACTTTGGTAGTGCCCTCGTATATTTCCTCGAGGGTGGTCCAAACCTTGTGAGCGATGGTGACATGGCTCACGCGATTGAACTTATTTAAAGATAATCCGGCAAAGAGAGCATTTTTTGCACAGGTGTTTAAGTGGAGTTTTCTCCTATCGTCGTCGGAGTGACTTACCGGATCATCCGGAGGAGTAAACCCAAGCTTAACAATATCCCATACATCAAGCCCCATGTCCTCTAGAAATACCGACATGCGCACTTTCCAATAAGGATAGTTAGTCCCATCAAAGATAGGCGCACGGCCGGTATGACAGAGATGAAATCCCTCATTTGATGTCATCCTCTCTCTAGGTGGTAAAGCCTATTTAATTGAGAGACCACGCTCTGATACTACGTGTAGGATCGAGAATGCCGACTAGAGGGGGGTGAATAGGAGGCTTTAAAAACTTCAAATTAAACAACTTTTGCAAAGAAAGAACAAATGAATATATATTGCACAATTAAAAGAGAAAGAGAGAGAAAGAGAGCAAACACAAGGATTTTCCCGAGGTCTCGGAGACTCACCCAATCTCCCCTACTCCTCGTTGAAGCACTCAAATGAATGAGTCTTGCTTCAATATCCACGAAGGATATTTCTCACTAGTGGTTGCTCCTTGTCCACTCCGGAAAAGGTGAGCACCGATGCCTTTTACAATCATGCCGAGTCTCTCCAACAATCTTCGAACAGGAGAGATCAATGGCCACACCGCCAAACCGTCTAGGTGAGGGCGTTCACCAAGAGTAATAGGTTGCAAGGTCTCTCCAAGACCTCCAACAATCACCGAGAAACTCTAGATATGAAAGAATAATGCGAACAGGAAAAGTCGGCGGTTCACTAAACTCACAACTTGATCAAAAGATCAAGATTTTTATGCAAAGAACTAAAGTTCAAATGTGTATATGAATATGAGGCTGCTTGGTGTTTGAAACATCTGCTCAAAGCCTCTATTTATAGCCTCGAGAATCAAATTAGCTGTTGGAGCTCGCAATAAAAGAAATAGTGCATACTGACAGTCAACATAGCATGCTGACAGTCAGTATGGGTCACGACCAGAAAGAAGTAAAATCCAAAGAAAACTCAGCTAGCCGTTTGAGGTCGAAAAAGGAAACAAAACAGCACATACTGAAGTCAGCAACACATGCTGACAGTCAGTGTCCAAAATCACAGCTCAACAAAAATCACGGATAAAACTTTGCTAGCCGTTTGTGGTCGTATATGGAAAATGAAACCTTATACTGACAGTCAGCATCACATACTGATAGTCAGTATCGACCACAAAAATGACCAGTTAAAACAAACTCTTAAACAAATCAGCTCGAGGTCGAAACTCATACTGACAGTCAACATGGCATGCTGACAGTCAACATAGGTCAAAAAAATTTCAACTCAAAAAACATGCTCTCTGGACAATTGTTAGTTTAAACAGACTGACAGTCAGCATAGCACACTGACAGTCAGCATGGATAAAAACAGTTATAAATCAGGCAAGAAACCTGAGACATCTGCGGGCGGGAAATAAAAAAAGGTGAAGAAAGCCAGAACCAACGAATTCCGAGGGGTCACCGTCATCGACAAGCAGCCTCAAGGGAAAGGTAAGAAGGTTCCATTTAAAACTAACAAGGTTTCTCCCGCTGGTCACGGCGACCAAGCAGAAAAACAAGCTAAACCGCGGGGATCAAAGAAATGGTGTCCGTTCCACAATGTTTCACCGCATGATCTCCAAAATTGTCGAACTTTGTTAATTAAGTTGGATGATTTTTATCAAGGTAAAACTCCTATGCCTACAGTGCCAGGTCAGGGACAAACTAGTGGGAACAAAGGCGCTAATGCGGATGAAGATATGTCATATCAGGGACCTAACAATCATGTTAATGCTATTTTCGATGGTTCTTCATCTTATGATTCTAAACATCAATATAAAAATGTCTGCCGTGAGGTAAATAGTACTGAGGTCCCTTTGAGAGAGCCTCAGTTTCCCCGTTGGTCAAAGGTTTCCCTCACCTTTAGTCGGGAAGATTGTCCTAAGGGGTTGACGCGACCTCAGTGCCTCCTTTTGGTAATATCTCCTACCATTAGTAATGCTAAGGTAGGGCGAGTACTGGTTGATGGAGGGAGTTTGCTTGATCTCTTGTTTGCCAAAGCTCTCAACGAGATGTAAATTACTCGTTCGAAGATAAAGCCAGTGGCACAACCATTTTCTGGAATAATTCCAGGTTCCTTTATGTTACCAATTGGACAGATCGTGCTGCCGGTAACACTTGGGGAGCCAGCGATTTTCGAATGGAATTAATTACTTTTGATGTAATTGATTTTGATGCTGCTTATAACGTCATTTTTGGCAGGCCTTCTCTCGCTAAGCTCATGGCAGCGACGTATTATGCCTATCAATGCATCAAGGTCCCAGGACCTCATGGCGTGATCACAGTGAGGGGCAGTTAGCATAGGGCCTTGACTTGTGTTCGAATTTCCCTGGAACTGGTCGATCAACTTCCTTTACGAGATGTTAAGGTTGCGACCTCGGCACCAGATGCGGTCAAAGGATCCCCGCGACCAGAAGAAAAACTCAAGTAGGTTCCTTTATTTCCAGATGATCCATCTAGAATTGTTCGAATTGGATCAAACCTGGATCACAAATAGGAACTAGAGCTCATTGCTTTCCTCCAGGCTAACGTGAATGTGTTTGTGTGGAAAACCTTAAACATGCCTGGAGTCCCAAGGAAAGTAATTGAGCACAGGTTAGCCATTTGGCCTGGACAGCGACCAATAAAGCAAAAACTCAGACGTTTTGCTCTTGATCGGCAACAAGCTATACGTGCGGAGTTAGATAAACTCCAGAGTGCTGGTTTCATTCGTGAGGTCGACCATCCTGAATGTCTCGCGAATTCGGTCATGGTCCTGAAATCAAACGGTAAGTGGCGCATGTGCGTTGATTACACCAGTTTGAACAATGCCTGTCCGAAGGATGATTTTCCTTTTCCCCGCATCGATTAGTTGATTGATTCCACTGTGGAATGTGAAATGATGAGCTTCCTGGATGCTTACTCAGGCTACCATCATATTAGAATGGCAGAAGAAGATGAAGAGAAGACTGCCTTCATCACCCCATTTGGTACTTACTACTACATCAGAACGCCATTTGGGCTCAAGAATGTTGGTTCCACATAGCAGCGCTTGATGCAAAAGACATTTTTTTCTCAGATATGGCATAATCTAGAAGCTTATATTGATGATTTGGTTGTAAAGAGTCTTAAGAGCTCTAGTCATATAGATAATCTTACTGAAACTTTTTGTAATTTGAATAAACATGGAATAAAGTTGAATCCTGAAAAGTGCTCTTTTGGGGTTGTCGACGATTCGGACTCAGGGTCCTTAGTCGAACTTATGCAGAATTTTGTGAGTTGTGAGACCTTTCAGGGTGTCCCTCCGGGAAGGGATGATGAACCAAGGTGGGATAGAGCACAGAGAGATTTATACAGGTTCGGGCCCTTGATGGTGGGAGTAACAGCCCTACATCCTGTTGAGATTTACTATGTGTAAGAAAAAGAGTTACAAGACTAGGGAAAGGATCCTCACAGGTGAGGATCTTTCCTATATGTTTATACAAGACAATGCCAAGAAAACTTATGAAAGCTAATTGACTTAAACTAATGTCTTATGTTGGTCTTCTCATCTCCCCCGTTTGATGCATTGGTTTACCCTTTTATATTGGTCGAAAGGGAGCCAAGGCATAACAGCTTCGAATAGTTGCTCAGGTGCAGTTTTGGTAACTGCACTTAACCCCCACACAGGCTTAACACATGTAATTAAGGAATAACTGCACGTATTAACCTCCTGACGGTTGTCTCCGCACGTGGAGGAATCTTCGGGATACTCGGGATATGCTTGTTGTAAGGTCTAAGCAACCCCGCGTCTCCTGGTCGAGGGTGTTCTGACCGCGCATTGCTTGCAATCATCTGACCGGGCACTATCTGCAGCCTTCTATCTGTGCATTGCATACGGGCTTTTGACCGCACTATCTGCGGCCTGATCGCGTAAAGCCTGCGACCATGTGTCCGCGCTTCTCGGAGCAGCTTGAGTTCACATCAACAGACACTCATCTGGTTCGAATCTATCTTGAACCAGATGTGCATTCATTTTGAACTAGCTCGGGTATGAATCCTCGTCAGGGGTTTCTTTGGGTAAACTTTTGGGTTTCCTTGTTTGTTCAAGAGGCATTGAGGTTAATCCTGAAAAAATTCGGGCCATTGAGCAAATGCGATCCCCTTCGATCACG
Organism: Pharus latifolius; assembly: GCA_019359835.1. Lineage (NCBI taxonomy): Eukaryota > Viridiplantae > Streptophyta > Magnoliopsida > Poales > Poaceae > Pharus > Pharus latifolius. The sequence continues at coordinate 48,725,539 of CM033319.1, read as the reverse complement.
AAGGAAGTGCAAAGTCTAACTGGTCGAATGGCGGCCTTAAGTCATTTTATTTCATGGTTAGGAGAACGTGGTTTACTTTTCTTTAAGGTTCCACGCAAGCACAATGGCTTTCGATGGTTGGATGAAGCCGAAAAGGCCTTTCATGAAGTGAAAGCATACCTCACTAGTGCTTCGGTGTTGGTTTCCCCTATTAAGGGAGGAACATTAATCATCTATTTGGCTGCTACTCCTCATGTGGTCAGCGCAGTTCTAGTCGCAGAAAGAGATGGAGTACAACAACCAGTTTATTACATTAGTGAAGTGCTTAATGGACCGAAGGAGCGTTACCCTGAAGTCCAAAAGCTCCTTTATGCTTTGTTAATGGCTTCTAGAAAGCTTCGACATTACTTTCAAGCACATACAATTTCTATACCATTGCCTTTCCTTAAGGGGACATTCTCCAAAACCCAGAAGTTTCTGGTCGAATTGTGAAATGGGCAGTTGAACTTGGAGCATTTGATCTCCGTTTCACTGCTCGAGTAGCAATCAAATCCCAAGTTCTTGCAGATTTCCTGGTCGAATGGTCTAATCCCACACCACAGGAACAAGACACGGTGGATTTGGATAATTCCAACTATTGGACGATTTATTTTGATGGTTCTCGCAGTTATTAACACTCGGGGGCTGGAGTAGTTTTAATAACACCTCAAGGTGATAAACTCTGGTATGTCATACAATTACACTTTGCTGCTACTAATAACGCAGCAGAGTATGAAGGTCTTCTTGCTGGGCTTCAAGTAGTCAAATCCCTTAGAGTCCGTCGATTAGTGGTCAGGGGGGACTCACAGCTAGTCGTAAACCAGGTAAACAAGGAGTACAACATCTCCAATGAGCAATGGGTCATTACCTGGAGGAGGCGAGGAAATTGGAAAAATAATTCAGAAATTTCGAAGTCCAATTCATTCCGCGAAGAGACAATATTCTTGCAGACCAATTGTCAAAGATTGGGTCCTCACGTACATCCGCCCCGACAGGAGTGTTCATTGAGCACTTAAAATCTCCTTCTACCAAAGAGGGGTCGGGAGCGATAACTGACGTCGCGACCTTAGAACAAGAAGCGGATTGGATTCATCCATTGAGAATCTATCTTGCGCATGGAACCTTTCCTGAGTATGAAACCGACAGTGATCAGTTAGTTAGAAAAGCACGCATGTATCGACTCATTGAGGAATCTTTATATCGAAAGGGCACTCAAGGAGTCCTTATGCAATGTATTTCTCAAGAAGATGGCAAATCCCTTCTAAACGAAATACATGGAGGCATATGTGGAACACATGCTTCTTATCGCACACTAGTCGAAAAAGCTTTTTGATAGGGTTATTATTGGCCTACAGTGTTCCACATGGAGGCATATGTGGAACACTCAATGATGCTATGCAATTAGTCAAGACATGCCCACAGTGTCAATTTCATGCTCGACAAGTTCATCAGCTAGCATATGCTTTGCAGGCTATTCCTTTAATTTGGCCATTTGCTGTTTGGGGAATAGATGTTGTAGGGCCAATGCCTCGAGCTGTCAATGGGTAGAAGTTTTTATTCGTAGCCATTGATACGTTCACTAAGTGGATTGAAGTTAAGCCAGTTCACAATATAACTACTGCTGCTGCCAAAAAGTTCTTTCATAAGAACATAGTGACATGATTTGGAGTCCCAAGTCGTCTCATTACCGACAATGGTTCACAATTTGTCAGCGGTCTTTTCCTAGACTATTGTGACGATATTGGGACCAAGGTCTGTTTCGCATCTGTAGCTCATCCGCAGAGCAATGGTGCAGTAGAACGTGCCAATGGGTAGATAATACAGGGTCTCAAGAAACAAGCTTTCAACCGCCTTAAGTTACACTCGGGGGCTTGGGTAGATGAGCTCTACTCAGTTTATGGGCATTATGTACCACATCCAGTCGAGCTACGGGTGAAACACCTTTCCAACTATTCTTTGGTGCAAAAGCTGTCTTACCAGTTGAAATTCAACTTGTTCAGTTCAACTAAGTTACTTGGATATTGATAATCAAAGTGATGCTCGAGAAGACGAACTCTCTCTTCTCAAAGAAAAGTGTGATCAAGCCTTGATTAGGTCTGCTACATATTTACAACCTTTGCGTAAATATCACAGTAAGAAGGTGCAACCACGTAGTCTTCATGTGGGTGACTTGGTTTTAAGAAAAATCCAAAACCAATCCAATCGAAATAAGTTCTCTCCTCAGTGGGAAGGTCCTTATATTGTGGTCTCAATCCCGCGACCAGGATCGGCTCGATTAGCTATGGAATATGGAAGGATCTTAACCAATTCATGGAATATAGATCAATTGCACAAATTTTATGTGTAAGTTTTTCCCATTACCATTTCCCTGTTCAATTAGCTTGCTTCCTTTAATAATAAAATGTTTCTTTTACTCTATGTTATTATTGTATTCTCATTTCTTGTCCTTTGTTTCTCTTCAAGTTAAGCTTGGAGTTGATCTTACATAATCATCTCATTATAGTGTTTAAAGTGGATTCACTGACTGATCTCATGGTCGCATCTAGTTAAGACATCTCTAAATAAGCCGGTTCTTAACGCATACGAGACTTTTATTTTGAGTAAGTATGTTTCTAATCATTCGGGTGGCTGTCAGTTCATAACAAGCTTTGACATTTATTTTGAGTTGGTTATTCTTGAGATCTCATAATAAACTCTAGTCGAGGCTTTTCTTTTTCAGCCGTTTCTCAACGCATAAGAAACTCGCTAGGGATGTTTTCTATCCCGACATTACTATACTGTATTCTCAGCATCAGTAATCTCAGGAGGGGGCTAGGAGAATATAACTATAACATAAAGTTTAAACTTTATCATGTTCTTATAGCATGTTTTTAATTTTGTTAAAGCATGCATTTGCACTTTGGTATATACTTGTTTGCAGGTAATTTAATACATCAAAGAATTCCTATTTCCATTGTCAAAATAAATATTTACAATGAGGAGGAAAACTTTAAGCAAGCTTGAGGTTCTTTAATAGTTTTTCAACTATGGGCTTAACCTCAGCTATGGTTGCATTCATTTGCTCTTCATTCTCAAAGGTGACATCCTCCGCTGCTAAGTTAAGATCTAAATTTGGCCCATGGCGATGTCTGAGCTTGCACAAAATAGAAGAAGCAGCAATACCAGTGTCAGTCTTGACAGTTTCCCTATATCTCTTTGCAAACTTGGGGATGTTGTCGACTAGAAAATCCGCATGAGCTGCGACCAAGGCACAAGACTCTTCGAGAGACATGTTATCCTTTTTAGGATCAATAGCTTTTGCCTCAGTTGAGTCTGCGACTTCTTTTAACTTCTCAAGAGTGGTCTTTTCAATAATACTATAGTTGTTGATGATACTTTCCAAATCATTTTTCTCATCTTGGGAAAGTTTTTTAGCATTTTTGGCTCTTTCTGTAGCCACTCTGAGAGTATCAACAACCTTTTGAAGTTTATCAAGATCATGCCCTCACCTGATAAATTTCTCTTCAAAGGCATTCCTTTCTTCAGTCAATTTGGAGTTTAATTCTTTTTGACCTGAAGAAGTATAATAGATGTGATTAGTTCATGGAAAATTGCAAATGCAATGGAAAATGTTGCAAAAGTGGACTTACAATTCAAATTGGCTTGCATTGTTTCTTGGAGAGTAGCATATGCCTTCTTATTTTCCTCCAAAGATGATAAAACTTCCACAAGATTCTTGCTATTTTCCTCTAAAGCTTTTATTACAGCAGTTTCCTTCTCGGAATGTTCTTTAGCAACCTCCTCTAATAAGACAGATTTTTTCCTGCGACAACAAAGAAGTTTCATCCTAATTCATAAGAGGAATGAAATTAGAGCATGACACTTACTGTTCTAGTTGCTTGCATTTCTCTTGAGCGACCTTGAATTGTTCTATCAAAGAATTTACAAAGGTCGAGTGGCGCGCAGAGTTCTATAAAGGAAATAAATATCTGAAGATATTGCTCAGATAAAACATTAAAAGACATTGGGTAAAGATTTACTTACCTCTACGAGAACTTTGAGAAAAATCTTAGATCCCAAGTCATCTTGCGCCTACTCATCAATTGGAAGGCTCACTTCCAAAGCAGAACGTAGAGTGTCAGCAGGTTGAACTGCAGTTTCCACATTCTCTTCTCCTTGCTCAGGGGGAGGGAGGACTTCTGCGACCATGGGAAAAGATGCAGTCCCAGGCTGGTTTTCCATTCTCATGGTCATGGGAATAGCCGCGACATCAGTACTTTCATCATTAATAAGTGCTAAGGATTCAACTTCTTGCACGACCTTGTTAATGATGGGAACCTCAGTGGATGTAGTGACATCTAGTGCTGCAGATGAACCCGCCACACACCCTATGGCAAGAGTTTCCGCCATAGTAGTCGTTGTTTCCTCAACCACACTTGTTTCAATTTCAGGAATTGAAGTCGATTGTATGGACGTGGAGCTTGCCCTGAACATTCATTATGATTGCATAGGTTATGAATAGCTCAGACTGTATTCACATACAACTAACGAGGGCATTATCTGTTACCTAAAGTTGAGTCCAATGGAATTCATTGTCTCATTTCCAGGAGATAATAGGGAGGTGAACATCTTCTTAGGTGTTCTCTTCAAGGGTTCTGTAGATCTTTTTCTCCGCAGGATGAGGGGGATCTCATCTTCTTCCTCCTCGCTTCCTTCTCCCTGTACGATTGAGGGATAATTTCCAAGTGTACCTGGAGAAATGTGAAGGCTAGATAATTTTACCATTTTGGCCGCTAAACTCGGTTTAACGGCCTTGGACGACGTTGCCTTTGTGGCCTTGTTAGATTTGCTGGGGGTTGCTGATCTGGGAGGATCTTCAGGTCTTGATCGCATAAGGCTCCGCGATCATAACCGTGTTCGGAAAGGTTTCACGACCATGGTTTGGTTCGTGACCTTGAAAAGGAATTCGTTCTCTGTTCGGAATTGTAATCCGATCCGAATATATATAACTAAGCTTATCTGTTTAGGGTTAGTTAGTTATATGAATCTAATATGTTTTGGTTATTGAGTCTTATATGTACTCATACAATTGGACTATAAATACCTTGTAATAGGTCTAGTTTAGATCATCGAATATTATTATAGCCTTGGATCATATATCCAGCTTATAGTCCCTTCGACGTAGGCAAGTGTGTCTAACGTTCGATGTGTAAAGCCCTCTTTGAAATAAAGAGTTGTGCAATTATTTTGAGCTGTGTTTTCGATCAACCTTTGGGTTTCGGTATTTCTAAGTAAGATCTCGTTATTCCACATATGAGCATCTGGGCGAGCCTAGTGCGAAAACCAAGGCTAGGTCTCAAACGGATCAAGTTGGTATCAGAGCAACTTTCCTATCCTGTGGATGGTGAAGACTCGCCAGAGTTACAAAACCTCAGGCGAAACTCCAGGCAATCAATTGACGATTCCTACAGTCGCGTCTCCGACAATGTCTGACGTACCTCCATTCAAGCTAACCTAGACGAACAAGTGGCTAAACTCTCCCCCGACATGGAAACCGTGCTTGCTTGGATTAAGCAGCAGGCCATGATTATACCTCCTAAAGTAGGGAAGGTTATGGGCGTGAAGACTGATGAGGACTTGCGTAGGGCAGACGAAGATGAAGACGAAGGCGACCACAAGACCGACGATCTCGCCAACACCTCCTTAGCGGTTGAATCTTTTGAGGTCGATGCTAAGATTGATATACCCATATATGATGGGGTGATCAATGCTGAGAAACTGGATTCTTGGATCGACCAGCTTGAGACCTACTTTGACCTGAAAGGGTTCAGTAGTGCTCAAAAGGTGAAGTTCGCACCTTTGGAGATGAAGGACCACGCCAAGACTTGGTGGAAGGCCCTTGTCGCCAGTGGTGAACCTGACGACCTTGGGTGGGGTCAATTCAAGCAACTCCTACAACAAGAATTCTATCCGATGGATTACCTTGAGGAGAGATGAGAATGTTGGCACAGATTGTATCAACGGCGCAACCAGACCGTCAAAGACTATACTACGGAGTTCCAGAGACAAGCAATGGTCATCTGCATATCGCTATCCGATCCTCAGGTATTTCGGAAATACACATCTGGACTTCAGAAACCGATTAGTACTGAGCTAAGTTTGTTCGGCGTCCAAGACATCGTGACCGCGAGCACAACTACTATGGCGATGGAGAAGAAGAACAAATCCCGCAGCGACAAAGGCATGAAGGACAGTACGACCTCGACAAAAAGAAAACCGAGTCCGAAGAAAAATGCTTCCAAGTCGGGCACAAGTACTTTTTGCGACCATTGTCTAGTCGCGGGACATACCAACGACAAATGCTACAAGCTTCATCCTGAACTTCGACCGAAGAAAAACGGACCAGGGAAAAGAACAGCCACGGCTACTGCGACTTCACCCGACGAAGAAGTTGTATGAGTGAATTCGGTTGATGAGGACACAACCTTGTCTCGAAGGAGAACGGTTCAGATCGATCCACCGAACGACCATCACCCAACAGAGGACTTGTTCACCATCAACATCCAGGTGAAGCACGAAGTGATCGTAGCGATATTCGATCCCAGAAGTCAGAAGAATCTGGTCTCCGCTGGACTGGTTCGGCGACTTGGTTTGAAGACAACCACACACCCGTGACCATATCCACTAGGTTGGTTTACATCCAACGTGAACCAACAGATTACGAGTCAGTGTGTGTTGAAGTTTGCGATCTCTGCACGATATATCAATGAGGTGCGATGCGATGTTGTCCCTATCGATATCTGTCAGGTGATCTTTGGGAGTCCGTATCTATATGATCAAGACACTCACTTCCATCGGCGTGCGCAAGAGTATGACCTCACCAAAGACGGACTTAAGTTCGTGATCAGTAGAGACATCCACGTCAATACTTCAAACTTAATTACCACAAATCACGCCAAACGGATTATCAATGCATGCCAAAAGTATGTACTTGTCATGATTCGACCCATTGTTAAAGGTGAGGGTACTCGACCAGCATTGTCATTGGCGTGCCGAGAGGATTCTGGTAATTTGTCAGGACTGCTGGAGAAATACAGTGATCTGTTCGAGTGTACCCAGGGTCGTCCACCGAAACGTCCAGTCGAGGACAAAATTCAGCTTGTGTTCTATGCGACACTGCCCAATCTGAGTATGTATCGCAACTCAATATTGGAGAATGAAGAGATCAAGAGACAACTTGGTGAGTTGCTGAACGATGGTGTCATTCAACCGAGTAGTTCACCTTGTGGATCTCCTGTGGTGTTAGTGCCAAAGAAAGATGGGACTTGGCGTATGTGCAAGGACTACCGAGCACTGAACAAGATCAACATCAAGAACCGGTACCCCCTCCCTCGTATTGATGACCTACTAGACCAATTGAAGCATGTTGCTATCTTCTCGAAATTGGATCTAAAGTTAAAGTATCATCAAGTCAGCATCCGAGAGGAGGATACGTGGAAGACCGCGTTCAAAACGCGACAATGTCTGTTCGAATGGCTGGTCATGCCTTTTGGTCTCTGCAACGCTCCGGCAACTTTTATGCGTCTTATGAATGACGTATTACGATAGTTCATTGACGACTTTGTAATCATTTACCTCGACGACATACTGGTTTATAATCATTCGTGGGATGAGCACCTCATTCATGTCGAAAAGGTGTTCGAACAGCTTCGGCAACATCGACTTCGCCTCAACCATAAGAAGTGCAAATTCGGCCAGCAAACTCTACTTTACCTAGGATTCATGGTCGGCAACCGTACGTTGCAAATCGACCCGGATAAGGTAATAGTGATTTGCGAGTGGCCTCGACCGCCAACAGTTACGGACGTGCGGAGTTTTCTGGGAGCATGCCAATATCTTCGGAAATTCATACGACACTTCTCGATTGTGGTTTCTCCATTGCATGCTTTAACCAAGATCGATTAGAAGTTCGAGTGGACAGAGAAACATGAGGACACGTTCCTCTTGGTGAAGAGGAAGATCAGCGAAGCGGCTGTGTTAGCTTTGCCAAATCTCCAGAAACCATTCGAGCTAGAAACCGATGCCTCCGGTTATGCGATGGGCACTGTGCTCATGCAAGAAGGTCGACCGGTGACATATCACTTTGAGTTATTCCAGGGAGCTCAGAAGAACTATCTGACTTATGACAAAGAGTTGTGTGCACTGCATTAGGCCATAAAGCATTGGTAGTGTTATCTCTTGGGTAAAGAGACTGTTGTCCACACCGATCATCAACTATTGCTATACTTGCAAACTCAGTCCAAGCTACATCAAGCTCGACACATGAAGTGGATGTCGTATCTACAGCAATTTAATCTGGTGATTAAGTACAAGAAGGGTGTACACAACAAATTGGCGGACATGTTGTCGCGACCGCCAGTTACGACCCTCTGTTTATCAGCGTTCATGCAGATCGAGCCCTCATGTCATGATGACTATGCCACTATGTATAGTGAAGAACCTGATTTTCAAACAACACTGATTGAGCTCAAAACAGGGAAACATAAGGAGTTCGTTCGTCGAGAAGGACTCTTGTACAAGGGAAATTTACTTTGCGTACCTCGTGGAGAACCTCGAATTCAATGGTTGTGAGAAGCGCACACATCAAAGGTAGCTGGTCACTTTGGGGTTACAAAGACGTTGTAAAATCTTCACCGACATGTGTTCTGGCCGTGTATGTAGCAGGATGTGGCTAGTTTTGTTCGAGGCTGTGGTCTCTGCAGCATCTCGAAACCGGCAAACCAAAAATTAGATTTGTACACTCCTTTGCCAGTTCCATCGTGACCATGGGAGAGCATATCCATGGATTTCTTGGGAGTATTGCCTAAGACCCGATGTGGCAATGAATATCTATTTGTGATCGTTGATCAGTTCTCCAAAATGATTATTCTTATACCTTGTAGAAAGACTATCATGGGAGAAGAAGCAGCTCGGCTATTCTTTCAACACGTTTGGACACACTTCGGACTGCCAACTTCTATTGTGTCTGATCCCGATACCCAGTTCTTTAGTCACTTTTGGCGATAGCTCTGGACGATGATGGACACCAAGCTAAATAGGAGTATTGCCTTTCATCCACAAACTGATGGTCAAACTGAGGTGGTAAATCGCACAGTCATTCATCTCTTGAGAGGATATTACTCGAAGCACCCAAAGACCTGGGATGAAAGCATACCGTACTTGCAGTTTGCTTTTAATCGAGCAGTGCATAGTTCGACTGGAAAATCACCGTTTGAGGTCTGTTTAGGATTTCTACCACAGAGTCCATTCGACATGGAGTTTGTGATTCCTACCTCAACACAGAACAGCAAGGAAGCATTTGATCAGGATCGAGTACAAAAGTTCGTGGAAGGTATTCAACGGCTTCATCGAGAAGTTGAACAGAACTTGCTGCGAGCTCAACTCAAGTACAACGTGCGACATGATCTGACCGAGTTGATGCTCAATTCGAAGAAGGTGATATGGTATGGTTACATCTGAGTAAGGAGAGACTTAAAGGTGAAGGTAAGAAACTCAAACCCATTCGTTATGGTCCTTTTCGGATTTTGCGGAAAGTGGGTAATAATGCTTGTCAGCTCGAGTTACCTCCATACATGGATATTTACTCGGTTGTCAATGTCGAGCACCTCAAACTCTTTGAGCCTTCAATGCTGGATGACAAGCCAGATACCATAGTACCATGTGTTGAAGACTTGGTCTATCAACGAGACGAACCTCTACGTGAATATGTGATTCTGGAGAAGAAGGTGACTACCTCCCGCAGTGGCACAAAGGAGACTTTTCGAATCTGTCGGAAGGATCAACGAGCACGTGCGGCAAAGTGGTACACCAAAGAAGATGGACAAGCCCAATTTCCACATCTCCAATTTAATCAAGAGGTCGCAACAGGGGTTGTCTCCTTCAACAAGGGAGTCATGATCCGGGAGGATCTTCAGGTCTTGATCGCATAAGGCTCCGCCATCATAACCATGTTCGGAAAGGTTTCGCGACCATGGTTTGGTTCGCGACCTTGAAAAGGAATTTGTTCTCTGTTCGGAATTGTAATCTGATCCGAATATATATAACTAAGCTTATCTGTTTAGGGTTAGTTAGTTATATGAATCTAATACGTTTAGGTTTTTGAGTCTGATACGTACTCATACGATTGGACTATAAATACCTTGTAATAGGTCTAGTTTAGATCATCGAATATTATTACAGCCTTGGATCATATATCCAGCGTATAGTTCCTTCGACGTAAGGCAAGTGTGTCTAACGTTCGATGTGTAAAGCCCTCTTTGAAATAAAGAGTTGTGCAATTACTTTGTGCTGTATTTTCTATCAACCTTTGGGTTTCAGTATTTCTGAGTAAGATCCCGTTATTCCGCATATTAGCATCTGGGTGAGCCTAGTGCGAAAACCAAGGCTAGGTCTCAAACGGATCAGTTGCAGACTTCCCCATCGATGATTGACCGTGTTCGGTTTGGCGACCTTAACCGTGTTCGGTTTGGTTCGCAACCATGAAAAGGAATTCGTTCTCTGTGCGGAATTGTAATCCGATCTAAATAGATATAACTAAGCTTATCTGTTTAGGTTAGTGAGTTATATGAGTCTAATACGTTTAGGTTATTGAGGATGATACATACTCATACGATTGGACTATAAATACCTTGTAATAGGTCTAGTTTAAATCATCGAGTCTAGATTGAAGTCTTAGACACATAGTTCCCTCGACGTAGGCGAGTGCGACCTAACGTTCGACGTGTAAAGCCCTCTTTGAAATAAAGAGTTGTGCAATTACTTTGAGCTATGTTTTGATCATCCTTTGGGTTTCGATATTTCCAAGTAAGACCCCGTTATTCTGCATATTAGTATCTCGGCGAGCCTAGTACGAAAACCAAGGCTAGGTCTCAAACAGATCAAGCATTCATTCTCCTCTCGACCTCAGAAGAAGTTAGACCTGTTTGGGAAATGCAATAAGCACATCTAGATTGAAGATAAATTTCCAATCTACAAGAAAAAGCCTTTACCTTGCTCATAGTCCAAGGTCCCATCTTGCATAGAGCGCACCTCCCAAGCAGGGTGCACCCTTTTCTTCAATGGATTGATTCGGTTTTTGATGAAGTCCCAAATTACGTCCTGAGCTGTCAAGCCTTCCTGTGCTACAAATTGGATAGCGTAGGCTTGTTTTTGCAGCTCTTCATTAAGATCAGGGGCGGAGTCCTTTTCATTGCTTTTCTCTGGCCGACGATTCTTGAACCAGAGACTGCTTTCTTCAGGAGCAATGCAATAGAACCCACTACTACAGAATTCATCATCACAGTCGGGTCAAAACAGTCATCACAGACAGTTCTTACCCGTCAGTGATATTCGAGTCACTGATAATCACGTACTATCACAGACGGTTTTTGATGTTTTCAACCGTCTGTGATCTAAAAATTCACAGACTGTTATAAGATCAAAACCGTCTGTGATAAGATCAGAACCATCTGTCATACTCATACTACACAGACTGTTATAAGATCAGAACCGTATGTCATACTACACAGACTGTTATAACATCAGAACCGTCTGTGATACTCATACTTCACAGACCGTTCTAACATTAGAACCATCTCTGATACTCATACTACCACAGACGGTTTTAATCTCAGAACCGTCTCTGATAATTTGAGTTTCGCAGACGGTTCTGATGTCAAAACCATCTGGGATCCTCACATTATCAGAGATGGTTCTGAGATAACAACCGTCTGTGATACTCAAATTATCAGAGACGGTTCTGAGATCAGAACCGTCTGTGATACTCAGATTACCAGAGACGGTTCTGAGATCAGAACCGTCTGTGATACTCAGATTACTAGAGACGGTTTTGACATCAGAACCGTCTGCGAAACTCAAATTATCAGAGACGGGTTTGATATCAGAACCGTCTGTGGTACTCCAAATACACAGACTGTTATGACATCAAAGCCGTCTAAGATACTCATACTAACATAGACGGTTTTGATCTTAGAACCGTCAGTAATAATATCAAACCGTCGCAGACGGTTCTGATGTCAAAACCGTCTGTGATACTCAAATTATCAGAGACGGTTATGACATCCTAACGGTCTGTGTATTTAGAGTATCACAGACGGCTGTGAGGTCAAATTATCACAGACGGCTGCAATATTGTCATTATCAGCGACGGTGGTAATCTTGAAACCGTCTGTGATATTATACTCTCAGAACCATCGATCTGTAATAGTTAATATCACAGACGGTTTTTAGGTTAGAACCGTCTGTGATAGTGTGATATCACACTATCACAGATGGCTCTGAGGTCAAAACCATCTGAGATAGTGATAGTGTGATATCACAGACGGTTTTTAGGTCAAAACCATCTGTGATAGTGTCATTATCGGTGACTGTTATAATCTCAGACGGTTTGTAAGATCAAAACCGTCTGTGCATATTATAATATCACAGATGGTTTTTAGGTCAAAACCATCTATGATAGTGTCATTATCGGTGACTGTTATAATCTCAGACGGTTTGTAAGATCAAAACCGTCTGTGCATATTATGCACAGACGGTTTTGATCTTACAAACCGTATGAGATTTAACAGTCACCGATGTCCTCTGTACAAATTGCATTTCATATATACAGTTCATGAATTTCATACATGCACAGTACTCAAATATATACAGTCTCATCTGTACAATAGCATTTCATATGAACAAATAAATGTACAAATTGAACAAATAAATGTACAATTGAACTCAGAAATATGTACAATTGAACAAATAAATGTAATCGACAATTAAAGTCAGTGTGTTAGATGTACAAATAAATGTAAGGCCGCACTAATACGAACCTTGCGGGTCCCTAAACTTCCCCTTGGTTGATATGACCTCCGCAAGGAAAAACTCAGCGAGCATCCCTCGGACAATACCAATCTGCCGAGGGTCAAGGCTTTCTGAAGGGAAGTCGACCCCCTGCAGCAAGAGTTGGTACATAAAAAATTAGCTGCAGTTGTAAATTCTGTCAAATCGATACAAAGGGGAGCAGTTGTATACCTCGGGGAAATCTGGCCGGTGAGGGGTGATGATCAGGTCATACATGTGATGCATCACGTAGAACTCACATGTATTGTCGTCCGGCTGCTGATGGCACTGCCAATTTACAGACTGAGAGTTAGGTGGGGACAAGTTATAAAGTAAAACAAATGCCAGTTGAAATTTGTACCGAAAATTGTAACCACTGAAACTTATCGGCTCGCCGCTCGTGTTGTCTCCCTACCTTGGCAAAGTACTTCGTGAAAGCTCTGTAGATAGTCAAAATTGACAGTTTGAGGATAGCCGAAATTGACAATTTGAGGACAGTAAATCTAGATGCATGCAAGACAGGTCCACATCACCTTTCGAATACATCTCGTGCCCCGCAATACGAGTACCCTTTCCTCTGCAATGAGTCAAGGTAGAACACCTTGTTGCTTTTCGGAATAAGTAGCAGCAGGATCTAGTGGTAGCTACATATTACACGTAAAGAATTAAAAAGTTAATCTAAATTTGGGGGTGTGCACATGGAGACACTAATCTACGGGTGAAGTACTGATGAAAGCACTCACCTCTGGTTGTAGGGTACAAGTATATACTCCTTGTCGACCTGAGCAAGAAACCCTCTTTTGATGTAGTCAACAACGAAGTCTGCATCGGTCCTAAACATCACCTCGGTGACCATCTGGGGGTCCAAGAAACCAACAGGTATGCCCTTAGATTTGGCATAGTTGGTCATGCAGCTGCACGGAAGTAACCAATTAATAAATGACATATATCCGTATATGCACGGATAGTAGGATACTTACAGCACCCAAGACCGTAGGATTGACAAGTCGAGCGCATCTTTGTTCAGTAAATTGTGCAGGTCTTCGAAGGTCACCGAGTAGGTCCCAATGTCATTATGGAACTCTGCCACGGTGTACTTGACCATCATGTGCGTCGGACGCTGCGTCCTGGTCTGGTTTGTCCTCTTCATGTACCATGCATGCAGGCTCTGGCATGCTAACCCCATGGTCGAAATTGCGGTATCGGAGGCCATGGGCATCCCCAGAGCGAACGGTATGAGAGCTGGCGCACTCTTCTCGCTCTCCTTCGCCGGGCTCTTCTTTGCTTTTCCCCTACTAGCCAGCTTCTTGAATGGTTGCCTCTTAGTCGGAGTCAACTTCGTCATCGGAGGGGTATGCTGGCTAGTAGGCCGTGTGTCGGTCTGTGATGTAAGAACCTGCGTATTAGGACACTAACTTTGAGGGCTATTATTACAGTACGAATTATGAAACTGGTGGGGGAATTACCTCATACAGGACGATGTCTTTCTTGGGCCATTGCACGAACGTGTGCACCGCATCCCCGAGAGTGGTAATCTCGTCGTTCGGCGGCTTCTCCAACGGAAACCCTTGCAATGGTCAAAGACACTGTCCACCTGGACCCGTGCAAAACCCTCACATAGAGGGGCACCATGGATTGTGGCCCCCGCCGTGCATGGTTGCGCCATCCCACGGGCAGCCTCGATCGGGAAGAGACCGGTCAGCACCATAAGCTTGCAGGAGGCGGGTTCCTACAAACAGTGCGCATTAACATGTTGAATTTCACCGCTTTTCACTTTCGAATGAATTAACATAGACAAACGGTCATTACCTGCAGAAAGTCCACCGGATACTTTGGAGAGGGCTCCGTCTGTGAAGACCCCGGCGCAGACGCGCAGCTACTACGGTGGCCAATAATGGGGGTCGGTACTTCCGCTGCTAGAAGGGGGGTGCCCTGGGTCACCTTTCTTAGCTCTTCATACATGGACCGCATCTCCGACAACTGCTGCAGGAGTGCTTTGTCCCGAACAGCGAACTCCGATCGCATCTCCTCCTTGAGCCGTTCATCGCGGGCTTGGTGGGATCTCTTTCTCCTCTTAGCCGCCTCCTCATCATCAGGGAAACCATACCTCCAAGGCACAGTGGCACCGAGGCCGCGCACGCGGCCTGGATGCTCCTTGTTTCCTAATGCCGCTGTGAGGATATCCCTGTCCCTCCTCGGGTTGAACTCTCCGGATGCCGCCTGCGCACTCAGCGTCACCTGCAACAGGAGAACTTAGCAATATAGCCCATTGCATGCGTCTTACGAGGATAGTACGTGATCAGACAATCTTACCAGCCGGTCAATCACTTCCCTGTCTACAGGGTTACTCACAGAGACTCTTCCGGAGGAGTTCATCGTCAATCTTGCTCGGCACCAATTGCGGGCGCGCACATCCGTTATGCCCGCATAAGGACTACCGGCCGAAGACTGGGAAGCCTCCTCGTCCTGCTTCCTCCACAACGCCTTCTTCCCCACATACCCACCACTGCCTAGTCTGTGTGGGTGGGTATTCTTGGCCTAGTTAGCCAGGCCCTTCGCACTAAGCTCCTGGAACTCTGGCTTGGCCTTCATCTCGATGAACTGCTGCCATGCCTCGGGAGTCACGAAAGGGAAGTCATCGAAGGGGGTCTTCGACTCCTTCACATAGAGCCTGACAAGGTGGCTCTTGAAGTTCCTCCAGGCCTTGTTTATTGACATCAGTGTCCTCCAGTGGATGGTGAAGTGGCGATCCTCGGGAATGTGAAACTCCGCCTGCATTTCTTCCCACAGTGCATCCTTGCACTCTGGAGGCACTTGACCCCAGTCAGAGGTGGTGATGGGCACCCACTCCCTTGCCACTTTGCCGCATAGTGAGCGGTACTAACCGACAAGTTTGTCCGGAGCTTCCGGCACACCATTGTCGTCGAACTGGACGTGCTGCTTTTCTCGCTTGTCCAGACGCACGCATGTCGTCCGGCCTCGCCCCTTTCTCTTCTTCTGCGGGGTCACGGCGGATGAGGCGACCTCCGGCCCAGGCGTCTCATCGCCAGCGAGGCCACCCTGACTCTCCGAGTGGTGCATTTCGTCACCAGACATAGTTCCTAACATAAGTGAAAGAGAGAACAGTTTAAGTAAATCTGCAACTAATAATTCTATAACAAAACCCATATACTTTTAATTAACCAAGAATGACAGAAACGGTGGGGAGGCGATGGAGGTGATCGCGTCGGAGGCGGGAGGGCGATGGAGGTGATCGCGCCTGACGGTGGAAAGGCGATGCAGGTGATCGCGACGGACGGAGAGGAGGAGAAGGTGGGAGGCGATGGAGGTGATCACGACGGACGGTGCGAGGGCGGAGAGAGCTAGGGCAAACAGTTGCGAAGACTGGAATGAGCGGGACAAATCCCGCCTTGAACTATTAACCGCGACGATATTATCACAGTCGGTCCAACGCTCACAACCGTCTGTGATAATATTATCACAATCGGTTCTCACATCAGAACCGTCTGTAATAATCGACATAGTGATAGTCACCAGAGAGATTATCACAGACGGTTTTGAGTTAAGAGCCGACTGTGACTCTGATTATCACAGACGGTTTGGAATTGAGAACCGACGGTGCATGTCAAGAACTCGAAGAGTCGGACACTGTTGAAATATCACAGTCGGTTCTATATATATAACCGTCTGTGATAATATTATCACAGTCGTTTCTCAAATAAAAACCGTCTATGGTAATCTACAAAGTGAGACATTATCACAGACGGTTGTGAGTTGAGAACCGACTGTGACTGAGATTATCACAGACGGTTGTGAGTTGAGAACCGACTGTGACTGAGATTATCATAGACGGTTGCGACTTGAGAACCGACCGTGCACGTGTACACTTGAAGAGTCGGAAGCGCTGTTGGGAATATCACAGTCGGTTCTATATTCATACCCGTCTGTGATAGGTCAAAACCGTCCGTGATAATCTCTCTATTGAACGTTATTTTTACAACTTGAAACTGATCTGTAGCTTTCAACTCTGAATGCTCGAAAACTTGTTTTAAATAAACACTCAGATATTTCAAATGTAGTCCAAATGCTCTATAAATTGGTTACAGTGTACGTAGATCCGATAATTGGTTACAATGTGGAGCATGCTCAAGTTAATGTTACATACAAATGGGAACTTTCACCGACAATTTCCACGTACACAGCCATGTTATCCTCAACTTTCCACTTGCCGCGGCCCTGCAAAGACGAGAATTACAGGAGATATAAGCTATACCGATGGAAACAGAGAGATAAGGACGTACAGTTGATTACCTTTAAAGTATAACCCTTCCTGGTGATCCATACGCACGTAACTGGTTTCATCGGTGTCTTCAGTATCGACCTGTACGCCATCTCCAAATGGAGGAATCTCATCAAATTGATTGTATTCCTCCTCGTCTACGACATTTTCAACTCCAACAATCCTTCTCTTGCCATGAAGGACGATGTGCCACTTCTTATTGGCCGGGTCAGTGACATAAATGACCTGAATGGCTTGATTTGCAAGTATGAATGGCTCATCTTTATAAGCAACGCGATCGAGATCCACAGAAGTGAAACCGTAACTGTCAACCTTCACACCCTGTGGGATTTGGACCCATCGGCATCGAAACAGGGGAATCTTGAACAGTACGTAATCGGGCTCCCAAATTTCTTCAATGAACCCGTAGTACGAGTTCAATCCACGTACTACCCTTGTTGGGCCTGTCTTGGTGAACCCCTCATGGAAAGCTTCTACGCTCACTCCACTATTTTGCACAGTGCTCTTTCGATCTTGAGCTTTCGTGTAAAATGTGTACCCATTGATGTCGTATCCCTGCCATGTCTGTACAGTAAACGTGGGCCCTTTTGCCAACCATTTAAGGTTCTCACTTGCGGACTCTCCGGTGATTCGCACCTTCATCCACGCGTTGAATCGACTGTTATGTTGTCCCGTGATCCAAACCTCGGATCGGCGAGGATTGTCTTGTCGTAGCATCTCCTTGTGCTCGTCGATGTACGGAGACACCTCCGTCATGTGTTACAAGACCCAAAAATGAGCTTTCGAGTACATATTGAAATCAGGAGTGATGGCTCTCCGTCCAATAGTGCCAACACCATCAAGCCTCCCCTCGTGACGAGACACAGGAACTCCTATTGCTTCTATCTCGGCCATGTAATCGACGCAGAACTCAACAACCTCTTCTGCTGCATAACCTTCGACAATGCTACCCTCAGGCCGGGACCGATTCCTCACGTAGGCCTTAAGTACACCCATGTACCTCTCTAATGGATACATATAACGTAAGAACACGGGTCCACATATCTTGATTTCTCTGACAAGGTGGACGGTGAGATGGACCATGATATCAAAAAACGATGGAGAAAAATACATCTCAAGCTGACAGAGAGTTCGAACCACCTCGCTCTGCAGAGAATCCAGTCCATCGGGATCAATGACCTTGCAAGAAATTGCATTGAAGAAAAAACATAGCCTCGTGATCGTCTCTCTGACCTTATGCGGCAGAATACTCCGGATGGTAACAAGAAGCATTTGTGTCATCAACACGTGACAATCATGAGACTTCATACCCAGCAATTTCAAATCGCCCATGGACACAAGCTTTTTCATATTTGCGGAGTAACCCGATGGAACTTTAACACCACAGAGACACTTACAGAGTTCTGTTGTCTCAGCCTTGCACAAAGTGTAGCATGCAGGGGGGAGGTATATACGGCCTTTATCGTCCTCTCTCGGTGCTAGCTCGGGCCTGATTCTCATTTCGATCATGTCACGCCGCACATTGACGCCATCCTTTGTCTTCCCTGGAATGTTCAGCAATAGGCCGATTAAACTGTCACAAACATTCTTCTCTACATGCATGACATCAATGCAATGACGAACATCTAAATGCTCCCAATACGGTAAGTCCCAAAATATCGATCTCTTCTTCCAAGTGTTCTTCGTGCGGGGTTTCAATTTACCACCCTTTCCAAACACAACGTCTATGTCCTTCACCCGTGAGTAAACATCTTTCCCGCTCGTAGGCTTCGGGGCTGAACCATCTTCCTTGTGGCCGTCAAATTCTCTCTTCCTCTTACGATACGCGTCATTCTTCGGAAGAAACCTACGGTGACGCATGTACACTGTTTTCCTGCAATTCTTCAGCCACACGCTCTCAGTCTCATCTTCGCATTGGGGGCAGGCTTTGGCTCCTTTCGTAGTACGGCCCGACAAATTTCCAAGGGCAGGGAAATCGTTGATGGTGCAGAATACCATAGCACGTAGGATGAAGTTCTCTCGTTTGTATGCGTCCCATACCTGCACCCCTTCGTTCCACATTGTTAGGAGATCCTTTATCAATGGTGCTAAGTACACATCAATATCGTTTCCGGGTTGTTTTGGTCTTGAGATAAGTAGAGACATCATGATGTACTTGCGCTTCATACACAACCAAGGAGGAAGGTTGTAGATACACAAAAGAACCGGCCAAGTGCTATGCCGACTGCTCATGTTACCAAAAGAATTAATTCCATCGGTATTCAACCCGAACCTTATATTCCTCAATTCTGCTCCGAAGTTAACAAATTCCCTGTCGATGTTTCTCCACTGCGAAGAATCAGCGGGGTGTCTCAGCTTTCCATCCTTCTTCCGGTCTTCCGAGTGCCAACGCAGTAATTTTGCCTCTTTACGATTTGCAAACAAACGCTGCAAGCGGGGAATGACTGGCAAATACCACAACACCTTAGCAGGAGGTCCTTGGTTTATCTCAGCGTAGTCGCCGTCGTCTGTTCGGTCCTTAGTACGCTTATAGCGGGATGTGCCGCACACCGGACAAACATGCATATCCTTGTAGTTGTTACGGTAAAGGATGCAATCATTAGGGCATGCGTGTATCCTTTCTACTTCCATTCCCAAAGGACACAACAGCTTTCGCTTGGTAGGTGTTTTTTGGCAACTCGTTTCCTTCCGGGAGCATGTCCGCCAAAAGATCTAACAGTGCTGTGAAACTCTTGTCGGTCCAGCTGTTGCTTGCCTTCAATTTTAACAGTTCAAGCACAGAGGCCAACTTTGTGTACTTCGACTTGCAACCAGGGAACAACGGCTTTTCTGAGTCCTCAATCAAGCGCTTGAATTTTCCAAACTCCCTTTCACTGTAATTTCCTTCCACATCATGCAACATGTCATCTAAATGGTCATCCTCTGGCATATCCTCGTCGAAGTCGTTGTTCGGATCCGACATGTCCTGTTCCTCAACCTGAGTGGCACTTGTTTCTGCAGTTGGCTCTTCTCCATGGTGGACCCAACACGTGTACCCCTTTTTGAAACCACGTCGGATCAAGTGGGCGACAATTTGAGATGAGTTGGTGAACATCTTAATATTCTGGCAGTCTACACAAGGACAGTACATATATGGTAAACCCTTATTCGCCATGTCTTGCTCAGCAACCTTTTCGAAATCAAAAACACCTTTCATGTATTCCTCACCCACTCGGTTGTCATTATACATCCAGTCTCGGACCATCTGCAATTAATCAAATTCATACACATGCTAATTAGTAAATCAATGGAGATCGATATTGATGATGAAATCAAGTAATGTGTATGCCTTGGGAGCAAGTACCAACCTTGGTTCGATCCTCAAATTTTTGCCCCAAAATGCTCCCCCGGCCTTTCGAGATTTCGCTCTTCCTTGTCCCAAATCTCTTCGAACTGGACAGTGTAGGTCGAGCAAGAGAGAACAACTAGCTCAAAACATCCGCCAAAAGACCTTTTATACCAAGTTCAATACAGACGGTTCTATATAATACCATCAGTAATATCGGTGCATTTTTGAAGAACAGAATATCACTGACGGGTTTCACTCTATTAACCGTCGGTAATATCGGTGCATTTTGTGATACTATGACAGAAATATCACAGACGGTTATGAACTCCAAACCGTCCGTGATAATTACAATATCACAGACGGTTCCTAGGTCCAAACCGTCCGCTTTACTATCACAGTCGGTTTTTACTTCAGAACCGTCTGTGATTATCACTTCGGATTTTACATCAGAACCGTACGTGATTATCACAGTCGATTTTTACCTCAGAACCGACTGTGTTAATTATATAATCAACAATCTGCAAGATTATCACAGACGGTTTTAAGGTCCGAACCGTCTATAATATCCTGGATTGTTTGTTTGCATTCGACTACTGGTCATCAGCTGTTCCACTTATTTTTCATATTTGATTCTATCTTATTTCAATGTTAGTATTTAAAAAAATGAACGTTCAGACTATTTGGTTTTATCTTGTTTTTCATATTTGTTGTATATATGTCTGTGGATCTTCAAAGAATTTTGAGACTATTACAGTCGGTCCTGAAATTAAAACCGTCTGTAATCTTACAATCAGAGACGGTTTTGAGTTAAAAACCGTCTTGTTCGCAGCAGTATTTTCTTGTTAACATTTTCACACAGAACATCATTTGGTGATTATCAGTTACATAATCAATCGAAAAGCCAGATATGTAAGGAAAAGAAATTTTTTATTTCTTACAATCTTTGCATACATAAGAGATACAATTAAGCGACCAATTAATTAGCGTCGACCTATTCCGAAAGTAATTTACAAAGTTCTCCTAGGGACGTATTGGCATCAGTAGGATCTACACTGGTCGCCCCAGGAGAACTACCAATGGCTCTAAGACTATCAACATCATCTCTTAGCAAAGGAGTGGATTTGGCATCAGTAGGATCATCCAAGAAATTAAAGTTGATACAACAAAGGTGGAGATGAAGCTGCAACTCAAAGCACTCTGCCAAGTGCAGAATGGCAAAAGACATCCCCTCAGAATGCTTGTCCAGCGCCTCTTTTTTTTTTTAGAGAGTTCTGCACAAGGCAGCTTTCTCCTCCTGCACATATGCTTCTCCAGCTTCTCCTAGGGACGTATGCTGGGAGGGTGAAGATGATTGCCAAGCTTCAGAGTGGATTTGGACGTGGAAGTGTGAGCCTTACCCCAGAAAGTTGATCATCCAAGAAAAGCTGATGATACAAAGGTGTTGAAGAGGGGATATTGGAAGGATTATTGTGGATCTCCAAAGGTGGAGTCGAAGCAACTGGAGGGGTTGCAAGGGGCAATGTGGCAACACAGGCCTCATCACCCTCTAGAGTCTTTGCTGCAGCTCCACTGGAGGATCTTTCATCATTTCTAAGTCTCTTCTTTGGAGGGAGCATTTCCTCAGGCACCTGTGGATTTCAAAATGCATTTGTTTCGAGGTAATCAAGTCATAAAAGAAAGATCTGCATTAGAGTTTCAGAGAGGACTTACTTTCTGAAGATCCTGATCGAGTTCATTCCTTATCTCTTCCTCATCACTCTCAATTTCAATAACCTCATTGGAATCTCGGCTCGCCATCAAGGTGGGAGTTGAGGAGGGAATAAAGACAGGGATTTAGGAGTCTCGCTATTTATAGAAACAGAAGGTGACGGTTCATATGCGCGGGTGCCTCGAGTTTTAAAAAGTACACTACTGGTTTTCAAGGTCAATAAATTCATGATAACTTCTCGGGAGATAAACTGCAACACGGAAAAGGAAGTCGAAGAGTCAGATTAGATAATTCGATGCAAATTAAATTTGAAGTAAATAATTAAGTCTCTTCATCTGCTCAGTTATTATGTGCGGTTATCAACAATTGCATGTAGAGAATTCGATGCGTGGGCACTGTTGGGACTATCACAGACGGTTGGGATATCAAACCGTCTGCTTTAATATTACAGACGGTTCTCATATCCAAACCGTCTGTAATATGACTATTACAGACGGTTCTGATGTCCGAACCGTCTTTACTATGCCTGGAATATTGAACTGTTCGACTTCTTCAAATACTTGTTCCCTCCCTGGAGTGTTTTGCTTCTATTCAAACCGCTCCACTTCTCTTTCTCCAAGAAATGAGGGAAAATTGCAAAATTTACTTAAGAACAAATTTTTAGTTCATTTTTTCAACATTAATGAAAAACAATTTCCAAGTCGACGCTTCGTGTCCCCAGGTTAGTGCGCCGCGCAAACATTAGAAATGGAAAAGACACAACACACTGTTGAGAATCTGAAGTGGAGCGCACTACTTTCTTTTCAAGATCAATACCGTCATGATAAATATTCTCGGGAGATAAACTGGAACACGGCAAAACAGTAGTGCCCATTTTGGAAGTTGAAGCGTCAGATTACATAATTCGATGCAAATTAAATTTGAAGTAAATAAATAAGTCTCTTCATCTGCGCTGTTAATTATTATGTGCGGTTATCAACAATTGCATGTAGAGAATTGCACTGTTGGGGCTATCACAGACGGTTGGGAGATCAAAACCGTCTGCGTTAATATTACAGACGGTTCTGATGTCCGAACCGTCTTTAATATGCTGTTGAATATTGAACTGTTCGACTTCTACAAATACTTGTTCCCTCCCTGGAGTTTTGCTTCCAGTTGAACCGCTGAGAATTTGAAAGAAGTTGAGAATTTGAAGCGTCGATAACTATTCGACAATCACAGTCGGTCCTTACATAAAATCCGTCTGTAATATTACTATCACAGACGGTTTGGAGTTAAAAACCGTCTGTGATATTGATAGAAGTTGAGAATTCGAGGCGGCGGACACTGTTGGGACTATCACAGTCGGGCCTTACATAAAAACAGTCTCTAATGTAACTATCACAGACGTTTTTTTACCTCAGAGCCGTTTGTGATATTCAAAGCACGTTGATATATAACTTCTATATTCTTTTTATATTATTTGCATGGGACCTGCGACTTCTATATTGTTTCTATATTATTTGAAGAGCTCCGATGGACTGCCCTCACAAGCCAAAGATCGCGATAGTTGTTCCTTGATCGCACACAGTGCACATACCTTTGCATGGTCGAATGTTCGCCAAAAGCTAAAGAAAGATAAAGAAAGAGGGAAGATAGCATGCAGTCCAAGAATGTGCTGGAAAATTATAAAGTTGATATAAGAACAAAGTTTTCAATAACTTTTTTCATCACTTACAAAAAAAAGTAAAAATACAGAATGCTAGGTCAAGGAGTGGTCTTAGCCCTGGCTGCATCTAGAATAAAGTCAGTTTGACTTGCAGCCAAGACGCAGGACTCCTCCAGCGACAAGTTGTCCTTCTCAGGATCAACTACTACAGCGTCGAGAAGGCCTGCGACCTCCCTCAGCTTCGCGATGGTATCCTTCATTGTCAAACCGCAGCCAGCGATGGTCATATCCGCGGCTCTCTTCTCCTCGCGAAGACGCCTCGTCCTCGCCCTAGCATTGTCACCATCCGTCTTCATGCGCTGAATGCGCTGGAAGAGATCGTCAAGGTCAAGCCGTAGCCGAGTGTACTTCTCCGTGAGGAGCTTGTGCTCCTCCTGGAGGGCCCTCAGCTCGGCCTTGACTTTGCCAGTGTCTTCCAAGGCTCCCCTTCCCTGTGCAAATCAACAGGTCAAGAATGTATTGAACAGGGATTAACAATACAGGGGTAAGTCCAAAAGATTGAGAGTTCTTACCGGGGAGGGCGAGGCTGACGATGCCATCGAGGATGCCATTGGCGCAGAGAAGCTAAGGAGTCAAACAGTCTGAGAACTATAAAAACTTGTAAAGTAAATGACAATTTTTCTATTGTCAATTTATAGAACTTCCAAAGCGATGCTTCGTGTTCTCCTAGGCGCCGCGCGCGAAGATCGGAGACAGAAATGATCACAGTTGAGAATTCGAAGCGCCAGTACTTTTCCAGTCGGTTCAGACATCAAAACCGTCTGTGATAAGTAGACTATCACAGACGCTTCGTAGTTCACAACCGACTGTATAAATTACAGTCAGTTCTGAGTTCCGAACCGTCTGTGATAGTATACTTATCACAGACGGTTCTCAGCTGGGAACCGATTGTATATATCACAGTCGGGTTTTAGGTTAGAACTGTCTGTGATAAGTATACTATTACAGGCGGTTCTCAGCTGGGAACCGATTGTATCTATCACAGTCGGTTTTTAAGTTAGAGCCGTCTGTGATAAGTAGACTATCACAGACGGTTTTGTGTTAAGAATCGTCTGGTTTACTGTCACAGTTGTTTTTGACATCAGAACCGTCTGTGATATCTGAACATATTCTCCCGACAGGCTTTCGCCGACGGTTTTCCATCGAACAGTTCATACCCGTCTGTGATGTGCCGTCCAGGATGTCTATTTCTGTGATAGTAACCATCGCTGACTCCAACTATGGACAGAATCCCTCAAAGGAACAACAGGGTAATTTTTGTTCTCCCTTAAGCGGAAGTATAGACATCCAGCAGCATTTGCGCTCTTGGACCATACCAAAAAGTAGAAACGGCAAAAAAGAGCGATGCTTGGCAGAACTCCAACAAAAGCCTCACACAAATGCTGGAATATGGACAAACTCAATACAGAGTTGGGATGAAGATTTACCAGCTCTAGCCCAAAGTGATTGAGAACGCTAAGCAAGAAATCGCTTTCTGGAAGACGAAATCCGCAGCGTAAGAAATCTTCGAACAGCACCAGTTCATTTTCTTGAACAATTGGTGTTTCTTCTTTCTCGGTTAGGCGACATGCGATCAGTTGCCTCGAAGGTAAAATGTCTTCCTTCTCCAAGATCTCCAGATTCTCATTGTCACAAAAGGTGGATCGGCTCCAGGATGCCATTTGATCAGGATCGCCGAAGAAGGGGTTTTGGAGGAAGAGGGTTTTTTTCGGCGTAAGACGGTGAAGTTTGCACGAAGGGTTTTCTGAGACTTTGGAAACCGTAAGTTGCTCTCGCACCCGTCGTTGGCATTAAATGTCTCCCATGATGGATCTGACGGGCACATCCAAAGTCCTCCTTGGGACCTGTTGGAATCCAAAACGAAGATGCATATTTTTGAAATCCGAAAGTCATTTCGTTTCAAATTCGGGGGCTAACTATCAGTCACTCATACTATAGCCAGAAATTCTATGGTCTCGATTTTTTATCGCTGCGACCTTGGTTATGGTTATACTATCTATGAATGTTATGGTCGCAGAGATTATTTGCCTATAGTCATTTTTTGTTTTTTCTCACAGAGATTTTTTGCCTGCAATCGCTTTTGATGACAGAGATATAAATTGGATATTAAAAAAATGATTATAGATTATACGTAATCATAAACTTATCGACTAAAGCTCTTAGTGTAATGAAAATAACTTTATTTCTTATAGTCTTTACACAAGAAAGGGATACTGGCGAACAAAGAGTCAACCTGATCCGAAAGCAAAATACAAAGTTCTCCAAGGGACAAGTTATCGCTAGTAGGATTAACACTAGCCACCCCAAGAGAATTAGCGATGTTCCTTAATCTTTCAACATCGTCTTTTATTGTGGGACTACAGTTGGCTCTTATCGCATCAGAGAGTTTCGTTTGCTCTCGCACAAGATCTCTCTTTTCGTGAGCCAACCTTGTATCCTCACGAGCCCTATTATAATTCTCCCTCAGGTGTTCAACGACCTTGAAGGTAGTCCTAAGGTTGACTCCTCGCCTAATGAAACGCTCCTCGATCTCTTCTTTTTCTTCTTGGAGAGTTCTGCATAAAGCAGTCTTTTCCCTCAGAAGAACCTGGATCTCAGCAAGTTGTTCGCTGAGAACCCACAATGCCTTGTCATCCTATTGACAAAAAATTTAATCCAAGTCGCATACAAGAAGAATTGAGGAAGAAAACGTACTTACCTTAGAGGCAGATGCTGGCTGGACCACCAAAGGGATTGGTACAAGAACAGTACCATCCCCCACATATTCAATTAAAGTCTTGAGTTATTTCTTGATTAAACAACTTATTTAGTGAGATAATCAATACCTCAACTTTGATTCAAAAGGATATGAGCCAATAGTCAAAGACTGTAGGTTGTCAGCCTCTTTCCTTCTATCGTAATCACTTTGAGTAGAAGGGCTGACACCATAGTTTGAGAAGCAGTGGCAGCTAACTCTTCGTACCTCATTAGTTTCTTCGATGAGGATCCACTAGATGACCCAATATCATCACCAGTTCGCTTCTTTAAGGTAGTTGCACCTTCAAGATCCTAAAGAAATCCAAAAAGCGTTATTTTGAAAAGCTCTATATTAGAAAAAAGATAACGCAGATTCTTCAAGAGAGAGTTGCCTTTTGAAATGCCTACATAAGACTATCTTCTATTTCTAATTCCTCTTTGTCATTCTCAACAACTTGTTTAGAACTTTGGCCCGCCATTAGAACAATAACAAAGAAGAAACGACAAAGGGAGTTCTAAGACTTAACAAGTGAAAGCTTGAAAATCTTAGAATGTAAAATCTAAGTATTTATAAAACCCAGAGGTGACGGTTCATGTTCTCAAGCCTCAAGTTCTTAAAATACGCATTAAGTTTGTCTTGAATTGTAGCAAAAGACATCATCATGACCTGTCAAAATTACACCCAAAGATCTTCTTGGGAAACGAAGCGACACATGTTGGAAAAAAAGGAACGTCTTTTTGTTATAGGAGAAGGTGAAACGTCGGAATATTTATAATTGAATGATTGAATTTAAAATAACAAAACACACATCTTGTTATTTCAAATTCGGGGGCTAACTGACGAGGATTATAACCCGAGTTAGTCACCTTTGCCGTTCTATGGTCGCAAGGACAACAGAATGAGATTTTCTACCTCTCTATGGTCCCAGGAGCATAAGAGGGAGACAATAAAATAGTCCAAGACATACTGAACATAGCTTATTCCATGGTCCCATTCTGTGATGTCGAGGGATTTGTAGCCTTTAGATATCCACAGATACCGAGGTCGCAAACACTATAGTCTCGCGAATACCGTGGACATGGAGACATTTCCCATGTCGCCCGGGTCGTGAAGGACATGAAAATAGCTGTGCATTATCGTAGTTAATACGCGACCATGGCTTACTAAAGACATAAAACATTTAACAGCTATATGATTAGACTCATTCAATCATGAATAGAGGTTGAACCTGTTTTATCACTACCACCGTCTTAGATAATTTAACTCTTTAAGTTTATAGTAACCGTCAAGAAGATGAAGGCGTAATCATAAACGGGTAAAATTGCACATTATGGCCGACGCACGTCCGCCTCCCAGTGACCCTTTGATTCCGTAACCGACGACCGGCGACAAGCTATAAAAGGAGGACTGCCGGGAGAGAACAACAAGACAAGAGATTGAGGAGATAAGACTATAGGACTAGTAGATCCATATTTTCTATAAGCTAAAAAGTACAAGATTGTTCTTAGTTTACCTAAGAACATTCTTAACTCTCTTCTTGTAATCCTCAATTTACATAGTGAAATCCTAACAGGACGTAGGGCTATTACTCATCATCAGAGGGCCCAAACCTATATAAAATTCTTTTCTTCCTCTGGTATAGATACCATAATTTACCTGAGATTCACCTTATATTGGCTTCACATCCTTCTTTAATATTTACGTAAGTTCGACTAAGGACGAAACTCTCAATCGTCGACAAATGCTCTTGGAGGCTCTCTCTCTTAATCACAAGGAATGATACTTGATCAACAGATCAAGATTTTAGTATTAGAAAACTTTGGCTGAAGTGTACATATGAATATGGCTCATCAATATGTAGAAATCTGCTCAAAAATGTTTTAAATACACTGCTCGAAACAATATAGAAATCTACTCAAAAGTATTTTAAAAACTATTCAAAACAGTAGAGAAATCTCCTCAAAAATGTTTATTAAAACTAATCAAAATCTTCTCAAAAGTGTTTATTAAAACTTTTCAAAAATATACTCAAAAGTGTTTTAAAAACTACTCAAAACAGTAGAGAAAACTGCTAAAAACTGTTTTAAAAACTACTCAAAATAATAGAGAAATGTTGCTCTAAGGTGTATGAGAATATGGCTTGCAGATGTGTAAGAATACTACTCAAAACACCTATATATCTATATATAGCCCAACCTCTCAGCTCGCCGTTATGGTCGATAAGGAAATAAATCAGTACAGCTAAGAGCCAGCTTCGACCTCTAACAGCTAGTAAATAGCCGTTGGAATGTCTGGTCGAATGAACAGTGTCTGGTCGAATGAACAGTGCTCGGATGACCAGTTTCAATCCCTCTTTGAAATCTATATATTTTTCTCAGATTTCGACTAAGAATATGAAAGAAAATGAATGCGAATAGCTTGTACACATGATTTGGAAAATTTGAATCTTCAAAACCAGGAGGTTGTTCCACAAAAACTAATTCGGATATTTCTTAATTTAAAAATGCACTTTTCACTTCCATTTGAACTAACTTGATGTGAAAATTTGATGCAAAAGCAAGAAGAATGAGAATAGCTTCTAATCTTGCTACGGGTGCAAAAGTTTCACCAAAATCCAAACCTTCAACTTGAGAATATCCTTGTGCAATAAGACGAGCTTTGTTTAGTACTACTACTCCATTCTCATCTTGTTTATTTCTAAAAACACATTTTGTTCCAATCACATTATGATCCTTAGGTCTTTCTACTAATGTCCAAACTTTGTTTCGAGTGAAATTATTTAGTTTTTCATGCATGGCATTTACCTAATCCGGATCACTAAGTGCTTCATCTATAAGTTTAGGTTCTAAGCAAGAAACAAAAGAAAAATGTTCACTAACAGAAGGAATACAAGAGCGAGTTTGAACACCCTTACTAGCATCACCCAAGATTTGATTCAGGGGGTGATCTTTAGCGAACGT
The DNA here is from genome assembly GCA_019359835.1 of Pharus latifolius. Lineage (NCBI taxonomy): Eukaryota > Viridiplantae > Streptophyta > Magnoliopsida > Poales > Poaceae > Pharus > Pharus latifolius. Next base: position 48,695,916 of record CM033319.1, on the reverse strand, counting down.
TTGATGAAGTCTTGGGTTCGGTGATGCCTTATCATCATTCTCTTCAGTCTCCGGTTCAAGGTATTCTCGACCAGCATCAGTATTTGTGGTCGCAGGTCCATGTTCAACATCATCCTAAGTGGTCGCAAGCTCTCAAGCGACATTTTCTTGAGTGGTCATAGGTGATTTATCCTTTTGACCAGGTGACTTTTGTTCTTCATTTATGGGTTTGATATCACCAATGGTCATCTCCTTCATAGCTTTCCTCAAGCCACTATTGCCTACATCATCAAAATCCTCATGCTCTCCTTAAGAGCCATTAGATTCCTCAAATTCTTCAATGCATTCTGTTGTAGTGTTGAAAACCCGATAAGCTTTACTAGTGGATGAATAGCCAACTAGAAAACCCTCGTCAACATGTCTTTGAAATTTTCCAAGATGCATGCTCTTTTTAAGAATATAACATTTGCAGCCAAAGACTCAAAAATATGAAATGTTTCGTTTGCTCCCTATAATCAATTCATAAGGAGTTTTGTTCAAAAGCGGATGAGTATAAAGACGATTGATGGCATAACATGCTGTGTAAGCTGCCTCTACCCAAAACCGGGTAGGCCTCTTGTACTCATTGAGCATTGTTCTAGCCATTTCAATCAATGTCCGATTCTTCCGTTCTACAACACTATTTTGTTGAGGTCTGTAGCGCACAGAGAATTCATGTTTGATTCTGGACTCATCACAGATTTCAATAAAGTCAGGATTTTGAAATTCTCCACATGATCACTACAGATTTTCTTGATGGAGAGTTCAAGTTCCTTTTCAGCTCTTTTTGTAAATCTTTTAAAACAAGAGGGGGTTTCAGATTTGTGAGCTAAGAAAAACACCCAAGTAAATATGGAGAAATCATCAACATAACATAGCAAAAGCTATTTCATCCAATACTTTGATGTTCAGCAAGGCTGAACAAAGCCATATGCAAAATTTCCAACGGTTTGCAAGTTGAAAGAATGCGCTTGGTTGGATGTGAAGTAGCTACTTGCTTGCCCGCTTGACAAGCGCTACAAGTTTTGTCCTTTTCAAAATTCACATCCTTCAAGCCAACTACTAAATCGCGTTTTAAAAGTTTTTTAAGTTGATGCATTCCAACATGTGCAAGCCTTCTATACCAAAGCCAACCCTTCGATGTTTGAGAAACGAAACATGTTGAAGGAGAAAATATGCAATGAAATTCAAGTCACAAATTTGACCAACGGATAACAAATTAAAATTCAATGATTCAACAAGTAAAACATTTGAAATTGAAAGATCATGAGCTATAGCAATTTTACCCAAGACTACCACATTTCCTTGACGATTGTCGCCAAAGGTGATCTTTTGGTCTTCACTTGAGTTATCTTCCAATGAGGTGAAAAAACTTTTTGTTACCGGTCATGTGTTTGGTGCACCCACTATCTAGCACCCAATGTTTTCCACCGGTCTTGTAGTTCACCTACAAAAACAAAAGAATCAAGTCTGTTTAGATACTCAAACCCTTTTAGGTCCTTCGATGTTAGCAATCAAAACTTTGGGCACCCAAATGATTTCTTCTTTTTGTTTAGCATGGGTGCACCAACAAACTTTGCTATCGCATATCCTTTCTTTGACCTCTTAAGCATGTAGCATGCATCAAAATGAGTTGAAGTCATTAAAAGACAAGCATCACATGAATGAACAATTTCATGACATCTAAAACAAAATTTGTTGCATGCTTTTACAAAAATAGTTTTTGTGTTTGGTTTATTTCCTTTCTTTGGAAAGTATCCAAGTCCTTCTTTTCTAAATGAGCATTTTTGCTCACTAAGAAGAAGATCAAGAGATGCTTTCTCTTTGTAACAATTTTCTAAAACTTTCCTAAGTTTCTGGACTTGAGCCTTTAGTTCATTATTTTCATTTAAGATTATTTCATGGCATTGCAAATCTTTATCACTAGAGCTAGATGAAAATGGTGAATTATGTAGATTATTGCAACTAGTTGAAATATCATTTTTGGAGACTACATTTGGTATATCATCAACTAAGTCACAAGAAATAGCTACATCTACCTTAGTTGGTGAGTTAGTGAGATCTGTCGACGATTCAGACTCGGGGTCCTTAGTCGAACTTATGCAGAATTTGTGAGTTATGAGGCCTTTCAGGGTGTCCCTCCGGGAAGGGAAGATGAGCCAAAGTCGGTTGGAGCACGGAAAGATTTATACAGGTTCGGGCCCTCGATGGTGGGAGTAATAACCCTACGTCCTATTGGGATTTCACTATATGTAGGAAAAAAGATTACAAAGTCGTGGAAAAGATCATCACAGGCGAAGATCTTTTCCGTGTGGTTATGTAAAACAATGCTTAAACTAGCCTATGAAAACTTGTCGATGTTGATCTGTTCCCCATGTCCCGTCCTCTTGTCTGGTGCATTTGCTCACCCTTTTATACCGGTCGAAAGGGCACCAATACACAACGGTTTCGAACGGTTGCTCGGGTGCAGTTTTAGCAACTGCACTTAACTTCCACGCAAGCTTAACACGTGCAATTAAGGAATAACCGCATATATTAACCTCCTGGCAGTTGTCTTCATACGTGGAAGAATCTTCGGGATACTCGGAATATGCTTGTTGTAGGGCATAAGCAACCCCAAGTCGCCCTGGTCGAAAAATAGTCCACGACCTTCAGACCGCGCATTGTCCGCAATCACTTGACCGCGCACTATCTGCGACATCCTGTATGCGCATCCCCTACAGACTTCTGACCGCACACCATCTGCGGCCTAATCGTGTAAAGCCTGCAACCATGTGTCCGCGCTTCTCAGGCCAGCTGAGATCATACCAACGGACACTTACCTAGTTCAAATCTTTCTTGTCCCAAGCGTGCATTTATTCTGAACTAGCTCGGGTAACAATCCTCGTCAGCTAGCCCCAAATTTGAAGGAAACGAAGAGACATATTTACTTCAAATTTTAAAACTTACATCGGATAAGTGACCCGACGCTTCAAATCCTCCACTTAGTGGCGCACTAAGTGTGGCGGTTTATTTCCCGAGACGGACTCTGGGCAATATTTGACAGGTAATGATGGCGCCGTAGAATTGTCTTTTAACCCGAGATAAAACTGTAAATGTGTTAAAAGCTCAAGGCATTTGAAAAATGAACCATCACCCCCGGGGCTATAAATACCGAAGCCTTTTAACTTTAAAACTTCACAAGTCTTTCCCCGGCTAAGTCTTTTCCAAAGCCATCTTTTCTTCTCTTTTGTACACTCCTCAATGGCAGATCAAAACATCATTGAGATTGAAAGTGATGAAGAGGAAGCGGCACTTGAACTCGACCAGGACTTCCAGAAGGTAAGTCCTCTCTAGATGCCCTGATTCAAGTTGCCATCTTATGTTCTGATCATTTCCAAAAAATGCTTTTCCGAAAATTCACAGATAAGCGAAGACATGGTTCCTCCAGGGAAGAAACCCAAGGTTGACGAGGGATCTTCTAGTGGCACAAGGGTTAGAGACGCATCATTTCTCTCTCTTCCTTTGGCCCCCTAGTCCTTGTTCATGCAAGTTGGTAGGTCGAACCTTCATCTCCACCTTTGGAGGTTTATAATAATCCTTCAAAGCCTTCTTCTAAGCTTTCTCCATCGTGACCTAGTGATCCCCGTCTTTTGACGGGTTATCAATTTTCTGGTTGGCAAGCTGTACTTCCGCGACCAGATGATCCTCAACCTGTGTTGGTGAAACAATCTTTTGGTGGGAAAGTTGCACTTCCACTCCTGATGGTTCTCGGCTTTTGTTGGGTGATCTACTTTCTGGGGGAAATACTTCATCCTCTCACTTGCGAGGATTGGTAATTATTTTCATCTCTACTGCTGGTCATCTTAACTTGTAAAACTAACATATGCAAATGCAGGAGATCAAAATTGTTGGAGCCCCCAGGGACCAGCCTGCTGAGATTCAACCTCCTTCCCTCGAACAGACTCTCCAAAGGGAAAAAGACGCTTTGGAGAAGAAGACTGAAGAGATGTCTTCGGCCATTCTGCACCTGGCAGAATGTTTTGATAGATCCCACAAAGAGGCACACCAATTCCGCTTGGAGAGGGACTACGCTCGACAATAGCGAGAACTCTCCGATTCGATCAGATGGTAGTGCTTCTCTGATTCGGGACGATGTAGATAGGCTTAGAGTAGTTGCTAGTTCTCTTGGGGTGGTCAGTGTAGATCCTACTGACGCCAATATGTCCCTAGGAGAACTTTGTAAACTCCTCTTGAATCAGGTCGATGCTCTGGTCGCCTGTCTCCCTTTTGTTTGCAAGGATTGTCAGTAATAAAGATTTCCTTTGCTTTACATCACTTGCCGTAAGGAGTAAAACTCTCCACAATCTCTACGCAAAACCATGATCATAAGTAATGTCTTGACGACCACTCATACATAGGCAAACCTGAAGTAACAAGTCTGTCGATCAGAAGCGCATTAACGAGTCATTCCGTGACCAGTACTAGTACCGCGATCAGAACCAAAGCCGCGATCAGAACTGAAATCTGATCAGAACTATCATAGCAACCCGAACTGAAGTCATGATAACATAATGCCTTCATTGGATAACAACCGTCTGTATTGCGATTATCCATTTGCAATGATCACAGAATATCATTATGATCAAAATGCAAACTATAAAGTGATCACAGGATCCCATTGTGACCAACACGTGAAAATTTAACTCACAAAAAACATGAAGGATAACTTCTTCCAAAAATTTTTGTAATAATTTCACGTTCTTAGGTACACCCTAGCCCCCAAATTCGAAACAAAAAATACTTTTTGTTTCGGATTCACTGTGGGGAATGCATAACGGGTCTCCAAGAGAAAGCATCCATTATGGAAAATGAATAAAATATTCAATGAAACATTGCCCTCAATGGAACGTTGCCTTGGGCCTATAAAAGGAGCAGGTAGCTTCTTGAGGAAGCCACACAACCAGAAACCTGCCTTAGAACTTTCGCCGCACAAAAACCCTCATTCCTCATCCTCCATCGCCTCCAAAGTCGCCACCTTTCCTTCCAATCCTTTGCAAGAAATGGCGTCTTGGAGCCGATCCGTTCACCACACAGAAGAGATCCTGGTGGCACTAGAGAAAGAAGAGATCCTTCCTTCGTGGCTGCTAATCAACTGGCGGCCTGCGGAGAAGGATCAAGAAACCCCAATTGTCCAAGAGGGCGAATTGGTGGTTTTTGAGGAATACCTACGATGCGGGTTTCGATTTCCTGAGAGTCGATTCCTAAAGGGAATCTTGGAGCACTATGGGTTGGAGTTGGTGAATCTCCACCCTAATGCTATCCTGATCTTGGCAATCTTCCAGCACCTGTGTGAAGCCTTCGTCAGAGTGCTCCCAAGCGTGGAGCTCTTCCGACGCTTCTACTACTCGGCATGGTCAAAGAGCGCCAATGCCGCCGGATGTATCTACTTCCGGATAAGGGAGAAGAAAGAGTATCCCTTCCCACCCCTGCAGGACTCCATTCACGGGTGGTACCAGAAATGGTTCTATTGCACCCCTCCATCGGAGAGCGGGTTGTGGTTTGAGAACTCCCGGCCAGAGAAGTCCAGCAAATTGGATTCTCTTCCCGCCCTAAGCGTGGAGCAGAAGAAGAAGGCCCAACTAATTCTTCACTTAGTCCAGCAGGGACTAACCACTCGTGACATTATTCGTGACTTCGTGAAGAATCGGGTGAGCCCCCTGCGTGAAAGGGCTCATCCGGCTTGGGAAATCCAGTCCATGGTAGATAACACCTTGGACTATAATAACTGTACGTCTTCCGGTCAACAAAAACATATATTTCTTCTGAAATGTCGTATTTGCTAACCTGTTCACTTGTGATGCAACTCTGGCTTTTTCTAAAATCAAAAAGCGGACAAATTACCTCCTCAAGGCGTATAGTGCCGATGTGGAGGGAACCAGGGGATCACCCTGCTCCCAGAGCCTGATCAACGCCAGCGATGACCTCAAACAGGAGCGCCTAAAGGTATGGACTTTCTCAACAGGCTCCATTTGTAGATCATTCACTCATCTCGCATTAGCGAGAACGACTTGAATGATATAGCTCCTGGGAAAGTTCGGCGAGGCGACACGTCCAACCGAGGACATTGTTCTCCTAGGAAAACCGGCTCCGAAGCGGGTGAAGAAAATCTCTTCGAAGCACGGGACGAAGGAAACTGCGCCCAAGAAGTCCAAGAGGATTCTGGGAGAGGCTTCCTCGCCAAAGACTCCTCTTACCGCAAAGAGAACTACGGTAAGATACTCGATGCCCCCTGTTACCCCAGGTACAAACTGGAATCACTTCTTCGTCGTACAGGGTGAAGGGAGCGAGGAAGAGGAGGATGACGTCCCTCTGATCCGCCGCACGAGGAAGACGATCGCTTCCTCATCCAGCGGGGTCTTGTTTCCGCCCGCGAGGACAGAGATGACCACAGCGGGTCTCGCAACCACTGATAACCCCGTGGTTGCGGATGAAACCCCAGTATCTGAAGCCCAGGAGGCTTCAGGGTTTGCTACATCTCTTCCCCTGACAAAAGGGGTGACTGCGGTAAGATCTCTCACAGTCTTGGTGGTCTTTATTTGTCGATGAACATCCACTAAGCGATGCTCGTACAGGAGGAAGAAAACATCCCCCCCCCCCCCCCGTCTGTCGGGAAGTGACTGTTGCCATCCCTGAGGTGGTGAGCACTCCACTCCCGGCGACAGGAATGGGAATAACAGAGCAGGACACCGCAACCACCAGCAACCCCATTGTCGTAGCTGAAGTCCTAGTGCCTGCGGTCCAGGAAACGCCTGGTCCAACGGCCGTATCCCTACCAACCGAGAAGGTTACCCAGGTAAGGATTATCACAGCTTGAGTCTTTATCATTCCTCATGTATGTGCTTATGAGTTTGTGCACATAGGGAGAAAAAGACAAGGTCCTCTTCACGAAGAGGAAGACCAGGACAGACGACGACTGTCCTCTTTTCCTTGGGGAACCATCTTCGAAATCCCAAAAGCTGGGGGGATTTCGAGTAAGGTAAGAATCTCCCCTATCGGGACAGGATCAGATTACAATGATCAAATGTAGAAATCCCAACTGATTGTATTTCTATTTGCTTAGGCACAGGGACTTAGCGCCCAGCCCTTCAGCGGCCTCAGCCAGTTTTGGAGCTTCCCTTGCTACTGAGGTCTTTGGGGAGCAAAGCTCCATCCCTTCTGCCAGGGAAGTCTTCCGGGCCGTCATAGATGGGCTGTTTGCAAAAGTCCAATCGGATTTATTGGAATCTGCAGCCCTAGAAAAAATAAGGGTCAGTGGGAAGACCCATCCGCTGCTCCTGCTGGGGATAAGGCGAGCCCAGTGATTCAACCTTCAGTTGAACCGAAAAGGCGCTCATTCGGGGAGTACGTTGAGGTACGTCGAATCTCCCTTATGAATTTTGCGTTTGCATAAGAGCATCCAGATTTTGAATCTGATTTCCTTCCATGTCACAGGAAATGACCCGCATGGCGACTATGTCGATGGCTATGGCGGATAGCATCGAGGCCGCAGAAGAGGAAACGGGTCGCCTGCAGTGGTAAGGAAAGCATTTCTTCCCTTGTCTGAATGTAAACCCCTATCTTGATAATCATCTCTTTTGTCACAGAGAAAATGCTTATTCGATGAAGAGCCTCGCTGATCGGGAAGACCAAGAGTTCCAGGCAGCCTCCAAGATCTCGTTCCTGGAGACCGAACTCCAGAATTTGCGGTCACAACTCTCTTGTAGGCATACTCCTGACCAGAGTGAATTAGTTTCGTCGTATGAAATGTCTGTAATGGCCTTCTGTCACAGCGCGAGACGACCAAATAAGTCGGCTAGATCAAGAGAAGACAAATCTCCGGGCGACCCTTGATTCTGTCCGCAGGGAGAACAGAGACTTGAGCACATCACTCTCGACCTGCAGCAGTGCTCAAGAGAACATCTTTGGAAAACTGAAGATGGTGGCCGGTTTGCTGAGGGCTGATGTGGTCGAAACCGCGGTGGACGACCTTAGCCTTAGCGACTAGACCACGCTGGTCATGACCCAATCTGAGTCATTTCTCGAGTATCTTCCTGAAGATACTAGACTACAAAAAGAGGCGATCAAGACAAGAGTTCAATCAGCAGCCTCCGCCATCCTCTGCCGACTTCGTCTTTGCCATGGCCCAGATCTTGATCTGAATCCAGCGGCAGAAGAGGCAGAGGTCGAGAGCGAAGACCAGCTTGGGGTTATCATGGAGGAGGTCAAACCCCTTGTAGAAAAACTCTTGAATGAGCTTGGCATGATGTAAACCTTTGCACCTGTACAGATACTATTTATACAATGCAAATGCATGCACTTTTTGTTTGTTTAAAAAGAAGCACTTCTTTTTGTTTCATGTTGCGACCATATTCCCCTAGCCCCCTCCTGTGATTATGTATACTGAAGACTTAGTATTATGAGCACAGGAGAAATATAGGTGTAACGACGATAAGGGATACCCGACCAAGCCGATAATCATATTAGATATAATACCCAACCTTATTGCAAACCGGTAGCCACTCTGATGACCAAGGACATGCCAGCAAGCCCCGTATGCATTGAGAAACGGCTTATTGAGGGGTGTCTTGTCTGGAAGTGATCACGAGATCGGCCAGCGAATCCGATCAGGGTATTGTGGCGATATAACCATCGGCACCCAGCCCCCGAGCCAGACTTGTAACATACGGGCAAAAAAGGAATAATTCACATATGAAACAATTAAAAGCGCCAGTTTTGTTAAATTATGCTAATTGAAAAGGAAAAGGGATTGGGCACTTCCACGTAAAATTTGCATAGTTGGTCGATGTTCCATGTATTAGATAAGATCCGACCATCCTCCATCGCTAACTGAGCTGATCCTGGTCGCGGCACCGAGACAACAGTGTAGGGGCCTTCCCACTGTGGGGAGAACTTGTTGCGACTAGATTGGCTTTGTATTTTACGTAAAACCAAATCACCCTTTTGTTATAGTATTTGCGCAAAGCTTGCAAATACACTGCGGACTTGACCAGAGCTCGATCACGTTTTTCTTCCAGGAGGATGAGATCTTGTAATTGTTGCCCGTTCTGATCAACTTGTTCGAATTGATCTGTTCGGACAGAACCGATACTGATTTCCATAGTGTAGCTTCTAGGCCCCTAAAGAGTGTTTTAGTAATTAATGACAATTACAAATGCTATACTAACGATACCTGCTAAGTTGTGTCAAGAAGAAACTCAAAAGACAGGTTAATGAAAGGCAAAGAAAGAGCCTCATGATGAAGAAATGACATTGATCAAAGAGGCAAAGGTACGAAATAGGGTCTTTTCCATTTTACCGGTCTAAGGTGATTAGAGAAGAATTTTGACCGGATTTTAGGATAGTTGCCGTACTATTAAGAGGAGCATGTGGTGTATCACAAAATACTTCATCTATGTGCCACAAATCATAAAATCAACTTGCATTGCATACTAGAAGGTCATATACTTTGAAAATACTTGTTTCAGCTCATTTCTGCTCAACTCTGTCTTAGTCAGTCTGACCGTTTGTTAGACCGGTCTGACCGAATAGACGGACTAACCGAATAGGGTTTCGGACTGACCGACGTTTTGTCAAAGTATAGTGTATACCTTTAAAAGGTCGGTCTGTCCGTAGGTAAAAACCTAGGTCAGTCTCCTGGTATTTCATGTCCTATCTTTCTGATGTATTGTGTTATGACGGTCTGACCGTTTGTTATACCGGTCTGACCGAGAAATCGGTCTGACCGTGTTTTTGTACTACGGTCTGACCGTCTGGCCAGTTTGTCCGTAATTATCGGCCTGACCGTATAAAGTGTCCAAAAACTATGTCGTCTCTGGACAGTTTCACGGTCTGACCGAAAATTGTCTCCGGTCTGACCGTGAGTGTGCCTGACAAGGGCAGGTGAGCATTTATTGCACCTGTTTAATGCCGTTGTAATTGCGGCGGTCTGACCGGGCTTATACCTGCGGTCTGACCGCCAAGTGATCTTTTTCTCCCAACAGCCTGTAACGCTATATTTATTGTGGGGGGTATATATACTCCCATGCACGGCCCTGTTCACAACTTTTTGCATAATTTGAACATTGTCATCATCCTTGAGAGCTTAAGCAAGTTTCATACACTCTAGGGTTCAAATTCTCGAATTTGTGAGAGTGTGCATTTGAGATCTTCTAGTGCATTGCATTTAGATCATTAAATCAATCTTGTGGCACTAGAAGAAGGTTAAGTGATCATCACCGGCTTGTTACTCTTGGAGTTTGCCGGCTCCTAGACGGCTAGGAGAAAGCTTTTGGTGAGCTCTTCAAGGAAGATTGTGAAGAAGCCTCAAAACATCTTGTGAAGGGTTGAGCACGCCTTGCCGGAGCGGTAAAGTGCATCATTAGTAAAATCGAGGTTTGGATAACTCATCACACTAATCCGGCTCAAGATCTAGGTCACTTCTCGAGAGAAGGCTGACTAGATAGAGGAGCGGTTAGAGATTTGAGTTTGCCTCAACGTGGATTAGGGGTGATCGGCAAATCACTGAAACCACGGGATATATCCTTGTGTTAAAATTATTCATTATTCATCTTGTGTTAGTTATTTGCTCTCATTTACTATTAATTGTTTGATTAATTGTTAATTTGTTAAAATCGCCTATTCACCCCCCTCTAGTCGATATCCTAGATCCCTTTCACATAGGTAACACAGCCTCAGCCCCGTATACCAGATGGAAAGGTGTCTCACCGATGGCTCGACTCGATGTAGTGTGTAGTGCCCACAGAACGGTGTAGAGCTCATCAACCCAAGCCCCCGAGCGTGTCTTAAGGCGATCAAAAACACGTTTTTTGATGCCCTGTAATATTTGCCCATTGGCACGTTCAACGGCGCCATTGCTCTGCGGATGAGCTACAAAGACAAAGCACACCTTGGTCCCGACCTGGTCGCAGTAATCCCAAAAAAGACCACTAACGAACTGTGAACCGTTATCAGTGATGAGACGATTTGGAACACCGAATCGAGTCACAATGTTCTTATGAAAGAACTTTTGTGCGGCAGCAGCAGTAATGTTGCGTACTGGCTCGGCCTCAATCCACTTTGTAAACGTGTCAATGGCTACGAACAAGAACTTGTATCCATTGACCGCTTGTGGCATAGGACCGACAATGCCCATCCCCCAGACCGCGAAGGGCCATGAAAGAGGAATGGTTTGTAGGGCATAGGCAGGTTGATGAACCTGTCTCGCATGAAACTGACACTGAGGACATGTCTTGACCATATTCTTGGCATCATCAAGTGCCGAAGGCCAGTAAAATCCTTGTCGGAAAGCCTTGCCGACCAGTGTACGATATGACGCGTGCGCACCGCATACACCGTCATGAATCTCTCTCAAGAGGGATTTACCTTCCTCTTGGGACACACTGCACATAAATACTCCTTGAGTACCTTTTCTATACAAAACTCCTATGAGCTTGTATAGACGCGCCTTTCGAACTAACCGATCGCTTTCGGTTTCATTCTCGGGCAAGGTCCCATGTTCGAAATAGACCCTCAATGGATGGGTCCAATCTCGTTCCTGTCCGAGGTTGGTAATGCTGAGTGTTATCGGATCATCTTCGATCGTAGTCATGATCGAGGGATGTTCCAAGTGTTCGACGGACACTCCTGCCGGAGTGGATGTACGTGAGGACCCAATTTTGGATAATTGGTCTGCGAGAATGTTGTCATTTCCCAGGATGTATTGGACTTCGAAATGATTGAACTGTTTTTCCAATCTCCTCACTTCCCCCAGGTAATGAGCCATTGTCTCATCGGAGGTGCTATACTCCTTGTTTACCTGGTTTACGACCAGCTATGAGTCTCCCCTCACCACTAATCGACGGACTCCGAGGAATTTAGCTGCTCGGAGCCCTGCAAGAAGACCTTCATACTCTGCTGCATTGTTGGTCGCAACAAAGTGTAGTTGAATGACAAACTTCAGCTGTTCACCCTGAGGCGTGACTAAGACCACTCCAGCCTCGAGTGTTGAAAACTACGAGAGCCGTCAAAGTATATTGTCCAGTGATCAGGGCATTCCAAATCTTCGGGCGCCTGCATGAGTGGCTCAGGAATAGTCCATTCGACCACGAAGTCGGCCAGGACCTGAGATTTGACCGCAATGCGGGGTGTGAAATGGATGTTGAATGCTCCGAGTTCGACAGCCCACTTGGCGATCCCACTAGATTTCTCCGAATTGCGGACAATGTCTCCCAATGGAAAAGACGAGGGCACTGTGATCTTATGTTCTTGGAAGTAATGTCATAGCTTACGGGAAGCCATCAGTAGCACGTAAAGTATCTTCTGGACCTCAGGGTATCGCTCCTAAGGACCATGAAGTACCTCGCTTACATAGTAGACAAGTTTGTGCATACCCTCTATATCTACAATCAGAACAGCGCTGACCAAGTAGAGAAGTAATGGTTCTTCTTTGTCGGGAGAAACCAAGACCGGCGGACTGGATAAATACGCTTTTACCTCCTGAAATGCCTTTTCGGCCTCATCAAGCCATGTGAAATTGTGATGTTTGCGTAGGGCTTTGAAGAACGGTAGTCCCCTTTCGCCTAGTCGCGATATGAACCGGCTTAATGCCGCCATGCGACCTGTCAGGCGCTGAACATCCTTGATGGCCGAGGGAGACCTCATCTATTCGATAGCCCAGATCTTTTCAGGATTGACCTCGATTCCTCTGTAACAAACAAGAAAACCAAGAAGTTTTCCTGATGAAACCCCGAAAGAACATTTCTCCGGGTTTAATTTTATTCCATATCGATTTAAATTACATAAGGTTTCAGCAAGATCATCTAAATGAGAAGATCTTTTTGAACTTTTTACAACCAGGTCGTCTACGTAAGCTTCAAGATTAAGCCCCATCTGGGGAAGAAAGGTCTTTTGCATCAAGCGCTGGTACGTGGAACCTGCATTCTTGAGACCGAACGGCATTCTGACGTAGCAGTAGGTGCCGAACGGTGTGATGAAGGCAGTCTTCTCTTCATCTTCTTCTACCATGCTAATTTGATGATATCCCGAGTAAGCGTCCAGGAAACTCATCAGTTTGCAACCCGCAGTAGAATCGACCAGCTGGTCGATGCGGGAAAGGGGAAAGTCATCCTTCGGACAGGCACTATTTAGGCTAGTGTAGTCGACGCACATGTGCCACTTGCGGACCATGACCGGATTTGCAAGCCATTCCGGATGAACGAATTTGCGAATAAATCCGGACTTTTGGAGCTTGCCCAACTCCTCTCGGATGGCTTCCTGCCAATCCACAGCAAAATGCCTGAGCTTCTGCTTTATGGGTCGTTGTCCAGGTTGAATTGCTAACCTGTGCTCGATTACTTCCCTTGGGACACCGAGCATGTCAGATGGTTTCCACACAAACACATCTGCGTTAGCCCGGAGGAAAGCAATGAGCTCGAGCTCCTATTTGTCATCCAGGCCTGATCCAACCCGAATTGTCTTGGACGGATCATCTGGGTACAATGGAACCAGTTTGAGTGTTTCATCTGGTCGAGGAGCAGCTTTGATCGTATCAGTGGGCACTGTGGCGATTTGGGCGTCTCGAAGGGGAAGTTGGTCCACCATCTCCAGGGATAGCCGATCACACGTCAATGCCATGTTGTGACTACCTCGGACCGAAATAACACCCTTGGGGCCAGGCAACTTACCGCACTGGTAAGCATAGTGCGTAGCCACCATGAATTTAGCAAGAGTTGGCCTGCCAAAGATTGCGTTGTAAGCCGAATCACAATCAATTACATCAAAAGTAACTAATTTTGTTCGGAAGTTATCTGGTTCTCCCAGCATAACTGGGAGCACCACCTGTCCCAATGGCATCATAGAGGGACCAGAAATTATCACATAAAATGGATGGATTATGGGCTTGATTTTCGAACGAGGAATCTACATCTCGTTGAGCGCCTTTCGACTCTCGCATTGCTGATAATCGGGGTGATGACCAGAGGCAGCCTCAATGGTCGAGTAAGCCCCGCAGGACAATCAGAGTGATCAAACGTCAAAGGGGTATCCGACCAACAGGGGTACAGAGGTTCACCAAGGGGAGTTTCTGTTTGGTTAACCTCTCGATAAAAGGCTTTAAATTGCAGCTTAGAAACAAAAGAGGAGGAACCTCCGAAAATAACATTAACATGATTATGAGGTACCTGGTAAGACATATCTTCGTCCCCGTCGGCGTCTCTTAGCCCGCAGGCTTGTTCCTTAGTTGGTAAGGTTGGCATAGGTCCGATTCCCTGGTAGAAGTCATCCAACTGTTTCAACCAACTCCTGCAATTCTTGAGGTCGTGGCCTGCGGAGTTGTGGAGCAGACACCATTTCTTGCCTTCCTGCGGGTTAGTCGACTTCTCTGGCTGGTCGGCACTGTGACCACCAGAAGCAGTTTTATTTTTAAATGAATATTTGTTACCTTTGGTCGATGGAGGCTTCTCTGCGACCGCGACCTCTCGGTACTGTCCAAATCGACTCCTTTTTGATTTCTTCGACTTCCCGCCTGATGAAGATTCTGGCTTCTTGCTTGAATCCTCCCTTTTCACGTCCTTGAGACCTGGTTGAGGCGGTAGGTTACCCTTATCAACCATCCGATTCCATTCAACAGCCTCGGCCGCGTCGGAATATCGATCGGCCATATCAAAGAGATCGGCTACTGATCGAGGAGGATGGATGAGCAAATCTTCGGTGAATCTCTGATATCGAACGGCGTGTTTAAATGCCATGATAACAGAGCTATCAGATATGTTCGGGATGGTATTTCTCACCCCGAAAAATCTCTTGACAAACTGACGTAGTGTTTCAGTCAAAGTTTGCCGTAGTTGATGGAGGTCGTCCTCTTTTCCCGGCTTCTGATAACAATTTTGGAAATTGTTGAGGATGGCATCGCACAACATTTCCCAGTTATAGATTGAACCCTCAGGTTGATTGAACAACCAGGTTCTTGCCGATCCTTCGAGGACTGTAGGCAGGTAGTTGGCCATGACCCGGTCATCGCCACCTGCGGCCTGAATGGCAGTAATGTAGATTTGGAGGAACTCGGATGGATTCTGAGTTCCATCAAACCTCTCTATGGCTCCTGGTTTAAACTTGTCTGGCCAAATGACCGCACGAAGGCCGGGCGAGAAAGCTTTGCAACCAACATAAGGACCGTGAATAGACCTGCGACTCTCGACCTGGTCACGGGCGACCTCACGCAAAGGAGAGGTCACTCGTGGTCCCAAGCGAGAGTGGACGGGAATTTGTTCCCTATCCCGAGAATCCTCCGCCCGTCTGGCTTTGTCATGCCGAGACGAGACTAGTGGTGGACGATTCCGTCTACCAGAACCAGAGTTAGAGTACTCTCAGTCATGGGAACATGTCGCTGACTGGGAAGAGGCCATTGGGGTCGCCTCAGATGCGACCTTGTCCAACCTCTCCGCCAGGATTATGGCGAAAAGCCGGTTTCTGCATATCTGTGACCGTAGGAGGAAAATTACGCAGGACCTCCGCGATAGATCGAAGCCGGCCATGCGTACTTCTCCTAGGGGCTCTAGGTGTTACTGTTTCTTCATCCACCGGGAAACGCTCCGGGGGTAAAGATGGTGTCTGGTTGCGTCTGCTACCACGTGATCGACGGGAAGAACTCGGAGCAGCATCGTAACGAGCTTGCGCATTTTGAAGAGCCTCTAGGGCTGTTCTGCGAAGTTCGTTGTCTTGTTGCTCATGATCTTGATCTTCCTTTTGTTTGTGTTCCTGTTCTTCCCTAGCAGCCCGTTGATTGGGAGTTTCTTCCAATAAAGCAGCGAATTGTCTAGGGAGCGAGGTCGCCGACGGAGAAAACATCTCCGTTTGTTCCGAGTCAGACTCGAAATCAAAGAGACGATAGAGGTTATCAGGGTCAAAGCTCCCCGGGCTAACCTCTTGGTCAAGATCGTTCTTAACCTCAGCAGGGTCATACAATGGACCAGATTCGACCTCTAATGCATTAAGAACCTTAGTAGGCTCTGGCTCTGCGTCAGTCGCCTCCTAGTCGATGAACATGACCCGAGTGGTCGAGTCGACTTCTGGGACATCTTTGCCTCCAGTTTCCTCCATCAGAACAGGATCACTAGGTGAAGGCATCTGGATGTGGGCATAATCCTCGAGATCGAAGTCATCCTCGGAATAATATGCTCCAGACATGGTTCACCGAACCTCCGGATAGAAATAAGGACGCCTTGAGAAAGGCCCCACGGTGGGCGCCAACTGTGGACGATTCGGACTCGGGGTCCTTAGTCGAACTTATGCAGAATTTGTGAGTTATGAGGCCTTTCAGGGTGTCCCTCCGGGAAGGGATGATGAGCCAAAGTCGGTTGGAGCACAGAAAGATTTATACAGGTTCGGGCCCTCGATGGTGGGAGTAATAACCCTACGTCCTGTTGGGATTTCACTATATGTAGGAAAAAAGATTACAAAGTCGTGGAAAAGATCATCACAGGAGAAGATCTTTTCCGTGTGGTTATGTAAAACAATGCTAAAACTAGCCTATGAAAACTTGTCGATGTTGATCTATTCCCCATGTCCCGTCCTCTTGTCTGGTGCATTTGCTCACCCTTTTATACCGGTCGAAAGGGCGCCAATACACAACGGCTTCAAACGGTTGCTCGGGTGCAGTTTTAGCAACTGTACTTAACTTCCACGTAGGCTTAACACGTGCAATTAAGGAATAACCGCATATATTAACCTCCTGGCAGTTGTCTTCATACGTGGAAGAATCTTTGGGATACTCGGAATATGCTTGTTGTAGGGCTTAAGCAACCCCGAATCGCCCTGGTCGAAAAATAGTCCACGACCTTCAGACCATGCATTGTCCGCAATCACTTGACCGCGCACTATCTGCGACCTCCTGTCCGCGCATCGCCTACGGACTTCTGACCGCGCACCATCTACGGCCTGATCGCGTAAACCCTGCAACCATGTGTCCGCGCTTCTCAGGCCAGCTAAGATCATACCAACGGACACTTACCTGGTTCGAATCTTTCTTGTCCCAAGCGTGCATTTATTCTGAACTAGCTCGGGTAACAATCGTCGTCAAGATCCTTGATGAGTAGACCTTCATAAGATTCTTTTAAATCGGAGTAAAGAGCAAGTAAAGAAGAGTGCTCTTCTTTAAGTGCTCTATACTTCTTCTTTGTGATTCCAAAAGCATCATTTAATTCACTAATCATTTCAAATAGATCATCATATGAAGGGTCAAGAGAATATAACTTTTCATCACCATTAGCCATAAGGCAAAAGGATGAACTTGTCGATGTGTTGTTGTTGCCAAGAGTTAATCCGGCTAGCTTCTTGGAACAACCCCCTTCATCATCGGAGTCGGAATCGGAGCTCTCTTCTCCGGACATCCATTGTCCGAAACATGCTTCTTGATTTCCGCCATTGTTTTTCTTGAAGAATTTCTTCTTCTTAGGATCTTTCTTCTTCTTGTCCCAAGTCTTGTTCTTATTTGGACATCTTGAAGCTATATGTCCCTTTTCATGACATTCATAACACATGATGTCCTTGAAATTTCCTTGCTTTGACCCCTTTGGTTTCGTGTCGATGTTGACTCCCTTCTCGTGCAACTTACGAAGAAGTTTTTGAATGTTCTTTACAAGAAGGGCTAGATCTTCATCGGAGGATCCATCGTTTGAATCACCTTTGGAGTCGTCTTTGAATGCCAAGTTCTTCTTTTTCGTCTCCGATGATTCGGCCACCTTCTTCTTCTCCTTCCAATGCATCTCATGGGTGATCAGGTTCCCATAGAGATCGGTAGGTGTGGTGGATGATAAGTCAGAGTTGGTGAGGACCGTCACAAGAGCATCGAAACAACTCCGAGTCCTTTGAGCTCATTCACAATGTTGTTCAACCGAGTGAACATGGAATTCATGGACTCAGTTGGTGACATGGTGAATGTCTCATAACTTTGCCTCCTTGACCTTAGTGGTGCCCTCATATATCTCCTCGAGAGTGTTCCAAACTTTTTGAGCAGGGGTAAGGTTTCTCACACGGTTGAACTCATTTAGGGACAAGTCGGCAAAAAGAGCATTTTTGGCATGGGCATTTAAGTGGAGTTTTTTCCTATCGTCATCAGAGTGACTTACTGGATCAATCAGAGGAGTAAACTCAATCTTAACAATGTCCCAAACATCAAGCCCCATGGCCTCTAGAAATACCGTCATGCGCACTTTCCAATAGGGATAGTTAGTCCCGTCAAAGATAGGCGCACGTTCGGTGCGACCAAGATGAAAACCCTCATTTGAGGCCATCCTCTCTCTAGGTGGTGAAGCCTACTCAAAAGAGAGACCACGCTCTAATACCACATGTAGGATCGAGGATGCCGACTAGAGGGGGGCGAATAGGAGGCTTTAAAAACTTTTCTAATAAAACAACTTTTGCAAGATTAAAGCCTAAAAGAGCTAAGAGCCAATAAAAACTGAATCAGTCAAACAAATAGATTACACAAATAAAATGAGAGGAAGAGAGACAAACACAACAATGTATCCCGAGGTCTCGGAGACTCGCCTGGTCTCCCCTACTCCTCGTGGAAGCACTCAAATGAATGAGTCTTGCTTCAATATCCACGAAGGATATTTCCACTAGGGTTGCACCTTCTCCACTCCGGAAAGGTGAGCACCAAACCTCTCACAAACAAACCGAGCCTCTCTGACAAACTTTGACAATGGAGAGATCAACGGCCAGCCACCAAACCGTCTAGGTGAAGGCGATCACTAGGAGTAACAAGTTGCGAGATCTTCTCTTGACCTCCAACAACCACCGAGAACTCTAAGGATGCAAATGATGCGAATGAATGCTCTCAGAGGCTCTCTCTTAATCACAAGGAATGATACTTGATTAACAGATCAAGATTTTAGCAATAGAAACTTACTCAAAAATGTTTTAAAAACACTGCTCGAAACAGTATAGAAATCTGCTCAAAAGTATTTTAAAAACTGCTTAAAATAGTAGAGAAATCTCCTCAAAAATGTTAATAAAAATTGATCAAAATCTGCTCAAAAGTGTTTATAAAAACTAATCAAAAAACTGCTCAAAACAGTAGAGAAATCTCCTCAAAAATGTTTATAAAAACTGATCAAAATATGCTCAAAAGTGTTTATAAAAATTAATCAAAAATCTGCTCAAAAGTGTTTTAAAAACTCCTCAAAACAGTAGAGAAAACTACTCAAAACAGGAGAGAAATGTGCTCAAAAACTGTTTTAAAAACTGCTCAAAATAATGGAGAAATGTTGCTCGAAGGTGTATATGAGAATATGTCTTGAAGATGTGTAAAAATACTACTCAAAACACCTATATGTATATAGCCCAACCTCTCAGCTAGCCGTTATGGTCAATAAGAAAAGAAATCAGTACAGCTAATAGCCAGCGTCGACCTCTAACGGCTAGTAAGTAGCCGTTGGAATGTCTGGTCGAATGAACAGTGCTCGGATAACCAGTTTCAGTCCCTCTTTGAAATCTATATATTTTTTTCTCAGATTTCGACTAAGAACATGAAAGAAAATGAATGCAACATATGACCTAAGAGTTTCTCAGTTTTTGCCAAAACTAAAAGAGATTCCGCAACCCCTCTTAATAGTACGGTAAAAACTAAAAAGAATTTCTATAAAACCGGTCAATACTCCAAACACCCGAGGCTGGTACAAAAAATAAGCACTTACCTTAGGTCTTTGCGGCTTCCTTCTTGGCGACCTTGCGCTTTCGTCCTTGGCTCGCGACATTGGACTGCAACCTTGGGCGACACTGCGACTTTGCGCTTGCGACCTGCAGATCCTCCCGGATCACTTGCAGACTTTACAGAAATAGCTCTATATATAAATAGCTCAAGGACACAGTTAGTCCAAGACACTTAATGTCATCAATAATCAAATCAACCAAAAAGATTCTAGATGCAACACCTGAAGTCAATGAGTGCCCTGAGATTGAATTAGCATTCGATCAGATCCATATACTACCGTGAATGAACTGGCATTCGATCTGGTCCATATTGTTTTTTGATCAAAACCTTGAGTGCCCCAAGATTGAATTAGCATTCGATCAGATCCATACTGTCGTAAACAAACTGGCATTCAATCTGGTCTATATTGCTGTTCGATCAAAACCTCTTAAGTCTACTTTTGAGTGGGAGATTTAATTGGCATTCGATCAGATCCATATTGCCGTGAACGAACTGGCATTCAATCTATCCATATTGCTGATCAATCAAAACCTCTTAAGTGTACCATCGGAGGTCTCAAAATTGCACTTTCGGCTAGCGGCAAAGTTGCAATTCGACCAGGGACCAAGATGAAGTGATTTAACCACAGATTGTTCATTTTGTCCCATGGGAGAAGATTGACGATAAATTTTCATATAGAAGTCTGATCAACCCCAAATTTTTATGAAGGGTAGAAGACTTGAGGTGAAGCATGTCCACCAAGTTTCAAGTCAATTAGAAATCTCTAAGTTACAATTCGACCAAAAGAGAGACTCTGTCTAGAAGAAATTTCAGTTTGTCCCACAGGAGCAAATCGATGATAATTTCTAATCAAGAAGTCCGATTGATCCGAGAGAATCTTCAGGTCCTGATCTGTCGTGTCTGCCACGACTGTGACATCACCTGTGAGGAGCCCAGCTCGGTGCAGCTGGTCCCATAAACCACTTGACTTCCCAGGATGAGTCAAACACATAAATATATTGAAGCAGCAAAATATTACAGTAGTCATAATTGTATGGCCATCAGGCCTTAGTACAATACAGGGTACAGTGCCTTACAAGGCACAAAGGTACAACAAAATAAAACATCTAGTCGGCGGAAGCTAGGGCCAAAAGCAATCCACAGGAAACAGAGGTTGACAGCAAGACAGCACCACATCAGGGCTCCGGAGGGATCTGCTCGTCTCCTTCTGGATCTGCAGCGTCTTTGGGATAATCACCAAGGTCGTAGAGCGCTCCATCTATTGATGAGTTGTTGCAAGGGTGAGTACTTACGTACTCCGCAAGTCATAGGGAAGGTAGAGATACATATAGTATAAATGACATGAACCTATGCTATTGGGGAAAAGAGTGAAGGGTTTTTCAAAATACCTTTCTTCCTCATTTCTTACTCAACTTCTGATCATACTCATGGCAGTATATAAATCATACTGTTGGCAATATATATATATATATATCCCATATCTAAGGCGATATATCCTCATATCACATTACTTTTATTCAAGCCTTTCAATCTTATACTCATGACAGTATTTCATATACTTAGGGCAGAATCCACATGCCTCTTAGCTATCATATGCTTAGGGAAAATCCACATGCCTCTTAGCTATCATATGCTTAGGGAAAATCCACATGCCTCTTAGCTATCATAGGTTCACTACATTATGGTACTACCGCGACACGTCAACACATGACAGTCCACGGCAACACCCCTTATCGTGACAACACATGTCACCTGGGTAATCTTGGACTAACAAATTTTAGTTTATAAAACAATACTTGTGTCACACCCCGTGGATTTAATCCACCGCGGCATACTCCTAAAACTTGGGAGCACGAAGTATTCGAATACATTTTTAACTCTGCAGAGGTGTACCTCTTTTTAAATCCACTTCTTCACTCGACTTTCAAGTCGGGCCAACTCCATGCGACTTATATGCATGTGACAAGGCCGAGATCACACAACGCTTTTGCAGTCTAGTATTAACATTATCCCTGCCCAGTAAATGGACAATACAGTCCCAAGTACCGTTGTGGGTCCTCCCCACTGCCTTACTTCCTAGCCTTGGCCTATGTTCGCGCAGGACACATAGCCTTTCTTGATTATAGTCGCGCACGACTTAATCTGGCTTAGGACGACTTCCTTCTTTCCACCTTATCCTCTCATAATTTTTTTGATCTCACACCACTCATGGACAAACTGCGTCCCACCAGTTTCCACGCGAGAAACCTGATCGACAAGCCATGCAGGGAACTGTTAATACTAAGAAAGCTACTAGATTGTGCATGTCCCATACCAGGTAAGTGGTTGGTACGTTTTTCATGCCACTAGACGCACAACACAAGGTTCTAGTCCTTATATGCCAGTGACCAGATCATACCACAAACCATGCACCTTTAGTGCCTGCTCATCCTTTGCAGTTAAGCACCTCTAGTGCTACCACCATCCCATACCAAAATACTAGTCACGGCTAGGGGTTTTATTTCATGAATATAGATGTATATGTATATACTTTTATTAGTTCATGGCTTGCTATCTTAACAAGTTCACATTCCTCAAGTATTCAATCTATCACTGCCATAATATCATTGATCTCAACAAATGCAGTATTAATGAGATATCTACTCATGGATAGCATAGCAATTCATAAAATATAGGTTCAATATGATCAAAGTATGACTTGCCTTCCGCGTCGTAAATATCAGCAGTTGATGATGGTTCAGTGACAAGGTCTTCAACCTCGGGCTATTGCTCTGAACAAGATCAAACAAGCAAATAGGCATTACAATCAATCCTATTCTTACTAATCAACTACGTGCAATAATGCAAGGTGAAATACTCTGGTGATACAAGATTTGGAAGCGATTTGAGTTAATCTATGGGAAATCAGGGTTAAGATTAGTTGTCAAGATTTACAAGGTTCCAAAATATCAGGGTAATATCAAGGTTGTGAGTGGTTCGCCCAAAAACAGCGAACGTCTTTAGGTTGGCATTCGGTTCAAGGCATCGACATAAGGTCGATGGATGATAGAGGGCTCAACTCAAGTTGTGACAGTAGGGAAAAATGTAGATCACAACGTCAGGAGTCTAAGGGACAAAGTTATTTTCAAAGTTCATGGCTGGAAGTAGGTGAAAAGGCTCAATGCCACTGGCTGACATAGGCTGATAGTGCCCAAGAATGGCATTAACATGGTTTGAATAGTTCCCAGTGGCCAAAATGGGTTTTGATTCAAGAATATGGTGCACAAAATAGTGGGGCAACTATTTCACAAAGTAGTTTTTGTTTTGCATGACCAGAGGTAGGTGAACAGGGCTAATGCCACTGGCTGACATAGCCTGGCATAGGGTTGACATGGCCAGAAACTAGGGTTAGCCATAACTTTTGATATAGGGCTCCAAATGATGCACCACTTTGTCTGGTAGTTAGGAATCTGTAACAGGAACAAATGACTCAACAGGATCTAGGGCAGGAGATGGCCGGAAAGTGATGAAAACCGGCGAAGAAGTTGACTGATCTGGAGCACCTGCAACATAAACAGTACAGCAGCTAGGGCATAGCTATAACTTCTGTTCTAGGCCGAATTAGGAGTCGTGGTAGAAGACAAAGTTGCTCAACATGGTCCAAAACACCTAAATGGAAAAGTGGTTTGAGTTGGAGTGGCTGGATTTAGAAGATACTGGCTGGAGAAAAGATGAACTCAAACCTGATTTGGGCATTTCTGATTTAAAGTGATTGAACTCAATTCCTTGTTTGTATATGGTCCTCAGTGTATTAGAAACATACTGGTGAAGCTGGATTAGCTAAACATTCAACAGATAAGCTAAACCAGCAAGCACAGTGAACATGCAAGGTTGAAATTTGGGGTTTTTCATATTTCAGCAAATCTATCGATTTTGGCTGCTTAGGGATGTTAAGCAAGGTCTAGTGAGCATATTTGATTACTATCACGAAGGTTGAATCGATCTGGTTGAGGATTAATTTCTCACTGGAGTTCTAGATGAAAGACGGCGATTGCCGGTGACAGAAGGCATTTAAACTTAATTCCAAGCTTGAGGAGTATGAGGGGAATGAGAGAAGCTCACTGGGGGTGCTGGATCGAAGAAGGAAGCAGTGGAGAAGCTTGGCACCGGAGCTCCCTTTGCTGCTCACTGGGGAAAAAGAAGAAGACGGCGGGGTGGAGGACTTAGGAGTTTCTGGTGGGTGTGCGGGGTTTCACTGAGACCAGGGACTATGTATAGAGGACTTGGAGATGATGCAATGGCTAGAAGTGCTCGGGGAGTTGTAGCCGGCAAGGAAGTGACTGGAAGCGACCGGGCGGCGAAGACAAGCGGCGAAACGACGTCCTCACCGGTCGTGTCGGCTACGCTGCTGTCACTACGATGAAGAGATGGTGAAGTGAAACTCGATCCAGGCATGGCTGCAACGTGGCGCGGTTTTGCTGTGTCTTGTCGGGCGCAACGCTGGAGAGCGAAGATCTGGCTGATGCTGGAGAAGGCGATCCACAGTGGCGAACAGGAACCTACCACGTGGCGACGAGGCAGCGCCTAAGATGGCTATGCTGGTGATCAACGGCTAGGAGTTCAGTTCACGGGCGTAGCAACGGTCAAAGAAATCACTAGCCGTGTACTGTAGCTGCAGGTCGAAGCAACAGCAGCAGTGACGAGGTCGAAGCTCCTGTGCTCGTGGTCGATTCAATGTGAACAATAGAAGTGGTCTTTGGTCGATTTGGCTGAGGTGATCGCGAACAGGAGGTGTGGTCGATTGAACGGGCCTGGTCGAGTCGAAATTGAATGTTCTGGTCGTGCACAGCAGCCTGTGGTCGAATCAGGGGCCTGATTGTGATGATTTTTGATTGGCTTTGGACTGAATTGCAAATCTGGGTCTAGAGAGGTTTAATTTGGGATTTGATTTCATGGCTGAGTATAATATTTCTATTAATACTCATCTAGCTCAAATTTAGAGCACTTTGATAAGATTCGAGGGATTGCACCTGTTTCTGAAAATAGGGTAAAGTTAGGGTAAAATAGATCTGGATTTTGTCGATCTCGAATTCTGGTAATTGGAGTGAGATTTTGAAGTCTGATTAGAAGGGAAATCTGTATCAAATATCATTTGGGAGGTGTTCCCTGAAGAAATTTTGGAATTGGAGTTGATTTGCGGATTTTAGCCTTTTCAGGCTTCCAGATAAACAGAAAGGACTTATTCGTAGTAAAATTTGGACTAATCTGCGAAAAGTGCTTAGATGAAACAATCTGGTTCTCAACCTTTTGGGGTAAGTTGAGGGTGTATCTGGAAACATATTCCAAAAGATACTTCAGTCTGGATAGGGTTAAATCAAGATAACTCAGTTATCTGGAAACTGGGGTACTTAGGGTAAATCTGAATTTTCTGTTTTCGAAAACAGAAAGAGGCTTAGGTACTGGGAGTTAGGGTCAGAATTTGATCTGGCTCCTGAAGACTTTTATCTTCAGGGTAACTGGTAGGTTAAATCTGGATGGGCAGATCTTAATTTGGATCTAAAGGATAGATTTGGGGATTTTTAGGGTTTGGGAGAGATTAGAGTTTAGCTGATCTGGCTACCACTACAGAGATACATGCATGCAGGATTTTTATGCAAAAACTTTTCACCCCCAAAACTAGGGTGTTACATGATCGCATACGGCTTCGCGACCTTAACCGTGTTCGGATAGGTTTCGCGACCATGGATTAGTTCGCGACCATGAAAAGGAATTCATTCCCTGTTCGAAATTGTAATCCGATCCGAATATGTATAACTAGGTTTATCCATTTAGGATTAGTTAGTTATATGAGTCTAATACGTTTAGGTTACTGAATCTGATACGTACTCATACGATTGGACTATAAATACCTTGTTATAGGACTAGTTTCGATCATCGGAAAAGTCATAGAACTTATTTGAGTTTTAAACACTTAGAGTTCCTTCAACGTAGGCAAGTGTGCCTAACGTTCGACGTGTAAAGCCCTCTTTGAAATAAAGAGTTGTGCAATTACTTTGAATTGTGTTTTTCGATCATCCTTTGGGTTTCGGTAATTCCGAGTAAGATCCCGTTATTCCGCATATTAGAATATGGGCGAGCCTAGTGTGAAAACCAAGGTTAGGTCTCAAACGGATCAAGTTGGTATCAGAGCAACTTTCCTATCCTATGGATGGTGAAGACTTGCCAGGGTTACAAAACTTCCGGCGAAACTCCAGGCGATCAGTTGACGGTTCCTACAGCCGCGTCTCCTACAATGTCTGACGATACCTCCGCTCAAGCTAACCTAGCCGAACTAGTGGCTAAGCTCTCCACCGACATGGAATCCGTGCTTGCTTGGATTAAGCAGCAGGCCATGATTGTACCTCCTGAAGTAGGGAAGGTTATGGGTGAGAAGACTGGTGAAGACTTGTGCAGGGCAGACGAAGATGAAGATGAAGGCGGCCGCAAGACCGACGACCTCGCCAACACCTCCTTAGCTGTCGGATCTTTTAAGGTCGACGCTAAGATTGATATACCCATAAATGATGGGGTGATCGATGCTGAGAAGATGGATTCTTGGATCGACCAGCTTGAGACCTACTTTGACCTGAAAGGGTTCAGTAGCGCTCAAAAGGTCAAATTTGCACCTTTGAAGATGAAGGACCACGCCAAGACATGGTGGAAGGCCCATGTCACCAGTGGTGACGCTAACGACCTTGTGTGGGGTCAGTTCAAACGACTTTTGTGACAAGAATTCTATCCGATGGGTTACCTTGAGGAGAGATGGGAGCGTTGACACAGATTATACCAACGGCGCGACCAGACCGTCCAAGACTATACGACAAAGTTTCGGCGACAAGCAATGGTCATCGGCATCTCACTATCTGATCCTCAAGTGTTTCGGAAATATACATCTGGACTTCAGAAATCGATCAGTACTGAACTAAGTCTGTTCGGCGTCCAAGACATCGCGACCGCAAGCACAACTGCTATGGCGATCGAGAAGAAGAACAAATCTCGTAGCAACAAAAGCACGAAGGAAAGTGCGACCTTGACAAAGAAAAAGCCGAGTCCAAAGAAGAACGCTTCAAAATCGGGCACGGGTGCCTTTTGCAAACATTGTCAAGTCGCGGGACATACCAAGGACAAATGCTACAAGCTTCATCTTGAACTTCGACCAAAGAAAAACGGACCAGGGAAAAGACCAACCACGGCTACTGCGACTTCACCCGACGAAGAAGTTGTCCAAGTGAATTCGGTTAATGAGGCGGATACGACCTTGTCTCTGATGGCAATGCCGAAGGAGAAGGGTTCCGATCCACCGAACGACCATCACCCAATGGAGGACTTGTTCATCATCAACATCCAGGTGAAGCACAAAGTGGTCGCAGCGATATTCGATCCCAGAAGTCAGAAGAATCTAGTCTCCGCTGGACTGGTTTGGCGACTTGGTTTGAAGACAACCACACACCCGCGACCATATCCGCTGGGTTGGTTTACATCCGACGTGAACCAACAGATTACGAGTCAGTGTGTGTTGAAGTTTGCGATCTCTGCACGATATATCGATGAGGTGCAATGTGATATTGTCCCTATCAATATCTGTCAGGTGATCTTTGGGAGTCCATATCTGTATGATCGAGACCCTCACTTCCATTGACGAGTGCAAGAGTACGACCTCACCAAAGACGGAGTTAAGTTCATAATCAGTAGAGACATCCACGTCAACACTTCGAACTTGATTACCGCAAATCAAGCCAAACAAATTGTTAATGCTTGTCACAAGTATGTGCTTATCATGATTCGACCCATTGGTCAAGTTGAGGGTACTCGACCAACATTGTCGTTGGCGTGCCGAGAGGATTTTGGTCATTTGTTTGGACTGCTAGAGAAATACAGTGATCTGTTCGAGACTACCCAGGGTCGTCCGCTGAAACGTCCAGTGAGCACGAAATTCAACTTGTGTTCGATGCGACACTGCCCAATCTAAGTATGTATCGCAACTCAGTATTGGAGAATGAAGAGATCAAGAGACAACTTGGTGAGTTGCTGAACGATGGTGTCATTTAACCGAGTAGTTCACCTTGTGGATCTCCTGTGGTGTTAATACCAAAGAAAGATGGGACTTGGCGTATGTGCATCGACTATCGAGCACTGAACAAGATCACCATCAAGAACCGGTACCCCCTTCCTCGTATTGATGACCTGCTAGACCAATTGAAGCATGCTGTTGTCTTCTCCAAATTGGATCTTAAGTCAGGATATCATCAAGTGAGCATCCGAGAGGAGGATACATGGAAAACCGCGTTCAAAACACGACAAGGTCTGTTCGAATGGCTGGTCATGCCGTTTGGTCTCTGCAACGCCCCGGCAACTTTCATGCGTCTTATGAATGACGTATTGAGACCGTTCATCGACGACTTTGTGATCGTGTATCTCGACGACATATTGGTTTATAGTCGTTCGTGGGATGAGCACCTCATTCATGTCAAAAAGGTGTTCGAACAGCTTTGGCAACATCGACTTCGCCTCAACCGTAAGAAGTGCGAGTTCGGCCAGAAAACTCTACTTTACCTCGGTTTCATAATCGGCAACGGTACGTTGCAAATCGACCCAGACAAGGTCAAACTGATTCGCGAATGGCCGCGACCGCGAACAGTTATGGATGTGCGTAGTTTTGTGGGAGCATACCAATACCTTCGGAAGTTCATCCGACACTTCTCGATTATGGCTTCTCCATTGCATGCATTAACCAGGATCGATCAAAAGTTCGAGTGGACAGGGAAACATGAGGACACGTTTCTCTTGCTGAAAAGGAAGATCAGCGAGGCGCCTGTGTTAGCTTTGCCGAATCTCCAGAAACCGTTCGAGCTAGAAACCGATGCCTCAGGTTATGCGATGGGCGCAGTGCTCATGCAAGAAGGTCGACCAGTGGCATATCACTCAGAGTTATTCCAGGGAGCTCAGAAGAACTACCCGACTTATGATAAGGAGTTATGCGCACTGCATCAGGCCGTGAAACATTGGCGGTGTTATCTCTTGGGGAAAGAGACGGTTGTCCACACCGACCATCAACCATTGCAATATTTGCAAACTCAGTCCAAGCTACAGCAAGCTCGGCACATGAAGTGGATGTCATATCTGCAGCAGTTTAATCTGGTGATTAAGTACAAGAAGGGCGTACACAACAAATTGGCGGATATGTTGTCGCGACCACCAGTTACAACCCTCTGTTTATCAGCGTTCATGCAGATCGAGCCATCATGTCATGATGACTATGTCACTATGTACAGTGAAGACCTTGATTTTCAAACAGCACTGACTGAGGTCGAAACAGAGAACCCTACAGAGTTCGTTCGTCGAGAAGGACTCTTGTACAAGGGCAATTTACTTTGCATACCTCGTGGAGCACCTCGAACTCAATGGATGCGAGAAGCGCACACATCGAAGGTGGCTGGTCACTTTGGGGTTACAAAGACGTTGCAAAATCTTCACCGACATGTGTTCTGGCCGCGTATGCAGCAAGATGTGGCTAGGTTTGTTCGAGGCTGCGGTCTCTGCAGCATCTCGAAACCGGCAAACCGAAAATTAGGTTTGTACACTCCTTTGCCAGTTCCATCACGACCATGGGAGAGCATATCCATGGATTTCTTGGGAGGATTGCCTAAGACCCGATGTGGCAACGACTATCTATTCGTGGTCGTTGATCGGTTCTCCAAAATGATTATTCTTATACCTTGTCGGAAGACTATCACGGGAGAAGAGGCAGCTCGGGTATTCTTTCAACACGTTTGGACACACTTCGGACTGCCGACTTCTATTGTGTCTGATCGCGATACCCGGTTCCTTAGTCACTTTTGGCGATCGCTCTGGACGATGATGGACACCAAGCTAAAGAGGAGTACTGCTTTTCATCCGCAAACTGATGGTCAAACCGAGGTGGTTAATCGCACAGTCGTTCATCTCTTGAGAGGATATAACTCGAAGCACCCGAAGACCTGGGATAAAAGCATACCGTACCTGCAGTTTGCTTTTAATCGAGCCGTGCATGGTTCGACTGGAAAGTCGCCGTTTGAGGTATGTTTGGGATTTCTACCACAAAGTCCATTCGACATGGAGTTTGTGATCCCTACCTCAGCACAGAACAGTAAGGAAGCATCTGATCAGGATCGAGCACAAAAGTTCCTGGAAGGTATTCAACGACTCCATCGTGAGGTTGAACAGAACTTGCTGAAAGCTCAACTCAAGTACAAGGCGCGACATGATCGGCACCAAGTTGATGCGCAATTTCAAGAAGGTGATATGGTATGGTTATATTTGAGTAAGGAGAGACTTAAAGGTGAAGGTAAGAAGCTCAAACCCATTCGTTATGGTCCTTTTCGGATTTTGCGGAAAGTGGGTAATAATGCTTGTCAGCTTGAGTTACCTCCATACATGGATATTTACTCGGTTGTCAATGTTGAGCACCTCAAACTCTTCGAGCCTTCAATGTTGGATGATGAGCCAGATATCATAGTACCATCCGTTGAAGACTTGGTCTATCAACGAGGCGAACCTTTACATGAAGATGTGATTCTGGAGAGGAAGGTGACTACCACCCGCAGTGGCACAAAGGAGACTTTTCGAATCGGTCGGAAAGATCAACGAGCACGTGCGGCAAAGTGGTACACCAAAGAAGATGGACAAGCCCAATTTCCACATCTCCAGTTTGATCGTGAGGTCACAACAGGGGTTGGCTCCTTCTCAACAAGGGAGTCATGATCCGGGAGGATCTCCAAGTCCTGATCGCATGTGGCTTCGCGACCAAGTCCTGATCGCATGCGGCTTCGCGACCAAGTCCTGATCGCATAAGGATTCGCGACCTGGATGAGTCCGCGACCATGGATTGGTCCGCGACCAGGAAAAGGAATTCGTTCCCTGTTCGGAATTGTAATCCGATCCGAATGTGTATAACTAAGCTTATATGTTTAGGATTAGTTATATGAGTCTAATACGTTTAGGTCTCTAAGTCTGATACGTACTCATACGATTGGACTATAAATACCTTGTAATAGCTCTAGTTTAGATCATTGAATTCAATCGAAGAGTCATAGAACTTATTTGAGTTTTAGACACTTATAGTTCCTTCGACGTAGGCAAGTGTGCTTAACGTTCGACGTGTAAAGCCCTCTTTGAAATAAAGAGTTGTGCAATTACTTTGGGTTTCGGTATTTCCGAGTAAGATCCCGTTATTCCGCATATTAGAATCTGGGCGAGCCTAGTGCGAAAACCAAGACTAGGTATCAAACGGATCAGTGATTCAAGGCATGAAAAAGCAAGTCTTTAGTCGTTTGCAGAATTGCTCAGAGACTTGGGTTGATGAACTCAACTTAGTACTTTGGGCCATTCAAACTATGACCTATCAAGAAACTGATGAAACACCATTTTTCTTGGTCTATGGTACTGAAGGTATGCTTCCACCATAACTGCACATTGGTTCAGCTCGAATAAAAGCATTCAACGAACATGAACAAGAACAGCGACAAGAAGATAATGTTAATTTGCTCGAAGAACAAAGAAATAAAGCTGATAATGTTAATTTTCTCGAAGAACAAAGAAATAAAGCTCTCATACGATCAGTAACTTATCAACAGGCCCTTCGTTGCCACTATAATCGTAGGGTGCAAAAATACGATTTGAATATCAGCGATATTGTCCTCCAAATGGTTCAAGACTTGTCTAGTTGCACAAATCTTTCTTCTAAATGGGAAGGCCCCTACATAGTG
Source organism: Pharus latifolius (assembly GCA_019359835.1). Classification (NCBI taxonomy): domain Eukaryota; kingdom Viridiplantae; phylum Streptophyta; class Magnoliopsida; order Poales; family Poaceae; genus Pharus; species Pharus latifolius. The sequence goes on along the minus strand of CM033319.1, from coordinate 48,664,404 downwards.
GTCGCAGTCACTCGACCAAGTTCTGTTCAAGTAGCATTTGTAGATGGGTCAACTACTTGTTAACTCTTGGAACACTAATTAGTTGAGAAAGTCTTTGTGTAATTCTTCATCATCAATTATTAAAGATAAGTATTATTCAATTATAGTTTGTTTTCTAAGTCATTTCTCATTAATATTCTTCATTTATAATCTAAACGACTGGTGGTTTGATCATAAACACTTCTCTAGTGTATATAGATTCAATAACGGAAACATTAGAGCGTTACCTAGTTGAAGTCTTTCCTTTGCATGTGGTTTTTCCACTAAAGGAACTTCCTAGTGTAAATTATGCTCTATTGTTTTGGCTGTTAGTTCGCAAAAACAATAAATTCACAAGAAGCTCGTTTATATCATAAATCAAGTCTACAATCTGGTACTTGTCCTATTATCTTAAACCAATGATATCTTGTCTTAAGATAACATGCGGGAGCTAGGAGAATAATAGTATGATCAATATACTCATTTTGCATAAAATAGTAATTTTCTCATTTAATCATAAGTCTTTACAAGAATTTATAATTTACATGAGTTTTTGGAGGAGACTAAGATTTGGGATCCTGTTTTTTTTTCTCTTGCTACCCCTTATTTTGCTAGTTGTCTGCCACCTGGTCAGTAGCCTCTTAGTCGTCCTCTTCCTCTTCCTGATCCTCATCCTTGTCACTGGTCATTAATTCAAAATCATCTACCATTTGGACAAACATGCTTGAACAATTTGAAGACTTCATCCATGGATTGGCATTGAAACTCTCCAACAGCAAGGGTGAGGTCAAAGTCGGGACTTGGCCCACAACTTAGAAAAAATGGCTCCAATAGTACATTCTATAGCTGTGACAGTTCCCTTCTTTTGAATCTCCTTGATAGAAGAAGTTTGGGTGACCAAAAGGGTTGATTGCTTTGGTATGGTTCTAGCAATAGAAGCGATATAACCATTCTTAGCTTTGACGGCTGCACTGACCCCAAAGCCCTTCATGGCTTGGTCGAGTTGTGCTTTGGCAGATTTGAGCAGTTTGAGCACCTTACTGAAGTATGCTCTGAATTTTTTTGATTTCTCCACAAACTTGGTTTGCTCTTCGACCATGGCAGCACACTTAGCATCAGCTTTCTCTTCATTTTTCTTTGCCTCTGAAAGAAAGCAAAATTTTGTTAGTCGACAATCACTATTGTAACTGAAAAGAATGGTCGAAACTTACTTTCAAGGCTTTCTTTGGTTAGCTTTAAGTGCTCTGCTAAGTCTTTTAATTGCTGATTGTAGAGCCCTTGTAACTTCTACAGACTGGGAGTATAATTCTTTCCCCAGCGTCTGTACTTGAGCTTTAAGTTGATCATTCTCAACTTCGATGCTTGCATTGGCTTGCTTCTCTTCTGAGAGAGCAGCCTTCAGCTTCTCTATCTCCTCTCACAAGGTGGTAGAAAAGGCTTTCTCTTCGGCCAAAGCCTTCTCAGTAGCTTCTCTGGCCTTGGTCTCCTTTTCGACCATAACCTCGCCTTGGCACTCCTCTCTAACAAGGAGTCCATTAAATTGCCAAGGGCAGAAGTGAGCTTTTCCACCTTTTCGACCGAAGTATCACTATGGAAAGTTAATACGGTCGTTAGATACACAAAAACGACCACAAGCTATCTTTAGCCTAAATTAACTTCAATTGAAGATAAGTTTTCAGAAAACTTACTTTTCTGGTGCCATTGGAAACTCGGCGACCACATCATAGTGCTCGCTTCTGATTCTTTCATATTGTCTCACGAGCTCTTCAGAGATTGCTGAAATTCGGGCTCCATACTAAACGAGAAATAAGATCAAAAAACCAAACTAAGTACCTATACTTAAATCTAGTTTCTGGTCGAAGGTACTTACATATGTTAGCTCTTTAGCCATACAAGATTTTTGTAGCTCTTCGCAACTTTGTGTTTCTTGAAGAGCAGTATTTCATATTTTACTGCTTCCTAATCTTGCATTCTTATTTCTTAATTTTTGTCTTTTAATTTCTGAAAACCTCAATGTCGCTTAGCTTAATTAAAATAGAGATAATTCAATTTCTAGTTCCATGAGGATACGATACTTTACTCATCGAAAGGCTATGACTAGTCCCATGCACTTTCAAGTTAACACATATTTCCATAACCAAGAACAGTTCTTGTACTGTCTCAAGTGGCTCCTCCACAAGCTTTCGTATTATTTTTAGATCGATGGTCCCATCCCTAGAGGCCGCAATGATGTTGGCACTTCAGATCCCGACGATCTTGGAGTAGACACCCGAGTACCACTTGATGTAATCTCAGAGACTTTCATCAGCTCACTGCTTTCATCGAAAGAGGTCACCCTCTTTTAGGGGGTGTTCATGGCTGCTTTGGAGGTTTGCTTTAAATTCCTTCCAGAGTTTCCAACAGCATATGGATTTTCGTGAAAGATTTATTGGCTATGAGTGGGCCACTTCCTTGAGCACGTTGGCAGGTAGTGAGCCATGACCCGGTCATCTCCCCCCACAGCTACCACATTTGTTGAATAAACTTTAAGAAACTGTTCAGGGTCTATTGTACCATTGTACTGTTGGAGCTGGTCATTTGATGGTGTGCAATCATCCAGTGAAGGCTTCTATCACAGAGGCATATCTTTTGCCTAGGGCTTCTCTGGAGATGTAAGAGTAGCAAATACTTTAAAAAGAAAGCGATTGGCGGTACTGAAAGCTACCACCGCTCAAAGCCAAGCTCCTGCCTCTCGGCGAACGGTAACCTTTTGGACGTAGGCAATCAAAGATGTTTCCTCGCCGACCCCTCATACCCTCAGAACTACTAGTTCATGATAGTTGGTTGAACAAGTGAGTGTGAGGGTGTTTGTTCCCACCCCTCTCATAAGTGGCCGACAGTATGGGATTCTTTCTTGGGGGGAGTGCCTTATGTTCTCAAGGTGATCGTTGGCTCAAGAGAGGGGCCAATCTAGAGATCGATCTTCTGACTCCTTGGGCATTCGGGGACGGGACTTTGTAGGCTTACCCTTGTCTCTTCGCTAGTGAACATCATGGCTTCTTGCAGAAAGTTGCTTATTTCCTTGTGCAGTAGGAGGGATGTTGCCAATAGAGACTATTCCTATCTATTGGGTAGGGGGAGGCACTACCAGCATTGACATGAATCATCCTTCCAGATTGGAAGCCACGCTTCTGAATTTTTTGAATTCTCGATTGTTATGCTTGACAGTGATCAGGACTTTCTGGAGTAGTTCTTCATTTGCCACATATTGGTGGGGTGGTGTTGAATCAGTATTTATATTTGTTTGTGAAGTCTCCACTGTTGATGCCAAATGTCGCACACCAAAATACTGGATATAGCCAAGTACCAAATATACGCAATAGAGATTTTTTAGGAAGAACACGACCCAAAAATATACATCGATAAGCAACAAGACACCATGATTTTTATATAGGATAAGGGGCAAAGCACTACCCCCTACCTCCTGTTGATACCCTCCTCTGGATCATCCTGAGGGAAGCCACCAAGAGGGGTACTATTTTAATCTACACTATATTAGAAAATATAGAGTATAGTGGTGAATTACAGAATGATCATACAGTGGCTATCCTATACAATGAATCTATTCTAGGCCAACTGCTCAAGAGCCACTCGGCGAGATTGAAAATAGATAATCCAGACAAAAACAATCCCTTAGAACTCTATCTCGACTTGAGAAATTCGATCCACAGCAGGATGCTTGCCTTCTACTTTAGAGATGTTCCTTTCTTCTCTTTGATCCCCTTCCTTCAAGAGGAGATCCTTATTTATAGAATCTTCCTTGTTGTATCCTCCCCAAACACAGGGACTTGTTTCTGTATTCTTTGAAGATCCAAACTCTTGGAGTCTTCTCTTATCTAGAGATATACCTACTGCAAACAAACTGGAGTCCCCTTCAGATTGGCCTTTGGGAGGCCTAGATCATTCTACAACAAGTGCCATAAAAAATTGGTGCCTTGCTAATATGACCAGTGTAAAACCCCTTATTGGACGCCATCCTCACTTAAGGGAGTGAAGCTTCTAACAAAAAAAAAACTATGTTCTAATACCACATGTGGATTAAGGATGCCAACTAGAGGGGGTGAATAGAAGGCTTTTTAAAATTCTTTTGGCTAAAACAATTTTTTGCAAATATGAAAGAAATCAAGTTTTGCAATCACAACCTAAAATCACACTAGAGCTCAAGTGATCAAGTTCTAAATAAAGTTTAGCAACCTAGGGTGCAAGAAAAATATATGAAAGCAATCTAAGTAGCAAAAGCGAGAAGTCAATAGACAACTGAAAGACACAACGATGTATCCTGAGATCATAGAGACTCGCCAATCTCCACTACTCCTCATTGAAGCGCTCCTCTCTTGAGCCTTACTTCGGTTTCTCACTAAGGTTTCTCCTTCTCATCTTCGGATATACGAGCACCAAGCTTTGACAACCACGTCAAACCTCTTCGACAAGCTCCATCAATGGAGAGATCACCTCTCCTCCAAAGAATGTCTAGGTGGCGATTACCATCAACGACAATACCAAGCCGAAATCTCTTCACTTGAAGCCTTCAAGTGCTAGGAAGTTCAAATGCTTGAGGTGGAGTAAATGAATTTGTCTCTCAACTCAATGTATGAAAAGTGAATGCAAGAACTCACTAGATCTCAAACTAAGTACTCAAGAATGCAATTTGGGCTTTTGAAGTTGCTTGATCTTCAAGGTGAATGAATGCCAAAAGATGAGTATGCAACCTAGTGGAGGTGTATATATTGTTGAATCTAGGCCCTATTTAGGGTTTCGATGATTAATGATGAGCAAAAATCACGCAACTCGATTATTTTGAACTAATCAGTTTCAGGTCAAAGCATGATGATGGCGATATGAAAGCGACAAATAGAGACTCCTCAAAGTTCCCAAATCATGGCTGAGGTAAAAACAAAGATCAAGGATCATTTTCGTAGTCTTTTGCCAGTCATTGGTGTAGAGTGGACCAGATTTGCGTTTTGATTTTCTAATTTCATCGGTCGTACTATTAAGAGGGGTGTAGCCCGAGTAGCTTGATCTATCTAATGCTTTGAAGCTCAAATGCATATTCATATAGTCTAAGAGCTAATTAGGGCAGAGTGAATTTCAGAGATAAAAATTTGTTCTAGTCTGCATTGGCTGGACAAAGTCTGTCTTGAACGGACAATGTCCGGCCAATACAAATGGAGCCCTAATTGTGCACTAGTTCACTAGAGACAAATCAATATGTTCGAGCACAACTTGTCTGATATGGCTGGACGAAATCCGATGTTATCAGACATTTTTTAGCCAGTTCAAAAATCTAGTCGTGACTGTAAAAAACCTGGTCGAATCAGTAAAACAACACATGGTCGTATTAGTACAGAACCCGGTTGTGGTCTTAACAGTAAAAAGTCTAATCATTTCAGTAGAGCAAAACCTGGTCGTATTAGTAAGAAACTTGGTCGTGGTCGTAATAGTAAAAATCTGGTCTTAACAGTAAAAGGTCTGGTTATTTCAGTAAAGCAAAACCTGGTCGTATCAGTACAAGACCTGGTCGTGGTGGTATTAGTACAAAACTTGGTCGTTCCAGTAAAACACCCGGTCGTATTAAGCTTCAGCAAAAACGTAACCAGAGACATACATTTGTTCGGCCTATTTATCCGAAATGATCGGGCATTGTCCAACCAATACAAAAACAATGTATGTATAATCAAATTGTAACTAGAGACAAATATAATTGTCTGGACCATTTGTCCAGCCGAGTAAGTATACGTCCGACCTTCACAAAATTGTGTCGAATAGTCACTGACAAGTGTAGAATCAAGGATGCCGACTAGAGGGGGGTGAATAGGAGGCTTTTAAAACTTTAAAATTTAAAACAAATATTTGCAAATCAAGAATAAATAATATAAGCAAGAAGAGAAGAGAACAAACACAGCAATTTTTACCGAGGTATCGGAGACTCGCCCAGTCTCCACTAATCCTCGTTGAAGCACTCAAATCACTTGAGTTTTGCCTCAATATCCACAAAGGGTATTATCAACTAGTGGTTGCTCCTTGTCCACTCCGGAAAGGCGAGCACCGATGCCTTGTACACTTTTGCCGAGCCTCTCCGACAATCTCTGAACTGGAGAGGTCAATGGCCACGCCTCCGAACCATCTAGGTGAGGGCGCTCACCAAGAGTAATAGGCAGCGAGGTCTTCTCTAGACCTCCAAACACGCACCGAGAAACTACGAGTATGCGAATGCAATTAACTGAAACTCTCGGTGGATCAGAAAACACTCGACTTGATCAACAGATCAAGATTTTGTATAGAAAACTAAAGCTCAAGAGTGTATAAGAGAATGATGCTGCTTGTTCTGTAAAACACATGCCCAAAGCCCCTATTTATAGCCTCAAGAATCAAAAGAACCGTTGGAGCTAGGGCTGAAAATCAGCAACACAAACTGACAGTCAGTTTGCCTAACTGACAGTCAGTTTCGTGTACAACGGCCGACAAAATTTACGGATAAAAAATAGCTAGCCGTTTATGGTCGTTTATGGAAACTTGAAACCCACAACTGACAGTCAGTTATACAAACTGACAGTCAGTTCGACCAAAAACTCGACCAAATCAAATAGAAACTCAGAAGAAAATAACTGTGGTCGAATCCCCAACTGACAGTCAGTATGGACAAACTGACAATTAGTTTAGTACAAAAATTTTGAGCCCAAAATACACCCTCTCTGGACAATTGTCAGTTTAATTAAACTGACATTCAAACTGACAGTCAGTTATGCAAACTGACAGTCAGCATGAACAAAAACAGAAGCAAAAAATCCAAAGGAGGTGTTCAATAACTCATTTGAATGATAATTTTAAGGGCTACAATTTTGTCAACAGAAGCAAAAACCAGATCTGTCTAGATCTTTCTAGAAATTTGAAAAACTCTTCTGTTGTCAAAAACTCAACTGAAAATTCAAATCTTTCAAACCAAATTTAAATCAAATCCAACCAAAAATATGCAATGCAATGCAATGACCTAAGTTTCTCAATTTATGTTGGAAGTGTAGAGAGGACTTTGCAACCCCTCTTTATAGTACGGTTAAAAACTAAAAGCAATTTTCCTAAACCGATCACCTCCAAACACCGAGATCGGTAAAAATAAAGACAATATTACCTTAGGTCTTTTATGCTTTCCCGGCTTGCGTCTTGACTTCATTTTTGCGGCTTGTGCTTTTACTTCTTTTACGTTGTGTTCGTTTTGTTCATCTCAACTATCTTCCCAACGGAGCTCTGTATCAAACAATCTCAAAAAGCACAGTTAGTCTGAAACACACTGTTTTCATTAATCATCAAAATTAGGGTTAGGCATAAAGGCCTAGATGCAACAAGTGTATTAATTTCCCAACAGTCACTAGACACTTGTATTAGCCGGATTATGTCCGATATGGCTAGACAATGCCCGACCAGTACAAATTTTGTCTGAAATTTGCCAAACAGCTAGTTTCAGCTTATGGGCTATATATACACCACACTTGGCATCATTTAACTCTCTTAGCACTCAAAATTTATTTTTGTTTCTTGCCAAGTCATTGAGCTCATAAATTCTTGCATTTAGAGCTAGTGCGTTAATTCAATTCATAAATTGCATTGAAAAGCTAGCTTCTAGAGATAATCACATTGCATCTTGAGCTTCAAGGGTTGATTTCCATCAAGTGAAAGGGCTACACTTGTTTTTCTTGGTGATTGCCATCACCTAGACGACCCAGGAAGTCCAGCGAACTCTCCATCGATGGTGCTTGTTAGAGAGCCCCGGAGATTGGGTGTGAAGGCTCGGTGCTCGCCTATCTATAGAAGAGTGTTGGTCGAAGGATGTCGACTAGAGGGGGATGAATAGGAGATATTAAAAACTAAACACAAAAGATAGTTTCAAATTCGATCACAATTATCAAACACAATTGACTGATATTAGTACAGATACTTTAAACAAGAGTTCTGTTCGAAAATCAAATGGCACACATGATATGATCGAAAAACAACTTAGCAGCAGAAATAAGACTTTGAGTAAAACAGAGTACGAAAATGATAACCGATGACACGATCAATTTTTCCCGAGGTATCGGAAGTTTTCTGACTTCCACTAGTCCTCGTTGAAGCACTCTTACACCAGAGTATTGCCTCAAATCTACGCTCTTCTCCTCACCAGATAGGCGAGCACCGAACCTTCACAACCGTACATTAGGCCTCTCCGACAAGTATGGTCTGTGGAGAGATCGCAGGTCTCTACTAGTCGTCTAGGTGATGGCAATCACCAAGAGTAATAAGTATAGCACAATCCCTTGATCTACTTCGTACACCCGAAGCTCAAGATGCTATGCAATTACTCTCTCTGAGCTAGTTCTTCAAAACAATAGATGAATTGAATGCAAGTGCGCTAGCTCTAAATGCTCTTCACTCCACTCTCTAGACTAGCTACTCAAAACAACGAATGAGTTGAATACAATTACATCAGCTCCAAATGCAAGAATGTGAAGGATTGAGACTTGAATTCTCTAAGCTTTTTTCTCTTTGCTAGCAACAACTAGCAGCAAATATGAGTGCTATGAATGATCAGTGTAAATGCAACAACACTAGAATGCAACAACATTCTCTATTCTTTTCGAAAGCCACACAAGCTGTATTTAAAGGCCTTCAGTAGAAAGCTTGCCGTTTGTCTCTCTCTCTGACAAGACGTCCACTAGCCGCTGGGCATTAAATGCACTTGTTAGTGACTATTTGAACTCAAGCTTGCTGAGGAAGCTTGGTGAAAACACAGGCGAACTGCGATCAGTACAAGAGAATGTTCTCTGATCGCAATATTGCTGAATTGAACGATAACTAGTGACATCTGGTACGAACACGAAAAAGTTCAATAAGACACGACCAGCACTGATCATATTCGACCACACGCAGTTTCCTATAACCAGTATTGAGCTAACAATCAAGTTCAATACTGTTATGACGAGCTTAGTACAACACGATCATGATTGGGTCTTGACTCAACCACGGACTCAGTAACCAAGGGTAATGAGACCACACTGGTCGCAGAACTGACAGAAGACCACTAAGGTCGCACACAAGGTCATTGAGACCACGGAGGTCACAGACACAGGCATGACACCACGAAGGTCGTACACACAGTCTTAAGACCACGAAGGTCACAAACTCATAGTCTTAAGACCACGAAGGTCGCAAACACAATTTTTGAGATCATAAATATCGCAGACACAGTCGCTGAGACCACAAAGGTCGCAGACATACTCGCTGAGATCACCACGGTCGCAGACATAGTCTTGAGACCACTAAGGTCGCAGACTCAGTCCCTGCGACCACTGAGGTCGCCAACACAGTCACTGAGACCACTAAATTCACAGACATAGTTCCTGAGACCACTAAGGTCACAGACCGATCACAGACTGCTCGACCATGGATAATGAAGGCATAGACTGTGTGACTATGGACAATGAAGACATAGACTGTGCGACTAAGATATGCAGATAATCTTTGTCTTGCATCTAAGATATATGATATGCATTTTGAGCTTCAAGGTGCATAAGATAGATTAAGCAGGCTATACCCCTCTTAATAGTACGACCATAAAATCTAAAACCAAAAAGACAAGATAGGTCAACCATACCATTTATGATCGTTAGAAGAACCTCAGTCTTTATCTTCGGCCAGAGCCATGGATACTTCGATCATAGAGTCATCTTCCCTAACCTTGAAACCATGGATGCTGCTGACGAAGATTGACACCCGAGTCAGTTCAAATAAATGCACTATTGGTTTAAGACAGATTCGAGCCAGACACGTACCTGGCGGTGCGAACTCAAGTTATTCTGAGAAGCATCAGTCCGAGGTCGCAAGCTTTGCGCGATCAGGCCGCAGCTAGTCCGTGGTCAGGGATTCGTGTGCTATACGCGAACAGAATGTCGGAGATGTTGCGCAGTCAGCCAACATCCCGCGGTCAGAGCATTTTTGACTGGGGTACTTGCGGTTCATCTGTCCAGCTGTCCCTATAGCAGGAATATCCCAAGTATCCCGGAGATTCTTCCACATGGAAGACCAACCGTCAGGAGGTTAATACGTGCAGTTATCCATGAATAACACGTGTTAAACTTGCGTGGAGGTTAAAGAGCGGTTCTCTAAAAACCGCATCCAACTATCCAAGCAACTGTCTGATGCGGTTACGACATAGCACCCTTTCGACCAGTATAAAAGGGTGGTAAGATGCATCAAACAGAGGGAGAGATCAACGTCTCTAATACAAGCGAGATACAACACATCTCAACCGCTCAAACAGCCAAGTCTACGGCCTAGATTAGATAGTATTTACAAGCCTCCTTGGCTTCCTTCTGTACACTTACATAGGAAAAACCCTTCGCCTGTGAAGGTCTTTTCCCGTCATCTTGTAAATCTTTATTACGTATAGTGAAATCCCAACAGGACGTAGGGCTATTACTCCCACCATCAAGGGCCTGAACCTGTATAAACCTCTCTGTGCTCCTGTTCTCCATATTTCTACATACCTTCCCGGAGGGTCATCTTGAAAGGTCTCGCTATTACAAATTCTGCATAAGTTCGGCTAAGGACCCTGAGTCCGAATCGTCGACAGCTGGTGCCCACCGTGGGGCCTTTCTCAAGGCGTCCTAATTTTCATCCGGAGGTTCACTGAAATATGGCTGGAGTGTATGATTCCGAGAACGATTTTGATCTCGAGGATTATGCTCACATTCCAATGCCTTCTCCGAGCGATCATGTTCCGATGGAGAAGGTTGAAGGCCAAAATCTTCCAGAGGTTGAATCATCTCCCCAGGTCATGTCCATCGACCAGGGAGCGACTAGCGCAAGGTCAGAACACACCGAGGTTCTTAATGCGCTAGAGGGTGAATCCGGTCCGTCATACTACCCTGCTGAGGGGAAGGATGATATCGACCTGGAAATCACCCATGGAGGTTTGACCCTGATAACCTTCACCGTCACTTCGATTTCGAGTCCAACTCAGAACAAACTGAGATGTTTTCCCCATCGACAACCTCTCTCCCTAGGCAGTTCGCTGCCTTGTCGGAAGAGACTCCTGATCAACAGGCTGCTAGGGAAGAACGGGATCGCAAACAGAAGGAGGATCAAGATCTCGAGCAACAAAACAACGAGCTGCGCAGAACTGCCCTAGAGGCTCTTCAAGATGCGCAGGCTCATTACGATGCTGCTCCGAGTTCTTCTCGACGGTCACATGGTCGCAGACGCGACCAGACCCCTTCTTTGCCTCCGGAGCGTTTCCCGGTGGACGAAGAAACAGTAACACCTGGTGCCCCTAGGAGAAGTACCCATGGTCGACTGCGATCTATCGCGGAAGTTATGCGTAACTTCCCTCCTACGGTCACAGATGCGCAGAAACCGGCCTTCACCAGGATCCTGGCGGAAAGACTGGATGAGGTCGCGTCTGAAGCTACCCCAACGACCTCTTCCCGGTCGGTAACACGTTCCCGTGAACGAGAGTGTTCTCACTCTGGTTCTGGCCGGCGAAGTTACCCGCCGCCCGTACCATCCCGATAGGACAAGTACCGGCGAACGCAGGGTTCTCGTGGTAGGGATCGGGTCCCTGTCCACTCTCGTTTGGGACCGCGAATAACTTCACCATTGCGTGAAGTCGCCCGTGACCCGGTCGAGAGTCACAGGGCGGTTCACGGTCCCTACGTTGGTTGTAAAGCTTTCTCGCCCGACCTACGTGCGGTCGTTTGGCCTGATAAGTTTCGACCAGGGGCCATTGAAAGGTTCGACGGAACTCAGAACCCATCTGAGTTCCTTCAAATCTATATCACTGCCATCCAAGCGGCAGGGGGCGATGACCGGGTCATGGCCAACTACCTGCCTACGGTCCTTGAAGGACCGGCTAGGACCTGGCTATTTAATCAGCCCAAAGGTTCCATCTACAATTGGGAAATGCTGTGCGACACTATCCTCAGCAATTTCCAAAACTGTTATCAAAAGCCAGGTAAAGAGGACGATCTTCATCGTTTACGACAAACTTCGACCGAAACTCTTCGGCAGTTTGTCGGGGTGAGGAATACCATCCCGAACATATCCGATGGCTCCGTTATCAGGGCATTTAAACATGCCGTTCGATACCGGAGATTTACCGAAGACTTGCTTATCCACCCTCCTCGATCAGTGGCCGATCTGTTCGACATGGCCGATCGCTACTCCGACGCAACCGAAGCAGTCGAATGGAACCGGATGGTCGACAAGGGCGACCTGCCACCTCAACCAGGTTTCAAAGACGCCAGGAAAGAAGATTCAAGCAAGAAGCCGGAGTCTTCGTCAGGTGGGAAGTCGAAAAAGTCGAAGAGGAACCGCTCTGGACAGTACCGCGAAGTCGCAGTCACAGAGAAGCCACCTTCGACCAAAGGTAACAAGCATTCGTTTAAGAATAAAACTGCTTCTGGTGGTCGTAGTGCCGACCAGCTAGAAAAGTCGACTAATCCGCAGGAAGGCAAGAAGTGGTGTCCACTCCACAACTCCGCAGGCCACGACCTCAAGAACTACAGGAGTTGGTTGAAGCAATTGGATGATTTCTACCAGGGAGTTGGGCCAATGCCGACCTTACCAGCTAAAGAACAGGCATGCGGACTTAGAGACGCCGACGGAGACGAGGAAATGTCCTACCAGGTACCTCAAAATCATATTAATGTTATTTTCGGGGGTTCTTCCTCTTTCGTTTCCAAAAGGCAGTTTAAAGCCTTTTACCGAGAGGTTAACCAAACGGAGACATCCCTTGGTGAACCTCAATACCCCCGTTAGTCGGATACACCTTTGACATTTGATCGCTCTGATTGTCCCGCGGGGCTTACTCGACCATTGAGGCTCCCTCTGGTCATTACCCCGATCATCAGTAACGCGAGAGTCGAAAGGGTCCTGATCGACGGAGGGAGCTCCCTTGACATTTTATTGGTCAAGGCACTCGACGAGATGCAAATTCCTCGTTCGAAGATTAAGCCCATAATCTATCCATTTTATGGGATAATCCCAGGCCCCTCCATTATGCCGTTGGGACAGGTGGTCCTCCTGGTCACACTGGGAGAACCGGATAACTTCCGAACAGAATTGGTTACTTTTGACATAATCGATTGTGATTCGGCTTATAATGCAATCTTTGGCAGACCAACTCTTGCTAAATTCATGATGGCAACGCACTATGCTTACCAGTGCGGCAAATTGCCTGGCCCCAAAGGTGTCATCTCGGTCCGAGGCAGTCGCAACGTGGCACTCACGTGCGACCGGCTATCTTTGGAGATGGTCGATCAACTTCCCCTCCGGGACGCCCAGGTCGCCACCGTCGCCACCGACTTGATCAAGGCTACTCCTCAACCAGATGAGAAACTCAAACTGGTTCCATTGTACCCAGATGATCCATCCAAGACAATTCGGGTCGGATCAGGTCTGGATGACAAATAGGAACTCGAGCTCATTACTTTCCTCTGGGCTAACGCAGATGTGTTTGCGTGGAAACCGTCCGACATGCCCGGCGTCCCAAAGAAAGTAATCGAGCACAGGTTAGCAATTCGACCTGGACAACGACCAATAAAGCAAAAGCTCAGGTGTTTTGCTGTTGACCGATAGGAAGCCATCCGAGAGGAGTTAGACAAACTCCTAAAGACCGGGTTCATTCATGAAGTCGATCACCCGGAATGGCTCGCTAATCCGGTCATGGTCCGCAAGTCAAATGGCAAGTGGCGCATGTGCGTCGACTACACTAGCCTCAACAGTGCCTGTCCGAAGGACGACTTTCCCCTTCCCCGCATTGACCAGCTGGTCGACTCAACAGCGGGTTGCGAACTGATGAGCTTCCTGGACGCTTACTCAGGATATCATCAAATTAGCATGGCAGAAAAAGATGAAGAGAAAACTGCCTTCATCACCCCGTTCGGCACCTACTGCTACGTCAGAATGCCGTTCGGTCTCAAGAACGCAAGTTCCACGTACCAGCGCTTGATGCAAAAGACCTTTCTTTCCCAGATAGGGCGTAATCTCAAAGCATATGTAGACGACTTGGTTGTAAAAAGTACCAAGAGATTGTCTCATTTGGATGATCTCGCTGAAACCTTCTGTAATTTGAATCGCTTTGGAATAAAATTAAACCCAGAGAAATGTTCTTTCGGGGTGTCTTCAGGAAAACTCCTTGGTTTCCTTGTTTGTTCCAGGGGCATTGAAGTTAATCCTGAGAAAATCAGGGCCATTGAACAAATGAGGTCGCCCTCGACCATGAAAGATGTTCAACGCCTGGCTGGTCGCATGGCAGCCTTAAGTCACTTCATATCGCGACTAGGCGAAAGGGGATTACCTTTCTTCAAAGCCTTGCGGAAGCATCACAATTTCACATGGTCGGATGAGGCCGAAAAAGCGTTTCAGGAGGTAAAGACGTATCTATCCAGTCCGCCAGTGTTGGTGTCTCCCGACAAAGGAGAACCATTGCTTCTTTATCTGGCGGCCACACCGCACGCGATCAGCGCTGTCCTGATCGCAGTAGGGAAGGAATACACAGACCCATCTACTATGTGAGCGAGGTGCTTCATGGTCCTAAGGAGCGTTACCCTGAGGTCAGAAAGATACTTTACGCACTACTAATGGCTTCCCGTAAGTTATGACACTACTTCCAAGCTCACAAGATCACGGTACCCTCCTCCTTTCCTTTGGGGGATATTGTCCGAAATCCAGAAAAATCTGGTCGAATCGCTAAATGGGCGGTCGAACTCGGTGCCTTCGATATCCATTTCACGCCCCGCACGGCGGTTAAGTCTCAGGTTTTGGCCAACTTCGTGGTCGAATGGACCAACCCTGAGCCACCCGTGCAGGTGCCAGAGGAATTGGAATACCCCGATCACTGGACAATGTACTTTGACGGCTCCCGTAGTTTTCAACACTCGGGGCTGGAGTGGTTTTAGTTACGCCTCAGGGCGAACAGCTTAAGTATGTCATCCAATTACACTTTGTTGTGACCAACAACGCGGCAGAGTATGAAGGTCTTCTTGCAGGGCTCCGGGCAGCAAAATTCCTCGGAGTCCGTCGATTAGTGGTGAGGGGAGACTCACAGCTGGTCGTAAACCAGGTAAACAAGGAGTACAGCACCTCCGATGAGACAATGGCTCATTACCTGGGGGAAGTGAGGAGATTGGAAAAACACTTCAGTCATTTCGAAGTCCAATACATCCCGCGAAAGGACAACATTCTCGCAGACCAATTATCCAAAATTGGGTCCTCACGCACATCCGCTCCGGTAGGAGTGTTCATTGAACACTTGGACCATCCTTCGATCATGACTTCGGTCGAGGATGATCCGGTAATAGCCTGCGTTACCAACCTCGGTCAGGAACAGGATTGGACTCATCCATTGAGAGTCTATCTTGAATATGGGACCCTACCCGAGGACGAAACCGAAAGCAATCGGTTAATTCGAAAAGCGCGTCTGTACAAGCTCATAGATGGGATTTTGTACAGAAAGGGTACTCAAGGAGTATTCATGCGTTGCATATCTCAGGAGGAAGGAAAATCCCTCTTGAAAGAAATACATGACTGTGTATGCGATGCGCACGCGTCATATCGGACATTGGTCGGAAAAGCTTTTCGACAAGGATTCTACTGGCCTTCGGCACTCGATGATGCCAAGCATATGGTCAAGATGTGTCCTCAGTGTCAGTTCCACGCGAGACAGGTTCATCAACCTGCCTATGCGTTACAAACCATTCCCCTCGCATTGCCTTTCGCGGTCTGGGGAATGGATATTGTTGGTCCTATGCCACAAGCGGTCAACGGGTACAAGTTTCTGTTCGTAGCCATTGACACGTTTACAAAGTGGATTGAGGCCGAACCGGTACGAAATATTACCGCCTCAGTAGCACAAAAGTTCTTTCATAAGAACATTGTTGCTCGATTTGGTGTTCCAAACCATCTTATCACCGACAATGGTTCTCAGTTCGCCAGTGGCCTTTTCCTAGACTACTGCGATCAGATCGGAACTAAGGTGTGCTTTGCTTCTGTGGCACATCCACAAAGCAATGGTGCTATAGAACGGGCCAATGGGCAGATACTGCAAGGCATTAAAAAACGTGTTTTTGATCGCCTTAAGACTCGCCCGGGGGCTTGGGCAGAAGAGCTCTATACCGTTCTATGGGCGCTACGAACTACCTCTAGTCGAGCCACCGGTGAGACGCCCTTCCATCTGGTCTATGGGGCCGAGGCTGTGTTGCCTATGGAAGTTAGTATTGGGTCTGTTCGGACAGAACAGTTCGAACAGGTTAATCAGTCCGAACAGCGATCACAAGATCTCATCCTCTTAGAGGAAAGGCGTGATCGCGCTTTGATCAAGTCCGCAGCATACTTGCAAGTTTTGCGCAAGTATCACAGCAAAAGGGTGTGACCACGTAGTCTTAACGTGGGCGACTTGGTGTTACGAAAAATCAAAGACCAGTCTAATCGCAACAAATTCTCCCCGAAGTGGGAAGGCCCTTACACTGTTGTCTCAATGCCGCGACCAGGATCCGCGCGGTTAGCCATGGAGGATGGTCGAATTTTGTCCAATACTTGGAACATCGATCAACTTCGCAAGTTCTACGTGTAAGTACTCAATCCCTTTTCCTGTTCAATTAGTATTTTTTCATAAAACAAAAAACGTTTTGGTTTCATACGATGAATATTTCCCTTTATGCCCATGTGCTGCGAATTCAGCTCGGGGGCTGGTCACCAGCGGTTAGATCATTACAACGTCCTAGTCGGATTCGCTGGCCGATCTCATGACCACTTCCAGACAAGTCACTCCTAAATAAGCCGTTTCTCAACGCACACGGGGCTTTCTGGCAAGTCCTCGGTTATCTGAGTGGCTGCTGGTTTCCAAACAAGGCTAGGCGTCACACTGATCATATAATTGTTGGTTCGATCACACATCCCTGGTCGTTATATTCACTTCTTTCCTGCGTTTGTAATACTAAGTCTTCAGTATCTACAATCACAGGCGGGGGCTAGGGGGATATGTTTATAATATGAAACGACACAAAACAAGAATATATATATTCATTTTTCAAAAATGGGTTTCAACATACATTGCATCGCATACAACTGTTTCTGTACAGAAGTAGGGATCACTCGATCCCAAGCTCAGTGAGGAGCTTATCTACAAGGGGCCTGATCTCCTCCATGACAGCCTCTAGTTGTTCCTCACTCTCGACCTCAACCGGTCCCACCAATGGATTCAGATCTGCATCTGGGCCATGGTGAAGTCGAACCCGGCTGAGAATGGCGGAAGCGGCTGACCGAACCCTTGTTCTGATCGCCTCTTCTCGTCGCCGTGTATCCTCAGGAAGATACTCGAGAAGTGACTCCGCCTGGGCCATGACTAGCTTAGACCAGTCATTTAGGCTGAAATTATCTCTTGTGGTTTCGACCACATCAGCCCTCAGGAGACAAGCCACCGCCTTCAGTTTTTCAAAGATCGAACGGCTCAGCTCTCTGATCGCCCTTTCGGAAGTTTGAATAGAGCCCTGGAGGACCACCTTGTCCTGACTGAGTTGTCTTATCTGACCTGCTTGCGCTGCAGTAAGAGGAAGGATTACTTACTTGTTATGAAGTTAAGTCTTCCTAGTCAGGAATCGACTTACCAGAGAGTTGTGACCGCAGCTTGTTGTTTTCGATCTCTTGGTTTCTAGTCACTGAGATCGAATGAAGCTTTACCGTGGCCACTTCTTTTTTCAGTAATGCCACCTCTTTGTAGTAGAACAGAAGGAGTGGTCATAACCAATTTGTATCTATACAAGTTGAAGAGTAATGATCCTTACCTGCGCAAGCTGTCTCATTCTTTTTGTATGGCCTCAACGCTCGCCATCGTGGCACGCGACTTGGCCATCATCTGGGACAGCTCCTATGATGCAAAAAGAAGTTAAAGGTGTCCTATGTACAATTCAGGCACCAAAGGAGAAGCTCATCATACCTTTATGAATTCCCGTAAGGAAACGTCTTCCGGAGTAACAGGAACACTAGTTGGAGGCCCCGTCGTGGCCACAACAAGGGCAGCCGGTGGGAGTGCCTGCTGGGCACTACCCCCAGTCGCTATTGGGTGCGACTGGGTCTCCGCGCCTGCTTCTCCCCTTGCGGCCCGGTCTGCTTCCTGGATCGAGGGGGCGGAGCACTCCTCACTGGAGGCTCCTGCACTAGCAGCAACTTCAACCCTCCCCGGAGCGGTTGAAGGGCCGGATGCTATTTCTTTTCGCCTGACAAAGGAAAGATGAACCAAGCAATCACAATTCGTGATCATCATGATTTACTTTAGTACAACCAAGATAAAGGTTCTTACCTTATTTGACATCCCATCAGTTTTTGAGATTTCTGGGAAGGCTCTCCTCGAGAAAGAGGACAACTGTCGTCTGTCCTGGTCTTCCTCTTGGTGAACAAGGCATTTACCCCCTAGATGTGTTCTTCTGTAAGCACATTTCTAAGGGAAGATAAAGACAAATGATAAGAGTTTTTACCTGGGCAACCAATCCGGTTGGCGGGGTTGCATCCGAAGGCCTGGATGGCTCCTGGACCTCTGGGGCCGGCACCTCGTTCGCAACTGCAACAGGATCTTGTCCGACCACCTCCACTCCTGTTCGCGGGGGTGGACGATTTTCCTCCCTGGAACTCACAGGAGTTGCAGGGGGAAGTTCTTCTCCCTGCATAAACGATAACTTAATGAATATACAGGGGGAATTGAAGAAAACAAGACTGTGAAGGAATCTTACCATGGTCGCCCCTTCAACCAGGGAAGTAGAGGCAACTGGCCCTAGAGCCTCGGGGGCTTCAGGAACTGAGGTGTTATCTGCGACCACGGGGCTTTCGGTGGCCGCGGAGTCTTCTACTGCCGCTCCTGCGGTAGCAGTTGTTTCTGCGGAACGAGTTGGAGCGCCACCGGATGGAGAGCCCGCAATCTTCCTCCTCCGGCGAATTAAGGGGACATCATCATCTTCCTCCTCCTCGCTCCCCTCTCCCTATAAGACGAAGAAGTGATTCCAGTCCGCACCTGGAAACATAGGAGGGACATGATATCTTACCGCAGTTTTCCTGGCGGTAGGAGGGACGCTTCCCCAAGATTTAGCTTGGCTTTCTTGGGGGCGGGATTCCTCGTCCTGGGTTTCGAGGAAACCTTCTTCACGTGTTTCATCGTTGGCTTCCCCAGGGAACCGACGTTCTCGCTGGGGAACGTCGCATCGGCGAACCTCCCTAAGAGCTGTTCTCATTCCAATGGAATTGTTAGTGCTGGACATACATAAGACCTGCAAAACAGAGGCCAAGTGAGAACGTACCTTTCGGCGCTCATGTTTAAGGTCTTCGCCAGCATGAATCAAGCTCTGGGGACGAGGCGATCCCTTGGGACCTTCTACCTCGGCGCTGTAAGCCCTGAGGAGGAAGTTAGTCCGCCTCTCGATCTCGGATGAGGGCAGGACTGTTCCCAAATGTGAGTTAACTAGTGCATTTCAAAAATAAAGAGTTTTAAGTGCCAGAAATGGGTACCTTCATTATAGTCCAAGGTACTATCCGCCATAGACTTGATCTCCCAAGCCGGATGAGCCCTTTCACGCAAGAGGCTCACCCGATTCTTCACAAAGTCGCGAATGACGTCGCGAGCTGTTAGTCCCTCTTGGACTAGGTGAAGAATGACCTCGGCATGCTTCATGAACTCCGCGTTCATCGCCGGGAGAGCATCCAATTCGCTCTGTTTCTCCAGCCGCGAGTTCTCAAACCACAACCCGCTCTCGGTTGGCGGGGTGCAGTAGAACCATTTCTGGTGCCACCCGTGCACTGAGTCTCACAGGGGTGGGAAAGGATACTCCTTTTTCTCCCTTAGCCGGAAGTAGATGCATCCGGCGGCGTTGGCACTCTTCGACCACGTCGAGTAATAAAAACGCCGAAAGAGATCCACGCTGGGATATACTCTGACGAACGCCTCGCACAGGTGCTGAAACACCGCCAGGATCAGCATTGCATTTGGGTGGAGGTTGATCAGCTCCAACCCGTAATGCTCGAGGATGTCCTTCAGGAACCGACTCTCTGGGAATCGGAACCCGCACCGCAGGTACTCCTCGAAAACCACCAGTTTGCCCTCTCCGACGACTGGGGTTTCTTGGTCCTTCTCTGCTGGCCGCCAGTTGATTAGCAGCCGCGGAGGAAGAATCTCCTCCTTCTCTAACGCCAACAAGCTCTCCTCAGAGTGGTGGATTGATCGGCTCCAAGACGCCATTTTTGGTAAGAGGTTGGGGGGAAAGGTTGGCGGCTTTGGGAAGATGAAGGCTGAGAAGAACGAGGGTTTTGTGCGGCGGAAATCGTGAGGGTTTTTGGTTGTGTGGCTTCCTCAGGAAGCTACCTACTCCTTTTATAGACCCGAGGAGACGCACTAATGTGAGTAACGTTTCATTCAAACGTTCCACTGCATATTTTATTCATTTCCCATAATGGATGCTGTCTCTGACGGACCCGTTAAAGTGTTCCAGGCATCGGATCTGAAACAAAAAGACTTCTTTGTTTCAGAGTCTGAAAGTACAAAAGCCTGAAAAGTTTTTCAGAGTTTTTTAAAGGATGTATTCCTTTATGTGCCCTGAAAATTTTTACGAAAATATCCTATAACCCAATTTTTGGACGTATGGATATATTCTGATCGGGTTGTGGTATAATCGAAAACATGCTTTTGATTAAGCTCCGATTCTAATCGAAGTGACGGTCTGACCGAACCTCAATTCTAGTCGCAATAAGCTTCAGTTCTAACCGCGGCTTTAAGTCTGATCGCGGTATCAGAGCTGGTCGCGGTACTTTTATAAAAGTGTGATTCTGATCGCTGAACTGAAGTTTCCCTGTGTATGAGTGGTCACGAAGGCATTACTCACGGCCATATATTCGCACAGAAGATGCAAAGAATATTTATATAAAGAAAAAGATTTTATTTCTTGCATTCTTTACATACAAAAGGGATACCGGCAACCAGAACGTCGACCTGATCCGAAAGAAGGTTGCAGAGTTCTCCTAGGGACATATTGTTGTCAGTAGGATCTACACTGACAACCCCCAGAGAACTAGCAACTAATCTAAGCCTATCTACATCCCTAACGAGAGAAACACTACTGTTCCTAATTAAATCGGAGAGTTCCCGCTGTTGCAGAGCGTGGTCCCTCTCTCGACGGAACTGATGTGCCTCTTCACGGGATCGTTCAAAACATTCTGCCAGATGCAGAATCACCGAAGACATCTCTTCGGTCTTCTTCTCCAGGGCATTCTTCTCCTCTGGAAGAATTTGTCCGAGGGGAAGAGGCGGAGTAGTAGCAGGCTGATCACTAGAGCCTCCAATCTCCTACATTTGCAAAAGTTAGTGGTGTTAACTATAACTATCAGCAAAAGGAGATGAGAATCATTACCTGTCCCTGCTTGTGACAGGTTGATATATCCATCCTGGAAAGTAGATCACCCGATAAAGGCGGATGCTCACCAGATGGTGGAAGTGCAACCTTCCCACCAGTAGATTGCTTCCCCAACATAAGTTGAGGATCTTCTGGTCGAACAGACACCGCTTGCCGACCAGAAAATCAATCACCCAAACAAAAGCAGGGAGTGTTGGAGTAAAGAACTGAAGGAAGAAAGAATGATGGCTCATCTTCTACCTTTGCTCTGCTAGAAGATCCTTCGTCAACCTTGGGTTTCTTCCTTGAAAGGGGTAAATCTTCAGGCATTTGAAGCTCCTGCTTGAGAACTTCCTCTTCATCACTTTCAATCTCGATGATGTTGTGATCTGCCATCGGGAGGTGTATGAAGAGAAGAATGAAGGTGACTTTAGAAAAAACTTAACCGTGAGAAGAAATTGTGGAGCTTTACAAATTCAAAGACCCGGTATTTATAGCCGCCAAGGTGATAGTTTGCATTCCAGGCGCCTCGGGTTTTTAAAAAAAGCATTTACAATTTTACCTCAGGTTAAAAAACATTTCAATGGCGCCATCATTATCTGTCACGTAATGCCCAGAGCCCGCCTTGGGGAACCAACCGTCCTACTTAGTGCGCCACTAAGCAGGGGATTTGAAGAGTCGGGTTAAAAATCCGATGCATGTCTTTAAATTCAAAGAAAACACGTCCCTTCATTTTCTTCGAATTTGGGGGCTAGCTGACGAAGATTGACACCCGAGTCAGTTCAAATAAATGCACTATTGGTTTAAGACAGATTCGAGCCAGACACGTGCCTGGCGGTGCGAACTCACGTTATTCTGAGAAGCATCAGTCCGAGGTCACAGGCTTTGCGCGATCAGGCCGCAGCTAATCCGCGGTCAGGGATTCGTGTGCTATACGCAAACAGAATGTCGGAGATGTTGCGCGGTCAGCCAACATCCCGCGGTCAGAGCATTTTTTACTAGGGTACTTGCGGTTCATCTGTCTAGCTGTCCCTATAGCAGGAATATCCCAAGTATCCCAGAGATTCTTCCACATGGAAGACCAACCGTCAGGAGGTTAATACGTGCAATTATCCATGAATAACACGTGTTAAACTTGCGTGGAGGTTAAAGAGCGGTTCTCTAAAAACCGCATCCAACTATCCAAGCAACTGTCTGATGCGGTTACGACATAGCACCCTTTCGACCAGTATAAAAGGGTGGCAAGATGCATCAAACAGAGGGAGAGATCAACGTCTCTAATACAAGCGAGATACAACACATCTCAACCGCTCAAACAGCCAAGTCTACGGCCTAGATTAGATAGTATTTACAAGCCTCCTTGGCTTCCTTCTGTACACTTACATAGGAAAAACCCTTCGCCTGTGAAGGTCTTTTCCCGTCATCTTGTAAATCTTTATTACGTATAGTGAAATCCCAACAGGACGTAGGGCTATTACTCCCACCATCGAGGGCCTGAACCTGTATAAACCTCTCTGTGCTCCTGTTCTCCATATTTCTACATACCTTCCCGGAGGGTCATCTTAAAAGGTCTCGCTATTACAAATTTTGCATAAGTTCGGCTAAGGACCCCGAGTCCGAATCGTCGACAGCTGCGACTATGGATATTTCGATCATAGAGGTCACAGTCACAGGCTTCGGCCATCTTCCATGTGGTTTGAGGGTTCTCAGCACGTTTCCTTTTGATGTAGATTCATCATGGTTTGTTCTGCAAGTTTGTTCGTTTTGAGAGTTCTTGGCATGCTGCTTCATAGCTTCATCAAGCTTGATCTAAAAATTGACAACACTTATGATAAACAGGTTAGTTCTATCCGTTGTCATTAGCCATTGAAACTCTAAAGCTTTATCAAACTCCCTCAAGCCCTAAGCGGGTTTATTTTCAACAATCTCCCCACAGAGTTTGTACTCATTAGTTTCGAGGGTTTCCAACTCATTTCTTTTGTCATGGATTCATCATGCTTTGATCTGCAACTTGACAATACTTACAATAAACATGTTAGTTCAGTTTGTTGTCATTAACTCTGTTCGTTGTCATTAATCACCGAAACTATAAACCTTAACCAGGCTTATATTCAACAATCTCCCCCTTTTTGGCAATTTGGACAACTTGAAAAGCATGATGCATGAATACAGGATAAAAAGCATAAGAGGAGTAATTAAAGAACAATAGTTCGAAAGACTCCCCCTGACTCATAAATTTTCTTGAGTTATGTGCATTAAGAATATCATGCTTTCTTTTATCTCTCCCCCTATTTCATATATATCTTCCCTAGTCAGTTTCTAATAAAATGCTTTTACAATTTTCCCCCTGTTTGCATATCTCTCCACATAATGGTATGTATTGAAAAGCATAAGTATGGGATTAAAAACATGAGAAGAGTAGTTTGGAAAACTTAGCTGCCCTTCAAGTTTATGATTACCACCATGATGCTTTTTCTTTTCATTTTCATATCTCTCCCCCTTTCATGCTTGATCTTTCCTTCTTACTGTCCTCCTATGGCATTTCTTACTGTTGTACCATGCTATGTCATTTCTCTCCCACTATGGAGATGCCATTCTTTTCTCTTTACCATAGCAGCATCTCGCCCTATTAGCATGCTTACATCATGCTTTTTCATATATCACTCCCCCTTTGGCATTAATCACCAAAAAGAGAAGTGATCGGGGTGCTTTTATTCTCTCCCTCTATACCAAAAGCCTAAAACTTGAATGAAGTTAGCACTTGATACATCAATGTATAAGGGAATTAGAGTTAGAAGAGGGTAATCAGAGCATTTTTGACACCAATCAAAGAATTTAGGTATGATTCTGCGACCAGAGTGAAAACATACGACCAGGGATACCACAAGAATTATACTAGTGGTCGCAAGAGATAATGGAGATAAGTTCATCGACCAACCAGTTTTCAATAGAACAAGATATCTTTGTGAAAAGTTTGGATTTGTATGAGTATGCAATGCCATATCAAGTCTAGATATGAAGAGAAATTTGACTCAGATAGCCAGACTCACAATATGCAAGTTCTAGATATTTTCAAATCAAGAATAATCTTTCAGTAACCTTTGAAAATGAATAGATTTGAGAAACACAGGTCGTTTGAGATAAAACTTAGCATGAATTTTATTCAAGGGTAGGAGTTTCAAAAGCTTTTATGAAGAAAGATTTTGTCACAACTCAATTTTCAGATAGAAGTAATCTTTTGAAACCAAAAACAAGATTCCCCGAGGTCTCAGATTTTGCCAAAGATAACATTTGAGCTTGAAATTCAGTTTTCCATCTTTCAGAACTATGTTTCTGAGAATTTTGGAAACTTTCGACCAGATGAACACAATTTCTACAACCTTTCATATTTATTCATCTTGACACAAGTATAGGGTATAGCAGCTTTCAATGAATTTGAAATAATCCCCCTTGATGTGTCATCTCACTTTTAATGAAAAAGACAGTTTGATGCACAGTTTGATCTTTGCAAATGAGAGAATTCAAAAGATTTTAACAAAGAAATCAAAATAGTGAGAATCACAAAATAGATTTCTCTTTTGAAAGGTTGATCAAGAGAGTTAGAACAAGTAGAAATGAGGAATTAAATGACATTTGTAATGTCAATAACATTCAATTCATTGCGTAGCTTGCAGAATCTAGACTCATGTAAGGGCTTAGTGAAAATGTCTGCTAATTAGTGCTCGGTTGACACATGACTAATCACTATATCCCCTTTGGCCACATGATCTCTCAGAAAGTGATGCCTGACATCAATGTTCTTTGTGCGAGAGTGTTGAACAGGATTATTAGCTATTTTGATAGCACTTTCATTATCACACAGTAGAGGCACACTACTCACTTTTATTCCATAATCCATCAAAGTTTGTTTCATCCATAAAAGTTGCATACAACAACAACCAGCTGAAACATATTCGGCCTCTGTGGTCGATAGTGCAACTGAGTTTTGTTTCTTGGATGACCAAGAGACTAATGATTTTCCTAGTAAATGACATCCACCAGAAGTACTTTTTCCATCAATTTTACATCAAGCATAATCAGAATCAGAATATCCAAGTAGATCAAAATTTGTATTCTTTGGATACCAAAGTCCCACATTTTGAGAGTATTTCAGATATCTAAGTATTCTCTTTACAGCAATTAGATGACACTCTCTAGGTGCAACTTGGAATCTAGCACACATGCATACGCTAAACATGATATTTGGCCTGGATGCAGTAAGATAGAGCAACCTACCAATCATTGAACGATATTGAGTGAGGTTTACAAGTTTACCTCCTTCATGCATGTCTAGGTGACCGTTGGTTGCCATTGGAGTCTTGATCAGTTTGGCATTCTCCATGTCGAAGCATTTGAGTAAGTCCTTAACATATTTGCTTTGACTTACAAATATGCCTTCTTTGATTTGCTTAATTTGAAATCCAAGGAAGAAACTTAATTCGCCAATCAAGGACATTTCGAACTCCTTAGACATCGTTTCACCAAAAGCTTGACAGAGTGATTCATTAGTAAAGCCAAAAATAATGTCATCAACATAAATTTGACATACAAAGAAATCATCTTCAATAATTTTGGTAAAAAGTGTAGTGTCAATTTTTCCAACTTTAAAACCTTTTGAAATGAGAAAATCTCTTAGTCGCTCGTACCAGGCTCTAGGAGCTTGTTTGAGACCATGAAGAGCTTTTGAGAGTTTGTAAACATGATTTGAAAATTTTGGGTCTTCAAAACCCGGTGGTTGCTTTACAAACACAAGTTCAGAAATCTCACTATTTAGAAAAGCACTTTTGACATCCATTGGAAACAATTTGATATCAAAAATTGGATGCAAATGCAAGTAAGATGCGAATGGCTTCTAATCTGGCTACAGGTGCAAAGGTTTCATCAAAATCTAATCCTTCAATTTGTGAATAACCTTGAGCCACCAGTCTAGCCTTATTTCTTATGACTATTCCATTCTCATCTTGTTTATTTCAAAAAACCCACTTTGTACCTATTATGTTGTGATCGAGTGGTTTTTCTACAAGTGTCCAGACATTATTTCTAGCAAAGTTATTGAGTTCATCATGCATAGCATTTACCCAATCAGGATCTGCTAAAGCCTCATTTATGACTTTGGGTTCAAAGCTAGAGACAAATGATGCATGCTCGCAAAAATAAGAAATATGAGAACGAGTTTGGACGCCCTTACTAACATCACCCAAGATTTGGTTTCAGGGTGATCTTTGGTGATCGTTTGATGAAGCCTCGGATTTTGAGATACTTGATCATCAATTTCCTCAGTCTCTGGTTCAAGGTCTTCTTGAGCATCATCAGTCTAAGTGGTCGCAAGCTCCCGAGCGGCATCAGCATGAGTGGTCGCAGGCCCTCGCGCGACATTAGCTTGAGTAGTCGCGGGCTCTCGAGCGACATTTGCCTGAGTGGTCGTGGGTGACTTATCTTTTGGATTCAATGACTTTTGTTCTTCATTTTTGGGTTTGATATCCCTAATGGTCATTTCCTTCATGACTTCCCTCAAGCCATTGTTGCCTACATCATCAAAATCCTCATGCTCTCCTTGAGAGCC
Source organism: Pharus latifolius (assembly GCA_019359835.1). Classification (NCBI taxonomy): domain Eukaryota; kingdom Viridiplantae; phylum Streptophyta; class Magnoliopsida; order Poales; family Poaceae; genus Pharus; species Pharus latifolius. Next base: position 48,637,347 of record CM033319.1, on the reverse strand, counting down.
ATTAGATTCATCAAATTCAACATTGCAAGATTGTTCAATGCATTCTATTGTAGTGTTGAAAACCCAATAATCTTTACTAGTGGATGAATAGCCAACTAGAAAACCCTCGTCAACACGTCTTTGAAATTTTCCAAGATGTATGCACTTTTTAAGAATATAACATTTGCAACCAAAAATTCAAAAATATGAAATGTTTGGTTTTCTTCCAACAATCAGTTCATAAGGAGTTTTATTCGGCAGCGGATGAGTATAGATGATTGATGGCATAACATGTTGTGTAAACTACCTCTGCCTAAAACCGGGTAGGCCTTTTGTATTTATTGAGCATTGTTCTAGCCATTTCGATCATTTGTCCAATTCTTCCATTCTACAAAACCATTTTGCTGAGGTGTGTAGGGCACAGAGAATTCATGTTTGATTCCAGATACATCACAAAAAATCAATAAAATCAGAATTTTAAATTCTCCACCATAATCACTTCGAAGTTTCTTGATAGAGAGTTCAAATTCTTTTCAGCTCTTTTTGCAAATATTTTAAAACAAGATGGGGTTTCAGATTTGTGTGCCAAAAAGAACACCCAAGTAAATCTGGAGAAATCATCAACAATGATGAGCAAAAACTACTTCCTCCAATGCTTTGATGTTCAGTAGGACCAAATAAATCCATATGCGAAAGTTCAAGGGGTCTAGATATGGATAAAACATTTTTAGCTGGATGAGTGCTAGAGACTTTTTTTCCATCTTGACAAGCACTACAAAGCTTGCTCTTTTCAAACTTCACATCTTTCATTCCCAAAACTAAATCCTTTTTCAGAAGCTTTAGCCAGCCCAAAGAAATTTTAGCTACTAAGCAAGTTGAAATGCAAGAGCTTTTTTGAGCTGAAATTGACCAAATACAAATCTCCATAATGAAAATCTTTGAAAACAAGAGATTTGTCTTTTATGCTTTCAATGATAACTCCATTCAGTTCAAATATGCAATGAAGATCCAACTCACAAATTTTTGCAACCAAAAGAAGATTGAAGTTTAATGATTCAACAAGCAACACATTTGAGATGGAAAGGTTGTTCAAAATTGCAACTTTACCTAGTCCAATTACTTTTCCTTTGTTGTTGTCTCCAAATGTGATTTTGTCCACATCACTACTTCCCTGATAGAGAGAGGTGAATCTGTTCCCATCACCGGTCATATGTTGAGTGCATCCACTGTCGTGCCCCAGTGACTTCCACTGGTTCTATAGTTCACCTACATCAAAGATATTAGACACATTTAGGTACCCAAACTTGTTTGGGTCCTTGGGAGTTAGTGATGAGGGTCTTAGGCACCCAAATTTTCTTCTTGTGATCATTCAAGAATGGTGCCCCAACAAATTTAGCTACAGTTCGACCATTTGTAGATTTCTTAAGCATGTAATGAGCATGATAATCTATGGTTGCAGCTTTAATAGCAAATGGGCATGGTTCAAGTAGATGACCTGTACCATGGCATTTGTGATAGAATTTATTGCAAGCCTTAACAAAAATAGTTTTAGATGTTGCTTTCTTTCTTTTATGAGGATCATAGACTAATCCTTCTTTTCAGAATGAACATCTTTGCTCACCTAAAAGTTTATCAAGGGTTTCTTTTCCTTTAAAGCATTTGACTAGTCCCTTGTTTAACTTTTCAACTTGAGCTTTTAGGTATAAATTTTCTAGTATGACATCAGAGATATTATAAGCATTAGATAGCTCACCATTCTTGTCATCTAGATTTAAGTTATCAAAAGTGGTCGAAATAGAATGAGACATGACAGGCTGGATTTTCTAAGATATCACATGTAATGCCTATATCGACCTTGGACTCTGAACTAACAAAATCTTTGAGCAATAAAGTTTCATGAGTGTCCTTTAGATCATCATATAGGGTATTTAGTGAGGAATTCTCTTTTCTTAGAATCTTGTTTTCTTTTGCTAGTTTGCTAAGAATTTCATTTTGTTCCATCACCATTTCAATAAGCTCATCATAAGAGGGTTCAAAATCTAATACCTTTGCATCATCACTTGCCATAAGACAAAGAGATGACTGGTTGTTTGAAGACATGCATTTCCCAATTGCAACTCCCGCCATCTTCTTGGAGTTGGATGGTGCTTCATTGTTGGAGTCGGAATCTTGAGATTCTGAGTACCTTTCGCCAAGGCATGCTTCACCCTTTCCTTTCTTGTTGTAGAGCTTCTTAAAGAGCAGTTTCTTGCCCCTTGATCCTTTCTGGTCATCTCTCTTGTCGTGTGAGCTTTGATTATCACTTCTTCTGTTCTGGCATCTGGAAGAATAATGCCCCTTTTCATGAAACTCATAGCAAGTGATATTCTAAAAAGACATCTTATTGTGTGATCCTTCCTTGTTGAACTTGTTGAGAAGCTTTCGTGTCTTTCTTACGAGGAGAGCTAGATCACCATCAAAGGCTTCATCTGAGCTGTTGTCTTGGTCTCGGATCTCTTTGACCTTGGCCTTGAATGCCAGATTCTTTTTCTTTGAGCCCAAAGCTTCTTCGACCTCTTTTCTTTCCACCTCTGCATTTCATGAGTGATAAGAGTACCCAACAACTCAGTGGGAGTTGTAGATGATAGGTCCCCATTAATCAGCATGGTCACAATGGTGTTGAATCTTGATGGAAATACCATGAGCATTCTGTGCATCACATCAATGTCTTAGAACTTGATACCTAACCCTTTAAGATCATTGATCAGAAGATTTAGTCAAGTGAACATGTCTCTCACATTTTCATTACCAAGCATAACAAAAGAATTGTATTCTATGTTTATTTTAATGAGCCTAGCTTCCTTAACCTTAGAGGTTCCTTCATGGATAACTTCTAAAGTTTTCCACATTTCATGAGATGTGTCAAGGTTGCTTATTCTATTAAACTCATTTAAATCTAACCCATTAAAAATAGCATTTTTAGCTTGAGCATTAGTTTGGAGGTTTTTTGTTTCCAAGGGTGTGGAGTTTTCCATGTCCAAAGGGGCTCTAAAGCCATCTTTGGTGACTCTCCAAGCATCTAAACTAATTGACTCTAGATATACTGCCATTCTAATTTTCCAATAGATATAATTTTCTCCTTTGAAGAAGGGAACATTCCCATTGTAAGTTTTCTCTACAGAAGACATCTTCTCTCAAGACGGTAAAGTCTTAAATCTGAGAAACCTTGCTTTGATACCACGTGTTGGTCGAAGGATGTCAACTAGAGGGGGTGAATAGGAGATATTAAAAACTAAACACAAAAGATAGTTTCAAATTCGATCACAATTATCGAGCACAATTGATTGATATTAGTACAGATATTGAAAACAAGAGTTCTGTTCGAAAATCAAATAGCACACATGATCTGATCGAAAAACAACTTAGCAGTGGAAATAAGACTTTGAGTAAAACAGAGTAAGAAAAGATAATCGATAACACGATCAATTTTTTCTAAGGTATCGGAAGTTTGCCGACTTCCTCTAGTCCTCGTTGAAGCACTCTTACACTAGAGTATTGCCTCAAATCCACTATTGGATGCTCTTCTCCTCACAAGATAGGTGAGCACCGAACCTTCACAACCATACACCAGACCTCTCCGACAAGTACGGCCTGTGGAGAGATCGCATGTCTCTACTGGTCGTCTAGGTGACGATAATCACCAAGAGTAATAAGTATATCACAATCCCTTGATCTACTTCGTACACCCGAAGCTCAAGATGCTATGCAATCACTCTTTGATCTAGGAGGATCTTCGGGTTCTTCAAGTCGAATACTTCAGGTCGAGTTCGGAAAGGATTTGCGACCTCAGAAAGGATTCACAACCTCAGAAAGGGTTCGCGACCTTAGGAAGGATTCGATCTTTGGTCGGATTGTATTCCGATCAATATATATATAACTGAGTCTTATCTGTTTAGGTTTAGTTAGTTGTCTGAGTCTAATATGTTTAGGTTAATCAGTTATTGAGTCTGATATGTATTCATACGATTAGACTATAAATACTTTGTAATAGTTTTAGTTTAGATTATCGAGTCTATATTGAAGTTATTTAAGTCTTAGACACATAGTTCCTTGACGTAGGCGAGTGTGTCCTATTATTCGACGTGTACAAGATCCCACTTTTCAATAAAGAGTTGTGCTATCTTTGAACTGTGTTTTCAATCAACTTTGGTTTCGGTAATTTCGAGTAAGATCCTGTATTCCGCATATTAGCATCTGATTGAATGTAGACAAGCCGTCTATATCTCAATCATAGCAAAATAGTATCTGGTCGAGTATAGCCAAAACTTGGTCTATACCGTAATCAGATCAAGTTGGTATCAGAGCAACTATCCTATCTTGTGGATGGTGAAAACTCGCTAGGGTTACAAAACCTCCGGAGAAACTCCGCAAGAAACTCTTGTAGCTAAAGGTCATCATTCGATGATTCCTACAGTCTCATCTCCGAATATGTCTGACGATACCTTCGTTCAAGCTAACCTAGCCGAACAAGTGGCTAAGCTCTCCGCCAACATGGATACCATGCTTGCTTGGATTAAACAGCAGGCCATGGCTGTATCGTCTGAAGTTGATGCTTCAAAATGCAACGTTAAGGGCGTGAAGATTGGTGAAGACTTGCGCAGGCTAGATGAAGATGAAGATGAAGACAACCATAAGGCCGACGACCTCGCCAACACCTCCTTCACTGGCAGATCTTTCAAGGTCGAAGCTAAGGTTGATATACCCATATACGATGGGGTGATCGATGCTAAGAAGCTGGATTCTTGGATCGACCAACTTGAGACCTACTTTGACCTACGAGGGTTCAGTAGCGCTCAAAAGGTGAAATTCACACCTTTGAAGATGAAAGACCACGCCAAGACATGGTGAAGCTGACGACCTTGCATGAGGTCAATTCAAATGACTCATATGACAAGAATTCTACCCAATGGGTTATCTCAAGGAGAGATGGGATCGTTGGCACAGATTATATCAGCACTGCGACCAATCTGTCTAGGATTATACGATGGAATTTCGGAGACAAGCAATGATCATTGGCATCTGCTCTCTAATCCTCAAGTTTTTCGAAAATATACGTCTGGACTTCAGAAATCGATCAATGCTGAGCTAAGCCTGTCCGGCGTCTAGGACATCACGACTACGAGCACAACTGCTATAGCGATCGAGAAGAAAAATAAATCCTGCAATGACAAGAAAGATAATTTGACCTCGTCAAAAGGAAAGTTGAGTCCGAAGAGGAGTAGTACTCCAAAGTCTAGCACGAGCATCTCTTGTGATCATTGTCATGTTGCCGGGCATACAAAGGATAAGTGCTATAAGCTCCATCCTAAGCTTCGACCAAAGAGAAATGGACCAGGGAAGAGAATAGCTACAGCTACTACGGTTACACCCAAAGAAGGAGTTGTCCAAGTAAATTCGGTCGATGAGGCGGATACAACCTTTTTTCTGATGGCAATACCAAAGAAGAAAGGTTCAGATTCATGGTGGGCAACGGTACGTTGCAAATTGACCTAGATAAGGTAAAAGTGATTCGCGAGTGGCCTCGACAGTGAACAGTTACGGAAGTGTGTAGTTTTGTGGGAGCATACCAATACCTTCGGAAGTTCATACGACACTTCTCGATAGTGCCTTCTCCGTTGCATGCATTAACCAGGATCGACTAGAAGTTTGAGTAGACAGGGAAACATGAGGACACGTTTCTCTTGTTGAAGAAGAAGATCAGTGAAGCTGCTGTGATAGCTTTGCCGAATCTGCAGAAACCATTCGAGCTAGAAACTGATGCCTCAGGTTATGCAATGGGCACTGTGCTCATGCAAGAAGGTCGACCAGTAGCATATCACTCCAAGTTATTCCAAGGAGCTTAGAAGAACTATCCGACTTACGCCAAGGAGTTGTGTGCATTGCATCATGCCGTAAAATATTGGCGGTGTTACCTTTTGGGTCAAGAGACTGTTGTCCACACCGACCACCAACCTTTGCAATATTTGCAAACTCAATCGAAGCTAGCTCGACATATGAAGTGAATGTCGTATCGACAACAGTTTAATCTGGTTATTAAGTACAAGAAGGGCGTACACAATAAACAGGCTGCTGACATGTTGTCACGACCACCAGTTATGACCCTCTACTTATCAGTGTTTATGCAGATCAAGCCCTCATGTCATGATGACTATGCCACAATGTACAGTGGAGATCCTGACTTTCAATCAGCACTAGCTGAGCTTGAAACAGGGAAACCTATGGAGTTTGTTCGGCGAGGACTCTTGTACAAGGGTAATTTACTTTGTATACCTCATGGAGCACCTCATATTCAATGGTTGCGAGAAGCACTTACATCAAAGGTTGCTGGTCACTTTGGGGTTATGAAGACTTTGTAAAATCTTCACCGACATGTGTTTTAGCCGCGGATGTAGTAAAATGTGGCTAGTTTTATTCGAGGTTGTGGTCTTTGCAGCATCTCAAAATCGGCAAACCAAAAATTAGGTTTATACACTCCTTTACCAGTTCCGTCACGACCATGGAAAAGCATATCCATGGATTTCTTGGGATGATTGCCTAAGAACCAACATGGCAATGACTATCTCTTTGTGTTCATTGGTCAGTTCTCCAAAACGATAATTCTCATACCTTGTCGAAAGATTATCACGGGAGAAGCGGCTCGGGTATTCTTTCAGCACATTTGGACACATTTCTGACTGCTAACTTCTATTGTGTCTGATCGTGATACCCGGTTCCTTAGCTACTTTTGGCGATTGCTCTGGACAATGATAGACACAAAGCTAAAGAGGAGTATTGTATTTCATCCTCAAACTGATGGTCAAACTGAGGTGGTAAATTGAACAGTCATTCATCTCTTGAGGGGCTTTAACTCTAAGCATCCAAAGACCTAAGATGAAAGTATACCGTACCTGCAATTTGCTTTTAATCGAGAGTGCATGGTTCGACTGGAAAGTCACCTTTTGAGGTCTATTTGGGATTTCTACCACAAAGTCCATTTGACATGGAGTTTGTGATCCCTACCTCAGCGCAAAACAACAAGGAAGCATCTGATCAGGATTGAGAACAAAATTTTCTGGAAGATATTCAATGGCTCCATGGTGAGGTTGAACAGAACTTGCTGAAAGCTCAACTCAAGTACAAGGCACGACATGATCGGCACCGAGTTGATGCTCAATTCTAAGAAGGTGATATGGTATAGTTATATTTGAGTAAGGAGAGACTAAAAGGTGAAGGTAAAAAGCTTAAACCAATTTGTTATGGTCTTTTTCAGATTTTGCAGAAGATTGGTAATAATGCTTGTCAGCTCGAGTTACCTCCATATGTGGATATTTACTCAGTTGTCAATGTTGAGCACCTCAAACTCTTCGAGCTTTCTATGCTGGATGATGAGTCTGATACCATAGTACCATCTGTTGAAGACTTGGTCTATCAACGAGCAAAAGCTCTACTTGATGACATGATCTTGGAGAAGAAGGTGACGACCACCCGGAGCGGCACATGAGAGTCTTTTTGAATCAAAAGAAAAGATCAACGAGCACGTGCGGCAAAGTGGTACACCCATGAAGATGGTCAATCCCAAGTTCCCTAGTTTTGATCAAGTGGTCGCCAATGGGGATTGGCTCCTTTTCAACAAGAGAGTCATGATCCGGGAGGATCTTCGGATCCTTCAGGTCGAATACTTCAGGTCGAGTTCAGAAAGGGTTCGCGACCTCGGAAAGAGTTCGAAACCTCAATTCGATCTCTGGTCGGAATTGTAGTCCGATCAATATATATATATATATATATATATATATATATATATATATATATATATATATATATATATAACGGAGTCCTATTTTATTAGGGTTAGTTAGTGTCCGAGTCTAATACATTTAGGTTATTGAGTCTGATACGTATTCATACGATTGAACTACAAATTCTTTGTAATAGTTCTAATTTAGATCATCGAATCATTGAATCATCGAATCTAGATCGAGTTATCTAACACATAGCTCATCGACATAGGCGAGTGCGTCCTATTGTTCGATGTGTACAAGATCCCTCTTTTCAATAAAGAGTTGTGCTATCTTTTGAACTGTGTTTTCGATCAACTTGAGTTTCGGTAATTCTGAGTAAGATCCCGTATTCCGCATATTAGCATCAAATCGAGTATAGTTGAAACCCGTCTATACCTCAATCAGAGCAAATCAGTATCTGGTCGAGTATAGCCAAAACCTGGTATATACTGTAGTCAGATCAGTGTAGCCCTAGTAGCTTGATCTATCTAATGCTTTGAAATATAAATGCATATTCGTATAGTTTAGGAGCTAATTAGGGCAGAGTGTGAACTTCACAAATAAAAATTTGTTCCAGTCTACATTGACCGGACAAAATCTGTCTTGAGCGGACAATGTCCGGCCAATACAAATTGAGCCCTAATTGTGCACTAGTTCACTAGAGACAAATGAATTTATCCGGGCACAACTTGTCTGATATGGTCGGACAAAGTCCGATGTTACCGGACAATATCCGACCAATACAAATACCTGGTCGTGAAAGTAAAAAACTTGGTCATGCCAGTAATAAACCTAGTAAAATCAGTAAAACAAAACCTAGTTGTATTATTACAAAACTTGGTCATGGTTGTAATAGTAAAAATCTGGTCTTAATAGTAAAAAATCTGGTTGTTTCAGTCAAGCAAAACCTAATCATATCAGTACAAGACCTGGTCGTGGTCGTATTAGTACAAAACCTGGTCATACCAGTAAAACACTTGGTCATATTAAGCTTCAGCAAAAACATAACTAGAGATATACATTTGTCCAGCCTATTTGTCCGAAATGGCCAGACATTGTCTGGCTAATACAAAAACAATATATGTGTAATCAAATTGTAACAAAAAACAAATACATTTATCCGAACCATTTCTCCAGCCGAGTATGTATCTGTCCGGCCTTCACAAAATTGTGTCAAACAATCAATGACGAGTGTATTAATTACCCAATGGTCACTAGACACTTGCATTAGCCGGATTATATCCGATGTGGCCAAACAATGTCCAGCATGTACAAACTTTGTCTGAAATTTGCCAAACAGCTAGTTTCAACTCATGAACTATATATACTCCACACTTGTCATTCATTTAACTGTATTAGCACTCAGAATTCATTGTTGTTGCTTGCCAAGTCATTGAGCTCATAAATTCTTGCATTTAGAGCTAGTGCGTTAATTCAATTCATAAATTGCATTAAAAAGCTAGCTTCTAGAAAGAATCACATTGCATCTTGATCTTCAAGAGTTGATTTCCATCAAGTAAAAGTGCTACACTTGTTTCTCTTGGTGATTATTGTCACCTAGCAGGAAGTCCGACGATCACTCCATCGACGGTGCTTGTCGGAGAGTCCTGGAGATTGGGTTTGAAGGCTTAGTGCTCGCTTATCCAGAGAGAAGAGAAACCACTAGTGGAATTGAGACAAGACTCTTGTGTAGAGTGTTTTAACGAGAATTAATGGAAATCAGCAAATTTCTGATACCTCGAGAAAATCGATTGTGTTATCAATTATTTTTTCTCTCGCATTTACATACTTAGGACTTGCACATTGTTATTGAATTGATCACCCTAGGATAGCAAACATTGTTAGTTGTGTTTGCAAATCAAGTTGCTTTCAATCATCTAGTGAACTTGTTTGAAATCTTAAATTGTGATTAAAATTTTTAATACCGCCTATTCATTCTCCTCTAATCGACATCTTTCGATCAACATATATAGCCCACGCAACAAAAACTAGCCATTGGAAAAAATTGGTAGAATTTGCCACAGTCCACCGTTCATTTGAGGGACAATTCACCGGGCGTCCGACAGAGTTCAATAATCACCTCCAACAATCGAAAATATAGCTGTTGCAACAAATTGTACAGACATCCAATGAGAAATCATAGGACGTCTGATAGTACAGAAAAATTTTCAAAGAAAACAGCCACCAGCCATCCTCTAACATCATCTGAGACAAGATATAACCACTGGACATCTAACGAGCCTGCATAGGACGTCTGACCAGAGAATAGATTTTTCAGAAAACTTGCACCAAACGTCCTCTGATGAAACTTGAGCTGGAAAAGTTCACCGGACGTCCAAAGAGCCACTAGACATTCGGTCAGCCTAAGAGAAAATTTCAGCCAGCTGTTTCAGAATTTTAAAATAGATTTCAAAGTCTAATGGATAGTGTATGCATGAGTTCAAGCTTCCACACTAGAAAATCTCAAACCACTGATTTATGACTCTTCTTTATAGTATGATCAAAAATAAAAATAAATTTCTTTAAATTCAGCTGCCTTCACACTTCCAAAACCAGTAAAATCTAGAAAATGTTTATCTTAATCTTCAATTTTACCTTACATATTTTCAATCATTTTTTAGAGGTCTGTCAACATGATTAAGGTGCCCATGAACTCACTTGAAATAATCTTTTCGGACTCTTGATTTCAAACACACTTAGCAAAAATGTTAGTCCAAATAATTTATTGTCATTAATTATCAAAATCAAGAATTGAGAGACCTAGATGCAACAAATAGCATGTCACTTTCCATTTCTTCCATCGAGACTCCCTGCAAAGCTTCTATCCGTATCTTGGTCATTAAAGAGTGTCCTACAAGATGGCTTAGGCACAACAATAGGAGTTGGAGTAACAACTTAAGACTTTTTTCCACATTAGTAACTGATAATTCTTGTGATTGATTATCCATAGATTTGCTAGTTAAGCAAACAACAGTTATTATGTCTTTAACTAGATCATTATTAATCTTCTATTTCCTTCTATAAGACACAAATAATTCAAAAGAGAAAATTTTTGTTATCCATTTGTCCTTCGCTAAAGTTACCTGGTTGTGTTATTCATATTCGTCTTCTACATTCCACATATGGTAATTTTACAGAGAAGAATAGGCTATGCTAGCAAAATTTCAAAAATTTCTACTCAAAAATTAAAGTATTAGATCACAGATTAGATCTTTATGAGCATCAGAAGGAGAGTCGCAGTGGCGATCGCATTTAAAAACCGATTCTAATGAACACAATAATAGAAATAACTCTTCTACTAGTATCCACACGTCCTGGAGTGAAACATCGTGCGCTGATGTGCTATCACCGGCACACAAGACTAGAATTTAGGGGTTACGACTCTAATGGAGGAGGCAGTTAGGGTGGTCTAATACACAACCCAGCCGTGCACGAAGAGATCATTGACCTTGCGGTTCATCTTGTTTCGGTTGACAATTGCTTTATTCTATGCGTAGATTGGTTGGACCCAATTCACAAATTCCGGTCGAGACCTCAAGGTTAGAGGCATCATAGCTCATATTAAAGACTTCTCGAAGGTACGTGGCTTGGTCTTGTTCATTTTGTTTCTTCCTGAATACAAATATGATCTTTCAACAAAGATTTGAACTCTTATAGCCCTTACCACTAAAGGAAAGGCTCGGCGAAGGGAGGGAGATTAGCAGGGTAAGGAAAACGCTTTCGAAGATTGAGATGTCAATTTGTTTTTCATCGAAAAGGAAGAAGGCGAAGAGCTCGCACCTTCGCAACCTTAAGTATAACAATTCCATTTAATAGGTAAAACAATCTTCCATTTCCAGTACATACCACATTTGAGCAATTTCATGATTCATGTTTGTTGGAAAAGCCAAGTAGCTCATACATACAACAATAGCATAAATGTTAATTTTAAGTAGCCTAGGGTACATGGTGTACAAACTGGCAATCAAAGAACGGTTGTTCAAGTTTAGATTGCTAACTACTCAGATTCATTCCAACATATAGTTCTAGTTGAAATAGCCTGCATAATATTTTAAGAATCAAATAAATTAGCAATTACTATATTAGGGTTCTAATATGATCAAGAGTGTGTGACTTACCTTCTTGGTTCGTAGTGTCGATGCCCTAGATCGCAAGTCCTTCGCTCACTTCAAAGGCACCTTGGTTGCAACCTCCATCGAGATAAATTTACACACAATACATAAGCATCTAGAAATTAACAATATACAAGGTAATTATACGTGCATGCAAGAAACATTTGAGTAAAAGGGCTCTGGGGTCGGATGGAGGTTTGATACTTAAGTAGGTGACTCAATTCAGGGCTCGGCCATGACCTGAAAAGGGCCTCAGGGAGAAGAGTAATTTTCACTAATAGTCTTTATTTTATCTCAAATATTTTATACAACTTCTTCTTTTTTTTAATTTTAGCGACCAACTCTTCTTTTTATTATAATTGTTTCAAATAGTTCTCTCCATCTCTCATAATAAAAAATTGAATTGATATCCCACATAGTGCACCAAACAGAAAGAATCATCTCACTTAATATAATTCTTATGAGATGTAAAAAGATAAAATCTTTACTTTGTATCTCAAACTCAAACTCATTTGATCTCTCTAAATATATAATAAGAAAAAATAAGTGGTATCATGTCAAATTATAGTAAATGGCCTAACTTGATCAAATATTTGTTTACAAAATATACTTCATCTAATATACAAGATCTTGAAAAATAATATGTATATATCTAATGAAAATGTCCCAGTCAAAATTGTTGAATATATTTAAATTCGAATGAATATTATCTTATTATAATGCATCATATATACCTAAATTAACAAAACAAAATGTATATTTGTCTCTATATACAAAAATATTCTATTTCCGGTGTAAACTTGCCAAGAGAAAAAAAAATTTGTGGAAACTAAGTTAGAGAGAATAATTTTCTCCCTTTACTATATTCCACACAGTTAAATAAACTTGGTATATTGCATGAGATGTTAATTCAACATTTTGTATTGTAGAAGATGAAAGAGTGGAAATATTTGAAACTATTACAATAAAAAGAGAGTTGATTGTCAAAATTGAAAATAGAGAGAGCTATATGAAATATTTGAGATAAAAAGAAGGGTTAATAGTGAAAATTATTCTGGGAAAATATGGGACTCTGGAGACAGATATTTTTGGACAGATTAAGGGATTTAGCACATTGAACTTGGTGACACGGATGCGAAGAAGAAATGCACAAGAGAAAGCCTCGGCTAGCGGCTGGCATTGGACACGGCTAGGCTGACGGCTAGCACTCGGCAGAAACATAGCACCACCAAAGTGACAGTGGCAGGCCACGCAACAGCGGCGCAAGGCCTGGGGTTTGCTGAGGAAGGGTTGGCGACCGCGGCAGCAACAGCGGTGACGGCCGGCGGTCTCGGCAGTAGATGCATGTCACAGAAAAGAGATCAAGCAGTGATAAGACGACAGCGACGGCGACAGGAGCGCCGGCGACGATGGGCGGAGTCCTCGAGGTGGCAAGATGGTGGTGACACAGTCGGCGACAAAAATGCGACGGCGGAGCATAACGAGCGGCGGTGGTGAAACCAGGAAGTGGCACAGAGGCACTCCACCGACGATTGGCGGAAGGACAGTGGCGGTGGTGGCCACAACGAGCTTTGGACGGAACTTTCAAGGTGGCAAAGGTGAGGCGACGGCAAATTGGCGACGGCGATGTGGCCAAGGCAGCGGACAATGTCGATGAAATCAGGTGATGGCGGCGAAGATGATCGTAGCCATTTCAGGCCAGGCCAACGGGGTGGAAGCATCCTCGTATGATGAAGAACACGACGGACAAGGTGGCACTGACAACCGTGCTATGGCAGCGGCTGGCAATGATGACCTCCTTCGGCGGAAGGGGGTGCATAGTGGCAGGGCGCCTCCGGCCACCATGCTCACCATTGAGCGGCGGGCGGTGAAGGATTGGGTGTGGAGATGCTGGTGGCAGTAGTTCTAGTGAAGAATCGGCCAGTGGTGACCAAATCGATGGTGAAGGACAAGTGCAGCTATGGTGAGAACGAGGCGGCAATTTGTTAATTTTTCGGCGATTTCGCCGAGGCGGCGCCGGGGTTGGCTCATTGGGACTCCAAGAAAACTACGATGGCGACCGACGGCGACGAAAGCGGCGCCGACGAGCGGCACGGCGTTGAGCCAACTCGGGACAAAGAGGGAGGAGTGAAGAACAAGGTGTATATGTGTGGTAGCTGCAATATATATGTGTGCGTTTAACTCAAGAACAAGAAAGTACAAGGAAGCAAGCTGAAATTCAGCTAAGTCCTACGTATTAGGCTAAGCCAATGTGAGTCGGCGCCCACAGATAAAAAATTTTTCAATTGTGCAAGGAGAGAAAACATCGGGCGAGACTTCGAACACTCGAGACTTGATAAGTGGGCCCTACCAACGCCCAGTTGGTCGAGACGCCTGCGTTGGAGTGATCGAGGACGTTTGAGGCCGCGGTTTGTAGGTCCCACGTTTCAACTACCCGTACCTTCCGTATCTGCCTGAGAAACCGAATTTATAGATGGGACCAAGAAAAGAACGGACCCAACTGTCAGTAAGTAGGTAACGAGTACAAAAGTGCGACGCGCAAGGACGCAAACTCCACAAAACGCATGAACGCGTATGGGTGTGCTTGTCTCACGTGCCGCATTCACCGCAAAATTAAACGTTTACTTTCAATGACAGGTGGACTCACCAAGTGAAAGGGGCTACATGTCAAAGGGACGTGCATGTGAGTGCGGAGTGAATTTTTCGTACGGAAAACGTAAAGTAAAAAAATAATTTCGCAAAAAACACAAAAGAAAAAAAATTTGCAAAAATGACCATAGTCGCCAGCCCGGCTGGCGACTTAGTGTTTTCTGCCCTAAGTCGCCAGCCCAGTTGGCGACTTAGGCCACCTCCACTGTCGCCAGCCTAAGTCGCCAACTGGGCTGGCTACTTAGGGCAGAAAACAATTTTTTTCGAAATAATTATTGTTTTATATTATTTCAAAATAGAAACTAATAGTTATTGTTTTATATTATTTCCAAAATAACCAACATAGTTTTGATTATTTGAAAAATGACCCATGTGGTGTATGTTATTTCCACAATAACCAACATAGTTTTGATTATTTCAAAAATAACCCATGTGGTGTATGTTATTTCCAAAATAACCAATATAGTTTTGATTATTTCAAAAATAACCCATGTGGTGTTTTCTGCCCTCTGTGACAGCTGAGGCGGAATGTGTCGTGGTAAAACATAGAAAGGTATATTGAACTACCGCAACCCGCCTAATCAGGGAGAAAAAGAGTCGCGAGGGGTTCGGTTGATTTATTCGTATGTGTCGTGGTAAATTTAATTTGTAGGGTTATCAAAAGTGAGAACTGAACTTAAAAAAATACTGAAAAGTAGAAAGGCTAAATTATAGAAAAACCATGTTTCATGCATACATGTAAACACAAATCATGTTTCATTGACTAAGAAATTAGCAAAAAAAACTAATGTCGGCCCCTCTTCGGACGACGAGGCCGGTCTCGCTGAAACGGTGAGGGTGAGTAGGTGGTGCGTCCCCGCACCGTCCTCTGTGACGGCTGTCGATGTGGTGGTGGTTGGGCGGTCGCCCGATCGAGGCCTGTATCAGGAGGGTCCTGCGACGGCGGAGGCGCATCACCAAGCTGTGCGGACGCCAACTGATGCTGGCTCTGGTGGGTGTCGTCTCCCCTCTGCAACATGTCAGCATAGTCCGCATAGGTAGGGTCGAGGACCACGTCCGGGTCGGCATGGACGGGCTGAGGCGGAATGCAGGGTGGGCGCCTATTGGACGGTGCCGATAGAGCAGATGAGGACGTACCGGCAGGCTCGTGCACCGTACGCTGCGACATGGCAACGTACTCGTCGTCCAGGTCGAACGTGATGTCGAACCTCAGGCTGGAATCGGAGCCGGAAGGGCGCGCAGGGGTACCCTCAGAGATCCGTACACCACCACGCGATGCCACGTCCACGTGAGGTGGAACACCTGAACGGTAAGAGCGGGCCGGGGGCGCACCAAGATAAATAGGGGCGTCGATGGCCGTACCTGACGGTCCGGGTGCATCCTGCGGATGAGCAGCCGGCTGCGACGGCGTCTGAATGGGAGGGGCCCTCGGCGGAGGAGGTGCAACAGATGTCGACGAAGTGGCGGAACTCTCCCGCAACAGCTGCGTCGCAACTCGATGAATGAAGGCGATGGCCTTCCTGTACTCCCCGAGTGTGATAGGTAGACGTGACTCGCCCCGATGGAATAGTGGCTGCGTGGTGGAGGTAATCGCATGAAGGCCGTCAACCTACAAGACCAGAACACAATGGTAAGCAGAAATAACAATAACAAGCAAGAAACCGAGTATTTGTTCGTACCTGGCGGTGCACACGGGATGCGTGGTGTGGATCGTACGTCTGCTGCACACTCGGGGCAGGGATTTCGGCAGGCGTTGGAGCTGGTTGGGCAATGCGAGGAATGGTGCGGCGGATATACCATCGAAGGTAGTCGCCATATGTCCTCGGATCGTATGGCCTATCCTCGCGCACTACATCCATCCCTGCTCTCTCCTCCCAGCGGCGAGTGTACGGAGCCTGCCGATCCTCCCAAGTGAAAGCCTTCTTGCCCTTGCGGGTTTGCCTGCAAGAAAAACAAAAGTGTTAAGTCTTTTTGTGGAGCGAAAACACTATGCGTAGAGATGATCGCGAGTTTACTCATGCTGGGCGTGCGACAACCGATGTGGAGCCTTGACAGGAGGGACAAGCTGATATAAGCCAAACTGCCGCATCACCCGCCATGGAGCGTATACCTCCAACATATGGCTGAAGACAAGAACAAATCGGGTGAGCCATAAGTCCCGGTCCCCTGTACATATCGATAAGATCCCGCCTGCAGCTGTGCTCTGAACGTAGGTGGCCGTCCAGACCCTCCAGACAACACGCGAGGGATGGAGCAGCTCCAGCTCATCACTATACACCCCGTAGCATGCGTGCACCTGGACCGTGGCCCATTGCAGCTCGCACTGCAACCAGCGATCCCCCATGGTCGGGCGATCTGCCTCGTCCTCCGCATCCCTGGGCGGGTACCCCTCCGGCAGCGGCACGGGGACATCAGTGCCGAGCGGTCGTCCTACGAGAAGGTGCTCGTACGACCACAGGAGAATAAGGAGAGGACACCCAGCCATAACTGCCTGCCGGGCACGGCGAACGCAGGCGTCGCACAACGCTCGATACATCACACACAGAACCGCCGAGCCCCAACTGATCTGTGGAATCTGCTCGATCGGCATGTCTGCGAGCATCTGTGCCAGTGGAACAAGCCAACGGTCCACCGTGTCGCCATGCGTACCTGCGAACAAAAACAAACAGGAAGTTAAGATTTAAATGCAGTAAGTAACATACATGTGTATGTACCATGAGTAAGCGTACCAGTGAACATGAAGCTACCAAACAGGTGTAGTAGGTACGCCTCGAAGTGTCGGTTGACTGTCCACTCATCAGCATCTGCTGAGCATATCCGAAAGTGAGCGAGCCAGGCTGCAGGAACTCCCGCGTCATGCTGGAAGGGCTCGTGTCCTAGAGGTAGGGGGTGAAATCTCTGTGTGAATGCCACATCCCACCCGGCAGGAGTGGGTGGTGGTACCCAGGCCTGTCCTCGAATCGGCAGGCCGAATAACATCGCCACATCCTCCAGGGTGATGGTCATTTCCCCCCACCGGAAGTGAAATGTGTGTGTCTCTGGTCTCCATCTGTCCGCCAGAGTAGACACCAGTGATCGATCGTGCCTGAAGGCCTCTGCTCTGGTGATCGTCCTGACAAAAGGAAGAAGTCCCACCGCCCTCAGCCGTGCGATGTATCTCATGTCAAGAGGCCAGGCCGTGCCCGGCGATCGTAGGCGGAACGGCTGAAGCTCCTCTCCGGTCCTAAGGGCTCGAGCTCGATGACGATCATCATAGTACTGATCCAGTAGCTCAGGAAGCTGTCTGCGATCATGAGCCATGTCTGCAAGCAAAAACATTGAGTTAGTACGCCATACGAAATGAGTGACAAACAAACATAAATACACGAGAGGAATGATTACGCATTGCACAACAGTGCTGATTGATTCGCGTTCAGTGCGATCCGGATGCATTAGGACATGTCCTCCTTGTGTGGCCAGGCTGTCGACAAACAGCACACTTTCGCAGCTCATCGCGCTCTGCATTATCCATGTTGTTGCTGATTCGAAGTTTTCGTCGTCGTCCAGGGCCTCTCCGCTCCAAGTGTGGGGGTGGAACATACAAGATCTGCCCTGCTCTGCGTGACAGCTCTCTGTAGTGCTCCTGAGTTCCCCAGACCTCGAAGTCTGCAGTCCATGTTTTAGCGAGGAACCGTGCGCCATAGAAAAGTGATATGTACGTCTCAACTGACTTGTTGTCATGCGCACACGCTGCCATCACATGGGAGCACAGTTTATGCAACAAAGCAGGCTTGTTACAAGTGCACTTCACGCTGTCTTCAAAAATGACACCTTGCTTTCTGATCGACCGCATGTATCCTCCC
The DNA here is from genome assembly GCA_019359835.1 of Pharus latifolius. Taxonomy (NCBI): domain Eukaryota; kingdom Viridiplantae; phylum Streptophyta; class Magnoliopsida; order Poales; family Poaceae; genus Pharus; species Pharus latifolius. The sequence goes on along the minus strand of CM033319.1, from coordinate 48,618,969 downwards.
CCCACGTTCTTACTCTTCAGATAAACAATCCAACTTTGCCTTCTGCTGTTTGGAATGCACTGGGCTGAGTGTTTGTGAGCGGCCGCGGCTTTCATTTCTAAGTACCTCTGCACTTCATGAGGATATTTTGCTGGTGTGACCCCAAGTAGTACTCTTGCAGCTGTACCCCTCTCATGGAAGTATTTAGCAGTGCGATGCCATGTAAATTCCACAATTCCGGTGAGCGGAAGCCCTCACACCCCCCTAAACACAAAGTTGTACACCTCCGCCATATTGGTTGTCATTATTCTGTATCTAACTCCTGCCTTATCGTGCAGTAGTGACCATTTCTCTGGAGCTTTGTCACCGATCCATTCACTAAATTTCTTTGTTCTTGATCTCCGGCTGCGACGTATCGGCCCATCTGAAGTTCCCACGACATTTTCTTCATCCTCCGTCTGTTGCGAACTGCTTGCCTCAGATCTTTGAGCTTTAGCTAGGTCCGAGGTATCTTTCTCTAGCTCGTCCCAAATTCGTTGGAACTTATGGCCCTGGTTCTGATCACACAACCGCTTGAACTTCTTCATCAGGCCTGTGTTTCTGCAGTGTGTGAAAAAGTTGGCCGCAAGATGTCGTTTGCACCACCGACTTATCAAGTCATTCCATCTGTATTGCGGGTCCTCTGTGCGCAACATAAACTCTTTGGCACTCAACAGGCCCTTGTGTCTATCATGGATGACGCACACATTCCGTCTATCCTTCACAACAGCTTGTTTCAGATTTGTAAGGAACCACACCCAACTGTCTGTGCTCTCGCCTTCTACGATGGCGTACGCCATCGGAAGTAGCTGATTGTTTGCATCTGCGCCAACAACTGTCATTAAAGTTCTCTTGTACTTCCCAGTTAAAACTGTGCCATCCACGCAGAGTACTAGCTGCATGTACTTGAATACAGAGATAGTCTGCCCGAATGACCAGAATATACGCTCCATGTACTCCGCTCCATACACCACGTCACCGTTTGTGCCCACAACTGGCCTATGAACCATGTCCATTACAGTGCCAGGGTTGGTATCGACGATTTGTTGTATCAGTCTGGGCACGTAGTTATATGAATCGTAAAAAGATCCAAATAGCATCTCAAGGCCAAGTTGTTTCGCTCTCCATGCCTTGCCGTATTTAATGCTGTATCCGAAAGTGTCAGCGATTTGAGCGACAATTTCTTTTGGTGCCATGTCCAAATTTGCATGAAGGTTCGCCAAAATCACATTTGCCACAAAAGCCGACGATATATTCCTATGGGTCTGTGAGGCTTCTGTGACCGAACAGTCATGTTCGGTGATTCTCGAAACAACAAAGTGCTCACTATCCTTGTACCGGGCAATACGAACATAAAATCTACATCCCTCCACCATGCACTTCACTGCGTACAGCCGCGGATTTGTTCTATCCATCTTGAAAGAGCGACGTAGTGCAATGGACCACATCGCCATGCCTTGCTTTGCCTCCTCCTTGCTTCGGAAATGTTGTCCTAAAATTAATCTTTGCTCATCCGATGTCGACTCCGAACTGCGATCATCGCGGATTCGTACATTATCAAAACCACTTGGATCTAACCATTGCTGTGGAGGTCCCATCCCACGATAATCTTCTTCGCTAGACGAATCCGCATAGTCTGCATCCACCTCTGAACCTTCGCTGCCTGAGTATTCCATACCCTCGTCTTCACATTCATCGGCGTAAGCCTCGTCCCCAATCCAGAAATACCCACTCACGAACCCTGTGTTCGGGACACTGTCAAATTCCTGTGTTATTGTTGGATCAATGACTGGCTCGGGTATCTCTTCCACCGGTGGGATGTTTAGTACCGTTACATACAACACGCAGTCATCTGGGCCATGAATGGGATTTAACACTCTCCTAACTAGAGAACCCCAAGACCGATCGCCTTTAAGTTTACATAATTTCCAACTACCTGTTTCACCAACAGGCACCAACGCTTCTACGACAATTTCATGTTTAGACGAGTCGATATTTAATATGTCCATTACTCGGGTCTTAAGATCCTCAAAATTAACTGCACTAAGATCATTCAATTCCATGTCTACACGATGACAGCTACATAGGTCATCTCCATGTGGTCCGTTTCTGATTACTTGTTCCCCGTGAAAAACATACACTATTCTTCTTTCTGACATTGTCTACGACAAAAATTTAAAATTAATCTTTACTCTATGTATTTTCCACAAATTTATAAAATAGATCTATACTGTAAACTAAATTTCTAAAGCAGATATGTATTTTCCACAAATTTCTAAAACATATCTATACTCTAAACTAAATTTCTAAAGCACATATATATTTTCGACAAATTTCTAAATCAAATCTATACTCTAAACTAAATTTCTAAAACAGATCTATACTCTAAACTAAATTTCGAAAGCAGATATGTATTTTCCACAAATTTCTAAATCAGATCTATACTCTAAACTAATTTTTAAAACATATCTGTATTGCAAATTTATTTTCTGAAACAGATATATATTTTCTATGAATTTCTAAAACAGATCTATACTCTAAACTATATTTTTAAAACAGATATGCATTTAAAATTAATTTCTAAAATATATCTAAACTAAATTTCTAAAACAGATCTATACTGTAAACTAAATTTCTAAAACAGATCTATAATAGAAACTAAATTTATAAAGCAGATATGTATTTTCCACAAATTTCTAAATCAGATCTATGCTCTAAACTAAATTTCTAAAGCACATATATATTTTCGACAAATTTCTAAATCAAATCTATACTCTAAACTAAATTTCTAAAACAGATCTATACTCTAAACTAAATTTCTAAAGCAGATATGTATTTTCCACAAATTTCTAAATCAGATCTATACTCTAAACTAATTTTTAAAACATATTTGTATTGCAATTTTATTTTCTGAAACAGATATATATTTTCTATGAATTTCTAAAACATATCTATACTCTAAACTATATTTTTAAAACAGATATGCATTTAAAATTAATTTCTAAAATATATCTGCATTTTTAATTTTATTTCTAAAACTGATATGTATTTAAAACTAATTTTTAAAACAGATTTAATTAGATAATTTTAAAAAACTTACCGCCTCCTCTTCTTCCTGCTTCATCTTCTTCTTCTTCTCCTTCTCCTTCTCTTTCTCCTCCTCTCCTCTTCTCCTTCTCCTCCTCTCCCTCTTCTCTTCTCTCTTTCCTTCCCTTTCCTCCTCCTCTCCTCTCTCTTTTTTTTTTTCCAGGCCAAATGAAATTTTCCCCTCCTGTGTCGCCACGGCTTGGGGTTATATAGTCCCTTAAATCGCCAGCCCGGCTGGCGACAGAGGAGCGGAAGCCCATAGTCGCCAGCCCGGCTGGCGACTTAGGGTTTTCAGTGCTAAGTCGCCAGCCGGGCTGGCGACTATGGTCATTTTTGTAATTTTTTTTCTTTTGTGTTTTTTGCGAAATTATTTTTTTACTTTACGTTTTCCGTACGAAAAATTCAGTGCGGAGGAAAATAGCCGTTGGAGTAATTATTTAGCCAGTTTCAAATGGAAGTGACTCAAAAGAAATTATCGTTGCAATATAGTTGTTAAAAATATTCGTTGAAATTATTTTAATGATTTCAATGGCAAAAAAATTCATAAAAATTGCTAAAAATTCAGAAAAAATCACAAAATTTTCAGACATCTCCCTATAAATATGAGCATAGTTCATCTCATTTTCACTCCAACACATTTACAAACCATACACTTTCCATTATCCTATCCTTCAAATATTTTTGAAAAATTTTTTCAATGGCTAACAATCTCTCCAGTGATTTTGTTAATTAGTTTGGCAAGTCTAATTTAGATGAGGAGAACACCAAAAGAGCCAATAGTCAAAATCCGTCCAACTTTTAATTCCCTCCCCCACTATATCCGATGTGTTATCCACCGTTTGCACCGCCCCCTCCATATGGTCAACCACATCCGTATGCACACCTTGAGCCGTATGCATAGCCCCCTATGGCCCTTACGGCCAAAATTCTCATTTTGTCAGAATGCCAACCGTCCCTGCACAAATGTCATCTCCGCAACCACCGATAAAAAAATTCCCACTCGACGTCCGCATCAGAGCGGCACTCTCCATAGCAAGCCCCAGGTTGTGATCGACGACGATGACAACAGCGGCAAAGACGAAGGAACCGCTGGAGCACAACGTAAACAAGATGACATTCAACTGAATGTTCATTTAAATTTGAAATTTTGTGGATACAGAGTTTTTTCTATTTTTAGCTTAATTAATTTTGAACAATTTTATTTTTTGTTCTTCTAAATCAGTGTATGGTTGAATAACTCCCTCGACCTGATCGACGAGAACAATCAAAAATTCGACATATACTGGGGGAAGGTCACTGCGACATACAACGCAAGCAGTCTGAGCAATCGCCGAAGAAATGTGAGGCACTGCAAAGACCATTGACAAAAAAGTAACAAGAAATTGTTTAGTTCAATGGCATTTACTACAAGTTGAGGAATGTCTATACTAGTGGTTGTTCAGACGACCAGTTGATGTCGCAGACATGTGAAATGTACGTGAAGGAGGTAGGTCATCCTTTCGTCCTGAAACACTGGTGGAATGTCATCCGTGATCAACCGAAGTAGTGCTGAAATTCTTGTCTTGTGATGATTTTTGTCTCGAATCTAGGTTGTTTCCTACAAAAGAGATCAGAGACACACGATCGAGGATTATAACATTAAAAGTGCAAACAAGGAGCAAATTCACATAAACTAGGCAAAAACATAACAGAACAAGGGGGTTCTTATACAGAAAGTGTCAACAATAGAACTAGCTACACATTCTACAACTCAGTTCTCAACTTTTCAAATTGTGTATTGTTTTAATCCTAATGCGCCAATTAATTTATTGTATTTGCCTTTACTGGAACAAACCAATGTGAATGGGCCTGAATTTGCTAAGGAGAATATTGTATGAATGACTGAACGATACAAGAAGCACACTTATATGAGTTGCAAAAAGATGGTGTTTGACATGAAAACGTAGTGTAGTCTCACCTTCATAAAGAGTAGTTTCCTATACAAAGAAAACTGATTCGTGTGCTCATACAAATTGAGCTACCTTGGTGAGTTTAGTGTCAGCACAACTATTAATGTTTCCAATCTCTCTCCTTTCTTCGGTGCCGATGAAGAAGAGAAATGGGCCACTCTTTGAAGAGGGGAGACTAACGAGGACATGATTAAGAAGACTGGTGAGGACATGATTGAGGAGAACCAAGAAGTAGTGTGTCCAATGACAAGAATTCAATGCCCACAAGAACAAAAATTAGTCCGCCGTTCAACGGCCGCTCAGCGCAGCTTGCCGGAGGCTGTGTCGCCGACACAGCTCGCTTGTGTGCTCGTGCACGGGTGCCACCTCGCACTGCTACTGCCGAGGTGCAGGTGCAGCAATGCTGTGCGTGGTCGTCCCAAGGTCGGTGAACCGCGGTGCCTCGCAGGGCCGTTGCATTACTCGCCACATGTGCACAGCCCAAAGCAAGCGTCCGGCATTGCCAAGCTGGCTGCATCGATTGCTTTGTTGCTCATACGACAGCCAGCCTGGTGCGTCACTACAATACATGGTGGCCCGCCGGTCAGCGGCCCACCGTGCTGCCGCTCCCTGTCATCGGCTACACGCTGTCGTGGTTGCTTAGCTGGCCCATCGCTTGCCGGTCGATGGCCCACCATGCTGCAGCTTTCCGCGGCCGCCATGGCGTGGGGTGTGGGGTGTTGGTGGGGATTGGGAGGTGTGTGGTGGAAATGGGTAGCAAATATAAATAAAGTGGGAGATGGATCTTGCATGCATTCACACGCATCTAGGGATAATATCAAAGATTCAGAATTAGTCATAGAAAATACTTGTCCTTTAAAATATTATGTTATATAAAAACATCAACTTTGAAGCAGGCAGTGGACAGAGGTGAATTCTTCACTTATAGCGAGTAAAAATACCTGCCAGACACCAGATATGTTCTATTGCTCCCCATTGCCATCCCTTGCTATACTTCATACATTGCAAAGTATCTCATTATGAGCAAATTAACCATTGATTCTTGAAGTTGTTTGAATGTGCCGATCAACTTGCGTTTCAGTTTGACAAATCTCAAAACCTATATGATTGTAATTCATGTCCTTTTATTTAAGTTAATGATAGGAAAAAAACAATCAAGCAGACCGCATAGTGGGCCACATAAACTTTTTAACAAACATAGCACGGCCCGTGCTCTACCAGGCAGACTTTTTATTATTATTTTTGGAACTTTTTTATTTAAAAGATAAAAAAAGAATATTTGAAAAATTAGGCTTCTAACATAACAGGCCATGTGATATGCTATTTCACATAAAAATCGAAGGACTTGTCAGATCAAAGTGCAAATATAAAAGTATAATTGGCATCACCAGATAAGTTTAAAGACCCATCGTAAAATTTTATACATTCAGCATTGAACATTACCAACCTCATAACAAAAAAAAAAAAGGTACACAAGTTTAACATTTCTGCACAGTATTATACAACGGTGGTTCACCAAACAGAAACTCTTTTCCCCAGGAAGAACATCCCAGACCTATATTTTTCTTTACAAAAGGAAGGGGATGGGGGGAGGATGTTCAGTTCAGGAAATAGATAAGAATGAACTAATCACATCAGCACTCGCAGTTAAACACAGTGGTTCCAAAACAACTATTTTTAGGCGAGATCTTCTTGACACTATCATGGAGAAATTGGAGCGTGGGAGAAATGTAGGTCCTGTCCATTGTATTTACTTTTGGTGCCTCCAGTATCGTCCTCGGAGGAGATAACGCCCACTGCATTGCCCATATTGCAAGGGGGCGCATGTATATCAACGACCTATAGTGACCGTCAATTGTCCATGCTTCTGGAGTTTGGAACCAATACCTGATATTTTCCCCCAATAATTTCATCATTAGTAGTACAAAACTCATTAAAAATGATAATTCTCTTATTGTAGATTTCTTGTACAAGTCACTAAACCAGTGGTGTATCATACTTTTCCATACAGGTAGGACAAACATTTGTTCCTACGTCTAGTGGCTCCATAAAATGTGTAGCTAAACAAGATGGAGAGTAACCAAATAAACAGAGATGGTCATAACGGCTTTCCAGTGGTATTTTATAGGAACCTGAATAAATGGCAATGACTTCCGTATCTTTCTTTGTAAAATAAGCAGTATACTTGTTTTAGTAAAGAAAAATAGCTAAACGAACAACAACAAAGACAGGCTATGGAGATCTCTATGCTCATATACAACATTTGCTAACCAGTGCCTTCACAACAAAACCATAATGGAACCACCTAACAGCAGAAACAAGCATGTGGGGACAAAAAAGTAGCAGGGTAATAGACTAATAACACTGAAATTTAAGTACAGAAATGAGAGGCTTACCCATAGCCTTCTTCAGACCATCCTGCAATGAAAATGCCTTCTGCAGTAGTAAAAGCCTGATGCTCCATACCATGGAGTAGCATTGTCGCAGCTAAACTATAAGTAACTCCAGTCCAGATTTCTCTTGACTGCATACAGGTCTCATCTACCTTCCCATTTGGATACATACCATTCACTGCTCCTATACGCCCTCCTTTCACCCTCATCACATTATACTCGAATATTTTCTGAAGCGTGCATTTGATCCTATCCTCATCAAATAGAAGAGGTAAGCCCGATGATGCCATATACCACTGTCCAGCCAGCTGATCTGCCTGGATGGACCGGCTACTTCTACTTGTTCCACTATCATAATTGAAATATGAGCCATTCCATAACTTGGCTTCATATATGGGTTTAGCTTTCGCAAACTTCGTCATGCACCTCTCAGCATAAGCATCATGTCCCAGGCTGCGAGCTAGTGCCGCTGCAGCTTGAAGGGCTGCAAGCCAAAGGCAACCACAATAAGCACTTATCCCTCTAACTGTCCAAGCATCATATGTTTGATCAGGAAATCCATCATTCTCAATCATACCATCACCATCACGATCAAACTGTTCCATGTATTCAATAGCAGTACAAACTGCAGGCCAGACATCCCTACCAAATGACATGTCACCTGTTGCAGCAAAATCCCTGTAAACCTGAAGCACAAACTTGGGATTGAGATCTTTCCATCTACTTGTGTCATGTATATTGTATGCATTCAATTCCTGCCATGGATCATGTGCTCCCAGGTCATGGGCAACAGCACCTATGACTTTACGAACACCCCAGGTACCATCAGCAAGAAATTTTATTTTCCTTCTGTCCTCACACAAAACAGCTTTAGCAAAATCACGTTGAATGCTCAATTCAATCTTGGGAAATAGATCCAAAAGAGCAAAAGAAGCATAGAAGTGTACATCATAAGTGCACCACATGAAGTACTCTACTCCTTCCAGGTACAAGAACTTCCCAACATTTTCTTTGTCATCAATTTCAGGTGGAGTAAAGCCAATGAGTGGAGATGTGGAGTTGCGAAGTGGCAAATCATTGTCTTCAGATAGACTTGAATTCAACTTTTCATCACCATCAACCATCAAAGAATCACTATCTGCAAGTAACAAGATACAATCCTTAAATGAGTAATAGGAAAATTACATTATGCATGCAGACATGAAAGAGGTTCTCTTTGGGAGGGGGGAGGGGTACTCTTATCACCATCTATGGGAGTAGATATGATTATATAAGATATAAATAAATTGGATAGTCCAAAATCAGACCAATGGAAATCTGTACTCTAGAACAAGAAACATGTTTTCGAATTGACAATCCTTTCCAATGAAATTTTCAGTTCCAAAATAACTTAATCTAAAGAATCAAGCACTAGTTCACAAGGAACTCTGTATGAACATGGATAGAGGAAGGACTAAAGGAGAAAATACAATACAGATATTGGCTATTGCATTCTACATACTTTATACTACCAATCTCCAAGGAGGGAGTTACATACATATAAAGCTGACGTGGAAGACTAATTTATTCTTAATACTAGCAATTAGGATTTGGACAAGGACATTCTAATAGAAGGCTAGTAAGGTCACCAACTATATGTTATTCTCAAAATATGCAAATTTTACTATATTCAATGGCATGTATATACAAAAAATCCTTCCAAGTTCATTACGATACATGAAAAGCATTATCATCTGCCATAACTGTGAGGGTTCGATATTCAGAACCCATGGGACAATCTAATCAACAGATGGTACAAAATTGACCACATTGATATTCAACCAAAGAGGAAAGGTAAGAGAGAAGAACAAGCATCTGCAAAGATGAGTACCGATCCAAACAGTTCCCCCAGCAACAAGAAAGTACAGCTCGTTAAAGAGAGTGAACTTGTACCTGCAAGAATTAAAGAATAAAAACCAAGCATGAAAACAAACTGTTCTGAAGGTACACGAAGTGAAAGCATAAAATTGAATAAATCAAAATCAGGAAGCAAAATTCTCTTAGAAGCAGTACCATTCTGGAGGCCTCTCATCACGTAGTATTGGGGTCTGCCACTTACCAATCTCCTCTTCCCAATGCTTATACTCTAATGATCAGATCAACAGAAGAATGTCAATGAGTAAGAAAAGTAGCCAGAAATACATCACTAATGGAATGCAGTAGTAGAATCGAACCAGATTCTTCGACTGTGAAGTTTAAAAAACTACCAATGGTATTTATCATAAGTTAAATTAATGACACTATTCAAAAAGAAACAGGATGGCTGTATAATGAACATTTATACAAAACATACTCATCAAGGCATCATTCACCAAGTTTATAGCTGATCTTGGAGAAGTCCCATAGAATTTAGTATATCTCCTGCCAATAGAGCACGGAAATCAAATCTTATTAAAATATATGGAATAGATTGAAATCAACAAGATTTGCAATTTAGTACATAAATTCACATTAACATGAGGGAGAGCTCAAATGAAAGGTAGCAGTGGTATCAACACTAAGCTTTCATTAATAGAAAAGCTGCATTACATCGAATTTTCTCCAGTCAACCAGGTTAGTGTGTAGAAAATGTTAAGGAATAGAGGAAAAACTAAAAGAAGGTGCAGAAAATACAAGTTCCTTCTTGCATTGTGCAACAATGTTTTTTTTAGGAAAGTGCAACAATCTTGAAGTTTGGATTAACTGGATCAACAAGTATTGCTCACAATTCTTCCAACTATTTATGTCAATCGTCACTTAGATTTGCTGTGATTATTGTTAGAGGATATAGGATATTACTATTAAACCCTTACTTTATAACTTTACTTTTCTTTTCTTGGAGACTACTCCTCCTTTGATGTATATGTGACTCTCTTTACCATTAATCAAGTTGAGTTGAAATTATCATCTTCAATTCCTAATATGGTATCAGAGCAAAGTTAGGGTTAGACTCCAATCTCCCACCGTTGTTCACTGTCGCCGGCATCACTGCCTCCCGCCGGAGTGAATCCATCTCCGACGTCCATTCCTCTTCTTGATCCTTTGGTGATTGGACCGTCGCCGTACAATCCCACATATAGATCTATCTTTGCTTCTACTGCAAGCGCAACTATCGCCGCCGCCACTTCTGTCGTCGCTGCCACCTCCATCATCACTGCTGATTCCGTCACCGCCGCCGCTTCCGCCATTGCTATCATCACCGACTTTGAGATCCCGCATTTAGATCTATCCCGAGCCGGAACTGGAAAAGTTAGATCTAGATCTATCCCAAGCTGAGCCACTAAACCGAGCCGAGCCGAGCCAACTTAAAGTGAGCTGACCCGATCCATTTCTGCGTCGAGCCGAGCCGCCAACCCTTTTGCGGCTCTATTCAGTGCATGTATTTTGTTGACGAGAGTTCTAGCTCATCTTCTCCGACTGCACTGAGATCCCTAGCTCCCTCCATGGCTCCTCGTGGATTGCAGCTTCTAGCGATTGTTGTCAAACTCACCGGAACTAACACCTACAACGAGTAGTCATACCTTGTCTCCTCCCTTCTGAAGGCTATGGGTCTTTTCGACTATATCATGAAGACACGGATACCGAGAGTAGGTGCAGAGCTAGAGGCCTGGGGGAGGAATGAGAATCAGGTTCGGTTTGCTCTCCTGCAGAATATTGACTCGCCATCAAGCGGAGCATCTGTCGCTTGCCCTCTTGCTGTCAAAGTTGGACTACCCTTTATGATCACTTTGAGCAGTCCAGCCAGGCGTTGAGGTTCACGCTTCCGCAACAGCTACAGCACCTTCAACTGAGAGAGCTATCAATTGAGGCCTTACACAACAGGATTTCTGAGATATGGCGTCAGCTGGATGACATGGCACCTGCACAGTGCTTCAGTTGCATAGCCTACAAGTGTGCTACTAAGGCAGCAGTCTACCAAAAACAGACAAGGATCTTTGAGTTCTCACTTGTCTTCGTTCAGAGTTTAAGGTCGCTAGATCTTAGATTTTGAACCGTGAGGTGCCATGCACTCTAGAGGCAGCTATGAAGGCTATGATAGCTGAGGAGATTCATCGGTATTCTCACTCTGCTATCACCCTTCCTTCTCATAACGTTCTGGCGGTACATCACTCTTCAGGCTCCTCGGGCTCTCACTAGTCGTCTTCAGGCTCTCGAGCATCAGCTTCCTCTTTTGATCCCAAGAGACAGAAGGCTCACACTCGGACACAGTGTTCCTATTGTCACGAGGGACATCTGCAGATCGGCTGCTTCAAGTGGATTCGTAATGGAAGACCTTCTGTTCCATCTGCTGGCGTTGTTATTGGTGCACCTCCTACTGTTGTTGACATGACTCCAGCACTCACTTCAGCTTTCAATGCTCGTCTACAGCAGTTGATGACATAGTTCCAGCAGCTCTCCCATGCATCATCATCTCCGTCTGTTATCCACACTGCTGTCTCTGCTTCCTCCTACCACAGTTCATGACATAGTCTATTTGGTCCAGTTCCTTCTACCTCAGGTATACGTGATGAGACTAGGGTTCTCGACTCAGGGGCCACTCACCATGTTCAGCTTGATAATTCTGGCCTCTAGGATTGTACCATAGGCAGTGTTAGTTCCAGGATTCAACTGGCTGATGGTTCATCGTTACTCATGCTTCATAGTGGCACTCTCCACACATCTCAGTTTCATATTCCTGATGTTTATTGTGTCCCTAGTCTAGCCACGCGGCTGCTCTCTGTTGGTCAGATTGCTAGTCAGGGCTGTTTTGTGGGTTTTGACTCTTCTGATTGCTATGTGCAGGATCATCGCACAAGGACCCTCATTGGAGTTGGCCATCATCGTAGTGGATCCGATGGGCTCTATGTGCTGGACTATCTGCATCTACCCTCCTGTTCTTCACCACCTGTCTTCTACCTCCATTAGCTCATTATGTTTTGTCTCCGCCAGTTTTCCCTAGTGGCATCATAGGTTAGGTCATCTCTATGGGTCTTGACTATCTACTTTAGTCTGATAGGGTGTGTTGGGTCGTGTCTACCTAGGATTTTGTTTGTACGGGTTGTAAGTTGGGCAAGCAGCTACAACCCCCATATCGGACGAGTCATTCTAGATCTAGATCTCCTTTTCATTTGATTCATTCTAATGTATGGGGTCCTGTCTTTTTTCTTCAAAAGGAGGCCACAAATATTATGTTATTTTCATTGATGATCATACCAGATGACATGGATTTATTTCATGAGACATCGCAGTGAGCTTGTTTTGATTTATGGACCTTTTGCATTTATGATATAGACTTAGTTTTCCACTTCGATTAGAGATTTTTCATTCTGACCCAGGGGAAGTATTTATCTCGCAGTTTTTGGGAGTTCTTAGCTTCTCAGGGTACTCTCTCTCAGCTGTCCTACCCAGGTGCCCATGCCCAGAACAGTGTTGCGGAGTGCAAACACTGTCATATCATTGAGACTGCTCGCACCCTTCTACTAGCATCTCATGTTCCTTCTCACTTCTGCGCAGATGTCGTCTCTACCTCAATCTACTTGATCAATCTACAACCATCTTCTATTCTTTCTGCTCGTAGTCAAGTGAGTGCCTCTTTTCTGCACCGCCGCACTATTATCATTTTCAGGTGTTTGGTTGTACTTGCTTTGTTCTCCTTTCTTCCAGGGAACGTACAAAACTGACAGCTCAGTCAGTGAAGTGCGTATTCCTTGGCTATAGTCTTGAACATAAGGGCTATCGTTGTTAAAACCCCTCTACTCGATGGATCAGATTCTCTCATGATGTCACTTTCATTGACGATCAACCGTTCTATCTTTAACCCCCTTCTCGTTCCACCACTGATGTCTCATTTCTTTACTTTCCTTCTAATCCCTTTGGTGAGACATCTCCACCTCCACCTTTCTCGGACCTACCACCTACTGAGACACATTCACCTCCCACAGACTTGCCACCAGCTAAGCCATCTCCTCCCTCTACAGATTTGTCACCTTCCTCTCCGCCCAGACCCTCGAGGTCTCTTCTTTCCCTTACCACTACTCCACCCGTCCTCGTCCTTCCTCTAATGATCCAGCACAAGAGCCTACTCCACTTGACCTAGCATCCACTCCTATGGTCTCTTGCGATGATCCACCACCACCTGAGGCCCCAACTGTAGAGTTGCCCTAGTCTCGGTATCATTTGTAGGATCGCTCTACTATTGCTCGACATGACCGTTTTGGCTTTGCTGGCGTTTGTCATGTACAAGAGCCAACTACTTATTGGGAGGCAATTAGTAGCCTAGAGTGGCACTCTGCTATGGCTGAGGAGTTTAATGCTATAGCCCAGACTTCAACTTGGGAGCTTACACTTTGTCCATCACATGCAGTTCCTATTACCTGCAAGTTGGTTTTCAATATCAAAATCAAGGTGGATGGTACTGTTGAGCACTATAAAGCACATTTGGTAGCTCGTGGTTTTTAGCAGGAGTATGGGCATGACTATGAGGAGATATTTGCTCCAGTTGCTCACATGACAACTGTTCGTACTCTCATTGTTGTCGCTTCTGTGCGTGGTTGGACTATCTCTCAGATGGACGTCAAGAATTCCTTTCTGAATGGTGATCTACATGAGGTCTATATGCGTCCACCACAAGGTCTAGACTATCCATCAGGTTATGTTTGCCGCTTACGATGAGCTTTATATGGGCTCAAACAGGCTCCTTTGAGCTTGGTTTGAGCGTTTTCAGCCGTGATTGTTACAGCTAGCTTTACTCCTAGCCATTATAATCCAGCTATGTTTGTTCATGTGAGCCCTTGGGGACGGCCATCCTTATTTTATGTTCATGATATGCTGCTTACTGGTTATGATCTTGTTCATAAAACCTCTGTCAAGGCAAAACTCAATGCGCAATTCCTGATGTCTGATCTTGGTCCACTCAACTATTTCTTCGGCATTGAGGTTACCCATTCATCTGATGGGATTTCTCTTTCCTGGCAGCGTTATGTTTTGGATCTTCTTTCTTGCTCTGGTGTCACTCGAAACAAGACTGCTATCACCCCAATCAAGTTGCACTTACAGCTGCGCTCTACCAATGGTACTCCTCTTTCAAATCCATCCAGGTATCAACAGATCGTGGGCAGTCTTGTTTATCTTGGTGTCACTCGATCGGATCTCTCATGTTGTTCATGTCCTCAGCCAATTTGTCAGTACCCTAACCTCAATACATTATGCTCATCTTCATGTTCTACGGTATCTTCGAGGCACTTCTTCCTGCTGCTTGTTCTTTTCCAAGACCAACCCATTGTAGTTGCAGGCCTTTTATGATGCTACATGGGCCAATGATCCAACTTATTGCCGTTCAGTCACGATTAGTGCATTTTATCTTGGTTCTTCTCTTCTTACTTGGAAGTCTAAGAAACAGACTGTTGTGTCTAGATCCAGTGCATAGGCTAAGCTCCACGCTCTGGCAGCCACTACAGCTGAGATTGTTTGGCTTCGATGGCTTCTGACTGATCTCGGTGATTCTGTCACGACGGCTACACCTCTGTCTTATGACAACACCAGCTCAATTTGATCGCCAATGATCCTATGAAGTATGAGTTCACGAAGCATATTGGGACTGACGCCTTCTTCACTCGATCTCATGCTTAGCAGGATATCATTGACTTGTGCTACCTTCCTTTGGAAATGCAAGTTGCTGACCTCTTCACTAAGACCCAGACTCGACACCAGTTTTCTTTTCTACTATCCAAACTCAGACTGTTTGATCTGCCTGAGTTTGAGGGGGGTGTTAGAGGATATAGGATATTACTGTTATACCCTTACATTATAACTTTATTTTTCCTTTATTGGAGGCTACTCCTCTTTTGGTGTATATATGACTCTCTTTACTATTAGTCAAGTTGAGTTGGAATTATCATCTTCAATTCATAACAATTATCACCAAATATAAGATGTAAAATGCGCACAAGTTACCTGTAGTATGTACTTCCCTTCTTAAATTTAACCCTGGGAGAAGACCAAGCCAAGGCAAATACAATTGTGCATCTTCCATGTGGTTCTACCCAGGTGGAAGCAGAAACTGCTGCACAAACAGTATCTCCCAGTGAAGAAGGCATGCTTGGACCAGCATTGAAATTATCTCGGTCAAAGCAACCATTCTTTAAGAGGGGGAACAATCAGTCAATAAGATATGTAGCCTTGGTCTCATGACTAATGAAAAGACAGGTCTAGGCACAGCAAATTACTCAAGGAGAAAAGGAACAATTACCTGGGCCAGTGTGCCCCACATTTCCCTAGCAGTAATAGAACTTTCTCCAGAAAGCCCAAAAACAGGCAATACTGTTACATTTACATTTTGGTTTTCACATGCAGCAATAGCAAAAGTTACTGGAGGGTTATCATTGGCGGTCCTGCAATGTTATGAATAGCTAATTAATGACATATTATAAGCAGAAAAAGATAATGCATAACAAAGCACAGGCAGAGAAAATTGATGTAGTAAGCCATAATTCCTCACTTCCTTAATTGGAGTTATGGGATTTTCAAGTACAAAAATAGGTAACGGAACAAAATTATGGCATGGGCCAATCCTCATTCCAATTTGTAAAAACATTAGCCAGTATAGCAATATTATTGGGAACAATGTTAGGCTACAAGTTAGTTTGTAATGGGACTTAGTCATAAATGCCCAAATGTAACTACCAGTGTAAAACAGATGTCTATCAGGATATTAGGTCACATTTGACAAAAAAAGGCAAATAATTCAACGCAAAATTGAAAATTTTCTGAAGTGATAAGTCCCATTTTGGTCCTCTAACTTTGGACTATGGTACATTTCAGGAGCTCAATTTTTTGAATGGCCAAAAAAGCCTCTTAACTTTGAATCATAGTCTAAATAAAGCCTCTGGGTAACTAACATGTGGGTCTAGTGCATAGATGACACCAAACTTGATAATTTTTTAAAGTATTCCTTTTTGAAATGGAAGGCCTCTTTTGGACCTGAACCAAAAGTTGAGGGCCTTTTTTGGCCTTTCTAAAAATTGACATCCAGAATTGGACTTCAGATTGAAGTTATAGGACCAAAATAGGAGATTTCCCTTTTCGAAGTATTAAGTCTGCTCTGATCTCAATTACCAGAATTCACATAAAATTCATGAACTTCTTCAAGAACAATGTCACAAGCATGTTTTGTTTGTACCCTATCTTTTCGCCCATTTTACCTCACCAAACTTTGGCTAGCCTCAAATTTGGCAATCAATTTGTTAGCCCCAATTTGGCAAGAAAATGAACTAGGACTTGGGCAAGTTTCATTGGCATACCAAAATTTGGGAAACAAACCAAATAATGACCAAATCTAATCAACATAACCAATTTTGGTAAGGCAAGTTGAGGCTACAAACCAAACACCCCACCACATGCTAACAGCTAGACTATCAGGTAATTTAGTAGTGAACAGAAGCTAAGTTGATATTGAAGAAAGTAGTTTTGGGCTGGAAATTTTGGACCCACTCAGCTCCTTTTTTAAAAAAAAAAATAAAAGGTATTTTCAGGCATCTGAATCAAGCACTATACCATGCTGAACCTTTTAAGTCTATGGTTTTAATTCATAGTGATTTGTTAGTATATAAAAACTAAGGCTATTAGTTTTCCCAAAAAAAAAAGCTATTAGGATTGAGGCCATAGGTATGAGATATGTTGTTTTTATACAATCAAATTGATAAACAGATTACAGAATTCCAGATTGTACCAAATATATAAAAATATCAAACATTAAAAATTTTTTAAACATTTGTTTCATAGATAGTGTAAGCAGTAGATGCTTATTAGGAAAGCTAATATACAATCACAGTACCACTCGCACCGGACAAAAAAACATTTTAATAAATTTGCATATATCTTTTTCTAACTCTTATTTGAAATGATTTTAGAATTTCTAGGTAAGCACATTATCAACATTCTGATCACAGATAGATGTGCAAAAGAGGTCATATTCAAATGATGAAAATCTCTAAATTAATTATGAATGACTAAATATATTGTAACTGTAACATGAAACATACAAAAGCATTTAACTTGATCATAACAAAATAAAAGCAATTAAAAAATATTATAATTGACCAGTAATGTCAGCAGAAATAAATTGAATCATATCTAATATTAAGAAGGGAAATGCCCCAACACCACCGCCACCATACCCCTAGACTTCCCTCCACTCTTCAAAATGTCGGACCACATTGCACCCAGGCAGCACCCACACTCATCGAGCTAAAATATGCGCTTCACAACGACCATAGCAGCAACCGAGCATGACTTGGCCAACAAGGCGTTGCTCATCAGCGTTGGAAGAAATAGGCATCGTTCAACGCCGAAGAGAGTTGTAGGGGCGCTTTCTTATCTTTTCAACATTCCATACTCAGACCTCCGGGTCTCACACTACTTTCCTAAGGATTACATTGTCTACTTCAGAGACCCCACCTATCGCAACCGGGTGTTGGCGGAAGGCCATTTCGCGCACCAAGCTAGTCCGGCCATGGAACTGAGGCGTTCACGCAGTCATTGTCTCTGAGGTATAGAGTGAAACTCTGCCTAGACGGCATGCCACCCCACCACCTCATGCTTGGTCTTCTGAGGCGGCAAGATCGATCTTGGCCCCTTCTTGCTTCATCGACTCTTTAGCGCTGGAGATAGGAGCAAGAAACGACTTCACCAACTTCAACTTCTGAGTCTGGACACCCAACCCCCATGACATCCCAAAGGTGTCTTGGCTTGCAATTGCTGATCGACAGCCAGAGGCTAAGGATCTCACTTGAGGAGAGATCCTACGGGAAGAATCTTCTTTCCTCCCCCTGTAGACTTCAGGGGTGATATGAGTCAGGGAGTCCACTGTGGAGGACTATACAACTAGAGATATTTACCCAAAATGAATTGAATGAGAATTATCCTAAGTGACACAAGTTTCACTGCAACTTGGAGCGGTCGATAGCTCGCGAGGGGATTGGAGTGGTCATGGCAACCATGGCGGTCAGTGCAGGCCATACTATGGTGGGGAAAGCAATTGTGGCCCTAGAGGACGCCATTGCAACAACTCGTTGTGGCAAGGCAATAGCCGAACAGCTACCTCCATCCCTTGGGCAAAGAGCCCATCAGCAATTACACTAGAGCAACAAAGGACACCATGGTGACTCCAATTGTAGATGTTGAAGAGGTGACAATCATGCTTCAGAATTCCTGTGAGATGCTAGGGCTGAGTGAAGTTGGCCACAACATCAATAATGGGTCCATTTCCACAGACCCAACAAGCCACACTATGGGCCTTGACCAGGCCACGCAAGTCGGCCTTGAAGGCCTTGGGCCACAGACCCAACTCCTAACCCGCCAAGAGCAATTGGAGGTAGCGAACTAGCAAGCCCAACAATTCTTAAACACCATTGAAAGGCCATTACCACCCTCTCTAACGGGACCACGACCTACAAGAAGAGGCAGGCTAAAGAAATGCCAAGCACGAGAAAGTCCAAGGAGAAGCGCACGCCTCGCAAGAAAAGCTCCCTATAGATCACCCAACGTGGTTCAAGGCACAGGAGATCGTGATGAGAAAACTAGGGATGCTATCTTTGCAAGAAGTTGACGAAGTGGCGCTCCAACACCGTGCAGATGTTCCAGGGGCCCCTCCCCACACCCACAATTGGGGCCCTAGCAGCCTAGACGCCACAGCCAACGAGGGGCTGGACTGGGCAATGGAGGCTGTAGGAGGGAATTAGAAACTCGGGGCCTAACTGTTCCTTAAGTTTGTGCCTGATTAGGCTGTGATGGAATGGCAGTTTCGTTCCCTTTTGGCAGAGGTTTTCTTGGGGTCTCCTAGGGTAGTTTCTGTTAGGATAGTTCTTGGTATATTAGTCCTATTAAGTGGTGGTGGTTCCTCTGCCCGGCCAAGTAAATGTATGGTGGTGCTTTTAGATTTCATCTTTGAGCTTACTTTAAGTGGATATGGCTTTGTGTCCCTTAAAACTTCTCAGTTGGAATGTGCGAGGTCTGAACAACTTGGCCAGAAGAGCGACAGTTAAAGAGTTCCTTCACTCCATTAACTGCTCCATAGTGTGCATGAAGGAAACTAAGATAGAAGACTTCAATCAAAACACAGCTGCAAACACATTTGGTCCAGGAATTATGGTCATGGCTTGGCCACAGGACTTGTTCTAGGTAGCAGATCAACAAAGGAACAGGTTCCGCCCTCGAACCAAAACAAGCGCAAGAATATGCCATAACAGAGTACAAGTTATTAAGGATATCTAGAGGTGTGATCAACTAACTAATGTTACTATAAAAGCCGATCAAGATCCTCATTCCTACCAAAATTGAGACTGAAAACAAAGTTGGCGAATCTAAACTAAATACAAATCTGAGTTCAACTAGAGTTCATCGCACTTGCTGCCTGAGATCACTTCAATTTAAGGTATCAAATCCTAATCCTAATTAGACCAGAAGGTTTTGAACCAAGTTGTTATTGGAAATTGAAGCATAAGTGTAATGTGAGAATGAGAACATCAAATTTGAGCATGTGCAAAATAAGCAAAAATTCATCAAATCAGCATTGTAACATTTCCCTCGACCTAACCAAACTACTAGTTCAAACAGATCACGAATCAGAGCTACAATTTGAAAGTTTTGAACTTCTTAAGTTGGAGTGCCTTGATGATCTCATACGATTCCATATAACTCCGTACGGATAACAGATGGCCTTCTAAATTAGGTTTTTGGAGTCTTAATAGTATTTGGAATGCCTAATTTAAGACAAAGTTCAAATTCTAGTTTATTTCAGAATCCTAGTTTTATTGAGAGTTAGTATTCTACTCTAGTTCTTTGTTTTAGGACTATAAATATATACCTTAAACCCACTTTTGAAGCAATCCCCTGAATTTGATATTAGACACTTTCCAAGATAAGTATCTTCTTTTGTTCTTGCGAGTTCCTGAATTGGAATTGCAAGAAAGAAACTTTAGTTTCCCTTAATCTGTGCTATACGTCTATAAAACATAGTTGAGTGGATTGGTTTTATCGGCGAGTGGAAAGATAAATGTCTCAATAGCAAGTCGTGCTTTATTCACATATCGCTCTCTCGTTGTTGGCTACTTTGTTCAATCACATTTGATCAAAAACTACTAATTTATCAAGCTATCAAGTTCTTACGTCATGAAGATCAGACCACTCTTGTGCTTGTGCATGTTCACACATGCCCGAGCATATCGCCAAGACCTTTGACTCGGTTGATTGGGAATACCTACTGGAGGTGTTGCAATTTCTTGGATTCGGTCCTAAATGGTGGGATTGGATTGTTGCTTTACTGGCCTCTTCACAAATACTAAATGTCCACCCATGAAAAACAATAGTGCACACAAGGATTACAGCAAGGGGACCCCCTATCACCACTACTTTTCATCATTGCCATTGACCCACTGCAAAGACTGATAGACCTCACCACCGAAGAGGACCTCCTATCCCCATTGCAATGTCCAACAGCACACTTCCGCACATCTCTATACAAGGATGATGCAGTCATCTTCTTAAACCCAGACAGAGGAGAGATCCGAGTGGTGCAACAAATCTTAGCAATATTTGGCAATGCCTCTAGTTTAATCACAAATGTCAACAAGAGCTCCATCTCACCAATAAGATGTGAGAACATGGATATTGAAAATGTTCTGAATGTCTTCCCTGGGACAAGAAAAAACTTCCCCTGCAAATACTTGCACTAGCCTTTGACGCTACATCGGCCAAGGAATGTAGAATTCCAACCACTAATGGACAAAGTCTCCAGAAGGCTAGCCTCTTGGAAAGGTAAAATGCTCTCGACAGGAGGAAGACTAACACTTGTCAACTCTGTGTTATCTACTATCACGATATATCACATAACTGTACAACATCTCCCAAAGTGGGTAAGCAAGAAGCTAGACAGCACGCGAAGGAGTTTCCTTTGGATACAACATCTCCTAGTAGTTGTCTTGTATGCTGGGATAAAGTCTGCAGGCCAAAGCATTTGGGAGGCATAGGCATACTGAATTTTTAGCTCTTTGCAAGGGCCCTACGACTGCGATGGTTATGGTATGGATGGGTGGCAAGAACTAGACCGTGGATTGGAATGGAGAAGCCTTGCGACGAATTGGATGCCTGCCTCTTCAAACTATCTACCCAAATAACAATTGGAAATGGAAGGATTGTGAAATTCTGGACCTCACACTGGCTTCAAGGATCAGCCCCAAAGGACATAGCCCCATTGCTATTCAGAAGAACAAAAAGGAAAAACAAATCAGTTTCCTATGAAGTCACGGACAATAAGTGCGTGGAGCAGTTCCGCACAGGTCTAATACCTCAAGAAGTTCATCAGTTTATCTTACTTTGGACCTCGCTTGCCGACATCGTTTTAACTGAAGAAAATGATGATGCAATCACCTGGAGATGGAAAACGGACAGTAAATACTCCACCAAATCAGCATACCAGATACAATTCCAAGGAAGCACTAGGTACCGCTTCAACTTTCACATTGGGAAAGTACGGGTGCCAGAAAAATGCAAGTTTTTCGCACAGTGCCTAGCACAACAACAGATCCTAACAGCCGACAATCTAATCACCCGAGGCTGGCCACATAACCCTGTATGCCACTTGTGTCAGGCTTCACTTGAAACAGCTGAACATTGATAGTGAATTGTAATTTCACCAAAGTTTGGAAACTTTTGGCCTCCTGGAGCAACAACCCGAGCTTGAAGCCAAATGAAGGTAATGTGCAGGAGGATTTGGAACAAAGATAGAACTCGGCATCAGCAATCCCTTCAAGGCAGATGAGAAAGGCAACTGGAAGTCTATTCATCCTAGGTTGTTGGCATATTTGGAAAGAAAGGAATCCCCATATCATCCAATCAACGGCGCTCAACACTCATGAGGTCCTGTACCTCATTCAAGAAGAGGAGGGTGGTCAATGGCAGGGGAGACACATATGATGGCTCTAATACAGAGAGGAGCCGTCAGCCCTTGACCTGCTAGATGAAACTGTTAGGCCTAAATATGTACTGTAACTAAACAATTCCCCTGTGATGCCTGTAAAACTCAATTGATCTTTTTCTACCTTCTTTAGTGAATTGGCAGAGCTCCTGCCTATCATTCAAAAAAAATATTAACTTATACAAATTCAATATTTTTATAAATTGAAAAGTTTTCTTTTTTGCAAAAATGGAGTTGATTGGATGATATGGCGATTATCAAGATTCTGACAATGCATAAACTCAAATGATGTGTAACAAGCTAGAATTTGAAATTCCAACTAAAGCTTAACACCAAACAAGGGGCAGGATCCTACCCAGATTTCATAATCACAAATATTTTAATCTGGGCTTAAGTTGGATTACACAGTACAGATTGCCGAGGTCATATATTCTTATGCAAAAAGCATAAGATAAGCTGCAAACTTGCCAAAGATTCAACCTATGTGGCAATATCAACTAATACCTTGAGAAGAAAATGAAATTACTAAATTGGTGGATTGAGCAAGACTAAATAAATGTTTACATGAAAAAAAAAATCATAGCAGTGCTTCTGTGTCAATTAATAAGCTTTTATTTAAGAGAAAAAAATAAAGGAAAAGTTGCTGTTATGGAGTTAACATTGCTAGTTTTTATAAAAAATTACAAATCAAATTAGGATGTAAGCAACAACTCCAGCAAACTAAAACCTAGTTCACTGATGGTAAATAAGGACCTAATTACAATTGATCAGCTCGCAAGTGATACAAACTACTTTCATACACGGTCTAAGAATAGTCTATGAACCAACGAACAGTTAGCTAGCATAAGGCTTGGTATCTGGTTACTGGGCTAAGACACGGGGCTTACAGTTTATACAGCACTTGTGCAGGTTCTAAAAAATAAAAAGGATAATTGATGTCAGTGAGTTGAACCAATCCTGAGGGCTGACTGGTTGAGGCATTACCATTCAAAAGCAAAGAGACATCAGTAGGCACAATCAAATGTTGTGTGTATAAATCCCATGCTTTCTACTAATTCTTCTTTTAAAAAAAAAATTAATCCAAGGCAGGGATTTTTTATTAAATAATCAATTTTAAAGAAAATTTTGAAAAATAAAACTTATACCACTTTATTTCCATGACATGGATACAAGAAGCCTTAGAAGACTAATGCCACAGAACAAGACGTTGGCGCCCTTAAGATAACACCATAAGTGGTGTCATTAGCAACCCCATCCCATTCCACATAGAAATATTTTTTGTCTATACTTTCACACATGTCAACAAGAACTAACGCCACATGTCATGATACTAACTATGCTAGATCTAACGTCATATGTCATGGTATTAGCATCTACAATTAACGGTTTTAAGCAAAACACATGTATTCATACAAGTGATAAGGCTAACGCTAACAATCAAAGCGTTAGATCTTTGATACTAACGCCATTGATAGGGACACTAGTCTCTATAGTCCACATAAAGATATATTTGTTTCAAAATTTGCTAAGTAATGAGGCTAACGCCCTCCACTACAACGTCAACTATAGCAATACAAATACCATCACTTATACCGTTAGCCCTTTCAAATATGTGTGATAGCCAAGGAAGGATAACTCTACATGACATGAGACGGGGTGCTAACGTCATCATTGATAGCATTATTTTGAGGACTCTAATAACTCGTTTATGACATTGGTCTCATGTCACACTTAGGCCCATTCCATGAAAGTAAAGTGATTTAGGGTCCATTTTTCAAATTTTTCTTTAAAATTGATTATTTCATAAAAAAATCTACAGGCAGTGGGTTTTTATATGATGGGAATGATGAATTCCATTGACCATAGAAAAAACCTAAGGGAATATGCTAACCAACCATAGTAAAAAGAGCAATCAAGAGTTGATGACTTGCTTGTGATGTAGAAGCACCCCAGAAACTCCATTTTCTCCTCTGCATGTGAAAAGGTTAAGAAAAATCATTTCACTATCTTGTGGACAGGCTATAGCATGTTTATAAGCTTTCAGTGAAGTTCTACTAACATGAATGGCTCATTCATGTGACCGCCAGAATGATGCGAAAGCCCTCCAATAGAATTCTGCATTAACATCGAGAAAAGAACATGATTAGATCAAGATAACAGAGAACCCAAATCAGATATGAACACTGGTCTAGAGACAAGTATTCACTACCGCCCAGGTCATTGCTAGGCTGACTTTTGCCCTGTCCCTCCCGGTATTCACTAGCTGCAAAATTTTCATAGCAGAACAAAGCTAAGATTATGAATATCACATCAGATAGCAGTTTATAAACACGACCGTTCTAGACATATCAAAAATGATAATAAACTACTGGAATAAACGCTACAGTAAGAGCCCCACCAAAAAAGAAAAAACTCCCTCCACACTCTCATCATTGCTTGTCATGGAAAAGTAGTAGGGAAAAACAATTCTGAATATGATCAACATTCTCGATAAACACAAACACGCTAAACTGCAGATAAGCTTATAAATCTCAAAAACCAAGAGTTCAAGATTTACAGTCACATGATTCACCAAGTATGTCATTTTTCATTCCAGAAACTTTACTCCAAAAGCAAGGCAGACTTACAGTATAGACAAAAACTGAGGTTGGAAGACTGCTCTCTTCATAGTTGTGAGGAATAAATGGAGATATCTGACGGCAAGATACTTTGAGTTCAGGATCAGGCTCACCTTCAAACCAAAAGGATACAAAATTTTCTCAGTTGCATGCCCCCGTATTTTGGACAAACTGTCTAGGTAATTGATCATACCAAAAGCAGTTTGCTTTCTCAGTAAAAACAAAAAAAAAAAAAAAAGTAGTTCGCAAGATTAAATTGTATTTCACATAAACAACCTCCAATGTAATACATCAGACTTGTACAAGGGTAAATAAAAACACTATAAAATAATCTAATTGTAGCAATACTGTTAGCATCAGCCTCATCTGGCTACTTTGATGTGATTCTCAAGGAAAGTAGCATTACCATCATAAACAGTCCATGCTCGAGGAAACAAAGCGTGATATGTGGAACGATCACCTCTCAAATTCCAATCCCAAGATGATAATCCGTCATCGCTTGATGTCCTGAAGCAAGAAACACAACAAATGATTGATCCATTATTTTAGAACCAGTGTAACATCTTAATCTGCTTCAGGAAACATGGAAATAATCCCAGATTAGAACAAGTACCATGCCTTCTCGAAAAATGAAATGAAGAACAACAACAGTTAGCCTAATAGATAAATATGTAGCACTTATGCCATTGCCAATAGGCTGCAGGAATTGATATGTCCTCTTACAGGCAAGTAAATTTTAGAGTTAAGTCCATTTGAACACACCATCACAAATCAAACATAACAAAGACAGAATTTAGGAAGGTGATGTTTATAAGGAACAAGAGGGAAAAGAATCATACTTTAAACCTTCGTGTTGACCAGGAGCTAAAACTGAGCAGTACTTTTTGTTTCCTCCTTCTCGAGTTATAAATATCTGCAGTGATTCAAAGAACATAGTGAACAAAAATTCCAGGCATGCACTTTCATCAAAATTCACACTTCATACCAAAAAAAACAACTACCTACTGTAGTACACTATGGAGGCTTCAATGTGCACAAAAATCAGTGTTGCACACCTATATCATGTATTGATCGCCTCTAATTACTCAAAAGGGGCAGGAAGCATGTATATTGGAATGGTAATTACAACAGTGTGAGTTTCCTGTTGTCCCAGGTAAGGTCAGAATTGAAGGTCTTAGAATTAATTCCATGCATTCTCAAATAAATCTCAACCATCCAAAATCATGTTTGTCGCTTTTCAATGTGCTCACAATCAGTTAGGCAGTTATATTTTAATTTGATTGGCACTAGCACATCTACCCATAAATAGGTAAGGGAGTGAATAGGTTGGTGAAAATATTCTCCTAATTGATGGATGACATGACATAATGAAGTATCCAACAACTAACTGATGGAATCACATCTGGAACATACAAAATCCTAATAATTATCAGCAAAAGGTCTCATTTGATAATTATTTCTAAGTATTTCTTTTAGGGTCTGTTTGCATCATAGGAATTGGAATTGAAGTGAAGAATTCAATTCTAATTTCATTTCTAGTGGAATTGGATGGAATTGGCCCAGTTTCATGGTTTTGCTCTTGGGATGTCTAATAGTTTGAGTCAATTCTACAAATTAGATTAAAAATTCTTCTTGAAATCAAAGTTGAATTGACACTAAAAGCTTTTCTCACTCTCAAAATTGAATGTAGAGTCAAAAATTCGAATTTTTAAGATTGGAAACACAAAAGTTAAATTGAAAATTGAATTTAAGTTTCAAATTTGAATTATGAATTTAATAACGAAATTTGAACTGAAGTTTACAATTTGAATTTTGAATCAAGAGTCAAATTTGAAATTTGAATTCACATTTCAAAAAAAAGATATTTAATTTAAATTTGAAATTAAATTCAACTTTGTAAATATGGATCTTTCAAATTAAGAATTTAGATTATAAATTTGAAATAAATTTAAATTAAAAATTAAACTTGATGCTAACATTTATTTTAATTTAAAATTCAAAACTATAACTTAAATTTAAATTTTGAATTCAGACTTTAAGTTCAAAATATTGAATTCCACTTTGTATTTCAAATTTGACCCTGAAACAAATTTAAATTTGAAATTCATAATTCAAAATTTTTGAATTCAAGATTCAAATGCCAAATTCAAATTTGATGTCCAAACCTCAAATTCATAATTTGAAATTAAAATCTCAAATTCAAGTTTCGGATTCAACATTTCGACTTCAAGGAATTCTCACGAGTCCCACATTTTTCCTCTACTTTTCATTCAAATCCCACATCTTTGAATTTTTGCAATCAAGACCCCAATCTTTCATTCCACTTGCAATTGAACCCCTTCTGTTACTTAAATACTATTATGTGTCTCAGTCAGCAATGAGGTGACAATTAGCGATGATGTAGCTCAGTAGTGCCTTCTAAATACAATCCATCCCTCTTCTTATTTGGCTATCTATGGCTCACCTTGTCTCCACCGAACAAGCAAGCACGCTGCATAGTGCCCCCGAACGACGCCAGCATTGGCCCGTCGAGCATTGCCTCATACCTGCCAGCATCAGCGGCTAGGCAAGGAAGTATATCTGAACCTAATTGAGGAAAACTTGAGGCATTTGCAAGACAAGGAGGCAACAGCAGTTAAAGACACAAGGAAGTAATGTCTGTCCAATTGACTTTGTTTTGTGATTGCTCTAGTTGGATATGTTTCACTGAATTTGCTCCAGGTTTCTATACAGACCTTGACTTTGTGGTTTCTGGTGTGAGCACACATGAAATTACTTGTTGATTGATTCTTTACTTGTTCATTGTTCCAAATCAAGTATTGATAGAACATGAGTTTGAGTTCATATGTCCTAATTAATATGAGTTCCATGCTTCAGGTTCAGGTTTGTGTGGATACACTTATGACTTGCAGTTACATCTTCATTGGAAGGCCAAATAAATGTTGCTTGCAAAACACTACTACCCTACACTCCTACACACGATATATTAAACCTCTACAAGACTAGGTTTATATTATGCTTAGCTTCCAGCACATGCAAAAACACAAACTAGTAGCATCATCCATCATGGATGAGTGCAACATAATTCACCTACTTGTTCGCTGGACATACTTGGGCCCTACGAAGATGGCCCCATTGAGTTACATCCCTGCTAATTGCCACCTCATCCCTGACTAAGACACATAATCTGCATTTAAGTAACAAAAGGGGTTTGATTGCAAGTGGAATGAAAGACTGGAGACTTGATTGCCGAAATTCAAAGATGTGGGACCTGATTGAATAGTAGAGTAAAAATGTAGGATTTGCAATGAAAATTCCTGAATTTAGAATTCAAATTTAAAATCTAAATTTAAAAATATTATTGTGAGAGAATAAACAACCAAATTCAAGTCCATTTGTAGGTATAATTGAATTTTATGGAATTGAGTGTGGAATTATAGTATCAATTCCTATTATGCATCCAGGCACCAGAATTGGTGTTAGTCCTAGAACAAATCCAATTCGTGGAATTCACCCATTTCCTGGGGTCCAAACAAAGTGTTAAGTTTATTAATGGGAAGTCACTACATACCAACAATTGTAATTCTTCCATGGTGGCTCCATAATATATCAATGTATCAGTTCTTGTTTTTCAATGGTTTTCCAAGAACAAAATTGAGCAAAGTTCCTTTCAAGGGCCACAAGTACAAAATACACAATACCCCACAAGATACAAATGTTTACAGTCTTTTGCTCTTTTTCTAATAGCAAGTGCTCTGACTTGTATTTTGCGTTGTGTTTTGATTGCAGGATTACCACTAGAATTCTTATCAGCAGAAAAGAGAAGGGGAGAAAATTGAAAAAAATAAAGGAATTATTTGAGAAAAGAACTTCGAGTCCAGAGGTGGCAATTGAGCTGGGCCAGCCTAGAATGGCTCACAAGTCGTGCTGGGCCGGCCCAACAGACCATTGGGGAAGCAGCATGTCACACGAGCCCGCTAGGCCAACTACTGGGCTGGGCCAGCCTATGCACAATATGGTATTGCTGTCTTCTACACTGGTGGCTGGCTTCTTCACGAGAAGTTGCGCCTCCATTGATTCAAGCTGTGTGCGGCTGCTTTGCTTCAAAGCACACACCTACTTTTTGCGTGGAGCTTATATAGAAGTGTATGATATGGTCCCAATGCCTTGCTGGGCAGCTAGCTGCAGCTTGTGGGTGCCTAGGAAATTATGTCACTCCCATGCATGGGGCGACGCATGCAGCATGCATGCAATTGCAAATACACAATTGAACCGAGCAACCTGTGACACACAAGCTGCTGTTGTGCTGGGCCGGCCCGGGTATGACCCACATGCCATGCCAGCAGGCCTGCAAGCACCCATGCTGAGCCGGGCGAAAATGTCGTGCTTCAGGACAGCCCATTAACAGCCGGGCCCAATTTGCCAACACTATTCAGGTCCCCACTATAGATCTCTAGAATCTGAACAGAAGGCATGACTAGAAAAGGAAAAATTCTGGGAATTACCGAAAATTGGTTTGCCATCACTGGTGACATTTCACATGAACCAGGAATTATCTGCCAATGCTTGAACTCCCCTCTAAAGCCCCTCGAAATACTCCCACTCCTGCAAAAAAGAGGCTAAGTGGTACCCAATAAAGTATCTTGACAACAGAAAGAGCGAAGGACCAGACTTAAGAAATCATAGCTCAATATAAGTACACACCCCATCCCACCGAGAGGTACTCCTTGTGAGGCTGAAGGTCTACTGCTCTCCTTAGTAAATGGATCAATTGGTGCTTTCTGCCATTGGTAAGTTTTCATGTCAAAAGTGAACCAGGAGAAAAAACTTAAAATAAAAGTATGGCAATAAAGGAATAAAATTTTACTTCTATAATACATTTGGTGATATGAGATGCAGAATCAGCATATTACCCTTCCTTGAGAAGCTTCTTCCCGAATATATGACCAAAGTCGCAGACCAAGTTTCATCTAGCAGTCAGGAAAAGACGTTCAATTTGATCATATTGATATGTAGTACTTCGTTTTGAGATTTCAGCAAAATGAAGAAATAGACAAGAAAAGGCAGAAGTTCCTTAAACAAGAAGGTAGGTTGACAATCACATTTCCCATACCATTCTAATTGCTTCCATGAACGTAACACTGAACTCTTTCAATCTATTAGCATGACTACTCAATTTTCTCCTCCATGCATGTTCTGGTGGTGAGCCATCATCAAAGTCAAGCTGCAAAGTTGCAAAGAAAATCCATAAGTAAAAAATAATCAAAATCAAGTTAACTGCTCACAGTCCAACAGAACTATCTGACCTACAAAAATTCATGTCATGGGAATAATTATATAAACAATCAAGTTCTTTCCACATGAAGAACAACTTCCTGATGAGTTTGTGATGCTCTAGTAAAATACAGATGATTAATAAACTCAGAGTCCTGATTAAATAAAGCCATATAAAATTTTTACTTAGTACAACTACAATACACAAAGATGTAAATATGGGAAGAAATTTCTGATAGATTCAGCTCCTGTAAATATCTGGTTACTCAAAAGGCATAAATAAAGTCAACGAAAAATGGATACTACAGCAATAAGTAATACTTTGTGGTCAAGAAATTACATGCAAGAAATACAGAAATGAAAGAAAATAAATAGCCAGAGTTAAATTCTAATTTAAAACATCATTTTCAACAATCAAAGGAAGGAACAAACCAACTTGTAAACATGAACTGAGACAATCATATCCTACAATAACTCTGTAAGATGATAATGAAACACACACACACACAGAGAATAACTTGATAACCAAAATCAATATATTGCAATCAGGCCACCAAACTTCATTAATGCCCAAGTTCTCAATTAGCCATCTCTATCTATTAGTACAAGTAAAATACTAGTTAACTAGACGTTCAAGTTGAGAACAGACTATAGAAGCTGGCGACTGATGTTTAGCACCATAAAAGTTTAACTTAATTGTTGGTTTGGTATTTGATCATCACCACCAACAAAACCAGAGCAATATGCCCCAGTAGATCACTCATATAACCATTAGATGATGTCAATGAATTGCAATCCACAAGCTTGATGAAAGAAAATTGCTATGAGCATTATGTTTTAACCCTAGAAGTGGTATTAACTTGCCAGCCCTGATAGATTAACTCATGCGACAAACGATAATATTACACATAAGTATGTCCAAAAATGCCAGTGGATTGCAAGTTTCAGAGCTTTTTCTAAAAATAAAAAATAAAAGCAAGAACCAATTAGAAATGATGAATATAAAAAATGCAGACATTTCTCTAATTGGAGACAAATATCTACTTTCATCATTGCTAAAATAGTAGCAATTTCAAAAGCCGCCACTTTTGCTATTCAAACAAGCGGACTTACAAAATTGTAACTATTTGAATTATTATTTCAGTTTTGCAGCCATGTAAGATCAAAGTTACAAGCTCATAACCTACTCTCAGATATCTGAATTATAGACCATAATAATACCCATAAGTTAGTAAATTCACACATGAAGACTTACACTATACCAAAATCAACTTGAAATATTAGAGACGACAAGATAAACACTCAATTTTTTTTTCAGAAATTCTTTACTACTATTTTTTTCTTTTCTTTTTTTTTTTTTTGCAAAACTTCTACAGAAAGTGATCTGCACCCTCAACAACTCCTCGTACTCAAATCTACTTTTGCTCTGCACCCACTCATCTAGTCTTGTACAAGTTTTGTAAAAATGTTCTCTAAATAGAGTGTTACTCTTTGATTCCTTACAATCAATCAAGCAAGTAGTCAACAGATCATACCCTCAAAAAACAGACCACAAAGTACAAGTACTGTTTTAGAAGACTCAAGGATTTCACCACCACCATGAGCATCAAGATAACACAGAAACATATCCATAGCACAAACTAACTAACTACTCCCTTCATTCTCTTGTTACTTGTCATTTTTACTTTTCATGATCTCCAAGGTACAACTTTAAACATTATTTCAATACCTATATGCCAGTAAAAATTATAAAATACAATAATATGAAAGCATTTTTTATGATACATCTACTAATATTATTTTCATATTACTAATCTTAATATTTTTTTTTATATATTAGTAGTCCAAATTTAAAAAGGTTTAATTGTAATATACCAAAACAAGTAAAAAAGAACAAACGAACTAATGCCTCTGGTTAAAAAAAAGTAACGTTTGGACATTAGCATTAGCATTAGCATGGTCTCCAAAATTCAACTTTGACCACAAATTTGCATTGTAATATATTTGTAAAATATAATAAAACTATAATATTATAAAAATATTTTTCAATTTTCATACAACTAGACTAAATATTCACACAAAGATGTTATTTATCAAAATTAAAATAGTTTAACTGCAGGCATTCTAGAATATCATTTTTTTTTTTTTGACCGAGGGAGTAGAATTCAAGCTTCCCATCGAATCGTCAAAGTTAGCAGATTTAGCAAAGGCAGTTATTAAAATGTTTCCACTTCCTCAAAAAAGAATCTTTAGAGCTAGATTTCCAAGATTACAAAGAAAGGTTTGGGATCAATTGAGAGAGAGAGAGAGCTCTCACCAGGTGCAAGGTGCTCCTGCTGACAAACTCATCGGCAGGCCATGACTGCTTCCTCCGGTAGAACAAGTTCCCGCTCATCATTGCAACAATCGCCAAAATCCCAAAATTACATCGAAGAAGAACAAAAAAAACTTTTTTCTTTATAAGCTCTTAAGACAGCATCCGAGCAGGTCCTGCAAGCTAATGATTCGAGATATAAACCACAAAAACACCCAAAACAATAACAAAATTTTACAAAGAACACTATAATTCCACCGAAATTCGGCGAAAGGTCAGGAAGTACTCGGCACAACTGACGCTAAATCGCAAGAAAAGAAGCTAAAAGATCAAGATTCGACTCCTAAAACCCCTAAATCAAGATCCAGCTACTCGATTGCACAGCACCAAAATCCTCAAAAATTCACCCAAAAACGAACCAAAATCCAAAGAAAAAGCAATAATTTGCAACCATATCAAGTACTTAGAAAGAAAAAAAAACACACAGCTCAAATATTTTTCCAGGAGGTCTGCGGCTCGATGGAATCGGAATTCGGAAACCCTCGAGTTGGAGAACCGGACAAAAGCTAAAGAGAATTGCTTGGTTAAGTGGAGAAGAAACTACGCGAAAGCTTCAATTCTTTCTTTTTAGAAATTTTTTTAAATTCGTTCTTGGATGCTTATTAATGCAGTAGTCGTTTTCCCGGACGGCTTTATAGTTAATACCAGAGGGGATAATTTTACTGGTTAGTGGTGAGTTTAATTAGGTTTGGCTCTTAAATATAATACATTGAAAAAAAAATTTATGAATGACTCATTAAAAAAAATTTCAAAACTAATCCGAAATTTTTTTAAAAAATATCAAAAATAGCATTCAGTCGCAGGTCCTCCTTCACAACTAAACTTCAATCGCAAACTGAGCTCGCAACTGATTATATGCACTACTAGGCTAGGACCGCGCCACCTAGATAATGTTTCCGTCGTAAGCCAGGTACGAGACTGAAAACATCTTTTTTGTTTTTGTTCTTGTATATACATTTCAGTCTCCTCCTTCCTCTTTTCTAACTCACACCGCCTCCGTTCACTGGATCTGCACCGCCACTTTGCTCCGAGCGCTGCTTCTACTCTCCTCAAGGGCCGCCGCCTCACCACTGCCCTCGTCGGATTTGGCTCCAAGATCTACTTCTCATAGCCCACACCACTGTGTAAATCCACCGTGTCGCACCGCCATAGACTACACCGCGCTGTAACCTATTTTCTCTCTGTCCTTCTTAGACACTCCGACGACTACTTGAGCGACAACCACGACCATTTCTCAATCCATGAACACTTCTATGGCAACCATGACCAGAATCAGAGTGTATCTTCGATCACATCTAGGGTCACAACGGTGTCGTCGACCACGACGGGGACCGCTCCACTGATTTTGGTCGTCATTGTGCTCTGACCTCGACCAACAACCACTTCGACCAGACCTAGACAGTCGAGGACTACCTCCACCTCAACCTTCGATCACAACCTCAACTGCTTCACCCTTCAGCAAGCTCCAACAACGAGAATTGGTGACAATCCTTCTCTTCTTTTTTTTCCCTTCTCTTCTTCTCTTTTTTCCTTCTCTCTGTACATTTTTTTACTACAACTGAATTGAATGACTGAAAATGACTTGTACTGCGGATGTGAGGACTTAAATACTGCTTTCAGTCATGTACCTGGCTCAAGACTAAAATCAACATCTCGATCGTGAGCCGGGTACGTGACTGAAAGTCTACGTTGTGCGGTCTTGGGCCAGTGGTGCATATGGGTCGTGCCAGCTAATCAGTCACAGACCCAATTCACAACTAAAGTTCAGTTGCGAATGGGGGTCTACGACTGAACGCTATTTCTGATATTTTTAAAAGTTTCGGGTTAGTTTTAAAAAAAAATTTTAATGAGTTATTCATTAAAAGAAATTCTTACATAAGAGAGATAGGCATTACGAAACAAAACAAAATAAAAAAAAATGCATCTGAGATTGTCATAGGGTTAAAGTTGAGCTGAACCCACTTATCAGCGATTGGTGTGCAGGTGCACATGTATGGGCACATAAGACGACATGTGCATGCCCCGTGTTCTATAGGGCTCCTATGTGCATCGCTTCATGTGCCTGCCCACGTGCGCACACACCACATGCTAATAATGGTTTCATTTATTTTGTCTTCCCATATCAACTATGCAAGTTGGGCGGATGCAAGTTGGGCAAGTTTTGGTGCATGCGGAATGCGAGAACAATGGGCTTACAAAATGCATCTTGAATCAAGCCTGTGTTCAATAAAGCTACTTCGTCAGCACACATTGAGGCGAGCTCACTTGTAGAATGGTGAACATCCACTACTCCCGCATGTATCTACGCAGTCCCGCACACCGACCCAGCACCAAGCTAGCGCCAAGTTGAACCCGTACGTGTTGGTCATCACATTTCATTGGAGACAGGCTTGGTAGCGAGAGGGTGCCAAGGCAAATTAATCCTTATGCCAACTTCTGTGGGAGCCTTTACACTAGTGGTAATGGAAATAGATCCACTATAGTGCATGTCAAATTGCACATGCATGTCAATTCTTAGATCAATCACAATAAAAAATAAGAGAATAGATTTTTATTTTAAATCATATTTTTATCTGAATCGTCATCCAGAGACCCTGAAGTATTACTTCTTCCATTGGTAAGGGAAACGTTAAGGGTAGGCCGAAAATAAAAAGTTCAACATTGGGCTTAACTCGGAGAAAATAATGAACTGAGTCGAGCCACTTTTTCAGTGCGTGAGACTTCACGAGCTTAGAGATGGCGGTGGACAATTGTCGAGATTTTAAAAAACTTAAACGACCCTATTTATCTTGCACTATTCATTCAAATTGAAAAAGAGCAACTATTTGTGTACATTTGATCTTGATAAACAACAAAATTAGCTACTTAATAAAGGAACAAACTGTTGACATATATCCCCAAAAGATTGTATAATATATATGTTATTCAAATTTTTCTAATTTTAACCACTAATATATTTGAAAAAATTGATTTTATGCCACTAAAATTTGGTGAAATTTGATTTCCAATACAATATGTCATTGACATTTTAGAGTCTCTTGTATATGTTATTGGATTTTTTTGTCTAATATTATATGTCATTTTTAACAGTCAACTCAGTAAAACGATCAAAATACCTTGTACCAATTGCCTTTAGTTAGGTATAATTATGATTTTAAATAAATAGAAGGAACATAATATAAAATTTAAAAATCATGATTTTGTGTTCTAATCTGCGAAAAATTCAAAAATTGTATATTTTGTGCTTCAATCTTTTATTTATTTAAAATCATAGTTAGGTTTTACTAAATGAAAACTGATTGTGGTATTTTCATCCTTTTATTGAGTTGATTGGTCAAAAATGGTGTATAACATTAGACAAAAATCCAGTGACATATATCAAAGAATCTAAAAGTCAGTGATATATTGTGTTAGGTATAAAATTTATTGACATAGAATCAATTTTTGCAATATATTTCTACATATTTTGGTTGGGTATAAAAAATTATACAAGTATATTCATAGTAAAAAAATGCTTACATAATATTACAATTTTATAAATTTTATTAATATATTATAGTAAAAACTAATTGTCCAAGTTGCATCTTAGAGACGGTATACAACCAATAAATGACAAATCTTTTCTTGACCGGGCTGAGTAACATACAAATATATATGATATGAAAATAGTTCACCTTTGAGTTACTTGCAGTGACGGTATGTTACATGACACCAGGTCAATATTGCATGACCTTGAATCAGAGGTATTTGGCTGGCGGAAGCTAATTGAACTATTATGCAAATATGTGGAATCCAAATTTTAAAAGTAAGAAGAGTGTGAATTAGATAACTTTTTTAATAGAAAATTGTAATACCATTGGTCAAGATTTCCCCAAATAGCCCCAGCCTTTTCTTTGCCGTGTTGGCAAGAAATTCATATTCCTTGAGTATGCTTAGACGCATGGTGAGGTACGGGATGTAAACAGATAATGATATCATGTTATAAGGTATCTACACTATACTTATATTATACACTATTATAGAACTATATAAAAAAGATACTAATTTAGTATCGGTATCTATGAACACCATCCAACTAAACACCCTCTCAATTCAATCGGCAATCTAGTATCATCAATGACCAAATAAATATACATATCATCTCATACATACAATAAAATAAGTAATCTGCACCACCTTGTATAAGATGAATTTATTCACCTATATCATCATACAAGAAATGAGTTTATACTGTCAACCACATATTACCAATGTCTCTACACACAAACGCGCGTGCGAACACACCCCTCGCCCCTCAGGTCGCAAGGATTGTGATTATTTTTTGTGGGGTTACTTGGAGATACAAATCTAACTATGGAAGATGAATATACACAGGACTACATCATGCCATTGATTATTTATATTAAATAAACAATTTTAAAGAAAAATTTAAAAAATAGATTCTATATCACTTTATTTCAACCAAATTGACCTAAGGTATCTGAGAAGACTAATGCCACATAATGAGACATTAGGGTCATAAGATAATGTCATGAGTGATGACATTAACTCTCCACTTCATTCTACATAGAAATATTTTTCATGATATTATTACACACATCAGACAAAAACAAATACCACATATCTCAACACTACCTATGCTAGATTTAACATGGTGTTAGCATCTGCACATCATTTTAAGCAAACCATACACATGGGAACCATGGCATGTGTTGAGCAATACTCCGATGACTTCCCGACCACATACACCGATACACCACTTGCAATTGCAAGTTGCAAATCGAAACCATACATGCATGAATTGCTATGGTTAACTCGTCGTTATCAAAAAAACATCCAAAAGAAAGAAAAATTTTTAAATAATTCAAAAAATACAGAAATAGCCATATCAAATTGTTTTGTAAATCTAACCACCTATCACTAGTTTGAATGGCAACTAAAATCTTTTTCAACCAAGTTGCCATTCAACTTAGCGACTGGAATTGTTTAGTTGGCATAGTCACTAAGTTGAATAACGACATTCCTGACAACACAAAATCAATCATGTCGCTATTCACCTTAACGACTAGGCTAACACCCTAGCAAGCAGTAGTCAGTCACCAAGTTGAATGGTGATAGAGTGACAACTGTCTTATCCCGCCTCTATGTAAGGCTAAAAATTTTGGTTAAAATTTATTTTATTTTAGAAAAAGAAAAAGTAGGGTTAAAGAGGAGAGAGGAAAGAAAGAGGAGATTGAGAGGAGGTTTTGGCGATTTCGTAAGGTGATTGATCTGCTACGAGTCGTGAAATAGCATATCTCAAATCGAAACCATACATGCATGAATTGCTATGTAAATATTGATATATGAGTCGTGAAATAGCATATCTCAAATCTTGGTCATTTCAACAAATGTGGCTATGGATCATTGGTCTACTTAGGGGGACTATTGGCTACCATAATGTTAGAATGAAGGGTTTGGTGTCCTGACACAGGAGAAAATATTCAGGTATGTACTAGGTGCTTTGGAAACTTATGTGTGTGTGAACAAACATGGTCATTTTATGTGTCAAGATTGATAGACCCAATGAGTCCTATTAATGTAATGTTGATGTATGGTGAAGTATATAGTATTCCCACCCCTCGAGAAATTATCTTGTTTAGGACAAATGTTGCAACAGGTGATTTTAGGTTTTCCTATAATGGGATGTATCAGTTGGTGGAAGGATTTGGTGATGGGCATGCAATCGATGCAGATGAGACTTCAGACGAGGATAGCGCGGATGAGTCATATGACTCAAAGGAGAGTAGTAGTGGAGATGAAAGAATGGGTGAACCAAGAGAATGGCGCGACAAAGCGTCTTTTTTGAAGCTGTGGTTAGTCACCAACATAATTCTTTGTGGGCTTTTAATGAGAACAATGTGCATCTCGGAAGATTTTTAGGAACAAAGAAGATTTGAAGAAAGTAGTAGCTAAATAGGTTATGTCACTAAACAAACAGTACAAAGTAGTGAAGTCCAGCAAATGTTTGTAAGGTGCACTGTAAAAATGTCTGTGGTGTATGCATGAATACAAGTTGAAATACGAAGATTATTTTATTGTCTCTTGGACACATGATCATTCATGTTATGTGAATATCGGTTTTAGGTGAGCACAAAATCTATCATTGGCATTTGTTAGCACTATGATATACTCCAACTTGATGGCAAACTTTGTGATGACATCAAAGGAAATAGACCAAATTGATGGTATATATGGATACAAAATCAAGTATAGCAACACATGTAGGGCTACGTAGAAAATGTTGGAGTCATAGTTCGGAAAATTTAAGAAGTCTTACAACTATATCCTAAGACTGCTTAGTTTTATTAAGCGGGCTAACCCTGGGACGGTCATGGACATTACTGATGAAGATGTGGATGGTGGTGGGTCACATTGTGTCCTTTATTGTGTTTTCTAGGCATTCAGGAAGTGCATCAATTCTTTTGTGTACTCTAGGCCCGTGATTTGCATTGATGGCACCTTTCTATTTGGGAGGTACTACAGTATTTTGCTATTGTTGTAGTGTCTGATGTTAACCACCAGCTTCTTCCTATAGCATATGCCATTGTTGAGGGTAAAACAAAAAAGAGTTGTTTATGGTTCTTGAGAAATGTGAAAAGGTGGGTTGTGCAAGATAGAGAGAAGATATGCATTATTCATCATAGCAACAACGGGATGTCTAGTGCCATTGAGGACATGAGAACACTTGATAACGAGTTGTACCCATGGAAAGATGTACAAAACTGTTGGTGTATGTGACATATGGCTGCTAATTTGTTTACTCGGTTCAACAGGTGGCAGATTATGACACTATTTAAGAAGAAGTGTCTACAAAACAAGGAAAGCAAGTTTGGAAGTGTGAAGAAACTAGATGATCTTATACTTCATCTAACAAAGGAGAGGGAGTCACAGCCCGATGGCCAAGATCAACATAACCGTCCACAATAAGGCATGAGGCAGCGTGGCCCAGTAGTGGATGATTTGCATGTATATTCTGAGGGCATAGTGCGACGAAGGTGCAAGATTAAGAAGTTCTCATATGGGATTGCCAGTGTTTTGAAGGAGAAGTGGGCACTACTATAGGATGTCGGAGGAGTCAGATACGACATAATGACAATAAATTTTGCAATGGTTTAAAACAATGTATTGAAGGGGTGAGGTTCCTTCCAATAGTCGTGATGGTGGAGATGGCTTTCTACCACACCGTTACTTCAATAACAAGTACTTTCCAGCAACTCAGGCAGTGGAGAACTTGATTATGCAATATCTTGAGGTCATCCCGAGATATATGGATTAGAAGATCATAAAGGCTCAATCGCATATCATGGCAGTCATGAGCATTTACAAGAAGAAGTACATGGTCCGCTTGTGAAAGGAATATATTGGTTCGCACATGAGGTCGTAGAGGATGCATCAATGCACCTTAGGAAATGAGGTTGCACACTGCACATGCAACAAAACCACAGCTTTTTCATACACTTTACTTGCATGTCATTGCAGTGTTTGAAAGATCATAGCAAATACCTATCACACACTGACTTGGGGGTTTGGGAGATTTGACCATCTCATGATAAAGAGTGGAAATACA
The DNA here is from genome assembly GCA_019359835.1 of Pharus latifolius. NCBI lineage: Eukaryota > Viridiplantae > Streptophyta > Magnoliopsida > Poales > Poaceae > Pharus > Pharus latifolius. The sequence continues at coordinate 48,578,679 of CM033319.1, read as the reverse complement.
GACACATCAGCATTGCAGATAAATAATATATCTTTGAATTAAAATAAATTATTGTCTTACAAAATTTGAAAAAAAATGGAAGACAGAAATAAAGTTCACTGAAATAAAACCCCAAACTAATTTAATAGTTCTCTGCATCATATGTGTTCTTATGGAAAGCTCCTCCTTCTTCATAAGTGTAAACTAGGTCATCGTCATTAGCTGGTCCTATCAACATGGTTTTTCTTTAAACTGTCTACATACACCACCATACAACAATAGCATATGAGTTATCGAGACTCAACAAGCAAAATATGTATATATATACATATATAGATTTATGCACACAACTACATGAGACTAGCAATGCACAAAGAACACGATTTCCAAGATTAAAGATGCACATGAGTTTATAAAAATAGTAAAGTAGAATAAAAACCAACTATTACTAATTCAAAACACTATTAGTGAGACTATTATACTTGTTGGTGAATATTCTGAAGTAGTGTCTCATACTATAGTATCTCTTAGGCACAATAGTCAATGCCACACGTGCTCTTCTACGTTTCTTGTAACACATGACTAGCAATAAGGAAATAGAGTGTTTGACCATATAGTTAATAAATGGTCCACTCGGTCATATGCATTTGCACTGACTATGCATAAACTGTTGTAATGAGCTGCAACTCACTACCATCACTACTTCTAACACATCAACCATGTGAGTTATATTAATCATAAGGTTACTAAATTCAGTCCGCCTCATCTCAGAATTATGGCAGTTACAGAACAAGCATTGGACACCCACCAAGAGATAATAATAATAATAATAATAGTAGAAGTAGTAGTAGTAGTAGTAGTAGTAGATGATGCTATATACCGAGAACAGGGGTGGGGCCTAGCACCCTGATGTACGTAACAAAGAATTGTAGTAGAGAACACGGGGCCCGACAAAGTATAGACACCAAGATTTATATAGGTTCAGGGGCAAAGATCTACCCTCTACCTCCTGTCATATCCCCCTTTAGATCATCTCGGGGGAAGCCACTAGGGAAAATATCAGTTAGATCTGTACTATATTAGGAATATAAGAAGTACAAGGCAGATGTACAAAGTGGTTGAAAGCCCTCATGAGCACTTCCGAGCCATTATATGCGTAATCTATACAAGAAAACTACCCTAGGCCAAGTGCTTGAGGGTTACTTGGTGAGGATGTACGTACCTATCTTCGATGAGATTAGATATGAAGAATCACAGATGACTCGAGATCTATTGCTTTTTTTCTTCAAGATCGAATTGAACTCCCTTCAGTCTAGTGACCCTTGGATATATATAGGAACCCTCCTTGCTAGATCAAATTAGGATACAAGGGGTAATCTTAATGTAATCTTTAGAGATTATGACTATTAAGACTTGTGGTACATTCGGAAACGTACTCCTTCCGTAGATAGACCGGAGTCCTCAGAAGGTTTGTGGAGGGTACAAATCATGCTACGACAAATAATAATAGTAATATGCAAGGATCAAATCTAGGGATTCAGGCTCTCTAGGGTTTTTAATCTCGTTCCAGGTTCATGTCTAAATTTACTAATCTGCTATCCTATTAACCATAAATTAAATTAAACTATTCCAAGGACTAATCCGTAAATAAAATAATTAAAGATCATATCATGGCCCTTAAAACTAAAACCTAACCTAATCTCTCTCATTTCTTTCTCTCTCTTTGGTTAACTTAAACACACACATGCACATGCACCTTACCTCTTGAGCTCCTGCTTTGGCAAGGGCGGTGGTGGCAAATCTGGGGCTTGGGCGGTGGTTGTAGTGATGGCACACTAATGTGAGCAACGGTGGTGTAGATCACTAGCAAGGGCGGTGCGGCTCTAGGAGGTAGCATGATCTCTTGGCGGCTGAGTAGTGACTCTAGGGTTTGAACAACGGCTACGACGGCAGCCTAGGTTCACTCCCGATCTTGAAGGCTATGAGCTCATATGCTTGGGTGTGAGGTTAGGGTCCCGATCCCTCCCTATTTATAGCTACAAATTCAAAATCCTCACATTTTAAACTGAAAATCTTCTCTAATATGGACTTATCCTCAAAAAATTCGGTCTCGAACCTAGTTCAACCTTATCTCTAAGAAAATCTAGGTTAGACGCGATTTGGGGATTTGGTTCAATCCTAAATCTGGCTAATTAGAGTTTGGGTTTGAGCCTAGGGTAAGGGATTTAGGATTCTAGTGTTTTGAATTGGTGATTTAGAGTTTCAAATTTACGGGTGTCACAATACCTTTCGCCTTAATACAATTTGCATAACTTGCTAAAAACATGGGATGGTGGCTTCAACGCTTTCGGGACATTTGGTAAATACAGAAAAGTGAAGGATGGTGAGCCCATTTAGATCCACAATAAGCAGTTGGAGTGCACAAGACACGGTCGTTGTAAGGCTCACTGGATTTGTAATAATATGGATGAAGGAGAGTGTGATGGACTTAGAAAATGTACTATCTGTCGGCAGCGGGGACACACAAGAAGGCACTACCCCAAGGGCTCTAGCGGTCGAGAATAATTATGTTCTATGTATATCGTGTATCTTACATGCATCATTTATGTATTTTTTTTGTATCACATGGTTTATGTATTGTTTTTGCTATGTATCGGTTTTGCTATAACTATGTACTTCTATGTTTTAAATGTATCTTGATGTAATGTTTATTTCATGTTATCATACTTTGTATATTGCTTATCCTTTGATGTAGACATGGCTGATGACGAGCAGACTCCAGATTTTCTAGACCATGACATTGACCATGAGCATTGGTCACGTAGGCTAGCCCGAGGAGAAGCACTTGAGCCACTCTACCGACTAGTCCAGACAAATACAGGCATATATATTGCCAATGTCTTATTGTCATTCGTCATATGTATGCATATTTTCCATATATTTTCCCCCTCATTAATGTACATTTTAGTCGTATAAGGCGGCATATGCATTAATCATTTATACATTTATTATCAATCAACCGGATTATTCGTTTTGTGTTTTTTATTGCAGGTTGACGCAAAACGGGTGATTTCTGGCTGTTTGGACATTCTTCATCAATTGGATCTAACCCACGGATGATTTTGTACAAAAAGTACGCGTCGATATGGATACGTAGGAGCTGACCGGGTTGCAATCGGAGTCTCCGGGGGCCCAGAACATCAAAACCTAACAACAAAGGACTCAACTGTAAAATCCCTGAAACCCAAGTACCCATTTGCAAAATTGGAAAGACTCAGAAATCGAAAACCCTAGCTCGGAGGACCATTTGCAATTTCCTAAAAATCTGAGGACCAAATTGCAAAATTTCCATTTCTTCTCAAAACTCATGGCCAACCGCAAGATTGAGGGGAGCCTGGTTTTTCCTTTTTTTTCCTTCTTCTTTCTCTCACCCCCCCTACTTCCACACCTCCTACCACTCCACTGTCGGCGGCCAGGCCATACGTCGGTGGTGTAGTTTCTTTGCTCTCCTCCCCCCAAAGAATCCACACCTCCGTCCACCTCTGGCCCAAGCCGGTCCCATTTTCCTCTCCAGCGCCATTTCAACTGCTATGCGCCTCAGATTGCCACGATCTTTGGCCCCGTCCTTGACCCAAGCCGTCGTTGTCTCCTCTATCACTGGCGGCTCTCTTTCTTCTCATCTCTCTCTTACTCTCTTCTTCAACTGGCACCGCTGCTGTAGCTGCCACCTTAAAGCCACCGCCGTCGCCTGCTTCTCCCTCCTCTGTAAACCCTAGATCTACGCCAGATATGAACCTTCGTTGCCCGCCTCTCCATCCGCTACAAACCTTAGATCTACACTGGCTCTACGCCCCCGTGCCTTTGCCATCGCTCACTACCTTCATCGCCTTCGTGCCCTAGTCGTCGTAGATCACGCCGACAATGACATCCACACCCAAGCCGCCCCCGCGCTGCTACTAGCCAAGCTCCTTCCTCGACCACTCCAGTCCACGACCAACTCCTTCCTTGACCACTTCTCCAATGACCACTCTAGCCCACTACTTCGACCACAACCAGGGTGCTGATCTGCTACTTCAACCACAAGCTGAGCTCCTAGACGAGACGGGGCCCGGAGGGACCCAAGCCCTAAGCAACTGAGCCCAACACGGGCATTGGCATGGCCCGTGCTCAGCTGTGGGCAAACCATGCTAGGGCCCATGCCCAGCTCTATCTCTTGTTGCATTTTGTCTGTTTCATGTGCCGTTCGAATTCGGATTTCCATCGTTTGTGTGTGAAGAGTTGTAACCAGTTACATTTACTATTTTGGGCTATAAATAGAGAGGTTTTTGGTTGAAATTAGCAGGTTCTCTTAGTTTTAATTCAGATTTAGAAGTTAGGTTAGGTCGAGCCCCCCTCTTTATTCTGTTCTAGTTTTCGTGTTTGTAAGCTAGCGTGCATGGTAGACTTCATCATTGAATGCAATTGAGTAAGTTTTTATTTAATTCTTGTTATTTCTGTATTTTTATGGATTTTTGTGAGTAATTCACTTTTGGGGTCGGGGTGACCTAATTCGGATGGCCTAATTCTTCCTCAGTTCCGTTTTCAAGTTTTGCAACTTAGCTTCTCACGTTTTCTTCCTCTAAAGCCTAAATTCTCACCCTGGAAACAAACGTAACAGTTGAGCCTAAGCAAGAATTTAGGGGAGTTCTTGAGTTCTTCGCGCTTTGACGCAGAACTCCTAAATGAGAGAGGCTCTTGCCAGACTTAACAGTGGAAACAATCCTCTGACCGTTGTACTGGTGACTGTACCAACAACTTAATCTGTCTTGGAAAACATTTGAATATGATTCGCAATTCACTGGCCTTGTTTAGATTTACACCTTATCATTAAGGAATTCCTGAAACCCTAAGCTTTCTCTCTCTATTACTAAAACCCTAATTTTTTTGCCTTTTTATTGCTTTCTAAAACGCTAGATTTTTTATATTTGCTTCTTTACTGCTTTCAAAGCTCTAGATTGATAGATTTTAGTTGTACAGCTTAGTAGTAGCTAATAAAACCCCCAATTCCCGTCGCACCCCCGCCTTGGGGACTACGACTACTCCCGTGGGGACCCAGCTCGCTGCAGCTGATCCCATACATGCACACCATTGACTTCCCAGGATAAGTCAAGCACAGGAGTATATTTACATTACAGCAGAGTAACTTACAAAATATTTAAGCAGTGTGGCCTGCTGGCCTTAATACAACATAAAGAGATTACAGTGCCTTCGCGGCATACATGGTCTAGCAAAATAACAACTATACAACGAAAATTAGGTGAAATAGTAAGAAGTTGACGGCAGAACAACACACATCAGGGCTCTGGCGGAACTGGCTCTCCTCCTTCTGGATCCAAGAAGTTCTCCACACCTTCATCTTGATCATGGAACGCTCCATCTATTGGATTGTAGGTTGCAATGGTGAGTACTTACGTACTCAGCAAGTTATAGGTAAGAGTATTTACGTATAATAGTGATGATATGAATCTATGCTATTAAAAAAGTATGGATGGTTGTAAAATAGTCTTTTCCTTTATGTCTCATCTCATGGCAGTATTTTTCATAGCATAGCATCGCTATTCATGTTCCACTATTTATAGTATCACCGCGACACGTCAACACACAACAACCCACGGCAGCACCCCTTATCATGACAACACATGTCATTTGGGTAATCTTGACTTATCAAATTTTATTTAGAAAACATACTTGTGCCACACCCTGTGGATTTAAACCACCACAACAGACTCCTATAAACCCAGGATCTCGGAGTATGCGAATATGTTTTTAAACTCTGCAGAGAGGTACCAATTTACCCGCAAGATATTCCACTTTCATGCCCATCCTATCAAGATGATTAGACTCTTCCTCACTGCATAATGTGAGTGGCAAGGTGGAGATAATAAGAACTTTTATTATGTTTCACTCACAATTCACCCCTAACCCTGTGGTCGGACAAACCACAGTTGTGGCAGGCTATGCCCCCACCCCGACTGCATCTCCCCATTACTGGGTCAGCGTGCATCATCACATCCAGTGATATGTGTAGGAGCCGCACTCCGTGCCAATTGTGCACCACTTTCCATCTCATGCAGGAGTTTCATGTGCGATCCGCATACTTACTTGTTCAGATCTGTCTCCTACCAAGCTTACGATTAGTATGTTTTTCATGTCACTAGACGCACAACACAAGATTCTAGTTCTTATATGCCAGTGACCAGACCATCCACAGCCACGCACATCGAGTGCCACCACCATTCCATACCAAACTCTGGTCACGGCTAGGGGTTTTATTTCATGAATATACATAAATACACATATATTAGTTCATGGCTCATTACTTGATCATTTCACATTTCACAGGCATCCAGCCTAGTACTGCTATTTCATATCTCAATCATTTTTCACATGCAATACTACTTATATTCAAGGTTATATTATAGCAACTCTTAAAATATAGGTTCAAGATGTTCAAGAATATGGCTTGCCTTTCGCGTCGTAAAAATCAGCAGTTGATATCGGGTCGACAGTGAAGTCCTCGAACTCAGCTTCTGGATCTACTCAGCAACAAAAAAACACACAATGATTACTAACTATATTAAAATGTTTTATGATCTATATGCAGATATGCTTTAAAAAGAATAACTGAACGATGCTGAAGTTGATTGAGATTGCAAGCTGAACTGAGTCGAGATTCTAAGGTTCCAAGGAATCTGGGCTAAGATTGAGTACTGGAGGGTACTAAAGTCTCAAGGCATCAATATTGACATTGAGTTCGCATCTGGTTTGCTCAAAAACAACGAATGTCAATAGATCGACATTCGGTTCACGGCCTGACATGGCTTTGGTTGGCTTTAGAAGGCTCTTCTCAAGATATGACAGTTGAAGGAAATGTAGAACATGGTTCTACAAACTTGCTAGACAAAGTGGATTTTAATTTGCACAACCAGAAGTGATTGAACTGAGCTAATGCCACTGGCTAACATAGATTGATAAGGGCTAACAATGTCCAAGAATGGCATTGACATGTTTTAGGAGATTTCCAGTGGACAAAACAGATTTGGATCAAGGCATTGGGTGCATAATTGAACAAGATATCTGCTTGACAAAGAGGTTTTTTCAGAAAAGTCTAGAAGTTCAAAGAATTTGCAAAAAGATCCCTGGACACAGTGAATTTGAATGCCAGCGCACTGCCAAGACTTAGGTTTAGCGTGTCTGGACAAATTATGCATGCACTGCTTTGCCAACTATGTCTAGGAGGTAGGCGAAAGCAACAGGAATCCAATGGTGGTGGTTTCGAGCATTGAAGTGGCCGGACGGCGACGAACGGCGGTGAGGAAACACGGTGGTGACACGGCACAGCACAGCTACTGGACACAATCTTGGCATAGCCATAATTAGTGATTTTGTGCAGAACCAAAGGTCGATGTAGTGGAGAGATATGCTCAGGGTAGTAAGGCTGTTCTACTGGACAAGATGGAAACGACGGCGGTGGCCGGTGGTGACTGGACGGCATGCTGGCGGCACAGCAGCGAGGGGTAAAATACCCAACTCGTGATTTCGTGCTACGAATCTGGAAATCGAAGTTGTTGGAGCTAGCTGGGGTTATTTGGTACAATCTGGAGTGTTGGATTTGGCTGGAGGTTGATCGGCGACGAGTGGTGGCGAACTGCGCCGGAGAAGAGATCGGCCTCGTTGGCTACAAGGCGATTGGGTGGTTAATTCTCCAAATTGATGCACGGTTAGGCTCCTGGGTTGCTACAGATGGTGTGGCTTGGCGGGATTTGGCTGAGGCGGCGCCGGCAAGGGATTCGATGATGCGGCCGGAGAAGAAGGGGCTGATTTGGGCATTTCCAGTATAGGGCTCTGGAGGTCAATTCTTTGCGGTGAAAGCAAGAGAGAGGTGAGGGGAAACTTCTGGAGTGGCCAATTTGGCCAGAGAAGTGGCAGTGCGGGCCGATGACATGAGCAGTCATTGGTGGCATGTGAAAAACAAAGATGATTCAATCCAAGCTCTAATTTGAAATCTAAATGAACAGGCTTGCTAGGATTGAGCTACTTATCATCTAACTCTACTAACAGAAGGGCTAATTCGGGCTAAATCGAGCTACATTGCCGGAACAGGGCGAATGCATTTAACGTCGATCACCGGCATTTGGGTTCACCGGAGTTCAATCAAATGCTACAGAATAGAGAGGAAGGAGGTAGGTATTCACTGGTCAAATCAATTTGAAGAATGGCGCAGTAGATCGAGCTGGCGCCGTGCTCCTCCCTGGCGGCTCGCCGGAGAAGAAGAAGAAAGCGAAGAAGATATGGTTTAAGTGGCTAAGGGAGCTCTGGAGTGAAGTGATTGAGATGAAGCTAATATGGGGCTACTATTTATAGGCACAGGGCGGAGCTTGCAAGGAGGGAACAACAACGAAGTTTGCGCCGGCGAGGGAACTGGTCGGGCGCAGAAGAAACAGCGGCGACGACGACGCGACGGCGACAGTGGTTCTGCAACTGCTCAAATGGTCGGTACATTGGAACTTGGTGCTAGCCGGTGCAAAGTGAGGGCGAGAAAGCTGGCACGACGTGGCAACGTGGTGGGAAGCTCCTGACAAAGTTACTGTTGCAGTCATTGCTGGTGCTGGCACATCGACAGTTTTGGCGCAGACACATGCGCATATGCAAGCACAACTGAGCACGGGCACAGGCGAGGGCGAAGCTTGGCCAGTGGCGAGCAAACACGGCGAAGAAGCACTGCAAAGCTGTGGTCGAAACACTGTGCTGGCAGCTGTGGTCGAAAAGGGCTGGGAAAAAGAAATCTGGACCGAAATGCAATTACAGAAGTTGAGTTTGGACTGATTTGCAAATCCTGAGATTTAGATGGTTAAAGTTGGAACTGATTTCACTGATCTGGAAAACTTTATTCAACAGATAATTTGGCATGGATATTTGGTAAAATATGGCACATTGAATAGTTTTCGGATAAAACGAAAACAGAGTAATTAGCGTATTTGAAATCTGGACTTTATTAAAATTGAAATTCTGGGTTTAGGATGAGATTTTGAGATCCTCATAGAAGAAGATTTTGTATTGAATAACATTTGGGAGGTGTTTCCTGAATCAGATTAGGATTTGGAGTTGATTTGCAACATTTAGCCTTTTCAGGCTTCTGGAAAATCAGGAAAAGGACTAATCCGCGATACTTCTTGGACTGATTTGTGAAAATGGTCTAGATGATATAATCTAACTGCCAACTTTTTGGATTAAGGTATTGGCATATCCATGATCATAATCCAAGTATAATCTTTTCTGGATTAGGTCAAACTTTGATTAAATCAGAGTTTAGAGTATTTAGGGTAATTAGGATACTTAATTAAATTTATGTTTTTGAAAAACAGGAAGGGTTGGCAAATCTGAGAGTTAGAGATTGAATTGGATCTGGCTTCTAAAGGCTTTTAATCTCAGGATAAATAGTAGGTCAAATCTTGAAAGTCAGATCCTGATTTGGGTTCACAGGGAAGATTTTGAGATTTTAGGGCTTAGGATAGAATTAGTCTGGGCTGATTTTGCTGATCTTGAAGAGACATATGCATGCATGACTTTTTATGAAAAGAATTGTGTCGTGGTATTGCGAATACCTCGGCAGGTTTTGTGGATGATCCTAGCGAAGAAAACGCGACGCGGCTTGACCGGGTGACCGGTCCTCCCCCGCCGGACAAACACAACAAGTGACACGAGGATTTATACAGGTTCGGGTCCCGGTGGGGGCCCTAGTCCTGTCGGCGTGCTCCCGACCGGAGTCGGCTGGGGAGGCTCTCTCGGGGAGAGGCTTCCGGAGCACACCTATGAGTTTGGCTATTCTAGCAATAATGAATGACCTGTTCTTACAACAGGGGGTACAAGGGCTATTTATAGCCCCAAAAAGAAGCAAAAAGACTAAACTACCCCGGACGCCACTGTCGGATCGAGAGGTACCAACGTCCTTCTCCCAGTCAGGTGCCTCGGATGCTTGACAGGTGGCCGCTGATTCCTGAGGCGCTCCTCGCGTGACCTGCACGTGATCAAGAACCAAAGACTTTACCTTTAGAAGGGCGACAATGCCCGGGACAGGCATCGGAGGCCACGTCCCCGGGCAGGTGGCGACGCCCGGGACATGCACCGGAGACAATGTCCCCGGGCGAAAGGCGGGGCCCAAGACATGCACCGGAGGCAATGTCCCCGGGCGGAAGGGGCGCCCGGGGCAGGCACCGGAGGCCACGTCCCCGGGTGAATGGCGGTGCCCGGGATATGCCCCGGAGGCAATGCCCCCGGGCGGAAGGCGGCGCCCGGGGCAGGTGTAACATCCCAAATTTTGCCATCTCTTTAGCTTGCCACTCAGCATATCTTCATTGGATTCTCGGATGTCTCAACCCCATTTTTGATCTTTATCTCAGAACTATGATCTCAGGTGTGCCACCACCTTAATTTAAAAAGTTGGCAGATAAACTCCGCCTTTCAGACCATTTTCGCTTTTAGTCCAAAGGTATCGCAGATCAGTTCTTTTCAGATTTGTCAGAAGCCGAAAAAGACCAAAAGTGTCAGACCACCTCCAAATTCTGATCTGATCCAGTGAATGTCTCCCATTCACTATTCTGAACATTTTTCCCTTCTGGAAGAATTCCAAAAGATCAACCGAAACCCTAGTTTCAGCCTCGCGAAAGTTTCAAACCCTAATTACCCTGTTTTCGATTTTTGTCAAAATCACCAGATCTTATCGGATTTTACCATTTTTCCTGCTGGATGAGTCCAAGTGATTTAGTAGTACTCATTTGCAAGACCAGATCTCAGATCAGCCCTCCAGATCTCCAGAATTGCAAATAGGCCCAAATTCCCGAATCAAATTCCTTACAGATTGGTCCAAATCCTTGCAGAACAGTCCCTGGTGAAGGTTTCTGAAATTACAAATCAGCCCTAGCTTTCCAGCCCCTGGTCGTTGCTCTCGACCAAAGCTCTATTCGTTCGACCAGTGCCCCGCCACCTCGCCTCGCCGTAGGAACTCGCCACCACCGTCACCGCCACGTAGCACCACTTGTGCGCAATCGTGCCGCCACCGTGGAGCACCTCACCTGCGCCTGTGCCGTGATTCTCCCGCGCGCGTGCTCCAGCAGTAGCAAAGCAACGCCACGTTGCAGCCATGCCGAAGGCAATGATCCCGTCACCCTGCTCCAGCCGGATTTGCCGTGATTCCCCTCGCCTGGCACAGTCTTTGCCGCGTCCCGACGTCATCTCGATTCCGCCTCCGGTGTCAGCCGCGAATCCCGTTTGATTTGCCTCAACTCCCGAGAGCTCAGCCCATCGCCTATATAAGCACCCCCCCCTTTCCCAACATCACTTCGCACCACACCCCGCAGCTGCATTGCTTCAGCCCTAGCAGCAGAGAACAGCCATGTTCCTCAGCGTTGCCGTGAAGACCTTCTTCCCCGGCGAGCCACTTCTGGAGCTCACGGCGCCAGCTTCGCCCGCAGCTTCTCTCTCCAAACCAACGCCACCAGTAAGCTCCCCTCATCCCCCTGTTTGTGTCATAGCATCTAATTGGCCCCTGGCGAACCCCAACACCGGCGATCGCCGGAAAAGCCCAAATCCCCTGTTTCCTCAATGCTGCCTGATTTAATCCAAATCAGCCCTCGTGCCAGTGATGAAAATTGATCAGTACACTCTATTGAGCAAGCCTACTAATTTGGATTTCGAAATTGGATCAAGATTGTGGCTTCCCCAATTTGCGCGCCACCAGTGAACTGGTTCTCACCACCGAGCCACTCCGGCCATCCCCCGACCAAATTGGCTTCACCAATAGTCCCCTCACCTCACCCTCTCACTCCCTGAGCAATGAATTGAGTTCAAACTCTTTAAATCGAAAACCGCCAATCTCCAGTGTCGTCTTCTCCAGCGCCGGTCGCCGGAATTTCTCCCCGGCCGATCTAGCCCCGTACACTTTGTCCCTTAGATAGAGCTCAGTACCCTGAGCAACATTGTCTACTAGCTCGACTCCTGAATCGACCTGAATCAAAAGATATTCCAATGCCAAGATCACTGTCCAGTAGCTCAATTCATGTCCAGACCACCGTGTTTACTCGCCTGATTTGGCCACCCTCCGGCCACTTTCTGCCCTTGAGCCTATTGAGTACTTTGTTCCTGTTATCAAGGCCTAACTCCTAGACAAAGTGGTTCATCAATTGGAGCCCTGAGTCAAAAGTTATGCCATGCCCTAGTTTTTGGCCATGTCCAGCACTATGTCAGTGCATGTCCACCAGTGGCATTAGATGATTTAAACCTGTTACACTTGAGCAATTGAAATGCCACCTTGTCCATTAGATTCCTGGAGTTGTACTCTACAACTTTCTCTACTGCCACTTCTCCAGAAAACCTACCTAAGACCAATTTAAGGCTATGTCTTGCCGTGGACCGAATATCAGCCTTTCGACATTCAACTCCTTTTGAGCCCATCTCTTTAATCAACATCCAAGTGACTTTGTCCAAACCTTTCCCCTGCATGCATGATATATTTTACGTATCATTTCCCATAAAGACTATCTTCTGTATGCTTATATAGTGTATGTGTGTATTATCTGTATCCGCCGTGGAACCAGAGATTGAAGGAGCGGAAGAAATCTTCGAAGAATCATCTAATTAACTAGACCCAACATTGCAAGGCAAGTCTCAATCCCTTGATCATGTCTCGCCTATTATTTTGAAATGAAGTATGTTAACTGTTTTCAAGTATATGCATGCTTTATATTCAAATAAGAACTATATTCAAATAAAGTGATTAGATATGACCTAAATGATTGTAAAGCCCCTTTTGACATTAAATATCCCCGCACCCTTGTCACCCTAGCATATCATGCTTAGGCTATGCTATGCTCAAGATTATATGATAAATGTTGAATGGTCACATATGAGGAAAGCATATTCAAAACCCCTTTTTGTGAAAGAAAATGTGATTGGAATCAATAGTGAGGATGGTTTGATTGGATGGTGCTGTGTGCGCACTGGGAATGTGAAAGACTCCTCACTAAAGATTCATAAGGATTAGAACCTTGTGTTGTGCTTCTATGCGGCATGAAAAACGTACCAACCACTTGCCCGGAATGGGACGGGCGCAACTTAGTAGCTTTCTTTAGTATTAGCTTTCCTTGCAATGGTTGTCGATCCAGTTTCTTGCGAGAGCTGGTGGGCCGCAGAAGGCCATGAGTGATGTGAGTTCAGAAAAATTATGAGAGGAAAAGGTGGAAAGAAGGAAGACGCTCTATGTCAGATTAAGTCGTGCGCGACTGTAATCAAGAGAGGCTATGTGTCTTGCGAGAACTTAGACCCAGGCTAGGAAGTAAGGCAGTGGGGAGGACCCACAACGGTACTTGAGACTTAACTGTCTATTTACCGGGCAGGGAATTGTTAATGCTAGGACTGTAAACTGTTGTGTCATCTCGGCCTTGTGACATGCGTAAATGTCGTATGGAGCTGATCCGACTTGAAAGCCGAATGATCGGTGGATTAATGTGGTACACCTTTGCAAAGTTTAAGAAGTATCGGATACTCTGAGCTCCCAGGTCATGGAGTCTGCGCGTTGTGGATTCTATCCACGTCGATGCAGCACAAGTAGTTTTTGGAAAGTTTTTCACAAAATCTGAGTAAAGTGGTGACTCATGAAAGACCGCCACACATAACATTTATGAAAACCTAGCTTAGGATTTTAAAAGCCTCGCTTTTGAAAACAAAAACCTTTTCTTCAAATTAAGAGTGAAAATCTATTCTATTCCTATATATATATATAAAACCAAGACCCCTTTTCTTGAAAAACCCTCATCTATATATCTGCATTCTCATAACGGGACTTGCTGAGCATCGTGGAAAAATATGCTCACCCTTTCCTTTTCACACAAATTCAGAAGAAAGGATTCGAGGAACCTGATTCTCTTGACCTTAGCACCGAGAAGAGGAAGGAACCTTTCCAGACGATTTGAGCTTCTAGGAGGGTCATACGCCAAGTTGAGTTCGATGTGGTAAAGGCCCGAGCCGAACCGCTGCAGAAGGAAATGAAGACCTTTGTTGTTTTTGTGTTATTTCTGTGTTCGGTACTCCGATGCCGATTCTTTTTGTTTCTTGATTTTGAAAAACTCTCTACTTTTGTATCAACTTTAATTAATGTCATTCTTGGCTTTATGATAATGTAATAGTGGTCCTCGTGACCTTGTACTTGTTTTATCTATTTGACTTATTATTTAAAGTAAATCCTGTTGTTGTGAGCTTGTGATGTACCTTTCTGTGTGCAATCCACCTGGGCGGTTGCCATCGGAATCCTCAAATGAGGGTCCCACAGTAGGCACCGGAGGCCACGTCCCCGGGCGGAAGGCGGCGCCCGGGGCAGGCACCGGAGGCCATGTCCTCGGGCGAATGTCCTCGGGCAAATGTGACGCAACTTACCTGGATTTGGTCTCGCAGAGATTTCCCCCAACAAATTTTCACCCCAAAGCTAGGGTGTTACAATTCCACTCTGACTTAATCGGCAATCTTTTAACCTAAGAGACAAATATGCTTGTCCCTCATGGAATTCGACTCTCAAGTGCTCAACATCAATCGTTCGCTTGCGGTATTACTAGACGCGCCACTTTCGGGCGTGGCATAAGTTTTTGGTGCCGTTGCTGGGGAACAATGGTAATTCATCTTTCAGGTCGATTTTTTTGCTAATTTGAGTCAATCTCACTTCTCAATCTTGCTTCTATTTTTCTTTTCTTCCTTTTTTTGCGCCACTAACCTTTCAAGAAGGTAGTGCACACTGGATAGTTTGGACGAACCTATCAAGTCTACTCGCCAATGACGGTACGAGGCAAGACAAGTAAGATTGGAGGAAAATCCGTGACAACACATTGCGGCAAACAACGAGCACCCAATAATGGAAGTCCAAAAGAGATTGAAGGATTATACGATCCCGCTCACCATGGGATTACAGTCAGGTATTCTTAGACTAGCAATCGAATTAAATAATTTTGAAATTAAACCCGCACTTTTAAACCAAGTATAACAAAATCAATTGAGTAGTCTTCCTACTGAAGATCCATCTATGCACCTTCATATGTTTCTTGAGCATTGTGCCACTTTCAAAATTTGTGGAGTAACACAGGACGCGCTTCGGTTAAGCATCTTTCCTTTCTTGTTGCAAGAGAAGGCGAGGGCATGGTTGTACACTCTTCTACTTGTGTCGATCGCCACATGGGACAAACTCTCACATTCCTTCCTTAGTATGTTTTTCCTCCTACTAAAACTGTTCATATTCGCAACCAGATTGCATATTTTACTCAGCAGATAGGAGAATCACTTTACGACGCTTGGGAATAGTACAAGGACTTGTTGATCAAGTGTCCGCACCATGGACTAGAAAGGTGGTTTGTGGTTCAGACGTTTCATAGCGGTCTAAACTACAACGCGTGAATAACTATAGATGCTGCAGCTAGCGGTGCACTAATGAACAACAGTGTAGATGAAACATATGATCTGATCGAAGGCATAACTCAAAAATATACACAATGGGGAACTAAGCGAGATACTCAATAGGCTCCGATCAACAACGTGGATGTAAATGTAATGGCTCAATTAGCCGAGCAAGTAGCCCTTCTCATTGATAAATTGGCAATCCTAGGATCACCTGCTAAATCTTCTGTTAATGCTATTGTACCTGTATACGAACTGTGCCACATACAAGTCCACTATGACCATGAATGCCAATTTAACCAATCCATGGAGCAGGTGAATGCCTTTCAAGGGGAGCAATAACGACAAGGTAATTCCTTTCCGAACTCTTATAACTCTGGATGGTGAAATTGCCAAAATTTCACTTGGTTGGGATATAATCAACAACCTCAACATCAACAACAAGATTTTGAATAACAGTAACTTCACCAACAAAACCCCCCATACCAAGCACAAAGGCCACCATTCCAACCACAAAATCAGCAACCATATCGGCTGCCGCACCAATGACAACATGAGCAATTGAACATGGAGCGCAATTTAGAGAACTTTCTAGCAAATCAAGAGAAGAAAGAAACGTCCATGAACCAAAATATGGACTCCATATCAACTCACATCCCCATACTTGAGACACAAATCACACAATTGGCAAACCCTGCCCTGAAAAATGCTAATCCTCTTCCTTAACCCATTAATCCTTGTGATTCAGAACAAATAAATGCTATTGCTTGTTCTAACTCTCCTAATGCAAATGCAGTATTCTACGAAGTGGAACGAAGCTACCAGAACAAACACCACCCAACGAACCACCACCGGTAAGTAAGAAAACCGATGAAGCACTAACACAACCCGTAGAGGATGACGGTAAGGACATCGAGCTGAAAGAAGCAAAAAGTTGAGGTAATCAGGTAACACGTGCTTATAATCCAACTCCACTTTTCCCTAGAAGATGTGTTCAAATGAATCTCGATAAACAATTTGAAAAATTTATGAAAATCTTGAAAAAACTCAATGTTATCGTGCCTTTTACTGATTTCATAACTCAAATGCCCTCTTATGGAAAATTTTTAAAATACATAATAACTGAAAAGAGGGATTTAAGTGAATTGCAAACTGCTGTTTTGACCGAGAATTGTAGCTTTTTAATTTAGAACAAGATGTCAGCAAAGCTTCGGGATCAAGGGAGCTTCTTCATCCCTTGCAGCATAGGTGCAGTACTTCTAAATTGAGCCCTTTGTGATCTAGGTGCAAGCATAAGTGTGATACCTCTTTCCATCACACAACGCTTGAGCATGGGTGAGATAAAACCTATGCGCATGGTGTTGCAACTTACCGATCAATCGGTGAAGCATCCGGAAGAAATCCTGCAAGATGTATCTCTTCATGTCGGTAAATTTTATCTTCCAGTTGATTTTTTCATACTTTATATGGATGAAGATGTTGCTATACCAATAATATTGGGATGACCAAGGCTCCAGATAGAAAGTGTTCTGATTGATGTTCGTGAGGACGAATCACTTTTCACATAGGGGAGGAGAAAATTTTGTTAAAAATGTCTAATCTTGTCAACTGCCTTATGTATGAGGAAAAACTATGCAGCGTGGACACTCTAGGAGAAGTTTTGGAAGAGGAGTCACCATATGACTCACATTAGAGGGCGAGACGAAAGAAATTCTTGAAGATGAAAAAGTGGACGGTAGAGAAAAAGATAAACAAATGGACGAACTATCACAAGAACCACTCAGGATGGACATCTCTGACTCCGACATTGCAAGTAAGGAAAAGATAAGTAAACCTACACTCCAACCCCTTCCTTACTTGCTGAAATATGTATTCGTAGACGATGATGAGAAGCATCCTATAATTATTAATGCAAACTTGACCAACTTGCAACTAAAAAAATTGATTTGTTTACTTTGTGTCTATCACAAAACTTTAGGTTATTCAATTGATATCAAAGGGATTAACCTAGAAATTTGCATGCATAGAATCTCTCTAGTTGATGAAACAATAATCTCCATCGAACGCCAACGTAGAGTTTGTAGGATCAAGGATGCCGACTAGAGGGGGGGGGGGGGGTGAATAGAAGGCTTTTAAAATTTCTTTCCAACTAAATAATTTTAAAAGATATTAAGAATAACCTAGGGTTACAAAGATTTAGCAATCAAACATCTAGTTGCATTCAACCATATGACATATTCAATATAACATGCAACAATAGTAAATCAAGCAATTGTGTCAATATGAATACGAACTATACAAAAGAGAGGCAATTGACACAATGATTTTTACCGAGGTCTCGGAGACTCGCCCGATCTCTCCACTACTCCTCGTTGAAGTGCTCATGCGTGAGCCTCACTTCTATATCCACAAAGGATATTTCACTTGGGTTGCTCCATCTCCACACCGGATAGGCGAGCACCAAACCTTTCACATGTTTTTTGTCGGCCTCTCCAACAAATTTCAACTGGGAGAGATCGCGACTCTCCTCCGACACCGTCTAGGCGAAGGCGATCGCCAAGAGTAACAAGTCGGATGCACTTTCGCTTGAACGAATCTCGTGCTAGAAGCTCAAAGATGCAAATGAGATGCTCAACACTCTAGCACTAGCATGCAAATGGTGATTGAAGTGCACTAAGCACTAAGAACTTCACCCAATTTGCTTCTTTCTCAAATCTACTCAAGATTTAGGCTCAAATCTAGCCTCTAAATGCAATATAGCAAATGCAATGACTTTGGCTAGCTTTTCAATAGTGTATGCAACTTATTGAGCGACCTCAAATGTTGGCCAACACAAGGTATTTATAGCCCCAAAGAAAAACTAGCCGTTTGCAAAAAATCGCGCCAAAATTGTATAGGCCGTACATTGTCCGGCCAGTACAACTCAAACGACCGTTGCAAACGTGTCAGTGACCGTTGGGGGCTTAATTTGTAAAGGCCAGACATTGTCCGGCCATCACAGACAATGTCCGGCCTTTACCGGACAGAAGCACCGGACAGATCCAATTGTCTCTGTTAACACTTCAAAACAAGGCACAGCAAATTTGTACAGGCCGGACAATGTCCAGCCCGTCCCGGACAAAACCCTCCGGACATATACAAACATCTCTGGTTCATTTTAAATAAAATCTCACAAGTTTTATACAGTCCGGACATTGTCCAGCCACATCGAACAATGTCCGGCCTTCTCCGGACAGATGCACCGGATAAATGCATTTGTCTTTGGTTTTGTTTTGCCTAAGCCATAGATGTTGTGTACTGGCTGGACATTGTCCGGCCACCACAGACACTGTCCGGCCTATTCAAAACGAAAACAGAAACTTATCAAATTTACTCCAAACTTGATTTGGGTATTGGAACATACGGATTTCCTGTTTTCTTGTGGATATCTCAGCTGACACTCAACAATGACCACGACCACACAGGTCTGACATCCGATCGAAAGCAGGTGGTCGAGTGAGTTTGGTCGAGCGTACGCAAGCGAGCCGAAGACTGGTACAACCAGCTCGAACTCCTACGACCACAACCAAGCCCTAAACAGAAGACTACCAAACTAGCGACACGACCACGACCACGTGTCAAACAAGAATACGATCAGAATGTGCAAGTACAACCACGACCAGCTCTAGAAAATAAACTAATTTAAATAGCTGGCGATCAAGACTAAGTGCAGTTTTCAAAGCATTTTCTCTAATGTACCACAAACTACACTTAGACTCTCTAGCAATGCAAGAGGCGATAAAACACTAGTGCAAGATGATATGAATGCATTTGAGCTTCCACACTAGATAGACTCAAGCTACTAGTTTCCCACTCCTCTTAATAGTACGGTCAAACTAGTAAAAGGAATCCTATCAACCCGGTCTGTCTCTAAACACCGAGACCGGTAAAATCCTAAAAAACCAATCCTTAATCTTGGATTTTACCTTTGGTGGAGCTCGACCTCGTGAAGCTCGATCCCTCGAAGCTTGTCCTCGCAAAGCTCGACCTCGCTAAGCTTGACCTCACTCGAGATGTCTCATATTGGCATCAACTTCTTCGCACCCTTGCTCGCTTTTATCCTGCAATTACTCTGGGACTACAACACATACACTCAATGCACAACATTAGTCTCATAATCAGTTTGTCATTCATCACTAGAGAAATTACTCCACATAGGAGTTAGCTCAACAATTTCTCTTTCCGGTGAAATGACAGAACCATATTCAACAAATAGAAAATGAGTATGAAATGAATCACACAATCATATAAATCTATATATGATGAAGACATACACTCACGATCCATACTACTTATGTCATGATAAAGATAAGCATGATGCAACCACCGAGCTCCCTCTCAACACATGCATCGATCTCGATACCACAAATGAAGGAGTTATCAAACTTCCGGATTTATCACATGACATTCCAATTTATACTTAGCACAAGATTGATGCAACAACAGATCTCCCCCTCAACATATGCATCAATTGTTAAACCATAACCAGGGGTCATCGACTTCTAGGGTTCAACATTAATAATTCAATGTACTTGTGCTAAACTAGGATTTATCTAAGTTGTCATTTAATCATCAAATCTGACATTCTCCAGATTAACATTAATCATCATGAATTTATCCAAATCGTCATTAATCATCAAAACCTAGATGCTTAGATCGACCTAGATCCAACAATCTAGCTCCCCCTTTTTGATGATTGATGACAACAACCTTTATAATCTCAACAAATCCAAAATAGATTCTTCAAATCCCCCTCAATATATGAAATAGTATATCGGAACTGAGCAAAGCATTTAATCATTTGAGTTAAGAGTTAAAAATGACAATTGAGCACAAGTTCAATCAAGTCATCTTCCAAAACATCAACTATCTCAATTTTCTCTAACTCAATTATCTCTCCCAAATATGAATATTAATGATATCAAATAATCTCTCCCCAAATATCATTTATCAATCTCAAATAACTCCCTCATCTCTCTCATATATCAATATCAAATATATCAAATACCAAATGATATCTATCTCTCCCCCTTTGTCAATTAACTCAACTATCTCTAGTCTCTCCCCAACTCTCTCAAAATCTCTCCCCCTAAAGCTTTCTCTAAAGCTTATCTCTAAAACACTCTCTCTCAAACACTATATCTCCCCTTTTGTCATCAAGCACAAAAAGGAAGGATTGAGAACTTAAATTTTGATAAGCAATATTTTTGGGGGCATGAAATTTTATATGAAATGGTTTTTATGCAAAAACATGATCTCAAGAAAGTTTGTTGCAAGTGATTTTGAAAAACACATTCAAAGTATGGAGAAGATATCCAAACAATCAACATACAATGAGTATATCGATGACATTTAATCCATTTTCAATCATTCAAAATCTAGATGCATCTAATAGTTTGACGTGAACATATCCGCTAGATGCATATTTGCCATATCATGATTGATCTCTAAATCTCTTTATGCCACAAAGTCTCTTATACAATGATGTCTTATATCAATATACTCTAATCGAGAGTTTTAATTCAAATTGTTCATCATCTTTACGACACTTTTAAATATTTCATAAGAGTGGCATCTATTTGAAAACAATTCTATAATCCAACAAGATTTGTTTCATCCATAAAGATTTAGGACGACAACCACTGGATGTACTCTTTCGATTTATCTTGCTAGTCATGTAATCTGAATCCAAATAATCAACTAATTCAAGATTTGTATTTTTTGGATATGATCTATCTAGAATTGCATGTCAATTACCTAAGAATGCATTTAATGGCAATCATGTGACCTTCATTAGGAAATGATTGAAATCTAGCATATTTGCAATCACTAAATATGATGACGGGGTAAAATACGGTAAAATAAAGCGAAACTACCAATCAAAGATTGATAGGGTTTAGAATTGACCGCTTTTTCATGTTCGTCCATGTCGAGATGTTCATTTGTAGCCATGAGAGTTGTAATAGCATCATCATCATGCATCTTGAGGCTCTTGAGCGATTTCTTCACATGCTTGAATTTACTCTTGAACATTCCGTTCTTGAGTTGCTTGTTTTGTCGTGCATGGAAGTAACTTTGCCCTTCAATCATCTCGCTTTCCCTAAGTATCATCTTAAAAACAAATTCTTGACAGAGGGATTCATTAGTGGTAATGATAATAATGTCATCAATATGTTTGACACACAAGAGAATGATGTCTCGATTAAACTTATGATGATGATTATGTCAACTTTTCAATTTTGGAAAGCATTTGATATGAGAAAAGATTTTGCGCTTTTAAACCAACTCAATTAGAAACAATAGATTCAATCCTCAAAAATTCACTTCTTTTGGCGTTTAACACAAAAAGACATACAAATGAGGAATATACCAAAAGAAGAATTGTCGAAACATTTTTAGGTCACAAGGTTGAGATAAAAGCATATGACCTAGTGAAAGTTCAAATTTTCACAAAAAACACTCAAATCTCAAATTCATGTGAATCGTGCTTCAAATTCATAAGAACCATATTTGTTTTGTATATGCAAAAACACAATCACAAGGCCTTTCCAAAACCCCATCATAAGAACAATGCCGAATTGCAAATATAGGAAAAATGGGAGCAAAGATGTAACCAAAACAGGAAAGGAAAAGAACCAGCTGAAAAATTCAGAGATCATCCAATTTCACATAGGGTCGGACAGAGTCTACTAGGGCCGGACAATGTCTGGTTTGGGCGGACAGAGTCCAGACGGTTCAGAAATGCGCCTGAAACTTCTGAAATTTTGTGATTTTCGCAAATTTGCTTCAGAAATTGAATCAAGATCCATAATAGGTTTAAATATCATGACAGGAACTCAGATGAATAGCATTTGGATGAATTTGATTTGAATAAAGATCTTGAATTTGATCCTCAAAAGAGATTTTGGGGTAAAACGGGTAAAACAAAAGTGGTTTTCTCGAAAACTTCAATTTTCGATGAAACTTGGATTTTCTGAAATGGTTGGACATGGATGAGTTTGAAATACTATTCCAAACCAAGACATGGGAGAAGGTTCGGTCCAAATAGTAAAATTCGCAAAAATGCACTTTTGGGTATTTTCGGGTTGATAGCTGTTTTTGGGCGACCTAGGATATGTGATAGTTTGAAAACCATAGGCCTTTTGAGAATAAGTTCAATACGAACTATCTTTGGGTGAGTGAGTTCTAAATGTTTCATGTAGAAAGTTTTGATCAAATCTCAACCCATCTTATTTTATGGAAATGAATCGTTTTGGGCCAAAACAAGATCTCGAAGTCTTCAATTTTGTCGAAATTTTGCATTTTAGCTCGAAACTCTTTTGTTTCACTTTCAAAACCTTTGAAACCATATTTGAAACGTATTTATGAAGGTTTTGCGGTGATTTTGAACATTTTGAAAGTTTTGAGCTCTTTTTACCTTTTTGCTCGAAAATGACCATTTTTACCAAACAAGTGCATAATTTGATACATGTGCACAATTAGGGTATACAAGGGTTCAATGACTTTGAAGTTGCTCCCCCTAAATGTGTCATCCAAGTTTGGTCATGAAAAATGTGCAAGAGATGAAAATGATCTATTTGAAAATCAAGAGCTCAACAAGAATTCGAATGAACTCAAATTCAGAAAACATCCAAATAAATACCAAAACTCATGGAAAGTTTCATAGAGATAGAACACATCAACACAAGAACTTTTCATGAAGATCCAATATTCAAATATTATAGTCATTTGAAAGAGTTGAGAGATTAACATCCAAATAGACTAAAATTTTCTTAAACATGTTGGCTTATTTATAATCATCGAAACATATGCAAAAAAGTTCCAAAAATTCCAAAATAAATTTTGGAGATAGATAATGCAATGAGGAACAAGATTGCCTTTTATAGTGAAGCCAAAATATGATCGAACAATAAGATATGAAAAAGACAAATGTTGGTCAGATTTAAAGTTTCAGATTTCAGGTTTGAGAAAATCATTTTACACTTTTATAAGCACCTGAAAATCTATGCAAATGGCTTCCAATAATTTTTAAATAAATTATCAAGAAAGACCAATTATAGAGGATAAAATGTTATATAGAAACTTTCTTCAAGTAGCCAACAAATATAGAGATATGAAAATAACAAATCTGCCCAAAACCATGAGAAAACTGAATTTTGCAAGTTTCATATTTGATTTGTGAAAAGAGTCAATTTAGCTCAAATCAAATTCAATTGAAATAAAAATTTGCAGAAATGATTCTAAATATATCAAATACATTTTCCAAAAAGGATTTTTGAATCAAAATTTATGGTCAAATGAACTTTATGTTAAGCAAAAAGGTTGAAAATTGACAAACTTTTGCAAATTGAGTTCAAATTTGATTTTCATTGCATTTTTCACATGAAAGGGCTTACATGAGTTGTTCAAGTCATTTTGAGCCGAAGCTCACAAATAAAGACCATAGAAATGGTCAAACTCGTGTTTTGCATATTAAAGGGTATTTGGGTCAAAGCAAGTTTTTCGGTGAGATTCAAATACCCATAACTTTCAAATGAGAATTCTTTTGAGAAAGTTTTCAATTTCAAACTTCCTCGGGATAATAATATCTAAGTGTTTTGTAAAGCAAGTTTTTGATTTGCGTTTGAAAACGATTTTGTTGAAAAACAAGATACCCGAAGATCATTTTGAGGTTAGTTTTTAATGAAAATACTTTTTAACATCATTTCTTCATCCAAAGTCTCTAAAACCTTTTAAATACATTTTGAAGACCATTTTGAAAGGAATTGATGATTTTTGGGCTTTTGAATGAAAATTTGACTTTTGGCCAAATGAGCTCAATTTAAAAACTTGTAATTGTAATTTTGAAATATTTCAAATAAAGGGTTGTAATGAGCAACGGAAACATTTTAAATTACGACCCATAGAGATGCAACAACATAAGATTTAAATTTTCACTCTTTTGCAAGATTTGGCATATGGATTTAAAACAACATAGAATAAAGGGAGAGGATGCAATGCAAATGTTTTTATTAAACACATCAAAAAGATTTAAGCTCTTTTTGGTACACAAACCATACGAGGTCTTCTAGCCTTATCGCATAAGTATTTTGGTACCCAAATAGCTCTATCTTTAGGTTTTTGAAAATGAAAATCAATTGGTTTTGCAAATAAACCCTTTTTAGAGCAAGAAATCAAATAAGAGATAAAAGAAACATCTTTAAATGAGTTTGATGCACACTCATGCGAATGTTGCCCTATTGAGTGATATGATAAACATGAAGTACGAGAGGGTTTTTTGAAAGAATTTGCATGAGTGTGATGAATTATATGATTCCTCCTACTAGATGGGTGAGCGTGATTTAATTTTCCCTTTTTAAATGAATATTTATGTTCTAAAGGGGGTTTAACAAGCATAGCACTACCCACATTACATCTAGTAAGATTTTTGCTCAATCTATTTACTTTAGTCTTTAGTTCATCATTTTCAATTTTACGTTCTTGAGATGATTCCATGTTAACACATGACATGATAAGAACATGACGGCATCTCATCACTAGTAGATGAACTAGAAGGCATAGCACTAAAATCGCTAGATGAGCTAGGCATATCAAATGAGGAGCTCCTAGTACTAATACCATGGAATAACGATGAGTCACTAGAAGAATCATGGTATGAGATACTAGTATCATCCGTACAAGCATGTGAATCAATAATTAAATCGTTAGATAAGTTTTCACATAAAGTACTAGTGTCCACAAGACTAGCATTTGAATCTAACCATGAATCAACAATTGAATTATTGCTAGTATGTGGAGTAGAAGTATGCGACTCTAAAGATGGATCAATAGAGGAGTCACAAGCAACTCTAACATCTAATATACATGTTGAGCTAATAGTATTCTTGGCAAGTAAAGAATCATGAGAATTTTTTAATTCTTGATATTGCACTTTTAAGGATGAATAGTTATTCTTTAAAGTGCTAAAGTTTTTAGTCATATTTTCAAGCAAATATTTTAGCTCTACAATTATATCCATAAGCTCATTGTTAGAGAGGTTAGAGTTTGATACCGTCGAGTCCCATGCCGTAGGGCATAAAGAATTGTCTTGAGATGAAGACTTTGACTTCGACGCTTTCTTTCTAGCTTTCCTTGAGCTCTTCTTGCAAGGTTTAACCTTGGTTTTGCTTGGGTAAACCTTATCGTTGACGTTCTTGAGCTCGCTCGAAAGCTCCCAATCCTCCGCATTGAAATCGTCGTCCTTGATATGCTCGGAGGTGGAACACATGTCCTTTTCTTTGGACATTGCCTCATTTGACATAAGCATGTCAATGAGCTCTCTCGGTGAAGTGTTGGAAAGATCACCATTTGCAAGAGTAGATGTGAAATCACCATAGCAACTTTGCGGCAAAACCTGGAGTAATTTTCTGCAAATGTCTAGATCGGAAATATTAGCGCCAAGGGCTTTGAGCTCATTTGTGATGTTGATCAAGCGATCATATATGGTGGAGAGTGTATCATGCTCTAACATCACAAATGCCTCATAGTCCCACAGTAATAAGCGCATCTTAGCATGTGCAAAGCTAGATGTGCCCACAAATAAGGACTCAAGAGTGATCCAAACATCGTGAGCGGTCGAACATTCACTCACTAGTTCGAGCACGTCATGGCTAAGTGATTCAATAAGCACATCTTTAGCTTTTGTGTTCAAGAGATGAATTTGCTTATCCAAAGATGACGAATTTGTTACACCCTTTTGCACTAACCTCCACAATTTTAAGTTTAACGCCTCAAGATGAGTACTCATCATAATTTTCCAACGTGAATAATTTGAGTCATCCAAGTGAGGAGCTAACAACCCAAAATTCTCTATCGAATTCATCCTTTCTCTCTAGGTGATGTGGACATCACAAGCTCCAACGACCAAGATGTTCGCCCCGATGACCAAGATGGTTGCATACAAGACTCTTCGACCAAATTTCAAGGACCGATCACTCGATCTCGTGCCAAGCAAATTCGTGACTCTTCGACCAAATTTCAAGGACCGATCACTCGATCTCGTGCCAAGCAAATTCGTGACTCTTCGACCAAATTTCAAGGACCGATCACTCGATCTCGTGCCAAGCAAATTCGTGACCAGGTGAATGCTAACTTGAGTCTCATTTCAGATTTAAACAACTTAATGGTGCTTCCAAC
Organism: Pharus latifolius; assembly: GCA_019359835.1. NCBI lineage: Eukaryota > Viridiplantae > Streptophyta > Magnoliopsida > Poales > Poaceae > Pharus > Pharus latifolius. Next base: position 48,552,015 of record CM033319.1, on the reverse strand, counting down.
GTCCACTTCTTTGGTTGAACTTAGGTGCATTGGAAGGGACGACGAAGATTGGTTGCACGAACGAGGGTGGTGCAAGGTACACATTGTCTGTCCTTTTGCGAGCAATTATGGAGACAATCTGAGCGTGCAACATGGTCATGGGCCATATCATTAGAAAGATAATGAAGTCTAGTTTCCAATGCATGAAATCATGTATCATTTTGACTTCCGAGTCAAAAGTTATGGACATTTTAGTGGAAGCTGCACAACCAGTCCAACCTGCGCGAAAATTGTAGCAACTCTTTTCCAAACGAATTGGTCTCTTGGATATCCAAGGAAACTCTTCATCTAATGGGTGCCTTCACACCTTAATTAGGAGGGTTGGTTGTTCAAGAAAACTTTTCATCTAATGGTTGCTTTCACACCTAAACTAGGAAGGTTGTTCCTAGTATAAATACCCCATGTATTCCAACTATTGGAAGCACTTTTGATCAAACCATTTCAGCTATATGCTAGTGCAGCAAGACTGCTTGAGTGTTCCTCTACCTTTGCTCTTGTGAGTGCTCTTAGATTCGCGAGAAGGATCTTTACAGGTCCCCCTAGTTCGTGCTCTACGGTTCCGGCCGTTTTGTGTGGATTAGTCCCGGATTGTGGTTCTGCGATTGTTCGGACAGCGGGTCGGAGTTCTTGTAGCTTCGGATCGACTTCCCCATCGTACGGGTTGCAACCAACCTTGGCAGGTATAAAGCCAGTTATCCCGACTGTTCGCAGCTAGTTATCTTTGTTCTATCCTACGCCGTGAAGATCGGGCCACCCTTGTGGAGAAACTGATATGCGTTGGCGCAGCAGTGATTCATCCCCACACCACTAGGAGGTAAAGCCGATAAAAGAGAGACCTTGCTCTGATACCAATTGTAGGATCAAGGATGCTGACTAGGGGGAGGGGGTGAATAGGAGGCTTTTAAAATTTCTTTCTAACTAAACAATTTTAAAAGATATTTAGGATAACCTAGGGTTACAAAGATTTAGCAATCAAACATCTAGTTGTATTCAACCATATGAAATATTCAATATAACATGCAACAATAGTAAATCAAGCAATTGTGTCAATATGAATATGAATTATATAAAAGAGAGACAATTGACACAATGAATTTTACCGAGGTCTCGGAGACTCGCCCGGTCTCCCCTACTCCTCGTTGAAGCGCTAACGCGTGAGCCTCGCTTCTATATCCACGAAGGATATTTCACTTGGGTTGCTCCTTCTCCACACCGAATAGGCGAGCACCAAACCTTTCACACGTTGTTTGTCGGCCTCTCCAACAAACTTCAACCGGGAGAGATCGCGACTCTCCTCCGACACCGTCTAGGCGAAGGCGATCGCTAAGAGTAACAAGTCGGATGCACTTTCGCTTGAACGAATCTCGTACTAGAAGCTCAAAGATGCAAATGAGATGCTCAACACTCTAGCACTAGTATGCAAATGGTGATTGAAGTGCACTAAGCACTAAGAACTTCACCCAATTTGCTTTTTTCTCAAATCTACTCAAGATTTGGGCTCAAATCTAGCCTCTAAATGCAATATAGCAAATGCAATGACTTTGGCTAGCTTTTCAACAGTGCATGCAACTCCTTGAGCAACCTCAAATGCTGGCCAACACAAGGTATTTATAGCCTCAAAGAAAAACTAGCCGTTTGCAAAAAATCCTGCCAAAATATTACAGCCGGACATTGTTCGGCCACTTCAGACATTGTCCGACCAGTACAACTCAAACGACTGTTGCAAACGTGTCAGTGACCGTTGGGGGCTTAATTTGTAAAGGCCGGACATTGTCTGGCCATCATAGACAATGTCCGGCCTTCACCGGACAAAAGCACCGGACATATCCAATTGTCTCTGTTAACACTTCAAAACAGGGCACAACAAATTTTTACAGGCCGGACAATGTCCGGCTCGTCCCGGAAAAAACCCTCCGGACATATACAAACGTCTCTGGTTCATTTTAAATAAAATTTCACAAGTTTTATACAGTCCAGACATTGTCCGGCCACATCGGACAATGTCCGGCCTTCTCCGGACAGATGCACTGGACAAATCCATTTGTCTTTGGTTTCCTTTTACCTAAGCCACAGATGTTGTGTACTGGCCGGACATTGTCCGGCCACCACAGACACTGTTTGGCCTATTCAAAACAAAAACAGGAACTTATCAAATTTACTCCAAACTTGATTTGGGTATTTGCACATATGGATTTCCTGTTTTCTCGTGGATATCTCAGCTGACACTCAGCGACGACCATGACCACACAGGTCTGACATTCGATCGAAAACAGGTGGTCGAGTGAGTTTGGTCGAGCGTACGCAAGCGAGCCGAAGATTGGTACAACCAGCTCGAACTCCTAGACCACGACCAAGCCCTAAACAGAAGACCGCCAAACTAGCGACACGGCCACGACCACGTATCAAACAAGGATACGATCAGAATGTGCAAGTACAACCACGACCAGCTCTAGAAAATAAACTAATTTAAATAGCACTAGTGCAAGATGATATGAATGCATTTGAGCTTCCACACTAGATAGACTCAAGCTACTAGTTTCCGACTCCTCTTCATAGTACGGTCAAACTAGTAAAAAGAATCCAATCAACCCGATCTGTCTCCAAACACCGAGACTGGTAAAATCCTAAAAAAACAATCCTTTCACTTGGCGTTGTTCTAGGGAAATAGACAAACAAAGTTTTACATGAAATATACTATGTAAGCAAAAGACTGGACAATGCTCAAATCAATTACACAACAACAGAAAAATAATTGCAAGCTATAGTATATGGCCTAGACAAATTTCGGCCTTACTTGATTGGTTCAAAAGTTATTGTGCATACTGATCATGCTGCTCTCAAGTACCTTTTGACCAAGACAGAAACTAAGCCATGACTCGCACGATGGATCCTTCTACTGCAGGAGTTCAATTTGGAAATAAAAGACAAGACAGGTGCTGAGAATGCCGTTGCTAATCATCTTTCATGACTCTTCACCGAACTATCAACGTTCACATCAATGATGCCCTGCCCGACGAGCACCTTTACTTACTTCATAAAAAACCATGGTATGCTAATTATGCAAATTATCTATTTAACCGTAAACTCCTCCAGGATTGACATACAGGAAATGCAAGCGCTTCCTCCATGATGTCTGACATTACTACTGGGATGATCCGATCCTTTTCAAGAAAGGAGTTGACAACATCAACCGCAGATGCATGCCCGATCACGAGGTTCAAAGTGTTCTTGAATACTGTCATTCATCTCCATGTGGCGATCACGCCGGAGCCTCAAAAACAGCGGCAAAGGTATTACAATCAGGTTTGTTTTAGTCTTCTTTATTCAAAGATGCTCATAATTTTGTCCAAAAGCGATCGTTGCCAATGTTTGGGAAATTTGAGCAAAAGACACGAAATGCCATTGACAAATATACTTGAAATTGAACTTTTTGATGTATGGGGTCTTGATTACATGGATCCTTTTTAAAGTGGGTAGAGTTTGTTGCTACACCAACAAATGAATCTAAATATGCGATTAAGCTTTTCAAAACAGTCATCTTTCCTTGATTTGGAGTGCCGTGAGCAGTGATTAGTGATGGCGGTGCGCATTTCACCAATTACCAATTTCAGAATTTATTGATGAAATATGGTGTTATCCATAAAGTTTCTCTTACTTATTACCCTCAAACAAGTGGACAGGTTGAAGTCTCGAAGGGAGAAATCAAATCAATCTTGCAGAAGGTGGTCGCACCATCACGAACGGACTAGGCGCTCAAACTCCCTGATGTTCTCTTGGCATATTGCACCGCATTCAAAACTCCAGTAGGTATGATGCCTTATAAAATTGTATATGGCAAGAACTGCCATTTGCCTATTGAACTATCACACATGGCATTATGGGCGTTATAAGAACTCAATTGGAATTTCGACAGCGCGGGGCGAAGGCAAATGCTTGAGTGACATGAACTTGAAGAGCTTAGGAAAAAATCCTATGAAAATGCCCTAATCTACAAGGACAACATAAAGAAGTGTCACGACAAACATATCCTCAATTGTAAGTTTAAAGAAGGTAATTTGGTTCTATAATTCAATAAGCGATTGAAATTGTTCCCAGGAAAGCTGAAATTGCGATGGACTAGGCCACACATAATTGAAAAAGTATTCCCCTATGGTGTCGTGGTGTTTTGGCCACATGAAAGTACCACTTTTAAGGTAAATATGCATTGTATCAAGTTGTATAATGCAGGATATGAGGTAAGTGCAGTCAACTCGGTCAATTCTTTTGATTCCATCTTTTTTGAATGACCGAGAATGTTCTATTGAGCGGGATGTTAAACCAGTGCTAGATGGAAGGCAACTCAGTATACTAACATGTAGAATTCTCTCTTACAAACACAGCGGCGAAAGAATCGCTCAATTATGACGTTGTTTGACCCTCCAAACATCGATTTCCGGAAGCCGTGCACATGAAATAACAAAATTCCTCAAAAATAAACCAAAAATCAGAAAAAAGAAAAAAATTGGCCGAACCAAACCGAGCCGAGCACAGGAGGTGGCACGCCCGTGCCCAGAGTTGAGCACGGGGCCATGCCAGCACCCATGCTGAGCTCGGTTGCCCCCATTTTCTCTCCTGTTTGTCAGCCCTGTCCTATCCAAAGTTGTACCAAACTTGTTTATTTAATTGATTTGCTCTCCCTTCTTCTTCGCAAACACACAAAACCTCCATTACCCATCTACAAAGCTCTAAGAAACTCCACAAAACAGCCACCGAATCTCCAAATCTTGTTAATAAAAATTTGATCCGACACTGGATTTGACTCCTCACACTGCGACTCCTCCAGATCTACAACTTCTATGCCAATGATGACGCCACAACGCAATGTGAAGTAAACCAAGAAGTGCCAAAGTGGTATGTCATCCAATACTTACTCCGATCCCGATTTCCCGCACATATTTTTCTCGAACCTTGATCATCTTACGCGCTTCATGCATATTAAGAAAAGGCCGTTATGGCCGACCTGTTTTCTAGACACCCATGCTATTAGATATTTAGGAATTGAGGATAATGTTTTGCGTCTTCTCCATAATTTGGGTTGGGATACACTTGTTGGGGTACCGGTTCCGACTTTTCGTGAAGTCATTTAGGAGATACTAGCCTCCTTTGAACAAAACACCCTGCGAGTTCCTCCCGGCCAATTGAAGGCGTCAAATTCAAATTTGATAATGAGGATTACCAGTTTACCCTTGATGAGTTTGCTAGAATTTTAGGGTTTAGAACCAGGGGATCTTTTGAAAACTCTACTATTTGCACCCTGGTCGCATTTGGAAAACCATCACTGAGGAGGGGCAGCACCAATTTTGCCCTAGAAAATCAAAAGTGATTGCAATTTGCAACCCTACCTTTCACTATTCGCAGCGCCCCATGGCCGGAACAATTTTCGGCCGTGACGACAACCAAGACAAGGTCTGAGATGTTGCATCTAGGGCCTTTTTGGGTTGATTTTGATTATTGATGACATTAAGTGTCTTGGACTAATCGTGTCTTTGAGCTATTTGTATGCAGTGTTATCTCTGTAAAATTTGCAAGTGATCCGGGAAGGTCTGCAAGTCGCAAGCACAAGGTCAAGCGCAAGGTCGCAGTGTTGCCCGAGATCGCAGTCCGAGGACGCGAGCCAAAGCCGCAAGTGCAATGTCGCCAAGAAGGAAGTTGCAAAGACCTAAGGTAAATGCTTGTTTATTGTACCGGTCTCGGAGTTTGGAGTTTGACCGGGTTTTATAAGAAATTTTTTTTTAGTTTAACCGTACTATTAAGAGGGGTTAAAAAATCTCTTTTAGTTCCGAAAAAAACTGAGAAACTCTTAGGTCATTTGTTGCATTCACATTCATTCATATTCTTGGTCAAAATATGATAAATATATAGATTTCAAAGAGGAGCTGAAACTGTTTTTTAGTATTGTTCATTTGACCAGATACTATTCATACGACAAGGTACAGTTCATTTTGACCAGATATTGTTTACACGACCAGAGGTCACTCGAGTACTATTCATATGATCAATTACTATTCATACGACTAGTAACACTGTTCATTCGACCAGAGGTTCCAACGGCTATTTACTAGTCGTTAGAGGTCGAAGCTGGCTGTTAGCTGGCCTGATTTCTTTTCTTTTCGACCACAATGGCTAGCTGAGATGTTGGGCTATAAATACAGATGTTTTGAGCACTATTTTCACACATCTCAAGCTACAATCTCATACACATTTTTGAGCAGTCTCTGTACACACCTTTGAGCATCTTTTCTATACATTTTGAGTAGTTTTTAGAAGAAGTTTTGAACAGATTTTCTCTACTATTTTTGAGCAGTTTTAAAACACTTTTGAGCAGTTTTTTTAAAACACTTTTTAACAGTTTTTGATTAGATTTTTGAGCAGTTTCTGTTCACATTTTTTAGCAGTTTTTAAATAGTTTTTGAGCAGATTTTTATACTTTTTTTTATCATTTTTACAAACACTTTTAAGCAGATCTTTGAGCAGTGTTTGAGAAGATTTTTGAGAAGCTTCTGTTCACATTTTTTATCAGTTTTATAAATACTTTTCGAGCAGATTTTGATCAGTGTTTATAAACATTGTTTTGAGCAGCTTTTCTAAAGAACCAAGAGATATATTTTTTGATATATACTTGAGCCCAAGTGCCAAAATCTTGATCTTTTAATCAAGTATCATTCATTGTGATTGAGAGAGATCTTCTGAGAGCATTCATTTGCATCATTTGCATCCTTAGAAATTTCTCAGTATTTGTTGAGGGTCAAGAGAAGATCTTGCAACTTGTTACTCTTGGTGAATGCCCTCACCTAGACGGTTTGGAGGCGTGGTTGTTGACCTCTCCATTAACGGAGATTGTCGGAGGGGCTCGGCATATTTTGTGAAAGGTTTCGGTGCTCGCCTATCCGGAGTGGAGAAGGAGCAACCTTAGTGAAAAATATCCTTCGTGGATATTGAAGCAAGATTCATTCATTTGAGTGCTTCAACGAGGAGTAGGGGAGACCGGGCGAGTCTCCGAGACCTCGGGATAAATCACTATATTTGTTTTTCTTACTCTTTCTTAGTGCAAAATATTATTAAATTATTTCAGTTTGTTTGCTCTTAGTGTTTTCTTTGCAAAAATTGTTTTTAGTTGAAAAGTTTTAAAGCCTCCTATTCACCCCCTTTAGTCGGCATCCTCGATCCTACATGAGAGACTGAGGTAGAGTTTATTTGGGCCATGTTAGGCAAAATAGAACTCTCATCCGCCGCCTATCTTACCCACCTTGACCTGATAGTGGCCAACAAGAATACTTACTTGTTGTCACCCTTGACCTACCCACATTGCTCACTATGGGGTTTTGCTAGAGGGAAGGAGATTCCTTCCATTGGTTCATTAGTGGCCTTCCCTCCATTCATTTTCCCAACATTCCTTGCACGACCATATCTAATGAGCGAAACTGGAAATTAAATCTATCTAGCTCATCCAATCCTAGTTCCTCAGTCGTCGTCGACCCTGACCAACCAGCGGTGTATGATTTCGCTGCCCTGCATGGTTCCATAGAGTCTTTGGGCAACAGTTTCTCTGACTTTCGGTCAGAATTTTTAGACTATAGGGCTTTGATGGATTCCAGGATGGATCACCTCACCAGCCGCGTTGACCGCCTCTATGACTATCATGTACGCACATTCCACTTCCTCCCATATAGCACATATCCAGACACCTTCCCATCACGGGGTTCATCCTCCCACCTATGGCAATCCTTCTCACCGCCATCCTCTACCATCATATACATAGTACCCTTCGCACTACTACCACCAACCACCTCCACCACCCTCCGACGATTTATCCCTAAGGTACGCAAGTTTTTATTTTTATTTTTCTTTTCTTTTTTGTTTCCTTTTGTTTTTCTTTTTAGGTTTTTACTTGCAACTCGTTGGATCAAACGATCATAACTCACTACTAAAAAAATGCTGAATACTAACGGTTCCAAAAATGTCTGTACTAACGGTTCTCTAACCGCTAGTGATTGGCACAATATAAGAAGCCTAGCACTACTCTAACAGTTCGAAACCATCAGTAGAACAACTATATTTTAACGGTTCTTATTAGTAAACTATTAGAATAGCTTACTATATTCTAACAGTCATTAATTAATAACCATTAGAATAGTTTACAATATTCTGATGGTTCTTTTTAGTGAACCGTTAGAATAGCTTAACTTATTTGAGTGCTTCTAGATCCCATTGAAGCAAGGAAAACATAACCAAATTGTAAAGAAAATTGAAACAAGAAAGCAAATTGGGACTCAATTGGTTTGCACCTTCTTGTTCATCACAAAAGCATAACTTAATTCTTCAAGAAAATGAATTCCCTATTCTTTCATTCACATCCAAGCATCTCGAAATCTCTTACATACACACATTCCAGGAAGACATTGAACAAAGGAGGGAGAGATGAGAGATTTTGAGAAAGAGATCGTTGTCAAGTTGTTGTTGGTGCATGGGGGAGAAACGCGGTCGAAGTTGTCATGGTTGTAGTCGACGCAGCGTGGGTCGACGACGAAGGAGGCGATCAATGTAGCATTAGTCGAGGACGAGGAAACCAAAGTCGAGTGGAGGAGATCAACGTTGTCGCTACTGCGGAGGTCGTCGATGGCTTGGATCTAGGGCTTGAGCTCACCAGACACTCGTATTGAACACAGCGGCAGTGCAATCTAAGCTGTCAATGGCCTAGATCTAGGATTTGGAGGATTGGAGAAGAGAGCCGAGAGAGAGAGAGAGAGGAGGCGTTGACTCATTGGCCATTGTCAGGCCGGCGGTGAGGAAGCGCTGAGAGAGGGAGAGGAGAGGAACAATTGGTGGCACGAGTTGTGGTGGTGGAAAACGGAGGCAAGAAGCATGATGAGGGAGACAAATCTAAGTAGATTTGATGGCGGTGGTGTCGACGATTCGGACTCGGGGTCCTCAGTCGAACTTATGCAAAATTTATAATAGTGAGACCTTTCAGGGTGACCCTCCGGGAAGGTATGTAGAATTATGGAGAACTGGAGTACAGAGAAATTTATACAGGTTCGGGCCCTCGATGGTGGGAGTAAAAGCACCTTCACAGGCGAAGGTTTTCCCTATACGAGTATACAAAATGAAGCCTAGAAGGTTTATGGAAACTATCTAGTCTAAGCCGCAGCCTTGGCTGTTTGAGTTGTGTCTTGATCTCTTGATCGATCTCTCCCCTTGTTTGATACATCATGCCGCCCTTTTATACTGGCCGAAAGGGCGCCAAGTCGTAATTGCATCAAACAGTTGCTTGGATGCGGTTTGGAGAACCGCTCTTAACTCCCATGTAGGTTTAACACGTGTTATTTGTGGATAACTGCACGTATTAACCTCCTGACGGTTGATCCCCACGTGGAAGAATCTTTGGGATACTTGGGATTTTCCTATTATAAGAAAAGAATGCTCCCACGTTTCCTGGTCGAAAGTGCTCTGACCGCGCGATGTTGGCTGACCGCGCAACACCTTCAGCCTTCTGTCCGCGCACAGCACACGGACTTCTGACCATGCATTAGCTACGTTCTGATCGCGTAAAGACTGCGATCTGATCGCGTATAACCTGCGACCTTGGGCTGGTACTTTCTTGAAATGTCTTGAGTTCGCACCGCCAGGCACGTGTCTGGCTCGAATCTATCTTGAACCAGTCATGCACTTATTTGAACTGGCTCGGGTGTCAATCCTCGTCAGCTAGCCCCCAAATTCGAAGAAAACGAAGGGACGTGTTTATTTCGAATTTAAAGACATGCATCGAATTTTTAACCCGACGCTTCAAATCTCCCACTTAGTGGCGTACTAAGTGGGACGGTTGGTTCCCCGAGACGGGCTCTGGTATTATGTGATGGGTAATGATGGCGCTGTTGAAATGTTTTTTAACCCAAGGTGAAATTGTAAATGCTTTTTTTTTAAAAACCCGACGCGTTCGGAATGTGAACCGTCACCTTGGCGGCTATAAATACCGAAGCCTTCGAATTACAAAGCTCCACAACTTCTTCTCACGGCTAAGTTTCTTCCAAAGCTACCTTCATCCTTCTCTTCATCCACTCCCCGATGGCAGATCACAACATCATCGAGATTGAGAGCGATGAAGAGGAAGTTTTCGAACAAGGGCCTTAGATGCCTGAAGATCCATCTCCTTCAAAGAAGAAACCCAATGTTGACGAGGAATCCTCCAGCAGAGCAAAGGTAGAAGACGCAACGTCGTTCTTTCTTCCTTCTGTTCCTCATGCACCTAGGCAGATTGAACTTTCATTCCTACCTTTAGAGGGACGTTCTTCTCAGTTTTCTCCATTTCATCCCAATGCTCCCCATTTTTGTTTGGATGATCGATTTTTTGGTCGGCAAGTGGTGACTATCCGACCAGAAGATCCTCAATTTGTATTGGGGAAGCAATCTTATGGTGGGAAGGTTGCACTTTCACCATCCAGTGATCATCTGCCTTTATTGGATGATCTACTTTCCAGGATGCATATACCAACCTGTCGCTTGCTAGGATTGGTAATTACTTCTGTCTCTCTTTGCTCGTCTGTTATAGTTAAAGAAAACTAACATCTGCAAATGTAGAAGACGAAAATTGTTGGAGCCCCCAGCGACCAGCCTGCTGAGATTCTACCTCCTTCCCTCGGACAAACTCTCCAAGGGGAAAAAGAGGCCCTGGAGAAGAAGACCGAAGAGATGTCTTCGGCGATTCTACACCTGGCAAAATGTTTTGAAAAATCCTGTGAAGAGGCGCACCAGTTCCATCGAGAGAGGAACCACGCTCAGCAACAGCGAGAACTCTCTGATTTGATTAGGAATAGTAGTGCGTCTCTTGTTAGGGACGATGTAGATAGGCTTAGATTAGTTGCTAGTTCTCTGGGGGTTGTCAGTGTAGATTCTACTGACAACAACATGTCCCTAGGAGAACTCTGCAAACTTCTTTCGGATCAGGTCGACGCTCTGGTCGCCGGTATCCCTTTTATATGTAAAGAATGTAAGAAATAAAAAAAAAATTTCTTTTTCTTCACATGAATATTCTTTACCTTCTCTGTGCGAAAACATGGCCACAAGTAATGTCTTTGCAACCACTCATACACAGGCAAACTTCAGTTCCGCGGCCAGAACCGCGTTTTTATAGTAGTACTACGACCTGCACTGATACTGCGATCAGGCTTAAAAACTGCGGTTAGAACCGAAGTTTACTTTGAAAAAGTACTGCGATCAGAACCGAAATTCGATCAGACCGCCACTTCGATTAGAATCGGAGCTTAGCCGAGAACATGGTTCCGATCATACCACAATCCGATCAAAATATATCCGTACGTCCAAAATTTGGGCCATAGGATTTTTTTCATGAAAATTTTACAAGGCAAATGAAGGGAAATGTCCTCCGAAAACCCCTGAAAAACTTTTCATGTTTTTGTACCTTCAAACTTTGAAACAAAGAAGTTCTTTTGTTTCAGATCTGATACCAGGAACACTTTAATGGGTCCGCCAGAGATAGTATCCATTATGGGAAACGAATAAAATATTCAGTGGAACGTTACTCACATTAGTGCATCTCCTCGGGTCTATAAAAGGAGCAGGTAGCTTCTTGAGGAAGCCACACAGCCAAAAACACTTAACATTTCCGCCGCACAAAAACCCTCATTCTTCTCAGCCTCCATCTTCCCCGAAGTTGCCAACTTTTCCCCCGATTCCTCACAAGAAATGGCATCTTGGAGTAGATCGATCCACCATTCTGAGGAGAGCCTGCTGGCACTGGAGAAGGAGGAGATCCTTCCTCCGCGGCTACTAATCAACTGTCGGCCCGCAGAGAAGGACCAAGAAACCCCAGTCGTCGGAGAGGGCGAACTGGTGGTTTTTGAGGAATACCTGCGTAGTGGGTTTCGATTCCCTGAGAGTCGGTTCCTAAAGGATGTCCTCGAGCATTATGGGTTGGAGTTGATCAACCTCCACCCAAATGCAGTTATGATTCTGGCAGTGTTCCAGCATCTGTGCGAGGCGTACGTCGGAGTGTATCCCAGCGTGGATCTCTTCCGGCGCTTCTATTATTCGGCGTGGTCGAAGAGCGCTAACTCCGCCGGATGTATCTATTTCCGGATAAGGGAGAAGAAAGAGTATCCCTTCCCACCCCTGCGTGATTCGGTGCACGGGTGGCACCAGAAGTGGTTCTACTGCACCCCGCCGTCTGAGAGTGGGTTGTGGTTTGAGAACTCGCGGCCGGAGAAGCCGAGCGAGTTGGACTCTCTCCCGGTGATGAACGCTGAGTTCATGAAGCACGCTGAGGTCATTCTTCACCTAGTCCAAGAGGGACTAACAGCTCGCGACGTCATCCGCGACTTTGTGAAGAACCGGGTGAGTCCCCTGCGTGAAAGGGCTCATCCGGCTTGGGAGATCAAGTCCATGGCAGACAACACCTTGGACTACAATGAAGGTATCTGTCTTTGGCACTGAAATCTCTTACTTTTGCAATGCATTGTCTAACTTGCATTCTGGGAACAGTCCTGCCCTCGTCCGAGATCGAGAGGCGGACAAACTACCTCCTCAGGGCTTACAACGCCGAGGTAGAGGGCCCCAAGGGATCGCCTCGCCCCCAGAGCTTGGTTCACGCCGGCGACGACCTCAAACAGGAGCGCTGAAAGGTATGTCATCTTCCACTTGGCTCTTATTCGCAGGTCTTATGTATGCCCAGCGCTGACAACTTCGTCGGAACGAAATAGCTCTTGGGGAGATTCGCCGAGGCGACATTTCTGAGTGAGAACGTCAGTTCCCTGGGAAAGCCGACGATGAAACACGTGAAGAAGATCTCCTCGAAGCCCAGGACGAGGAATCCTGCCCCCAAGAAACCCAAGCAAGCCCTTGGGGAAGGGTCTTCATGGAGCATCCCCCCTACCGCAAGGAAGACTGCGGTAAGATATCACGTTCCTTCTGTTTTTCTAGGTGCAGACTGGAATCATTCTTCGTCGTACAGGGGGACAGGAGCGAGGAGGAGGAGGAAGATGATGTCCCTCTAATCCGCCGGAGGAGGAAGATAGCGGGCTCTCCATCCGGCGACGCTCCGGCTCGTCCCGCAGAAATAGAAGAAACTACAGCGGACCCCACAGCCACTGAAAGTCCCGTGGTTGCGGGCGAAATCCCTGCCCCTGAAGCCCCCGAGGCTTCAGGGTCTGTTGCTTCTCCCTCCCTGACCGAAGGGGTGACCATGGTAAGATTTCTTTATGGTCTTATTTTCTCAATTCCCTCTGTATACTCGTTTATTGAATTAACGCTTATTCAGGGAGAAGAGCTTCCCCCTGCAACTCCCGTGAGTCCCAGGGAGGAAAATCCTCCACTCCTGCGGACAGGAGAGGAGGTGTGTGAACAAAACCCTGTGGAAGTTGCGGATGAAGTGCCGGCTCCAAAAGTCCAGGAGCCACCCAGGCCTTCGTACGCGACCCTAGCGACCGGACAGGTCACACAGGTATGAACTCTCACCACTCAAGTCTTCATCTTCCCCTATGAATGTACTTACAGGAGAACTAACATAGGGGGAAAGAACCTTGTTCACCAAGAGGAAGACCAGGACAGACAGCGACTGTCCCCTTTCTCAGGGAGAGCCTTCCCTGAAATCCCAAAAACTGATGGGATTTCAGATAAGGTAAGAACCTTATCCTGGTTATATTGAACTGAATTGCGGTGATTACCAACGTAATCGTTGGTCCCTTTTTTCTTGGCAGGCGAAAAGAAGTTGCACCAAGCCCTTCAGTCGCTCCGAGGAGGGTTGAAGTCGCTACAGGTGGCGGAGCCTCCAGTGAGGAGCGCTCCGTCCCTTTGGTCCAGGAAGGCATCCGGACCGTGGGAGATGAAGCAGGCACGGAGACCCAGTCGCAGGCAATAGCAACTGTGGACGATGCCCAGCGGGCATATCCGCCTGCTGCCTCCGTCGAGGTCACAACGGGTTCCTCGACGAGACCTCCTGCCATCCCGCAGGATGTTTCGTTCCGGGAGTATACAAAGGTATGATGAACTTCTCTTTTGGTACCTGAATTGTGCGTAGGATACCCTTAATTTTTCTTTGTATCGCAGGAACTATCCCGGATGACGGCCAAGTCGATCGCTATGTAGCGAGCGTTGAGGCCATACAAAAAGAATGAGACAGCTTGCGCATGTAAGGATCAATACCCTCCAATTTGTATAGATACAAATTTGTCGTGACCACTTTTTTTGTTCTGTCACAGAGAGGTGGTGTTTCTGAAGAAAGAAGTGGCCGCGGTCAAGCTCCATTCGATTTCCGTGCTCTCGAATCAAGAGATCGAGCTTAACCGGCTGCGGTCAAAACTTTCTGGTAAGTCAATTCCTGACTAGGAAGACTTAAGTTCTCAATATGTGAGTAACACTTCCCCTTACTGCAGCGCAAGCAGGTCAAATAAAACAACTTAGTCAGGACAAGGTGATCCTCCAGCGCTCCATTGACTCCTCCCAAAAGGCGAACAAAGACCTGAGCCAGTCCATCTTCGAAAAACTAAAGATGGTGGCTCGTCTCCTGAGGGCTGATGTGGTCAAAACCACAAAGGACGACCTCAGTGCAAATGACTGGTCTACGCTAGTCATAGCCCAGGCGGAGTCACTTCTCGAGTATCTTCCTGAAGATACACGGCGACGTGAAGAGGCGATCAGAACGAGGGTTCGATCAGCAGCTTCCGCCATTCTCAGCCGGTTTCGTCTCCACCATGGCCCAGATGCGGATCTGAATCTACTGGTGGGACCGGTTGAGATTGAGAGTGAGGAACAATTAGACGCGATCATGGAGGAGGTCACCCCCCTTGTAAATAAGCTCCTGACTGAGCTCGGGATTGAGTAATCCCTATATCTGTACAGAAATAACATATAGAATGCAAATGCATGTACAAATTTCTTTTGAAAGAAAGTAAATATATTCATATTTTTTGTTGTTTCATATTATAAACGTACCCCCTAGCCCCCGCCTGTGATTATAGATACTAAAGGCTTAGTATTATCAACACAGGCGAAATATGAATACAGCGACTAGGGATGTGTGATCGGACCAACAATTATGATCAATGTAACATCTAATCTTGTTGCAAACCGGTAGCCACTCAAGTGACCAAGGACTTACCAGAAAGCCCCGTATGCGTTGAGGAACGGCTTATTTAGGAGTGACTTGTTTGGAAGTGGTCATGAGATCAGCCAGCGAATCCGACTAGAACGTTGTAATGATCAAACCGCGGGCGACCAGCCCCCGAGTCAAATTCGTAACACACGGGTGGGGATGAAGGGAAATGTTCATCGTATGAAACCAAAACACTTTTTTGTTTTATGAAAAAACGCTAATTGAATAGGAAAAAGGATTGAGTACTTACACGTAGAACTTGCGTAGTTGATCGATGTTCCATGTATTGGACAGAATTCGGCCATACTCCATGGCTAACCGCGCGGATCCTGGTTGCGGCACTGAGACAACAGTGTAAGGGCCTTCCCACTTCGGGTAGAATTTGTTGCGATTAGACTGGTCTTGGATTTTTCGTAAAACCAGGTCGCCCACGTGAAGACTACGTGGTCGCACCCTTTTGTTATGGTACTTGCGCAAAGCTTGCAAATATGCCGCGGACTTGATCAACGCGCGATCACGCCTTTCTTCTAAGAGGATGAGATCCTGTGATCGCTGTTCGGATTGATCAACTCGTTCGAATTGTCCTGTCCGAACATACCCTATACTAACTTCCATAGGCAACACAGCCTCGGCCCCATAGACCAGATGGAAGGGCGTCTCACCGGTGGCTCGACTAGAGGTAGTTCGTAGTGCCCATAGAACGGTATAGAGCTCGTCTGCCCAAGCCCCCGAGCGAGTCTTAAGGCGATCAAAAACACGTTTTTTGATGCCTTGCAGTATCTGTCCGTTGGCCCGTTCCACAGCACCATTGCTTTGTGGATGCGCCACAGAAGCAAAGCACACCTTGGTCCCAATCTGATCGCAGTAGTCCAGGAAAAGACCACTGGCGAACTGAGAACCATTGTCTGTGATGAGACGGTTTGGAACACCAAATCGAGCAACAATGTTCTTATGGAAGAACTTTTGTGCTGCTGACGCGGTAATATTTCGTACCGGTTCGGCCTCAATCCACTTTGTAAACGTGTCAATGGCTACGAACAAAAACTTGTACCCATTGACCGCTTGTGGCATAGGACCAACAATATCCATCCCCCAGACCGCAAAAGGCCATGCAAGGGGAATGGTTTGTAATGCGTAGGCAGGCTGATGAACCTGTCTCGCGTGAAATTGACACTGAGGACACATCTTGACCATGTGCTTGGCATCATCGAGTGCCGAAGGCCAGTAAAATCCTTGTCGAAAAGCTTTTCCGACCAGTGTCCGATATGACGCGTGCGCACCGCATACACCGTCATGTATCTCTTTCAAGAGGGATTTACCTTCCTCCTGAGTTATGCAGCGCATGAATACTCCTTGAGTACCCTTTCTATATAAAACTCCCTCTATGAGCTTGTACAGACGCGCTTTTTGAATCAACCGATCGCTTTTGGTTTCATCCTCGGGTAGGGTCCCATGTTCAAGATAGACTCTCAATGGATGGGTCCAATCCTGTTCCTGACCGAGGTTGGTAACGCAGGCTGTTACCGGATCATCCTCGACCGAAGTCATGATCGAAGGACGGTCCAAGTGTTCAATGAACACTCCTGATGGAGCGGATGTGCGTGAAGACCCAATTTTGGATAATTGGTCTGCGAGAATGTTGTCCTTTCGCGGGATGTATTGGACTTCGAAATGACTGAAGTGTTTTTCCAACCTCCTCACTTCCCCCAGGTAATGAGCCATTGTCTCATCGGAGGTGATGTACTCCTTGTTTACCTGGTTTACGACCAGCTATGAGTCTCCCCTCACCACTAATCGACGGACTCCGAGGAATTTTGTTGCCCGGAGCCCTGCAAGAAGACCTTCATACTCCACTGCGTTGTTAGTCGCAATGAAGTGTAATTGGATGACATACTTAAGCTGTTCGCCCTGAGGCGTAACTAAGACCACTCCAGCCCTCGAGTGTTGAAAACTACGGGAACCGTCAAAGTACATTGTCCAGTGATCGGGGCATTCCAATTCCTCGGGCACCTGCACGGGTGGCTCAGGGTTGGTCCATTCGACCACAAAGTCGGCCAAAACCTGAGACTTAACCGCCGTGCGGGGCGTGAAATGGATATCGAAAGCATCGAGTTCGACCGCCCATTTGGTGATTCGACTAGATTTTTCTGGATTTCGGACAATATCCCCCAAAGGAAAAGAGGAGGGTATTGTGATCTTGTGAGCTTGGAAGTAATGTCGTAGCTTACGGGAAGCCATCAGTAGTGCGTAAAGTATCTTCTGGACCTCAGAGTGGCGCTCCTTAGGACCATGAAGTACCTCGCTCACATAGTAGACGGGTCTGTGTATTCCTTCCCTATCCACGATCAGGACAGCGCTGATCGCGTGCGGTGTGACCACCAGATAAAGAAGCAATGGTTCTCCCTTGTCGGGAGACACCAACACTGGCGGACTGGATAGATATGTCTTTACCTCCTGAAACGTTTTTTCGGCCTCATCGGACCATGTGAAATTGTGATGCTTCCGCAAGGCTTTGAAGAAAGTTAATCCTCTTTCACCTAGTCGCGATATGAAACGACTTAAGGCCGCCATGCGACCAGCCAGGCGTTGAACATCTTTCATGGTCAAGGGCGACCTCATTTGTTCGATGGCCCTGATTTTCTCAGGATTAACTTCAATGCCTCTGGAACAAACAAGGAAACCAAGAAGTTTTCCTGAAGAAACCCCGAAAGAACATTTCTCCAGGTTTAATTTTATTCCAAAGCGATTCAAATTACAGAAGGTTTCGGCGAGATCGTCCAAATGAGACAATCTCTTGGTACTTTTTACAACCAAGTCGTCTACATATGCTTTGAGATTACGCCCTATCTGGGAAAGAAAGGTCTTTTCCATCAAGCGCTGGTACGTGGAACCTGCGTTCTTGAGACCGAACGGCATTCTGACGTAGCAGTAGGTGCCGAACGGGGTAATGAAGGCAGTTTTCTCTTCATCTTCTTCTGCCATGCTAATTTGATGATATACTGAGTAAGCGTCCAGGAAGCTCATCAGTTCGCATCCCGCAGTTGAGTCGACCAACAGGTTGATGCGGGGAAGGGGAAGTCGTCCTTCGGACAGGCACTGTTAAGGCTAGTGTAGTCGACGCACATGCGCCACTTGCCATTTGACTTGCGGACCATGACTGGATTGGCGAGCCATTCCGGGTGATCGACCTCGCGAATAAACCCGGCCTTTAGGAGTTTGTCCAACTCCTCTCGGATGGCTTCCTGTCGGTCAACAGCAAAATGCCTGAGCTTTTGCTTTATTGGTCATTGTCCAGGTCGAATTGCTAACCTGTGCTCGATTACTTCCCTTGGGACACCCGGCATGTCGGACGGTTTCCACGCAAACACATGTGCGTTAGCCCGGAGGAAAGTAATGAGCTCGAGTTCCTATGTCATCCAGGCCTGATCCGACCCGAATTGTCTTGGATGGATCATCTGGGTACAATGGAACTAGTTTGAGTTTCTCATCTGGTCGAGGAGCAGCCTTGATCACGTCGGTGGCGATAGTGGCGACCTGAGCGTCTCGGAGGGGAAGTTGGTCGACCATCTCCAGAGATAGCCGGTCGCACGTGAGTGCCACGTTGCGACTGCCTCGGACCGAGATGACACCTTTGGAGCCAGGCAATTTGCCGCACTGATAAGCATAGTGCATTGCCATCATGAACTTAGCAAGAGTTGGCCTGCCAAAGATTGCATTATATGCCGAATCACAATCAATTACGTCAAAAGTAACCAAATATGTTCGGAAGTTATCCGGTTCTCCCAGTGTGACCGGGAGGACCACCTGTCCCAATGGCATCATGGAGGGGCCTGGTATTATCCCATAAAACGGATGGATTATGGGTTTAATCTTCGAACGAGGAATTTGCATCTCGTCGAGTGCCTTGACTAATAAAATGTCAAGGGAGCTCCCTCCGTCGATCAGGACCCTTTCGACTCTCGCATTACTGATGATCGGGGTAATGACCAGAGGGAGCCTCAATGGTCGAGTAAGCCCCACAGGACAATCAGTGCGATCAAACGTCAAAGGCGTATCCGACCAACGGGGGTACTGAGGTTCACCAAGGGATGTCTCCGTTTGGTTAACCTCTCGGTAAAAGGCTTTAAACTGCCTTTTGGAAACAAAAGAGGAGGAACCCCCGAAAATAACATTAACGTGATTATGAGGTACCTGGTAGGACATCTCTTCGTCTCCATCAACATCTCTAAGTCCGCATGCTTGTTCTTTAGCCGGTAAGGTCGGCATTGGTCCAACTCCCTGGTAGAAGTCATCCAATTGCTTCAACCAACTCCTGCAGTTCTTGAGGTCGTGGCCTGCGGAGTTGTGGAGTGGACACCACTTCTTGCCTTCCTGCGGATTAGTCGACTTTTCTGGCTGGTCGGCACTACGACCACCAGGAGTAGTTTTATTCTTAAATGAAGGCTTGTTACCTTTGGTCGAAGGCGGCTTCTCTGCGACTGCGACCTTCGCGGTACTGTCCAGAGCGGTTCCTCTTCGACTTTTTCGACTTCCCACCCGACGAAGATCCCGGCTTCTTGCTTGAATCTTCTTTCCTGGCGTCTTTGAAACCTGGTTGAGGTGGTAGGTCACCCTTATCGACCATCCGGTTCCATTCGACCGCTTCGGCTGCGTCGGAGTATCGATCGGCCATGTCGAAAAGATCGGCCACTGATCGAGGAGGGTGGATGAGCAAGTCTTCGGTGAATCTCCGGTATCGAACGGCATGTTTAAATGCCCTGATAACGGAGCAGTCAGATATGTTCGGGATGGTATTCCTCACCCCGACAAATCTCTTGACAAACTGACGAAGGGTTTCGGTCGAAGTTTGTCGTAGTCGATGAAGATCGTCCTCTTTACCCGACTTTTGATAACAGTTTTGGAAATTGCTGAGGATGGCGTCGCACAGCATTTCCCAATTGTAGATGGAACCCTCGGGCTGATTAAACAGCCAGGTTCTAGCCGGTCCTTCGAGGACTGTAGGCAGGTAGTTGGCCATGACCCGATCATCGCCTCCTGCCGCTTGGATGGCAGTGATATAGATTTGAAGGAACTCAGATGGGTTCTGAGTTCCGTCGAACCTTTCAATGGCCCCTGGTCGAAACTTATCAGGCCAAACGACCGCACGAAGGCCGGGCGAGAAAGCTTTACAACCGACGTAGGGACCGTGAACTGCCCTTTGACTCTCGACCGGGTCACGGGTGACTTCATGCAACGGTGGAGTTATCCGTGGTCCCAAACGAGAGTGGATAGGGACTCGATCCCTACCACGAGAATCCTGTGTCCGCCTGTACTTGTCCTGGCGGGATGGTACAGGCGGCGGGTAACTTCGTCGACTAGAACCAGAGTGAGAACACTCTCGTTCGTGGGAACGTGTTACCGACCAGGAAGAGGCCGTTGGGGTCGCCTCAGATGCGACCTCGTCCAGTCTTTCTGCTAGGATTCTGGTGAAGGCTGGTTTCTGCGCATCCGTGACCGTAGGAGGGAAGTTACGCATGACTTCCGTGATAGACCGCAGTCGACCATGGGTACTTCTCCTAGGGGCACCAGGTGTTACCGTTTCTTCGTCGACCGGGAAATGCTCCGGAGGCAAAGAAGGGGTCTGGTCGCATCTGCGACCACATGATCGTCGAGAAGAACTCGGAGCAGCATCATAACGAGCCTGCGCATCTTGAAGAGCCTTTAGGGCAGTTCTGCACAGTTCGTTGTTTTGTTGCTCGAGATCTTGATCCTCCTTCTATTTGCGATCCCGTTCTTCCCTAGCAGCCTGTTGATGAGGAATTTCCTCCGATAAGGCAGCAAACTGTCTAGGGAGAGAAGTTGCCGATGGGGAAAACATCTCAGTTTGTTCCGAGTCGGACTAGAAATCAAAGAGCCGGTGGAGGTTATCAGGTCGAATCTCCCTGGGTTGATTTCCAGGTCGATATCATCCTTCGCCTCAGCGGGGTCGTATGACGGACCGGACTCACCCTCTAGCGCTTTAAGAACCTTGGTGGGTTCTGACCTTGCGCTAGTTGCTCCCTGGTCGATGGACATGACCTGGAGAGATGATTCGACCTCTGGGAGATTTTCGCCTCCAACCTCCTCCATCGGAACAGGATCGCTTGGAGAAGGCATTGGAATGTGAGCATAATCCTCGAGATCGAAATCGTTCTCGGAATCATATACTCCAGCCATATTTCAGCGAACCTCCGGATGAAAATTAGGACGCCTTGAGAAAGGCCCCACGGTGGGCGCCAGCTGTCGACGATTCGGACTCGGGGTCCTCAGCCGAACTTATGCAAAATTTATAATAGTGAGACCTTTCAGGGTGACCCTCCGGGAAGGTATGTAGAATTATGGAGAACTGGAGCACAGAGAAATTTATAGAGGTTCGGGCCCTCGATGGTGGGAGTAAAAGCACCTTCACAGGCGAAGGTTTTCCCTATACGAGTATACAAAATGAAGCCTAGAAGGTTTATGGAAACTATCTAGTCCTCAGCCGAACTTATGCACAGAGAAATTTATACAGGTTCGGGCCCTCGATGGTGGGAGTAAAAGCCCTACGTCCTGTTGGGATTGTACTATGTATAGTAAAGAGTTACAAAGTGGCGGGAAAAGACCTTCACAGGCGAAGGTTTTCCCTATATGAGTATACAAAATGAAGCCTAGAAGGTTTATGGAAATTATCTAGTCTAAGCCGTAGCCTTGGCTGTTTGAGTTGCGTCTTGATCTCTTGATCGATCTCTTACCTTGTTTGATACATCATGCCGCCCTTTTATACTGGTTGAAAGGGCGCCAAGTCGTAACTGCATCAAACAGTTGCTTGGATGTGGTTTGGAGAACCGCTCTTAACTCCCACGTAGGTTTAACACGTGTTATTTGTGGATAACTGCATGTATTAACCTCCTGACGGTTGATCCCCACGTGAAAGAATCTTCGGGATACTTGGGATATTCCTGTTATAAGAAAAGAATACTCCCACGTTCCCTGGTCGAAAGTGCTCTGACCGCGCGATGTTGGCTGACCGCGCAACACCTTCAGCCTTCTGTCCGCGCACAGCACACGGACTTCTGACCGTGCATTAGCTACGTTCTGATCGCGTAAAGACTGCAATCTGATCGCGTATAACCTGCGACCTTGGGCTGGTACTTTCTCAAAATGTCTTGAGTTCGCACCGCCAGGCACGTGTCTGGCTCGAATCTATCTTGAACCAGTCATGCACTTATTTGAACTGGCTCGGGTGTCAATCCTCGTCAGGTGGTACGAGTGCGATGTAGGAGGCGATTGGCAGCGAGGATTTAGAGGAGAGACGGCTACTGGTGGATTTGGTCGACTAAGAGTGGCGGCAGCTTGAGAAGGTGAGAGGCGGCTCGGCCGAGAAGAAGGAAGGGAGAGACAGGAGACGATGGCGAGGGTATTTCTTAAATCATGTGGTTTCTTCTAACGGTTAATATATTAAGAACCGTTAGAATAAAATCAAAACTTTTCTAATGGTTCAAAAAATATAACCGTTGGTATAAGTATGTTTTTTTCTAATGATTAATATATTAAGAACTATTAGAATAAAATCAAATATATTCTAATGGTTCCCAAAAATATAATCGTTAGTATAAGTATGTTTCTTCTGACGGTTAATATATTAAGAACCATATAATAAATCATGTGGTTTTTACTAACAGTTTCTTACAATCCAACCATTTGTACAAATGTCCTTCTCCACTGTGCACCATGTACACTAACATTTTTCTTCTAGATTGCGTAAAATCGTTAGAAATTGGGGTTAGTAGACTGCATTTCTGTAATAGTGATTATGTGGACTACAACACCCTCTTCCCACTCATCAATCTCATAGTCCTCTACCACTGACACCACGATTGCAAACAGTAATATGTATCACTCTCCATGCATTGAGGACAGTGTCTGATTTAGCTTGGGGGGATAGCCTTTTTTCCTTTTGCATCACCTTCAGTACATCATCATTCCACCTCTTTCCATCATAAACTAAAAAATAAAAAATAATTTTTGATGTCAATTTGGGATGCCTGATTGTTAGGATGATCTTTAATTAATGGAATGGTTTATTCTACTACATCATTGCGAATGATCAATGGAACTTAGTCCTTGCAAAAGCTCAAATACTTGTGTTTAACATTCATCATATCTTAACCATTAAAGTTTATGCTTATCTTTTACATTAATATTGACTTCTTCCGAATTTAGGGTTTCTAATAAACTATCATCTAAATTTAACTTTCTTTTGTCACTTTTTATGCTATTGACGCTATTTTCCCTTCTCTTTAACATAAAAATTGTGTATAAGTAAAGTAATCAACCAACTGGGGGGAGGCGGTGATGAATCGTTGACTAGCTCGGGAAGAGAAGATCCACTTAACTTATGGACGTGAAAATTTTCTTGTTATAGTAAATAAGAAGGTTGCTTAAGTTGCGGTTTGTTTAGTCTCTTGTGATGTATATGCGACCCACTGGGGGGAGGCGGTGATGAATTATCGACCAGCTGGTGAAGGGAAGGTATACTGAGTAGCGAGATTGCTTACAGGAGCTCGAGAAACTGACAAACCTACCTATCTGTAAGTGCACTTAAGTAAGTGTCTTCAGCTGCGCTTTCTCTAGCCGTGATGGAATGATCCAGTTCAAACATTATGGTTAAGAGCTTGAAAAAGTTGGAGAATAAAAAAAATAACAATAAAAGTGTTTGATTTTTCTCTCTTGAGTTGGGGCAATTTAACAAACTTGATATAATTTGTGACATTGTGATCGTTTAATTTAGTGATTGATTACTTTAAGTCCTTTATGAGAGAAGTTATCAAAACAAATTTAGTTGATCAAGATCATTCTTTTCTAAGGTTGAGATGTGATAAGCTAAACATTTGTATTTGAGATTTTAAAGTACTTAGAATAACTATTTCATATGCCTTGATATGATGCGAATAGCCAGAAGTTCTTTATCGAAAATCTTATTAACTAAGGCATTCCAAATTTGATAATCTCCTAAAAATTCCACTGTCATCCTTTGCTTGAAGACAAGCAATATGCTAGCTTGGGGGATTTGATAAGTGCTTAATTGGTATAGTTTTTTTCCCTAAGTTTGCATTTAAAAACATGCTAAAAACTCTTTTGACACGACATTTTATGTGAATTTTTGTATTATTTGTACAATTCTCTTTCATTGTTGTGTTTGATATGTTTCAGAGATCATGCCTACAAAATTTGGAAGCATTTCAAGCTATTTAGACCAAAAATGGGGAAAAAACACAAAAACCGGGATTTTTATTGAATGCAATTCAGTAAGTTTTTATTTAATTCTTGTTATTTCTGTAATTTTTTTTACTTTTTGTGAGTAATTTACTTCTACCGTCAGGGATGACGTAATTGGAGAGCATAATTTTTCCTCGGTTCCGTTTTCAAGTTTTGTGACTTAGCTTCTCGCGTTTTCTTCCTCTAAACCCTAAATTCTCACCTAACTACAGACGTAATAGTTAAGCCTAAGGAAGAATTTAGGAGAGTTCTTGAGTTCCTTCGTGCTTTGACGAAGAACTCCTAAACAAGAAAGAGGCTCTCGCCAGACTTAACCGTGGAATCAATCCTCTGACGATTGTATCGACGACCATACCGACAACTTAATTTGTCTTAGAAAACACTTGAATTTGATTCACAATTCAATTGCCTTGGTTAGAATTATGCCTGATTGTTTAGGAATTCCTGAAACTCTGGGCTTCTCTCTTTATTTCTAAAACCCTAATTTGTTGCCTTTTATTGCTTTCTAAAACCAAGATTTCTAATATTTGCATCTTTACTGCTTTCAAAGCTCGAGATTGATAGATTTTAGTTGTAGAACTTAGTAGTAGCTAATCAAACCCCCAATTTGGCTCTGATTTAATCATCAATCTTTTAACCTAATAGATGAATGCACTTACTCCGCATGGAATTCTTCCCTCAAGTGCTCAACGTCAACCGATCACTTGCGGTATTACTGTAACTTTCGGGCATGTCACATTCTACAAGGAAGTCCAGGTGCCAGCAATCTGAATGTCACCCGTCCACCGTTGCTAGGGCTCCCCGAATGAGCAAAGTGGCATCACGACAAATCTGGGCAGAAAGTCCTCGGCCACATGGGGCAAAGCCTTATATAGCCACCTAACACGAGCATGAGCATCATCGACAATGAACTCCAGGTCCTCCAACCTCCTTGTTTTGTCGGTGAAAGCTAGAGATAGTGGTAGGTGTCGTCAGACTCTTTGATACTAGCCAAACCTTGCGACCGATGGCTATCTTGTAATGGGAAATGGTGTTTTCATGCTGCTCGTGTGCATCTGTCGCTAATGTTCTGCTATTGCTCGTACGATTTTCTCTTCTTTTGAAGACTACTCTAGAGCAATGATCTTCTCCTTTGACACCTGGATGCTACCAACAGCATAGGGAAGGGTCAGGAGTAGTTCAAATGCAATAGCAAAGAGATCGGATGGGTAGACTTAACTAGTCCAGATGTTCGTCCTTCATCAACTTGCAACTCATCACCAAGGCTACATTCCTTTCTTGGTGAAACTTGTTCTCTGACTGGGAGGTTGATAAAGGTTTAAATGGTAGCAATTTTTCCCTAAATTTGCATTAATTTTCATGTTGAAAACTCATTCGATGCGACATTTTATATGATTTTTATATCTTTTTTACAATCCACTTTCGGTATTGTGTTTGTTATGTTTCAGCGATCACGCACGTAAAATTTGGAAGCATTTTGAGCTCACTTGGATAAAAAATGAAGCAGAGAACGAAAACCAGTCGAAAGAGGGGCCCTAAGACAAGGGACAAAGGACCCGAGCCTAGCACGAGCACTGGCATAGCCTGTGCTCGGCCCTAGGCATGGGCATGTTGATCGCACCCGGAGAGGTGCAATTGATGTAATACTGTAAGTGAACGGTTGAGTGTTGAGCACTTGAGAGTCGAATTCCACAAGGAACAGGCGTATTCATCTTTTAGTTTAACAAATTACTGATTAAGTCTGAACGATTTGGGGGGTTGTTTTTCTACTAATAAATCTACTACTAAGACTATCAATCTAGGATTTAAATCAGTAAAGAGCAAGTATAAAAACTTGGGTTTTATAAGTAGGAAGGAAAATCTAGGGTTCGGGAATTCCATAACCATCAGGCATAATTCTATCCAAGGTCTAAGAATTGCAAGTTAGTTTCAATTATTTTCCAAGACAAATTAAGTTGCTAGTACGATCCCTGGTACACGGTCACAGGATCGCTTCCACGGTTAAGTTTAGCAAGAGCCTCTCTCCTATTCAGGGTCCCACGTCAAGGCACAAATGACGCAAAAACTCCTCTAAATTCTTGCTAAGGCTCAACTATTACGTCTATTTCTACAACAAGAATTTAGGGTTTAGAGAAAGAAAATATAAGAAACTAACTGCAAAATTTAAGATTGAGGCTGAGGAGGAATTATGCCTTCTATATTAGGTCATCCCTAACACTAGAAGTGAATTACTCACAAAAAACATAAAAATACAGAAATAATAAGAAATAAATGAAAACTTACTGGATTGCATCAAAGAATTAGGTCTACCGTCCTTGCCGGGTTACAAACGCGGAAACTAGAATAGAGAAGGGGGTTTTAAAACCAAACTAAACTAAACTAAACTAAAAATAGCCTATCTAATGCATATCAATTGAGCCAAAAGATTCTCTACTTATAATACAAAAGGTTAACGTGGAATTTTTTTTTATGAATAAACCAATTACAAAAATAATTACTAAAATAAGCCAGAACTTTTAAAAATTACAAAAATGACTCTTAGTCGTGACTCAACGCTCGCGACTGACCTTCAGTCGCGAGCCCGGATTGCCACTGACGAGGTAGAAGCCCCCAAATGCCCCGTTGGCCCAGCGACCCACCACGTCGCATTTTAGTCGCGAGCCCGAATGGCGACTGAAACCCGCAGCGACTAATATATAAGCACTATCCTGTTTACAAAAGTCACTTTCACATTCATTTGACTGAATTTCTAAAACAAATATCCACATAGAGAGAGGAGATAGGAGAAACAAGAAAGAGAAGAGAAGAGAAGAGGAAGGAAAAGGGGGAGAAAAAGAGGAGGGAAACTTCGTCAACTCTGCAGTTTTCCATTTTTGATCATTTTTCTAGTGAGGTGCATATTCCTTAAATTGTAGATAACATTTAGATTTAAGTACTTATCTCATATTAGGGTTATAGAAAATTAGAAATTTAATATTTGTATCACCTTAGGATGTAGGACAGATAAAAACTTACTTTTTCGCTTAACCCCAGGATTTAGGACAGGTAAAAACTTAAATTTCTGCTTCACCCTAGGATGTTTAGGATTGTCTATTGTCCTGCATGTGTCGTGGTATTGCGGATACCCCGGCAGGTTTTGTTGAAGTCCCTAGCGAAGAAAAGATAACGCGAGCTTATCGCGTGACCGGTCCTCCCCCGTCGGGCAAACACAGCAAATGACACGAAGATTTATACAGGTTCAGGCCTCATTGGAGGCCCTAGTTCTGTCGACGTGCTCCCAACTGTAGTTGGCTAGGGGAGCTCTCTCGGGGAGAGATGGCTTCAGAGCACACCTGTTTGATTGTCTATTAGAGTAGAAAATGAATTGTCCCCCTTTACATGAGAGGTTACAAGGGCTTATATAGGCCCAAAAGATGCAAAAAAGACTAAACTACCCCACTAGCAACCGTTGGATCGAGGGGCACTAGCGTCCTTCTTCCGGCCAGGAGCCTTGGATGATTGATAGGTGTCTGCCACTTCCCGAGGAGCTTCTCGCATGATCCTCACGTGACCCGAGACCGAGGGCCCCGGGACAGGCCACCGGGGGGCCTTGTCCTTGGGCAAATGGCGGCGCCCGGGACACGCCACCGGGACTTTTCCCCGGGCAAAAGGTGGCGCCCGGGACAAGCCACCGGGGGTCTTGCCTCTCACCCGGACGATCCCGCGGAGATTTCCCCCAACAGCAGCCCCCCATGCCCTCCGGGGACGCTGTTCGAATCCCCGAAGGGGACGGTCCATGTTACTGGGAACATCTCCTCCGGGATGGATCTCCGGAGCCGTGACGCTTTGACCTTCGTGTCAAGCGTTTATGGCGGTGCCGTTGTTCATTAAGGCCCCGTCTCGATTGGAGCGCGCCGTTCGACCATAATGGCCGCTCACGGTTCGAACCGGCGACGCATCGTTTCGCACGCCGGTCCCTTCAATTTCCGCGCACTGTTTGAATTGAGCGGCGCGGATGCGCCGCGCGGAGCCACGTGGTGGCCATCAAGGCCGCGCTCGAGCCCTATAAATAGGGCCTCGAGGGACCTAGAGGATTCACTCAAACCCTGAATCCTCAAACACCACTGGCGCCCTTAGCTCTCCCGGTAGCTCTCTCCCGGAAGCTTAGTCCCCGGAAACTCGAACCCGTCCCCTTAGAGCCCCAAGCCACCAGAGAAGTAAATGGGTCCCAAGGGTCGTGCAAAGGCCGCTGAGGTGCCTTCGAAGGAAGTCACCATGGACTTCCTCTGGGCCTCTGAGTTCACGTCGGGGGACTTAGAGTCCCTCGTGGACCGGGGAGTTGTCGCGGACGGGGACGTCCGGATCCCCTCCAAGAAAGATGGTGCCCCCCGCCCTAGGCCCGGGGAAGTGGTCGTCTTCAAGGCTTTTCTCGAGGCCGGGCTTCGGCTCCCGGTGCACCCATTACTCCAGGAGTTCCTCCAGGAGTACGGGGTGGCGATCAACCACCTGACACCGAACGCCTTCGTTCGGATGGGAATTTTCATATGGCTGTTCGAGACAGCCATCGGACGGGAGCCGACGCTCCGGCTGTTCCGGTACTTCTACGAGCCGGCGGCGAGGAGCTCCCATCTGGTGAAGGGAGGGCCGAAGTCCCCGTTCGGCTCCGTGATGATCCAGCTCCTGCCATCCCGGGTGGCGAAGTACCCGGTGGCAGCTTCCTAGGACCACTGGGGGGACTGGGTCCAGAGGTGGTTCTACCTCCGGGTCCGGGACGCCGAGGTGGCTTACTCACTGGAGCCCTCCTCCTACAGCTGATCGTCCGCCCCCAAGCCCCCGGTTTGGATCGAGGAGGAGCGGAAGCTCCTCACTAAAGTGGTGGGCTCCCGGGGCGTCTGTTCCATGAGGGACACCACCGAGGAGCTAACACTGCTGAAGATCTCCCCCTTCTCGCAAGGGAGGAGGGGGATTGGGATGTGTCCGGCGCAGCAGCCCCCACAGAAGCCGGTGACCCGACGTAAGTTCTCAGCTACTTTGTTCGCTTCTTTGTTAATTTCTCTAACTCTTTGCTTTTGTAGTCCAGCAGTATCCGGCCGCCCGGGAGAAGGTGGAGAACCTCGTCGGGAGGTACTATGCCGATGAGCACGAGCGCATCGTGAGCGTTATCGGGGAGGGTCCTCCCCGGAACCTGGTGGCTGAGGCCTTCGAGCTGAGGTTACCGGAGAGGACGCCTCTCCCCACCACCGGCTCTCACAAGAGGGGGAAGGAGGTCGCCGGGGGTTCTGAGCCGAAGCGGGCTAAGGCTCAGAAGGCCCCCGGTCCGGTGACGACGTCGGGTTCCACGCCCATAAAGGCCCGGGAGGCTGCCCTTGTGTCAAGGCACGCGGGGGCGCCTTCTCGGCGCGAAGTGATGCCGCCCCTCCCCGAGAACTCTGGGGGGGGGGGGGGGGCAATGGAGGCACAGGAGCTGGTGCGCCTCCCCGAGGCCCTAGAGAGGCTCGGGGAAGGAGCCAGCTGATGATAGGGGGGCATCCAACTCGGCGAATTATGCCCCCTCACCGCCTTCGGCGATCGCTCTTTCGGCGTCCCCGGCGCCACCAGAGCCAGAGAGGCTGGAGGTTTGATTCGCAGAGGCTTCACCTCCGCGCGTCGAATGGACGGTAGACGAGGGGGGAGCCCCTCGGTCTATGAGGCCCCCCTGACCACGAAGGTCCCGGGGGGCCCGCGGCCCGGAAAGGGGAAAGGGGAAAGGGCTCCTTATCCCCCCTCGGGGGGGAACCCCGTTGGAGAGCTCGTCGGCCTCTTCCTCAGACACCTCCTCGGTGGCAAGGACTCCGGCCACCGCCACTCCGGTCCTCATCACCCCCGCGACCTTCATGAGGGGACCTACCGTCGGCGCTGATGGGTCTGGAATTGTCAGGAGGGAGACCCCCCTGCTGTCTGCGGGGGAGGTCTTTCGGTTCACGGAGGGGATCCAGACCCAGAAGGTCCAGGATTACGTCTCGCAAGGGACACTCTGCGAACGCTGCGGGGAGCTGCAGTCGCTCCAAATCCAGGTTCTTCCTCGATCCGGCGGTTGGTTCTTTCTCGGATTTCACCTCGTGTTTTAACTAACTCTCGCGTTCGTAGGGGGCGGCCATCGCCTGGGGCATCGAGGCGCGCTTTGACAAGGAGCTGAAGGAGGCAGAGGGGATGGCCGCCTTCTTGGAGGAGCGGGACGCCGCGCTCTGGGAGTTAGCCCGAGTCCTGGCCCAGCTCCACGCCTCCGAAAACGCCAACGACCGGCTCCGGAGGGAGGCGAGGGCCAAGGAGGAAGCCCTCCGGGAGCTCGAGGGCTCTAGCGTTCGGGCGGTGATGGACGCGGGCCACTCCGTTCGCTCGGCCCTCAAGGGGCTCGGGGTGAGCCTTGGCCCGGGAGGCAGCTCCGAGGTGGCGCCGGCGACGCTTGTGGAGGCTGTTCATTTCTTAACGCACAAGTCTCTGTGATCCCAGAGGCCGCCGATGCCCGAGCACGGGGCCGGGCGATCCCAGTGGTGGCTGCCGCGGCGGGGCTTGTGGAGCATCGGGGGGTCGGCGCCCGGGCGATCGGGGGCCGGATCCCTCGGAGCTTCCCCGAGTTCTTCAAGCCGTCTCGGCGAGAAGTGGAGCAGCTCACCGGTGGCTTCTACGACCGGATCATTCCGGTGCGATACCTAGCGCCGGCGCCTCCGGGGGCGGACGCCACGGCTTTGGCGGGAGCCTCCTGGGGGGAGGACACCAATGAACAAGTATGAGCCTCCCCCCGGGCCTTTAGATTGGACCCCTCTTTTTTGCTTTAGGTTTTTTGCTCCCGGTAGCTTCTTAGAAGAAGCCCCGGACATTTGTACAAAAATATTTTGATGCAATAGAATGAAAGATTTTTTGCTAAGTCTTTGAATTGAATTTACCAGGCACCCCGGGAGGCACTCCCGGGCAAAGACCCCCGAGGTCTGAGCGTAATCTCAGGGGCGCCCCAATGTTGTGGGGGGCCTCTCGGGAGGCGGAGGCCCCGAGCTCCAGCGGGTGTCACCCGGGGGATGCCCAGGCCGTCTTCATCTTGTTAAGTCTCTTCTCCAGGGGACATGGTAAGGGTGTTTCCCGGGAGCCAATCCGGCTACGGTGGCTTCCGGAGTGGCACCTGGACAACTTCGACAACCACCGCACTGAACTATCCCCTCCGTGACCAGGGTCCCGGAAGGTTCCTCCGCTTTAAATACTTCCACTGGCGGGCTATGAATATTGGCCCGAAGATTTGCTCCGAGAGGCCCAGTGTCGTATACGAAGCTTGCATCGTGACCTAGCCCAGGAGCTATCAGAGGGCCTCCGGGATTATTAGGTGTAGGGGCCTTCCGGGTTATATCGCGTTTGATGTAACGATGCCCACTGGAGGCGCCGGCGCTGGGGAGCCGGGAATGAATTTTTCGGGAGACCGTGTCCGATATTTTCAGGAATTTTTCCAGGAGAAAACCCTCTGGTCACCGTGAAAACGGGAAGCCGGGAATAATATCTCCGAGAAAGAATATCCGAGAAAGTGAAAATCCTAGGGATAATTTTTCCGGGAGAAACCCCTCCGGTCGCCGTGAAAACAGGGGGCCGGGAATAAGATCTCCGAGAAAGAATATCCGAGAAAGTGAAAATCCTAGGGATAATTTTTCCGGGAGAAAACCCTCCGGTCGCCGTTAAAACGGGGGGCCGGGAATGAGGTCTCCGAGAAAAAATATCCGAGACTTCCGTCTCGCTAAGGAGAGAATCGACTCCCGAAGGAGGATGTGCCCGATGACGGGTCTGAGTGTTTGAGGAGGGGACTAGTCTCTCAAATTGACTCGTTACCACGGTCCTTGAGGGCCGGGTTGCCGCTTACACCCTCAGTCCATGAGGGGTGATCGTAAGCCGCCCTACGGGAGTTGGACTCCCATTGTAGGGACTTCTTGGGTCGTGATAGCCCACCTCCTCACGGGGAGGCCATCCTTGCTAAGAGGGCATCCTCACGGGGAGGGCATCGCTGTGAGACGGTAATGTAAAGACCTGCAGTGAGCTAAAGCTGAGGAAAAACCAGTTGTATTTATAATGAGTTAAGATACAATGCCTCCCCCCGCAAGACTGCGATGGGGGAGGGAATGGTGAGTACCATGTCCCCCTCCCCTCCGGCGTAATCGCTCCGGGGGAGGGGACAAGCCTGTAGGCTAGACGTAGAACTTGCGAAGCAAGCGTACGTTTCACGTGTGCTTCAGCTCCTGCTCTTGAAGGTTGGAAAGCTTGTAAGCCCCCGAGCCCAGGACTGCTGAGATCCTGTAGGGGCCCCCCCACTTGGGGGAGAGCTTACCCTGGGCTTGGGGGTTAGTCACGCGCTTGAGGACGAGGTCCCCGAGGCGGAAAGCTTTCTCGTGGACACGCTGGTCGTATGCGCGTGCCATTTCGCGCTCGTAGATGGCGTGGCAGAGGAGCGCTCGATCGCGTTCCTCTTCCACGAGGTTGACCTCCAGTCGCTGATTTGCTTCGTTGGCTTGGTATGTTGCGGTCGTAGCTCCGTCTAGGAGCTCGACCAGCAGTGACCGGAAGCCAATCTCTGGGGGGAGAACCGCCTCGGCCCCGTATACAAGGGAGAAGGGGGTGCGTCCCGTCGCCCGGCTCGGGGTCGTACGCATGGAACAGAGGATGCTAGGGAGCTCCTCCGCCCACGCACCCCATTTGGAGGCGGCTTGCTCGAGCCGCCGGCGTAACCCCTGTAGGATTACACCGTTAACTCTTTCAACGGCCTCGTTGCTCTGGGGGTGAGCTACCGAGGTGAAGTGGATGGTGAGACTCAAGCCTTCGCAGAATTCCCAAAAATATACCGAGTCAAATTGGGTCCCGTTATCAACAGTGATTTCTCGGGGGACCCCGAAGCGACATACGATATTCTTCTAGAAAAACCGCTGTACCGCTCGGGACGTAATGCTGGCCAGAGGTTCGCCCTCTAACCACTTTGTAAAGTAGTCGACCACGACCACTGCATACTTGTAGCCCCCGGGCCCTGGGGGGAAGGGTCCTAGGAGGTCCATCCCCAGCGCGCGAAGGGCCAAGTGATGGGGATAGTCTGCAGTGCTACCGAGGGGAGGTTAGAACCCTTGGCCGTCTTCTGGAAAGCCTCGCACGCGGAGACAAGGTCTCGCGCGTCGCGAATCACCGTGGGCCAATAGAAGCCCTGGCGAAGGGCCTTGGCCGTGATAGCACGTGGGGCCAGATGAGACCCACAACTTCCTGAGTGAATGTCCTCGAGAAGCCGGAGCCCTTCCGGTCGTGGAAGGCAACGGAGCAAGGCGGAAGCCCCCTGCTTGTAAAGCTTCCCCTCCAGCAGGAGGTATGCCCGAGCCTTGGCTCGGAGGCGCTTGCCCTCGGTCTCGTTGGGAGGATCTCCCTCCCCCTTGATGAAGGAGACGAGGGGATCCATCCAAGATGAAGTCCGGATGAATTCGGCGACTTCCGGGACGCGGGGCTCATCGCCCGCGTTCACGGTGGCCACCGAGGGCTTCGCGATGATCTCCAAGAAAGCCCCTTTGGGGAGCTGTTCCTGGGCGCTGGCTGCCTGAGCCAGGGCGTCGGCCCGATCGTTGTCCCTCCGCGGGATGTGCCGGGCCTCTAGGCCATCGAAGTGCTTCTCCATCTTGCGCACTTCCTGCAAGTAGAGGCTCAAGTTTGCGTCATGGCACAAGTAGGTCTTGTCCATTTGGCAAACTACGAGCTGGGAGTCTCCTTTTACTAGGAGGCGTCGAATCCCCAGGGAGCGTGTGAGGCACAACCCAAGGAGCAAGGCCTCATATTCAGTGACGTTGTTCGTGGCGGGGAACTCGAGCCGTGCTGTGTACTCCAGTTCCCTCCCCTCGGGGCTCCGGAGGACTACTCCCGCGTCAGCCCCGGCGAGACACAGGGAACCATCAAACATGAGCATCCAATGGTCGCTGCGTCGGGGCGGTGCGGGGAGGTTTTTGTCCCAGGGCCTGGAGGCAGGGGTCCACTCCGCCTCGAAGTCGGCGAGGACTTGTGACTTGATGGCGGAGCGCCCCGTGAGGGAGAGGGAAAATGGGGCAAGCTCGGCCCCCCACTTTCCTATCCGGCCGGTGGCTTCCTTGTTCCGGAGCACCTTCCCCAAAGGGAGGGACGACAGGACAGTGATCAGGTGCCCCAGGAAATAGTGACGACGCTTCCGGGATGCCATTAAAAGGGCATAGCAGATCTTCTCCATCTCCGTGTACCGAGTTTTGGCCCCATGGAGGGCCTCACTCACGTAGTACATGGGATGCTGTTGCCCGTCTTGTTCCTTTACCGATACCGCACTTACGGCAATCGGGGTCGCGGCGAGGTAAAGGAGCAAAGGCTCTTCCGGAGACGGGCTCACGAGCATCGGGGGGCTCGTGAGATACTTCTTCAAATCATCGAAGGCCTCCTGGGCCTCGGGGGTCCAACAGAACCCTTCGAGCCCCCAGAGGATTTTGAAGAATTGGAGGCCGCATTCCCCCGACCGCGAGACGAAGCGACTCAGCGCGGCCAAACGGCCGGTGAGTCGTTGAACATCTTTGACCGAGCGCGGCGGGGGCATGTCCATGAGGAAGCCCAGGAGCTTCCCCCCGCGCACGCCGAAGGCGCATTTCTCTGGGTTGAGCTTCAACCCGTATGCGCGGAGGTTGCGAAAGGTCTCCGCTAAGTCGTCGATGTGAGCAGTCGCGCGGGGACTTTTGACGACCGCATCGTCGACGTAGATTTCGATGTGGCGGCCGATCTGGTCCTTGAGGACCAATGTCATGAGTCGCTGGAAGGTTGCTCCAGCGTTCTTTAGCCCAAAGGGCATGCGGACGTAGCAGAAGGTCCCGAGGGGAGTTATGAAACTCGTCTTTTCCTCGTCCCGTTCTGCCATCCGGACTTGGTGATAGCCCGAATACGCGTCCAGGAAGCTCATCAACTCGCACCCCACGGTCGAGTTGACCAGTTGGTCAATTCGCGGGAGCGGGAAGTTGTCTTTGGGGCAAGCGCGATTGAGGTCAATGAAGTCCACGCACATTCACCACTTACCATTCGACTTCTTCACGAGGACGGGGTTCGCAAGCCACTCAGGGTGCAAGATCTCCCGAATGAACCCCGCCTCTCGGAGCCTGGTGATCTCGACCTTGATCGCCCCTTGGCATTCAAGGGAGAGTTTCCTCAACTTCTGCTTGACCGGGGGGTGACCGGGGTCACCGCGAGCTTGTGCTCGATGACATCTCGGGCGACGTCTTGCATGTCGGAAGGGTTCCAGGCAAAAATGTTGGAGTTCTTGCGCAGGAAAGCTGTGAGTTGCTCCGCGTGCTCCTCGTGGAGATCCGCCCCCATCCTGACGGTCTTGTCCCCGTCGTCTGGGGACAGTGGGACCTTCCGGAGGTCCCCTTCCGGACGCGGCTTGGGGAGGGACCTCCCAGAAGGTATGGCGGCGGTGTTTGGCTCCGGGGAAGAGGTCTCCCCCCTGGGGTCTTGATCATATTGACGCTCCTGATCATTGCGGCGGCGCGCTTGTATAGAGCGTGGGCCACGTCTTGGTCTCCTCGGGCGGTGATCACGCCGTGAGGCCCGGGGATCTTCACACAGAGGTAGCTCTGGTGGATTGCGGCCCCCAAGTGGTTGATCGTGGTCCTCCCCATGATTGCATTGTATGAAGAGGGAAGGTCCACCACATCTAACCGGACCATCCCTGTCTGGTAGTTGTCCGGGGTGCCGAAGGTCATGGGGAGATCCACCTTCCCCACAGGGTGGATCTTCCCCGGGACGAATCCTTGCAAGGGCCCTGCTGCGGGCTGTATTAGCTTCTCGTCCACCTGCATCTCCCTAAACGCCTTTAGGTACAGGACGTCGGTGGAGCTTCCGCCATCCACAAGAATGCGGGCCAGGTAGCAGTTGCAAACGGTAGCGGAGATGATGAGCCCGTCATCATGGGGGAAGCGAACCCCACGCGCGGCTTCCACCATAAAAGTGAGGGGGACGTCCGGCCACTTGGGTGGCCGGGACGTATGCAGCACCTCCACTACCTTTACTTCGCGCGCATACTCCTTGCGCTGGCGCTTGGAGTCCCGCCCGGAGGCGGACCCTCCCATGATGATGTTGACAGGCCTTTGGGAAGTTTGGAAGGGGAGCATCTCTGATGGATCCCCTTCCCGCGCTTGTCCTTGATGTCCCCCCGCGGTGGTAGGAAGGGCCGGTAAGGCCGGCTGAGGGGGCAAGGCGGCAGGAGTCCCCCCCCCCTGCCCATGCTGGTTGAGGAATGCGGCGAAGTGTTGGAGCAGTTGGTGGCATTCCCAGGTGGCATGGGTATTAGACTTGTGGAAGGTACACCACAGGCCTTCCCTGCCTCTTGCCGCGGGGCTTTCACGACCGCGGGACGACTACCCTCCCCCACGACCTTTCGGCTTGGGGAAGGGGCGGTTGCCCTTGGAGGCATCGCACGAGCCGCCTCCACCCTCGAGGACAAAGGTGTCCCGAGGCCGTGGCTCGCTACGATTGCCCCTCTTGGGGTGTTTGAGGGGGGTCCCGGGCCTCCCGATCGACGGGGGTGGGGACTCCCTGGTTTTTCTTCCAGAGGTCATCCTCCTCCTCCCGAGCGTACTTCTCGAGGACGGTAAAGAGCCCGTCAACGGAGGAGGGGCAGCTTCGGGAGAGTCTCCGGTGGAGCTCCTTTTGGAGGATCCTGCTCTTACACGCCTCAATGACTGTGGAGTCAGGGACGTGAGCTACTTTGCTCTTGACCTGAGCAAAGCACTTGAAGAAGCTGCGGATGGTCTCCCCTATCCTCTGTCGGACAGTGTACAGCTGCGAGGAATCCAGGGGGCGCACATAGTTCCCCTAGAAGTTTGTGCAGAACTCACGTTTGAGCTGCACGAAGGACTTGATGGGCCGGCCTTCAGGTTGTAGAACCACGAGCGGGCGATCCCGGTTAGATAGAGGGGGAAGACGTTGCATTGAACTGTCTCGTCCCCCCCAACCACCGAAATGGCTGTGGAATATACCTGCACAAATTCGTATGGGTCGGCCTCACCGTTGTAGTACTCGATGTGGGGCGGACGGTAGGGCTGCGGCCATCAAATGCACCAGAGTCTGCGGCACAGCGGCTGGTTAGCCCCTTCTACCTCTCGGGGAGAGTCCCGATCGCTGTCCCCTTTGACAGGGGACGCGCTCTCATTGTCGGAGTCGGGGAGGGGCCCAAGAGGTCCGCCGTCATGGCGGTAGCGCCGCTTTTACTCCGGGTTGGTGGAGCTGACCTCCAGGACGTCCGGGCACCCCCTCGGGGTGATTGATTCTTCGGC
Organism: Pharus latifolius; assembly: GCA_019359835.1. NCBI lineage: Eukaryota > Viridiplantae > Streptophyta > Magnoliopsida > Poales > Poaceae > Pharus > Pharus latifolius. Next base: position 48,514,260 of record CM033319.1, on the reverse strand, counting down.
GGATCTCTTCCCCCGGCCAAAGCGAGAGCAGGGCTCCTTGCGTCTGCGACCCGAGGGAGGCTCCTCCTGGGATTTGGTGGTACGCATTTGCTCGACCTCCTCCCGGGTGAACCGGACTTGATCTACCGGGGGAGCCCTCGGGGGTGGCCCCGGGGGAGGAGGGAGCTCATGCGCGTCGACTGCAGGTGCGGTAGGCGCAACCGGGGCGTGGGTGGAATCCATTACCGGGTGGTCCCTGGGAGTACCGTCCAGAACCGGAGAGTGGGGACCCGGACGGGGAAGATCCGGCGACGGCGCAGGAGTCGTCCGGTGGGCCACTTCCGGAGTGAACGAGCATAACCGGCAGAAAGAGGCCGGCGTCTGGTCTCGGGAAGGCCCCTGGCGCGGAGTGAATCAATGGCATAGGGAAGACCCCGGGGACTGAGTAAGTCCCCGGCACCGGGAACGCCCCCGAGGTCGGAAAGGCTCTGGATGACAGGCCCGCCGGAGCGTAACCCCCGTTGGAAACACAAGCCCCGGGAGCGACCTGACCTCCGAGGATTGGAGGGGCCACTGGATGTCCCATAAATGGGGGCATTGCCCCATGAACGGGAACTGTGGGTAGATGGGGGAGCTCGTCCATCGAGCGTTGGGCGCGGAGGAGCTCGTCCATCGAGCATTGGGCGCGGAGCTGGCCCTCCACCAGAGCTTGGAGCAGTGCATCCTGGGAAGCTGGCGGAGCCACCGGGGGAAAGCCATCCCCCCGGGAGCGTCCGAGGTCGCCGGGTTGGACCTGGAGCCCTGTCCGCTGGAAATTACCGGGAGAGTTAGAGGTGGTACCTGGGTTTGGCTGTGTCCGGGCTGTGGCGCCGGGACGGCTGCGCTTTGGAGGGGTGGTGCCGGGTCACTGGGACTGGCGTCACCGGGAAGGGTGCAAGCCCTCATCCTTGGGGGAGCCATGGCGATTCGTCACGAGTCCCCACGGTCGACGCCAACTGTCGTGGTATTGCGGATACCCCGACAGGTTTTGTTGAAGACCCTAGCGAAGAAAAGACGACGCGAGCTGACCGCGTGACCGGTCCTCTCCCGTCGGGCAAACACAGCAAATGACATGAAGGTTTATACAGGTTCAGGCCTCAGTGGAGGCCCTAGTCCTGTCGACGTACTCCCAACTGGAGTTGGCTAGGGAAGCTCTCTCGGGTAGAGATGGCTCTAGAGTAGAAAATGAATTGTCCCCCTTTACATGAGAAGTTACAAGGGCTTATATAGGCCCAAAAGATGCAAAAAGACTAAATTGGATTGAGGGGCACTAGCGTCCTTCTTCTGGCCAGGAGCCTTGGATGCTTGACAGGTGTCCGCCACTTCCCGAGGCGTTTCTCGCATGATCCTCACGTGACCCGGGACCAGGGGCTCTTCTCTTCAGGAAAATGGCGATGTCTGGGGGACAAGCCCACCTGGGGGCCTTGTCCCCGGGCAAATGGCGGCGCCCGGGACAGGCCACTGGGGGGCCTCGTTCCCGGGCAAATGGCGGTGCCCGGGACATGCCACCGAGGGGCCTCATCCTCGGGCAAATAGCGGCGCCCGGGACAAGCCACCGGGGGTCTTGCCTCTCACCCGGATGATCCCGCGGAGATTTCCCCCAACAGTATGAATGTATGTTTTTTTAGGCCACCCTCATATTTCCTGGTTCGCAGTAGGGTTTAGAGTAATTTTAGGTTTATCCTAAGATTTTTGCATAATCATAATAAATTAATATTTTAACCTAACATAGAAATTTAAATTGATTAGGCAACAGAGCAACCGAATATGGTCTTCGTTTATTACAGAGATGGTATAATCCGTAATGGAGCCAACGGTGATGATTTAAGTGTGTGTACGCATGTTTATGGTCAAATGACACACCCACAATCAATGTCTTTCAGTGATTTGGAGATGTGGTTAGTCGAGTTCTTACAACTCAATCCTGCGATGGATAGTGTCAGGGTTGAAGACCTGGTGCCGGAGGGAAATAAATGGGTGCCGAGAAGACTTAGAGGTGAGAAATCGTGGGGTTCGTTTGTACGATTTGTGATAAATCCAGCCTATCGTGGCAATGTCTTCATACTTTATGTTGAAATCTTAAACGTACAAAGTTCAGAAGGTAGTCATTCCGTACGAAGGTGTCGATGACAGTGCTAATGCCAGTGTCAATGGCAGTGTCTATGCTAGTGCCAATGCCAGTGCCAATCAAGCAGATGCAGCTAATGAATTCCCCGAGTTGGAGGAGAATTTTAACGAGGAGGACTACACTGATCCGTCAGACACGTACGAATCTCCCGAAGAACCCATAGAAATGCATAATCCTATAAATGAATGGACTGATCCATCATCCTTGGTGTCCGCTGTGGTTCCTGAAGATCTGAATTTGCGATGGTCTTACAATGAAACAGCCGTCCAACTCGGGCAGTCGTTTCGAAGCAAGAAAGATGTGAAAAAAGCCATCACAACGTGGGCTGTTTTGCTAAATAGGACATTTTAGGTGGATAAATCATCTTCGAGCCTATGGACTGTAAGGTGCTTAGTTGCTAACTACTCCTGGTTCGTCCATGTCACCCGGCCAAAAGATGAGCCTTTCTTTCACGTGACCATAATGTGCGACCACAGATGTCTGGTGGAGGGCATGTTGCAGCAGCACAGAAATATCACCTCTGGTTTTGTTGCCAGTTTGATACTCTCAGTACTGAAAAAAATACGGCAATGGCACCAGAAGTGATTGTTGCACATGTTGCGAAGAAGCACGGGTAAAAGATCAACTACGCAAAGGCATGGTGGGCTATACAGAGGGCATTGGAGGAGCTTTTTGGGACATATGTTGAGGCATACAACCTCGTACCGCGGCTCCTTCGGCGTATATGCGAAGCAAATCCGGGCACATTCACCGAGATTGTTGATACGCCGGCGATCAGTTTGGATGGTTCTGTCATACCTAGATGCATGGTACTACGGTGATTTTTCTAGGCATTCCAGCCGTTGCATCTTTCAGGTACATTAGACCCATGCTTTGCATTGAGAGAACATTCTTGATCGGCAAATACTAGGGTACTCTACTGATTGTCGTGGCAACTGATGCCAATGACCAGCTTCTCCCCATAGCGTATGCAGTGGTCGAGGGGGAGAACTACAGCAACTGGCTTTGGTTTTTGGGCAAGCTGAAGAATGAGGTGGTCAAAGATTGGGCGTGCGTGTGCTTGATCCACGATCGAAACAGAGGAATGCTGAGTGCGATAGAGTACATGCAATCTGGAACGGACCCAGCTATGACCTGAGATGACCTTCAGAGTCGTTGGTGCTCTCGGCATCTTGTCGTGAATTTTCACATCCGTTTCAAGAGTAAGCGCACGATGCAGCTATTCAAAGGCCTTGCCAAGCAGAACCAAGAGTCGAAGTTCTAGGCTATATGGAAGTCGTTGGATGAGAATACATTGAAAGGAATGCCACGAGCCAGGTGAACCGGAAGATGGTGATGCTACTGGAGAGGGGAATGGCAGGAGGAGTGTAAGTTTCAATTAGTGGATTTAGCCCAAACCAAAAGAGAAGTGGTCGTTGCTACACAACACTGCCGGGGCAAGGTATGGACTCATGATGATAAATATTGCCGAGGTGTACAATGTCATCTTGAAAGGTGTGTGATGCTTACCACTCACTGCCTTAGTTGAGATGACATTCTACCGCACAATAGCATACTACAACAGTAGGAGTTTGGTGGCAAGAGTACTTGTGCATGACCCTGTAGTACACTGGTCCAGAAAGATTCATGATTACCTTGAATTTTGGACGAGGAAGGCCTTGACACATGATGTCACAGTGTTAAGCCGTTTGAATGGAAACTACAAGATTTGGTTGAGGCAGAGATTTGTTCATGGCACAATGAGAGCAGGCCGGGTCCACAAATGTACGATCGCACATGGAAAAGGTCGAATATACGTGCAACAAGCCTCAGCTGCTGCACCTTCCTTACTCCCATGTTATCGTTGCATGCTCAGTTTGTGGAACTAATCCGACACAGTACATCTCAGTATATTATACTCTATAGTACTTATCGAAAATGTGGGAGGGTGTCTTCCACGGGTTTGCGGTGAGAGGAAACTATCGAGACCTTTCGCCGAAAGATGCCGTCACGTGGATCCCAGACAAGAGGCTCCTTATGGGCCATGCTGGGTGACGTCGAGTCAAGCGGATACGCAACGATATGGATGTGGCGAAGTGCGAACATGCCCTCCGTAAATGCACCGTGTGCAGGCAGCCTGGTCACACAAGAAACCGATGCCCACAAGTGGCAGGCACGTCGACATCTTCGATGAACTGAAGCAACAAACTTTTATCTGTATGATTTGTTTTCAATTTCTTTGAGTACTACTGTAATGTAATGTTGTGAATTTCGTTAAGTACATCTGTAATATATGTTAATTGTGATGTTGTGAATTTCATTAAGTACGTCTGTAATATCTATTAATTGTGATGTTCAAATGTCGTGACCAATATGCGATAAATGCAGGTATGGCAGGCGACCAGTTGACGAGGATTATAACCTGAGTTAGTCACCTTTGCCATTCTATAGTCACGAGACCTATAGAGTGAGATCTAAGTTATTTGTATACCTCTTTGTGGTCTCAAAGATCACAAAGGAAGACAATTGGATAGTCTAATATATTTCGGACATAGCCAATCGTCTATGGCCTCAGCCTGTATTGTCGCGGGGTCCGAAGTCTCAGGATACCTGCAGAACTGACATCAAAGAGCATATGGTCTCACGTACCCACAAATACCTTGACCACGGAGAAATCTTCCTGAGGTCGCCCAGGTCATGGAGAGTGAGTATACAGCTATACCTGGTCGTAGTTAATACGTGACCTAGGTGATTAAAGAGTTAAAACATTCAATGGCCGATATGGTTGGACCTGTTCGACAACTACCGCCGCCTTGGATATCTCCAACCTCCTTAATTAATTTCTAATAACGGTTAAGAAGATAAAAGCGCAATATCAAACAGGCATAATGGCACATTATGGTTGGCGCACGTTCACCTCCCAACGACCATTCAATCCCGTAACCGGCGGCAGGCGACGAGCTATAAAAAGAGGGATCATCGGGAGAGGAGGGGGGATCAGATCTTACCTGAACCAAGACACAAGATCTAAGACATAGAAACAGTAGATTGAAATACACTGTAATCATGAATAGGAGATAAGTTCTTAGCTTATCCAAGAACTCTTCTTCTCTCTTTGTAACCCTTAATATTCTTAGTGAAATATCAACAGGAGTAGGGCTATTACTTGTCATCAGAGGGCCCGAACCTGTATAAATTCCTGTCTTCCTTAGCAATAGATACCCTGATTACTTGAGTTTCGCCTTAGATTGGCTTCACATCTCATCACCTAATTTTACGTAAGTTCGACTAAGGACTAGAGTGCCAATCGTCGACACTAGCAGCTCCCCGAGTTGATTGATTAGCACCACCATCAGCGTCACTGTGCTCTGCGCCTTCTGCAGGGCACCGTTCTGCCCACTCTGTACATGAGGGCACCGCGGGAGATGTGGCCCTTGGATGAGTGGTTTGTGCCTCATTTTCTTGAGGCTGGACTGCTGCCGTTCGCCAGCATGGTAGATCGGGCTTGCCAATTCTCATTCAATCGAGCCCTGGTTAGTGTGCTTGTGGACCGATGGAGGCCCGAGACACACACCTTCCACTTCAGTTTCAGTGAGCTCACCATCACGTTGCAGGACGTCAGCATGCTTCTTGGCCTGCCTATCCGCAGGGACATATATGTCCCCGCGGCCACCGATAGAGCTGCATGGCTCCTGGATTTCCTATAGCGCTTCGAGGGTGTAGGGCCAGCGAGGGGCTTTGCGCAGACTACGGAAGTTCCCCAGACTTACTTGCGCGCAATCCGCGACGCTGCGTTCCCCGTGGCTGCTCCAAAGGAGGTCTTTAGACACCACCTTGAGGCATACTTGCTGTACCTGTTTGGGTGGCTGCTGTTCGCTGGCACCCACGGAGACATCTACGAGTGGCAGTTCGTTCAGCTCGCTAGGCTCATTGCAGACTCCGAGCTGGGCCACGTGCCGCAGATCAGTTTCGGGTCTGCTGTGCTCTGTCACACCTACAGGGGTTTATGCGACGCCACGAGTAGAGATAAGGTGAACTCTCTATTCGCCGGCTACGCCATACTCGTACAGTTGTTGTCGTCTGAGCATTTCCCCGTCGGCTGACCGCTGGTGCCGCGAGTTCAGTTCACGATGGGCCATCATATGAGGGACGACCCCATGATGGGATGGAGGTGGGCCAAGTTGAGCTTGAGATGGTCCACGGATCAAGCACAGCTTTGCTACCCTTCGTACGCCACGAGTTTTGATCTGCTGCTTGATGACAGCATGATTTGGCATCTGTAGACATAGCAGTACATCGAGACCCTCGCCCCAGCAGGCCTTCCTTCGCTGTGTATGCAAGATGCTGCTTACTGGCGTACCCAAGTTCTGCTCATTTTCTCTCATATGGTTGAGGGCTACACACCTGAGCGAGTTATGCACCAGTTCGGGCTGCGCCAGTGTGTTCCCATCCTGCCTCACCGACATATCCCACGCCATATTCACGAGTACGTTCATCTCAGATATGTATTACTTTCATGCTTAACTTTGTACTTTATTTATGTAACTAATTTGTTTTATCCGCTGGCAATCGAGGAAGGGGAATCGCAGGAACGACTTCGTCATTCGACAGCGCCTCTACGTGGAGGAGTGGATGGATCGGGCTCACACACAGACGGTCGTGGACGACAGTCCTTACAACCACGCCATCCATTTTTTGTACCTCGCGTGGTACCAACCTTGCACGTTCTACAAATTTGCGGGCGGTCCACCGCCTGCGCCTGATGAGCCTGTCCCTCCTACCACCATCGACGTGGGCTACGACCGAAACCTTCCACGTCGAATCCACTCAAGCGTGAGTTTTTTAACTCTCTGCAACCTTACTTTCACATGGATTGTCATTTCATAATTGCATTAATTTGTGTACGCAGCTTGACACCCTCAGTGCCATCTCTATCGACGCACGTGATATGATGATCAGGATCCGTGACAATGGGCCCATGCCAATTGTGCAGAGGTTGAGCGGTGAGTCGATCAGATTCTTGTCGATTTCAGAGTGCTGCTGCCACCGCACTTGAACGTGATTCCCCACCATCACCGTCGGCGCCCGGTCCTTCTACATCGCAGTGCCGCCAGTCGACCACCCGTCGTCATCGTGCCCGCCACCCCCACAGCCACGTACCGTGCCGTCCAGTAGCTATACAAATGAAGAGCTTGATATTGTCGTGTGTGTGGTCCACCTAGACCATGCACTGGCTCAAGACTTGGCGGCGGACGAGGGGCAGGGTGCGACGCAGCATGACATCCAGGCGTAGGTGCACCCTCCTGGGTGTCACAAGCAACATCTTATGCAGCTATTGTAGCTTCACAATGCTCCACCACCTACCGCAGCCGACACAGCCGCCGCAGGCTTTGCCATCTGTGCAGGCACCACCGGTGAGGAGACAGCGTGTTAGGGATCGTCAGCCCCCTTCTCGCTATACGCCATTAGAGTACCAGGGTCGGCCAAAGAGAGGGAGTGGGCAATAGTTTTTCAAAGGGCTTTGTACGATTTTGGACTTTTTGTAGAGTTTCTTTTTTTCAACTTTTTTATGGTTCTTCATTTCATCTATTACACTTTTCAGCTTTTCCACTATTAGTCTTTTGTCTATTCCGCTCTTCAGCTTTCCAACATGGACGTCCAACAAACGAGTAAACGCTTCACAAGACGGGGTTGCAACTGAAACCGTAGCTCATCAATTTGTACGTGCATTATCACCTATATTCTTTTGACAAGCAGAATGCACAAACGCACCAAAACGCACCCAAACCCAATGGTCAGACCCAAACACACAAACACACCAAAACCCTAGCAGAATCATTGCCTTCAGTCGCGAACATGGATCACAACTGAAACGCAGGGTTTCAGTCACGATCCAGGTTCACGACTGAAGGGCGATGTGGCGCATCACTGGGCTAATGGGGCATTTGGGCGCTGCCACCTCATCAATCGCGATCCGGGCTCGCGACTGAAGGTCAGTCACGAGTGTTGACCGCGACTGAGAGTCTTTTTTGTAATTTTTAAAAGTTCCAGCTTATTTTTGTAATTATTTTTGTAATTGGTTTATTCATAAAAAAATTCGTTAACGTGTCCAAATATAACTCTTGACATGCAGGGGATGGAATCCGGCTTCAAACAGGGCAAGAATCAACTATCGGAGCCAAAATGACCAAAACCAGCTAGAAACCCTGCATGTCAAAATGACCTGTGGCACAGGTTGTGCCCTGGGCCGAGTACGATCATGCCCGCGATCATGCTGAGTAAATCGATCGAGACTGAGCCTGGTCATGTTGAGCAAAATGACCATGCTTCGTCGTGAAAAACGACCGCGACTGGTCATGCCCATGGTTGTACCTAGCCTGGTTGCAGGTATGCAAAATGACCGAAACCGAGCCTAGTCGTGACCGTGCAAAACAAAATTGAGCTTGGTCGTGATCGTTGTACCGAGCCTGGTTGTGGGCGTGCAGAACGACCAAAACTGACCCTAGTCGTGACTGTGCAAAATGACTGAAACCGAGGTTGGTCGTGATCGTGCAAAAAGACAGAAACCAAGTTTGGTCGTGATCATGCAGAGCAAAAGAAACCAAGCCGGGCACGGGTCGTGCTGGGCTCGCTCTAGGGTCCTTTTTTGTCTGGTTTTTGTATCTTTAGTCGAAACTAGTCCAAACGAATTCAAAATGCTCCCAAATTTTGTAGGCATGATCCCTGGAATATAACGAACACAACTATGAAAGTGGATTGTAAAAATGATACAAAAAGTTACGTAAAATGACGCATCAAAAGAGTTTTCTACATGTTTTTACTAGCATACCTAGGGTAAAAGCACTACCAATTTAGCACTTATCACGTGCTAGGGCTAGTACCAGGCTCAGCATGCTATTGTTTTGGCTTCATTTTATCTGTTTCGCGCGCCGTTTGAATTTAGTTTCTATCATTTGTGCATCATGAGTTATACTTAGCTATTTTTAGGATTCTTGAGTATAAATAGGGAGGTTTTTGGCTTGATTGTGTGTGCTTTTTAGGTTTTAATTCAGATTTGGATGTTAGGTTAGGTTTTAACCCCTCTCTATTTATTTCAATTTTCGTCTCTGTAAGCCTGCTTGGACAGTTGACTTCAATATTTCATGCAATTAATTAAGTTTCATTTAATTCTTTTTATTTCTTTGTTTTTATGGCTTTTTGCAAGTGTCGACGATTCGGACTCGGGGTCCTTAGCCGAACTTATGCAAAATTTGTAAGTTCTGAGACCTTTCAGGGTGTCCCTCCAGGAAGGTATGATGAATTAAAGAGAACTAGAGCACAGAGAAGTTTATACAGGTTCGGGCCCTCGATGGTGGGAGTAATAGCCCTACGTCCTGTTGTGATTTCACTATGTGTAGTAAAAAGGGTTACAAAGTTACAGAAAATATCTTCACAGGCGAAGATTTTACCTATATGTTTGGACAAGACAGAGCCTGGAAGGCTTTGTGAAGGCTATCTAATTTAGACTACTATCTTCGAGTTGCTTTTGTTTGATCTGGTTCGATCAATTGACCTCTCGATCCACCCTTGTTCGATGTATTGGATTACCCCTTTATACTGGTCAAAAGGGTGCTAAGTCACAACGGCATCGAACAGTTACTTGGATGCAGTTTCGGCAACCGCTCCTAACTCCCACGCAGGTTTAACACGTGTTATTCGTGGATAACCGCACGTATTAACCTACTGACGGTTGTCTTCCTACGTGGAAGAATCTTCGGGATACTCGGGATATCCCTGTCGCAGGGATAGAATAGTCCCACTTCCTCTGGTCGAAAGTGCTCTAACCGCGCGATGTTGCTTGACCGCGTAGCATCTACAGTCTTCTATTCGCGTATAGCACACGAACTCCTGACCGCGCACTAGCTACAGTCTGATCGCGTAAAGACTGCGACCTCGTGCCTGTGCTCCTCAGAATGACTTGAGTTCGCACCACCAGGCGCTTGTTTGGTTCGAATCCATCCTGAACCAGCCGTACATTTATTTGAACTGACTCGGGTATCAATCCTCGTCAGCAAGTAATTCTCTTCTAGGGCTAGGGATGACCTAATCTGGAGGGTGTAATTCTTCCTCGGCTTTGTTTTCAAGATTTGTGACTCAGTTTCTCGTGTTTTTCCTCTAAACCCTACTTTCTCGCCGTGGCAACAGATGTAACAGTTGAGCCTAGATGAGAACTTAGGGTAGTTCTTGAGTTCTTTCACAGATCCCCTTAATAGAAGAGAGGCTCTCGCCAGACTTAACCATGGAAGTGATCTTCTAACCGTTGCATTGGAGATCGTATCAAAAACTTAATCTGTCTTTGAGAACACTTGAAACTAATTTATAATTCACCAATCTTGGTTAGAATTATGCCCAATGGTTACAGAATTCCCTGAAACCCTAGTTTCTAGAATCCTAAATTTTCAATATTCGCAATTTTATTAGTTTCAAAACTCTAGTTTAATAGACTTTAGTTCTAAATCTTAGTTGTGACCCACAAAACCAATCCTCACTCTGATTTAATCGGTAATCCCTTAAACTAAGAGACGAATACACTTGTTCCTCGTGGAATTCAACCATTAAGTGCTCAACGTTCAACTGTTCACATGCGGTTATTACTAAACGCGCCTCTCTTGGGCATGTCAAGTTTTTGTCGCTGTTGTCGGGGAACAACGGTAATTCATCTTTTAGGTTAATTTTTGCTATCTAAATCCATCTCACTTCTCAATCTTTGCTTTTACTTTTACATTTCTTTTCTTCTCTTTGTGCACCACTACCCTTTTCAGGAAGGTAGTGCAAATTGGATAATTCGGACGACAAACTTGTCAAGTTTGCTTGCTAACGATGGTATGAGGCAAGACAAATAAGATTAGAGGAGAATTCACAATAGAACATTGCAGTAAACAACGAACATCCAATAGTAGAGCACCAGAAGAAGTTGAAGGATTATGCAACCCCGCTCACAATAGGGTTGTACTCAGGTATTCTTAAACGAGCAATCCAATCAAACATGCACTTCTGAATCTGGTATAATAAAATCAATTCAATGGTCTCCCCACTGAAGATCCATCTTTACATCTTAGTATGTTTCTTGAGCATTGCGATACTTCAAAATTCATGGAGTGAGACAGGACGCACTTCGCCTGAGACTCTTTTCTTTCTTGCTGCAAGAGAAGGCGAGGGCATGGTTATACACCCTTCCACATATGTCAATCACCACATGAGAAAAGCCTATGTCAATCACCACATGAGACAAGCTCTCACGCACCTTTCTTAGTAAGTTTTTCTTCCCTGCTAAAATTGTTCATATTCGCAACCAGATTACATCTTTTTCTCAACAGGTAGAAGAATTACTTTATGATGCTTGGGAATGGTACAAGGACTTGCTGATCAAATGCCCGCATCATGAATTGGAGAAATGGTTGTGGTTCAGACGTTTTATAGCAGTGACGAGGATTGTTAGTTGTTTTTACACCCCCATGGTTGTGATAGTGCCACACGGTCGCACATGACTATGGCCATGGCCCTCTCTATGGTTGCCTAAGGCCAGAAGGAGGAACATTGGGTGATCCAAGGGCATTCTGGATATAACTCAAAAATTGTATTCATTTCATGGAAAATCAAGACATTCGTTATCTTTAAACTTGTGTTTTATGCTGTATCCAAGGGCGGCGTGGTCACGGAGATAGTCCCTGCGACCTTCCTCTCTCTCGCGGATACAAGAACCAACCTTAGCACCAAGGTCACAGTGTTGCGCGATCATCCCTAAAACATTACCTCATCACGATCCTTACGGTTATGCCCGAGATAATCACAAGTCCCTGATAAGGTAACTGTCGAGGGAGGTTAAAATGGTAAGGTAGATCCATGACGACCCAGTCAAGCCAGCCAAACCACCACATACCCATATTCTATGACAACTATCACCCCCCATGACCTCACAGCTACTACTCCAGGGCGGTTAGGAGAGATTGTGGGGCGTGCTTCCAGGAGAACAACCGACGACCTCCTCGGCAAGTATAAGAAGGCCTTCAAAGGAAAGGATTAGGGAAGAGGGATCAACTGCAGAGAGAAGACTAGACTTAGCAAAAATAAGATTAGCTAGCTACATATTGTAAACCACCTCTCTATAAACTCTTTTTTCCCACATAGTCAATTACACAGGACGCAGAGCTATTACCCAGCTTAAAGGGGGCCCAAACCTGGATAATCCGGGCTCCCTGTGTCTTTTGATTCATTGATACCTTGAACGTCTTGAGAATCTGTCTGATTGGCCTCAGATCTTCTAACTCCCTTTTTTTGCATAAGATCGGCAGAGGAACCCAGCGTTCCAATCGTTGACAAGCGGTCTGAATCACAACACGCAAATGACTATAGATGCCACAACTGGCAGCACCTTGATGAGAAAAAGTGTAGATGAATCATAAAATCTAATCAAAACCATAACTCAAAACTACACACAATGGGGAACTGAACATGCTATACAACAAACTCCGACCAACAACATAGATGTAAGAGTAATGGCTCAATTAGTCGAGTAGGTAGCTTTTCTCATCGATAAATTGAAAATCCTTGAATCGCCTGCTAAATCTTCTGGTAAATTGGCAATCATGGCCATAGTTGCTTTTCTCAATTAGCTGACCAAGAGTTCACCTGTATGTGAATTGTGCGGAATACAAGGCCACTATGGTCATGAATGCCAATTTAATCAATCTTTAGACACTAGTACAAAAATACAGTCTTCTAACCCCTATCTTCTAATGGTTATTTGCGATTTAGAAAAAACCGTTAGTGTATATAGTGCGGAGTGGAGAAAGGCATTTATAGGTATTTCTACTAACGGTTTCGAAGTAAATTACCGTTAGAAAAACCAACATGATTTTTTTCTAACTGTTCAAAATATATTAACCGTTAGAAGAAACATATTTCATCTAACGGTTGTATTTTGAGTACCGTTAGAAAAATCGGCATGATTTTTTCTAACGGTTTTTTTGTTTGGAATCGTTAGAAGAATGCACGTGAGTTAATAAATAGCCTTCAAACCCTAGATCTACAATCACAGCGCCCCCTTTGTTTTCTCTTCTCACTCTCGCTGATCCGCCGCCTCCCTCGCCACATGCCGCCCAGATCTACACCGACCGCCGCTCTCCCCTTTTCCTCCTCCTTCCTTCTTCTTCTTCTCCTTCTTCTGCCTTGATTGCTCATGCCGCCCCCCAAATCCACTCCTACGCCCGTGCTGATCCCGCGTGCGCCTCCGTCCCGCTCTGCCGCCTCTGCCTCGTGTGCGCCGCCGCCTAGATCTGCACTACCCCCCAAATCCGCCCGCCGCGATCTGGCGACGTGCACGATCACGGCGGCGATGGTGGCGTGGCGGGCGGCAGCTCGGTCGCGGTGGCGGCGAGTGGTGGAGCTGCTGCACGAGTCTGAGGACGGGTGCGCCACGCCGCCCGCGTGCCTACGGCAGGTCGTGGACGCCATGGTCGTCGAGATGCACGTCGGGCTTGCGTCCGACGGCGGCAGCAAGCTCAACAATGTAACAATAGCTTCAACAAGTTTGTTCTTAGACATCCTTAAGTGTCATGACTCGTAAGTCCCATTTTCTTTTGCAATGTGATCATGGGGGGAACTAAAATTTCCTTGAGAGCTGGTTGTGGTTATCAAAATTCACAGGTGAAAGTGAAGTCCTTGTTTTGATAAGCATATGTGCTGAAGCTTATATGGTGACGATAAACTGTTAGATATTTTTAGTTTTGTCGTAATTTTGAGATACTTGAAAGCTTGATCTGAATGGCATGGCAGGCAGAAGATGGTGTTGGTATCCCTAAGGATGTCTTGAATGACACAAGATTTGAAAGGGCTATGAAGTTCTACTTTGTATATCTCCGGTTGGATTGGCCGTGGTCACTTAACCTATTTGCATTGATTCTTTTGAATTTTCTTGAGGTTAGTTCGCAGACTCTGTCACCATCTCTTATATTGTATAGGATCTATAGGTGAAAATTGACCTTACATTGTTCTGACTGAAATTAAAGGCCATCTTAACTGCACCAAACAATTGCCACGCCAAAAAGTTTCAAAGGAAAATGTATACACAATGTCACAATGCCCATCATAGGGTAATGATTTTGAGGTATTTCATTTGCATTTCAGAAGCCTCTTTTGTGTTGGAAAATTGCTCAACATGCTTGTGATCAAAGGGATCTTTACTTCCTAGGGCAGCTGCCATACTTAAGTAAAGCAGAATCACTCATTTATGAGGTAAGACTCTGACTTGCCACTTGGAGGCTTGAGTAAACATGTTGGCTAAAAAGTCTGTTGCATTTTGAGATGTCTTGCAGATTTATCCCATTTCCATGTGCATTTTTATATGTCCAGTTTCCTATATGCTGCTGTTCATGAATTAGCATGGTTGTAGTTATTGTAATATGAACTGCACATGTATTTCTTTAGGAACATGCAAATGATCTATGTGGAAAATTTTTAAAACCTGAATCTGATGTATTAATGTGTACATGCCTGTTATTAACTCTGTTTGAGGGAATTGCATATGTTGTTCTTGTATTGCATATTTTCTATCCACTTTCCTATGAAGGTTGCCATCTCTTCTAGAAGAACTCCATGAATAAGCTGAAGGTAAAATCTCTGTTGTCTTTGTGCTTGTTTTGAAGTAGCATACAGAGGAAAAGAATTTTCTTTGATATATCACAGTAATGACCAGAAAATTCTTGAACATCTGGTAATTTCTAGGTGTTGAATGGTGAGAGTTGCTTCTATGTATTGTGAAATATGCTTTAGATCACTAGAAAGAGCAAATAAGGCCAATACTTTACTTGTCAAAGGGCCCAAGTTTAATCAGAAAAATCATTGCCTGAGGAATTATAGATAGGAAAGTTCCAATAAAATGACGTGGAATATATTTTGAAGGCCTCTGTTTTTGTAACTTGGTATGGCACAAGGAAATTTTTTTTTGAGAACTACCAATAGTTTTGTCACCAGAACTTAATTGCTATTATATCTGAAGTCTAAAACTAGTACTTAGAAACTGTCGTGGTATTGCGAATACCCCGGCAGGTTTTGTGAACGATCCTAGCGAAGATTACGCTGCGCGGGTTGACCAGGTGACCGGTCCTCCCCTGCCGGACAGACACAAGAAATGACACAAGGATTTATACAGATTCGGGTCCCGGTGGGGGCCCTAGTCCTGTCGGCGTGCTCCCGACCGGAGTCGGCTGGGGAGGCTCTCTCCAGGGGAGAGGCTTCCAGAGCACACCTGTTAGTTTTTTAGCTATTCCAACAAATGAATCACTTGCTTACAACTGAGGGGTACAAGAGAAGCAAAAAACCTAAACTACCCCGGAAGCCAGCGTCGGATTGAGGGGTAGGAATGTCCTTCTCCCGGTCAAACGTCTTGGATGCTTGACAGGTGGTCGCTGATTCCCGACACGCTCCTCGCGTGACCTGCACGGGATAGACAACTCAAAACTTTACCTTAAGGAGGGCGATGAGGCCCGGGACATGTGCCGGAGGCCAAGTCCCCGGGCAAATGGCGGCGACCGGGACGGCACCGGAGGCCAGGTCCCGGGGGCCACGTCCCCGGGCAAATGGCGGCACCCGGGGAGGCATCGGAGGCCAGATCCCAGGGCGAATGTGACGCAACTTACCTGGACTTAGTCCCGCGGAGATTTCCCCCAACAGAAAGAAAAAGTTTTAAGAACCTGTGGTTGGTTGTCTGCTAACCAAGAAAAACATCATAGAGTTAGTATGAATAGTAACTCTTGGAAGATGAAAGATTTATGTTATCCACAAAATAAAATAAAAGAAAGAAAGATAGGAAATAAAGTAAATAAAAAGAAGAAAGAAAAGAAAGAAATTAATATCGATATCTAAAAGTACATTTTTGTTGGCATGTGCTTTTTGTTGAGATAACTTACTTGTATTCAGTAACATGCTTATTTCTTGTAGGTCTAGTTCCTCTTATTTTGATTCTTTTTGTCTTTAAGATACAAAAATTTGTTCTGCTTTATTAAAGGAGCAATGTGTTGGGTGTTTCTCTTGTAGGTTCTTCTTCTCTTCGTCTTAGTATGTGATACATTGGTATTTGCAGTCAGTCCCCAACCTTTCAGAGTAGCTCCATACATATGTGTTGTGTTTCTAATAATGACTATCCGGTATGCATTGTTTGATCTACTCCAAGCTGTTGTTATTATTTGATCAATTCTAAGTTGTTGCTATTGTTGTTTACTGAACGTGGTAAGAGAGGTTCCTAGATGTATCCATTGAATAGGTAATCCAAGATACAAAATCTCTTCAGAGGATAGCCAAAGTGTTCAGGAGCAAGAAAAGGATTCATAAGAAGATAGACAAGAGAGATATTAGAGTAGTGGAAATAAAGATTATAGGAGGTCTAAAACCACTAGAAAATAGTTCATTTTTTTTTGAGAAATTAGAAAATAGTTCTTTATACTAATCTTTTGAAGCAACCAGTCCAAGCTTACATAGACTCCTATATGGCATCACCTCTGATTTTCCATAGTTAAATGTTGGTTAGGCAAGACCTATCCAGTGTGATATGCTGCCCTATCTATAGCATACGGGCGAACGGCAATAAACCTGCATCCCGGAGGATGGGGATATAGCCCTCATGCAGAGGCCAATACTCCAAGGGAGCACGCACTACTAGCGGCTCCAACTCCCGGCCCTCGGACAAGATGTGGCCGCGATGTCCACGATCACATGTACTGGTCAGCAGTTCTGGAAGATCTCTATCCCCGCCAGCCATGCCTGTCAAAACATAAAACAGGAACCATTATTGAAAGTAATATAACATACAACAGGAACCATTATTGAAAGTAACATACACATGGATAACACACGACATGAAAATAACATAACATAAAACATAGCTAGGTCAGCATATCGTACGGATTACAACCATCCAATGCAAATGAGAAGCATATTACAAAGTTTATTACAAGGTTTCGTCAAACACACACAGTATAGCTAGGTCGATGGTCCTGGTGCATTCAAACAATCCTTCCTGCTATGTCCGGGCTGCCTACAGATCGAGCATTTCCTAGCTCGTGAGCTACCCCCTGTGACTCATCCATGTCGTTGTGTATTCGGCGTGTCTTCCGTCGCCCAGGACCCGTTCGCTTTAGATTTACATCTGGGATCCAGGTAGTCTCGCCAGCAGGGATAACTCTGTAGTCACCGAGCGTCATAAAAACTCTCCACACGCCACTCCATGTGTTTGAAAGGTTATCAAGGCTGAAGTACTCCGAAAGGTAAGGCGCAGGGCTCACACCAAGCGCCGCACATGAAGCAAGGACATGCGAGCAGGGCTTGTGCAGTAGCTTCGGTTTGTTACATGAGCACTCAGCGACATCCCCAAGAATGACCTCGTGCACCCGTCCAGGCCTCAGTTGGCCGCTCACGTTCTTCTACCGAAGGTGGACTTGAATGATTCGGTGAAGTCTGTTTATAACTGTCACCTCGTGCCGCTGGGCCTTGTCTACGCGAGCAATCAAGTAGGACTGCAAAACATCTGGCAAGGTTCTCATGGGATCATCGACTAGCATTTTGGCGGCAACACTTCTGTTGTTGAAGTACTCGGCAGTCTTCTCATTGTCGTGCAGCGAGGACCATTTCTCGATGTCCTTGTCCTGAATCCATTGGGAGAATTTGCTCACGTTCGCATCGTCGGCAGCATTGCTGGCCCTTCTCGTGGAGTACTTCACTGTCAGCGCCTTCAATTTGTCGAACATAGCCTGGAACTTCCTCGGTTGATTTTTCATGCATAGCCGCTTGAACAGATCCATGATCTGTTTGCTGCGGAAGTGTGTGAAAAGGTTTGCTGCAATGTGCCGCATGCACCAACGGCTACGCACATCCTCCCATTTGTACGGAGCATCTGGGGCCCCGCGCATTACCTCAATGGCATGGAGCAGCCCTTGGTGGTGGTCCGATATGATGCACACCTTCTCTCGATCACCAACAACCGCCCGCTTCACGTTGACTAGAAACCACAACCAACTTTCTGAATTTTCAGACTCGACGATCGCGTACGCCAGTGGAAACAATTGGTCGTTAGCATCCGCAGCAACAACAATGAGAAGACTGCCCTTGTACTTTCCGATCAAGAACGTACCATCCACGCATATGACCGAACGACAATAAGCAAATGCCTCGATGCACTAGCGGTATGACCAGAACAATCGACGGAGTACCTGAGTGTTCTGTATGGGACTACCATCTCGACGTGCAGCTGGCTGATCGAAGAAATCTAAAAATGTGCCCGGGTTGGTCTGAGTGCTGTTGCGCAGCAACCGCATTACATTGTTGTAGGCGTGGTCGAATGTGCCGAACATGCCCTCAATTGCCTTATGTTTTTCTCTCCAGACCTTTGCATACCGTATAGTGTACCCACACCTATCGGCAACTTGTTTCATTATTTCTCTCGGCATTATCGAAATGTTCTCTCGCACGGCCGGCTGCATGATTTTACTGACGTACGCCGATGTCAGGTTCCTGTGTCTGTCCAGCGCCTCCGTAAGCAGGCATGTGTGTGCGGTAACTCTTGTCACCACAAAACCGATGTCGTCCTTCGGCCGCATCGCACGAATCTTCCATGGGCAGCCTGCTGTTACACAGGCTACGACAAAAAGGTTGGGGTTTGACTTGACGACCTTGTATTGCCGGTTAATTGCGAGAGACCAGCTCGCCACAGCATTCTTTAGATCTTCGTTGCTTTGAAACTCCTGCTCTACTTGTATGCCACTGTGCTCGAAAGACCACCTCGAACCCTGATCCCTTGGCAACACAACTTGACTGTATGCTGAATGATCTAGCCACTCCTACGAGGGACCAGGATTATCTTCATCAGAGCCCATCGGATGCCTCCGAGTCCGTTGAATCATCTTCGTCGGACACTGATGGAAGGCAATCCAGTACCTCGCACACATCTGCGCGAGTATGGCAGAATACATCCGACCACTCGCTAGCCCTGAATCTCGCAGGACCGGGCATGACGCTTGGCTCACCCTCCATCGTACACTCGGCTGCTCGTACGTTGCAGAACTGCACATACATCACGAACTGGGCGAGTAGTCCGCCATGGGGGTCTTCCACTCTTCGAATATAATAGCTCCAAGATTTGTCCCCTTTAATTTCGCACAGCATCCAGTATGGCTCATTATCTACCTCACAAATGATGAGCCCTTCAATTAGAGCCATTTTATCACGAGGCCGTTTCCCGAAATATTCAAGATCCATAAATTCAGCTCTAGGAATGAGGTGTTTTGTACGCTTAGCTCGCCGGTCACATACTGGCAACGGCTCATATCAACTCCATTTTGCCCCTCGCGAATTAAGCCGTCACCATAAAATATGCAAATTTTTTTCGGACTCTCCATTCCCTACATACATTCATCTCACGCGTAAATAACATGACACCATTATGTCTGACAACCCTATGGACCCATTTCTAAATACATACATATATATATTTATAAAACATAATTCTTAAACATAGAGCATGCATGTGTACAGTTAAAAAAAGCCTAATTTTATATTTTCTAAAAACATACACATGTGCACATAGTTTCTAAAACTATACACATATATATTTGAAAAACATAATTTCTAAACATAGAGCATGCATGCATGTAATTGAAAATAACCTAGTTTCATAATTTCTAAATACATACATATATATATATATTTACAAAACCTAATTCTTAGACATAGAGTATGCATGTGCACAATTAAAAATAACCTAATTTTATATTTTCTAAAAACATACACACATGCACATAGTTTCTAAAACCATACACATATACATTTAAAAACCTTATTTTCAAACATAGACACATACATTTCCAAACATACACACATACATTTCAAAAACCTATTTTTCAAACATACACACATACATTTATAAAACCCTATTTTTCAAACATACACACATACATTTTCAAACATACACACATACATTTAAAAAAACCTATTTTCCAAACATACAAACATACATTTAAAAACCCTATTTTCCAAACATACACACATACATTTCCAAACATACACACACACATTTCAAAAACCTATTTTTCAAACATACACACGTACATTTATAAAACCCTATTTTTCAAACATATACACATACATTTCCAAACATACACACATACATTTAAAAAAACCTATTTTACAAACATACATACACATGCACATATTTCCTAAACATATTCCTAAAAACATAATACCTACTCTAGTGGTTTTATACACATAAACATAAACCCTAGTTACGTCATTAGCAACATAATTAACAGAATCTTAAATGCATTTCGAAAAAAATATCTCTTTTTGAAGAGCTCGCAATTCTCTACAAGTTTCTCTTCTACACCGAATAAATTTACCGGACGGATTTGCTAGATCTAAAGTTGAAGATTGAAAATGAGAGAAGGAGGTGTGTGTGTGCGGCGACCTGGCATACCACCCATGTGGTAGTACGCCCGATCTTTGAACATTTCCCGAATAAAGTTATATTATCCGACAAATGTTCGTTACAGAGTAGCGAAGCAGAAACATGGTTTCATATAACAAGGTGCTTAATTACAATTACATATATATATATATATATATGCTTATTCCTCAAAGGAATAGTTCCGAGATGGTCGCAACAGTCACTCTCCATCACCAATGCTGAAGTAGGTGGGATAGAAATATAGTTGCCTTCCTCTGGATAAACCTCCTCAGTTGCACCGGTCGGCATCACATCGTCGAAGGAGTACATAAGGTCTAACAAGGATATACATATAGCAAGGATGAGTTTTGATTTAGAAATTTATTTGTGATTGTAAATGACTCCAGTTATTAAGTAAACTCTACTGAACATTTGTACCACCGGGTGAGACCACCTGTAGGTCTCCTTTCCTACTGCGACGCAACTTCCAAATCCTTCGTAGCTGCACCATCTGGAACACCCCAGGAGCTTAGCCGTGACATTAATTTTGAGGCTTTAGTATCCCATCACCCTGGCACCGTCGAAGCTGTCGTTCTCGTCTTCTGCTCCGGCGCAGCTCGCCGCCGCTCCTCGTCGTCTCGTCGTCGACCCATCCGACTGCTCTAGAACATGAAGAATAGATGTTTCGTGCTCTCAGACACTTCAATTGCTAACACCAAAGCCAGAAATCAAATTAGGTATTTTTGTTCTCCCCGGTGTGCCGCCGCCGTGCCGCGCCATCGCCGCCGGACACTCCCGTCGTCGCCACTTTGTCCAATAGGTTCTCCTTAACCTCCTGAGCATATTACTCCACTACATCGCCTTTCAATTCTGTACAAAATCACAAGTTATTCCTATGCCAAAATCTTGTCCAGTAGCTTTGCCTTGCCGTGTCGCCGCCGTGCTTCCTCGCCGCCATTCATCGCCGTCCATGCGCCTCAGTGGTCGAAACCACCTTCGTTGAGTTCCTGCCATCCTCGCCTACCTCCTAGACATAATTGGCGTAGCGATCGAAGTCTCATGCGTTCAAACGATCTTGCCCTAGAACTCAGCCGTGCACCGGCTTTGTCCAGACATTGCCGTGCAATGTCAACCCATGTCCAGCCTTGTCAAAACCCATACCCAGGCAATGCCAAACAATGCCAGTGCGCGTCCACAGCCATTTAGACACTGAAACTTAGGTTGAACAATGCCAAACCCATACCAGCCAGTGTCAGCCAGTGGCATTAGCCCAATTAAGCTACTTTCATGCATGCAAACTGAAATATACTTTGTCTACCAAGTTCATAATCTCATGTTCTACATTTTCTTCAATTATCGTATCGCGAGAAAACTCCATCTTGACCTATTTTTATCTATGTCGTCCGTCAACGTCCAAACGTCGCCGCTTTCGCGTCCAATCTAGAAATCGACTTCACCCTAGTATTTCGACCATCCAACTAAGGCCCCAGACATGTTCCACTTGTTTATCGACCCCAAATTCGAAGGAAACCCTGGCAGGCCATTCTATACTTTATCAGTTCACATTCATTGCCATCGACATGCCTATGTCGTTTGCAACCTTAGGGACTTCAAATCAAAAATCCGTTCGCGTCACCTTGTCCACCTTGTCTTCAACCTCACATATATATAATCTGATCGTCCATCCAAACCCCAGATAAAGTTTTCCTTGTTCTCTAAGTCAATCTAGCTTAGACCAAACTTATCAATCCCCTTTCGACCATTCTTTTAATCTTATCTCAGTATTCGACCACTTGAACCCTATCAAACCTAAATATGTATTTATATAAACAAATATACTAATTATTATTTTTGCTTGCTTATTGATTGACGTCGAACTAGATACCAAGCGAGGCGAGCACAAGAACGTCAATACCCTGGTAGCTCCTTCAAATGGATTTTACGAAAGCAAGACAAGTATTATTTTTGACCATATCGAACATGTTTGGTAAATTTTATGTTGTTATCCCCTATTTGATAATCTATATAATTTTACCATCTTGCATCAAAGAGAATATTTTATAAAAAGATAAAGGTTGGTCTTGATGAAGATATTGTAAATGGATTTGGGTAACTCTGATGAAAGTGTTAAGAATGGAAGTTAAATAACTTAATGAAAATGTGATAGATGAAAATGAGTAAAAGTTAAGGACATAACCAACTGTCATTTCTACCCAGCACCGTAGTACCCGTATCAACCACAGACCTGGTATGGGACGGGCCTAGTCAAGTATCTTATCCAAAAGCTAGTACATCTCCACAATGGGAACATATATGTATATGTATTATAATGAAATAATGACCCGAGGCGGGCTTGGAGCTATAGGCTCAATTGGTGGGTGTAGCGGATGCGTCCGACTACACAGGTATGGCGGTACCATACCAGTGGAGAGAACTAGTGAAAGGATTGGAAAAAGGCTTTGTTCTCTTGATGATGTCACGCATTATCAGAAATGCGGAGCACTGTTGACGAACACTGACATGGTAAGCAAGAGATTCTGTGGGTAAAGTGATACCCCTCTGCAGAGTAAAATGTGGATATTCACTCCTTACTTCTAGGTTGGAAATTGCATTGCGGCAGGAAAGGAGACCTACATGTGGTCTCACCCTGTGGTACAAGTGTTCAGTAGAGTTTGCTTAAAATGGAGTCTTTTACAATCACAAATGAATTTGGAATGGAAAACTTATTCGGGTTAATGTGATATAACATAACAATATCTTTAGAATAGTTTAGGTATGCATGACGCATTTATATTCTCAAATTACTTGCTGAGTGCCTCGACACTCATCCTTGCTATATGTATATCCTTGTTAGACCTTAAGTACTCCTTCGACGATGTGATGCCGACCGGTGCAACTGCGGAAGTTTATCCAGAGAAAGGCAACTATATTTCGATCCCACCTACTTCAGCATTGGTGATAGAGAGTGACTGTTACGACCATCTCGGAACTATTCCTTTGAAGAATAAGCATATGTATGTAATTGTAATTAAACACCTTGTTATATCAAACCATGTTTCTGCTTCGATACTCTCTAACGAACATTTGTCGGATAATATAACTTTATTCGGGAAATGTTCGAAGATCGGGCGTACTACCACATGGGTGGTATGCCAGGTCACCGCAGTGTGTGTGTGTGTGTGTGCTGCTGTGCTGTTGTTGCTAAGTGAATGAATGTGTTGGGAGGAGGGGACCAGAGAAGCATAAAGAGGGGACCAGCAGCTTGTCGAGTTCTGGACAAGTGAAACAATATTATAATGTCCAGTGGTATTACAGCAGTTAAAGTCTCTTAGCCCAGCTGGTGGGAGCCCGCGGTTGCCACGTCGTTGGCTCGGGTTCGAATCCTCACTCCCGCAATTAAACTTTTTTCTGCTTGTCGAACTCTGGGTCCTCGACAAGTATCTGGATATTAAATAGGCCGACTTTTTTAGTGCAGCTAAGAGTACTAGCCCAACTGGCTCGTGCGCCCGCTCCCATGTCCTTGGCCCTGGTTCGAATCCCTGTTCCCGCAATATAAATTTTTTTTGGCGTGGAAAGCTTGTCGAGTTCTGGCAATGCGACAAGCGGTCGTGGTCAACGACAAGCTGTGGTCGTGGTCGAGGGGCTTGACAAGGTCCACGTCGTGCATTGGGTGCTCGACATGCTGGGCGAAACACGACAGCCAGCTTGTCGAGCTCCCAGAGCTCGACATGCTGACGTGGCAGGTCATTTTTGTAAATTCTTGCAACTGTAGGTTAGTTTTGTAATTATTTTTTAATCTGGGTTATTTATAAAAAAACTCCAAGACTTTGACATACATTTGCTATGATGTGGCAAACTTGAACTTGAGCTTTTTCCCGGCCTACCACCACTTGACCCAACCATCTTAAAGTCATGTTTAAGGGGTAAAATTGCAAAGCATGAGAGGATATGCTGGTAAATATATCTAGGGTAAATGTGTAAAAAAGAATTTGTAGGGATGTTTATATAGTTTTCAACTATACGGGCTGAAAATGGGCCAAATAAAATCCGACCAATCCGATTTTATATAACTAAAATTCTTAATATGGGTTGAAAATTTAAAATCCAAATAATATCCATATCAGTATTCCGATCTGAATTTTTTTTCCGGATATAGATTAATGTAAGAGAATTACGATATCCGATTTCGTGTCCATATCGATAAATATCTAACAGATGATATCCACTAAAATGGAAAAACAAATATTTGTTTTATTCTCAAAAATTGGATTTTATTTTGTACTTTCTGATATATGCATCACGTTCTTTGTATGCTAGTCGTTTGGCCCTATTCTATAGTGACTACCAAGCAAAAGTAGAAATTTGAAAGTTAGTATAAGCTCTGCAAATTTCAAATTCTCTAAATTATGTTATATATTGTTGCTGTTAATAATGTCCGAATTAATTCTAGAATCGTATTCGCATGGGACCATTACGTGGCTAAACATAAGTTAACAAAGTATCGACATTGGATCCGAACAGGCACAGAAATAGGGCAGACAATAAGCACAAGCAAGCTGAAAAGCTGTATTATTGTATACACATGGCATGTATCATCTGAACACGTCTAAACATGGATGCACATGACATGCGTACCCCCGAAGGACAAGTTGACAACTAAAGTAGAAAGGATGCCATGAGGCGAAAAAAGTATGAGCAACATCATAGGTCTATGATCATCTTCAACGGAGAAGTCGAGCAACTTAACTCTACAGATGAAAGAGAGTATCATATCGACATAAAGTCTTCTTAGAATCAAGTATTATAATGATTTAGTTTTTGAGAAAAGTTTTAGAAGAAAATAATAAAAAATTATTTATTTATTCCTTAAAAGAGGGAAGAATAATTGAAGAAAATTTACACAGAAAATGAGGGGTCCTCACCCACTAGAAAAAAAATTTATAAATAACCGAGAGTAAAAAAATAATTTGAGAAATGACACACAGTTTAACGAAATTGCAAAACTAATCTGGTCGCGCGCGAGAAGATGCTTATCGCGGGTGTGAGACACGACATAAACCAACGGCTACCTTTTCTGTTTTCGACCAGTGACATATACATTTTTCATTTTGGAGCCGCGACAGAAGGGTCATCACTTTTTCCCATTTTCGACCAGCGGCATGCACCTTTTCCATTTTGGAGTCGCGATATTAACCTTTTCCATTTTGGAGTCGCGATATTAACCTTTTCCATTTTGTAGTCGCGACAAAAAAAGAAATTTTCCCCAATTTCTCCTTTGGTTGTTTCCACTGTAATGTTACATAAAATAATAACTTTTTTTATACTTTCATTGTCAATTTCAATAATTAACCTTCGAAGTTGGGAAATCTCTGATTAGTGCTTAATTGGTATAGCTTTTGCTCTAAGTTTTCATCTAAATTCATGGTAAAAACCCTTTCGACGTGATATTTTATGTGAATTTTTGTATCATTTTTACAATCCGCTTTCATGGTTGTGTTTGTTATGTTTCAGAGATAATTCGTACAAAATTTGGAAGAATTTCGAGTTTATTTGGATAAAAAATGAAGAAGACAATGAAAATTGGACGAACCGGGGCCTTGAAGGGCCCAAACCCTAAGCAACGGAGCCCTGCATGGGCATTTGCACAGCCAATTTTAAATTTGAAGTCCGATATTTAGAAATTATTAATTGTTTGAAAAGATGGAACGCCACACTGAAAAGCCGAAACAAACCGTTAGTACATATTATTTATAAGTACATCTCATGGTGTGGTGACCCATTAACATATCTAATTATTAAATTGCCTCTCTCTTTTGTGATGCCTATCTCTCTGAAAAGACAAGGGTGAATAAGTATCAGGCGGGTTATGTGGTCTCCGACCAACTGCAGTAGAAGGTGTCCGTAGCGGTCTGACGACCCTAAGGTTGTGAAGGCTGTGTGGGTGGCGAAGCATCATGGAGCTGACTCGGTTAAAACTCGTCGTGCGTGTGGTGCTGATGTGCATAGGGATTATCCATTCCCAGCATGTTGGACACCCAATCGTCATGCTCCCTCTGTTGTGCCACCCACTCAGCCTCAGCCCCATGTGGCACATGTATTGTCTGCTCCAACAGCTGACCCCAAGATGCCCCCTCAGCAGGTTGTGCTCGCTATGGAGGCATCCAAGGAGCAGAGTAGACGATCTTCTGCGGCTAGTTGCTCTACAAAAGTCCTATGAGCAGCCTCTTGAGCTCTTTTGATGTCCTCCGGGTCGTCAGAGTCGTCATAATCATTGCCTCCTGGCCTATGATGTGTCGATGGCTCTCCTATATGTAGTGATCCATCTCGACGAGAAAACATTGGCGATGAGCGTGGAAGAATTGATAGGGTGCTAGATGGGCCCGCTGTGTCAGTCCCCCACCTCGATGATGCGCTGTGTCGAGTAGGACGTGTGCCCGAGGTACTGGGGCGTGCAAAGGAGGGTCGAGTAGACCTTGGGCTTGGTGGGCACGCCACAGGCTGTCTTGGCATGAATGCGTCAGTAGTACGTTCGCAACTTAGGTCGCTCATGAGTCGTCGGGCACCAGTGTTCACCGCACGGATGGATCCAGTAAACTCAGTACGCACCAACGACCTCCGCGTGCTATGCTAGACAAAATCAATCTAGTCTGCCGCTCAATGGCAGTTGCAACGTCGAACTGAGAAAGACAAATAGTGTATTAGTTAGTAAAATGAGTAAATAATGGATGCAAAAGGGGAAATATCGTAAAAACATACTGAGCGATGTATCCGGCCCAGCCAATCAGAATCAAACCCAAATTGCACATGTTCCGAATGCGATATATGTGTTGGTGTATCCTCAAACACACGAGAAAGCCGCGTGCGGGTACGTGGCATGTACCAGTCAAGATACGCTTGGTACGTACTGTGATCGTACACTCGAACCTCTGCAATTACATCAGTTTGTGCAAGCTCGTTCCACTCTTGCACCATCTGCCATTCTTGTGCGCCCAATTGTCGGTCTGCCTTCCTTACCTACTCTGCCTATAAAATAAAATGGAGGTAATGCTAGGTATCGAAACAGAAAAACAGAATTAAAATTTTATGCACGCATGGGTGTACCTGTGCACCTCCTTGGGGAGATCCCTATCACGTTCTCTCTCTGGAGGTGGGGTGTACTGATATAATCCAAACTGACGCATCACCGGCTCCTGGTAGTACGGCTCCACCATATGAGAGAACACAAGATGACGTCGTGTCATCCTACAATCGTTGCCCGCTGTGCACATGATCGATATGCTATGCGGTACAATGCTCTCCATGAAATCTGGTGTCCACGGACACCATACGACTCGCGACTCATGGAGTAGATCGAAATCCCCCTGGTACAAGACGTAGCACCGATGAACCTGGTTTGCAGACCATCTCGGTCGACCGTGCATCCATCTTGTGCCCATGGTTAGACGATCCACCCAATCATGGACATCATCAGGCTCGGGGTACGGATGCATCGGTTGATCCAAGCGTGGCCGGCCAATTGGAAAATGCTCCTAAGACCATAGCTGCAGCAGGAGAGAGCATCCCGACAATACGGACTCTGGGGCAGTCCGGACACATGCATCGCACAACCCCTGGTATGTTCCACAAAGCACGGACATAGCCCAGTTGTACTGAGGAACATGCCCTGGTTGGGCATCGACAATGCTCTCCGCCAATGGAATGAACCATGGGTGAACTGTATCCCCGTGTGTAGATTGGAATAGGATATACTGGAACATTACCAACAGGTATGCGAACAAATGCTGGCGCACAACTTAAAGGGATCTAGGATATCGACTAGAGGGGGGTGAATAGGCGATTTTAACAATTTAGCAATTAATCAAACAATTTAAAGATAATGCGAGCAAATAAATAACATAATATGAACAAAGCACAATTCCAACACAAGGATATATCCCGTGGTCTCGGTGATTTGCCGATCACCCCTAATCCACGTTGAGGCAAACTCAAATCTCTAACCGCTCCTCTATCTAGTCAACCTTCTCTCGAGAAGTGACCTAGATCTTGAGCCGGATTAGTGTGATGAGTTATCCAAACCTCGATTTCACTAAGGATGCACTTTACCGCTCCGGCAAGGTGTGCTCAACCCTTTCACAAAACGTTTTGAGGCTTCTTCACAACCTTCCTTGAAGAGCTCTTCAAAACCCTTCTCCTAGCCGTCTAGGAGCCGGCAAACTCCAAGAGTAATAAGCCGGTGATGATCACTTAGCCTTCTTCTAGTGCCACGAGAATGATTTAATGATCTAGATGCAATGCACTAGAAGATCTCAAATGCACACTCACAAATTTGAGAATTTGAACCCTAGAATGTATGAAATGTGCTAAAAGCTCTCAAGGATGATGACAATGCTCAAATTATGCCAAGAGTACTGAACAGGGCCGTGCATGGGAGTATATATACCCCCCACAATAAATATAGCCGTTACAGGCCGTCGGGAGAAAAAGCTCACTTGGCGGTCAGACCGCAGGTATAAGCTCGGTCAGACCGCCGAAATTGCAACGGCATTAAACAGGTACAATAAATGCTCAACTGCCCTTGTCAGGCACACACACGGTCAGACCGGAGCCTATTTCGGTCAGACCGTGAAGCTGTCCAGAGACGACCTAGTTTCTGGACACCTTATACGGTCAGGCCGAAAAATACGGACAGACCGGCCATACGGTCAGACCGTAGTACAAAAACACGGTCAGACCGATTTCACGGTCAGACCGGTCTAATAAAACGGTCAGACCGTAATAGCTCAAAACAATAGAAAGATAGTTCATGAGATTCCAGGAGACTGACCTAGGTTTTAACTACGGACAGACCGACCTTATAAAGGTATATACTATACTAAGACATAACGTTGGTCAGTCCGAGAATTCTAATCGGTCAGTCCGTGAATTCGGTCAGACTGGTCCAACATACGGTCAGACCGACTGAGACAGTGCTGAGCAGAAATGAGCTGAAACAAGCATATTCAAAGTATATGACCTTCTAGTATGCAATGCAAGTTGATTTTATGATTTGTGGCACATAGATGAAGTATTTTGTGATACACCACATGCTCCTCTTAATAGTACGGCAACTATCCTAAAATCCGGTCAAAATTCTTCTCTAATCACCTTAGACCGGTAAAAATGGAAAAGACCCTATTTCGTACCTTTGCCCTTTTGATCAATGCCCTTTCTTCATCATGAGGCTCTTTCTTCGCCTTTCATTAACCTGTCTTTAAAGTTTCTTCTTTACACAACTAGGCAGGTAATATTAGTGTAGCATTTGTAGTTGTCATTAATTATTAAAACACTTTTTAGGGGCGTAGAAGCTACAATCTCCCCCTTTTTGGTAATTGATGACAATATAAAGAATAGATGAAAGAGTTTTAAGCATAAAGGGAATTTTACAATAAGCATCGAACAATAAGACACTCCCCCTGAATGTATGAATAAGTGAATTTTGGCATTTTAGAGGAGTTCAAGCATGTGAATAAGATGCTATCTCAATTTATTCATTATATGAGCATGAAGTATCACAAATAAGACATTTAATTCTACACATGATATCATCATCACAAGGTCATATGAAAACAACATAAGTACGTCTAACATAAGCACATCTCATATAACATGAAGTAACAATCTCATACAAGAGTCAACCAACATAAATGTCATCCATAAGTAAAAGAGATATTCAACTAAACAAGTTAATTAAAACTTTACACAAAAGTTTGTTTTCATTTTCCTACTCTTTTCTACTCTCTGCTCTCCCCCTTTGGCATCAATTGCCATAAAAGCTAAGGATCAGCGGGAGCATCATCATCAGGAGGATGGTGAGGAGGAGTCGAGGGAAACGAGTGTAGAAGTGAGCGGAGAAGGCGTCGAAGCGCTGCTCGAACTGATCCTGGCACGACGAGAAAGTCTGGAACTGATCATGCAAAGCCGCCAAGTTCGAGCGAGCGAGCTCAAGCCCCTGGAGAAGAGTAGCAAACTGATCCATCATTGGCTGATGGAACTACTGCTGGAATTGTGGAAACCAGGCGGGGGCTTGGCTAGACGGAGCTGCCTGCTGTGCCTGAGGTGGAGGAGGAGGAGGCATAGTCTGAGCCTGCTGCTGATGCTGTGCTCCGTGGCCTCGAGCCAAGACACGCGGGTTGACACTAAACGGCTTATAGCCGAGATGTCTGATATCACAAGAACCGCGAGGGAACTTCGTCTTCTCGAGCAGCAAGGACATGATGAAAGGAGCATAGTAGAGATTCGGCAGAGTGGTCGCCGAGACATCCTCAATTGTCTTTAATATAAAAGAGACAATGTTGATCCGATGACTCTTGAGGATGTGGTCGATGAAGTTCCAGTAGTAATCCCGGACCGCTTCTCGGTTTCCACTCTTTGGATGGATCGTGGCTCGTACTATCTTGTTGACGACAGCAGGGAGGACTT
Organism: Pharus latifolius; assembly: GCA_019359835.1. Taxonomy (NCBI): domain Eukaryota; kingdom Viridiplantae; phylum Streptophyta; class Magnoliopsida; order Poales; family Poaceae; genus Pharus; species Pharus latifolius. The sequence continues at coordinate 48,483,208 of CM033319.1, read as the reverse complement.
TGAGACCTGTAACAGTGCCAGGTACAATCCGCTGTCCACCTCCCGGCTGCTCATAAAACTGGAGCCAATCGTCCTCATGGAGGTAATCCTCATCCTCCATATCGATCCCCTCCTTCATCTCCTCATAGTTTAACTTGTTAGCCACAGCAAACTCCTCAAAAGTGGCCTCATAACGCCTGGAACCTGTCATCCATATGATCAACTGGTCCGCCCATCTGATCTCTACTGTAGCATAGAACTGTCTGATGGCAGTGGCGTTCCATGGGCACTTGTGCTCCACAAAGTCATACAGCCCTATATCTTTGAAGATCTGCACCAAGGGAGCCATGATGGGCTGATTCACAACATAAGCCCATTCGATCCATTTGTGTTCGAAGATATTCTTGTGGATCAAATGACCGTAGAAGGCATCCTGCTGTGTCATCGTGTGGAAATGAGGAGTAGAGGCGTCATTCTCGTGATTGTAGGCATAGATAGTCCTAGCCTTTGTATAGTCGCTTGAAGTCCAATTTCTCTTCGGGTCTTGATAAGCATGGACGTTTATTTCATCATCCTCACTCTCGATGTCCATGCCCCTGTGAGACGATCCACCACGATGAGATGACTATTCTGTTTCTGAGTCTCCGGCCGAGGGTACCCAATCGTCATCGTGACTGTCGCTACTGCTCGAGGGTAGAGTCCTTTTTGGCCGTTTCGCAAATTTCTTCTTGTTTGTCCGGATGGAGGCAATGCCTTGAGTACCTCGACCGCTATAAGATTTGAAGGATATGCAGCAGGTAAGTTACAGGAAACAGGAAGGCATGACGAGAAAAGATACGACAACAGAACAGCACAACCTGTCTCTGCTGTTGCATTCGGTCAGACCGATACAGGGGCGGTCAGACCGGCGTAACCGAAGAGATAGGGTTTGACTAGAAACCTGAGATTTACTAGAAATTAGGGCACAATTTGGTCTCAAATACGTGTGAAAGAACTTATAGTATCAAAGTGATGAATCAATTTCAAGAAATGACCAAAGTTGGACTAGATTCAACACATTTGCCCTAAACCTCAAGGTGAACAGTAAAAGAGATTGAAAAACGACGAAGAATCTGAGCAAGATACCTAGAAGACATGGTTTGGAGGAGATGTTGAACCACGGTTCGTCCGAGCTTTGTGAGAGTTTGACCGGAGAGGAAGAATCCAAAGATTTGACGCGCATGTGAAAGAGACAGGAGTGGGGAAGAAAGTGAAAAAGGACAAGAGATTCGGGTTAAAAAGTTTCTGGTCATGAAAATTCGGTCAGACCGTAGAAAGGGTACCGGTCAGACTGCTGGAAGCAGGAATATAAGATGCTCTCTGGTGATTCATTCGGTCAGACCGCAATTGATTCGGTCAGACCGCTGGAAGGACTAAAACTCTTGGAGGATTTTGATTGAATTGAAGCTCAAGAGATTTGGATAGGGAAATAAATAACTATATGATAATTATAAGTAAGATATAGGCAATATCACCAAAGGGGAAGTATTTATCTTACAACTTAACATATTTTTGGTTGATTTCACTCAATTGCCGATAAAAGAGCCTAAAAAGCTCCAAAAGAGGAAGTTCATGCAATCAAGTGATACTTTAAGTACAATCAATATGAGTTCAACATTTCAAGACACATTTGATATATCAATGACGTTAAGCTCATTTCGAAGTTTGCAAAAATGACTTTCATCTAAGGGCTTAGTGAATATATCCGCTAATTGATCTTCGGTTCTCACATTATCCACCACCACATCACCTTTGCTAACATGATCTCTAAGGAAGTGGTGTCGAATATCTATATGCTTGGTCCGAGAGTGTTGAACTGAATTTGTGGCTATTTTTACCGCACTCTCATTATCACATAAAAGAGCCACTTTTTCAAATTTTATTTCATAATCCAACAATGTTTGCCTCATCCAAAGCAATTGTGCACAACAACTACCCGCGGAAACATATTCCGCTTCGGCGGTTGATAAAGCTACAGAGTTTTGTTTCTTGGAGGACCAAGATACTAAAGATCTTCCTAACAGTTGACAACTGCTAGAGGCGCTTTTTCTATCCACTTTGCATCCCGCATAATCGGAATCAGAATATCCAATTAATTCGAATTTTGCACCTTTAGGATACCACAACCCTATGCTAGATGAATATTTTAGATACCTCAAAATGCACTTAACGGCCATTAAATGAATTTCTTTAGGAGAGGCTTGAAATCTTGCACACATACAAACACTAAACATAATATCGGGCCTAGAAGCAGTAAGATATAATAAACTACCAATCATAGATCTATAAAGCTTTGAGTCTACCGGTTTACCTCCTTCGTCAGAGACAAGGTGACCGTTTGTAGCCATTGGTGTCTTGATTGGCTTTGCTTCTTCAAGTCCGAACTTCTTGAGTAGGTCCTTCACATACTTGCTTTGACTGATGAAGGTTCCTTCCTTGAGTTGTTTGACTTATAGTCCGAGAAAGAAACTTAGTTCACCTATCAAAGACATCTCGAATTCCCTGGACATCATATTACCAAATTCCTCGCAAAAATCTTGGTTAGTAGATCCAAATATGATGTCATCAACATAAATTTGACATACAAAGAAATCATTTCCAATTTTCTTAGTAAACAATGTAGTATCAACTTTCCCAATTTTAAAGCCTTTTGAAATTAAAAAGTCTCTAAGTCTTTCATACCAAGCACGAGGTGCTTGTTTAAGACCATAAAGAGTCTTGGAGAGTTTATACACATGATTTGGCTTTGTAGGATTTTCAAAACCGAGAGGTTGTTTAATAAAACTAATTCATTAATTTTTCTATTTAAAAATGGATTTTTGACATCCATTTGATAAAGTCTAATATTATGAGATGAAGCAAAAGCAAGTAAGATTCTAATAGCCTCAAGTCTAGCTACGGGAGCAAAGGTTTCACCGAAGTCCAAACCTTCAACTTGAGTGTATCCTTGAGCCATCAATCTTGCCTTGTTTCTTACTACCACTCCGTTAGCATCTTGTTTATTCTTGAAAATCCATTTGGTTCCAATGACATTATGCTCATCCGGATTTGGTTCTTCTACTAATTCCCAAACATTGTTGCGGGTGAAGTTGTTTAATTCTTCGTGCATAGCATTCACCCAATCCGTATCTTTTAATGGTTCATCTACAAGTGTGGGCTCAAAAGAGGAGACAAAAGAATAATTTTCACAAAATGAAGCAAAACGAGAACAAGTTTGGACACCCTTACGCAAGTCACCAACAATTTGATCGACGGGGTGATCTTTGGAAATTGAGTGATGAATTCTTGGATGATCAACCGGGATTTGTGGGATAGAGGTAGAAGGTACTTCCGGTTGTTGTTGAGAGGAGTCTTCCACATTGACCATTTCAACTATTTGATCTTCATGTTGAGGAGTTGATGAAGAGGGGATAGTTTGAGTGGATGGATCTTCATCTTGATCACTATCTTCTTTCGGCTTGATATCCCGAATGGTCATGTTCTTCATTGCCACTCTCAACCCTTCATTACCTACATCATCCAAATTGTCTTGCTCCTCTTGAGAGCCGTTAGTCTCATCAAATTCAACATCATGTGTCTCCTCAACCAAACCGGAGTTTTGGTTGTAGACACGATATGCTTTGCTATTTGATGAGTATCCTAATAGAAATCCTACATCACATTTACTTTGAAATTTAGATAAGCGTGTACCTTTCCGCAAGATATAGCACTTACATCCAAATACTCGGAAGTAGGAAATGTTTGGCTTCCTTCCAATGAGAAGCTCATAAGGAGTTTTCTTTAGTAGTCGATGACAATAAAGACGATTTGATGCATGGCACGCGGTGTTGATTGCTTCGGCCCAAAAGGTGTCCGAAACATTGTACTCCGAAAGCATAGACCTTGCCCTGTCTATCAATGTCCGGTTCTTTCGTTCGACTACTCCATTTTGCTCCGGTGTATACTTGGCCGAAAACTCATGTTTGATGCCCTTATCATCACACCAATTTTCAACCTTGGTATTCTTGAATTCGGAGCCATTGTCACTTCTCACTTTCTTGATCTTGAAGCTAAATTCATTTTCGGCCCTTTGAGCAAAGCTTTTGAAAGTATTAAACACAATTGACTTATCATGTAAAAAGAATATCCATGTATATCTAGAAAAATCATTTACAACGACAAGACAATAACTATTGCCACCAATGCTCACAAAAGTAGTTGGTCCAAATAAATCCATATGCAATAGTTCAAATGGACTAGAAGTTGACATGGTGCTTTTAGTTGGATGTAAGTTTGCAACTTGTTTTCCGGTTTGGCAAGCACTACATAATTTATCTTTTTCAAACTTTACATCTTTTAATCCAACAACTAAATCATATTTACCTAGTCTATTAAGTTGTTTCATTCCAACATGCCCAAGCCTTCTATGCCATGGCCAACCTTTAGAAGATTTAGTAAACAAGCATGTACCAAGATTAGCATCGTTTGAATTGAAATCAACTAAATAGAGGTTGCCATGTCTAAAACCTTTGAAAATCAACCTATTATCATCAATACTAGTGATAATCACTTCTTTTGGATAAAATGCACATATAAATCCAAGATCACAAAGTTGAGCTACGGATAAGAGGTTGAAATTTAGAGATTCAACAAGCAATACATTAGATATGGAGAGGTCGTTTGAGATGGCAATTTTACTTAAACCTTTTACCTTTCCTTTGCTATTGTCTCCAAACGTAATCTTGTCATATTCCGCACCTTCGTTATTTAGAGAGGAGAACATGTTGTGATTACCGGTCATATGTTAAGTGCATCCACTATCGAGCAACCAATGTTGTCCTCCGGCCTTGTAATTTACCTATAAAACAAAGTTAGGTCCTTTTAGGTACCCAAATCTTTTTGGGTCCTTGGAGGTTAGTTACCAAGGATTTTGGGACCCAAATGGCTTTCTTTTTGGCACCAATGATCGGGGTTCCAACAAATTTGGCTTTAACATGGTCATTGTTCATTTTCTTTAAAACATAGCAAGAATTGAACATAAGAGATGAATTAATTTTGCTAGCATGGCAATTCTTTTCAATGTGACCTAAACTTTTACATTTGTTGCAATATCCCTTTTCTTTTACAAAAACGGTTTTAGACGGGACAAAAGCATGTTTTCCCTTTTTAGGAATGTAGCCTAGTCCTTCTTTTCTTAAGGAAAACCTTTGACTATCTAGAAGATGTCTTAATTTTGATTCTCCTACATAGCATTTAGCTAGGTCATTGGTTAGTTTTTCAATTTTGTCCTTAAGTTCATTGTTTTCAAGACTAAGCACATTATCATCAATTTTAGGTCTAGATGGCAATTCAATTAAGTCTTCACAAGAAGTAGATATGCTAGAAGTAGACATCATGGGCAAGTCATTCAAAATATTGCAAGTGATGCCTATTTCATTACCCGTTTTGTTGGTTTTATGAGTAAGTAGTGAGTCATGAGCTTCCTTAAGCATCTCATGAGATGTGTTTAGCTCCTCATAGGAATTTTGAAGAGTTTTGTATCTCTTCTTCAATCCCTTGAATTTTTCTTTCTCTTTACTCATATAGTCATCAAAACCGGTGATCATCTCAACTAGGTCATCATAAGTGTATTCATCTTCGTCACATGATACATTCGATTCTCCTTTAGCCATGAGGCAATGAGGAGTGGAGAATAGAGATGGAGCTTCCTTGATAGGTACCCCGGCGAGTCCTTTGGGTGATGCTTCATCTTCATCATCGGAATCGCAACTTGAAGCATCCGAATCCCATTCAATGAAGCAAGCTTGTCCATCCTTCTTCTTATAATATTTCTTGAAAACCTTCTTCTTGCTTTCTCCTTCTTTTTCGTACTTCTTCTTCATTGATTTTTCTTCTTCCTTGTTTTTGTATTGTGTGGAGATGTGACCCTTTTCACCGCAATCAAAGCATCTTCTCTCTTCAAATGGGTTCCTCTTGGATGATTGTCCTTTCTTGAAGCACTTTCGTTGATATCTCTTCTTCATGAACCGCTTGAACCTTCTCACAAAGAGAGCCATTTCCTCATCGGTGTCTCTCTCATCGCTTTCTTCTTCATTGTCTTCCCTTTTGAAAGCTTGAGCTTTTAGTGCTATGTTCTTCTTCTTGGAGTCGGAAGCCTCATCTTTCACTTCTTCTTGAGATTTCTTGAATATGTCATGAGTGAGGATCTCACTCAAGACTTCCAACGGAGGCACACTCTTCAAGTTTGAACGCACAAGTAAGGTTACAATTGTGTCATATTTTGAAGGTAAAGCTCTAAGAAACTTATGACAAAATTCCATATTTGTGACATCCATACCAAGCCCTTTTAACTCATTTACAATGTTATTTAAGCGGTTAAACATCTCCGATACATCTTCATTGGGCAACATAGCAAACTTTTCAAATTGGCCCTTATGGATAAATAATTTAGCATCCTTGACCATCGAGGTTCCTTCATGAATATCCATAAGATTTCTCCAAATATCATGGGCCGTTTCAAGTTTACAAATTCTATTAAATTCACCTAGATTCAGAGCACTATAAAGAACATTCATGGCTTGAGCATTAGCTAAGATATTATCTCTATCTAGGTTGGTCATATCATCATCATCAAGAATTGCAAAACCCTCATCCACCACTTTCCAAATCTTTCCACCCATGGCTTTAAGATAAACCATCATTCTAGTTTTCCAATAAGTATAGTTAGATCCATCAAAGAGTGGTGGTTTGCCAATATTGATCCGACCCTCACTAGCCATCTTTATCCTACTCCGGGATGGTTAAATCCACTAAAAAGGAGTCCTTGCTCTGATACCAATTGAAAAGGATCTAGGATATCGACTAGAGGGGGGTGAATAGGCGATTTTAACAATTTAGCAATTAATCAAACAATTTAAAGATAATGAGAGCAAATAAATAACACAATATGAACAAAGCACAATTCCAACACAAGGATATATCCCGTGGTCTCGGTGATTTGCCGATCACCCCTAATCCACGTTGAGGCAAACTCAAATCTCTAACTGTTCCTGTATCTAGTCAACCTTCTCTCGAGAAGTGACCTAGATCTTGAGCCGGATTAGTGTGATGAGTTATCCAAACCTCGATTTCACTAAGGATGCACTTTACCGCTCCGGCAAGGTGTGCTCAACCCTTTCACAAAACGTTTTGAGGCTTCTTCACAACCTTCCTTGAAGAGCTCTCCAAAACCCTTCTCCTAGCCGTCTAGGAGCCGGCAAACTCCAAGAGTAACAAGCCGGTGATGATCACTTAGCCTTCTTCTAGTGCCACGAGGATGATTTAATGATCTAGATGCAATGCACTAGATCTCAAATGCACACTCTCACAAATTCGAGAATTTGAACCCTAGAGTGTATGAAATGTGCTAAAAGCTCTCAAGGATGATGACAATGCTCAAGTTATGCCAAGAGTATTGAACAGGGCCGTGCATGGAAGTATATATACCCCCCACAATAAATATAGCCGTTACAGGCCGTTGGGAGAAAAAGCTCACTTGGCGGTCAAACCGCAGGTATAAGCTCGGTCAAACCGCCGAAATTGCAACGGCATTAAACAGGCGCAATAAATGCTCAACTGCCCTTGTCAGGCACACACACGGTCAAACCGGAGCCTATTTCGGTCAGACCTTGAAGCTGTCCAGAGACGACCTAGTTTCTGGACACCTTATACGGTCAGGCCGAAAAATACGGACAGACTGGCCATACGGTCAGACCGTAGTACAAAAACACGGTCAGACCGATTTCACGGTCAGACCGGTCTAATAAAACGGTCAGACCGTAATAACTCAAAACAACAGAAAGATAGTTCATGAGATTCCAGAAGACTGACCTAGGTTTTAACTACGGACAGACCGACCTTATAAAGGTATATACTATACTAAGACATAACGTCGGTCAGTCTGAGAATTCTAATCGGTCAGTCCGTGAATTCGGTCAGACTGGTCCAACATACGGTCAAACCGACTGAGACAGTGCTGAGCAGAAATGAGCTGAAACAAGCATATTCAAAGTATATGACCTTCTAGTATGCAATGCAAGTTGATTTTATGATTTGTGGCACATAGATGAAGTATTTTGTGATACACCACATGCTCCTCTTAATAGTACGGCAACTATCCTAAAATCAGGTCAAAATTCTTCTCTAATCACCTTAGACCGGTAAAAATGGAAAAGACCCTATTTCGTACCTTTGCCCTTTTGATCAATGCCCTTTCTTCATCATGAGGCTCTTTCTTCGCCTTTCATTAACCTGTCTTTAAAGTTTCTTCTTTACACAACTAGACAGGTAACATTAGTGTAGCATTTGTAGTTGTCATTAATTATTAAAACACTCTTTAGGGGCTTAGAAGCTACAACAACATGCTCCAGTGCATCAGGAGGGCAGTCAAGGTAGCGCAACAAAAACTTATGCGGCACACCATGCCTAGTTGATGGGATTTGATCTGCCTGTTGAACGATGTTGAACCTAAGGTTTACCTAAGTGTGCCAGTCTGCAGGCGGCGGTGATGGAACGATGGGTGCTCTTGCGACAGGTAGGCCTAGGAGCATACCCACATCCTCCAACGTGATCATTATCTCCCCCCATCAGAAATGGAACGTGTGTCTCGGGGCGCCATCGATCCACCAATGCGGTGACCAACGACCGATCCAATGTGAGGCCATGACCAGTCTGCAGCATACAAGCAAACGGTAGTAAACCCGCCTCTGCGAGAATAGGGATGTATCTCGCATCAAGATGCCAGTACTTCATGGGAGCCCTCATTACAAGTGGCTCAAGATGTCCACCTCGCGACAATACACGCCCACGATGAGCATTGTCCCACCTGCTACTGAGTAGCTCTGGAAGTCGTACATCCTCGTGAGCCATCTCTACATAAATTAATTACCGTTAGCATAATAATTCAAAATATAACGAAGAAATGAGTTTGGGTTTGACACCTCATAAGTCTTAATCTGGTAAAATTTTACCGTAGGTTTAGTTTTAAAAACGTGCAAAAATCACGCTTAAAACTCCTTCCATACGACATTTTATGCACAAAGTTTCATTATTTCTACAAGATTCTTTCCCAATTGTGTTCTCTGTGTTGCAGGGATCAAGCCTACCAAGTTTAGTTCTGAAAACATGCAAAAATCACGCTTAAAACTCCTTTTGTATGACATTTTATGTGCAATGTTCATTGGAATACCAAGAGTCTGTCAAGGAGTTGTTTTAGGGCATGTTTACCTGTGTACTATAAATAGAGAAACTTCTGGCTCAATTAGAGTATCCATAGAACATCCACTGTTACGTATGTAAAAGGATTACCAAAATATTGGAAAATATTAAATAACGACATAATACAGAACTCATGAACGATCACATGACTCGTTACGTGTCACTATTACATGTGTGAATACTAGGTGGATGGGCCGGGTGCATGTAGACAATTCTTTCTGGAATGCCCGGCTTGTTTGCAAATGGAGCATTTTCTACCTCGAGTGCTCGTTTTTTGTGATTCGTCCATGTCATTGTGCAAGCGACGCGTCTTCCGACGACTAGGTCCCTTTCTCCTGAGTTTGAAAGGTGGGATCCACCTGGTCTCACCAGATGGAATTACTTTATAATCACCAACCTTCATGAAGACCCTCCAAATACCACTCCAAGTCTGCTGAAAGTTATGAAGGCTGAAGAACTCAGAAAGGTATGGAGATGGGCTTATACCAAGAGTCACACATGCAGCAATGACATGCGAACATGGCTTGTGTAATAACATGGCCTTGTTGCATGTGCACTCCGCAACATCCCCCAGAATGACTTCATGTACCTTGCTGGCTCTGAGATAGCCGTTAACCCGCTTCTGGCGCAGTCAGATTGAAATTATCTTGTGCAATCGGTTGATGATCTCCACCTCATGCGTCTGGGCCTTATTTATCTGGAAATTCATGTATTCCTGCACCACGTCCGGTAAGGTTCTAAATGGATCGTCGACCAGCATCTTGGCTGCAAAGCTTCTGTTGTTGAAATATTGCGCAGTGCGATACCATGTCATCTCCACAATCACGGTCAATGGCAAGCATCGCACCCCCTTCAAAACATAGTTACAAACTTCAGATAGATTTGTCATCATGATGCCATACCTTGCCCCACCCTTGTCATGCAGCAACGACCACTTCTCTTTCTCTTTGTCATTGATCCACTGTGAAAGTTTGCTTATAGCATCCCCATCGCCGGCCCCGGACCCTTTATTAGCTATGTACTTCAGTGTCAACTTCTCGAGCTTCTCGAAGATAGTGTCCTACTTGCTTACTTGGTTTTGCGAGCATAGCCTCTTAAATAGGTCCATGATTTATTTGCTCTGGAATTTGGTGAAGAGGTTGGCTGCAAGGTGTCGCATGCACCAACAGCTCACCACGTCCTCCCACTTGTAAGGTGGATCGGGAGCGCCCTGCATGATCTCAATGGCTCTGAGCAAGCCTTTGTGTCGATCAGAAATAATGCAAATCTTCTCATGATCCTTTACAACCGCTCGCTTCACGTTCACCAAGAACCACAACCAACTTTCCGTGCTCTCGGCTTCTACAATTGCATATGCTAATGGAAGCAATTAATTGTTAGCATTTGCAGCAACCGCAATCAATAGTGTCCCTTTGTACCTCCTAGTCAAAAATGTGCCATCCACACATAACACCGGCCGGCACCATGTGAATGCCTCTATGCACTGTGGGTATGCCCAGAACAAACGGTGCAGAACTCTTGTGTTCTCTGTGGTATTGCCATCCGGGGCAACAGCTGTCTGATCGAGCATATCCACAAATGTGCCTGGGTTCGTTAGTGCGATGTTTCGAAGCAACCGCACCACTGTGTTGTATGCATCCTCGTATGTGCCGTACATGTCCTCAATTGCTTTCTGCCTTGCTCTCCATGCCTTGTTGTAGCTGATATGATAACCACATCGATCTGCCACTTTCTTGATGATCTCTCTTGGCATTATCGATACGTTCTCCCGCACCGCGGGCTGGATGTTGCTTACATATGCCGCAGTCATATTTCTATGGCGGTCTAATGCCTCAGTAAGCTCACATGTGTGGGTGTTAACTCTCATGACCACAAAACCAATGTCATCCTTTGGTTGCATGGCACGAACCCTCCATGCACAACCTGGTGTAAGACATGCGACAACATATAGCCTGGGGGTAGACTTCACTACTTTGTACTATCGGTTGAGTGCAAGAGACCATCCAGCCACGTCATTTTGCACATCTTTTTTCGTTCGAAACTCTTGCTCGAACTGGATGCTACTTTGCTCAAAAAACCATCTTGAGTTTTGGTCCGTCGGTAGCACTGCCGAACCACATCCAGATTCATCAATCCATTGTTGGGGGGTCCTGAAATGATCTTCGTCGGAGTCTTCAGATGCTTCAGAGTCTGTCAAGTCATCTTCGTCATCTTCGTCGGACACAGTTCCAAGACCCTCCAAAAACTCACGCACATCAACACGTGTGTGGCAAAAAGTTTCTGACCAGTCACTAGCCCTGAATGTTGGTGGAATCGGTGCATTCATTTCTCCTGCCCATGCGCTGCTACTAGGGCCGGCTCCAACATCACCCTCCGGCAGTTCTAGGTCACAGAACTGGACATAAACAAAAAATCGGCCACCCAAACCGCCATAAGGGTCCTTCACTCTCCTCACAAACGACCCCCACAAGTTGTTCCCTTTCAGTTCGCGCAACACCCAGTATGGGTCGTTGGCTGTCTCCTTCATAATGAGCCCCTCTACTTGAATTGTCTCATGTTCTACACTTTTGCCGAACAAACTAAGTATCCATAACTTAAGGTCCGTGAAAGATGTGTTATGTATGTTCAAATCAGCCATGACATATTTGCAATAGCTCATATCTACACCGTTTAGCCCATCACGAATCAAACCGTTGCCATAAAATATGCAGAAATTTTTGGGTTGCTCCATTCCCTACGGAACATATTTACGCAACAATTATAAGTAAACATATTATGATTTTTAAATCACATAGTTAACATAATCAATATATTTATAGCTAATTTTTGGACTGCTCCATTCTCCTTCATCTGTAAATTTTACGCATTTGTTTTATGGGTAATGCCGGTTTTCAAAAATCAAAACATGCATGACGATATTCTTGAAAAAACGTATGTTTCTTTGGAATACCCTTTGATTCTTTTTGCTTTACAAAAGCTTTCTATGTTCTGAGGATCTATAGAAAACATAGAAATTTTGAATGAAATCCTGAATAAATATCAAGTAAACCCTAGTCTTTATTTAGAATTAGGTCAAACGAATTTTAGTCACATTAAATAATAAAATAAAGCTCAAAACCTAGATTTAAACTATGCACAAGAAAAATTTCTAAACATCATGAAAAATTGAAATAAATTCAATTACAAATTTAAGAATATAATTGTGAAAAGAATATTCACAATTTAGTCTCTTAGCCAATTATTAATATAAAAGAAAATCTTCGATGAAATAAAAATAAAGAATTAAATTGCAAAGAGGCCCGTGCAATGAAAAACCTTATAATTATTATTACAAAATGACCCATGAACTAAAGGAAACATTTATAAAAATACCCTTTACAAAGAAGTCCTAAAAAATAATTAAAATTTTGAAATTAAATAATAAGGACATGATTATATGCTTAGACCATCAAGTTTAGTATCAAAACATGTAAATTTCATGCTTAAAATTTGATTATTTTCAATGATTGCTTTCCGATTATATTCACCATGTTTCGGGGAACAATCCTGTCAAATTTGGGCCGAATTCGACCACATTTGAGCCTCCAACGACCAAGAAAATCAAAGGAACAAGAAGAAGACTTCTGATCGAGTACTACACGAGCTCAGCCTTGGTCGAATCTTTTTTGGCGGCAAAATCGGCACCCATATGAGTGCTGGTCGAGGCCGGGTCCTGGTCGCAAGCGAATAAGAGTTCTACGAGAATTCTAAAACACGCCCGCGGTCGAAAAGGCACTCCATTCGAACACAAACGCGCCCACAGTCGAAAAGGACCCGACTTGGACACAACCAATTTTTCAGTCGTTTGATTGAATTTTTTGACCCTTCGGATGGTGCCATGTGTCGTGCTCGAGCTCGAATTGGTCTCGGATTTGGTTGAATTGATTGGTGTGTGGTCGATTGTGGTCAATTTTGGTCGTTTTTGGTCGAATTGAGAGATTTCTGGTCGGTTGTGATCGGTTCTGGTCATTTGTGGTCGGTTTTGGTCGAATTGGTCTCGGATTTGGTCGGTTTAAGCGAGTTGGTCTCGAAACTGGTCGAATTGGTTGAGTTGGATCAGGTTTTGGTTGGTTTTGACTGACTTGGACTCAAACTAGTCCGTTCTCATGCCCCAAATTTCTTAATGTTTTAAAATACTTTTAAATTTCAAATTCTTTTACATTTCAATGCATGATCATATAGAAACCTATAATGTGAGGCAGTAGAGCAATTTGGATAAATTCAAGCAAACCCTACATTTATTTAAAATTAGGTTAAAAGAATTGATTCACATAAAATGATAGAACAAACCCTAAACCTAAAATTAAGTTATACACAAGAAAATTTTCTAAAAATTATGGAAAATTGAAATAAACCTAATTACTAATGTTTCACCAATTTAGGATTTAATTGCAAAAAGAATAATCACAATTTAGTCCCTTAATTAATTGCATCATAAAAAGAAAAGTCTTATTGAAAAAAAAAGAATCAAATTACAAGGAGGCCCATGTGACAAAAAACTTTATAATTTTTATTACAAAAATGACTATGTATCTGACGAGATTATTTATAAAAGACCCATTTTCAAGAAAGTCCTAAAAAATAATTAAAGTTTTAGAATTTAATGATTGTCTGCTAGAATATTACTAAAATACATTTAAAAATACACTAAATGAACAGTAATTCATCCAAAATACTCCATTTGTTAGAAAACCCCATTTTTCCCTACAACCCTCAAATTTTTACAAATTAAAAAGAAGTCCTTACATGTAATTTTGGACTTTATTAGTGCTAAATTACCATTTAAACCTGATAAAATCACTAATGCTACAGTAATCTCACCAAAATATCCTCATTTACCTACTAGCCAAGTCTCAGTAATTTTTTAGCTCATGTGCTACCTCATGCTAAGATTTTAACATTATAAAAATTCAATAATCAGACAAAAACTGTGATAAAACCTCCAATAACCTTCAAGTTGTGATAGATTTTAATATAACAAATGGGCATTAATTTAAGCTATGTCACTGTAGAAAACTTACATGTTTTAGGTTATTCGAAACCCTAATTAAGTCAGAATCAAGTGCAGTTGCATCCAAACTTGCATTTCTGCACTTCGTATTTACATTTCTATATCTTGTGTATATGTTAATATATTAATACTAGGATTGTGTGCCATTTGTTGGGTTGTTGCTATTGTGCGTATACAGAAGACGAGGTCTCCGAATCACAAAACCAAGAATTCGACCTGACCATTACAATGTCTTAGAGTCTTAAAGCAAACACAAGTTTAATCATTTGTGCATACAATGGTGAATCTCACTCATGTACTTCTCAGCAATACATCTATCATCTCCAATTTTTTTGGCAATAATACTTAACATAATATTATTTATTAAGACAAAGACAAAGTTTGGAATGGTGATAGAAGTGCAGTACAAAAAGTATCTAAAACTTGTTCAAAGTTTTGTGATCTATGGATGCAGAAGGCCATGTGCACAATTAATGTTAAATTATTGTGACTAAACTATGGCTAAACTACTATAAATTATTTTAACATCTATTTAATTACTAATAACATAATTAGCACATAAATTAGTAAAAAAAATATTTGCATTTCAACAAAACTTACCATGTTTCGAAGATCTTTCTCTAAGCTACAACTTTCTCAACTACACTGACTTCAAATAACGAACAGATTTGAAGAAAATTTGATTTAATCACAAAAAAATTTGAAGTAGAAGAAGTGTGGATTGGAGTTCTAAATGGATGAGAGACCGTGACCTGCACCGACCTGTCTGAGAACACGAAAATTCGCAAGATGGTGAACTACTGTTCACACGTGGGTGATGCGACAAAAACACCAAGCCTTTGAAAGCACTTTTAGTCGTGGATGAGAAATAGAAATGACCTGCATAGCTTTTGTCGTGTGTGCGCTCGGGAAAAGAAGGCTGTCGTGCTCGTGCTCTGCGAGAAGTGGTCGCTTCCACCTTGTCGCGGTCGTAAGCTGCGATTAGATGAGATGGCCAGCCACATTCGCAATTTCGGTAAATTGTGGGAATTTTTCAAATTATTTTTTTGTTTGGATTATTAATAAAAAAATTTCCACCCACTACCATAAAGAGTAGTGAACACTCGCTTTAGAGCAAAAAATGGTTTTTTATGTGCAAGTGCCTGCTAAGTTGCAGTTCGAGAAGACATAAGAGGTTTCACTACACAATAGGACAAAATTTGGTTCAAGAATTGAACAGCAGATAAAAAAATACAAATCTATCTTGATGACTGAGGATTTTTTTTGCTAAATTTGGAGTAAATTACACTACCAGTCTCCAAAATGAAGTTCCCACAAGTCATAAATACGGTGCATCTTGTTCACTCACTAGTTATGGTGCACTGTGTCTCTGCGCTAAGTAGTTGGAGAGGTGCTATATATAGTGAAAAATTTTCAACTTAATGTACTGAGATACAATGAAACAAATCATCAAAATAAAATGATAATAAAGGCCACTATTCATCCCGAATTTGTTTTGTTTTTGCCTCTTCTATATATTGAGTTTGACTTTGAAACCTCCAACCCCACCCCCCCAAAAAAAAATATATTTCAAGAATTTTTGGAGACTTTTAAGGCCACGGGTGAATGAACATCTAATTGGAACATCATGTAAAACCAGACAGACTTTATCAGATCAAAATCTACAATTCTGAATTGATCATGAAAAAAGCAGCAGCTATAACATTTCAAAAAGCCTTTAAAAATGTTCAGGTTCAGGTACAGGCTACCATTTACTTCAATTTGCACAGATTTCTTAACTAATAATAGTGGAATTCTATGCCTACTTTTGTAGTTAATCATTCTTGGAATTCTAAATGTCAAGCTCAATGATAAGATTGTATAGGACAGACTACCATACCATTGTTGGAAGGAATAGCATGTACTGTGCAATCAGATGATGCATAGAATCAACAGATGACGTACCCACGGCGAAAGTAGAAGTGTTCTGCTCCAGCCAAGTAACAAAAGTTTTCTGAAACCTTTCAATTCATTGCTTTGACATTTTTCATTTGCTTCATGGATCTCAACAAAAATCATATCAACTGGCCCAGGCACTCATGCCCCATGAATGGAGACTGATAAGGTTTCTCCATAGCAGTCGAGGTTGATGTAGATCACTTTCAGATTCCTGATCAGATAATGACGGGTAAACTGGACTTCCGGGGCTGCAGTGATAACATCCCCATGAATGGAGACAGATAAGGTTCCTCCATAGCAGTCGAGGTTGATTTCTGACACTCGTTATTCTTTTTCCTTTTATTTTCCTTTGAGATCACACCACCTATCTCAAGCACTGTTCACTTCCTGCCCTGAGGAATGCCACAATATAACATGAAAAAACGTGTTTACAGCCACTACAAGCCACCTTTAATTAATGAATGGATGTAATCATGTTAAGTTTACAAAATAAATACCAGGCAAATTTAAGAAATTCTGTCAGTGGTGTTGGAAGCAGATGCTTCAAAATCTAGGCATTTCTTTGTTTCTTTAGTAATCATCTTATATTGCACAACAGAAGGAGCTTGTGTACATTTGACCCAGTTCCAGTGAAGTTGCTGATTTGATCTGGTCAAGGGGCATGACAGATTGCTGATATTTTCTCCGTCTAAGTCTCTTATGCCATGCTTCTCCGTGAGTGGTCTGTGCTTACTGGCATTTGATTTGAAGCATGGTTCACTGCAGCAATGCTTTTCGGTTCAGCAAGTCTCTTTAGTCGTTCACTGGATGGTTCAATTGTCCCGCTTCTCTCTTTCTTCATCTCAGTCAATGATGGGACAGACTTGCTCAGTCCATTTGCATTCTCATGTAGTTTGCTTGAAGAAAGTTTTCTTTGGGGTGAAGAAGATCCAGGAGAAATTTTTGTTGAATTACTTCCACCACTTCTTGCAGCAATTCTCTTTTGCCTCTCTAATTTAAGCCTCTCTAGCCGCTTTATCTGCTCTTCTTCCTGAAAGTGGAAAAGACACTGGTAAGTTGACTACAGAGATGGAACAACTACGAAAATCATCACTTGAGTTCAAACAGAACTTAAGAACAAAGCAAAGTTTATAAAATCCAGCTACAAAAATAAATATTCTATGGAAACAAAATCATAAGTTTTTTTCTGGATTAAATAGAATTTCTCAATTATCAAACTTGACCAATGAAGCAGGTCAGAGTTACTTATCAAAAAGTCATAACAGTCCAGTAATTTTGGTGATGAATACATGTTTTTTGGAGGAAGAATACAATCTAGAAAAAAAATTGATAAAATTCTGAGGAACTGATAAAAGGACCAACCACCTGAAATTCAACCTTACAAGAAGAGCTAACATATGGTATCCTACAGTGCCGTGAAAAGAAAGACACCTTATTCTATTGTATTTTGATTGAGTTGGCCCTTCGAAATGATTGATGAGAATGACAAAAAATGGTAAAGATACTGAAAATAACGTCTAAGGGCCAGGAGGATGGATAATATCCTACAGTTACAGTATAGAATAGAACTAAGTTACAAATAGAGAAAAAAAAAGAGGGCAAAGATGGGATAAAATGTGCAAATACCTGTTCCTTCTTCAGTTTTTGGAGGTCAGCTTTATATGCTCGCAGGTTTTGTGCACGTTTTTGTGCATCAGTTAGTTGGGTTTTTGGCGCTGACAGTCTCCTCACCAAGGCATCCTTCCTTCTTCTATCCAAGTCCTCCTGTGAATTTCTTAGCTTCTTCTCTTTCTCTGGCTTCTTTACATCATCATTGTTTTGAAGGACATGCTCTACATTTGTATCTCCACCCTTGATAGTAGCTTGGATCAGCATATGGCTATCATAATCCATTGCTGGATCATATCCAAATGAAACATCTTCAATCCCACGCTCTGGCATCAGCTCATCTGGCTCATAGAAAAGTTGACTTTCAACCTTGGCATCTGATGTTTTCTGAACACTTGTGGGCAGCTCGACATCTATGTCAATGGCAGTTCGTCTTTCTGGTCCAAAATTATCCTGAGAGCCGGATCTAAGAGGAATCATAAAGGATTCATCAGCCACACCATACTCATTCTTGTCCACCTGAGTGGGACTCCGATACTGAGCCTCCCCAAGAGGTTCCAAATATCTACTACTGTCCAGTGACCTTTCCTGTCCATAAACCATGAAGTCGTCACTTGTTCTTCTCCTGTATCCTCCACCACCAGCTTCTATCTCCTTTATGTCACCATCCATAAAACCCCTACCATCCCCAGACATCACAAGTTCATCATTGGACAACATATTTCTAGCTCTAGTCCTCCCACTAGCTGAATCAAATCCTACTGTCTTCTGTTCATGGACATCACCAGAATCTCGCTCAGCCAAAAGAATAGGATCAGCAGTGCTCGTATTCTCTTTCCTCCTTGATGGGCGCTCTTTTGCACCTGAAAATAGGTCCTCGTCATTAGGTCTTGTCTTCTCTTCGGCTCTTAGCAAGAAACTCTGGAATGCATTCCAGTTTCCTTGGCCTGCATCTTGACCATAAGATGTTTCACCCTTGTTATACTCATCTCCAGACTGGACAGTAGTTTTCCTATCCTCCTTTTTCTTCAAACTTGAGCTCCTATGCCTTCTATCTCCAGATTTAGTGTATGAATCATGACTATTCTCAGACTCAACATCAGAACCTGATTGTGATTCACTCTCTGATGAACTATGCTTTCTTGATGTTACATTCACATTACGAATAACTACACTAGGTTTCTTCTTCCCTGAACGCTTACCCTTATTATGTGTCTTGCGACCATGAGAACTGCCTCTTTCTGAACTGCTCTGGTCACTTCCATCGTAAGGACTTTCTGAGCCCTTACTATCTGAGGAGTGCTTCCTGGATGCTTTCCTTTCTGAGTAGTGATACCTGGGATCGTCCATCGGAGGATAGGGAGGAGGGTAATATGGGCCCATCCCAGGATAATAAGGCATGGGATATTGTGGGTATACAGCAGCACCTGATGGAGGATGCATTGACCATGGCAGATATGCTGCCTGATATCCTAGCTGCTGAGCAGACCTCTGATCTGTACACCCAACAGAAAGAATTTATTAACCTCCAATGAGTCAATGACCTTCTCATAGTTAAACCAGCTATACATAAATCAAAAGTGTTATACAGAGTGACAAAAAACATAAGTTAAATATGTTTGCACCATAGTTAACACATTTTCCATCAAGCTTGTTTATAACTATTAGAAAAAGAAAAAAAAAATGTAAGGTGTAAGCAGCCAGCAAGATGGATTAACATTACAAACTAAGCAGAAAATTAAAATCTAAAAGATAAGGTATTAAAGGAGTGAAGTCATCGATCTTGCAGAGGAAGAATAAAATTGTATGTCCACCATAAAAAATTTTATAAAATCTTTTGAATATAAATTGTTGAATATTGAAATATTTGTCTTTTCTTAGCTCACAGAAATATATAAAAATAATTTATTTTCAAGGTTTTGGAAAGATTTCTGATTTGAATATTAAAGAGAAATATACCTGATTTAGAAGCATCTTCGCCATTTGCTTCTCCGTTGGGAGCAGACATCGCCTCCATATTTTGCTTCGTGTTGTCTCCCATAAAGACAATGCCAGAAGCACTAAAAGGAGGAAATTCAGAGCGTGTAGACATTGCTTCAGGTTCAACTTCAATCCATTGTCCAGTTTCATGCTTTCGCTTCCACAGCTCAATGAACTGTGAGCATGCCTTCCTGTTTAATTGATAACATTAAAGTAGTTAACACACAAGATATCCTAAAACAATTAAGTTTACATAAATGTATAACTTGGTCAAGCAAGTTATAAAATATTAGAATTTTCCAATTAATATAATTACAAAAAAATTCAAGTGCAGTACTATGACAGGGACCATCCAAATCACAGGTGTTCAAGTGTTAGGGAAAGGGGGGTGTTTGGGGTTGGGAGTGTTAATGTTTAAGCTGCTGCTAGTACCATATGGCCAGCCATAAATTACTTTGACATTTTTAATACACCCATACTCCAACTGAAGTAGCCACACTATCCTGACACTAGAAGACAGGAAAGATACAGTCTACAAGAAAAATCAGAAGCCCCATGGTTATGCTAAAAGCAAACAGGACATTAAATGGAGAAATTCAATCAAGAATGGATGAACATTTGTTAATGATAATACCAGACTCACATCAAGCGTGAAGCGCCAAAACAATCTGCGAATGCGATCAAGTATCCCAAGTTGTCAATGTCAAAGCCAGCCGCCACAGCACGAGCAAAAGCCATAGCCTGCTCTTTCCGTAAGACAGCTCTGCGGGTTTCAAGCACCCTGAGCAGCTGAACTCTGCAAAAAATTGTAATGTATAAAAAACATATTCCTGTCAACCACTTCCAAATGTACAACAAAAATAAGTAACAACAGAAACTAAATATGATCTTGTAGCAGATTTATGCCACTTGTAAGAGATCAACACAAAAGGGTAAATAAAATTAATGTTCCATATATTTCTAAATTACATATATATCATAAATACATGATTTTCTTTTGATATTTTCCGAAGTATGACCTCATGTGGTTCCACATGAACCAGTTTTGTTGCCAGACATACAAAAACCTTTTTTTTTTTTTTGAGAGAGAGAGAGAGATGCAAAAACTTGGGAGGAACAAATTAAAAAGGAAATCAATTAGCTTTGTAGTACTTTGAATTCTCCTCCTGCATTGTAGTTTCATTCTGCACTGGTGGAGTAGGCTGTGATCCAGGCTGGCATCAATAAAATGTCACAATTACATTACAAACTTTGACCATGACATGATTACCAGAAGAAAAGTGTCTTATCCACAGAACCATACCGTGTAAAGAACAATCGCCTTATCTGCATCAGGATCATCACTTTTCCTGCTACCTATCAGTTGACAATTAATGTTAGGCTTATTCTAGCAATAAATCAAAGATACGACAGGCTGCTCCAGATTATATTATCAAAATAATGGTACATCTCAACCCTTCCAAATGAAGGACAAAAAAATTTATACTGAATTTCTAATGCAGTTGAGAGTAAGCATTTCCTGAGAATGTTCATGGTTAACAGCATATTAATTCGACATAAAATGTTGAAATCAATGACCATATAGGTAAGAAGTCAACAATCGGTCTTGTAACTAATAGATAATATCAAAGGTTGCTTTTGCATCAATCTATATTGGCATATCATTTGTTTAGCTTAAAATTTTCAAGTAGGGATAGCTGTACCTAGCTCTACAATGATGGTGTCTAATGTTTCACCAAACTCTATAATGACTAGATTCTAAAATAACCCATCTTAATTGCAATTTGCACAAGTCTATGGTTCAAGGTCATGCATACAGAATTATCACATAGTACCTGTTGTTGTTTTATGTGAGCAAGCAGACAGGTTTCCAATAAATCCACATACGATCAGAGATATGTACCATGCAATGCATCATGATGAAAAAAGAAACAATCAAGGCACTGTGGCAGCACAGTGTTGTACCTTCAGTGAATTCATGCGATTTCCCTTGATGGTCTTCTACCTATCAAATTCAAAGCAAGAACATGTCATCCTTCTGCAAGTAGTGATTAGCAACAACTTATAGGCTACAGTTCTGAACTTACAGATCTTAACCCAAGCTTATCATTGCTCTGGACAGTGATGGCATCCTCGATCTGCAAAATCTCAGACTCTATTGTTGTTACTCGCTCAAGGACTTCCGGAGTACTCACGAAACGCACAAACCTGTGAAGAGTGAACATACACACAAATGAAATCACCTGGCAAGACCACAAACAATTGTGAATTTGCAAACATAACAAACAGAGCCTAGACACCAACCGCTCCACAGTACCCCTTGTAAACCATGGTGCATCAACCTCTCGACACGGTTCGAGTGTGATGGAATACCCTCCCTTTGCAATCTGATCCTGGGCAGCCTTCAGGTGTGCGAGGAACGGCTTCAGCAAACCAGAAGCTATCTTCTCCTTCCGGCCATTTGCTACCAGGACCAAATCAAACCTGCAAAACAGCAAGAACACAACTCTCAATTTATACAATACATCATAGTGACCTCATATGTGCTACTGCCACCAAAATTACCAAACAGTTAGTTACTTTGGTGATAAAAAAAGAATCTGGAGCACTAATTGCTGTGTCTCCCTTGTTAAGAAACTAGAATTATCTGATCTACGTCTACAATTCGACATAATCACTATTCCAACTTCTTCAGTTTACCATCCTACCAACCAAAACTCGCAAAATGCCAGATGAGCGAACCATCACTCCAACCCGCGCAAAGATCAAACCTTTCTTACCCCCACACATCCAGAACTCAGTTCTTGCAACATCTCGCCATCCAAAACCCCCAAAAAAGATTCACCAAAATAGCACAGCTTCTTGAGCAGATCTGGGAGGCTCACCTGGTGCGGGTGGGGGTGAGCTGGAACACCGCCGAATCCAGCCGCGCCTCCGGCCTCATTGTGGAAGAATTCCACCCAAGAACACTAAGAACCACTCTTCTTGCCCCCCCCCCCCCCCCTTTCTATCAGATCTTGCCAAAACAAAATTTTTCAAAAAAAATCCCAAGAACTGCAAGAACTAGCACTTTACTGGGGCCAGATGCTAATCCCACCACTGAGGAGAAATGCGGCCTTAATGCGGATTGGAAAAATCGTGGAACATGGGATGGAGCAGAGAGGAATTAGTAGCAGTAAAGGTACTAAGGATAGAGGAGGTAATAAATAGTAAGAAAAATATCGAAAAACAAAATGTGGGTATGAAGGAGAGTGCAGAGGAGGTGGGGTGTGCCAGTTGCTTTTAATGGAGGAGAGAGGGGAAAGAAGAAGAAGATCTTTTTTCAGTGTGAACCTTGGCTTTTATTTTTATTGCGGATAGGTCTGAGGAGTTCTCTTGTTGAAGGTGGTGAGACCAGGCAGCGGGGATTAAAAGTAAGCAATAATGTTAGAACTCGGCCATGTCCGGATAAGAGGAAAAATTTCATAATACTATTTTTTAATATCATTAATAGTCAAATTTGTGATAAATGATTTGTCCTACAATACTTTGACAACCAAAAATTGGCGTTGGCCTAGCTACATACCAAACGTACATCTGTAACCAATTAATTTTGTTATGCTACACAATTAACTATGATCACATATAATAATGTTTTTACAGTTTTAAAAAGCATATAAGTAGAAAAATATTTTGGAATTGCAGCGATAACGGAAAATATGAATATGTGAGTCTTACTTAGACTTTCGAAAACAACTAGGAGACATGTGAGTCACAGTTTATTAATTAGTATTGATGTTATAAAAGATATATTATAAAATAAATTAAAAAAGAGTAAATTGCATGAAATTTACATATGATTTTGAAGTTTTACAAAGACCCACACGTGATTTAAAAATTAACACGAGAGATATTCATGGTTTCAATTTCGTGCATCTTCCATACTTCATTTTCTTTTTCTATTAGTTTGGCATATAAGATTAGACAAAAAATTAAAGATAAACTACAAAATTACCCTCATATAACTTTTTCTCATCATTTTTCTTAATTTTTTGTCACTTCTTAAAGTGTTTTTTCATGATGGTTTTTCCAAGTGTGTATTCACCTATTCATATCACATCATTATTTTTCATCTCGATTTATTTCTTATGTTGTCTAAGAGAAAGGTTGGTGTGAAAAAATTACTTGTGGGATGTGATATAAAATTAGAAAATAACGAGGAATAATGATATGAGGTAGTTTTGTATTTTCTATCTTCCCTTTTTATATTTTATGTTAAATTAATAAAAAAGACAATAGGGATACACGTAATAAAAACTATATGTATCTCTCACATTATTTTTAATCACATGTGAATCTTTATAAAACTTTAAAACACATATAATTGCCACGTAATTTAATCACATGTGGGTCTTGACTTCTCTTTCCCTGCCAGTCTCGTCACTTCACGTGGTTTCTATTCTAATTAGCAGGATGTTTTGTTGAAAAATGCAATAATGTAAGGTGATAGTGAACAATGACATGACAAACGAAAAAAAGAAAGCTTAGGATTCCAACAAGACAAGGCTGGAAATTGATGAGGAGGGGTATAAAGACAGGTGTGTATTATTGTTCTCTAATTATTAAACAATTATTATTATAATTATTAGAAAGTACTGATAAACAAACGAAAAAAAAAGAGGGCCAGAGGTATATACAGATCAGGAGTGCATGACAATTGACGTGAAAACCTTGGGCCACACACCGGTGGCGCATCTTGGCCATTTGCTTGTTCCGGGGTAAGAGAGAGCACGTCGCAATTGAGTTCGCCGTGTATATTGTCTTTTTTATAATTGTTTGTATGTTATTTTTTTGAGCTAAGAGACCAGAGTATTTGATATAAATTATAAAAATTTAAAGATTGATTTTTTTCAAAAATTATATGACTATATCAAGTTTTACATACTAGTGAGGTCATGAGTGTCCTGGGCAACCATCTCATCTCCTACTTGATTGCGATCAAGTTGAGATGTTCATCAAGTTTGTTTCTTGCTCAAAATAAATCAAGATAGCAACAATTTCTTTTCTCTTGTTCTGGATTTCTTTTTTAAAATTATGTTTGATCCCAAGTGGTTGGATGGGAAAATTGGTTCTCTTTGAGAAAGAAGTTTTGTTTTCTACTCATTCTGGAGTACTTTCAATTGCTTTAGAGACAAAAAGGAATTTTTTCTTATTCTCTATATTAGCCGATCAGCTTTTAGACCTTATGTGAAGGTAATTGGAGATATTCTTGTAGCATACTTTGACAGTGAATCTAAGCAATTCAATGTTCTTCAAATTTCAGACTTTGGTTTTCACGTTTTAGTTGCCAATAAAAAAATGGGATTTAAGATTCTTAATTCTCATAGTATCATCCATGATCAATTTTCTTTGTTTTTCTCCTTATGGAGAGGTGGCGGAGCTAATTGGAAATCTGAATATGCTAAATGGTTGGTAGATCAAGACAAAGAGTGGACTTTAGTTAAGAAAAAATCTTCTCGTATTCCCTGCTTGACAGAGGTGAGGAGAGTTCTTCCTGATTATAACAAAATGGTGCAAAAGAACGTTCCTTGGATTTTGCCCAAACTTTCAGTTTTCAATCGTTTGAGTTTCTCTTCTCGAAATAGGTCTAAAGAAGTTAAGCCGACTTTAATTTGTTTTAATTGTCTCTCCTCGGGACATTTCAAAAAAACTCTTTTTTTTCAGTTAGATGGCAGGGTTGTTTCAATTATGGTCATATCCATAAATCTTGCATAAGGTTAATCCCAATTGACAAAAATTCGTTCCCAAAGATGCCTTCTAAAAAGCGCAGTTTTCTAAACAGCCGAAAGGAATGGATGCAATGGCTTAGGAGTTTTTTTATTAATAACTCACATAAAATAATCATTTACAAAACTAACCCACAGTTCAAAAATTTTACACAAATGACCTGTCACATCAGTTTGTCGAGTTCTGAAAACTCGACAAGTCTCTTCCTCGACCACGGGTTTGTCTAGTACTAGACACTCGACAAGCTCTCAAAAAAATGTTTTTATTGTGGCCAACGCAGGATTCAAATCTAGGTCGGGGAGATGAAAGAGGAGTGTTTTAACCAGTTGAGTTAGGAGCCGTTCGCTAATCCATTGCCACTGCATATGTTTTTGAGTCATTTGAAGTCTGATTGGGTCACATCACGGTTTTATTTTAAGAAATTTATTTATATTATTCAAAACACCATAAAATTATTAGGAAAATACTAAACAAAAATAGAGTAGTGTCCACATCAAAATTGCATGTTTTAAATATTAACCTTACATTAGTGCTTAAAATAAAAACTAAAAATATAAATTAAACATATATTTTAGTACAATAATATTTAATATATTAAATTAGTTATTCACAACAATAAAAAATTAAGATTATACTTGTTGGGCTAACAACCCAATTATAGTCTAGCCCACAACAGCATATGAAGTATAACGGCTGCTATTTTCATTACGCACTATGCGCTATAGTGGATTCATTTTGCCACTATAATGATCATAGCTATAATAGTCATGATTTTTCTCGTAACATAATGTTAGTGTCAAAAACCACCCACTATTTAGAACACTGGTCTTATCTTCTTAAAAAACTTTGCATCATTTTGTGTGATCTATTCTAGCACGATAGTTTTTGCCAAAAAGAGACAATAAACCACTCTTAACCTTTACTAGTAATCATGCTCGCATGTTGCAACATGGGCCATATGTATGACACAATGAATTCTTCTAGAATGATGATTTGGGGGTCTAGGGTTTAGTGGTTAGGATTTACGGTTTAGGGTTTAAGGGTTAAGGGTTTAGGTTTAGGGTTAGGATTAGGGTTTAGGGGTTATGGTTAGGGTTTAGGGTGAGGCCGAGGTATATTTAGTGAGAGATATATTATTGAAAATGGATAAAGTACATGAGTAAGTGAACAACACTGAAGGAAATTAAGCACAGAATCATCTAGAAGGGCCAATGACCGGGAAAGCTGCAAAGAGGCTTTGGTTCCGCCCTGGAAGTACGATTAGCTTCGCGACGGCGCTCCAATCTTTGTTCCTCCATAAGTCGGTTTGGTGCGAAACGCCATTCAGCCTCACAGTACAGTTCGACCTTAGCCTTTGCCTCTTGCAGAAACTTTACACGTTCTTTGGTTTCCTCCGACATCTCGATATCAAACCACTGAATAAAGTCGCACTTGCGCTCGTAAATCTGAGGAACACATGTGATAAATCAATAGGTCAAATAGTGTGCAAGAGAACGATAAGAATAGTACAGCACTCACATCAATTCGCCAAGGGTACTTGGACATCGCACAACCGTAGAACCTCCTCCGGAGCGACCGTTCATCGGCGAACATGTGCACCGTTCACATCTTATTGCAGTGGCAACGCGATGGAAGCTCATATAGCTCCATATCCTCATCCTTGGTCACTCCGGAGGATGAACCTGAAGCAGCCATAAGATCAAACAAGGAGTAATTACCTGTGAGTATTGTGAGGAAGTAGATAGGTTAAGTGCGAAAATGAGGGGGGATGCACTTCGTATTTGTAGGCCGGAGGCAGGGACTTATGGAACGGTGGAGAGGCATTTTTCTTTGGGCATGATGTTCTATCACGGAAAGGTGAAATTATGGAAAGTTGAGGTGACAACTTAGGGTGCTTTCTGTCTCGAGAAGTTGTAAAGTCGAGAAAATGGAAAAGACTACTCGTTTCTGCAGATTTTTTTGACGCAACGCTTAAAAGATGGAAAAGTTGACGTGAAAACTTGAGCAGGTTGTTGTCACAGAAAGTTGCAAGGTCGACTGTTTTATAATTCGTATCGGATTATGGGAATATTCCGACATTCATATCTTTTAAATTGTAACTTAGATGGATGATTCGTTTTGACCATTCAAACTATGAAGTCTAAACAATAAGGTCGCCAAAAACCTAATTAATTGGAGTTACATATTCCAAAACGACCGAGCACAATTTAATACAGAAAATAATGCATTTACTAAAATAAATAATGTAACACGTTGAAAAAATAAATGCGTTAGTATATGTTCGCTATAGGTTCGGACGACCCCTCTTATGCCCATGCCTATCTCTCTGAAAAGGCGATGGTGAGTACGGATCAGGTGGCACATGTGACCGCCGCCTAACCGCGGTAGAAGGACCATGTCGCTCAGTACCTGCATGACCCTGAGATAACCTAATTTCATTATTTCTAAAAACATACACACATGCACATAATTTCTAGAAACGTACACATAGACATTTAAAAAAACCTAATTTATAAACATAGAGGTTGCATGCACATAATTAAAAATAATCTAATTTCATATTTTCTAAAAACATACACATATACATTTCAAAAACCTAATTTATAAACATAGAGTATGCATGCACATAATTAAAAATAACCTAGTTTTACAATTTCGAAATGCATACACATATATATTTAAAAAAAACCTAATTTATAAACATAGAACATGCATGCACATAATTAAAGTAAACCTAATTTCATTATTTCTAAAAACATACACACATGCACATAATTTCTAGAAACATACACATATACATTTAAAAAACCTAATTTATAAACATAGAGCATGCATACACATAATTAAAAATAACCTAATTTCATATTTTCTAAAAACATATACATTTCAAAAACCCAATTCCTAAATATAGAGCATGCATGCACATAATTAAAAATAATCTAGTTTCACAATTTCGAAAAGCAGACAACTATACATTTAAAAAAAACCTAATTTATAAACATAGAACATGCATGCACATAATTAAAGTAAACCTAATTTCATTATTTCTAAAAACATACATATATGCACATAATTTCTAGAAACATACACATATACATTTAAAAAAACCTAATTTATAAACATAGAGTATGCATGCACATAATTAAAAATAACATAATTTCATATTTTCTAAAAACATATACATATACATTTCAAAAACCCAATTCCTAAATATAGAGCATGCATGCACATAATTAAAAATAACCTAGTTTCACAATTTTGAAAAGCATACAAATATACATTTAAAAAAACCTAATTTATAAACATAGAACATGCATGCACATAATTAAGTAAACCTAATTTCATAATTTCTAAAAACAGACACACATGCACATAATTTCTAGAAACATACACATATACATTTAAAAAAACCTAATTTAAACATAGAGCATGCATGCACATAATTAAAAATAACCTAATTTCATATTTTCTAAAAATATACACATATACATTTCAAAAACCTAATTCCTAAACATAGAGCATGCATGCACATAATTAAAAATAACCTAGTTTCACAATTTTGAAAAGCATACACATATACATTTTAAAAAACCTAATTTATAAACATAGAACATACATGCACATAATTAAAGTAAACCTAATTTCATAATTTCTAAAAACATACACACATACACATAATTTCTAGAAACATACACATATACATTTAAAAAAACCTAATTTATAAATATAGAGCATGCATGCACATAATTAAAAATAACCTAATTTCATATTTTCTAAAAACATACACATATACATTTCAAAACCTAATTCTTAAACATAGAGCATGTATGCACATAATTAAAAATAACCTAATTTTATAATTTCTAAAAACATACACATATACATTTAAAAAAACCTAATTCCTAAACATACACACATGCACATAATTCCTAAACATATACATTAAAAAAATCTAATTTCTACACACAGACCACGTGCACATATATCCTAAAAACATAATACATACAGTACACACATAAACCCTAGTTGTTCTATACACATAAACATAAACCCTAATTACGTGATTAGCAACATACTTAACAGAATCGTAAATTTATTTCAAAAAAATTACCTCCTTTCGAAGAGCTCGGAATCCTCTACAAATTTCTCTTCTACACCAAATAAATTTAACAGATGGATTTTGCTAGATCTAAACCTAAAGGATGAGAGGAAAATGAGAGAGAGAAGAAAGAGCTCTCTGTTGGGTTGTTTGGTGACGAGAGGAAAATAATAAAGGAGGGAGAGGAGACCAGGGACCAGGTTATGTAGGAGACCAACAGCTTGTCGAGTTCCTAGCACTCGACAAGCTACTTGTTATTATTTTATATAGTGGCATTTGATTAGCGAACGGCTCTTAGCCCAGCTGGTTAAACACTCCTCTCTCATCTCCCCGACCTAGGTTCGAATCCTGTGCTGGCCAAAATAAAACATTTTTTTGAGAGCTTGTCAAGTGCTGACAAGCCCGTGGTCGTAGCGCCTGGTCGAGGAGGGGCTTGTCGAGTGAGCACTCGACAAGCTCGTGGTCGTTGATGAAAACACGTATACCCGATCTTCTGGTGAGAGGGATAACTTCGATTTGATGGAGAGTGACCTTGGCGGTCCGACTACCAACCAAACAAGACTGGACGCCCTGGAAATCACTAAACCACACTCACGAGTCGTTATCAACCGTGCCAATATGCGGCTGACCTGATCACGAGGATCGATTCCTGCAAGCAACCGAAGAACAAGCAAGAACAAGATAAAAGCAATATGAAATTGCAAATATGGATGAAGCACACGATAAATTTGAGGTTGTGTAACTTGTAGTTGTTGGTCTAGCCGACACAGGAACACAAGGATGAAGTTTCACACATGGGGAAAACTAATCTAAACAAAACCTGAGAAAGAACGGGAAGGGTGACAGCCATATGTAATAGGGGTGGTGGGCAAGGAGGTGGATGTGAAACCCTAGGGGTACGGGCCCAAGGTGGAGGTGATGTGGCACCCGGCAGGTTCTATCCGTGGATTTTTTCATTGATTGCGGATGATCCGAAAGGAATTTGGCTGTGGGACCAATCCCATTGGAAAGGTGTCGTCATGGGCTTCTCCGTGAAGTACTCATTTGCCCCAAAAGGACTCCGTATGTGGTCTGGGCATCCATTTGAAGTTGGACTGCTGCTGGATGGCCGAGCTAGACTCACGGACGAGTTGGGCTTTATCTTGGGCTGGGCTTGATGCGTCGTGGGTTGCTCCACCTTTGATGTAGCTCACTGATCCTCCGATGTGGGCGTAGTGAATGGTTCAGCACATGGATTCATGCCGACTTACCGTTCTCCTTGATCTTTTCGTGGCAGCGAGTAAGTAGTGGAAGTAGTGGAAGGGGTGGATGGAGCCTTGTTCATATCCGAGCTAGTGATGTCCTCATCATTCTCCCCTTCTTGAATTTGAGTCGTCCTCGACTCTCCTGCAAAAGGTTACTACCAACACGAGGCAAAGCAACATGCATATACTCCCCTTCTTGAAAGCTATCCTGTAGGTTCAAAGGAAAACTAGAGGAACTTGACGTGAAATGATTAGTTGCTATTGCAATCCTCTAGTTGATCACATTGTTGCACAACAAAAGGAGGTTTCAGAGTTGAACATATGTAAACTTGATGCACCATATACTTTCCTTTATCACTAGGTTTGCCAATGACATGAAAATTATTTGTAGATAACCATGGCAAATCAGAATGGACAAAAAGTCTTTCCTCTAAACTATTTAGATCACATAGAACATCAAATTCAATATAACCCAAAGTATTTAAAGAAGACGACAATTTCAGCTCATCTTTTTCACTAGCAATGTGAAGAACATGTCTATTTTCAGCACAAATGTTTGGTTCAAAAATAGAAATAACATGTTCATTCACTAGCGTTGGCATGGAAATAACTGAAGTATTATCACACAACTCTTCTTTATCACAAGAAATAGCAAGAAAATCATCTTGTGACAAAGGACAATCATCAATGGGTTCCATTAATGGTTGCTCTACAATAGCATGATTGGTGGAAAGTTTCAACACATCAAAATTATTCTCACCATGAGTAAGTGTAGCACCATTCTCAATACCTTCTAATTCCTCTTTAGCTGATGTAGGTGCTTTATCCATTGTTGGATCTTGAGTTACACATTGAACAACAAGTACTTCTCTCTCCATCTCATCCTCCTCCTCTTGCTTGTTATCATTTTCCTGCAAAAGATTAGTCACAAGTGGAGACACGGCAAGAGGCCGTTTTTCCAAAGAAAATTCTTCACCCTTGCAATTATAGATATTAATTTCAGATATATGTCTTCCATGTTCAATTTGATTTTTAGCCTCACAAGTAAGATTAAACAATTGAGATAAAGAATTATGTTCCTTATCAACAAGAATGTCCTGAATTTCCTTATCAAGCCCACTTATGAATCTAATCTCCTTAGCTTCCTCGGTTTCCTCTAAACCATAACGCAACAAGCATGTTTTTAATTCTTGGTAGTATCCTTTTACAGTGTTATTACCCTGTTTTACATGTTGTAGTTTCTTAAACAAAAATTCAGCATAGGGTTTACTGACAAATCTATCTCTCATAAGCCTTTTCATGTCTTTCCAAGTTTGAGGTAACTTATTACATGCACACAAATTCTTTCACCACATTGATGCAAAAATAGTTAAAGCACTAGCGACACTCCTAATCTTTCGTTTATCACAGATTTTATATCGAGCAAAAATTTTGTCTACCACTATTTCCCAATCAATATATGCATAAGAACAAAATCCGTATAAGAAAGATGGGTTGGAATGATTTTACCCTTACTCGTGGGGAAAGATAAAACAATGGTGGTGTGGCTCTCTTGCAATCTCTCCCTGTGGTGGAACATATCAATTTGTGTTTCAATCTCCTTCTTAAATTCATCACTTGCCATTATTAGTAGAAAACAAGAAACACACGAGAGTATATTTCCCTATCAACTACTAGGTGGCGGACAAGGAACAAAATTCACTCTTGCTCAAGCATCTTACCTAGCTCTTACAAGTTCTTATCGAAGCAAACAGGCGGTGCAATCGGTGGTTGGTTCATGATAACTTAAACTCGAGTGTGAGCAAAGCGATTGAAAGTTGCCGTACTTGTATTGTTAGTAGATGGTGAAGCTTGGATAGGCTATTATATGTGTAGCAATAATTCAAGATCAATAATGCAAAATTGAAAATTAGTGCAAAGTAATAGTCAATGTGATGGAACTAGCCTGGACTCAGACCTAACTCAAGCAAGCAACTACTAACATAAAGGACTAGAACCAAAAGATGCACAATAGAAAATTCTCCTCTTTTGCTACACACATTTTTCTTCTCTGATTTTTTTTTTGTGTGGCTCTTTTTTTTGTTTCACTTGCCTTTTTCTTACTTCTTTTCTTTTTATGAACAGTGCGGCTTTTGTTGCACTTTGTCTTTTTCTTTTCGGCTGCACAACTAGAACAGAAATGTTGTTTAGCAATTTCAGGCCCCAAGAACTCCGAATTATAGGATCTAGTCAACACTAAAGTTGTAGAGGATCATTTTATCTTTCCAACAAGTATAAGAACGTCAAAAATGGTGTTGAAAATCAAAAGATATAGCAATTTTACAGAAGCTGTCTCAGATTGAGCAATTCGAATCCGAATTGGACTAGAGTTTGCCCAAATTTTAGTGTGATGAAAAAGGCTGAATTTGAAGATTACCCCAACTAACGTTTTATGGGATTTCTTACAACAATTCAAGAAAGTATAAATTTATCCCAATCTGAGTTCGGATGAAAGAATTATAATGAAAATACCGAAACAAATCTATTAGATTCAAACTCTACACCATCAACATTAATGGCCCAATATCTCATAAATGAAAGCCGAATCTAATTTTGACCTCAACATAAAAGTTGTAGAGCACGATCTGAGGTTTCCAAAATACAAGAATGTGAAAATCTGAGTTCGTATGAAGAAAATATGATGAAAACAACAAACTGGACAGCGGCCGATTAGAATTGGACGCGACGATGAGGAGATCGATGTGCAATTCGACTCCGCAACGAGATGCAAGACTAAAACTAGGCCAAGACTAAAACTAAGAACCAGCACTCGACAACGATGGACAGAAATTCAAAGATGCAAATTGACAAAAACGATGCAAGGCTAATGACAATGGTTTGGACAGCGGAAAATAAATCTTTTTGTAGGGCAATTTTCTGGACTCTAGGTATGAAATCAATCTACTAAACTAAGATAGATAAATTCTCACCAGTCAACCTGAAGCTCTGATACCAACTGATGAAAACATGTATGCCCGATCTTCTGGTGAGAAGGATAACTTTGATTTGATGGAGAGTGACCTTAGCGATTTGGCTACCAACCAAACAAGACTGGACGCCCTGGCAATCGCTAAACCACACTCACGAGTCGTTATCAACCGTGCCAAGACGTGGCTGACCTGATCATGAGGATCGATTCCTGCAAGTTATCGAAGAACAAGCAAGAACAAGATAAAAGCAATCTGAAATTACAAATATGGATGAAGCACACGATAAATTTGAGGTTTGGTAACTTGTAATTGTTGGTCTAGCCGACACAAGAACACAAGGATGAAGTTTCACACATGGGGAAAACTAATCTAAACAAAACCTGAGAAAGAACGGGAAGGGTGACGGCCATATGTAACAGGGGTGGCGGGCAAGGAGGTGGACGTGAAACCCTAGGGGTACGGGCCCAAGGTGGAGGTGATGTGGCACTTGGCAGGTTTTTTCCGTGGATTGTTTCGTTGATTGCGGATGATCCAGAAGGATTTTTGTTGTGGGACCAATCCCATTGG
This sequence comes from Pharus latifolius, assembly GCA_019359835.1. NCBI lineage: Eukaryota > Viridiplantae > Streptophyta > Magnoliopsida > Poales > Poaceae > Pharus > Pharus latifolius. Next base: position 48,448,735 of record CM033319.1, on the reverse strand, counting down.
AATGGTGTCATCATGGGCTTCTCCGTGAAATACTCATTTCTCCAAACGGACTCCGTACGTGGCCTGGGCATCAGTTTGAAGTTGGACTGCTACTGGATGGCCGAGCTAGACTCGCGGACGAGTTGGGCTTGATCTTGGGCTGGGCTTGATGCGTCGTGGGTTGCTCCACCTTTTATGTAGCTTGTTGATCCTCCGGTGTGTGCGTAGTGAATGGTTTGGCACATGGATTCATGCCGACTCGCCGTTCTCCTTGATCTTCTCGTGGCGGTGAGGAAATAGTGAAAGTAGTGGAAAGGGTGGATCGAGTCTTGTTCATATCCGAGCTAGTGATGTCCTCATCAGTTGTGGTCGAGGAGGAGCCTTGTCAAGCCCTGGGCACTCGACAAGTCTTTCCCACACAACATGTAGCTTGTCGACTGCCTAGGGCTCGATAGGCTGATGTGACAGGCCATTTGTGTAAAATTTTTGAACTGTGGGTTAGTTTTGTCAATGATTATTTTATGTGGGTTATTAGCAAAAAAAACTCCTCAGGTTAGTGGAGTGGAAAATGATTACTCATTTGGACTATCAAAATTTTCACTAGCTCTGCTATTTGATGGGGGAAGTAAAATCATTATCTCTGGAAGTTTTCCTGAATTTTTTGAGAAAATAAAAGTTGTGAGCAGCGTTTCGTGTCCTCCTCTCCTAATTCCCTCTATTGGTAAAACTCTCTAGTTCTTTTGAAGTTGGTCCTTCTTCTTCTATAGTGATCTCTTCATATACAACAATGGTGAATTTCCAGATTGATCCCACTGCATTTATGCGACTTGGTTTAGAGGAAATCATTGTCCCGAAGCGGCCATTGAGGACTAGGTGCATTGCCATGAGGTCAGCATCTAATGAAGCTATGGCTGTTGCTTCTCTTGAGCCAGAGGCAAATCAACCTTTGCAAATGGTAGCTAATTACTTTGAAAATGAATAAGGTATGCAAGTACATATCTCGCCATCTGCCCTTGGTCAAGCTTCGGCCATGGTTCACATTGCCTCTACTCTTGATAGGGATTGTATGCTTGATGAGGGGCTCCATATCACAAATGAATTCCTTTTGTTTCTATCAAGACATAACGAAGGACCAAATTTGAGAAGGAAAAGTTTTAATCATATCGTTTGGCTTATATTGCTTAACTTCCTTATGGATTTCTGGTCTGTTCATAATCTTTCTAAGGCGGTGTCTTCTTTCGGATAGCTTAAAGAATGGGATAAGGGATTTCAGCTTAATGGTGATTATCCCATGTTATGATCAAATGTCTAGTCACTGATCTAGTAGATATTCCTCGCTTTCTTATGATCACTGAGTCGGATGAAAACTTGGGTTTGAGTTGGACAGTTCAAGTAATCATTTGTTTTGTCCGCCATACTGGAGCGTTAAATGGTGACGAAGATGATCCTGAGGATTTTCATCCACCAGGAGATAATGATGACAATGACCAAATGTATGGTAATGTTGATCAGGATGGCGATGACAATGAGGATGATGATGATGAGGATAACCATGATTAGGGTGATTTGGAAATGGAAGGAGATCCTCTTTGGGATGCTTTGGTTCCTCATCATGAAGAAGATTAGAATTGGCCAGCTTGGAATGCAGCAATTCAAGAATCAATTAGCTCTTTGTCATTCTCTTGTAGTTCTAGCTCCTCTGCAAGTTCAATTGGCAACTCTTCTTTGGAAGATCTTGTCATTCACTCATTTGAAAGGAAATGGAAGTTGTTTTCTTTGATAAGCTCTCTGTCTTCTTGGACTTTTGTGCAAAGAACTTTAAGCTTCTCATTATGTTTGCATGTTTCCTGGACGTTGTTCAACTTAAATGCCACAAGATCCTCTATTCATGATCAGTCATGGCGATTGACAAAGAATGAGAGAAAAATTTCTACAAGCATCTAAATGTCTTGAATTCCCGCTTGAAGAAAGCTCCTTCCATGGTATCTTCAAAGGGTCTTAGGAGAAGTCCTAGACTTGCTGCTAAATTCAAAGACTTCAATCCTTCAATAACGCCTAGTCTTCCTTTGACAATGGTGCAAGCTCTAGGCCAGGCCTGTGGCATCTCAGCTGATTTGTTATCTGCTAAGCATCTCCAGGGACCAATAATTGATGATCTTGATGATTAAGTCTATGTTGGTGGCATTGTTTGATCAATCTAGGATATATTGGAGGGCATGTTTAAATTTGTTATTTTGTTTATCTTTCAGTTTATTATTAGTTGGGATGTTTAAGACTGCCTTTCTGTCTATCTATTACATTGTTTTTAGTAGATTATTTCTAATCTCTCTCTCTCTCTTCTTATGAATAATAACAAAATTTATAGTTTACTCAATTGGAATATTAGAGGGTTAAATTCTAATGCCAAGAAGCAAGCAATTTTTAGCAAAGCAATGGAATCTAGTTGTTCTATCATTTGTCTACAAGAAACAAAAATGGAATTTGTAGACTTGTTCTTGATAAAAGATTGCTGTCCAAAGAATTTTATGGGGTTTGATTATCTCCCTTCGATTGGCAACTCGGGAGGAATCTTGACAATTTGGAATACTAAAATATTTCAAGGTGCTGGAGTTTTCAAAAACAAGTTTTTTTTACAGTGGAATTATTACACAAGTTTTCTGGTAAGACTTAGTTGATAACTAACATCTATGCACCTTGTAATCATCAAGTAAAAAAAAGGAGTTTCTCCTGTTGTTCCAAAGTATCCTGATGCCTACTCATTTGAATTGGTTAGTCTTGGGGGATTTCAATCTTATGAGATCAGTAGCTAGTAGAAGTAGAGGAAGGGTAAATACAATGCAGGTGGATTGGTTTAATTCTGCTATAAATTCTCTCCAGCTTGAAGAAATACCTTTTAAAAGGAGAAGTTCACTTGGTCAAATATGCAAGATAATCCTCTGTTTGAAAAGCTTGATTGGTTCTTTGCTAATGGGGCTTGGATAGAAGCCTTTCCCAATGCTTCAGTTTACATTTTGGGTAAATCCACTTCGGATCATACTCCATGTGTTTTAAGAATTAATTCTAATATGCTTAAGGGGCATATTTTCAGATTTGAAAATCATTGGATAAATTGGCCATGCTTTAAAGATGTGGTTTCTTCAGTTTGGAATTCACCAAGAAGATAGGAAAATATAGTAAAAACAATTGTTGCTAAATTCAAAGCCCTATGCAAAGTGTTAAAGATTTGGAGTAAAAGTTTTCACCAAATAAACATTTGGATTGACAATTCCAATTTGGTATTATTTTTATTAGATGGTTGGGAAGAACAAGGATTCTAAGTTCAGTGAAGTTCAATTTTAGAGTCCTTCTCAAGTTGCATCTAAAAAATTTACTAAAAGCCAACAATGAATATTGGCGCCAAAGAGGGAAATATGGATGGGCCAAATTTGGGGATGAGAATACTCGGTTTTTTCATGCAGTAGCTTCTAAAAATTTTAGAAATAACTTTATTTCCTCTTTAAAGGATGATTCTGATAATACTATTGATTCTCATCAAGAAATGGCAATTCATTTGTGGACTTCCTTCAAAAATAAAATTGGATCCTCCAATTCTAATAACATCTGCTTTGATCTAGAAGAACTGATTCAAGACTTAAGGAGGGGCTTCTCACAACTTGAAAGCCCATTCATTACTGAAGAAATTGATCTTATTGTCCAGCTAATGTCTACTAATAAAAGTCCAAGACCTGATGGATTCAATGGACAATTTTACAAAACTTGTTGGGAGATCATTAAGTCTGACTTCTATAAACTATTTCAGAAATTTTTTGAAGGCTCAATAGAACTACGGAGATTGAATTCATCATGGATTATCCTTATTGCAAAGAAAGAAGAATCCTTGAATGTTAATGCTATTCGTCCCATTTCTTTTGTAAATAGTGCTATCAAAATGATTATGAAGCTTCTAGCATCTAGACTTCAAAGGAAAGTTAAGGAAACCATTCATAAAAATCAATATGGATTCATTCAGCATCGTTCAATACAAGATTTCTTAGTCTGGACATATGAATACATACATATTTGCAAATCTAAGAAATATCAAATAGTTCTATTAAAACTAGAGTTTGAGAAAGCTTTTGATACAATTGAACATGAAGCAATTTTGGCAGTCATGAGAGCTAGAGGCTTTGGTAATAAATGGTTAAATTGGATATCTCTAATTCTACAAATGGGATCCTCTAATATTCTTCTAAGTGGTGTTTCTACGAAAATAATCCATTGTCAAAGAGGAGTAAGACAGGGAGATCCTCTTTCGCCATTGTTTTTTGTGTTGGTGGCAGATTTACTTCAAGCATTTTAAATTCAGCCAAGATAAAGGGTTTATTGGAACTTCTCATACCGAACTACTCTTGTCAGGATTTTCCCATTATTTAGTATACTAATGACACTCTTATTATTCTAAGAGTCTTTTCTAAAGAAGTCTTTTTGTTAATAGCTCTTTTATAATTTTTTGCATCCTCAACTGGCCTGAAGGTTAACTTTGATAAGTCCTTTATGGTCCCAAATTTTTGTGATCAGGACACTTTGACAAATTTAGCAAGAATTCTTGGTTGTAAGCTGGCTATCCTTTCCTTTCACTTATCTAGGTTTGCCTTTGGGAATTTCTCGACCAAAAGTAAAAGATTTTGAAGGGATTATTAACAGAATTGAGAAAAGATTAACTGGATGGCATCTTTCATTTCTATCTTTAGGGGGAAGATTAACCCTTTTAAATTCAGTTTTATCCTCATTACGAATGTTTTTCATGAATACTCTAAAGATCTCAGAGACAATTATTATAAGGACAGATAAAATTAGAAGAGCTTTCTTATGGAAAGGACAATTAAGTCTCTTGCTATGGAGGAAATTGCTTAGTAGCATGGTCGAACGTTTGTAGACCTAAAAAGGAGGCAACACCAGGAGTAATGAATCTTAAAGCTCAAAATTTGGCCTTATTGTTGAAATTTTTATTTAAATTCTTCAACCAAAAGGATATACCTTGGACGAACTTTTTATGGGAGCATTATTATTCTAAAAACTTACTACAGTGGACCATTGCTAAAGGATCCTTTTGGTGGAAAGATGTATTGCCAAACTTAGCTTTCTTTCAAGGAGTATTCAAATGTTTTATTGGAAATGACCTTACTTGTAGCTTGTGGACAGATTTGGGGCATCGCAATGTCTTATCTCAAGAATGGGCTAAGCTTTATTCTTTTTCAAATCAGGAGATTTCTGTTGGAAATTTTTTGGAAAAGAAGATATATCTAACTTATTTATGCTTCCCCTTTCACTAATAGCACATCAACAATTTCTCCTTTTATCGCATTTGCATCAGAGGTTTCAACAAGAAAGGGGAGATAAAGATAGTTGGATATTTATTGGAATTCAAAAGATTGAATTTTTTACTAAGATGGTTTATAACTCTATTGTTGGTCATCTTGAAGATCATGCAATTTTCATTAAATGTTGGAAAAACAGTTGCCTTCTCAAACAAAAGATTTTCTTTTAGATCTTTCTGCATGAAAGATTGAATACAAGAGATTTACTCTTGAGGAAACATATCAATATGGATAGCCATGAATGTGTTTGTTGCCTCAATGGTGAATTGGAGACTCAAGATCATCTATTCTTTGATTGCTCTTTTGCCAAATCATGCTGGAGGTGTATTGGTATTATCTAGATTAATGATATATCTACTTTGGTTATGCTATTGAGAGGGAAAGCCCAAAATAAGAAAATTGAAGTATTTTATTGGGAAGTTATAATTTCTGCTTTATGGAACTTATGGAAATTCTAAAACAAGATTATATTTCAAAATCATTCCAGGACAATTGCAGATTGGTTGAAGAATCTCACTTATGATTTAGGATTATTATTATCCAGAGTTAATTTAGAAAAGAAGTCTTGTTTAAAAAGATGGATTAATCTTTTGTAATTTCCCTTTTATTTTCCGATTTGTAACTTTTATTATCTTCTTGATAATATTTATCTTGCAAGAGGGTTTTTCCTACTGTTTCTTTGTAAAAAACAAAAAAGGTTTCTAGATTGTAAAAGGAAAACACAAAAAAACATACAAACATCAGCTATTGCTAGACCTGAGCTATTTTTGTGCCGATCTGAATTTAGGTTGAGTAGGCAAAAAGTATAGACGCATCGTGTTGACTCGAGTTTGACCCAGCTCAGTTTAATCCAATAAGCATGTTGAGCCACTTAGGTTCAAACCAAGCTCAGGTGGGTTTAACCTAGACAATTCAAAAAATCTGGTCAGACAACTAGGCCAATTAAATTTTCAGGGTCTCAAGCCAGACATAGGAAGGCCTAGTGAGCTTGGCTCTAATATTAGGCCAGGCCAAGCCAAGCCCACTTGAGCCCCAAATTGTGCTCAGGTTTAGCTGTGACAACTAGATCTTGTGCCTTTTAGAAGACAAAGGCATAGTTTTGTTACTATCTCAATCATACAATCAAAATCAAGATGTTTTTATTGATATGGAAGAGAAATTGAGGTGTTTTCATCTTTCAAGAAATTCTAAAATTTTCACTTGTCTTAATCTAAAATGTTTGTTTCACAGAGAAATTTTTTCTAGGTGAATTTCTTTAATTTGCGAGCGTGCTAGTATACATACGTATACACATTCACGAGAGAATAAAAATACAAATATGACACAAGGAAACTTGCATTTCATTAATTCATGAAAATTTACAAAACTACAAGCCCCCTTGAGGGTTTATATTCCCTCGTATTTTGATTGCGCCTAGGAGATACACTTGATTCCAGAAAATTGTGTGATTCCTTGGTTCTCGGAGCCTCGTAAGGCATCCAATTAAATACATTTGCAAGTCTAAAGCTCGCAGAACACCTCCAATTAAGTTGCACTAATGGTCGTCATCTTCAAGTCTCGAATCTATTCTCCACGTGTGAACTACATATGCCGATGATTGTAAAATGCAGCACCATCATGTAGTGTGGCCTTCGCTTCATCGGTGCTTAGCCAAGGTGTTGTTCGGCCTCATCGTTCGTGAACAAAAAAGGATGCCTTTACCTTTTTGTTGCCTGGTATTAATGGTGTTTGATTTTTTCAGTCATGAATAGGATCGGTTTCCTTTGACTTGTCAATCCATAAACAAGATGCATCGATGATGAATTATGATAGCACCTTAGCCTCATAGGTCTTTGGCGATGCAATCGGGACATAGAGGCATAATGCTCATTGATGACTTTAAATCGTGCTCCCAAAAATGAAGTGTCATTAACTTGGCTACGGGACAAATCCAGCACACCATGCATATGACCTATTGATTGAAGGCTTTGGCTAAAAGCTGCTGAGTGTGTTTGATCAAGCCTTCCTCGCTTGGAGAGACTTTCGCAATCTAAGAGATGGAAAGCTTAGGTAAAGAAATAGAAGCACGATAGCCTCTTGATGCAATTTAATTTTGATAATTGCCTTTTGATGAGACATGTTTGGACCTGTGCACCCATTCGTTCTTTCTTTGCTTGCTAAAATGTTTTAGAGATTCAACCCCAGAAGACCTTGCAAAAGAAATATAGGGCGATGAATCATGCTCGTACCGCCACTAGAATTTTTTCATTTTGTCTACCAATAGGACAAATCTATTTTCTAAATTTAAATCGAATCATTGAGGAGTTTAAAATGAGGATGGATATCCAAAGGAAGATTTGGTCTGCAAAATTTTCAATTAATGGAGCAACCGTATTCTGTTTATCTGGAGAGGTAGAGGAGCTTAGGAATGTATTGTGTTGTTTGGGTATGATAGAGCTCCCCTACATAGAGAGTAATATTTAACACATCACCAACTGACTATTGGTTTCTTGCGTCGTCCTTACTTACTATCATAGATCTGGTATGGGATAGGCGGAGCCAAGTACCCTACTTGGAAACTTACCTCCATAATGGGTGCATTGCATATTGTGAGGTGGGAGTGTATTATCTAAGTGATTTTGAGTGAATATGTGAAACATTGCAGGTAATGTTAATGAAAGAGTGAATTGGGAGTGGCCTATGAGTGTACAAGGTAGAGTAGCAAAACTAGCTACAAAGGCAAAATAAATTAACCCCCATGCTAGGTGGAGGTTAAGCGTCCGGTCAGGCGATAAGCCTTGCCCTCTCAGTCAAGCCATGTACTTAAACCAGTGCAATGAAATTGTTGGCATGACGGCTGAGAGCTTTTGTGGGTAAAGATGTACACCTCTGTGACACGCCTGAAAGGGCCGCAATTAGTAATACCGCAAGCAAACGGTTTACATTGAGCGCATGAGAGTCGAATTCCATGAGAAACAAGCGTATTCTTCTCTTAGGTTAAAAAATTGCCGACTAAATCAATGCGAAGATCGGTTGTATGAGTTACAACTAAGATCTACAACTAAAATCTACTAAGCTAGGGTTTTGAATGCAGTAAAGTTGCAAAATATTAAAAATCTAGGGTATTAGAAAATAAAAATAGCAGATTAGGGTTTTAGAAATTGAGTGAAAACCTAGGGTTTCAGGAACTCCATAACCATCGGGCGTAATTCTAACAAAGGCCGGTGAATTGTAAATTAATTTCAAGCGTTTTCCAAGACAGATTACGTTGCCGGTACGGTCGCCAGTACAACGGTCAGAGGATCATTTCCACGGTTAAGTCTGGTGGGAGCCTCTCCTATTCAAGGTTTCCACAAAAGAACTCAAAAACTCCCCTAAGTTCTTGTCTAGGCTCAACTGTTACGTCTGCTGTCAAGGTGAGAAATTAGAGTTTAAAGGAAGAAAATGCGAGAATCTAAGTCACAAAGCTTGAAAACAAAGTCGAAGAAGAATTACGCCCTCTGGAATAGGTCATCTCTAACCCTAGAAGGGAATTACTCGCAAAAACCATAAAAATAGAGAAATAACAAGAATTAAATGAAAACTTACTTGATTGCATCAAATTTTGAAGTCTATCGTCCAAGCCGGCTTATAGAGACGAAAACTAGAATAAAATAGAGAGGGGGACTTGTCGACGATTGGGACGCTTGTCCTTAGTCGAACTTACGTAAATATTAAAGGAGAATGTGAAGCCAATCTAAGGTGAAGTTCAAGTAAATCTAGGTATCTATGTCAAAGGAAGAGAGGAATTTATACAGGTTCGGGCCCTCTGATGATGAGTAATAGCCCTATTTCCTGTTGGTATTTCACTATGTAAATTGAGGATTAGAAGAAGAGAATCAAGGATGTTCTAGGTAAACTAAGAACAATCTTGTACTCTTTAGCTTACAGTGTATTTTGATCTATTGTGTCTAACTCTAAAGGATTGTGTCTTGAATCTCTTGCTTGGTCTCGTTTTTCTTTCGATCTCTCCCGGCCATCCTCCTTTTATAGCTTGCTGCCAGTCATCGATTACGGGATTGAAGGGTCGCTGAGAGGCAGGCGTGCGCCGGCCATAACGTGCGATTACGTCCGGTCATGATTGCACTTTTACCTTGACGGTTACAAAGATCTTTAAAGAGTTGAAACACCCAGGCGGCGGTAGTGGTAAAATAGGCTCAACTACTATATATGATTGAATGAGGCTAATCATGTAGCTGTTGGATGTTTTAACTCTTTAGTAAGCAGGCATGGTCGTGTATTAACTATGACAGTATACGGCTATCTTTATGTCCTCCACTACCTAGGCGGCCATGGGAAAATATCTCCATGTCCTCGGTATTCGTGGGTATATGAGACTACGGTCTCTGCGACTTCGGTATTGTGGATATCTAAAGACTACAAACCCTCGACATCACAGAATGAGACCATGGAATGGGCTATGTCCAGAATATCTTAGGCTATTTTATTCTCTCTCTCTCTCAGGTACCTGAGACCATAGAGAGGTAAAAGTCTCATTTGGTAGCCCTTGCGACTATAGAATGATCAAAGGTTACTAACTCGGGTTATAATTCTCGTCAGCTAGCCCCCGAATTTGAAATAACAAGTTATGTACTTTGTCATTTTAAATTCTTTATCTTTTAAATTCAATTATATAAGCGATTCGACGTTTCACCTTCTGTTGCAAAAAGAAGTTTCTTTTTCCTATCGTGTGCCGTTTCATTTCCCAAGAAGAACTTTGGGGGCAATTTGATAAGCCATTATGAAGTCTTTTGCTACAACTCAAGACAAAACTTAAAATGCATTTTAAGAACTCGAGGCTTTGAGAACACGAACCATCGCCTCTGGGTTCTATAAATACTTAGCCTTTACGTTCTAGGATCTTCAAACTTTCACTGACAAATCTTAGAAATCCTTTTCATCTTCTAATTTTCTCTCTGTTCTTATGGCAAACCAAAACTCTAAACAACCCGTTGAGAGTGAGGAAGAGAATTTAACAATGGAAGACGATGTCTTGCAAGCGCTTCAAAAGTCACTTCAAGATCAATCTTCTTCAAGGAAGCGAGCAGGCGATGATATAGGATCCTCCAGTGGATCCTCATCGAAAAAAGTAATGAGGCCCGATGCATTAGCTGGAATTGTAGCTCAGGCTACACCGCCTTTTTTCCTATATCCTTCTGACTTTTCACTTTCTTCTCCTCACTTGCGGTATGTATTGATTACCTTTCTTAATTAAGTTTGGCATGCTTAATTAAGAATGATTTACTTAAAGTGGAAGTTGGATATGCAAGGGAGGTAGTACTTCTTCTGCACCAAACCCTTCAGTGGTCCAATCAGCATCTGCCCCCAAGGTAAGTATTTTTTTTACCTTTCTAAACCTTTATGTATACAACCTAGTTTAATTCCATAATTTTGTAGGAGGACAAAGCTTTGTGGGTTCTCAGCGAACAGCTTGCTGAGATCCAGATTCTTCTGAGGGAGAAGATTGCTTTTTGCAGAACTCTCCAAGAAGAAAAAGGGGAGATCGAAGAGTGGTCTATTAGGCGAGGACTTGACCTTGACTCTATGTGAAAGGTCGTTGAGCTCCTGAAGGCAAATTGTAACAGGGCTCATGAGGCTACAAGGTTGGCTCACATGGAGAGAGACCTCGCTCGAGAACAGAAGGACATCTCTAATGCAATTAGGGCCAGTTGTAGTCTCACAATAAAAGACATTATCGAAAAACTGAGGAACGTTGCTGATTCCCTTGAGGCAGCTTTGTTAATCCTACTAATGATAACTTGTCCCTCGGGGAACTTTGTATTCTTCTTTTGGATCATGCTGACTCGTTAGTTGCCAGTATCCCTTTTTTGTGTAAAGATTGTAAGAAACAAAGTTATTTTCTTTACCCTCAAGGTTTTAATGGATTAATAACTTGATTATGCATAGTCCATAATTATTTCTTAATATCCAATTCTATCTCTGCTATCAATCATGATTACAGGTAAATATCTCTGCGAGAAAAAATGATTGCAGATAAATATTTCTGCGACCATAACATTCACTAGTAGTATGTCACTATACTATAGCCATGGTCACTGCGACAATAGAAAATTGAGACCATAGAAGTCCCTGGTTATAGTATGAGTAACTAACATCTAGCCCTTGAATTCAAAACAAATATATTTTTTCGGATTTCAAAAACATTCATTTTCGTTTCGGATTCCAATAGGTCCCAAGAAGGACTTTGGGTGCGCCTATCAAATCCATCATGGGAAACACTTAATGCCAACGGAGGGTGCAAGAGCAACTTACAGTTTCCAAAATCTCAAAAACCCTCTTCTTGCAAACTTCGTTGCCTTACGCCGCAAAAAACCCTCTTCTTCCAAAACCCCTCATCTCTTGATTCTGACCAAATGGCATCTTGGAGCCGATCCACCTATTACGATAGTGAGAGTCTAGAGAATTTGGAGAAGGAAGAGATTCTGCCTTCGAGATAGTTGATTTCATGTCCCCCCACCTTGAAAGAAGAAACCCCAGTTGTGAAAGAGAATGAACTGGTGCTTTTTGAAGATTTCTTACGCTGTGGTTTTCGCCTTCCAGAAGCGAGTTATGTTGCATCTAGGCCCCTATTATTGTTGATTTTGATTATTGATGACATTAAGTGTTTTTGATCTAATCATGTCCTTGAGATATTTGTATGCAGAAACCTAAGAGCTATTTCGCCTAAGGTTGCAGCATTGCCAAAATTGCAAGCATAAGGTCAGCTAGAAGAAAGCCGTAGAGACCTAAGCTATCAGGAGGATTTGCAAGTCGCAAGCACAAGGTCGCGAGCCGAGGTCGAAAGCACAAGGTCGTAGTGTCGTCCGAGGTTGCAAGTCCAAGGTCGCAAGCGCAAGGTCGCCAAGAATGAAGCTACAAAAGACTTAAGAGTTTTTGTTGGGAAGACATGCAAGATGATCAAGATGAACCCGACGTGAAATAAATAAAACACAAGACACAAGGTACAAAGACGAAACGCAAATCGCAGATTAAAGATGCAAAGGACCTGAGGTAAGATTTGTTTTCAGTTTTACTGATCTTGGTGTTCTGGAGATTGATCGGTTTAGGAATTTGTTTTAGTTTTAACCGTACTATAAAGAGGGGTTGCAAGTCCTCTCTACATTTTCAGTATAAACCGAGAAATTACTAGGTCATTGCATATCATTCGTTTCGGTTGGATTTGATTTGGTTTTTTTTTAGTCAAGTTTTTGATAGCAGAATAGTTTTTGATTTTTCCAGAAAGATCTAGGCAGACTTGGATTTTGCTTCTGTTTACAAAAGATAGCCCTTTAAATTATCTTTCAAACAAGCTATCAAACACTTAGATCTGATTTCTGGATCAAAAGTTATGGATTTTTTTGACTGTTAGTTATTTGATTTTTCAGTTGAGTTTTTGATAACAGAAGAGGTTTTGCATTTTCTAGAAAGATCTAGGTAGAATTGCCTTTTGCTTCTCTTGATAAAACGATAGCCCTTTAAAATATCTTTCAAAATAGCTATCAAACACTTAAATTGGATTTCTGGATTAAAAGTTATAACTGTTTTTATCCACGCTGACTGTCAGTTTACTATGCTGACTGTCAGTTTGGATTGTTAGTTTTGTTAACTGACAGTTGTCCAGAGAGGTTGTTTTTTGAGCTGAAATTTTTTGAACTAAACTGACTGTCAGTTTGCATTTCGACCTTGAGCAGTTTCTTTTGTTTTTCTGTTTGAACTGGACATTTTTGTGGTCGAACTGACTGTCAGTTTAGGGTTTCAGTTTCCATATACGACCACAAACGGCTAGCTATTTTTTATCCGTAAATTTTGTCAATCGTTGTGTTTGAAACTGACTGTCAGTTTCCCAAACTGACTGTCAGTTTGTGCTGCTGATTTTCAGCTCGAGCTCCAACGGTTCTTTTGATTCTTGAGGCTATAAATAGAGGCTTTGAGTAGATTGAGCAGGTGTTTTATACACCAAGCAGCCCTCTTTTCTCTTATACACTTGAGCATTTGTTTTGGAGTTAAAATCTTGATTTTTTGATCAAGTTGTGAGCTTTTGAGATCCACCGAGTTTTCGTTCATATCATTTGCATACCTAGAGTTCTCTCGGTGCGTGTTGGAGATCTAGAAGAGACCTTGCTGCTCATTACTCTTGGTGAACGCCCTCACCTAGACGGTTTGGTGGCGTGGCCGTTGACCTCTCCTGTTCGGAGATTGTCGGAGAGGCTCGGCAAGTTTGTAAAAGGCATCGGTGCTCGCCTTTCAGGAGTGGACAAGGAGGAATCACTAGTGAGAAATATCCTTCGTGGATATTGAAGCAAGACTCAATTCACTTGAGTGTTTCAACGAGGATTAGGGGAGACCGGGCGAGTCTCCAAGACATCGGGAAAAGTCTTGTGTTCGTTCTCTCTAACTTATCCTTTTAATATATTGAATTGCTTTTGGTTCTTCTCGTTGCAAAAATTGTTCTTTTATTGAAAAGATTTTTAGCCTCCTATTCACCCCCCTCTAGTCGGCATCCTTTGATCGTACACGTGGTATCAGAGCAAGGTCTCTCATTTATGGGCTTTACCGCTTAGAGAGAAAGGTTGGACTCGGTAGAGGATTTTGATTTGATTGCTCCTCACTTTGATGGCTCACATTACTTTCGTTGGAAGATTATTATGAGCACTTATTTTGAGGCATTGAGTTTGGATTTATGGAGCTTAGTGGAGAAGGGTGTGACTTATCCGTTGATTTCGGATAAAGATATTCTCCTCTTAAATACAAAGGCTAAAGATGTGCTTCTTAGATCCCTTAGCCATGATGTGCTTGAACTAGTGAGTGATCGTTCGATAGCTCACGATGTTTGGACCACCCTTGAGTCTATCTTTGAGGGCACATCTAGCTTTGAGCATGCTAAGGTGCGCTTCTTGATGCAACACTATGAGGCATTTGTGATGTTGGAGCATGATACACTCTCCACCATATATGATCGCTTGATCAACATCACAAATGAGCTTAAAGCCCATGGCGCTAATATTTCCAATCTAGACATTTGTAGGAAATTGCTTAAGGTGTTATCGGAGGATCGCTACGGAGACTTCATTACCACTCTTGCAAACGGTGACCTCTCCGACACTTCACCGAGTGAGCTCATTGACATGCTTATGTTAAATGAGGCTATGTCCAAGGAGAAGGACATACATTCCACCTCCGAGCATATTAAGAATGATGATTTCATTGTGAAGGATCGGGAACTTTCTAGAAAGCTCAAAGATGTCATCGACTTGATTCGCCTAAGAAATACAAAGGTGAACTCTTGCAAGAAGAGCTCGAAGAAAGCTAGAGAGAAAGCGTCAAGATCAAATTCTTCATCTCACAACAAATCTATATGCCTTATGGCATGTGACTCAATGGTATCAAATACTAACTTCTCTAATGATGAGCTTATGAATATGATTGTAGAGTTAAATGACTTTCTTGGCAATATGAATAAAAGTGTTTGCACTTTAAAGAATAATTTCTCATCCTTGAAAGTGGAATTTCAAGAGTTGAAAAGTTCTTATGATTCTTTGCTTGCCAAGGAAGCTATTAGCTCCACAATTACTTCAGATGATAGAGTTTCTTGTGACTTGCTTATTGATCTATCCTTAGAGTCACATACTTCCACTTCACATGCTAGCACCTCTTGTAATGATTTAAGTGTTAATTCATGTTTAGACTCAAATGCTAGTTTTGTGGACACTAGTACTTCATGTGATAATTTGTCTATTGATTCATTTATTGATTCACATGCTTGTACGGTTGATACTAGTAACTCATACCATGTTTTATCTAGTGACTCATCTTTATGCCATGGTGTTAGTACTAATTGCTCCTCTTTTGATATGACTAGCTCATCTAGTGATTCTATTATTATACCTTCTAGTTCATCTACTTGTGATGATATACCGACATGTTCTCATTCGCATCATGCTTCATGTGTTAACACGGTATCATCTCATGTACATAAAATTGAAAATGATGAACTTAAACTAAAATAAATAGATTGAGTCATGACTCTACTAGATATCATATGAGTAGTGCTATGCTTGTTAAACCCCCTTTAGATCATAGATATTCATTTAAAAAGGGGAAATTAAATCATGCTCACTCATCTAGTAAGAGGTATCGCATATTTCATCGCATTCATACCATTTCATTTGTAAAGCCCTCTCAAACTTCATGTTCCGCATGTCACTTAATAGGGAAACATTCGCATGAGTGTGTATCTAACCCTTTAAGAGTTGGTTCTTTTGACTTTTATTTGATTTCTTGTTCTAGAAGGCATTTAATTGCAAAACTTGTTGATTTCCATTTTCAAAAACCTAAAGATAGAGCCATTTGGGTACCAAAAGACTTATACGACAAGGGTAGAGGGCCTCGTATGGTTTGGGTACCAAAAGAGGCTTGACTCTTGATTGGAAAATCCTTTTTGGAAAATTATTTTTGCAAAATTTATGCATTGAAATTCATTTTTGCAAATTTTCATTTCAATTGGATTTGATTTGAGCAACTTTTGATTTTTCACAAATCAAATCTGAAATCTGCATCTTCGGACTTGTGGTTTTTGACTGATTATTCATTTTTTTATCTCTTAATTGGTTGTCTATTTGAAGAAAGTTTATACATGATATTTTCTTTGATTGGTCTTTACTTTTAATTCATTTCAAAAATTTTGGAAGTCATTTGCGTGGTTTTTCAGGTGCCTTTACATGTGAAAATTATTTTCCTAAAACCTGAAATCTGAAACTTTCAATCTGGTCAACATTTGTCTTTTTCATATCTTGTTGTTGGCTCTGATTTTGGCTTCACTGTAAAAGGCTAACTTGTTCCTCATTATATCATTTAACTCCAGAATTTATTTTTGGAACTTATGAAGACACAGTGTTTAAGAAAATTTTCAGTCAAATTGGATGTCAGTCTTTTATTTCTTTCAAAAATTTGTGATTTTGGATTTCGTTGCGCATTTTACCCTAAAGAAGTTTTAGTTAAAAGTTTAAAAGATAATTTTTTGATTTTTAAAGGCTTTTGTTTTGGAAATCTTTATCTGGTTGATTTTAATTTAAAAGATGCATCTCTTTCAATATGTCTTGTCTCTCAAACCTCAAAAGAGTGGCTATGGCATAGAAGACTCGCACATGTTGGGATGCATCAACTGAAAAAGCTTTTAAAACGTGATTTGGTTGTTGGCTTAAAAGATGTGAATTTTGAAAAGGATAAACCTTGTAGCTTCTGTCAAGCTGGCAAGCAAGTAGCTACTTCACATCCGATTAAGCGCGTTCTTTCAACTTGCAAACCTTTGGAACTGCTGTACATGGATTTATTTGGACCTTCTGAGTTCCAAAGTATCAGGGGTAACAACTATGGTTCTGTTATTGTTGATGATTTTACTCGATACACTTGAGTCTTCTTTATTTCTCAAAAATCTGAAACCCCCAATGTTTTCAAAAGTTTTGCAAAACGTGTTTCCACTGAATTTGAACTTTCCATCAAGAAAATCTGTAGTGATCATGGTGGAGAATTCGTTAATTCAACCTTATTTGATTTCTGTGACTCGCTTGGAATTAAACACGAATTTTCTACTTCTTACACTCCACAGCAAAATGGAGTTGTAGAAAGGAAAAATTGAACATTATTAGAAATGGCAAGAACAATGCTAAGTGAGTATGATACGCCTACTCGCTTTTGGGTTGAAGCCGTGCATACAGCTTGCCATTCTATTAATCGACTTTATTTGCATCCTCTTCTGAATTTATCGCCTTATGAGCTTCTTATTGGGCGTAAGCCAAACATTTCTTATTTTTGAGTTTTTGGTTGCAAATGCTACATTCCTAAGAAAAGAAATTTTGGTGGTAAATTTCAAAGAAGAATAGATGAATGCTTTCTAGTCGGATACTCCACCACTAGCAAAACTTATCGTGTTTTTAATAAAAATACTAGCTGTATTGAAGAATCATGCGATATAGAATTCGATGAAACTAATGGCTCGCAAAAGGAGCAAGTCTCTTGTGAAGTTTCAGGTGAAGATCTTCAAGAAGCCATGAAGAACATTACAATTGGAGACATCAAACCAAGAGAAGATGTTCAAGAAGATGATGAAAATATTGAGAATGATGATCAACATGCATCATCATCTCATATTGATCCACCAGAACCAGATCAAGAAGAAGTAGCACAAGATGAAGCACCAAGGCAACATCAAACGATCACCAAGGATCATCCTCTAGATCAAATACTGGGTGATGTCAGTAAGGGTGTTCAAACTCGCTCTCGTATCGCTTCGTTTTGTGAACATCATTCTTTTGTATCTTCTCTAGAACCTAAACATGTAAATGAAGATCTAAATGATCCTGATTGGGTTAATGCCATGCATGATGAACTAAACAATTTTTCTAGAAATGAAGTTTGGACTTTAGTAGAAAGACCCAAGGATCATAATGTAATTGAAACAAAATGGGTTTTCAGAAATAAGCAAGATGAAAATGGTGTAGTTGTTAGAAACAAAGCTCGTCTTGTTGCACAAGGTTTTACTCAAGTCGAAGGTTTAGACTTTGGTGAAACTTTTGCACCTGTGGCAAGAATTGAAGCTATTCATATACTTCTTGCTTATGCATCTAGCTTTAATATTAAGTTATTTCAAATGGATGTAAAAAGTGTATTTTTGAATGGTGAAATTTCTGAACTTGTCTTTGTTAAACAACCTCCTGGTTTTGAAGATTCAAAATTTCCAAACCATGTGTTTAAATTATCTAAAGCTCTCTATGGTCTCAAACAAGCTCCTCGAGCTTGGTATGAGCGACTTAGAGACTTTCTTTTATCAAAAGGTTTTAAAATTGGGAAGATTGATACAACTCTTTTTACTAAAAAGATTGACAAAGATTTGTTCATTTGTCAGATATATGTTGATGATATTATCTTTGGATCTACTAATGAACATTTTTGTCATGAGTTTGGAGAGATGATGTCTAGGGAATTCGAGATGTCAATGATCGATGAGCTAAGTTTCTTCCTTGGCCTTCAAATCAAGCAACTCAAGAACGGTACGTTCGTGAGTCAAACAAAGTATGTGAAGGACTTGCTCAAACGCTTTGGGATGGAAGACGCTAAGGCAATCAAAACCCCATGGCTACAAATGGACATCTGGATATGGACAACAATGGCAAATTGGTTGAATCTAAACTTTATAGGTCTATAATTGGTAGCTTGTTATATCTTACTGCATCTAGGCCTGATATCATGTTTAGTGTCTGCTTATGTGCTAGATTTCAGTCAGATCCTAAGGAATGTCATTTAATTGCTATTAAAAGAATCCTTAGATATTTGAAATGCGATCCCAACCTAGGTCTTTGGTATCCGAAAGATGCAAATTTTGAATTAATTGGATATTCGGATTCTGATTATGCTGGGTGTAAGATTGATAGAAAAAGTACATCTGGTAGCTGTCAGCTGTTGGGGAGATCTTTAGTATCGTGGTCATCTAGGAACAGGATTCCATAGCTCTCTCCACCGCTGAAACGGAATATGTGTCTGCAGGTAGTTGTTGTGCTCAAATTTTATGGATGAAGCAGACATTTCTGGATTATGGGATTAAATTTAAAAAAGTTCCACTTTTGTGTGATAATGAAAGTGCCATTAAAATTGCTAATAATCCTGTTCAACATTCTGGAACTAAACATATTGAAATACGACACCATTTTATAATAGATCATGTGGCAAAAGGAGATATTGATGTGAGTTATATCAGAACTGAATTGCAACTAGCAGATATTTTCACCAAACCCTTAGAGGACTCAAGATTTTGCTTTCTACGAGATGAACTGAACATTATTGATATATCTAATGCTAGTTGATCTAAGATAAATATCTGTTTTTCCTGTCCTCCAGCCTTTTTGTGCTTGATGACAAAGGGGGAGAGATTATTGAGTTTCTTGCTTCATTAAAGACATTGTTTATGCTTGGGAGAGAGATTGGGGAGAAAGATTCTTGAGATATTTCATGATCTATCATTATAGATTCATCATTTGGATTCACTCTCAAATCTCAAATGACTCATATGGGTATTTATATATGCATGCATTTAGGGGGAGTTCCTGAATATCTGTTAATTATGCATGTATTTAAGGGGAGTCATTTGAGATTATTAATTTAAACACTTGTTATCATCAATCATCAAAAAGGGGGAGATTGTTGCATCTAGACCCCTATTATTGTTGATTTTGATTATTGATGACATCAAGTGTTTTTGATCTAATCATGTCCTTGATATATTTGTATGCAGAAACCTAAGAGCTATTTCGCCTAAGGTTGTAGCATTGCCAAAATCGCAAGCATAAGGTCGGCTAGAAGAAAGCCGCAGAGACCTAAGCTATCTGGAGGATCTGCAAGTCGCAAGCACAAGGTCGCGAGCCGAGGTTGAAAGCACAAGGTCGTAGTGTCGTTCGAGGTTGCAAGTCCAAGGTCGCAAGCGCAAGGTCGCCAAGAATGAAGCTACAAAAGACTTAAGAGTTTTTGTTGGGAAGACATGTAAGATGATCAAGATGAACCTGACGTGAAATAAATAAAACACAAGACACAAGGTACAAAGATGAAACGCAAATCGCAGATTGAAGATGCAAAGGACCTGAGGTAAGATTTGTTTTCAGTTTTACCGATCTCGGTGTTTTGGAGATTGATCGGTTTAGGAATTTGTTTTAGTTTTAATCGTACTATAAAGAGGGGTTGCAAGTCCTCTCTACATTTTCAGCATAAACTGGGAAACTACTAGGTCATTGCATATCATTCGTTTCGGTTGGATTTGATTTGGTTTTTTCAGTCAAGTTTTTGATAGCAGAAGAGTTTTTGATTTTTCCAGAAAGATGTAGGTAGACCTGTATTTTTCTTCTGTTTACAAAAAGATAGCCCTTTAAATTATCTTTCAAACAAGCTATCAAACACTTAGATCGGATTTCTGGATCAAAAGTTATGGAGTTTTTTTGACTGTTAGTTATTTGATTTTTCAGTTGAGTTTTTGACAGCAGAAGAGGTTTTGCATTTTCCATAAAGATCTAGGCAGATCTGCCTTTTTTTTATGTTTACAAAACGATAGCCCTTAAAATATCTTTCAAAAGAGCTATCAAACACTTAAATCGGATTTCTGGATTAAAAGTTATAACTATTTTTATCCATGATGACTGTCAGTTTGGATTGTCTGTTTTGTTAACTGACAGTTGTCCAGAGAGGTTGTTTTTTGTGATGAAATTTTTTGAACTAAACTGAGTGTCAGTTTGCATTTTGACCTCGAGCAGTTTGTTTTGTTTTTCTGTTTGAACTGGACATTTTTGTGGTCGAACTGACTGTCAGTTTGTGAAACTGACTGTCAGTTTGGGGTTTCAGTTTCCATATACGATCACAAACGGCTAGCTATTCTTTATCCGTAAATTTTGTCAACCGTTGTGTTTGAAACTGACTATCAGTTTCCCAAACTGACTGTCAGTTTGTGCTGCTGATTTTCAGCTCAAGCTCCAACGGTTCTTTTGATTCTTGAGGCTATAAATAGAGGCTTTGAGCAGATGTTTTATACACCAAGCAGCCCTCTTTTCTCTTATATACTTGAGCATTTGTTTTGGAGTTAAAATCTTGATCTTTTGATCAAGTTGTGAGCTTTTGAGATCCACCGAGTTTTCGTTCATATCATTTGCATACCTAGAGTTCTCTCGGTGCGTGTTGGAGGTCTAGAAGAGACCTTGCTGCTCATTACTCTTGGTGAACGCCCTCACCTAAACGATTTGGTGGCATGGCCGTTGACCTCTCCTGTTAGGAGATTGTCGGAGAGGCTCGGCAGGTTTGTAAGAGGCATCGGTGCTCGCCTTTCCGGAGTGGACAAGGAGCAACCACTAGTGAGAAATATCCTTCGTGGATATTGAAGCAAGACTCAATTCACTTGAGTGCTTCAACGATGATTAGGGGAGACTGGGCGAGTCTCCGAGACCTCGAGAAAAATCTTGTGTTCGTTCTCTCTAACTTATCCTTTTAATATATTGAATTGCTTTTGGTTCTTCTCGTTGCAAAAATTGTTCTTTTATTGAAAAGATTTTTAGTCTCCTATTTACCCCCCTCTAGTCGGCATCCTTTGATCCTACAAATTCTTCCTCAGCGTTCTCAACCATTTTGGGTTAGAACTGGTAAATATTCATCCTAACTCTGTGTTGAGTTTGGCCATTTTCCAACACTTTTGCGAGGCTTTTGTTGGAGTTTTGCCTAGCATCTCTCTTTTCCGCTGTTTCTATTTTCTGGTGTGGTCAAAAAGTGCAAATGCTACTAGATGTGTTTACTTTCGCCTGAGGAAGAAGAAAGATTATCCAGTAGTTCCCCTTCGTGATTCTATCCACGGCTGGAATCAACGATGGTTCTATTGTGAGGCTCCTGAGGAAATCAGTCTCTGGTTTGAAAATCGTTGGCCAGAGAAAAGCAACGAAAAAGACTCTACTCCTGACCTTGATGAAGAGTTGTAGAGACCGCCCACGTAATTCAATATCTTGCTCATGAAGGCTTAACAGCTCGGGATGTGATTCAGGATTTTTTTTAAAAACCGGATTAGTCCATTGAAGAGAAGGGTGCACCCTGCCTGGGAGGTGCGCTCTATGCAAGATGGGACCTTGGAGTATAATCAAGGTAAAAACCCTTTCTTGTAGATTGGTATGTTTAAAATCTTCAATCTGTTTTGTGCTTATTATACTTCCCAACCAAGTTTGCTTACTTCTGAGGTCGACAAGAGAACAAATGCCCTTTTGAAGCTTTTTAACGCGACCTCAGAAGGTGAGATGAATGAACCAAGACCGCGGAGCTTGGTCTGTGGCAGCTACGAACTATTACAAGAACGATGAAAGGCAAAATCTCTTTTAGGAAAACTTGTACATGTTTTCCTTTTTGAACAATAATAATCGAAGAAATTCATTTCGATGTGTATAGTTGCTCTTGGGCCAAATAATTGGAACAAAGGGGACCATGGACGATATTGGGACTTTTGGGGGTCCTTCATCAAAGAAACTGAAGAGAACTCCTTCCAAAGGGAAAGGTCAATCTTCATCCATGGTGAAGACTTCAGCTCCCAGCAATCTTAGAAAGGCTGCTAGGGCAACTTCATCTAAGGCCGTTAAACCTAGTTTAGCGGTCAAAATGGTAAAATTATTTAGCCTTCGCCTTTCTCCAGGTACAATTGGAAATTATCCCTTGATTGTACAAGGAGAAGGAAGCGAGGAGGAGGAAGATGAGACTCCCCTCATTCTGTGGAGAAAAAGGTCCACAGAAGTTGTGAAGAAAACTTCTAAGAAGATGTTTTCTTCACTATTGCCTTCCACAAGTGGGGAAATGAGGTCCTTGGGACTCAGTTTTAGGTAACAAGTAATTACCTTTCTAGCTGCATTTCAATACATCTTAGCTAGTCATAACCTATACAATCACTAATGAATGTACAGGTCGAGCCCAACCCCTATAGAATCTGTTTCAATAGAAGATGTTGAAACAACTGCTACAGAGGGGAATATAGCCTGTGCAACGACACCTGAAGCACTAAATGCTGCTATTCCATCTATTATTCCTAGAGCTACCATTGACATGGTAATTCAAGACATTTATTCGAAACCTGTCAATGATGAAGAAGCTGATGTCACAGTTGCGACCTTGACCATGGCGAAAAACGAACAAACTAGAACTTCTGCTCCCCCTCTGGTTGAAGAAAACATTCCTTCCCCTCATCACAGAGAGGAGGATATCGAACCAGTGATTCAAAACGCTGATATTTTGCTACTTGTTCGAGAAGTGAATTTACAGATTACTGAATAGGTGCGAGATGATTTGAGATTTGAATTTTCTCTGGAAGATCTCATCGAGGTAAATAAGGTCTTTACCAAGTATGTTTTATTGTTTTCTCTTAGCAATATATTCATATGTTTATTTCCTTGTAGAACTTTGCTCGCCATTCGACCTTGGTAAACACATTGATTGATCATTTCAAGGTCGTGCAAGCTAGATGTAACCAACTAGAGCAGTAAGTAACTTGCTCTAATCCTAGTCCTTTTGTAAGTTGGAATAACATTTTCTCATTATCGTAGGGAAAACTCTGCTTTGAAGAATGAGGTTGCTAGGGAGAGCTCCGAGAAGGAGACAACTATAGCAAAAGTTCTAGAGGAAAACAGCAAAAACCTTGCTGAAACTTTGTCATCCTTGGAAGAAAATAAAAGCTCATATGATACTCTCCAAAGGGAAAAAGAAAATCTACAAATTGATTTAGATCGTAAGTGCGTTCTCGCAGAACTAGTCATTGCGTTTTATGAATTGATCAAATCATTTTTATTTTTTCTTGTATCCAGGTCAAAGTGAAAGAAACTTTGAATTGGCCAGAGAGAAAAAGAAGTTTGAAGAGAAATGTATCCGGCAAGGACACAATCTCGAAAAGCTTCATAATCTTAATCAAAGGATAATGGAGAGGGCCAATAATGCTGCAAAAATTGCTGAAGAAGAAAAGAATAATCTGGAAAAGATCATCAAGAACTGCAGTACCATTGAAAAGGCCACTCTCGAGAAGTTGAAAGAAGTCGCGGACTCAGTCGAGGCAACAATGATTGATCTTGAGAAGGATAATCTAGATCTCGAAGAATCCTGTGCCTTGGTCACAGCTCATGCTGATTCTCTGGTCAATAATATCCCAGAGTTTGCAAAGAGGTACAAGGAAACAGTTAGGACTGATGTTGGTATTGTTGCCTCTTCTATCTTGTGCAAACTAAGGCATCACCATAGTCCGAATTTAGATCTGAACTCAATGGCAGAAGATGTTATTTTTGAGAATGAAGATCAGATGAGTGCGACCATAGCTGAGGTTAAGCCCATAGTTGAAAAACTATTAGAGAACCTCAAGCTTACATAAAGCTTTCTTCTCATTGTAAATATTTGCTTTGACAATAGAAAAAATAAGTCCTTTGATGTTTCAAATTATTTATAACCTGCAAACAGACATATCTAATAGAAAATGCAAATGCATGATTTTGATAAAATTTTAAAACCATAAAAACATACTTCAATTTCATTTGAATGTATAGTTATATTCTCCTAACCCCCTCCTGAGATTACCAATACTGAGAATACAATATAGTAATTTCAGGATAATAAACATTTACATCGAGTTTCTTATGTGTTGAGAAACAGCTTAAAAAGAAAAACCTCAGCTAGAGTTTATTATGAAAACGCAAGAATAAACAGCTCAAAGTAAATGCTCAAGCTTTTTGCGAACTAACAGCCACCTGAATGATCAGAAATATACTAGTAAGTCTTGTATGCGTTAAGAAATGGCTTATTTAGAGATGTCTTATCTAGATGCGACCATGAGATCGGTTAGCGAATCCACTTTAAACACTTTACTGAGATGATTATTTGCTATCAGTCCTCAAGTTCAACTTGAAGAAAAACAAAGGACAAAAAATGAGAACACAATCATAACATAGAATGAAAGAGATATTTTATTATTGAAGAAAACAATTGAACAGGGAAATGGTAATGAGAAAACTTACACATAAAACTTGCGCAATTGATCTATATTCCATGAATTGGATAAGATCCTTCCATTATCCATAACTAATCGAGTTGATCCTGTCGCGGAATTGAGACCACAGTATAAGGACCTTCCCACTGAGGGGAGAACTTGTTGCGATTAGACTGATTTTGAAATTTTCTTCAAACCAAGTCGCCCACATGAAGACTACGTGGTCGCACCTTTCTACTATGATATTTATGCAAAGCTTGTAAATATGCAGCAGACCTAATCAACACTCGATTACGCTTCTCTTTGAGATGAGAAAGTTCATCTTCCCGATTATCCCTTTGATTACCAACATCTAAGTGATTTATGCGAGCGGAACCAAGTTGAATTTCAACTGGTAAGACAGCTTCTGCACCAAAAACCAGTTGGAAAGGTGTTTCACCTGTAGCTCGACTAGACGTGGTACTTAATGCCCATAAAACTAAGTATAGTTATCTACCTAAGCTCCCGAGCGTAACTTAAGGTGATCAAAAACACGTTTCTTGACACCTTGTATTATTTGCCCATTGGCACGTTCTACTGCACCATTGCTTTGTGGATGAGCAACGGATGAGAAACAAACTTTGGTCCCAATGTCATTGCAATAGTCTAAGAAAAGACTGCTGACAAATTGTGAACCATTGTCGGCGATGAGATGACTTGGAACTCCAAATCGTGTCACTATATTCTTATGAAAGAACTTCTTTGCAACAGCAGCAGTAATATTGCAGACTGGCTCAACTTCAATCCACTTAGTGAATGTATCAATGGCTACGAATAAAAACTTGTACCCATTGATTGCTTGAGGCATTGGTCCTACAATATCTATCCCCAAACAGCAAATGGCCATGTTAAAGGGATAACTTGCAAAGCATATGCCGGCTGATGAACTTGCCAAGCATGAAATTGACACTAGGGACATGTCTTGACCAATTGCATAGCATCATTAAGTGCCGTAGGCCAGTAATAACCCTGTTGAAAAGCTTTTCCGACCAGTGTTCGATAAGAAGCATGTGTTCCACATATGCCTCCATGTATTTCTTTGAGAAGGTATTTTCCATCTTCTTAAGAAATACAATGCATAAGTACACCTTAAGTTCCTTTATGATATAAGGTATCTTCAATAAGTCTGTACATGCGTGCTTTTCTAACTATCCAATCACTGTCGGTTTCATCCTCAAGCAAGGTCTCATTCACAAGATAGATCCTCAATGGATGAATCCAATCTGCTTCTTGCTCTAAGGTCACGACATTAGTCATCGGTTCTAGCCTCTCTTTGATAGAAGGGGATTTTAAGTGTTCAACGAACACTCCTGCCGGAGCGGATGTACGTGAGGACCCAATTTTTGACAATTGGTCTATGAGAATATTGTCTCTTCGCAGAACAAATTGGACTTTGAAATTACTGAAATATTTCTCCAATTTCCTCACCTCGTCCAGTAATGACCCATTGTCTCATCGGAGATGCTGTACTCCTTGTTTACCTGGTTTACGACTAGCTGTGAGTCCCCCCTCACCACTAATCGACGGACTCCAAGGTATTTGGCTGTTCGAATCCCAGCAAGAAGACCTTCAAACTCTGTTGCATTATTGGTAGCAGTAACGTGTAATTGCATGACATACCAGAGTTTATCACCATGAGGTGTTATTAAGACTACGCCAACCCCCGAGTGTTGATAACTATGAGAACCATCAAAATACATCATCCAATAGTCGGAAGTATCCAAATCCATTGTTTCTTATTCTTGTGGTTCAGGATTAGGTCATTCGACAACGAAATCTGCAAGGACTTGGGATTTGACTGCTACTCGAGCAATGAAACGGAGATCGAATGCTCCAAGTTCAACCGCTCATTTTGCAACTTGACCAGAAACTTCTGGATTCCAGAGGATATCTCCTAAAGGAAAAGACGATGGCACGAAAATCGTGTGCGTTTGAAAGTAATGTCGAAGCTTTCTAGAAGCCATTAAAAGAGCATACAGTAGCTTTTGGACTTCAAGGTAATGCTCCTTCGATCCGTTAAGCACTTCACTTACGTAATAGACTGGTCGTTGCACTCCCTCCCGTTCTGTGATCAGGACTGAGCTGACCGCATGTGGAGTAGAAGCCAAATAGATGAGTAAAGATTCTCCCTTTTTAGGGGAAACCAACACCGGAGCACTGGAGAGGTATGCCTTAACATTTGAAAAGCTTTTTTGGCTTCATCCAACCATCGAAAGCCATTGTTCTTGCGTAATACCTTAAATAAAGGTAATCCACGTTCACCTAATCTCAAGATGAAATGACTTAAAGCCTCCATTCGACTAGTTAGACTTTGCACTTCCTTCGTGGTTGAAGGGGGTCGCATTTGCTCAATGGCCTAATTTTTTTGGGATTAACCTCAATGCCTCTTGAACAAACAAGGAAACCTAAAAACTTGCCCGAAGAAACCCCAAAAGAGCACTTTTCAGGATTCAACTTTATTCCATGCTTATTCAAATTACAAAAAGTTTCAGAAAGATCATCTATATGACTAGAACTTTTAAAACTCTTTACAACCAATTCATCAACATAAGCTTCTAAATTACGCCCTAATTGAGAAAGAAAGGTCTTTTGCATCAGGCGCTGATATGTGGAACCAGCATTCTTGAGCCCAAATGGAATTCTGATGTAGCAGTAAGTACCAAATGGGGTGATGAAGGCAGTCTTCTCTTCATCTTCTTCTGGCATGCTAATCTGATGGTAGCCTGAGTAAGCGTCCAGGAAGCTCATTATTTCACAACCCGCTGTGGAATCAATCAACTGATCGATGTAGGGAAGAGGAAAGTCATCCTTCGGGACATTGTTCAAACTGGTGTAATTGACACACATGCGCCACTTACCGTTTGATTTCAGGACCATGACAGGATTCGTGAGCCATTCTGGGTGGTCGACCTCGTGAATGAAACCAGCCTACTGGAGTTTACTTAACTTCGAACGGATAGCTTCTTGCCAATTAGGAGCAAAATGTCTGAGTTTTTGCTTTATTGGTTGTGTCGACGATTCGGACTTGGGGTCCTTAGTCGAACTTATGCAGAATTTGTGAGTTGTGAGACCTTTAAGGGTGTCCCTCCGGGAAGGGATGATGAGCCAAAGTCGGTTGGAACACAGAGAGATTTATACAGGTTCGGGCCCTCGATGGTGGGAATAATAGCCCTGCGTCCTGTTGTGATTTCACTATGTGTAGGGAAAAAAGTTACAAAGTTGTGGAAAAGATCATCACAGGAGAAAATCTTTTCCGTGTGATTATGTAAAACACGACTAAACTATCCTATGGGAGCTTGTCGATGTTGATCTATTCCTGATGTGTCATATCTCTTCGTCTGGTGCAATTGCTCACCCATTTATACTGGTCGAAAGGGTGCCAATGCACAACGGCTTCAAACGGTTGCTCGGATGCAGTTTTGGCAACTGCACTTAACTTCCACGCAGGCTTAACACGTGCAATTAAGGAATAACCGCACATATTAACCTCCTGGCAGTTGTCTCCATGCGTGGAGGAATCTTCGGGATACTCAGGATATGCTTGTTGAGTAACCCCGAGGCACCCTGGTCGAGAGTAATCCATGACCTTCTGATCGCGCATCATCTGTGATCTCCTGTCCGCGCACTACCTACGGGCTTCTGACCGCACACTGTCTATGGACCGATCGCACAAAGCCTGCGACCATGTGTCCGCGCTTCTCAGGCTATGTGAGATCGCATCAACGGACACCTACTTGCTTTGAATCTTCCTTGAACCAGATGTGTATTTATTCTGAACTAGCTCGAGTAACAATCCTCATCAGCTATCCCCCAAATTTGAAGAAAACAAAGGGACATATTTACTTCAAATTTAAACCTTACATCGGATAAGTGACCCGATGCTTCAACTCCTCCACTTAGTGGCGCACTAAGTGTGGCGGTTTATTTCTCGAGACAGACTCTGGCTTGTATTTGACAAGTAATGATGGCGCCGTGGAATTGTCTTTTAACCCGAGATAAAACTGTAAATATTTTAAGAGCTTGAGGCATTTGAAAAACGAACCGTCACCCCTGGGGGCTATAAATGCCGAAGCCTCTTAGCCTAAAACTTCACAAGCTTTTTCCCGGCTAAGTCTTTTCCACAGCCACCCTTTCCCTCTCTTCTGTTTCCACCTCAATGGCAGATCACAGCCCAAAAAACATCATCGAGATTGAAAGTGACGAAGAGGAAGTGGCGCTTGAATTCGACCAGGATTTCCAGAAGGTAAGTCTTCTCCAGATGCCCTGGTTCAAGTTGCCATCTTATGCTCTGATCGTTTCGAAAATGCTTTCTGGAAACTCACAGATGACCGAAGATCTGGCTCCTCCAGGGAAGAAACCCAAGGTTGACGAGGGATCTTCCAGTGGCACAAGGGTTAGGGATGCATCATTGCTCTCTCTTCCTTTGGCCCCTATAGTCCTTCCTGTCCATGCAGCTCAACAGGTCGAACCTTCATCTCCACCTTTGGAGGTCCATAACAATCCTTCAAAGCCTTCTTCTCAACTTTCCTCATTGCGGTCGAGTGATCCACAGCTTTTGTTGGGTGATGGATTTTCTGGTGGGAAGATTGCATTCCCGCGACTAGATAATCCTCAGCTTGTGTTGGGGAAGCAATCTTCTCATGGGAAAGTTGCACTCCCACGACCTGACAGTTTCCGACTTTTGTCGGATGATCTACTTTCTAGGGGAAATACTTCATCCTCTCACTTGTAAGGATTGGTAATTATTTTCATCTCCTTTGCTGGTCATTTTAACTTATAAAACTGACCCATGCAAATGCAGGAGATCAAAATTGTCGGAGCTCCTAGCGACCAGCCAGCTGAGGTCCAACCTCTTTCCTTCGAACAGACTCTCCAGAAGGAAAAAGTGGTTCTGGAGAAGAAGACCGAAGAGATGTCCTCGTCCATTCTGCACCTGGCAGAATGTTTTGATAGATCCCGCGAAGAGGTGCACCAATTCCGCTTGGAGAGGGACTATGCTCGACAGCAGCAAGAACTCTCTGATTCGATCAGGAATGGTAGTGCTTCTCTAATTCGGGACGATGTAGATAGGCTTAGAGTAGTCGCTAGTTCTCTTGGGGCGGTCAGTGTAGACCCTACTGACGCCAATATGTCCCTAGGAGAACTTTGTAAACTCCTCTCAGATCAGGTCGATGCTTTGGTCGCATGTATCCCTTTTGTATGCAAGGATTGTCAGAAATAAAGATTTCTTTTACCTTACACAACTTGAAAACTCTTCATAATCTCTGTGCGAAAATATGGTCATAAGTAATGTCTTTACGACCACGCATACACAAGTAAATCCGAGGTAACAATTCTTTCGATCAGGAACGCATCAATGTGTCATACCACAACCAGTACTGGTACTGCGATCAGAACCAAAGCCGCGATCAGAACTGAAGCTGCAACCAGAACCAAAGTCGCGATCAGAACTGTTATCGCGATAACATAATGCCCTGACCAGATGATAATCGTCTGTATGCGATTACCCATTTGTAGCAATCACAGAAGGGCATTGTGATCAACATGCAAATTTTTGAAGTGATCACAGAAACGCATTGTGATCAATATATGAAAATTAATTTGCAAAAAACATGAAGGAAAACTTCCTCTGGAAATCTGTGCAAAATTTTCATGTTCTTATGTACACCCTAGCCCCCGAATTCGAAACAAAGATTATAAAAATATCTTTCATTTTGGATTCACTGGGGGGAGTGCATAACCGGTCTCTCGAGAAAAGGCATCCATTATGGAAATGAATAAAGTATTCAATGGAACGTTGCCTCGGGCATATAAAAGGAGTAGATGGCTTCCTGAGGAAGCCACACAACCAGAAACCCTTCGCTTGCCTTAGAGCCTCTGCCGCACAAAACCCTCATTCCTCATTCTCCATCGCCTCCAAAGTCGCCACCTTCCCTTCTGATTCTTTGCAAGAAATGGCTTCCTGGAGCCGATCTGTTCACCACACAGAGGAGAGTCTGGTGGCTCTAGAGAAAGAAGAGATCCTTCCTCCGTGGCTGCTGATCAACTGGTGGCCTGCGGGAAAGATCAAGAGGGCGAGTTGGTGGTTTTTGAGGAGTACCTGCGTTGCGGGTTCCGATTCCCTGAGAGCCGATTCTTGAAGGGAATCTTGGAGCACTACGGGTTGGAGTTAGTAAATTTCCACCCAAATGCTGTCCTCATCCTGGCGATTTTTCAGCATTTGTGCAAAGCCTTCGTCGGAGTGCTCCCAAGTGTGGAGCCCTTCCGACGCTTCTACTACTCGGCATGGTCAAAGAGCGCTAACGCCGCCGGATGTATTTACTTCCGGATAAGGGAGAAAAAGGAGTATCCCTTCCCACCCCTCCGAGACTCCGTTCATGGGTGGTACCAGAAGTGGTTCTACTACACCCCGCCTTCGGAGAGCGGGTTGTGGTTTGAGAACTCTCGCCCAGAGAAATCCAGCGAGTCAGACTCTCTTCCTGCTCTGAGTGCGGAGCAGAAGAAGCAAGCCCAAGTGATTCTTCACTTAGTCCAACAAGGACTAACTGCTCGCGACATCATTCGCGACTTTGTGAAGAACCGGGTGAGCCCCCTGCGCGAAAGGGCTCATCCGGCTTGGGAAATTCAGTCCATGGCGGATAGCACCCTGGACTGTAATAACGGTACATCCTCCAGTCAACAATACATACATATCTTCTGAAAAATGTTGTATTTGCTAACCTGCTTGCTTGTGACATAGCTCTGCCTTTGTCCGAAATCAAAAAGCGGACAAATTACCTCCTCAAGGCGTACAACACCGACGTGGAGGGAACTAGGGGATCGCCTCGCCCCCAGAGCTTAATCAATGCCAGTGACGACCTCAAACAGGAGCGCCGAAAGGTATGGACTTTCCCAATAGGCCTTGTTTGCAGATCATTTGCGTGTCTTGTATTAACCAGGATATTGAAATGACATAGCTCCTGGGGAAGTTCGCCGAGGCGAAGCGTCCAAGCGAGGACGTTGATCTCCTGGGGAAACCGGCTTCGAAGAGAGTGAAGAAGATCTCTTCGAAGCACATGGCGAAGGAAATTGCCCCCAGAAAGTCCAAGAAGACTCTGGGAGAGGCCTCTTCGCAAAAATCTCCCCTTACCGCAAAAAAGACGGCGGTAAGATATTCTGTGCCTCCTGTTACCCTAGGTAGAGCTGGAATTATTTTTTCGTCGTCTGGGTGAAGGGAGCGACGATGAGGAAGATGACGTCCCTCTAATTTGTCGCAAGAGGAAGGCGATCACTCCCTTGTCCAGCGAAGTCCAGTCTTTGCCCGCAGGGACAGAGACGACTGTAATGGGCCCTACGACCACTGATAATCCTGTGGTTGCGGGTGAAACTCCAGTACCTGAAGCCCAGGAAGCTTCAGGATCTGCAACACCTCCCCTTCAGACAAAAGGGGTGACTGCGTAAGATTTCTCACAGTCCGGAATGTTGTTGTTCGTCTGCTCACACCCATTAAGTAATGCTCGTACAAGAAGAAGAAAACATCCCTGTTGTCCACCGCGAAGCGACTCCTGCCAGTCCTGGGGCGGCGAGCACTCCACTCCTGCCGACAGGAGTTGGAATAACCGAGCAGGACACCACGACCACTACCAACCTCATGGTCGCGGACGAAGTCCCAGCGCCGGTGGTCCAGGAGACGTCTGGACTAGTGGCCTCATCCCTACCGACCGAAAAGGTTACCCCGGTAAGGACTCTTACAACTTGGGTTTCACCATTCCTCATGTATGTTCTTATAGGCTTGTACACACAGGGAGAAAAAGACAAAGTCTTGTTCACGAAGAGGAAGACCAGGATAGATGAGATTGTCCTCTTTTCCTTGGGGAACCATCCTCGAAATCCCAGAAGTTGGTAGGATTTTGAGTAAGGTAAGAATCTCACCTGTTTGGACAGGGTCGGATGACTGAAAAGATTCTAACCGATGGTCTTTCTTTTTGATTAGGCGCAGAGATATAGCGCCAAGTCCGCCAGTGGCCTCGGTTAGCGTTGAAGCTTCCCCCACTACCGAGGTCTCTGGGGAGCAAAGTTCCATCCCTTCGGCTAGGGATGTTCTTCGGGCCGTCATAGATGGGTTGGCCGTAGAAGTCCAATCGGAGTTATTGGCATCTGCAACCCCAGCAACAAATAAGGCTCAGCAGGAAAACTCATCCACTGCTCCTATTGGGGATAAGGTGAGTCCAGCGACTCGACCTTCAGTTGTACAGGAAAGTGGCTCATTTCGGGAATATGTTGAGGTATGTCGAACACCCCTTATGGTTTTTGAGTTTTGCATTTGCATAGGAACATCCAGGTTTTGTAACTGATCTCCTTCCATATCATAGGAACTAACCCGTGTGGCGACCAGATCGATGGCTATAGCGGATAGCATCGAAGTTGCGCAAGAGGAAATGAGTCGCCTGCAGCGGTGAGGAAGACATTTTTTCATTTGCCTGAATGTAGACCCTATCATGACAATTGTCTCTTTCATCACAGAGAAAATGCCTATCTGCTGAAGAGCCTCACTGATCGGGAAGACCAGGAGTTCAGGGTGGCCACCAAGATTTCATTCCTGGAGACCGAACTCCAAAAACTGCGGTCACAGCTTTCCTGTAAGTGTACCTCCGACCAGAGTAAATTAACTTTGTCATATGAACTGTTTGTAATGGCCTCTTATTGCAGCGTGAGACGACCAAATAAGCCAGCTCGGCCAAGAGAAAAAAGACCTCCAAGCGACCATCGAGTTCCAAAACTCGAGGGTTGATTATGTCTGCAGGGAGAACGAAGACCTGAGTGCGTCACTCTCCGTCTGTAGTAGTGCACAAAACATCTTCGAAAAGCTAAAGATGGTGGCCAATCTGCTAAGGGCTGATGTGGTTGAAATCGTGGTGGATGACCTTAGCCTTAGCGACTGGACCACACTGGTTGCGACCCAAACGGAGTCACTTCTCGAGTATCTTCCTGAAGATACAAGGCGGCAAAAAGAGGCGATCAAGACCAGAGTACAATCAGCAGCCTCTGCCATCCTCTGCCGACTTCGTCTTCACCATGGCCCAGATCTTGATTTGAATCCAGTGGTGGGAGAGGCAGAGGTCGAGAGTGAAGACCAGCTTGAGGTTATCATGGAAGAGGTGAAACCCTTGTAGAAAAACTCTTGAATGAGCTCGGCATAATGTAAACCTTTGTACCTATACAGATACAATTCATACAATGCAAATGTATGCCTTATTTTTTTTGAAAGAAAGCGTTTCTTTTTGTTTCATGTTGCAACCATATTTCCCTAGCCCCCGCCTGTGATCATATAGACTAAAGACTTAGTATTATAAGCACAGGAAAAATATGGGTGTAACGACGACCAGGGTTATCCGACCAGACCGACAATCATATTCAACACAATGCCCAACCTTATTGCAAACCGGCAGCCACTCTAGTGACCAAGGACATGCTAGTAAGCCCCGTGTGCGTTGAGAAACGGCTTATTGAGGGGTGTCTTGTCTGGAAGTGATCACGAGATCGGCCAGCGAATCCGATCAAGGTATTGTGGTGATACAACCATCGGCGACCAGCCCCCGAGCTAGACTCGTAACATACGGGCAAAAAGGAATAATTAACATATGAAACAAATAAGAGTACTGATTTTTGTTAAATCATGCTAATTGAAAAGGAAAAGGGATTTTGAACTTACACGTAGAACTTGCGTAGTTGATCGATGTTCCATGTATTGGATAAGATTCGACCATCCTCCATCGCTAACCGAGCTGATCCTGGTCGCGGTACTGAGACAACAGTGTAGGGGCCTTCTCACTGTGGGGAGAACTTGTTGCGACTAGATTGGTTTTGTATTTTACGTAAAACCAGATCGCCCACGTGAAGACTACGTGGTCGCACTCTTTTGTTATGGTATTTGCGCAAAGCTTGCAAATACATCGCGGACTTAACCAGAGCTCTATCACATTTTTCTTTTAGGAGGATGAGATCTTATAACCGTTGCCCGTTCTGATCAACTTGTTCGAATTGATCTGTCCGGACAGAACCAATACTAATTTCCATGGGTAACACAGCCTCAGCCCCGTACACCAGATGGAAAGGTGTCTCACCGGTGGCTCGACTAGAAGTAGTGCGTGGTGCCCACAGAATGGTATAGAGCTCATCTACCCAAGCCCCCGAGCGTGTCTTAAGGCGATCAAAAACACATTTTTTGATGCTTTGTAATATTTTCCCGTTGGCACGTTCAACGGCACCATTGCTCTGCAGATGAGCTACAGAGGCAAAGCACACCTTGGTCCCGACCTGGTCACAATAGTCCAGAAAAAGACCACTAGTGAACTGGGAACCATTATCAGTGATGAGACGATTTGGAACACCGAATCGAGTCACAATGTTTTTATGAAAGAACT
This sequence comes from Pharus latifolius, assembly GCA_019359835.1. Lineage (NCBI taxonomy): Eukaryota > Viridiplantae > Streptophyta > Magnoliopsida > Poales > Poaceae > Pharus > Pharus latifolius. The sequence goes on along the minus strand of CM033319.1, from coordinate 48,413,420 downwards.
TTTGTGCAGCAGCAGCAGTAATGTTGCGTACTGGTTCGGCCTCAATCCACTTTGTAAACGTGTCAATAGCTACGAAACAAGAACTTATATCCATTGACCGCTTGTGGCATAGGACCGACAATATCCATCCCTCAGACCGCGAAGGGCCATGATAGAGGAATGGTTTGTAAAGCGTAGTGTCGTGCCCCGAAACTGGGAGTACGACCACTCCCGTGGAGACCTAGCTTGCTGTAGCTAGACCCATATATGCATACCTTTGACTTCCCAGGATAAGTCAAGCACAGGAGTATATTCACATTGCAGCAGAAAAACTTACAAAATATTTAAGCAGTGTGGCCTGCTGGCCTTAATATTACATAAAGAGATTACAATACCTTCGCGGCATTCAAGGTTTAATTAAACCAAAATAAAAACTTCTACATAACGGATGATGGTGTCCCTTCCACAGTAAGAAGTTGACGGCAGAACAACACATCGGGATTTGGTGGATCTGGCTCTCCTTCATCTTGGTCCAAGAAGTTCTCCACGCCTTCTTCTTGATCATGGTACGCTCCATCTACTAGGTTGAAGTTGGCAAGGATGAGTACTTACGTACTCAGCAAGTCATAGGTAAGAGTAGATACATATAGTAGTGTTGTTATGAACCTAGACTAGTCAAGAATTATGGATGTTTGTAAAATAATTTTTTCTTTCATATCTCATCTCATCTCATGGCAGCACTTTTCATAAGATAGCATCGCTATTTATGTTCACTAAATTATAGCACTACCGCGACAGGTCGACACACGACAGCCCACGGCAGCACCCCTTATCATGACAACACATGTCATTTGGGTAATCTTGACTTAACAAATTTTATTTAGAAAATATACTTGTGCCACACCCCGTGGATTTAATCCACTGTAGCAGACTCCTATAAACCCGGGAGCTCGGAGTATTCGAATACGTTTTTAACTCTGCAGAGAGGTACCAATTTACCCGCAAGATATTCCACTTTCAAGCCCATCCTATCAATATGATTAGACCCTTCCTCACAACCATGTGTGAGTGGCAAGGTGGAGATAACAAGAACTTTTGTTATGTTTTACTAACAATTCACCCCGACCCTGTGGATCTCTCGCGAACCACAGTTGTGGCGGGTTGTATCCAAACCCCCACCCCTATGCATATTCCCATTACTGGGTCAGCGTGCAAGATCACCTTCAGTGATATGTGTGGGAGCCGTACTCCATGCAAATCATGCATCACAACGCATCTCATGCTGGGGTTTCATGTGCGATCCGCATAAGTACTTGTTCAGGCCTGTCCCATACTAGCCTTGCGGTTAGAACGTGTTTCACGCCACTAGACGCACAACACAAGGTTCTAGTCCTTATATGCCAGTGACCAGACCATCCACAACCATGCACCTTCCGTGCCTGCTATCCTCTGTAGTTAAGCACCTCCAGTGCTACAGCCATCCATACCAAAATTCTGGTCACAGCTAGGGGTTTTATTTCATGAATATATATATATATATAAGTACATATAATAGTTCATGGCTCACTAATTGATCTTTTCACATTTCATAGGCATCCAACCTAGTACTGCCAATTCATAATTCAACCATTCTCATGCAATACTATTTATATTCAAGGTCTTATCATAGCAATTCATAAAATATAGGTTCAAGATGATCAAGACTATGACTTGCCTTCCGCGTCGTAAGAAACAACAGTTGATGTCGGGTCAGCAGTGAAGTCCTCGAACTCTGGCTCTGACTCTGAGCAAAGATTAAGCAAACAACCAAGAATCACAACCTTTTCAATACATTATTATACTACATGCAATAATGCAAAGATGAAATGTCTTGATGATTCTAGCATAATTGGGTTTAGAAGCTGATTAGGGCTAACTCATAGAATTAGGGCTGGAAATGGATGCTAGGGACTTTTAGGGTTCCAGAGTAAGGAAATGACATTAAGTCCGTGGTTGGTTTACTCAAAAACGACGAATGTCTTTAGGTTGACATTCGGTTCAAGGCGCTGACAAAGGATCAATGGTCGATAGAGGGCTCAATTCAAGTTGTGATAGAAGAAGAAAATGTAGATCACAACCTTAGGAGTCTAAGGGACAAAGTCATGCTCAAAATGCACATCTAGAAGGAAGTGAAAAGGGCTAATGCCACTGGCTGGCATAGACTGGCATTGGACTGACATGGCCAGAAACTAGGGCTTGCCATAACTTTTGATCTAGGGCTCCAATTGATGCACCACTTTGTCTGGGAGGTAGGCCTTGATAACAAGAACAATTTACTCAACAAGATCTAGGGCAAGAGATGGCCGAAAAGTGGTGAAAACCGGCGAAGAACACGGTGGCTGAAGTTTCAAATCTTGGCACTGGACAGAGGTTAGGGCATAGCTATAACTTCTGATTTAGACCGAATTGGAAGTCGAGCTAGTAGACCAAATTGTTCAGGAGATCAAGACGCATCTAAGGGACAAGGTGGCTGGAGCTGGATCGGCCAAGAATAGATTTCGGTGGCCGGTGCCGGAGAAGATGACATTGGATTTGGGGTTTTTCATTATACACGATTTGAACTCAATTCCTTGCTCAGGGAGTAAGAGGGATGCATATGGAAGCTGTTGGCACGATCAACTTGGCCGGAGCATCACTAGAGAAGCCTGGCGACAAGCGCCGGCGACTGGTGAAACTCAAACTTGGAGGTTGCTTCGATTCATGCTTAATTTCTAAATCTGGATTCACTAGCTTGCTAAAGATAGCTCACTGATCATTTTACTCTACTGGATCGAAGGCTAACTCGGATTGAATCAAATTGTAAAGCTGGAACAAGGGTTTTAGCAATTCCGGCGATCACCGGCGATGTGGGGGCACGAGGCTTCAATTAAATCATACAGCACAGATAATAAGATGTGGGGAACTCACTGGTGGCTTCAATTTGGAGTTTGGTGAAGCGAGGCGAGCTGGCGTCGTTGACCTCCTCAGCGGCTCGCCGGAGAAGAAAACAAAAACGGTGAAATTCGGGTTTAAAAAGGCTATGGGAGCTCTGGTGAAGATGGTGAAGGTTAAATTAATCTGGAGCAGCTATTTAAGGACAATGCAAAGTGAAACAAGACTCTCTGCTTGGAAGCTAAGGTACTTGTGCCGGTGTACCTTCGGGCTGAAGCACCGGCGAGCAAACGAAGCTTCTCTCTGGCGTGCAAGCTGCTGTTGTGCTGGACAAAGACTGCCACGGCGATGACTAAGGTGTAAACACGTGTGCATGTGCAAAGACGGTTGTGAACGAGCACTGGCGAGCGTGGCATTGATCGGCGGCAACAGGTGCTGTGACACGGCGCACTGGCCGCGGTCGCACGGCGTTGATCGTAGCTATGGAGGTTGTGGTCGAGGTCGATGACGAGTACTGTGCACCGCTGGCCGAGGTCGAAGATGATGATTTTGCTGAGCCCTGGTCACGAACTGCTGTTGCTCCGGTCGTGAACAATGGCTGTGGTCGAGCCAGGGACCTAATTGCAAGAATCTTTGTTTGCAACTTGGACTGATTTGTAATTTCTGACTTAGAGATAGATAATTTGCAATCTGATTTCATAGATGAGTATAAACTTAATCTTTGTACTCATCTAGCAAGAGATTTGGTAAAATCTGGCATGATTTGATGGTTTTCGATATAAACCGAAAATAGGGTACTTTAGGGTAAATTAAGATCTGAGTTTTGATCGATTTCGAATTCTGCCATCTAGGATGAGATTTTGGAATCTGGACAGAAGGGAAAATTGTATCAAATAGCATTTAGAAGAGATTTGCTGAAGAAATTCTGAATTTGAAGTTAATATGAAGATTTTAGCCTTTTTGGGTTTCCAGATATCAGATAAAGGACTAATTTGCGATATAATTTGGACTGATATGTGAAAAAGGCTTAGATGATATAATTTGGCTGCCAACTTTCTGGATTAAGGTATTGGCATACCCATGATCATAATCCAAGAATAATCTGGTCTGTATTAGGTCAAGATTTGGCTAAATCTGAGTTCAGAGTATTTAGTGTAATTAGAATATTAAGTAAAATCCTGTTTTCGAAAACAGAAAAGTATTGATAGATCTGGGAGTTAGAGATGGAATTGAATCTGGCTTCTGAAGGCTTTTATGTTTAGAGTAACTGACAGATCACATCTAAGAAATCTGATCTTAATTTGGGTTCACAGGAAAGATTCTGAGATTTTAGGGCTTAAGATAGATTAGGGTTGAACTGATCTTGCTACTACTACAGATTCATGCATGCATGATGTTCATGAAAAAGGAAGTTTTTACCCCTAAACTCAGGGTGTTACACGTAGGCAGGTTGATGAACCTGTCTTGCATGGAATTGACTGAGGACATGTCTTGACCATATTCTTGGCATCATCGAGTGCCGAAGGCCAGTAAAATTCTTGTCGGAAAGCCTTTCCAACCAGTGTACGATATGACGCATGCACACCGCATACACCGTCATGGATTTCTTTCAAGAGGGATTTACCTTCCTCTTGGGACACACAGCGCATGAATACTCCTTGAGTACCCTTTCTATACAAAACTCCTTCTATAAGCTTGTATAGACACGCTTTTCGAACTAATCGATCGCTTTCAGTTTCGTCCTCGGGCAGGTTCCCTTGTTCGAGATAGACCCTCAATGGATGGGTCCAATCTCGTTCTTGTCCAAGGCTGGTAACGCAGACTGTTACCGGATCATCCTCGACCGTAGTCATGATTGAGGGATGTTCCAAGTGTTCGATGAACACTCCTGCCGGAGTGGATGTGCGTGAGGACCCAATTTTGGATAATTGGTCTGCGAGAATGTTGTCCTTTCGCAGGATGTATTGGACTTCAAAATGACTGACGTGTTTTTCCAATCTCCTCACTTCCCCCAGGTAATGAGCCATTGCCTCATCGGAGGTGTTTACTCCTTGTTTACCTGGTTTACGACCAGCTGTGAGTTTCCCCTCACCACTAATGGACGGACTCCGAGGAATTTTGCTGCCCGGAGCCCTGCAATAAGACCTTCATACTCTGCTGCGTTGTTGGTCGCAACAAAGTGTAGTTGAAAGACAAACTTCAATTGTTCGCCCTGAGGCGTGACTAGGACCACTCCAGCCCCCTAGTGCTGAAAACTACGAGAGCCATCAAAATACATTATCCAGTGATCAGGGGATTCCAAATCTTCGGACGCCTGCACGGGTGGCTCAGGATTAGTCCATTCGACCACGAAGTCGGCCAGGACCTGAGACTTGACCGCGGTGCGGGGCGTGAAATGGATGTCGAACGCTCCAAGTTCGACGGCCCATTTGGCAATCCGACCAGATTTCTCCGGATTACGGACAATGCCCCCCAATGGAAAAGATGAGGGCACTGTGATCTTATGTGCTTGGAAGTAATGTCGTAGCTTATGGGAAGCCATCAGTAGTGCGTAAAGTATCTTCTGGACCTCAGGGTATCGCTCCTTAGGACCATGAAGTACTTCACTCACGTAGTAGACGGGTTTGTGCACACCCTCTCTTTCAGCAATCAAGACAGTGCTGACCGCATGCGGTGTGGCCGCCAAGTAGAGGAGTAATGGTTCCTCTTTGTCGGGGGAAACCAAGACCAGCGGACTGGACAAATATGCCTTTACTTCCTGAAATGCCTTTTCGGCCTCATCAGACCATGTAAAATTGTGATGTTAGCGCAGGGCTTTGAAGAAAGGTAGTCCCCTTTCGCCCAATCGCGATATGAACTGGCTCAATGCCGCCATGCGACCTGCTAGGCGCTGAACATCCTTGATGGTCGAGGGAGACCTCATCTGTTCAATAGCCCTGATTTTTTCAGGGTTGACCTCGATTCCTCTGGAACAAACAAGAAAACCAAGAAGTTTTCCAGGTGAAACCCCGAAAGAACATTTTTCCGGGTTTAACTTTATTCCATATCGATTCAAATTACTGAAGGTTTCAGCAAGGTCGTCTAAATGAGTGAACTTTTTAAACTTTTTACAACCAGGTCGTCTACATAAGCTTTGAGATTACGCCCCATCTGGGAAAGAAAGGTCTTTTGCATCAAGCGCTGGTACGTGGAACCTACGTTCTTGAGACCAAACGGCATTCTGACGTAGCAATAAGTGCCGAATGGTGTGATGAAGGAAGTCTTCTCTTCATCTTCTTTTGCCATGCTAATTTGATGATATCCTGAGTAAGCGTCTAGGAAGCTCATCAGTTCGCAACCCGCAGTAGAATCGACCAGCTGGTCGATGCGGGGAAGGGGAAAGTCGTCCTTCGGACAGACACTATTTAGGTTGGTGTAGTCAACGCACATGCGCCACTTGCCATTTCTCTTGCGGACCATTACCGGATTTGCAAGCCATTCCGGGTGATCGACTTCACGAATAAACCCGGTCTTCTGGAGTTTATCCAACTCCTCTCGGATGGCTTCCTACCGATCAACAGCAAAACGCCTGAGCTTCTGCTTTATTGGTCGCTGTCCAGGTCGAATTGCTAACCTGTGCTCGATTACCTCCCTTGGGACGCCAGGCATGTGAGATGGCTTCCACACAAACACATCTGCATTAGCCCGAAGGAAAGCAATGAGCTTGAGTTCCTATTTGTCGTCCAGGCCTGATCCAACCCGAATTGTCTTGGACGGATCATCTGGGTACAATGGAACCAGTTTTAGTGTTTCATCTGGTCGAGGAGCGGCTTTGATCATATCAGTGGACACTATGGCGATCTGGGCTTCTCGGAGGGGAAGTTGGTCCACCATCTCCAGGGATAACCGATCACACGTAAATGCCACGTTGTGGATGCCTCAAACCGAAATAACACCCTTGGGGCCAGGCAACTTGCTGCACTAGTAAGCATAGTGCGTAGCCATCATGAACTTAGCAAGAGTTGGCCTGCCGAAGATTGCGTTATAAGTCGAATCACAATCAATTACATCAAAAGTAACTAATTCTGTTCGGAAGTTATCTCGTTCTCCCAGCGTGACCGGGAGCACCACCTATCCCAATGGCATCATAGAGGGACCAGGAATTATCCCATAAAACGGATGAATTATGGGTTTGATTTTTGAACGAGGAATTTACATCTCATCGAGTGCCTTGACCAATAAAATGTCCAAGGAACTACCTCCATCGATTAGGACCCTTTCGACCCTCGCATTGCTGATAATCGGGGTAATGACCAGAGGCAACCTCAATGGTCGAGTAAGCCCTGTAGGACAATCAGAGCGATCAAACGTCAAAGGTGTATCCGACCAACGGGGGTACTGAGGTTCACCAAGCGGAGTCTCCGTTTGGTTCACCTCTCGATAAAAGGCTTTAAATTGCCTCTTAGAAACAAAAGAGGAGGAACCTTCGAAAATAACATTGACATGATTACGAGGTACCTTGTAGGACATCTCCTCGTCTCCACTGGCGTCTCTTAGCCCGCAAGTCTGTTCTTTCGGTGGCAAGGTCGGCATAGGATCGATCCCCTGGTAGAAGTCATCCAATTTCTTCAACCAGCTTCGGCAATTCTTGAGGTCATGTCCTGCAGAGTTGTGGAGTGGACACCATCTCTTGCCTTCCTGCAGGTTAGTTGACCTCTCTAGCTGGTCGGTACTGCAACCACCAGAACTAGTTTTATTTTTGAATGGAGGTTTGCTACCTTTGGTCGATGGAGGCTTTTCTGCGACTGTGACCTCTCGGTACTGTCCAGATCGACTCCTTTTTGATTTCTTTGACTTCCCGCCTGATGAAGATTCCAGCTTCTTGTTCGAATCCTCCCTCTTCACGTCCTTGAGACCTGGTTGAGGCGGTAAGTTACCCTTATCCACCATCCGATTCCACTCAACGGCTTCGGCCACGTCGGAATATCAATCAGCCATATCAAAGAGATCGGCTACTGATCGAGGAGGGTGGATGAGTAAGTCCTCAGTGAACCTTCGATACCGAACGGCATGTTTAAATGCCCTGATAACGGAGTTATCAGATATGTTCGGGATGGTATTTCTCACCCCGACAAATCTCTTGACAAATTGACGAAGAGTTTTGGTCAAAGTTTGTCGTAGTTGATGGAGGTCGTCCTCTTTACCCGGCTTCTGATAACAATTTTGGAAATTCTTGAGGATGGCATCGCACAACATTTCCCAGTTATAGATTGAACCTCAGGTTGATTGAACAACCAGGTTCTTGCCGGTCCTTCGAGGACTGTAGGCAGATAGTTGGCCATGACCCTGTCATCGCCGCCTGCTGCCTAAATAGCAGTGATGTAAATTTGAAGGAATTCGGACGGATTCTGAGTTCCATCAAATCTTTCTAAGGCCCCTGGTTTAAACTTGTCTGGCCAAGCGACCGCACGAAGGCCAGGCGAGAAAGCCTTACAACCAACATAAGGACCATAGACAGACCTGTGACTCTCGACCTGATCTCGGGCGACCTCACGCGAAGGAGAGGCCACGCGTGGTCCTAGGCGAGAATGGACAGGAATCCGTTCTCGATCACGAGAATTCCCCGCCCGCCCGGCTTTGTCATGCTGAGACGGCACTGGTGGTGGACGATTTCGTCTACCATAGCCAGAGTTAGAGTATTCTCGGTCACGAGAACCTGTCGCTGACCGGGAAGAGGATGTTGGGGTCGCTTCAGATGCGACCTCGTCCAACCTCTCCGCTAGGATTCTGGCAAAAGCAGGTTTCTATGCATCTGTGACCGTAGGAGGAAAATTATGCAGGACCTCTGCGATGGATCGAAGCCAGCCATGCGTACTTCTCCTGGGCGCGCCAGGCGTCACCGTCTTTTCGTCCGCCGGCAAACGTTCTGGGGGTAAAGATGGTGTCTGGTCGCGTCTACGACCACGTGATCGGCGGGAAGAACTCGGTGCAGCGTCGTAACGAGCTTACGCATTTTGAAGAGCCTCTAGGGTTGTTCTGCGAAGTTTGTTATCTTGTTGCTCACGATCTTGATCCTCCTTTTGTTTGCGTTCCTGTTCTTCCCTAGCAACTCGTTGATTGGGAGTCTCTTCCGATAAGGCAGCGAATTGTCTAGGGAGAGAGGTCGCCGATGGAGAAAACATCTCTATTTGTTCCGAGTCGGACTCGAAATCAAAGAGACGGTGGAGGTTATCAGGATTAAACCTCCCCGGGCTAAATTCCTGGTCGACATCGCCCCTACCCTCAGCAGGGCCGTGCGATGGACCGGATTCAACCTCTAACGCAGTAAGAACCACAGTGAGCTCTGGTTCTGCGTCAGTCACCTCCTGGTCGATAGACATGACCTGAGTGGTCGAATCGACCTCTGGGACGTCTTCGCCTCCGGCTTCCTCCATTGGAACAGGCTCACTAGGTGAAGGCATCTGGATGTGGGCATGATCCTCGAGATCGAAGTCGTTCTCGGAATCATATGCTCCAGACATGGCTCACCGAACCTCTGGATAGAAATAAGAACGCCTTGAGAAAGGCCTCACGGTGGGTGCCAGCTGTTGACGATTCGGACTCGGGGTCCTTAGTCGAACTTATGCAGAATTTGTGAGTTGTGAGACCTTTCAGGGTGTCCCTCCGGGAAGGGATGATGAGCCAAAGTCGGTTGGAACACAGAGTTCTTTATACAGGTTCGGACCCTCGATGGTGGGTGTAATAGCCCTACGTTCTGTTGTGATTTCACTATGTGTAGGGAAAGAGGTTACAAAGTTGTGGAAAAGATCATCACAGGCGAAGATCTTTTCCATGTGATTATGTAAAACACAACTAAACTAGCCTATGGGAGCTTGTCGATGTTGATATGTTCCTGATGTGTCATATCTGTTCGTCTGGTGCAATTGCTCACCCTTTTATACTGGTCGAAAGGGTGCCAATGCACAACGGCTTCGAACGGTTGCTTGGGTGCAGTTTTGGCAACTGCACTTAACTGCCACGCAGGCTTAACACATGCAATTAAGGAATAACCGCACATATTAACCTCCTGGCAGTTGTCTCCGTGCGTGGAGGAATCTTTAGGATACTCGGGATATGCTTGTTGAGTAACCTTGAGGCGCCCTGGTCGAGAGTAATCCATGACCTTCTGACCGCGCATCATCTGCGATCTCCTGTCCGTGCACTACCTACGGGCTTCTGACCGCGCACTGTCTATGGCCCGATCGCGCAAAGCCTGTGATCATATGTCTGCGCTTCTCAGGCTACGTGAGATCGCATCAACGGACACCTACCTGGTTCGAATCTGCCTTGAACCAGATGTGCATTCGTTCTGAACTAGCTCGGGTAACAATCCTCGTCAGGTTGCTGTCCAGGCTGAATGGCTAGCCTGTGCTCAATTACTTCCCTTGGGACTTCAGGCATGCCTGAGGTTTTCCATGCAAACACATTCACATTAGCCTGGAGGAAAGCAATGAGCGCTAATTCCTATTTATCATTCAAATTTGACCCAATCCGAATGGTTCTAAATGGATTATCTGGGAATAATGGAATTTGCTTAAGTTTTACTTTTGGTCGCGGGGATCCCTTGATCGCATCTGGTTCTGAGGTTGCAACTTGGACATCCCATAGGGGAAGTTGATTGACCAGCTCCAGAGAAATTCGATCACAAGTTAAGGCCGTATGTTGACTGCCCCTAACTGTGATCACGCCATGAGGACCTGGGACCTTGACACGTTGATAGGCATAATGTGTCACCGCCATGAACTTAGCGAGAGAAGGCCTGCCAAAAATGACGTTATAAGCTGAATCAAAATCAATTACATCGAAAGAAATTAATTCCGTTCAAAAATTTGATGATTCCCCAATTGTTACTGGCAGCACAATCTGTCCAATTGGTAACATAGAGGAATGAATTATCCCAAAAATATCTTCGAATAAGGGATTTGCATCTCGTTGAGAGCCTTGGCAAATAGGAGATCGAGTGAACTCCCTCCATCAACCAATACTCTCCCTACCTTACCGTTGCCAATGGTAGGAGATATTACCAAAGGAAGGCGCCGAGGTCGCATCAATCCCTTAGGGAAATCTTCCCAGCTAAAGGTCAGGGAAACCTCCGACCATCAGGTAAACTGAGGCTCTCCCAAAGGAACCTCAGTACTATTAACCTCATGGCAAACTGTTTTAAACTGAGGCTTAGAAAAATAAGATGAAGAACCACCAAAAATAATATTAACGTGATTGTTAGGTACCTGATATGGCATGTCCTCATCCGCATTAACGCCTTTGTTTCCGCTGGTTTGTCCTTGTCCCGGTACTGTAGGCATAGAAGTTTTACCTTGATAAAAATCATCTAGCTTCTTTAACCAAGTTCGACAATTCTGAAGATCATGTGATGAAACATTGTGGAACAGACACTACTTCTTCGATCCCTGTGGTTTAACTTGTTTTTCTACTTGGTCGCTGTGACCAGCAGGAGAAACTTTGTTAGTCTTAAATGGAACCTTCTTACCTTTCCCCTGAGGTTGCTTGTCGATGATGGTGACCTCTCGGAATCGGCTGGTTTTGGCTTTCTTTACCTTTTTTGATTTCCCGCCCGCGGATAACTCAGGTTCTTGTGTGAATCATCCTTCTTGCTGGTCTTGAGACCTGGTTGAGGTGGCAAATTACCCTTATCCACCATCTTTCCATTTAATGGCCTCGGCCGCATCAGAATAACGATCAGCCATATTAAAAAGATCCTTAACTGATCGCGGTGGATGAATGAGAAAATCTTCGGTAAATCTCTAATATTGAATGACATGTTTAAATGCCCTGATGACGGAGTTGTCAGAAATGATGGGAATAGTATTTATTACCCCCAAAAATCGTTTGACAAATTGGCGAAGAGTTTTAGTGGAAGTCTGGCGCAAGCGATGGAGATCATCTTCCTTGCCTGGCTTTTGATAACAATTTTGGAAATTGTTGAGGATTACATCACACAACATTTCCTAATTGTAAATGGATCCTTCATGTTGATTAAACAGTTAGGTTCATGCGGACCTTCCATAACAGTTGGCAAATAATTCGCCATAACCTGTTCATCACTACCAACTGCTTGGATGGCAGTGATGTAAATCTGTAGAAATTTGGAAGGATTTTTGGTCCCATCGAATCGCTCGATTGTTCCGGGTTTAAACTTATCTGGCCAGACTACTGCATGTAATCTTGGCGAGAAAGCCTTGCAACCCATGTATGAAGGATGTGGTTGCTGTTCCTCACAATCTTTGACCACTTGATCAGTATGGTTGAGCGAGGACTCAAGAAGCATCTTGTCCTTGACAAGCTGTGTAATGTGACCTGCTTGCGCTGTACAGAGAAAAGAGGTTATTAAACAAGAAACGGCTTTAAGTCTTCCCAAATTGAGAATCGACTTACCAGCCTTCTCAGACTGAAGTTTATTGATTTCAGTCCGTAGTTTCTGGAACTCTGTAACTGAGTTCAGACTTATCTTGGCTAACTCTTTCTTCAAGAATGTAACCTCTCTGCAGCAAAATCAGGTTAGTCACAATTAAAGCCTACTTATATTAACAGAAGAATGACGATCCTCACTTGCGCAAGCTGTCACGATCTTTTTGAACAGCCGCCATGCTAGCCATTGCAGCATGCGACTGGCTCGTCACCCATGACAAGCCCTGTGACACAAAGCAAGAGAGTCAAGTATGCTCTAAAGGCGATTCAAGCGCCGAAACAGAGGTGATCATACCTTCATAAACTTATTCAAAGCGGCATCATCCATGCTAGCAGGAATCCTTGCTAGCGCGCCTGAGGTGCCTGCGACGGGGACAGTTGATGGGAGTGCCGGCCAGATGCCACCCCCAGAGGCCACTGGTGGTGACCTAGTCCCTGTACTTGTTTCACCTCCCGCGGTCCGGACGACTTCCTGAACCACGGGAGTAGAGCGCTCTTCGTTAGAGGCTCCCTCATCAGCCCTAGCTTCAACCTCCCCAGTGGCGGTTGAAGGTATAGGCGCTGTCTTCTTTTGCCTAACAGGAAGAATGGGTCAGACAGCTTTTATCTAAGATTACTGTCAAGTAAGAGTTTTTACCTTATTCGAAATCCCATTCGTTCCTGGGACTTCTGGGAAAATTCCCCTTGTGAAGGAGAGCCGTCTCCGGTTCTTGCCTTCCTTATGGTAAATAAGACAGCACCCCCCTGCAAATGTCACGTTACAAGCATATTCTTAGGGAACAAGTAAAAACACATAGGTCTTTACCTGGGCCACCGGACCAACTGGTGGGGCTGCATCTGAAGGCCTTGGCGATTCCTGAGTTGTTGGAACCGTCACAACCGGCCTTTGTTCGTCTACCTCCTCCTCTGTCCGCGGAGGAGGATTTTCCTCCCTGGAATCCCCAGTGGACCCAGGGGGAAGCTCTCCTTCCTGTATGTACATTAACTTGTCAAATGCACAGAAAGAGCCATGGAGGGAATAATCGAAAAGATCCTTTACCTTAGTCGTCCCTTCGACCAGGGAAGCAGAGATGATTGATCCTGAAACCTCGGGGGCTTCAGGAATTGGAAGGTCACCCGCGACCACAAGATCTTCGGTGGTCGCAGGGTCAGCCACGGCCACCTCTTCGGCAGCTGTGGTTTCTGCGGGGCAGCTTGGGGCATCACTGGATGGAAGATCCGCGATCTTCCTCCTTCGAAGGATCAGAGGAACGTCATCCTCTTCCTCCTCGCTCCCCTCTCCCTGTACGACGAAGAAGTGATTCCATGTCGCGCCTGAAAAAGTAGCAGGAATGCGATATCTTACCGCAGTCTTTCTTGCGAGATGAGGAACGCTTCGTGAAGACCCCTCTCCAGGGTTCAGCTTGGTCTTCTTAGAGGCAGGACTCTTTGTCCTGGGTCTCTGAGAGACTTTCTTCACGTTCCTCGCCGTCGGCTTCTTCAGAGAGCCGACATTTTCACTTGGGAATGTTGCATCCGCAAACCTCCCTAGGAGCTATTCTCATTCCAATGGGATTGATTAGTGCTGGATATACATGAGACCTGAAAAACAGAGGCCAAGTGGAAAGTTTACCTTTCGGCGCTCCTGTTTAAGGTCGTCGCCAGCATGAATCAAGCTTTGGGGGCGAGGCGATCCCTTGGGGCCCTCTACCTCGGCGTTGTACGCCCTGAGGAGGTAGTTAGTCCGCCTCTCAATCTCAGCTGAGGGCAGGACTGTTCCCAGATACGAGTTAAATTGATACATTTCAAAAATGACATAAAAGGATTTCAATGTCAGAAATGATTACCTTCGTTATAGTCCAGGGTAGTGTCCGCCATGGACTTGATCTCCCAAGCCGGATGAGCCCTTTCACGTAGGGGGCTCACCCGATTCTTCATAAAGTCTCGGATGACGTCACGTGCCGTCAGCCCTTGTTCGACTAAGTGAAGGATCACCTCGGCATGCTTCATGAACTCCGCGTTCATCGCCGGGAGAGTATCCAACTCGCTCGTTTTTTCCGGCCGCGAGTTCTCAAACCACAGCCCGCTCTCGGTCGGCGGGGTGCAGTAAAACCATTTCTGGTGCCACCCGTGCACTGAGTCTCGCAGGGGTGGGGAGGGATACTCCTTTTTGTCCCTCAGCCGGAAGTAGATGCATCCGGCGGCGTTGGTGCTCTTCGACCACGCCGAAAAGTAGAATCGTCGGAAAAGATCCACGCTGGGATATACTCCGACGAAGGCTTCACAGAGATGCTGGAATACTGCAAGAATCAGCATCGCGTTGGGGTGGAGGTTGATCAGTTCCCACCCGTAATGTTCAAAGATATCCTTAAGGAACTGACTCTCAGGGAATCGGAACCCGCAACGAAAATACTCCTCAAAAACCACCAACTCGCCTTCTTGGACAGTTGGGGTTTCTTGGTCCTTCTCCGCAGGTCGCCAGTTAATGAGCAGCCGCGGAGAAAGGATCTCCTCCTTCTCAAGCGCCATCAGGCTCTCCTCAGAATGATGAATGGATCTGCTCCAGGACGCCATCTATGGTGTAGAATCAAAGGGGAAGCTGGCGGTTTGGGGAAGATGAAGGCTGAAGAAAGTGAGGGTTTTGAGCGGCGGGAATTCTAAGGGTTTTTTCGCGGCTGAGTGGCTTCCTCAAGAAGCTACCTACTGCTTTTTATAGACCCAAGGCGACGCATTAATGAGTAAACGGCTCGTTTCAAACGTTCCATTAAATGCTTTATTCATTTCCCATAATGGATACTGTCTCTGATGGACCCGATAAAGTACTCAGGCGTCGGATCTGAAACAAAAAGACTTCTTTGTTTTGGAAACTGAAAGTGTAAAAGGACTGAAAAATTTCCAGTACTTTTCAGAGGAAGTTTTTCCTTTTTATACTTTGAACATTTTGTTCGAAAAAATCACGTAACCCAATTTTTAACGTACTGAAGTGTTTCTAATTGGGTTATGGTTTTATCGAAATCATGTTCTAGGCTAAAACTTCGTCTCTAATCGAAGTAATAGTCTAACCGGATGTTCAACTCTGGTCGCAATTCAGTTCTAACCGCGGCCTTAAGTCTGATCGCAGCATCAGGGCAGGTCATGGTGATCTTTTAAAAGCGCGATTCTAATCGCAGAACTGAAATTTCCTGTGTATGAATGGTCGCGGACTAAGCTTTTAGCCATAATTTCGCACAGAAGGTATGAAGAATGTTCATATGAATAAAAGAAACTTTATTTATTACATTCTTTACATACAAAAGGAATGCGGTCGATAAAAGCATCAACTTGTTCCGAAAGAAGTTTACAAAGTTCCCCAAGGGACATATTGTTGTCAGTAGGATCTACACTGACAACCCCCAAGGAACTAGCAACTACTCTAAGTCTATCTATATCGTCCCTAACAACAGACGCACTATTGTCCCTAATCAAGTCAGAGAGTTCTCGCTGTTGCTGAGCGAAGTCCCTCTCTCGACGGAAATGGTGCGCCTCTTCTCGGGATCGATCAAGACATTCTGCTAAACGCAGAATCTTCGAGGCCATCTCCTCGGTCTTCTTCTCCAGGGCATTCTTCTCTTCCAGAAGAGTCTGTCCGGAAGGAAGAGATGGAGCAGCAGAAGGCTGATCGCTGGGGCCTCCTACCTCCTGCATTTTGCAAAAGTTAGTCATATTAACTAAAATTATCAGCAAAAAGGGAGAAGAATTGTTACCTGTCCCGGTGCAAAACCCGTTGATACACCCATCTTGGGAGGAAGATCATCATATGGTGGAAGTGCAACCTTCCCAGAAGAAGATTGCTTCGCCAACCCAATATGGCAATCATCTGATCGAGGGATAGTCACCGCTTGCCGACCAGGATGTTGATCACCCAAAAGGATGGGAGAATTGAATGTGATGGGATCTTTCTCTAAGGATAAAGGCCTAACTTGTCGAGAGGCATGAACGGGGAGGGTCAAAGGAACTGAAGGAAGAAAGAAACTCGCTACATTCTTCACCTTTGTTCCACTGGAAGATCCTTCGTCAACCTTGGGTTTCTTCCTTAAGGGAGACAGGACTTCGTTCGTTTGAGACCCTTGTTCAGCAATTTCCCCTTCATCGCTCTCAATCTCGATGATTTCGTGATTTGCCATTGGGAAGAATAAGTGAAAAGGAACGAGGCCAGGTAACAAGAAAAAGACTTAGGCGTGAAAGGGGAATTGTAAATCTTTACATGACCAGGGGTCTGGTATTTATAGCCGCCAGGGCGACGGTTCGCCCCCCAGACACCTCGAGTTTCGTTAAGACATTTACAATTTTACCTCGAGATAAAAATCTCTACGGCGCCATCATTGCCCGTCACGTAATGTCAGAACCCGTCTTGAAAAACCAACCGTTTTCACTTAGTGCGCCACTAAGTGGAGAAGTTAAAGGGCCGGGTTAAAAATCCAATGCACGGTTTTTTAAATTCGAAATAAACACGTCTCTTCGTTTTCTTCGAATTTGGGGGCTAGCTGACGAGGATTGACACCCGGGTCACTTCTTATAAACTTCTGGTTCAAGACAGGTTCAAACCAGACATGTGTCTGGAGATGCGAACTCAAGCTATTCTGAGAGGCATCACCACGAGGTCGCAAGCTTTACGCGATCAAGTCACAGCTTTACGCGGTCAGACCGTAAGCCTTGCGCGGTCAGAAGTTTGTGGGCTATACGCGAACTACACATTCGGGATATTACGCGGTCAGCCGAATCCCGCGGTCAGAACACCTGCCGATCAGGATACCTGGGATCTATCTATTCGATTGCCCATACGACAGGATATTCTAAGTATCCCGAAGATTCCTACACGTGGAGAATCAACCGTCAGGAGGTTAACACGTACAGTTATCCATGAATAACACGTGTTTAACCTACGTGGAGGTTAAGAGCAGTTCCAAAAACTGTATCCAACCGTCCGTGCAACCGATTGATGCAGTTTCCTTCACATGGCACCCTTTCAAGCAGTATAAGAGGATGGCATGAAGCATCAATCAGGGGGGGGATCCAAGTTAGCCAAGTCTACGGCACACCTCATATAGCATTTTTATAAGTATTCTTTAGCTTATCTTTGTACACTTTTACAGGAAAAATCCTCGCCTGTGAGGACTTTTTCCTCCACTTGTAAACATTTCACCATACTTAGTGAAATCTCAACAGGACGTAGGGCTTTTACTCCCACCATCGAGGGCCCGAACCTGTCTAAATTCTCTGTGCTCCTATTCACCATTGTTCAGCATACCTTCCCGAAGGGTCATCTTGAAAAGTCTCACTATTACAAATTCTGCATAAGTTCGGCTGAGGACTCCGAGTCCGAATCGTCGACAGGGAGTAAGGTCTCTGGGAAAAAATATCCAAGAAATCCCTGAGACAAAATTTCTGGAGGTAATTTTTCCGGGAGATAATCGTCCGGTCGCCGTGAAAACGGGGAGCCCGGAATAAAGTCTCCGGGAAAAATATCCAAGAAATCCCTCTGGGGAGACCATCGACTCCCGGAGGAGGATGTGCCCGATGACGGGTCTAAGTGTTTGGGTAGGGGACTAGTCTCCCAAAGTGACTCATTACCACGGTCCCTGAGGACCGGGTTGCCGCTTACACCCTCAGTCCACGAGGGGTGATCGTAAGCCGGCCTACGGGAGGGACTTCTTGGGTCATGAGAGCCCACTTCCTCACGGGGAGGGCATCCTCGTTGAGAGGGCGTCCTCACGGGGAGGGCATCCTCTTTGAGAGGGCGGTAGTATAAAGAACCTGCATTGAGACAGTTGAAGAGAAAATCCAGTTGTATTAACAATGATCCAAAATACAACACCTCCCCCCACGAAGTCGTGAAAGGGGAGGGAACGGTGATTACAATGTCCCCTCTCCCCCTCCGGCGCAATCGCTCCGGGGGAGGGGAGAGTAAGTACAAGGTCCCCCTTCCCCCTCCGGCGTAATCGCTCCGTGGGAGGGGACAGGCCTGTGTAGGCTAGACGTAAAATTTGAGAAGTAAACGCAAGTTCCACGTGTGCTTCAGCTCCTGCTCTTGAAGGTTGGAGAGCTTATAAGCCCCCGATCCCAGGACCGCCGAGATCCTGTAGGGGCCCTCCCACTTGGGGGAGAGCTTGCCCTGGGCTTAGGGGTCTGTGACGCGCTTGAGGACAAGGTCCCCAAGGCAAAAAGCCCTCTCGCGCATGCGCTGGTTGTATGCGCGCGTCATCTCACACTCGTAGATGGCGTGGCGGAGGAGCGCTCGGTCGCGTTCCTCCTCCACGAGGTCGATCTCCAGTCGCTGATTCGCCTCGTTGGCTTGGTACGCTGCGGTCATAGCTCCGTCTAGGAGCTCAACTCTCAGCGACCAAAAGCCAACCTCCGGGGGGA
Source organism: Pharus latifolius (assembly GCA_019359835.1). Classification (NCBI taxonomy): domain Eukaryota; kingdom Viridiplantae; phylum Streptophyta; class Magnoliopsida; order Poales; family Poaceae; genus Pharus; species Pharus latifolius. The sequence goes on along the minus strand of CM033319.1, from coordinate 48,394,706 downwards.
GGACTGCCTCAGCCCCGTAGACCAGGGAGAAGGGAGTACGTCCCGTCGCCCGGCTCGGAGTCGTGCTCATGGAGCAGAGGATGCTAGAGAGCTCCTCTGCCCATGCACCCCGCTTAGAAGCGGCTTGCTCGAGTCATCGGCGTAACCCCTATAGGATTACGCCGTTGACCCTCTCAACGGCCCCATTGCTCTGGGATGGGCTACTAAAGCGAAGTGGATGGTGCGCCCCAGGCCTTCACAGAATTCCCGGAAATATGCCGAGTCGAATTGGGTCCCGTTATCAACAGTGATTTCCCGGGGGACACCAAAACGACAAACGACATTTTTCCAGAAAAACCGCTGGACCGCCTGGGACGTGATGCTGGCCAAGGGTTCAGCCTCTACCCACTTAGTAAAGTAGTCGACTGCTACCACCGCATACTTGTATCCTCCGGGCGCTGGGGGGAAAGGGCCCTAGGAGGTCCATCCCCCACCGCGCGAAGGACCAAGTGATGGAGATAGTCTGCAGCGCTACAGGGGGGAGGTTTGAACCCTTGGCCATCTTCTGGCAAGCCTCGCACGCGGAGACAAGGTCTCGCGCGTCGTGCATCACCGTGGGCCAGTAAAAGCCCTGGCGAAGGGCCTTGGCCGCGATGGCATGCGAGGCTAGGTGAGAGCCACAGCTCCCCGCGTGGATGTCTTCGAGAAGCTGGAAGCCCTCCGGCCGTGGGAGGCAACGGAGGAGGGCAGAGGCCCCCCACTTGTAGAGCTTCCCCTCCAGCAGGAGGTATGCCCAGGCTTTGGCCCGGAGGCGCTTAGCCTCGGTCTCGTTGGGAGGGTCCCCCTCCCCCTTGATGAAGGAGACGAGGGGGTCCATCCATGACTGAGTCCGGGTGATCTCGGCGACCTCTGGGACATGAGGCTCATCGCCCGTGTCCGGGGAGGCCACTGAGGGCTTCGCGACGATCTCCAGAAAGGCCCCTTTGGGGAGCGGTTCCCGGGTGCTGGCTGCCCGGGCTAGGGCGTCGGCTCGGTCATTGTCCCTTCATGGGATATGCCGGGCTTCGAGGCCGTTGAAGTGCCGCTCCATCTTGCACACCTCCTGCAAATAAAGGCTCAAGTTTGCGTCATGGCACAAGTAGGACTTGTCCATTTGGTAAACTACGAGCTGAGAGTCTCCCTTCACTAGGAGGCGTCGAATCCCCAAGGAGCGCGCAAGGTGCAACCCGAGGAGCAAAGCCTCGTACTCGGTGACGTTGTTGGTTGCGGGGAACTCGTGCCGCGCCGCGTACTCGAGTTCCTTCCCCTCAGGGCTCCAGAGGACTACTCCTGCACCGGCCCCGGTGAGACACAGCGACCCATCGAACATGAGTGTCCAATGCTCACTGCGTCGGGGTGGTGCGGGGAGGTCTTCATCCCCTGACCCGGAGGCAGGAGTCCACTCCGCCACGAAGTCGGCGAGGACCTATGACTTGATGGCGGAGCGGCCTGCGAGGGAAAGGGAGAAGGGGGCGAGCTCGGCCCCCCACTTCCCTATCCGTCCGGTGGCTTCTTTGTTCCAAATCACCTCCCCCAGGGGGAGGGACGACGGGACGGTGATGGGGTGTCCCAGGAAGTAGTGGCGAAGCTTCTGGGACGCCATCAGGAGGGCGTAGCAGATCTCCATCTCTGTGTACCGAGTTTTGGCCCCTTGGAGGGCCTCACTTACGTAGTACACGGGACACTGCTGCCCCCCTTGCTCCTTCACCAATACCGCACTCACGGCGACCGGGGTCGAGGCAAGGTAGAGGAGCAAGGGCTCTTTTGGAGATGGACTCACGAGCATTGGAGGACTTGTGAGGTACTTCTTGAAGTCATCGAAGGCCTCCTGGGCCTCGGGGGTCCACCGGAACCCCTCAAGCCCCCGGAGGATCTTGAAGAATTGGAGGCCTCGTTCCCCCGACCGCGAGACGAAGCGGCTCAGCGCGGCTAAGCGGCCGGCGAGTCGCTGAACGTCCTTGATGGAGCGCGGCGGGGGCATGTCCAGGAATGCCTGGATCATTTCAGGGTTTGCCTCTATGCCCCGTTGGGACACAAGGAAACCCAGGAGCTTCCCCCTGCGTACGCCGAAGGTGCACTTCTCCGGGTTGAGTTTCAGCCCATACGCGCGGAGGTTGCGGAAGGTCTTCGCCAGGTCGTCGACGTGGGCGGCTGCGCGGGGACTTTTGACGACCGCGTCGTCTACGTAGACTTTGACGTTGCGGCCGACTTGATCTTTGAAGACCAGCGTCATGAGGCGCTGGAAGGTCGCTCCCGCGTTCTTTAGCCCGAAGGACATGTGGACGTAGCAGAAGGTTTCGAGGGGAGTTATGAAACTCGTCTTTTCCTCGTCCCCTTCCGCCATCCGGACTTGGTGGTAGCCCGAATAGGTGTCCAGGAAGCTCATCAACTCGCACCCCTCGGTGGAGTCGACCAGTTGGTCAATCCGCGGGAGTGGGAAGTTGTCCTTGGGGTAGGCGTGGTTGAGGTCGATGAAGTCCACGCACATCCGCCACTTGCCATTCGATTTCTTCACGAGAACGGGGTTCGCGAGCATTCGGGGTGCAAGAGCTCCCGAATGAACCCCGCCTCTCGGGGTCGGGCGATCTCCACCTTGATCGCCTCTTGGCGTTCAAGGGAGAGTTTCCTCAGCTTCTGCTTGATTGGGGGGTGACCGGGGGTCACCGCGAGCTTGTGCTCGATGACATCCCAGGCGACGCCCCGCATGTCCGAGGGCTTCCACGCGAAAACGTCAGAGTTTTCGCGTAGGAAGGCCGTAAGTTGCGCTGCATGTTCCTCGGGGAGCTCCGCCCAGATCCGAACAGTTTTGTCCCCGTCGTCCGGGGACAGCGGGACCTTCTGGAGGCCCCCTTCCGGACGCGGCATGGGGAGGGGCCTCCCGGGATGTATCACCGCGACGTCTGATTCTGGGGGAGAGACCTCCCCCCTGGTGCCTTGATGATGTTGATGCTCGCGATAGTTGTGGCGGCGCTAATATAGAGCGCGGGCCATGTCTTGGTCTCCCCAGACGGTGATCAAGTCGTGCGGCCCGGGGATCTTCATGCATAGGTAGTTTTGGTGGGTGGTAGCCCCCAGGCGGTTGATCGTGGTTCTCCCCATGATCGCGTTGTAGGAGGAGGGGAGGTCCACCACGTCGAATCGGACTATCTCGGTCCGGTAGTTCTCCGGGGTGCCAAACGTCATGGGGAGATCCACCTTCCCCACGGGGTGGATCGCCTTCCCCGGGACGAATCCTTGCAAGGGGCCTGCCATGGGTTGCAAGAGCTTCTCGTCCACCTGCATCTCCCTGAAAGCTTTCAGGTAGAGGACATCGACGGAGCTCCCGCCATCCACGAGGATGCAGGCCAGGTAGCAGTTGTAGATGGTGGCGGAGACGATAAGCGCATCGTCATGGGGAAGCGAACCACGCGCGCGTCTTCCACCGTGAAGGTGAGGGGGACGTTCGACCACTTGGGTGGCAGGGACGTAAGTAGCACCCCCACTACCTTGACTTCGCGCGCGTACTCCTTACGCTGGCGCTTGGAGTCCCGCCCGGAAACGGACCCTCCCACGATGACGTTAACACGTCTCTGGGAAGTTTGGAAGGGGAGAGTTTCTAACGGCTCCCCCTCCTGCGCTCGCCCCTGTTGTCCCCCCGCGGGAGCAGGAATGGCCGGTACAGCCGGCTGAGGGGGCAAGGAGGCCGGAGTCCCCCCTGCCCATGCTGGTAGAGGAACGCCGCGAAGTGCTGCAGCAGCTGGTGGCACTCTCAGGTAGCATGGGTACTAGACCTGTGGAAGGTGCACCACAGTCCTTCCCTGCTTCTCAAGTACGTTGAAGAGCTCGTCGGCGGAGGAGGGGCAGCTTCGGGATAGCCTCCGGTGGAGCTCCCCCGGGAGGATCCCGCTCTTGCACGCCTCGATGACGGTGGAGTCGGGGATGTGAGCCACTTTGCTCTTCACCTGGGCAAAGCGCTTGAAGAAGCTGCGGATGGTCTCCCCCGTCCTCTGCCGGATGGTGTATAGCTGCGAAGAATCCAGGGGATGCACATAGTTCCCCTGGAAGTTCGCGCAGAACTCACGCTTGAGCTGCGCGAAGGACTTGATGGAGCCGGCCTTCAAGTTGTAGAACAGGAGAGGGTGATCCCGATGAGGTAGAGGGGGAAGACGTTGCATTGCACCGTCTCATCTTCCCCCCCCCCCCACCGCCGAGATGGCCGTGGAGTATACCTGCACAAATTCATAGGGGTCGGCCTCACCGTTGTAGTGCTCGATGTGCGGCGGGCGATAAGGCCGCGGCCACCGAATGCACTGAAGTCGATGGCATAGGGGCTGATTAGCCCCCTGCACTTTCCGGGGAGAGTCCCGGTCGCCGTCTCCTTTGACGGGGGACGCGCCCTTGTTGTTGGAGTCGGGAAGCGGCCCAAGAGGTCCGCCGGCGTGGCGGTGACGGCGCTTTTCTTCCGGGTCGGGGCTGAGTTCCCGGACGTCTGGGCTCTCCCCCGGAGAGGCGGGCTGCTGGGCGGGTCTCTTCCCCCAACCGGTGCGAGAGCGGGGCTCCCCGCGCCCACGGCCCGGGGGAAGTTCTTCCCTGCACTTAGCCGTATGCATTCGCTCGACCTCCTCCAGGGAGAAACGGACCTGGTCCGCCGGAGGCACCCTCGAGGGCGACCCCGGGGGAGGAGGGAGCTCGTGCACTGTAGCTACCGGCCCGGATGCTATCGGGGCCGGCAAGGGGGAGCCCCCTGCGAAGACCCCCGGAGCCAGAAAGGGGAAAGCCCCTGTATCGTCCGGAACCGGGGAGGGGGCGCCCGCGGTGATGTTCGGAACCGGATAGGGGGAAGCCCCTATATCATCCGGAACCATAGTGGAGGGAACCCCCGTGGCGACCGGAACCGGCGAGGGGGGAGCCCCCGTGGCGACGTCCGGAACCGGGGCGCCGTTGCGGGGGGAGGTCCGCTAAGGCACGGGAGCTGCTCTGCCGACCGCCCCCGGTGTGGTAAACGCGATGCGTGGGGCGGGACTGGCTCCCGGCACAGGGAAAACCCCCGGCATGTAATGGAGCCCGGCCCCGGGAATGGGCCCGGAACGGGATATCCCCCCGGTGCCACGAAGGGCCCGGGCACGAAGTAACCCCCCTGGCACCGGGAAGGATCCAGGTGCCGGGAAGGGTCCAGACGTATGACCCACCTGGGGAGGGCAACCACCGGAGGGGTCATACGGGGCGGCTGGGCCTCCGGAAACCGGAAGGGCCACCGGGTGACCCATAAACGGGGGCATAGCCCCCAGGTATGGGTACTGTGCGTATGTGGGGGCCGGTGGCCGCGCCAACACGCGGAGCAGCTCATCCATAGAGCGCTGGGCGCGGAGCTGACCTTCCACTATAGCCTCAAGCAAGGCGTCCCGGGGAGCCGGTGGAGCCATAGGGGGGAGACTGGTCCCGGCCGAGGCTACCGCGATAACCGGGACCGACCCGGAAGTCGAACCACCTAAATTAAGAGGGAAGGTAGGAGGCGGTACCTGGGTCTGGCCGCCTCCGGGCGGGAGCTCCGGGACAGTCGTGTCCCGGACGGGTGGCGCCGGGTCTCCGGGACCAGCGTCACCGAGAAGGGCGCGAGCCCTTGTTGTTGGGGGAGCCATGGCGTCTCGTCACGAGTCCCCACGGTCGGCGCCAACTGTCGTGGTGTTACGAACACCCCAGCAGGTTTTACGAACGATCCTAGTGAATAAAACGTGACGCGGGCTGACCGGGTGACCGGTCCTCCTCCGCCGGACAAGCACAACAAATGACACGAGGGTTTATACAGGTTCGGGTCCCGGTGGGGACCCTAGTCCTGTCGGCGTGCTCCCGACCGGAGTCGGCTGGGGAAGCTCTCTCGGGGAGAGGCTTCCGGAGCACACTTGTGAGATTGGCTATTCTAGCAATAATGAGCGAGTTGTTCTTACAAGCGGGTGTACAAGGGCTTTTATAGCTCCAAAAGAAGCAAAAAGACTAAACTACCCCGGGCGCTCCCATCGGATCGAGGGGTAGCAACGTCTTTCTCCCGGCCAGGTGCCTCTGATGCTTGACAGGTGGCCGCTGATTCCCGAGGCGCTTGTCACGCGACCCGCGCGTGAACGAGGCGCTCGTCACGCGACCCGCACGTGACTGGGGACCGGAGACCCCTGTTCCGGGAGGACGACGATGCCCGGGACAGGCACCGAGGGCCCTGTCCCCGGTCAAAAGGCGGCGCCCGGGACAGGCACCGGGGGCCTTGTCCCCGGGCGAATGGCGGCGCCCGGGACAAGCACCAGGGGCCTTGTCCCCGAGCCAATGGCGGCGCCCGGGACAGGCGTCGGGGCCTTGTCCCTGGGCCCATGGTGGCCCCCGGGACAGGCGCCGGGGGCCTTGTCCCCGGGCCAATGGCGGCGCCCGGGACAGGCACCGGGGGCCTTGTCCCCGGGCCAATGGCGGCGCCCGGGACAGGCACCGGGGGCCTTGTCCCTGGGCCCATGGCGGCGCCCGGGACAGGCACCGGGGGCCTTGTCCCCGGGCAAATGGCGGCGCCCGGGACAGGCGCCGGGGGCCTTGTCCCCGGGCAAATGGCGGCGCCCGGGAGAGGCACCAGGGGCCGTGTCCCTGGGCAAATGGCGGCGCCCGGGGGCCTTGTCCCCGGGCCAAGGGCACAACTTACCTGGACTTAGTCTCGCGAAGATTTCCCCCAATAGGCATCAACGGCTTTCTCCCGGCCGAGGGGGCTAGATTCTTGACATGTGTCCTCGCTGATTCCCGAGGCGCTCCTCGTGTGACCCTCACGTGACCCGGCACCTGGGACATGGGTCACCGAGGGCGTTTGCCCCCGGGCGAAAGGCAACTCCCAGGACAGGGGTCATCGGGGGCCTTGTCCCCGGGCGAAAGGCTGCGCCCGGGACAGGGGTCACCGGGGGCCTTCTACCCAGGCGAAAGGAGTCGCCCGAGACGGGGTCACCGGGGCCCTTCTCCCCGGGCCAAAGGCGGCGCCCGGGACAGGGGTCACCGAGGCCGTTGTCCCCAAGACGGGGTCATCGGGACCTTTATCCCCGGGAAAAAGGTGGCGCCCAAGACGGGGGTCACCGGGACCGATCGACCGGAGATTTCCCCCAACACATTTTATTCATAACAATTCATAAACATATGATGATACAATCATCTTCATGATTCCCTCTAGGGTATATCTCTATCAATCTCCCACTTGCACTAGAGTCAATCATAAAGGTATCAAATACACATTGCTCTAGGGCATATCTCCATCACGACCATCATAGTTTGACTTTCGAGGAGGGCTCCTGTACAAGGGGACATTGCTTTGTGTATCCTGTGGAGCACCTCGAGTATAGTGGCTATGTGAGGAGCACACATCGAAGGTTGCTGGACATTTCAGCGTGACAAAGACACTCCAAAACCTTCATTGATATGTCCTCTAGCTGCACATGCAGCAGGACATAGCTCATTTTGTCAGAGGCTACGGTCTCTGTAGCATCTCCAAACCAGCAAATTGAAAGTTGGGTTTTTATACTCCCTTATTGGTTCCTTCACGACCATGGGAAAGTATTTCCATGGATTTCCTAGGAGAATTACCAAAGACCCGGCGTGGCAACGACTATCTCTTTGTGGTCGTTGATCGATGATCCAAGATGGTGGTACTCATACTCTACAAGAAGACCATTGTGGGAGAAGAAGCAGCTCGGGTATTCTTTCAACCTGTTTGGACACATTTCAGACTCCCAAACTTTATTGTGTCTAATCGTGATACCCTATTCCTCAGTCATTTTTGGTGATCTCTTTAGTCGATGATGGACACCAAGTTGAAAAGGAGTACAACTTTCATCCGCAAACTAACGGTCAAACCAAAGTGGTGAACAGTATAGTTGTCCATTTGCTAAGGGGTTGCAACTCAAGGCATCCCAAGACCTGGGACAAGAGCATACCCTATCTACAGTTCGCATGCAATCGAGCAGTATATGGGTCGACCGAAAAGTCCCCTTTTGAGGTATGTTTCGGATTTCTGCCACAGTCCTTTCGACCTGGAGTTCACAATCCTTACATCAACACAAAACACCAAGGAGGACTCTAATAAAGATAGAGCACAATGACTCTTGGAAGGCATTTGGTGACTTCATGGTGAGGTCGAACAAAACCTTCAAAAGGCCCAGCTTAAGTACAAGGTGCGACATGATTGACACCGAGTTGAAACCCATTTCCATGAAGGTGATTTGGTCTGGTTGCCTTTGAGCAAGGATTGGCTAAAGGGTGATGGTAAAAAGCTTAAACCCATCCGTTATGGTCCATTCCGAATCCTACGAAAAATTGGTGAAAATGCTTGTCAGCTTGAACTACCCCTGTATATGGATATCTACTCGGTGGTCAATGTCAAGCACCTTAAACTCTTCGAGCCCTCTATGCTAGACGATGAGCCTGATGCAACAGTACCGCCTATTGAAGATTTTGTGTATCAATGGGAGGCACCTCTTACTGAAGATGTGATCATAGAGAAGAAGATGACAACAACTTGTAGCAGAACACGGGAGACTTTTTGGATTGGACGAAAGATCAACATGCAAGTACAGAGAAATGGTACACACGCGATAACAGTCAAACTGAGTTCCCGCATCTTCAGTTTTAATCACCAGTGCGAGTTGGCTCCTTTCTTAAAAAAACGGGGAGTCATGATTCAGGATGATCTCGGGTCGATAATGGTCGATGGTCCAAACTTGGTCGATTGTCTGTGGTCGAGTCTGATATTGAATCGACTAGACTTGGTTATTCCGCAGACCAAGTTTTATCATAGCTGGATTCATCGTAGCCGAGCAAGACCAAGCCGTTTTGCAAAAGGACTTCGCAATTGGACTCATCGTACAGCCGCTGGACTCGTCGTAGTCATATACTAGTGGTTGTCTATAAATACCCTGTAATAGAATTAAGGAAATAACTCATAGATAGAGATTCGACAGAGATCGAAAGTGATCAACTGTTAGCTCAAATTAGAGTGTACGAATTCCTCATAATTAAAGAGTCATTTTTCCTCTATTCTGGAATATGACCGCCTGTGTTTTTGTCTTTTCGACCAAAACCAGTTTACATTCAATTGGGTCAAGTACTCAACCGAATCATAAGCCGTTGTAGTGTGCCGCAGCCCAACTAATCAACTTCCACCACAACTACTAGAGTGTCGTGGTATTAAGAATACCCCGGCAGGTTTTGTGAACGATCCTAGTGAAGATTACTCGACGCGGGCTGACCGGATGATCGGTCCTCCCCCGCCGGACAAACATAAGAAATGACACAAGGATTTATACAGGTTCGGGTCCCGGTGGGGGCCCTAGTCCTATCGACGCGCTCCCGACCGGGGTCGGCTGGGGAGGCTCTCTCCGGGGGAGAGGCTTCCGAAGCACGTCTGTGAGTTTATCTATTCCAATAAAAGTGATTCGATCCTTTACAACAGAGGGGTACAAGGGCTATTTATAGCCCCAAAAAGAAGCAAAAAGTCTAAACTACCCCGGACGCTACCGTTGGATCGAGGGGTAGCAACGTCCTTCTCCCGGTCAAGTGCCTTGGATGCTTGACAGGTGGTCACTGATTCCCGAGGCGCCCCTCGCGTGACCTGCACGTGATGAATAAACAAGGAATTTACCTTTTAGGAGGGCGATGATGTCCGGGACATGCCCCGGAGGCAAGGTCCCGGGAGCCAAAAGGCGGCACCCGGGACGTACCCGGAGGCAAGGTCCCGGGGGCCAAATGGCGGCGCCCGGGGCAGGCACCGGAGGCCACAATCCCCAGGCAAGTGGCAGCGCCCGGGACCTGTCCCGGAGACAAGGTCCCGGGGGCCAAATGGTGGCGCCCGGGATGTACCCGGAGGTAGGGTCCCGGGGGCCAAATGGCGGCGCCCGGGATGTACCCGGAGGAAGGGTCCCGGGGGCCAAATGGCGGCGCCCAGGACAGGCACCGGAGGCCACAGTCCCCGGGCGAATGGCGGCGCCCGGGACGTGCCCCAGAGGCAAGGTCCCGAGGCCAAATGGCGGCGCCCGGGACATACCCGGAGGCAAGGCCCCGGGGGCCAAATGGCAGCGCCCGGGACGTACCCGGAGGAAGGGTCCCGGGGGCCAAATGGCGGCGCCCGGGACGTACTGTGGGACCCTCATTTGAGGATTCCAGTGGCAACCGCCCAGGTGAATTGCACTCAGAAAAGGTACATTGCAGCTCACAATAACAAGATGCATTATATAAAAATGCGAGTAATTAAAAACAAGTGCTGATCACAAGGACCAACATCACAATAACTTAGCGCCAAAATGACGCAGTTAATTGTTAATACAAATTAAGGAGTTTTCGACACAAAGGTCGGCACAAAATAAAACAGTAATGATAAACAAAAGGACTTCATTGGTCTTCTTTTTCAGCAGCAGCGGTGTTGCACGGGCCTTCTCCACATCGAACTCCACCTTGGTGCATAACCCTTTAACCAGATGGGTCTTCAGTTTGTTCTTCTTGTTCCACATTGGGTTCAAGACCATAAGATTCGGGGTCGACGAATCCTTCTTCTAAATTTGTTTGTAAAAGCAAGGGTGAGCACATTGTCCACATGGTGCTCAACAAGTCCCAAGTAACAATGCATGTATATATAGATGAGGGAGAATTTCTCAAAGAATAGCTCTTTGGCTTTATACCTACATATAATAGATTTCCACATACAACTTTGAAGAAAGGGTCTTTATTTTCGAAAGCGAGACTTGTAAAATCCTAAGCTAGGTTTTCAGAAATGTTATGTGTGGCGGTCTTTCATGAGTCACCAGTTTACTCAGATTTTGTAAAGAAAACCTTCCAATAGCTACTTGTGCTGCATCGACGTGAATAGAATTCACAGCGCGCAGACTCCATGACCTGGGAGCTCAGAGTATCCGATACTTCTTAAACTTTGCAAAGGTGCACCACCTTAATCCACCGATCATTCGGCTTTCAAGTCGGTACCTCTCCATGCGACTCTTACGCATGTGACAAGGCCGAGATGACACAACAATTTACAGTCCTAGCATTAACTATTTCCTTGCCCGGCAAATAGACAGTTAAGTCTCAAGTACCGTTGTGGGTCCTCCCCACTGCCTTACTTCCTAGCCTGGGTCTATGTTCTCGCAAGACACATAGCCTCTCTTGATTACAGTCAGGCACAACTTAATCTGGCATAGGGCGTCTTCCTTCTTTCCACCTTTTCCTCTCATGATTTTTCTGAACTCACATCACTCATGGCCTTCTGCGGCCCACCAGTCCTCGCAAGAAACTGGACCGACAACCATTGCAGGGAAAAGCTAACACTAAAGAAAGCTACTAAGTTGCGCCCGTCCCATAAACAGGCAAGTGGTTGGTACGTTTTTCATGCCGTATAGAAGCACAGCACAAGGTTCTAGTCCTTATGAATCTCTAGTGAGGAGTCTTTCACATTCCCAGTGCGCACACAGCACCATCCTATCAAACCATCCTCACTATCGATTCCAACCATATTTTCTTTCACAAAAGGGGTTTTGAACATGCTTTTCTCATATGTGACCATTCAACATTTATCATATAGTCTTTAACATAGCATAGCTTAAGCATGATATTCTAGGGCAACAAGGGTGCAGGGATATTCAATGTCAAAAGGGGCTTTACAATCATTCAGGTCATATCTAATCACTTTATTGAAACATAGTTCTTATTTGAATCTAAGGCATGCATATATTTGAAAACAGATAACATAATTCATTTCAAAATAATAGGCTAGACATGATCAAGGGTTTGAGACTTGCCTTGCAGTGACGGGTCTAGCTGCTCAAATGAATCTTCGGGGATCTCCTCTGCTCCTTCAACGTCTGGTTCCACGGCGGGTACAAACAACACATACATACTATATAAGCATACAAGCACTAGAAAATAATACGTAAATACATCATGCATGCAGGGAAATGGTTTAGACAAGGTCACTTGACACTGGTCGAAGAGATGGGCTCAAAAGGACTTGAATGTCGAAGGGCTGACATTCGGCTCATGGCTTGACATAGCCCTAAATTGGTTCTAGGTCTGTTTTCTGGAGATGTGGTAGTAGGGAATGTTGTAGATCATGGCTCAAAGGACCTACTGGACAAAGTGGCATTTCAATTGCTCAAATGAAACAAGTCTAAATCATCCAATGCCACTGGTGGACATGCACTGACATAGTGTTAGACATGGCCAGAAACTAGGGCATTGTATAACTTTTGACTCAGGACTCCAATTGATGCAAAACTTTGTCTGGGGTTTAGGCATTGACAATAGCTACAAAACTCTCAACAGGCTCAAAGGCTGAAAGTGGCCGGAGGGTGGCCAAATCCGGTGAGCAAACACGATGGCCTAGACATGAACTGAGTCACTGGACAGCAACCTTGGCATGGCCATAACTTTTGATTCAGGTCGATTCACAAGTCGGGCTAGTAGACAAAATTGCTCAGGGGGTTGAGATCTATCTAAAGGACAAGGTGTACGGGGCTAGATCGGCCGGGGGAAAATTCCGGCGACCGGCGCTGGAGAAGACGACTCCTGAATTGGGCGTTTCTGATTTAAAAGGTTTGAGGTCGATTCACTGCTCAGGGAGTGAGAGGGTGAGGTGAGGGGTCTAATTGCAAGGTTAATTCGGCCGGAGAATGGCCGGAGAAGCTTGGCGACGAGGACCAGTTCACTGGTGGCGCGCAAACTTCGGAAAGGCTATGATCGCTGCTCAATTTTGAAATCTAAGTTTGCAGGCTTGCTCAATTGGGTGCACTGGTCAATTCTTATCACTGGCACGAGGATTAATTCGGACTAAATCACTCGGCATTACGGGAACAGGGGATTTCAGTTTTCCGATGATTGCCGGCGTTGAGGTGCGCCGGGAACCAATTAATGGCTATGAAACACACAGGGGGGGTGAAAGGAGCTTACTGGCGGCGTTGGTTTGCAGAAAGAAGCTTCGGGCGAAGCTGGCGCCGTGAGCTTCAGGAATTGCTCGCCGGGGAAGAAGGCCTTCGCGGCGGCGCTGAAGAACTGGACTACTCTCTGGTGGAGGAAGCTAAGGCTTAAAGATGCAGGTGGTGTGTGAAGAAACGCTGGGCAAGGGGGGCTTATATAGCCGCGGGTGAAGCTCTCGGGAGCAGCAGCAATGGCCGGGGATTTTTCTTCTGGCGCTGGAGCGGTCAACGAGGCACTTGGGGACACGGCGGGGCTCTGCCAGAGACGATGAATCGCGGGAAATCAGGATTCCGTCAGGGTGGTGTGGCGACGATCTCCGGGATGGCAGCCATGTGGCATGAAGCTCCTGACAACAGCGGGCACGCGCGCGCGCGGGGAAGAACACGGCACGGTGTGGTTGAGGCGTTCCACGGTGGCGGTACAGTTGTGCAAAGTTGGTGGCTATGTGGCCGTGAAGGTGGCAGCGCGACGGACTTCGCCGGCGGTGAGCTCAACGGCGCGGCAAAGCGGCAGGGCGCTGGTCGAACGAGAACTGGTCGCGGTCGTGCACGCGGTCTCCTGGTCGTGGTCGAAGAAAAGGCCAGGGGCTTGTTTGCAAGGTTTTGGACTGAAATGTAAAGGTTTTGGCTCGGGAATTTGGGCCTATTTGCAAATTCGGAGATCTGAAGGGCTGATTTGAACTTTGACTCTGCAGCTAAGTGCTACAAAATGTCTTAGACTCATCAAGCAGGAAAAATGGTAAAATTCGATAAGATTTGGTGGTTTTGACAAAAATCGAAAACAGGGTATTTAGGGTAAATAGGGTAATTAGGGTCTGAAACTTCTGTGGAGGCTGAAACTAGGGTTTCAGTCGAGATTCTGGAATTCTTCCAGAAGGGAAAAATGTTCAGAAAAATGAAGGAAAGGTAATCACTTGATCAGATCTGGGTTTGGAGATGATCTGGGACTTTTAGCCTTTTTGGGTTTTCTAAAAGGACTAAACTAAAGCACTTTTGGACTGAATTGTAAAAAGGATCTGGGAGATGAAGTTTAGCAGCCAACTTTTTAGGTTAAGGTAGTGGCATACCTAAGATCAAGATAGGGTTGAGACAACAGGGATTCCAAAGAATATATGCTGACTCGTAAGCAGAAAAGATAACCAAAAATAGGGATGTTACACGTACCCGGAGGCAGGGTCCCGGGGGCCAAATGGCGGCGCCCGGGACATACCCGGAGGCAAGGCCCCGGGGGCCAAATGGCGGCGCCCGGGGCAGGCACCGGAGGCCACAATCCCCGGGCAAGTGTGAACTTACCTGGACTTAGTCTCACGGAGATTTCCCCCAACAGCAGCCCCCCATGCCCCCCGGGGACGATGCTCGAGTCCCCGGTGGGGTATGGTTCACATTACCGGGAAAATCTCCGCACCAAGTCACCGGAGCTGTCGTGACGCTTCGGTTTCCGTGCCGGGAGCTTATGACAGCGCCGCTTCGTCATAAATGTGCGCGTGATTCGAACCGGTGCCTCGGTTTACGCGCCAGTCCCTTCGTTTCCCGCGCACGGTTTGAACTTCAATGGCCCAGATTGCTCCGTGGGGTACCACGTGGCGCGGATCTAGATCACGGCTCGCCCTTATAAATAGGGCCTTAGGGGGCCCCAGAAGCTCATTCCAAACCTCAGCCCTAGCGAATTCAGCTCTCCCGGTAGTAAGCTCCCTGTAACTCTTTCCGGCAGTTAGCCTCCTGAAACGTTAGCCACTGGAAAAAAGAAAGCCAAACCTGATGGCACCCAAGGGTCGAGCGAAGACCACGGAGGTGCCCCCGGAGGAAATCCCTCCGGATTTCGTCTGGGCGTCGGAGTTCTCGGCCGCGGACGCGGAGTCCCTGGTCGAACGAGGGGTCGTCGAGGACGGGGATTGTGGCCCCCCGCCCCAGGCCCGGAGAGGTCGTGGCCTTCGAGGCCTTCCTGGAGGAGGGGCTCCGGCTCCCGGTGCATCCCATGCTCCGGGAGTTTCTAAAGGAGTATGGGGTGGCGCTCAACCACCTTACCCCGAACGCGCTCGTCCAGATGGGCCTCTTCATCTGGCTCTACGAGACGGCGACCGGGCGAGAGCCCACCCTTCGCGCCTTCCGGTACTTCTACGAACCGGCGGCGCGGAGCTCCCACCTGGTTAAGGGGGGACCCAAGTCCCCCTTCGGTTCGGTGATGGTGCAAATGCTGCCGTCCCGGGTGGCCGACTACCCGGCGGCGGCCTCCTGGGACCACTGGGGCGACTGGGTCCGGAGGTGGTTCTACCTCCGGGTCCGGGACGAGGCAGTGGTGTACGCCCCAGAGCCCCCCTCCTACAGCCGGTCGTCCGCGCTGAAGCCCCCGGTGTGGACGGACGAGGAGTTCGAACTCCTCGGCAAGGTGGTCATCTCCAAGAAGACCCGCTCGATGCGGGACGCCGCCGAGGAGATGATGCTCCTGAGGATCTCCGCCTTCTCACGCGGGAGAAGGGGGATCGGCATGGGCCCGGAGCAGCGGCCCCCGGTCAAGCCGGTGACCCGGCGTAAGCCCGTTACCTGCTTCTTCATATTTATAGTTTTTAGAAAATTTGACTAACTCTTTACCTCTTGTAGTCCGGCCATACCCGGCGTCGCGGGAGAAGGCGGAGAACCTCCTGGGGAGGTATTTCGCCGACGAGCACGAGCGCGTCGTGCGTCTCATGGGGGAGGGCCCTCCCCGGAACTTGGTCGCTGCGGCCTACGGGCTAAAGCTGCCGGAGAGGAAGCCTCTCCCTACCCCCGAGTCGCACAAACGGGGGAAGGACGCGGCCGGGGGCTCGGAGCCCAAGAAGGCCAGGGTCCAGAAGACCCCCGGCCCATCGACGACGCCGGCTTCGACGCCGATGAAGGCCCGGGACACAACCCCCGGGACGGGCCGCGCCCGGGCGCCGGCCCGGGAAGATGCGACACCTCCTCCCCCGAAGAGCCCCGTCGAGGCCCGGGGGAAGGAGGCGGCCATTGGCGGGGTGGCATCCGATTAGGCGGACTACGCCCCGTCGCCACTCTCGGTGGCGGTCCTCCCGGCCCTCCCGGCATCTTTGGAGCCGGAGAGGCTGGAGGTGAGATTCGCGGAGGCCTCGCCTCCTCGGGTTTGGCTGGTAGACGAGGGGGGGAGCCCCTCGGTCTACGAGGTCTCCCCGGAAGAGGAGGTCCCGAGGACCTTCCGACCTGGGGCAGGGAAAGGTCCGATGATCCCCCCCCGGGCAGGGACCCCCGCCCAAAGCTCCTCGGCCACGTCTTCAGAGGACACCTCCTCGGCAACGAAGACGCCGGTGACGCCGGCCGCGTTACCGAACTTTCAGGTCCGGGGACCCCCACCGGCCGCGACGCCGGCGCCGGGCGAGAGGCCCCTCTGCTTCCCGCGGGGGAAGTCACCCGCTATGCGGAGGGCCTGCACACCCGGAAGGTGTAGGCCTTCGTCGCGGAGGGAAAGCTCCATGAGCGTTTCCAGGGGCTTCAATCCCTCGGGGCCCAGGTAACCCGAGTTGGTGATGTCTTCATTCGTTCCCTGCATTTGAGTTTTTTCTAACTCTATATTTTGTAGGTGGCAACTGTTACCTGGGGCCTTGAGCGGCGGGTCGCCCGGCTACTTAAGGAAGCGGAGGACCGGGCCGCGACCTCCGTAGGGCAGCGTGAGGAGGCCCTCCGGGAACGCGATGAAGCCCTCACGGAACTGTCCCGGGTCCGGGCCCAGGTTCATATTTCCGAGGTCGTCAACGGCCGCCTCCGAGAGGAGGCGAAGGCGAGGGAGGAGGCGCTCCGGGAGCTCGAGGGCTCAAGCGTCCGGGCGGTGGCGGACGCGGGCCGCTCCGTCCGTTCGGCCCTCGAGAGCCTTGGCGTAAGCTTAGGCTCCGGGAGCAGCTCGGAGGTGCCGCAGGCGACCGTCGCGGAGGCTGTGCGTTTTCTCAACGCACAGGTCTCCGCCATTCCGGAGGCTGCCGATGCTCGGGCGCGGGGCCGGGCGATCCCCATCGTCGCGGCCGCTGCGGGGCTCGTCGAATTCCGGGGGGTCGGTGCCCGGGCGATCGGGGGCCGCATCCCCCAAAGCTTCCCGGACTCCTTCGAGCCCTCGCGTCGGGAGGTCGAGCAGCTTGCCGGAGGATTCTACGACCGGATCATCCAGGCGAGATTCCCGGCTCCGGCGCCTCCTGCGGGGGACGCCCCAGCCCCGGCCTCGGAGGAAGCCCCCTGGGGGGAGGACACCAGTGAAAGAGTATGAGCCTCCCCCCGGGTCTTTAGATAGGACCCTTTACTTTCTTAGGACTTTTGATCCCGGTAGCTTCTTAGAAGAAGCCCCGGACACTTGTAAAAAAGACATTTTGAATGCAATAGACTTAGAAATTTTTCTAAGTCCTTGAATTGAATGCAATGTTACCAGGGTTCCCGGGAGGTTACTCCCGGGCGAAGGTCCGGGAGGGGCCCCCGGGGGGACGCCCAAGCGGCCTTGATTTTGCTAAGACTCATCTCCGGGGAGCGTAGCGGGGGCGCCGTCCGGGAGCCCGTCCGATTAAGGTGGCATCCGGAGTGGCACTTGAACAATTTTGACAATCATCGCGCCGAATTAACCCCTCCGCGTCCGGGGATCCAGATGGTACCTCCTCTCCGGATACTTCCACCCGCGGGTACGAATATTGGCCTGAAGATGTGCTCCGGGACGCTCAGCGCCGCGTGCGCGCATTGTACCGGGACTTGGCCCGGGAGCGAGCGGAGCGCCTCCGGGAGTATTAGGCGTGGGAGCCTTAGGATGTAGAGGATCCCCCGGGTTAGAACCCGGGTTGTACCGTTTCCGAAGCCCACCGGAGGGGGAAGATGTCCTCCGGGTTTCACGATGAATAAAGTTGTGTTGTTGTTTCCTTCTTTCATTGTCTTTTTCTTTTTTCTTCTTGGATGGTCTGGACGACTCCTTTTCACAAGAATGAGCTAAGTTTGCTCGTGGGTGGTGCGGTCGACACCCGGGGGTTCCTTATCCCCCCCGCCCACAGCGGGCCAGAGGATAGCTCCGCGCGCTGTGGGGGTAGCAAGGCCCCCGGGGCGGAAGTGACCTGTAGCATAGAAATTTTTCTAAGTTAGAAAATTTTAAAACGAGGTTTCCAAGGAGAAGACCTTCCGGGAGACAATCTTCCGGTCGCCGTGAGAACGGGGAGCCGGGAATAAGGCCTCGTGTGGAAGAAACATCCAAGAAAACCCGATGAGATTTCCGGAGACGGGCTTCCTAGGAGATGATCATCCGGTCGCCGTGAGAACGGGGAGCCAGGAATAGGGTCTCCGGGGAAGAAATGTTCGAGAAATCCGTCTTCTCCAGGAGACAATCGTCCGGTCGCCGTGAGGACGGGGAGCCGGGAATTGGGTCTCCGGGAGGCAATCATCCGGTCGCCGTGAGAACGGGGAGCCGGGAATAAGGTCGCCGGGGACCAAATATCCAAGAATGCCATTAGACGTCCCACTGGGGAGGGCGTCTACTCCCGGAGGAGGAAGAGATATCCGTGAAAGCCATTAGACGTCCCACTGAGGAGAGCGTCTACTCCCGGAGGAGGAAGTGCCCGATGACGGGTCTTGAGTGTTTGGGCAGGGGACTAGTCTCCCAAAGTGACTCGTTACCGCGGCTGCTAGGGACCGGGTTGCCGCTTACACCCTCAGTCCACGAGGGCTGATCGTAAGCCGCCCTACAGGAGGGACTTGCTGGGTCTGGGCCCACTTCCTCGCAGGGAGGGCGTCCTCGCGGGGAGGGCATCGCCACTAGGGGTGGTAATGAGAAGAACCTGCAATGAGACAGTTGAAGAGCAAGACCTATGTATTGCTAATAAAATGAAGTACAGTGCCTCCCCCTGCGAAGCCGCGAAAGGGGAGGAAAAGGTAAGTACAGCGTCCCTCCTCCCCCTCCGGCGTGACCGCTCCGGGGGAGGGGACAGGCCCGTAAGGCTAAAAGTAGACTTGCGAAGTAAACGCAAGTTCCACGTGTGCTTCAGTTCCTGCTCTTGAAGGTTGGAGAGCTTATATGCCCCCGAGCCCAGGACCGCGGAGATCCTGTAGGGGCCCTCCCACTTGGTGGAGAGCTTCCCCTGGGCTTGGGGATCTGTGACGCGCTTGAGGACAAGGTCCCCAAGGCGGATGACTCTCTCGCGCACGCGCTGGTTGTACGCGCGCGCCATCTCTTGCTCGTAGATGGCGTGGCGGAGGAGCGCTCAGTCGCGTTCCTCCTCCACGAGGTCGATCTCCAGGCGCTGGTTGGCCTCGTTGGCCTGGTACGCTGCGGGCGTGGCTCCCTCCAGGAGCTCAATCCGCAGTGACCGGAAGCCGATCTCCGGGGGGAGGACTGCCTCCGCCCCGTAGACCAGGGAGAAGGGAGTACGCCCCGTCGCCCGGGACGGGGTCGTGCGCATGGAGCAGAGGATGCTAGGGAGCTCCTCTGCCCAAGCACCCCGCTTAGAAGCGGTTTGCTCGAGTCTCCGGCACAACCCCTGTAGGATCACGCCGTTGACCCTCTCGACAGCCCCACTGCTCCGGGGATGGGCCACTGAGGCAAAGTGGATGACGAGCCCTAGGCCTTCGCAGAATTCCTCGAAATAAGCCGAGTCGAATTGGGTCCCTGACGAGGATTGACACCCAGGTTACTTCTAATAAACTTTTGGTTCAAGACAGGTTCGAACCAGACATGTATCTGGCGATGCGAACTCAAGCTATTCTGAGGGGCATCACCATGAGGTCGCAAGCTTTACGCGATCAGGTCGCGGGTTTTGTGCGATCAGACCGACAGCCTTGTGCGGTCAGAAGGTCGTATGCTATACGCGGACTGGACATCCGGGATGTTGCGCGGTCAGCCCACATTCCGCGGTCAGAACGCTCTGACCAGGATGCTTGGAGTTTATTCGGTTATCCTTATATCAGGATATTCCAAGCATCCCGAGAATTCCTCCACGTTGAAGACCAACCGTCAGAGGTTAATATATGCGGTTATTCATGATTAACACGTGATAATAACCTCCGTGGAAGTTAATAGCGGTTCTCCAGAAACCGCATCCAACCGTTTGATGCAGTTTTCTTCATTTAGCACCCTTTCAACCAGTATAAAAAGGTGGCAAAGTACATCAAACGGGGGATCGAAGACATTTGGAAGAACAAGACCTCTGATTTAAGTGAGATACAAGATATCTCGACCACTCAAACAGCCAAGTCTACGGCTTAGATTAGACAACACTTACAAGTCTCCTATAGTTTCTTTTTGTACACTTACATAGGGAAAACTTTCGCCTGTGAAAGTTTCCCCCCGCTAGTTTGTAAAGCTTCATCACATATAGTGAAATCCTAACAGGACGTAGGGCTTTTACTCCCACCATCGAGGGCCCGAACCTGTATAAATCTCTTTGTGCTCCTGTTCACCATTGTTCGACATACCTTCCCGGAGGGTCATCTTGAAAGGTCTCACAATTACAAATTTTGCATAAGTTCGGCTGAGGACCCCGAGTCCGAATCGTCGACAGTCCCGTTGTCCACGGTGATTTCCCGGGGGACACCAAAACGACATACGACGTTTTTCCAGAAAAACCGCTGGACGGCCCGGGACGTGATGCTGGCCAAAGGCTCCGCCTCAACCCACTTTGTAAAATAGTCAACCGCGACTACCGCATACTTGTATCCTCCGGGCGCTGGGGGGAAGGGCCCTAAGAGGTCCATCCCCCAGCGCACGAAGGGCCAAGTGATGGGGATCATCTGCAGCGCTATAGGGGGGAGGTTCGAGCCCTTGGCCATCTTCTGGCATGCCTCGCATGCGGAGACAAGGTCTCGCGCGTCGCGCATGACCATGGGCCAGTAGAAGCCCTGCCGGAGGTCCTTGGCCGCGATGGCACACGGGGCTAGGTTAGAACCACAGCTCCCCGCATGGATGTCTTCGAGAAGTTGAAGTCCCTCCGGCCGGGGAAGGCAGTGCAGGAGGGCGGAAGCCCCCCGCTTGTAGAGCCTCCCCTCCAGCAGGAGGTATGCCCGGGCTTTAGCCTGGAGGCGTTTAGCCTCGGTCTCACTAGGAGGGTCCCCCTCCCCCTTGATGAAGGAGATGAGGGGGTCCATCCAAGACGGAGTCCGGGTGATCTCGGCGACCTCCGGGACATGGGGCTCGTCGCCCGTGTCCGGGGAGGCCATCGAGGGCCTTGTGATGATTTCCAGAAAGGCCCCCTTGGGGAGCGATTCCCGGGCGCTTGCCGCCCGGGCCAAGGCGTCGGCCCGGTCATTGTCCCTCCGCGGGATATGCCGGGCCTCGAGGCCGTCGAAATGCCTCTCCATCTTTCGGACTTCCTGCAATAAAGACTTAAGTTTGCGTTATGGCACAGGTAAGACTTGTCCATTTGGCAAACTACGAGCTGAGAATCTCCCTTGACTAGGAGGCGCCGGATCCCCAGGGAGCGCGCAAGGCGCATCCCGAGGAGCAAAGCCTCGTATTCGGCGACGTTGTTGGTTACGGGGAACTCGAGCCGCGCGGCATACTCGAGTTCCTTCCCCTCGGGGCTCCGGAGGACTACTCCCGCACCAGCCCCGGCGAGACACAGCGACCCATCGAACATGAGAGTCCAATGATCACTGCGGCGGGGCGGCACAGGGAGGTCTTCGTCCCTGGACCCAGAGGCGGGAGTCCACTCTGCGATGAAGTAAGCGAGGACCTGCGACTTGATGGCGGAGCGGCCGGTAAGGGACAGGGAGAAGGGGGCGAGCTCGGCCCCCCACTTCCCAATCCGGCCGGTGGCTTCTTTGTTCCGCAGTACCTCCCCCAGGGGGAGGGACGACGGGACGGTGATGGGGTGCCCCAGGAAGTAATGGTGAAGCTTTCGGGACGCCATCAGGAGGGCGTAGCAGATCTTCTCCATCTCCGTGTACCGAGTCTTCGCCCCTTGGAGGGCCTCACTCACGTAGTACACGGGACGCTGCTGCCCCCCTTGCTCCTTCACCAAGACTGCGCTGACGGCGACAGGGGTCGCGGCGAGGTAGAGGAGCAAGGGCTCTTCTGGAGACGGACTCACGAGCATTGGAGGGCTCGTGAGATACTTCTTGAGGTCGTCGAACGCCTCCTGGGCCTCGGGGGTCCAGCGGAACCCCCCGAGCCCCCGGAGGATCTTGAAGAACTGGAGGCCTCGCTCCCCCGACCTGGAGACGAAGCGGCTTAGCGCGGCTAAGCGGCCGGAGAGCCGCTGGACATCCTTGACGGAGCGCGACGGGGGCATCTCTAGGAATGCCCGGATCTTCTCGGGGTTTGCCTCAATGCCCTGCTGGGACACGAGGAAACCTAGGAGCTTCCCCCCGCGCACCCCGAAGGTGCACTTCTCCGGGTTGAGTTTGAGCCCGAACGCGTGGAGGTTGCGGAAGGTTTAAGCCAGGTCGTCGATGTGGGAGGCTGCGCGGGGACTCTTGACGACCGCGTCGTCTACGTAGACTTCGACGTTGCGGCCGACTTGATCTTTGAAGACTAGCGTCATGAGGCGCTGGAAGGTCGCCCCCGCGTTCTTGAGCCCGAAGGGCATATGGACGTAGCAGAAGGTTCCGAGGGGAGTTATGAAACTCGTCTTTTCCTCGTCCCCTTCCGCCATCCGGACCTGATGGTAGCCCGAGTAGGTGTCTAGGAAGCTCATGAGCTCGCACCCCGCAGTGGAGTCGACGAGCTGATCAATCCGCGGGAGCGGGAAGTTGTCTTTGGGGCAGGCGCGGTTAAGGTCGGTGAAGTCCACGCACATCCGCCACCTACCGGTTGATTTCTTGACGAGGACGGGGTTTGCGAGCCACTCGGGGTGCAGGACCTCCCGAATGAACCCCGCCTCTCGGAGCCGAGTGATCTCCACCTTGATTGCTTCTTGGCGCTCAAGGGAGAGTCTGCGCAGCTTCTGTTTAATCGGGGGATGACCGGGGGCCACTGCGAGCTTGTGCTCAATGACTTCCCGGGCAACGCCTCGCATGTCCGAAAGCTTCCACGCAAAAACATCGGAGTTTTTGCGCAGAAAAGCCGCAAGTTGCGCTGCATGCTCCTCGGGGAGCTCCGCCCTGATCCGGACGGTTTTGTCTTCGTCGCCCGGGGACAGCAGGATCTTCCGGAGGCCCCCTTCCGGGCGCGGCTTGAGGAGGGGCCTCCCGGGCGGTGGCGCAGCGGCGTCTAGTTCCGGGGGGAAAGCCTCCCCCCCGGACGTCTTTATGAGATTGACGCTTCCGATTGTGGCTGCAACGCGCTCGTATAGAGCACGGGCCATGTCTTGGTCTCCCCGGACGTTGATCACACCATGCGGCCCGGGGATCTTCATGCAGAGGTAGTTTTGATGGGTGGCAGCACCCAGCTCGGTCCGGTAGTTCTCCGGGGTGCCGAACGTCATAGGAAGATCTACCTTGCCCACGGGGTGGATTGCCTTCCCCGGGACAAAACCTTGCAGGGGCCCTGCCGCGGGCTGCAGGAGCTTCTCATCGACCTGCATTTCTTTGAAGACTTTAAGGAATAGGACGTCGGCGGAGCTTCCGCCGTCCACGAGAATGCGGACCAGGTGGTAGTTGTAGATAGTCGCGGAGACAATGAGCGCGTCGTCGTGGGGGAAGCGAACCCCTCACGCGTCTTCCGCCGTAAAGGTGAGGGGGACGTCCGACCACTTGGGTGGCGGGGACGTGTGTAGCACCCCCACAACCTTAACTTCACGCGCGTACTCCTTACGCTGGCGCTTGGAGTCCCGCCCGGAGGCGGACCCTCCCACGATGACGTTGATGCGGCGCTGAGAAGTCTGGAAGGGGAGAGCTTCTGAAGGCTCCCCCTCCTGCGTCTGCTGCCCCCCCGCGAGAGCGGGAAGGGCCGGAACAGCTGGCCGAGGGGGCAAGGAGGCCAGGGTCCCCCCCTGCCCGCGCTGGTCGAGGAACGCCGCGAAGTGTTGCAGCAGCTGGTGGCAATCTCGAGTAGCGTGGGTACTGGACCCGTGGAAGCTGCACCACGGTCCTTCCCGGCTCCTCCCCGCAAGGCCTTCCCGGCCACGCGAAGGCTGTCCTCCCCCATGGCCTTTCGGCCTGGGAAAGGGGCGGCTGGCCCTTAGGGGGTCGCGCGAGCCGCCTCCGCCCTCGAGGACAAAAGTGTCCCGAGGCCATGGCTCGCTACGCCCCCCCTGTCTGGGGCGTTTGGGGGGATCCCTGGTCCCCCGGTCGACGGGGGCGGGAGCCCCCTGGGTCTTCTTCCAGATGTCGTCTTCTTCCGCCCGAGCGTACTTTTCGAGTACGTTGAAGAGCTCGTCGGCGGAAGAAGGGCAGCTACGGGAGAGTCTTCGGTGGAGTTCCCCAGGGAGGATCCCGCTTTTGCAAGCTTCGATGACTGTAGAGTCCGGGACGTGGGCCACTTTGCTTTTCACTTGGGCGAAGCGCTTGAAGAAGCTTCTGATGGTTTCCCCGATCCTCTGACGGACAGTGTACAGCTGCGAAGAGTCCAGGGGACGCACGTAGTTCCCCTGGAAGTTGGCACAGAACTCCCGCTTGAGCTGCGAGAAAGACTTGATGGAGCCCGCCTTCAGGTTGTAGAACCAGGAGCGGGCAATGCCGGTGAGGTAGAGGGGGAAGACGTTGCATTGAACGGTCTCGTCCCCCCCCCCCCCCCCGCGGAGATGGCTATAGAGTAAACCTGCACGAATTCGTAAGGGTCTGCCTCACCATTATAGTGCTCGATGTGCGGGGGGCGATAGGGCCGCGGCCAACGGATGCTGCGGAGTCTTCGACACAGAGGCTGGTTAGCCCCCTGCACTTCCCAGGGGGAGCCCCGGTCACTGTCTTCTTTAACGGGGGACGTCCCCTCGTTATCGGAATCTGGGAGCGGCCCAAGAGGTCCGCCGGAGTGGCGGTGACGACGTTTCTCTTCCGGGCCGGGGCTGATTTCCCGGACGTCCGGACTCTCCTCCGGGGAGGCTGGCTCTTCGGGGGGTCTCTTCCCCTGACCGGTGCGAGAGCGGGGCTCCCCGCGACGACGGCCCGGGGGAAGAGCTTCCCCGCGCTTGGGTGAATGCGTTCGCTCGACCTCCCCCCGGGAGAAACAGACCTGTTTCACCGGGGGAGGGAGCTCGCGCACTGTAGCTGCCGGCCCGGAGGCTACCGGGGCCGGATGGGGGGAGGCCCCTGCGAAGGCCCCTGGGACCGGAAAGGGCGAAGCCCCTGTATCGTCCGGAACCGGGGAGGGGGCGCCCGCGGCGACGTTTGGATGCGAAGTGGAGGGAGCCCCAGTGGCAACGACCGGAACCGCAAAGGGGGAAGCCCCTGTAGCATCCGGAACCGGCGAGGGGGGAGCCCCCGTGACGTCCGGGACCGGGGAGCCAATGCGGGGGGAGGTCCGCTGAGGCACGGGAGCTGCTATGTCGACCGCCCCCGGTGCGGTAAACGCGACGCGAGGGGCGGGACTGGCTCCCGGCGTAGGGAAAACCCCCGGCACGAAATGGGCCCCCAGTCCCAGGAATGGGCCTGGAACGGGGTACCCCCCTGGTGCCACGAAGGGCCCGGGCATAAAGTAGCCTCCCGGCACCGGGACAGGCCCGGGTGCCGGGAAGGGTCCGGACGCATAACCCACAGGGGGAGGGAACCCCCCGGCAGGATCATACGGGGCAGACAAACTACCAGAGGCCGGAGTGGCCGCCGGGTAACCCATAAACGGGGGCATGTTCCCCGGATACGGGTGTGACGCAAATGTGGGGGCCGGAGGCCGCGCCAACACGTTGAGCAGCTCATCCATAGAGCGCTGGGCGCGGACCTAGCCCTCCACTAGAGCCTCGAGCAGGGCGTCCCG
Source organism: Pharus latifolius (assembly GCA_019359835.1). Classification (NCBI taxonomy): domain Eukaryota; kingdom Viridiplantae; phylum Streptophyta; class Magnoliopsida; order Poales; family Poaceae; genus Pharus; species Pharus latifolius. Next base: position 48,368,954 of record CM033319.1, on the reverse strand, counting down.
GGGAGCCGGGGGAGCCGTCGGGGGGAGACTTGTCCTGGCCGAGGTTCCCGCGGTCGCCGGGAGCGACCCGGAGGTTGAGGCACCTAAGTTAAGAGGGAAAGTGGGAGGCGGTACCTGGGAGTGGCCGCCTCCGGGTGGAAGCGCCGGGACAGCGGTGTCCCAGACGGGTGGCGCCAGGTCACCGGGACCGACGTCACCGGGAAGGGCACGGGCCCTTGTTCTCGGGGGAGCCATGGCGTCTTGTCACGGGTCCCCACGGACGGCGCCAACTGTCGTGGTATTAAGAATACCCCGGCAGGTTTTGTGAACGATCCTAGCGAAGATTACGCGACGCGGGCTGACCGGATGATCGGTCCTCCCCCACCGGACAAACACAAGAAATGACACGAGGATTTATACAGGTTCGGGTCCCGGTGGGGGCCCTAGTCCTGTCGACGCGCTCCTGACCGGGGTCGGCTGGGGAGGCTCTCTCCGGGGGAGAGGCTTCCAGAGCTCGTCTGTGAGTTTATCTATTCCAATAAAAGTGATTCGATCCTTTACAACAGAGGGGTACAAGGGCTATTTATAGCCCCAAAAAGAAGCAAAAAGTCTAAACTACCCCAGACGCTACCGTCGGATCGAGGGGTAGCAACGTCCTTCTCCCGGTCAAGTGCCTTGGATGCTTGACAGGTGGTCGCTGATTCCCGAGGCGCCCCTTGCGTGACCTGCACGTGATGAATAAACAGGGAATTTACCTTTTAGGAGGGCGATGATGTCCAGGACATGCCCCGGAGGCAAGGTCCCGGGAGCCAAAAGGCGGCGCCCGGGACGTACCCGGAGGCAAGGTCCCGGGGGCTAAATGGCGGCGCCCGGGGCAAGCACCAGAGGCCACAATCCCCGGGCAAGTGGCGGCCCCCGGGACCTATCCCGGAGACAAGGTCCCGGGGGCCAAATGGCGGCGCCAGGGACGTACCCGGAGGCAGGGTCCCGGGGGCCAAATGGCGGCGCCCGGGGCAGGCACCGGAGGCCACAGTCCCCGGACGAATGGCGGTGCCCGGGACGTGCCCTGGAGGCAAGGTCCCGGGGGCCAAATGGCGGCGCCCGGGACGTACCCGGAGGCAGGGTCCCGGGGGCCAAATGGCGGCCCCCGGGACATACTCAGAGGCAAGGCCCCGGGGGCCAAATGGCGGCGCCCGGGACGTACTCGGAGGCAAGGCCCCAGGGGCCAAATGGCGGCGCCCGGGGCAGGCACCGGAGGCCACAATCCCCGGGCAAGTGTGAACTTACCTGGACTTAGTCTCGCGGAGATTTCCCCCAACATAGAGAACCATGAGGGTTATATTTCCTATAAGGTTATTGAACTCAATCCACCCATCTCAGAACTATGGTGGTTGATACTCATCAAGTTGTTGTTAACTTAAACAATTTTATAACCTTCGACAACAACAATGACCACCGATCAACTTGCAACAACAGAACTCAACCACAGATCTTGACTACAGATCTCAACAACAGATCTGAACCACGGATCCAAACAACTACTCATGTAAATGCCACTAAATCAACCTATACATGCTTTCGATTATTTTTCATCGAAAACTTGCAATTTCAATGTATAAAATAATAATAGTGATCCGGGAGGATCTTCAGGTCTTGATTGCATAAGGCTCCGCGATCATAACTTGGTCGCATAAGGCTCCGCGATCATAACTGAGTTCGGAAAGGTTTCGCGACCATGGATTGGTTCACGACCTTAAAAAGGAATTCGTTCTCTATTCAGAATTGTAATCTGATCCGAATAGATATAACTAAGCTTATCTGTTTAGAGTTAGTTCGTTATATGAGTCTAATACGTTTTAGGTTCTTGAGTCTGATACGTACTCATACGATTGGACTATAAATACCTTGTAATAGGTCTAGTTTAAATCATCGAACATCTATCGTATATTATTACAGCCTTGGATCATATATCCAGCATATAGTTCCTTTGACGTAGGAAAGTGTGTCTAACGTTCGATGTGTAAAGCCCTCTTTGAAATAAAGAGTTATGCAATTACTTTGAACTGTGTTGCGATCATCCTTTGGGGTTTTGGTACTTCCGAGTAAGATACTGTTATTCCGCATATTAGAATCTGGGCGAGTCTAGTGCAAAAACCAAGGCTAGGTCTCAAACGGATCAAGTTGGTATCAAAGCAACTTTCCTATCCTGTGGATGGTGAAGACTCGCCAAGGTTACAAAACCTCCGGTGAAACTCCAGGAGAACAATCGACGGTACCTACAGTCGCATCTCCGACAATGTCTGACGATACCTCCGTTCAAGCTAAGCTAGCCGAATAAGTGGCTAAGCTCTCCACCGACATGGAAACCGTGCTTGCTTGGATTAAGCAACAGGTCATGATTGTACCTCCTGAAGCAGGGAAGGTTATGGGTGTGAAGACTGGTGAAGACTTGCGCAGGACGACGAAGATGAAGACGAAGGCGACTATAAGGCCAACGACCTCGCCAAAACCTCCTTAGCTGTTGAATCTTTCAAAGTCGACGCTAAGATTGAAATACCCATATATGATGGGGTGATCGATGCCGAGAAGTTAGATTCATGGATAGATCAGCTTGAGACTTACTTCGACCTAAAAGGGTTCAGTAGTGCTCAAAAGGTAAAATTTGCACTTTTGAAGATGAAGGACCACGCCAAGACATGGTGGAAGGCCCTTGTCGCCAGTGGTAAAGCTGACGACCTTGCGTGGGGGCAATTCAAATGACTCATGCGACAAGAATTCTATCCGATGGGTTACCTTGAGGAGATGTGGGAACGTTGGCAGCGGTTATACCAACGGCGCGACTAGACTGTCGAAGACTATACTACGGAGTTTCAAAGACAAGCAATGGTCATCGGCATATCGTTGTCTGATCCTCAGGTATTTCAGAAATACACGTCTGGACTTCAAAAATCAATCAGTACTGAGTTAAGTCTGTTCGGCGTTCAAGACATCATGACCACGAGCACAACTGCTATGGCGATCGAGAAGAAGAATAAATCACTAGTACAGAAATGCAGTCTACTAACCCCTATCTTCTATCGGTTATTAGCGAAACAGCACAAAACCGATAGAAAATGTGCCTCGTGGGCAAAAAAGCCCGACGGATGTATTTTCCCTATCGGTTTCTAAGAAACTTACCGATAGAATAAATAGTATGATTTACTCTAGCGGTGATGAACATATTTGCCGTTAGAAGAGATGCATAAGTACTGACGGAAGAATGTTGTGCGCCGATAGGACTGGTCGACTTCAACAACTAGACTTATTCTATCGCTACTATATGAATATACCGACAGAATATATAAAAGTTCCTATCGGCAATATGTAGTTCGCCGATAGAATAGTTGACCTTCTACAAATATTTTTATTCTATCGGTAATGGATTCTTTTACCGTTAGAATATATAGAAAATTGCTTAGAACTGTTCGTCTTCTAATAGTTTTATTCTATCGGTAATGCATGTTTATACCGGTAGAATATTGCACAAAATATCTTAGAACTGTTGGCCTTCTACAACTAGTAATATTCTATCGGCAATGTACGTACAGACCGATAGAGTATGTACAAAAATTCCTATCGGTAATATTTGTTTTGCCGATAGAACCATTCGGCTTCTACAGATGTTTTTATTACTAACGGTATTCTGTTTTCTTACCGATAGAAAATATATAATTGTATAAATACACGGGTATGTCTCTTTCATTCTCACAGTTCATCTGGGCTCGTAGTCCTAACCCGTAAGCTCCATGGACGGCCGGCGCACCTCTACAGGGGACCGCTGCACCTCCGCACCTCCATCGACGCCCTCTAGACGTCGGCATCCCAAGGAAGGTACGTAAAATTTCTGCAATATTGTTAGATTATTTTAATCCGATTATGGCAATAATTCTGCTTTTTTTGTATCCTTCATTTTGATGTGTCTTCTTTTCAATATGATTATGATCTGTTCAGGTCCTTGGATGATGCTCGTGGGGGCAACGTATTTCACGGTTCTTCATCGCAGTACGCTGCCTATGTTGGCTTGTTGGCGAAAGAAAAGGTGAAGATCACCGTCGAGAGCTGGAAGGACGTGAAGGGCGAGATCTTGGTTGGCTCGGTCGAGAAGATGCTTAAGCCCGGCGTGTTTCTCAAATCAGGACCTATAGAAAGCATCTTACATGTTTTTGCATGCACCAGCTTGTGGCCAGATGCTTACCTGCTTGGAGAAGAAGAATTGTTGTTATTTGCACAGCCATTCTACACCATCACTACACAGAACAACATCTTGGAAGGTAGGTTCTTTTTGTTAATGGAGTTGAGTTGAGTTGAGTTGAGTTGATCGAGTTTGAGTCCGAGGAAATCACCATTACGTACAAATGTATGTCGACGGCAGTTCCAGCTCCTCGGGCGTCTTCGAACTGAACTCCTATGGTTAAGTCCAATGTGGTTCAGACATTTGCTGTTTTGGATGAATGGATTTGTGATGTATCAGGTCTAACTTGTAGTCGGTAGTTGCATTGTGGCAACCTGCAAAGGTTCCCTTTTATGTAAAATGCATGTATGGGCCACTGGGTCCTCGTCGTGATCTATTGTTAATTTCAGACGTGGCTTTTGTAATATACATCGAATGTGTGAATTGTTGTATTTGTATATTGTTGTATATTTGTGTATCATGTATTGCTAATTGGGACATGAACTTGAATGTGCAGGGAGCATTTGTGTATTTAATTGTATTGGTAGGTAGGTGTGTATTTGTACTGCTGTTTCAGACATGCACTTCAATTTGTGAACTGGCATGTGTATGTTTGTACCTGAATTTGTATTGGTGAACTGGCATGTGTATGTTTGTACCTGAATTTGTGAACTGGCATGTGTAATTTCTTTGGCAAGATGAAGTCCCAACTACCTACGAAAAGTATTTTTGTGTCTCCTAGTTAATCCACAAATTAGCATTTCTTGAAATATATTGCTTTATCTTCTAGTTAAGATCCGTTTGATGTAAGATCTGTTTGATGTTACATTGATATGATTCCTTGAATGTTAGAAATGGCATGTGCATGTTTGTCCCAGTTTGGTGACAGTACCTCCTCTAACGGTAAGTACACATATTTACCGATAGGAAAACATATATATTTGTTCAGTCATGCATATTCTAACGGTAAATACACATATTTACCGATAGGAAGCACATATATTTGTTCAGTCACGCATATTCTAACGGAAATGCACATATTTACCGATAGAAAAATACATATATTTGTTCAGTCATGCATATTCTAACGGTAAATACACATATTTACCGATAGGAAACACATATATTTGTTTAGTCATGCATATTCTAACGGTAAATGTACATATTTACCGATAGAAAAATACATATATTTGTTCAGTCATGCATATTCTAACGGTAAATACACATATTTACCGATAGGAAGCACATATATTTGTTTAGTCATGCATATTCTAACGGTAAATGCACATATTTACCGATAGAAAAATACATATATTTGCTCAGTAATGTATATTCTCTAACGGTGTGTGTGTTTTTACCGATAGAATATGTGAGCGGCAAATTACCTAAGTTAGTCTGACGGTTATTTCATGTATTTACCGTTAGAAAAATGTCCATTATAAGGAAAACCCCAGTCGACCATTGCTGAGCTGCTCTTTAATTTGTTCTGTTGCACTCTGTGTCCCTCTGTTTGTGACGAAAGTTCCAGCTACACTGCTAGGGTGATCAGCGCAGGCTGGAGGGAAGTTGATTGCGCCCCTCTCTTTAAGGTATGCTTAATCGTCGACACCTATCTCTCTCTCCCTCTAGATCTCCCTTCCTCTCTACTTGCAAGCTAGCTGTATTGTGTAGTTCCAAGTTTGTAGCTCTAAGCTTGGGAGCTTGGTAGCTGGAAATGCGTCATGTTTTAGGAGCTAACTAGCTTGTATTGTGTAGTTAGCTAGGTTAATTAGTGTTAATTTCGTCAGGCTAGGGTTCAACACATGTATCTGTTGTAAGAGGCTGTACATGTACATATACATAACTTAATCGGGCAGGTTTCATGCATGGCTTACTCGTTAAATTTTGTTAATTGTAGATGGACAGGAAATATTGGATGTATGGAATAAAACGTACTACTCTTGAATATTTGGATGGTGTGAATGAGTTTATTAAATTTGCTGAGCAACAAAAGGAGAGGAAGGGAGAGAAAAATATGCTCTGTCCTTGTACAGATTGTATGAACTTGAAGAGGTTTAGCAACTCTGATCAAATTAAGAGTCATTTGATTCGTCGTGGTTTTAACGCGCGATACACCCGTTGGATATGGCATGGCGAAGATCTTGAGGAAACAAGCACCACTACTACCAATCAGCACGACTCGGATGTGGATTGCAATAATATCGATGATCATCCCAATTTTGGTAATGTTAATTCCGATGTGCACGTAGATGATGATGATGACAATCTAGATGAGATGTTACGTGATGTAGAGGAAGATTACAACGAAAATGACTTCTGTGAATTTGAGAAACTGATTGCTGACTCTGAGAAGCCTCTGTTCCCTGGATGTGCAACATTTACAAAACTGTCTTCTGTGCTGAGATTATATAACTTGAAGGCAGGAAACGGTTGGAGTGATAAGAGTTTCACGGCACTATTAGATCTTCTAGCGGACATGCTTCCAGAGGGAAATGAGTTGCCAAGATCTACTTACCAAGCCAAAAAACTGTTGTGTCCGTTGGGAATGGAAATCGAAAGAATACACGCATGCCCAAATGATTGTGTGTTGTACCGTAACGAGTACTCCAGTTTGCATGTTTGTCCAAGATGCGGCGCATCGAGGTATACGCGTAGGGACCGGATTGACAGTGAACGTCACGAGGTAAGGAAAGGGCCCCCGGCAAAAACTGTGTGGTACTTGCCTGTGATACCTAGATTGAAGCGGCTGTTTGCAAATCCGAAAGTCGCGAAGCACTTGCGTTGGCATGCTGAAGCCCGGAAACAAGACGGAAAACTGAGACACCCAGCTGATTCTATTCAATGGAGAAACATCAACAGAACATTTGCTGAGTTCGGCGGTGAACTTAGGAATGTAAGGTTCGGGCTGAGTACAGATGGTATGAACCCACATGGTAATATGAGCAGCCGGCACAGCACTTGGCCGGTTCTTTTATGCATCTACAATCTTCCTCCTTGGTTATGCATGAAGCGCAAGTACATCATGATGGCGTTACTAATCTCAGGACCCAGACAACCCGGAAATGATATTGACGTGTTTCTAGCACCTTTAATCGAGGACTTACAGAAATTGTGGAGCGAGGGTGTGCAGGTGTGGGATGCATACAAGAAAGAGAATTTCATCTTGCGGGCCCTGATATTTTGCACCATAAATGATTTTCCTGCCTACGGCAATTTGTCGGGGTATAGTACGAAAGGAGCCAAGGCTTGCCCTATTTGCCTAGATGAAACTGAGAGCATCTGGCTGCGAAACTGCCGGAAAACAGTGTACATGGGTCACCGCAGGTTTCTTCCGGTGCATCACACGTACCGTAAGAAGAGGAAATCATTTAACGGGAAGCCTGAGAAGGGATCAGCTCCAGTGTTTCTGACCGGTAAGGAGATTTACTCACGCGTGAACGACATCAAAGTTGAGTTCGGTAAGCATTCTAAACCTCGAGAAAAAAATGTTTGGAAGAAGAGATCGATTCTCTGGGATCTACCGTACTGGGAGCACTTACAAGTTCGACATTGCATTGACGTCATGCATGTAGAGAAAAATGTCTGTGACAGTTTGATTGGTTTGTTGTTGAACATTCCGGGAAAGACAAAGGATGGTGTGAAAGCTCGTCGTGACATGGTGGAAATGGGGATAAGGACTGAGCTTGCACCTTTAGAGAATGGAAAGCGTACATACCTCCCCCCGGCCTGCTACACGTTGTCCAAGAGCGAAAAAACAGAACTCTGTCGGTGCCTGCACGGTGTTAAAGTTCCATGTGGGTACTCCGCGAACTTGAAAAAACTTGTGTCTATGAAGGACCTAAGACTGATTGGCATGAAGTCCCACGACTGTCATGTCTTGATGTCACAGATGCTTCCCATTGCTATCAGAGGCATTCTCCCAGTTAAAGTCAGAGAGACAATCACAAACCTATGTTATTTCTTCAACGCAATATCTTCCAAGGTAAGTACGTGCACTCGTACTATAAGTTCACTACCTCCATTTGTGGAGCTTAATGAGAAGATTTTTCTGATATGAATATTTGGCGCAACTGTGTCCTCGTAGGTAATTGATCCCGATGGATTGGACGCTTTGCAACGCGACGTGGTTACAACTCTTTGTCAGCTCGAGATGTATTTCCCTCCATCCTTTTTTGATGTTATGGTCCATCTGATTGTTCACCTTATCAGAGAAATTAAGTTTTGTGGACCTGTGTGCCTGCGCTACATGTATCCATTTGAGAGATTTATGGGTGTATTGAAGGGATACGTAAGGACTCGTCGTCGACCCGAGGGGAGTATCATGGAAGGTTATGCCGCCGAGGAGGTGACTGAATTTTGCACAGATTATATGGCCGGGGTTGACCCAATTGGTGTTCCTAGGTCCCGACACGAGGGTAGGCTTGAGGGAATTGGAACGATTGGATTCAAAGCTATCGTCCCCGCTCGTGATGTGTACGCAAAATCACATTTTTGGGTCTTACAACACATGACGGAGGTCGAGCCATACATACACGAGCACAAGGTAATGTTACGGTCACAGAATCCTTCGAAGTCAGACGTTTGGGTAAGCAGAGAACATAACAGGAAATTTGCTGAGTGGATCCAAGAAAGAGTCACGCGAGCTGCCGAGGGCTCCGTAAGTGAAACTGTGACATGGTTGGCTAGAGGCCCAAGATTCACTGTAGGGACTTGGCAGGGGTACGACATCAATGGGTATTCATTTTACACAAGAGCTCAAGACGCCAAGAGTAGCACGCAATGTAGCGGAGTGACACTGTTTGCTATTTCCGAGGATGCCAGGTCAGTAAGGGCGCTGAACTCATATTACGGTGTTATTGACGAAATATGGGAGCTCGATTACGGATTACTTAAGATTCCCCTGTTTCGATGCCAATGGGTCGAAATCCCTCGAGGTGTTCAAGTTGACAGTTACGGGTTTACTCTCGTCAATCTTGGTAGAGTCGGACACCAAGACGATCCATTCATACTTGCAAAGCAAGCCACACAGGTATTCTACATCGTTGACCCGGCCAATCCAAACTTGCATGTTGTCCTCCACAGCAAGAGACGTATTGTTGGGGTCGAAGATGTTGTCGACGAAGAGGAGTATAACCAATTCGATGAAATACCTCCATTTTTAGAGGACATTCAATCTATCCGTACTGAAGATATCGACGAAACAACGTATCTGCGAGATGACCACGAAGAAGGATTATGGGTTGAGAACCATTGATGATTAATTTCTATTTCAGGGATAAATGCCAAGCAAACAGCCCACAAGTTCTACAGCAAGGTGAGGAACTTATCATTAATACATCAGGCAGTACATTTTTCTTTAGAATTTAATGATAAGCTAGTTCACAGCATTAATACATCTCAATTTTACTCCACAGCATGAGTTCTAACATGTACAGTACCTTTATCCTGTAAATATTTAATTCTTCCCTTCAAATAGCACTTGCAAAAATCTCATCGCAGCCTCTTCAAAAATCCCTTTTTTCTGACGGTATTTTGTTATTTATACCGATAGAGAAGGACATCTTCTCTCAGGCACTTCAAAACGTTTTCTATCGGTATTGTTCTATTTTACCGTTAGAATAAATTCATTTGTCTCACGGTATTTGTTGTCTGACGGTTTTTTCCTGTTTTTACCGATAGAAGAATATTCTACCGCTTCGAATTCTCAACCGTGTCGCCATGCGTCGCCTTGGAAACTCTATAAGTACCTCGCCATGCGTCGCGGTATTTTGTTGTTTTTCTAATTCTCGAACGGTTGGACTCCTCATCTTCTCTTTCACAATGGCAACCTCCATGGGATCGTCATCCACGGCCTCCCCGGTAAGAACTCTAAATCTCCTCGGTTTACCCCTGTATTGTTAATCCATGTTCAGTTCATTCTTGACCTGTTGATTTGCACAGGGAATGGTAGCCGTGGAAGACACTGCCAAAGTGAAGGCTGACCTGAGGGCCCTCCAGGAGGAGCACAAGCTCCTTACAGACAAGCACACTCAGCTACGGCTTGACCTTGACGATCTCTTCCAGCGCATTAAGCGCATGAAGACGGATGGTGACAATGCTAGGGCGAGGACGAGGCGTCTTCGCGAGGAGAAGAAAGCCGCGGATATGACCATCGCTGGCTGCGGTTTGACTATGAAGGATACCATAGCGAAGCTGACGGAGGTCGCAGGCCTTCTTGACGCGGTAGTAGTTGATCCTAGGGACAACTTGTCGCTAGAGGAGTCCTGCGTCCTGGCTGCAAGTCTAACTGACTCTATTCTACATGCAGCCAGGGCTAAGACCACCCCTTGACCTAGCATTTTGGGTTTTATTTTTTATGTAAGTGATAAAACAACAATGAATGAACAATTTCTTTTTATGTCAATTTTCCAATTTTCCGGCTATCTTCCCTCTTTCTTTAACATTCTGCAGCTTTCAACCACGGTCTGTTTGATGTTAAATTGTGTACCTTTTCATAACTCTGACGGTATTTTGTTGTTTTTACCGATAGAAAAAGGGCACACAAATCTCAAGCACTTAATCAAAAAAATTTTCTGGGGAAAATTGGGCTCACGGGATTTTTTTGTTTATACCGATAGAAAAGGGCACCTTTTCATTACTCTCACGGTATTTTGTTGTTTTTACCGATAGAAAAATGGCACCCAATCTCAAGTACTTTAAAAAAAATTTCTGTGGAAAATTGGTCTCACGGGATTTTATTGTTTATACCGATAGAAAAATGCAATCACTAATTCGAATATTTTTCCGGGAAATTTACTTTTTCTATCGGTATTATTTTGTTGTTTCGATAGAAAATTACATAAGTCTATCGGTATCATTTTGGTATACCGATAGAAAAGTTCCTCCGCTACTATATTTCTCGTACACGGCCCTTTAGTTTCCCTCCACTCGAACAGTTCCACCTTAGAGCACTGCGTCTCTTTGAGAGCGAAGAAAACCCCAACCTCCGCCGTGAGCACTCACTTCCTCTCTCCCACACGACGATCGCCGGCTGGACACTGGTTCGTCACTGCCACCGGTTCTTATTTTCGTCCTTCGCCCGCCGCTGCTGCGTTCTACACCGCCTCTGCATCACCAGAACTGATCGCCGCCGTAAATACCCTAATTCGTCGTTCTATTTCCAGCATCTTCTTTATTTGATCCTAGTGTTTTGCACGTACTAATTCTTGGAGTTTTGCAATTACACTAGGGTTCCCTATTGTGTTGGCTTATGTACATTCCGCAGGCAATGTTGATTTTAATTAGGGTTTACATAATATGTTCCAGTGCTGTAATGAACCTGTTTTGAGATTTTAACTTCTCTATACTGCTGTATGTGTGATCAATTGTATCCAACTGCCATGTAATGCAGATTATATGTTGGAGGTGTTCTTACACATATTCTATCGGCAGCTCATGTGTTTACCGATAGAAAATTTTCTGCACAAGTAGTAAAACTTAATTTGGATCTGGAAGGACATGAGCCATGCAATGTACTAGTTTGGTTGGGAATTTTTACTCACTTCGTATGAATATATGGCAATGTGGATGGGTCTTCGATGTATATGTTTCAAATGCCTATATACATGACTTTTGCCAACCTAATAGCTGTGAAGTCCTGATGACTCACATACAGGCTAGGCTAAAGATTATGCACAGTAGCACTTAGATGCTTGTGTGCATATTTACGTGTGAAATAATAATGCTGGCCCATGAATATTAATTAGTGTAGCAAATCATCGAGAATGTTATGTGATGACAGTGAATGGTGGCTTGTCAACAAAATTCCATATGTAGAGAACATTGTTATGTTCTATCGGTATCTCACGTGTTTGCCGATAGAAAAATTGTCTTGTGTGGAGGTAATTGTTATGGTCTATCGGCAGCTCATGTGTTTACCGATAGAAAATATTTCTGAAGAGTTCAGTAAGTAATTTATGCATGTCTTTCTTTTTGTATTATTTTCCCTTTTGCCGCCCTAGTTAGTCTCCAGTCCTGGGCTGAGTTATGGAAGTCCAAGGCGAATTAATTGCCATATATATGGTTTGTTGAAGGTTTTGTAGGGCAAGACATGTCGTCGTCTTCATCGGATGGTACTAGTGGTTCGACTAGGGCCAACCCCATCGTAACTACTGAAGATGGGGCTGTTACATCCCAGCGCAAGAGGGTGGGGCGAGGCGCGACGACGTTGGGGCGTTTGGCCAAACGCACTGATCTTTCTTGTGAGTTCAACCAATTTGGGAGGCCGATTGGAAAGAATGCTGGGAGGTACGCGGCCTACGTTGGGCTGTTGGCGAAAGAAAGGGTGAAGATCACCGTCCAGAGCTGGAAGGACGTGACGGCGGACGAGAGGGATAGGTTGTGGGCGGAAGTGAAGGTTAAATGAACTGAAATCGCTGAACTCTTTCGTAATCACGTTCTCTTGGCTTATACTAAAGTTTAACTAACTCGTGATTAATTGTATGCATTTTTCGGAAACAGGCTAAGTGGAACATCCCCGACGATACACCTAGGACTGCCTGCTTGAAGGACATGAACGGAACATGGAAAACCTTTAAGAGCTGGCTCGTCAGTAACTTCCTAGCTGCGGGGAAATCTCCTTGCGAGAAGTACCCCTTCATATCGGAGGAGGTATGGGAGGAATTCACCAAGCAGAAGGGGACTGAGGAGTTCAAGGCCCTTAGCGAGAAGAATAGGGCGATCCAGAAGAGGAACGACCACCCGCATCGGCTCGGATCCCGGGGCTATGCGGGGAAGGAGGAACAGTGGAAGAAGGAAGACGAACAAAATCCTGTCATGGACACCCCTGAGTTGCCGCTCTCCGAGATCAGGGATGAGAGGTGCAAGCGATGGTGGAGGGGGAGGGGGTCCGTGTCGTCCACGGGGTCTGTGCAGTTCGCAACCCCTGGGGACGCCGATGTTGTGAGGCGAATGGTAAGTTGGCTAACCTCGTAAACTGTGTGCGCACAAGTGTATATAAGGCAATTTGTCTCACAAGGTACCTTCAAATGTAACAGATCTCTTTTGAGAAGGACGCAGCGGAGGGATTGTTTACCCCGCAGAGGGAGAACGACATCCTCACCCGAGCTCTAGGAAATAAGGAGCATCCCGGGCGGACACGGGCCGTGGGAGCCATTGTGTCGTGGAAGGCCGGTTTCGTAGATCCGGCTCCACCGAGGAAGAAGGCCCGCACCTGGAAGGAAAAGGAAGCTGACCTCTCCGATAAGATACGGGCTGAGGTACGGGAGGAGATACGGGCGGAGATGCGGGCTGAGATACGGGCTGAGGTACAGTCTGAGGTGCAGACCGAGGTCGCACAAATGAGGGAAGAGTTTGCACGGTTGAGAGAAACATTGCTGGCCAAGAGTTTAGATGCGGATCCCCAGGACGACGGTACCCCGCGGGGTCGGATAAGCAGTTGCGCTTCGAAGGTACTCGCGGATCCAGTGGATCTACTTGAGGTACTGCAAGCCTTCATCTGTGCACTTAAGTTGATGCCACTCCCATTCTGTTAGAGTTGTTTCGCTAACCTATTTTAATTGTTACAAATTTGCAGGGGCCGGAGGGCTGCATCCTACAGAATCACGTAGGCGCCGGGCAGGAAGTGGTTGGACACGGCTTCGTATATCCGTCTGGGCCGGATGTCCGGGTCCACTGTGTACCTCTGCGGTTGGGTTTCGCAAAGGTACAGGTGGACATGGCCATGCCGGGCTACAACGATTCTCCGTTGCCAGTCCCAACAGAGGAACTGCAGACACTTGCCGAGGCAGTAGGCTCCTACGTACAGTGGCCCAAGAAGTGTCTTGTAATACAACCGGTAAATCCTACACATTTTAGATTACATCCTACTCAGTACACTCAACTTGCATAATCTAACATACGTGCTCATTAATTGAAGTGGCCTGCCGCGGGGCTACCAGGGGACTGCGCCCCCAGCTCAGGGCATGAGGGCCGATCTCGTGCGAACCTGGACACATCAAAGACGGCCTCGACCCCACCCAGCGCATCCACGCCTCCACCTCAGAAGAAAGCCGCCATCACCACGCCCTTGCCTTCGAAGGTACGCGCTCAGTCCCCGGCAAAAGGCAAGGGCGGCAAAGGCAAGGGCAAAGGGCGACAGGGACTGCCGCGGACGTTCACGAACACGCTCCCACTCCTGTCGGAGGCATCTTTGCGGAAATTGGATCGATCAACCAGAGACCTCCACGACTGGTACCTACATCGAGCTCAGCGCAGCCTGAACTTCTTAGTTCCCTACAGGCCTGGGCAGTTCCACCGTGAGCCCGGGACTATATCCGTGGCACACGAGGATCTGTTCGACCTCTACAACTGGCGGGAGCTCGATATGTCCATCATACGGACTGGAGTCCTGTGAGTTTGCTGATGCTATGTATTGCTGTTTTCTAACTCTGTTTGCTAACTCTGCATTAATGTTGCAGTTCATTTGAATACTGAGTAACTTTCTGTGAAATTAATATTAATCTCGTCCTTCGCATGCAGGTGCATGTACAGGCTAGCATCGGAGGCTGCGTGTGACAAGGTGGGTTTCCTCGACCCAGAGAAAATAAGCCTCACGATGCTAGAGCAGGACGCCGCGCACGCTGAGCAGTACATATCCAGCGCGCTGATGGCGCAGCAGGACAGGGACTTCATTCTGGTGCCGTACCACCAAAGGTTAGTGCATTTCGTACTAATTTAACTCAATCTTGTATGTTACACCTGAGATGTACTTTGAGCTAGCGGTCCTCTTTTACGTACAATGCAGGGGCCACTGGATCCTCATCGTGATCTGTCCGCCGAGGAACGAGGTGTACTACCTCGATTCGATGCGTGACAGATTATCGATGGAATATGTGCTCAAGGGGAATATGGGGGCGTAAGTAACTTATATGTTTGATTTAAATTTTGACCTCACTAGCTAATGATAATACATTAACCGGCAATACTAACTGAAATGCAGGGCTTTTCATAAATATGTGTCCGCTGGAGGGAGGCATGCCGCACCGCAGGGCTCCCTACTAGCTTGGAAAGAATATGAGGTACTCACGAGACTTTTTGTTTATGCTTAATTAGTTTATGGAAACAATATATAGCTAACATGTATTCGCATATGCAATTATCTCAGTGCCATCAGCAGCCGCAATCGTGGGAATGCGGGTTTTATGTGCTGCGCTACATGTACGACCTAGTGCAGACAAACTTTTCCCGATTCCCCCAGGTAAGCATCGATAGCTAACTCAAATTTCAAAAATGGGTGTCACGTTCTAAATTAGGATCGAAGTTAGTTACTCAGTATGCACACATGCTTGCAGATCGCCATGTCGAAAGACCAATATGAAAATGCAAAGATTATATATCTTCGACAAATCTGGGCACAATATGTCATGGAGGAAGTAGCACCCAACCATCCAGCATGACAATTTTCTCCTTTTGGTGTACTCTGCATAGACTGTTCATATACATGTGAATAAATATATATATGTGAATAAATGTCCACATTGGATTGCAATCTGTATTTGTCCATACATATGTGAATAAATGTGAATAACTGCCTAATGTGTGAATTTGTTCTGTGAATTTACCTTGCATCTGTACTGTATTGTGTATCCAATCTATACTGTATTGCATCTGTACTGTATATGTGAATGTACTGTATTGTGATGCAAATAAAGTACTGTATATGTGATTGCTCTATCGGTAAATTCATCAACAACCGAGAGACTACTGTCCTTTTTTCTATCGGTACAATCAAAATTAACCGTTAGAAGAGTTTGACCTTTCCTGCCGGTGAACTCATACATATCCGATAGAGTACTAAGCTTTTTTCTGTCGGTAATCTTGTAGTTAACCGTTAGAATAGTGGTACTTTTCAATCGCTATTGACGAGTTTTCTATCGGTAAACTTGTAATATGCCGATAGAATAGTGTGAGTTTTCCTGTCGGTAAACTTATAATTAGCCGTTAGAATAGTGGTACATTTCAATCCGCTAGCGACGAGTTTTCTATCGGTATACTCCTAATATGCCGATAGAGTACTAAGCTTTTTTCTGTCGGTAATCTTGTAGTTAACCGTTAGAATAGTGGTACTTTTCAATCCGCTAGCGACGAGTTTTCTATCGGTACACTCCTAATATGCCGATAGAGTACTAAGCTTTTTTCTGTCGGTAATCTTGTAGTTAACCGTTAGAATAGTGGTACTTTTCGAACTGCTGGACGTAAGAATACGACGGGTTTTCTATCGGTAGATTCATAATATGCCGATAGAATAGTGAACTTCTTCTGTCGGTTATTTACCGATAGAAAATGTCCAGTCTTGTTCTATCGTGTCTATCTCTATCGGTACAAAAACCGATAGTAGAAGGGTTTTTTTTACCGATAGAAGACTGCATTTCTGTACTAGTGAATCCCGCAGCGACAAAGGCACGAAGGAAAGTGCGACCTCGACAAAGAGAAAGCCGAGTCCGAAGAAGAACGCTTCAAAATCGGGCATGGGTGCCTTTTGCGAACATTGTCAAGTAGCGGGGCATGCCAAGGACAAATGCTACAAGCTTCATCCTGAACTTCGACCAAAGAAAAACAAACCAGGAAAAGAACAGCCACAGCTATTGCGACTTCACCTAACGAAGAAGTTGTCCGAGTGAATTCGGTTGATGAGGCAGATACGACCTTGTCTCTGATGGCAATGCCAAAGGAGAAAGGTACGGATCCATCGAGCAATCATCACCCAACAGAGGACTCGTTCACAATCAACATCCAAGTGAAGCACGAAGTGGTCGCAGCGATATTCGATCTCGGAAGTCAGAAGAATCTGGTCTCCGCTAGACTAGTTTGGAAACTTGGTTTGAAGACAACCACACACCCGTGACCATATCCGCTGGGTCAGTTTACATCCGACGTGAACCAATAGATTACGAGTCAGTGTGTGTTGAATTTGCGATCTCTGCACAATATATCGACGAGGTACAATGCGACGTTGTTCCTATCGATATCTGTCAGGTGATCTTTGGGAGTCTGTATCTGTATGATCGAGACGCTCACTTCCATCGGCGAGCGCAAGAGTATGACCTCACCAAAGATGGAGTTAAGTTCGTGATCAGTAGAGACATCCACGTCAACACTTCGAACTTGATTACCGCAAATCAAGCCAAACGAATTGTCAATACTTGTCACAAATACGTGCTTGTCATGATTCGACCCATTGATCAAGGTGATGTTACTCGACCAGTGTTGTCGTTGGCGTGCCGAGAGGATTCTGGTCGTTTGTCAGGACTGCTAGAGAAATACAGTGATCTGTTCGAGAGTACCCAGAGTCGTCCACCGAAACGTCTAGTCGAGCACGAAATTCAGCTTGTGTCCGATGCGACACTGCCCAATCTGATTATGTATCGCAACTTAGTATTGGAGAATGAAGAGATCAAGAGACAAATTGGTGAGTTGCTAAACGATGGGGTCATTCAACCGAGTAGTTCACCTTGTGGATCTCCTGTGATGTTAGTGCCAAAGAAAGATGGGACTTGGCGTATGTGCATTGACTACCGAGCACTAAACAAGATCACCATCAAGAAGCAGTACCCACTTCCTCGTATTGACGACCTGCTAGACCAATTGAAGCATGTTGTTGTCTTCTCCAAATTGGATCTTAAGTCAGGATATCATCAAGTCAACATCCGAGAGGAGGATACGTGGAAAACCGTGTTCAAAACACGACAAGATATGTTCGAATGGTTGGTCATGCCGTTTGGTCTTTGCAACACCCTGGCAACTTTCATGCGTCTTATGAATGATGTATTGAGACAGTTCATCGATGAATTTGTGATCATTTACCTCGACGACATACTGGTTTATAGTCGTTCGTGGGATGAGCACCTCATTCATGTTGAAAAGGTGTTCGAACAGCTGCAACAACATCGACTTTGCCTCAACCGTAAGAAGTGCAAGTTCGGCCAACAAACTCTACTCTACCTAGGATTCATGGTCGGCAACGGTACATTGCAAATTGACCCGGATAAGGTAAAAGTGATTCGCAAGTGGCCGTGACTGCGAACAATTACGGACGTGCGTAGTTTTTTGGGAGCATGCCAATATCTTCGGAAGTTCATCTGACACTTCTCGATTGTGGCTTCTCCATTGTATGCATTAACCAGGATCGATCAGATGTTCAAGTGGATAGGGAAACATGAGGACGCGTTTCTCTTACTGAAGAGGAAGATCAGCGAGGCGCCTGTATTAGCTTTGCCAAATCTACAGAAACCATTCGAGCTAGAAACTGATGCCTTAGGTTATGCGATGGGTGCAGTACTCATGCAAGAAGGTCAACCAGTGGCATATCACTCCGAGTTATTCTAGGGAGCTCAGAAGAACTACCCGACGTACGATAAGGAGTTGTGCGCAATGCATCAGGCCGTGAAACATTGGCGGAGTTACCTCTTGGGTAAAGAGACTATTATCCACACTGACCACCAACCCTTACAATATTTTCAAACTCAGTCCAAGCTACAGCAAACTCGGCACATGAAGTGGATGTCGTATCTGCAACAGTTTAATCTGGTGATTAAGTACAAGAAGGGCGTACACAACAAATTGGCGGACATGTTGTCATGACCACCGGTTACAACCCTCTGCTTATCAGCGTTCATGCAGATTGAGCCCTCATGTCATGATGACTATGCCACTATATACAGTGAAGACCCTGATTTTCAAACAACACTGATTGAACTCGAAACAGGGAAACCTACGGAGTTTGTTCATTGAGAAGGACTCTTGTACTAGGGCAATTTACTTTGCATCCCTCGTGGAGCACCTCGAATTCAATGGTTGCGAGAAGCACACACATCGAAGGTAGCTGGTCACTTTGGGGTTACAAAGACGTTGCAAAATCTTCACCGACATATGTTCTGGCCACGTATGCAGTAGGATGTGGCTAGTTTTGTTCGAGGCTGTGGTCTCTGCAGCATCTCGAAACCAGCAAACCAAAAATTAGGTTTGTACACTCCTTTTCCAGTTCCATCGCGACCATGGGAGAGCATATTCATGGATTTCTTGGGAGGATTGCCTAAGACCTAATGTGGCAACGACTATCTGTTTGTGGTCGTTGATCAGTTCTCCAAAATGATTATTCTTATACCTTGTCGAAAGACTATCACAGGAGATGAAGCAGCTCGGGTATACTTTCAACACATTTGGACACACTTCAGAATGCCAACTTCTATTGTGTCTGATCGTGATACCCGGTTCTTTAGTCACTTTTGGCGATCACTTTGGACGATGATGGACACAAAGCTAAAGAGGAGTAAGGCTTTTCATCCTCAAACTGATGGTCAAACTGAAGTGGTAAATCGCACAGTCGTTCATCTCTTGAGGGGCTTTAACTCTAAGCATCCGAAGACCTAGGATGAAAGCATACCGTACATGTAGTTTGCTTTTAATTGAGCAGTGCATGGTTCTACTAGAAAGTCACCGTTTGAGGTCTTTTTGGGATTTCTACCGTAGAGTCCTTTCGACATGGAGTTTGTGATCCCTACCTCAGAATTGTATAGCAAGGAAGCATCTGATCAGGGTCGAGCACAAAAGTTCCTAGAAGGTATTCAACGACTCCATCGTGAGATTGAACAGAACTTGCTGAAAACTCAACTCAAGTACAAGGCGCAACATGATCGACACCGAGTTGATACGTAATTTCAAGAAGGTGATATGGTATGGTTACATCTGAGTAAGGAGAGACTTAAAGGTGAAGGTAAGAAACTCAAACCCATTCGTTATGGTCCTTTTCAGATTTTGCAGAAAGTTGGTAATAATGCTTGTCAGCTCGAGTTACCTCCATACATGGATATTTACTCGATTGTCAATGTTGAGCACCTTAAACTCTTCGAGCCTTCAATGATGGATGATGAGCCAGACACCATAGTACCATCTATTGAAGACTTGGTCTATCAACGAGACGAACCTCTATGCGAAGATGTGATCCTAGAAAAGAATGTGACTACCACCCGCAGTGGCACAAAGGAGACTTTTCAAATCGGTCAGAAAGGTCAACGAGTACGTGCGGCAAAGTGGTACACCAGAGAAGATGGACAAGCTCAATTTCCACATCTCCAGTTTGATCGAGAGGTCGCAATAGGGGTTGGCTCCTTCTCAACAAGGGAATCATGATCCGAGAGGATCTTTAAGTCTTGATCGCATAAGGCTCCGCGATTATAACTTGGTGGCATAAGGCTCCATGATCATAACCGAGTTCGGAAAGGTTTCACGACCATGGATTGGTTTGCGACCTTGAAAAGGAATTTGTTCTCTGTTCAGAATTGTAATCCGATCCGAATAGATATAACTAAGCTTATCTGTTTAGAGTTAGTTAGTTATATGAGTATAATACGTTTTAGGTTCTTGAGTCTGATACATACTCATACGATTGGACTATAAATACCTTGTAATAGGTCTAGTTTAAATCATCGAACATCTATTGAATATTATTACAGCCTTGGATCATATATCCAGCATATAGTTCCTTCGACGTAGGCAAGTGTGTCTAACGTTCGACGTGTAAAGCCCTCTTTGAAATAAAGAGTTGTGCAATTACTTTGAACTGTGTTGCGATCATCCTTTGGGTTTTTGGTACTTCCGAGTAAGATCCCGTTATTCCGCATATTAGAATCTGGGCGAGTGTAGTGCGAAAACCAAGGCTAGGTCTCAAATGGATCAAATAGATTATAATCTGTTGGGGGAAATCTCCGCGGGACCAAGTCCAAGTAAGAGGCCGTCCGATTTGCCCGGGGACAAGGCCCCCCGGTGGCTTGTCCTGGGCACCGCGGCCCTTGTCCCGACGCCATCATTCTTCCGCAGACAAGGGTCTCCAGTCCCGGGTCACATGAGGATCACGCGAGAAGCGCCTCGGGAACTGGCGGACACCTGTCAAGCATCTGAGGCTTCTAACCGGAAGAAGGACTCCGGTGCCCCTCAATCCAACGGTGGCGAGCGGGATAGTTTAGTATTTTTGCATCTTTTGGGCCTATATAAGCCCTTGTAATCCCTCATGTGAAGGAGACTTTTCATTTTTACTTTAATAGACAATCAAACAGGTGTGCTCCGGAGCCATCTCTCCCCCGAGAGAGCTCACCTAGCCAACTCCGGTTGGCAGCACGCTGACAGGACTAGGGCCTCCACTGAGGCCCGAACCTGCATAAACCTTCGTGTCACTTGTTGTGTTTACTCGACAGGAGAGGACCGGTCACGCGGTCAACTCGCGTCGTATTTTCTTCGCTAGGATCTTCCACAAAACCTGCTGGGGTAATCGCAATACCACGACAGTTGGCGCCGACCATGGGGACTTCGTGAAGAATCGCCAGGGCTTCCCCAAGAACGAGGGCCCGCACCCTTCCCAGTGACGCCGGTCCCAGTGAACCAGCGCCACCCGTCCGAAACACGGCCGTCCCGGCGCTACCGTCCGGACACGGCCAAACCCAGGTACCACCTTTAACCCTCCCAGTAATTTCCGGTGGACAGGGCTCTAGGTCCCACCCGACGACCTCGGACGTTCCCGGGGGGACAAGCTTTCCCCCGGTGACTCCGCCGGCTTCCCGGGACGCACTACTCGAAGCTCTAGTGGAGGGCCAGCTCCATGCCCAGCGCTCGATGGATGAGCTCCTCCGCATTCTGGCGCGGCCACCGGCCCCCACCTACCCGCAGTTCCCATTCATGGGGGCAATGCCCCCGTTTATGGGACATCCGATGGCCCCTCCGCTCCTCGGAGGTCAGGTCGCTCCCGGGGCGTGTGTTCCCACTGGGGGTTATGTTCCGGCGGGCCCGTCATCTGGGGCCCTCCCGACCTCGGGGGCTTATCCCTTCCCCGGGGTCTTCCCCATGCCAACGGTTCCCTCCGTGCCCGGGGCATTCCCGGGACCGGACACCGGCCTCTGTCCGCCGATTATGCCCGTCGTTCTGGAGGCGGCCCGCCAGACGACTCCCACGCCATCGCCGGACCTTCCCCAATAGGGCCCCCACTCTCCGGTTCCAGACGGTACTACCAAGGATAGCCTGGTAATGAATTCCACCCACGCCCCGGTTGTGCCTCCCGCACCTGCAATCGACGCGCATGAGCTCCCTCCTCCCCCGAGGCCGCCCCCGAGGGCTCCCCCGGCGGATCAAGTCCGCTTCACGCGGGAGGAGGTTGAGCAAATGCGTACCACCAAGTCTAGGGAGGAGCCTCCCCCGGGTCGTGGATGTGGGGAGCCCTGCTCCCACTCGGGCCGGGGGAAGAGACCCGCCGAAGAACTACCCGCTCCTGGGGAGTGCCCGAACATCCTGGAGATCAGCTCCACCAACCCGGAGGAAAAGCGGCGCTACCGCCATGCCGGTGGACCTCTGGGGCCCCTCCCCGACTCCGATAATGAGCGTGCGTCCCCTGTCAAAGGGGACAGCGGCCGGGACTCTCCCCGGGAGGTGGAAGGGGCTAACCAACCGCTGTGCCGCAGACTCTGGTGCATTCGATGGCCGCGGCCTTACCGTCCGCCGCATATCGAACACTACAATGGTGAGACCGACCCTTATGAATTTGTGCAAGTGTATTCCACAACCATCTCGGTGGCTGGGGGGGACGAGACAGTTCAGTGCAACGTCTTCCCCCTCTACCTGACCGGGATCGCCCTCTCGTGGTTCTACAACCTGAAGGCCAGCTCCATCAAGTCCTTCGTGCAGCTCAAACGCGAGTTCTGCGCAAACTTCCAGGGGAACTATGTGCGTCCACTGGATTCCACGCAGCTGTACACCGTCCGACAGAGGACGGGGGAGACCATCCGCAGCTTCTTCAAACTCTTTGCTCACATCAAGATCAAAATGCCTCACATCCCTGACTCCATAGTCATTGAGGCGTGTAAGAGCGGGATCCTCCCAGGAGAGCTCCACCGGAGACTCTCCCGAAGCTTCCCCTCCTCTGCCGATGAGCTCTTCAACGTACTTGAGAAGTACGCTCTGGCGGAGCAGGATGACCTCTAGAAGAAGAACCAGGGGGGCCCCCGCCCCCGTCAACCTGGGGGCCAGGGACCCCTTCAAACGCTCCAAGGGGGGCAATCGTAGCAAGCCACGGCCTCGGGACACCTTTGTCCTCGAGGGCGGAGGCGGCTCGCGCGATGCCTCCAAGGGCAACCGCCCCTTCCCCAAGCCGAAAGGTCATGAGGGAGGGCAGTCGTCCCGCGGTTGCGAAAGCCCCGCGGCAGGAGGCAGGGAAGGCCTGTGGTGTACCTTCCACAAGTCCAATACCCATGCCACCCGGGAATGCCACCAACTACTCCAACACTTCAACGCATTCCTCGACCAGCATGGGCGGGGGGGGACTCCTGCCTCCTTGCCCCTTCAGCCGCTCTTACCGGCCCTTCCTACCCCCGCGGGGGGACAGCAGGGACAAGCGCGGGAGGGGGAGCCATCAGAGACTCTCCCCTTCCAAACTTCCCAAAGGCGTGTCAACGTCATCACGGGAGGGTCCGCCTCTGGGCGGGACTCCAAGCGCCAGCGCAAGGAATACGCGCACGAAGTAAAGGTGATGGGGGTGCTACATACGTCCCGGCCACCCAAGCGGTCGGACATCCCCCTCACTTTTACGGTAGAAGACGCGCGTGGGGTTCGCTTCCCCCATGATGACGCGCTCATCGTCTCCGCTACCGTCTACAACTGCCACTTGGCCCGCATCCTCGTGGATGGAGGGAGCTCCGCCGACGTCCTCTACCTGAAGGCGTTTAGGGAGATGCAGGTGGACGAGAAGCTACTGCAGCCCGCAGCAGGGCCCTTGCAAGGATTGGTCCCGGGGAAGACGATCCACCCCGTGGGGAAGGTGGATCTCCCCATGACCTTCGGCACCCCGGATAACTACCGAACAGAGATGGTTCGGTTTGATATGGTAGACCTCCCCTCTTCTTACAATGCAATCATGGGGAGGACCATGATCAACCGCTTGGGGGCCGTAATCCAGCAGAGTTACCTCTGTGTGAAGATCCCCGGGCCTCATGGCGTGATCACCGCCCGGGGAGACCAAGACGTGGCCCGCGCTTTATACGAGCGCACCGCCACAATGATCAAGAGCGTCAACATGATCAAAACCCCGGGGGGGCGGCCTCTCCCCCGGAGTCGGACGCTGCCGCTATACCTTCAGGGAGGTCCCTCCCCAAGCCGCGTCCGGAAGGGGACCTTCGGAAGATCCCGCTGTCCCCGGACGACGGGGACAAGACCATCAGGATCAGGGCGGATCTCCATGAGGAGCATGTCGACGATTCGGACTCAGGGTCCTCAGCCGAACTTATGCAGAATTTGTAATTGTGAGACCTTTCAAGATGACCCTCCGGGAAGGTATGCTGAACAATGGTGAACAGGAGCACAGAGAGTTTAGATAGGTTCGGGCCCTCGATGGTGGGAGTAATAGCCCTACGTCCTGTTGAGATTTCACTAAGTGTGGTAAAAGGTTTACAAATGGAGGAAAAAGTCCTCACAGGCGAGGATTTTTCCTGTAAGGGTGTACAAGGAAAAGCTATAGGAGACTCGTAAGTGTTGTTTAATCTAAGCCGTAGACTTGGCTGTTTGAATGATCGAGATATCTTGTATCTTGATTATACTTTTGAGTCTGGTTCTTCCCAAAAATGTCTTGGATCCCCCGTTTGATGTACATTGTCACCTTTTTATATTGGTCGAAAGGGTGCCATATGAAGAAAACTGTATCAAACGGTTGGATGCAGTTGTTGAAGAACCGCTATTAACTTCCATGGAGGTTATTAACACGTGTTAATCGTGAATAACCGCATATAATAACCTCTGACGGTTGGTCTTCAACATGGAGGAATCTCTGGGATGCCTGGAATATCCTGGTATGAAGATAACCGAACAAACTCCAAGCACCTTGGTTGAGAATGCGCTGACCGCGGAATATGGGCTGACCGCGCAACATCCCAGATATTCAGTCCAGTCCGCGTATAGCATACGAACTTCTGACCGCACACAGTTGTCGGCCTGATCGCACGAAACCCGCGATCTGATCGCGTAAAGCTTGCGACCTCATGGTGATGCCCCTCAGAAATAGCTTGAGTTCGCATTGAACCAAATACATGTCTGGTTCGAACCTGTCTTGAACCAAAAGTTCATTAGAAGTGACCCGGGTGTCAATCCTCGTCAGAGCACGCGAAGCAACTCGTAGCTTTCCTGCGCAAAAACTCCGACGTTTTTGCCTGGAAGCCTTCCGACATGCAAGGCGTCGCCCGGGACGTCATCGAGCACAAGCTCGCGGTGACCCCCGGCCACCCCCCGGTCAAGCAGAAGCTGAGGAAACTCTCCCTTGGACGCCAAGAGGCGATCAAGGTCGAGATAGCCAAGCTCCGAGAGGCGGGGTTTATTCGGGAGGTCTTGCACCCCGAGTGGCTTGCGAACCCCGTCCTCGTGAAAAAGTCAAACGGTAAGTGGTGGATGTGCGTGGACTTCACCGACCTCAACCGCACTTGCCCCAAAGACAACTTCCCGCTCCCGCGAATTGACCAGCTGGTCGACTCGACCGCGGGGTGCGAGTTGATGAGCTTCTTCGAAGCGTATTCGGGCTATCACCAGGTCTGGATGGCAGAAGGGGACGAGGAAAAGAAGAGTTTCATAACTCCCCTCGGGACCTTCTGCTACGTCCACATGCCCTTCGGGCTAAAGAACGCAGGGGAGACCTTTCAGCGACTCATGACGCTGGTCCTCAAGGACCAGATCGGTCGCAACGTCAAAGTCTACGTCGACGACGCGGTCGTCAAAAGTCCCCGCGCGACTGCTCACATAGACGATTTAGCGGAGACATTCCGCAACCTCCACGCATACAGGTTGAAGCTCAACCCAGAGAAATGCGCCTTCGGCGTGTGTGGGGGGAAGCTCCTAGACTTCCTCGTGTCCCATCGGGGCATTGAGGCCAACCCCGAAAAGATCCGGGCACTCCTTGATATGCCCCCACGGAGCTCGGTCAAAGACTTTCAGTGGCTCACCGGCCGCTTGGCCGCGCTAAGCCACTTCGTCTCGCGGTCGGGGGAACGCGGCCTCCAATTCTTCAAAATTCTCCGGGGCCTCGAAGGGTTCCGATGGACCCCCGAGGCCCAGGAGGCCTTCGACAATTTGAAGAAGTATCTCACAAGCCCCCCAATGCTCGTGAGCCCGTCTCCAGAAGAGCCCTTGCTCCTCTACCTCGCCGCGACCCCGGTCGCCGTAAGTGTGGTATTGGTAAACGAGCAAGACGGGCAACAGCGTCCCGTGTACTACGTGAGTGAAGCCCTCCAAGGGGCCAAAACTCGATATACGGAGATGGAGAAGATCTGCTACGCCCTTCTGATGGCATCCCGGAAGCTTCTTCATTACTTCCTGGGGCACCCCATCACTGTCCCGTCGTCCCTCCCTTTGGGGGAGGTGCTCCGGAACAAGGAAGCCACCGGCCGGATAGGAAAGTGGGGGGCCGAGCTTTCCCCCTTTTCCCTTTCCCTCACGGGGCGCTCCACCATCAAGTCACAAGTCCTCTCCGACTTTGTGGCGGAGTGTACTCCTGCCTCCGGGCCCGGGGACGAAAATCTCCCCTGCACCGCCCCGACGCAGCGACCATTGGACAGTCAAGTTCGATGGCTCCCTATGTCTCGCCGGGGCCGACGCGGGAGTAGTCCTCCGGAGCCCCGAGGAGAGGGAATTGGAGTACGCGGCACGGCTCAAGTTCCCCGCCACAAACAACATCGCCAAATACGAGGCCTTGCTCCTCAGATTGCGCCTCGCGCGCTCCCTGGGGTTTCGACGCCTCCTAGTGAAAGGAGACTCCCAGCTTGTGGTTTGCCAAATGGACAAGTCCTACTTGTGCCATGACGCAAAATTGAGCCTCTACTTGTAGGAAGTGCGCAAGATGGAGAAGCACTTCGACGGCCTAGAGGCCCGGCACATCCCTCGGAGGGATAATGACCGGGCCGAAGCCCTAGCTCGGGCAGCCAGCGCCTGGAAATCGCTCCCCAAAGGGGCTTTCTTGGAGATCATCGCGAAGCCCTCGGTGACCTCCCCGAACGCGGGTGATGAGCCCTGCGTCCCGGAAGTCGCCAAAACCACCCAGGCTTCCTACTAGATAGATCCCCTCATCTCCTTCATCAAGGGGGGGAGGCCCTCCCAACGAGACAGAGGCCAAGCGCCTCCGGGCCAAGGCTCGGGCATACCTCCTGCTAGAGGGGAAGCTTTACAAGAGGGGGGCTTCCGCTTTGCTCCGTTGCCTTCCACGACAGGAAGGGCTCCGGCTTCTTGAGGATATTCACTTAGGAAGCTGCGGGTCTCATCTGGCCCCGGGTGCCATCGCGGCCAAGGCCCTTCGCCAGGGTTTCTATTGGCCCACGGTGATTTGCGACGCGCAAGATCTTGTCTCCGCGTGCGAGGCCTACCAGAAGATGGCCAAGGGTTCGAACCCCCCTGTGGCGCTGCAGACCATCCCCATCACTTGGCCCTTCGCGCGCTAAGGGATGGACCTCCTTTGTCCCTTCCCCCCAGCGCCCGGGGGCTACAAGTATGCAGTAGTCGCGGTCGACTACTTTACAAAGTGGGTAGAGGCCGAACCTCTGGCCAGCATCACGTCCCGAGCGGTACAGCGGTTTTTCTGGAAAAATATCGTATGTCGTTTCAGGGTCCCCCGAGAAATCACCGTCGATAACGGGACCCAATTCGACTCGGTATATTTTCGGCAATTCTGCGAAGGCTTGGGTCTCACCATCCACTTCGCCTCGGTAGCTCATCCCCAAAGCAACGGGGCCGTTGAGAGGGTCAACGGTGTAATCCTACAAGGGTTACACCGACGGCTGGAACAAGCCACCTCCAAACGGAGTGCGTGGGCGGAGGAGCTCCCTAACATTCTCTGTTCCATGTATACGACACCGAGCCGGGCGACCGGACGCACCCCCTTCTCCCTTGTATACGGGGCTGAGGCGGTCCTCCCCCCGGAGATTGGCTTCCGGTCACTACGAGTCGAGCTCCTAGACGGAGCCACGACCGCGACATACCAAGCCAATGAGGCAAATCATTGACTGGAGGTCGACCTCGTGGAGGACGAATGCGACAAAGTGCTCCTCCGCCACGCCATCTACAAGGATAAAATGGCGCGCGCATACAACCAGCGCGTCCGCGAGAGGGCTTTCCACCTCGGGGGCCTCGTCCTCAAGTGCGTCACAGACCCCCAAGCCCAGGGCAAGCTCTCCCCCAAGTGGGAGGGCCCCTACAGGATCTCGGCAGTCCTGGGCTTAGGGGCTTACAAGCTCTCCAACCTTCAAGAGTAGGAGCTGAAGCACACGTGGAATGTACGCTTGCATCGCAAGTTCTACGTCTAGCCTACAGGCTCATCCCCTCCCCCAGAGCGATTACGCTGGAGGGGAGGGGGACATTGTACTCACCATTCCCTACCCCGTCGCGATCTCGCGGGGGAAGGCGTTGTATCTTAACTCATTATCAATACAACTGGTTTTTTCCTCAGCTCTGGCTCACTGCAGGTTTTTACATTACCGTCTCTCACGGCGATGCCCTCCCCGTGAGGATGCCCTCCCCGCGAGGAAGTGGGCTATCACGACCCAACAAGTCCCTACAACGGGAGTCCCACTCCTGTAGGGCGGCTTACGATCACCCCTCGTGGACTGTGGGTGTAAGCGGGAACCCGGTCCTCAAGGACCACGGTAACGAGTCAATTTGGGAGACTAGTGCCCTCCTCAAATACTCAGACCCATCATCGGGCACATCCTCCTTCGGGAGTCGTTTTCCTCCATAAGCGAGACGGAATTCTCGGATATTCTCTTGGAGATCTCGTTCCCGGCTCCCCGTTTTCACGGTGACTGGAGGGTTTTCTCCCAGAAAAATTATCCCTGGGAATTTAATTTTCTCGGATATTCTCTTGGAGATCTCGTTCCCGGCTCCCCATTTTCACGGCGACCGGAGGGTTTTCTCCCGGAAGATTATCCCCGGGAATTTCGGATTTTTCTTGGATGTTATTCCCCGAAGACCTCATTCCCGGCTCCCCATTTTCACGGTGACCAGAGAGTCCTCCCCCGGAAGAATTCCCGGAAATCTCGGGCACTGTCTCCCGGACAGCCCTTTCCCGGCTCCCCATTCTCACGGCGACCGGGAAAATTTTATCACCGGAACCTTTGGAGAACTTGAGGAATTCTTGATTGAAAAGTTCTTACCATGGAGCTTTGTCACCTCCACAATGCGCGGAATTACCCTCCGGCCCGCTGTGGAGGGGGGGTAACTTGCACCCGTGGATCACCCTATTCCGGACCATTGGAGAATTCACAAAGTACACAACCAACTTAGCTTTATTAAAAACATTTAACCGAAGGACATCTTCCCCCTCTGGTGGGCATCATTACATTAAACACGGTACAACCCGGAGTCCAACCCGGAAGGCTCCTACACCTAATAATCCCGAAGGCCCTCTGATAGCTCCCAGGCCAGGTCTCGATACAAGCTTCGTATACGACGCTGGGCCTCCCGGAGCACATCTTTGAGCCAATATTCATAGCCCGCCGGTGGGAGTATTCGAAGCGGGGGAACCCTCCGGGACCCCGGTCGTGGAGGGGACAGTTCAGCGCGGTGGTTGTCGAAGTTGTCCAGGTGCCACTCCTGATGCCACCGCAACCGGATTCGCTCCCGGAAAACACCCCTGCCATGTCCCCCGGAGAAAAGACTTAACAAGATGAAGGCAGCCTAAGCATCCCCAGGGTGACACCCGCCGGAGCTCAGAGGCTCCACCTCCGGAGAGGCTCCCCGCAACATTGGGGCGCCCCTGAGGTCGCGCCCCAACCTCGGGGGCCTTCGCCCGGAAGTAACCTCCCGAGGCCCGGGAGTAACCTCCTGGGAAACCTGGTAAATTTAATTCGAAGACATAGCAAAAAATTTCATTTCTATTGCATCAAAATATTTTTGTACAAGTGTCCGGGGCTTCTTCTAAGAAGCTACCGGGAACGAAAACCCTAAGACAAAAAAGAGGGGTCCTATCTAAGGGCCCGGGGTGGAGGCTCATACTTGTTCATTGGTGTCCTCCCCTCGGGAAGCTACCTCCGGAGCCGTAGCATCCACCCCCGGAGGAACCGGCGCCGGGAATCGCACCCGAACTATCCGGTCAAAGAAGCCACCGGCGAACTGCTCCAATTCTCGCCAAGATGGCTCGAAGAACTCCGGAAAGCTCCGGGGGATCCAGCCCCCGATCGCCCGGGCGCCAACCCCCCGGTGCTCCACGAGCCCGACCGCAGCAGCCACCACCGAGATCACTCGGCCCCGTGCTCGGGCATCGGGGGCCTCCGGGATCATGGAGACGTGTGTTGAGAAAACGCACAGCCTCCGTGAGCGTCGCCGGCGCCGCCTCGGAGCTGCCTCCCGAGCTAAGGCTCACTCTGAGCCCCTTGAGGGCTGAGCGGACTGAGCGGCCCGCGTCCATCACCGCCCAGACGCTGGAGCCCTCGAGCTCCCGGAGGGCATCCTCCTTGGCCTTTGCCTCCCTCCGGAACACGAGAGTTAGTCGAAATGCAAGTTGGAATCCCAAAGAAAATAAGCCACTGGTTCGAGGACGAACCTGGATATGGAGAGATTGAAGCTCCCCACAGCGTTCGCAGAGCGTCCCTTGTGAGACGTAGTCCTGGACCTTTCGGGTCTGGAGCCCCTCCGCGAACCGGAAGACCTCCCCCGCGGATAGCAGGGGGTCTCCCTCCCGACGACTCCGGACCCATCGGGACCGACAGCGGGTCCCCTCGCGAAGGTGGTGCGGATGATGAGGACCAGAGTTGCAGTGGCCGGTGTCCTTGCCTCCGAAGAAGTGTCCGAGGAGGAGGCCGACGAGCTCTCCGAGGGGGTACCTCCCCGGGGGGATGAGGAGCCCTTTCCCCTTTCCAGGCCGCGGGACCCCCGGGACCTCCATTGCCGGGGGGACCTCGTAGACTGAGGGGCTCCCCCCCTCGTCCACCGGCCATTCGACGCGTGAAGGGGAAACCTCCGTGAATCGAACCTCCGGCCTCTCCGGCTCTGGGAGAAGGGGCATAATCCGCCGAAGGGGGCGAGCGGGCATAATCCGCCGAGTCAGATGCCCCCCCGTCATCGGCTGCCTCCTTTCCCCGAGCCTCTCCGGAGGCCTCTGGAAGGCACGCGAGCTCCCGCGCCTCCATCGCCCCCCCGGAGTTCTCCGGGAGAGGTGGCGTCACTTCGCGCCGGGGAGGTGCCCGAGCTCGCCCTAACCCGGGGGCTACGTCCCGGGCCTTCACAGGCGTAGAGCCCGGTGTCGTCACCGGACCGGGGGCCTTCTGAGCCTTGGTCCGCTTTGGCTCAGAGCCCCCGGCAACCTCCTTCCCCCTCTTGTGGGAACCGGGGGTGGGGAGAGGAGTCCTAGCCGGTAGCCTCAACCCGAAGGCCTCGGCTACCAAGTTCCAGGGAGGACCCTCCCCGATGACGTGCACGATGCGCTCGTGCTCGTCGGCGTAGTACCTCCCAAGGAGGTTCTCCGCCTTTTCCTGGGCGGTCGGATACGGCCAGACTGCAAAAGGTAAGATTTAGAAAAATCAACAAAGAAACGAGCAAAGAATCCGGGAACTTACGTCAGGTCACCGGCTTTTGTGGAGGCCGCTGTGCCGGGCACATCCCGATTCCCCCCTCCCGTGAGAGAAGGGGGAGATCTTTAGCAGTGTCAGCTCTTCGGCGGCGTCCCTCATGGAACGGACTTCCCGGGAGCCCACCACTTTGCCGAGGAGCTTCAGCTCCTCCTCAGTCCACACCGGGGGCTTGGGGGCAGACGACCGGCTGTAGGAGGGGTCTCCGGTGAGTACGTCACCTCGTCGTCCCGGACTCGGAGGTCGAACCACCTCCGGACCCAGTCCCCCCAGTGGTCCCGGGAGACTGCCACCGGGTACTCCGCTACCCGGGACGGCAGGAGCTGGATCATCACAGAGCCGAACGGGGACTTCGGCCCACCCTTCACCAGGTGGGAGCTCCAAGCTGTCGGCTCGTAGAAGTATCGGAATAGCCGGAGCATCGGCTCCTGTCCGGTGGCTGTCTCGAATAGCCATATGAAGAGGCCCATCCGAATGAAGGCGTTCGGCGTCAAGTGGTTGATCACCACCCCATACTCCCGGAGGAACTCCCGAAGCAACAGATGCACCGGGAGTCGGAGTCCGGCTTCGAGGAAAGCCTCGAAGACCACCACTTCCCCGGCCCTGGGGCAGGGGGCACCGTCTTTCTTAGAGGGGATCCGGACGTCCCCGTCCGCAACCACCCCCCCGGTCCACGAGGGACTCCAAGTCCCCCGACATGAACTCGGAGGCCCAGAGGAAGTCCGCGGTGACTTCCTCCGGAGGCACCTCAGCAGCCTTAGCACGGCCCTTGGGTCCCATGGATCTCTCCAGTGGCTTAGGCTCTAAAGAAAAGGGGCTTGGGTTTCTGGTGACTGAGCTTCTGGGACTAAGCTTTCGGGAGAGGGCTACCGGGAGAGCTAAGAGCGCCAGTGGAGTTTGAGGCTTGAGGGTTGGAGTGACTTCTCCGGGCCCCTCAAGGCCCTATTTATAGGACCCAAATGTCACCCCGATGAGCGCCACGTGGCTCCTCGTGGTGCATCCGCGCCACCCAATTCAAACAGCGCGCGGGAAACGAAGGGACGGGCGCACAAAACGAGACATCACCGATTCGAACCGCGAGCGGCCATTATGGCCGAACGGCGCGCTCCCATCGAGACGAGGCCTTAATGAGTGATGGCGCGGCCATAAACGCTTGGCACAAGGATCGAAGCGTCATGGCTCTGGAGATCCGTCCTGGGGGATATGTTCCCAGTAACATGAACCATCCCCTCCGGTGACTCGAGCATCGTCCCCGGAGGGCATGGGGGGCTGCTGTTGAGGGAAATCTCCGCGAGACCAAGTCCAGGTAAGAGGCCGTCCGATTTGCCCATGGCTAGTCCCGGGCGCCGTCATTCTTCCGCGGACAAGGGTCTCTGGTCCCGGGTCACGTGAGGATCACGCGAGAAGCGCCTCAGGAACTGGCGGACACCTGTCAAGCATCCGAGGCTTCTAACCGAAAGAAGGACACCGGTGCCCCTCGATCCAACAGTAGTGAGCAGGGCAGTTTAGTCTTTTTGCATGTTTTGGGCCTATATAAGCCCTTGTAATCCCTCATGTGAAGGAGACGATTTCATTTTTACTCTAATAGACAATCAAACAGGTGTGCTCCAGAGCCATCTCTCCCCGAGAGAGCTCACCTAGCCAACTCCGGTTGGGAGCACGCCGACAGGAGTAGGGCCTCCACTGAGACCCGAACCTATATAAACCTTCGTGTCACTTGCTGTGTTTGCTCGACGGGAGAGGACAGGTCACGCGGTCAGCTCGCATCATCTTTTCTTCGCTAGGGTCTTCCACAAAACCTGCCGGGGTATTCGCAATACCACGACATAATCAAAATATATAATGCATAATAGGTAAAATATGCATCAAGAGTGGTATACACAGCTTGTCTTGATTTGTTGTTGAATTCGGAAATTCTTCCTCAAAAGCTGCTCCGGCGTCCGTCGATGGATCTGATGATTTCAGAAGAAAAACAAATAAATAACTACTAAATAATTAAATAAAATTACCCAATGCTTCAATCTAAGGTTTCAAGACTTGCTTGGATTCTACGGTTCAGATCTATGCCTCAATCTATAGATCCAAAGCCTAGAAACTAATAAGAAACCACTCTATGGACTAAATTGTAAATAAAATAATTACAAAAAGATCCCTGATCCTTAAAACTAATCTAACCCTCATCTTCCTCAAGGAAGCAAAACACAACACACACACCTTTAGGAAGGAGAAGAGGTGGCGGTTGCTTGGCTCAACTCCGGCGGATGACGATTTCTCTTCCTCTCAACTAGTTTGTCCCAAATCTCTTACTTGTGTTCTCAATGATTGAAATCCCTCTTATTTATAGACTCATGGGATCAACCTGGTCGAATCACATTCCAATTCTTAGTTTTCATATAAACATGATCACTTTCCTTTCTTTCAAATTCCCTTCATTTCTTCCAAATTTATTCTTTCCTAATTTGGATTGATTCAGTTGTCTTTG
This sequence comes from Pharus latifolius, assembly GCA_019359835.1. Taxonomy (NCBI): domain Eukaryota; kingdom Viridiplantae; phylum Streptophyta; class Magnoliopsida; order Poales; family Poaceae; genus Pharus; species Pharus latifolius. Next base: position 48,334,678 of record CM033319.1, on the reverse strand, counting down.
AGTCTGAATTCAATCAAATCCAATTGAGTTCAATTAGGTCACAATTTGATCTAAGATTAAGATTTGGACTCTTAGTCAAAATTTGGGGGCATCACATAATAGTTGTTGAGTATAAACCGTTAGAAAATGTACCTTTCGACTTGGAAACTCCAGCCAGGGATAAGTGTAGATTCATAGTTATTACTCTTTTCTATCAGTTATTACACAAACATCCGTGACAGAAATAACTATTGTATCGGTTATTTCAAAAACAACCATTACAAAAGGAGTTGTTTATAGATTGTAAAGGAAATACTATTTTCTATCGGTTGTCAAGCAGAAACCACTACCAAAGAACATATCCTATTGGTTATCTTTGAGTAACCGTTACAAAAAGTTTGTTTCACCCTTTATTGAGTCATTGCTAATATCTATTGATTTTATTGTATCAATCTTTACAAATATTTTTTTCCTATCGGTTGTTTAGTTAGGAACCGATAGAAAAGCTCCAAAATTTTGTGCATTAAGTTTCATGCTACTTCGACAAAGACCCCCATTTGGAAATAATTGAACCCTAAAACAACCAAGCCTCCGCCGTCTTCATTATCCCTGTGGCTGAGCTTCACCGTTGTCGATTTGCATCTCACCACTGATACTACTCGCCGTTGGCCTTCGATCTTCATTCGCCACCATGACTTCAATCCTTTTCGGTACCACCAGTTTCCTTCTCTTGCTAGAATGTTTATGCCATTACGAAATTTTTCCTTCCTCTGTGTCATACTTGCACAATGCACACTACTTTGCCTCTTTGTGTAGTTCTTATATTTCTTTAGGGTATTGATTAGAAATTTGGTGTAAAGCTGATGTTTCTGTAGGGTTAGGCTCCAATTTAATGTTCATGGAAAATGCCACATTTTCTTGTCACTTGTTCGGGGAATTTTTGTAGGGCAGTGTTTCTGTAGTGTATGAAAGGTAGTTTTGTATCAATTTTTTTTAACAAAAAATTGATATAGATTTTTTTTTTGTAACAATTTATCAGAGGAAAACTGATAGAAATTATGTACTATAATGGTTAGTTTGATAGAATTCGATAGAAAAGGTCTGAAGGAAGATAGTCTATAGTGACGAGGATTGACACCCGGGTCACTTCTAATAAACTTTTGGTTCAAGACAGGTTCGAACCAGACATGTATCTGGTGATGCGAACTCAAACTATTCTGAGGGGCATCACCATGAGGTCGCAAGCTTTACGCAATCAGGTCGCAGCTTTACGCGGTCAGACCGTAAGCCTTGCGTGGTCAGAAGTTTGTAGGCTATACGCGAACTACACATTCGGGATATTGCGCGGTCAGCCAATATCCCGCGGTCAGAACATCCGCCGATCAGGATATTTGGGATCTATCTATTCGGTTGCCCATGCAATAGGATATTCTAAGTATCCCGAAGATTCCTACACGTGGAGAATCAACCGTCAGAAGGTTAACACATACAGTTATCCATGAATAACACGTGTTTAACCTGTGTGGAGGTTAAGAGCAGTTCCAAAAACCGCATCCAACCGTCCGTGCAACCGATTGATGCAGTTTCCTTCACATGGCACCCTTTCAAACAGTACAAAAGGATGGCATGGAGCATCAATCAAAGAGAGAAATCGAGAGATCATCCGAAACATCAACCGAGGGATCGGAAGATCAAGAAACCCAAAATCATCTAAGTTAGCCAAGTCTACGGCCCACCTCATATAGCATTTTTAGTAAGCCTTCTTTGGCTTATCCTTGTACACTTTTACAGGGAAAATCCTCGCCTGTGAGGACTTTTCCCTCCATTCTGTAAATCTTTTACCACACTTAGTGAAATCTCAACAGGACGTAGGGCTTTTACTCCCACCATCGAGGGCCCGAACCTGTCTAAACTCTCTGTACTCCTGTTCACCATTGTTCAGCATACCTTCCCGAAGGGTCATCTTGAAAGGTCTCACAATTACAAATTCTGCATAAGTTCGACTGAGGACTCCGAGTCCGAATCGTCGACAGCTGGCGCCCACCGTGGGGCCTTTCTCAAGGCGTCCTAATTGAAATTCGGAGGTTCGCTGAAACATGGCTGGAGCATATGATTCCGAGAACGATTTCGACCTCGAGGATTATGCCCATATACCCATGCCTTCTCCAAGCGATCCTGTTCCGATGGAAGAGGTCAAAGGCCAGAATCTTCCACAGGTTGAATCATCTCCCCAAGTCATGTTAATCGACCAGGAGGTAACTGGCACAAGGTCAGAACCCGCAGAGGTTCTTAATGTGCTAGGCGATGAATCCGGCCCGTCGTACGATCCCGCTGAGGGAAAATATGATGGTGACCCTGAAGTTAGCCCAGGAAGGTTCGACCCTGATAACCTCCACCGTCTCTTTGATTTCGAGTCTGACACGGAACAAACCGAGATGTTCTCCCCATCGACGACCTCTCTCCCTAGGCAATTTGCTGCGTTATCGGAGGAAACTCCCGATCAACAGGCTGCCAGGGAAGAACAAGATCGCAAACAGAAGGAGGAGCAAGATCTCGAGCAACAGAACAACGAACTACGCAGAACTGCCCTAGAGGCTCTTCAAGATGCGCAGGCTCGTTACGATGCTGCCCCGAGTTCTTCTCGACGGTCGCGTGGTCGTAGACGTGACCAGACTCCTTCCTTACCACCGGAGCATTTCCCAGTGGACGAAGAAACATTAACACCTGGTGCCCCTAGGAGAAGTACCCATGGTCGACTGCGATCTATCGCGGAGGTCATGCGTAATTTTCCTCCTACGGTCACGGATGCGCAGAGACCGGCCTTTTTTAGGATCCTGGCGGAAAGACTGGACGAGGTTGCATCCGAGGCGACCCCAACAGCTTCTTCCCGCTCAGTGACACATCCCCGTGAACGAGATGGTCCTCATTTTGGCTCTGCCCGACGGACTTACCCGCCACCTTTACCGTCCCGACAGGACAAATATCGGCGAATGCAGGACCCTCGTAGTAGGGATCGAGTTCCCGTTCACTCTCGTTTGGGACCCCGAGTAACCTCGCCATTAAGTGAGTTTGCTCGAAACCCGACCGAAAGTCGCAGGACGGTTCACGGTCCTTACGTTGGTTGCAAAGCTTTCTCGCCTGGCCTACGAGCAGTCGTTTGGCCTGATAAGTTTCGACCAGGGGCCATTGAGAGGTTTGATGGAACTCAAAACCATCTGAGTTCCTTCAGATCTATATTACTGCCATCCAAGCAGCAGGAGGCGATGACAAGGTCATGGCCAACTACCTGCCAACAGTCCTCGTAGGACCGGCTAGAACCTGGTTGTTCAATCAGCCTGAGGGTTCTATCTATAATTGGGAAATGCTATGTGATGCCATCCTTAGCAATTTCCAAAACTGTTACCAAAAGCCGGGTAAGGAGGACGACTTGCATAGACTGCGGCAAACTTCGACCGAAACGCTTCGGCAGTTTGTCAAGAGGTTTGTCGGGGTAAGAAATACCATCCCGAACATATCTGATGGCTCCGTAATCAGGGCATTTAAGCATGCCGTTCGATACCGGAGATTCACTGAAGACTTGCTCATCCACCCTCCTCGATCAGTGGCCGATCTGTTCGATATGGCTGATCGATACTCCGATGCAGCTGAGGCAGTCGAATGGAACCGAATGGTTGACAAGGGGGACCTACCGCCCCAACCAGGCATCAAGGACGCCAAGAAAGAAGATTCAAGCAAAAAGCCGGAGTCTTCACCGGGTGGGAAGTCAAAAAAGTCGAAGAGGAACCGCTCTGGACAGTACCGTGAGGTCGCGGTCGCGGAGAAACCACCTTTGACCAAAGGTAATAAGTCTTCTTTTAAAAGTAAAACTGCTTCTGGTGGCCGGGATTCCGACCAGCCAGAAAAATCAACTAATCCGCAGGAAGGCAAAAGGTGGTGTCCACTCCACAATTCCGCAGGCCACGATCTCAAAAACTGCAGGAGTTGGTTGAAACAGCTGGATGATTTCTACCAAGGAGCTGGGCCAATGCCAACCTTACCGCCCAAAGAGCAGGCGTGCGGGTTTAGAGACGTCGATGGAGATGAAGAAATGGCTTACCAGGTACCTCAAAATGTTAATGTCATTTTCGGAGGTTCCTCCTCTTTCGTTTCCAAAAGGCAGTTTAAAACCTTTTGCCGAGAGGTTAACCAAATGGAGACATCCCTTGGTGAACCTCAATATCCCCGTTGGTCGGATATACCTTTGACGTTCGATCGCGCTGACTGTCCTGTGGGGCTAACTCGACCATTGAGGCTACCTCAGGTTATTACCCCAATCATCAGTAACGCGAGAGTCGAAAGGGTCCTGATTGACGGGGGAAGTTCCCTTGATCTTTTATTGGTCAAGACACTCGACGAGATGCAAATTCCTCGTTCGAAGATCAAGCCCATAATCCATCCGTTTTATGGGATAATCCCAGGCCCCTCGATGATGCCATTGGGACAAGTGGTCCTCCCGGTCACTCTGGGAGAACCAGATAATTTCCGAACAGAATTGGTTACTTTCGATGTAATCGATTGTGATTCAGCTTATAATGCAATCTTTGGCAGGCCGACTCTTGCTAAGTTCATGATGGCAACGCACTATGCTTATCAATGCGGGAAATTGCCTGGCCCCAAAGGTGTCATTTCGGTCCGAGGTAGTCGCAACGTGGCGCTCACGTGCGACCGGCTATCTTTGGAGATGGTCGATCAACTTCCCCTCCGGGACGCTCAGGTCGCCACTGTCGCCACCGATGCGATCAGGGCTGCTCCTCGACCAGATGAGAAACTCAAACAAGTTCCCTTGTACCCAGATGACCCATCCAAGACAATTCGGGTTGGGTCAGCCCTGGATGACAAATAGGAACTCGACCTCGTTGCTTTCCTCCGGGCTAACGCAGACGTGTTTGCGTGGAAACCGTCCGACATGCCCGGTGTCCCAAGGGAAGTAATTGAGCACAGGTTAGCAATTCGACCTGGACAACGACCAATAAAGCAAAAGCTCAGGCGTTTTGCCACCGACCGACAGGAAGCCATCCGAAAAGAGTTAGACAAACTCTTACAAGCCGGGTTTATCCGCGAAGTGAATCACCCGGACTGGCTCGCCAATCCGGTCATGGTCCGCAAGTCAAATGGCAAGTGGCGCATGTGCGTCGACTATACTAGCCTCAACAGTGCCTGTCCGAAGGACGACTTTCCCCTTCCCTGCATCGACCAGCTGGTTGACTCCACTGCGGGTTGCGAACTGATGAGTTTTCTGGATGCCTACTCAGGATATCATCAAATTAGCATGGCAGAAGACGATGAAGAGAAAACTGCCTTCATCACCCCGTTCGGCACATACTGCTACGTCAAAATGCCGTTCGGTCTCAAGAACGCTGGTTCCACGTACCAGCGCTTGATGCAAAAGACCTTTCTTTCCCAGATAGGGCGTAATCTCGAAGCATATGTAGACGACTTGGTTGTAAAAAGCACCAAAAGATTGTCTCATTTGGACGATCTTGCTGAAACCTTCTGTAACTTGAATCGCTTTGGAATAAAATTGAACCCGGAGAAATGTTCTTTCGGGGTTTCTTCAGGAAAGCTTCTTGGTTTCCGTGTGTGTTCCAGGGGAATTGAGGTTAATCCTGAGAAAATCAGAGCTATTGAACAAATGAGGTCGCCCTCGACCATGAAGGATGTTCAACGCCTGGCTGGTCGCATGGCGGCTTTAAGTCGCTTCATATCGCGATTAGGCGAAAGGGGACTACCTTTCTTTAAAGCCTTGCGGAAACATCATAACTTCACGTGGTCCGACGAGGCCGAAAAAGCGTTTCAGGAGGTAAAAACATATCTTTCTAGTCCGCCGGTATTGGTGTCTCCTGAAAAGGAGGAACCATTACTTCTGTATTTGGCGGCCACCCCACACGCGGTCAGCGCAGTTCTGATCGCGGAAAGGAAAGGAGTACACAGACCCGTCTACTATGTGAGCGAAGTACTTCATGGTCCTAAGGAGCGCTACCCTGAGGTCCAGAAGATACTTTACGCGCTACTGATGGCTTCCCGTAAGCTACGACATTACTTTCAAGCACACAAGATCACAGTACCCTCATCTTTTCCTTTAGGGGATATTGTCCGAAATCCAGAAAAATCTGGTCGAATCACCAAATGGGCGGTCGAATTCGGTGCCTTCGAGATCCATTTCACCCCCGCACGGCGGTTAAGTCTCAGGTTTTGGCCGACTTTGTGGTCGAATGGACCAACCCTGAGCCACCCGTGCAGTTGGCAAAGGAACTGGAGTATCCCGATTATTGGACAATGTACTTTGACGGCTCCCGTAGTTTTCAATACTCGGGGGCTGGAGTGGTCTTAGTTACGCCTCAGGGTGAACAGCTTAAGTATGTTATTCAACTACACTTTGTTGCCACCAACAATGCAGCAGAGTATGAAGGTCTTCTTGCAGGGCTCCGGGCAGCAAAATTCCTCGGAGTCCGTCGATTAGTGGTGAGGGGGGACTCACAGCTAGTCGTAAACCAGGTAAACAAGGAGTACAGCACCTCCGATGAGACAATGGCTCATTACCTGGGGGAAGTGAGGAGATTGGAAAAACACTTCAGTCACTTCGAAGTCCAATACGTTCCGCGAAAGGACAATATTCTCGCAGACCAATTATCCAAAATTGGATCCTCACGTTCATCCGCTCCGGCAGGAGTGTTCATTGAACACTTGGACCATCCTTCAATCATGACTTCGGTCGAGGATGATCCGGCAATAGCCTTCGTTGCCAACCTCGGTCAGGAACAAGATTGGACTCATCCATTGAGGGTCTATCTTGAACATGGGACCCTACCCGAGGACGAAACCAAAAGCGATCGATTAATTCGAAAGGCGCGCCTGTACAAACTCATAGATGGGGTTATGTACAGAAAGGGTACTCAAGGAATATTCATGCGCTGCATATCTCAGGAGGAAGGAAAATCCCTCTTGAAAGAAATACATGACGGTGTATGCGGTGCACACGCGTCATACCGAACACTGGTCGGAAAAATTTTTCGACAGGGATTCTACTGGCCTTCGGCACTCGATGATGCCAAGTTCATGGTCAAGATGTGTCCACAGTGTCAGTTTCATGCGAGACAGGTTCATCAACTTGCTTATGCATTGCAAACTATTCCTCTCGCATGGCCCTTCGCGATCTGGGGAATGGACATCGTCGGTTCTATGCCACAAGCGGTCAATGGATACAAGTTTTTGTTCGTAGCCATTGACACGTTCACAAAGTGGATTGAGGCCGAACCAGTACGAAATATTACTGCATCAGCCGCACAAAAGTTCTTTCACAAGAACATTGTGGCACGATTTGGTGTTCCAAACCGTCTCATCACAGACAACGGTTCTCAGTTCGCTAGCGGTCTTTTCCTAGACTACTGCGATCAGATTGGGACCAAGGTGTGCTTTGCTTCCGTGGCACATCCACAAAGCAATGGAGCCGTAGAACGAGCCAATGGGCAAGTATTGCAAGGCATCAAAAAACGTGTTTTTGATCGCCTCAAGACCCGCTCGGGGGCTTGGGCAGACGAGCTCTATACTGTTCTATGGGCACTACGGACTACCTCTAGTCGAGCCACCGGTGAGACACCCTTCCATTTGGTCTATGGGGCCGAGGCTGTGTTTCCTATGGAAGTCAGTATTGGATCTGTTCGCACGAATCAATTCGAACAGGTCAACCAATCCGAACAGCGATCGCAAGATCTCATCCTCCTGGAAGAACGGCGTGATCGCGCCCTGATCAAGTCCGCGGTATACTTGCAGGCTCTACGCAAGTATCACAGTAAAAAGGTGCGACCACGTGATCTCAACGTGGGCGACTTGGTTTTACGAAAAATTCAAGACCAGTCTAACCGCAATAAATTCTCCCCAAAGTGGGAAGGACCATACACTGTCGTCTCAGTGCCGCGGCCAGGGTCTGCGCGGTTAGTCATGGAGGATGGTCGGATTTTGTCCAATACTTGGAACATCGATCAACTTCGCAAGTTTTACGTGTAAGTATTCCAATCACTCTTTTCCTGTTCAATTAGCATCTTTTCATAAAAAGCATGTCTTATTTTCATACAATGAGTGTTTTTATTTAAGCCCAAATTATACAAATTCGACCTGGGGGCTGATCGCCGGAGGTTAGGTTATTACAGCATTTTTCAACCGGATTCGCTGGTCGATCTCATGATCACTTCCAGATAAGTCACTCCTAAATAAGCCGTTTCTCAACGCACACGGGACTATCTGGCTAGTCTTCGGTCATTTGGGTGGCTACCAGTTTGCAATAAGGTTAAAATGTTACTTTAATCTTGACCATCGGCTTGAAGCGCATATCCCTGGTCATCATACTTATTTTTTCCCCTCTGCTTAAAATACTAAGGCTCCAGTATTCACAAAACAGAGGCGGGGGCTAGAGGAGTATACTTATAGTATGAAACTTATGATGTGAATATGCACTTTCTTTTGAAAAAATAGTTTTACATACATGGCATTGTAATTACAATTGTTGGGTTACAAAATGTAAGGATCATTCGATCCTCAACTCAGCCAAGAGTTTGTCAACGAAGGGCTTCACTTCTTCAATAACGGCGTCAAGCAGTTCTTCACTCTCGACCTCAACCGGTCCCACCAGCGCGCTCAGATTCGCATCTGGGCCATGGTGAAGTCGAACCCTGCTGAGTACGGCAGAAGCGGCTGATCGGACTCTCGTCCTGATTATCTCTTCACGTCGCCGTAAATCTCCAGGGAGATATTCGAGCAGTGATTCTGCTTGAGTTGTGAGCAGTGATGCCCAATCGCTGACACTTGGGTCGTTCTTCCTCAACTCTACCACGTTGGTATTCAAAAGGCTGGCCACGGCCTTCAGTTTTTCGAAGACCAGTAGGCTCAACTCTTTGACCGCTCGGTCGGTATGGTTGAGCGAGGACTCGAGAATCATCTTGTCCTGGCCGAGCTGTGTAATGCGACCTGCTTGCGCTGTACAGAGAAAAGAGGTTATTAACAAGAAACGGCTTTAAGTCTTCTCAAGTTGAGAATCGACTTACCAGCCTTCTCAGACTGAAGTTTATTGATTTCAGTCCGTAGTTTCTTGAACTCTGTAACTGAGTTCAGCCTCATCTTGGCTAACTCTTTTTTCAAGAATGTAACCTCTCTGCAGCAAAATCAGGTCAGTCACAATTAAAGCCTACTTATATTAACAGAAGAATGACGATCCTCACTTGCGCAAGCCGTCACGATCTTTTTGAACAGCCGCCATGCTAGCCATTGCAGCATGCGACTGACTCGTCACCCATGACAAGCCCTGTGATACAAAGCAAGAGAGTTAAGTATGCTCTAAAGGCGATTCAAGCGCCGAAACAGGGGTGATCATACCTTCATAAACTTATTTAAAGCTGCATCATCCATGCTAGCAGGAATCCTTGCTAGCGCGCCGGAAGTGCCTGCGACAGGGACAGTTGATGGGAGTGCCGGCCGGACGCCACCCCCAGAGACTACTGGTTGTGACCCGATCCCTGTACTTGTTTCACCTCCCGCGGTCCGGACAACTTCCTGAACCGCGGGGGCAGAGCGCTCTTCATTAGAGGCTCCCTCATCAGCCCTAATTTCAACCTCCCCAGTGACGGTTGAAGGGTTAGGCGCTGTCTTCTTTTGCCTAACAGGAAGAATGGGTCAGGCAACTTTTATTTAAGATTACTGTCAAGTAAGAGCTCTTACCTTATTTGAAATCCCATTCGTTCCTGGGACTTCTGGGAAAATTCCCCTGGCGAAGGAGAGCCGTCTCCGGTTCTCGCCTTCCTTATGGTAAACAAGGCAGCACCCCCCTAGAAATGTCATGTTACAAGCATATTCTTAGGGAACAGGTAAAAACACATAGGTCTTTACCTAGGCCACCGGACTAACTGGTGGGGCTGCATCCGAAGGCCTTGGCGATTCCTGAGTTACTGGAACCGTCACAGCCGGCCTTTGTTCGTCTACCTCCTCCTCTGCCTGCGGAGGAGGAGGATTTTCCTCTCTGGAATCCCCAGTGGTCCCAGGGGGAAGCTCTCCTCTCTGTATGTACATTAACTTATCAAATGTGCAGAAAGAGCCATAGAGGGAATGATCGAAAAGATTCTTTACCTTAGTCGTCCCTTCGACCAGGGAAGCAGAGATGATTGACCCTGAAACCTCGGGGGCTTCAAAAATTGGAAGGTCACCCGCGACCACAAGATCCTCGGTGGTCGCAGGGTCAGCCACGGCCACCTCTTCGGCAGCTGTGGTCTCTGCGGGGCAGCTTGGGGCATCGCTGGATGGAAGATCCGCGATCTTCCTCCTTCGAAGGATCAGAGGAACGTCATCCTCTTCCTCCTCGCTCCCCTCTCCCTGTACGACGAAGAAGTGATTCCATGTCGCGCCTGAAAAAGTAGCAGGAATGCGATATCTTACCGCAGTCTTTCTTGCGGGACGACGAACGCTTCGTGAAGACCCCTCCCCAGGGTTCAGCTTGGTCTTCTTAGGGGCAGGACTCTTTGTCCTGGGTCTCTGAGAGACCTTCTTCACGTTCCTCGCCGTCGGCTTCTTCAGAGAGCCGACATTTTCACTTGGGAATGTAGCATCCGCAAACCTCCCTAGGAGCTATTCTCATTCCAATGGGATTGATTAGTGCTGGACATACATGAGACCCGCAAAACAGAGGCCAAGTGGAAAGTGTACCTTTCGGCGCTCCTGTTTAAGGTCGTCGCCGGCATGAATCAAGCTTTGGGGGCGAGGCGATCCCTTGGGGCCCTCTACCTCGGCGTTGTACGCCCTGAGGAGGTAGTTAGTCCGCCTCTCAATCTCAGCTGAGGGCAGGACTGTTCCCAGATACGAGTTAAATTGATACATTTCAAAAATGACATAAAAGGATTTCAATGTCAGAAATGAATACCTTCGTTATAGTCCAGGGTAGTGTCCGCCATGGACTTGATCTCCCAAGCCGGATGAGCCCTTTCACGCAGGGGGCTCACCCGGTTCTTCACAAAGTCTCGGATGACGTCACGTGCCGTCAACCCTTGTTCGACTAAGTGAAGGATCACCTCGGCATGCTTCATGAACTCCGCGTTCATCGCCGGGAGAGTATCCAACTCGCTCGGCTTCTCCGGCCGCGAGTTCTCAAACCACAACCCGCTCTCGGTCGGCGGGGTGCAGTAAAACCATTTCTGGTGCCACCCGTGCACTGAGTCTCGCAGGGGTGGGGAGGGATACTCCTTTTTATCCCTCAGCCGGAAGTAGATGCATCCGGCGGCGTTGGTGTTCTACGACCACGCCGAAAAGTAGAATCGTCGGAAAAGATCCACGCTGGGATATATTCCGACGAAGGCTTCACAGAGATGCTGGAATACTGCAAGGATCAGCATCGCGTTGGGGTGGAGGTTGATCAGTTCCCACCCGTAATGTTCAAGGACATCCTTAAGGAACCGACTCTCAGGGAATCGGAACCCGCAACGCAAATACTCCTCAAAAACCACCAACTCGCCTTCTTGGACAGTTGGGGTTTCTTGGTCCTTCTCCGCAGGTCGCCAGTTAATGAGCAGCCGCGGAGAAAGGATCTCCTCCTTCTCTAGCGCCATCAGGCTCTCCTCAGAATGATGAATGGATCTGCTCCAGGACGCCATCTTTGGTGTAGAATCAAAGGGGAAGCTGGCGATTTGGGGAAGATGAAGGCTGAAGAAAATGAGGGTTTTGAGCAGTGGGAATAATGAGGGTTTTAGCTGTGTGGCTTCTTTGAGAAGACATCTGCTCTTTTTATAGACCCAAGGCGACGCATTAATGAGTAAACGGCTCATTTCAAACGTTCCATTCAATGCTTTATTCATTTCCCATAATGGATACTGTCTCTGATGGACCCGATAAAGTACCCAGGCGTCGGATCTGAAACAAAAAGACTTCTTTGTTTTGGAAACTGAAAGTGTAAAAGGACTGAAAAATTTTCAGTACTTTTCAGAGGACGTTTTTCCTTTTTATACTTTGAACATTTTATTCGAAAAAATCACGTAACCCAATTTTCAACGTACTGAAGTGTTTCTAATTGGGTTATGGTTTTATCGAAATCGTGTTTTAGACTAAAAATTTCGATTCTAATCGAAGTAACATCCTGACCGAGTCCCAACTCTGGTCGAACCTTAGTTCTGACCGCGACTTTGAAACTGATCGCGGAATCAGGGCAGGTCGCGGCGCTTTTTTCTTAAAAGTGGTTTTGATCGCAGAACTAAAAATTCCTGTGTATGAATGGTCGCGAACGTAAAGTTCATGGCTATATTTTCGCACAGAAGATGTGGAGAACATTTCGTGAGAAATAGAGAACTTTTATTTCTTACATTCTTTACATACAAAAGGGATGCAGTCGATCAAAACATCGACTTGCTCCGAAAGAAGTTTACAAAGTTCCCCAAGGGACATGTTGTTGTCAGTAGGATCTACACTGACAACCCCCAGGGAACTAGCAACTACCCTAAGTCTATCTATATCGTCCCTAACAACAGACGCACTATTGTCCCTAATCAAGTCAGAGAGTTCTCGCTGTTGCTGAGCGAAGTCCCTCTCTCGACGGAAATGGTGCGCCTCTTCTCGGGATCGATCAAGACATTCTGCTAAACGCAGAATCTTCGAGGCCATCTCCTCGGTCTTCTTCTCCAGGGCATTCTTCTCTTCCAGAAGGGTCTGTCCGGAAGGAAGAGATGGAGCAGCAGAAGGATGATCGCTGGGGCCTCCTACCTCCTACATTTTTGCAAAAGTTAGTCATACTAACTAAAATTATCAGCAAAAAAGGGAGAAGAATTGTTACCTGTCCCGGTGCATAACCCGTTGATACACCCATCTTGGGAGGAAGATCATCATATGGTGGAAGAGCAACCTCCCCAGAAGAAGATTGCTTCGCCAACCCAATATGGCAATCATCTGATCGAGGGATAGTCACCGCTTGCCGACCAGGATGTTGATCACCCAAAAGGATGGGGGAATTGGATGTGAAGGGATCTTTCTCTAAGGATAAAGGCCTAATTTGCCGAGAGGCATGAACGGGGAGGGTCAAAGGAACTGAAGGGAGAAAGAAACTCGCTACGTTCTTCACCTTTGTTCCACTGGAAGATCCTTCGTCGACCTTGGGTTTCTTCCTTAAGGGAGACAGGACTTCATTCGTTTGAGACCCTTGTTCGACAATTTCCCCTTCATCGCTCTCAATCTCGATGATTTCATGATCTGCCATTGGGAGGGGTATGTGAAAAGGAAGAAGGCAGGATAACAAGAAAAGGACTTAGGCGTGGAGGGAAATTACGAAGCTTTACAAACCCAAGAACCTGGTATTTATAGCCGCCAGGGCGACGGTTCACCTCCCAGACACCTCGGGTTTCGTTAAGACATTTACAATTTTACCTCGAGATAAAAATCTCTACGGCGCCATCATTGCCCGTCACGTAATGTCAGAACCCGTCTTGAAAAACCAACCGTTTTCACTTAGTGCGCCACTAAGTGGAGAAGTTAAAGGGCCGGGTTAAAAGTCCAATGCACGGTTTTTTAAATTCGAAATAAACACGTCTCTCCGTTTTCTTCGAATTTGGGGGCTAGCTGACGAGGATTGACACCCGGGTCACTTCTAATAAACTTTTGGTTCAAGACAGGTTCGAACCAGACATGTATCTGGTGATGCGAACTCAAGCTATTCTGAGGGGCATCACCATGAGGTCGCAAGCTTTACGCAATCAGGTCGCAGCTTTACGCGATCAGACCGTAAGCCTTGCGCGGTCAGAAGTTCGTAGGCTATACGCGAACTACACATTCGGGATATTGCGCGGTCAGCCAATATCCCGCGGTCAGAACATCCGCCGATCAGGATATTTGGGATCTATCTATTCGGTTGCCCATGCAACAGGATATTCTAAGTATCCCGAAGATTCCTACACGTGGAGAATCAACCGTCAGAAGGTTAACACATACAGTTATCCATGAATAACACGTGTTTAACCTGTGTGGAGGTTAAGAGCAGTTCCAAAAACCGCATCCAACCGTCCGTGCAACCGATTGATGCAGTTTCCTTCACATGGCACCCTTTCAAACAGTACAAAAGGATGGCATGGAGCATCAATCAAAGAGAGAAATCGAGAGATCATCCGAAACATCAACCGAGGGATCGGAAGATCAAGAAACCCAAAATCATCTAAGTTAGCCAAGTCTACGGCCCACCTCATATAGCATTTTTAGTAAGCCTTCTTTGGCTTATCCTTGTACACTTTTACAGGGAAAATCCTCGCCTGTGAGGACTTTTCCCTCCATTCTGTAAATCTTTTACCACACTTAGTGAAATCTCAACAGGACGTAGGGCTTTTACTCCCACCATCGAGGGCCCGAACCTGTCTAAACTCTCTGTGCTCCTGTTCACCATTGTTCAGCATACCTTCCCGAAGGGTCATCTTGAAAGGTCTCACAATTACAAATTCTGCATAAGTTCGACTGAGGACTCCGAGTCCGAATCGTCGACATATAGGTCGTGCAGTAAGAACCTTTTGTATCAGTATTTAGTTAGGAATTGTTAGAAATTATATTTTGTAACAGTTTATGAGAGAGAAACCGATAGAAAAGATCTGAAGGGAGACAGTCTGTAGGTTGTGTAGTAGGAACCTTTTGTATCTATTTTTAGTTAGGAACCGTTAGAAATTAGTTTTTATATTGGTTTTGACATTTGAATCGAAAGAAAAGGATATATTGGCAAATAGAGCATTTTTAGGTTAGCATTTTTATTAGGTTCCAATTTCGGTTTCAATTCTGGTCTGGTGTACAAATAGTTTTCATATATGCTATACAAACATGTGCAAGTAGTGTTCAGAATTAGTATACTTTCAAATTCCATGTATTAGTAAAAAATTTCACTTGTAATTAGTATACATGTTTTTCCTTAGGTTAAGATGTCGACAAATCAGGACCTAGAATACCACCTGGAGAGTAGCAGTGAGGATTCTAGGTCACAGCCAGTGGCCAAGGTGGTGGAAAAATCCCCATGGAAGGGAAGCAGGAAGAAGCGAGGATGTACAACCTTGGGGCTGTTGGCCAAAAGGACCGACCTCAAAGTAGAATTTAATAAGTTTGGGAGACCAGTTGGGGAGAATGCTAGCCCATACAGTTTGTTCGCCAGTTATTTCCCTTTTGTTTTTTTGTTTGCTACAAATGCATCATGATGTTTAACTAACTAATATTGATGCACTGGTTCATAACAGGCAAAGTGGCACATCACCAACGACGATCCTAGAGATGCTTACCTTAAAGACATGAATAACTCACGAAAATCATTTAAGAACTACCTAGTGAAGTTCTTCTAGGCGGGCTAGAAGTACTCGACAATCCTTTTTATCGTGCGTATTTATCTCATAGATGGTACACTTTTTTCCTTCTTGTTATTTGGCATCTTCTTGCCGCTGAGGTGGAAGTCTCTATTCTTAGGAGGATTTCTCCGGCCGCCTTTGCCGAGACCTCATCTTCTTTTTTGGCTTATGAAGGCTTCTTGAGCTTCTTCGACCATTGCTTAGAGCACTTGTAGGGGCTTCTTGACAAACCTGAAGCGGGATTTACTCTCAAGTTCTTTCTCTTCCACTTGACTGCGTCTACTCCTCGAGCGTGTCTTTCCATGACCAGGAACAGCCCCCTTACTATCTTAGGTGGCTCCATCAACTTTAGATCAGTGGTCCCATCCCTAGCAGCTGCAATGATGCTGGTGCTTGAGATCCCAATGATGCTGGTGCTTGAGATCCCAATGATCCTGGAGTGGACACCCGAGAATTGTTTGATGTAGTCTCTGAGACTTACATCAACTCATTGCTTGCACTGAAAGAGGTCGCCCTCTTTTAGGGGATGTTCGTGGCTGTCCTGGAAGTTTGCATTGAATTCTTGCACAGTTGCTGCCAAGAGCGTATGGATCTTTATGGAACGTTTACCAGCCAGGAGTGGGCTACTCCCGTTAGCACGGCGGGCTAGTAGTGAGCCATGACTCGGCCATCTCCGCTTGCAACTACCATGTTCATCGAATAGATCTTGAGGAACTCTACAGAGTTTGTTGTGCCATCGTACTACTCATGGAGGCTGATGTAGAATCAAGCCGGCTACTTGATGGTGCGTTGTCATTCGGTGAAGGCTTCTATTGCAGAGGCATATCTTTGGTCTAGGGCTTCTCTGGAGGTGTAAGAATAGCAACAACTCTGACAAAAGTGATTGACAGAGCTGAGAGCTACCACTGCTCGAAGCCAAGTGCATGCCTCTCGGCAAACAGTCACCCCTTGGACCCAAGCGGTCAAAGACGTTTCCTTGCTTGCCTCTCATACCCTGAAAGCTACTAGTTTGCGATCATTGGTTGGATGAGTGAGTGTGGGTGCATTTATTGCCTTCCTCTTGTAGGCGAGCCGACGATACAGGCTTCTTCCCTTGAGGAAGTGCTTTAAGTCCTCAAGGTGGTCATTCGCTCGGGAGTGGGATCAATTTGGAGACTGATGTTCTAAAGCCTTGGGCGTCCAGGGATGGGACTTGACAGGCGTACCCTTGTCTCTCTGTGAATGAACATCATGGCTTCTTGCCAAAAGCTACTGATTTCCTTGTGCAGCAGGAGGATTGTTGCCGACAGGGATTATTCCTATCTGCTAGGTGGCTGTAGGCACCCCCTAGTATGGACATAAATTGTCCTTATAGATTGGAAAAACCGCTTCTTAGTTCATTGAACTCTTGGTTGCTATGCTTGACAGAGGTTAGGACTTTTTGGAGCAACTCTTCGTTTGCCATCTATTGGTGAGGTGGTGTTGAATTAGTAGACATATTCGTTTGTGAAGATCTCCACATACGACACCAACAATCGCATACAAAAATATCAGATAGGGTCAAGTACCCGTTATACACAACAGAGATTTTTCAAGAACACAGGACCACAAATATGCATGGATAGGCAAAAAGACATCAGGATTTTCATGCATATTCAAGGGCAAAGATCTACTCCCTACCTCCTGTCGATACCCTTCTCTAGATCATCCTGGGGGAGCCACCAAGAGGTGTACCAATTTAATCGGCACTATATAGAAAATACGAAGTACAGAGGAGGATTACTGGGTGATCCTAAAGTGCTCAAGAGCACTTACAAGTGATTTTGTGGCTATCTATACAATGACTATATCCTAGGCCAAGCGCTTAGGACCTCGGCAAAGTTGAATCTTAGTTGATCAAGGCGAGAACCACTCCTGAAGCTCTATCTCGATTTCTAGGGATTCAATCTAGAGAAAGGTGCTTGCCTTCTACTTTGATATCTCTCTTTTTTCCTAAATCCCCCTCCTTTAGAAGGAGATCCTAATTTTATAGAGCCTATCGTTTGTCGTATCCTATCCGGAGACATGAATTTATTTTCGTAATCATTGAAGATCCTAACTCTCGAAGCCTTGCCTCATACAAAAATATATCTAATCCAAAGAGATCGGAGTCCCTTACGGATTGACCTTTGGGAGGTGTAGATCATGCAACGACATTTTCAAAATTAATTATACTATTTTTTTTCCTTAATTGGAAAGAGAGTTGAGTTGTAAACCATATGATAGAATGTGCAAAACTTACTAATCAAGTTTTGGTGTAAACATGCATGTGTCATGCAAGTTGTTACTACATAGACGTGCGCTTGTGAATGGTCATTCATGTACATTTAACCTATGTTTCGCCCATTAGAT
Organism: Pharus latifolius; assembly: GCA_019359835.1. Taxonomy (NCBI): domain Eukaryota; kingdom Viridiplantae; phylum Streptophyta; class Magnoliopsida; order Poales; family Poaceae; genus Pharus; species Pharus latifolius. Next base: position 48,316,967 of record CM033319.1, on the reverse strand, counting down.
GCGTGTGTATGACCAAAGAAATGATGGCATTTTAAATGTGTTCACATGTGCTGACATAGTTATAACTTACATGTATTCAAATGTGCCTATGATGACGCAATATTTTGTGAAAGGATGTACCTATCGGAGGCAACCACTCATGTTATATAAATAGCATGGTTCTTGGCCATTCAAAGAACATAACTAAAAGAGAAAAGAAATAAAACTCAACTCACGAGTTATCTTCATAGGTGCACACTGTCAATGAACTTCGTTGTATCTTGTGAGGGTAGTTTTTGGTAGCCTAGTGCTGAAACAGTGGAAATGTATCATTTTTTAAATTACTTTCATTAGTCCAAATTTTATTCGGAGCACCATTTATATGACGAAAAATATATACATGTTTTTCATAAATATATGTCATATTTTTCATAAACATTCATAGGACAGACAAGTGTATAATTCATAACAAGAAATATGCATTAGGTACATGAGATTGCACGTCCTGTAATTTAAAGTATATAGTAATTGATTGAAAATATATAATTGTATCACACTCTCCTACAGTGCCTAGCTGCTACTGGCTGCCGAGCCAATGGAGTTGGTTAGGGGTTTGGAAGCAGAGAAATATTAAAAAAAGAATGATTGAATTTATGTTCTTTAGTTTTGATGATTTACCACCTATACATCTAAATTGTTGCAGTTATATATATATATATATATATATATATATATATATATATATATATATATATATATATATATATATATATAGAGAGAGAGAGAGAGAGAGAGTAGGTTTGAAGTGTTCAAATTAATTCTCATGTGCTAAAATATTTTTTATCTATGCTAATGAGAAATTTATAAGGCAACATGTGTGATTTAGCTATCTTTCAAACTGAATTTGACTTGTAACAATCCCAATAACAAGTTTTTCTTTTTTTAAAAAAAAATATGATATCTTCTTGAGTTTGTCATAAAATTGGGCAACACATAGGGCAAAAAATAAAACCTATAGACAAAATTAAAATAAAATTGTCGACGATTGAGATCTGAGGGTCCTTCTATCGAACTTATACAGAATATAGAAGGGTTGTGAAGAGAGCCAATCCAGATAAGTACCAAGGAATTGAAGGTATCTATGAATCTAATGACACGAAAATTTATCCAAATTCGGGCTCTTGTAGCTGAGTAATGACTCTATTCCTGTGTATTTATCACTGTGAATAAAGAGGATTACAAAGAGAATGTATTGTCTATTCCTATCACTATCTCTAGCTAATCGTCCTCTCGATGAGTCGTCCAACCGTCCCCTCCCGATCCGTCCTGGAAGGCCTTTTTATATTTGCCGAAGAGATCGTCGGTTGTTTTCCTGAAGACGTGTCTCACGATTCAAGGCGGTTGCTGCGCGTCGTGGTTACGTGGTAGTTGCCGAAGGTCGTGGTTATGTGCAAGTAAGCAGCTTTGATCTGGCATCGTGGAAACTGCCTCACCATCCATCTTCTTCGACAGTTACCTTGTCAGAGACTTATGATTATTTTGGGAATAATCATACGGATCAAGGAATGGTTAGTGTGAATGGTAACTTATAATACATAATTTTTGTTGTGTAGTACAAGTCTTCAATACTATGATCGCGCACCTTCTGCGACCACGCATTGATATTGGGTTATGTTTCTGCGATAGTGTATCGTCGTAGGCAGATGTCTCTGTGACTATAGCACTCGCGGGTATAACATAAGATTATGGAACTGGCAATGATAAGTGTTGAAACTTGTAGAGTTCCATAGTTAGAATTGTGGGAATTAAATATTATTGATGGGTTATATTCAAAAAATCCTTGGACCGTCCCCATTATATCTTTCCTTGGTCTTTTACGACCATAGAAAGGTATGTGCGATCATGGAGCATTGTGCGCGACCATGAAAAGATATGTACGATCTTAACTCAGGTAATATCTCTCATCAAAAATAGAACACAAAACTATCCAAGTGACTATATTTAGGAAAGTGCTTCCCTGTTCTCCCACACCAACTCCCTATAGCTCCTCCTTGTATATAGCCCCGAAAATAGAATAGGTCAACCCCTTCCTAAGCACATCCATGCATGATTTATTAAAAGGCATGCCCAAAAAAGGTTTTTTTAGCCCAAAAATACAAGGTAAAACTCCTCATTTCAACCCAAAAAAAAAATGGCCTTGTAAAAGTTTACACAACATTGATCTTGCTTTTTGATGGGAAGAGATTGAGAGGTTCAAAAAGCATTGAGCCTAACAATGATTTATCAGCGCATGTCCAATCTTGTTATGAGAAAATCTTGAGGTTCACAACAATGTAAGTGCTTGTATATTATCTTGTAATGATCTTCCTTTGATCTTGCATTTTATAGAAATCTAGGTCATTTTCTTTCAATTTCATCCAAGTTTCTCATCCAACATTTTGCTAGTGCATTTTTTTTTTTGTGTTCAACAATTAAAGGAGTGCATACAAGCATATATATATACAAACATACAAGAAGAACCTAATTAATATATATATGGGTACAAAGATAAAGAAGGGGATCCTAAAGCCAAGATCTAAGGTTGGGTGATAAGTGAATTTGTAAGGGTTTGGTGTAACCCACTCCATCTTTAGCTTGTAGCCCTCCTTACTATGATACCTTAAACAAACAAGCATTTCTTATTAGGCTAGGGGAATTGATTCCTCTCTTGGGCCAAGCCTACGTGGGCTGAGTCCTTTCCTTTTCCTAGCCTAGCAGAGAGGGGGATGGTTTAAGGCAACCAACTGTAGCCCCCACCCCATTTCCTTCGGTTGCAAGTTCAGCTGCCACCCTTCGCTCTCTCTTGTTTCAGCCACAGGAAGAGCTCCCAAGTTATGTGTTTTTCCTATCCCAATTTTGAGTTTAGTTGTTGTTCTTATGATTTTGATCTCAATCATGGCGTTTTTGGGAGATTTCAGATCCATCCAAACCCTTGATTTGATGCCCCATTTCCTTCGTCTCTCGTTGCTGTAAATCGATCTTTTGTCCAGTCTAGAAATTGTAGTTTTTCACTATCTTTTTGGCCAAATTAGGCTTTTCTATAGAAGAATTAATCCTATAAAATCTCGTTGGGAACAACTTTGTCTTCAGGCCGAAGTAGGAGATCTTATAGAAGGCTTCATTGTCTATAACGTGCTTACATACAACTTTGTCTACTAGGTCGAATACATTTGTGTACCACAGTCTAGTACTAAGCTTAAACACTTGGGCTTCTATTCCAAAATAGTAATTCTACTTTATCAACAAATATAGTGGACGAGTAATAAAAAATTTGATAACTTCTATAAAATTGAGTGAATATAACCCCACAAAGACATGGTAACACTCATTGCTGAATTATTAAATAAGATATCAAAACTCAGTATTCATTATTTGAATTTATGAATACAAGTTTCAAAATCCATGTATAATAGTTTGAGTAAAAATAATAAAGGTTTACGAATGAATAAATTGAGCATTTGTTATTGGAGGACAGCTTTCCTACTTATTAATCATCTAAACAATGCAAGCTAGTTTAATTTCTGAGCTCCCATTTCCCTTAGTAATCATGCATATATGGACGGTCATGACGATGATACTAACTGCGGACCTGCACACATGGAGTAAAAAAGGGTGTGAGACAATGTCTCAGCGAGCATCAAAATACCCAATGATCAATAAACCACATTTTGCAATCTAAAACTTACTTTTTATATAACAAACTAACCTTGCAGCAATACATACATTGTAATTTCAAAAGAATTTGCATAATCAGCACATGCTAGCACATGCATGAGCATTGTTCTGCCCCTATGTCTTTGTAAGAGACGTCGTCCGCCTTGACTTATATGCCAGAGGCATCATCCGCCTCAAAACGGGAGCAATAAAGATTGCTCCACCTCAATTTAGATAATATGGACTTCGTCTGCCCCAATACAACTATATCAACATATGCATGAGTATGAATATTTTCTAATTCATCAACAACAGATCATATAGCATGAGAGACAAGATTCCCAAGTATACTTATCGAGTATGAGTACTCGCCTATTTGATGAGGCGGTGGTTATATAGAAGTCAAGGGATTTCCTCCTCAATGCCTGAAAATTCTTCCAAATAACATATGTAATATATAGTAAGTATTTATGCACAACCAAAACAGCGATTTTTGTACTTCAGTTATTTATGCTGAGAACATTTACAATTTTCTCTCTAGATGAAAAAGTAAACTGAACAACGACCTTTTCTTACCCATCTGAGTCATAACCTTCACTACATATCTCAAATAATATTTTCATAGTAGAACAAATTGTTCTTGACTAACTAAAGATCCATTTAAGAAATCAAATGAGTACAGCTCACTGGCAGCAATTTTTCAAATAAAATCCTCTTTCAGTACATCTTTGTATATTATATACACAGATATAGGATTTACTATACCTGCTTGTGAAATAAAGGCTAAATCCTCCATCAACCCCATATCCAAATAAAATGAAGTGAGTGGTAAATAACAAGTTGTAAAGAGAAGAGTGAATTGATTCATGATTAAACTCCTCCTACTTCTTGTATTTATTATAATTTTATATACAGTCAACTTTATTTAATGGTAGTTTTGGGGATTAGAAATATGACTATATATGGACAAAAATTTCTACTATACCAACTCCTAAATCAATCGTTTATGTGTTAAACACTACACCTTTCTATGCTGGACAGGCAGAATAACATGAAAACTACTATCCTTGATAATTAGGTTCATAGCTCCAATTACAAAACTCAAATGTATTCGACCTAGTGGACAAAATTGTTCCTAACCACGTTATAGACAATTTAGTCAGTCTCTAATGTGGCGAAAAGATCAATTTCCTAAATTTACAGAGGCTACATCTAAAAATGACCCTTCGCGGTAAATGGAATGATGTCTTGAGATACTGGACTCGGATGAGGATGATCCTAAAGACAAAGTTGTTCCTGACAAGATTTTCTATGATTAATTCTTCTAAAAAAAGGCCTAATTCGATTAAAGATAGCAAAATGCTATGATTTCTAAACTGGATAGAAGATCAATTTACAGCAACGAGAGATCAAGGACATGGGGCATCAAATCTAGAGCTTGGATGGATCCAAAATCTCCCCCAAATGCCATAATTGAGATTAAAATCAAAAGAATAGCAATTAAACTCACAATTGGGACAGGGAAAACACATAGCTTTGTTGTTAAGTGAATTCTTGCAAAGTTAGATCTTATAAGGAGACAAAAGCACATAAGTACCTTTTGTTCTCTAAGCAAATGATACCAATAAAAAAACAGATTTCTAGTTGAAAACTGAAACTATTACAAAGTGCAAAACGTAAGCAGCGACCATCGTTTCCTATAAATATTTCATCGATCCTTCTTTGTCGTATCCCACTTCTCTCCCACTTCTTGTGCCCTCACCTTCCCTACATCCATCTCTTCCACCTCTCGAGTCCTCAGCATTCGAAGTTCCCCCAATCCAATCGCCCATTGATCTCCCCCTCTAATTCGATGGGTCTCTTCTACATTACTCCCATTTCCGCAGCAGAAAAAAAATCATTTTTTGTGGTTTTTTTTTTATTAGATATTGGTAGAATTCAGTTTCTTTTTGCACGCACAAACGAACAAGAAATTGATGGGTTTCCATTTAAATAGCTTGATTTAAATGAGAAATTTTAGAATGGTTTGCCTCAGATTGCTATGGTTCCCATTTAATTAGTACATTAGGAGCAAAGTAGTGAGCTTCTTGGTTTCTCGCAAGGGACAAGATCATGAATGGTTTGAGAAAATTGCTTGTTGCTTCAATTTGTTTTGTAGTTTCTTGAAATGTGATGTGATTGCAATGCAGGAATTGAGATGTGGTTAATCTTTGTGTAGTTGTAATCAAGTTTGGATGGTTTTGGTCAATTTAGCGCAATCGTTGTGTCGAATCACGTTGATTTAGGGCAATTGGCATTGGCTCCTGGTCAGCCAAGGTGATTTGATTGAGTACATTGCCTGTTCCAATATTAAGAAAGATTGGACCTTGATGATGTCCTGTTCCCTTGCAAGGTGTGTCGATCCTGCCGCAATGCAGATGGATGGGACTGTGTTCACACCCTCGCTCGAGGGGATGAAACTGGTCAAGTCGGAGAATGGTGTGATCCTAACGAAGCCATTTCTTGAAGTGTGCAAGCACATTCTCCCTGTCTTAGGTAGAAGAGTGTTCTGCATTTGTGCAAGAATTTTATTGAAAGAAGCTTTCTTAATATTTGATGATCTAACTAGAAGTCTAAAGCACCACCATTGCATCGATCTTATGGATGCTTACAGATAAATTTGGATCCGCCATGTCGCTTGTGAAGACTGACATTGGTGGTAATATTATGGTAAGGGAAATCATTTCCTTGCTATGACATATGGAATATATGACCATAAATTCTCCTAATTATTCTACAGCTTAATTTGGACAAACCTTATTAATAGTTGAAAGAAAATTTTTCTAACTTACAACTGGATTTCTTTTCGGTTCGGTTGTCTAATACCCTATTTTGGTCAATATTGCCCAAGTCTCTTTTTTGTTTTGTCAGGATTAAAATGGTAATGGTAATTTTTTTTTCTGTAGTAAAGTGGGGGGAAATATTGAAAAATGAATAGGGGGAGGTTCTTCTGGCCTCACATATGCATTACAATTTCTCAAACTACCCATTAGTTTTCTAAGATACTGATAATGTCCCTTGACAAGATTTTGTCTGAAAATATTCAAGTTACAATGCGACCTATACTTTACATTTTTGATCCTACTGCACATCATTTGACCCTATTTTCTTGCTATATTGTTATTATGTAGAGGCTGGAGACAAAATATGCATCTGATCCTTCAAAGTATGAGAAGCTACACAGCATGGTTCAAGTAGAAGTTGACTCTAAAACAGCCAAAAGTTCAAGTAGTTGTACCAATGGTCTTTTGTGGCTAACAAGGTAACATACTAATTTAGATCTGCAATTTTCAGTACTAGTCAGCTTATTAGTGCAGCCATTAATTTGTGTGTTCGTTTGCTAGAGCCATGGATTTCTTGGTTGCACTATTCCAAAATTTGGTACAGCACCCAGATTGGCAGATGTCACAGTCTTGTACTGATGCATATAGCAAAACTCTCAAGAAATGGCATGGGTGGTTGGCGAGTTCGAGCTTTTCGGTAGTATTCTTTACCTAAGCTCCAAATAAAGTATTTCATACCTTGTAATGAGCGGTCAACTCTCCAGTAAGTGACAACAACATTTCTATGTGGTGGCATGTCATTTATTCGAGACATATCTGACACTATTACTTTCTTGACATTTACCCGACACATATCGGTGATATGTCGATTCTGCAAATAGTCAAATGACAATGTCATATTGGCATTAAATGAGCAGATATTGAAACACAAACTACTTAATTTGATCTCAAAAACCATGGACTTTAATTTTATATCTTCTTTGAGTAAGAGAAGTGGAAGATGATTTAGATGCAAAAGAAATGCTTTACTGTACACAGAAATAGAGGGAAAGGCAGCAATAATAGTGAGAAAGGCAGTGATAGAAATTAAGGTTTAGAGATCGGATAACTTTCTTAGGATTTGCTAATGATTAAGGGAACACATGCAAAAGTTCACTACACATAAGATCATAACTGAATTGAATGAGAGACTTATAATACAATGTGGAACATGAATGCCAGGATTTGCTGTTTAGAACCAATGCTTTGCAAGGCCAGCAAGGCATGGAAAATTTCTCATGCTGTAATAGAGCACTCAATGTCCTTAAAAGTTTCTAGTGGTAAGAAATTCAGTGTGTGGTATGAAGCTAGTTTTGAAACCAGTTAGCACCTTCAGTACCATAAATTTGCAGCTTTACAACGTTTTCACTCTACTGGGTAAAGAACCTTTGTAACTTGTTTTACATGGTGTGTTGCATGAACCTAGTTTAAAACTAAATAGGCTCTTCAGCACTGTCATTTTCAAATTTACAATTTTCACACACTAATATTGCGCAAAGAACCTTAGTCACTTTTTAAATAAGAATGATGCTATAGAGTGTGTTTCATGTTTGTTCTTGTGTACTGGTACAAGGACATGCACATGAAACACAAGTACTCAATTAGCGTGGATGAGAAGTCTATTAATAATAAAGCTTTAAAAGACTTCCTATTAGTGTGTTGTTTGCATTACAATTCTATACACGCAATGCCTTAAACTGTACTAATACCCCCAGAATTTCAGGTTGCCATAAAGCTTGCTCCAGACAGGAAGAAGTTCGTGGAGATCATGTGTGGCTTAGGTGACATCAATGCCGACATCGAGATGTTTTGTACAACCTTCTCTACTCTGCTGACAGAAAACCACAGGTTTCTGGTAAGTTCGGCCATTATCACTCATGCTATTGGTGTCATCTGCTTAACATGTTCCAAAAGTGAGCATTGATAAATATACTTATCTTCCTGTAGGCCAGTGTGGGCATGGATGAGCTGAAGGCATCTTGATGAAATACACACTATATAGAATCGTAAAAATTGTTGTATTCTGCTTTACACATCAAACCAACCATCTCTCTTGTTCTTTGAATTTGTATTGGAGAATAACTGAGTCCATGTTTTGTTTACTTGTAGTTTTTGTAATTTTGGCATTGGTGTATTTGTGAAACAAACAACTTGGGTTTACCTTTGTTTCATTATAATCTTTTTTTTAAAGCAACGACAAAAGGGAGGCTTCTATGCATTCTGATTCATATGTTCTGTTGCCTTGGAGCTGTTTCATGCCCCAATCGAAAGTGTGCAACTCATCTCGAAAATATATAATGATATTTTTTTAAGTATATATTCTATTTTGTAAATCACATAAAAAAGAACAGAGTGACTAGCATTCATTACCTGGCTTGTTGTTATCTATCTATACTATTATATTTGTTTGATTTTTAAATTTTTTAAAAAAATTTCTTTTTATGATTGTCTGATCTAAATAATATTATCATTGATTTCAAATATCTAATAGTTAATATTTTAAGTTATTCCTACCTCAACCACATTAAAACTCACATATTAAATCATTTACAAAATTAAATATCTACAATTAAACCTCACGCATAATGACTATTAGATGTTCCAAATCAATAGATGACAATATTCTATAGTCATTTCTACCACATCTTTATTCATTGAACTATAGAACGTTTAGTTCATGTAGATTCCAAACATACACTTAGGTTATCTCCAACCCTAATTCCTTCCTGACAGGCTCTCCAGGAGAATATTCCCCACCACGTCAACGAAGAGTCTCTATCAACAATTTCTTCCTCTCCAATGCACAGACTCTTCGAGAGGCTCTTCGCGAGCCCACTTCTCCAAAAGCCTCTCTCTCCAATGCAAAGCCTCTTGGAGAGGCTCTGGGGTGGGCTCTACGTATTAAATATATAATTTCGGTTTTATCATCATATTAATAATTACATAATTTATATAAATAAATTAAAATTGTACGACAATATTTTCAACATATAAAAATTTAATTTGCGGATCAAAAATTCGTCATAACGAAAATAGATATTTTTATTAAATTCGGCACAATGAAAATAAATATTTTTATTAAATTCGACAGTTAGACATAACATTAAACGTACGACATTGCATACATGCATCGGTTTTGAAACTTGAAATTTAACATCGACGTGCAAATTAAAATACTAGAAAAGCGACATATAACGACTAATTTTCGTAGACACCTCCAAAATACTCTCAACTGTGTTCAATCAAATCTATTTTGAGCGCTGCATGCATCGGTTGAGCCCGAATGTCGGTGTTTCTCTGGATCACATCAGCGAAAGCAACTGTACTAACATGTTGGATATTATGCGGTGTTACGTTCTAAGTCCCTTGGCTATCTTCGAAATCGTAGAGTGGCCCGTCAAAATCTTGCTCATCCTCAACAATCATATTGTATAGTATGACACATACCCTCATGATTTTCACGAGAGTTGAGCGTTGCCAAAAGCGGGCGGAGCCATGCAGGATGGCAAAGCGGGATTGTAGAACTCCAAATGCTCGCTCCACATCCTTCCTTGCTCCTTCTTGATGCTACGCAAACAATCTGTGTTTGTCTGTCTGCGGCAGGGGTACCGTCTTCACGAAGGCAACCCACTCTGGGTATATACCATATGCTAGATAGTATCTCATGTTGTACTCATACCCATTGACGAAATACTGCACTTAAGGAGCTCGTCCCTACAAAACATCGGTAAACAAGGGGGATTGGTTCAACACATTTATATCATTGTTGGAGCCGGCAACACTGAAGAAGGCATGCCATATCCAAAGGTCTTGGGAGGCGATCGCTTCGAGTATAATGGTCGGGACTCCGTAATCACCGTAAGTAAATTGCCCTTTCCATGCTACTGGGCAATTTCTCCACTCCCAGTGCATGCAGTCTATACTTCCGAGCATTCTCGAAAATCCGCGCGCCTCTCCTTGTTGCAATAGGCGTTGCATGTCTTCGATGGTCGGGCGTCGAAGATATTCCTCGCCGAAGTTGTCGATCACTCCATTGACGAATTTCTGCAAGCATTGGATTGCTGTGGACTTGCCAATTCGTACGTACTCGTCGACAACATCGGCAGAAGAACCATACGTCAACAAACGAATAGCCACTGTGCACTTCTGTAATGGAGATAACCCTCGGTGGTTAACGGAATCTACTCTCTTGGTGAAAAAGGTGGACCACTCACCAAGAGATCCAATGATACGAAGAAAGAGGGGTCTGCTCATCCGAAACCTCCAACGAAACAAGTGGTCGGGGTACACCGAATCTTCGCAGAAGTAGTCCGCTATGAGGCGGATATGGCCGTTTTCACGGTCCCTGTTGATGTATCGTCTTCCACCGCGCCGATGACGGCGCGAGGTAGAAGCCTGCAGCCTTGCTTGTATACCGGCAAGCACACGCTCTTCTAACTCCACCATGGCGGGATCTGGGTTGACGAATCCCGCAAGGATACTCCATAAGGTATTTACGGACTCTTCATTTTCACTGTATGAGCTTGAACCAGAGCTAGACGGCATATTTGAGGGAGAGGGATTTCAGAATAAGAGGGATTTGGCAGTGAGGAGTATTGCTGGGGATGAGAAATATGTGTACGGTCGGTTCGATTTATATAGGCAAGGTCGAATATCCTAACAGCTATTTTCCAAACAGATGAGTCCAACGGCTATTTTCCAAACACATGAGTCCAATGGCTACTTTTGAAACAGATCAGTCCAATGACTATTTTTCAAATACATAAGTCCAACGGCTATTTTTCAAACACATGAGTCCAACGGATATTTTCCAAAGATATTTCAATTGCACAAAAGAAGGATACATAGGTGTACAATGACACACTGAAAATAAAATGCTACACTACTCAGCCTAGTCTAGGTTGGCCTCTCGGATCAAATTTTTTACAAACTTCAATGCTTCCGCATGATCCTTCATTTCCTCCTCAGTGAAGCTGAATTTGTCCGTGGTGACCAATTTTGTGAAAGACCTTGCAAGGACCAGCTTCTAGTTAAGCTGGTCGTGTTTGCTCAAAGTGTAGGGCGCACAATCTGTTGCCTCAACGCACTTAGTGTTAGCCTTGACGAAGGCTTGTAGGTCTTCTTGCGCTGACGTGTTGCCCAAGGGAGATTTATGCTTGCCTTTCCCCTTGCGCTTCTCCTTGGTGATGTCGTGACCTTCTGGGCGCGTCTCCTCCACCAGCCGCTCATCTGGATTGGACGAGGACGATGTGTGCGCACCGTCCTCGCTCAGCCGTGCTCTTTTCCCGATGTCGACGTAGGTTTGGTTCCATTTAGGTTGGTCCCGAACATTCGTCCACCAATGGTCCAAAGAGAATGCATGTCCCGTCTCACTCCTGTACAGCTCGCGCGCTTGTGCCATTAGTTGGTCATCTGAACGACCACTAGCGTATACTTTCTTCAGCCTGCACCAACTGATGAGACGCGGGTGGTCCGATCTTTCGATGAGAATAAGAACTATCGATTTGTGAAGACGACTTTCACGATCCGGCTACTAACCGTACACGACTGATACACCCTAGCAATCGCTGAACCAACTTCGAATTGTTATCGATCGAACTAGAAACACGATCGACCTGATCATGAAGATCTATTCGTGCAAGCAATCGAAGAACAAGCAAGAACAAGATAAACAAGCAATCTGAAATTGCAAATATAGATTGAATCACAAAAAAGAGTTGGGGTTCCAATTATAGATATTGATGTTGATCTAGCCGACCAAGAAGAATATCTCAATAGCTTCACGAAGGAAAGACTATGACTAAACAAAACCCGTTAAACCCTAATGGTTCAATATGATTATATAGAGGGGGTAAAAGAGATCGGTGGCCAGGTAAGGAAACCTGAAACCGACATGGACTCTTTCCCTACTCGGACTCGAACTCAATACACGGGACTTGACCCAACCAAAAAGGTGACGCAGCACCGACTCGGTCCAATCAGAATCTGGTTGAAATTTGTTTTATCAATTGCCAGAGATCCAGAAGGAATTTGGATGTGGGGCTAGATCCATTGGAAAGATCTCGTCGTTGGCTTCTCCGTGGACTATAAGAATGTCCCAATTGGACTTCGTATGAGGGAGTTATGGTCGTTTGAAGGCAAGCTGCTCCTGGATGGCAGAACCGGACTCCTACTCGAATCCATCCCGGACTCCAACTCGACTTGGGCTTCTTGCTGGTCCTTGTGTCCTTTCTGGTCCTCTCCATAGTTCCTAAGCACAATATTATCACTATTAAATAGTAAACCATTCTCAAAACCATATATATATATATAAACTTAGGAACGAGTTCACCTGGCAATGCAACAATCGGGCTTTGCTGCGCGTTATGGGTCCTTGTGTAACAAGCGGAGGATTATGGTTAGTGTGTGTATCCGAAGAAGTGATGTCGTCATTGAAAAGGATCTAGGATATCGACTAGAGGGGGGGTGAATAGGCGATTTTACCAAATTACAATAAATCAAACAATTTGTAGTAAATGAGAGCAATTTAAATAACACAATATGAACAATGAGCAATCTCAACACAAGGATATATCCCGTGGTCTCGGTGATTTGCCGATCACCCCTAATCCACGTTGAGGCAAACTCAAATCTCTAACCGCTCCTCTATCTAGTCAACCTTCTCTCGAGAAGTGACCTAGATCTTGAGCCGGACTAGTGTGATGAGTTATCCAAACCTCGATTTCACTAAGGATGCACTTTACCGCTCCGGCAAGGCGTGCTCAACCTTTCACAAGACGTTTTGAAGCTTCTTCACAATCTTCTTTGAAGAGCTCTTCAAAACCTTTCTCCTAGCCGTCTAGGAGCCGGCAAACTCCAAGAGTAACAAACCGGTGATGATCACTTTGCCTTCTCCTAGTGCCACACGATTGATTCAATGATCTAAATGCAATGCACTAGAAGATCTCAAATGCACACTCTCACAAATTTGAGAATTTGAAACCTAGAGTGTATGAAAGAAGCTTAGGCTCTCAAGGATGATGACAATGCTCAAGATTATGCCAACAGTTGTGAACAGGGCCGGGCAAGGGAGTATATATATCCCCCACAATTAATATAGCCGTTACAGGCCGTTGGGAGAAAAAGATTACCTGGCGGTCAGACCGCAGGCACAAGCTCGGTCAGACCGCCGCAATTGCAACGGCATTAAACAGACGCAATAAATGCTCAACTGCCCTTGTCAGGCACACATACGGTCAGACCGGATCCTATTTCGGTCAGACCGTGAAACTGTCCAGAGACGACATAGTTTCTGGACACCTTATACGGTCAGGCCGATATATACGGACAGACCGGCCAAACGGTCAGACCGCAGTACAAAAACACGGTTGACCGATTTCACGGTCAGACCGATTTCACGGTCAGACCGGTATAACTAAAGGTCAGACCGTAATAGCTCAAAATGCCAGAAGGATAAAACAAGAGGTTCCAGGAGTCTGACCGAGAATTTAACTACGGACAGACCGACCTTAAAAAAGGAATACACTAAGCATAGACACAACATCGGTCAGTCCGAGATCTTAAACGGTTAGTCCGATAATTCGGTCAGACCGGTCTAACACACGGTCAGACCGACTGAGACAGACATGAGCTGAAAGAAGCATTCTCAAAGGATGTGACCTTCTAGCATGCAATGCAAGTGGATTTTATTATTTGTGGCACATAGATAAAGTATTTTGTGATACACCACATGCTCCTCTTAATAGTACGGCAACTATCCTAAAAACCGGTCAAACTTCTTCTCTAATCACCTTAGACCGGTAAAAATGGAAAAGATCTTATTTCGTACCTTTGCCCTTTTAATCAATGCCCTTTCTTCATCATGATGCTCTTTCTTTGCCTTTCATTGACCTGTCTTTTAGGTACCTTCTTTGACACAACTAGACAGGTAACGTTAGTATACCATTTGTAGTTGTCATTAATTATTAAAACACTCTATAGGGGCCTAGAAGCTACAATCTCCCCCTTTTTGGTAATTGATGACAACATAAAGAGTAGATGAAAGAGTTTTAAGCATAAGGAGTATTTTTACAATAAGCATCGAAGAATAAGACACTCCCCCTAAATGTATGAATAAGAGAATTTTGGCATTTTAGTGGAGTTCAAGCATGAGTATAGGAAGCTATCTTAATCCATTGATTATATATGCATGAGGTATCACAAATAAGACATTCAAATGTACACATGATATCAAACAAAACATAAGCATATCTTATATATCATGAAGTAACAATTTCATACAAGAGTCAATAACATCCCACAAAGTAAGTTAACATTATAACTTCTATACACCAAAAGTTCTTTCATCCAAGAGTTTTCATTTACATTTAAGGTTCATTGTCTCTCTCCTACTCTTCTACTCTCTTCTCTCTCCCCCTTTGGCATCAATTGCCATAAAGGCTAAGTATCAGCTGGAGCATCATCATCGGGAGGATGGTGAGGAGGAGTCTGTGGGAAACGAGTGTAGAAATGAGTGGAGAAGGCGTCGAAGCGCTGCTCGAACTGATCCTGACGCGAAGAGAAGGTCTGGAACTGATCGTGCAGAGCCGCCAAGTCCGAGCGAGCGAGCTCAAGCCCCTGGAGAAGAGTAGCAAACTGATCCATCATGGGCTGATGGAACTGCTGCTGATACTGAGAAAACCAGGCGGGGACTTGGCTCGACTGAGGTGCCTGCTGAGCCTGAGGTGGAGGAGGAGGAGGCAAAAAAATATGTCCCCACATGTCATACGATGTGTGCGTGTGCGTGCGGTAAGGCGGGGCGGCCGAGAAATCCCTCACGCGTTATTGTGGCGGGCCCCACAAAACGCGTGAAGTCACTGTTTCGCGTGACCACGACCGCCTCCAACGCCTTCGTTCCACCGGCACGCGCTCGGTGGGGCCCGCCACTTCACAACCGCACCACGACCGCCTGGTCGAGTGGCTCATCACTGTTCCGTACATCGCTCGCGCGAGCTCGACCACGGCTTCGACTGGAACGCACCCCGTCGTGGTTGCGCGTTGGAGAGAGCCTTACTAGTAATTACAAGACACCTGTCACCCTGTGAGAGGTATAGGATTTTGAGTCCTGGTATCTTGCAAGATCTTTGAACTGCTCTACGCTTAAAGAAATTATTGAATATTTTCAAAATCAATTGTACTATTTTTACTTAATTGTAAAGAGAGTTGAGTTGTAAACCACACCCGAGAATGTGCAAAACTTACTAATCAAATTTTGGTGTAAACATGCATGTGTTATACATGTTGTTAATACATATATGTGCTCTTGTGAATGGTCATTCAGGTGCATTTAACCTATGTTTCATGCCTTAGATGCACGTGTATGACCAATGAAATGATGTCATTTTATATATGTCCATAGGTGCTCACATAGGCACAACTTACATGTATTCATATGTGCCTATAATGACAATATTTTGTGAAAGGATGTATCTTTCAAAAGCAACCATTCATATTGTATAAATAGCATGATTCTTGGCCATTCAAAGAACATAACTAGAAGAGAAACAAAAATGCAACTCATGAGTTATCTTCATAGGTGTACATATAGTCGATGAATTTTGTTGTATCTTGCGAGGATAGTTTTTAGTAGCCTAGTGCCAAAATAGCGGGAATGTATCCTTTTCTAAAGTACTTTTCATTTGTCCAAATTTTATTCAGAGCACCATTCATATAGCAAAAAATATATACCTATTTTTCATAAATATACGTCATATTTTTCGTAAACATTCATAGGATAGACAAGAGTGTAAACATATAAGTTTAAGGTGTATAATTCATAACAACAAATAAACATTAGGTACGTGAAAGTGCACATTCTGTAATTTAAAGTATGTAGTAATTGATTGAAAATATACAATAGTACCACACTCTCCTATAGTGTTAGTGCCTCGCCTAGTTGTTACTCGCTAGTGAGCTGATGGAGTTGGTTTTTCTTTTTGGGTGGGTTGGGGAGGTTGGGTGTTTGGAAGCAGAGAGATATAATTTCAACAGTTTATGGCTCGATATTTTCGAATTTCACGCATATTTTTGTACTAGTATTACTTAGTGTTGTGGATGAAAGGAATTAGAATAGTTTGAAGTATTCAAATTAATTTGTCTCATGTGCTAAATTTTTCTTTATCTATGCTATGAGAAATTTGTAAGGCTACATGTGTGAAACCACAACAATTCATAAGTATACGGGCGGTAGGTTTTCAAAACTGAAATACATGTATAAAAAAATACAACAACATAGAAGTACATGGTTTTTTTTTGTTAATTTAAAACAATCCAGTTAGAATTAAAATCTAACAAATAATAAGGGAATATGAATTTGTATTTAGCTGTCATTCAGATTTAATTTTGGCTGGTAACAACCTCAATCACAAGTTTTTTTTAAAAAAAATATGATATCTTTCTTGAGTTGACCATAAAATTGGTCAATACATAGGAAAAAAAATAAAGCCTACAAGCAAAAATAAAATAAAATAAAATAGAATAAAACACAAAACTATCTGAGAGTTATTTTAAGTAATGACTTATTGTCTAAGTGGCTATATTTAGAGAAGAGTTTTCCTCTTCTTCCACCAACTCTTTATAACTGTCTCCTGATATATAGCCCCAAAAAAAATAGGTTAGCCGCTTCCTGACTACACTCATGCATGATTTATTAGGTGTGCCCAAAAAAGGTTTTTTAGCCCCAAAAATACAAGGTAAAGTTCCTCCTTTCAACCCAAAAAAATGGCCTTGCAAAAATTTATACAATATTGATCTTGCTTTTCGATGGGAAAAGATTGAGAGGATCAAAAAGCATTGAGCCTAACAATGATTTCTCAGCCCATGTCCAATCTTGTTATGAGGAAATCTTGAGGTTCACAACAATGTAAGTGCTTCTATATTATTTTGTAATAATCTTCCTTTGATATTACATTTTATAGGAATCTAGGTCATTTTTCTGTCAATTTCATTCAAGTTTCTCATCCAACAATTTTCTTGTATATTGTTTTTCTATTCAGCAATTTTTGGAGTCAAAGGAGCGCATACAAGTATATATACAAACATACAAAAAGAACCTATATTTATATAGTTGGAACTATATATACATATATATGGGTACAAAGATGAAGAAGGGGATCCTAAAGCCAATCCGCTATCTTTCTAATATGTTTGGTATGCTCGAGTTGGTTTTTTTCTTTGAGAATTTGATCTAGATAAATGAAACTAGCATTCTCTATACAATTTCTAGATTTAATTCGTGCCGCTGTGAATAAAATTTATGATCTATTACATAACTATGAATAGTACGAATCACTGTCACATGATTCATACATAGACAGATTATTTTGATTTCGACATCTCAAACATAAATTAATAATTTATGACAAACAATTAATTAACAATCATATGTTTTTCCATATTGTGTGAGATATAGACGGCAAGGAGCCCGAGATGCAAATTGGATTCCCCACAGATGTGAAGCATGTGGCTCATATTGGATGGGACGGGCCCAATGTCAGCAATAGCGGTGGGGCCCCTAGCTGGGTAAGCATGTGATCTGTACGTCTGATGTAGTTTCAAAAATCATTTTCCAGATGATTGCTTGTCGAGCCATAATTCTCCGGCTGATTTTCCGACTGATCAACTTTCTTTCACTTTCATTTTTTTTTTATTTTGGCAAGTTTTTGTGTTTCTTCCGTTTTAAATTATCAAAACTTCTTCACATTCTTTACAAATAGCATTAAACCAAAACAATTCCATCTTGTATCACCTATATTGGTCAGTGGATGGGGTTTCCAGTTACGCCACCGGAAAATCGTTCCGTGATTTGAGTCCAGATGTATTGTTATCTAGTTTTCTACTGAATGAGAATATCTTTACATATATAGTTTGTTCCGTAGTACAAACGTCTCGTCTGCACATAAATCAATGCGTATCTTAAATTGTCATAAACGAATATAAACTAAGAGGCTATATCAAATAAAAATTCCTCTTAAAATTAAAAAAAAAAATAGAACTCACATCAGAACAGTTCCATCACCACATTCAGAGATTATCATCCGTTTAATTTCAACTTCACAAGAAAACTTATCATATTAATATTTTATAAAACAGATTTGACGAACGTGATTTGTTTTCACGTTAATCACATATCGTAAGATCATAAATTCACATTTTCTTATTTTAAGATAGTTTTGACTAATTCTTATTAGATACATTTCCTACAAATCAAATCTGATTAGCATCCTGTTATTTCTTAATATTTAAGAATAGCATGTTACTCGATTTGCATTATTTTTCCCCTGATTTTGACTGACCACTATATAATTAATCTTAACAATAATTTTTGTGGCAAAAAAAATGTTGGAAATGGGCAGATGAAGGACTACCATTCAGCACCACTGAATTCGTCCTCGTTTAGGAGCGATATTGGGGATTCACATCTTAACAGTAATCCCTGGACTTCTCAAGGTTAATATCTTCCTACATTTTTTCATTTTTCCTGAATTTTTTTAACTGCATCTATTTATTTATTTATTGTGCCAACGCTGGTAATTTCATATGAGCAATGGCATCTGTGCAAAAATATTTTTTAGGCAATTACTTGGCACTTGTGTTTGTGAGCACCAGACATAAGAAGTTTATGGATTTTTATATTTTCAAAATTCTAAAAAAAATTAGAGGATATAAAGAGAGTCAGATTATGGAATACTGGAAAGTCTATAAAATTTTATGATCAAATTTGACCAAATTTAAAAGAAAAAAACAAGTGCATCTTATAAACCATAAAAAGTCAAAAACAAAGCATTGTTCTTTTAGAGACGAAGAGAGTATTAGTTATGGTCCATCTATTCCTATTCCCTAGTAAATATCTTCATATAGATGAAAATTATTGTGTACTTTAAAGATGCGCGCTATAGGTATATCATAACATGATCCAGGCCGCAAAAAATCTCAAATCCAAACTAGTGCACACCTTGGATCACTCGTTTTCCTAGTCTTAATCCACAGTAACTGAGACTGAGACATTATGTTCCCTTTTATGTGTCTTTATTTTCTTTCTTTATTGTGATTTATATTTTTTTTATTGATCCACATCAAATGATCTATTCTACACATCATATAAAAAGAAACACACTATAACAGATAAAACTCGTTTTGAGGTCTACAAATTTTCAAATTAATCAATGAAAAAAGATCTATACCGCACATCATATAAAAAGAAACACACTATAACAGATAAAACTCATTTTGAGGTCTACAAAATTTCAAATTAATCAACGAAAAAAGATCTATACCGTATATTTAATGAGCCTGAATTACAATAGTATAGATTATTTAGATAATTTTTAAGACTTTACGATAGATATGACTCTTGATTCTGAGGTAAAGAGATTAAAACAATTCCAATTTTAATGATCCATGCAATTGCATGAAACTTTGGACTAGTTATTATGTATTTTTAAAAGCAAACGTGATCAGCACCATAGTTAGATCTTGGCATGGTCTGCACCATGAATAAATTCAAATCCACACTGGTTTGCACCTTGTATCACTGCTGTCCTACTCTCAACCCATATTACCTAAGACTGATTTTATGTTCTTTTAAATGCGTGTGTTTTTGTGTTCTTTCTTTTAAACTCGTTATACACAAAATATTTTGATGCAAAGATTATATAGAAACACAAATGGATGCACAAATAGAGAGAAGGTCAATAGCACTCACTAACTTAATGTTTTTTAATATATTTTTTATTTTTACTTTTTAATAGAAATAGTCCTAGGGGACTCATTCAGAAGCGAGACCGGGAGCATCGACACCGGCGGCCCCGGCTCCCCGGCGGCGGCTGCCGCCCGCACCCGCCGGTCGCGGCGGCACCAATCGAGCAGCTCCAGCGCCTCCTCCATCGGCTGCACCGCCGGCGACGCGCCGCCGTCCGACAAGCCACCCGAGAAGGAGAAGAAGAGCAAGAAGTCCGGCATCCGCAAGAACCGCATGAAGGACAAGGACAGGTCACTCGACAACGTCGGCGCCGCCCCCTCCGGCCTGCAGGAGCCTCCCACGGTGCCCAAGAAGTCCACCCGCCGGAAAAACAAGGCCGGCTCGGGAGGCGGCGGCGGCGGCGGGCCCGCACCGGAGGAGGCCACCGGCCTGCCGGTGGTCGTGGAAGAGAAGGACCCCGAGTTGTGAATGGTATATACGTATATACACATGGACGTATATATACACACATGCATGCATGCATGAAGGAGATAATTAAGTTCTTTTAGATTATAAAAACATGCGCATGTGCACGTCCAAATGAGAACATTTTACCTTTTTTTTGTACTCTTTTTTCTGTTTGAACTTAATTTTCTCGTGTTAATTTTTGCTGTTTTAAGTGTATATTGATTGATGCATCGTACATACGTACTTCATTTGTACGTCATGCCGTAATTGTTACGTATCTGATTGATTACATGGAATCGAGGTTATCTAATCTACTACAGTTGAGTGGGAGGGAGCAAGTATACAAAAGAGGTATGTGGCAAACAATAGAAATGTTGAGGAAGTATAGATAGATACATAAGGGTATATTTGTAAGGGAAATAAGTATAGATCTAAGTGTAAAATAACAATATAACTATATGTATCCAGGAATTAATGAAAGAAAAAAATCTTTTCCCAAACAATATGGTATCTGGTTCTCCAACCCTAACCAGCCGCCACCAGAAACCTCCCCTTCTCTGGCCATCGTCCTTCTTCCCCAACTCAACCTCATTCTTCATCAGCCTCTACTATTGATCGGCGTCTAGGAGAGGAAGGGACTTCGGCCCGACGTTCATGGACGGCGCATAGGCAGCGCCACCTGAAGGAAGAGGTGGCGCAAACTAACGCCGCCTGAAGGAAGGAGCTTCGCGCGCCGGGGGAGGTGGCCTGCACGCTGTCGACAAAGGAGGAGGCCCGCCGCTGGTGAAGGGAGCTCGCAAGCTGCCGGCGAGGAATCGTGCTAGATCCACACCACTGAGACCCGCACGCTGCTGTCTTCCCTCCCTTCCCCACCATCACCCCACCATGAACTGGAGGCCGGCACGGGAGGAGTGGGACACGGGGACCTTCTTTTTGTCGCTGCCCGTGGCCGTCGCCATCGTCGTCTTCCCCTGGCGACCGCGATGGGACCACGATATAAAGGGGCAATCTCCCGTTGAGCTGAGTTCCCCGTATAAGCAGCTTGTTGAGGCTACTAATGAGATTGGAAGGGGAGACTCGGGCATTGTCTACAAGGGAGCTCTAAGCGACAATCAAGTAGTGGCCGTGAAGGAGTTAGAAAATGTGACCCATGGAGAGCAAGAATTCCAAGCTGAGCTAAGTATCATAGGCTGCTGCTGCTGGTACTGTGCTGCTGCCACGCAACTGTGACGAAGCTTTTGATGTTGTTTGTTGGTATCCAAGAAGGGAGATATGGTTGAGGACTAGGCGGCTGAGGAGGAGATGAAAGTTGAGGGGATGGATGAGGATATGAAGAGGTTATTGGAGGCATTTGCAAATCTTTTTAAGACAACGGGGTTTCATCGTCCTCTTCGGTGGTTCCAGTACTACCGCCATCATCTCCCATGCCTCCTAAGTTGAAATTAATGCCAATCGATTTGAAGTTTGATGGTATAGGGACATACTTGGGTTGGTCCCGATAAGTGAGGGGAGCACTTGTTGCAAGAGGGCTTGAGGAGTATCTGACAGAAGAGGTGAAGGCATCGACAAGTCGAGGGTCCAGTGAGTGGCAGGTATGGAGATCCACTCACATGATGATATATTTGTGGCTCCTTGGCTCCATGATTCCCTCACTTGTCAGTTCTGTTGATGGGTTGGAATCTGTGAGTGACATGTGGAGTAACTTACATAAGAGGTTTGCGAGTGAGAGAAATATCATGAGGATTTTTCAAATCAGGGAGCAAATCAAGAATGCCACACAGGGAGATCGCTCAGTTCAGGAGTATGCTGCTGAACTACTCCAACTTTGAACCGATCTTGATTACTTTAAGAGGGCAATGTGCACCAACCCTCACTATGGTAGATGTGAGATTCCCACCTGGGACAAGTTGGACAAGACCATGACTTTCTTGCAAGGCCTCAACAATACATTCTATCCGAGAAGATCTCAACTTCTAGGCAACAAGGAGTTCCCATACTGGAGCAAAGTCAGCATTGGCGGCCTCAAACTCGAAGGCCCCTGGACACTGCAAACAGGGTGTGGAGTGTTATACCTGTGGTGAGATTGGCCACATTGCTCGCTTCTGTCCAAAAAACGATAAGGGACAGTCTCCCAGGGGTAGAGGTCGAGGTCGAGGAGGCTGTTCAGGAGGCTGAGGTGGTCGAGGAGGTCCATATGGGGACCACCGAGCCCAGCTAGCTGCATATGAGGAGGAAGAATCCCAATCTGACCGCTTTGGAGAGCTAAGAATATATGAGAGGGAGGTGATCGAGATCGTGAGGAAGGCCAAGCCTCCAGGCATTAGTGAGAATGAGACAAGCAGCTCATCATCTGCCTCCATGGGTAACACTGCCACCTTTGCTCACTTTGGTGTAGGTATTTCCACACAAGCACTTACATTCTTTCGCATGCCCAACTCACAGGATTGGGTCTTAGATACAGGTGCATCTAGTCATGTCATAGGTTTCCAACCGGAGTTTAAGACCTACACCCGACTGTCTAAAACTGATAGGATCACTACTACAGATGGAACAGCACAACCTATTGTTGGTGTTGGTTCTATCAAGTGCATTGATTCCTTCATGTTGTCTAATGTTTTGCATGCTTCTTGTTTTCCTGTTAACTTGATATCCATTAGTGCTCTCATTCTCCAACTTAATTGTTACGTTGTTTTTGATATTCCAAAGGTGCAGATTCAGGAAAAGGAGTCTAGAAAAGTATTGAGGACTGACACTTGGCATAGAGGACTATGGTACCTAGATAGGGGGCTGCATGAGGCAGTAATGATTGCATTAGCTATTCCAGAATCGAGGAGAGTGGAGAGTGTGGAGCAGTAGATCTTAATTTTACACTGTCGTATAGACATTCTTCTTTTTTTGTCTTGAGTAGAGTGTTTCCTTACTTGTTCATGAGAGTGTTGCATCTAGGCCCTTACTATTGATTTCGATGATTGATAACATTAAGTGTTTTGGACTAACCGTGTCTTTGAGCTGTCTGTATACAGAGCTAATTCTGTAAAGTCTGCAAGAAATCAAGTGAAAAACAAAACACCAAAATGGAAGCCGCAAGGATCTAAGGTAAATGTTTTGGATTTTACCAGTCTCAGTGTTTGGAGTATCAACTGGATTTATAGAAATTTTTAGTTTAATCGTACTATTAAGAGAGGTTGCGAAATCTTTTTTAGTTCTGAAAAAAACTAAGAAACTCTTAAGTCATATGTTACATTCACACTCATTCACATATCGTTGACAAGTCTATGAAAAATGAAGTTTTCAAAAAGACTAAAACTGGACTTAAAATTTGGATTTTAACAATTGTCAACTTGTGCTGGCAGTCAGTCTTTTATGCTGCCATTCGACCAGTATCCATTCGAAGCAGGTATTTAAACACTGGTTTTTTAGCATTCGAGCACTGTTCATTCGACCAGAGGACATTCAAGCACTGTTCATTCGACCAAATAGTTTTTTAACCAGTTTTTCAATAAAGTTTAAATTTATTAGTACAAACTGATCTTGGTTAATGCTGACAGTCAACATTGAATGTCAGTTTCAATGCTGACATTTGTCCAAAGAGGTATGTTTATTGAGCCAAAATAGATTTACACTATGTTGATAGTCAGCATGAATGTCAACGTGCGTGTGAACGTTTCTCCAGAGACGTATGTTTTTGAGTCAAAATGTTTTTGACCTATGTTGACTGTCAGCATGACAATGCTAACTGTCAACGCAAGCGCTAAAAAAATTCTAATGACTTCTAACTGTGTCATAACTAGCCGTTAGAGGTCGATGCTAATTGTCAATCTTTGATGCTGATTGTTAGCTGTAGGATCGAGGATATCGACTAGAGGGAGGTGAATTTGAGTCTTTAAAACTTTTATGAATATAAACTTTTTCACAATTAAAGCCTAAACAATAAACTAAGTACAAATAAGAACTGAACCAAAAATAATAATAGATTATACAAGTAAAATGAGAGGAAGAGAATCTAACACAATGATGTATCCAGAGGTCTCGGAGACTCGTCCGGTCTCCCTACTCCTCGTTGAAGTACTCAAATGAATGAGTCTTACTTCGATGTCCACTAAGGTTGCTCCTTCTCCTCTCCGGAAAGGTGAGCACCAAACTTTTCACAAACACACTGAGCCTCTCTAACAAGCTTCGTCAATGGAGAAATCAACGGTCACGCTTCCAAACCGTCTAGGTGATGGCGTTCACCAAGCGTAACAAGTTGCGAGATCTTTTCTTGACCTCCAACAAACACCGAAAAACTCTAGAGATGCAAATGATGCAAGATGATTTTTCTTGGAGGATCTCTCACAATCACTAACAATGATTTTGAACAAAAGATTAAGACTTTAGTGCTAGAAGACTTTTGTCGACGATTCGGACTCGCGGTCCTTAGCCGAACTTATGCAAAATTTGTAGGTTGTGAGGCCTTTCAGGGTGTCCCTCCGGGAAGGTATGATAAATTATGGAGAACTAGAGCACAGAGAGGTTTATACAGGTTCAGGCCCTCGGTGGTGGGAGTAATAGCCCTACGTCCTGTTGGGATTTCACTATGTATGGTAAGAGGATTTACAGAGTTGTGGAAACGATATTCATAGACGAAGATTTTCCCTATATATTTGTACAAGACAAAGCCTGGAGAGCTTTGTGAAGGCTATCTAATTTAAACTGCTATCTTCGGGTTGCTTTTGTCTGATTTGGTTCGATCAATCGATCTCTTGATTTCTCTCTCTCTCCATCCCCTTGTTTGATGCTTTGGGCTACCCCTTTATACTGGACGAAAGGACGCCAAGTCATAACGGCATCAAACAGTTACTTAGATGCGGTTTCGTTAACCGCTCTTAACTCTCACGTAGGCTTAACACGTGTTATTCATGGATAACCGCACGTTTTAACCTCCGGACGGTTGTTCTCCTACGTGGAAGAATCTTCGGGATACTCGGGATATCCCAGTTACAGGGACGGAATAATCCCACTTCCTCCGGTCAAAAGTACTCTGACCACGCAGCATCTGCAGTCTTCTGTTCACTTATAGCACACGAACTCCTGATCGCACACAAGCTGCGGTCTGATCGCGTAAAGACTGCGACCTCGTGCCTGTGCTCCTCAGAATGACTTGAGTTCGCACCACCAAGCACTTTTCTGGTTCGAATCAATCCTGGACCAGCCGTACATTTATTTGAACTGACTCGGGTATCAATCCTCATCAACTTTGGCTCACATGTATATATGAATATGGCTCAGAGATATGTAGAAAAATTGCTCAAAGGTGTATAGAAAAATTACTCGAAACTGTTCAAAAAGTTTATAAAAACTGCTCAAAAGTGTTTATAAAAACTGTTTAAAATGTTTATAAAACTGCTCATAGGTGTCTAAATTGCTCAAAAGTGTATACAAAAACTGCTCAAAAGTGTATAGGAAAATTGCTCAAAGGTGTATATGAGAATGTAGCTAGAAGATATATGAAAATACTGCTCAAAACACATATATATAGCTCACACCTCCCAGTAGCCATTATGGTCGAGTAAGAAAAGAAATCAGTACAGCTAACAGACAGGTTCAACCTCTAACGGCTAGTAAGTGGCCGTTGGAATATTTGGTCAGAATGAATAGTGCTCGAAAAGACCTCTAATGAATAGTGCTAAGTGACCTCTAGTCGAATGAACAGTGCTCGAAAGACCAGTTTCAGTCCCTCTTTGAAATCTATATATTTCTCAGATTCGACTAAGATTGTGAAAGAAAGTGAATGCAACATTTGACCTAAGAGTTTCTCAGTTTTTGCCAGAACTAAAAGAGATTTCGCAACCCCTCTTAATAGTACGGTTAAAACTAAAAAGAATTTCTATAAATCCGGTGAATACTCCAAACACCGAGACCGGTAAAATCCAAAACAATTTACCTTAGGCTTTTCAACTTCCTGTTTTACGACTCCCATTTGGTGTTTCATCTTTTCACCTACTTGAAGGATCATACTCAAAGCAAAATAGATTAGCCCAAGGCATTTGTTGTCATTTATCAAAAAATCAAGATTAAGGGCCTAGATGCAACAATCTCCCCCTTTTTGATGATTGATGACAACATGTGTTTAAATGAAATAAAATTTAATGACTCCCCCTAAGCACATGCATAATTAACAAATATACAATAACTCCCCCTGAATGGATGCATATACAAATACACATATGAGTCATTTGAGAGTCAACAATGATAAGTCAACCACAATAAGCACTCATATGTACAACAGAGAATAAACAATGAGCATATAAAATATCAATAGTATCATCCAGATACAAGAATCTCTCCCCTTTTGACATCAAACACAAAAAGGCGGGAGACCACAACACAGACTCTAATCCTAGAGCAACTACTCATCATTAGATGAAAGACCACGACCACGACCAGATCATCAATTTCGACTAAGACCAAAACACCAAGCCAGGAAAAAAAATTTGGTTCAGCTGCTACGACCAAGACCAATTATATATATATATATATATATATATATATATACACATATCAATACACCCAAACAATCAATTCACATTTGATATATCAATAATATTCAATTCACTTCTAAGAAAGCAAAATCTAGACTCATCTAGGGGTTTGATAAAGATATCCGCTAATTGCATGTTAGTTTTTATATAATTTACATCTATATCCCCTTTTGCCACATGATCTCTTATAAAATGGTGCCTAATATCAATATGCTTTGTTCTAGAATGTTGAACCGGATTGTTTGCAAATTTTATGGCACTTTTATTATCACACAAGAGTGGCACTTTTTCAATGAGAATTCCATAATCCAAGAGGGTTTGCTTCATCCATAAAATTTGAACACAACAACTACCCGCCGAAACATATTCTGCTTCGGCGGTGGAGAGAGCTATGAAATTTTGTTTCTTAGATGACCAAGAGACTAGTGATCTCCCCAAAAGTTGACAACTACCAGATGTGCTTTTTCTATCAATTTTGCAATCCGCATAATCCGAATCCGAGTAACCAATTAATTCAAAATTTGCATCTTTAGAGTACCAAAGTCCTATATTTGGATAGCATTTCAAGTACCTAATGATTCTTTTAATAGCAATCAAATGACATTCCTTAGGAGATGATTGAAATCTAGCACATATGCAAACACTAAACATGATGTCGGGTCTAGATGCGGTAAGATAAAGCAAGCTACCAATCATAGATCGATAAAGTTTTGAATCAACCGTTTTTCCTTCATTGTTCATATCGAGATGTCCATTAGTGGCCATGGGAGTTTTGATGACTTTAGCATCTTCCATCCTAAAGCGCTTGGGCAAGTCCTTCACATACTTGGTTTAACTCACGAACGTTCCGTTCTTGAGTTGCTTGATTTCAAGTCCAAGGAAGAAACTTAGCTCTCCAATCATCGACATCTCAAATTCCCTAGACATCATTTCTCCAAACTCATGACAAAAAGATTCATTAGTAGACCCAAATATGATATCATCAATGTATATTTGACACACAAAAAGATCTTTTTCAACCACTTTTGTAAATAGCGTTGTGTCCACCTTCTCAATTTTAAAATGTGTCCACCTTCCCAATTTTAAAATATTTTGAAAAAAGAGTCTCTAAGACGTTCATACCAAGCTCGATGAGCTTATTTAAGTCCATAAAGAGTCTTAGAGAGCTTGTATACATGATTTGGAAAATTTGAATCTTCAAAACCAGGAGGTTGTTTCACAAAAACTAATTTGGATATTTCTCTATTTAAAAAAGCACTTTTCACATCCATTTGAAATAATGTGATGTTGAAATTTGATGCAAATGCAAGAAGTATGCGAATAGCTTCTGATCTTGCTATGGGTGCAAAAGATTCACCAAAACCTAAACCTTCAACTTGCGAATATCCTTGTGCAACAAGACGTGCTTTGTTTCATATTACTACTACATTTTCATCTTGTTTATTCCTAAAAACCCATTTTTTCAATCACATTATGATCCTTAGGTCTTTCTACTAATGTCCAAACTTTGTTTCTAGTGAAATTATTTAGTTCTTCATGCATGGTATTTACCCAATCCGGATCACTAAGTGCTTCATCTACAAGTTTAAGTTCCAAGGAAGAAACAAAGGAAAAATGTTCACAGAAAGAAGCAATACGAGAGCAAGTTTGAACACCCTTACTAACATCACCCAATACTTGATCTAAAGGGTGATCTTTGACAATGGCTTGATGTTGTCTTGGTGCTTCAACTTGTGATGCTTCCACTTGATTTGTCTCCGGTGGATTAATAATAAGAGGTGATGATTTATGTTGTTCATCACACTCTATATTATCATCATCCTTTTGATCATCATCTCTAGGTTTGATGTCTCCAATAGTAATATATTTCATCGTTTCTTGGAGATCTTCACCTACAACATCACAAAACACTTGCTCCTTTTGAGAGCCATTAGATTCATCAAATTTTAAATCACAAGAATCTTAAATACAATTTGTATTTTTGTTGAAAACTCGATAGGCTTTGCTAGTGGTGGAGTATCCAACTAGAAAGCTTTCATCCACTCTTTTTTGAAATTTTCCACCAAATGTTCTTTTTCTAAGGATATAGCATTTACATCGAAACACACGGAAGTAAGAGACATTTGGCTTACACCCAATAAGAAACTCATAGGGAGTTAAATTTAGAAGAAGATGCAAATAAAGCTGATTAATAAAATAGCAAGCGGTATGCACGGCTTCGGCTCAAAAACGAGGAGTGTCATACTCACTTAGCATTGTTCTTGCCATTTCTATTAGCATTCGATTTTTTTTCTTTCTACAACCCCATTTTGTTGTGGAGTGTAGGAAGTTGAAAATTCATGTTTAATGCCCAAAGAGTCACAAAAATCAACCAAGGTCGAATTCACAAACTCACCACCATGATCACTACGGATTTTCTTGATGAAAGTTCAAATTGGGTGGAAACACGTTGCTCAATAATCTTAAATGAAAACATTGAACTAAAGGCTCAAATCAAGAAACTTAATAAAGGTTTAGAAAATTGTTATAAAGGGAATCCGTAGTGATCATACCTCGACACCTGAAGCACCCCCATTGCTCACTGAGGATCCTTCAGATCCTAGTGGAGGTATGATCTCTCCTTGTACATCTCTTGTGCCTTTGAGGAGGAGTTCTCGCAGCAATGCGGGGAATCCCCCTAACCATTATGGTTTTGAACATGACATTGCCCATTTTGTCTCATATTCTAACGTCTCACCTACACATAGAGCTTTTCTAGCCTCCCTGGATTCTATCTCTATTCCCAGGTGTTGGCAAGAGGCCAAAGAGGATCCAAGATGGAAAGAGGCTATGTTTGAGGAGATCGATGCTCTTGAGAAGAATTGAACCTGGGAGCTGGTGCCACTACCAGCAGGGAAGAAGGCTGTTGGGTGTAAATAGGTGTTCACAGTAAAACAAACACCAGAAGGAAAGGTTGAGCGCTACAAAGCAAGACTGGTGGCCAAAGGTTACAACTAAACCTATGGAATCGACTATGATGAAACATTTGCACCAGTGGCCAAGTGGAACACAGTGATGACTCTAGTGTCGCTTGCTGTGAATTGTGAGTGGAAAATGCACTAGATGGATGTGAAGAATACTTTTCTTCACGGTGATCTGCAAGAAGAATTATACATGGAGGTTTCACCAAGCTTTATCACAAAGAAGACTACTGGGAAGGTGTGAAAATTGAGGAAGTTGCTATATTGGTTGAAACAATCTCCTCGGGTGTGGTTTGATTGCTTTAGACGAGCAGTGGTGAGTATGGGATTTCAGCAATCTAATGCTGACCATACACTGTTCTCTCGGCATAGAGGCTCACACATCACCATACTAGCCGTATATGTAGATGATATGATCATCACTAGGGATGGCGAGGAGGAGATTGTTCATTTGAAAAAGAGATTGGCAAAAGAGTTCGAGGTCAAAGATCTGAAAAAGTTGAAGTATTTCCTTGGGATTGAGTTCGCTTATGGAACTGGAGGTGTTGTTTATCTCCCAAAAGAAATATGTCCTAGATCTATCAAGGAGACTGGTATTCTGGGTTGCCGATCTATAGTTGAATGCAAAGGCAGGAGAGCTAGTGGACCGTGAGAGATATCAGCGGCTGGTGGGTCACTTGATATACTTGTGTCACACTCATCCCAACATTACCTTTACTGTTAGCGTGGTGAGCCGCTACATGCATGATCCCAGAAAAGGACATATGGATGCAGTCTATCATATCCTTAGGTACTTGAAGGGATCTCTAGGAAAAGGGTTGTTATTCTAGTGCCATGGTCATTTGGAAGTTAAGGCTTATAGTGATGCCAATTGGGGGAGTTGTGCTGATGATCTAAGGTCAAATTCTGGCTACTGTGTGTTTGTAGGAGGGAACCTGGTCTCCTGGAGAAACAAGAAGCAATCGAGTGTGGCAAGATCTACGACAGAAACTGAGTATAGAGCCATAGCCCGAGGTGTGGCTGAGCTGCTCTAGTTAAAGATACTCTTGGAAGGAATGAAGATGGCTCAGGGCAATCCACTGAAACTTATGTGTGAGAATCAATCAGCTCTCAATATTGCAAACAACTCTATCCAACATGATAGGACCAAGCATATTGAGAGTGATCGATTCTTTATCAAGGAAAAGCTGGAGGATGGAACATTGAAGCTTGAGTACGTCCGTTCTAAAAATCAAGTTGTTGATTGTTTTACAAAGGGTCTTAACTCCACAGGGTTATTGAAACTATGTAACAAGATGGAATTGATTGATATTTTTCATCCATATTGAGGACGAGTGTTGAGAAGTATAGATACATACATAGGGGTATCCTTGTAAGAAGTGATCCGTTTGAGTCCTAATATTGGTTTTCGCACTAGGCTCACCTAGATGCTAACATGCGGAATAATGGGATCTTACTCGGAATTACCAAAACCCAAGATGATCGAAATACAGTTCAAAATAATCGCACAACTCTTTATTTCAAAGAGGGCTTTAAACGTCGAACGTTAGGACACACTTGCCTACATCGATGAACTAGACTCGATCTGATCTATATCAAGGTAGATAACCAGGTAGATGCTAGATGATCTACTCTGACCTATTACAAAATATTTATAATCCAATCATATGAGTACGTATCAGACTTAATAACCTAAACATGTTAGACTTGGACATTTAACTAAACCTAATAGATAAGACTTAGTTATATATTCGGATCGGATTACAATTCCGACCAAAGTTCAAATCCTTCAAGGTCGCGAACCAATCCATGGTTGCGAAACCTTTCCGAACTTAGTTAAGATGGCGGAGCCTTTTCCGATCATGACCTGAAGATCCTCCCGGATCATGACTCCCTTGTTGAGAAGGAACCAACTCCCGTTGCGACCCCTCGATCAAACTGGAGATGTGGAAATTGGGCTTGTCCATCTTCTCTGGTGTACCACTTTGCCGCACGTACGCGTTGACCTTTCTGATCGATTTGAAAAGTCTTTTTTGTGCCACTGCGGGTGGTAGTCACCTTCTTCACCAGGATCACATCTTCTCATAGAGGTTCGTCTCATTGATAGACCAAATCTTCAACAGATGGCACTATGGTATCTGACTCATCATCCAGCATGGAAGGCTCAAAGAGTTTGAGGTATTCAACATTGACAACTGAGTGAATATCCATGTATGGAGGTAACTTGAGCTGACAAGCATTATTACCAACTTTCCGCAAAATCCGAAAAGGACCATAACGAATGGGTTTGAGCTTCTTACCTTCACCTTTAAGCCTCTCCTTACTCAGATGTAACCATACCATATCACTTTCTTGGAATTGAGCATCAACTCAGTGTCGATCATGTCGTGCCTTGTACTTGAGTTGAGCTTTCAGCAAGTTCTATTCAACCTCTCGATGGAGCCGTTGAATACCTTCCAGGAACTTTCGTGCTTGATCCTGATCAAATGCTTCCTTGCTGTTCTGTGCTAAGGTAGGGATCACAAACTCCATGTCGAATGGACTCTGTGGTAGGAATCCCAAACAGACTTCAAAAGGTGACTTCCCAGTAGAACCATGCACTGCTCGATTAAAAGCAAACTGCAGGTACGGTATTCTTTCATCTCAAGTCTTCGGATGCTTAGAGTTAAAGCCCCTCAAGAGATGAACGACGGTGCGATTTACCACCTCGGTTTGACCATCAGTTTGAGGATGAAAAGCAGTACTCCTCTTTAGCTTGGTGTCCATCATCGTCCAGAGCGATTGCCAAAAGTGACTAAGGAACCGGGTATCACGATCAGACACAATAGAAGTCGGCAGTCTGAAATGTGTCCAAACGTGCTGAAAGAATACCCGAGCTGCTTCTTCTCCTGTGATAATCTTTGGACAAGGTATGAGAATGATCATTTTGGAGAACTGATCGACGACCACAAAGAGATAGTCATTGACATGTTGGGTCTTAGGCAATCCTCCCAAGAAATTCATGGATATGCTCTCCTACGGTCGCAATGGAACTAGCAAAGGATTGTACAAACCTCATTTCTGGTTTGTTGGTTTCGAGATGCTGCGCGCAGAGACCACAGACTCGAACAAAACTAGCCACATCTTGAGCATACGCGGCCAGAACACATGTCGATGAAGATTTAGCAAAGTCTTCATAACTCCAAAGTGACCAGCCGTGTGAGCTTCTTGCATCCATTGAATTTGAGGTGCTCCATGAGGTATACAAAGTAAATTGCCTTTGTACAAGAGTCCTTCTCGACGAACGAACTCCTTAGGTTTCCCTATTTCAAGCTCAGTCAGTGTTGTTTGAAAATCAGGGTCCTCACTGTACATTGTGGCATTGTCATCATGACATGAGGACTCGATCTGCATGAATGCTGATAAGTAGAGGGTCGTAATTGGTGGTCGCGACAACATGTCCGGCAATTTGTTGTGTACGCCCTTCTTGTACTTAATCATCAGATTAAACTGCTGCAGATATGACAACCACTTCATGTGCCGAGCTTGCTGTAGCTTGGACTGAATTTGCAAATATTGCAATGGTTGGTGGTCGTTATGGACAACAATCTCTTTACCCAAGAGGTAATAACGCCAATGTCTCATATCCTGATACAGTGCACACAACTCCTTGTCGTAGGTCGGGTAATTCTTTTGAGGTCCTTGAAATAACTTGGAGTGATATGCTACTGGTCGGCCTTCTTGCATGAGCACTGCGCCCATCGCATAACCTGAGGCATCGGTTTCTAGCTCGAATGATTTCTGGAGATTCGGAAAAGCTAACAGGAGCCTTGCTGATCTTCCTCTTCAGCAAGAGAAACGTGTCCTCATGTTTCCCTGTCCACTCGAACTTTTGATCGATCCTGGTTAATGCATGCAACAGAGAAGCCATAATCGAGAAGTGTCGTATGAACTTCCGAAGATATTGGCATGCTCCTCAAAAGCTACTCACGTCCATAACTATTCGCGGTCACGGCCACTCATGAATCACTTTTACCTTATCCGGGTCAATTTGCAACGTATCGTTACCGACCATGAATCCCAGGTATAGTAGCGTTTGTTGGCCAAACTCGCACTTCTTACGGTTGAGGCAAAGTCGATGTCGCCGAAGCTGTTCGAACACCTTTTCGACATGAATGAGGTGCTCATCTCACGAACGACTGTAAACCAGTATGTCATCGAGGTAAATGATCACAAAGTCATCGATGAACTGTCTCAATATGTCATTCATAAGACACATGAAAGTTGACAGGGTGTTGCAGAGACCAAACGGCATGACCAGCCATTCGAACAGACCTTGTCGTGTTTTGAATGCGGTCTTCCATGTATCCTCCTCTTTGATGCTGACTTGATGATAGCCTAACTTAAGATCCAATTTGGAGAAGACAACAGCATGTTTCAATTGGTCTAGCAGGTCGTCAATACGAGGATGGGGGTACCGGTTCTTGATGGTGATCTTGTTCAGTGCTCGATAGTCGATGCAGATACGCCAAGTCCCATCTTTCTTTGACACTAACACTACAGGAGATCCACAAGGTGAACTACTCGGTTGAATGACACCATCGTTCAGCAACTCAC
This sequence comes from Pharus latifolius, assembly GCA_019359835.1. NCBI lineage: Eukaryota > Viridiplantae > Streptophyta > Magnoliopsida > Poales > Poaceae > Pharus > Pharus latifolius. The sequence goes on along the minus strand of CM033319.1, from coordinate 48,282,172 downwards.
CAAATTGTCTCTTGATCTCTTCATTTTCCAATACCGAGTTGTGATACATACTCAGATTAAGAAGTGTCACATCAGACACGAGCTGAATTTCATGCTCGACTGGATGTTTCGAGGGATGTCCCTGGGTACTCTCGAACAGATCACTATATTCCTCCAATAGTCCCGACAAACGACTAGAATCTTCTCGGCAAGCCAACGACAACGCTGCTCGAGTACTATCACCTTGACCAATGGGTTGAATCATGACAAGCACATACTTGTGACATGCATTGACGATTCACTTGGCTTGATTTGCTGTAATCAAGTTCGAAGTGTTGACGTGGACGTCTCTACTGATCACGAACTTAACTCCATCTTTAGTGAGCTCGTACTCTTGTACTCACCAATGGAAGTGAGCATCTCGATCATAGAGATACAGACTCCCAAAGATCACCTGACAGATATCGATAGGAACAATGTCGCATTGCACCTCATCGATATATCGTGCAGAGATCGCAAACTTCAACACACACTGACTCGTAATCTGTTGGTTCACGTCGGATGTAAACCAACCTAGCGGATATGGTCGTGGGTGTGTGGTTGTCTTCAAACCAAGTCGCTGAACTAGTCTAGCAGAGACCAGATTATTCTAACTTTCGAGATCGAATATTGCTACGACTACTTCGTGCTTCACCTGGATGTTGATAGTGATCAAGTCCTCCGTTGGGTGATGGTCGCTTGGTGGATCCGAACCCTTCTCCTTCGGCATTGCCATTATAGACAAGGTCATATCCAACTCATCAACAGAATTCACTTAGACAACTTCTTCGTCTGGTGAAATCGCAGTAGACGTGGCTGTTCTTTTCCCTGGTCCGTTTTTCTTTGGTCAAAATTCAGGATGAAGTTTGTAGCATTTGTCCTTGGTATGTCCCACGACTTGACAATGCTCGCAAAAGACACCCGTGCTCAGCTTCGAAGCCTTCTTATTTGGACTCAGTTTTGTTTTGTCGAGGTGGCACTGTCCTTCATGCCTTTGTCACCGCGGGAACGATTCTTTTTCTCGATCGCCATAGTAGTTGTGCTCCTGGTCGTGATATCTTGGACGCCGAACAGGCTTAACTCAGCACTGATCGATTTCTGAAGTCCAGATGTGTATTTCCGAAATACCTGAGGGTCGGATAACGATATGCCAATGACCATTGCTTATCTCTGGAACTCTGTAGTATAGTCCTGGATAGTCTGGTTGTGCCGTTGGTACAATCTGTGCCAATGTTCCCATCTCTCCTCAAGGTAACCCATCGGGTAGAAGTATTGTCGCAGGAGTCGTTTGAATTGACCCCACGCAAGGTCGTCAGCTTCACCATTGGTGACAAGGGCCTTCCACCAAGTCTTGGCATGGTCGTTCATCTTCAAAGGTGCGAACTTCACCTTTTGAGCGCTACTGAACCCTTTCAGGTCAAAGTAGGCCTCAAGCTAATCAATCCAAGAATCCAATTTACCGGCATCGATCACCCCATCATATATGGGTATGTCAATCTTAGCGTCAACCTTGAAAGATCCGATAGCTAAGGAGGTGTTGGCGAGGTCGTCGGTCTTATGGTCGTCTTCTTCTTCATTGTCATCTGGCATGCGCAAGTCTTCATCAGTCTTCACACCTGTAACCTTCCCTACTTCAGGAGGTACGATCATGGCCTGCTGCTTAATCCAAGCAAGTACGTTTTCCATGTCGGTGGAGAGCTTAGCCGCTTGTTCGGCTAGGTTAGCTTGTACGAAGGTTCCTTCAGACATTGTCGAAGATGCGACTGTAGGTACCATCAATATTTCACCTGGAGCTTCGTTGGAAGTTTTGTAACCCTGGCAAGTCTTCACCATCCACAGGATAGAAAAGTTGCTCTGATACCAACTTGATCCATTTGAGTCCTAGCCTTGGTTTTCACACTAGGCTCGCCTAGATGCTAATATGCGGAATAACGGGATCTTACTCGGAATTACCAAAACCCAAGATGATTGAAACACAGTTCAAAATAATTGCACAACTCTTTATTTCAAAAAGGGCTTTACACGCCGAACGTTAGGACACACTTGCCTACGTTAATGAACTAGACTCAATCTGATCTATATCAAGGTAGATAACTAGGTAGATACTAGATGATCTACTCTGACCTATTACAAAGTATTTATAATCCAATCGTATGAGTACGTATCAGACTCAATAACCTAAACATATTAGACTCGAAAATTTAACTAAACCTAACAGATAAGATTTAGTTATATATTCGGATCGGATTACAATTCTGACTAGAGTTCAAATCCTTCAAGGTCGCGAACCAATCCATGGTGGCGAAACTTTTCCGAACTCAGTTAAGGTCGCAGAGCCTTTTCCGACCATGACTTGAAGATCCTCCCGGATCAAGAAGGGAAATAAGTATAGACCTAAGTGTCAAGTGACAATATGTATCCAGGAGTTAATGAAAGAAAAAAAACCTTTTTCCCAAACAATAAGAATATTTGGCAGTGAAAGCGCAAAGAAAGATGCAAATCCACAAACTAAGGCCAAAAGTGTAGTGGAACGAGGGGGAATTGTTATAACTAAAAGAGTGTCAACACTCGGGGGCAGAGCACCGGCAGCATGGATGAGGATCAGGTGCGAGGCAAGGAGGGGGGGAGGGGTGCAAGGCGCGGGGTGCTGGCAGCGTGGGTAAGGATTGCTCATGGGGCACCAGTTGCACAAGCAAGCACTGGCTGATTGGGGGGAGGGGGGGGGGGCAAGTCTATACTTTTGGGTGGATTTGGTGTGGGGTAGACTAAGGAAGAAAGAGAAAGATTGTGGCTAGGGTATTTTTGTTCTGGTACCATATATAGAAATTGTCCGAAACAACAAGGGCAATTCCCTCTGAATAGTATATATAGACGGTAAGAGATTACATCATGAGGCTAGAATCAAATATTACATAAGATTTTGTACAATTGCATATATCCTAATAAGCATGACTAGTATTTCACGTTGTAGCTATCTCAAGTGTCAGGACACGCAGACACAGTTCATAGTTTGCATTCTGACACACAAATGCAGCATTTCCTTTAACACTGCTACAGCCATGTAATATCCAAATAAAAATCCCAAGCACTAATAACCTACAAAATAAGACAATACTTGAGTTCTGCAATTCTTAGTGACAAAATTCACTCCAGTGAACCCCCCTTGAAGCCAACTTCTGCTGAAAGCATCAGCATAAACCAAAAGCAATCAAAAGAAAAAGAATGAAGAGAGACAACAGGACAGCAACTTCACTTGATTTATACAGATGATTGATACCTGGATTAATTTTTGAAAAATTTCACAAGATAATATGTGGGAGATTAAGCCAAACAGACTGACTCATAAAATAAACTCTAAACATGCTGCTTGCTTAAATTTAGCAATCAGCATATAAATTTCTATAAGCTAATGAGCCCCATATCCCACTCCCCATCCTAGTGGCAATTAGGGCATGTTTGGTCGAGCTCGAATTTCTTAGATAAGTTGATTTATTCGGGTTTCAGGTTATAAGTCCAATAAGTTGCATTTGTCCATCTTCAACTTATTTGAGTATTTGATCATAATTTTAATTTATAAACGCATAACCTTAAAACGAAACTCCGGAAAACACCCCTCTCAAATAGATATCGCCAATAATAAGCAATTTTCCCCAGTGTATCCCCAACTAATAAGTTTGTTTTAAACTAATATAAACTTAACAAGAATATGGAGTCTCCTATTGATTCAAGCATCTTTCTTACATTGCTCCTCTATCTATCCTGTTTATATCAAATTGGGCCCGTGAAATACTTCATCAAGTGTTGCTCACATAACTTTTGAAATTTTTGTACTACCATGGATACAAGCATCTTTTTGGTCCAAATTCACATGTTAAAATTCAAATATATCTGAATATCTATTAACTAAAATTCATTGTCGTTGAACTGTTGAACTGTTGAACAGAACCAGTAACTATTATTGATTCAAATTTTGTGTTTGAATATGAAGTACGAAAAATACTTACTCCCTCAATTTCAGAATGCAACGCCTGTTGACTTCTCACAGCCTTTGAGACCAAACTTTAATCATTAAAATATATCATGATATTTTTAATAACAATTACAAAAATATGTTATTGTGGAAGTATTTCGAGGAAGACCAACAAATGCATACTAGAAGCTCCTGTATTATTCAACTCTGTTGTAATGAGACATGGGGGAGTATCTTGTACATCCACTCCTTTGGTAATCTCGTATATCTCACCTCAAAACACTATATAAATAGTCATAAAAATTTCACAAAGAATTGAGAACATAAATATAAAATTAATCTATAATCTCACAAAATTTCAAATCAAAAATCTAATCTACACAAAGAAAACCAAAAAAAGACAAATTTTGTTGAAAAATAATTCGAAAATAAGAGGATAAAAATTATGATTCATTGAAATTTGTAATTTTTGTCTCCTAATTTATATTGAATTTACAGTTGAAATTTTGTAGTCTACTTGATCATCCTAAAACACGCCTCAAAGTTTTGTCAAATTTTTATGATCATTTACATTGTAGTTCCAGATGGAAATACAACAAAGTTAACTAATATAGGAGATTCAAGTATGCCTTTGTTGGTTATATTCAACTCCTCCCGACTCAATAGCCAATCACTACCACAAAAACAGACATCCAGGACGGCACATCATAGACGATTATGAACAAAACCGTTTGTGAAGGCCTGTCGGGAGAAAATGTTAAGTTATCATAGATGGTTCTAAGCTCAAAACCGACTGTGACGTCAAAACTGACTGTGATATTCTAATTATCACAGACGGTTCTGAGGTCAAAACCGTATGTGATAATCCAGCACTATCACAATAGGTTCTCACTTCAGAACCATCTGTGATATTCTAATTATCACAGACGGTTCTCAGCTCAAAACCGTCTATAATAATCCAGCACTATCACAGTAGGTTCTAACCTCATAACCTACTGTGATATGCTGGATTATCACAGATGGTTTTAAGCTCAAAGTTGACTGTGATAGTTTACAATCTGAACCACGCTCTATAAAATTTAAGACGGGTTTCCTCCTGCTCATTTCCACACTTTGCTACTTTTCACCTCACTTGCCCTAGCTCTCCCCACCTTCGGCGCCTCCTCCTCCGACTACTCCTCCCAACCTCTGGCGCCTCCTCCCTCCGGCGACTACTCCTGGCCACCTCTGACCCAACCTCCCTACCTCTGACATCTCAGGTGCCCCTCCTCCCTCTCCCTCTCCTCCTTCTCCTCCTGTATGTTAGCAACTAATACAATTCGGTATGCTAGGTTTGTGTACTACAATGCATGTGGTGGAGACTTTGAGCAAATTAGGGTTAAAAGTTTCAAGATTTGGGATGCTGATGACTCAGACGACAAAATGAACCTGTCGGGGACTCAGAGTGACATATCAGCGATGAGACTCATGTCTTGTTTTCTAAGTGCATCTTGCAATATGTTATCTTGCCATAGATTTGTAAATTTCTTCCCAAATTATTGAAATGTACATATATACTGAAATTCTTGAAATGTATATGTACAAGTGCTGGTTGTGTGTGTATATATATCTGAAATGCTAATGTACAGAGGGCATGGCTAGTATGATTCCTGAGACTAGTCAAGAAAACAAAACAATCATAAAAAAAATATCAATATCACAGACGGTTCTGAGCTTAGAACAGCCTGTGAAGATAAGTTATCACAGACGGTTTTGACAAAACCGTCTGTGATAGGCAATATCACAGACGATTCAAAACTGTCAGTGATAGTACTCAAACTATCACTGACTCAAATATCACTGACGGTTCAGAACCGTCTGTGATGACTGTTTTGAACCGACTGTGATATTGTATTCTGTAGTAGTGAATAGTCCTAAAAAAAGGGAAAGTATAATTTTGGTTTTTCAACTTTGGAGCCTACTTTATTTTAGGGCCTAAACATTTTGTGCACACCATTTTGATGTCCCAACTTTGGTGATAGCTCAAGATCAACCCTCCCAAGTCACTTGAGATGTGGACTGATTGACTCGTAGTCCTATATGTCAATGACTTAAAACTTAATAGACATGCAAGTTTTTTTATAGATAAGACTAAAATAGTATCTATTGTCAATGTTTATAGGCTAAAAAAACCTAACCCCAACGATTCATGCCCTCTCAATGAACTCAAAATTGACTCTATGTACATAATGACACTATATAGATGCTTCAAGGTCTAGGTTAGGTCTGAGCAAAATTGGCCCACCCAAGTCAAGATTAGGATTAGACACAAATCTTCCTATGTCTTGCTTAAGACCCCCCAAAAAAACTAAAAACTCAGAATAATTCTAACTCAACCCGATTGAATGTGGCCAAATCAAACCCACCCAACCTGGCACGAGGCTTGAGCTAGCCCAAACACAAGCCAGCCCAATGCAATTGGGCTTTTTTGCTGATCAGTCCGAGCTCAAAAATACTCAAGTCTATTCTAGGTCTACGTTGTATTGATGGACTACTTGCTAGACATTAATAGGAAGGTCTTCCAAACCGTCCAATATAAACAGCTTGATTGGTAAAAACCACTCATATAGTTAGATGAAAGACTCAAATCTCACCATCCATATTCAATTAATGCTACAGATCTAGATCAAAAAAAATTTTAAATAATCCATTAAAAAATCAAATTTTATAAGTAGCCTTTTGAAAAAATTTGCATAAATGGCTTTCAGTCACTGGGCCAGCTGACAACTGAGTTTCAGTCGCTGGCCTAGCCCTTGACTGAATGTGTGGCACCTATGCTGGCAATGCCTCGTGCCACACCAGCTTTCAGTCACTAGCCTGCCCAACTACTGAAACCCACCCCTTTCAGTCGCTGGGCTAGCCAACGACTATAAGGCCTGTTTCTAATCAACTTGACCCACTTGACCCACATGGAAGATCCTAATTTGCCTCCATTGTTTGAGGTTTCAAGAAGAGAGAACATGTAAGAGGACAAGAAAAGCAAGGCGCTCTTTGAAGTTGTCCTTAGAAGATACTAATTTGCCTCCATTGTTTGAGGTTTCAAGAAAAGAGCACATGGAAGCATGAAAAATGAGTAATGGTAAAAGAACAAATTAAAAGAAAAGATAAATGTAATAAATCTGACTAGAATACTAGATTACACTGCGTTCAACACATAGATCAAACAAAATTCCTGATGCACTACTATATTCAGAGAGATGCCCGTTGATGTTATGTTATTCAAAGTCATCTTGATATGTGTCTATGACCATCATCAAGAGTCATCCATGGCCATGAGCTTTTTCATCTTGTACTTTCTGTAGTTAGTACCTATAGGTCAAAAAAAATTGAATCATAATAGTATTGAATTCTTATACAAAGATATATCAGACAAATACATAAAAGTACAAAAATACAAAGATATATTACAAGATAAAAACAATATTAAAAATACAAGATTACATTACATGCATACACAACTGTAGAAAAATACAAAGATACCTCACACAAATAGATAACATTGATCAAATAAAAGTATACACTAATTGTCGATGATCGGGACAATGTCCCAAGCCGAACTTACAAAAATTTGTGTTATTTAGAATGGGGATAGTATCTGTCAATTACCAAAGAACATCATCATAGATATGAGATCAGACACACTATGTTTATACAGGTTTAGGCCATCATAGTCTGAGTAATAGCCCTACTCCTGTTGTATTTTCACTATCAAAATGATGGATTACAAAGTGCATAAATTAGAGTTTAACAATCTCTTTATTATCTCCTCTCTAAATTGATCTCCTATCCCCCCCCCTATACAAGCTCTAATCCCTTTTTATACTCATCAAAAGGCGTCGATTGCTTCATCAGAGGGACGCTTAACGGTTGCAAGTGGTTACTGTCTGCCAGTTATGATGTGATGGTTATGGATAACTGCACGTTCATCCTTCTACATAGTTATCTTTTCAGTGAAGAGAGACTCATATTATACTGGGAATAACTGAACATATTGGTCAGAGAGCGGTTATGGTCTATCAAACATGACAGCATAACAGCATAATGATAAGTGCTAACTTGGTAGCATTGTTACCCTAGGTTTAGTATTGGAAACGTGCAAAATCATGCTTAAAACTCCTTTGATGTGGCATTTTATGTGTAAAATTTGATTATTTTTACAAATTGCTTTCACGATTGTGTTCATCATGTTTCAAGGACCAAAACCACCAAATTTGGGAAGAATTTGACCACATTTGAGCCTCATACGACCAAGAAACCTAACTGGACAAGCAAAAAGACATGGTCGAGTACTCCATGGTCAATACTCCTTGTTGAACTCGATTTGGCAGGTAAAAATCCTTATCCATACACATCTGGGTGAAAAAAAACTCCTGCTCGATAAAGAATCCTGGTCGAGTACAACATGGCCGAAGATAGTCCTACTCGGTATCGGTTACGACACGTGTTTTGCCGCAATTGCACCATGTGTCCTGGTAGTGTTCAACTCGGTTTCGATCTCGACGTGTGTGTGGCCACGATTGCGCCATGTGTCCTGGTCGTGTTCGAGTCAGTTTCCTCGGCTTTTGTTACTAGTCGGTTTTGATCGTATTTGATCAAAACTGGTCATTTTGAGTCGGGTTTGACCAGGACTGGTCGAATTTGGGCCGTTTTGATTTGGGTTTGATGAGAACTGGTCGGTTTTGGTCGGTTTTAGTCTAATTTGATCAGAACTGGTTGAATTTGGTTGGTTTTGACTCAGATTTATCCGTTCTCACACTGTTTGAAGCCAGACTTCATCGCCTATACGTCAAGGAGTTGTTTTTGGGTATGTTTATCCATGTGCTATAAATAGAGAAGTTTTGGCTCAATTAGACATGCTTTTTTTATATGCTTTTTTTAAGGTTCTCTTAGGTTTAGAAGCCACTAGGGCTTAGTTTTAGTTTAGTAAAACCCCCTTCTCTATTTTTACTGTTTTTCTAAGCTGGCAAGGACAGCAACTTCGATTTTCAAGAAATCAAGTAAGTTTTTATTTAATTGTTATTATTATTTCTGCATTATTATGGCTTTTAGCAAGTAGATCCCCTCTAGGGTTAGGGATGACCTAATCCGAAGGCATGATTCTTCCTCGGTCTTTATTTCAAGTTTTGGAGTAATTTCCTGATGTTTTCTTCCTCCAAACTCTAAATCCTTGTTTCATCATTAGACGTAACAGTTGGGTCTTAACAAGAATTTAGGGGAGTACTTGAGTCCTTAGCGCTTTGACGTGGGATCCTGAATAGGAGAGAGACTCTCACCAAACTTGACAGTGGAAATGATCATCTGACTGTTGTACCAACGGCCGTACTGACAACTTAATCCATCTTGGAAAACAATTGAAATTAACTTACAATCCTTGGACCTTGGATAGAATTACGTCGGATGGTTATGGAACTCCTGAAACCCTAGATTTTCATTCCACCTTGCAAACCCTAGATTGATAGCTTAGTTGTAGAAAAACACACTCACAACTCGTTTAGACTTAATCAGTGATCCATTAAGCTAGAAAGACAAATACGCTTGTTCCTCGTAGAATTCGACCCTCAAGTGCTCAATGTTCAACCGTTCACTTGCATTTATTACACAATCACACCATCTTAGGTGCGATCACATAACCCTTAGACCATGGTCGGTAAGATAAGTCTCGACCAAACCTTCCTTTCTTGATTCGAAGGCACTTCTAGGCTTATATTTTCCTTAATTCACTAATCATGGTAAGGATAAAGAAACCACTATTGATCTCCTTGTAAAGAAGTTTAAAGATAACTCTCTCATTGTTTGGTCGCGTACTGGATGCGACCATGTATTGGGCATTACCATATCTCCGCGACCAAACTGACTGCGGGTAGTGTAATACGTTCGACTACGGACTCTGCAACCATAGATATTGTGATCATAGAGGTCGCAGCCACAAACATTAAAACCACGGATAAGGTGCTAGTGTAATAGTCATCCATGATGGGCCTTCATGTATGGTCGAGAAGATGGGCCGGATTATGTCCAAAAGATCTTGGACTATCACATGATCTCTCTCTGTGATCGTGAGTGACCACGGAAAGGCACAAGCAGATAACTTGGGTAATAATCCTAATCATCTAGCTCCCGAAAATGAAATGAAAAGATTATTTCAACTAAGGAGGCGTTTCGGGTTCTCAAAAAAAGCAACTTTTCATTTCAGATTCTAACAGAGCCAAGAAAAGCTTTGGGTTCGTTTGTAGAATTTTTTTTTGAAATAACCCTATAAAAAAAAACAATTGTAAAACTAACTCTTAACTTTTTAAATTTGCAAAAAGGGCATTCAGTCGCGAAATCATGCTCGCGACAGTCTTCAGTCGCTATACGGTATAGCGACTGAAGACGTGGCACGGCACAAATGCCCCGCTGGCACCTGTGCCGTGCCAGCCAGGTTTCAGTCGCTATACCGTATAGCGACTGAAACCCGCACCTTTCAGTCGCTATACGGTATAGCGACTGAAAACTGGGAAACTTTCTCTGCTCCCTCTTTTGCCCCGTGGTCGCAATCGAAACACTTCATAATGATTTCATTTGAGAAGTAGGACTTGTTTGTAAATTCTGAAATTGGGATGGCTGATTTGAGATCTAATCTCACACACAAGTGTAACTTTATTTCTGGAGCATATTCAGCAGAAGTTTGAATGAAATTTGGCAAGATTTGATGATTTTGTGATAATTCGAAAACAGGGTACTTTAGGGTAATTAGAATTTCAAAAAATGACGAGACTTGAAACTAAGGCGTCGGATGAGATTTTGAAAATCTTACAGAAGGGAAACTTGGTCAGAATAGTGAATGGGAGATACTCCTTGAATTAGATCGAAGTTTGGAGATGAGATGTGGGTTTTAGCCTTTTTAGGTTCCGAGGAAAATCTTTAAAAGGTATAAGCCGCGATAATTGTAGGCTGATTTGCGAAAAGGAGTAAGACGACAAAGTTTTGCCATCTGGACCGTACAAGTACATACCAATTTCGCATTTATACCGTGCTTTTGATACCTAGTTTTGTCTCGTTGGTTCGACGCATTTGTACGAAACCAGACGTCTCGGCGCAAAAGATGGTAGGTGCAAAAGTCGCAAAGATTAATCATACGAAAACGAGCATCAGATGAATAGGTAAAAGCTGAAAAGTAGAAATGCAAAGTCATACAAAAGTAGAACAGTAGAAAACATAAAACCCCAAAAAGTTGGAAACCTAACAAAAATATACGAAAACTGAACAGTCTGAGAAAAGCATACATCGGACTAGTGCCCCCTCCTGCCCCTCTGTGGGGGGGGCTGATACTCTGATGGTGTGTACCGAGAGGGGGGCTGACGATCCCTGACGCGCCGCCTCCTTACTGGTGGTGTCTGCGCAGCTGGCGTAGACTGGGAAGGCTGTGTCGGCTGCGTAGGCGGCGGAGCATCGGGAAGGAAGCTAGGAAGCACATGTGTCGGCTGTGTAGGATGCTGCTGTGCCTGGTCAGGAGGCTGGTGCCATGGAGGAGTATCGAGCTCGTCATCCGAAGAGCTGTCGGCAGGCACGAAACCCGTGTGCAGTGGTGGAGGGCGCGACGACGACGGACGGTTCGCTGGTGGAGGGCGCGACGACGACGGACGGTCCGCTGGTGGCACATGCGAGGAAGGACCTGGCGCCGACGGTGATGGTGGGGGAATCACGGTCAAGTGAGGTGGCAGCAGCACTCTGAAACCGACTAAAATCTGATCGACCCGCCGCTCGACCTCTGAACAATATGCGTACACATCGTCGCTGGGCATGGTGGGTCCGCGGCGGGACAAGACCATCATGTCTCGTGCACCAGTAGAGATGCCGCCGAGGATGTCTAGCTGTGCACACGAATTAATGCAATTATAGAACGACAATCCATGTGAAAGTAAGGTTTCAAAGAGCTAAGGAACTCACAGAAGAGTGGATTCGCCCAGTTAGGCGTCGGTCGTAGCCGTCATCGAGGGTGGCGGGAGGGATGGGCTCATCAGGCGCGGCGGGTGGACCGCCCGTCAATCGGTAGATCGTGCGAGGTCGGTACCAGGACAGATAGGAAAAATGGATGTCGTGGCTGTATGGCCTGTGCTCCTCGACCGTGCATGTGTGCGCCCAATCCATCCACTGCTGCACATAAGGCTGCTGTCGACGAACGAAATCGTCCCTCACTCGACCCTTCCTGGATTGCCTGCGGACAAAGAAATTAGGTTGTGATGGAAATTATGTATAAAATAACATGTGAATGTAATGCATATTTGACGTACTCGTGGATATGGTGCGGGATCTGTCGAGGAGGCGGCACGGGGACAGCCTGGCGTAGGCCAAACTGGCGCATAACTCGCTCAGGCGAGTAACCCTCAACCATGTGCGAGAAGACGAGTAGAACCTGGGTGCGCCAGTACGGCTCATCCTGCGTACAAAAAGAAGAAAGGCCGGCTGGAGCGACGGATTGGAGGTTTGCGGTGGTCCACGGATCCCAGATGACGCTGTCGTCGAGAAGCAGATCAAAGTCTGTGGCGTACGAAGGATAGCAGAGGTGCGCCTGATCTGTGGCCCACCTCAAACTCAGCCTAGCCCACCTCCATCCCATCACGGGGCCGTCTCTCCCATCCCCGACTAATGCGAACTGATCCCGCGGAACCAGCGGTCGACCGATGGGGAAATGCTCGTACGACCACATCTGCAAGAGAATGGCGCACCCAGCGAAAAGAGAGCTGACCTGGTCTCTGCTCGTGGCGTCGCACAACCCCCTGTAGGTGTGGCAGAGCACAGCGGATCCGAAACTGAACCTCGGCACGTGGCCCAGGGCCGAGTCGGCAATACTCCTGGCGAGCTGAACGTACTGCCGCTCGCAGATGTCTCCGTGGGTGCCAGGGAAGAGCAACCACCCAAACAGGTACAGCAAATACGCCTCAAGGTGGCGCCTGAGGACCTCCTCTGGAGCGGCCACGGGGAGCGCAGCATCGCGCACTGCGCGGAGGTAACTATGGGGAACTCCCGCGTCCTGCGCAAACCCCCCCCGCTGGCCCTACTCCCTCGAAGCGCTGTAGGAAATCTAGGCGCCAGGCAGCTCTCTCGGTGGCCGCTGGGACATATATCTCCCCGCGGATAGGCAGGCCAAGTAGCATGCTGACGTCCTGCAGCGTGACAGTGAGCTCGCCAAAACTGAAGTGGAACGTGTGCGTCTCGGGCCTCCACCGATCCACAAGCGCAGTAATGAGGGCTCGGTCGAAAGGGAATCGCCTCGCCCGATCCACCATGCGAGCGAAAGGCAACAGTCCGGCCTCGAGCAAATAAGGCGCGAACCGCTCATCTAGAGGCCACATCTCACGCGGTGCCCTCAGACGCAAGGCTGGGAGAACGATGCCCTGTAGAAGGCGTCGAGCACGGTGACGCTCCTGATGGTGCTGTGAAATCAGCTCGGGAAGCTGATAGTCGTCCGCCATACCTGCAGTTGTCACATATTGGTTGAGAAGTTGAAACATTGAGTACATAAACAAACATTGAGTAAATAAAAAAATATTCAGTAAATTCACGAGAAGACATTAGGGAAGTTAAGTACAACTGATATATGAAAATTCGGTACAACTCACAACAAAATATTAAGTACTTGAAATAATACAACATTTAGTTTTGCGACGAAGATGGTGCGCCTGTCACCCGCGGGCATCGATTTCTTCTGTGACCAGGCTGCCGGCAAGCGCTGCATCTACGTACGTCATCTTCATGCTCCGCTGCATCCATATTGTTATTTATCCTCCTGGATCGACGTCGGCCGACATGGCCTACGAGGAGCCTCTTGTCTGGGATCCACGTGATGGCATCTTCCGGGGATAGTTGTCGATAGCTTTTCCCCGCCGCAAACCCATTGAAGACACCATCCCAGGTCTTCCACAGGTACTGCAGAGTATAATAGGTTGATATGTACCGCGCCGGATCGATCCCAGGAACAGAGCAGGCAGCGATGACATGCGAGCAAGGAATGTGCAGCAGTTGAGGCTTGTTGCATGTGCATTGGGCATCTGCATTTGAAATCCGACATTCGTGGACCCGACCAGCCCGCAGTGTGCCATAGACATGTCTGTGCCTTAGCCGAACCTCGTACTTCCCGTGCAAGCGACTCAGTACTGTGACATCATGTGTCAACGATTTCCTTGTCCGAAATTCGAGGTAATCATTGATCTTTTTGGGCCAGTGTGCTAAGGGGTCATGCAAAAGCCTTGATGCCGCCAAACCCCTGCTGTCGTAGTACGCTACTGTGCGATAGAATGTCATTTCAACTATTGCAGTGAGTGGTAAGCATCGCACACCTTTGAGGACGAAGTTGTACACCTCGGCCAGATTTGTCGTCATGATTCCGTATCGAGCCCCACCTGTGTCATGAAGCAACGCCCACTTCTCCATTGGTTTGGGCTGAATCCACTGACTGAATCTGAGACGACCCCGGCGGCTTCCCGTGCTAGTATCGCCGCGATCTTCTGCAACCCCTGCTTCTCGCAATTCCGCCGACGTACTTTCCTCCAGTGACTTCCAGATTTGTGAGAACTTTGACTATTGGTTCTGTTTGGCAAGCCGTTTGAACACGACCATCAGGCGCTTGCTCTTGAAACGACTGTGAAAATTCGCGCCAAGATGCCTTGAGCACCAACGACTCTGCAAATCATCCCAACTCAGCGATGGATCCTCTCCTGATCACATGTACTCCATCGCACTCAGCATTCCTCCATTTCGATCATGAATCAAGCACACGCGCTCCCGGTCTTTCACAACCTCATTCTTCAAAGTGCCCAAGAACCATAGCCAACTGCTATAGTTCTCCCCCTCGACCACAGCATATGCTATGGGGAGAAGCTGGTCGTTGGCATCAACAGCCACAGCAGTCAGCAGAGGTCCCTGGTATTTTCCAGTCAAAAATGTTCCGTCAATGCAAAGCACGGGTCTCATATACCTGAACGATGCAACGCACTGTGCGAATGCCCAGAAAAATCTCCGCAGTACCATGCACCCAGGAATCACAGCACCCTCGGAGCCGATTGCCGGCGTATCAACAATTGCGGTGACTGTGCCTGGATTTGCTTCGCATATCCGCCGCAACAGCCTCGGTACTAAGTTGTATGCCTCAACATATGTACCAAAAAGCTCCTCCAGCGTCTTCTGTTTAGCCATCCATGCCTTCGGGTAGTTGATATTATAACCGTACTTCTCCGCGACATGTGCAATTATCACCTTCGGTGTGATTGCCGTATTTGCCTTCACTACTGACAGAATCAGACTGGCAACAAAACTGGAAGTGATATTTCTATGATGCTGCACCATGCCCTCAGCCAGACATCCGTGGTCGTCAACTCTGGTCACCCGAAAGGACGGGTCATCTCGTGGCCGCCAGACACGTACGTACCATGGACAATTCTGGATTAAGCACCTCACAGTCCACAGGCTCGGATTTGATCTGACCACCCGGAATGGCCTATTTAGTGAGACAGCCCAGGCGGTTATGGCTTTCTTTGCATCCTTTTTACTCCGAAACAACTGTCCAAACTGGACGGTTGATTCATTATAAGACCATCGCGAACCCAGCTCATCATGAACCACAGCGTTATTCAAGGATGACGGATCAGTCCACTCACTCATAGGATTATGCTGTTCCGTGGGTTCATCAGGAGATTCGTACATTTCCGACGGATCAGTATACTCCTCTTCATTAAAATTCTCCTCCAATTCTGGTAATTCTTCAGCTGCATCTACTTGATGGCCACCAAATTGAGTTGTATTTCCTACACCAGTTGTGTTAGGTACACTGCCAGTTGCACTGGCATTGGTACTGGCACCTGCACCAGTATCGACATCGCCACCGCCATCGCGACCTCCTCCGGTACAGATATTAGTGTTTTCTCTTTCAACCGAATGGCTGCCCTCCGAACTATGTACTGACATTTCAACGTACAGTATGATGGTTCCGACAGCATAGCCTGGATTTGTCACAATTCGTCCAAACGAACCCCATGATTTGTCACCTTTCAGTCTCTTCAGCACCCATTTGTTTCCATCCGGAACCATGCCTTCCACTTTGAGATTATCCGTCGTAACATTGAGTTGTAACAGGTGAACTAACCACATCTTCAAATCATTGAAAGACATTGACTGTGGTTGTCTCATTTGACTGCAAACATACATACAACCACCAAGATCATCACCGTTTGGTCCATTACGGATTACACCGGCTCCGTAATAAACGTACACTGTATTGGGTTGCTCCATAGCTGTACAAGAGTGTATAATTAGAGAACTCACATTGCTCATTGTACTAAAAAAACATGATTTTCCAAACAACAGAAATTTTCCCCTCCCTCTAAACCCATGCGGGAAAGGCCAACACGTTGAGGGCGACAGCGGTGATGACTACGACAATGAGGCCGCGATTCCTAACCCTAACCCTAACTGATTGACAACCCTACCCCTAAATCTAACAAAAAAACCAACCCTTCTCTTCTCTTCTCCTCTCCTCCTCTTCCTTCTCTTATTTTTTTTCTCTCTGCCAATTTCAGAATTTTCGGAAAAATGAAATGGCCGTACTGTGTGAAAGCGACGCAGGTGTTTAAATACCGTTTCAGTCGCTATTGTTTGGTTCACGATTTTTCCCTACAACCCTAAAAAAGATAACCCCTAAACCCGTGCGGGAAAGGCCAACACGTTGAGGGCGACAGCGGTAATGACTACGACAATGAGACCGCGATTCCTAATCCTAACCCTAACTGATTGACAACCCTACCCCTAAATCTAACAAAAAAAACCAACCATTCTCTTCTCTTCTCTTCTCCTCTCCTCCTCTTCCTTCTCTTCTCTTTTTCTCTGTGCTAATTTCAGAATTTTCGGAAAAATGAAATGGCCGTACTATGTGAAAACGACGCACGGTGTTTAAATACCGTTTCAGTCGCTATTGGGGAACACGATGTTTCCCTACAGCCCTAAAAAAATAACCCCTCTCGCTCTAAACCCGTGCGGGAAAGACCAAGACGGTGAGGGCGACAGCAGTGATGACTAACCCTAACCCTAACCCTAACCCTAACCCCAACTAAAAGAAGCGACAGCGGTGAACCCTAACCCTAACCCTAATAATAACAATCATTTTAATATACATAATCACAAATGTTTACATCTACATATTAACAAATATTTTAATCTACGTCCATACTAATAAAATTCAAATTTGAAAAACATCACATTTTTTAGTGGTTCTTCAAATTTTTTAATCTGCGAAATCCTAAATTTTTTAATCTGCGAACATACACTAACCCTAATCTGTGAACATACACTAACCCTAACCCTAACCCTAACCCTAACTCTAAATTTTTTTTCATCACATTCACGCATTTACCATTACACTAACCCTAACAATCACACTAACCCTAACAATCATTCTAAATCATATCTAAATACTACGAGTTTACGATCTAATTAATTTAAATACACGAGTTAAAAAAATATACCTCAGCGATTTGAAGAATCTCCGAAAAAGAATTTTCTGCTCCTTTTTCTTCTCTTCCTTCTCCTCCTTCTCTCTCAGTAATTTCTGTAAAATTTCGGAAAAATGAATTGAACTGTACTCTGAGAGGGACGGCTGGGGAATATAAAGGGTTTCAGTCGCTATACCGTATAGCGACTGAAAGCCGCGGGTTTCAGTCGCTATACGGTATAGCGACTGAAACCTGGCTGGCACGGCACAGGTGCCAGCGGGGCATTTGTGCCGTGCCACGTCTTCAGTCGCTATACCGTATAGCGACTGAAGACTGTCGCGAGGAGGATTTCGCGACTGAAAGCCATTTTTACAAATTTAAAAAGTTAAGAGTTAGTTTTGCAATTGTTTTTTTTTATAAGGTTATTTCAAAAAAAAATTCTCGTTTGTAAGGCTCATCATGACAGGCATTAAATAAAAAGGATCTCTGTTGTGGTAAAAAAGCCATTTTTTATTGAGAACTCAAGGAGCACTCCTTTGAAACTTTGTATTCTTAGCTTCCAAGCTTTTCATCTTCAAGCTCTTTCTTTTTTCCCCTGATCTCGACTCAATGGCTTCCTGAACCTGTTCTCATCACTGCACGATCAAGAACTTGCTAGCCTTGGAGAAGGAGGGATAAATCCCCTCGAGGTCACTGATCCCGTGGCGCCCTACTGGGGACAAAGAGGAAAGCCCTGTTGTGCAACCTGGCGAACTGGTGATCTTTGAGGACTTTTTACGCTGTGAGTTTCGTCTTCCAGAGAGCGATTTCGTGATTTCTTCCAGAGTATCCTCACATATTATGATCTGGAGCTAGTAAATCTCAATCCCAACTCCATTCTGATCCTTGATGTTTTTCCGCATTTTTGCAAAGCATATGTTGGGGTCTCGGCCAGCATACCTCTCTTCCGCCAATACTACTTCTTGGTGTGGTCGAAGAGCTCAAATGCCTGTGGGTGCGTCTACTTCTGACTTCGGGAGAAGAAGGACTACCCATATCTTCCCCTCTGTGAATCCATCCATGGATAGCATCAACGGTGGTTCTATTGTATGGCTCCTAGTGAGAGCCATCTCTGGTTCGAGAACCGTCGACCAAAGAGGAGTGGGGATAAAGATATTGTTCCTCCTTTGGACGACGAACAGAAATGGTAAGCCCAGGTAATTCAATATCTGGTGAACTTGGGCTTGACTACCTGTGATGTGATCCGGGATTTTGTAAAGAACCAAATCAACCCTCTGAGGAAGAGAGAACACCCCACCTAGGAGGTTAGGGTCACGGAGGACGGCACCAGAGACTATTCGCTAGGTAATGGCTATAGCCAAGCTGTTTAGATCGGTACATCCTTTCAATCTGTTTTTTATTTATCTAAACTGAATTCTTTTGAATAATTTTGACTGTTTTTTCTTCTCGACAGTCTTGCCTATTTTCAAGGTGGACAAGAGGACAAAATTCCTCCTGAAGGCCTATAATACGGCTGTCGAAGGCGATGCCATCGTGCCAAGGCTGCCGAGCATGGTCGGCAACATAGACAATTTTTCTCAAGCGCATCGAAAGGTATTCTCTTTCAGGTAATCTATTTATATTTGATTTTGGACAGAAATTGCCAAACTAGTTCATTTTTGTTTGTATTAGCTATTCAAGCGTCAGTGGCCCAGAAGAGGTGAACCAGCGGCGATGTGGGATCCTCGAGCTGTTCCACACCGAAGAAGCTAAAGAAGGCCCCTCTTGCGACCAAAGATTTGGCCAAGACTAGGGCCTTACAAATTCGGCTCATCACTCCTCCCGCAACAGCGGCAGTGACCACTGTGGCGGCTTTGCGGCCTTCAACCCCGCGCATCACTACACCGCTGGTCGTGACCTCAGCAGCGTCCACTGTGGCGTCCACGATCTAGGTTGCGCTTACAAGTGTCCCCATGGTCACGACAATTGTCGCAGCCATAGGAATTCTCCCGACTGCGGGGGTGATCACAACTGTTTGCCAACTAGGCCCTACTGCGGTCATGACCACGACTGACCTTCTGGTCACAACCACGAAGGTCATTACTGTAAGGGTTCAACCCCCCCAAACTTTATCAAATACGACTAGAAATTACCTCATGGTCGTACAGGGAGAGGGGAATGACGTGGAGCAGGAACAGGGAACTTCCCTATTCGCTGTGAGAGGAGGTCACCAATGACTCCCGATCAATCCTCCCCCATGGCGCTTTCTACGCTTTTGTCTCCCAGAGGCGGGGCTTCGAGTTCCCAAAATCTCTTGGGACTCAGCATCAGGTAAGCATTTGTATTTTCTATAACCAAGTCATGATACTTAGTTAGGAATAGTTTACCAAACTAGGAACTAGACGTACAGGGCTCCCTCGACCACTTCATTTCCTTCTCCGATGGTCATGGTTGAACCATCTATTGCCGCACTGGCGGCGACTACTGTGGCAGAATTACCTGCCATGAGCGAGGCAGCAGCAAAACCAGCGGCTAATGAAGAGGTTGCCATGACCACTACAGCTGAAACTGAAGTTGCTCCTCCGCAAGACGTTGAAGAGGACCCTGCGACCATCATAGGTGAGGTGATACAAGATATCCAATCCATTGAACCTGCCAATGATGGAGAGACTGAGGTCGCAGCAACAACCACCACCATGGGGATAAGCGAACAAGCAGGTACTTTTGCTCCCCCTCTGGTCAAAGAAATTGTGCCTCCCTCCTGTTTAGGAGAGCAAGGAGAAGAGAGGACACAAGAAATGGCAGTCCAGCCCGTCGAAATCCAGTGCCCTGCCCCAGACTTGAGCATTCAGTCCCAATTCTTAAATAAAGTTGGGCAGGCGCGGGATAGCTTAGCTTCTACCAGCCAAACAGCTCGGTTTGGGGACCTCCCGGAGAGGTACCTCAAAAAGTTCTTAAAGGTAAGTAAAAGTCTTTACCTCACAACTTTGGGTGTTTCTTTGGGAATTTTCTTTAAATACTTCCTCTTTTGTTGTATTCAAAACGTTGCTCGTGATGCGGCCATGTTTGGTCTGTTGGTGGAGCAGAGAGGGAGGTTGGATGACTGATCAAGAGGACGACTAGCTAGAGATAGTGATAGGAATAGACAATACATTCTCTTGGTAATCCTCTTTATTCTCAGTGATAAATACACAGAAGTAGGATTATTACTCAACTATGTGGGCCTGAACCTGGATAATTCCTGTGTCATTAGATTCATAAATAACTTGAATTCCTTGGTACTTGTCTAGATCGGCTCCCTACACAACCCATCTAAATTCTACATAAGTTCGACAGAAGGACCCCCGGGTCCCAATCGTCGACAGTTGGCGCCCACCGTGGGGCCTTCAATACATTTTCACCAAGGTTCATCGTATTCATGGATCCTTTCCCTTGCCTACACGATTTCGAGAATGAATTTGATCTCTAGGATCATGTAGATGCCATGAATGAAGATAGCATCCCCATCAATGGTGACGATACTACTCTTGAGATTTCTCCTGAGGAAGCATCATCTTCGGTTCCAATTACATCTGTTGAACAGGAGCCCGAAAAAGCAATCCACTTGCCCTATGTGAGTCTTACCACATTTGAGGGTGAGTATGTGCCACAACCCATTATCCCAGACATATGGGAGATGATGATCTTGAGTTCCGTCTGGAGAACTTTTCTCCAGACAAGTTAAAGTCTCTCTTTGATTTCGAGTCTAACTCAGACAAAGATGAGATGCTTTCTCCGTCCACGAATTCAATTCCAAGGGAAGTCGCCGCACTTTCTGAGAAAATCCCTGAGCAACGTGTTGCTAGGGAAGAACAAGAGCGCAAACGGGTGGAAGACAAAGCACAGGAACAGCGAGAGGCTGAGGTCCGCAAGGTCACAGAGGATTTCCTACAACTTACGCCAACTCACCATGATACCGCTATTCATGAGTTCAGACTGGGAACTTCTCATAAGCGACATCCCAATGGTCATAGACGTGAATACACGCCGCTCTTAACTCCGGAGTATTCCCCGACGACTGAGGTGACAGTGTTAAAAACTCCTATGGCACCCAGGAGGAGTAGACAGGACCGCATCCGGGTGATTGCAAGGCACTTCACAATCCTCCCTCTAGCCTCATGAACAATGATGGGGCCATTCGCAAGGGCGCTTGCGAATAACCTCGATGGAGACACTTCGGATATAACCCCCACAGCCTCATCTTGTTCGACCACTCGTTCCCGCAGACGAGAAGGTTCCCATCAAAGCCAGAAAAGATGTAATTTTGCCCATACTTGACATGGCAAATCCAAGCGAACTGGTACTTCTTGCGACCCTAATCGTGTACCTGTGCACTCGCGCTTGGGACCGCGTCACGAGTTTCCTCACGATGACCATTTCCGCGACCATGACAATAGTCGCGACAATCGACAGCCACACAGTTCATGCGTGGGTTGTAAGGCTTTCTCGCCAGGACTACGAAACATGGTCTGGCCTGATAAGTTTAAACCCGGTACGATCGAGAGACTCAATGGGACTTAAAATCCAACCGAATTTCTCCAAATTTATGTCACTTCCATTCAAGCGGCTGGTGGAAACAATCGGGTTATGGTGAATTATTTGCCAATAGTCCTTGAGGGTCCGGCATGGACTTGGTTGTTCAATCAACTAGAAGGATCGATCTACAATCGGGAGATGTTGTGTGATGGCATCCTCAACAACTTCCAAAACTGCTATGAGAAGCCTAGCAAAGAAGATGATCTACATCATCTACAACAAACTTTCACTGAAACTCTTCAAAAGTTTGTTAAGAGATTTGTAGAAATGAGGAATACCATTCCTAATATCTCTGATACTTCGGTTATTAGGGCCTTTAAACACGATGTTCGATACCGAAGGTTCATGGAGGATTTAAGTATCCATCCCCATGATCAGTGTCAGAGTTTTTTGACATGGCTGATCGATATTCCAATGCAGCTAAGGCTGTAGAATAGAATAGAATGGTGGATAAGGGCAACTTACCTCCCCAACCCGGTCTCCAAACTGAAAAGAAAGAAGACTCCAACATGAAGTTTGAATCATTTGCAGGTGGAAAGCTCAAGAAGCCCAAGAAGAATGGAGCTGGCCAATTCCGTGAGGTCGCAATCATGGACAAGCAACCACAGGAGAAAGGTAAAAAAGTTCCGTTCAAAGTTAATATACCTCTTTTTGGTGGTCGCAATAGCGACCATATAGAAAAATAGACTAACTTGCAGGGAAACAAGAGGTGGTATCCATTGCACAACGTTTCTGAACACGACCTCAAGAATTGTCACACCTGGTTGAAGCGCATGGAAGATTTCTATCAAGGTTATGCACCTATGCCAACTATACCAAAATAGGGATAAGCATGTGGAATTAAGGACGCCGATGGAGACGAGGAAATGCCATACCAGGTACCCAGTAATCATGTTAATATTATTTTTGGTGGGTCTTCGTCTTATTTTTCTAAGCGTCAATTTAAATCTATTTATCGAGAGGAAAATAGTGTTGAAGCTCCTCTTGGGGAGCCTCAATTTCCCCGTTGGTCGGAAACTTCTTTGCCCTTTAGCCGGGAAGATTGTCCAAAAGGATTATCACAACCATGAAGGCTTCCTTTGGAAATTTTCCCCATTATTAGCAATGCTAAAGTAGGACGAGTATTGGTCAATGGAGGAAGTTCTCTCGACCTATTATTTGCCAAATTTCTTGACGAGATGCGAATACCTCGTTCAAAGATTAAACCACTGTCTCACCCATTTTTGGGGATAAGCCCTGGTCCCTCGATGATGCCCATCGGGCAAATAGTGTTACCAGTAATACTCAGAGGACCAAAAAATTTTCAAACAGAGTCGATTACTTTTATTGTAATTGATTTTGATTCAACTTATAATGCCATCTTTGGTAGGCCTTCACTCGCCAAGTTCATGGTGGCAACGCACTACGCTTATCAGTGTGTCAAAGTACTGGGACCAAAAGGCGTAATCACCGTTTGGGGCAGCCAAAATATAGCTCTTACTTGTCATCGCATATCCTTGGAACTAGTCGACTAACTTCCCCTATGGGATGTTAAGCTAGTTACAAAGGAACCCGATGCGGTCAAGGCCACTCTGCAACTAGAAGAAAAACTCAAGCAGATTCCTTTATTCCCAGATGACCCATCTAAGACCGTCC
The DNA here is from genome assembly GCA_019359835.1 of Pharus latifolius. Lineage (NCBI taxonomy): Eukaryota > Viridiplantae > Streptophyta > Magnoliopsida > Poales > Poaceae > Pharus > Pharus latifolius. Next base: position 48,258,493 of record CM033319.1, on the reverse strand, counting down.
GGATTGGGCCAGCGTTAGACGAAAAATAAGAACTTATGCTCATTACTTTCCTCTGAGCTAACACAGATGTGTTTGCGTGGAAACCATCCAACATGCCCGGAGTCTCAAGGGAAGTGATCGAGCACAGGTTAGCAATTCGGCCTAGACAACGACCAATCAAGCAAAAGCTCAACCCGATGCGTTCCAAGTCGTCTCATCATGGATAATGGATCCCAATTTATTAGTGGTCTTTTTCTATACTATTGCGACGATATATGGACCAAAATCTGTTTCGCATCAGTCGCTCATCCACATAGCAATGGTGCAGTTGAATGCACCAACGGGCAGATTATACAAGGGGTTAAGAAACGTGTATTCGACCGCCTAAAAGTACACTAGGGGGCTTGGGTAGACGAACTCTAATCCGTTCTATAGGCACTTCGTACCACACCCAGTCAAGCTACAAGTGAAACGCTTTTCCAACTGGTCTTTGGTGCAGAAACCATGTTGCCAAATGAAATCCAACTTGGCTCTATTCGCGTGGATAACTTCAATATCATCAATCAAAGTGAGACACGCGAAGATGAAATCCTTCTTCTAGAAGAAAAGCGTAATCAAGTATTGATTCGCTCTACAACATACTTACAGGCTTTGCGTAAATATCATAGCAACAGGGTGCGACTACATAGCCTTCACGTGGGAGACTTGGTTTTAAGAAAAATCCAAAACCAGTCAGGTCGCAACAAGTTCTCCCCTCAATGGGAAGGTCTCTACACTGTTGTCTCAATACCGCAACTGGATCAGCTCGATTAGCTATGAAAGATGGAAGAATTCTATCCAACGCCTGGAACATAGACCAGTTGCAAAAATTTCATGTGTAAGTTTTTGCCACTTTCATTATACATTTTTACATTCAATAATTCACTTTTTCACTTTATGTTATAGTTATTTCCCAATTTCCTGTCCTCACTCCTTTTCTCAGGCCACGCTCGGGGGCTAGTCACAATAAGCATTTTTCTCATAATGTTTAAGTCGATTCGCTGGCCGATATCATGGTCGCATCTAGTCAAGACATCTCTTTGTAAGCCGTTTCTTAATGCATAAGGGACTTACTAGCATGTTATAGGTCACTCGAGTGGCTATCAGTTCGCAACAAGCTTTTGCATTTACATTAAAAGGTTTATCCTTGCAACCATGTGATCTAATATAGCCAAAGTTTCACTTTTTAAGCTGTATTCTCACGCAGAAGAGACTGACTTATATGTTGTCGATCATCTATGCCATAGTTCATCTTCAATCCTGCAACCATAATACCATACCTTTAGTATGCATGGTCACAAGATGGGGCTAGGGAAATATAACTATAGCATTAAGTCAAGAAACCAAGTACTTAACATTGTTTCAATCCTTACATTTTCTTTTTCAATCATTGGAATTCCTGCTAACTGTATGTATTTGCAAGGTACAAAAACAATGACAAATCATGATAAGCAAAATATTTTCATTTCCATTGTCAAATTTACAAAAATTTACAATGAGAAGGGATACATCAGGCGAGGTCGAGGTCATGTAACAATCTGTCTACTAAGGGCTTGACCTCGGCCCTGGTCGCGTTCAGCTGCTCCTCGCCGTCAACAATCGCATCTCCCACCACTGGGTTTAGTCTAAGTTTGGACCATGGTGAAGACTAAGCTTGCAGAGGACAGTATAGACTATAGCACCGACATCAGCTCTTAGCCTCTCCCTGTACCTCATCATAGACTCCGGGATGTTGGCGACCAGCAAATCGGCTTGAGCCGCAACTAAATTGCAAGACTCTTCAAGAGATAAGTTAACCCTTTCAGGTTTAACAACTTCTGCTTGAAGAGAGTCTGCAACCACCTTCAATTTCCTGAAGGTATCCCCCTCAGTGAGACTACAGCCTTTGATCAAAGTACCTAAGACGTCCTTTTCTCTGTGGACAAGCCTCTCGGCGTCTCGAGCAAGCCTTGTAGTCTCTGGAGCCCTCTTGCTGGCCGCCTTGTAGCGGTCAACGACTTGAAGGAGAGCGTCTAGGTCGAGTCCTCATCGGACGAACTTCTCCTCAAGGCGCTTGTTCTCCTCCTGAAGGAAGTTTCACAATGCAGTCTTCTCCTTCAGAGATGCCAAGGCCTCAGCCAACTCTTCGCTAACCACCTTCTCATCTTCGTCTCCCTATATGACCATGAGATAATTCCAAGTCATGAATACAAAATATATATATATATATATATATATATATATGATAAACAGTAAAGTGAGAATCCTTACCTGGGAGACCGATGCTGACTGGGCCACAGCAGGATCCATAACTTCCACATCCTCCTCAGACAGTGATAGAGATGCTGTAGAAGGAGAGGAAGTCATCCAGCTTGTCTGTATGAAACAATTTATGATCAGATAAGTCGTTCCTAACTAAATGACTCAACTTAGTTAGAGAAAGGACAAATCTCTACCTCAAGCAATGAGGAGCAATTTGTCTGGCCCTAGATGAGGCCTGAGCCACAATTGCAGTTAATGGCTAGGGGGTTGAGGCCTCGTTCCTTCTGTCATCGTCACGTTGTGTAGCTAGGAAAGGGGCCCTGATCATTCTTTTTGGAGAGAATCTACTGGATGATCCAACATCATCACCAGATCGCTTCCTTGAAACTACTGGATAGTCAAGCAACTGCAAAGACCAAAACGCTTGGGAAATTCATGCTCAAGAAGAAAAAACCTGCATAAATCTACCAAAAGAAAATTACCTTTTGAGACGACTGTGCAAGATCATCCACGCTGACCTCCTGCGGTTCCAATGCCTCAACATTGCATTCTGCAACCAAACCTTCTTCTTCATCAAGACGATACTGGGTTGGGGATGCCATCAAAACAGAGGAGAAGGGAAAAGGTTAAGAAGACAAAGAATCTGACACTTAAAGAATTTGTGAAAGATTGAGGATTTCACAACAGGTGGATGGCTATTTATAGAATTCCAAAGGAGACGTTTTGAGTTCCCGGCCTAGGGCGCTGCAAAATGCCCTCGAAACCTTCCCACATGCCTACTTGGTAACCGCTCCCCAAGGTTTCTCCTCGAGTTGTGTTGGAATTTGAAGCGACATAAAATTGTGCTGAAATTCGAAGCGATGAAGTACTATTTTGGAATTCAAAACGACACAACACTAATGGGGCCTTTGTCGTTTCAAAATTGGGGGCTAGCTGACGAGGGATATTACCCGAGTTAAGGTCGCACATATCTTTCCATGGTCACGCACAACGCTCTATGGTCGCATATACCTTTCTATGGTCACAGAAGTCCAGGGAAAGAGATGATGGGGACGGTCCAAGGATCTTCTAGACATAGCCCATCAATAATATTTAGTTCCCATAATTCTAGCTAGGGAACTCTAGTCTCAACACTTAGCATTGCCAGTTCCATGGTCTCATGTTATACCCGCGAGTGCTATGGTCGCAGAGACATCTGCCTACGATCATACACTATCGCAGAGACAGAACCTAATATCAATGCATGGTTGCAGGAGGTGCGCGATCACGGCATTGAAGACTTGTACTACAATATGAAGATTATGTATTATAAGTCACCATTCACAATAACCATTCCTTGATGCTTATGATTATTCCCGAAATAGTCATAAGTCCCTGACAAGGTAACCATCAAAGAAGATGGAGATGGTGAGGCCGTTTCCATGACGCTAGGTCAAAGCTACTTAACTGCCACGTAACCATGACCTTCGGCAACCACCACGTAACCACGAATCACAGCAACCGCCCTAAAGCAGTTATAGGAGATTATGAGGCACGTCTTCAAGAGAACAACCGATGATCTCTTTGGTAAGTATTAAAGTCTTCAAGAGAAGGATTAGAGAGGGAGGTTGGATGACCGATCAAGAGGACGACTAGCTAGAGATAGTGATAGGAATAGACAATAGATTCTCTTTGTAATCCTCTTTATTCACAATGATAAATACACAAGAGTAGGGTTATTACTCAGCTACGAGGGCCCGAATCTGGATAATTCCCGTGTCATTAGATTCATAGATACCTTGAATTCCTTGGTACTTTTCTGGATTGGCTCCCTTCACAACCGATCTAAATTCTGCATAAGTACGACAGAAGGACCCCTGGGTCCCAATCGTCGATATTGGATTCTCTCCAAGGAAAATTCGAGCACCTTTAGATGGTTTGCAACCAACTACAGACTAGGGTGGATGGTAAGTTCGTTTTGGCAGAAACTTGCATTGCCTTTATGAACTTTATGAATTTTACGAACTCAATTGAATTCGTCTCTTCCTCTGCTCAAAACAAAGAGAGGAGAATACTAAGCTGGCTGAGGAGAAAGATCTCTATGAAAGGAGAAGCATCGAGCATGGAAATAATTTAGATAAACTTCAAAAGGTCATCAGCCACTTCAGGACGGTCAAAGAGAAGGCCGAAAAGACAGCAAAACTTGCCCTCAATGAAAAGGGTGCCTTGGAAGAAACCATCAAAAGCTGCGGTCTTACAGAAAAAGATACCTTCGCCAAGTAACGGGAGGTCACAGACTCACTGAAGGCAATGTTATTGATCCAAAGAAGGATGATTTTTCCTTTGGAGAGTCATGCAAGTTGGTCATGGCACAAGCTAATCTCCTAGACATGAACATTCCTAAAATTGCGAGGAGGCACAGAGAGGCACTAAAGAATGATGTTATATCTGTAGCCTCCGCCATCCTCTGCAAACTTAGCCTTCACCATGGTCTGAATTTAAATCTAAATCCAGTGGTGGAGGATGCGACATTCAACAACCAAGACCAGATGGACGCAATCATGGCTGAGGTCAAGCCTTTGATCAAAAAATAACTGCGCGACCTTGGCCTCTCTTAAAGGGAATGCATCTTAAGAGAGGAATTTTTTAGGGTTGGACGTGAATTTATTCAAACTCCTCTTATGTAAACTTTTGTTTAAGATGAAATGAAAATACTGCATTATGGATTATTAGCAGAACAATGAATGGTTACAATGCAAAGTACTTAGTTTTCTAACCCAATGCTATAGTTATATTCCCCTAGCCCCTCTTGTGACCAATTATACTGGAAACATAGTATAATGGTCACAGGATAAGTCACTTGGACTAAGGATACAACTTACCTAGTTCAAACACGTAAGTTTTTTGCTAACTAACAACTACTCGAATGATCAAAACATACTAATAAGTCCCCTATGCGGTAAGAACCAGCTTAGAAATACATGTCTTAGAAAGATGTGATCATGAGTTCCGCCAACGAATCCACTTCCACATCAAACCAAGGCACTTATTGTATGTCACGACTAGCCCCTGGGTACGGCCTAGTAAAAAGTAAGGCTAAGAATGGGAATGCAACCATAACATAGAGTGATAAATATACTTCTTTATTGATAAGAAATTTATAATGGGAACGAAAAAAAACTTACACATAAAATTTACACAACTGGTCTATGTTTCACGCGTTTGATAATATTTTTCCGTCTTCCATAGCCAATCGAACTGATCTTGGTCATAAGATAGAGACCACAGTGAATGGGCCTTCCCACGGAGGAGAGAATTTATTGTGACCAGACTGGTTTTGGATTTTCCTCAAAACCAAGTCCCCCACGTTTAGCGTACGTGGTCGCACCCTTTTACTATGATATTTATGCAGAGCTTGTAAATATGCCGCTGAACAGATCAATGCTCGATCACATTTTTCTTCAAGAAATGTAATATCATCATTGTGTTTTTCACTCTAATTTATGACATCTAAGTGATCCACGTGAGCAAAATCAAGTTTGATTTCAATTGGCAGCATGGCTTCTACACTACAGACCAGTTGGAAAGGCGTTTCACCTGTGACCCTACTAGACGTGGTGCATAATGCCCATAGAATGGAGTGAAGTGCTTCTATCCAAGCCCCGAGCATAACTTAAGGTGGTCAAAAACACGTTTCTTAACCCCTTGTATTATCTGCCCGTTGGCACGTTCAACTGCACCATTACTCTGTGGATGAGCAACGGATGCGAAACAAATTTTAGTCCCAATGTGTTCGCAATAATCCACAAAGAGACCACTAATAAACTGGGACCCATTGTCTGTTATGAGACAACTTGGAACACCAAATCGTGTCACAATGTTCTTTTGAAAAAATTTCTTCGCAACAACGGAGATAGTATTTTGGACTAGTTCAGCCTCAATCCATTTGGTAAATGTATCAATGGCTACGAACAAAAACTTTTATCCATTGATTGCTAAGGGCATAGGACCCACGATATCTATTCCCCATGTGGTGAATCACCAAGTTAAGGGAATAGTTTGTAATGCGTATGATGGCTGGTGGACCTGCCTAGCATGAAATTGACACTGTGGGCAAGTCTTGACCAATTACATGGCATCATTAAGCGCTGTTGGCCAATAATAGCCCTGTCGGAAAGCTTTTCCAACCAACGTTCTATAGGATACATGTGCTCCGCACATGCCTCCATGAATCTCTTTTAGAAGGGATTTGTCATCTTCTTGAGAAATACAGCCATCAGTACTCCTTGAGCACCTTTTTTGTACAAGGTTCCTTCAACCAATTTGTACATTCGTACTTTTCTAACTAACCGGCCACTCTCTGTTTCGTCCTTGGGTATGGTCCCATGTGCGAGATAAATCCTCAATGGTAGGATCCAATCTGCACAATGCTCAAGGGTGGCGATGTTAGTCATCGCCGCAGGTGCCTCTATGGTGGTCACGATTGAGGGCTGCTTTAAGTGCTCAACGAACACCCCTGCCGGTGCGGATGCATGTGAGGAATCAATTTTTGACAATTGGTCTGCGAGAATATTGTTTTTTCGCAAAACGAATTGGACTTCGAAGTTTCTAAAGTATTTTTCCAATTTCCTTACTTCATCTAGGTATAGAGTAATTGTCTCATCGAAACATTGGTATTCCTTGTTCACCTGGTTTATGACTAGATGTAAATCACCCTTCACTACTAATTAATGGACTCCAAGGAATTTAGCTGCTCGAAGCCCGGCTAGAAGACCTTCATACTCTGCTGCGTTATTTGTAGCAACAAAGTGTAGTTGTACAACATACTAGAGTTGGTCGCCCTGAGGTGTAGTTAAGAACGCTCCAACCCCCGAGTTTTTGAAACTCCAAGAGCCATCGAAATACAACGTCTAGTGGTCAGTATCCCCTAAAACCTCACATTCTTGAGTAAATAGTTCTGGATTAGTCCATTCAACCACAAAATCAGCAAAATCTGGGACTTGATTGCTATCCAGGCCATAAAATGGAGATCGAATACTCCAAGTTCTACTGCCCATTTTGCAACCCGACCCGTTACTTCCTGGTTACGAAGGATGTCCCCTAAGGGAAAGAACAATGGCACAGTAATCTTGTGTGTTTGAAAGTAATGCCGCAACTTCTTTGAAGCAATTAAGAGAGCATAAAGTAACTTTTGGACCTAGGGGTACCACTCCTTTGGTCCATTTAATACTTCGCTTACATAATAAATTGGTCATTGCACTCCTTCCCTCTCTACGACCAAAACAGCACTAACCACGTAGGGGGTAGAAACCAAATAGATGAGTAATGACTCTCCCAAAGTCGGGGAAACCAATACTGGAGCACTGGCTAAATATGTTCTCACTTCTTGAAAGGCATTATCGGCTTCATTCGACCACCGGAAACCATTATGCTTATGCAGGACCTTAAAGAAAGGCAATCCACATTCACCCAACCTCGAAATGAAATGACTTAAAGTCGCCATTTGACCAGTTAGGCTTTGTACCTCTTTCGTGGTCGAAGGAGGTCGAATTTTCTCAGTGGCCCGAATCTTTTCGAATTAACCTCAATGCCCCGTGAACAAACAAGGAGCCCAAAAGTTTACCAGATGAAATTCCAAAGAAGCACTTTTCAGGATTGAACTTTATCACATGCTTATTCAAGTTACAGAAAGTTTTAGTCAATCATCTACATAAATTTCTAAGTTACACCCTAATTGAGATTGAAAGGTCTTCTGCATCAAGCGTTGGTACATGGAACCAGCGTTCTTGAGCCCAAATGGCATCCTAGCATAGCAGTATGTGCCAAATGGTGTTATGAAGACAATTTTCTCCTCATCTTCTTTTGCCATGCTAATTTGATGGTACCCTGAGTAAGCATCCAGGAAGCTCATCAGTTCGCAGCCCGTTGTTGAGTCGACTAACTGGTCGATACAGGGAAGTGGAAAATCATCGTTCGGGCGGGCAGCATTGAGATTGGTGTAATCAACGCACATGTGCCACTTACTGTTAGATTTCAGGAGCATGACCGGGTTTGCGAGCCATTCAGAATGGTCAATTTCGCGAATAAAGCCAGCCCCTTGGAGTTTATCCAACTCCGAACGAATGTCTTGGATTAGAGGCAAAGCGTCTGAGCTTTTGCTTTATTGGTCGCTGTCCTGGCTAAATAACTAGCCTATGCTCGATCAATTCCCTTGGGACTCCATTCATGTCAGATGGTTTCCACACAAACATATCTGCATTAGTTTAGAGGAAAGCGATGAGCACAAGTTCCTATTTGTTCTCCAATTCTGACCCGATCTTAACAGTTCTGGTCAGATCATCTGGGAATACGGAAACTTGTTTAAGTTTTCATCTGGTCGCGAGGTTACCTTAACCGCATCTGTCTCTTTAGCTTTAGTTGCAACATTAATATCCCTGAGGGGAAGCTGATCGACCAATTCTAGGGAGATGCGATTGCAAGTGGGGATCGTATTCTAGCTACCACTGATCGTGATCGCACCTTTTGGTCCTGGCACTTTGGCGCACTGATAAGCATAATGTGTTGCTGCCATAAACTTGGTAAGCGAGGGCCTACCAAGAATTTCATTGTATGCTGAATCAAAATCAATTATATCAAAAGTAATAAATTTTGTTCAAAAATTCTCTCGCTCTCCGAGTGTTACCAATAGTACAATCTGGCCGATAGGAGTTATTGAAGGACCAGTTTTGATCCCAAAAAATGGGTAGACCACAGATTTAATTCTTGAACGAGGGATTTGCATCTCATCAAGTGCTTTTACAAAGAGCAAGTCGAGAGAACTACCTCCATCGACTAGGACTCGCCCACTTTCGCATTGCTGATCGTGGGGGATATGATCAAAGGTAGTCGCCGTGGTCGCGACAATCCCCTGGGGCAGTCTTCCTGGCTAAAGGTCAGGGACAGTCTTCGACCAGTGGGGGTATTGAGGCTCTCTTGGGGGAGCTTCAATATTATTAACCTCTCAGCAAACAGATTTAAAATGGCGCTTGGAAATATAAGACGAAGAACCACCAAAAATAACATTAATATGATTATTTGGTACTTGATATGATATGCCTTCGTCTCCATTAGTGTCCTTATTCCCACTGGGTTGCCTTTTTCTAGTATAATCGGCATCGGTGCATTACCTTGGTAGAACTCTTCCATGCATTTTAACCATGTTCGACAATTCTTGAGATTGTGTCCCAGGACCTCATGCTTCCCTGTGGGTTAGTCTATTTTTCTGCATGGTTGTTGTAGCATCCACCAAAATGAGGTTTGTTATTCTTGTATAGAGCCTTGTTACCATTATCCTTTGGTCGCTTTTCCATATTCGTGACCTCTCAGAAGCGGTTTATTCCATCCTTCTTCATATTTTTGATCTTCCCGCCCGTAGCTAATCCAGACTTCCTGTTAGTGCTCTCTTTCTTTTCGGAGGCTAGACCAAGCTGGGGTGGTAAATCGTCCTTGTCGACCATTTTATTCTACTCCACCTCCTTAGCTGCATCGGAGTAGCGATCAGCCATGTCGAAGAGTTCTGACACTGATCTTGGCGGGTGGATGCTGAGGTCCTCCGTAAATCTTCGGTATCGAACACCATGTTTGAAGGCTCTGATTACTGAACCATCAGAAATGGTAGGGATAGTGTTTCTTACTCCCACGAATCTCTTCACGAACTGCCGAAGGGTTTCACTTGAAGTCTAGCGTAACCAATGAAGATCATCCTATTTACCAGGTTTTTCATAGCAATTCAGGAAATTGCTAAGGATAGCATCATGTAGTATTTCCCAATTGTAGATCAATCCCTCTAGCTAGTTGAAAAGCCAGGTTCGTGCCGGATCCTCAAGAACTGTTGGCAAATAATTGGCCATCACCCTTTCATTTCCACCCGCTACCTGGATGGCAGTGACATAGATCTGGAGGAATTCGGATGGGTTCTATGTCCCATCGAACCGCTCGATCGTACCCAGCTTAAACTTATCAAGCCAGACCACTACTCGTAGTCCTGAAGAAAAAGCCTTGCAGCCAACATATGTAATCTGCGGCTGTCGATATTCGCAACTATCTCCATGGTCGCCGGAAGGGATGGCATGAGGAACCTCACGGCATGGTCCCAAGCATGAGCGTACCGGTTCGCGGTCGCACTCGCAGGAATGATCAGTCCTTCAGATTTTGTCGTGACCACGATGGGTTGGTGTGAATCGAGCATGGTTGCATCGCCCCTAGCTACGGTAAGCGCTATCTCCTTCCCGGGAATTGGTTACTGATCGCGACGAGGCGGTTGGAGTTACATCTGACGGTACGCCATCGAGATTTTCTGCAATGGCTCATGCCAACATTACCCCATCATCATTTGTGAAGCCAGCAGGAGGGTTGCGGATTGCTTCCGCAATCACATGAATGCACTCATGTGTACTTCTTCTGGGAGCCAAAGGGGTCTTAGTCATTATCGCTTCAGCCATTGGGGAACGCTCCACAACTATGAGCGATGATTGGTCGCGCCTACGTCCACCAGGATGCCTTTGGCGGGATGTTTCAAGGCCGAGGTTTGCGGTGTCATGGCGAAGTTGTTCAAGGTGCAGAGTTTCTTCTGTGGTCTTGCGAACTGTAACCCATGTAATTGCCTAAACTTGTGTGATTTGTCATTTGACAATACTTTGAATTGGATACATCTCTATGTGTTCGTTTATGTTGTCATTATGTGTGAACAGTACTATGTAATGGGTTCTTTTGGTTGTAATGCAAGTTTTAGGTGTTCCGAAGTAATGGTGTGCTCGCGACAAGGTTAGACCATCGGAGTGGCATTCATGGACAAGTCGGAGACTCAATGTGTTTAGGATATGTCGGAGGCACTAGAGACGTGCAGAGATGATGGACATTGCTACACCAAGTACCAAGAGCCGGGTTGCACCAAGATGTACGAAGTGGCTCGAACCGGTGGAAGTGTGGAGATTGCCGATCGGGGTCCGGAATGGGAGAGACTTCCTGGTTGGGGGCGAGCCATTCATTATTAAGGTGGACATGTGGAGACATCATAGCGAGCACAGGTGGTGCTCAAAATACCCGAGAAATTCATTGAGATGGTCTATGGACTCCGTATGGAAGGTTATGCAAAAAAGCTCTACTTGAGAGATGATTCTGCACTGATCAAAACTTCTTCTCAGAAAATTGTTAACATAAAAGTTGTAGAGCTCGAAGTTATCTTTCCAACAGATTCAAGGACGGAAAAATCGGAGTTTGGATGATGAAGTTATGACTGTTTTAATGTCTATTGTTCAGAAAATGTTGTAATTCCGAAAATTGTAAATCCGAAAATTGTAAAAATGATTGTTGAGAGTTGGACCGAATTGTGCTTCGGATCCAACCTCCACCATCTGTTAGTTTTTTCACACACTGGTTGTAGAGGCAACTCTATGTGGAGACTAGGTCTATATAAGGAGGGGGAGTGCTAGGGAGAGGACTCATCCATTTGAGAGAGAGCTTTTGGCTATTATACTTAGCCTTTGAAACTTTTGTATTCTTGACCCTTTTCTTGGTTCGTGAATATTTTATAAGTTAAATCTTCTCTCTCTTTCTTGATTTTTTAAATTTTTTTATATCCTTGTTTAAATACTTGCAATTGATTGTTTAAATATTCACAATTTAAATACTCGCAATTGGTTGTTTAAATACTCGCAATTGGTTGCTTAAATACTCGCAGTTGTTTGTTTCTTGTTTGTTTTTATTTATTTATTTATTTTTCATGGAGATTTTTGGATATCAAGAGAGGCGGTGCTATGATTGGGATAGCTAAATTTGAGATATCCGAACACCCCTACATCTTCATACCTTCTCTTATTTCTTTTACTTGCTTCTTGAGAATTTATTTTGGAAAACCGATTCACGCCCCCTCTCGGTTCGCTATCCTGGTCTTTCACAAACCTCTTCTCGCCACCCGCAAGCTTCATCTTCTTGCAGTTTGTGATCCTCTTCTTCCCTAACAAGCTGTTGCTCTAGGGTCTCCTCGGAAAGACCAGTGACTTCCGTGGAACCAAAACCGCACACGGGAAGAACATCTCCTCCTTTTCTAAGTCATACTCAAAGTCAAGGAGGGAATGGAAATTTTCTGGAGCAAATTCTTCCAGACCCAATGAACGGTAATCATCGGGATCACCTATATCTGACACGGAAGCATCAGGATCCTCAGCACCCACGTTGGTCAAGGCAATGGGTCGTAGCTCATACTCGCCTTCAGATGTGGCAAGGCTTACAGTGGGCGAGTGAACTGCTCTTTCAGGTTATCGGTCGATGGACGTGATCGAAGCCTGAGAAGAGTTCTCATTGGCATAGGGCTCGAGGGCAGCATCGATCTCTTCCATAGGAACGGTGTCTTCATCCATTATATTGGCGTAGCTGGCGAGATCAAAGTTGTTCTCTGAGTCATATGCACAGTCGTAGGATCTATAGATACGACAAATTTTGGTGAAGAAGAAAATGTCCTATCTTTCTCCCCATGGTCGGCACTGGCTGTCGACGATCAGGACAATGTCCTAGGCCAAACTTACAAAAATTTGTGTTATTTAGAAGGGGGATTGTATCTATCAATCACCAAAGGACATCACCGTAGGCATGAGATCAGACACGCTGTGTTTATACAAGTTTAGGCCCTTGTAGTTTGAGTAATAGTCCTACTCCTATTAGATTTTCACTATCAAAATGATGGATTACAAAGTGCATATATTAGAGTTTAACAATCTCTATATTATCTCCTCTAACTTGATCTCCTATCTTCCCTATACAAGCTCTAAGCCCTTTTTATACTCATCAAAAGGTGTCGGTTGCTTCATCAGAGGGACGCTTGACGGTTGCAAGCGGTTGTTGTTCACCAGTTATGATGTGACGGTTATGGATAACTGCACATTCATCCTTCTAAACAGTTATCTTGTCAGTGAAGAAAGACTCATATTACTCTGGGAATAACAGAACGTATGGGTCAGAGAGCGGTTATGATCTATCAAACATGACAGCATAACCGCATAACCCTTAGACCATGGTCGGTGACGAGGATTGACACCCGGGTCACTTCTAATAAACTTTTGGTTCAAGACAGGTTTGAACCAGACATGTATCTGGCGATGCGAACTCAAGCTATTTCTGAGGGGCATCATCATGAGGTCGCAAGCTTTACGCGATCAGGTCGCGGGTTTCGTGCGATCAGGCTGACAGCCTTGTGCAGTCAGAAGTTCGTATGCTATACGCGGATTGGACTGGATATCTGGGATGTTGCGCGGTCAGCCCACATTCCGCGATCAGAACATTCTCGACCAAGGTACTTGGAGTTTGTTCGGTTATCTTTATACCAGGATATTCCAAGTATCCCGAAGATTCCTCCACGTTGAAGACCAACCGTCAGAGGTTAATATATGCGGTTATTCATGATTAAAACGTGTTAATAACCTCCGTGGAAGTTAATAGCGGTTCTTCAGGAACCGCATCCAACCGTTTGATGCAGTTTTCTTCATATGGCACCCTTTCGACCAATATAAAAAGGTGGCAAAGTGCATCAAACGGGGGATCCAAGACATTTGGAAGAACAAGACCCCTGAGATAAGTGAGATACAAGATATCTCGACCACTAAAACAGCCAAGTCTACAGCTTGGATTAGACAACACTTACAAGTCTCCTATAGTTTATTTTTGTACATTTACATAGGGAAAACTTTCGCCTGTGAAAGTTTCCCCACGCTAGTTTGTAAAGCTTTATCACATATAGTGAAATCCTAACAGGACGTAGGGCTTTTACTCCCACCATCGAGGGCCCGAACCTGTATAAATCTCTCTGTGTTCCTGTTCACCATTGTCCTGCATACCTTCCCGGAGGGTCATCTTGAAAGGTCTCACAATTACAAATTTCGCATAAGTTCGGCTGAGGACCCCGAGTCCGAATCGTCGACAGCTGGCGCCCACCGTGGGGCCTTTCTCAAGGCGTCCTAATTGAAATCCGGAGGTTCGCCGAAACATGGTTGGAGCATATGATTCCGAGAACGATTTCGATCTCGAGGATTATGCCCATATACCAATGCCTTCTCCAAGCGATCCTGTTCCGATGGAAGAGGTCGAAGGCCAGAATCTTCCACAGGTTGAATCATCTCTCCAAGTCATGTCAATCGACCAGGAGGTAACTGGCGCAAGGTCAGAACCCACAGAGGTTCTTAATGCGCTAGGTGATGAATCCGGCCCGTCATACGACCCCGCTGAGGGAAAATATGATGATGACCCGGAAATTAGCCCAGGAAGGTTCGACCCTGATAACCTTTACCGTCTCTTTGATTTCGAGTCCGACTCGGAACAAACCGAGATGTTTTCCCCATCGGCAACCTCTCTCCCTAGGCAGTTTGCTGTGCTGTCGGAAGAAACTCCCGACCAACAGGCTGCCAGGGAAGAACAAGATCGCAAACAGAAGGAGGATCAAGATCTCGAGCAACAGAACAACGAACTACGCAGAACTGCCCTAGAGGCTCTTCAAGATGCGCAGGCTCGTTACGATGCTGCCCCGAGTTCTTCTCGACGGTCGCGTGGTCGTAGACGTGACCAGACTCCTTCTTTACCACCGGAGCGTTTCCCAGTGGACGAAGAAACGATAACACCTGGTGCCCCTAGGAGAAGTACCCATGGTCGACTGCGATCTATCGCGGAAGTCATGCGCAATTTTCCTCCTACGGTCACGGATGCGCAGAAACCGGCCTTTTTCAGGATCCTGGCGGAAAGACTGGACGAGGTCGCATCCGAGGCGACCCCAACAGCCTCTTCCCGCTCGGTAACACATTCCCGTGAACAGGATGGTCCTCATTCTGGCTCTGGCCGGCGGAGTTACCCGCCGCCCGTACCGTCCCGACAGGACAAATACCGGCGAATGCAAGATTCTCGTAGTAGGGATCGAGTTCCTGTTCACTCTCGTTTGGGACCACGAATAACCTCGCCATTGCGTGAGGTTGCTCGAAACCCAACCGAGAGTCACAGAGCGGTTCACGGTCCTTACGTTGGTTGCAAAGCTTTTTCGCCTAGCCTACGAGCAGTCGTTTGGCCCGATAAGTTTCGACCAGGGGCCATTGAGAGGTTTGATGGGACTCAGAACCCATCCGAGTTCCTTCAGATCTATATTACTGCCATCCAAGCAGCGGGAGGCGATGACAAGGTCATGGCCAACTACCTGCCAACAGTCCTCGCAGGACCGGCTAGACCTGGTTGTTTAATCAGCCTGAGGGTTCCATCTACAATTGGGAAATGCTATGCGATGCCATCCTCAGCAATTTCCAAAATTGTTACCAAAAGCCGGGTAAGGAAGACGACCTGCATAGGTTGCGACAAATTTCAACCGAAACACTTCGGCAGTTTGTCAAAAGGTTTGTCGGGGTGAGGAATACCATCCCGAACATATCTGATGGCTCCGTAATCAGGGCATTTAAGCATGCCGTTCGATACCGGAGATTCACTGAAGACTTGCTTATCCACCCTCCTCGATCAGTGGCTGATCTGTTCAACATGGCTGATCGATATTCCGATGCAACCGAAGCGGTCGAATGGAACCGAATGGTCGATAAGGGGGACCTACCACCCCAACCCGGCTTCAAGGACGTCAGGAAAGAAGATTCAAGCAAAAAGCCGGAGTCTTCACCAGGTGGGAAGTCAAAGAAGTCGAAGAGGAACCGCTCTGGACAGTACCGCGAGGTCGCAGTCGCAGAGAAGCCACCTTCGACCAAAGGTAATAAGTCTTCATTTAAAAGTAAAACTGCCTCTGGTGGTCGGGATTCCGACCAGCCAGAAAAATCAACTAACCCGCAGGAGGGCAAGAAGTGGTGTCCACTCCACAACTCCGCAGGTCACGACCTCAAAAACTGCAGGAGTTGGTTGAAACAACTGGACGATTTCTACCAAGGAGTTGGGCCAATGCCAACCTTACCGCCTAAAGAGCAGGCGTGCGGGATTAGAGACGTCGACGGAGACGAAGAAATGGCTTACCAGGTACCTCAAAATCATGTTAATGTCATTTTCGGAGGTTCTTCCTCTTTCGTTTCCAGAAGACAGTTTAAAACCTTCTGCCGAGAGGTTAACCAAACGGAGACATCCCTTGGTGAACCTCAATACCCCCGTTGGTCGGATATGCCTTTGACGTTCGATCGCGCTGACTGTCCTGTGGGGCTAACCCGACCATTGAGGTTACCTCTGGTCATTACCCCAATCATCAGTAACGCGAGAGTCGAAAGGGTCCTGATTGACGGGGGAAGTTCCCTTGATCTTTTATTGGTCAAGGCACTCGACGAGATGCAAATTCCTCGTTCGAAGATCAATTCCATAATCCATCCGTTTTATGGGATAATCCCAGGCCCCTCCATGATGCCATTGGGACAAGTGGTCCTCCCGGTCACTCTGGGAGAACCAGATAACTTCCAAACAGAATTGGTTACTTTCGATGTAATCGATTGTGATTCAGCTTATAATGCAATCTTTGGCAGGCCAACTCTTGCTAAGTTCATGATGGCAACGCACTATGCTTATCAGTGCGGGAAACTGCCTGGCCCCAAAGGTGTCATTTCGGTCCGAGGTAGTCGCAACGTGGCACTCACGTGCGACCGGCTATCTTTGGAGATGGTCGATCAACTTCCCCTCCGAGACGCTCAGGTCGCCACCGTTGCCGCCGATGCGATCAAAGCTGCTCCTCGACTAGATGAAAAACTCAAACAAGTTCCTTTGTACCCAGATGACCCATCCAAGACAATTCGGGTTGGGTCAGCCCTGGATGACAAATAGGAACTCGACCTCGTTGCTTTCCTCCGGGCTAACGCAGACGTGTTTGCGTGGAAACCGTCCGACATGCCCGGTGTCCCAAGGGAAGTAATTGAGCACAGGTTAGCAATTCAACCTGGACAACGACCAATAAAGCAAAAACTCAGGCGTTTTGCCACTGACCGACAGGAAGCCATCCGAGAAGAGTTAGACAAACTCTTACAAGCCGGGTTTATCCGCGAAGTGGATCACCCGGACTGGCTCGCCAATCCGGTCATGGTCCGCAAGTCAAATGGCAAGTGGTGCATGTGTGTCGATTACACTAGCCTCAACGCTGCCTATCCGAAGGATGATTTTCCCCTTCCCCGCATCGACCAGCTGGTCGACTCCACTGCGGGTTGCGAACTGATGAGTTTTCTGGACGCCTACTCAGGATACCATCAAATTAGCATGGCAAAAGACGATGAAGAGAAAACTGCCTTCATCACCCTGTTCGGCACATACTGCTACGTCAGAATGCCGTTCGGTCTCAAGAACGCAGATTCCACGTACCAGCGCTTGATGCAAAAGACCTTTCTTTCCCAGATAGGGCGTAATCTCGAAGCTTATGTAGACGATTTGGTTGTAAAAAGTACCAAGAGATTGTCTCATTTGGACGATCTCG
Source organism: Pharus latifolius (assembly GCA_019359835.1). Lineage (NCBI taxonomy): Eukaryota > Viridiplantae > Streptophyta > Magnoliopsida > Poales > Poaceae > Pharus > Pharus latifolius. The sequence goes on along the minus strand of CM033319.1, from coordinate 48,240,810 downwards.
CTGAAACCTTCTGTAATTTGAATCGCTTTGGAATAAAATTAAACCCGGAGAAATGCTCTTTCGGGGTTTCTTCAGGAAAACTCCTTGGTTTCCTTGTGTGTTCCAGGGGTATTGAAGTTAATCCTGAGAAAATCAGGGCTATTGAACAAATGAGGTCGCCCTCGACCATGAAGGATGTTCAACGCCTGGCTAGTCGCATGGCGGCTTTAAGTCGCTTTATATCGCGATTAGGCGAAAGGGGATTACCTTTCTTCAAAGCCTTGCGGAAGCATCATAACTTTACATGGTCGGATGAGGCCGAAAAAGCATTCCAGGAGGTAAAAACATATCTATCCAGTCCGCCAGTATTGGTGTCTCCCGACAAAGGAGAACCGTTGCTTCTTTACCTGGCGGCCACACCACACGCGGTCAGCGCCGTTCTGATCGCGGATAGGGGAAGAATACATAGACCCGTCTACTATGTGAGCGAAGTACTTCATGGTCCTAAGGAGCGCTACCCTGAGGTCCAGAAGATACTTTACGCGCTACTGATGGCTTCCCGTAAGCTACGACATTACTTTCAAGCACACAAGATCACAGTACCCTCCTCTTTTCCTTTAGGGGATATTGTCTGAAATCCAGAGAAATCTGGTCGAATCGCCAAATGGGCGGTCGAACTCGGTACCTTCGAGATCCATTTCACCCCTCGCACAGCGGTTAAGTCTCAGGTTTTGGCCGACTTTGTGGTCGAATGGACCAACCCTGAGCCACCCGTGCAGTTGGCAGAGGAACTGGAGTGCCCCGATTATTGGACAATGTACTTTGACGGCTCCCGTAGTTTTCAACACTCGGGGGCTGGAGTGGTCTTAGTTACGCCCCAGGGCGAACAGTTTAAGTATGTCATTCAACTACACTTTGTTGCAACCAACAATACAGCAGAGTATGAAGGTCTTCTTGCAGGGCTCCGGGCAGCAAAATCCCTCGGAGTCCGTCGATTAGTGGTGAGGGGAGACTCACAACTGGTCGTAAACCAGGTAAACAAGGAGTACAGCACCTCCGATGAGACAATGGCTCATTACCTGGGGGAAGTGAGGAGATTGGAAAAACACTTCAGTCATTTCGAAGTCCAATACATCCCGCGAAAGGACAACATTCTCGCAGACCAATTATCCAAAATTGGGTCCTCACGCTCATCCGCTCCGGCAGGAGTGTTCATTGAACACTTGGACCATCCTTCGATCATGACTTCAGTCGAGGATGATCCGGTAATAGCCTTCGTTACCAACCTCGGTCAGGAACAAGATTGGGCTCATCCATTGAGGGTCTATCTTGAACATGGGACCCTACCCGAGGACGAAACCGAAAGTGATCGGTTAATTCGAAAAGCACGTCTGTACAAACTCATAGATGGGATTTTGTACAGAAAGGGTACTCAAGGAGTATTCATGCGTTGTATATCTCAGGAGGAAGGAAAGTCCCTCTTGAGAGAAATACATGACGGTGTATGCGGTGCGCACTCGTCATATCGTACACTGGTCGGAAAAGACTTTTCGACAAGGATTCTACTGGCCTTCGGCACTTGATGATGCCAAACATATGGTCAAGACGTGTCCCCAGTGTCAGTTCCACGCAAGGCAAGTTCATCAACCTGCCTATGCATTGCAAACCATTCCTCTCGCATGGCCATTCGCGGTCTGGGAGATGGATATCGTCGGTCCTATGCCACAAGCAGTCAATGGGTACAAGTTTCTGTTCGTAGCCATTGACACATTTACAAAGTGGATTGAGGCCGAACCGGTACGAAATATTACTGCATCAGCCGCACAAAAGTTCTTCCATAAGAACATTGTGGCACGATTTGGTGTTCCAAACCGTCTCATCACAGACAATGGTTCTCAGTTCGCCAGCGGTCTTTTCCTGGACTACTGCGATCAGGTTGGGACCAAGGTGTGCTTTGCTTCTGTGGCCCATCCACAAAGCAATGGTGCCGTAGAACGAGCCAATGGGCAAATACTGCAAGGCATTAAAAAGCGCGTTTTTGATCGCCTTAAGACCCGCTCGGGGGCTTGGGCAGATGAGCTCTATACCGTTCTATGGGCATTACGAACTACTTCTAGTCGCGCCACCAGTGAGACGCCCTTCCATTTGGTCTATGGGGCCGAGGCGGTATTGCCTATGGAAGTAAGTATTGGTTCTATTCGGACAGATCAGTTCAAACAGATTAATCAGTCCGAACAACGGGCGCAAGATCTCATCCTCTTAGAAGAACGGCGTGATCGCACCCTGGTTAAGTCCGCGGCATACTTGCAAGCTTTACGCAGGTATCACAGTAAAAAGGTGCGACCACGTGATCTCAACGTGGGCGACTTGGTTTTACGAAAAATTCAAGACCAGTCTAATCGCAACAAATTCTCCCCAAAATGGGAAGGTCCTTATACTGTTGTCTCAGTGCCGCGGACAGGATCGGCGCGGTTAGCTTTGGAGGATGGTCGGATTTTGTCCAATACTTGGAACATCGATCAACTTCGCAAGTTTTACGTGTAAGTATTCCAATCACTTTTTTCCTGTTCAATTAGCATCTTTTGCTAAAACAAAATAGGTTTTGCTTTCATACAATGAGTTTTTCTCTTTAAGCCCGTATCATATGCATTCGACCTGGGGGCTGACCACCAACGGTCAGATCATTACAACAATCTAATCGGATTCGCTGGTCGATCTCATGACCACTTACAGATAAGTCACTCCTAAATAAGCCGTTTCTCAACGCATACGGGGCTATCTGGTAAGTCCTTGGTCATCCGAGTGGCTACCAGTTCGCAATAAGATTAGACGTTATATTGATCCTGATCGCTGGTTTAAAACACACACCCCTGGTCGTTACGCTTATGTTTTCTCCTCTGCTTATAACACTAAGGCTTTAGTATTCATAAGCAGAGGCGGGGGCTAGGGGGGATGTGCTCATAGTATGGAATTCATATTATGAAAATGCAAAATATATATTTCCTGTCAAAAATGGTTTTTACATACATTGCATTATACACAATTGTCTAAATACAAAAATAAGGATCATTCGATCCCTAGCTCAGTCAGGAGCCTATCTACTAGGGGCTTGACTTCCTCTATGACTGCATCGAGCAGCTCTTCACTCTCGACCTCAACCGAACCCACCAGTGCACTCAGATCTGCATCTGGGCCGTGGTGAAGACGAACCCAGCTGAGTACGGCTACTGCGGCTGATCGAACCCTGGTTCTAATCACCTCTTCGCGTCGCCGTATATCTCCCGGGAGATACTCAAGCAGTGAATCCGCCTGGGCAGTGAGCAGCGATGTCCAGTCACTTATGCTGAGGTTGTCTTGCTTTGGTTCTACCACATCGGTCTTCAAAAGATCAGCCACGGCCTTCAGTTTTTCGAAGATCCGAAGGCTCAGCTCTTTGATCGCCCGATCAGTGTGGCGAATCGAGGATTCAAGAATCCCCTTGTCCCGACTAAGCTGCGTAATTCGACCTGCTTGCGCTGTACAGAGAGAAGAGATTATTTGCATATTATGGATTCAAGTCTTCTTGATCAGGAATTGGCTTACCAGCATTCTCTGATCGAAGTTTGTTGAGTTCAATTTCTTGTTTCTTAAACATTGAGACTGAACTGGCCACCTCTTTCTTCAAAAATGTAACCTCTCTGCAGCAAAATCAAGGCAGTCACAACCAAAATGCACCCATGCTAACCAAAGGGTAATGGTACTCACCTGCGCAAGCTGTCGCGTTCTTTTTGAATGGCTTCTGTACTGGCCATCACAACATGCGAATGGCTTATTAGCCAGGATAATCCCTGTGGTGCCAAAGAAAAAGATCAAAGGTGTCCTAAGTACAATTCAGGCACGAGAATGGAGGTTTTTTATACCTTCATAAACTTTTGTAAGACAGCATCATTCATTTCAGCGGGGATCCTCGCTTGAGCCCCTGATGCGCTTACTACAGGGACAGTTGGTGGGAGTGCCGGCTGGGCGCTACCCCCAGTAGTCATCGGTGGTGACTGGGTCCCTACATTTATTCTTTCCCCTGCGGTCTGGACGACTTCCTGGACCACAGGGGTGGAGCGTTCTTCGTTGGAAGCTCCTGTACCAGCTGCGGCTTCAACCCCTCCGGAGGCGGTTGAAGAGCTGGGCGCCGTCTTTCTTTGCCTGACAAGAAAGACAATTTGAGCAGTTTTTATTTAAGATTATTGCCAGTTTAAGGTTCTTACATTATTTGAAATCCCATTCGCTCCTGGGATTTCTGAGAAGGTTCCCCTTGGGAAGAAGAACCATCATCGGTTCTTGCCTTTCTCATGGCAAACAAGGTAGCTCCCCCTCTGGATATGTTCATCTATGAGCATATTTCTAAGGAAAAGATAGAGACAAAAAGCAAGGTCTTTTACCTGGGCTACCGTACTGGCTGGTGGGGCTACATCCGAAGGCCTTGGCAACTCCTGGGTCGCTGGAGCCACCACAACCTGCCTTTGCTCAACTACCTCCTCCTCTGTCTGCAGAGGAGGAGGATTTCCCCCCTAGGACTCGCAGTAGTCACAGGGAGAAGCTCTTCTCCCTGTATGAGTATTGATTTGTCAAACATACAGAAGGAATCATAAAAAGAATGACAGAAAGGAATCCTTACCGTGGTCGTCCTTTCGACCAGAGGAACAGAGACGACCAGTCCTAAAGTCTCGGGGGCTTCAGGAATTAGGGGGTCACCCGCGACCACAAGATTTTCGGTGGTCGCAGGATCTGCCACGACCACCTCTTCGGTAGTAGTGGTCTCTGCGGGGCAGCTTGGGGCATCGCCGGATGGGAGATCCGCGATCTTCCTCCTCCGAAGGATCAGAGGAACATCATCCTCTTCCTCCTCGCTCCCCTCTCCCTGTACGACGAAGAAGTGATCCCAACCTGTGCTTGGTAAAACAGAAGGGATGCGATATCTTACCGCCGTCTTTCTTGCGGTAGGAGGAACGCTCCGTGAAGACCCTTCCCCAGGATTTGGCTTGGCCTTCTTGGAGGCAGGACTCTTTGTCCTGGGTCTTTGGGAGACCTTCTTCACGTTTTTTACCGTTGGCTTCCCATGAGAACCTACGTTCTCACTCGGGAAAGTCGTCTCAGCAAACCTTCCTAGGAGCTGATTCACATTTTCGATGAAAATGTTTAACGCAGGACATGCATAAGATCTAAAAAATGGAGGCCAGATAGAGAATGTACCTTTCGGCGCTCCTGTTTAAGGTCGTCGCCGGCGTGAATCAGACTCTGTGGACGAGGTGATCCCTTAGGGCCCTCTACATCGGCGTTGTAGGCCCTAAGGAGGGAGTTGGTCCGCCTTTCAATTTCGGATGAAGGCAGGACTGTTCCCAAACTCAAGTCAGAATTTACACAATTCAAAAATGGGAAAGCTCAGCGCCAAAGAAATAAATACCTTGACTGTAGTCCAGGGTGCTATCAGCCATGGACCTAATCTCCCACGCCGGATGAGCCCTTTCACGCAGAGGACTCACCCGATTCTTCACGAAGTCTCGAATGATGTCTCGAGCCGTCAATCCTTGATTGACCAAGTGAAGAATCACCTCGGCATGCTTCGAAAGCTCCGAGTTCATCGCCGGAGGAACATCTAACTCGCTCGACTTCTCCGGTCGCGAGTTTTCAAACCATAGACTGCTTTCAGATGGTGGAGAGCAGTAAAACCACCTTTGGTGCCACCCGTGCACAGAATCTCGCAGGGGTGGGGAGGGATACTCCTTTTTGTCCCTCAGCCGGAAGTAGATGCATCCGGCAGCGTTGGTGCTCTTCAACCACGCTGAAAAGTAGAATCGCCGGAAAAGATCCACGCTGGGATATATTCCGACGAAGGCTTCACAAAGATACTGGAATACCGCAAGGATCAGCATCGCGTTGGGGTGGAGGTTGATCAGTTCCCACCCATAGTGCTCAAGGACATCCTTGAGGAACCGACTCTCGGGGAATCGGAACCCGCAGCGCAGGTACTCCTCAAAAACCACCAACTCGCCCTCTTGGACAGTTGGAGTTTCTTGGTCCTTCTCCGCGGGCCGCCAGTTAATGAGCAGCCGCGGAGAAAGGATCTCCTCCTTCTCTAACGCCATTAGGCTCTCCTCGGAATGGTGGATGGATCTGCTCCAGGACGCCATCTTGGGTGAAGAATCAAAGGGAAAGCTGGCGATTTTGGGAAGATGAAGGCTGAAGAAAATGAGGGTTTTGTGCGGCGGGAATAATGAGGGTTTTGGCTGTGTGGCTTCTTTGAGAAGACATCTGCTCTTTTTATAGACCCAAGGCGACGCATTAATGAGTAAGAGGCTCATTTCAAACGTTCCATTGAATGCTTTATTCATTTCCCATAATGGATACTGTCTCTGATGGACCCGATAAAGTACTCATGCGTCGGATCTGAAACAAAAAGACTTCTTTGTTTTGGAAACTGAAAGTGCAAAAGGACTGAAAAATTTTCAGTACTTTTCAAAAGACGTTTTTCCTTTTTATACTTTGAACATTTTTTACGAAAAAATCATGCAACTCAATTTTTGACGTACTGCAATGTTTCTAATTGGGTTATGGTTTTTATCGAAATCGTGTTTTAGACTAAAACTTCGATTCTAATCGGAGTAACAGTCTGACCGAGTTCCGACTCTGGTCGCAATTTAGTTCTGACCGCGGCTCTGAAACTGATCGCGGAATCAGGGCAGGTCGCGGTGCCTTTTTCTTAAACGCGATTCTGATCGCAGAACTAAAGTTTCCTGTGTATGAATGGTCGCGAACATAAAGTTTATGGCTATATTTTCGCACAGAAGATGTGAAGAATATTCATGAGAAATAAGAATTTTTATTTCTTACATTCTTTACATACAAAAGGGATACAGTCGATAAAAACATCGACTTGCTCCGAAAGAAGTTTACAAAGTTCCCCAAGGGACATGTTGTTGTCAGTAGAATTTACACTGGCAACCCCCAGGGAACTAGCAACTACCCTAAGTCTATCTACATCGTCCCTAACAACAGACGCGCTATTGTCCCTAATCAAGTCAGAGAGTTTTCGCTGTTGCTGAGCGAAGTCCCTCTCTCGACGGAAATGGTGCGCCTCTTCTCGGGATCGATCAAGACATTCTGCTAGAGGCAGAATCTTCGAGGCCATCTCCTCGGTCTTCTTCTCCAAGGCATTCTTCTCTTCCAGAAGAGTCTGTCCTGAAGGAAGAGATGGAGTAGCAGAAGGCTGATCGCTGGAGCCTCCTACCTCCTGCATTTTGCAAAAGTTAGTCATACTAACTACAATTATCAGCAAAAGGGGAGAAGAATTGTTACTTGTCCCGGTGCATAACCCGTTAATACACCCATCTTGGAGGAAGATCATCATATGGTGGAAGAGCAACCTTCCCATCAGAAGATTGCTTCGCCAACCCAATATGGTAATCATCTGATCGAGGGATAGTCACCGCTTGCCGACCAGGATGTTGATCACCCAAAAGAATGGGAGAATTGGATGTGATGGGATATTTCTCTAAGGATAAAGGCCTAACTTGCCGAGAGGCATGAACAGGGAGAGTCAAAGGAACTGAAGGAAGAAAGAAACTTGCTACATTCTTCACCTTTATTCCACTGGAAGATCCTTCGTCGACCTTGGGTTTCTTCCTTAAGGGAGACAGGACTTCAATCGTTTGAGGCCTTTGTTCGACAATTTCCCCTTCATCACTCTCAATCTCGATGATATCGTGATCTGCCATTGGGAGGAGTATGTGAAAAGGAAGGAGGCAGGATAACAAGAAAAGGACTTAGGCGTGGAGGGAAATTGTGGAGTTTTACAAATCCAAGAGCCTGGTATTTATAGCCGCCTGGGTGACGGTTTGCATTCCAGGCGCCTCGGGTTTCGTCAAAGCATTTACAATTTTACCTCGAGATAAAAACAATTCTACGGCGCTATCATTGCCCGTCACGTAATGTCAGAACCCGTCTTGGGAAACCAACCGTTTTCACTTAGTGCGCCACTAAGTGGAAAAATTGAAGAATCGGGTTAAAAATCCAATGCGTGGTTTTAAAATTCGAAATAAACACGTCTCTTCGTTTTCTTCGAATTTGGGGGCTAGCTGACGAGGATTGACACCCGGGTCATTTCTAATAAACTTTTGGTTCAAGACAGGTTCGAACCAGACATGTATCTGGCGATGCGAACTCAAGCTATTTCTGAGGGGCATCATCATGAGGTCGCAAGCTTTACGCGATCAGGTCGCGGGTTTCGTGCGATCAGGCTGACAGCCTTGTGCGGTCAGAAGTTCGTATGCTATACGCGGATTGGACTGGATATCTGGGATGTTGCGCAGTCAGCCCACATTCCGCGATCAGAACATTCTCGACCAAGGTACTTGGAGTTTGTTCGGTTATCTTTATACCAGGATATTCCAAGTATCCCGAAGATTCCTCCACGTTGAAGACCAACCGTCAGAGGTTAATATATGCGGTTATTCATGATTAAAATGTGTTAATAACCTCCGTGGAAGTTAATAGCGGTTCTTCAGGAACCGCATCCAACCGTTTGATGCAGTTTTCTTCATATGGCACCCTTTCGACCAATATAAAAAGGTGGCAAAGTGCATCAAACGGGGGATCCAAGACATTTGGAAGAACAAGACCCCTGAGATAAGTGAGATACAAGATATCTCGACCACTAAAACAGCCAAGTCTACGGCTTGGATTAGACAACACTTACAAGTCTCCTATAGTTTATTTTTGTACATTTACATAGGGAAAACTTTCGCCTGTGAAAGTTTCCCCCCCGCTAGTTTGTAAAGCTTTATCACATATAGTGAAATCCTAACAGGACGTAGGGCTTTTACTCCCACCATCGAGGGCCCGAACCTGTATAAATCTCTCTGTGTTCCTGTTCACCATTGTTCTGCATACCTTCCCGGAGGGTCATCTTGAAAGGTTTCACAATTACAAATTTCGCATAAGTTTGGCTGAGGACCCCGAGTCCGAATCATCGACAGTCGGTAATATAAGTCTCAACCAAACCTTCCTTTCTTGATTTGAAGGCACTTCCAGGCTTAATATTTGTCTTAATTCACTAATCATGGTAAGGATAAAGAAACCACTATCGATCTCCTCGTAAAGAAGTTTAAAGATAACTCTATTATGGTTTGGTCACGTACTGGCTGCGACCACATATTGGGCATTACCATATCTCCGCGACCAGAGTGACCGCGGGTAGTGTAATACGTTCGACTACGGACTCTGTGACCATAGATATTGTGATCACAGAGGTCGTAGCCACAAACATTGAAACCACGGATACTGCGCTAGCGTAATAGTCATCCATGATGGGCCTTCGTGTCTGACCTACAAGATGGGCCAGATTATGTCCAGAAGATCTTGGACTATCACATAATCTCTCTCTGTGGTCGCGAGCGACCACGGAAAGGCACAAGAAGATAACTTGGGTAATAATCCTCGTCACTGATACATTAAATGGATACATAAAATAGATACATTAAACGGTCCCCATAGCTGCGGACGTACTAGTTGCTTGAGGACACATGTTTCTGTTGTGACCAAACTATTTGCACATGGTGCATCTACGAAGTTCGTCTTCGTGCTCCCCCGCATTCATTTCATTTTGTATCTGCCACATTCGACAACAACTGGCATGTTTCACTTGTAGCTCCTTGTCTAGGATCCATCTCAACGTATGTTCTGGCAAGATATCTCTGTAGTTGACTCGTACCGTGAAGCCATGGAAATGATATCTCAGGTTTTCTCTAGATACTCCAGATTGTAATATTTGGATATATACTGCATAGGAGTAATGCCTAGTATAGCACAAGCAGCAATCACATGGCTACAAATAATGTGAAGGCTTGTTTCATGTGCATTCCATAACCCCTTATAGGATTGTACACTCGTGGACTCGGCCGGCTCTCAATGTGTCATTCATGAATTTGTGTCGAAGCCGAACCTCGTAATTTCCATTCAAACAGCTTAGCATAGACACTTCATATGACATTGCTTTTCTGGTCCTAAATTCAAGATGGTCATGAATTGGTTTAGGCCAGGTGCACAAGTGGATTGTCAAAATGATTTTTAGTTGCTATACTCCTGATGTCATAGTACACTATAGTACGATAGAATGCCATCTCTAGTATAATTGTTAGCGGTAAGGACCATACACCTTTCAGTACGAAATTAGATATCTCTACAAGATTTGTTGTCATGGGTCCATACGTGCCCCATTCGTATCATGAAGCAATGATCATTTCTTCTTAGGTTTCGGCTAGATCCACTAACTAAAACTCATAAATCTTCTACTACTTCCTTCGTTGTTGCCGCCTTGTGTCGATTCACCAACCTCCTGATTCTGCTTCAACATACTCTCATCCAGAAACTTCCAAATTCTTGCGAATTTCGACTCTTGATTCTGCTTGACAAGTTTTTTGAATGTCTACATCAAACACTTGCTCTTAAAACAATTATGAAAATTTACACCAAGATGACGAGAGCACCAAAAACTCTGCTAATCCTCCCAGGCTAGTGATGGGTCCGTGGTAGCTTGCATGTACTCAATGGCACTTAGCATTCCCTTCTTTCGATCGTGAATTAAGCATACGTACTCACAATCGTTCACCACCTTATTCTTTAATTTACCTACAAACCACACCCAACTACTATAGTTCTCCCCCTCAACAACTACAAATGCTATGGGTAGAAACTAGTAATTGGCATCGGTTGCCATGACAGTCATTAGAGTGCCCTCATACTTTCCCGTCAAGAATGTGACATCGATGTAAAACACAAGTCTCATATACCTAAATGAGACAATGCACTGCTGGAACTCCCATAAAAATCGCCTCATCACCATGCAGTTAGGTATGACAACACCATCTAAGCTGACAGCCGGGGTATCTACAATTTCAAAACTGAACCCAATGACTTGTCATCTTTCATCTTTTTGAAAATCCAACAATTTTCTTCTAGCAATAGATCTTCATCCTAACACTACATGTGACATGATTAAGTTGTAATAACTCTATCACCCACATCTCTAAGTTCTTGAAAGACATTGACAATGGTTCTAACATTTAACCATACACATGGGTGCAAGCACTAAGATCGTCACCATATAGTGCATTACAAACTAGACCATCTTTGTAATACACACAAACCATACCGAATTACGCCATAACCTAGTTCATGAAATTTATGAGTTAGCCACAGACTTGAAAAAAATTTAACATATCTCAAAATGTCTGCATGGTGAAACTATGGATGAAATACAAGGGTATATGGAGAAACTTTCTCCAAATTTCACATATCTTCAAATAGGTCAAAATCCTCAAATTCTAGGATTCTATGGACCAAAAAAGTTGATGTGAAACTAGATTGATGTGAAACTCACAGAAAATTTACTATAGACGAAACTAGGTTGATGCAAAACCTACAAAAAATTTACTCAAAAACTATTTCATTTACCTATATTCACTAAATCTTAGGGCGTTTCTAACTATCCTAAACCCTAGCATGAAGCGGAAATGTGAAGTCCTACCTGTGTGCTAAATCCTAAGATAGGGTTAAGTGAAAATTTAAATTTCTACCTGTCATAAATCCTATGTTGAAGCGAAAATTTAAATTTCTACCTATCCTTAACCCTTGACTGAAGTAAAAATCTAAATTTCTATTTGTCATAAACTCTAGAGTGATGCGTAAATTTAAAATTTTCTATTATCTCAGAGTTCATGAATTTTTACCCAAAAATATAACAAATCGATGACACAATAGGCTTTCTCCTTCCCTCTCCTATCTTCTCTTCCTCATCCCTCTGCCCTTCCGCTCTATTAGGCTTTGAAATGGAGTGAAAATGACTCCAACAGTCATTTTCACGGCTTAAATAGGGTTTCAGTCGCTGTCCGGACAAGAGACTGAAAGGGGTGAGTTTCAGTCACTGAGCAGGTCAACGACTAAAAACTGATGTGGCATAGGGCATGACCAACGCAACACGCGTGAGGTGCCACACGTTCATTTACGAACCGGGTCAACAACTAAAATTCAGTCGCTAGCTGGTCCAAGGATTAAAGGTCATTTATACAATTTTTTTCAGAAGACTAACTATAAAATTTAATTTTTTTAATGAATTATTTATAAAAAAAAAATCGGATCCGGAAGCCTTCCTACCATACCATAAGATTTGTATATGCGATGACAGCACATTCATGTGCCCGTTATTGGTCTTCAGAGATCGAGCAAAACTTGTATCATCACTTCAAGGTTTCGACGTCGCCGCATGGTGAGTAGACGGTCTTAGAAGGATAATATAGACCAAACTAATAATAATTATATGTATTTTAACATATTTGTCCCCAATTTATAACCATCTCTTTGAGGTTGGTGTGACATGGATTGTGGAAGTACACTTATAACCATCAATATTTAACAAGTGTATTTCAAAAAAAAAATGTTACCTAGAAATATACAATATAAAATAGTAAGTGTTTAAACACTCACATATACATACAGACGATTATAGTGTGTGTCCACATAGAAGAAAATCATAGATTTGATATAAGACAACTTTCTAAAAAAAATTCTTTGCTAAAACAACAAATATTTTGAACCAGAGACGCCACTAAGTTTTCTTGAAATCTATTATATAATAAATTCTGATGATATTAAAAATAACATATTAATTCTAGACTCACATAAAATATTTAAGATTATCACATTAATCCTACAAAAAAATTGTTAAAAATTCCCACATTAATTGGTAAAAAATATCTATTCCATTGATTATAATTATAATGATATAGATTTATCATCTGAAAAATCATATCAAAAAATAGTTCTAGCAAAATAAAAAATTATATATAAAACTAACTTTATTTTTATTATAATATTAAAAAAAATGATCTCTATACATGTCATAACACGATTTGTACCCTCCTATAAAGGACTCCTATCCATCTTTGAAAAGGATATGTCTCCAGATGTGCCACAAGTCTCAACAATCAGAATCTCGAGAGATTACATTGAAATTACTGTGATACGGTAAGGAGGGGTCCTATGCATGTATCTGAGGGTCGTCAACCAAAGAAGAGAAAACAAAATCAACAGCCGCAGAGAGCAACATATTTCAAATCATCCATGATTCTTCATTTCTAATATGGTCGAAGATAGTTGCATACATCCTCTCCGAATATCCCCGAAGCACTTAGCTTAGGCTAGTCTTCTTACATAGGTTTACCATATAACCGCTCAAAAGTACTCCTGAGTGCTTTCGACTGTCTTATACATCTAATTTTACTGATATAGTACAAATCAAACTGAAATTCTCTTTAGTGACTTCCCTAAGATGGTCTAAAGAAGGATATCAATAAGAGTTAGGAGTAGATTTTCACCATTGAACATATATAAATCTCATTGTCTATCTCTTAGTCCATATTTTGTCATGCCCAGTATTTACTACAAATCTTCATTGTGTATGTCATAGTGCTAGATTCTATCTCTGTTCTCGGTATACGATAAAATATAAAAAATTCTAAATCATATAAAGGCTGACTACATGATTACATGAGATTTTGACTAATTAAACAAAGACATCAAAGAATTAAAATCATCAAACAACGTAACAATATAGATTTATCATCACCTCCATAACAGCAAGCAACATGTAGCACAAATGCATCAATTAACGGGTAAACCAAATCCTTTCGACAACTTGATCCAAAATAGGAACATTGCTAATGTGTACCGCACAAATTACAAGTTTACAACTCAGTGCACCAGCCAATTGACCTGTGAAACCTAGAGCAATACCGAAAATACCATGGAAAATGTTTAAAGCCTGATTGAAATACATGAATTTTAGAGAAAATTTTCTATTAACTCTCACCAGAGGTTTATTTTTCTGTAAAATTATTGCGTTCAAAACAAACCTTAAATAGGAACTTTACCAGCAAGACAAATGTACCCACATTCTATCGTACACAGCAGAAATCATATCTTAGACCTATATATACAAAGTTGCCAGTCAGATCTTGATCTTTGCTTCACGAAATTCACATAAAATTTTGCACATATTATGAACTGTAGAATCCCAGCATTATATACTTTATAGTAAATGATACCTTCCCTGCAAAACTATCCATTCTTAGCTTCCAAATGCACTGTTTCGCCGCTCAAACCACATAGAGTCGAACAACTTGGTTGATCTTGCCACGACATATCGGGCATCCCCATTTCTTGGCCTCTATATCCTTCAAGCATGACATACAACCAGCCATGTGACCACATGGAATGCAGGCGCCTTCCACCGGGGCATCCAAACAGATAACACAAGTGCCAGAGGAGGTGTTACTACTGCTGCCAGCTTTAGCTTCATTCTCTCCAGGATTTGAGGAGTGTACCGCTGTACCATCTTCTGTAGGTGGCATGCTTACGTTGACTGGCGTGGAATCTATTGATGGATACTGAATAGGGCCGTTGTAGAAGGTTCCCTCAATAAGTGGTGGCGCAGAAGGGGTTGCAGCAGCGGGAGGTGCCTCCTGCGGCATCACAACTGGCGGGATGTTTTGGCTTTTGTTGGGTTCGGATGAACTTTGGTTAGGACTTGTTCCAGGCACAACCCATACATTGTATTTGCTGCTGCTTGGAGCATCGACATGTGATTTGCCACTCTTCTTTGAAGGTGCAGTGGCATCTGCCGGACAACCCCATCCATTGAAATCCGCATTGCTTGAAGGACTTGCCCATCCATTTGTGTTTGAAGTTAGTGCAGTCGACTGAACATTGTGCACTCCCTCTGCTATAGCTGATTGGATGGAGGCACTGATAGCCATCGCTAACTCAACATCCTCCTGGTTAAGTTTAGATAGCTCTGAAGGTGCCAAAGATGAATTTGATGATAGTGGATTTGGCGTCTGCGCACCCGCTGATGGTACTGGAACCATGTCGGGCACCTAAAAAGAAGCAGATGTTCAGGAAAATATTAGAGCATTTGTTTTCCAAACTAAAGTGAGAAAGTCTGCAGGCATGACGCATCAAAGTACAAATCTAGACCTCATTGACTTCATATCATTATTATGATTGCTATGTACTGATCTACATAAAAGTATATATTATTCAAGGTGTAAAAGGCCTTGTTACAAAATTCAATGAAATAGGATAATGAAAGCTACACAATTTTTTTAGGAAAGAAAAGCCACTCAATTCATATGCTCAATTATAATATATACTACAATGAATTGTTGATAAATAAGAATTTCAGGAAGTTCAGTTGATGTCACCTGTTGTATTCCACGGGATGCATTATAAAACCGTTGAAGTTGTTGTTTGTCACCTTCATACATTGATTGAAGCCTGTATCGAGTTTCTGTGCAGAACAATTCAACACAAGCAAATATTTAGAAAGCAATGGCCATGTAGTTCCAATCCTCAGTTTAATATGCAATCTATTTTTTCAGTACCAGTTTAACACACAGACCAAAGTATTTCCATCATAAAAAATAACATCTGGATGATATCACACAATAAGATGTAATGGAAGTAATATGACTAAAATTTGTGGACGAGGTACCTTGATCACAATCCACAATGGAACCTTTTCACAAAAGCGGATGAGCATGTATGTACAAAACACAACAATGAACAGTACATCATAAAGCAAAAAAAAAAACAAAAAAGTAAATGGAAGAACTACTTCAGGCACAAACAAGCTTTATAAAGCAAACAAATCTGTATGGGAGCTTTCATGTGTTGAAGGTTCTGCCAACAAACTAGTGAACAGTTACCAACGTTAAGTAAACCTTACAAACTAATGAAAAATCTGGATTAGTGAGTTTTTTTTTTCAGACATAACAAGGATCCCAAATTTTATCTGTTTTTCTTATTTTTATTTTTCTCCTGCTAAACCCTAGACAAACTGTATGCCACAACTAGAATGCTATCCTATTACATTAACTTTGATTTTTTTTTCTGCTTATCCATCAGTTACTCCTTTTGTTCTTTCTTTCTGCCTGAATTTCTGTAAGCAATGATGGTTGAAATTCGATTGAATTTATGCGCAATTTTCCACCAATGGCAATGATGCTGCCTACATCTCTGTTGCATGGGTGTAATCCAATAATGTTGATATCTGTTCTCCCAAAGGGCAACAAATATACACAATCATGAGTTCATGACAATGCCTGTATGTCGGCACAGGTCTCTAACTAGACCAATAAGCTAGTTACATATAAACCAGGAAAAGAACACAGGAAATGGAAGAATGAAGACTGGAGTTAACAATATGGAACTTCTGAAACAAAAGAACTGCCTTTTCTTTCCCTTTTTAGTAAATTATATCTGGTAACTGTGATGAGCATAATGTAAGAACACACTAAAGTGGAAAGAAATTTTAATATTGGAGGATAGAGTAACAAGATTGATAGATGCATGAGCATGAGAATTAGCACTTGGCACATGTAAAACTTAAAAACCTGAAAAGCAAAGCATGGTGCATACTTGTTCCTTTGTCAAAAATAGTTATGGAAGGATCAGCCTGGTTAAACTTTGGTTCCTCAATTTGAGATTTCCAAAGTGGAATTACTGTGCGGGGTTTAGAAGCCTGCTTGTTCAAAAACAGAAAAAATTACAAATAAGTCAACCATTGTACTAGCATATAGCCCTGAATAGGAAATGCATAAACAATAAACAATGCAGCACAAAAAAAAGAAAGCAACTGTGGTGTTTACTACTGTAGTAAGCAAAACACAACTCAAAACATTTGTGTAATGTCCTCAACTCTTCAGAAATTCCATCTACATGTTTCTATTGCGATAAGAGAAGCTAGTTATGCTGATGGCATGTATTTCAATTGCGCTAAATGATTACCATGAGTATTTGGCAGCAACTATGCTGAAATTTCAATAACAAGAACCACATACCAATAACATTAAATTAATACATGCGAAAAAAATATCTTGCAGCAAAGGCAAAAAAGACAGTAATCCTATTAATAATTATTTCATGTAAATAACATCAATTCCAAAACATAGCAGGACCGGAGTTTGTCAAATGGCAAGGTAAGCACACCGTTTTTTTGCCTGCCATATAAAATATCAAGTATGTGCAATATGTTAATAAATCTACAGTTACACACATTAAAGCAAAGCAAAACAACATGAACCAAACTTTTACTTTCTCTCAGTACCTGCAATTCAGGATATATAGCCAACTCAAACTTGAGAGGCCTTGTTGGGTTCCGTGCATCGCAGGGTAAAACCACCACCCAACTGGGGAAAGATTCATGTAGCAGTGATTAAACTTCACAAAATATATGATTCTTGTCTAGATGTGCACTGTAATACACACCTAGATCTTCCAATAGAAACTACATAAAGTAATGGAAAGAATGTTAAAGAAAATAATACATCTTTCTTGTCATCAACTGTGGAGCAAACGCTTCCAGAAAACCAGGACCATAGTTCTCCCTCATCCATCCGCAAAAGAGAGAAATTCGACCCTGATAATTAAACAGTTAACAAACAATAAACAGCGGAAAATAAATAAATCAGCATAATTGAAATAATGCAAAAAAATAATAATAATCAAAAAAGAAAAATACCTCTATGGTCCGTACAACATTCACATGGCCCTTTTCTCTAGCCAAATCAAGTGCACTATGACAGTCATCATTCATTATAAAGGGATTTGCTGCAAACATATTATACAAAAAAAAAAAAAGGTTTTAGCAACATAGTACTATGACAATACATAACTTTTGGAAGCAAGTGCTGTATAATCCGTTACATACCTCCATGTGAGAGAAGCAAAAGGACAGTCTGCTCAAGAGCCTTCTTGGCAGCATGGTGTAATGCCGTCCCATTATGTGCTCCTGCCAATGAAAAAACAAACAAGGAAGAATTACAAATATAATGACAAAAGTACAAACCTCTTGAGTTAAACATATATGTAAGAACGTGTTTTACACCAAAAACTGCTCACAATAAGGGCCATCCATCAATTTGTAAGTTACATGAAAGGATAACATCAGAAGATGTCATCTTCAAGTTGGATTGGCATGACTTGCATCAATACGTGAATTCACATATTAAAGTGTGATTCTCCAGATTTCACTTTGCATAACACCTAACACTAAAGGTTATACTGACCCTAAACTAAATCATTTCTTAACTGTCCATCATGGTACCATCTAACTTGGTTTTGTACTTTCATGTCAAAATGTAAGCATGCTTCTACACCTCCATTGCTATACAAATAGATTCACTCTTGCTTCGAGCAGATAACTGAGTCAATTTCAGCTCATTTCTACAACTAAGCTCAACTGAATCCTACCAACTGAATTTGGACTAATTCCCTTCAATTCCTTCAAGAACAGTATGTTAATCTAAAGTCAACTAACGAAATGTAAGAAGTAATCAGATCAAATGCTCCTACCAGGCCGGTACGCGTTCACATTTGCACCCAATTCAATCAGCACCTTGACCACATTCAGAAGATCAGACCGCATGCTTGCAACAATTAGAGGTGTCTTCCCTTCCTTGTCAATCCACTATAAGCAAAATTTATCCCAACAAGACAAAATTACCCAATTACTTCCCCTGATAAAAACAAATTATAATGTAGAGGCTAATTTGCAAGAACAGAAATCCTTTTCCTTGCCTCAAGGCCTGCACCCTGCGCCCGGAGTGACCGAATCCCATCGACGTTGCCATAATTCACCTGCTGATACAGCAGCTCCTCCTTCGATGGCTGCAGCCCCATTCCACCAACTCGAGAGAAAACTTTTACCCAAAAATTGGAGAGGGTAACAAATTGCTCAAACAAATCGCCTCGAAATTGCACTTTGGAACTAACAGAGCGTTTCTGCAAGAAATTGCTCCAAGATTCGGCAGAAACCAAAAAAAAAGTTCCAAGAAACTGCTCCAGGAGTGTCAAAATCGGATCTTTGAAGAAAAAATCAAGAAAATGATTAAAAAAAACTCAAGAAGCTTGGTGGATTGCCACCGAGGAAGGGCAAAGAGATCTAGGAGTTGATGTGGGGAAGCAGTTGGGGAAATTTGTGGGGATTTTAATGCGTGGTGGTTCGGGAAATGGGTGGGAAATTAAGGAGGAGACTAAGAAATCCTCTCCCCCTTTTTCTTCGCGGCTAAGGGATTGGGAGACGCGGGGATGTTACTGAAATTTTTTACTTTAGAAGGGAGAAATTTGGAGGAAGACGAGGAAAATATAAATATACCTATTTTATTTTGTTTAAAAGTCAAATAGCATGCCACCGTGAGATATATTTTGAGATTCGTGCACTCAATAATTACAATAAATTTATTTATCATATTACTATAGATTTGATAGGTGGCGAATTGATGTTAGAAGATAACAAGAACAACACTAAAAGATATGCAACATAAACTAAAGTGTAGAGATAGGATGACATAAATTATAAATTAGTCTTGTCATGTTAACAGATAATCAGAGAGTGTGTGAGGTGAAATATCGAAATTTAAGAGTAAATCAATGATTATGAGAAACACTAGTTGAAGAGGGAATTGGAAATGACGTAATAAGGACACGGTTTAAAAAAATTAGATTTGAGCTGATTTTGAAACCTATCAATTTTTCAAAAACCAAAAAGGAAGTCGTGAATCAGCTTAGAACTATTTGAATTAGTGCAAATCGATTATATATTAAAACAAATTGAACTAACTTAGTGTAAATCGATTATAAAACAATATTAAAACCAATCTGAATTTGATATCCTAACCCAAATTTGGCCGGTTTCCGCTGACAACCGATCATACCCACCAATATTCTAAACCCTGGCATGGAAAGCTCAGCGGACAAGGGCAAGTTTGTTATTTAAAAAGGGTTGTTTGCTTTTAGTTTTCTAAAAACCAGGTACTTGCTCCCTACTTGTGCTCTAGAAATACTAGCTGGCTATTTTTCGAAACAACTACATCTTACTATTGACCTTTAGAGTAAATTGCACCTATTAAGACCAGAATTTTGTTGTAATAATACATTATAAAAACAGTAATTACATTGCACTAAAAAACGGGGTAAGCACTACACATCATCTAATATATAAATTTATCATGTATATGTGTCCTACAAAAAGACGAAACTAAAATGGGACATTGGGGCTGGGCCAACCGATAGACTCTGACATCTCGTTTAGTTCCATGTTATGAGGTGAGTTAGGAATTTAACATATCAAACGCTTGTCTTTTAGACAAAGTTAGTTTAACCTAGTTAAAGCATTTTAATCCTCCAACCCTAAGAATAGCATCCAACGAAAATGTGGAATAAACTAACTATAGTATGCTAATACAAAAGTGAAATAAATTAACCCAATTAACTTTATTTATCTCTTTCCTATATATCCATTGTTTGACCAATTTTTGTACCAAAAAGATTAAATAATAAATAAAATAACAGAAGTAGGTCTTTGAGCTAGGTAGACCCCATGCGTCGTGAAAGAGAGCACACCGAGAATGTGTTAAAATTTCATTAACCATCTGGATAAACGATGGTTCTTATGGATAAATGATGTCCCTCAATTAGCTCCACCTGTCAGAGAGAAAGGCTAAAAAACTCATGAGTAACAAAAAGATTTTTCTTAAAATAGGAGGTTGACCCTATATAAAGAAACATCTCATAGCCTTTCATGCACAAAGAGACAAACAGAGGCACAGAGGGAAGAACACAGACGAACAACACAGAGGGGAAGGCAAAAGCAAAGGCAGCAGTAAATCTTTAGAAAATATTTCTAAGTCTATACCCTATTTCCGTTCTGCGACATCGCGATGGCCTTCGTCCCCAATTGTGAGTCATAGAAATATCTATGGCATCTTCACCTCAGGAGTGCAATCCGTGCGCTGCCTCTATGCTTCATCAAGAAGACAGCAAGCATTTGATTGATCTCTAAAAAGATCCAAAAATGTGTTGCGTCCCTTCATAGTCTCAAGTGACATACGCCTGTTCACTCGGCCAATTGCTAGGCATGACCAAGAGTGTCACTTGCGTAAAGCCTTGATCTTGTGCCTCGCTTTCAAGAGAGCACGTTTAATTCAACAAAACACCATTTCTACTTGCCATGTGCATCATAAATCTTGTTATCTACATATTCGCATTTGTCCGCGATTGATGAGGCCAGACAATTAATCGACAAAAAAAACATGTTGCCGGATACAACTGATACGAAGGAAATAAGTCCGCCCACAACCAATGAAGCAAGACAATCGCTCTGCGCTGCATCAAACTATCTTCACCAACAAATTTGTTGCCGGATACTACTGATACAAAGGCAACAAGTCCATGTGTGACCAATGAGGCCGGATAATCGCTCTGCATTGCATCAGACCATCTCCATTGACCGAAAGCTTGTTGCCAGATACAACTGATACAAAGGCAACTAGTCCATCTGCGACCGATGAGGTTGGATAGGCGCATGACTAAGTACCGACGAGACTAGCCATGTGACCTTATCTCTGTTTGCGTGCCGACGAGGCCAGACAATTCCACAGCCTATTGCATTGCCTTGTATTACAACTCTCATCCATTACATGAAGAGCAGAAATGAAATTTGAAGAAGATAATCAAGAAGCGCAGTTTAATCGGAGGTTCTCTGTTAAGTCAAAAGGACTGAGTAGAGTTAATTAATTGAGAGCTTTACAAAGCCCCGGGAGCCAGAAATCCACATAATCCCCTATTGTCAGATTCCACCATGATGCAGAAGACAAAAGAGCAAAAAAGCACAAACACTCGTATTTTTTGTAATCAATAAAGATTAATATAAAGTAAGTTCTTAATACAAATTTTTCTTGTCTTCATGTATTTTCTTATATTTTCTGTGAAAGACATAATGGCACGCATGTAAATTGAAATAAAAAAGAGCAAACTTCCCAGAACGAAAAAAAAAATGAAAGAAATTTTCTTCGCCAAACATCCATATAAAACCAAATAACCGAATTAGATCTCACACTCTCTCTCTCTGTAATATTATGTGCAAATTTGTACATTCACCGTCAAATCAAGTTAACTTAACAAAATAAATCAAATAATATTTAGTCCAATTGTGCTTGTTGCCAAACAAAAAAAAAATCGAAGTTAAGCGAATGAATGGCAGACGACACTATATTATTAGAATGAATGCATACCAATATATCATCTAAAAAATGTAATGGTACAATTAGAAACATACATGATATTATTGTGCCACACTTGATTACTCATTAATGTTCTTACGTGTTATAAACAGCTAAACAAGAATCATTAACATTATATGTTATGGTTCCGTGATTAATCGTTTCGGCTTATTGGGCCTATTTGTACTTGGGGGTGGGGTGGGGATTAATTAAGAGATAATATAACCTCTAAACTAAAATGACACAATCATAAGGGGCATGGTCCCCCACCCCAACCCACGAGTATTGTCAGATCTACATCCTTATAAAAATACCTTCCACAGGTTGATAAAATGGATGAGGTAGGATAAGTATTTAACAACAATTAGATGCGTGGCTAAAAATTATAACACAGGTTTTTTCAGAATGGATTAGCAAATATTTGGACCATTATATATCTGAATTTCAAGTTTTTGTTGTTTTCTGAGTATAATAAAATAGCAAAAGCACTGTTACTACTATTAGTAAAGTTCTCTAAGACTAAATCCAACCCCGACGATAACGAGGTCTGACAAACAGGTCCTACCACAAAAAATTAATAAAAAAATCGGTGTTGAAGAGAGGAGACTCCAGGTGAAGCGTCTGGAATTTGGGTCTGCATGCGGGCCCGTCTATTTTTTTTTTGCCCTCGGTTTACGTGCGATCAATTGTATATAATCTTTGTTTCTTAATTTATGATTAATCTAGTTCAAATTAGATATTGATTATATCGAGAAAGTTGTAGATTTTTAAATTATCTTCATATAGAGACCAAATATCTCATATATTCGATTTTTAAATTAAAAATTATTGATATTTTACTAAAATCACCTAATTTAATTTATTCGTGGCACGTACGAAGCGCCTCGCAAAGCGTTTTTGTATTGGAGAGGGGTAGTGCTTCGCATACGTGGCACAGAATATACTGGAGAATATTCTGTTGAAACGTCTCGCGAAGCGCCGATGGGTTGGACTTAGCCTAAGACCAAAACAGATACTTACCACAATTTTTATTACTTTTTTTGTTACAAAATATAAGACATATAATTTCTTCAATCTTATTAGATAATAGTACATAAAACTCATATGTAAATTTATTATTTATTTTTTCTACTCTGTCCTTACTTATTTCTTCATTTTTTTATCATTTATGACTAATTTCTCTCATTAACATTCACGACACCACAAACAAAGTGGATCGCCTCTTTTATGCAGATCTCCGATTTCTTCATCCGTGAAAACACCCTATATTCAGAGCGAGTAGTGTTCTCAAAACAAAAACTTCGTGGCAAAAAAAATTAGCAATGCTTATTTCTAATGTAATCTTATTGATTTGTTATCACATTTTACCTGAACAAAATATGATGTGTCACTGTTATAGCTATCATTTGATTTATTGTCAAAAAAAAAAAGTGCCACACAAAGTGACAAAAAGACCAAGCGTCATACTCACATTTTTTGTTGCCTACAAAGTGAATGTGGAGAATTTTTTTGTCACATTTTATTTAGACAAAATATGACTATAAGCCAAACATATCCTTACATCTCCACATGTAAATTGCAGATTGTTTGTACTATATGGAGATGCACGGTTTTCTTGCTTCTTTTCTGACATCCATGCAATTTAGGGAGATTACTCTGTTATAATTGGGTGTAAAAGTCTTGAAATATGAAAGATGAGAAAGAGTAATTATCATGATCATCTACACTGAGGAAGTGATTTTACAGTTTAACATTACAAATTGCCATGGTGCAATCAAATATATGACTGATGACGTGGCAAGAATAACAAAACAATCATCGCTTTAAGCAGATTAGATACTGGAATTATAATACTTAAACCTAGCTACAGATCTGAGCTGCTCAAGCCACGCTCGAAATCAGCAGATTTTGCACATCCTTCCCATCTTGTCACTGCAGATTTAAGATGAGGGCATACCGATTCCCATGCCGTAATTTCCACCGTGCATGATGTGAACCTTCAGATGGCTGAAATAGGTTCATTACAAATCAGTTAGCAACTAATGATTTGTTCCAATCCACAATTAGAAAGTAAGTCTACACCACCAATTAGACAGTTAGAAACTAATAATTTCTATAGAAGGGAGTTCCTTCTATAGAGAAGCTGAAGTACTTGTATGGAAGAACTGAAACAACAATAATTTCCACAATTAGACATCAGACTATTGGCTACCCCCCTTAGATGCTAAAATGATAACTTGGTAAGCAAATTTCGCCGAAAAGCTTATGATTGACAGACCAATATTGCCAATTAGATGAATTGTACATAGGAGCTAAAATGCTAATGATCTGTTTATAGAAGATAGGCAATGCCGCAGACCGCAATGGGCAACAAGTTGCTAGTTAACTAGGATTAAGAGAACCACCCAGCTAAAGCTTAGCATTTCGATGTCAAAGATTAGAAGCCCTCATATTTATTTCGAGCCCACTTAATACCCCCATCTCTAAGCAAAAACAAGAATTGTATTCAGGTTGGATACAATTAGTCCATACCATCACATGTCTACTAAAACTTTAGCACAGATACAGCAGAGCAATCATATAAAAAATGGTAAGTTGTGCACAGCTCCATCTGTTAAGTATATCGTTCACATGGCAAATTGATTTCCATGGCTAAAATTATTGTACTCAAGCACCAAAACCTCCCTAAACATAGAAAATTAATGACAACTTACAACCAACAGAGATGAATACTCATGGAACATAATGAACTCCTGATTAAGCTACCTCACAACTGATTGCTTTTCACACTACAAAACTACCTCCTCAAAAAATGACCCACGTTTTTGCTATGTACATGTAAATTGACAGAGCCAATGGTTCGTCGAACACGCCCATATCCAATTATATATAAGCATCAGTTGGTGACAAATTTTGTTGGATGCCTAAATCAAAGTTTTGAAAATCTTTAGTCAAAGGTATAACATATGCCTTTTCCCATTGAAGGGAAACAGGTTCCAATTTTACACTTGGGAGATTTGACAAAATATCAATATCTACACTTCTGATGCATCTCAGTTTGACATGAATACGATGTCAACAGTTCAATCACAATATGACAATATGGTTTTCTCTGGAATGGAACAATTCAGAGGAAATGGGAGATTAAGGAGATTTTAGGATACCTCTCGTAGACGTCGGTGGCCAAGCGAGAGCCGTTGAAGCAGATAAACCAGAGCAGGATCAGCACCAATATGTCTACTCGAGTTAAAGAAATACCAATCCAAAATCTCCAAACAATTCTTAACTGTTATTTTATATTTATAAAAAATCGATGCAATTCCTCATCAAATTAACAACTATATGAATCAAATTCGAGAGAAATTTCTAGCAATCCTGACTAAAGCCCTCTCCAAAAATTTCAAAGAAGGGCCCTTTTTTCAGATCTTTATTCGCCGAAACATAAATTCCCGCGAATGGATCGAACCAACAGCCAAGAAACCAAAACGGTTTCTTAAAAACACTAAAAATTGCAAGAATGGAATAAAAATCCAAAAATAATCTAAAAATTGGAGCAAGAAACAATGTATGGAATTGGGGGTAATGATTTAGGATACTGAAGAGGCAGCGCTCCCACCAATCGAGCATGTAGAGGCCCATGGTAACGTTGTAGAGGTGGATCTTCTTACTCACCCAATTCATCTCCTCCTATTGATCTGTTCTTCTTCTGGGGAAATTTTGGGATTTTTGGGTGTGTGTTTGAGGTGATGATGCCACACTGGACTTTACAGGGTTGTTTATATAAGAGAACCCACGAGAGTAATTGCACAAAACTCCCTCGTCATTCGAGCATTTGCATCAAACCCAAGTTCCCAACTCAATACCCCCTTCCTCCATTGACACAAATCATTTTTTTTAGTCATCAGGAATAATTAATTAGTGTAGAAAGGTCAGGACATCAGATCTTAAACAAACACAAATGCCCCATATAACATATACAATCTTTATTCTCAAATAGATGTCCTTTTAAACAACAAATTTTGTTTAGAAATTGTTTTTATTTTGCATTTTTTAGATGTATCTATCCTATAATACACCTATTTTATACTCTCTTAAAGTCGTGATAGCAATTTTATTAGCTCATTATTTGTTAGTGGGGTTGAATGAGTCTTTTGTGAAAAGTTATTGCTCAAAGTTAATAAAGATGTCTTTTATATATATATATATATATATATATATATATATATATATATATATATATATATATATATTATTTTTGTTCCCACATATTTGTCAATTTGTCAAATCTTCTTTTCCACAAATACTTGTCATTTTATGAAACCTAAGAGAACTTTCCCACATTGCCCTTATTAAATTGGATGGATGAGTCTTATGTGCATGTGTAATTGAAATTAAAAACTCATTAAGTGTAGTGAATAAAATTAATTTACACATGTATTTATTTACGGTATTTTTGATATATTTTATTATCAATAATTGTCTTAATAATTATAATTTAAAAAAATGACATATATTTGAGAACGGAGATAGTAGCATCAAAATATTGGTTTTCTCGGTTACTAGAATTAAAAAAATGATAATTATTCGAGAACAGATATAGTAATTAATAAGCATTGAACCATTGTATTTTTAGTCAGATAACTCAAGTGTTAGACTAGCTGCATACAAGTTGGCCTCGAAAGCCAGAAAATAGCTTGATTCTCAAGCAAATTTGTTAATTTTTTCAAGTAGAGTAGGATGAAAAGGCAAGATGGACACAATTAAAACAAAGGTTTCATAATGAAAAGGGTAAAAAAGTGGCAATGAAAATTTTATTTTTTAAGCAAAATGAAAAGGGTAGGCTCTTTTAAAAATAACTTTTTTGTCTGTTTAACTTTTTGAGATTGTTTAAAAATAATATTTGATGTACATGAAATAAGAATGCAACTACAAGAACACCTGTGACAAAAAGGAAAAGAGAGAGAAAATAAAAACCAGGTTCTTTTCTGGTGCCTCCAAAAGAAACACAGGTAACATGTGAGGGTGTAATTGCAAATATAAAGTTTTACAGGTGTGTAAACATAAAAAGAAAAATTTAAGACCAACTTAGTTTATTCCTTCCTGGTTTTACTTGACCGATTCTTTTTTATTTTTAAAATTGTCTTTTTTGACTTCTCAAGTTTGAAGTCAACATCGGCAGGTCTTGTTTGGTTGTCCATTACAACGGAAATCAGTGGATTTTTCATTTTTTTTTCGCTAGAATGAACTTGATTCCAGACAAACACTAGGCCGGTCAGTCTCAGACCTGGCGAAAACCCCGGATGCATTTGGACCGGGTGGGCAAGCCAACTTGTGTTTAGGCGTGAAAACAAATTGAATATAAATCGAACATTGATCAAATTATACTCGCATCTATATTTCCAAAACATTTTTGAATATGCTCGAATTTGAGTATGAATCGAATATTACTCAATTCGATCAGATTCCGATACTTATAGATTTAACAATAAATTAAAAGAATTGTTGTAATTAATTCAAATGAATTTCAAAAACTAAAGATGAGTGGTGTGCTGGAGAGCTTGCACCTTAATTGACACGCTGGAGTAGTTTGGCATCAATTTTTTTTCCCGTATTTATAAATACGAATGTGGCATGCAAAAATACAATCGAATCAAATATAAATACTGTCCGGATTCACATTACTATTGGTCCTATTCTTTAACCCAATATTTGTATTTGAATTGACGTTTGGATAGATATTTTGCTTATCATATTCGTGCTTTATTAATATCGGATAGAACGGATTACCTGCATCTATTTTCCATCCCTATTTGGGCCAATGCATTTTACATTAAAAAATACAATTGACCTATAATCTAGATTCACCAGGCCAAACCTAACCTAACATTAGAACTCAAATTTAAAACTCACCTTACCCAGCCCTATGAGCAACAGACTCTGGACAAGTTTAGGTTGGTATAGGACCGATTTCACATAGACCTACTTGATTCTACTTAAACTTGCCTTAACATTTTATTTATATTATAAAACAAATTTCTAAAGACAATTTAGGTGTCAATTTTTGATTTTGAAACCAAAGATTGTCCATTGGATAGTCATTTTAGGATAGTCTGTGTTGTCGCTCTAGTGGTTGTTTGTTTGGTCTAGGTTAAGATTTTGTGTGGCATTATAGTATAAGGGACTATAGTGTGTGGTGGGATATAATAATTATAAAAAGATATTTACCATATCTAATAATGTATTATGGTTATGTGAGTGATTAAAAGTGGGTACACATAAAAAAAGTGTGCCGAATGAAGTTTCTTATATGCACCATAATACTAAATGTAGCCTAAGTTTACTTTATAAACTGCTTTACTA
This sequence comes from Pharus latifolius, assembly GCA_019359835.1. Lineage (NCBI taxonomy): Eukaryota > Viridiplantae > Streptophyta > Magnoliopsida > Poales > Poaceae > Pharus > Pharus latifolius. The sequence goes on along the minus strand of CM033319.1, from coordinate 48,212,323 downwards.
AATTTATAGCCTTTAAGGTAAGCTGGCTTATTAGGCTTATTAGATTTATAAGGAAAATTGATTAGGTGGTGACAATTTGTGGGGTTTTGGCCAAATTTCAGTTTTAATTTAAGTATTTATAAACAAAAGCTAAATACCTCACAAAATTATTGCAAAAATCAAAACCATTTTTTAACTAAAACCATCTAATAAACTGAAACTGCTGGAAAAGTACTTTATTAGATTTATAAATTGAAACCCCGATAAACCAAATTATTAGAATAGTTTAAGCTTCAATCAGACACACCAAATCCTTTCTTAGAGCATCTCCAGTAATTAGCACCCTTCCTAGGTGCTTAGCCAACTTTTTTTCATGCCAAATCACCAAGCATTCAATCCAAATAACTAGTCAGTTTTTTTACTCAAATAGTCAGCTCCTTCCTTGGTGCTTAGGTAGGACCATGTAATTTCATGAGATAACTTTGTGAGATTTTATAGACAAAAAAATACTGATGCCTATTTTTTTCTAAGGATAAAAAAAATCCAACTGTTTAAAAAGATAATGATCAATCTTGTTAAGAAAATCCTCCAAAAAAAAAAAGCTAATGGATAACTTTAGAGAGGTTTATTTAAATATTTAAACTATTCACATTAGTTTAAACACAAAAAAAAATATCACACGATGAATCCACTTAAAAGTGGCTCATCATAAACATGGGTGTGCCATACATCTCACCCTCACGTGCGAGGGATTTTTGGTAGGCCCTACAATTAAAAAATATTTTATAATTGCTTGGCACCGGTGCCTGAACAAGCACTGGAGCTCCTCCTATCTTACGCTTTCCTAGATAGCCTCTCTCCTCCAAACACTGGCTTAAACACCTATTGGAGAGTTTATCTGGGAGCGATTCTAATAGAGTGTCTCAACAAGTGTTTATAGAGAGAGATAATACTAACTAAAAGAGATAAAAGATGTGTTTTTATTAAAATCGCAAGTGGACAGCTGAACACTGAACACTGAACACTTGAAGTCAAATCCACATGAAACAAGTAGAACCAGCTTTCTAATTAAAAATTATTAAACTAAATCTATGATGTTTTTGAGAACTAATTATATGAAAACTAGGGTTTTAAAAATCAGAGAGACAAACTATGGTTTTAGGGATCTTGTCACCATTGGACACGATTTTTAACAAAAGTCAGTAGATTGATAAATTAATAGTCGGAATTTTTAATGGAACAAATTATGTTGTTGGCTTGGAAACCAATCAACCGTCCCAGAGAATTGCACCTACTGTTTTAACTTAGTTAGGTGAAAAATGTCTTCCGAGCCCTATATTAATCATTAGGGGGTAGTGGTCGCATGTTGCCCTAATATACAAATATCGATCATCTCATGGATTACAAACGATATTGCAGATGACGTGCAAACTTAGGATTTAGAGAATAAAAATCCAAGCAATTAAAGCAGCAAATTTTCAGACAAAACACGAGCCAAAACCATATCCTTCAAATTAGATCATCCCTAATTGTAAAGAGAAAACTACTTATGCAAACCATAAAAACTAGTGAATAACAAATCACTAAAGAAAACATACCAAATTGAATTAATGACTAAAAAACGATCGTCCAGGTCAACTTATAACTCAATGCAAAACCAGACTAAAACTAAATCTAAAGTAGAGAGTGGGCTAAACTAAATTTTTTTGAATGATAAAACATACTATAAGTTTCTCTATTTATAACCTAAGAGTTCAGGAATATTACACAACTCAACCCTCTCAAACTCTCTAAAAAGAATAATCTAAAATCATCATGTACTCAATGCACGACAACAAGGGGAACGTGCTTGGGAGGTTGCTAGACTCACGTAAAGGGATCAGACCCAGGCATTGGCATAGGCACGGGGCATGGTCGGTGTTGGGAATGCCCATGTCAGGCTCCATGTTGGGGCTCTAGGGCACTTGGGGCACATGAACAAGGACTTAACCTGAGCACGAGCAAGAGCACAAGGCATGCTTGGTGCTGGTGCAAACCTGTGTCAGGACCCATGTAGGGATCTAGGGCACTTGGGGCACATGCGTAGGGACCAGACACAGGTATGGGTATGGGTACGAGACGTGCTTGAGATGGGCACATCCGTGTTGGTCCTCACGCTGGATGACGTGCTATAGTGGGGCTTCGCGTGTTTTGCTTCACAGAACCTGTTTCAATCCTGTTTTCTTTGTGTGTTTGACTCGAACTCATCCAACTCACTGTGTTTTTCCTTAAAACAGATAGAAAACACTTTTAGTAGTACTTTCATTCATTTAACAAGTACAATACGAATAATTTGTGAGTTTGGATAATAAGAGATTGAAACAGACACTAACTTAGAGTTCTATGTATATAAAAATAACGCTTAACAAGGAGAGAGAAGATACTTATGGACTCATGTAAACACCAAGTGAGGGATGTTACTATTAAAATTAAAAAAATTATAGAGATACTTGATGATGTGTCACTAACTTTCAATCTAAACATCTATATATTGAGTGTAACTATTGAATATGCTCTTATAAACCACATAAACATCCACTAGTTTCAACTTCTCCACGTGCAAGGAAGTGTACAAATAAGCCCAGCAATAAAATGACTATTTGACTCTATTTAAACTAACAATCCCACTAAGTTAAATGTAAATTAGATTATATCATATTAGATGTGAGACTGATGTATGGATCAAGACCCTATAGATTAATAAGACACCAGTATTTTATAATTAAACCTAAATCTTTTACAATAGTTTAGCACAAAGCGCCCATATAATTTCGAGATCACCACTAACATTCGCATCCTATAAAAAGAGCTCTATTTGGCATTAGAGTATTTTCATAAAATTTTATTTGTCATACTATTTTTACTGTCGTTGGACAACTAATTGTAATTGCAATAATATTTTACTAAATATGATAAATATTTTCTATAACTACTAATCTAAAACATAATGCCAAAACCCTGGCTTAATAAATATAAATTTCTCACAAGTTTGCCCGTTTCTCACTGACTTTAGCATTGCAAATTCCGAAGTCAGTCTTGTTCACCTTGAATAGTGGTAGTAGAGAACTACTAGAGTAACTAGACCAAGAGCTTCAAAGCCTTTTTTTGCCATTTTGGACTTGGACTGCGCAAAGATCCCATAGTTTGACTAGAATTCTTTTATTGGAGTCAAACTAGATGTGCCGTGCCCAATGCTTGGCCCCATAATACACTTTTTTTTCTGTCTGATTCTAATGTGAATTTGCCATTTTGCCTCTTCATATCACCAATCGCATTAGTTCACCTCTAAAACCATGCAATCTCCATGGTTTGATCAAACAATTGAAATACCAGGTTTCATCATGTGGTATGCAACTGAAGGGATCAGTTAGCATCACAACAAACACAGGTTAGTGTTATCTGTTCATATCTAAAATTTGAGGTGCATATCGAAGTGCAATAGTATCATCCGATGAATATCGAACTTGATCTGTGCTCTCTTTATCAATAATGCTTGTTTTACTTGATATTTTCTTTCTTTCTTTTTCTTTTTTCCTTTTGTCTTCTCTTGATGGTAGGCAAAGAAATCTATAATGGAAAACTTTTTCTTGTGTTGTTTGGTCTTTTCTTGTTCTGTTTAATTCCATTGCTATTTCTATGAACAAATTATAATGTTAGGTTCACACCAAAAGACATGCATGATTAATAATCTCCATATTTCTATGCTTAATTTTGACCTAAAGAGCATTTTATAAAGAAATAACAGGGATTCGAAACCCCATTATTCTAATATCTTTTGTTTTCAACTGTAGTCATAATTATAGTTGGTTTTACACTCCACTGGAGATGAGATGTAATGGATTAGGATTACATCAAATTTGAAACTATTGAATTTCTATTAAGATGTATTTCAAATAAATATATTGTGGTTACTGAGTGATCTAACCAACTATCAATTAATATATTTTATTTACGAGTAATGAAAATACAAAGTAAAAATTTTGGAACTTCTAATTTTATTTATGTAGCACTCCAATGAAAAAATTTACTAGACCTACAACTGCTCTTCACTATTTTTTTTGTTGTTTTTATTCTCCTTATATTGTGTTGCTTGTCTTAATGAAATATGCAAATATTTTGACCTGAGTTTCTCAAATTAGCATCTTTTTAATACAAACAAAAGTTTTCTTTAAATCCATTCATGTTATGACAAAGTCATGTTTACAATAGGGAACTCAAAATATATAGTCCTAAATACATATTATCATGGATTAGGTCCACGTGTCTTCCACTTTTTAGTAATGGGCTTTAATTAATACAAAGGCCCATCTTTACTTTCTTTCTCAACTTCAAAATTTTGTCAACTTCCTTCAAGATCAAACAATTGTTGGGGATTAAATATGTTATATATATATATATATATATATATATATATATATATATATATATATATATATATATATACACATACTTTTCTTTAGAAAAATCCATGTATACTACAGATATATGGTTGGGGTGTACTACTAGACAAAAAATCAAAGAAGAATTGGATCAATTTCTGTATCATATCCATCAATTGGTTGGATTAGTTTAATACTCGCGACCACACCTATATGGAAGTATATAGAAATGAGGTGGAACACCCTATGCTGGTATGTCATCACCAACTTATATGATTAGAATTTTCGCTCTATTAGAGTGGAGGAGGTACCGATTATTTGGTGGAATGATATATATGATGGGACACCTAAACCTTACTAACGCCATTTCTTATTGAGGGTCCTCCAAGTGAATAGCAGTCATATTAAATCCATATGCTACTAAAAACCTTTGTTAGATCATATTCGAATGGAGTGGATCCTTCTTTTTAACTAGTTTTAAGTGTGTGCTCATACAGATTCATTACATCTTTGACTACAGCATGGAGACACCTACAAGTTACTAGCGATTTTTAGTAGAATACAATGGCCACTCAATTATATATTGAAGTTTTGGCAGGTAAACCTGAACAATACAGTGTTGTGGAAGTTCCTTTGTGAAAAATATCTTGATCAAATCTGTAACATCCCTAATTTCGCCCCATTTTTCATTCTCTGAACATCGCCTCATCACACGCTCCTTGCATTACCTAACTCTGAAAGAGCCCAAACCAAAACCAATACAAACGCAATGTGCTCTAAGATTCTCTCGCATCACAACATCTCAAATCGGCCGATTCTATCTCAAAACCGAAAACGACCGCTTTTAGGAGGCCCAAAAAGTCTAAAATCTCCGTTTGAAGTCCGAATCGAGATCCGTCTTCTCCTACGCGTTCATATCGCTATTTAATACATATCGTCCTTTAGAAACGTTTCCAAATTCGCGACGAAAATCAGAGTTTCAGCCGTTAGAAAAATCCGAAAACGAAAGTACCAGTTTTACTCAGCCCCGTTTTCATTTTATCCGAAACCCTGCCAAATCTTCTCGTTTTCGCACGTACTCAATTGGAACAAGTATATAATAATTTTATCCAGCCCTCAGAAAAGTCGGAATCGCATTTGGATCCCTAAATCTCAAAAATACCCAAAATACCCCTGGAGCAAAGCACTGTGTACAGTACACGGCACTGTACTGTGCCGTTGCCGTTGCCACGCCGTGCGCGCGCTCTGCGTGCCGCCCGTGCGCCACCGTGCCGCGCCACCGCGTTTGTTCGCCGCCGGCACCGCCCCATGTGCGCCTCGCGTGCCCCGTGTGCTGCGTCACCTGTCGAAGCCACGGCAGCGCCTCGGGAACCCCCAGGTCGCCGCGATCGTCCCGTCGTGTCCGCCACCGAACGCCACTCCACCTGACCGCGCGCAAAAGTCGCCGCTCCTGTGCTCCTCAGCCACGTCCAGCACCGGCATTGGGTGAGAGTGCCACCGCTGTCCTTTGCCCGAGCTGTAGCCATACCCCTCGACCCTCACGCCGGTACACCGTCCCATCGCCACCGTCCTCGCCACCGGCTATCGTCGCAACCGCACCCAGTTGCGCCCTCCCTCGGCTAGCACTTTCTCCACAGCTCCTGGAGGCTATAAAAGCCAGAACCCACTCCCTCTTCACCTCACCCACACAGCAAACGCGAAAGAATCCACTGTTCATCGTCTTCCCCGAGCTCCACCTTCGGCCTCCACGGTGACAGCGCTCTCCGGTGAGTTTCTTTCCAAACTAAAGCCACCAACACACTCCACTTAACCCCTAGATGGTTCATGAGCTCGGAATCGAGTTCATTTCGTCCCCAACTCCGGCTATCACCGGTTTTCCTTTCGCCTCTGTTCTGCAAATTCAGCCCAAACCAATTCGAATTAAGAGCCGTGCCAGTGAGAAGAATTGCTCCTTAGAGCATGCTTAACCACCCCAGCAAGTTTGTTTCGATTTTCATACAGCCAAACAAAAACCCCCAAATCCCCCGGCCGTGAACTACGACCATCTACTCCGGCGAGCCTCCAAACGCAACAACTGAACAATCTAATGCACCAGTAGTGATCCCCACACTCCCAGGAGCAAGAATATGTGATCAATTTCTAAATTGATCAACCCTAGCTGCTCCAATTGCTCTGCCCTAGTTTCTGTTCAAAACAGCCACCTTGGCATTCAAATTCCGGCCAACTCCGGCCATCCCCGGCCAAACCCTCCGGCCAGACACCTCCTGACACTTAAGCCTACATGTTTGACATAGTTTTCCCTCAAATGCATGAGCCAATTGCTCAGGACACACAAGCCCTAATTTCAGCAGTACAATGGCATAGAAATTGCTGTGTCCTGGACCTTTTTGTAAATTCTGGAAAACCTAAGCCTTTTCTGCTTGTCCCACTTTGTCAAATAGCTTCGCCTTAGTCTAATGCACCTACTGTCCAATTTTCATCTCATTCAGAGCTACCTAGACCCTTTAACCCACTTTTCGGCTTTTAGGTTAAGTTCGGACGTGACCCGAACGTCGCCCTTTTGACGTCCAATGTCCGTCGACCCTAAGAGTCTTATTTACTACTCTTCTTGTCCATCCTAAACTAGCACAATTCAACCCTTAGAAATCCAAAGCCCAAACCCTAGTCCAGTTCAGAAATCAGAAGCCGTCTCAGTATAGCGCCTTATTATTTTATGTGAGCATAAGTTGTCGTATTTTGTAAGTTGATTGTAATACCTTGTGTGTATGCCTGTATTTGAAGATCAAGACTTCGACTACGTGGAAGAGGAAGCAGAAGAACCCGCAGACTACGACACTACTGCTTGGCAAGGCAAGTTTCCCTCCTTTGAACATATTGCACCTATTATTTTCATGCATATAATTATCTGGAAATTGGTACCTACACATGTATGCATAGATAGTTTTGATAAAAGTATATGTTGAGAAATGATGTGAGTAGATAGTCCTACTTTGCAGACCCCCCCTTGGTTCATAACAAATTACTTTACCTTGTCACTTTAGGAGTAGGAATGTAGAATGGAAATATATGTCAATACTAATAAATGTGTAAAAGAAAAGAGAAAGGCTGAAGCATGAGCAAACTATTTCTAAAAGATCATTTTATGCAAAAGAAATAGGGACTACTAGCGAGGGTTGGTTTGGATGGTTGGCGCTGTGTGCGCGGTGGGTTTGTGAAAGCCTCGCTAAGGGTCCATAAGGACGGGATCGTCGTGCTGTGCTTCTAGCGACCGGAAAACGTGCTAACCACCCGCCTGGTATGGGACAGGCACAATGTCATGACTCACCTAAAGTTAATCATTTCCTGCAAATGGTTGTCGATCCGGTTTCCCGAGTGGAAATTGGTGGGCCACAGAGGGCCACGAGTGGTGTGAGGGGTAGAGAGGATAAGGTGTAAGAAGGAAGTCGCCCTAGCCTGGCTCTCGAGTCGTGCGCGACCGAACCCGGAAGTGGGATTTCCATGCGTCCAGAGGAGGGCTTCATGGACCCAAGGCTAGAAGAAAAGGCAGTGGGGAGGACCCACAACGATAATGAGGACCTTACGCGTGCTTGCCATGTATCATGTTGTAGGGAGTACCTACCATGATAATGGGGCCGGTATTGTCTATGTATCGGGCAGGAAATTATTAACAATGGGTCAGTAAACTGTTGTGTAAGCTCAGCCTGGTCACCTGCGTATAAGTCGCAGGGAGCTGATCCGACATTTAAGTTGAGTTTTCGTGGTGGGTACAGTGGTACGCCTCTGCAGAGTGTAAAAAGGTATTCGAATACTCCGAGCTCCCGGGTTTTCTGGAGCCTGGTCGTCGTGGGGTGAACCCGCGTCGTTGCGGCATGATTAGTATTGCTAAATTCTTTAAAATGAGATCAAACCATGGCAACTCATGGGAGTTAGCCTGACTCTGCAAAAAGTATACATATGTACAGTTTTGACAAATTACTTTAAGAAACAAAACCCCGGATTCAGGGAGACTTTCCAAAATACTAAGATACCTTTGTTTCCAATAAAACTTCATTGAGTATGGAACCATAGAGCTTATTGTTGTCGTAACTGCATACAATATTTCCTTATGCGGGAACTTGTTGAGCTTTGTATGCTCACCCTTGCTGATCCAATAAGCACAGAGGATGAATCAACTGATTTCATAGACTATGGAATTGAGCCGGCACAAGAAGACCCCGACACAGTTCCAGGAGATCCAAGCACCTGAAGGGTCATCCGACCTCAGTGAGAGCGATGTGGGTTTCGCCCTGCCGCACGCTTTGTCGGTTGAGGGAGATGTTTCCCTCCGTTGTACTATTTTGCTACTCTTATTCGACGTGGTTCCGCACACGTCGGTTGTTGTAATATGTGTCTGAATGACCCCATACGCTATGTTATTGTATGTATGTAAATGCCGTTGGATGTTCTGAAGTTTCAACTCCTGTGCACAAATTACCTGGGCATTTGTATTAGGTTCCCTCTAACGAGGGGCCCACAAAATCCAATGGGGGGGGGGAGATTATGTCACTCTTGTAAGATACAATTAGAGGTGTAACTTGGGTCAGGCCGTTACTGAGCTGGCTCGAGGCATGACATTTTGGCCCAGCACGCGACACAGCTCGGCACAAATTATAATGGGCCGTGTTGGCCCGGCATGGAGGACCGGGCCGTGCTGTGCCCCAAAAATCGGCCCACGGGCGGACATGACACGACACGGCACGATATCGCGAGTCGTGCCCAAGCTGGCATGGCATGAAGCGGCTCGTTAGCACACGGGCCGGCCCGACATTGTCTGCTCCTCTGCCTCCTCTGCCTGAGGGAGATCCTTCGTCCTCTCCTTGACCGCCACGCCTTTCGCACCGCCGCGCCTCCTCGCACCGCGCCGCCGTACCCTCCTCGCACCGCCACGCCGCAGATCTGGGCCACCGCACGCCGGCGCCGCTACGCCCTCCTCGTTGGCAGATCCACCGGATCTGCTCCACCCGAACCGCAAATCTGGGCCATTGGATCATCGCCGAACTCCCCTCCTCCTTCTCCAGCTCCGGCTGCTTGGAGACAGTGTTGCGTTGCCAGAGGAGGACGACGACAATGAAGAGGAGTTGATGACGAGGAGGACGACGGACCGGCAGGGTTGGCAGAAGTGCAGAGGAGGACGACGAGGAGTCAAGGACGAAACGGGTTGTGCCCGTGCTGGCCCGACATGCACTGCGGCCCGTGGGCTATCGTACCGTGCCGAGCCTCTCCGCCAAGCAAACAGGCCATCCTACCCAGCACAACAGCCCGCGGGCCAACCCAGGTACGGCACGACACAAGCCATCGGTCCAACGAGCCCATTCCGTGCCGGCCCAATACGGCCCAACTTACACCTCTAGACACAATCTGGTTTCTCAATCTTGTAGCTAGAATGATCTTATTGTAGCGCATAGGACATGCACCTAGCCATGCACTTCTCTCATTCTAACTTGATCAACGAGGCAGGGGTATATGTCAATCTTGTTACATGGGAGGCCAAGTTCTATTTTGGCCCACCACGCCCCTTCACGTGATTTATAGTGTATCTACGTATCGTCTTTATGATTATCCAGTGAAGAGTGGTATTTGACTCAAACACACCAATATCAATGTAGAAATTGTGGATCTCAGGTATAACAACAAAACTCAAATATTGTATGAGAGAGACTGATAATATTGTATAATAATCAGGATAGTGGTTCGAACAGAGTAGTTCAATATCATATTTTTCAACATATATTTATGTAATTGTTTAATATCTCATCTATAAGCTATAAAACTTGACTATCTATCAATCCAAATACTAATCAAAGAGAACATTTGCATCCTAAGTAATGGTCAATCACTAAAGAGATTTTAAATAATGCTACATTAACAAATATAGAGTTTTTGAGCGAGTCAAATACTTGATGATATATGAAATAATTCTTTATTCAAAGGACAAAATAACATATTACTAAAAATTTTCTTAAACACAATATGAAAATAATTATATGCACAACACTAACGACAACCATTCGAGAACTTCTTCAGTGATAGTTGACGTCAACTTTCCCCCTCTTCGATGAACATAAATGCCATGCACAAGAAGGTTCCCAGAGGGCCTTATACAAGACTAATTCCAATAGTTGCATTTCATGGGTGGATTTTTAGGGAAAAAATAGTGTGATATCAACAATCACTTGTATATCTTCTTTTTTTTCATTACTGTTAGTGCTTTCTACTTGATACTTGAATGGGATCTACAAGACATATATAAGCATCATTTTCTCTTTTCACTCTTGTTAGGTCCTGCCGACAAGAAAATTATTGTTAGAACCAGATGCTTGCATGAGCATCCATCCTCTTTTCTCTCTACTAGGTGGAGCCTTCTCGCTCACCCCCTCTCCATAAGCACTTGGCGGGGCATCCCATTGGAGATGCTAAAAAACACCCTATCAACAATTGCTAGGAGTACGGACATACTGATAAATATATCAATGCAAACAAAGTCATGTTGAAATGAAATGAGGAGCTTATTTTCATGGGAAGTAGATACCTCATTATTGTATCCACTCTTTGTGTACTCTATGTTTTACCATCATATTGAAGCCAATTGGTGCCCTCCATAGTCCCATGTTGTTCCTTGCTAGGTGATCCTTAGGGGGAAAAATTATTTCTATACGAAGTTTTCTATTCTGTGAGAATAGAAAGGTCAATAAATCCATCCATCAGACCAGAAACATACGGTTGAATTGATAGGTAATATTAAGTGAGCCCTCTTTTGAGTGATTTTAGCTGATCTAAGACATTCATCCCAATTGCATTGCTCTAAAGACCTCAAACATAGAAAGCTTCTGATCAAAGCTTTATCTCCCCTTAAGAGCTTTGAAGATTTGGGAGCATGGAGAAGAGTAGGGTCTCCCACTTGTAGTAGAACCTGTATAAACCCCGTACCCATATTCTTATGCATCATCACGCGCACGTAGCTTCACCAACAAATTCTACTGCCCATTGGCCTAGCACCCATACTCAAGGCAGGGACGGAAGGATGGGTATGAAAGGGTGGGTACTTGCCTCCCCGGATTTTCGAAATCACACAAAAGTCCCCTAGAATTTATGTAAAGAACATTTAAATTTTTAAGAATTTTTAAGAAAGTGTCCTTGTTGAAATACTAAATGACATTAAAAATATTGTATACATAACTAAAATTTGTAGTTATGGTTATTGTATCTCTGGTGAGCATAATTTATTGATTCACCACTTGCTCTACAACTTTGCATCATCACTATATATAATAAAAAATACCAACACTTCTACAAAAATATACTTTACTAACACACATTTTCTAACGGTTTTAAACATGAAACAGAAAAACCGTAAGTGAATTTCTATGTGGTGTGGTTTCAAACTTCTCCTAATAGTTCGTACATAAACAACCGTTAAAAAAATTAAATGCACTATCCTTTATCTAACTGGGAATTTTTACTAACGATTTTTTTAGAACAATCATTAGAAAATATCGAAGTTTTATTATGGGTTCTTTGGTAGGAACCGTTAGAAAAACTATATGCATTATTCTTTATCTAACTAACAATTTTTACTAACAGTTTTTTTAACAACTATTAGAAGAAAGTGACCACCTATTTATGATATTCTAAATCTGTTTCTCTTTTCTAACTGTTCTTACGACAAAACTGTTAAAAGTAGTGATTGTTTATACATATGCTTCCCGAGCTCCTTATTTCAATCTATGCTAAATTTATTCCGATCCTTTTAGAGCTCCACCACTAGAACGCCGCCACACTCCTCCTTGTCCACTCCGGTACCATCTACAATGACTCTACCATGAAAAAATAGCTATTATTGGATAGCTCTTGGATGTACTCTTAAGAATGGTAATTTTTTTTTATATTTTCCTCTTTTAAGTTATATTTGTTGGTTTTTACTTCGTAGCTTTTACATCTGCACTTGGGAATGGTGATGGAATCATTGTTTTGTTTTGTGTGTGCTTAATGTTAATTTGGTTGATGTGTTTTTGGATCCACGCTTGTGGAATGATGATGGAAGTTTTTGGATCCACACTAGAAAAAGACAAGACAATGATTGTTGTAGAGAGTGCTAAAACTATGGACGATCGATGAAGAAACACTTTGCGTTTTCTTTGCAAACTCTTCTAGTCTAGCTTCTTTTGCTTATTAGTTGATATGAAATATACAATATATCTGTGTTATGAATGATTTGTTCAAAACTATATATGTACCTGTTTATGTATATATTTGTTCTATTTATGTATATGACTATGATTTAAACATATTTTAATAATATATATATATATATATATATATATATATATATATATATTAGAATCGTTAGTAAAATTACAATTCTCCTAATGGTTATAATACTAGAACTAGAACCGTTTGTAGAAGTGTAGTTTTACTAATGATTCTAATACTAGAACAGTTAGTAAAAGTTTTTTTCTATTGAGAAGGGTGACATTTTTTTTATGGTTGTTGACAAAGAACTGTAAGCAAATATTAATTGTACTAACGGTTGAGAATCGGTAGAAGAGACTATCCACATTTACTATTGTGTTCATCTCTAACGGTATGTTTAACCGTTAGTCATATTGATTTTCAACCGTTAGTAAACTCTATTTCTGTAGTAGTGCAAGTATTTTAGAATTGAATTAGCAACACCTCTATCACAATTTGTCCATGATTAGGAACAACATTCCTCTCAAAAGGAAAGGGAAAAAAAAAGAGAAAAGGGCAATTCTCTTTACAAATTACTCTCCCCCACAATGTCCTATTTGTTTACTAACATTGGAAGATGTTGAATCTTGAGCCATAATTAGGGTTTTGGTGATTAATGACATCTGTTAGATTTGCGACTAATCTCTGTATGTGAGACACAGGTAAATCAAAGGAGAAAGCATCAAGAAAAGACAAAGCAAGGTTATCAAGACTCCATAAAGCGAAAACGACGAAAATCTCGACAAAAGTACAAATACCTAAACCTAGCGTCTTCTCGTTTTGAAATTTTCTAGGTTAGATGGTCGTACTATTAAGAGGGGTATTAGCACAAGTATCTTGATCAACCTTGAAGTTTTTAGAAGCATATTTGCATTTGCTTTTGTCCCAAATCAAAAGTTGAATAAAAATTTAGAAGTCTGTTTTCATTTTGTACTGGCCGGACAGTGTCTGAAGTGACCGGACAATGTCCGGCCAATACAAACAATTTCAGTACTTTGCAAACAAGCGCAACAGAGACAAATACATTTGTCTGGTACATCTGTCCGGTGAAGGCCGGACATTGTCCGAAGTGACTGGACAATGTCCGGCCAGTACAAATGTTAACAGCATATTGATTTGAGACAAATCTATTTGTCCGGAGGATTTGTCCAAAGTGACCGGACAATGTCCGGCCAATACAAAATCTGGGCTACTGTAAGGGCTGTGTTAACAGAGACAAATCTATTTGTCCGGACATTTTGTCCGGACAAATCCCATATGTCCGGCCCATACAAAAATCTGGAGTGTATTTTGTTAAGTGTTAACAGAGACAGATACATCTGTCCGGACATTTTGTCCGGACAAATGTATCTGTCCGGCGTGTACACATCATTTTAAACAAGGGTGTCAACAGAGACAAATGTATCTGTCCGGACATTTTGTCCGGACAAATACATTTGTCCGGCCTTCACATTTTGATCCAAACGGCTACTGACACTCGCAATTCACGTGAATAACGGTCAAAATTTTTGTACTGACCGGACATTGTCCGAAGTGACCGGACAATGTCCGGCCAGTACAATTTTCGCCCAATCTTCTTGATTTCGACCATTTTTGTTGAGAGTATAAATAGATCACTGTTGTAGATGTCTTATACACACGAAATACATCTCATAAACCCTGAGCAACAGTGTGCAAGCTCTCTCACATCCATTCTCTAGCAATTAGAGTCAAAACTTGAGAATTCTTGAGTGCTAGTTGAGTGAATTTGCTTCCAAGCCTTCTTGCATTTGCATTGTGTTCATCAAGCTTTGTGGTTGATCAAGCAAGGTGCTAGGCTTGTTACTCTTGGTGATTGCCGTCACCTAGACGACCCGGGAGGTCCGGCGATCTCTCCATCGACTGTGTGTCGGAGAGGCCCGGCGAGTGGTTGTAAAGGCTTGGAGCTCGCCTATCCGGAGTGGAGAAGGGCTACCCCTAGTGGAATCGAAGCATAAGCTCAAGCGAAGAGCGCTTCAACGAGGATTAGTGGAAATCGGCAAATTTCCGAGACCTCGGGAAAAACTTGATCTCTTTGGTTACCTCTATTACTTGCTAAATTTTCATTGTGATTGAATTGTTGCTAGTAATATTATAGAAAGTGCTAAATCTGAATTGAATTGTTTTTCATACCCTTAGAAGATTTGTTATTGCAATATTAGATTATTAAACCCTAATTTAGAAGAAAAATTTTAAAACCACCTATTCACCCCCCCTCTAGTCGGCATCCTTCGATCAACAGAAGAAGCATGTATAGCAAACCAACTTTAACTTGGCACAAAATATTACATGTTATATCTACTTTACAAACATGAAACAACAACTTTCATATGTAAGCTTCTCACATTTCTTGTTTTGAGTATTTGGAATCTTAGAATAGCACTTCCCCAGTAGTGAAGTTTCCACTGCCAAGCATTCTAGTCTTGAGATGGCTGAAATATAGGAAACAAAAAAGTGTTTGTAAAATGTTATGTTACTTGTGTTCTAGGCAAAACAATGCATCTAAAGGAATGATGCAAAAATCAAATTGCAATGTCATTTTGACTTGTTCATTTGCTCTCGAGATTACATGAAATAAACTATGAAGATTCATATAAGTTTATTTGTGTGGTTAAAATACTCATAGTTCTTATATACAAGAAAATTTAGGTGTGATTGGTGTATTCACAACTCTTACATAAAAAGAGTGAGATTAAAGTATTGATCACAACTCTTACATATAAAAAGATGAAAATATAGTAAAAATATTTGTATCCTAGCCATCTGTAGATTCATTTATATTAGATTCTTTCTTATGCCTTCTTTACATGGGTTTTATGCTACAAATTATAAATTAAGCCATAAAAATGTCAGGCCAAGATATAAGCTCAAAAGTCTAAGTTTTGTAGAGGGGCCTAACTTGGAAGTCAATTGAAACTGTCTCGTTTGTCAAGAACTTCTTGCATTGTTATTAGGTGTATGCAGGTAATTTTCTCCAAGGCATTCTCAGTAACATTTTTTTTTCTACAAGAACTAGATTTTGGTGCCACTCAAGCTCCAAGTTGACAAAATTACTACTACTTCCGTTTGGCAATTAGTGTCATATAAGCACAAGACACATAGAACAATATATGTACCTTTTTAACAAAATAAGAAAAAAGTACCCCTAAGTTATCTCACTGATTAAAGTGCATTTGAGAGAAATTTTAATTCTATCTGAACAAGAGGTATTTAATATACAGCGAAGTTAAGTAAAAGACTGTTTAGAAATTGTGAAGTGACATATAAAAGCATGCTTTTTTTTTTTGCAAAAAGGAGAAAGCCGAACGGAATTGCAAGGAGGAGGAGGAAATTTACCTATCAAAAGCATGCCACATAGCCCGGGAAGTATTGAAGAAGATGAAGCACAATAGAATCAGGACAAGTGTGTCTTCTATGAGTTAAGGCCAAATACTTACATTACACATCATCGAGTAAGCAATTTCCACAGGGTCAAAAATTACCTTCTTTTAAAGGGTAATTATTTGCTTTAGTAAGCATTTTAGGTAACAAGTTAATATATCTTTAAGTTCTCAGAATTTTGAAAAATTTTAAAAATATAAAACAAGGTATATTACTGCAACCCATGTGGTCATTTTTTTTTCATGAAATTTTGTGGGTTCTTATAATATATCCTTTTCTATGTTTTCTGAATTTTTTCAGAATTTTTGAGAATTTAAATATATATAAAATCGTTATATGTAGTGTGCCTTTAGTGTCAAATCCGCATATTTTAAAAAGAAATTCGGGTCCAAGATTAGCTCAATCAGCATCATAATCGCTATACAATGGGTCCAAATTGGTAGGTGAAGTCCTAATCAAGAGCCAACTTGAAATCAAATGTTCAATAGAATGACCATCCAAGTTGGTCTATCCAAATCCAATTTTTTAAAACGATGAATCTAGAAAGAGAACGACCTTAATATTTCCCAGGAGAATTCCAAATTAACTGTATGTAACATCATGTATCTTTACTTGATTTTTCTCATGTTATTCTTTAATTTGGTCAGATTATTCTTTTGTACGATGGATATCAATATTTTTGAGATCGTTTAAGATACCAAATTTTATAGAACGACTCATGTACTTAGTTGGTGCCATGACGAGGAAAAAAGTTGTACAAGAAACTTCCTAATCTTAGAAGCATGAGGACACAAACAAAATCGTCAAATCTAAAATGGAGGTAGATCTATAAATGACTCATTTGAGTGAATTGAGTTTATATGAGTCTGTTTTCTAGATTAAGCGATGAAATGGTTTTTCTTATGTAGACACCTATGAAATCTAACTATCACTTATATGTTTTTCTTTAAATCTTCAATTCTAGATCACACCTTCCCACCACCATTGTGTAACTGGGCAGACAAAATGCGTCAAATCCTTTTTAATTTTTAACTGTTAATTACCTCCTTTTCGAGTTGTATTATTGATTCGCCATAAGCCATCATTTCTTTATATATATATATATATATATATAACAGTTAAAAAATATTTAAGCTAGCTCAGCTGTGCCGAGGTGGCAACTTGCGATGGTTTTCATCCATCCATCCAAGAGGGAGGCAACTATAGGCTGCGCTTCTGCTTCTCTTATCATCTTTTCTCTCTTTTTTGAAAACAAAATATCTTTGCATTTATACTCCTTAATAACATTGTTTTTACACTAATTTATCTCACATTTTCTTTTTTAAAAAATTAGACTCACTTTGGAGATGAAGCAATACCACGACATAGAATATATATGGTGCCACATGACATTAGCCCTCTTTCTCTCTCCTTTTCTGTGCCTTCTTAAAAATCTGATTATGCATCCTAGGAGCTAATGCACAACGATTATGTTGGGCCTCCAAGCCACGTCCAGTGACTAATTCCATATAACCCGTAGTGTTCTCTTAGAACTATAATGGGCTAGGATTTGGTGTTTTTACTAAAAAAAAATAAATATCTAGTGAAAAAACTTTTGAGTGTAGATGCCATATACCCACCGCAAGCTAAATCCTGTTGTAACCATTAGAAACAAATGTAAAAAACAGACATAATACATATACTAATCTAATAAGTTGATTTATTTAGCTTGCAAGCCACTTTATTTGCTATAAAACAAGTGATGTTTTAACAAAAGTTTTTCATTCTACAACATAAGTCATGTTCTACGATTTAAAGATAAAATATTAAGCTTTCTAAGATGGCCTCATCCTCATTTTATACACGATGTCATTAAGATAGAGAATTTGAGAGAACAAAATTCAAAAAGAGAGAAAATGATCAATACAGGGTAATTTTTGTGTCATTTTCACAATCTTTATGAAGATTGCTATAGCATTATCTTACATGATATGTTCAAAACTAGGTGAATAGAGTACCACAAAGAAACTTGCCAAACGTTTTAGCTGTCTAAGTCAAATTAAATTCTAAAAACAAAAAAGACAAAGACAAAGCTTGGCTCCGACTAGAGCAAAAAAGAAAGAAAGAAAGAAAATCCAAAGTAATTTTAGAACTTTATTAGAAGAGAGATGGAGAGGAGATTAATATAATAACAAATGATTAAAGATGAAGGATACTGAAGAGGTAGCGCTCCCACCAATCCATGGCGTAGAGGCCGATGGTGACGTTGTAGAGGAACAGCTTCTTGCTTATCCAACTCATCTCCTTCTTCCTTAGTTGCTGCTGCTGCTTCTTTCCTTCTTCCTTCTGCTGCTTCTTCTTTCCTTCTTCCTTCTGCTGCTTCTTTTTCTCTCCTGTACTCGCCATCTTCACCATGAGAGAGAGAGAGAGAGAGAAAGATTCTTGGAAATGGAATGAGAGAAGAGACTACACAAACACTTGGGGTATATAAAGAAGGTAATTAAGTAAGTACTCCTAAGTAAGAGCGAGAGATCTGACGCAGCATCTCTCCAGTTTGGCTGGTCGCATGCTCACACTTGCACGCATGGCATGGACGAACGCCAAATCAATGCAGCTTGCTTTATTTGAAAACGTGGAAACCCCATATATGCCTGTATCATTAGCCATTCGTTTCCTCAGTCAATGCGTCGGCTAGAATACTAATCTTGCTCCTAGGTCCTCGGCCAAGAAATTGTGAGTACTTCATCGGTTTTTTTTATATATGTCGTTTTAACTCTATTTGTTAAAATAAAATTATGTATCTATCTCTACTATTTATAATTAGTATGATAATTAATATCTAAATTGAGTAATGATTACAATAATATTTTTGAAATATGTTCAAAAAAGAATTATATATATATATACTTTTCTAATTTTAACCATTAATATATATTCATAAATGAAATGACTATGGTACAAATTTATTTTATCAAGTTTCATTTTTTTTGTATAAGAGTTATAAGTACTTTAGTCTCACTCAAATTTTTTTATATGTAAGAGTTGTGAATACTAATCACACACAAAAAAATGAAAGTTAATAAAAAACGTTTGTACCATAGCCATTCCTATTCTTATTTATAGATATATATATTGACTATAAGAAAAATGCATGAGTATAATATTTGTAATATTATAATTTTATAAATTTTACTAACATATTATAGTAAAAAGTAATATCAAAGTTCTATCTTAAAGACTGTGCACAATAAAAAAAAACAACACTCTTTTTAGACGAGAGGAGTATTTCTAATTAAATTGCAATATTAACTAGTGCTCCTTTTATTCTTTTTTTTTCTTATACTTTTAGCTCTCTATATGATTTTTAAAAAATGACGTAATATTATAATTCTACTATAATATTTATGATTAATATATTAAGTGTGCTGTATGCACTGTGTAATTGATGATCAAGTAGTATAATGATTATGAGAATATTTAAAAGATAAAATCATATTTCACATTGAATTCAAACGACAGGTAAAAAGAGGTAATATTACTCTCCTACTATCTCCATCCACTTTAATATAATTAAAAACACCGTATTGATCATTAGAAGGTTTTATGATGGATCAACATAAAACGACACAATAGAACACTCTTGAATTTATTATTAATCGACTTCCATTGTGAAGCAATGGTTCCGTAGAAACTAGACTCATATTGCCAAACAGAGAGGCTACTCTGTTTGTCAAAGAATGCCATATAAAAATATGTAACAAAATAACATAAGGTGTTTTTAACAAGATGTGACAAGAGGATCACATAAGTTATATCACCTAGTTTTGTAGGTTATGAGTGTTTAAGTCCTTGTTATTATATGTGTATGAGCTATTTATTGTTGTGGGAATCAATTTTATAATTTCTTGTAAGTCTTAAACTACATGATAATACCAATTCACTGTACTCTCAAAAATTAAGTGACTCGTTAATTAAGAAAAGATTTAATTCCATCTAGTAAACAATAGAATTTAATGGGGTTAACCCGAGGGGAATGTGCATATAAATTTCAAGGTAACATTCTTTGCAAAAAAAAAAAAGAAGGAAAAAAAACCTTCTCCTTACATAATATTTTTAGCTAAACAGAGACAGTACCAGATAGAACACTTAGATTTTTTTTTGGGGAAAAGAACACTTCGATATTGTTATTTTACACAAAAGTCTTAAATAATTCCTTCTATAACGGAGGGATCCAGTAAAATAATAGTAGAAAGAAGAAACCTCATTGAATGAAATGGAGAATCATGGAAGTCGACTAATTAATTATTTTTTCTGGTTTATAATATAATCTTATTTACTGCTTACATGTATAAGAAATGAGAGTGTAACAAATTATAGTAGACTATAGTATCTCTATTAAATAAAATATGAAAATGAGTGAAAATTATATTAATGAAAGAGTTAGAAAAAATATTAGTGAGGATAAAATTATAAAGATGTATTAAAAATATATTGGAATTATAAATATATTTATATTATGAGATATCTAAAAATAAAAAATAGACTTATAATATAAAACTGAGGTAGTAATTTCCAAAACCATTTTTTTATGCTAAACTTTGAAGGGATATGTCGCGACTGTTACAACATATGACCACGAGGATTAATTTTGATGTTCTTTTGCATGTACCAACCACGAGGCTAAATCCCCATTCATTATTGCCGCCGGGAGACCCATCCCCAATGTTTTCCACTGCCTGACTCGTCCCGAGGCTTCTCACTACTAGTATAGATTCTTCTTTGACTCTTAAAAAAAAAAAAAATTTATATCATATATACAAAAAAAATCTCAGAAAATCGAGTAAGATTCAAAGTTATTTTTGAAGACTTGATTCTTACTTAACTCTATACGCGGAACCCACATCTTTTAAAGTTAAGAATCAAACAAGAGTCAAATATTTTAATAATATGGTTCTTGTTTAACTTTATGTGGTGAGACAACTAAATATTTAATGAATTGTATTAATTGATGAATTTTGCTATTAATATTATGTTAATAATATTTATAGAATTTAATTTGACATTTCGGACAAAAAATAATAACTAATGAATTTCAAATTAAAAATTGCACTTGACAGATTAAAAATATTTCATAAAATTCGAATATTGGTAGAGCATACTAAACTAAAATTAAATTTATACAAAAGTCCACTACATTCAAATATCAAAATATAACAAAAATATAATTTTGACAAATTAAGAAATACAAAAAGATACTACTTGTCGGTGTGTTCTCCTCCGAAACGTTGTTAAATGTACTCGATCGAATCCCTTTTTAGTTGCACGTGTGTAGACTGAGCAGAATTGCAACTTTTCTTACAAGTACATAGGCGAAGACAAGCATAACCCTATTGTGGAACACAGTTGGTATTATGGTGGATGTGCCCAGATGATCGTTGTAATCATAGTTCTCGACATCATAGCCGTGCTCATTTTGTATTATCATGTTATGTAAGATGATGCATATTTACATGATCTTGGTGAGGATTGAGTGTTGTCAAAATCATGCCACATCGTGCATGATGGCAAACCGAGACTGTAGGACTCCAAAAGCTCACTCAATATCTTTTTTTCTCCTTCTTGATGTTGCGCAAACAACCTGTCTTTCACTGTCTGTGGGAGCGGTATTGTCTTCATAAAGACAACCCACTCCAGGTAATTATCATCAGCGATATAATACCCTATATTGTACTGTCGGCCATTGAGGGCAAAGTGAATTTGAGGAGTTTGGTATTTCAATACATCAGTGAATAAGGGTAATTGGTTGAGTGCATTAATGTCGTTGTTGAAGCCAACGCTACCAAAAAAGACATGCCATATCCAGAGGTCATAGGAGACCACTGCTTCAAATATAATAGTTGGATTCCATAATCTCCACGAATGAATTGTTCCTTCCAATTTCTCCATTCCCAGTGCATGCAATCAATACTTCCGAGCAAACCCGGAAAGCCACGAGTCTCTCCTTGTTGCACCAGGTGGTGGATATCTTTGACGGTGGGGCTACGAAGATATTGGTCGCAAAACTTGTCGATGAAACCTTCTACAAAGTACTCTAAGCATTGAATCTCCATGGACTCCTCTATCCGCACGTACTCATCAATAGCATCGGCAAGGCCACCATACATTAGCATACGCATTGCTGTGGTACATTCTGTAAAGGGGAGAGTACCCTACTGACATCTCTTCTTTCAATGAAATAGGGGGACCACTTACCAATTAAGAGGTTCAACAATGTGAAGAAAGAGGGGCTTCCTCATCCGAAATCTCTAGTGAAAAATATTCTCGAGGTAGACCGATCGTTGGAGAAGTAGTACGCGATGAGTCGTTGATGGCCATCTTCATGGTCCCTCTCAATATATCTCATACTTCTGCATCGACGGTGTCCGCGGGATGAACAAGCTTCCAACCGGGCATGAAGACCAACTTATTATCTTCTAATTCATCTTCGGCCTCCTCTTCCTCCAAAAAGTCTACTAAGAATTCTTCCATTTTATTGATGGCATCCTCCTCGGAACTACATGTGCTGGAACTAGAGCTAGATGACATTTTGTGAGGGGTACCAAGAGAAGTTTGTGAAGAGCTATGTTGTTTGAAAAGAAAAGTTGGATTGTGAAGAGAACTTTGTGAGGAGGTTGAATATAATAGACCAGGGGTTCAACGGCTATATTCCACAGCTACTTTCCAACAATAATATTCCAAATGCCACTTTCTAACAGCTATATTCCAACAACTACTTTTCAACGACTATAATACAATGGCTAGTTTCTAACGGTTAGCTTCCAATGGTTACTTTTGAAGAGAAATATTTTAAATTTAATTAAGGCATAGATTAATAAAAAAGACACATAGATTAATAAAAATGATACAGAGACTAACTAAAGATGCATAGATTAATAAAAAACATAAGAAAATAATTGGCTACCTAAATAAATTGAAAACAAAATAACTAATCTTCATCATCTTTGGCATTGAGCTTCTCTCTGAGTATTTTCAGTCCTACCGTATGCTCCTCTCTCTATACATCATTGAAGCTGGATCTGTCAAGTGCCATCATTTTCCAGTATGCCTTATACAACGTGGCTTTTTCCTTCGATTTGCCCATGTTGTGCAAGGACTCAGAGACACAAAGTACGTCCTTCCTCTTTTCGGCCTGGTCAACTCAAGCATTGATGAAGGCATCAAGATTCGCTCTAACTGACGCCGTAGAATCTTGCATTCCATCATTATTGCTCTTACCTTTGTGTCTCATCTTAGCAGCATCTCGTTCTTCTGGCTGTGTCTCCTCTTATGGCACATCATCATTGTTGGATGATGACGTGTAGGCACCCGACTCAGACAACCTGCTTCTTTTGTTAGCATGCTTAATATAGACTCTGGACTACTTAGGTTGACCGCAAATTTCTATCCACTAGTGATCTAAGACGAAAACATGATCATCTCCGCCTTGTACATCTCACGAGCTTGCGCCATGAGTTGGTCTTCGGAACGACCGCTGCCATATACTTCCTGAATTCAAAGCCAAACACCATTAAATTGGACCACTTTCTTGTTGGTCCGTTGCCAATAGTCCTTGCAGTGTTTGTTCTCCTTTCTCCTACTTCTCATGATTGTTTGGTTGTATGTAGCTGCAACATTCGCCTAGTATATATATCGCATTTCCTATTGTTTCCGTCAATAGGATTGAGCGAATTGTTGAGTCAGGTGCTAATCTACATGTTGTCGACCAAAAATGAATAATGTGGAAACTAATATATATGTAAGTCTAGTAAATATATTGTCCTTCAAGAACTAATCTACAGAAATGAAATTATTACCAGCTTTATGTCATCATCCATCGACCATGGCAAATGCTTTGACTTCCCTCCAGCATCAGTAGCAGCAATGGTGTTGTCGTCGTCAATGACGATTTGCACCGCTAGATCGGTTGAACAAGAATTTGGAGTGTTGGTGTCGGAAGCCGACGTAGAGTGTGCATTGTCCTTAGGCGGTCGTGGTGGATAAAACTGCAGATAATTCAGCGGCATACCGACAGCATGAAAAATTTTCACATATTGAGGAGGTTGCGGAAATGCATGGGTGTGTGGTGGATAGGGAGAATAATTTGGTGTGTATAGAGGGTAAGTTGGTGGATATGGATGGTAGTTTGGAGGATCTGGCGGTTGCAAAAAATTGGATTGTTCTTGATTACTAAAATTTTCGGTGTTTTCATCGGGAGATTCGGAAGAACCAAGCCAGTTTAGCAAATCGCCGGGTGGATTAGAGTCCATATGAGATTTATAGAGAATTTTGCAAGAAATTTGGAGTGAGTTTGGAGCTAGATCGATGAATATTGGTGTGTGAAACTGAAATTACACCATAGTATTTATAGAGGAGGGAGCTGGGTAAAATTTATGGAATGTTTTGGACTTTTTTGGCTATTTTTTATGAATTTTTTTTGGAAAAAGTCAATAAAAAAATAACTCAACGGCTATTTCTACCGACTCTATTTAACAGCTCTTGTTTGTGCCACTGACAGGTGGGACCAACTACATAGTAAATTCCAAACGTTAGTTTTATATGAAAACAACAATCGGAAAATGACAGGTGGGCCAACACAGCATTGGGCCCACCAGTGAGCCTCTATGTGTGCAATATGAATTTTTGTGAAAGATTATTTGATTTTTTAATTAATTCTAATGATCAATTTTTGAATTATTTCATTTACAGGTAGGGTTGAGAAACAATGGATCCACCCGTTAGTCACTAGTGTGACATGTACAGGATTTACTTACTCATTAACATGCGGAGATACAATTGGTGGGATCTAGCTATCAATCATAATAGGTAAGATTCAAGCGGAGTGTGTGTGCACTAACACGGGCACACTCGCGGTAGTGGTGGGGCCCTCGTGGCTTACTGGGTTCCATGCATGCACTGAAAGCCCTTCTCAAGTGGGCATTTTTTTCTTGGACCTATATGTCAGAACTAAATTTTGGTGAGTAAAATTCATCGGATTAAATTTGTGTGGAGCCCGCAAAAAAGTGTCTCTTCGTGTCATCTTAGTCTCTAATAGTGACGATTCACTTGACGTGCGCTCGCTAGCCACCCGCTTCCGCCCCGAGCATGTGGTTGTCCCATCATGTCGAGCACACGTCGAACACGCGTCAGCGGCCGTCAACGTGCGCCGCCGCAACCGTCGTCGTTGGAGACCGCCTAATAAGCTTCTAGACTAGTAGTCCTTCTCTTTTAAATACATATTATTTTAACTTTCTAAATTTATTTCTAAATGCATGTCATTCTATGGGACATATTTGTACGTCGCTTCCCTATATGTCCTTCATTTAATATTTTAAAAAAAACATATGTGACTTAGAGAATTGGAAGGATACTAATAAAATATATTAAATGAGACTACTACTATCTTTTCTCCTTATATCTTGTTTTCTATATTAGATGTCAAACGATATGTTTTTGAAAACGGAGGAAGTACATAAAGTATACTAAGCACCTAGTTAGTCTAACTTAGCTTAAACTTATAAGTCGGCTTATGGTGTGTTTAGCCAAGTTTGAGCTTCGACTTATTGCTTTGATAAACTCAAGTCCAAGCCAAACACGTGGCTTCTCCATGCGGCTTTTCACACAACTTCATCTTATTTGGCCCCTTAAACTGTAGTTGCTAGAGGACAACTTCTCCAGCTTCTTCACCTTCTCTCCTTCACACTTGCTCAATAAGCTCAATAAACTGCAAAATTGGCAAACATGTTCTAAACTTTTGAGCTTATAAGGCAATAAACCAGCCTTTTGGGCTTATAAGGTAATAAGTCCATAAGTTAGTTTAATTGAGAAGTTCCAGCTTGGCCAAACACTCTCTTAAGCTTGTAAGCTAAATAATCTAGTAGGGAGAGGCTTAGGGTTGTTTGGCCGAGTTTATTTGGGAATTCAGCTACTA
The DNA here is from genome assembly GCA_019359835.1 of Pharus latifolius. Lineage (NCBI taxonomy): Eukaryota > Viridiplantae > Streptophyta > Magnoliopsida > Poales > Poaceae > Pharus > Pharus latifolius. The sequence goes on along the minus strand of CM033319.1, from coordinate 48,186,313 downwards.
AAAAAAACTCAAGTTTAGGCAACTGCTCGGTTATTTGAGAGTTTATAAGATAGTATGGCTTATTTGAGAGGATAAGCTACATCCGGTTTCTCCCGGTTTCTTTGGCTTATTTGGGGCTTATTCCCATCCTCCAATCCCTCATCCTTTCTCTCTCAAGCTTATAAGTCCAAAATATTTCTAAATAACTTTTAGGCTTACCAAATAATCCATGCTTTTTGGCTCATATGTGAATAAGCCCAAAAGATCAGTTTATTAGATAAGTTAAGCTCAACCAAACACCTGCTTAAATTTATTTGGGCTTATAGTTTAAAGGAGGCTTCAACTAAGGATAAATTTGAGATTTAATACTCCCATTTGGCTTAGCTTAAATTTATCTGAGAACCTAAAATCCTGATAAATTAGGCCAAACGGACCAAATTATCCTCAGACGTGTTATTTTCCACATAAATCCTTAAACTATAATTTTAACTTGACAAATTTTCAAACTTGTTTAATTACGTCACTTAGCACCATCCGTTAATTAAGTGACAGCATTGCACACCATGCTTGGTCCCAAAACTTGATTAATTATGTCGCTGAGATGACTACACTTTATTGTGTCATTTAGATCCATTAATTTTTCTATCACTTAACCATGCAACTTAATTTAACGATTATGCAATTTTAGTGACTGTTAAGCTGAATTTAAAGTTTAATAACCTGAATGGGATAGCCATGCAAGTTTGAGGAGCTCAGTGAACTTTTACAAGCCATTTTTGGGCTTCACCAAAAGTTTCGGCAGATGGTGTTGATAAGTGTTATCTTTTTATATATTTTGTCCTAAGTTTATAGCCATTTTGACACTAAATTTATATTTGACACATCATTTTATGTGTGTTTTTTTAAGATATTTACAATCCAATTATTGAAGTGTGTTTGTTGTATTTCAAGAGTCGAGTGTATCAAATTTGAAACAATTCCAATAAAGGATAAACCTTAAACAAAATATGAGAGGACTCCTTTTTATGTGGTTTCGAGCTGTGTCCTATCATTTTATTAGGTTTCAAACTCCTTTTTCATGCCGAATTTTTTTTTGGAGGTTTTGTAATTGAGTTAGCAAGGACTCTTAGGCATAAATAGAGAGATTTTTTGGTTTGGTTTAGTTTATCATCCAAAAAAGTTTAATTTAAATCTTTTCTCTAATTTAGGTTAGTTTTTCATTTAGTTTTTATTCGTCTTCATCAACTGTGAGCCGACCTGGATGACCATTTTTAATTCATTAATGCAATTCTGTAAATTTTCTTTAATTTTTTTGCATCTTTACTATTTTCATTGCTATTAGCGAGTAATTTTACATTCATGGTTAAGGTTGATCTGATCCTGAGGACGTGATTTCAGCTTTAGTTTTGTTTACAAGTTTGCCATCTTAATTTCTTAAATTTTATTCTCTAAAATTTGAATTTTGTGTTTTATTTACGATATCGTTCGTACTACACGATACAATCATTATTCATACGTAAGGACAAAACACGACCGTTATATTCTAAAGTTAAATCCAGAGTTTGAAAGAGATTTTTCACTTAGCTGACTGACGAGTGAGATCCTCTATGACTTATGATTGGATTTAGAGTCAACAACGTAATTTGTCTTGTTTGAAATCTTATAAATTAATTTGTCAATCTATTGACTTTGCTATAAATTATATCTGATGGTTATGGAATTCTCAAAACTCTAATTTTGTTTTGCATTCTAAAATCTAATTTTTGTAGTTTCTATATTTCAAACCCTAATTTTCATAAATTTTAGTTGTAGTTTTTAGATTAACTCTAACAACAATTCTCACTCTGTTTTAGTTAGCAATCTTAATTTGAATGATGATAATACTTGTTCTTTTTAAAATCAATCCTTAAATACTCAATAAACTATTCACTTACAATTATTACTCAACCACACCTTTTTTTATTTTATTTTATGTGTTAGGTGTATTGAAGAAGCCACAGCTATGCCAGCTGATATGTCCTGCCATTAGTTGGTAATCAATAAGACTGCTGCAGAAGTCCTACTCCGTGTATAAAACCTCTCGGTACCATCTTTTAAAAATTAGAGTTTAAGAAAATATCATTAAATATATTAATGACATGTAGGTCTGGATTCATGTGTATATCTCATTAGTCGTGATATTTTATTAATTTAATATTTTTATGTTGATATATAGTTATTTTTTTTTCACGTACGAACGTACCATTAGCTACTTAATTTTTTATTAGCTCTACTGCTCTAATTATCCTTTGAGTAATTACACGAAGATAAATATCATTAATGGACTGGACCGGTAACAGTGCCCATTACACAATATTAACTGTGCATTAATTGTTTATGGAGCTCTTTATCTTGCAAATAATAACTTAATTAAATTAACAAGCTAGAATGAAATTAGAACCAGTCAGATTTGATGTGCATGGCACTGTCTAGCTAAACGCGTGTTTGGGGGGGTCAATGGAGCATGCATGTCAACTTGGGATTGCAAATAATTGGGTTTATGGGTCCCATGCAAATGATAGTACGTAGTTGGCTAAACTACCAATGCCATCTTTGCCAAGCAAATGCAAAGAAGATACACAGCCACAATTTTTTTTTAAAATGTTGTATGTCATCAAGAAATTTTTTATGTGATTTATAAGAATGATAAGATTGAACTAAATTTATTTGTTACTGAGATATCCAGTAATAAATATAAAATATAAAAAAATTATAACAGTATAAAACAAAACCATCATCCAAATGATACCTCAGTTTTTACGAGGTATAGCTAAGAAGATGCAATTATTATGAGGTCATAAATCAAATAACCTCTATTCTATCTTCTTTTTTTTTATATCTGCAATAATTGAAAAGTACAACCTCGTCTAATACAATCTTCTATTAAATTTAATGCCATTAAATATTAATGCAAGTAAAGCCAAATTAGTACTCCCTCAGTTATAAAATATACTCTCTGTTGAAATAGATGTCATTCTAACCTTTTTTTGTTTTGTTTTCAAATAAATATCATTCTCCAATTTCATCAATTCCAAGATGATTTTCTATAGACTATTCCTTATATTCCCTTCGATAATGAAAGTTTATATTCCCAACAAATCTGTCTACCACCAATATGAGGAAGATATTCATGCATTAAGGTATATACAAGTTTTGAATATGTGATTTGGGAGTTGGGATGAGTAGTAAAAAGATGTATTCAATAAGGTTAGCATGATCATTTCTCTTGATGTTTTTTCTGTGTCAGATATCAAAATAATATCTATTTTGAAATAGAGAGTATATGAATCATAATTTTCTAAAATTGTAAAACATAAGGATTAAAATTTTCTTAATCTTGTTGCAAAATATAGATCATACATGCAAATTTATTATTGCCTCAGTTTTATTACTTATCATTTTAGAATTTTCATAGTCTCCAAAATGTAAGTTTGACCCTTAATTTTTATAATTATATACTAATAAAATTATAAAATAATTGAAATAAATTTTGTGATAAATCTACTATTATTATTTTCATATGATAAATCTTTATTATTTATTGTATACTAGTTGTCAAAATTTAAAAAAGTTGAGATATTTAAATGATAAGTAAAAAAAACAAGAGAAGGTGTAATATTTTTAATGTAATGCACTTATTTATGCCCCCTCCCCCTCCTCAGACTTTTATGAATTGATCGCACTAAACATTTTTCTCTCATTTCTAAAACAAAAATGATTACGTAACACTTGACAAGGGACTCGAAGCTGATACACTGTAATACAAACTGCATCCGCGTGCAAGTCTTCCTGTAAAAAATCAACATTTCGGATTGATCACGGTGAAAAATAAAGAGTTCGATTTTTTTAATTATTTTAGATTATAGATTAATCTTAATTGACTAATGAGTTAGATCCGCTGCAACTGCATCCTTCGCCCATGACAAGACACAAGATAATTTGGTGAGCGATGGGACGGGGCATTGACAATTAAGACATGAAATGGAGTCAAAATTTATAAAGTCGGCTACGACTAATCCTATTTGTAAGTAAGATTGCTCGCAAGGCTTAAAAACATTCCAATGTGAAGGCCGGTTTGTGATCTTTTGACAAAAATTTGGGGTCGGCCAATTAATGAGTTCAAGATTCAACATAGATCAATAATTGTACCAAACCATGCATCTACAAGTCCATGCTGAAAGATTTGATGCATGGTCAATGAGCCATTCCTCACAAGCCTTCAACTAGTACTGGCCTAAAAAGAATATTATTTTGTTTGACTGTGCATAATTTAGAGATATAATTTTGAAATTATTTTTATCATAATATGTTAATAAAAATTTATAAAATTGTAATATTATGAAAATATTCTTTATGACAAACATACTCGTATAATTTTATTATACTCAATCTAAATATTTATAAATATATCAGTAATAAAAGTTTAAATAATTTGACTTTTTTCATCAAAAAATGATTTTTTGACCGGACGGTAGTATTGATTTGGTCCTCAAATTAAATTTTTGGAATTATGTGGTAGGATTCTTTCTCACTATGCATGCATATCTGTATATATTGTTTGACTTTCGTCGAGGAGGCAGTGCTCACCATCGTCAAATGATGGCGAATATGCTAATTACAACTGTTAAAGCATCGTATTATAAAAAAAAAAATTCTCAAAAACATTTAATACTGTCTTACAATTACTCTACCATCATATAAAATTTCAAATCCAGACTCGATCATCATCATAAGAAACAGAAAACAGAGTTTTGGCAAAAAAAAGAAAAAAGAAAAAAAGAAAAGGGTAAAAATCATTATTCATAATTTTTTTTTATTTTCTTACTCTCAAAATTGGTCGAGTTTGTACTTGAAATTTTATATGATAGTATATTATTTAGAGTGCTGTCCACATTTTTGTAAGAATTTTTTTGTGATAATTCAGTGGCTTAATAAGTGTTTTAGCTGTTAGCATATTATCTTGCTATTGATGGTTCCCACTAGATAGGTCTCCTCCTTCAAGAGTCATCTTTTTGATTTATTAGCATGCATAATTAATTGCTGCAAGGTCAAAGGGCCAAAGAAAAAAAAGAGAGAAAAATTTAAGGCACAGTGTTAACTTGTGCGGGGAAATAACTTAAATTTGTTGCATTTCCTAAAAAAAAAAGTTGGAATAGAAAAAAAATTCTAAAATTAAACAATTCTTTTTTCCACAAAGGTTAATTTATAAAAAGTAACATATAAATAACAAAGTTCTATAAATTATAAAAAGAAAATACATATTTGCGTCATGCATAGTAGAAAACTATGCATTTGTCCGTGTAACATTGATCAGTGTAATGTTATTATTACGAATGATAGTGGCAATTTGCAAACCAATCGCATCACCATTGGTAAGGACATCAAAGTTCAAATCTTAATTTATGCATGTTATGAGTTTAAATTTTGTATTGCATGTGTGTGCGTGATTATTTTTGGAGCTTATATTGGTAGTACATGGTATATGCAACTATGCTTATCAAGTAAGTTCACGATTCAACTCTTCTTGTCTTTCTTTTTTTTTTAAAAAAAAAGACATTAGCAAGTTGCTAAATTAATTAGCTTTTTCATGAATAATATGAAAGGGAGACAACAAACATGCACGACACTAGGGAAATATCATAGAAGTGCACCAAACTGATCTTGTACCTCGATAGGCACAGCACAGATGCATCTAAATTGATAATCTGGTATAGATACATTTTTTTTTTCTACATGTAGTGGTACTTATGTTTGTGCCCCTGTGCTTGTATGAGCATAGTTGCAATGTTACTAAGAAATGAGATAGTCATATATGTAGGTATCCATTGGTTTGATCTACTTCATCCTCATCCTTAGTCCTTAATCTAGACTTGGCTGCCTCCATTGTTTTCATCTCCTTGTCGTAAAGTTAATTGGTTTTATATCAATTCTATTCGCTTGACACTTACCGCAACAATCTCTATCTCTACATCTACTTTATAAATTTGTAGCCAAAATTATACCATTTGATGAAAAGACTCTCCTTATCTCCGATTAAACCTTACAATGGATCAATCATGAACCAATGCACATTGAGTTGAAAGAGTCATCCAAACATGACACAATTGTCTCATATTATTGTTGTCATTGCCTCTTCCATCAATAATATCTCAAATAAATAAACAATATTACACTCTTATTCTCAAATACAATGTCAATATTTAGACTTTTTCTAAAAACAACTTCACCTTTCATAGGTTGACTCCTAGACAATCTCAGCAAACCCATGATATGACATGACTAGGTAGTCATGATCAAGGTTTTGTTTCCCAGATATAACTAGCTGTTTATCATTGAGTACCAACAATGCTGGTCAAGACCAATTTTTACAAAGTTGGTTGGTACGATAGATAGCTATATACTGTTCTGAAAGATGATAGATAATTATAGTCATCCAAGATAGGAAAACATCAAAAAAAATTCAAGAAAAAGGGAAAATAAAATGGGTTTAAAGAACCAAAATCAGTCCCATTCCCGGTTTACCCACAGAGAGCGACATTTCAAAAAAAAAAAAAAAATCAAAAAATAGAACCTTGGCAGTGATTGAGGTTTGAACTTATTGCTCACGCTCAACACCCCATCCCAATATGGTTCTCTAATCATCTCTGAATTGCAAGATTTAGGCACGATAGAGAACAATATCAGCATATTCTAGTTCGGGTTGTATGCTACCTTCCATCTCACAAGAACAATATCAAATTGAAACAACCCAGCTCAATCAATCCAAAACAAGCAAAATTCCAGAAAAATTAACCCTAATTTGAGCCACATTTCGCAATTAGAACCCTAAGAACTTAAAATTCACAAATTTTGCGGTAGGAACCCTAAAGTTTATCGAATTCGTGGAACACAGTCCAAAAACCACCTAAAACACTATTAACCACTGAATCAAGCCACAAAACACACCAACCCAACGCCAGTTCACCTCGCGTTACTCCCGCAACCTAATCCATGACTGAATTGGCCTTGGGACTGAAAGTCCAAGCTGGATCTGTCGGCGACGGTTGCACCGGCCACACATGCGTCAGCCACAGCAAGCTCTAACACGCTCACGCTATGGATGCAATGAGATGGCAAGGGCAATTGACTAGAGCACTATAAATCTAGGATCGCGGCCAGAGATGAAGCACACACACACACACACACACACACACACACTCACAATCACACATACACGCACATACACACAAAGAGGGAGGAAGAGGGCTCGGGGAGACATACCTGAGCCTTGCTGACAGTGAGCTCGATGCCGGCGGCCATCCTCGCTCCGCACTAGCACTTCAACGAACTCTGGTGATCCCACACACGCACTTGCACCATTGATTCAAGGTATGTTAGGAATTACGGTTTGTGATTTAGCGCTAATCGGGGCAAATTGAGTGGAAGTACGTGGGGGATTAGGATGAGGGTTTGGCGAAAATAAAGAGTTCAGAAATTTAAAATAAATAGGCAATTATTTTATTAGGGCAATTTAGATTGTAGGAAAATTTATAGAAAATGATAGAAATATTTTTAAGGGGCAAATTTTGAAGGGTGATGATTTTAGAAATTAATTTAGGATTAGTCTGGCAAGCAGTAGTTCTTAGTCTTGATGTTAATTTTCGGCTATAGAATTTTTTTCGTAATGCGACGTTTAGCACATTTCTAAATTTCGATGGTAAATAGGATTCGTTGTGTATATTTTTATTGTTTGAGAACAAAGGAACATGAGTGTTCATTGCCACGTCTAATTTAGGAATAGACTTCGCACAAGTAGGCAAGTTACCTTGACCATGTTGTATATTTGAAATTATTTTGTACCAATTAATTTTAATCTATAAAATTTAATATCTTTATTTGCATGGAAAATAATTATTTTCAGAAATAAATAAATGGATTTAAATGCATGAAAAATGTGAATAATTATGTTCTGAGTAATCGATTGATGGAGTAGCCAACAAATAATTATATGGTGGGTAGAGAGTTTTTAGCTCCTCTACAAACGATTTAATAATTTAAGGTCATAACCAGCTATCACTTACTCGTATGCGTCGTATAAACGTATAAGTGATCCGGGAGGATCTTCGGGTCCTTCAGGTCGAATACATCAGGTCGAGTACGTAAAGGATTCAATCTCTCTGTCTGGTCGGATTGTATTCCGATCAATATCTATATAGCTAAGTCTAATACGATTAGTTTTAGTCGAGTATGAGTCTGATACGATCTCAATCGATCGGACTATAAATACTTTGTAATACGATCGAGTCTAGATCATCTAACACATAGGCATAGACCTTATAGTTCATTAATCGACGTAGGCGAGTGCGTCCTAACGTTCGGCATGTATAAGATCCCTCTTTTCAATAAAGAGTTGTGCTATTTTTTGAACTATGTTTTGATCACTTAGGTTTCGGTAATTCTGAGTAAGATCCCTTATTCTATATTTAGCATCTGGTCGACTATAGTTGAAACCCGTCTATATCTCAATCAGATCAAGTTGGTATCAGAGCAACTATCCTGTCTTGTAGATGGTGAAGACTCTCCAAGGTTACAAACCCTCCGGTGAAGTTCTGCAAGAACCCTTTTCAACTGAAGGCGATAATTCGACGGCACCGACAGTCGCGTCTACAAAGATGTCTGAAGATCCCTCCGTTGAAGCTACCTAGCCGAACAAGTGGCTAAACTTTCTGCCGACATGGATACCGTGCTTGCTTGGATTAAGCAGCAGGCCATGACTGTACCTTCGTTAGTTGATGCCTCAAAAGGAAAGGTTACAGGTGTAAAGATTGGGGAAGTCTTGCACAGGCCAGATGAAGATGAAGATGAAGACAATCATAAGGCCGATGACCTCGCCAACACCTCCTTATTTGTCGGATCTTTCAAGGTCGAAACTAAGGTTGACATACCCATATATGATGGGGTGATCGATGCCGAGAAGTTGAATTCTTGGATTGATCAGTTTGAGACCTACTTTAACCTTTGAGGTTTCAGTAGCGCGCAAAAGGTGAAGTTTGCACCTTTGTAGATGAAAGACCACGTCAAGACATGGTGGAAGGCCCTTGTCACCAGTAGGGAAACATACGACCTCATGTGGGGACAATTCAAGCAACTCTTACCACAAGAGTTCTACCTGATGGGCTATCTCGATGAGAGATGGGATCGTTGGCATAGATTGTATCAACAGCGAGATCAATCTATCCAGGATTATACAACGGAGTTTCGGAGACAAGCAATGATCATTGGCATCTTGCTCTTTGATCCTCAAGTGTTCCGAAAATATATGTCTGGACTTCTGAAATTGATCAGTGCTGAGCTAAGCCTGTTCGCTGTCCATGACATCACGATCGCGAGCACGACTTCTATGGCGATTGAGAAGAAAAATAAATGCCGCAACGACAAGAAAGAGAATTTGACCTCGTCAAAAGGAAAGTTGAGTTCGAAGAAGAGTACTTCGAAGTCTAGTACGGCATCACTTGTGATCATTGTCATGTTACCGGGCATACAAAGGATAAGTGCTATAAGCTCCATCCTGAGCTTCGACCAAAGAGAAACGAACTAGGGAAAAGAATAGCTACAACTACTACGACTACACCCGAAGGAGTTGTCCAAGTGAATTCAGTCGACGAGGCGGATATGACCTTGTCTCTGATGCCAATGCCAAATGAGAAAGGTTCAGATTCATCTCACGACCATCACTCAACAGAGAAGTTGTTCACTATCAACATTTAGGTGAAGCATGAAGTGGTCGCAGCAATATTCGATCCCGGAAGTCAGAAGATTTTGGTTTCCACTGGGCTGGTTTGACAACTTGATTTGAAGACGACCACACACCCGCGGCCGTATCCGCTGGTTTGGTTTACATCCGACATGAACCAATAGATTACGAGTCAGTGTGTGTTGAAATTTGTAATCTCTACTCGTTATATTGATGAGGTTCAATGTGATGTTGTTCATATCGATATTTGTCAGGTGATCTTTGGGAGTTTGTTCTTGTACGATTGAGACGCTCACTTCCATCGACGAGCACAAGAGTACGAGCTTATCAAAGACGGAGTTAAGTTCGTGATTAGTAGAGATGTCTACATCAATACTTTGAACTTGATTACTGCAAATCAGGCCAAGCGAATCATCAACGCATGTCACAAATATGTGCTCGTTATGATTCGACCAGTTGGTCCAGGTGATATTACTCGAGCAGTGTTGTTGTTGGCATGCCGAGAAGATTCTAGTTGTTTGTTGGTGTTGCATCTAGGCCTTCATGCCTAACCCTAATTTTGATGATTAATGAAAACAAAGTGTTCCGGACTAATTGTGCTATTGAGTTTATTTGATACAGAGTTGCGTTGGGAAGATATGCACGGAATACAAGAAGAACCCGACGTAAAATAAAAGCACAAGTAGCAAAGAGCAAAAGACAAGTCGAAAATCGTGAAGATGCGAAAGACCTCAGGTATTACGAGTTTTTATATTTTACCGATCTTGGTGTGTGGAGATGATCGGTTAGGAAAAATTCTTTCTAGTTTTGACCGTACTATAAAGAGGGGTAGCGAAAGTCCTCTTTCTATCTCCAGCACAAACCGAGAATGTTAGGTCATTGCATCGCATCATTTTTATGTGTATTTGCTTTTGGTCTTATTTGGAAAAATCTGTTTTTCAGTTCAGTTTTTGACAGCAGAAGAGTATTTGCATTTTTTAGAAAGATCTAGGTAGATCTGGCTTTTGCTTCTGTTGACAAAAATGTAGCCCTTGAAATTATCTTTCCAACGAGCTATTAAACACCTCTTTTGGATTTCTGGATTTAAAGTTATAGCTATTTTTGTTCATGCTGACTGTCAGTTTGCAATGCTGACTGTCAGTTTGCATAACTGACTGTCAGTTTGAATGTCAGTTTAGTGTAACTGACAATTGTCCAGAGATGGTGTTTTTTGGTCTCAATTTTTTTGTACTAAACTGACTGTCAGTTTGTCCATACTGACTGTCAGTTGGGGTTTCGACCAGAGAGTGTTTTACTGTGTTTCTATTTGTTTCTGGTCGAGCTAGTACACAAACTGACTGTCAGTTTGTGTAACTGACTGTCAGTTTGTGTAACTGACTGTCAGTTTCGTGTTCCAGCTTTCCTGTTTTGGCTGCAAACGGCTAGCTATTTTTTATCCGTAAATTTTGTCGGCGTTGTGCACTAAACTGACTGTCAGTTTGCATAACTGACTGTCAGTTTGGGTTGCTGATTTTCAGCCCTAGCTCCAATGGTTCATTTGATTCTTGAGGCTATAAATAGGGGCTTTGGGCATGTGTTTCACACAACAAGCAGCCTCCTCTCTTATACACTCTTGAGCATTAGTTTTCTATATTAAATCTTGATCTTTTGATCAAGTTGAGTGTTTTTCCGATCCACCGAGAGTTTCGTTCCTTTTTGCATTTGCATATACTTAGCTTCTCGGTGCGTGTTTGGAGGTCTAGAGAAGACCTCGCTGTCTTTTACTCTTGGTGAGCGCCCTCACCTAGACGGTTCGGAGGTGTAGCCGTTGATCTCTTCGTTCGGAGATTGTCGGAGAGGCTCGGCAAGTGTGTACAAGGCATCGGTGCTCGCCTTTCCGGAGTGGACAAGGAGCAACCATTAGTGATAATATCCTTTGTGGATATTGAAGCGAGACTCAAGAGATTTGAGTGCTTTAACGAGGATTAGTGAAGACTGGGCGAGTCTCCGATACCTCGGTAAAAATCATCGTGTTCGTTCTCTTTCTCTCATTTACATAATTCGTTCTTTATTTGCTTTAAGTTTTAAAGTTTTTAAAGCCTCCTATTCACCCCCCCCTCTAGTCGGCATCCTTGATCCAACAGTTGGGACTGTTAACGAAATACAATGATCTGTTCGAAAGTACTCAGGACCGTCCTCCGAAACGTCCAATTGAGCATGATATTTAGTTCGTGTCCGATGCGACACTTCCCAATCTGAGTATATATGACAACGTAGTATTGGAGAACAAAGAGATCAAAAGAAAACTTGGAGAATTGCTGAATGATGGTGTTATTCAACCAAGTTGTTCACCTTGTGGATCTCCTGTGGTGTTAGTATCAACGAAAGATGGGACTTGTGTATGTGCATTAACTAATGAGCACTGAACAAGATCACCATCAAGAATCGGTACCCCCTTCCTCGTATTGACGACCTATTATACCAACTGAAGCATGCTGCTGTCTTCTCGAAATTGGATCTAAAATCTGAGTATCATCAAGTCAGCATCCAAGAGGAGAATACTTGGAAAACCGCGTTCAAAATGCGACAAGGTCTGTTCGAATGGATGGTCATGCCATTTGGGCTCTGCAATGCCCTGGCTATTTTCATGTGTCTCATGAATGACGTATTACGACAGTTCATCGATGGCTTTGTGATCGTTTACCTCGATGAAATCCTTGTCTATAGTCGTTCGTGGGACGAGCACCTAGTTCATGTGGAAAAGGTGTTCGAACAGTTTCGGCGGCATTGACTTCGCCTCAACCGTAAAAAGGCGAGTTTGGCCAGCAAACTCTACTTTATCTGGGATTCATGGTCGGCAAAGGTACATTGCAAATCGATCCCGATAAAGTAAAAGTGATTTGAGAGTGGCCTCGACCACGAACCGTTACAAAAGTGCGTAGTTTTGTGGGAGCATGCCAATACCTTTGAAATTTCATACGATTCTTCTCGATAGTGGCTTCTTCGTTGCATGCATTAACCAGGATCGACCAGAAGTTTGAGTGGAATGGAAAACATGAAGACACGTTTCTTTTGTTAAAGAAGAAGAACAGTGAAGCACCTATCTTAGTTTTACCGAATCTCCAGAAGCCATTCGAGCTAGAAACTGATGCCTCAGGTTATGCAATGGGCGCAGTGCTCATGCAAGAAGGTCGACTAGTAGCATATCACTCCGAGTAATTACAGGGAGCTCAGAAGAACTATCCGACTTACGACAAGGAGTTGTGTGCACTGCATCAGTCCGTAAAACATTGGCACTGTTACATTTTGCGTAAAGAGACTATGGTCCACACCGACCACCAACTTTTGCAATATGTGCAAACTCAATCGAAACTACAATAGGCTCGACATATGAAGTGGATGTCGTATCTGCAACAGTTTAATCTGGTGATTAAGTATAAGAAAGGCGTACAATAAACTGGCTGACATGTTGTCATGGCCATCAGTACGACCCTCTTCTTATCAGCGTTTATGCAGATTAAGCTCTCATGTCTTGATGACTATGCCACAATGTACAGTGAAGATCCTGATTTTCGATCGGCACTGGCTGCGCTTGAAACAGGGAAGCCTACAGAGTTTATTTGGTGAGGACTCTTGTACAAGGGAAATTTATTTTGTATACCTCATGGAGCACCTCAAATTCAATGGTTGCGAGAAGCGCATACATCGAAGGTTGCTGGTCACTTTGGGTTTATGAAGACTTTGCAAAATCTTCATCAACATGTGTTCTGGCCACAAATACAACAAGATGTGGCTAGTTTTGTTTGAGGCTGTGGTCTCTGTAGCATCTCAAAACCAGCAAACCGCAAATTAGGTTTGTACACTCCTTTGCTAGTTCCATCACGACCATAGGAAAGCATATCCATGGATTTCTTGGGAGGATTGTTTGTGACCCGACGTGGCAACAACTACCTCTTTGTGGTCGTTGATCGGTTCTCCAAGATGATAGTTCTCATACCTTGTAAGAAGACTATTACGGGAGAAGAAGTAGCTCGGGTATTCTTTCAGCACATTTGGACACATTTCGGACTGCCAAATTTCATTGTGTCTGATCGTGATACCATGGTTCTATTTGTTGAAGACTTGGTCTATCAACGGGAGGCACCTCTGTCTGATGACGTGATCTTGGAAAAGAAGGTGACGACCACCCACAAGGACACACGAGAGTCTTTTCGAATCAGACGGAAAGATCAATGAGCACATGCGGCAAAGTGGTACACTCAGGAAGACGGTTAATCCCAATTTTCACATCTCCAGTTTTGATCAAGTAGTCGCCAATGGAGGTTGGCTCCTTCTCAACAGGGAAGTCATGATCTGGGAGGATCTTCAGGTCCTTCAGGTCGAATACATCAGGTCGAGGACGTAAAGGATTCGATCTCTCTGTCTGGTCGGATTGTATTCCGATCAATATCTATATAGCTAAGTCTAGTACGATTAGGTTTAGTAGAGTCTGAGTCTGATATGATCTTAATCGATTGGACTATAAATACTTTGTAATATGATCGAGTCTAGATCATCTAACACATAGGCATAGACCTTATAGTTCATTGGTCGACGTAAACGAGTGCGTCTTAACGTTCGGCGTGTACAAGATCTCTCTTTTCAATAAAGAGTTGTGCTATCTTTTGAAATGTGTTTCGATCACTTGGGTTTCGATAATTTTGAGTAAGATCCCTTATTCTGCATATTTAGCATCTGGTCGAGTATAGTCGAAACTCGTCTATATCTCAATCAGATCAATAAGCCACAAACCTGGTATAGGACAGACCTAGTTGAGTACCCTATTAGTAGCTAAGTCTCCACATGAGAACATATTATATGTATTTAGCGCCACAGGTCGCTCCGAATAACCTAAAGGGTGTCACAGATCACTCAAAATAGTCCAGTAAGTTCTACAGGTCACCCGAAAGTACCCTAGTGCTAAATGCTCAACCGGTAGAGTACCGGATGCATTTGACTACAACGAAATTTGAGATGTCGGGTGGAGATACTTAGCGTACGGATCTAGAAAAGACTTTGTTCACCAGATTTTTCTCCCACCTCTCTTGATCTCCTCTCATGTCACCATGGGTAACACATCCGGCTCCTCCGTGGCAGCACCTCCATGCTCTCCTCCAGCGTTGTTGCATGCCATCGTCTTCTCCATGACGTCGAATGATGTTTCCTCTCTCTTACTGATGATATGTGTCGCATCCTTGTAATTCTCTAGATTGAGCACATATTATATTCTTCTTTGATGTGGAGCAAACCAATGATGGTGTTCTTTGTATTATATTTGAAATTTTTTACAATTTTTTTTTGTTTTATGTGTTTTTCTATTCTCGTTAGAATTCTGACTCCATCTGTAGCAATATTTTGTATGTATGTAGCAAATATGTCCTTAAACTGTAGCAAGTACAAAATTCTAGTTGTCACGAGACTCTGGTTGTTACTAAATAAAAGAGTTGCAACAATTGTATGAGGGAGATGTAGCAACTTAACAAAAAAAGTCTATGTCAATAATAGAATCTGTATTAGTGAGTTGTTGCAACACCACTTATAAAGTATAGTAATATCGAAATGCAACTATAACTTTACATACACAACATGAGTTATGTGGTTATTAAAAAAAAAATATTATAAGTAAATAAAAAAACTATAGAAATTTTAAAAAATGTAGTATTTTGTTTCAGAGGATGTGGATAGTGTAGCAACACAATAGAGAAAAATGCAATTAAATTAAAATAATGTAATAAACATCACGTCATATAGCATCTTTCTAAAACATAAATTATTAATAAAGTTAAATTTTATGAAATAAACACTTAATTTTTTAGATTTGAAATGCTAGATTGATCTACGATTTTAGTTATATGTATTATCTACATGTTTAAAACGTAGTAGGTAGACATTCAAAATGTAGCAAATAATCCAGAGACGAAGCATCTAATCAGCAGAGAGATGGGGTCGTGCCAAGTTGAAGGCGGTTGTAGGACATTTGGCGGACATTGGTTGGTTACTAAATTTAATTTGATGGAGTTTTTAACACTGCTTTTTGGAGGTGGGTGGTTATGGTTGGATTGAGATGGGATTTGACCCATCCAAGAGTTGATATAATGAGTACAAAGTGGCTAATTTATACCTAAGTATAGACTGGTCTTACTATATATATAGAGAGAGACACACACATACATATATATGTATATATGTGTATATACACACATATACATATACATACATATATACGCAAGATCGGATGATGGTGGTATCTATAACTCAGAGGAGGAGGTATATCCCAAAGCACCCACTGACGACTTCGACTGGAGCGAAAGTTGGGACGAGTAATCAAGAGATGGCAGGGTTCAACTATGGTCCAGTTCAATTTTAGTCATATTGTATATTATGGATGGTAGAATGCATTGACCGTGTAATTGCTAAGTCCTAACAGACTTTTGTAAATAAAATATTTTGTCCAATTTATTATATATCAGTGCCGTCATCTTTATAACGATTGGGATGGTCGTCACAGAAATTATCAACACTTCAACTTACACCATCTTGTCTCAATTGTGAATTAATTATTTCAACCATATTCATCGAATAATTTGAAGATAAAAGGCACACCACTGATCCAAAATGAGAGATCCAACTTATAATCTAGAACATTTACTCCACATGCCTATTCACAACACAGTCTTTAGAATATGTCATATCCTCAAATAAAAGTAAGGAGCCAAAAGTAAAAAATAGCAAGATGTTTATACGTCGGTAACGAGAAGGCTCTCAAAAATTAGATTAGGTCTCAAAAGGCAGAGAAGAAATTGGGTTAAATAAAGCATTGTAAACTTGGATGAGATATCTAAAAAAGTTATACGGTATTATCTCTAGAATTATTAATATTTTTACTAAAAAATAGGTATATGATATCATCTCTAGCACAAGTTGCATGCTTAGACTAAAACATAGGAGCAATTTGACATATTTATTGACATTATAAAAGGAAAAAGTCTTATGCAGTTTGTCTCTATGATTGTTCTAAGGGAATATTTCTTCCTTACTATTATAAGAAATTATAAAATTGTGGTATATGAGACTAACAAAATGAGATCGATTTCACATGTCAATAAAACATCTAATAGCAAATATATAATATTAATATTTTATAGTGGCATAAAAAATTACCCCTCGATCTGGAGTCTTGTTTAGACCTTAACTTTTTAAGAGTTAAAAAAGACCCAGAACCTTTATTTTAGATAAAATGCCTACCATTTAAAATTATCAAGTTTGGTGTAGTTATATGTGGGAGCTTAGACTATGTTGACACATATAATTGCACAAATATATATAATTTGAACCAGGGATTCAAAGTTTAGAAAGTTTTTGGCCATCCACAAGTTAACATTGTAAAATGGGCCTGAATCCAAAGGTGGACAACCAAATGGAATTTTTCCAACTTTTTTTTTTATAATGAAGTGCTCTCTCAAACCTGCACGTTATATTAAAAATGTCAGGCAACAAGTCCACACTCCTTATCTTATAAATTGAAAAATTCACTGAAACAAGACACAATTCTCTCGTGTTCTCGACTTATCGTTGCCATTGCCTCTTGTACCACTAGTAGACTCAAATGAATGAACAATATTACTCTCTTGTTCTCAAATACAAAGTCAATATTTAGACTTTTTCTGAAAACACCACCACCTCGCCAAGATTGACTTGCTCCTAGATAATCCCAGCATACCGACCATGGTAGGACTAGGTAGTTGTTGCTGAATACCAGTACTCCCATTCTGGACTATTTTTTACAAAGCTGGTTAGCATGAGGGATAGCTCTATCCCATTTTGAAGGATGATATAAAATACTCATTATCCAAGACAGCAACAATAGAAAAAAGAACTTAAATATTACAAATAAAAAGAAAAAATATTGTGGATTGGAAAAACCCAAACAGGCCAATTACTGGTTTACTGATGGAGAGCAATATTTGCCAAGGTGTTGATTCAGGTTTGAACATCATTGCTTAAGCTCAATGGTTTATTTCATTATGGTTCTCAGTCATGCATGAATTGCCGGATATCCTCCTGAAGTTTTTTTTAAAATTATTTTTATAAATAGCATCTGCTACATTAATAACATTCATTCATCCAACCCCAATACCCCACCCCAACCAAAACACAAATACACACTAATATAATATTTCAACTATGCACCTCCTTAAGTTGAGCAAACTAGTTTTGGTTTGTATGTTACCAACACTTCGACTAGTTGGACTTACACCATTTTGTGCATTATCTGGAATATTTCTTTTCCAAGCATCTTAGGATTCTCAATGGTGAATTAACCATTTCAATCATATTCAATGAATAATTTGAATATAAGAGGCGCTCACTAATCCAAATTCAAGATCCAGATTACAATCTAAACTTTTGCACCACATTCCTATTAAAAAAAACATGCTTCAGAATATTCCATATCCTTAAATAATAGCGTCAAGCTAAAAGTCAAAAATATCGAGATGTCGATGCGTCAGTGACGAGAAGGCTCTCAAAAATTAGATTAGATTTCATAAGGCGGAAAAGAATGCCGATTAAACAAAACATTGTAAACTTTGATGAGATTTCCACTAAAAAAGTTATATGATACCATCTCTAGAATTATTAAATATATTATTGAAAAAAGACGTTGATATGCATTTTTTGACTAAACCTTATTAGGAACAATTTGACATATTTATTGACATTATAAAGGAAAATTCCTATAGAAGTATTCTCTTTAAAACCTATTTTGAACCTTAACTTTTTAAGTGCTAAAATATACCAACAACATTTAGTTTAGATAAAAAAAGCCTCCCATTTAAAAATTATCGTCTAATGCAGTTATATGTCGGAGCTTGGACCATTTTGACACATATAATTGCACCAAATGGATTTGAAGTAGGGTTTCAAAAAGTTTAGAGTGTTTTTTTTGGCCCATCAAAAGAGTTTTCTCCAAATTTTGTTTTATAATCAGGTGCTTTCTCAACTTGTTATATTCAAAATGTGAGGCAACAAGCCTACGCGCCTTATCTTATAAACTGACATATTCATGGTTGTGCATAATTATTATTGGTATAATATATTGGTTCTAACCAGGCTGTGCAAAATTGGTCTGGCTCAGTTGTCAAGATCTGGTCTACTATTCATAGAGCCAGATTGGGTTTTAAATTTGATGCTCGATAACCAAACTAGGCCCAACTCACCCTGCTCCGGCTCAATTAGACATGAGGTCTGGACCCAATTGGTCAAAGGGCTGGGCTTGGGTAGAGTTCCCTCAACCTAAAAGGACATGGTTTTTTAGTGGCTCAAACCCGAACCCGGTGTTTGCATAGGTCTAGTTCTAACTAGTGAAAAAAATACATAAATATTGGAATGGCAAGTACAAGTATTTCTTACAGTACAATTTTTCATGTGACACGCCAATTCAGAGGACAATAGGGATGATAATATTTCCAAATCAGATGAGAGAAATAGTGGGGATAAAAGATTGGGTGTACCAGAAGAATGGCACGACAAAAACGGGTTATGTGAAGCCGTCGTTAGTCAACAGCATAATTCTTCGTGGGATGTTAATGAGGATACCGCGCGTGTCGGGTAGATTTTTAGAAACAAGGAAGACTAAAAGAAAGAAGCTGTCAAATTGGCTATGTCACTGAACATACAGTACACAGTAATGACGTCTAGTAAGTATTTGTATGAAGTGTGCCATTTGTCATAAAAATGTTCATAGTGTGTGCATGCCTACAAACCAAAAGACAAATTATTTTATCGTGTCTAGGAAAAATGAGCATTCATGCATGTTAATAGAAGCATTGGGTGAGCACATAAATATATCATCTATATTTGTTGGTAGTGTGATATATTCTAACCTGATGGCGAACTTTGCGATGATTCCTAAGAAAATAATTGCCAAAATTGATGACATGAATGGATAAAAGATAAAATACAGTAAGGTTTGGAGGGCTAAGTAGAAGGCGTTGGAATTGAGATTTGGGACTTTCAAGAAGTCTTACAATTATGTGCCAAGATTGCTTGATTTTATTCAGCAGACAAACCCCGGCACCGTTACAGATATTGCTGACAAAGGGATTGATGGTGTTGCGTCACATCATATCCTTCATTGTATTTTCTAATCTTTCGAGCAATGTATAAATTCTTTCCAGTATTGCAGGTCTGTACTCTGCATGGATGGCGCCTTTCTATCTGGGAGATACTATGGTACTTTGCTAACCATTTTTGTGTCAGACGCTAATGACTAGCTTCTTCCTATAGGTTATGCAATTGTTGAGGGTGAAAACAAAGACAGTTGGTTATGGTTCCTGGGGAATGTGAAGAGGTCAATTGTGTAAGATCGGGAGAATGTGTGAATTATTCATGATCGCAACAAAGGGGTGCTCAGTGCTATTGAGGACATGAGGACACTTGAGAGTGAGTTGTTCCCATGGAAAGATATTTAAAGTCGTTGGTGTATGCATCATATGGCTGCCAATTTGTTCAATCAGTTCAAGCGATGCTAGATTATGATGCTTTTTAAGAAATTGTGTGTGTAGAACTAGACGAACAAGTTCAAAAGTGTCAAGGACAATCTAGATGATCTTACACTTTGTCTAAATAGTCTCAACCTAGTGCACAAGAGGAGTAGCCCATACGCGATGAGATACAAGACAACAAGGCTCAGTGGAGGATGATCTGTATGTCAACCCCGATGGCACAACATTGATGGAGATTTGTGTATACCTTTTAGTAGTCGAACGAGACTACGAAGAGAGAGAAATAAACTTCCTTCCTGTGGTTGTGGAACATCACAGGAAGAGATAATGAGGAGGTCTAAGATATTTTAGACTTAATCCAACTCTTACAGATGTTTATCCTGTAGATACGATCACTAATCCTTATGATTGTAACGCTTATCATCCAAAGAGTTCATAGTTGAATGGACTATGTTACCTACGATCACCCTGATCGTAGAGATGAGGTCATAGTCAATACACGATCAAATGTATACTATTTACCTTGTCGGTCAACCAAAACCTGGAAGCCCTTTTCTAGGGCTAGTCGAAGACTCATTTGCCGACCACAGTTTAAAGGCCTGATGCGTATGACTATTCGACCATACTAGATGGTTATGTCTATTCGACCATATCCGGTGGTTATGACCATTCGACCATACCCAACGGTTATGTCTATTCGACCATGATCTTTGGATACCGTGATCTTTTATTTCTGCAGGAATGTCATAATTGCCTAATATGGTAACCGTCAAGAGGATAAATGCACAGACAATCATAAACGTGCAGCCACTCATAACTACACATCAATGATTGGAGCACGTCTTCCACCCGGCGACCCTTCAATTCTGTAACCGACGGCCTTCGACAAGCTATAAAAGAGAGTGGTCGAGGATGGAGAAGGGGACCTGAACATTGAACAACGGAACCTTCCACAGCTAAGAGAATAGGAGAGTAGTTTTTAGTTTATTCGAGAACATTTCTTGTTCTTCTCTATAATCCTTTGCAATCTTAGTGAAATCACAACAGGAGTAGGGCTATTACTCAGCTTCCGAGGGCCCGAACTTGTATAATTCCTGTGTCTCTGGTGCATCTATATGTGCGATACTTCCTTTGGGTGTTTGGTAGAAGTGCTTCCCTGTGTGTATACTTAATTTTGTGTAAGTTCGGCTTGGAATCTTGTTCCAATTGTCAATAGCTGGCGCCCACCGTGGGGCTCCGTTAAAGCATTCTTCTTCATCACCTGAGATTATCGTATCTATAGATCATCATGTCTTGTCTGCATGATTCTGAGAATGATTTTGATCTCGAGGATTGCATCGACATTGATATGGATGATGATGCTCTTCCAATTGAAGAAGACGATGTCACCTTAGAGCCTTGCGCCAAGGAGAATCTTTCCCAGGACCTGGTTATCGACCAGGAATCAGAGCAAGTAATTCACTCATCTTCAATGAGTTCTCCCACACCCGAAGGTGAGTATGTGTCACAACCCATCACCTTGACTAATGCAGGTGTTGAGGATCCTGATGTTTCAACATCAAAGATGACTAAATCCAACGATCATCTTGCGTTGAGTCTGGAAGATTGTACTCCAGATAGCCTTTATCCTATCTTTGACTTCAAGCGCGACTCGGATGAAGAGGATATGTTTTCTCTGTCTGAGGTCACATCTCCCCGAGAAGTTGCTGGACTTTCCGAGGAAACTACTGAGCAACGTCTTGCTAGGGAGAAGGCAGACCGCAAAAGACAAGAGGACGAAGCTTGCGACTGGCGAGAGGCTGAGGTTCACAAGTCTACAAAGGAAACTCTGCGTCTTGCACAATCTCGCCAAGATACCGCTACCTGTGACTTTGGTACAGGAACATCTCGTCAATGACATCGCGATGGTCGTAGGCGTGATCGAACGCCGCTTTCAGCCTCGGGGAACTTCCCGACGGCTGATGCAACGCTCGTAAGAACACCTTTGGCTCCCCGAAGGAGTACTCAAGATCACATTCGTGTGATCGCGGAGGCACTCCGCAACCCTCCTGCTAGTTTCTCCAATGATGATGAGGTGACATTCGCAAGGGTTCTTGTAGAAAACCTCAATGGAGTTGCATTAGATGTAACTCCTACCACATCATCGTACTCGATAACCTATTCCCAGGAAGGGAGTAGCATTCATCATAGCCAGAGGAGGCATACTCATGCTCGATCGGCACCAGATCATCATGGCCACGACAAGATCCAGAGGATTGATCATTCCCGTGGTCATGCTTGTGGTCCGACGCGTTCACATTTGGGGCAACGACAAGAAGTCCCTCATGCCACTTACTTCTTACGTAGGCTCTAAAGCTTTTTCGCCTGGGCTACGAGTAGTAGTCTGGCCGGACAAGTTCAAACCTAGCATGATTGACCAGTTTGATGGAACCCAAAATCCATTCAAATTCTTCCAGATTTATGTCACTGCTATTCAGGCAGCAGGAGGAAACGAGTGAGTAAAGGGAAATTATTTGCCTACGGTCCTTGAAGGTCCAGCCCGGACCTGGCTGTTCAACCAGCCGAAAGGATCAATGTACAATTCGGAAATGTTGTGCGATGCCATCCTCAACAATTTCTAGAATTGTTATGAGAAGCCCGGCAAGGAGAATGATCTTCATTGTCGTCGCCAGACTTCGACCGAAACCCTTCAGCAATTCGTTAAGAGATTTGTGGGAGTAAGAAATACTATTCCCAATATCTCTGACAGTTCAGTTATCAAAGTCTTCAAACACGGTGTTCGATACCGAAGATTTATAAAGGGCATGAACATCCATCCACCACGATCATTGTCAGAACTTTTCGACATGGCTGATCGATATTCCGACGCAACTGAGGCTATGGTATGGAATAGGATGGTGGATAAGGGTGATTTTCCCCCTAAACCTGGCCGTAGCACAGACAAAAGAGATAGTTCTGGCAAGAAGTCTGGTCTATCTACGGGTGGGAAGAATAAGAGATCGAAGAAAGATGGAATTGTTCAACTTCGAGAGGTCGCCAACCTGGAGAAGCGACCACAAAACAAACATAGTAAAGTTCCTTTTAAGACTAACCAGCCTTCTTTTGGTGGACGCTCTAGCGACCATGCAGGGATGCGAAATGGCTCACAGGGAAACAAGAAGTGGTGTCCACTGCATCAAGCTTCAGGACACGACCTCCAGAATTGCCGCACCTGGTTGAAGCGCATGGAGGAATTTTACCAAGGTAAAGCCCCTATGTCTACATTACTAGAAAAAGGGCAACCTAGTGAGAACAAAGATGCAGACGTAGATGAAGACATGCCATACTAGGTACCAAATAATCATGTTAATGTTTATTTTTGGTGGTTCTTTGTCTTATTTCTCTAAGCGTCAATTTAAGTCTATTTGCCGAGAGGTGAATAATGTTGAGGTTCCTCTAGGAGAACCTCAATTCTCCCACTGGTCAGAGACTTCCCTGACCTTCAATTGGGACAACTGCCCCAAAGGACTCTCGCGACCACAGAGACTTCCTTTGGTGATATCGCCCACGATTAGCAATGCAAAAGTGAGATGAGTACTAGTCGATGGAGGAAGTTCTCTCGACCTGCTCCTCGTAAGAGCCCTTGACGAGACACAAATTCCTCGTTCAAGAATTAAACCAGTGGTACACCCATTCTTTGGGATTATACTTGGTATTTCGATGTCTCCTATCGGTCAAGTGGTGCTACCGGTAACGCTCGGGGAACCAGAGGATTTCTGAATAGAGTTGATCACTATCGATTGTGATTTGACGTATAATGCAATACTTGATCGACCTTGGCTTGCCAAATTTATGGCAGCAATGCATTATGCTTATCAGTGTGTGAAGGTACCGGGACCAAAAGGTGTGATCACGGTTAGAGACAGTCAAAGCACGGCTCTAAGTTGCGATCGCATATCCTTGGAATTGGTCAATCAGCTTCCCCTTCGAGATGACAAGGCTACGACCAAAGAACCAAAAGCGGTCAAGGTAAATCCACGACCAGATGAAAAACTCAAACAGGTTCCCTTATTCCCAGACGACCAATCCAGAACTGTTCGGATCGGGACGGGGCTGGACGACAAATAGGAACTTGCGTTCATTACTTTCCTCTGAACTAATGTAGATGTGTTTGCGTGGAAACCATCCGACATGCTTGAAGTCCCAAATGAAGTGATCGAGCACAGGCTAGCTATAGGTCTGGACAGTGACCAATAAAGCAAAAGCTCAGACTCTTTGCCCCTAATCGGAGAGAAGCTATTCGTGCGAAGTTGGATAAACTCCAAGAAAGCTGGCTTCATTCATGAGGTAGACCATCCAGAATGGCTCGCAAACTTGGTCATGGTCTTGAAATCTAATGGTAAGTGGCACATGTGCATCGATTACACCAGTCTTAACAATGCCTACCCAAAGGATGATTTTCCTCTTCCCCGCATTGATCAGCTGGTTAATTCCATAGCGGGTTGTGAACTGATGAGCTTCCTGGATGCCTACTCAGGGTACCATCAAATTAGCATGACAGAAGTAGATAAAGAGAAAACTGCCTTCATTACACCGTTTGGCACTTACTGCTACATTAGAATGCCATTTAGGCTTAAGAATGTTGGTTCCATGTATCAGTGCTTGATACAAAAGACCTTTGAGCCTCAGTTAGGGCATAATTTATAAGCTTATGTTGATGATTTGGTTGTAAAGAGCTTAAAAAGTTCTAATCATGTAGATGATTTAGCTGAAACTTTCTATAACTTGAATAAACATGGAATCAAGTTGAATCCTGAAAAGTGCTCGTTTGGAGTTTTTTAGGTAAACTCTTGGGTTTTATTGTTTGTTTGAGGGGCATTGAGGTTAATCCTGAGAAAATTTGGGTCATTGAGCAAATGTGACCTCCTTCGACCACGAAGGAAGTACAAAGACTAACTGGTTGAATGGTGGCTTTAAGTCGTTTTATTTCAAGGTGTTGGGGGAAATCTCCGCGGGACTAAGTCCAGGTAAGTTGCGTCACAATCGCCCGGGGATGTGGCCTCCGGGGCCTCCCCGGGACCCGGCCCCCGGCGCCGGCCCCGGGAGCCGCCTTTGGTCCGGAGACCTGGCCTCCGGCGCATGTCCGGGGCCTCGTCGCCCTTCTAAAGGTAAAGTCTCGAGTTGTTTGTCACGTGCAGGTCACGCGAGGAGCGCCTCGGGAATCAGCGACCACCTGTTAAGCATCCAAGACGTTTGACTGGGAGAAGGACGTTCCTACCCTTCAATCCGACGGTGGCTTCCGGGGTAGTGTAGGTTTTTTGCTTCTTTTTGGGGCTATAAATATCCCTTGTACCCCTCAGTTGTAACAAGGTGATTCATTTGTTGGAATAGCTAAAAACTAACAGGTGTGCTCCGAAAGCCTCTCCCCCGGAGAGAGCCTCCCCAGCTGACTCCGGTCGGGAGAACACCGACAGGACTAGGGCCCCCACCGGGACCCGAATCTGTATAAATCCTTGTGTCATTTCTTGTACTTGTCCGGCGGGGGAGGACCGGTCATCCGGTCAACCCACGCCGCGTAATCTTCGCTAGGATCGTTCTCAAAACCTACCGGGGTATTCGCAATACCATGACAACTGGTGCCGTCCGTGGGGACCCGTGACAAGACGCCATGGCTCCCCCAAGAACAAGGGCTCGCACCCTTCCCGGTGACTCGGGTCTCGGGGACTCGGCGCCGCCCGTCCGGGACACTGCTGTCCCGGCGCTTCCGTCCGGAGGCGGCCATGCCCAGGTACCGCCTCCCTCCTTTCCTCTTAACTTAGGTGCATCTACCTCCAGGTCGCTCCCTGCGACCGCGGGGACCTCGGCCGGGACCAGTCTCCCCCCGACGGCTCTCCCGGCTCCCCGGGATGCCCTGCTCGAGGCTCTCGTGGAAGGCCAGCTCCGCGCTCAGCGCTCTATGGACGAACTCCTTAGCGTGTTGGCGCGGCCTTCGGCCCCCACATTTGCGTCGCAGCCATATCTGGGGACCATGCCCCCGTTTATGGGTTACCCGGCGGCCCCTCCGGCCTCCGGGGGTCTGTCCGCCCCGTATGATCCCGCCGGTGGGTTCCCTCCCCCTGCGGGATATACGTCCGGACCCCACCCGGCGCCCGGGCCCGTCCCGGTGCCGGGGGGTTACTTCATGCCAGGGCCCTTCGTGGCACCAGGGGGGTACCCCGTCCCAGGCCTATTCCCGGGGCCGGGAGCCTACTTTACGCCGGGGGTTCTCCCCACGCTGGGAGCCAGTCCCGCCCCTCGCGTCACGTTTACCGCACCGGGAGCGGTCGACAGAGTAGCTCCCGTGCCTCAGCGGACTTCTCCCCGCATGGGCTCCCCGGTTCCGGACGTCGCCGCGGGGGCTCCCCCCTCGCCGGTTCTGGATGTTACAGGGGCTTCCCCCTTTCCGGTTCTGGTCGCTGCCACTGGGGCCCCCTCTACCTCGGTTCCAAACATCGCCATGGGCGCCCCCTCCCCGGTTCCGGATATTACAGGGGCTTCCCCCTTTCCGGTCCCGGGGGTCTTCGCAGGGGGCTCCCCCCAGCCGGCCCCGGAAGCCTCCGGGCCGGTAGCTACAGTGCATAAGCTCCCCCCCTCGGCGGAACAAGTCCGTTTCGCCCGGGGGGAGGTCGAGCGAATGCATTCACCAGAACGCGGGGAAGAACTTCCCCTCGGCCTCGGGCGCGGGGAGCCTCGCTCCCGCACCAGTCGGGGGAAGAGACCCGCTGAAGAGCCAACCTCTCCGGAGGAGAACCCGGACGTCCGGGAACTCAGCCCCGGCCCAGAGGAAAAGCCTCGCCACCGCCACTCTGGCGGACCTCTCGGACCGCTTCCAGACTCCGACAACGAGGATCCTGTCAAAGATAGCGACCGGGACTCTCCCCGGGAAGTGCAGGGGGCTAACCAGCCCCTATGCCGAAGACTTCGCAGCATCCGGTGGCCGCGGCCTTACCGCCCTCGGCACATTGAGCACTATAATTGTGAGGCAGACCCTTACGAATTTGTGTAGGTCTACTCCACAGCTATCTCTGCGGCGGGGGGGGGGGGGGGGGGACGACGAGACGGTACAATGCAACGTCTTCCCCCTCTACCTCACCGGCATCGCCCGCTCCTGGTTCAACAATCTGAAGGCCGGCTCCATCAAGTCGTTCACGCAGCTCAAGCGGGAGTTCTGCGCGAATTTCCAGGGGAACTATGTGCGCCCCTTGGACTCCTCACAACTCTACACTGTCCGGCAGAGGACTGGGGAAACCATCAGAAGCTTCTTCAAGCGCTTTGCTCAGGTGAAGAGTAGAGTGGCCCACGTCCCCGACTCTACGGTCATCGAAGCCTGCAAAAGTGGCATCCTCCCGGGTGAGCTCCATCGAAGGCTCTCCCGGAGCTGCCCCTCTTCCGCCGACGAGCTCTTCAACGTACTCGAAAAGTACCCTCGGGCGGAGGAAGACGACATCTGGAAGAAGACCCAAGGGGCTCCCGCCCCTGTAGACCGGGGGGCCAGGGATCTCCTCAAGCGCCCCAGGCAGGGGGGGCGTAACGAGCCACGGTCTCGGGACACCTTTGTCCTCGAGGGCGGAGGCGGCTCGCGTGACCCCCCGAGGGGCAACCGCCCCTTCCCCAAGCCGAAAGGCCACGGGGGAGGACAGTCTTCGCGTGGCCTGGAAGGCCCCGCGGGGAGAAGGCGGGAAGGACCGTGGTGCAGCTTCCTCAGGTCCAGTACCCACGCTACCCAAGACTGCAGCCTGCTGCTGCAGCACTTTGCGGACTTCCTCGACTAGCGCGGGCAAGGGGGGGGGGACTCCAGCCTCCTTGCTCCCTCGGCCAGCTGTTCCGGCCCTTCCCGGTCCCGCAGGGGGGCAGCAGACGCAGACGGAGGAGGGGGAGCCTTCAGAAGCTCTCCCCTTTCAAACTTCTCAGCGCCACATCAACGTCATCGTGGGAGGGTCCGCCTCCGGGCGGGACTCTAAGCGCCAGCATAAGGAGTACGCGCGCGAGGTCAAGGTTGTGGGGGTGCTACACGCGTCCCCGCCACCTAAGTGGTCGGACGTCCCCCTCACCTTCACGGCGGAAGATGCGCGAGGGGTTCGCTTCCCCCACAACGACGCGCTCATCGTCTCCGTGACAATCTACAACTGCCATCTGGCCCGCATCCTCGTGGACGGCGGGAGCTCCGCTGATGTCCTATTCCTGAAAGCCTTCAAAGAAATGCAGGTGGATGAGAAGCTCCTGCAGCCCGCGTCCGGGCCCTTGCAAGGTTTTGTCCCGGGGAAGGCGATCCACCCCGTGGGCAAGGTAGATCTTCCTATGACATTCGGCACCCCGGAGAACTACCGGACCGAGCTGGTCCGCTTCGAGGTAGTGGACCTCCCCTCCGCCTACAATGCGATAATGGGGAGGACCACAATCAACCGGCTGGGGGCTGCCACCCATCAAAACTACCTCTGCATGAAGATCCCCGGGCCGCATGGCGTGATTAACGTCCGGGAAGACCAAGACATGGCTCGTGCTCTATATGAGCGCGCTGCGGCCACAATCGGAAGCGTCAACCTCATAAAGGCGCCCGGGGGGGAGGCTTCTCCCCCGGAACTAGATGTCACTGCGCCACCGCCCGGGAGGCCCCTCCTCAAGCCGCGTCCGGAAGGGGGCCTCCGGAAGGTCCTGCTGTCCTCGGGCGACGAAGACAAAACCGTCCTGATCGGGGCGGAGCTCCCCGAGGAGCATGCAGCGCAACTTGCGGCTTTTCTGCGCGAAAACTCTGATGTTTTTGCGTGGAAGCCTTCGGATATGGGGGGCGTCGCCCGGGGGGTCATTGAGCACAAGCTCGCAGTGGCCCCCGGTTACCCCCCGGTCAAACAGAAGCTGCAGAAACTCTCCCTCGAGCACCAAGAGGCAATCAAGGTGGAGATCACCCGGCTCCGAGAGGCGGGGTTCATTCGGGAGGTTCTGCACCCCGAGTGGCTCGCGAACCCCGTCCTCGTCAAGAAGTCAACTGGCAGGTAGCAGATGTGCTTGACTTCACCGACCTTAACCGCGCCTGCCCCAAAGACAACTTCCCGCTCCCGCGGATTGATCAGCTCGTCGACTCCACTGCGGGGTGCGAGCTCATGAGCTTCCTAGACGCCTACTTGGGCTACCATCAAGTTCGGATGGCGGAAGGGGACGAGGAAAAGACGAGTTTCATAACTCCCCTCAGAACCTTCTGCTATGTCCATATGCCCTTCGGGCTGAAGAACGCGGGCGCAACCTTCCAGCGCCTCATGACGCTGGTCTTCAAAGATCAAGTCGGCCGCAATGTTGAAGTCTACGTAGACGACGCGGTCGTCAAGAGTCCCTGCGCAGCTTCCCACATCGACGACCTGGCTGAAACCTTCCGCAACCTCCGCGCGTTCGGGCTCAAACTCAACCCGGAGAAGTGCGCCTTTGGGGTGCGCGGGGGGAAGCTCTTAGGTTTCCTCATGTCCCAGCGGGGCATTGAGGCAAACCCCGACATGCCACCGCCGCGCTCCGTCAAGGACGTCCAGCGGCTCTCCGGCCGCCTAGCCGCGCTAAGCCGCTTCGTCTCCGGTCGGGGGAGCGGGGCCTCCAGTTCTTCAAGATCCTCCGAGGGCTCGAGGGGTTCCGCTGGACCCCCGAGGCCCAGGAAGCCTTCAACGACCTCAAGAAGTACCTCACGAGCGCTCCAATGCTCGTGAGTCCGTCTCCAGAAGAGCCTTTGCTGCTCTACCTCGCCGCGACCCCCGTCGCCGTCAGCGCGGTCTTGGTGAAGGAGCAAGGGGGGCAGCAGCGTCCCGTGTATTACGTGAGTGAGGCCCTCCAAGGGGCCAAAACTCGGTACATGGAGATGGAGAAAATCTGCTACGCCCTACTTATGGCGTCCCGGAAGAATCGACATTACTTCCTGGGGCACCCCATCACCGTCCCGTCGTCCCTCCCCCTGGGGGAGGTACTGTGGAACAAAGAAGCCACCGGTCGGATTGGGATGTGGGGGGCCGAGCTCGTCCCCTTCTCCCTGTCCCTTACCGGCCGCTCCGCCATCAAGTCGCAGGTCCTCGCCGACTTCGTCGCAGAGTGGACTCCTGCCTCTGGGTCCGGGGACGAAGATCTCCCTGTGCCGCCCCGACGCAGTGATCATTGGACTCTCATGTTTGATGGGTCGCTGTGTCTCACCGGGGCTGGCGCGGGGGTAGTCCTCCGGAGCCCTGAGGGGAAGGAACTCGAGTACGCCGCGCGGCTCGAGTTCCCCGCAACCAGCAACGTCGCCGAGTATGAGGCTTTGCTCCTCGGGATGCGCCTTGCGCGCTCCCTGGGGATCCGGCGCCTCCTAGTCAAGGGAGATTCTTAGCTCGTAGTTTGCTAAATGGACAAGTCTTACCTGTGCCATGACGCAAACTTAAGTCTTTATTTGCAGGAGGTGCGAAAGATGGAGATGCATTTTGACGGCCTTGAGGCCCGGCATATCCCGCGAAGGGACAATGACCGGGCCGACGCCTTAGCCCGGGCAGCAAGCGCCCGGGAATCGCTCCCCAAGGGGGCCTTCTTGGAAATCATTACGAAGCCCTCGGTGGCCTCCCCAGACACGGGCGACGCGCCTCATGTCCCGGAGGTCGCCGAGATCACCCGGACTCCGTCCTGGATGAACCCCCTCATCTCCTTCATCAAGGGGGAGGGGGACCCTCCCGGTGAGACCGAGGCCAAGCGCCTCCGGGCCAAAGCCCGGGCATACCTCCTGCTGGAGGGGAGGCTCTACAAGCGGGGGGCTTCCGCCCTCCTGCGCTGCCTCCCCCGGCCGGAGGGACTTCAACTTCTCGAAGACATCCATGCGGGGAGCTGTGGTTCTCACCTAGCCCCACGTGCCATCGCGGCCAAGGCCCTCCGGCAGGGCTTCTACTGGCCCACGGTCATGCGCGACGCGCGAGACCTTGTCTCCGCGTGCGTGGCATTCTAGAAGATGGCCAAGGGCTCGAACCTCCCCCCTATAGCGCTGCAGACGATCCCCATCACTTGGCCCTTCGTGCGCTGGGGGATGGACCTCTTAGGGCCCTTCCCCCCAGCGCACGGAGGATACAAGTATGCGGTAGTCGCGGTCGACTATTTTTCAAAGTGGGTTGAGGCGGAGCCTTTGGCCAGCATCACGTCCCGGGCCGTCCAGCGGTTTTTCTGGAAGAACGTCGCATGTCGTTTTGGTGTCCCCCGGGAAATCACCGTGGACAACGGGACCCAATTCGACTCGGCTTATTTCCGGGAATTCTGCGAAGGCCTGGGGCTCGTCATCCACTTCGCCTCAGTGGCCCATCCCCGGAGCAATGGCACTGTCGAGAGGGTCAACGGCGTAATCCTACAGGGGTTGCGCCGGAGACTCGAGCAAACCGCTTCTAAGCGGGGTGCATGGGCAGAGGAGCTTCCTAGCATCCTCTGCTCCATGCGCACGACCCCGTCCCGGGCGACGGGACGTACTCCCTTCTCCCTGGTCTACGGGGCGGAGGCAGTCCTCCCCCCAGAGATTGGCCTCCGGTCGCTGCGGGTCGAGCTCCTGGAGGGAGCCACGCCCGCAGCGTACCAGGGAAACGAGGCCAACCGGCGCCTAGAGATCAACCTCGTGGAGGAGGAACGCGACCGAGCGCTCCTCCGCCATGCCATCTACGAGCAAGAGATGGCGCGCGCGTACAACCAGCGCGTGCGCGAGAGAGCTTTTCGCCTTGGGGACCTTGTCCTCAAGCGTGTCACAGACCCCCAAGCCCAGGGGAAGCTCTCCCCCAAGTGGGAGGGCCCCTACAGGATCTCCGCGGTCCTGGGCTCGGGGGCCTACAAGCTCTCCAACCTTCAAGAGCAGGAGCTGAAGCACACGTGGAACTTGCGTTTACTTCGCAAGTTCTATGTTTAGCCTTACGGGCCTGTCCCCTCCCCCGGAGCGTTCACGACGGAGGGGGAGGAGGGACACTGTATTTTCCTCCCCTTTCGCGACTTCGCAGGGGGAGGCACTGTACTTCATTTTATTAGCAATACATAGGTCTTGCTTTTCAACTGTCTCATTGCAGGTCTTTCTCATTACTGCCCCTAGCGGCGATGCCCTCCCCGCGAGGACGCCCCTCCCCGCGAGGACGCCCTCCCAGTGAGGATGCCCTCCCCGCGAGGAAGTGGGCCAGGCCCAGCAAGTCCCTCCTGTAGGGCGGCTTATGATCAGCCCTCGTGGACTGAGGGTGTAAGCGGCAACCCGGTCACAGTGGCCGCGTTAACGAGTCACTTTGGGAGACTAGTCCCCTGCCCAAACACTCAAGACCCGTCATCGGGCACTTCCTCCTCCGGGAGTAGACGCTCTCCCCAGTGGGACGTCTAATGGCCTTCTTGGATCTATCTTCCTCCTCCGGGAGTCGACGTTCGACGCTCTCCTCAGTGGGACGTCTAATGGCCTTCTTGGATCTATCTTCCTCCTCCGGGAGTCGACGTTCGACGCTCTCCTCAGCGGGACGTCTAATGGCATTCTTGGACGATTAGTCTCCGGCGACCTTATTCCCGGCTCCCCGTTCTCACGGCGATCGGACGATTGCCTCCTGGCGACCTTATTCCCGGCTCCCCGTTCTCACGGTGACTGGATGAATGCCTCCCGGAGACCCTATTCCAGGCTCCCCGTTCTCACGGCGACCGGACGATTGTCTCCCGGAGAAGTCGCGGATTTCTCGGACTTTTCCTTCCCGGAGACCCTATTCCCGGCTCCCCGTTCTCACGGCAACCGGACGATTGTCTCCCAGGAAGCTCGACTCCGGAAATCTCATCGGGTTTTTCTTGGATGTTTCTCCCACAAGAGGCCTTATTCTCGGCTCCCCGTTCTCATGGCAACCGGACGATTGTCTCCCGGAAGGTCTCTCCCTAAGAAACCTCGTTTTAAAATTTTCTAACTTAGAAAAATTCCTGTACTACAGGTTGTCCTCACCTCGGGGGTCGTGTTACCCCCACAGCGCCCGGAGCTACCCTCTGGCCCGCTGTGGGCGGGGGGGGGGGGGGGGGGGGGGGGGATAAGGAACCCCCGGGTGTCGACCGCACCGCCTACGAGCAAACTTAGCTCATTCTTGGGAAAGGGAGTCGTCCGGACCATCCAAGAAGAAGAAGCAAAAAGATGACAAAGAAGAAAAGCAACAATACAGAGCTTTATTCATCGTCAAACTCGGAGGACATCTTCCCCCTCCGGTGGGCTTCAGAAACGGTACAACCCGGGTTCTAACCCGGGGGATTCTCTACGTCCTAAGGCTCCTATGCCTAATACTCTTGGAGGCTCTCCGCTAGCTCCCGGGTCAAGTCCCGGTACAATGCTCGCACGCGGCGCTGAGCGTCCCGGAGCACATCTTCGGGCCAGAACTCGTATCTTGCCGGTGGAAGTATCCGAAGGGGAGGTATCATCCGGAACCCCGGTCGTGGAGGGGACAATTCGGCCCGATGATTGTCAAAATTATCCAAGTGCCACTCGGGATGCCACCTCAACCGGATCGGCTCCCGGGCGCTGTCCCCGCCGCGCTTCCCGGAGACGAGGCTTAGCAAGATCAAAGCCGCTTGGGCGTCCCCCGGGGAGCCCCTCCCGGACCTTTGCCCGGGAGTAACCTCCCGGGAACCCTGGTAACAATGCATTCAATTTAAGACTTAGAAAAATTTCTAGCTTGATTACATTCAAAATGTTTTTGTACAAGTGTCCGGGGCTTCTTATAAGAAGCTCCCGGGATCAAAATCCTAAGAAAACAAAAAGGGCCCTAACTAAGACCCAGGGGGAGGCTCATACATGTTCATTGGCGTCCTCCCCCCGGGGGGTTTCCTCCGAGGCCGGGGCCAGGACGTCCTTTGCCGGAGGCGCCGGTCCCAGGAATCTCGCCCGGATGATCCGGTCGTAGAAGCCCCCGGTGAGCTGCTCCACCTCCCGGCGCGCAGGCTCGAAGAACTCGGGGAAGCTCCGTGGGATGCGGCCCCCGATCACCCGAGCGCCCACTCCCCGGTGCTCGACGAGCCCGGCCGCGGCCGCGACGACGGGGATCGCCCGGCCTCGCGCCCGGGCGTCCGCTGCCTGCGGGATCACGGAGACTTGTGCGTTAAGAAAACGCACAGCCTCCGCGAGCGTGGCCGGGGGCACCTCCGAGCCGCCCCCGGAGCCCAGGCTTACGCCAAGGCTTTCGAGGGCCGACCGGACGGAGCGGCCTGCGTCCGCCGCCGCCCGGACGCTCGATCCCTCGAGCTCCCGGAAGGCCTCCTCCCTCGCCTTCGCCTCCTCTCGGAAGCGGCCGTTCACCGTCTCCGAGACGTGAACTTGGGCCCGGACCCGGGCCAGCTCCTGGAGAGCTTCGTCCCGCTGGCCCAGGAAGGAGGCGATCCGGTTCTCCGCGTCCTTAAGCAGCCGGATGACGCGCTTCTCGATGCCCCAGGTAATCGCCGTTCCCTATAAATTCCAGAGTTAGAAAAATTTTTGGATGTAGGAGCCCAAGGAAAGCGACAAGTCTCTTCGGGTGAATACCTGGGCTTGGAGAGACCGAAGCTACGCGAAGCGATCGTGGAGCGTCCCCCCGCGACGAAGGCCTGGACCTTCGGGGTCTGCAGGCCTTCCGCGTAACGTTCGACCTCCCCTGCGGAAAGCAGGGGGGTCTCCCGCTCGGCGCTGGACCGGCCGCGGCCGGTAGCGGGCTCCCGGACCTGGACGCCTGGCGCGACCTCGGTCGACGTGGCGGTCGTCGTCGTCTTCATCGCGAAGGTGCCCTCTGAGGAAGCGGCCGAGGAAGTCCCGGAAGGGGCCCCTCGCCGGGGGGGGGGGATCATCAACCCTTTCCCCTTCCCGGGAGGGAAGGCCCACCGGTGGGACCTCGTAGACCGAGGGGCTGCCCCCCTCGTCCACGGGCCACTCCATCGGCGGAGGCGAGGCTTCCGCGAACCTCACCTACAGCTTCTCCGGCTCCAAGGGGGCGGGGGGCGCTGGCCGGGCCGCTACCGATGGCGGCGACGGGGCGTAGTTCGCCGAGTTGGAGGCCGCCGCGTCCGCGGCAGGTTCCTTCCCCCGAGCCATAACGGGGCTCTTCGGGGGAGGAGGTGTCGTCTCCTTCCGGGCCGGCGCTCGGGCACGCTCGGTCCCGGGAGTCTCGTCCCGGGGTTTCGCCGGAGTCGCCGCCGGCGTCGTCGAAGGGCCGGGGGTCTTTTGGACTCTGGCCTTCTTAGGCTCAGAGCCCCCGCCCGCGTCCTCTCTGGAAGCTTCAGCCCGTAGGCCTCAGCCACCAGGTTCTGGGGAGGGCCCTCCCCCACGAGGAGCACGACGCGCTCGTGCTCGTCGGCGAAGTACCTCCCGAGGAGGTTCTCCGCCTTCTTCCGCGCCGCCGGGTACGGCCTGACTACAAGAGGTAAAGAGTTAGTCAAATTTTCAAAAATTTGTAAATGCAATGAAGCAGGTTACCGGGACTTACGTCGCGTCACCGGCTTGACCGGGGGCCGCTGCTCTGGGCCCATGCCGACTCCCCTCTTCCCGCGTGAGAAGGGGGAGATCCGGAGGAGCATCATCTCCTCGGCGGCATCCCGCATAGAGCGGGTCTTCCGGGAGATGATGACCTTACCGAGGAGCTCGAGCTCCTCGTCCGTCCACACCGGAGGCTTCGGTGCGGACGACCGGCTGTAAGAGGCCGGCTCCGGGGCGTATGTCACCCCGTCGTCCCGGACCCGGAGGTAGAACCACCTT
The DNA here is from genome assembly GCA_019359835.1 of Pharus latifolius. Taxonomy (NCBI): domain Eukaryota; kingdom Viridiplantae; phylum Streptophyta; class Magnoliopsida; order Poales; family Poaceae; genus Pharus; species Pharus latifolius. The sequence goes on along the minus strand of CM033319.1, from coordinate 48,150,336 downwards.
CGGATCCAGTCCCCCCAGTGATCCCGGGAGGCTGCCGCCGGGTAGTCGGCCACCCGGGACGGCAGCATTTGCACCATCACCGAGCTGAAGGGGGACTTGGGTGCCCCCTTCACCAGGTGGGAGCTCCGCGCCGCCGGCTCGTAGAAATACCGGAAGACGCGCAGGGTGGGCTCCCTCCCGATCGCCGTCTTGAAAATCCAGATGAAAATGCCCATCCGGACGAGGGCGTTTGGCGTAAGGTGGTTGAGCGCCAGCCCGTACTCCTTCAAAAACTCCCGGAGCATGGGATGCACCGGGAGCTGGAGCCCCGCCTCTAGGAAGGCCTCGAAGGCCACGACCTCTCCGGGCCTGGGGCGGGGGGCTCCGTCTTTCTTCACGGGGACCCGGATGTCCCCGTCCTCGACATCGCCGCATTCCACCATGGACTCGGCGTCCTCGACTGTGAATTCGGACGCCCAGAGGAAGTCCAGAGCGACTTCCTCCGGGGGCACCTCGGTCGTCTTAGCTCGACCCTTCGGTGCCATCAGGTTTGTTTCTTTTCGGTGCCTAACGTTTCAGGGAGCTACACCTAAAAGTTCCGGACGCTTGCTACTGGGAGGAGCTACCGGGAGAGAGCTACCGGGAGAGCAAAAATCGTAAGGCTGAAGAGTTTGGAATGAAGCTACCGGGCCCCCTGAGGCCTTATTTATAGAGGCGAGCCATGATCTAGATGGGCGCCACGTGGCACCCGTGGATCAATCTGGGCCGCTGAAATTCAAACCGTGCACGGGAAACGAAGGGACGGGCGCGCGGATTGAGGCGCTGGTTCGAACCACGAGCGCATTTATGGCGAAGTGGCGCGGCCTTAAGCGCGGGGCACAGAAGCCGAGGCGTCACTGTTCCGGTGGCTTGGTCCGGAGATTTTCCCGGTGACATGTACCATACCCACCGGGGACTCGAGCATCGTCCCCGGGGGGCATGGGGGGCTGCTGTTGGGGGAAATCTCCGCGGGACTAAGTCCAGGTAAGTTGCGTCACAATCGCTCGGGGACGTGGCTTCCGGGGCCTCTCTGGGCGCCGCCTTTTTGGCCCCCGGGACCTGGCCTCCGGCGTCGTCCCGGGCGCCGCCATTTGCCCGGGGACGTGGCCTCCGGCCCCTCCCCGGGCGCCGCCTTTTGGCCCCCGGGACCAGGCCTCCGGGGCCGTCCCGGGCGCCGCCATTTGCCCGGGGACGTGGCCTCCGGCCCCTCCCCGGGCGCCGCCTTTTGGCTCTCGGGACCCGGCCTCCGGCACTGTCCCGGGCGCTGCCATTTGCCGGGGACGTGGCCTCCGGCCCCTCCCCGGGCGCCGCCTTTTGGCTCCCGGGACCCGGCACTGGCCCCGGGAGCCGCCTTTGGTCCGGAGACCTGGCCTCCGGCAGATGTCCCGAGCCTCGTCGCCCTTCTAAAGGTAAAGTCTCGAGTTGTTTGTCACGTGCAGGTCATGCGAGGAGCGCCTCGGGAATCAGCGACCACCTGTCAAGCATCCAAGACGTTTGACTGGGAGAAAGACGTTCCTACCCTTCAATCCGACGGTGGCTTCCGGGGTAGTTTAGGTTTTTTGCTTCTTTTTGGGGCTATAAATAGCCCTTGTACCCCTCAGTTGTAACAAGGTGATTCATTTGTTGGAATAGCTAAAAACTAACAGGTGTGCTCCAGAAGCCTCTCCCCGGAGAGAGCCTCCCCAGCCGACTCCGGTCTGGAGCGCACCGACAGGACTAGGGCCCCCACCGGGACCCGAACCTGTATAAATCCTTGTGTCATTTCTTGTGCTTGTCCGGCGGGGAAGGACCGGTCATCCAGTCAACCAGCGCCGCGTAATCTTCGCTAGGATCATTCTCAAAACCTGTCGGGGTATTCGCAATACCACGACACAAGGTTAGGTGAACGTGGATTACCTTTCTTTAAGGTTCTACAAAAGCACAATAGTTTCCAGTGCTCGGATGAAGCCGATAAAGCCTTTCAAGAGTTTAAAGCATATCTCACCAGTACTCCGGTGTTGGTTTCCTCTATTGAGGAAGAATCATTACTCATCTACTTGGCTGCAACCCCTCATGCAGTTAGCGTTGTTCTGGTCGCATAGAGGGAAGGTGTGCAACAACTAATCTACTATGTAAGCGAAGTATTGAATGAAACAAAGGAGCTTACCGTGAAGTCCAAAAATTACTTTATGCCCTCTTAATGGCTTCAAAAAAGTTACTACATTATTTTCAAGCGCACAAGATCACTGTGCCTTCGTCCTTTCCCTTAGGTAATATACTTTGTAACTCAGAAGCAATAGGTCGAATTGCGAAGTGGGCGGTAGAACTTTGGAGCCTTCGATCTCCATTTCACTGTTCGAGTAGCAATCAAATCTCAAATTCTTACAGATTTCGTGGTCGAATGGACTAATCGCGACCCACACAAACAAGAGTTTGCATATTTTGGAAAATACCGACCACTGGACATTGTATTTTGATGGTTCTCTCAGTTTTTCAAACTCGGGGGTTGGAGCGGTCTTAATTACGCCCCAGGGCGACAAGTTCTAGTATGTCGTACAATTACATTTTGTTGCTACAAATAACGTAGCAGACTATGAAGGTCTTTTAGTTGGGCTTCGAGAAGCCAAATCCTTTGGAGTTTGTCAGCTAGTGGTGAGGGGAAACTCATAGCTAGTCGTAAACGAGGTAAACAAGGAGTATATCACATCCGATGAGACAATGGCTCATTACCTGGACGAAGTGAAGAAATTGGAAAAATACTTCAGAAATTTCAAAGTCCAATTCATTTCACGAAGAGACAATATTCTCGCAGACCAATTGTCAAAGATTGATTTCTCATGAACGTCTGCCCCGGCAGGAGTGTTCATCGAGCACTTAAAAAAACCCTCAATTGCGACCATGGCAGAGGCACCAGAGGCGATGACTAACGTCGCCGCCCTCAAGCATGAAGCAGATTGGATTAATCCATTGAGAATCTATCTTGCACATGGGACCTTACCTGAGGATGAAACCGAAAGCGATTGGTTAGTTAGAAAAGTGCGAATGTATAGACTGGTCGAAGGAACCCTATACAAAAAAAGGTGCTCAAGGAGTCTTTATGCACTATGTACCTCAAGAAGATGGAAACCCATTTTGAGAGAAATTCATGGAGGCATGTGCGGTGCGCACGCTTCCTATAGAACACTGGTCGAAAAAACTTTTTGACAAGTTATTACTAGCCTACAGCACTCAAAGATGCTATGCAATTGATCAAGACTTGCCCACAATGTCAATTTCATGCTCGGCAGGTTCACCAGCCAGCATATGTACTACAAACTATTCCTGTAACTTGGCTGTTCGCCACATGGGGAATAGATATTCTGGGTCCAAGGTCCCAAGCTATCAATGGATACAAGTTTCTGTTCGTAGCCATTGATACATTTACTAAATGGATCAAGGTTGAACCAGTCTGAACTATTACTGCTGCAGTGGCGAAGAAGTTCTTTCATAAGAACATTGTAACACGATTTGGTGTTCCAAGTTGTCTCATCACAGATAACGGATCCCAGTTTGTTAGTGGTTTTTTTCTAGACTATTGCGACAACATTGGGACCAAAATCTGTTTCGCGTCTGTTGCTCATCCACAAAGCAATGGTGCAGTTGAACGCGACAATAGGCAGATAATATAAGGCATAAAGAACCGTGTTTTTGACCGCCTTAAGCTGCGCTAAGGTGCTTGAGTAGACGAACTCAACTCCATTCTATTGGCGTTACGTACTACGACCAGTCGAGCAACAGGTGAGACGCCTTCCCAACTAGTTTACGGTGCAGAAGCCATACTACCAATTGAAATCCAAATTGGTTCCACTCGTGTGGATCATTTAGATAATATAAATCAAAATGACTCCCGTGAAGATGAAATTGCTCTTCTCAAAGAAAGGCATAATCGAGCACTCATTCGGTCAGAGGTATATTTACAAGCTCTGCGTAAATATCATAGTAAAAGGGTGCGACCACATAGCCTTCATGTGAGAGACTTGGTTTTAAGGAAAATCCAAAACCAATCGAATCACAACAAATTCTACTCTCAGTGGGAAGGACCCTACACTATAGTTTTGATACCACTACTAGGATCTGCTCGATTAGCCATGGAAGACAGAAGAATTTTATCAAACACAGGGAACATCAAATTTTTTCTATTCCCATCATAATTATTGTCGACGATTTGGACTCGGGGTCCTCAGTCGATCTTACGTAGATTTGTGAGTTGTGAGACTTTTCACGGTGCTCCTCCGGGAAGGTAAGATAAGTAATGTCTACAGGGACTTGAATGAATTTATACAGGTTCGGGCCCTCGATGGTGGGAGTAATAGCCCTACGTCCTATTATGATTTCACTATGTAGGAAAAAAGTGTTTACAAAAGAGAGGAAGAGATGATCACAGGTGAAGATCTCTTCTATATTATTGTCTATCTAACTATGCCTAAGTCTTCAAGCCTTGTTGACTCGTTGTCTTGCTTATTAACCGCCCTTTACATCACGCATCGACCATCCTTTTATACTAAACGAAAGGACGTCAAACGTGAAACGGTTTGGGACGGTTGTCCTGGTGCAGTTCGTATAACCGCACTCATCTCCTTTGCTGGTTAAGCACGTGCAATCATGGGTAACCGCACATGTCAACCTCCTGGCGGTTGCCTTCACACGTGGGAGAAGTTGCTTCATGCTTGAGAACGTGTCCAGTAGAGTTTTGAACACCCCCCAGGCTACCTTGGTCGTGTATAGTCAGCAACCCTCTGACCGCGCACTGTCTGCGGTCTCATGATCGCGCAAGGGCTGCGATCATAAACTAACTATGTGCCCATCAGCGACCATAGTGGTTATTATAGACACATATCATATTCGAACCTGACTTGAACTCGATATGTGTTACTCAAACTAGCTCGGGTGATAATCCTCGTCAATTATATATATATAAAATCAGTATTTTCCTTATCACTTTATGTTATGGTTGCATTCCTAGGTTTAGCCTTATTTTTTTCTCGGGTCACGCCTGGGGGCTGGTCGTGATAGGATGACTTAATATGATGTCCAAGTGGATTCGCTGGCCGATCTCATGGTCGCATTTAGATAAGACATCTCTTTGTAAGTCGTTTGTTAATTCATAAGGGACTTACTAGCATGTTTCCGATCATCTGAGTGGCTGTCAGTTAGCAAAAAGTTTGTGCATTTCGTACTAAGCCATTTATCTCAACGACTTAATGATTTCATCTAATTAAGACATCTCTTTTTAAGCCGTTTCTTAACGCATAAGAGACTTACTAGTATGTTTCTATACTATGACTTCGGTATAAGTGATCGTTCAAGCCTTGGTCTTCTTCGACCAGATTACTTACCTTACGACCACTATACAATGACTTCGGTATCTCTGATCGCAAGAGGGGGCTAGGGGGATATAATTATAGCATTAAGTTAGAAAGGACAAGTACTTTGCATTTTATTTTTAATTATTATTTTTTATCATCTGCTTTCTGCTAATCATGTGTATTTGCAAGGTATAAAGAGTCTGATGAGAAAAATATTTCCATTTCCACTGTCAAATTTACAAAAATTTACAGTGAGAGGGAATGCATCAGGTAAGATCAAGGTCGTGTAACAATTTGTCAACTAAAGGCTTGACCTCGGCCCTGGTTGTGTTCAGCTGATCTTCACTATCAAAAATTGCATCTCCCACCATTGGATTCAGATCTAAATTCGAACCATAGTGATGCCTAAGCTTGCAGAGGATGGCAGAGACTATGACACCGACATCCGTTTTCAGTCTCTCCTTGTACCTCATTGCAAATTCTAGGATAGTGATGACCAGTGAGTCGGCTTGAGCCGCAACCAAAATGCAAGAATCTTCAAGAGATAAGTTACCCTATTTAGGTTTAACAACATCAGCATCAAGAGAGTTAGCAACTTCCCACAGTTTTTTTTGAAAGTACCCCTCTCAGTAAGACTGCAACCTTTGATAATTGTATCCAGGGCGTCCTTCTCATCACAGACAAGCTTCTCGGCTTCTCAAGCAAACTTTGTAGTCTCTCGAGCCCTCTCTCTGGCCGCCTTGTAGCGGTCGACGACCTAGTGGAGGGTGTGGAGGTCATGTCCTCGCCTGATGAACTTCTCCTCGAGGTGCTCCTTCTCCCCTTGAAGGAAGCTGCACAATGTAGTCTTCTCCTTCAGGGATGCCAGGGTCTCAGCAAGCTCTTCGCTGATCACCCTCCCAGCTTTGTTTCCATATACTACCATGAGATCATTCCTAGTTGTATACAAAAAAATTTAAAGAGTAAAAATCTTTACCTTGGAGACAAATGATGACTGAGCAACAAAAGGATTTGAGACATTCACTACTCCTTCTGTGAGATTCACCTCCTTCTCAACCATAGTTAGAGATGCTGCAGCAGGAGAAGAGGTGGTCTATTTTGTCCTGTATAAACAATTTGGGATTAGATAATTCTAACTAAATGACTCAACTTAGTTAGAGAAAAGACAGATGTTTACTTCAAGCAATGAGGAGCATTTTGTCTGGCCTTGGATGAGACCTGACCCACAATTGCAGCTAATGGCTGTGGGCTCATATCCTCATCCCTCCTGTCAAAATCACTTTGTGCAGCCAGGGAAGAAGTCTTAATCAGTTTCTTCGGTGAGAATCCACCAGATGATCCCACATCATCACCGGATCGCTTCTTCGAAGCTACTGGACATTTGAGCAACTGCAAAAACCAAAGCACTTGGAAAATCTTTGCTCTAAGGAAGAAACTTGCACAAAATCTTCCAAAAGAGAATTACCTTTTGAGACACCTGTGCTATATCATCAGTACCGATTTCCTGCGATTCCAATGCCCCAACATTGCCTTCTACAACCAGAGTTTCTTCTTCTTCAATAAGTCGCTCTCGGATCTGGGATGCCATTGAAGCGAAAACAGAGAAGAAAAGAGGAAGGTGGAAGATGAAGAGTCTGAAACTTAGAAAATTTGTAAAAGATTGAAGACTCTGCGATGGGAGGATGGCTATTTATAGAATTCTGAAGGCGACGCTTCAAGTTCCTGGCCTAGGGACGCAGCGAAAAGCCCTCGAGATATTCCCAAATGCCTGCTTAGCAACCGCACTCGAAGTTTTTTCTTTGGACGCTGTGAAAACCCTCAAAATTTTTTTCATTTCTATCATGATAGCCTGGCAACTGCACCCAAAACTTCTCCTCGAGTTGTGTGGGAAGGCGAAGAGACAGAGTATTAGAAGGGAATTCAAAGCGATGGAGTACTGTGTTGGAATTCGAAGCGACAAAGTATTGTTTTTGAATTCAAAATGACATAGCTACTGTATTAGAGTCTCGTCGTTTCAAATTCGGGGGCTACCTGACAGAGATTTGTGTTTACCTTTTAGTAGTTGAACGAGACTACGAAGAGAGAGACAAATAAACTTCCTTCCTGTGGTTGTGGAACATCACAGGAAGAGATAATGAGGAAGTCTAAGATACTCTAGACTTAATCCAACCCTTATAGATGTTTATCCTATAGATACGATCACTAATCCTTATGATCGTAACGCTTATCATCCAAAGAATTCATAGTTGAATGGACTCTGTTACCTACGATCACCCTGGTCGTAGAGATGAGGTCGTAGCCAATACATGACCAAATGTATACTATTTACCTTGTCGGTGAACCAAAATCTGGAAGCCCTTTTAAAGGGCTGGTCGAAGACTCATTTTCCGACCGCAGTCTAAAGGCCTAATGGGTATGCCTATTCAACCATACCAGATGGTTATGTCTATTAGACCATATCCGGTGGTTATGACCATTCGACCATACTCAATGGTTATGTCTATTCGACCATGACCTTTGGATACCGTGATCCTTTATTTCTGCAGGAATGTCATAATTCCCTGATATGGTAACCATCAAGAGGATAAATGCGCATACAATCATAAACGCGTAGCCACTCATAACTACACATCAATGACCGGAGCACGTCTTCCGCCCGGTGACCCTTCAATTCTGTAAGTGACGACCTTCGACAAGCTATAAAGAGAGAGGTCGAGGATGGAGAAGGGGACCTGAACATTGAACAACAGAGCCTTCCACAGCTAAGAGAATAGGAGAGTAGTTTTTAGTTTATTCAAGAACATCTCTTGTTCTTCTCTATAATCCTTTGCAATCTTAGTGAAACCACAACAAGAGTAGGGCTATTACTTAGTTTCTGAGGGCCCGAACCTGTATAATTCATGTGTCTTCGGTGCATCTATATTTGCGATACTTCGTCTGGGTGTTTGGTAGAAGTGCTTCCCTTTGTGTATACTTAATTTTGTGTAAGTTTGGCTTGGAACCTTGTTCCAATTGTCGACAAACATGATATCTCTTGATGGCATCATAAAAGCTACGACATGACTTCCAAGTACATAAGATTAAGGTCCCGACCACATATTCACTGGACAACATTATTCACAATGAACATGCTGCTAAGAGAATCAATAAGTGGGCCATTGAGTTGGGCTCTTTCGATATAGACTTCATTAGTCGAACGGCAATCAAGTTGTAAATGCTCGCAAACTTCATAGCTAAATGACCAAAGACCAAGACGAGAGCCTGCCCGCTCAAGGGCATTGGGAGTTGTATTTCGATGGCTTACACAGCCTCGCTAGCTTGGGGGTTGGCTTTCTTCTCAGAAGTCCCTCCAGGGATAAGTTACATTGTATTTCGATGGCTCACGTTTCCCTCCACTAACAATGCGGTGGAGTATGAGGTGCTCCATGCAGGCCTACACACAGCACACACACTCGGTATTTGACGAATACTTATCAAGGGAGACTCTCAACTCATCATCAGACAGGTCAAGAAAGAATAAAAGTGCAACGACTTCTACATGGAAGCATACCTCGCTGAGGTTCGAAAGCTAGAGCGCTCCATTCCATCGTTTGAAGCCTAGCATGTGCTCCCACACACAACGATGATGATGATGAGTTAGCACGACTGGTCAGTGCCGGTGAAGCTATTCCACCGAGAATCATCATTGAGAAATTCCAGTACCCATCTATCAAACCCTCTAAACCAGAGGTAGCAGCCATGGACTCTGAGGCCTCATGGGCGTCCCCAATACATGCTTATCTCTTGAGGGCAACCCCCCCAGAGGACAATTCTATAGAAAATCACTTGCACATCAAATTCTAAGATGTGCACAATCATCAACGACGAGTGGCATCGGAAAGGCACGGGTGGTGTTCGCCTCAAGTGTATCAACCGACACCAGGGCATTGAGCTTCTCTGGGAGATCCATGGAGGCATGTATGATTACTATGTCTCCTCATGAGCACTAGCTAGAAAGGAAATCGTTAAGGCTTCTATTGACCAATGGCGCTCACTGATGCTAAATATATCATGAAAGAATATGAAAGCTACCAGTTCTATGGAAAGCTTACCAACGCACTAGCCGAATCGCTCAACTTCATCCCCTTGTCGTGACCTTTTGCTGTTTGGGAATTGACATCCTTGGGACATTGCCCCGGGCCATCGGTGGCGGGCACAACTTTCTCTTTGTAGCCATCGACTACTTCACCAAGTAGATCAAAGTTGAATCGGTTGTCACTATCGCTGCTTATGCTGTTGAACATTTTCTGTGGAGGAACATCATCTGCCGCTTTGGTATTCCTCACAAAATCATCACTGACAATGGAAAACAGTTTGATAGCGACAGGTTCATGGAATTCTGCAACCTCATCAACACAAAAGGTGCGCTTCACCTCCATGTCTCACCCCCACACCAATGGGGTAGTAGATCATGCAAACGGCTAGCTAATCATAGCATTGTGCTGTTGAGCCTTCACACGGCTACAAAACTGCTTGGGGGCTTGGATGGATTAGTTTCCTTCCGTCCTTTGGAGTCTCTGGACTACACCCAGCCGAGAAACTGAAAAAACACCTTTCTCCATTGTTTAAGACTCAGAAGCCATAATGCTCATTGACATGCATCTGACTCCTTAGCAGCAGGAGTCCACTCGTGCGGTGATTGATCCAATTTCACCTTTGTGTCCAGAATTGGACTTGCGGGCTTCGTGCCCAAAATTTCCATGGCCGCCTCCATAGTGGGGGGCTCAGCCCCCACTAGATGGTCTAGTGGCTCCTCCGGGTTTGACATTGGATCCCTTAGAGAGATACCTTCATTCTCTACCAACTCTAGTGTCGGTGGATCTGCGGCTTGGTTGGCTAACAAGATGAAAACACAAAGTCAAGTCAACAATTGCTCCCCCAGCATGGTCCTTACGGTATCAGTGCAAAAGCATACGTGGTCGGAGCCCAAGACAGCCCAAGGAAAGTGGCTTCTACCATTTGGTGACCCTGATCCCTTGGATCTGCCTTCACCTTAAGGAAAGTGGCAAAGCCTACGTCGGCTGTGTCACCGGTCTCCTGGCCGTCCTTAAGGAATTTTCTTCTCTTTCTTCGATAGGTGCCACCTTCGCAGTTGACATGTTCGTGTAGGGATTCCTGTCCCGCGAAGTGGGGGACTAGTTCGCTCATCCCCCTACGCTAACTCCACAGCGGTCGTCACCACAGTGGGTTCTTGATTTGCCTGTTGTGACTGTCGACGATTCGGACTCGGGGTCCTTAGTCGAACTTATGTAGAATTTTGTGAGTTGTGAGACCTTTCATGGTGTCCCTCCGGGAAGGGATGATGAACCAAAGTCAGTTGAAGCACAGAGAAATTTATACAGGTTCCGGCCCTCGATGGTGGGAGTAATAGCCCTACATCCTGTTGGGATTTCACTATGTGTAGGAAAAAGGATTACAAAGTTGTGGAAAAGATCATCACAGGCGAAGATCTTTTCCGTGTGGTTATGTAAAACACTGCTATAATGGCCTATGAAAGCTAGTCGATTTGTTCCAATATCTTCTATTGACGTGTCATCTCATCTCCTCGTCTGGTGCATTAGCCCATCCTTTTATATTGGTCGAAAGGGCGCCAATGCATAACGGCTTCGAACAGTTGCTCGGGTGCAGTTTTGGTAACTGCATTAACTTTCACGCAGGCTTAACACGTGCAATTAGGGAATAACTGCACATATTAACTTCCTGACGGTTGTCTCCATATGTGGAGGAATCTTCGGGATACTCAAGATATGCTTGTTGTAAGGTCTAAGCAACCCCGCGTCTGCTGGTCGAGGTTATCTTGACCGCGTATTTTTTGTAGTCATCTGACCGCGTATTATCTGCGACCTTTTTTTCCGCGCATCGCATACGGGCTTCTGACCGTGCACTATCTGCAGCCTGATCGCGTAGATCCTACGACCATGTGTCCGCGTTTCCCATGACAGCTGAGATCATATCAACGGACACTTAGCTGGTTCGAATCTGTCTTGAACCAGACGTGCATTTATTCTGAACTAGCTCGGGTAACAATCCTCGTCAGTGACACGGAAGCGATGGCGTCCCCATCCTTCCAACCCTTTCCTATCTCAGGGGCGAGGGAGATCGTCGTGCCACCATCCGTCTATAGAGGGATTTGTTCTACTGGTGATTGAGTGCTGACTGCCCTAGTGGCATCCACTCCTGGACAGCGAGTAAATACCATAGATGTTTCTACCTCCAATGGGCGTAGACCCACTTCCCCCGTTGGTTTGATCGGTTGTGCCTCCGTGGCTCCCGGAATGGCGGCATCAACCAAGCCAATGACGATACTTGCTGCTACATTTGCACTAGCGGAAGAAGCAACTTGAACACTATGGCGGCGCTTGATGAGAGGAACATCATCCTATTCCACACCATCACTACACTAATATTTGATCACGTCCCTCGGCCTCCTCGCTGGGGTAAGGCGTGATGTAGTAGTTCAACTGATACCCAGTGCTCTTAGTGCCTGTACTAGCGTTGGGTGAACCTCTGGCAACTCGTGAATCGGCGACTAGTCTTGTCACCCTTTGGGAGGTGACATGAGCCGATTCCACGGTAAGCACCCGGGATAGTCAAACCACTTGCGTCCTCAGGAAGTGGTCAAAGATGTCTTGTGTGAAGTCTCGACGTCCAGAAAGGACACTACCTTCGTTCGAGCCTCCTCTTCCAACAGAAATGCACTAATGCCTGTGTAGGGGGGGAGATTTTCTTTCTAGCAAAGGAGAGCTTTCATGACTTATCCTTAGGGGCATCAAAGTCAGGATGACGATGGGAAGTTAGGGCCAATGGCCAATGCCACTTCAGATTGCATCTTCAGTGGTGATATCCACACTCTTATATACTCCACGGTGACCTCCAACATCATCACCGAAGAGCGTAACTGGGCTATCTCCTTAAGCCCATCTCCGTTGCTTTGCGGACAGTGGCTCTGGGCCACGGAACTTGTACTTCCCCACCATCGCATTGTCAATTATTAGGTCACACCTTGGTGGCGGGGTGAAAAAAACTTCTCTCGCCATGCCCCCATGCTATCCTTCACCACCGCCACTAGGTAACTGCCTATCATACCCTGGCGCAGCTTCAGATATGCTTGGCCTGCGCAATCTTGACCACACCCAAAAACTTGAACGGTGAAGTAATGGCACAGCAAAGAGAAAGAGGGTGCAATACCCAGGTATCCCTGGTAGAGAAATATGAACGTGGTCAAGTGGGAGAATGTATTTGGAGCTAGGATGAAGATCTCCAAATCAACCTCCTCTAAGAACCCCTTAAGAAATGGGTGCTCAGGGAACCTCAGCCCTGCCCAAACTTGGGCTTTGTGCACTACTATCATTTTTGTCATCCTTGCCTCCATAGGTGAGGTCTGGGATGAATGGACGGAGGCTTTTGTGTCGCTAGGAAGCAGCCCTTCAGCAATCAAAGCCTTGATCTCTCCACTTGAAATCATCGACACAACCCTGTCCATCATAGATTAGGAAGATTTAAGAGAAAACTAGTTTGAGAAGTAAGAATCGAGAGGAAGAAAGGCAATGCAAGCGTACCCTAGTTTCAGGAGGCCATCTCCTCAAAAATGAAACAAAGTGTCATTTCGGTTTGTGAACCAATTGACGTCTTTTTAAACCCAGAAGCTGCTCTGGTGAAAAGGTGAGTCACTTTAAAAACCCACTGATGGGGGTAAAGGCATTTTTGATTTCTGTAACTGAGCGCATCTTTCTGGTAGTTGTTTCATGGGATTTTCGCTCAAGCACTTTCCGTGAGCTAAAGAGCGCAAGTCTTAGCGTAGACTCAAAAAACCGCTTGGTGGGCGAGACCAGTTTCTTGTCCACACTGGAGGGCTGGCTATCATAGCACTATTTGTGCTCTCCACAAAACTTCTGTAAAGGACTTTTGGTCTATTTTAGGAAGTGGTACATCTCCAGATGTTACACACATCTTAATGGCCAGAATCCCGAGAGATTACGTTAATATTACCCCCCATGTCCTAATCGGATACGGCAAGGAGGAGTTCTATATATACCTGAGGGCCACCAGCCTAAGGGCATCATCTGATACAAGATCAACAACTATGAGAAGCAGCAGATCTCAAATCATCTGTGATTCTTCAAATATAATCTTATCAAAGATAGCCACCTACATCCTCACCGAGTAGCCCCCGAGCACTTGGCCTAGGGTAGTTTTCTTGTATAGGTTAGCCATATACCTACTCGGAAGTGCCCCTAAGCACTTTCAACCACTTTATACATCTGCCTTTTACTTTATATTTTTCCCAATATACTACAGATTAAACTGGTATTCCCCTTGGTGGCTTCCCCTGGAACGATCCAAGAGGGGATATCGACAAGAGGTAGGGGTTAGATCTTCACCCTCGAACCTGTATAAATTTCTGTGTCTATTTCTTGATCCATACTTAGCCAGGCCCCATGTTCTTCACTACAAATCTTTGTTGAGTATATTAGAGTGGTAGGCCCTATCCCCCATTTTGGGTATACAACAGTGAGGTTATTCTGTAAAGTCCCTGATCTATTATCATTAAATAGGACATTATTGATTAATGGATTGGCACATGTATTGATTTATGGTCATGTTTCATGGACCATGAATGTGAGATATCAAATCAATAATCTAAACAAATGTTGGAGAACAGAATGTTGGATTGACCTAGTTTGAGATATTGTTGGGATTTGAACACTGCTCTTAATTGGGTGGTAATAAAGGTAATATTCAAGTATACTATGAACCATACGAAGAAATGTCAATGGTTGATAACGATGATTTTCCACCGTTATTCACAGCCATTTTGCTTAATAAATTAGTTAATTCACTCCAATTAATCTTAAATTTTATTTAGATTTCATTTAAAATTAGTTTATTTGACTTCGATCTACCCTAATCTTCTATTTTGAAGGTTCAGAGGTGAAACGAGCATAAAATGATGAGAAACTTGAACAAAATTGAAGGATACTACTTATGATACTAGTTACAACTAGTCTTGCAAGTAGTATAGAGCATTGGAGCCCTGAATAGAGGCAACACACACCAATAGAGAAACAAACAGGTTAGCATACAGTTTGGTAACCCATATGGCCAGCCTGTATGGCATGTTGGCTTAGAGATAAGGTTTAAAATTTGTGATTGTGAAGATTTCTGAGTCAGTTGACCTTCGTGCAACTAGATAGTCAAGTTCGAAACTCTCTGGACTCTTGGGGGCTATAAAAAGACAAGGAGAAGGGCTGATCAATCGTCAAAGTCTATCCTTGTATCAACCATCAAGGATTTTCCATTACCAATCCTTCTTTAGTTTAGTTCCACCATATTTATAGTTTTTTTAGTTCAATCTCTTTTGTAATCAAGATGTTGAAAACGGTGACTCCGTCTGCAGAATCGATGTTGGGGTAAAACCCGAACAATCTTTGGATGTAGGGGATTTAATTTATGAATAAAGTATGAGATGTGATTTTTTTAGCTATTTGTTTTCTTTCTATGTTTGTTTCATTGGAGTGATTTGCTTAATGCTAGGTTATTACTTAAGTGCCCATATAATTCTATTCATTAGGATCGATTGCCTCCTTGAGAGAGGTGAAAGATCTGGTACCTCAAGCCATGAACTTGTATCTAATTTAGATTTCTAGCCTCCATGGTTACAGCCATAGAATTAGGGTTTAAATTATTTATTTGAGAGGGAAACAGTTAACACAAAGTGTAAGGGTTCATTGGATTGTGTAGTGACATCCCAAAAGCAGGATGCACATCATTCGATTATGGGGTGTAACAATATTACAAGAGTGGGATGCATCTTTTTATGGAATAGCCGCCTATAAAATAAAATTAAAATTGATTACAACAGAAATTAAAAATCTCTTATGAACTGAAATCTGAGAGATTATTTCGATTCAAAAGAAATTAATCTGAATTTTATTTATTTACTGTTTTTATTGCTTTCTTATTTTCCCTTGACATTAATCTAAAATTTTAGAAACTTTTTTGTCGAAAGAAGTTTCGCATCCTCATGGTCGATAACTCTACTTATTTTAATGCTACAATTAACAATGTATGCTTCTGGTTCAATAAAGGTCACTACTACAGAAATGCAATTTACTAACGCACACTTTGTAATGATTATAAGCATGATAGTGGAATAACCGTTAGTGCTAGTCCACACTGCAAGGTCTAAAACTTTTCCTATCGTTTAGCATGGAAACAACAGTTAGAACAATAGCTGCACTACCATTTATCTAATTGAAAACTTGTACTGATGGTTCCTTTGTCATAACTGATAGGAGTAGTTGACCTTTTACTATCAGTTATTTCTTAAGCATCGATAAAAAAAGTGCCTCACTTTCTCACTTATTACGGGACAATTTTCTAATGGTTATAGCTTAAGAAACTGATAGAAAAGGAAGAAGTTTACTATAAGTTCAAAGTTGTAAACCGATAGAAGATATACTCCTCTATCCTATCCTAACTGGACAAATTACTAATGTTTTGAAGTTCTTAACCGATAGAAAATGTGGATATGTACTCACGATTGTTATAATGAACCGATAGAAATAGTCAACACTTTTTATATGGAAAAATCGCAACAGTTAAAAATTAGCAACTGATAGTAAGTAGTTGACTTTAAAACCCCACAACCGTTCGATCTCTACTACTGTCTCTCTGTTGCGGTTGCTCTGAAGAGGTTAGATTGTCCCTCTCTTAATTCTCTTCAAATACATGTAGCTCGCACTTGAATTTAGAAGAATTAAAGTTCTTATAATTAGCTAAGCTTCAAAGGCACCACTAGTAAAGTATTGTGAGCTTAATTATGCCCTAGATCTGTTTCTACTCCACATTGTTTAATGATGTTGATGATGAGTTCACTTGTAGTTAGGTTTTAACCTACTTAAGTAAGTTACGGTTTGAATTGTAGCTAACTAGGGTTTCATGACATTGATTCTTTGAATTGTCTAATTAAATTGTAAATGTATCTAGAATATTGGATGTATAAAATGAGACATAATACCAAGGAGTATCTCGAGGGTGTGAATGGATTAATTAAATTTGCTGTGCAATACAAGGCAAAGATGGGTGAAAGATGTGTACTGCCCATGCAGAAATTGTATGAATTTTAAGAGGTTTAGAAACTTCGATCAGATAATGAGCCATTTGATTCCTCGCGGTTTTAATGCACGATATACCCGTTGGATGCGACATGACGAAGATCTTGCGGAAACAAGCACCCAATGTAATCAAGAATCGCAAATGGATGGCATTCATGAAGATGAGAATTTAGACTATGGTTACGTGGACATGCATGCTGATGATGACCATGTAGATGAATTGTTACGTGATGTAGAGGAAGGTTACAACAAAAAAGACTTCGCCAAATTTCAGAAATTGATTGTAGATTCTAAGAAACTTTTGTTTCCTGGTTGTACAATTTACCAAGTTGTTATTGTCGACAATTGGAAGAAGATCCCAAGTCAAACTTACACAAAATTTGTTTGTTAGCAAGGAGGTAGTTTCTAACAATCACCAAAGGGAACTTATTGTAAATATGGACGAGTGAACACGCTGTGTTTATACAGGTTCGGACCCTCGTAGTCTGAGTAATAGCCCTACTCCTGTTGTTTTCTCACTATATGAATAATGGAATTACAAAGCATATGTTGACTCTAATCCTCTCTTCCTATTTTAGGCCTCAAGGATTGAACTTTTTCTTGTATTCCGATCCAGATTTTCTGGTCCTCTCTCTCTCTCTCTCTCTGTTCATCAGGCTTCCCTTTTATAGTTGACAAAGAGACGCCAATTGCTCGATCAAAGAGATGCTTCGGTGATAACTGCACTATGGTTGTGAGCAGTTGCTTCTTGGCGGTTTGAAACGTGTAGTTTATAGATAACCGCACATTCATTCACATCTTATTGACGGTTTAAGGATAACTACATAGCATAATTATCCTTGTTTTATCAATAAATGGAGTATTACACTGGGAGTTTTGACTAAGATGCACGGTTATAAGATAACCGTGCAACTCTTAGTTTATGGTCAGCAACTCTCGACCAAACCTCTTTTGTCTTAGAGGTATTTTCAGTATAAAGTCCCTTTTCGTTCCGAGGTTGCGCATAGACTGTGACTACAGCTTAAGAATTTTGGTACCTTCGCGACCATATAACTGCGGTCAGGCATCTCCACAGTTATAGCGGTCACGGGGAGTATAATAGTGCATGATTGCGACCACAGAAGTTCACATCCACTATAAGCAAAAATCACCCATGAGGGGCTTATGTATCTATTTTAATTAACTTGATTGGGTTATGTCCAGAATATCTTGGACTTATTCCTTGATCTCTCTCTCTCCATGATTTCCTACAACCATGGAGAGGTACGAACAAGTTGGTTCTCTTCCCATGGTCTCCTGTGACCTCTGGAAGGCATGAACAGGTTCTCTTCCCATGGTCTCCTGCGACCTCGGGAAGGCATAGACTTAAATCTCTTTTCGTGATCTTTTGCGATCACGGAAAGGCATATATAAAGGACTCGAATCTCCCCCCATGGTCTCCTGCGATCATGGAAAGGTATAAATGAATGACTTGGTAAAAATCCTCATCAGCTAACCCCCGAATTCGAAACGGAAATGTCTTTTAAAAACGTTGCTTCCAATTCCATAGAAACACTTTGTCGTTTCGAATTCCAAGGAGAGTCCGAAAAGACTTCTCAGTGCATGTGTCAGACGGGCATTAAATGAAAAACTTTTAGCCTGCCCATCGTGATCCACTACCGGGAATACGAAGCATTGCTTTTGAGGCTTTATATACTTAGCTTTCAGTGAACTTCCTTCTTCAAAATTTGCCTAAGTCCCAAACTTCCAAAACTTAAGCTTTCTCATTGTTCTTCACTTTCTTCATCCAAATAGCATCTTGGACCCTCAATTCTCAACTCAGTTGAGGATTTGCTGGCCATGGAGAGGGAAGGATATCTCCCCTCCAAGTCTCTGATCCCATGGCACCCCGCTGGAGAAGAAGAAACTCCAGTCGTCCAACCAGGCGAACTGGTAATTTTTGAGGATTTCTTGCGCTGTGGGTTTCATCTCTCGGAGAACAAATTCCTCTTGGGAATTCTTGTCCATTATGATTTCGAATTGGTGAACCATTACCCAAATTCTATCTTGATCCTCGCCCAGCACTTGTGCGAGGCTTATGTTGGGGTTTTGCCCGACATTGCCCTTTTTTGCCATTTTTGCTTTCTGGCGTGGTCAAAAAGCTCCAATTCTTCTGGGTGCGTCTACTTCTAGTTGCGGGAGAAGAAAGACTACCTGTACCTCCCCTTCCACGACTCTGTCCATGGATGGAGCCAATGGTGGTTGTACTGCTCAGCTCCTGAAGAGAGTCATCTCTAGTTTGAGAACCGTCGACCAGAGAAAAGTGAAGAGCGTGACTCTGCTCCTCCACTCAATGACAGCAGAAGAGGTTGTCCCAGGTGATCAATCACCTGGTGAATGAGGGCTTGACTGCCCGTGATGTGATTTGGGACTCTATGAAGAACTGGATCAGCCCTCTGAGGAAGAGGGTACATCCTGCCTAGGAGGTCAGGACCACAGATGACAGTTCCAGGGATCATTGCCTTGGTAATGACTCAGCCGCTCAAATTAGTATATTCCTTTCAGTTCATTTTTGATTTTTCTGAACTGAAGCATTTGGAAAAGTATTGACTATCCTTTTCTTGACAGTTTTGTCCACTTCTGAGGTTGACAGGAGAACAAACTCTCTCTTGACGACCTTCAATGTGGCCGCAAGAAGCAGTATCAGTGGGCCAAGGCCGGAAAGCATGGTTGGCAATACTAATGACTTCGTGCAGGCGCGTCGAAAGATATTTCTCTTTCGGAAATTTTGCACATGCCTTATTTAGAAAAGAAGTTTATTAAAATAATTCATTTTGGACAATTGTTCTAGTGCCAGATTGGCCAAAAAAGGCATGTTGAGTAGGATGTTGGATCCCCCAGTGGTCCTTCATCGAAAAAACTGAAGAAGGGCCACTCTATGACCAAAGGCTCAGCCAGATCCAGGGCCAGACAAACTGCTTATCTCTTTTCTGGTAAGGCTACGAGCTCTAAGCCTTTGCGATCACACGCTTCCTCACCAACCTCTTCGGCCACAAGGGTGAAGGCAACCACAAGTGGCCCATCCCTTGCTGTGGGAAAATCAACAACTGGTTTTTCAACCAAAAAGGTTGTTTTGGTAAGAGTCTCCACCTCTCAAATTTTATCACATACGACTAGGAACTATCTCATGGTTGTACAGGGGGAAGAGAGCGATGTGGAGGAGAATACATAACCTTCCTTATTTGTTCTGAGGAAGAGGTCCGTAGTACCTGATGATTCCTCGCTAATGGCGCTATCTTCGCTCTTATCTCCCAGAGGCAGATCATCAAGCTCCCGTAATCCTTTGGGCCTTACCATCAGGTAAATTCCCATTTCATTTCTAACTAAATCTTTTTAGTTAGGTATAATCTTATCCAATTGTAAATTGGACGTACAGGACTTCTTCGACCACTACTATGCATGTTCTAATGCAAGAAACTGAACCAACTGTGGTCGAAGAAGAACCCATTGTGGCGGAATTGCCTGCCATCAGTGAGGTTGCAGTGGATCCAGCGACTATGGAAGGAGTCACTGCAACTGCAAAAGTTACAGAAACATAGGAGGTTGAGGAAGATTCTGAGGCCATCATCGATGAGGTGGTTCAAGATCTTCAATCTGATGAACCCACCGATGTTGGTGAGGCTGAGGTGACCACGACCATGGGGATGAACGAACAGGCAGACATATCTGCTCCCCCTTTGGTCGAAGAAAACGTGTCTCCCTCCCATTTGGAAAAACGAGGGCGGAGAAGGCACAAGAGATGACGGTGCAACCCCGTCGATATCCATCGCCCCAGCCTTGATTTGAGCTTTCAGTCCTAATTTCTAGGCAGAATGGGTCAAGTGCGGGATTACTTGGCATCTTCCAGCCAAGTGGTTGAACTTGGGGACCTCCTTGAGAGATAATTTGAGGAGTTCTTGGAGGTAAGTAAAACCTTTACCTGTAACTTCAGATGTTTCTTTGAGAAGTTCCTTCAGATATTATGTGTTTTATTTAGAGTTCTGCTTGCGGTGCGGCCATACTTGGCAAGCTGATGGAGCAACTCAAGGTCGTGCAAAATGAGTGCGACAAGCTGAAGCAGTAAGTTACTTGCTTAATCTCAGTCTCTTTTGAACTGGAATAATAATTTCTTTTGTCATAGGAAAAACTCTGCTTTGCTAGAAGAGGTCACCAACGAGCGCAACATTAGAGAGGTTGCGTTCGTTGAACGGTCTCTTCTGGAGAAGAAGATGGTTGAAGCCCAGAGGATAAACAACGAACAACTTGCTGAATCCCTGGTGCTTGAAGCCAATTTAAAAGATGTTGTTTAGAAGGCGGTGACCTTGGAGCAAAAAGCTCAATCATTTGATTCTTTTCAAGGAAAAATCGATCGCCTTCAAATGGTTTACAATCAACTGCAAACCAGAGTTGATGGTAAGTTCACTTTAGCATAAATTTACATTGCTTCTGTGAACTTGTATAAATTTCATGAACTCAATCAAATTCATTCTCTCCCCTACTCAGAGCAAAGAGAGGAAAATAATAGGCTGACCCAAGAAAAGGATCATGATGAATAGGAGTTTATCAAGTGAGGAAATGACCTTGACAAGCTTCAAAGTGTCGTCAGCCATTACAAGATAGTCTCAGCAAAGACCAAGGAGACCGCAAAGCTTGCCCTTAAAGAAAAGGGAGCCTTGGAAAAGATCATCAAGAGTTACGGTCTTGCAGAAAAACATACCCTCGCAAAGTTGTGGGAGATCGCGGACTCTCTTAAGGCGGATATTATTGATCCTAAGAAGGATGATTCTACCCTTGAGGAGTCCTGCAAGTTGGTTGCGGCTCAAGCTGACATCTTGGTCGCAAGCATTCCTGAAATTACAAGCAGGCATAAGGAGGCACTGAGGAGTGACATCGCAACTATAGCCTCTGCCATGCTTTGTAAACTTCGACTTCGCCATGGTCCAAATGTAGATCTGAACCTAGTGGCGGAAGATGCGACCTTCGATAGTCAAAGCCAACTTGCTGTGATCATGACCGAGGTCAGGCCTTTGATAGAAAAGTTATTACACTACCTCGACCTTTCTTAATTGTAATTCCTCTCATTGTAAAAAATTTATCAATGGAATGGAAAAACTTCTTTCTATATTTGAATCTTTGTTTCATATACCTTGCAAACTCACATGATTAACAAAGAAATGAATGAACAAATGAAAAGAGAAAAGTACTTAGTTTACTGACCGAACGTTATGATTATATTCCCCTAGCCCCCTCCTGCGACCAGTGATACTGAAGACGTAGTATAATGGTCACAAGATAGTTTCTTGGCTCAAAGAGACCATAGCTTATATGATCAGGACATTCTAGCAAGTCTCTTATGCAATAAGAATCGGCTTAAAAAGAGATGTCTTAGCTAGATCTGACCATAAGATCAGAAATAATTGACTTAGCACAAAGATATAAGCTTTTTGATAACTGACAGCCACTCGAATGATCAGAACATGCTAGTAAGTCCTTATGCGGTAAGAACCGGCTTAAAAAGAGAAGTTCTTAACTAGATGCGACCATGAGATCAGCCAGCGAATCCACTTATACTTCATAGTAAGGCACTTATTACGACTAGCCCCCGGGGGTAACCCGGTAGAAAATAAGACTGAAGATTGAAATACGATCATAGCATAGGGTGATAAAGTACTAATAAGAAATCATAATAGAAAAAAAAGAAAGACTTACACATAGAGTTTACGCAACTGATCTATGTTCCAGGCGTTGGATAATATGCTTCCATCTTCCATCGCCAATATGCTTCCACAGTAAAGGGTCCTTCCCATTGTGGGGAGAATTTATTGCGACCAGACTGTTTTAGGATTTTTCGTAAAACTAAGTCTCCTACGTTTAGCCTACGTGGTCGCACCTTTTTACTATGATATTTACGCAAAACATGTAAATATGTTGCTGATCAGATCAAAGCTTGATCACGTTTTTCTTTAAGAAAAATAATTTCATCTTCACGTTGTTCACTTTGATTTATGATATCTAAGTGATCCACACGAGCAGAGCCAATTTTGATTTTAATTGGCAACATGACTTCTGCACCATAAACCAGTTGGAAAGGCGTCTCGCATGTAGCTCGACTAGCTGTAGTGCCCATAGAACAAAGTAGAGTTCATCTACACAAGCCCCCGATAGTAACTTAAGGCGATCGAAAACACGTATCTTAACCCCTGTTTTATCTACCCATTGGCCTGTTCAACTGCACCATTACTCTGTGGATGAGCAACAGATGCAAAGAAAATTTAGTCCCAATATGATCGCAGTAGTCCATAAAAAGACCACTGACAAACTAGGAACCATTATTTGTGATCAAACAACTTGGAACACCAAATCACGTTACAATGTTCTTTTGAAAGAACTTCTTCACCGCTAAGGCGGTAATGTTTTGGACTGGTTCAGCTTCAATCCATTTGGTAAACGTATCAATGGCTATGAATAAAAATCTGTACCCATTGTCTGCTTGAGGCATAGGTCCTACAATATCTATTCCCTATGTGGCAAATGACCATGTTAAAGGAATAGTTTGCAATGTGTATGCCGGCTGATGAACCTGCCGAGCATGGAATTGAAACTACAAGCACGTCTTGACCAATTGCATGACATCATTAAGTGCGGTTGGCCAGTAATAACCCTGTCGAAAAGTTTTTTGACCAGTGTTCGGTAGGATGCGTGTACACCACACATGCCTCAATGAATCTCTCTTAAAAGGGATTTACCACCTTCTTGAGAAATACAGCGCATTAGCACTCCTTGAGCACCTTTCTTGTACAAGGTTCCTTCAACCAATCTGTGCAGTCGCGCTTTTTTAACTAACCGATCATTCTCGATTTTGTCCTCGAGCATAGTCCCATGTGCAAGATAGTTCCTCAATGGTAAAATTCAATCTGCTTCATGTTCGAGGGCGGCGACGTTAGTAATCGCCTTGGGTGCCTCTGCGGTGGTCGCAATTGAGGGTTGTTTTTAAGTGCTCGATGAACACTCCTGCTGGGGCGGATGAGTGTGAGGAATCAATTTTTGACAATTGGTCTACGAGTATATTGTCTCTTCATAGAATAAATTGGACTTCAAAATTACTGAAGTATTTTTCCAATTTCCTCACTTTGTCTAGGTATAGAGCCATTGTCTCATTGGAACATTGATATTCCTTATTCACCTGGTTTACGACTAGTTGTGAATCCCCCTTCACCACTAATCGATGGACTCCAAGGGATTTGGCTGCTCGAAGCCCTGCCAGAAGACATTCATACTCTGCTGCGTTATTGGTAGCAACAAAGTGTAATTGTACGACATACTGGAGCTGATCACCTTGAGGCGTAATTAAGACCGCTCCATCCCCCGAGTTTGTAAAACTTTGAGAGCCATCGAAATACAACGTCCAGTGGTCGGTATTCTTGAAACCCTCCAATTCTTGCGCAGGTGGTTCGGGATTAGTCCATTTGACCACAAAATCTGCAAGGATCTGGGATTTGATTGCTACTCAGGCTATGAAGTGGAGATCGAATGCTCCCAATTCTATAGCCCATTTCGCAACTCGACTTGTTACTTCCGAATTACGAAGAATGTCCCCTAAGGGAAAGGATGAGGGAATAGTAATCTTGTGCACTTGAAAGTAATGTCGCAGCTTTCGTGAAACCATTAAGAGATGAGCGCGATCACTTCCCTTAGGACTCCAGGCATGTCGGATGGTTTCTACACAAACACATCTGCATTAGCCCGGAGAAAAGGGACAAGCACGAGTTCTTATTTGCTCTCTAGTTCTGACACTATCCGAATGGCTTTGGACGAATCATCTGGGAATAAAGGACCTTGCTTAAGTTTCTCTTCTAGTCGTTGGGTTACCTTGACCGCATCCGGCTTTGTCACTTTGGTTGCAACCTTAACATCCCTGAGGGGAAGCTGATCAACCAACTCCAGGGAAATGCGGTCGCAAGTAAGGGCTGAAGTTTGGCTACCCCTTATCGTATCGTGCCTTTTGTTTCCGACACCTTTATGCATTGATAAGCGTAATGCGTTGCCACCATGAATTTGGCGAGCGAAGGCCTGTAAAGAATTGCATTGTAGGCCGAATCAAAATCAATTACGTCAAAAGTAACCAATTATGTTCGAAAGTTCTCTGGTTCTCTGAATGTTACCGGCAGAACAATCTGACTGATAGGAGTGTATAAATGACCAAGTATAATCCCAAAAAATGGGTGGACCACAAGCTTTATCCTTGAACGAGGGATTTGCATCTCATCAAGGGTCTTGGCAAAGAGTAAATCAAGGGAACTACCTACGTCAATCAAGACTCTGCCCACTTTAGCATTACTGATTGTGAGAGTAACGACCAGAGGAAGTCGCCATGGTCACGATAGTCCCTTGGGACAATCTTCCCGGCTAAAGGTTAGGGATGTCTTCGACCAGCGGGGATACTGAGGTTCTCCTGGAGGAGCCTCAGCACTATTCACCTCGCGGCGAATAGATTTAAAGTGACGCTTTGAAAGATACGATGAAGAACCACCAAAAATTACATTAACGTGATTATTGGGTATCTGGTATGGCATGTCCTCATCTCCATCAGCGTCTTTACTCCCAGTAGGCTGTCCCTTTCATGGTATTGTTCGCATTGGGGCTTTACCTTCGTAAAACTCCATACGCTTTAACCAGTTTCGACAATTTTTGAGATCATGTCTTGAAACTTCGTGCAACAGATACCACTTCTTGCTTCCCTATGGATTAGATTGTTTCTCCGTGTGGTCACTGTTTTGTCCACCAGAAGAAGACTATTATTTTTTAATGGAACTTTGTTAACTTCGTCGTATGGTCACTTTTCCATGTTTTCAACCTCGCGGATAGGGTTTGCTCCATCCTTTTTTGATTTCTTCCCGCCCGTAGGTGGTCCAGACTTCTTGTTAAAGTTTTCCTTCTCGGAATCTAGTCCTGGTTGTGGTGGTAGATCACCTTTATCCACCATCCTATTCGATTCCACTGCCACAGCAGCATCGGAATAACGATCAGCCATGTTGAAAAGTTCTGATACTGATCTTGGCGGGTGTATACTAAGATCTTCTGTGAACCTTTGGTATCGAATGCCGAGTTTAAAGGCTCTGATAACCGAATTGTTGGAGATGTTGGGGATAGTATTTCTTACCCCGATGAATCTCTTGACAAACTGTCGGAGAGTTTCACTCGAGGTCTAGCGTAAATGATGAAGATCATCCTCCTTGCCAGGCTTCTGGTTACAATTTTGAAAATTACTAAGGATAGCATAACATAGCATTTCCCAATTGTATATAGATCCTTCTGGCTGGTTGAATAGCCAAGTCCATGTCGGACCTTCAAGGGCCATTGGCAAGTAATTTGCCATTACTTTATCATTCCCTCCCGCTGCCTGGATAGCAGTAACATATATTTTAAGAAATTCAGATGGATTTTGTGTTCCATTGAACCTCTCAATCATGCTTGGCTTGAATTTATCAGGCCAGGTGACTGCCCTTAATCCTGGCGAGAAAGCTTACAACCAACATAAAAGGTACATGGTTGTTGACCATCACGACCATCCTCCTGGTCACGGGAAAGACTTGCAGGCGGAGGACCATGATGTGGTCCCAAGAGTGAATGTATCGGTTCGCGATCGCAGTCACAAGATTGGCCAATTCTCCAAACTTTGTCATGACTTTGACAAGTCGGGGAGGCTCGAACACGATCACATCTTCTCTGGCTATGTTGAGCACTGTTACCTTCCCGTGAGTTCATTACTGAACGCAATGAGGCGGTTGGAGTTAGATCTGATGCAACTCCATCAAGATTCTCCGCAAGAACTCTTGCAAAAATGGCCCCATCGTCATTAGTAAAACCGGCGAGATGGTTACAGAGCATTTCTACGATCACGCGGGTATGCTCTTGTGCCCATATTTACAATAACTTACAGAGAATTTGTTTGTTAGTAGGGAGGTAGTTTCTAACAATCACCAAAGGGAAGTTATTGTAAATATGGACAAGTGAACACGCTGTGTTTATACAGGTTTGGACCCTCGTAGTCTGAGTAATAGCCCTAATCCTGTTGTTTTCTCACTATATGAATAATGGAATTACAAAACATATGTTGACTCTAATCCTCTCTTCCTATTTTAGGCCTCAAGGATTGAACTTTTCTTGTATTCAGATCCAGATTTTCTGGTCTTCTCTCTCTCTCTCTCTCTGTTCATCAGGCTTCCCTTTTATAGTTGACAAAGAGGCGCCAATTGAAAGAGATGCTTCGGCGATAACTGCACTACGGTTGTGAGCAGTTGCTTCTTGCCGGTTTGAAACGTGCAATTTATAGATAACCACATAGCATAATTATCCTTATTTTATCAATAAATGAAGTATTACATTGGGAGTTTTGACTAAGATGCACGGTTATAAGATAACCGTGCAACTCTTAGTTTATGGTTGGCAACTCTCAACCAAACCTCTTTTGTCTTAGAGGTATTTCCAGTATTAAGTCTCTTTTTGTTGCGAGGTCATGCATAGACTGCGACTACGGCTTAAGAATTTGGGTACCTTCACGACCATATAACTACGGGCAGGCATCTCCACAGTTATAGCGATCACGGGGAGTATAATAGTGCATGATTGCGACTACAGAAGTTCACGGCCACTATAAGAAAAAATCACCCATGAGGGGCCTGTGTATCTATTTTAATTAAATAGATTGGGTTATGTCCAGAATATCTTGAACTTATTCCTTGATCTCTCTCTCTCCATGATTTCCCATGACCATGGAGAGGTACGAACAAGTTGGTTCTCTTCCCATGGTCTCCTGCGACCTCGGGAAGGCATGAACAGGTTGGTTCTCTTCCCATGGTCTCCTATGACCTCAGGAAGGTATAGACTTAAATCTCTTTTCACGGTCTCCTGTGATCACGGAAAGGCATATATAAAGGACTCGAATCTCCCCTCGTGGTCTCCTACAATCACGGAAAGGTATAAACGAAGGACTTGGTAAAAATCCTCGTTAGTCGTCTTTGATAAAGTTATATAACCTAACGACAAGTAACAGTTGGAGTGATAAAAGTTTCATGACATTGTTGGATCTGTTGGCAGATATGCTTCCAGAGGGAAATGAACTACCAACAACCGTTTACCAAGCAAAAAAAAAAAGATCTGCCCAATGGGAATAGAAATTGATAGCATATATGCATGCTCGAATGATTGTGTGCTGTACTGTAACAAGTATGTGGATATGGAGGCTTGTCCAAGATGCGGTGCCGCATGGTATAAGCAGAATGACCGAACTGACAGCGACAATGAAGGGGTAAAGCATAGACCTCTAGCAAATTCCACGGTTGAAGCAGTTGTTTACAAATCCAATTGATGCAAAGCATTTGCATTGGCATGCCAAATGCCAAAAAGAATATGGAAAATTGAGACATCCAGCTGATTCTATTCAATGGAGAAACATTAACATGGTCTTCCACAATGACTTTGGCACCGAAATGAGGAATATAAGGTTTGGCCTGAGTACAGATGATATAAATCCACATGGTAACATGAGTAGTCGACATAGCATGTGCATCTACAACTTCCTCCTTGGTTGTGAATGCAGCGCAAGTATATAATGATGTCGCTATTAATCTTAGGACCAAAACAACTCGGGAATGATATAGATGTGTTTCTAGCCCCCTTGATTGAGGACCTGTAGAAATTGTGGAATGAAGGTGTTCAGATGTTGGACACATACAAGCAAGAGACGTTCATCTTGCGAGCTATGATATTTTGCATGATAAATGATTTTTATGCCTATGGGAATTTGTCTAGCTATAGTACAAAAGGAGTCAAAACTTGCCCTATCTGTTAAGATGAAACTGAGAGCATGTAATTACCAAATTGCAAAAAAATAGTGTACATGGGTCACTATAGGTTTCTTCCCATGCAACACACCTACCACAAGAAGATAAAATCATTTAACAGGAGGCTCAAGGCTGAATGAGCCCCACAAGTGATGACTGGAAAAGAGATTTACTTGCTCGTGAATGACATCAACGTTGACTTCTGTAAATGTTATAAGCCTCCAAAGAATTTTTGGAAAAAGAGATCGGTTTTCTGGGATTTACCATACTGGCAGCACCTACAAGTTCGGCATTGCATCGATGTTATGCATGTAGAGAAGAATGTCCGTGACAGTTTGATCGGTTTGTTATTGAACATTTCGAAGAAGATAAAGGATGATGTCAAAAGTTCACCGTGACATGGTCGAAATGGGGATCTGGATGGAGGTTGCCCCCTTGGAGAAAGGAAGTATTACATACCTCCCACCAACCTGCTATACTTTGTCTAAAAGCAAAAAAGCACAACTATGTTGATGCTTGCATGGTGTGAAAGTTACATCTGGGTATTCTACGAACGTGAAAAAACTTGTGTCCATGAAGGAGTTAAAATTGCTGGGCATGAAGTCCCATGATTGTCATGTGCTTATGACACAATTGCTTCCTATTTCTATCCGAGGCATTCTATCAGTCAAAGTTAGGGAGACAATCACAAAACTCTGTTATTTCTTCAATGTAGTATCCTACAAGGTTAGTGCGCTCGTACTATATTAATCCCGTATATTAATGTCATTAGCCACATTAATTAGCCTTAGCAAACTATTTCCCTCGTTAAACAATCTTTGAAAGGTAATTGACATGGAAGGATTGGATGATCTGCAATGAGGTCGGCGTAATTCATGTCGACCACGAGGTTCTCTTCGACTTATTCCAATTCAAGATGCTGGATATATCCATCATCTGCATTGGTCCTGTGAGTTTAATTACTCTTTGTCTGTTATAGTTTATTGAAGATTACTGTAACTCATCATTTACATGCAGTTGCAAGTATAAATTGGCATCATCCACTAGGTGCGACGTGGTGTGGGCTTCATGGATCGTGAGAAATAAGCCAACACGATGCTCGACAGACAATTAGACCATGCCATAACATACGTGATGAAGGTGTTGTTGGCGCAGCAGGACCGTGAATACATACTAGTGCCATACCATCAAGAGTAAGTATAGTCCTACGTATTTAATTTCTTAATGTATTCCGTGCTTAATATTACAGTCTTAATGATTCTCTTCACTAAATAATGTAGCACCCACTGGCTCCTTATCATCATTCAACCTGCGATGAACAAGACTTTCTACCTCAATTCATTGGCAAAAACTGAAAGGAAGATTATTTTCTCATGGTGTCTTGACATGTAAGTATAACTAATAGCGGTAACCTTATATTTATAATGTTATATTATAACCAATAATGCTACGTGTAACTCAGGACTTTCAAAGAGTACATGCAAAAAGGTGGGAGACATGATGGCAACATGGGTGATAAGGTCACTTTCGCACCATACTTGGTAATTAGCTCATCAATATATTTATTTTTTGTAAATTTCTACAAGACTAAGAGTTTGGGCTAATGTCTTGAAAAATACTATTGTCTCAGTGCCATCAATAGCCAGGCTCTTGGGAATGTGGTTTTTACGTGATTGCTTTCATGTACGACCTGATCATCTCAAGCTTTGTCCAATTCCCTCATGTATATGTTGTTCCTAACTCGTACTTGAGCATTTCATCTTAACTTCAAAATTAACTGCTTACTAATTCTTGATATAACACATGTGGAAAACCATGTCTACTGAAAAATATGATACACAAGTCATCAAAAAAATAAGGTCAATTTGAGCAGCATATGTGATGGATGAGGTGGCCATCAACCAGAATTGAAATTTTGTAATTTTTAGATTGATCTGTATAGTATTCTCTTCAATGTATGATTTAGACTTATGATGTACAGTTTGAATGAATTGTACTGTACATATTGGTACTGAGCAGACTAATATAGTATGTTTTTAGTTAACTGTATAAGTGCTTTTATTCTATATAGTACAAGTTAGATGTTCATTATTTCTGTCAGTTTCCAATAAAGAATCGATAGAGATTAACTTTCTGTATTGGTTACTATCAAGGAACTGACTGAAAAGTACGTAATCTTATATCGATTATCACCAACCTATAGAAAAGGTACCTTTCTTCTATTGGTTCCAAAGTGCAAACTTACAGAAAATTGTAAGATCTTCTTTCGGATTAGTCGTACAAGACTAATACAAAACTTTAACAACTTCTAACGATTCTGTGTGAGAAAACCGATAGAAAAGGTTACTATCTTCAATCGGTTATATGTAAACAACCGATAGAAAAGTTTGATATGTTCTATTGGAGTGTACGTAGCAAGTGAAAGAAAATTGGTACATCTTCTATCGGTTGTTTTTTTGGAACTGACAGAGAAGGTTTGTATCTTCTATCTGTTTCTTCCTAGCAACGGACATAAAAGTGGTATATCTTCTACTGGTTCTTTTGTGAAAACAGATTTGTCAACAATTGGGACCCGGGGGTCCTTCTGTCGAACTTATGCAGAATTTAGATGGGTTGTGAAGGGAGACAATCCAAACAAGTACAAAGGAATTCAAAGTATCTATGAATCTAATGACACGGGAATTTATTCAGGTTCGGGCCCTCGTACCTAAGTAATAACCCTACTCCTGTGTATTTATCACTAATGATTAAAAGGATAACAAGGAGAATGTATTGTCTATTCCTATCTTTCTATCTCTAATCTGTCGTCTCTTGTCGTTCCGTCCCCCTTGATCCTTCCCTTGAAGGTCTTTTTATACTTGCCGAAGAGATCATCAGTTGTTCTCCTAAAGACATGCCTCACGATTGCCCATAACTGCTTCAGGGCAGTTGCTGCGAGTCATGGTTACGTGGTGGTTGCCAAAGGTTGTGGTTATGTGGCACCTGGCGTCATGGAAACTGCTTCACCATCCTCATCTTCTTCGACCGTTACCTTGTTAGAGACTTATGATTATTTAGGAAATAATCATAAGGATCAACAAATGGTTATTGTCAATGATGACTCATAATACATAATCTTTGTATTGTAGTACAAGTCCTCAATACCGTGATCGCACACCGTTTGGGACCATGCATTGATATCAGGCTGTCTCTGTGATAGGGTATGGTCGTAGGCAGATGCCTCTGCGACCATAGTACTCGTAGGTTATAGCATAAGACCATGGACCCTATAATGATAAGTGTTAAGACTTATAGACACTACCACAGAAACAGACATCTTGGACGGCACATCACAGACGGGTATGAACTGTTCAATGGAAAACCGTCTGCGAAGGCCTGTCGGGAAAATATGTTCAGATATCACAGACGGTTCTGATGTCAAAAACAACTGTGACATTAAACCAGACGGTTCTGAACACAAAACCGTCTGTGACAGTCTACTTATCACAGACGGCTCTAACTTAAAACCCGACTGTGATATATACAATCGGTTCCCAGCTGAGAACCGTCTGTAATGGTCTACTTATCACAGACGGTTCTAACTTAAAACCCGACTGTGATATATACAATCGGTTCACAGCTGAGAACCGTCTGTGATAAGTAGACTATCACAGACGGTTCGTAACTCAGAACTGACTGTGATTTATACAGTCGGTTGTGAACTACGAAGCGTCTGTGATAGTATACTTATCACAGACGGTTCTGATGTCTGAACCGACTGGAAAAGTACTGCCGCTTCGAATTCTCAACTGTGATCATTCTGTCTCCGATCTTCGCGCGCGGCGCCTAGGAGAACACGAAGCATCGCTTTGGAAGTTCTATAAATTGACAGTGGAAAAATTGTCATTTACTTTACAAGTTTTTATAGTTCTCAGACTGTTTGACTCCTTAGCTTCTCTGCGCCAATGGCATCCTCGATGGCATCGTAGCCTCGCCCTCCCCGGTAAGAACTCTCAATCTTTTGGACTTACCCCTGTATTATTAATCCCTGTTCAATACATTCTTGACCTGTTGATTTGCACAGGGAAGGGGAGCCGTGGAAGACACTGGCAAAGTCAAGGCCGAGCTGAGGGCCCTCCAGGAGGAGCACAAGCTCCTCACGGAGAAGCACACTCGGCTACGGCTTGACCTTGACGATCTCTTCCAGCGCATTCAGCGCATGAAGACGGATGGTGACAATGCTAGGGCGAGGACGAGGCGTCTTCGCGAGGAGAAGAAAGCCGCGGATATGACCATCGCTGGCTGCGGTTTGACAATGAAGGATACCATCGCGAAGCTGAGGGAGGTCGCAGGCCTTCTCGACGCTGTAGTAGTTGATCCTGAGAAGGACAACTTGTCGCTGGAGGAGTCCTGCGTCCTGGCTGCAAGTCAAACTGACTTTATTCTAGATGCAGCCAGGGCTAAGACCACTCCTTGACCTAGCATTCTGTATTTTTACTTTTTTTTGTAAGTGATGAAAAAAATTATTGAAAACTTTGTTCTTATGTCAACTTTCCAATTTTCCAGCACATTCTTGGACTGCATGCAATCTTCCCTCTTTCTTTATCTTTCTTTAGCTTTTATCGAACATTCGACCATACAAAGGTATGTACACTGTGTGCGATCAAGGAACGACTATCGCGATCTTTGGCTTGTGAGGGCAGTCCATCGGAGCTCTTCAAATAATATAGAAACAATATAGAAGTCGCAGGTCCCATGCAAATAATATAAAAAGAATATATAAGTTATATATCAACGTGCTTTGAATATCACAAACGGCTCTAAGGTAAAAAAACGTCTGTGATAGTCACATTAGAGACGGTTTTTATGTAAGGCCCGACTGTGATAGTCCTAATAGTGTCCGCCGCCTCGAATTCTCAACTTCTATCAATATCACAGACGGTTTTTAACTCCAAACCGTCTCTGATAGTAATATTACAGACGGATTTTATGTAAGGACCGACAGTGATTGTCGAACAGTTATCGACGCTTCAAATTCTCAACTTCTTTCAAATTCTCAGCGGTTCAACTGGAAGCAAAACTCCAGGAAGGGAACAAGTATTTGTAGAAGTCGAACAGTTCAATATTCAACAGACATATTAAAGACGGTTCGGACATCAGAACCGTCTGTAATATTAACGCAGACGGTTTTGATCTCCCAACCGTCTGTGATAGTCCCAACAGTGCAATTCTCTACATGCAATTGTTGATAACCGCACATAATAATTAACAGCGCAGATGAAGAGACTTATTTATTTACTTCAAATTTAATTTGCATCGAATTATGTAATCTGACGCTTCAACTTCCAAAGTGGGCACTACTGTTTTGCCGTGTTCTAGTTTATCTCCCGAGAATATTTATCATGACGGTATTGATCTTGAAAAGAAAGTAGTGCGCTCCACTTCAAATTCTCAACAGTGTGTTGTGTCTTTTCCAGGTTTGATATCCCAACCGTCTGTGGTAGTCCCAACAGTGCCCACCCTTCGAATTATCTACATGCAATTGTTGATAACCACACATAATAACTGAGCAGATGAAGAGACTTAATTATTTACTTCAAATTTAATTTGCATCGAATTATCTAATTTGACTCTTCAACTCCCTTTTCCGTGTTGCAGTTTATCTCCCGAGAAGTTATCATGAATTTATTGACCTTGAAAACCAGTAGTGCGCTTTTTAAAACTCGAGGCACCCGCGCATATGAACCGTCACCTTCTGTTTCTATAAATAGCGAGGCTCCTAAATCCCTGTCTTTATTCCCTCCTCAACTCCCATCTTGATGGCGAGCCGATATTCCAATGAGGTTATTGAAATTGAGAGTGATGAGGAAGAGATAAGGAATGAACTCGATCAGGATCTTCAGAAAGTAAGTCCTCTCTGAAACTCTAATGCAGATCTTTCTTTTATGATTTAATTACCTCGAAACAAATGCATTTCGAAATCCACAGGTGCCTGAGGAAATGCTCCCTCCAAAGAAGAGACTTAGAAATGATGAAAGATCCTCCAGTGGAGCTTCAGCGAAGACTCTAGAGGGTGCTGAGGCCTGTGTTGCCACATTGCCCCTTGCAACCCCTCCAGTTGCATCGACTCCACCTTTGGAGATCCACAATAATCCTTCCAATATCCCCTCTTCAACACCTTTGCATCATCAGCTTTTCTTGGATGATCAACTTTCTGGGGTAAGGCTCACACTTCCACGTCCAAATCCACTCCGAAGCTTGGCAATCATCTTCACCCTCCCAGCATACGTCCCTAGGAGAAGCTGGAGAAGCATATGTGCAGGAGGAGAAAGCTGCCTTGTGCAGAACTCTCCAAAAAAAAAAGAGGCGCTGGAGAAGCATTCTGAGGGGATGTCTTTTGCCATTCTACACTTGGCAGAGTGCTTTGAGTTGTAGCTTCATCTCCACCTTTGTTGTATCAACTTTAATTTCTTGGATGATCCTACTGATGCCAAATCCACTCCTTTGCTGAGAGATGATGTTGATAGTCTTAGAGCCATTGGTAGTTCTCCTGGGGTGGCCAGTGTAGATCCTACTGATGCCAATACGTCCCTAGGAGAACTTTGTAAGTTACTTTCGGAACAGGTCGACGCTAATTAATTGGTCGCTTAATTGTATCTCTTATGTATGCAAAGATTGTAAGAAATAAGAAATTTCTTTTCCTTACATATCTGGCTTTTCGATTGATTATGTAACTGATAATCACCAAATGATGTTCTGTGTGAAAATGTTAACAAGAAAATACTGCTGCGAACAAAGACGGTTTTTAACTCAAAACCGTCTCTGATTGTAAGATTACAGACGGTTTTAATTTCAGGACCGACTGTAATAGTCTCAAAATTCTTTGAAGATCCACAGACATATATACAACAAATATGAAAAACAAGATAAAACCAAATAGTCTGAACGTTCATTTTTTTAAATACTAACATTGAAATAAGATAGAACCAAATATGAAAAATAAGTGGAACAACTGATGACCAGTAGTCGAATGCAAACAAACAATCCGGGATATTATAGACGGTTCGGACCTTAAAACCGTCTGTGATAATCTTGCAGATTGTTGATTTTATAATTAACACAGACGGTTCTGAGGTAAAAACCGACTGCAATAATCATGTACGGTTCTAATGTAAAATCCGACAGTGATAATCACAGACGGTTCTGAAGTAAAAACCGACTGTGATAGTAAAGCGGACGGTTTTGACCTAGGAACCGTCTGTGATATTGTAATTATCACGGACGGTTTGGAGTTCATAACCGTCTGTGATATTTCTGTCATAGTATCACAAAATGCGCCGATATTATCGACGGTTAATAGAGTGAAACCCGTCAGTGATATTCTGTTCTTCAAAAATGCACCGATATTACTGACGGTATTATATAGAACCGTCTGTATTGAATCTGGTATAAAAGGTCTTTTGGCGGATGTTTTGAGCTAGTTGTTCTCTCTTGCTCGACCTACACTGTCCAGTTCGAAGAGATTTGGGGCAAGGAAGAGCGAAATCTCGAAAGGCCGGGGGAGCATTTGGGGGCAAAAATTTGAGGATCGAACCAAGGTTGGTACTTGCTTCCAAGGCATACACATTACTTGATTTCATCATCAATATCGATCTCCATTGATTTACTAATTAGCATGTGTATGAATTTGATTAATTGCAGATGGTCCGAGACTGGATGTATAATGACAACCAACTGGGTGAGGAATACATGAAAGGTGTTTTTGATTTCCAAAAGGTTGCTGAGCAAGACATGGCGAAGAAGGGTTTACCATATATGTACTGTCCTTGTGTAGACTGCCAGAATATTAAGATGTTCATCAACTCATCTCAAATTGTCGCCCACTTGATCCGACGTGGTTTCAAAAAGGGGTACACGTGTTGGATCCACCATGGAGAAGAGCCAACTACAGAAACAAGTGCCACTCAGGTTGAGGAACAGGACAAGTCGGATCCGAACAACGACTTCGACGAGGATATGCCAGAGGATGACCATTTAGATGACATGTTGCGTGATGTGGAAGGAAATTACAGTGAAAGGGAGTTTGGCAAATTCAAGCGCTTGATTGAGGACTCAGAAAAGCCGTTGTTCCCTGGTTGCAAGTCGAAGTACACAAAGTTGGCCTCTGTGCTTGAACTGTTAAAATTGAAGGCAAGCAACAGCTGGACCGACAAGAGTTTCACAGCACTGTTAGATCTTTTGGCGGACATGCTCCCGGAAGGAAACGAGTTGCCAAAAAACACCTACCAAGCCAAAAAGCTGTTGTGTCCTTTGGGAATGGAAGTAGAAAGGATACACGCATGCCCTAATGATTGCATCCTTTACCGTAACGACTACAAGGATATGCATGTTTGTTCGGTGTGCGGCACATCCCGCTATAAGCGTACTAAGGACCGAACAGACGACGACGACTACGCTGAGATAAAGCAAGGACCTCCTGCTAAGGTGTTGTGGTATTTGCCAGTCATTCCCCGCTTGCAGCGTTTGTTTGCAAACCGTAAAGAGGCAAAATTACTGCGTTGGCACTCGGAAGACCGGAAGAAGGATGGAAAGCCGAGACACCCCGCTGATTCTTCGCAGTGGAGAAACATCGACAGGGAATTTGTTAACTTCAGAGCAGAATTGAGGAATATAAGGTTCGGGTTGAGTACCGATAGAATTAATCCTTTTGGTAACATGAGCAGTCGGCATAGCACTTGGCCGGTTCTTTTGTGTATCTACAACCTTCCTCCTTGGTTGTGTATGAAGCGCAAGTACATCATGATATCTCTACTTATCTCAGGACCAAAACAACCCGGAAATGATATTGATGTGTACCTAGCACCATTGATAGAGGATCTCCTAACAATGTGGAACAAAGGGGTGCAGGTATGGGACGCATACAAACGAGAGAACTTCATCCTACGTGCTATGATATTTTGCACCATCAACGATTTCCCTGCCCTTGGAAATTTGTCGGGCCGTACTACGAAAGGAGCCAAAGCCTGCCCCCACTGCGAAGATCAGACTGAGAGCGTGTGGCTGAAGAATTGCAGGAAAATAGTGTACATGCGTCACCGTAGGTTTCTTCCGAATAATGACGCGTATCGTAAGAGGAAGAGGGAATTTGACGGCCACAAGGAAGATGGTTCAGCCCCGAAGCCTACGCGCGGGAAAGATGTTTACTCACGGGTGAAGGACATAGACGTTGTGTTTGGAAAGGGTGGTAAATTGAAACCCCGCACGAAGAACACTTGGAAGAAGAGATCGATATTTTGGGACTTACCGTATTGGGAGCATTTAGAGGTTCGTCATTGCATTGATGTCATGCATGTAGAGAAGAATGTTTGTGACAGTTTAATCGGCCTATTGCTGAACATTCCAGGGAAGACAAAGGATGGCGTCAATGTGTGGCGTGACATGATCGAAATGAGAATCAGGCCCGAGCTAGCACCGAGAGAGGATGATAAAGGCCGTATATACCTCCCCCCTACATGCTACACTTTGTGCAAGGCTGAGAGGACAGAACTCTGTAAGTGTCTCTGTGGTGTTAAAATTCCATCGGGTTACTCCGCAAATATGAAAAAGCTTGTGTCCATGGGCGATTTGAAATTGCTGGGTATGAAGTCTCATGATTGTCACGTGTTGATGACACAAATGCTTCCTGTTGCCATCCGGAGTATTCTGCCGCATAAGGTCAGAGAGACGATCACGAGGCTATGTTTTTTCTTCAATGCAATTTCTTTCAAGGTCATTGATCCCGATAGACTGGATTCTCTGCAGAGCGAGGGGGTTCGAACTCTCTGTCAGCTTGAGATGTATTTTCCTCCATCGTTTTTTGATATCATGGTCCATCTCACTGTCCACCTTGTCAGAGAAATCAAGATATGTGGACCCGTGTTCCTACGTTATATGTATCCATTCGAGAGGTACATGGGTGTACTTAAGGCCTACGTGAGGAATCAGTCCCGGCCCGAGGGTAGCATTGTCAAAGGTTATGCAGCGGAAGAGGTTGTTGAGTTCTGCGTCGATTACATGGCCGGGGTAGAAGCAATAGGAGTTCCTGTGTCTCGTCACGAGGGGAGGCTTGATGGTGTTGGCACTATTGGACGGAGAGCCATCACTCCTGATTTCGATATGTACTCGAAAGCTCATTTTTGGGTCTTGCAACACATGACGGAGGTGTCTCCGTACATCGACGAGCACAAGGAGATGCTACTACAAGACAATCCTCGCCGATCCGAGGTTTGGATCACGGGACAACATAACAGTCGATTCAACGCGTGGATGAAGGTGCGAATCACCAGAGAGTCCGCAAGTGAGAACCTTAAATGGTTGGCAAAAGGGCCCACGTTTACTGTATAGATATGGCAGGGATACGACATCAATGGGTACACATTTTACACGAAACCTCAAGATCGGAAGAGCACTGTTCAAAATAGTGGAGTGAGCGTAGAAGCTTTCCATGAGGGGTTCACCAAGACAGGCCCAACAAGGGTAGTACATGGATTGAACTCGTACTA
Source organism: Pharus latifolius (assembly GCA_019359835.1). Taxonomy (NCBI): domain Eukaryota; kingdom Viridiplantae; phylum Streptophyta; class Magnoliopsida; order Poales; family Poaceae; genus Pharus; species Pharus latifolius. Next base: position 48,111,457 of record CM033319.1, on the reverse strand, counting down.
CGGGTTCATTAAAGAAATTTGGGAGCTCGATTACGTATTGTTCAAGATTCCCCTGTTTTGATGCCGATGGGTCCAAATCCCACAGGGTGTGAAGGTCGACAGTTACGGTTTCACTTCTGTGGATCTCGATCGCGTTGCTCATAAAGATGAGCCATTCATACTTGCAAATCAAGCCATTCAGGTCATTTATGTCACTGACCCGGCCAATAAGAAGTGGCACGTCGTCCTTCATGGCAAGAGAAGGATTGTTGGAGTTGAAAATGTCGTAGACGAGGAGGAATACAATCAATTTGATGAGATTCCTCCATTTGGAGATGGCATACAGGTCGATACTGAAGACACCGACGAAACCAGTTACGTGCGTATGGATCACCAGGAAGGGTTATACTTTAAAGGTAATCAACTGTACGTCCTTATCTCTCTGTTTCCATCGGTATAGCTTATATCTCCTGTAATTCTCGTCTTTGCAGGGCCACGGCAAGTGGAAAGTTGAGGATAACATGGCTGTGTACGTGGAAATTGTCGGTGAAAGTTCCCATTTGTATGTAACATTAACTTGAGCATGCTCCACGTACATTGTATGTTAAATTTATTTGAGCATGCTCCACATTGTAACCAATTATCGGATCTACGTACAATGTAACCAATTTACAGAGCATTTGGACTACATTTGAAATATCTGAGTGTTAATTTAAAACAAGTTTTCGAGCATTCAGAGTTGAAAGCTACAAATCAGTTTCAAGTTGTAAAAATAACGTTCAATAGAGAGATTATCACAGACGGTTTTGACCTATCACAGACGGGTATGAATATAGAACCGACTGTGATATTCCCAACAGCGTCTACGACTCTTCAAGTGTACAAGTGCACGGTCGGTTCTCAAGTCGCAACCGTCTGTGATAATCTCAGTCAAAGTCGGTTCTCAACTCTGACGGTTTTTATTTGAGAACCGACTGTGATAATATTATCACAGACGGTTGCGACTTGAGAACCGACTGTGATATTTTCAACAGTGTCCGACGCTTCGAGTTCTTGACGTGCACCGTCGGTTCTCAATTCCAAACCGTCTGTGATAATCAGAGTCACAGTCGGCTTTCATCTCAAAACCGTCTGTGATAATCTCTCTTGATACTATCACTATGTCAATTATTACAGACGATTCTGATTCGAGAACCGACTGTGATGATATTATCACAGACGGTTGTGAGCGTGGACCGACTGTGATAATATCGTCGCGGTTAATAGTTCAAGGCGGCGTTTGTCCCGCTCATTCCAGTCTTCGCAACTGTTTGCCCTAGCTCTCTCCGCCCTCGCCCCGTCCGTTGCGATCACCTCCATCGCCCTCCCGCCTCCGAGGCGATCACCTCCATTGCCTCCCCACCGTTTCTGTCATTCTTGGTTAATTATAAGTATATGGGTTTTTTTATAGAATTATTAGTTGCAGATTTACTTAAACTGTTCTCTCTTTCACTTATGTTAGGAACTATGTCTGGTGACGAAATGCACCACTCGGGGAGTCAGTGTGACCTCGCTGGCGATGAGACGCCTGGGCCGGAGGTCGCCTCGTCCACCGTGAGCCCGCAGAAGAAGAGAAAGGGGCGAGGCCGGACGACATGCGCGCGTCTGGACAAGCGGGAAAAGCAGCACGTCCAGTTCGACAACAATTGTGTGCCGGAAGCTCCGGAAAAACTTGTCGGCCAGTACCGCTCACTATGCAGCAAAGTGGCAAGGGAGCGGGTGCCTATCACCACCTCCGACTGGGGTCAAGTGCCCCCAGAGTGCAAGGATGCGCTGTGGGAAGAAATGCAGGCGGCGTTTCACATTCCCGAGGATCGCCACTTCACCATCCGCCGGAGGCATTGATGTCAATAAACAAGGCGTGGAGGAACTTCAAGAGCCACCTTGTCAGGCTCTATGTGAAGGAGTCGAAGACCCCCTTCGATGACTTCCCTTTCGTGACTCCCGAGGCATGGCAGCAGTTCGTTGAGATGAAGGCCAAGCCAGAGTTCCAGGAGCTTAGTGCGAAGGGCCAGGCTAACCAGGCCAAGAATACCCACCCACACAGACTAGGCAGTGGTGGGTATGTGGGGAAGAAGGCGTTGTGGAGGAAGCAGGACGAGGAGGCTTCCCAGTCTTCGGCCGGCAGTCCTTATGCGGGCATAACGGACGTGCGCGCCCGCAATTGGTGTCGAGCAAGATTGACGATGAACTCCTCCGGAAGCGTCTCTGTGAGTAACCCTGCGGACAGGGAAGTGATCGACCGGCTGGTAAGATTGTCCGATCACGTACTATCCTCGTAACACGCATGCAATGGGCTGTATTGCTAAGTTCTCCTGTTGCAGGTGACGCTGAGTGCGCAGGCGGCATCCAGAGAGTTCAACCCGAGGAGGGACAAGGATATCCTCACAGCAGCGCTAGGAAACAAGGAGCATCCAGGCCGCGTGCGCGGCCTCGGTGCCACTGTGCCTTGGAGGCATGGTTTCCCTGATGATGAGGAGGCGGCTAAGAGGAGAAAGAGATCCCACCAAGCCCGCGATGAACGGCTCAAGGAGGAGATGCGATCGAAGTTCGCTATTCGGGACAAAGCACTCCTGCAACAGTTGTCGGAGATGCGGTCCATGTATGAAGAGCTAAGAAAGGCGACCCAGGGCACCCCCCTTCTAGCAGCGGAAGTACCGACCCCCATTCTTGGCCACCGTAGTAGCTGCGCGTCTGCGCCGGGGTCTTCACAGACGGAGCCCTCTCCAAAGTATCCGGTGGACTTTCTGCAGGTAATGACCGTTTGTCTATGTTAATTCATTCGAAAGTGAAAAGCGATGAAATTCAACATGTTAATGGGCACTGTTTGTAGGAACCCGCCTCCTGCAAGCTTATGGTGCTGGCCGGTCTCTTCCCAATTGAGGCTGCCCGTGGGATGGCGCAACCATGCACGGCGGGGGCCACAATCCATTGTGCCCCTCTATGTGAGGGTTTTGCACGGGTCCAGGTGGACAGTGTCTTTGACCATTGCAAGGGTTTTCCGTTGGAGAAGCCGCCGAACGACGAGATTACCACTCTAGGGGATGCGGTGCACACGTTCGTGCAATGGCCCAAGAAAGACATCGTCCTGTATGAGATAATTCCCCCACCAGTTTCATAATTCGTACTGTAATAATAGCCCTCAGAGTTAGTGTCCTAATACATAGGTTCTTACATCACAGACATCACAGACCGACACACAGCCTACTAGCCAGCATACCCCTCCGATGACGAAGCTGACTCCGACTAAGAGGCAACCATTCAAGAAGCTGGCTTGTAGGGGAAAAGCAAAGAAGAGCCCGGCGAAGGAGAGCGAGAAGAGTGCGCCAGCTCTCATACCGTTCGCTCTGGGGATGCCCATGGCCTCCGATACCGTAATTTCGACCATGGGGTTAGCATGCCAGAGGCTGCATGCATGGTACATGAAGAGGACAAACCAGACCAGGAAGCAGCGTCCGACGCACATCATGGTCAAGTACACCGTGGCAGAGTTCCATAACGACATTGGGACCTACTCGGTGACCTTCGAAGACCTGCACAATTTACTGAACAAAGATGCGCTCGACTTGTCAATCCTACGGTCTTGGGTGCTGTAAGTATCCTACTATCCGTGCATATACGGATATATGTCATTTATTAATTGGTTACTTCCGTGCAGCTGCATGACCAACTATGCCAAATCTAAGGGCATACCTGTTGGTTTCTTGGACCCTCAGATGGTCGCCGAGGTGATGTTTAGGACCAACGCAGACTTCGTTGTCGACTACATCAAAAGAGGGTTGCTTGCTCAGGTCGACAAGGAGTATATACTTGTACCCTACAACCAGAGGTGAGTGCTTTCATCAGTACTTCACCCGTAGATTAGTGTCTCCATGTGCACACCCCCAAATTTAGATTAAATTTTTAATTCTTTACGTGTAATATGTAGCTACCACTGGATCCTGCTGCTACTTATTCCGAAAAGCAACAAGGTGTTCTACCTTGACTCATTGCAGAGGAAAGGGTACTCGTATTGCGGCGCACGAGATGTATTCGAAAGGTGATGTGGACCTGTCTTGCATGCATCTAGATTTACTGTCCTCAAATTGTCAATTTCGGCTATCCTCAAACTGTCAATTTTGACTATCTGCAGGGCTTTCACGAAGTACTTTGCCGAGGTAGGGAGACAACACGACCGGCGAGCCGATAAGTTTCAGTGGTTACAATTTTCGGTACAAATTTCAACTGGCATATATTTTACTTTATAACTTGTCCCCACCTAACTCTCGGTCTGTAAATTGGCAGTGCCATCAGCAGCCGGACGACAATACATGTGGGTTCTACGTGATGCGCCACATGTATGACCTGATCATCACCCCTCACCGGCCAGATTTCCCCGAGGTATACAACTGCTCCCCTTTGTATCGATTTGACAGAATTTACAACTGTAGCTAATTTTTTATGTACCAACTCTTGCTACAGGGGGTCGACTTCCCTTCAGAAAGCCTTGACCCTCGGCAGATTGGTATTGTCCGAGGGATGCTCGCTGAGTTTTTCCTTTCGGAGGTCATATCAAACAAGGGGAAGTTTAGGGACCCGCAAGGTTCGTATTAGTGCGGCCTTACATTTATTTGTACATCTAACACACTGACTTTAATTGTCGATTACATTTATTTGTTCAATTGTACATATTTCTGAGTTCAATTGTACATTTATTTGTTCAATTTGTACATTTATTTGTTCATATGAAATGCTATTGTACATGTTTCTAAGTTGTGTATATATGAGACTGTATATATTTGAGTACTGTGCATGTATGAAATTCATGAACAGTATATATGAAATGCAATTTGTACAGAGGACATCGGTGACTGTTAAATCTCAGACGGTTTGTAAGAACAAAACCGTCTGTGCATAATATGCACAGACGGTTTTGATCTTACAAACCGTCTGAGATTATAACAGTCAAGAAATAATGACACTATCACAGATGGTTTTGACCTAAAAACCGTCTGTGATATCACACCGTCTGTGTTATCACACTATCACAGACGGTTCTAACCTAAAAACCGTCTGCGATGTTCACTATTACAGATGGTTTTGACCTCACAGCCGTCTGTGATTCTCTAAATACACAGACCGTTCTGAGATCATAACCGTCTCTGATAATATGAGTATCACAGACGGTTTTGACATCAGAATCGTCTGCGATACTTATATTATTACTGACGGTTCTGAGATCAAAACCGTCTATGTTAGTATGAGTATCTTAGACGGCTTTGATGTCATAACACAGACGGTTCTGATATCAAAACCGTCTCTGGTAATCTGAGTATCACAGACGGTTCTGATATCAAAACCGTCTCTGGTTATCTGAGTATCACAGACGGTTCTGATCTTAGAACCGTCTCTGATAATTTGAGTATCACAGACGGTTGTTATCTCAGAACCGTCTCTGTAATGTGAGGATCCCAGATGGTTGTGACATCAGAACCGTCTGCGAAACTCAAATTATCAGAGACGGTTTTGAGATTAAAACCGTCTGTGGTAGTATGAGTATCAGAGACGGTTCTGATGTTAGAACAGTCTCTGAAGTATGAGTATCACAGATGGTTCTGATCTTATAACAGTCTGTGAAGAGTGAGTATCACAGACGGTTCTGATCTTATAACAGTCTGTGAATGGAGAGATCACAGACGGTTCTGATCTTATAACAGTCTGTGAAGTATGAGTATCACAGACGGTTCTGATCTTATAACAGTCTGTGAATGGAGAGATCCCAGATGGTTCTGATCTTTTAACAGTCTGTGAATGGAGAGATCACAGACGGTTCTGATCTTTTAACAGTCTGTGAATGGAGAGATCACAGACGGTTGAAAACATCAAAAACCATCTGTGATAGTACATGATTATCACTGACTCGAATATCACTGACGGGTAAGAACCGTCTGTGATGTCTGTTTTGACCCGACTGTGATGATGAATTCTGTAGTAGTGAGAGTTCCATAGCTAAAATTATGAGAATTAAATATCATTGATGGACCATATCCAGAAGATCCTTGGACGGTCCCATTATCTCTTTTCTTGGCCTTTTGCGACCATAGAAAGGTATGTTCGACCACGGAGCGTTGTGCATGACCATGGAAAGATATGTGCGACCTTAGAAATACATGGGCGATTCAACTCGGGTAACAATCCTCGTCAAAATAGAAAAGGTGTGTATCTTCTATCAGTTATAAACCGTTACAACGGTCATCCATCTTCACTATCGTGTTCATCTCTAGATGTACGATTAATCATTACTGAATTGTATTTTGAACCGATAGTAGAGGTCATTTCTATAGTAGTGGGTCTTTCTGGCGCTGTTACTGGGGACTCAACAATAGTTAAGATAGAATTTGCCTCTCTCACAATGGGAGAGATATCTCTGGGCCCCTCGATATATATGAACTGAGAAGTGTATGGCCATACGTATGTGGTTAAATGTCAACTACAGGAGAAGGTCAATTCACTATGAGAACAAAAAAGGGTTGAACCATGCAAGGGTGGCACGTGTGCTTTCTTGGGTTTAATATGTTATCATATGGTAAAGAATCAACATAATTATATAGGTTCGTTAGATATGATCTTCTTGTATACCCGGGTGGTCGTTATGTCCTACTAGGGGGCCACTACCAACTCATGATTGAAGTAAGTGTTTTTGGGCCATGACCAAGTACACATGAACCTATAAGATCATACACTTAATGGGTTCAAACAACTCAGTTCGGATAGGATCTATTATGGGGTTTCATATCATATTAGGAAACCTAATATAGGATTCCACCTGTGGGACTCTATATGAAAGAAGAGGTGGTGAGCTTTTGATATCCAATCTAGAGAAACTCTAGCCACTAGCCGCCACCTCCACTAAAGAGACAACCCTTAAATAGTAGTCGTGCATGTCGGTGTTAGCACACTAATGTACGATGCTCCACCTCTATTCATGTGGATACCGGAGGAGGTGATACTACTATTATTGTGCTAATCAAGACGATCTATAAGTGGTCACAATGATTCATGCACAGTTGCTGTGATCCACGAGCAATTCCTTTGTCCACAAGGGATTGTTGAAATCCAAACAGTTACTCGGATCGGTTGTTGGACACACACATAATTGGATCAATCACTAGTCCAACTCTTCTTCCACTGCCGATAACAATCTAATCTATGGTCTAATACTTACAATTTTCAAGTAGAAATTTTTGAAATTCTGCTATCATAGGCTACTCATACCCCTCCATCAACAACCCTAGCCGCCACACCATTGCAACCTAAGCTTTCCATCTCTCCACTTCACATCTTCCCCACCTAGTTCCCATCACCACCTTCCTTCAGCATTGTCTTCTTCTCCACTAGCCACCCCCTGGTTTTCAGTTTTTGAGATCCACATCTTTGCAAACCATCACCATGTGCGCTAGCCATCTTTGCATTGACTGCATGCCAACACTGCAAGTCAGTGCCCATATCCATGCCATCGAACTGTGTGGGGCACCCGATACAACACACTGACATGCTGCACACAAGATGCCTCGTCGCAACCTCCTAGGATATAGTCACAACAGAACTATGTACCACAACCAACTCACGATACACTTTAATTAACAGAAAACAGTAGCAGTTCACAAGTACTGGCATTAACACCTTACTTACATAAACAGGTCGACAAGACCAACATAAAAGTTTAGTTTTTCACAAAATGAGCAGTACGATGAAACCCGTCCACAGCCATCTCAACTGCGGTGCGGGGCCCTTAGAAATTTCTATCCAAGCAAGGTCTTCGAAAATCGCTGAGTCGCCCTCAAACAACTCCATGTCTTCATAGCCTTCTCTAGCTGATATGCAAGTCAAGCAAGGATGAGTACAGAGTACTCAACAAGTCACGGATTAACTAGTTATAGTATTATCTTCATGATAGCGTCTCAAGAAAATGTTTGGGTTCAATATGTTGTCAAACAGTTGAACATAATAGATGAAGAAGCACGAAAAAGTATTCAAAAGAAACAACTGTGTAAGCATTAAATTTAACAAAACCAAGATGTTAAGAAAATTCTACATGTGCCATACGCATGGTATAAACCACCGCAACAGACTCCAAAAACCCGGGGGTATGGAGTATTCGAATATGTTTTTAATCTCTGTAGAGGGGTGCTACTTTACTCACAAAACTCCCCAACTTATTACTGTCAGCGCGTATACATGCCACAGTTTAGCATGCGACTGAGCTAGGGATGACACACTTTTCATCCTATCTCATAGTAATCACCATTTTGCATGATAAGAGGAGTCCTAGCCTTGGTACTCCTAATATCGTCATAGAGTTTAAATCTCTATGCCAGCCCTTACGCAATACTAAGTGCTTAATCGGGTTTTACCCGGACCTAGTATGAGTTCTTGGAAGGGTTGGTATCAGTCGTGCATAAATGACCCTTACCCAATACTAAGTGCTTGGTCGGGCTTTACCAAGACCTAGTATGGGTTCTTGGAAGGGCTACAAATGTCCGCCAGGAAAAATAAGTTTATGACTCAACAAGGTTAATTGGTCATACCCGTCCCATACCGAGCTTGTGGCTAGCACGTTATTCATGTTGCTAGAAGTGTGGCACATCTGAGTTGGTCCTTAGTGTTTAAGTAGTAGATCAGCCATTCAAAACTTGGTGCACAAGCACCCACTTGACATTCCTCCTCTGATGATTTCAGTTTCATCAGTACAACAATTCTCATAATCTTTTCAGCCAATATTTGGATCTTTCTAGATCAACTAATTCACAACATCACACTGCATGGCTTTATGCTTAATCATATTATCCTATGGCGACAATGAACTTCGATATCAAGGATGGTAATCGACAAGTTAGTTATAACTAATTTCAATGTCATTGCAATTTAGTAGTTTAACGGAAATAACTTTTGCAATCTTTCTACATTGAAGTAACCATGCATATATTTGGAACATCAAACTAGATAATTTTGGACTTGAATTATAGGCACAACATGATCAAGGAACCATGACTTGCCTTGGCCTTTGGCGACAGGATCTCCCATAACATCCTCGATCGACTGCTACTTGAACTGGGGTTGTTCAAGCTCTATACACAATAAAATAAACACATATCAATCCATCAACCAAAAATTAGTTTAGAATAATAGTCATGTACTTATAATGTATGATCATGAGATGCATGCATGCTGTTTTTAGTGCAAAAAGTAGAGAGGCGACGGAAATAGGTGAAAGTTTCTAGGGCGACAACTTTCGCCTGATAGCGAAAGCAGCACTAGAAAGTTGAAAGACATTGGAGGAGATCTCTCCAAAACTGAGAAGTAAGATCTAGAACTTGGTTGGAAAATTAAATCACAAAATCTCAAGGTAGACCACAAGGCGAACAAGATGACATGACCAGATTTTCAATCAAAAGTCTCTAAGATAGAGAACGACCTCTGCATGTCAGTGGGCAGACACTAGACACGCTCTTGATAGACATTGACAAAAATCATCGCCAAAACCGAAGAAATGTGTAGTTGCGACCAAGGGAAACAACTACCAAAGTCAAGGAAAATAACTACTATGGCAAGATAAATTACTCTCAACATTGTGGTCAAAAGCTATCAAAACAAGGTAGAAATTACTGTCAAGGTGGTCACAAACACTGTTGAGACAAGGCAGAGTTACTATCAAAACCCAAGAAAATAACTGTCAAATCCAAAGACGAATTTCTATTCAAAACCAAATAGCATTACTGTCAAACTCAAAGAAAATTACTGTTAAAACTAAAGACAATTAATGACAAAATCAGAGAGAATTATTATCAAAATCACATAGAATTACTATCAAAACCACATAATTACTGTCAAAACCAAAACCAGTTCGACTAAAACAATTACAACCAACATAAAAGCAAATCCACTGATTTGACCAAACACAAATACGACCAACACAAAAGAAAATTCACTAAGTTGACCAAAAACAAATACAACCAACACAAAAACAAATCCACTGATTTGACTGAAAACAAGTGTTGTCAAAACAGAAGCAAAACCACTGATTCAACTAAAAACAAGTACGACCACGACCACAGGTATTTGATGTCACGACTGAAGGATGGTGACAACGGCGAAAATGGCCCTCCGGCCGAAATCTTGCCAGACAAACTAGTCGATGGTGACCAGTGGACTTCGAGGATCATGTCAGACATAGTTGTGCACAAGGAAAGTGGTCGGAACAGGGAGATCGATGGTGAGACAGTGTCGGGCTCGTGCTAGAGCGTGTCCAGATTCTGACACAGGCCTACACAGAGCACAAAACAACAGAAAACAGTGGAAAATTTCTGGTGGAACTTGAAACACATGAATGCACATGTAAGAATAAGTGTATGTGGATGTTTCCTATGTACAAATCTTCAATTGAAATGCAAAGTGACGGTGATTTGCTCTATGTCTTTGTATAAATAGCAATGGCTTTGCATGTTTGGTAAGGTGGCAGTGGAAACTCTGAGGTGTAATGCATCAAACAAGGGTAATATGGTCCCTTCACTGTTGTTCAATGTATTTGGTAGGGTTACTTAGGTCTTTTCATGTGCATTTTGCAAAATAAATCTCGTTCGACTTATTTGTAAATGTTTCACAACAAAGGGGCTAAATTATGATAGGGGCTGATTTGCAAAAGGTTATTTCTGGTATTTTAATAAATTATGATAGGGCTAATTTGTAAAAGGTTATTTCTAGTATTTTACTGTTGTTCAAGTGTATTTTCCATGAGCATTTTGGTAATTTACATTTAAATAATATATAGGTCAAGTCTGGGGTTCCCTTTTTAACTACTTTAAAAGCTAAGATTGTTTTTGCAAAAAGGGCTGAAATGCAAATGTGCAATTTCTTAACTATTTATTAAATCTGAAGATTTCCTATTCTTTTTAGGGTTTTTGGGTTCCTTTTTCAATGCCATTTTCAATTTTAAAAGTTTAGTCCTTCTCTAATAATTATTTTAATTTGTGAAAATTCTTGGAAAAATTTTGTAATTGCTCCACTTGCCAGGCCAAATGGATTATGCTATGGGGTCGGGGTTCTAGAAGGTTGGGTGAATGTAGAAGATTTTAAATAAAGGGGGGCTGTTACAAACCGTCACCAAGCCGTTGTCCCTTCTGTTGCGCTCATGGTCATCATCTCCTTCAACGCTGCAGGCTGAATCTGCTTCCCCAACAAGCTCTTGTTGAGAACCGTGTCGAAAAGCCTCTACTCGCGAGGAAGTGGAGCTGTTTGTAAGATTAAACACATATGCATGTGAATACCACGAAGCTGGTTAGCAGTTGAGGCCACGAAGCTGGCTAGAGGTCACGTTGCTGATGAAAAAAAAAGATTTTAAAGTTTAGGGGAGTTTCAAAATTTTTACTGTCAGACTTATAGTAGTATCTGTTCTACGCTTTCCTCTTAACTGTGTCTCAACCTTTTTGGCGAGTACCGCTGCTCGCCCTATATTCATTTTGTCATCATCCAACATTCTAAGAATTGGATCTATTTTTGGGTTGTTTTCTTTTTGGGTCATTTCTCGGGATGATTCGGATCTCATTTCCGGCACCAGATTGGGAGAGGACGAACCTACTCCCATCTTCACCATCCATGCCCTAACTTTTCCAAAATTCCCCTCAGGCTATTTCCTTTTAACCAACCATTTCACAATTTAGCCCAGGGTTGATTTAAAATTAAAAAAAAGGCCCTAAAATTTTGCATGAAAGCCCTTAAAATTTTTAGAAATCACTAAAAGGCACAAGGACACTTGACACAGCATGCACAATGACACCAAAGCATTTCCACAGTGATCACTGCCACCTTTCACCTACTAGGCAACACCAGCAAGAAGGGGAAGAGTATAAAAACCTCTAACCAGCATACACAACACTTAGATACTTTCCATTTTAGGAGCAAGGTAAGGCAGCACCTAGCAATCCTATAGAATTCAACTATACTTAGCATCACAAGCCAGCAACTTGCATTTCATACCCAGTGTTCAAGAAGGCGCTAGGCGCCAGGCGGGCAGTTGCCTGGCGCCGGGGCTAGGCGGCCACATAGATTACTGATTATAGCTATCACAGAGTATATATAATCAAACAAGCAAACACAACAAGTAATGAAGCAAACAAACAAACAACTAACCACTGCACCACAAGTCACATAATCACAAACAACAAACAAACAAAAGTAGAAGTTTAATGATAGATAAAGTCCTAGACAAGTAAATATCTAATCTTCCTCTTCTACTTGCTCTTCATAATCTTTATTTGGAATGACTTGTTCCTGGTCGGAATCAAATTCAAC